>CM077563.1:10002500-14802500 GCA_039657345.1 Stephania japonica | reverse complement strand
CATTGTTCATGTTGGTCCTAAGTCACCATTCCTTTATTCATATGCTGCAACGGAAGACCAACTCCATGATGATCCCCAAGTTGCTCTCTTCTTCCTAGAAAAAGATCTAAAGCCTGAAAAGAAGATGAACTTACAGTTCACAAAGACTACAAATGGAGCCACCTTTCTTCCACGCCAAATCAGTGAGGCCATTCCTTTCTCCTCCAAAAGCCTACCTGAAATCTTCAATAAATTCTCAGTTGACCCGACTTCGTTAGAAGCCAAGGCCATGAAGAACACAATTGAAGAGTGCGAAAAATCAGCTCAAAAGGGAGAAGATAAGTACTGTGCAACATCATTAGAGTCGATGATTGATTTCAGCACATCAAAATTAGGGACAAATGTGCAGGCCATAGCAACAGATTCCGAGGATACAAAGAAGCAGGAATATACAGTTAGGAATGGGGTAAAGAAAGTGAGTGGTGAAGAAACTGTAGCGTGTCATGGCCAAAACTATGCATACGCAGTCTTCTACTGCCATGCGACTCATAAAACAAGTGCTTACGAAGTTCCAATGGTCGGTGCTGATGGATCAGAAGTCAAGGCCGTTGCTGTGTGCCACAAAGACACTGCAACATGGAACCCGAAGCACGTAGCTTTCCAAGTTTTAAAGGTTCAACCAGGAACTGTTCCCATCTGCCACTTCCTTCCGGAAGATCACATAGTCTGGGTCCAGAAATCCACCTAGAGTCTCGAGATAAAGATCATTATCAGTATAATCTAGACATAGTCTGGGTTCCTAGTCAGAAATACACCAAGAGGCATCACAGAGAGAGATCACTATCAGTTTATTAAAATAATCTACTTCGCTATATTCTATGTATTTCTTTTCAACAGTTTTTCCTTGTTATCATCATCTTTTCTAGTGGGCTTGTACCTTAGTCCTCTATGGTTGATCATCTGTGTACATGCTAGTAGGATTATATGGATTATGAACAGAAATCAGGTCACCATGTAATAAAATATTATCTGTTGCATGATGGTAATAAAAACTCAGATCACTAGATCAGTAAAATATAATGTTAGCTAGGCACATTAACAAGCACACACACAGTACCAAGGATGAAGGGTGATTGATTAAAAAAAATGGTCAAGTCACAAATCAACATTCAGTAAACGTAACAAAACTAATCAATTGAAAAGCTTACCGAAATGCTATATTCTGCAGAACAGATTTCATGATATCATCTGTCAACACTTCTTTTCCATCTGGTGCTCAAGTCTTCGGCATGCTGAACACTTGAAGAACATTTGAGGTTGAAAAGTATGTGTTAAGAACTCAATGGCTACCATAATCAACCAACTCCAGCAACAACTATGACAAGATTACGGAAATAATAGACATTGCCAGTCTTTCTCCCTAAAGCAATATCATTAGGGTGTCAGTAACAAACAGCATGGCAATCCCTGCCTAGACATTCTAACAAAAAATTAACACAACAGTGCAACTGTGTAATTTTTAAAATTTCAAATAATACCTAGCAAATAATTAGCACGAATGCTGAAGCAAGATATTGAAGAGGATTTTAAATCAGCCTTCTTTTAGTGTTTGTTCGTCTTGATTTGCATATAAACACTTGACCATCCGTGTAATTGCATTTGATAGGGTATCTGGGATGTCCATCTCCATCTCCATCTTCATTGGGGGAATCAAGAGAACATAACTATGAACATCCTGATAGAACAAAGAAAGCAGTATGTTCTAACCTAAAACAGAATTTCAGTAAGTTCTATCAATCACCAAGCTACAAAAAGGAAGGAAACAAAAAAGAAAACCTGCTATACATTTTAACAAATGCTTACTTATTTTCAGAAAAGATCATCCCTCAAAATGTAATTTCGTACCAACACAGAACAATCCAAGGTTCAATTACATTCATATTGTTCTCTGATCCTATTCGCAACAGAACTCCAAATTGGAAACATGAACACAAGCTACAACAACAAAGCCTCAATCCCAAATTACATAGGGTCGGCTACATGGATCAAACTCTTCCATTGTGTTCGATTTAGTGCACCCCTCCAAACCAAACATGGCCTTACTTTCTAACATTTTTGCACCACCCTTGAATAATTCCAACCCCTAGTAGGGCTTCTAAAATAACAACATAAAAATATTAAACGAGCATATGATAGAATTATTAATTTGGAACAAATTTGCTAGAATAGAATTATTAACTTGAAACAAATTTGCTAGAAGTGAATGGGTTGAGATTTCTTTTTGGATACTGACCGTTTCGGTTACTTATAGCACCTTCCTAAGAAAATTTCAGACCCTCCTTTAGGTCCTTCCCTAGTCAACATTAAAAACCCTTTGCTTTCTAAAAATATGCACGTTATGCCTTCATATATACTTCTAGTTACACAAAAATCGCATCCTTCTCCAGCACACCAAACAAACAATTTCCTTTTTCTACATGAGAGACCATCATGCTCTAGTTTGCTGCCAACACATTTTCTAAAGAGACAAGATTAACACGTCAAACCAACTGTGTTATGTATAGAAAAATGCTGAAGTGACCCACTATTGACACTCACTAAGAGCTATTGACACTCACTAAGAGCACGCACATTGATTTTTATTTTTATTTTTATTTTTTTTACAATTTTGTGTTTGAGGATATTGCTAAGGTTACCCACTACGGACACTTACTACGACTATAAAATTGTTAAAAAAATAAAAATAAAATAAAAAATCAAGGTGCGTGCTCATAGAAGTGTCTGTAGAGTCACCGTAGCATTCCTCTTATGTATATTAGTACAGTAGAATATTACAAGAGTCAAGTGAAGAGGTGGACCAGTTGCACTAAATGCTACAAGAAACGGGCACTTGTTGCTTTCAGGACTTTACATATAAATTTGCATTCTTTTGTTCATTTACACATCTTCGCCCTGTTGTATTTCGTGTTTTTCATAAAGTTTTTAAGTTCTCAAAATTTAGTTTCCTCCTCGCCTACCAATCTTTGTCTCCTTCTGGTGAATGTCAATGTCTTCCACTTCCGATTAGTTATCGACTTATCATTCTTGGCATAAGGTAAGATTTTAAGAGTTAAGGCTTTCTTCATGTCTACAACACAGTTCTCCAGTTGCAAGAGAAAAAAACTATTGAATAGCGTTGCACAAAAAGAAAAATAGAATACACCATTCATAACACACTAGATAACATCATGTATAAACGGTAATTAAAGACAACATGAGTGTAATAACACAGAGGACGAGTGCGGGTAAAGAATCTAGATCAAAACGAACAAGAAAACAAAAACAAAATCATAGATAATGAAACTAGATCGTTTAGACAAAATAGAAATAGAAAAAGAAAACAAATACAAAAGGAAGAAAAAATTTGTTTAGGGACATGGAACATGGGAACACTTGTAGGGAAGTCAATCGAATTAGTTGATACTATAATTAGAAAGAGAGTCAATATCGTTTGCCTTCAAGAGACAAAATGGGTAGGAGAAAAGAGTAAAGAAATAGGAACATAGGGTTTAAGTTGTAGTACATTGGTATAGATAGGAAATGTGATGGAGTAGGAATTCTTGTGGATAATAATTATAAGGATAAGGTCGTAGAGGTTAAGAGAATGGGAGATAGATTGATCCTAGTTAAATTAATTATTGGCGACGTAAAAATTAACATAGTTAATGCCTATGCACCACAAGTAGCATTGAACGAGTGCATCAAATGCACATTTTGGGACCATATGGATGGATTTATGCAAGGTATATCATTCGATGCAATGGTTTTAATCGGGGAGATTTAAATGGATATTTGGGGGCAAGTAATGATGGGTTCGAGAGAGTTCATGGTGGTTTTGGTTATGATACTAGAAATGAAGAATGAGAATCAATCTTAAAATTTGTTTCAACGTATTATCTTGTCTTAACTAATACTAGTTTTAGAAAAAGGGAGTCGCACATAATTACATTTATTACTGGTCATAACAAAAGTCAAATAGATTTTGTTCTAACAAGAAAAATAGATAGAAAAATATGTAGAGACTACAAAGTAATACTCGATGAAGCGCTTACTACCCAACATAAGTTAGTAGTACTTGATATTAAGCTAAAACAACTTAATAGGAATAAAAGAGACAATGACCCTAGAATAAAGTGGTGGAACCTAAAAAATAGTAAACAAGTAGAGTTTAGAGAAAATTACTAAAAGAAAACGTTTGGAATCTTGATTTAGAAGCTAATATAATGTGGCTAGAAATGAGTAGTTGCATAAGGAAAGTAGCGTCAAACGTGTTAGGTATGTCTAAAGGCTTGGGACCACCAAAGAAGGAAACATGGTAGTGGAACAAGGATGTCCAAAAAGTAAGACTAAAAGAGAGATTTAATAGGAAGATACCTAGGTGTCAAGATGAAGATGCGTACAATCAATATAGAGAAGCTATAAAACAAGCTCAAAAACCAGTTAGTCAAGCTAAAACAAACCTCAAGGAAGATCTATATACAAAGTTATGTAATAAAGATAGCGAAATATATATATATATATATATATATTAGCCAAATTAAGAGATAAAAAGAAACAAAACCTAAGCCATGTAAGATGTATTAAGGACAAAAATCAAAATGTTTTAACAAGCGAAGATGATATTAAGGAGAGATGGAGAAGCTACTTCAATAGTTTATTTAATGATGGTCGATTTGATTTTATAGTGGATGAAAACCCACACCAAGAAAGAAATGTAAACTATACACTCCATATTAGAATTCTGGAAGTAAAAGAGGCATTGAAAAAGATGAAAATAGGGAAAACGTGTGGCCCAGATGAAAGACCTAAGAGGTTTGGAAATGCTTAGGAGAAATTGGATTGACTTGGTTAACAAAACTCTTCAACAAAGTTTTAAATCAAAACGAATGCCAATGAATTGGAGAGAAGCACGCTTGTACCAATCTTCAAAAACAAATGAGATATTCAAAGTTGTTCACACTACCAGAGAATTAAACTTATGTCTATGAAACTTTAGGCGAGGATAATTGGCAATAGACTAAGAAAAGAAACAATAATATGAAATAATCAATTTGGTTTCATGCCTGGAAGGTCAACTATGAAGGCGATTTTCCTTGTAAGAAGATTGATGGAAAAATATAGAGAAAAAAAAAAAAGATCTTCATATGGTATTTGTAGATATAGACAAAGCATATGATAGGGTTCCTAGAGATGTTCTTTGGTGGGTTCTAGAAAGAAAAGGAGTGCATGCTAGATGCGTAGATACTATTAAGGATGTGTATGAAAGAGTAGTAACAAGTATAAAGGCATTTGAAGGAACTAGAAAAAATTTTCCATTACGATAGGACTACATCAAGGATCGGCTTCAAGTCCATATCTTTTTACTCTAGTTATGGATGAACTAACTAGGCATATTCAAAAGTGTATGTTATTTGCAGATGACATTGTCTTAGTGGACGAAACAAGAGATGGAGTGCATAGGAAATTAGAACTTTAGAGGAATACATTAGAATCTAAAGGCTTTAGGTTGAGTAGGACGAAGGCCGAATACATGCATTGTGAGTTTAGAAATACTAGACATAGAGATAATGGAGTCATAAAATTAGGGAAGTAAAAGTTCCTAAGGTGAAACATTTTAGATATCTAGGATCAATCATACAAAATGATGGCAACACTGCGAATGATGTTACACATAGAATTCAAGCTGGATGGAAGAAATGGAGTGCAATAGGTATGATCTGCGATAGAAATATCCCTATCAAATTAAAAAGAAAATTTTATAGGACCGCAATTAGGCCAGGTATGCTATATGGAAGTGAATGCTGGGCAGTAAAGCAACAACAATTACATAAAAAGAATGTAGCAAAAATGAGGATGTTTGGGTGAACGTGTGGTAGAACTTGTAAAGATAAAAAAAGAAACACATAAATTCAAAGAAATGTAGGAGTAGCACCAATTGACACAAAGATTAGGGGAGGGCGGTTGCGATGATTTGGACACCTGCAAAGACGGCCTACAAATGCTCCCACTAGAAAACTTGACTCAATAGAAACTAAGGAAATTCGACGAGGTAGGGGTAAATCGAAATTAACTTGGGATGCATTAATTAGGAGGGACTTGAATGGTTTGGAATGCTCACCATCAATTGCACAAAATTGAGCACAATGGAAGAGTTTGATCCATGTAGCCGACCCCAATTAATTTGGGATTGAGGCTATGTTGTTGTTGTATGAGTGTAATAACACTACATTTTTTCATGAAAAATAACACTTCCATTGATCCTTTAAAGGAATGGTATCATTTATGTACATCAGAGAAGAGAGATAATATCCAGGTACACTGCAAAAAATAACCTTTATTAATCACTAAAGAAATGTGCTAGTCACTATTTCACTTATACATGAACGTCCACATAGCATCTATAAATAAAAGCGGTTTTTCCTATTGGTTCAATTGTCAATCAGTAAGTATATGCAAATCTGGAAGGAGAGAAGTGTACCGTGCTATGTTGGAAAAGGAAGTGTAGATGTAAACACTGGGAAGCACATTACTGAGGACACCATAGAGTAGAATTCCAAGGGTTGGCCTAAATGCAAGAGAGCCAGGAAGCAAACCAATGCCAATCCTGAAATGGTGAAGTATCTCCGAACACCATATATAAGAGCAGTTTTCTTCAGTTATCATCATTTCTAGTAAGCTTGCACTTGAATCTTCTACAGTTGGTTGTTTGTCTTACCCATAATTCTCCGAAGGGCTTCCATGCAAATTCTCAGAGATTATACTCACCAATTATTAGTTCAAATGTTTGAGAACAAGAGGATTTCAAAAATATTTTTTTTTCTTTTTATGTTTGTCAGTCTTAACACATGATTTTATTAAATCAAACTTGAAAAGCCTGTAAATGATTCAAAAGCTTACTTCAAAACAAACAAATCAAAAATCAAAAGCCTAAAATGACAAATATTATGAGAGCCCGTATCCAGACAGAAAATGCCTAAAACTTAACTGTGTTTCCTACAAATTGCCTTAGAGCATTGACAACATTGCCTTAAGAGACACTTATTATTCAATTACTTTAATAATTCAAAACAATGAAAGAACATTGGCATCAGATCAAGTTATATGCTTACAGTTTTACAACAGAGGGCACAACGGGTACACTGAACTGATGAACAGCTCCTGATAACTCAGTATAAACCTCAATATATGGGAAAAAGCACCTAAAGATTCCATGGCAGAGCACAAGGACAATCTTTCCACAATTAAGAGGCAAGGCCAAGGTTTCGTACATCGAAGACCATTGTTCAAATCTTTCCATTTATATCTACGCAAGAAATTCAAAAAGTAGTCATTTGATTGCATGGTAACTTGTGTCCCAAAAGTGACAACAAAGCAAAAAGAGAAAAGAATCGAGAAAAAATGGTCATCCTAGAACCCAAGCTCAAAGAGACATGTAATGGACCGAAATGGGGGCATGAATTCAACGTAGTAGGGAAAAAAAAACTCCTTGCTTCCTTACTCAAACTATTTTACTTTTGGTCTCCTATTAATTTCAATTTAATCTCACTTAAGGAACTCAATCAATTTACAACTCAGGCGATTTTCGGCAAGGAGATGCCTACACAATGCCAAGGTGGCTCTTGGCAACAAAATCATATTTATTTAGAGGTTTATGAATAGTTTATTATTTATTTGTAAGTCTCCATGCACCAGTGAATTCGTAATAGCCTCTAATCATTTTCATCCATTTTAAATATAAATTTGGAATTTCTAAATAGTAATTATACTTCAAAAAAAATCTAGAAACATTTTATGACATCATGACGCGGTTGCCACTTGGCACTAGTTGCTAGAGAAGTTGTGGAAGCTGGTCGTTGGCAGAGGGTTGAGGGGATGGACTTTTGAGGGGGATTTATATTAACTTATATAGAGTAAGCCCTATCAACTTGCTTATTTTTATGTATAGCATCAATTCCAAATTAGTTGCGATCGGCTAAGTGGATCAAACTCTTCCATTGTGCTCGACTAAGTGCAATTTAACTTATTTGTTTTTTGATCAAAAAAATTTATTTCATTTATTTGATCCATTCATAAAGAGTGATGAAAGTTTTGTGTTGGTTATCAACCTACCGCAACCCTCCCCCATTGCTCAGGAATGGAAAATGGGTTTTGGAGTCCTCCTTTATCTGAACTTGAGACCAGCTATATAGCACATATAATGTTCTATATAGGTGGAGTTATATAACTAAAGGAAACGTGACAGGTTTTTTCAAACAAAATGACCGAACAAAAGATCCTCATGATACAATAGTACATGACAACTACATCGTGGACGTAATTAAAGACCAAATCTCAATCAACCAATAGAAACAGAGTGAAAAAAATCAATTGCACTGTTCATATATAGTTTGATTCTTGGATGCTACGTCCGATTGCAAACAGCAACAACCACTAACATAGTCAACATAATAATGCCAATGCTATGAGAATGCCAAAGCTCAACTGCCTGAAAGATATAACTCTCTTACATTTAGCTATTTAATTCTAAGATCACTACTGCCTAAAAATCCTCTGATAAGATCCCACATAGAGTAGTCATATAGAATTAGTGAGAAAGAAACACTATAAATAGGGGTGAGTTAGTTAAGATTGGACATCTTGGAATTAGAATTGTAATTGGACACTCTTTGAGTGATTGGGGTTGAGATAGTTTTAAGACTCTTCTCTGGGTTACTTTTGTATTTGTAATCGTTGTAGTTCCTCTTAATTCAATCGATCGATATCGGTGTTCTATTATCCTCCTATACAGTTTTTCTCCCATCTACAAATGTTTTAGTTTGTTGATTTAAGTATTGGTTTAAACTAATCTCAAAAATATAGATTTTTTTTTTTTTTGTTGAAGTTCTCAAAAATATAGAATTGACTTGCACAAAGAGCATATGCCGTACAGGACAAAAATGGTAGGAAAGGCAAATAGTATATAAGGGAAATTTATTGAAAGAGGAACAAGTAACGTCAATGTATAATTAATCGATAGATTACAACAAAAACAATTTACTACACAACAATCAAGTCAACATATTCTTCTCCTTTCAAAAAAAAAATCAACATATTATTCTAATTTTCCTTAAGTTGCTACTGCTGGCATATTTAAAATGCAGTTAGGTATATGTATTACAAATTTAAAGATGCATACATTTCTAGACCATTAGAATCATTAAACAACTATGTTAACATAAAACTTTCTGAACTCACTTATCTAGTTCCAACAAAGGGATTCCAAAAGAAATATGCCCATCAATAACTTTAAGGGAAAGGAGACCATCATGTGACCCACGTCTCTATTAGTTAGGTTTACAGTTTCCACTTTTAAGATTTTAGTTTCTATTGTCCTATCATACTGCTTCAAAGAGGCTTCAAAAAAATATATATATATATATATATTGCAGACAGAGATGAAACCCAAGGTTGCAAGTATAAATAACACACTTAAAACTCACCTACCACATCATTTAAACAACATAGCCTCAATTCCAAATTAGTTGGGGTCGGGTACATGGATCGAACTGCGGTCAATTTAGCGCAATTGACGGACATTATTTAAACACCATTAACAAATGTACCAAGGCAATGAAAGAACTAGGTTAATATTGAACACGCACCTTATGCCAAGTTAAACAACTACAGTTGCAAACTGAACAAATTCACAGGATTCTCGAACAGAACTTTTCTTCAACATGTGGTATCTTAAATTTTCGTCCCACGATTTCATGGGCATTTATTCAATCAAGTTGCACTAAGAGTTCATGCCACAAATATATAACTTGCTCTAGCAACACCGCCACCTATAACATCCAATAAGAGCAAATCACCGCCAACAAATGGTTGGACGCTGGCCTAACAATAATCAAAGAGTTCATGGCCAATTAAGTAACTTGCTTCCGCCAAAATCTCTAGCACCAACATTAACTGCTATTACTATTAGCATTTCCAATATGAACCCAGAAGCATTTCCTTTGCTCATGCTTGTATGAATAACATATCATATTTCCAATCAAAACAAGATCGTGTTGTTGAACACTTTTCAACTGGTGCCTTTATTTCCCCGGCAACTAACCACAAACAAGGCATACTACAAAGTGAAGCTTGACATAACCTCCACTTTGAGCGTTCAGTAAATCAGTTAGTGAGCTGGGAACCAATGCTCCTCAGGTTAGATAGGACCACCCAATAAGTGCTTAAATTTTGCTTGGTCACACATCAGGCCTTGTATCATTGATGCTGCATATTTAAATTTTCCTTAATCACTCGTACACATATTGGGAGGTCAATTTTGAAATTGCAGTTCCAGAAACATGCTTGACATCAGAGCCATCGATATTTCTCCAAGAACCATTATTGCAGCTAATGAGGCACGACCCCGGATATAAAAGGCATAGTTTGAGCTCCAAGAAAATTAGGGTCAGCATTGTATTGGAGAACCCTCAAAACACGCATTTAAGAAGCAAACCAGAAGGATCAGCAAGTCATGAATGCAAAAGGTCCCCGCTCCCAATCTACTCGTCTGGTTCCCAACATTTAATCTGACCGCTTCTCAGGTATGTTCTGTGTAGACCATAGAATTTCCAGCAACAGACTCACAGTTGGGTTCATGTAAACAACCTAATCCTCAACGGTTACTAACAATCCTTGAGAAGTCGAATTGACCCATTGTTGGGCAATCACATGTGAAAGCAGCATGAGGATCAACACACAGTCCATTTCGGTGCCTGTACTATTGTTGACCAACTTCTCAGTGCTAATGATTTTCACTCTGAAAGTAAACTCTTCTCAGATGTAGCCGCATACATCATTCAGTAAAAAATCACATCGTAACCAACTTCATGTCTACTGTTCAACAATGTATGGCTCCAAAGAGCCCCATGTTCTCCCAACATTTAACTTGACAGGCAGAGGAACTGAAAAGGCAAATGTACACAAGTTATAAAATACTAGGTTAAACAGTAAAAGAATAGGAGCAATGGTACAAGAAGCCCTATTATATACCACAAAGTGACACAGCATTTTCCATGCTATATTGCAGAAGTGATGCAGCCTCCCTTGTAACAGAAGGATCAACCTCTAATACAAGTTCATCATGCACCTGTACAGAAATAGTGAAGGTATCATCAAGTTATATCTCTGAAACTATAGAAAGGATACTAAAATCAACCATTCATCTTAATGTCTAGCGAAATGTGAGTTATGCGACAAAGGAAACTCAAAAGATCAAAAATATGGACTTTCATCTAAACTTCTACAAGAAAATTCCATATTGAACTGAACATTTTTAGAAGCCACCAGTGCAAGCAATAACCTGCAAAAGAAGGCGGAAGTGGCCTTTGAGCATGGAAAATCTTGCGGAAAGTACAGATGAATTAGGTTGTCTCTGCCCCTCATCAATAACAGAATGAATATTTATCATTGCAATCTTGATTATGTCAGCGGCAGAACCCTGAAAAAATAAAGCTGTTAGCACAAACGTGCACCTAGTCAGAAGATTTAAGAAGTAGCAACTAGCTGTTGCTACCTGACAAATAGAATTAACAGCTTGTCTTCGAGCTTTCCCCTTCTCTTCACTATTCCCAAATTTTATCTTTGACAAAAACCGCTTCCTCCCCATAAGAGTCTCAATGTATCTGTTAGTTGCATAGTAAAAAAAGATAACTTCAACAGAAGAACCTCAACATATTGGTAAAAGTCTTATAAAAAACATAAATATATAAACTATCTTCATATTCAAAACAAAAGTATAATAGCGACTAGGTAGAAATTACTGCACAGACATTTAAAAAGATAAAATCCATAACAAAAATGAAAATTTAAAACTGAACAATACAAGTGATTAGCAATGTCAAACTATCACTATAAAAACACAAATAATAATAGTAGTAATAATAATAAAATTACAACTCAAAGGTGCGTGCAGACTCAATCAACTGCACATAACATGTATTTTCACAAGAATTATGACATTATAACCCTAAAAAGATTATTGGATGAATTATATTGAAGCTTTCAATTACAACAACAAAACCTAAGTCCAAATCAGTAGGGTTCGTACATGGACTTGACATATACATTCAACTTGATTCAGTGCACTTGATGATGTGATTTTTTTAACCTTTTATCTCTTTATGATTAACCCGTCCCCAGACATGTCCCTATATCTTCAAATTCCTTCAATTTCTAGAGCATTGGATTTTCAAGCTACAACACTTGCAGGTCGTCTTTGGATGCAAGGCTCTTTATAATGTGTATCAAAAGCTCAGGGCTCAACCATATGTATCATACAACTCAATCATTGATTTAGCCTATAAATCAAATGTTTAGACAACTTTGGTGAAATTGAAGATATATTTTCATATTCCACGATATTACCACGGAAACATTTATTAATATTAATTGTTAAACCGGCAGACCTCTAAATTATGTGTATGTTGCAACAAACATTACAAATTACTTGTACAAGAAAAATTCAAACAAAAAAATGAAAAAACACTACTAAGAAAAAAAAATGAAGAAACAATTCGTGTTTTCAAGATATTGAAATTTACCAAAAGTTTTAGATTAATTCCATTTGATTGAACACCAATAAGAAAAAAAAAATGTGAAGAAGAATTTTACATTTCAAATGGAAAAACAAGAAAAAAAAAATAAAACAATCCCTAAAAAAGATGAATTTAATTAAAAAACATTTGGTAGAAAAGACATGTCTATTTTTAAACCTTCTTTAATTTAATGGCTTCGTGAAAAGATATAAATTCAAAATTATATGAACGATGCAACTCATTCGGGGTTAACTCCTTAGTTTTGACTGGAATACATAAATCTTGTGATCATGGGTTCAAACCAGTCAACTACCAATAAAAAACTATAGAACATATAAAATCATTAAAAGTAATAGCACAGCTTCTTCAAGTCAACTTTAGAATGACTAGTAGTAATAAAATACTTTTTCCGAAATAATACCTGACTAGATAGTAAGAAGACACAATCAACCTATACTTATTTAAATTATTTATTCTGAAACGCTGATTATACCTACAACATAATAATAAAGTTATTTCTATAAACTCGTAAAATTTTTCGTAATTGTTTTAAATATTTTCCAATTTTAAATGTCAAAAATCAAGAAAAGAAAGAAAGAAGAACCTACAACAGAGGAACGACCTGTAAACATAACTAAATTAAATATTTATATGCCACAATTTTTTAAGCACCTTAACATGGATTAAATTACTACTTCAATGTCTTAGGAGTCCATGATCATGTTTACAACAACAAAGTCTTAATACCAAATTAGTTGGGGTTGGCTACATGGATCAACGCTTCCACTCAACTCGATTCAGTGCCCAAGATGGCCTAGTTTCAAAATCCTTTTTCGATATCATAATCATATTTATTTTAATATACTGTACAATACCTATACACAATTTTAATATTAAATTTAAATTCTCTAAACTTCCCCAAGTTAGGAAATCTTTAAAACGATTCTCTATGTCATTATTAACTTTCCAGAACTCATCATGGATTTTCACTCGGCAAAGTCAAACTTCTGATCCTTGTTGCAAATTACAAGTACAATCATTATTAGTCAAACATATAAACAAATCACTGGCCTATCTAATCATTTGCAATGGTAATGCATAGACTAGATGGCAATGAATGTTTAGAATCCACATCACTCAGTTGATGTCTTTTGTTTGGTAAATTAAAATACTGTAGTGCTCTAAAAATAGCCCACACCATAACTACTTTCATTTCTGGCAACCAAACTATTATCAAGGCCCTCAAAATTCCACCGCTTCGCAAGACGTCAACTACAGTTATTCTTCATTTAGAAATACAATTTCTAGTCTCTTTGATCAATGTCACAAACAAGAGAAACCAACTAAATTTTTGAGTTTTGACATTAATGGATAGCAAAATTGTACAGCAAATAGCATAAAAATCTTCACATTTAGATGAATCATGATGAACATTACAAATCATAAGACCACCCACGTTTCATTTATACTGAGCCAATGTACATACAGTAGACCATTTAATCTGAGATGGACCTTAACTTAATGGTAGAAGTATCTCATTCTCATAGAAGAAAAAGGTCCAAACTCCACGAACTAGCCATCAAACTATGCAATTTATCAGGACAATACTTCATTAGTTTTTGCTTCTTAGATCATGCAACATGAGAGAATCATGAACTAGGTACACACATATGCAAATAAATGCTTGTAATATAGTAGTGTAATAAGATCAATTACTTTCTACCATTTAAGAAATAGTAACAACAACATAGGGCAGTCCCAAATTAATTGGGGTCAGCTACATGTCCATTTCATGAAGAGTGACAAAAAAACTATGTTGGTTGTCAACCTTTCGCAACCCTCCCTCATTTTCCAATAATGGAAAATGTGCTTGTGGCCTCTCTCCCCGTTTAAGAAATAAGACAAGATTATTAAAAATATCTTCTTAGGTACTTAAAATGTGCACAATAGCAAGTGATTCTTTTCTAGATTCTAGCTAGTCTAATCACCCAGTACACATATCTAAGAGCAAGAGATTGTTGCTTTTTTGGTACAAAATTGAAGTCATAGCATTTTATCACATTATTCATTCAACCCAACCATGCATTGGTTCTTCCTGCTTCAACAAAGGAATTTTACCAATATAATAAGGGATCACATACTCTTAAAGAGTTCTTCATCAAAACACCATGTCTTTCTTTTTTACAAAATTCAAAAACCAACAATGTACGATAAAACTCAATCAATAACATGGATAAACATATTGCTTCATCCAAATCAGAGTCAATTACTCTACTAGTGAGCAAGGTGACTTCAATAACATAATAATGAGGTGTATTAAAATTGACAATTCAACATAAATAAAAAGATCAAAAAAGACTTATCGTGTCACATAAAAGAATAATGTGGTCAACCAATCCATTATTTGCAGCTTCACATATAAGTATATAACTAGTGTGAAAAGTGCAAGAATCAAGCAGATTTGATTTTGGGGGCAAAGATAAATGGATCGATTAACTTTCAACCAAATTATATTTGGTCATTACTATTTTTCCATATGAATATTGAGAAAAGAAAAGAGGCACAATCCACTTCAAAAAAAAAGTGCAAATAGGAATAACAGTGGGAAACACCTTCAAAAATCAAAACTAAATGCAGAATGTCTCCCCACAAAAAAGTTTCAAACAGAACAAAAATTGGAAGCACAAACTATGCTTATCAAACATCAAGTTTTCAAACCAGTTCTTACTCGATTGGAACCAACTTTTCTAACAAATAAAAAAATAAAAAACCTTACCCAAATAATGTTTGAAACAGACAACCAATTAAAAAATATAAGCCAATATTTTTTACTCACTTTTTATGAATCCCTTTGGAATGATCATTTTAGAGTACAAGTACAAACCATGCAGACTCATGAACAAGACTGAATCCATATATGGACTATGAAGTGGAGAAAATCTGCAGGTATGGCACTGACCCATAGACATGTCTTAACAAAACAAAGAGAAAATAGTTTCAATACAACAACAACAAACCCAAATTAGTTGGAGGTCGGCTACATAGATCAAACAACATAGAGAAAATTAACACTTGTAAAGAGATGGTAGCAATCTAGCAGACTAACAAACACATTCTGGTGAATTCAGTTCCCCATTCAGCACGACAAAATAACCATCACAAGCAATGAACCGATTAGAGATAATTATACAACAAATGAACTCACCCTTTTTGACGGCACAATTCAACAGCTTCCTTTAGCCATGAGGCAACACCTGGAAAAGTACTCTTAAAGCTTTTGATCTTGTCAGAAGCTTCATCAATACTGCAATCCAATTGTTGTGCAAGAGTACTAGGTCCCATACCATATAGGATCCCATAGACCAATCTTTTCATTTGATCTCTCTCATGAGAGGTAACTGTAGATTGCAGCTGCCCTGTCCACCTTGCAGCAATCATCGTGAAGACATCCCCATTTGGTTCAGCTAGAATTCGAACCAATGAAGGGTCCTTCGAGAAATGAGCCATTAACCGTAGTTCTATCTGAGAATAGTCTGCAGTTAACAGCAACCAGTTATCCTGGGATAAAACATCAAGGACGTTAGGTACCATATATCATCACCTCCAAGTTAAATGACACCACAGGAAAAATACTCATTACCTGTGTAGGAATAAAAAAATCACGAGCATTTATTATTTGATGCTCAACTGATTCACTCTTGTCGGTGTGATTGACTTTGAATGTAATTGTATGTTCGACGCACTGAAATAACCAATAAATAAATCAGGAAATCCGCTTATGATTTGGCCAGATAATTAATAAATGCACATATAGAGAAAATAAACCTGAAGATTTGGTTCTTCCATTGAAAGACGCCCAGTGGCTGTTGAGGTCTGGAGCCAGTGGCCATGCAGTTTATACTTTTGTGACCTCATGCAGATCTTAGCCAGAGAACACATTGATCCCAACGTGCAGTTTGAGAGTTTTGCCAATGACCTGTACTCTTTGATGACAGAAACAATAGGATGCTGATGCCTGCATAGAAGGAAAACACGAAAGGAAAGAAAGAAATTTTAAGTGAATTAGCACAAAAATCAAATGACAAAAACATGATTGTATAACTCAAAAACAGCTAGACGTTTGATTAAAGGAGATAGGTGATTGACTAGTGCATTCAGATTTTCAGATGTGTACAAAGTCTGAAGATAAAGGAAATCCGGGAACATAAAAAAGAAAGATCTAGTGCAAAATCTATTTACTCCAACTTCCATCACGAGTTGGAGTGGCAAAAACTAGACTAGATGACTATAGGTTCTGCAGGTGTCTTTTAGTCAGACTGTTCCAAAGAGGCATAAAAATCTTGAAGACAAATAAACCCCTACATTCCCAGGTAGAATTTGAAAAAAAAAAAAAAAAAAAAAAAATTCCTATAAATGCATGAATGAAGACTTGGTAAATCCCAGACCACCACACTGTATATGTATCAATTTTGAAGCATTTGGCAATATAAAATTAGAATCATAACAATGATATTGATATGAGTAAGACTGTAAGAAATCACACAGTACTGTCATTATTAAAAAGATGTAACAATACTACTGGATCAACAAAAACTGTCGCAGGATAACTCTGTTCATTTGGCACATAGGGTCCAACTACCGAATATTTAATGTGCAATAACAGATTAGTTGTGGTCGGCTACATGGATCAAACTCTTTGATTGCACTAGATTTAGTGCAATTAATGGTGTGCTTTCAAAATCCTTTAAACCCTTCCTGATCAATGTGTACCCAATTAGCTTCAGCTACCCCCCCCCCCCCCCCAAATCACACACACACAAAAACATCGTAGCATATCTTCAATGATTGAATTGAGTTTTCTAACCAAGGCATTTATAGGCACTTTTTGGAGGTGCAACCGCAACCACCCTTCCTTAATTTTTTGCGTCAATTGTTGTCACTCCTACTTTTCTTTGAAGCTTTTTGCTTCTTATTCTACCTTTTCAAGTTTTATCACACATCCACCTAAGCATTCTCATCTATGTTACATATATTATGTATTAGTTATTTCTTTATCGCCCAACATTCTCTTCCATAAAGCATAGCTGGTCTTATTGCAATAACATAAAATATTTTCTAATAGCTTGGTAGAGAACAAGAGATATTTCGATCACATATCACACATATCGCACTCTTTCACTTCTTCTTTCCAACTTGAATTATGTGTAAGATCATCTACAATATTACCATCTTTTTGTATGATAGTGATCGAACACTATGATAGTGTCCCAATTCCGAAATTAGTGATGGAGCTGAATTGAGAGCTATTTCACATGTTCTTTGATAAGGGAAATGTGGTAAAAGATTCCTTGGCTAAGAATCTTTGTCATAGAAAAACCTATGAGTATTTATAGAGTATAATAAATATGCCATCGACATGGAAGATAAATAAGTACATTGTAGTTTTTTTTTTTTTAAAAGTACATTGTAAAAGGATGAGTGAGTTTGATGGACACTTTGCTACTAGAAGCTAGAGACTTGTGCAACAAAGCATTAGCAATCACAACCACTAACTATATTGACATCCTTGCAAAAGCTGTATATGGATTTTCTTCTTAACCATAATAAAATTTTAACCTATTTTTACTCCATCTCATATTATCATCCAATAGCGAGTCGAATTGACTCACTTATCATTTTCTCAACCTTAAAACCCCTATCTTAGTCAAACATGCTAAAATACCTTTCATCCACTTGTCATAAACGGTCTGATATAATGAATAGAATTTTCAGTTACTATTGACAAATATAACTTCATTTCCATCAATCAATTTCAAAATTGGTTTCTAGCGTTTCAAAAAGAAAGTCTTTCTAACTGTCAAATTAAATGTTTTCTTGTCTTGAGCATTCTAATTTTAAGAAAAAACATATCTCCATAAGTTGCTCTCAAGTCGATCTATGAAAAAATATACTCCAATTTAGGTAACCCCAACTACAATACATTTTGTATTCTTTAACTTTCTAAGCTATTTTCATTATATAGAAATATTAAGGTAAAAAATAAATGCTAAAAAATCCAAAACATACTTCAGCAAGTATTTATATCGATCGAACACAATAAGTTATGACAATTTTTGGAAAAAAGACAAAAGGGGACCATTCAGAGAAATTAAAAAGGCTATGCATGAAAGTGTACTACTGCAATGAGGGCAACGACCCCTATTAGCATGTTCTGAATTCAAGTTCTTCACTACATTGGTTCCGAGATATGGAAACGAGAACAAAAAAATACGAAAATCTTGGTACTATTTTGTACACAATTCAAACATCTTCAAAAAAATAGGTCTTGCAACTTTTGAGTTATTCATTAAACTAAAAATTGGGCGCCATGTGCTATTTTATTTAATCTATATCTGCACATTCAAGATTTGATATTTAATGCTTCGATCATGTATGGTCAAAAGCACAAAAAAGAAAAATGTATGAACTCATTTAGTACATGATATTTAAACTTTTTTCTTGGATGAGATTTTACTACGTTTTTGAGAAACTGTACTATACTACTAATGAGTTAGTCACTAAAAGAGAAATTGACTGTTTTTTTAATCATTTTCTAGTTCCATTGGCAAACTTCAGGGACATGTTTCAAGATTCTTTCAAAAATTATTCAACAAATAATTAAGTCAAATGCATATCCAAGGAGTATTTTATGAGGAAAAAAATATATATATAAAAGGTCCTGAAATACCATTTGGAATGGGACCATAGGTACCTCAAGAGATCCAAAGAATGCTTATCTGTGCTTGGATGCTGCTTTCCTTTGGTACTAACTTCAGGTACAGGCAACTTCAATTGCCTGTACAGTACATCTGCTATATCTGCTGATGATGAAAGTGAAAAAGTCATTCCAGCAAGTTGGTGAGCTTCTTTCTCAAGATCCTTCAGTTTTTTCCAAACTGCATGCCTTGCTTGAAGACATCCTTCCATGTCAACACCAATGCCCCAAAGTTCCATGTCTGCAAGAACATTAACCTACAGTAGACGTACATAAAGGAATAATATGTATAGTAAATTACAAATTGCAGAAAACACAATCAGAAGAGACCGACTACAAATTAGTCACAACCTTGTACCAAACTTACCAAAGGATTTTCAATGCTGACAAGTGCCTGGTCAAGCTTTTCTGAAGCAACTAATTTCCAAAGAACAGAGCCCAGTGCACGGGTTTGTGCAACGCGACGGCAGCAACCATCATGTGCAGCTCTACGAATCTGATTCCTCCACCTACCACTTTGATTAGCTGCAGCAGCTACATCACTGGACAACCTTTTCCTAACCTCCTGCATCATCCTCACTAAATTTGAGCAATCATAGCGGCTGCTAAAATATTAATAAATGAAGACAACTACAGAAAATTCCAATTAGCAATTCTAGAAAACTATTTAAAACTTACAGCATGAACTGACTTAAAAATTGCTCAGGCACTTAGATCAACAAAAAGTTACATCAAATAATTCTAGTCAATATGCTGGAACTACCTTCTCAATGTTAGGGTTGGAGCTTCTCTCTTCATCAGGCCAAAGTAGCCATGCAATGATACACATATCACACCCATTCTGAACATGAATTGGAGGCAGCAAAAAGTGTGAGTTATCCACCAATTCAATTTCTGCATTTTTCTCTACGATGCTCAGGCCGCCAAACTTTCGAATTGAGACACCTGGTTTCTTGAACACCTGAATCTGAAGTTTCAAATTCCAACTGAACTTTCTAACCTTGCCCCTTGTCATTATATTAGCGATCTTATTCCATCTATCTTTAGCAAGCAGCAACACGTCTTTTGACATTATGATATCACTACCAACATCAACACTACTCGCTGACAAACCCCTGTGCTTCACATCAATATTCAGTTGTCCAGAGAAAACAAGATCCTTTGCAAGGTTGACATAGTATACCGGAGAGTTTTCCCAACAAATGGCTATGCCGTGAATTTCAAATGGAATTATAGAATTCAACTCTAACCGCTTAGAAAATGAACATCAAAGTAAAACTCCTTAACTGTGTCCCAGAGATCCAAGAAAGAATCAATTCCACCATTCAGACTGTTAGCATTAACAGGACCCCTGTCATAAGTATTGCAATTATTATTGAGATATTCACTCTCTCTACTAGGGTTTCCTTGCAGTGACTTTTGATCAATATTTCCATCAGTTTCCTTACAATTGTCAGCAGTGCCAGATACTGAGTGTGAGAGTATCCCAGAATTTCCTGCTTTGCCAGACCCTGAATTTTCTGCTTGACAATCCCCTGAATTTCCTGCTTCACACAATGGTTCGATGTACTCAGTGCCATTCACACATTGTAATGCAACTACCGAATTTGTCTTGCCTGAAGTACCAGAGCCAAAATCTGACATTTTTGTTGCTTTACCATCATCAACCTGCGGTTCAACACGACAAGAATTTCCATTTTCATATTCAGCTAGCTTATCTTCAACCGAATTCATAAGTTCTTCACCAACAATGCTGCTAACAGTTTTCTCACCAGAAGAGACAATGGTACCATCTTGCAAATGAGGGTTCCTCACATCAGATAATACCAAGGGTGGAAGCGATTGAGGAACAATTCCAAGGGATTTAAAAGTTGAGAAAGCAGCAATCCTTGCCTCTTCTGCCTTCTCAAGAACAATTTTCCTTGCTCCATTTTTTATTTTTTTGGCTATACCCAATTGCATATGCCGCTGTGCAGAGCCTTCTAATCATCAAGTAATCATATTGTCAAAGCACGATATAGTGCCACATAAGGGAAGAATGATACAAAATAAGAAAATTTTTGAAATAAAGATAAAGAAAGAAAAAATTACTTAAAAAGAAGGAATGAATTTAAACTGAAAGAATGTCAGTATAGTTGATGAGGTGAACATTGACTACCACATCATGAAAAAAAGGCACCTTCAAGGCCTTCGACCTTGAGTATTGGCAAAGGAAAATAAAGTGTTTCAAAGAACCATCAAGGGAAAGAAAAACTTAAATGCTTAATCAAATTATGAGGCGGCAAAATATCACAAATTCTGACCCCAACTATCCTATCAAGAAACTGCACATCCACGAAACAGCCTAATGCTACCTACTCTTGCTGTTTTAGGCAGTTCAGTAACTTCCAAAAATTGAAATCACGTCTTCAATCTGGTCCAACCCACAATTTCAGATCAGTTGAAAAATAATAAGAAATTTTCACCCTTCTGGCACCCAATCAGCCTACATATAACTATCATTCTAATCTTTAATTTTCTCAGATTTCAAATAATGCAACCGTTTGTACGACATAAATGTCATAATAACCAACTGCCGCAAAGTTCATTTAAAAGAAAGCAATCCTCTACCCCCCCAAAAAAAGACAAGCAATCACATCATGAAAGCAAGCACAATACTCTGGAAAAGGCATAAAAAGTTGGAAAGAGAAAGGCTATGCAAACCATCAAGGACAATTGAAAAGTTTGAAACTTAATAAAATCTACATCAAACAATTGTAATTCAACTTCCCTACAGAGAAGCTAAACACCCATTAATCAGATCATGTCATCTCACATGAGATTAGCCATCAAAATATGAAATCACATTTTCATACTGGTCCCACAAGCAATGCAGACCAGGTGATAGGTCTACGAAGTTAAGACTCTAGGAACGCCCCACAAACATAGACAATAAACTTAAAATATATATTAGTATTCACATTCATGCTTATAACCACATAGTGAATTGTTCGCGCTCTAATAGGGACAATAGCCCCTTCCCCATCATTTGCATTTGAACTAATTAGAGGTGGCACAGCCCAAACAGGGAAAAAAGAGCAAATAATAATAAAACTCACCTTTAAAAGTACGAACAATATACCTAAATTCTAAAACTCACAAATAAACACACAAGTAATCTGGCCAACCATGCTTGGTTCTACCAAGCACTATAAACTTCTGTTGGAGTATATAATCCCACATTGGAAAAAAAAAAAAAAAAAAGAGTTGGTGTGGTATATAAGTGGTGTAGATTGAATCCTAGCACAAACTAATTGGTTTTGTGCAAGATGGGCCAACCCTATTTGTATACCCACATGT
Source organism: Stephania japonica (assembly GCA_039657345.1). Lineage (NCBI taxonomy): Eukaryota > Viridiplantae > Streptophyta > Magnoliopsida > Ranunculales > Menispermaceae > Stephania > Stephania japonica. The sequence continues at coordinate 14,779,820 of CM077563.1, read as the reverse complement.
GCGTGTGTGGCCCAATACTCACCGGTCCCATATTCCTATAACTTCTAAGCTACCCTTTTAGTTTTCCACCCTACTCATAGCCCAATAAATCATGGATTGGGTGATATTTTGCTCTTTGAACGGTTGAACCTGCCAGACCTTAGCACACCAGGGATATACCGATATACATTACTGTGTCATTTGACTCCTTTCTCATACACATTCCACAGAAAAGAAAAGTTATCAAGACTAACAATTACAAGATTTTGGCCCAATACCTGTATTTATTCACTTTTTAAGCAATGATCAATCAAGTAGATAGAAAAAATGGTTGTAACAATGAAAAAGCATAATGACGTATAATATATACTACAGAACTAGCACCTCGTGATTGTTTCCAGCATTAGAAAAGTTGCCTTAGGCTATCTCTGCAAGGATTTTTTTTTTTTTAACAAATGGATCTGGGCCTTCACAGAAGCAATCGGTTTGGACAATCAGAGCCAAGACACTTGTTCAGTGAATTGTTAAGTATCTCATGATAATCAATAGACTTCTATTATCAAACCAACCACATCAAAAGTAATGATAAAACGCAGTCCATACAATAAATCAAAAAGTAAAAAGTAAGAGAAGTCCCAAGAGAAAACGCCATGATAACAATTAAACATGAAGAGTTTTGGAAGAATAAAAAATACTATGCCTAAACGACTGAAATAACATGCAACATAACACACAAGCTTCTATTTAAAATTTTACCATTTTCATGCCATGATGAAGATTCAAATAGAGCTTTGGCTAATTCAGAGGTTGACACCTCAGCGATTGCAAGATGAGTGCGGAACCCAGCTTTATAAAGTGCTCTAGCTCGAGAACCCTAGCAAAAATCACACACTTACAAAAACCAATCGACAACAAAAACCAATCGACATGGAAATTGAAATACTCAATTAGTACTAAAACACCATATAATATTTCCAAGAGAATGAGATGCCCCCATGTCCTCACCTTAACATACGGGATAGTAGTGAGCTCCGCAATCTCTGCACGAACACCAAATGAAACCCGATTTTGGAACTTTGCCACCAAACCTTCCACATCATGCCAACCGAGTCGCTCACAAAACAAAGAAACCATTGAAGCAAACCTTCCAGCATTTTCTTGTAAAGCCTGGACCATACCTCTAGCTACTTTGAAGGCGTCACAAACATCAGTCACTGGTACCTCCTATATATTACACAATTTAAAATAGCAATTGAGACATACTGAAGAATGAAGTAAACTACAATAAAGCAAACTAGTTACTACCATATTTCTTAATACTCAATTTGGTCATTGCAATATGGTATCAATATTAAATTAATAAACACATGTAACAAACATGACTAAGACCCCCATATGAAAACCAATAAGCTTACTTGCACAAGTCTTGACAATATGAGCGCCACATAGAACCGCTTACATATGCGAAGAGTTTGATCATCTGAATGGATGGTGTTTCTATTGAGATTTAAGCTTTGAAGTTTTTGATGATGTCCTTTCTTAATTTCTCTTGATTTAGTTGACACATGTACAGGGGCCCCATGTGCCATCCGCATCAAGAAAGGCTCATCAACTCCAACTCTATTTCCAACTGACTGCACCTCAAGAAATTCATGAAACAAAATATTTGATTACACCAATAATGAAGCTGAATATTATGAATCAACAAGAAGAGAACCTTTCGGACAACCAAAGTAAAATTTGTCATCACTTCACTACCTATAAGTCTTTCTAACCACTAATTCCTTAGTTCAGGAAGAACACCAACACTACCGACATGACCTGGAGTTTCTTATCTTCAAATTCCAACAATAGCTAAGAATAAGTGTTCGCTATTTCCAGTAGTTCCAAATGTTAGAATTAGTCTGCGATGAATAAGCAAGGTAAAACAAAACTATAAATGATTTGATTTTACCTGCTCAAGAGTAGACAACTCCATAAATCTTTCATAATAAAGTTCCCAATCTGGCTCAACATCCACATTAATGGGTGTGACCAAGTAAACTAAATGCAGGTCAGATGCAAGCACAAATCCTTCCCTCGCCCTAGAGAGATCATCCAGAACAACCTGAATATAGGAGATCACACAATTCAACAAAAGTAAACATAATAACTTAATAAGCATTCTTATGATGCCATCATAATAATTATAATACACCAAAGCACAAACTGGCGAAGCATTACAAGTGATTCTTCGGGATTGAGTGAACTTCCAAAAGCAGCACGTCCAAGTGGTGTAGCACCATACAGCTTAGTTTCTTCATTCCAGTCAAGAAATTTCTTTTGGCAAAGCCATCGAAGAGAATCTTGGGCAGATTTAACAACATCTTGAAATGGTTTTGTTGAATTAAGAAGAGTGCATCTAACATAACGATGAATATCACCAGCAGTTTGAACAAGTCCACCGGCAACAACCTCCAAGATTGCATGGGTCATGCCATTCTTATCTTCAGAAAGGCAAGATTGTAACGGTGCGCAACTATCATTTATAACAGATGCAACCTTTTTAACCTCTTCAGCCCTACAAACCAGTACCTGATAATGAGAAAACAACAAGATCTTAACTTCAGAAGGATAGGAGTCCTTGATTGACCAAAAACAATATGTAGATCACGAGCAAAAACATTACACTTTCTCCTTTTGTGTCAATACCAGTCCGTCCAGCACGACCTGCCATTTGTTTATACCTTGTGCCATCAATGAAATCTCGGCCAATCCTGGGCTGTCGAAATATTACCCTCCTAGCAGGTAGGTTAACACCAGCAGCTAATGTGGAAGTTGCAATTAATACACGCACCAGACCTTTTCGATAACAAGTTTCAATTATTTCCCTTTCCTCTACCTGTTCCACAATAAGAAAATGGTATATGTTTCCTACATAAAAATACCCAAAAAATAAATAAATAAAGATCTTGTTGCCCCTACATGAGACTGCATGTCCTAATCTTGTTATTGTAGAAACCCATGCTTATGAGAGAAACAATGATATTCCGACTAACAAATCCCACATGGATGGGGAAGAACCAGCAACGAGAATGTCATGAGAATGTTACCGTAAGGCCAGCATGGTGATAGGCAACACCAGCAGGCAAAGTTTCTTGCAGAGTAGGATCCAATCCAACCGGACACCTTTGCAAGGCATCAATAGCTGAAAAAATATCACCAAACTCCTCATTCTCATAACGGGAACTGACTGAGAATCTCTTGATGAACTTTGCGACATGCCTAGCCGTTGATTCACATCCTTTTCGACTAGAGCAAAACAGCAACACTGAATGGCCCTCTTGAACAACCTTATCAGGGAAATATTTTCAAGGTCAAAAACTGTTCAGAACAATTGAGATGATATATAGGAATAAAAGTGACATACAAAAGATAAATAAAGAAAAAAAAAAAAAAAAAAAAAAAAAAAAAGGCAAATAACTATTACCCACCTCATTGCACAATTCGATGATATGATCTGGGTCTTTACCCCCAAGATCCGCCATTTTAGGGAGTGTCCGCACCAGCTCCATATTTTTGTTGTAAATAGAATTTCCAATTTTAATAAATTCTTCTAAAGGAACAGGTCGAAAATCTGTCTGGTACAATGCAGCCTGCAAGACAAAATTTACCCCAAAAGTATGAAGTAAATTAGTAAAATATAAAGTCTAGCAAAGAAGCCAGATAGAGAAGAAAGAACTTGAGAACCTGATAACCACTAATGAAATAAAAAATTAACACCTTTCAAAACTCTCCAACACAAACCAAGAAGCCACCTCGAATTTATTCGAATCCCAATGCACTATGTTACAGTCATACAACTCCAAGACATCTCATCAGAGATCCTATTGCTCCGTCACCAATTCAACCAAGGAATGAAAATCAAACCAAGTATACAATCAAAATCCATTTTAAGATAATGAGCTAATGACCATCTCCAAAGACTTCAATTGCCATCAAGCATAAATCTGAAATACGGTTTAAATATAGTTGACCTACTTAACATGTTTATTACCACGTCATTTTATGAATGAATGAATGATCTGCTGCTTTCTCGTCTATCCTGCCAAGCATACACCAATTTGGACTTTGGAGATAAAAGAAAACAAAAGAGGTTTTCTTCTTTGCAAAAACCCTTAGAGCGCATTTAGTTGGTAAGACAACTTATTTAAGACTAAGAATCGCTTTTAATTCTGCGTTCAGTAAACCAATAGTGAACCAAAAGTGCTCTTAGCTATTGATCTTATATTATTATGAACTACAATCCAGCCAAAAACAAGGATCGATGAAAGGCTTCAACCCTTTTAAACAAAGAAAACGAGAAAGTATTGGAGAATAGAAACAGTGACTATGATAGAAGGACGAATGTATGCAAATGTTTTGGTTGAAAGGGTCATCGTTGCAAATATAATTTAACCATCTTAAAACTATCATAACTCCCAGATTGCTACAATGGACCACAATTGGAACAAGTCTGTACCTCCTATGGTAGACATGTATATATTGAACTCAATGTAATTTATTACTGATTTTGACAGTATCTACAAATTCAGAGAGTTATTAAAATATTTAGATAAAAGAAACAAAACACCGAATAATGCTACGCACCATACAATTTAATAGACAAAGTAATAAGATTTTGCAACTCCAGTTTCCAAGCATAACATGCTCCAGAAACAACAAAAAGAATAAAAAAAATGTCCAGTAAAAGAATAAAATACTTGAAGCCAATCAGCTACAGCAGAAACATTTGGCATGGTTGCGCTCATTCCAACTATTTGTAGACCGTGACAAGGATCCACTTTGCCACTGCTTGCACCAGAGCCTTCTTCACTGGATGTTTCAATGTTGCCTTCACCGGATGCATAACGAAGCTTAGTCAACATCAATTCCAGAAGATAGCCCCGATGCTGATCACCAACCTGTCAAAGTACAAAAATGCAAATAAGAATAGAACAAATGACTTTCACTGACTCAAGAAATTATAACTGTGCATCACATGCCTAGAACAGCAAAAAACAAAGAAAAGATAACTGAACCAAAACTAAAGATATTAAAAACCTTCAAAAGGTTGAATGCATCTACAACACAGAAGATACATTGATTTCTACAAGAGCCAGCACAAAAATAAGGATTCTTATTTATAATCACGAACAAGCAGAAAGCGCTTCTAAATAATAACTGTAGTAATAAGATATTTGATTATTTTAACTAGAGCATGTACTATTTAGAAGCTTGTAGAAATCAAACATCAAAATCAGCAGCTTTTTCAAAACATTAAAATACTGCAAACAGTAGGTGGTATTATACATGTCACATTTGCAATACCAAAAAAGTCACATTTAAAAAACATAACTAAAAAGCATACCAGAACAATTATCCACAATAAACTTTATCAAATACTACTGTATTGACAGCTTATTGAGATTGGTACAGCAGTATAGAAACTCAACACATAAAACTTAATCCTACATATTGGGCTAGTCAATGAGGAGTTTCCAAGTGACTTCTGGCAAGAGTGTAATGCTAAAACATACCCTAAAAAGCAATAAATGAACAAAGAAAAAATAAAGAAAAAAAAAGAGAAATTACATACCATATGCAACTCATCTATAACAATAATTCCAACTTCAGAAAGACGACCTTCTTCAAGCAATCTATTGACTAAGAAGTTTGCTTTTTCTATTGTACAGACAGCAACAGAAGTATCTTTAGGAAGTGTTCCACCACCTTGATTCCCATAAAAGCTACGAACATCCTTCCCAAGAGGTTGTAGCAGTCTTTCCAAATGTTCGGCCTGTGGCAAAAAAGAAAGAGATGTAAGAAACAACATTGAAATGGAAACTTAAAATTTAAAAGAACAAAAGACACCTTTTCTGCACAAATTGATACGTATGGAAGAACAAGAATGGCTATTTTTCCAATTGACAGGACTCGTCGTAACATTAAGATCTCAGCGACAAAACTTTTACCTGCACTGCAAAAATAAAAAAGCATATGATTCTGAGGATACTAGTAACAGAGTTAATTTTAAACACATAACCATACACAAAGTATGAAACATGAACGGCCATTTCAAAAACATAATTATTTTAAATAAAGTATAACCTGTCACAAAAAGAATTTTCTTAAAAAAGCTTGCAGATATTTAAAATACTTTGCATAAAAATACTTTAGGAAGTATAACTTGTCATCACATTCGAAGAAAACATGCAAACGCCCTCAATAGAAAACCTGGCACAATAGAAGCTGAAGAAATTTGATAGTGTAAGGGTATACCTAAGATAACTTGTGATCCATTAGAAAGGATTTAAAAGGACAATGAAAGCGTGCCATCAATGGCATTACATAGAGTAGAGTGGAGGAGTTTAATCCATGTAGTTAACCCCAACTAATTTGGGATTGAGGCTTTGTTGTTGTTGTTGTTGTTGTTTCAAAAATAATACGTTAGGCCTTTAAAGGCCAAAGATGGAAGGAACAGGAACATCAAAATATAAAGCCAACCCATATATTTTGGAAAAGGCTTCAGCATACTCATACTCGTACACATGATACACACAAAACACTCAGACACAAGGATAAACCAAACAAGTTGGAATATCTATAATACTACTTTTTCGTATTTTAAACTTGATAACTCTATCTATGTAGAAAATAAGATATTATCTTATGCTCTGCACTGTCGGTTCCAAGTCCAGTTCAAAGGAGAAGAGTTGCAATAGGTTGGCAACCACAATATAAAATTTGTCACTCTCAATGAAATGGATCAAGCAGGCATAAACATGGGGGCATTCCTACCAAAATCAATGTGCATTAACATGAGCAAAGTGAAAAAGTTTGATCCATATAGCCAACCCAAGTTTGATCTACAAGGCCAACCCCAACTAATGTGGGATTAAAGATGATGATGATGATAATGATGATATGAAACTTTAACCCAATGGCTAACTTAAACTATTAATAAACTGTCAAAGGCGTTTCAAATTTAATTATCCAACTCGTGCATTGAACTCCAAACCACTTTTTTATCTAGATCTTGAAAAGGCCTAAATGTAAAACACATTTTACTATGATCAATGTGGTTGCATGCAAAACTAGAGCAATATTATAACGACCTAAAATCTTAAATCTGTGATTTCTCCTTTTTGGTAATTTCCATGTTATGTGTGTTTGATGTGTGTTACCTTGCTTGTATTAAGTGCTAAATACCATTTAGAAGGCTAATTGGACCGATTGAACTTGCAAGATAAAATAATGGCATTTTGGTAAATTGTAGTCTATGAATAAACCAAATAAAATAGAATAAAAAAAATGCTATTCGATGAGCCTAGATCTCAAAACAAATGAGATAAGATGGAGGGTGAAGATTGAGGCTCTCCAACCCCAACTCAAACTCTATAGTATAAAAAGGAACATTATGTGGAGTTATGCCTCTTAATTTCAAAGCAATGAGAGGAGAGAAACCTTAGGTTTCTATAAAGAGGTGGAGGCTTGGTGGTGGAACCTTGGACCTTTGGAGGTCAAATCTGGAGTTTCGGGGAAAGTTTCTAGGATTTCGACGCCGTCGCAGCGCCACGACTTAAAGTGTGTACGGCATTGATGCAACGCTGGAAGGGAAGACTTTCTTGGCAAGGGCTCAACCCCATGACAATACAGTGTACTAAGTTGCCATAACACTAAGACCTTAACATTCTAGAATTTTTAGAAATTTCAGCGACTCCCAACGACGTGAGTGCAACCCCACGGCAGTGGGAAAGCGTTAGACACCTTAATAGGTTTTTGAAGTTTTTTGAAATTTTTGAGTTTTCTTTGAGGTTTCTATTGTCGAGGCAAGGACCAGAGGAGTGAGGACTAACCCCGAAAACTTTTGTCGTCGCGGAAACGCCACGGCAAGGCGTGACATTGATGTTGAAATGAGTTTTATAATGTTATGGGACAAAAACAAATAAGTAACTTACCTTAAATAATTAGAGTCTAATGAGTGGTGTCAACCTAAACCAATGTAGATACTCAAGGAGGGCCACCTAGGACTTCTCACAGGGAGGTTGGGATTAGGATTGCGGCGACATGAGGTAAGTGGGGGTTTACTTGATTATCAATTGAGCCATGCTATTAGTATATTTAGGTCTCGTGTAGGATAGAGATCGTGGGATAGGCGTTGTTACCCGATATGGAATTGACGGAAATACCTTTCCTATACGAAATTGGCGGATGTTCAATCATTGTGTCTCATATTACATGATCGTGCTTTCATCATGGACCTTGTGACATGCTTGAGACATGGACCTTGGTTAGGTATACCAAGTGACTAGTTCACTATGATTATGTTCACGATATGTTTTCCCGAGCTCATGCAGATACGTATAGAGTTATCGAATGACAATGATATGTCATGGGGCTTTGGTGACTGTGTCAGCAGGTGCAGAGAACCTTGTCTTTGGTATATCATGTGATTAATGGCTTGGGATAGAACCCAAATGCCTTAGAGTAGGCCATCGAAACCGGCGTAGCGCAACGTTCAGCTTGAGGAATCGCTCTTCTTCGTGTTTGGTAATCGGTCATTGGTGAGGAGGGGTAACATGAATGGAACATTGACTTGCATTTATATTTATGAATCTTGTTATATACTCCCTCAAGTCAAAAATATATGACGTTTTGGGATGTTATGGCTTCAAAAAATATAAGAAATTTTCAAAATTCGAGAGAACTTTATACCTCGTATACCTATTTTACCCCTCTTATAACTGAAACATTTAACTATAATTAAACACTTGTCTTTCTTTCATTAGATGAAATAAAGAATTAAATGTGGGTTAGAATGTAATTTAAACTCACAATTAATTCTTTCTTAATATGTGTGTTTTGAGCAAAAAGTCTTATATTTTTTACCAGGGGGAGTACTTGTTTTCATTCTTGATATCCCTGAATAGCAATTATTGTCCTTGTATCTCTTTACTTATTGTCGTATGTTAGGTATATTATGCACTTGGTGTTACTTGGATGATTCATGGTCAGACAGACCATCGTATTACTAAGCCCGTTGGATCTTTGTTCACCCCACTTAACATCTCCAGGTTTCTCGTCGTCCTCGACAGCCAAGTGGAAGGAGAAGGCATAGGATCGCGAAGCCTTCTTCTAACTTTATGTGAGCCTTGTTTGTGTTAGAATCTATTATCTATTTACTTTTGAAATCAAACTTGTATTAAGACAGGGATTTAAAAGGCTATGTATATTTATGCAAATTTTAATTGTCTTAAAATTGCCTATTAGTTGTATATTGTTGTTGACACTCCGCAAATTAAGGCTTAGCAAATCATCGCCCGACTCGTTGGGTTATCTCGCGGGGTTTGGAAATGGTTTAGGCCGAGCAGCCCTTGTTTAGGGATAAGGGTCGTCACAAATGTGATGGACCCAGAAGTCTCCATGTCTTAATTAGTAAGAATAGTGAATTACTATTCTCATTAACAACATTTAATTAGATGTGCAACCATATGCATTGATCAACACTAAACATCGGGCCAATAGTTGAATATAAGGTATATCCATACATATGATTTATATGAACTATGGAGTCTTCCCATGAGCAGACTGTATATGCTAGTTAAATATAGGTCAAGATTTGTTTCTCCAAAATATCAAGAGCAACGTGACGACATAAATCCCCAAAGAATGGAACCAAAAAGATAGTTTGGAACAAAAATCCTTTTTGATCTAACATTCTCACCATAATCCCAATGAAGAATATAGCTCCATGAGTAAAACAAAGAGTCATGATGAACCTTGCAATGTGTTGGCAAGAGTTTTAATGTAGCTTGGATATTAAAGTCATGATCTGCGGATGCTTAGGTTTGAGATGTTAGACTTAATGGTGGCTAATGTGGCTCACCTCGACTCTTTAGTTACCATTTGGATTTAATAAGGATGTTACATGGGTAATAGGTAACGCTAATGCATAATGGAAAACCAACAATAAAACTATTAAAAGACTTTTTGATGGAAAGAGCTAAAAACATGGTTCAAAGCCTAGTCTTGGGTGTGCGCTTTTATCCTTCTCCAGATCCAGGCATAGGTTTGTAATTGGAAAATGGTAACTGAAATAATAATCGTTATTCTTCCAATTTTGTTTTTGTATCTCACATTTTGCTTGGTTCTAAAAGCAAACCTTATTGGATACCAAAATAAAGTGCATCAAATCTAACTAATTCGAAACGAAGAGCCAAGTCATCCCATGTTTCAATGATTGCCTCTCAAGCCCAATGTTTCGAGCCTATTCATATATCTATCATGGGTGAACTCAATCAATGAAATTAGGAAATAATTTTCAAAAAATATTTGATCAGCTAAGAAATTCACCATTTTACAGAAGCATAGAATAAGTTGACATAAGTACTCCGTACCAATTATATTTCAAGATAAGCATAACCAACTAGAAGTACCTATTGGAATTTGGAACACAAATCCTTTTTGATAGTTTGGAACGCAAATCCTTTTTGATCTAACATTCTCGCCATAATCCCAATGAAGAATATAGCTCCATGAGTAAAACAAAGAGCCATGATGAACTTTGCAATGTGTTGGCAAGAGTTTTTAATGTACCTTAGGTATTAAAGTCATGATCTATGGATGCTTTGGTTTGAGATGTTAGACTTAATGGTGAGTAATGTGGCTCACCTCGACTTTTTAGTTACCATTTGGATTTAATAAGGATGTTACACGGGTAATAGGTAACACTAATGAATAACGGAAAACCAACAATTAAATTATTAAAAGACTTTTTGATGGAAAGAGCTATAAAAATGGTTCAAAGCCTAGTCTTGGGTGTGTGCATTTATCCTTCTCCAGATCCAAACATAAGTTTGTAATAGGAAAATGGTGACTGAAAGAATGATCATTATTCTTCCAATTTTATTTTTGTATCTTACATTTGCTTGGTTCTACAAGATCCTAGAGGACCCTAAAATAAAGTGCCTCAACTAACTAATTCGAAACAAAGAGCCAAGTCCATTGTATCCCATGTTTCAACGATTGCCTTTTAAGCCCATTGTCTCGAGCCTATTCATATATCTATCATGGGTGAACTCAATCAATGAAATTAGGAAATAATTTTCAAAAAATATTTGATCAGCTAAGAAATTCACCATTTTACATAAGCATAGAATAAATTGACGTAAGTACTCCGCACCAATTATATTTCAAGATAAGGATAACCAACTAGAAGTACCTATTGGAATTTGGATGAATAACATTGAAGAACAAATAGTAGAATTTACTTAATGTTATAAGCCTCCCTAAAACTCCTTATGAATTCTTATAATATTGGTGTCCCCCTGTCCTCCCTCCCCAACTTGATTTTCTGGCTCCGTCAACGATTTGATATATGCTTAATACAACATAAAATCAAACAGTTAATCTTATAAATAAAAAGATAAAATATTAAACAATTAACAATGCATATGTGTTTCCACAATGTTTACTCATGTTATATTTATTGACTTCTTTATGATTCTGTTTGTTATATTTTGGCAATTAAAGATGAGCTCAAGCTTCATTCAATTACCTTTTGCAGTTATATCAACACTACTCAGTAAACTGAAATTAATAATCAAGTGTGTAAGAGTTTTGTTTCAAAAGTAAACAACTGCAACTTTCTTTTAAAGGATTCAATGGTTTTTTCCATTCTAATGTAATGAGATTCAATGATTTGGTATACAACAACAAAACCTCAATAAGAAATAAGTTGGGGTCACATGCTTGGATTCAATGTTCCTTTCAGCTTGATTTAATGCATAAGAAATAATCTCAAACTTTAGAAGTAAAAAATAGTTGACACCACTATATCATATAGTGCCCATAATATGAATTCAAAAGGTGGATAAAAGACAGAGATAAAGGAGATTCATTTTTTAAATTGTTACTTCAACACAAAAACGAAATAAGAGCAAACTTTCCATTGTATAGATAACAAGATGAATAATCATGTGCGTTAGAATAGTATAACAATTTGACTTTCAAGCATTATAGTGAATATTGGCAACTCACTTATATTTTGACAAGAAATTATCATCACATAATGTCTCAAAAATATAAGAAAATAATCCTCATCTACGAAAGGATTTCCCTGTCCTACAGGAAAGTTATCCGTAGACTTCGGAGAGAAACCCAAGATACAGATAAAAAGACCTGCATTAAATCTGATTGTAATCCTCACTCACTAAAAGAAAATAAGCATAATAATTGTACAGCTAAAAAAGGCATGACAGCTAAAAGAAACATATTAGACTTCCAGTTCCAGGGACAATTTGTAAAGGAAGAAACAAAAATATGATGTATACAACTAAAAGAACTACATGCCAAATCATTTGCTCCTCCTACATTGAAAGTAATACCTTGTGGATGCACAATATACAAGATTTCTTTTCTCCAAGACTCCATCAACCCGCAGGCAACTAACCTACAAAATTAATAAAATCAATTACGCTCAGCATATGTCTCAGTGTATCAATAAAACTCAGTTTGACAGTTATCCCGAATATTCAACTTTGCAGCACTGACTTGGTTAATTAACATAATATGTGAATTTCAGGACGTAATGTATCAAAGAGCAATTTAATGGTGCTCAATCATAACCAAGAGATGTAAACGGCTTTAACTTAAGCCGAAACCTGGTACAACATGTTTGTAGCACTTATGTTTTAATATTTTTGAATTTGTGTAAGCTTAAGTTCACAAAATACCTGCCAAGGATACAGTTTTGAGATACCACGCTTCATATATATACTGCATATTTCAGACGGAAGCCAACTTGCTAGCTCTAAGGACTCGCTCAGCATAAGAGAGCTTGAGGGAGTGCTAACTCCATCAACAGTGCGTTCAGTTACCAAAGGACTCCTGATATCCTTCTCCGGCATGTTTAGTGTGTTTGTATCATTACATCGATAAGAAGAAACTCCTGTCTTCTCAGCCATAACAGATGAGGAACCCAACTCCTGTAGGTGTGTTTCTCCACCATCATCTGAAGAAAAAACCACACCATCCTTATTTGAGGAAGCAAGAACTGGTGATCCTAGTTTTCCCTCAGGAATATAACATAATTCAATATCAGCAGCCTGTGGCGCTTTGTGCGTCTCAACGTTACCATCAAATTGCTGGCAACCTTGTTTAGAATTTCTTTCATCTATTGTAGAACATTGACGAAAATTCTTCTTGCCAGAACGTTTCTCTTCAGAAAGAAAGTCGAAATGCCTAACAGGTAAAGGAGATACCTCCTTATCTGAAGAAACTGGTAGAGAGTCAACACCTCTGTTCTCGTGCCTCTCTAATGAACCCAATGAAGCCTTTAACTCTGTGTGCTTCACCCCACTCCCATCTTCATCAACTATCCTCTTCAATTCATTCTCAGATGTCCCACTTTCCAATATGCATGAATTCTTCTGTTCACATTGGACCTTAACAACACCAAGTTCTTTTACAGCATTCCCAGAGAATTTATCGATTGGAGCAAATAAACCATCAGCAAGTTGGATTGCCTCATCCCAGAAGGCTTCTCCAGGAGAAAACATGGAGCTTCCACGGGCTGACTGAGGCGTTTTATGAGTGGCCACCTTGATTATTGATGAGCAAGGTGTGTGGCACCCACCATTGTCGAAGTTTGATGTAGCCGAATTGTTGCATCTTCTGAGTCTTGCATGAGACTTGGTTTCACCACTTGCTCCCTGCATAAATATCATAGGAAATGAAGATCATTGAGTTAATAATGAAACAGTAGATTAAAACACTTACATCAAGACCAACAGGATCACTGAGGTTTTCTTCTCTAGGCTTAGCACTAGACTTGGGTGTCGCATTTTCAAGACTTTCTGCATTAGAACAGGGAACTACACTTCCCAATGGTAATTTATTGTCAACCAAATTACGTTTCTTCTTCTTGTCAATCTCACCCTCCACGCATGACGAAGAAGGGCTAGCATTTCTTTTTTGCCCACTCAACTTCTGCTCTGATGGCAAGCTTACACTTGGTCGAAGCTCACTGCAAAATAAGACAAGAAAGCAAAGGATGAGAAGCAGCAAACACACCCTTTAACTCTGGTACCACATTATGTGATTTTCGTCAATAACTTATTCATGAGTAGAAAAAATCCCCAAAAATCTACGCTGCAACGCCAACTTTACATTAATCAACAACTGTACACCTCCCAACAGAATTATAACAAGAAAGGAGAATAACAAAACAGAAGCCACAAATACCCGCAATACAAAGACAAAAAATCTGCAGCAAACTTCTTGCGCTCTGGATCATCCATGCCCACTGCAGAAGGTACAACATCCTGTGTCGGAGCCTCGTTGGCAAGGTCAACCATCGCGGAAGAAGGCAATGAAGCTCCTTCATAAGCCTCACCCAAACTCTCTCCCGCCTGTTCCGGCTCTTGGGCACCCGAACTTTCATTTTTATTTTCACTTTCAGATGTTGAACTAGTCTCCAAAGCCAAATTCCGCTTAATTCGATCTTGCCTCGACAACAACCCACTTTCTCTACAAGAATCTTCATGAGAGGAATTAACCAGATAGTTATCCAAAGTACCCTTCGCCGAGGGAGATCCCCCGACCGCAACAATCGAACCCTTGTCGACTTTCTCCAATTTCCGACCCGGCGACGCGGTTTTCCTTTTCCTTGCAGCATAGAACTGCAACAATCACCCACATAAAGATGAACAAAACGCATAGACCCAAAAAAAAATAATAATAAATAACACGCGTTCAATGGAACAGTTGGGAACCAAGAAACCCTAATAATCCAATTTTTCACAGAGAAACTGGTGCAACAACAATTGATCTAAAACAAAACTTCCAAAATATGCCGAATCCAAACAATCACATTGATTCATGTTCGAAAACACAGAGATGGCGCAATTCGATGATTTCGCAAAATCGCATCGAAAACAAAGGGGGGGATGAAGTGGTGAGCGAAGAATTGGGGTTTTAGAGCAGAGAGAGAAAGAAGGGAAGAAAAAGAGGAGACCTGATCTATGCGCGTGCGAGGAGAACCGGACGCCATTGAAGCTCTTCTTCACTTCACTGCACTCGCTCGAGGGGAGCTCTAATGGCAGAACCGTTTGAATTCATTCAAGGAGCGCCAAGAGTCGGAAGAAAAGAATCCAAATTTTCGAAATTTTGGAATCGAGATGCGATGTGGTGGGCCAGTAGAAAGGCTAAAATTGCAGAAGCAATTCTAGAATAATATGTACAACCCGAAGCACAACCCAACACACCCCCACGCATCCCACCGTGTTTTACCTCTCGGGATGAGCGAACCCCCAATCTCGAACTGGACACAAATGACTGATGTGGAGGGGCGATTTCAAAAAGTAAGGTTATTTTTCTTTAAAATTCTTTAAATAAGTTAAATTTTTTTAAAATTACAAAAGTAATGGATTCGCATTTACTAAATGCGAAATTCATCGGCGATGACGTGTAACGAATGGCGCCTTTACCAAAGCGCGCCATTCGTTACACGTGGATTTTTTTCCAATTTTTCCTTCTTTTTTTCTTTTTCCTTTCTTTTTCTTTTTCTTTTTCTTTCTTTTTCTTTTTTTTTCGCGACGGGGCACCCCGTCATCTAATTATGGCGACGGGGTGCCCGTCATCATGCTGCACGTCAAATGGCGACGGGGCACCCCGTCGCCATTTATTGGCGACGGGGCACCCCGTCGCCATTTATTGGCGACGGGGCACCCCGTCGCCAGAAAAGAAAATAGAAAAAGGAAAAAACAAAACAGAAAAATAGAGAAAAATATGAAAAAATAGTATTTTGACGAAATAAATAGAAATGGAGGCTTTTATATGGAAAATGAGAAATTTAAAAGTTGGCACTCGGGTTTTACGTCAAAAAATGTAAAATTCACATAATATATCGAAAGCTAATTTAGGGTTTAGGGTTTAATTTAGGTAATAGGTATAATTTAGGTGATAATTTGATTTGTCGGGTGTTATTGGAGCTAAGCGGGGTTTGGAATAGGTATATATATTCATTCAAAATTTATATTTATGGCAACTCAAAAAGAACTAAATTTTTGTCAAAAACTCTAATGAACACAAAAAACTTGGTCTTCTCATCATCTACGTTACAACTAAATATCTAACAACAACGAGATAAGTTTCTCATCTTCCAAACAAAATCATCAAAGTCTTAGAATTATTTAGATGTTTGAAACGATATGATGAATTATCTTCTCCTAGGACCCATTTAATCATTTGTATGATTTTATCTTATTTGTGATGGAATTAGTAGTTCCACGGCTAGAAAGAACACATCATTACCTATTTAACGCGCAATAGGAAAAAATCAAGGATAACTTCACTACCAATGTGTCCTCCAATATAACTAATGAAATGCATAAATATTAGATGAAATAAAATTAAATCATCTCTTCTCTAAGGACGAGAAGTACTTCGAGAAAGATTACATTCACAGACGCATGAGGGAATATCACATTATGTCAAGTGCAAAAACATCGGTTTCAAGTCACTATTATCTCGCATATCACCTTCTAATTATTAGTACGTGTTTTGAAATATTTTAAAAGAGTTCTCAAAATATTTCAAAGCATTACTATAACCTTTATAGGGGTTTGAAACCTCTATATTATCGTCAAAGGATTACATAGGGGTTTCAAACCCCTATCAAATGTAATTTGAAAAAAAAATAATAGCTGAAAATGCTCAAAATTAATTTATATTTCCATTTTCAATTGAAAATATACAAATCTACATTCCACTCGCAATCTTATTATTCCATTAAGAAATTCGCAGTGTTCTACAACCAATCAATAAAACGACAAATTGATAGCTACACATTTCATGAAACCAATCAACAAAACTCGTTTTCCGTTTCCGAGTTTTCCGGTTTTCTGCGAGTTTTCCGCAACCTTAGCGTACATACTATGGTCCAGAAGAATGTTGCTTGATTTTACATCCCTATGAATGACTCCACGCTCGGCAAAAGTGTGCGGGTAGAATAAACTTTGAACAAGATCGAGAAAATTAATATCAAACTTCTACATCACAAAGGCTAATATGAGATGAGCACATATTCCTTCATTGTGCATATAGTTGTTTTGCTTCCTGGAATTGGAAATATAATTATGTTGGAATGAATAAGAAACAAACACCACTTCATTTACTTGCCTCTTGCAAGCACCTAGTGCAATTGAGATTCTAGTTGGCCAATCTAGAACTTTCTTTTTTGATGCTTCTCCTGCTCCTAAAAGGAAAGAATATGGTAAGAGAAAACTATATAATGAAGTAATGAACACTATCAGCCATAATATTGATACTGAACTATGAAGCGACTACCGTATAGACAATTAGAATTTTATAACCCCAAATTGACACTTCAGAAAAAAAATAAAAATAAAAATAAGGGGTTTAATTCATCAAAGCCTACTACTAGTCTACTGATTTTCATGGATAAGATTGCCATACCAAAACGTGCTTAAGCTATGATGTGATTGGGTATAACTCCGAAAATGAAACATGCGATCACTTCTCATAAGAATCTAATTCTACGCTTCTCAACTTGCTTTATGAGAAGACTCAAACATATGATATCAAGTTATCAACTTGAAATTTTACTTCATCAAAAGCTTCTCCTTATCTCATATTAAAAAACAAGCATAATTGAAAAGATTGATACTAGTGTCAATGAACCCGACAGTACATCTAAGCAACTACGGCAATGAAATACGAGGCGCTTTCAAAAACTAGCTCATGCCATGCAGATTACTACTATAAGTCTATAAGTCTTTTTTTTGAGAAAGATAATTGTTTAATCAATTCATAAAGCCTAATTGACTTGCTAGTTGCACCCATGCTAACGAGATGTGGATTGCGCTCCTAATTCAATTGTCATATCACCTAATTTATCTTGGTGGTTCACAACGAACATGCCTTACTATGAGATAGTTCATGATGGATCTTAGAAAGAAAACATTCACAATCAACTTGTCAACAAATTACACATGCGCTTTACTCTTACATCATGTGATCAAAATGAGAGGATCAATTCATATTAGGATTTCGTCGCTTTCCTTTAGACATGTTCTTCTGGCCATTCATTCCATTCCGAGAGCCCGATATCTTTTGCCTTTAATGTTGAAGAAAAAAAAAAGGAAGCTCTCAACATAATTAAAATGTGCTTCACAGCAAATAGGAATCATCCATCAGAAGAGCAAGTTTACCTTATTTTACTCAATTGTTGAGTCAAATCATTAATCTCCAGCCCTGAAAGTTTTAGAGAAGACAACGTCCCTGGTACCTCTTCCGATGCAACTTTTGAGAATTTATCCATTGAAGTTGCTAGTCTTCTAAAAGCCTAGGATGGCAAAAATTAAGAACATTTAATCAATGAAATCGCAACAAGAAAAATATAACAATCAAAACTTACATTCATGGTTGGAATGGAAACAAGATAGCGAGGGCAAAAAGCTGCTCCATGGCTGCATTACATGAGAGAAGCCATGTATAAGAATCCAACTAGATGGTAACTTAGCAAGTTAGTAGTAAGATCAACTGTAAGTGGACACAAGAATTCATCCATTTCTTGATTTCTCCAAAAATGATTTTGACAGATTTTTTTTTCGGTTTGTTTGTTGCGAACAAATTACACAAAAGTTTTCAACACTCTCATCCGGAAAGATAGCACCAACATTAGCACCAAATATTGTGCGTCTCACCAATAAGACCCAACAACAAACAAGAGATGTGCTATGCAATCAAGAATACAAGCGATCCTCGAGGAGATGAGGCCACGAGGATAACAACGAGATGCTTCACGAAGCTCAAAGCAACTAAGAGGGGATAGCAACAACTTCTAAAATGCCACAAAATTCACAAGGATCTACTTTAAGTTAGATTGATGCAAATGAAAGAGAGAATTTATAAGCTCTAAAATGACCCTTATTTGTCCGCTGGAAGAGGCACTAAAAGACCATTCCCTGTTGTCCGAACAACAGTGGTTCAGCATTGTGTAATGTCTTCTTAGCTTATCGGACTGCTATGCTACAACTATATTCTATATAACTATTAGCTGAATGGTTGAGTCATGTCTACGTAACCTTTACAAATCTTGTTAATCAACAAATGAAGGTCTAGAAAGAAATCAACTTTTGAGAAAAGCAACACAGTAATACAATTCATATAAAGAGAGCTAGATTCAATTAACCCAAACATTTTGACTGACATGAAAAAGTTCAAGCGAGAATTAAGGTTGTCATCTCTGTTAAGCACATGATGTAGCTCCATCCAACAAAAGGAAGAACTAAGAAGGAATTTATATTAATCATAACATGATAACATAGACGAGTAGGAAAACACACACACATATAAAACAAAACAAAAAATAAAGCATACATTCATATGTTCATGGAATTCAATTTATAAAAGTTCAATAGTCTTGAAAACGATAGGAATGACTTACAAGGAAGAGGAGTAGCAAGCGGATAAAGGGCCAATGGAGGAACAATTTATTTTACTTATCAATACCGCAATATCCTGAAACCAAATTCAAAATAACAAAGTTGCCAACTCAAACTTGGAGGTAGGATTTAAAGAGAAAAACTTGGTTTAGAATGTACACAAATCCATCAACAACAAAAAATGCAGCCATACCTAAAGTAGTAATCAATCTGTTTCTCGCACTTTATTGCTCGAATTAGGTGAATGGTCGGTCAAGTTCGGCGCCATTGGGGGCCTAGCTTGAGGAGGAGGCATAAAACCAGGCCCTCTAATCAACGATCCATCATCATCTTTATGCCAAGACCACAAATAAGCACAACCATTCCATCCACAAGATACAAATAATCAACTGATCCATCATCATCATCTCATTGAAGAAGCTGAGTTATGGGGACAAACCTAAAACCATCAATCATCCCAACCAAACAACGAAACCACAAACAAATGCAATCAATTTCAATTGAGAATCAATAGAGGTAGTTTGAGAGAACGCAAACACATTTGCATTTTGCAATTGACAATGAAAAACCAAACAAACCACAAAAAAAATCACCTAAAATCTCAACAGCAAAAGGCTGGTCTCTGCAAGCCGATTAAGCCCTAAATCACAGTCTCCGTCCGTCCGTTCGCGTCGGCCTCCTATAAATCAAACATAAATGAACACACAAAGAGAACTGAAAAACGATGAAATCAAGACATAGAGACATAGAGACAGAGATTACAGAGTTCACAGTTTGGTTGCAGAGACAGTGAGATTGACGAAGCAATGTGAATCGAATTCAAGAAGAAACAACAATGAAGAGTAATAACGAATACAAGTATTTAAGTAGAAGAACTCTCTGAAGATAGTTTTATTCATAAACTGAGATTGCATTTATATTGGCATTTGATCAAACCTTTAATAAGCGCAAATTGTGGACACATATCCATCGTGCTTTGACTTAACAACAAATCATAAAATTAAGGAAATACAATCTGAACTGAACTAGACTTATTCAACAAAAAAATAGAGTAACTAAATTAGACTAAGTCCTACAAGCAACGGTAAAATAACTAACAACTTTGAATCATATTTTCAATCCTAAAACAGAGCATATTGATCATATACTAAAGATTAACATGAGTTCCTACTTGATTTCGAATTCGATAAACCAATTCCACAGACTAAGGGCACTCATACTAAGGATCTTAACGACTTAGTTATAACAATGAAATAGAAATTTGTGGAACATTCAATAACCTACATGTTAGACACAAATAGAAACAAAACTTAAACAACTACAAAATTTTCTATAAATCACAAATAAAATCTACGGGACAAAGGGTAGACTTAAATTGTTTACATGATTTATGTCTCTATAATGGTTCCTAATAAATTAATAAGATTTATAATGGTTCCTAATAAAAAAACTTATAAGTATCAAGTAAAAAATGAACCAAAAAATTTAACCTTTTTGGATGTTGTGAAAAAGAAATCATCATTCATCATCCTCGGTAGTTGAGTCATTGTGAGCGGCATCATCATCATCAACATCATCATCATCATCATCTTGCCTTTTTTGTGCTGGTGATCTCTCCATGAAACCATGTTCCATGCTTGTAAACCGTCCTTGCATTTCAAGCAATTGATCGTGATTAACAGACGAGTCATTAAGCATCTTTAGTATTATTGCTTGCATCTCCTTGAATTCCTTATTGTATTGGTCAAATGACTCATCATCTTTCAATATAGGACGAGAAGATCCAGAACTTCATCATGTCGACGCATCTTAGACCACGACGGTGTCAAACCAAGACCAAATCTCGGCCTTTATCATTTCACTGCACAATCTCCAAATATAATTCTGTTTCATCAATTGGAGTGTCATTTTAAACCGCATGAAAGCTCTGTGGTCCTTTCATGTATAGCCTTTGTATTAAGAATTTAAACATTGACAAGTCATATAAGTCATTGATACCTATAATTAACAAAAAGAGTTATGGTCAAGTAGTTTCTTACGGCAATCGCCTCTGCTCTTTCTGGGATCCGAGAAAGTAACGTTATCATGATTCCTTGTATGGAGATATAAACATAAATCCAAAGCAGTCGGCTTTCTACCGAGTTCCTTCTCCTATAAAATATGTTTAACTTAAATTTAAGTTTGAAACTTATATGAATCTAATGTATACATATGTATGTATGTATCTATGTATGTATGCCCAAAAACATACCGGTCTCAACGAATGCTCATAGATGGATATGGCTCCACCTCCGTGCACAGACGAACCCGAACCAGGTCCCCCCACCTCTGATCTTCGATTTCGGCTCGCTTGTTCTGACTTTGCTTTATATTCTGGAGTAGACCGCATCTTCTTGTAATGCTCAAAAACCTCCAGAGATACATGTGATGGTTTTGTCGGCTTCCTCACCATCTTACTAACAAAGTCGGCATAACAGTGGCAATGCTCTGTCGTACAAATGTCGACCATAGCATCATCGATCGTCTCCACTCGAAATGAGTCGTAGTAATAGAAAGTCAAGTCTTCAACATATGCTAAGTAAAAGTAAACGAAACTTAATTTTCTTATTTAAAAATCTCTTACCGCCCAATCGTTAAAATATTGCTCCTTGATATGGTTAGGAACCGTATCCCAACAGTAGCCATCCTTATGTAAAGCGAATTTATATATCCGCGTTATTTGCTTTGACACTTCGGATGACGGATGCAAGAAAGTACCACTACATTTTTACAAAAAAAAAAAGTTAGACCAATATTATAGTAAGTTCATTAAACGTAAGTATATATACGTAATAATATTTCATTGACTTACAATTCATTCGTAGTTTTTACGGTCAAAAACACCCGCCCCGCGCCTCGGTCATCATTAGTTCTACGTCTCGGGGCCCTAGCTGGCTCATCGTCTTGTTGTGATCTACGGGAGGCACCACTAATAGATGGCTCACTCGAAGGGTGGCTTGAAGTATTGGACGAATGTGATGCGAGCTCGACATGATCATGACTCCTCGATGGGGAGGCATGCATACTAGAGTCGAATGAAGCAATCGGGACATCTTGGTAGTATGCTGCGATGGGAGGAGATGCGTGGGTAGCTTCGTAGAAGTAACGTGACCAGCGATAGGTGGAGGGAGTTGCGATGCCAAAAAGAGGAGTAAGCTTTGTTGAGTGGTTGGATCATCATGGCCAAATAAAGATGGCCCCGATTCTTTGAAGGAGAGGGCCACGATGGGAGTCTTTGCGCATAAGGCGGACGAGGATACTGCTTTGAAATAATTGTGATTGATGGTGTGAACGCATTTGTTGTTGGACAAAAAGTTGTTGAAGGTAAGCCAACCGCCGCCGAGCAAAGTGTTGACGAACGAGCAGTACTCTTGACGCTTGTTGAGACTCAACATCATCGACGGGAGATCGTACTAGCGAACGATCCACGTCGCGAGATGGACGATCTCTGCGACCACCGAATCGTCTGGCTTGGATCGTCCACTAGATCCGTCCCAGGATGACGATGCACTATTTCGCTGACATGACTTTTTTAAGGTTGAAGAGTAAGTTACAAACAAATGTAAATGTCATAATCAATTATTACGAAATGAATAAACAAATGTGTAACTAAATTTAGTAATTACGTTTGATTTCTTAAACCTACTTAAGTGAGTATGTCATGGTTCGTTGTCACTATTTTCACCAACCACTACTTTATTTATTCAAAAATGACTCAGTATAGAATGGTAAAGGCATATGGACAAGCTAATAGACTAATCAAGTCGAGTAAAAAGTTCATAGTCTCATTCATAAATTCTCTAATCCTAATAGCATGCTATTTAAAGCTCATTTACCATTAAAAACATCAAATGAAGACATAGAGCACACGAAATGATACAATGAAAGCATCAACAAAACAATATCACGATGAACAAGTTCAAAGAGTAAAGATTATCAACAAATATCATTATATTAGAGTACAAAGGCACCATATAGTCACAAAGATCGCCAATCAATAAGTAATAAAAGGAAATGAAATGCAATTCAAAGTATCATCGGGTATACTCACTTTTTCACGCAGTATTCCTAGTCTAATAGGCCTCTCGTCACCCAAACTATCGCAAACGGACTCATATATATCTCTCGACGTTTCTTTGGTGACAATCTAGGTTATATTAGATGTACTTAGTCTGTAAATTAAACGTTGATACTATCCGACACCAAAAGACCTAAAAACATTTACACAAATGACCATTATGCAATTCAAAGTATCATCGGGTATACTCACTTTTATGCAAATAAGTGGATATGAGCATACCTTAAGGTTGATGCTTGATTGTATATAACTAGATCGCTTTCTTGATGATGAATAACCTCCTAAGGACTACAATTTCCAGCAAATAAAAGTCCCTAATAGCTCAATTTTTTTTTCATTTTTTTATTTGAAAGCAACATGCTAATGTGAAGCAAAAAGGCTAGGAGTTTGTATTTATAGTTCTTGCCATTCATCCAAATGTACAACCCCATCTCCATGACATATAAGAGACCACTAAACACTCCTATCAACCCACTCATACAAAGGTATGATGCGGTTCTATCGACGTCGACGCCAGCTTTGCTCCTCAGTGTGGCAAACCGGTCGTACTCTATTTCGACGTGGATTTCTCCGTGCTTGTACGTCCGTCATTTGAGTTTGTTGAGCTCGATGACTCGATCGAACTTCTTCCTCGTGTTGGCTCGATTGACCTCTACTACCAGGTGCTATCAAAGATAGGGGTTGAACCATTCCAACATACTCGACTTCTGTATGTGGTTGGGTGAAAGGAACATGAAGTGGCATGCCTAATAAGGGTCTGAATGAGCCATCTCCACTATATGGAATATTGTAGTTATAATATGGCGGAGTAAATGGACTTGGCATGTATTGAGGCAATGAACCATGCATTGAATGTGTAGGCATTCTATGGTCCATGTACGAAGATGATGGCCCAGGAGCATATGGATCAAAATGATATGGATGAACACTCATGCTCGGTGTCATAGGCAAAAACATATGAGCATTCGATTGCGTTGGGGCCGCAAAGGAGAGTACCCATAAGAAGAAGGGCGGGTTAGAGGTGGCGAAGGAGAACGTCTGTTGCTCTCACCAATAGTCTCTGACGTTCTTGGAGTTGGACGAGTTGGAGGTGGTGGAGAAGAACGTCTACTGCTCTCACCCAGAGTCTGAGTCGTCGTTGTTTTTCTTCTCCTCCCTCTATCTGCAAGGCTTTGATCCTCTTCTTGTTGTTCTTCCTCTTCTTCTTGAGATGCTTCGTCATCTATGTCCGGCTCAACTACATTTTCATCATTCCACATAGTAGTCCTTTGCTGTTCATCCTCGTCTAAGATTCTGATGCCTTCATGTAGAAGCGACCATGCCTTGTTCGACCCCGTCATCGAGAGAACACTCGCTCCAATTGACGCGCAAATGTAGACTAATATACAAAAAAATGCGTGTTTGGTTAACAATTTTAAATATGACTCATGAGGATAACAAAGATTATAGTTTCAACGTTACCGAGAATTCGCGCGGTGCCCCGTCATGTCCAATGTATCGCTTTGGTGATAGATCTGTACCACCTCATGTACTCTTCGTGATCGTGTTCCTCTTACGGTTGTATCGTGGCTATCGTATTACTACGATTTTCCCACAACTCTATATATCTTCTCACGTGATACACTTTGCCCAATTTTCTTGAGGGTGTCCTCTCAATTGGACGCGGTGTAGACGTGTGTCAAAATCACGGTGCGGTGGCACGACTCACTGTGACAATGGCAAACTGTCTCATGACCACTTTCAGTCTATGCCACTCAACTATATGGAAACAAATTAAAGGACACGTCGAACGCCGACTCCGTGACCTTGAGTACATAATTGTGGAAGTGACTCCATGACATCGGCGTATGGTTGCCACTCCACGGCATTCTCCCTCTGCGTGTCAAGTGCATCACGAAATGATGATACAACGTGTGTGGCAGTCCTAGTTACAGAAAATGCAACTATCCATCTGTATACAAAACAATAAATTTGTCGTAAATTAAAAAGACCCAATGAATTGTTAAAAATAACATGAGAAACATTTTTATTACCGATATCCCAAAGGAACGTCATTGGGCATGTCTACTCCATCACACGTTCGAGGTCGACCTCTAGAACAGAGGCTTGCGCCTTGGTGCTATAAATGGAAATCTATCCCAGGCCCATAGTTGTATAAGAATTGTCGCACCAGCGACCTCGTGCGCACCAGAGCGAGATCCACGACACAACTCCCTGTATAAATATGCCAAACATGCACTTCCCCAACTATATTGTCCAGCTGTTTGAAGGTCCTCGAGCAACGGAAGAAACATCAAATGAACATATTGATTCGACTTGTCGCGAACACACACCACCAATAAGTTGTAGAATGTATGAACGAACATAACGTCGAACCATTTCCTCATTGCTGTCATCCTCTATAGGTGGCACATTGTCTTCGAGCCATGAAACACGAACTCTATTCCCTTTTACGTGAAGTGGTCCAGGTCTCGCACCAAGTAGTCTTTCACACACCGCGAGATAGTCGACATCTCGTGCTTCCATCACGAGGCATACCATTAATTGGTAACCCGAAATGAATCTCAACGTCTTGGAGTGTTATTGTACACTCGCCGCAACGCATGTGGAACGTATGTGTCTCTGGACGCCATCTCTCAATGAAAGCGGTGATCAAAGCCCAGTCAAGTCTAAAAAATCCTACGCGTGAGACACCATAAAATCCACTAGATCGTAGGTAAGGGATCATTCGAGAATGGTAATTAATCCGTCGATCAACAACACCCAGTCTTCTTCGCACGCGCATTGTATCATGTACCTTACAATTGAAAAATATGTCGATATTTATGTTTTGCATAAATATTATGCACATACATGTTAAATGCATATACCTGACCCCTCCAGACTTGCGATGACACATGTGTAGATTGGAGGCGTAGAAGAGAAGGATCGATGGTCCTGGTTCCATGTGTACTGCCGCAATTTGTGTGATTAAACAAATTGGTCGAGTAGTTTTAAAACTCACAACAAATCATTACTATGAGTTATAACATTAACAAATACGTATCTATTACTTTACGTAACATAAGGTTATACTATATTAATATAAATGTTATGAAATTATCAATGACACCGTTTACAAACTAAATACAAATCCTCTCATTGGTTTGGATTGGGTGGTTGGGGTTGAGATATGGATGGACAATTTTTTTTGTTATGTCCCTCTCGCACGACAAACGCCGCAACGGTTCCTCCTAGTAGGGACTCGAGCACGATCTCTATTCGGACATGTTCTTCGTTTATGTCCTTCTTGATGACATATGCCACATCGCAAGGTCCTCGAAACATTAGGAAGATCCATCTCATTTTGCCTTCGTGTTCCCTTTGGTCTCCCTCGGCACGTCTACACCTAGGATCTGGTAAAATCTTCGTCGCAAAAAGTCGGCCAATACTTCTCATCGGGGATGGCTTTGAATTGAGAGGAGTAGCATCGTGCGTACACGTCCATCCTGTAGTATTTCTCAATAAATTGTGTATAATCAATTCGAATATGAGCACATGCGCCAACACGTGTGAGCAAGGGGAAACCAAACGATTGCCATTTATTGCAAATTTGCAATACCAGTTCCTCGGGATAACAATTTGTGTATTGTTGCCTTTATGCATACGATCGCCATGACGTCCAGGTGAGCACCTCAAACTCACCGGTGTCGCGATTTATCAATGTCACGTAATGTCTCCTTGCAGATTGTTGATAATATGCAATTTTATCCATGGCATATCTCGTGTAATTGAGCCGTGCGATATGGCTTCGTCGATTTCCTCCTTTCGTCGGTTGGTGTATGTCACCAACTCAGTAGTAAATCATTTGCACCATTCTTGTTATCGGCAAGAATCGTGCCCTTTCAATACAGTTAAAACATTCTACAATGGTAAGATAATGCCGTGTCGATAATATCGACACGGTGAAAACACATATAGGATAACAAACGTAACTACTATCGAATACATACCAACCCCGTTAGAATTCATCCATCCGTCATGCAGGCCCTCCATCATGCGATTGAGTCCGAGTTCCTTGGGAATGGCATTCACATATTGAAGACAACGAGGACTTCGATGACAAATAAGCAAAACGCTCCATGCATGCATCAAATTTTCTCACTTGATGTTGACCAATGCGCTCGAGATAGGATAGTCTTCAACGAATCATTTTTGAAATGCGTGTTAAAATTACTTGGTCAAGTGTCGCAGAGCAATAACGATGGTATCCTCTTGGTGGACAAAAACCATTTGCTTGGTGTGTTAACGGCCTCGAGAATGCCAGTGACGGTCGAAATAATACAAATACCATCTCTATCGGTCACGTGTTTGCGCAACATTCTCAAAACCACCCCACGAGTCGGTTGATTCGTTTTCCGTAATCTTGCAAATGCAACTGGAAGTAGATGTCCATTACCATCAACAGATAGGGCAATCATTAGCTTACCACTGTATTTGCCATACAAGAATGTCGCGTCAATCTGTAGAAGAGGCCTACAATGTTTGAACCCTTCGATTGATGCTTCGAATGCGAAGAACACACGACGAAATTGAGGATGCTCTGTCTGATCTCATCTGCAGACCCATTGTCTATGTGACCACTCAATCTTTGTCCCTGGGCTCTTATTATGTACTGTACCGCCAACCATCTTGGTAACGTAGCATATGACGCGTCCCAATCTCCGAATGCATTTGCAATTGCTTTCCTTTTAGCATCCCACATTCGCTTGTAGGGAACATCATGTGAGTATTTTAGCTTAATCATTTCTTTCAAGGCCTTGATAGCAATTGCATGATCTATTTCGACAACGCTTTGTATCTCACGTGCAAGCATGTTGGCGTCGAGTTGGGCATGACCGCGTTCTATGCGGGATTTATACAACCGTGCGGCTCGTCTAACCGAGTGATCTCCCACAATTGTTTCTTCTTTCGCAAAAAAGCACGGAGACGCCACATGCACCCGGCCTTCCGGCGCACTTCGCACTTCAATGCCCATAAGGTTTTAGTTGACTCCATAACAAGGTATTGACAAAAGTTGTTAACATGCCACAATTTTATGGCATGCTTTGCAAGTCTTTCTTATTGTCAAAGCACATTCCTGTTTCCAACCGAAAATTAGGCATGTCCCATCCAATCGAATGATGAGAATGTTGGGTTGCGGTAGAATTAGCCACTTCCCAATCAATTTCATTATACACCGCAATGGTTGGTAATCTTCTTCATCGCTTGCTTCTTCCATCCACTCCTCCTCGTCAATTGCAAATTGCTCATCATCTTGCAAGTTTTCCGCCCCCGGAGGTTCGTAGGTTGGGTCGTCTCGTAACAACATTTATACTTT
The DNA here is from genome assembly GCA_039657345.1 of Stephania japonica. NCBI lineage: Eukaryota > Viridiplantae > Streptophyta > Magnoliopsida > Ranunculales > Menispermaceae > Stephania > Stephania japonica. The sequence goes on along the minus strand of CM077563.1, from coordinate 14,750,875 downwards.
CCCAATTAACGGATGGCGCAAGCATCCTCGAGGGGACATACGTCCTCGTCAATGTCGTTGTCGTGGTCCTCGTTACGGTCATCACTTTGGGCGCTAATGTCATCATCAATCGAAGTAACAAATCTATCTTGCACAACATCACCTATAGGCGATTGCATACGTAATCTTTCCATCATTGATGCGGGGCATGTCATGCCCACATTTTCTTCTACCACTTGTGAATGTACAAGTAGAATTTTGATAAGGTTCGATTGGCTCGAAGGTTAAATAAATCTCTACCTTCGCCGATAATGGTAGATTCGCCACTGTTGACCACATCAACTCGAAGTGGGTCTCGTCTTGCAACGACACACGGGGATAAAATATTGTGAACTGATGGATGAGTTATTACGTGACGATACGTCATCGTAATGAGAGTCTCAAGTGGACGAAATATCAAACGCGTTATACACGTGATCCATCAACTTATGTTTACTCATTCCAAACTTAATAATCATGGTCATTGATGGGGTCTGCTTGTACTCAATGCCTTGCGAAACCTTAACAATTTCTCCAAATGCATAAAAGTGAAACGGGATGTTCCTACCTTCCATGACCTACATAATTTACCGCATTGATAATGTAAACAAATTACATATATATCAAGCGAAGAAATGATCAAAATGAGGATTTGAGGCACGACCGAACTTTTCAATAAATCCTCATCAAAAATTATTCTTGTTCCTATATCAAAATGGAGCATCTTGTAGTAATTTTTCAACAACTTCTCTCTCTCTCGCACTCTCGAAGGTCTTATTTTCTCTCCTCTCCGTGTTACATTAGTTACTTTGAGCACTCCATGTACAAGTGATTTCGATTTGACAAAGAGGAAGATGGTGCCTACGGCATTTGGGCGGTAAAAAGTCTTATTCGTGTTTGAATTTTGGTTGAGAACTTGTTGTTCGAGTTTGGATGTGAGGAGGAGAAAGCGAGGTTTGTTTTTCACTTTAACTTTGATTTAATATATAATGGAAGGAGTTAACACTTCTTGAACGGGTGTTGTATGATTGATCGCCAACACACATTACATCATTTATATACTTGTATGGACAATAATCACTTCTTGTTTTATGCCACTAATGCTTAATTGTTTTTGGTAAATATATCGTCTATAATGTTATTATTCTTAATCGGTGGTTATCGAAGCTTCAAGTGGTAGATAGTGAGTTCGAATATGATCAATTGTGGTCACATTAGCAAGTTAGCTACTTCTTGCATGGTCGTAGCCAGAGAAACGAGGAGAAGAATAGTCCGACGTATTGAAAGATGAGTAGTGGCATGATTTTTTCATTGTACGATAGTTGACCGAACAATTGGAAATAACTATATCCGAACGGGGCAACACCTATAGTCTACTATCAGCACTAGAGAGCGAGTGAGGACACTTGTGAATGCGAGATTACGTATTTTGTTACTTGATGTTCACTACAAGAAATTCGACTTTTATTTACAAAACTTTCAATTATGAATATAAAAAGTGTAAGTAAAAGTCCATATTTGCTTATGACTCTTAAGTTTGTAAAAAAATTTGATATAATTGTAACTAAAAGTATTGTTTGTACTTATGACTCGTGAGTTCTAAGCAAAAGCTAATAATTATTAAGTGAATATCGACCCAATTCAACAATAGTTTTTAGTGAGTTATATGATTTCTTTTACACACAAAAATATATTTATATAAACTACTTTTGTTTGCAAGTAAAAATACTAACTTTTGCTTATGAATCTTAGAGGAAAGTAATATGTATAGCTTTGCAAGTAAATATGTATTTTTACTTACAATATATATACTCAATAAAAGGAAACTACCAAACTATAAAAAAGATGAAGAAGAAGAATATAATTAATTAATAAATTAAGCTTTCACTCAAAAGGGACGAAACAGTAATATAATATTTAATTTTGACTTTTGTCTTTTGTACAAGTAAATAATAATTAAATGGTTTTTATTTTTTTTCGATAAATCTAAAATAAATAAAAGATAGGCAAAAAAATATATCAAAAATAAGAAGATAGGCACAAAAAAGATAAGGATCTTGCTACGTACTCGAACACGGACGTGGAACACACACCCGGAACCCCCTACATCCTACCCCCAATGCACACACGTTGTTTCAAAAGATAATAAGTTAAAAACCCAACAATTTCTCTCCCTATCTCCTAGGCTCACGGTCGTATCTCTCACGTTGACCTCACAACTAATTTCTATTTCATCACGTCGCAAATCATCAAAGAGTTCCTCTTAACATTGTTGCGCCTTGCACTTCATCTCGATTCTGCATCGTCTCTTAATTTCATGGGTTCATCCATGTCAGTACATGCAATCTCTACAAAGGTTTTGATTTGCATTTCACCTACATTTGTTGATTAATCCTAATGTATTTTATACGTTTCAACTTATTTTCTTCATATTAATTGGGTGCATGTAAGATGCATGAGCCTATTGCAAAGTCGCTACAAGCTTCAAACATCCTATGGCTTTTTTAAGGTTGTATTCAATTTTTTTAATTTCTTTAATTTTTGTAATGAAGAAAATTATAAATGAATTTTAAACTGTCTAACTTTATTTTTTCTTCTCTTTCTAGTTGTTGGTTGAAGGAGCATTGGTACATTATTTGGTTACCCAGCTAAATCTACTCTAGCTAGTTTTGGGCTCCCGAATAAGACAAAGTTTGTCAAATTGATGGAAAAGTGATCGAATAATAATCAAGAATAAATAACGTATTTTATTTAAGTTTAACTGTATTTTATTTAAGTTCTCTAACTCATTAAATTTTTTTATACCAAAACGAAACTCATTAAATTAACGTGAAAAAATAATGAAAGGCACAAAAATTAAACAAAATAATATTTAAATGAAAAATCTAGTTATATTAATAAATATTATTGAAAACGAATAGAAATTTTATTAACGAGATATTATACACTTTTACTTATGATGGTGGGTTCGTAAGTAAAAAAAGGATCTCTTTACTTACAATTAAGTTTGTAAATGTAAACTTTTACGGACGACTCTATTCTTACGATGTTTTTACCAACGACATTTTGTAAGTAAAAACTTTTACTTACAATTTTAACACTTTTACTTACAAATTAAATTCGTCAGTAAAAGATTTTTTCCTTCTTGTCGTTGTTGGAGATGGTAAGGCAACTAATAGTGTATACACCAGGACACTCCATTAATACTAACTTGTAATTAATATCTTGTCGCAATAATCAAACACGATAATAAATAACACGAGATAATATTTATCTTTGGGTCGATTTGTCACTCACTTATAAAATATGTCAAATAGTTATCAAGCATTTATCACTACACACAATAAGCTACGGCCACTACTACAAAAAAATTAATTTTTTATGGGGTTTAATATTTGTAACATTTTGTTAACTATGATGTTCACATTCTTTACTACCTATTTAAAAATAAAACATTTAAATTACACACACCATGCAATAAACACATTTTCTTAAAAAATCTATTACACTATAAATATATTAAATAAATAAATTTTCGTTCTTACTATTTTTGTTCCGGTTTGTTCTTCAATTTGATATTCCTTTACCTACAAAAAAAAAATAATATTCCCTGTCAAAAAAAAATAAATTTAGTTATTTTATTCAAAATGAAAATTAAACAACAATAAAATATTAATATAAAGAATAATTAAAATTATCCAACAACGAATCATTTGCTAAATACATGAAAACACAAACACTCCCAGGCTCAACTGTTCCCTCTCTCTCTCTCTAAGCTAACAAACTCAACACAATCCCAAATCAAAACCCAAACTCATGTACTCTTTCCTTCTCTTTCTGTGTTGTTACCACACACTTTTCCCCTCTCTCACCCTCTTTCTCACTCTCTCACTATCTCTCTCTCTCTCTCACAGCACCTCTCCCTCTCTCACTCTCTCTCACTATCTCGTCCTCACTCTCTCACTATCTCGGCCTCTATTTCTCTCAATCTCTCTCACTATCTCGTCCTCTCTCTCTCACTCTCTCTCACCGTCTCGACCTCTCTCACACAACACCTCTCACTCTCTCACTCTCTCTTACAAACTCTCCCCCTATCTCTCTCTCACGCCACTCTCACCCTCCTCTCTCTCTCACGGCACCTCTCACCCCCTCTCTCACACCTCACACGGCACCTCACCCTCTCTCGCACACTCTCTACCTTTCTCTCTTTCTTTCTCCACAAACTCTCACCCTCCACGTAACTCCCTACCTCTCTCTCTCTCTCACAGCTCTCCTCTCGCTTTGTTCCCTCTCTCTCTCTCCTTTCGGCTAACAAACTCAACCCACACACACTTCCACTTACACTGCAGCCTTCGTCGTAGCCGTCACCGTCGTCGCCGGTACTCTCTCGTTCTTCCACACACACTCTTCCTCTCCCTCACACCGCTTCTCTCTCGATCTCCCTCACACTCTCTCTCTCGCACTTTCTTCCTCTCTTTTCACTTACTCGAACCCTCTCTTCTCATTAACCTCACTAACTCTCTCCCACTCCCTATTTTAAATCTCCCACCGTACTCACCAACCAACTTTTAATCGTAGGGGTCATCGATAGGAGTTGTAGGGGTCGTCCATAGGCGTTGTACGGGTCGGTGCTTGCAGAGATTCGAATCTCTGCACTACGCCCGTGAAGAGCATGACGGCATGCATGAGTGGTGGCATACGTGGGATGCCACCACGCATGCATGCGAGACCTCACATGCATGCGAGATGCATGCATGCGTGGTCTCGCATGCATGCGAGATGCATGCATGCGTGGTCTCGCATGCATGCGTGGTCATGCATGTGACATGCATGCATGCCAGACCACGCATGCCACCAGGCATGCATGCACACCACGCATGCAGTGCATGCATGCGTGGTGTGCATGTGGAGGAGAAGCACGTGTGAGACGTGTGGGAGAAGTGTGAGACGTGTGCGAGACGTGTGGGAGAAGTGTGGGAGAAGTGTGGAAGACGTGAGGTGTGGGAGATGCGCGGAAAGTGAGGTGAGGTGGCGGAGTGGGAGATGCGCGGGAAAGTGAGGTGAGGTGGCAGGAGGTGGCAACACGAATGGCGCCTTTACAAAAGGCGCCATTCGTGTTGCAGGTGTTGCCGCCTCAACATGGTACAAATGGCGCCTCTTGGAGAGGCGCCATTCAAATGACGTGTACAGATGGCGCAGTTGGCGCCTCTCCAAGAGGCGCCATTCAAATGACGTGTACAGATGCATTCACCACGTCACTCCATTCCGCGTTTACGAAACGCGGAATACATTACTTAAAGAATAAAAAAGAAAATCATAATAATTTACGAATAAAAAAGAAAAATAACCGTACGGATGTAATTTTTTCGATGTGGAGGGTGTGTATTGGGGACATCTCCGACTGAGTTGTGGATTGTGTGTCACGTTAGATTAAATAAACATTAAAGTAAAAGGTACATCTCTAATAGGGCTATGGATTTGATTTGTGCAAATGACGTGACGGAGATACTGTTTACTGCACCTTTTACTTTTGAAGGATGCGATAGACACTATTTACAAGGTCACGTAAGTCGAGATCGTTGAAAATAATAATAATAATATTGTAGGAAAAAATTATTAAAACCACCAAAAAAATAAGAAAATGAGTGGGTTTCTTGAGCGCAATCCACATTACTCATTACAAATGATTTTTTTATTTGAATGTGTATTTCGGCAACATAATGTGTACATCCCTTCCGCATTGATGATATAACGGCAATCCACACCTCCAATTAGGGGTGCACACAGATTGCACTAACTCACGGATCCAATTTAATTTGGACCAATTATCACTAATTGGTTCGATTTTTTGATCCCTTAGATTGGATTGGATTGAAAAATTACTAATCCGGCTGGATTGGATTGGATCGGATTATGGATCCCATATTTAAAAATTGCGGATCCAATCTGATCCAATCCATTTATCACATCGCCACATATGCATATCTCATCATATGTACTATAGTATCTCGAAGAGCATCAACTCGAACTATTAACTCTAAACTATATCGTATCTCAAAGACTTTCCTTCTTCTTACATCTTTTATTACACTTCAGACATTTTTTGTAAGTTGTATGTTGCAATGTGCACTTTTTTTGAGCTTTTGTTTGGGCATATGACGGAGTTTGTGGATGAAATTTTTATATATGTAGGAACTTGCATTTTGAAAGTTCTTCTTATGACAAATTTGTGGGAAATATGCTATATATAGATTTATGGAATGTACGTTGTAAATTTGTCAATCATGATATGCATAATTTTTGTGATTCATTTGATTAAGTTTAATTTCTTGAGTTTTTGGATAAAAAACATCAATCTGTGGAACTTGATCCAGTCTAGTTCATGTAACGGCCTACCCTACCCCGCAAGGCACGCCAACTGGTACCGCTAGTCACAGGCAGTGTGGGCACCCTCAGGTCTCTCCCACACCATCTGTGTCCTCCCCCACGTGACCCGCAAGTGAGGCACAGTCTTTCGCCAGCCACGACTCGAACTCGCGTCCTGGAGGCTTAAGAGTACAAGTTTAGCAAGTCGTGTACCACTTTTATGTAACGGCCCAACCCACCCCGCAAGGCACGCCAACTGGTACCGCTAGTCACAGGCAGTGTGGGCACCCTCAGGTCTCTCTCACACCATCTGTGTCCTCCCCCACGTGACCCGCACGTGAGGCACAGTCTTTCGCCCCCCACGACTCGAACTCGCGTCCTGGAGGCTTAAGAGCACGAGTTTAGCAAGTCATGTACCACGTGCGGGTCACGTGAGGGGAGGACACAGATGGTGTGAGAGAAACCTGAGGGTGCCCACACTGCCTGTGACTAGCGCTACCAGTTGGTGTACCTTGCGAGGCGAGCTGGGCCGTTACATAAAAGTGGTACACGACTTGCTAAACTCGTGCTCTTAAGCCTCCAGGACGCGAGTTCGAGTAGTGGGGGGCGAAAGACTATGCCTCATGTGCAAGTCACGTGGGGGAGGACACAGATGGTGTGGGAGAGACCTAAAGGTGCCCACACTGCCTATGACTAGCGGTACCAGTTGGCGTGCCTTGCGGAGCAGGCTGGGCCGTTACAGTTCGCATTTTGCAAATTGGATTGATGAATTATTTAGACTGTATTGGACTGCAATTTTTCAATTCGTAATAATTGGATTGGATTGTAAATTGACCCTAATTAGACTGGATCCAATCTGTGTGCACCCCTACCCCCAATCCACATTTACTCCAATGGCACTATAGATTGGGGATGTGAAAACGGATCCACCTACAACACAATGGACATTTGGTTAAATTTAATGACTAAAAAAGTTCAAGTGTATTCAATTAAAACATTTAAATAGTTTATAAAAGCAAGGTGTATTTGATGTGAACTTTTACAGACTTTTATTGATATAAAAAGTAAGGTGTAATTTTAAAAAGTCCATAAGAGTTTTTTTTGAAGAGAAATCAAATTTCATTAATCATTCATGGCTCAGTACAGGACCAAACATAGAATCAAGTACATTAATTCGCTAATCCTATTTGTGCAAACAATCTGCCATTAATTTAGTTTTTTTCAAAATTGAAACAGTTTGACAATTATAGACTCCTCTCTACAATGTTGAAACTCATGACAATGCACAAAATTACTAGAACCACAAAACGAATAATAAAACTTCCCAACAAGGTGAAGACATAAAACTTTCCAACAAGGAGAAGACAAATCAAAGACTTCCAACTAGGGAAGAAAACAAACCATAAAATAAAAAACTAAAGATAAATCAATCCAGTGCGCTGCACAAATCCACGTAACACCGTTGATGAAGATACTCCACAACAAGGATGGATCAATCTTTACAAATCAAATTAGATATGTTGTTTATTGAATGAATAAGAGTAAAATGATTTGATTGAAACTACCGCCGATCGTTGAGAGAATCGACGGTGATTCAAGAACAAAAATTACAAAAGTGAATCAAAAAAAGAATTTTAGGGTTTTGAAGAGAATGAGAGAAGACTTAATTATAAGCCTTTGCTTTTTTTTTGATATCAATTATAAGCCTTTGTTATGGAAATTAAAAAAGTCTATAAGAGTTCTCAGGTATTCAATTAAAATTTTTAAACAATTTATAAAAGTAAGGTTTATTTAATATTTTGGTGGCTTTTACTGATTGTTTACGCGACTTTTATAGACTTTTTGTATAAAAATACATATAAATAAATCTTTTAACATTTTTTTGAAGAAAAATTTCATTAATTATTAATGGCTTGGTACATGATCAGACATAAAATTAAAAAAGTACAATGATTCGCAAATCCTATTTATTCAAAAAAACTGCGATTACTTTGGTTGTGAATGCGATTGTGAAATTAAAACAATTTGACAATAATGGATTATTCTCTACAATGTTGAAACACATTACAATACACAAACACCCACTAGAACCACATAGCGAATAACAAAACTTTCCGACGAGGAGAAGAAAACCTAAAACATCTCAACAAGAAGAAAAAATCAAGACTTCCAACAAAGAAAATACAAACTACATAAAAATAAAACTAAAAATAAGGACCAGCCCAACAATTGCATAGATACCAAAACAAACATTGAGGAAGATGTACTGTAACAAATATATCAAATCTTCACAAATCTGAAAATATCTGCACTTTATTGAACACATGAAACACGGAGAGATTAAGATTGAAATCACCACCGATCAAAAGAGAAGATCGACAGTGGTTCAAGAACTTGAATCAAGAGATAATTACAAAAAATTAGGGTTAGGGCAACCGCTTAAATAAATCTTCAACTTCGCCTCACATAAACCAATAAATTTTTGGAGACTTGTACATGATTGTATTCAATTGAGATTTTAATAGACTTTTGGTTACTTTTTATAAGTGAATGACTTTTTGGAGTTTGTAGATTTTAGTAGACTTGTCACGGCCTAAATTTCTAAGCCTAAATTTTTATCGTAATTCGGGTCACCGACCCATGACGTAGGACCCGCGTTAGGACACGTGCACTTACCCAACCACGTGGCCCGAGTATATTTTATAATTAATGTGGTGAATGCTTAGTGAATTGTATGTGTGTACTTTATACCCGAGATTATTAAGTGCGATAGTGTCGACGATTTGCGGGCGCGGAAAAGCACCTCGAGTTGCGTGCGAGCTGGGGTACGGGCACTGATTTGTAACAACCCTTAAAAAAATTTAACCTGATTTGTGTTACACTTGTTAAGACCGTGACCCAGCTATCGTGATACATTGAGTATTTCGGACTTCGGGAGTCGACATCGAGGTAATTTTATGTTTATGTGATATTTGTATTAGTATTATGGTCTAATACGAGTTTCGAGCCATTTGGACGATTGTTTAGTCTGAGTGAGGCCTCGTTTAGGTAAACGGAGAAAATTAAACAAAGGAAAAAAACCTTAATAAATGATTTTTAAACAAAAATTTATAATATTCTATTTGAATCAGAACTCGGGCACGACGACGAGAACACAACAGACGAGTTGTAGTGCGATTAGGGCTGAGGAGCGCAAGATCAACATGGGAACTGGATAGTTAAATGACACCCGAGTCACTTAAGGGAGTCAACAAGTGGTGTTGAGAGTTGTGAGACAACTTAAAGGGTAGGTATAAGATTTACCTAGAGATAAGTGTGTGTGTGTGTGTGTGATGATGATGATGAAAAGGGATCCTATATAAGGTTTTCCTCATCATTTTCCCCATTTTTCTCTTTCTTCTCTCTCCTCTCCTCTCCTATCCTCCTCTTCCATTTCTCTTCTTACTTGGGGAACAAGCCACCACTAAGGGGTGGTGCTAGATGTCAAAAACCCTCGTCGGAGGCCTCTTCTCACTGGATTTAAGGTGAGACACCTTACTTTTCTCTTTCCTTTGTTCAGTTTTGTAGAGTTGTTTCTCCTCTTTGTATTTGAGTTTTGTTGCTTATTTTGTTGTTGTACTCATGCTATGTTTAATGGTGGTTTGCTGGAGATGATCTTGGTATTCCACTGGTGTCTCAACACCCGAGAATCAACACGCAACATCTAGCCAGTGTTGCTATTTTGAGTTTAATTTGGTTTGAGTTGGGAGTTTTTGAATGGATTTTGTTTACCTTGATAAATTGATGAATCCAAGCATCCCATGATGATTTGGAATAGATTCCAATTGGTCTTGATGCCTGGAAAACAGTTTTGATGATCAACATTTCTGTATTGTGAATTTCACGTTATGAAGGTTTTATAGTTCTCAAACCAGACTGGACACCATGGAGACGCCGCACACTTATTGTGTATGGCAGCGTCTCCCAAAACGTCGAAGAACATATGTGTTCTGCGCAATGACACGTTGCAAGGACACCGTACAGTTCATTGTGTTGGCGGCGTCTCTCGCATACGTTTAGGGCAGAGGTGTTATCAGAGCGTCGTGACGACGTCATGACCAGTTTAAACCTGGCAATGTCACCATGTCGTCTCCTTTATTTGTGGTTTCGTAATTCCACCGTCGTGATGCCGTAGAGAGGAAACACCCCACGATGTCGCATACGTCGTACAGACCAGAGTTGTTTTGAAATGTGTATTCAAGATTTCACCGCCGAGACGCCATGAAGAAGAAACTTCATACGACGTGTTGACCAGAAGCCTGGAAACCTGATTTCCTCAGGTGCCGTGAGGACGTCGTAGCCTATTATGGCCTGGCGACGTCCCTGACGGCGTGTCGACTAGAGAGTCAAATTTTGACGTCGTTGTGACGACCCCTCTCCTAACCTAGGGCACTGCCCGATCTAATCCCGCACTTAAGCCCTAATTACGACACGTAGGACCCAATTACGTATTAGTCAGCCTTTTTAACCTATTTGCCAACTTGATCGTGTTCAAGATAAATAATACACTAACCTACCAATTTCAATAACTTAAAGTTGTTTAAAGTATTTAAACAATTAATTTGGTTAGTGGAAGTCTAAACAATTTATAACGAAAGTCTTTTAATCATTTAACTGAAGTCTTTTTAAATAAATGGAAACAATTTGATAAACCTAAGTATGGAAACCAAGAATAATGATCACAATATATATATATCGACCCGTGATGTGGAACCCGCATGAGATACGCACAATGACCAAGGCATGTGGCCAAGGTATATATTATATTTGTTGTGATACATTCTTAGTGTATTGTATTTATGTAGACTAATTAAGTCAAGTCTACATACGTATAGGCATCAAGACGAATGCGAGGACTTGCCTCGAGTTGCGTGCGAGCCATGGAACTGGGTAGAGAGTGTTATGGTAAGTCATAATGCATTTTAACATGTCTTAATGGATTAATTGCATAGCTTATGGTTTCATTTAAATTCAAATCAAACTAGGAGTCCATGCAAGTATTGTCATTAATGTGAGTCACTTGACTGAAAATTTTAGTGAAGTTAGGAGTGATTATGGTCCATGGGATTAGCTTGTGATAGGGTAGGCACATAAGATGAAATCAAAGCATATATAAACTTAGACTTAGTATTTTCTCCACTTCATGCATGTATTCCAAACAAAGGAGGGGGCTAGAGGTGACTTGAAATCAGTAAGAATGACTTAAAATTAGTAAGAGTTGGAGTATCCAGAAGCTCAAGTCATCAAAATCATCAAAGAACTAGGAGCAAATAAATCATGTTGTTTTAAAGTGTTTTTCATGATTTTAAATCATTTTGAAGCATCAATTGTGTTCCCAAGCTTTGTTTTTGGATTTTACAAACTTACTCAAAGTTTGTGGTTTTTCCTACGATTCGGTAATTTTGAAAATTAAGTTTTAAAGGTGATCATTTCCAAAATCTATTTGCATATTTGGGGTCCTTGTGATTTGTTATTAATCCAACTACCAAGAAATTCTAAAAGTAGTTTTGTTTTGAAAAGTTATGGGATTTTGATTTTTCATCTATTCTTGAGTTCATTACACACATGCATGTATAAATCTTATTGTTTTGATGTTTGAATGCATATATATATATATATATATATATATATATATATATCGAAATGCATGCCTTGTTGTTGTGGAGGATGTATGGGATCCCTGATGGGGGAGAACGGGGATCCCAGGTGAATGGAGATGGCCTAGGGGGAGAGAAACCATAAATTCGTTGCAGAATTTTTGGTTTCCCAAAACCTGGAGTGCGCTCCATGCTGAGAGGAGCGCGCTAGGGATTTTCCCTAGCGCGCTGGGTGACCTGAACAACAGAAATTTCTTGCATGTTCTCTAAAATTTCAGCAATACTTAAAACCCAACGAATGCCTTATAAATCAACCTAAGCCCACTCTAATACATGTTTAAACACACCAGGAGCTTAGGAAAGTGTTCTGGGAGTCCGGGTACGCCAGTCGGGGTGTCGGGAGGTCAGATTGGCTAGAAAATTTGCGTGAACTTCTGAGTAATACCGATGAGATATTTGTTTACATTTCATTCTATATTTACAGTTTTGTTGGTCTGTTTATACTAATGTTATGCTTTTGCATTCCAATATCATAACTTGTGTTTGCTATTCCTCAAGTGTTTGAGCTTTGTTGTCGTAATATCTTATTAATTTATATTTGTTGGATTCATTTCTATGCCTTATGTCTTATATCACTATTTTGTAGGTATTTGAGATATTAATAACATGATATTAGGTAGTCAACTTTGGGTTTAGAATAGGGACTTGTATTCTTGAACTGTGTGTTTTGCATAGAACTTAGGCTTGGCATGTAATCCAAACCAATTGTCTTTATTGATGACAAAAGTAGTTTTAGAATCTAGGGTCCATTGCACTAAAAATAGAGTGGGCGACACACGGGGTCACTAGACTCTGGGGATGTCAGTACTCTCCACTACATTCGCATGACACTCAGCGTAATGAACTGGGGTGATCGGTGAGAATTGACAATTATGGAAACTTATGAGGCGTTGAGAGAGCTCACGCCCTATAATAGTGGAACAAGGCTGATATGATGTAACTCACGGCCGATCGGACCTAGATCATTATTGTTTAGCCTATGGCAGTCTCATTTAAATATTGTCATTTTCTTTTGGAAATGTGAATACATATATTATCGGGAGTTGCAATTATATTTTTGTACTCACCGTCCTTTTTATAACGGTGGGTGCAGATCCGTCGAGCAGTAGGCCGGGCAAGGAGAAGATTGGTGACTACCTCTGAGCCTCGAACATGATACTGTCCTGACTTGTAGGTTTTGATATTCTGTATTATTATTATCATCATGTCTTTTAATATGTTCGGTTGTATATTGAGTTGAGCGATCGTTCCTCGACCTTTTATGACTTTCACATTATTTATATTCGCCGCTTCTCTCTATATATATCATGTGATCGTTATTCTCTGGTTTCCACATTTATGATTTATTTCATTGCTTCCACATAAACTATTAAGAATTTTGCTTAATTTTATTAATTCAATAAGAGTTTTTAATTAACACTGAAAATATAATAATGGTGTGCCAAATGTAATACTTATCTTGAACGCATAGAACGTGGAAAATAGGTTAGAAAGGTTGACTAATACGTAATTAAGTAGTAAATGGCTGAGATTAGAGCTTAATTACAGGATTAGGCCGGGCAGTGCCCTAGATCAGGGAAGGGGACATCATATGATCCTTAGAAGGAGTGGTCATCTGAGGTAATATGCTAGAGTCATGACCCCGAGATTCAATGCACTGGTTACTGGTTCTGTATGGGGTGTAAGTTCTTAGCTGGATTACTAGGAAGTGTGACGGCCCCAATTTTCACAATCCTAGAATCGGGCGCCGCCCGAACCCCCGAGCTGGTCCCGCTGAGTCGCACGGGCCCAGTGAGTCTTTCCTTACCATTTAACCAATTATCAAGTATTTAGATGAGAAGTCAATTAATTAGCGAGTTATCAAGGTATAAAGCAGAAGCAATCAATCTCAACTAATTAATCAACTTCTAAAGCTCCAAGTTAGGACAAAACCTAAGGCATGGAAACCTCGTATATCATATATATACCATGTGAATCAAAGGAGAGTATCATTAAGTCAAACATATCCCAAACAATCCCTCAACCCATAACCCCATGTACAAAAACAATATAAGTAACTAATACAACAAAAAATGTCACCTATATCAGCAGAGGAGGGCTGTTCAAAGGATCTCGCCTAAATGCACGACCTTTCCTTTATTGGACTGCGGATCTACACTCGGTCAAACACGAGAATGACGAGCCTAAGTAAGTAACGCCAAACAAGAACAATAATAAATACAACATTTTGAATTAAATAAATGAGTAGTCAATTCATGCATATAGAAAGAAAGGACAGGAAGCGCATGAATATATAAAGAATGTGAATAAATAAATGAGCAATTGAAATTGAGTGTCCCGAAATACAAGGGAAAGGCATAAGTGTTCACGACCAATCAAAGTCATTTGAGCCGAGGAAAGAATCTCCACAAAGTCTCGAAGTCAAGAACAAAAATCTCCTCTAAGACCCCTACGCGAGTGCAGAGTCCCCAAATCTGGTAGAGAATTCTCACCCCGTACATGTCATCACAACCAATTACGTATCCCCAACCGTAAACCTCGGTATAATACATCGCGAGCCCAAAATTCTGCAAAGATCACACTTGATACACTTGCTTTAGGACAACTCATAAGAATGAATTATCAAGAATAGAATTTAAACAATATCAATAATAAATTCAAAGCTCAAGAAATAACTGTACTGTTCCTCACTGGTTTACTTACCTCGATCCAAGCTAATCGCACTCTCACGGACTTCAACTCATCCTACGTAGTCTCGTGTGCTAATAGTCCTGATAATACAATTTATTGTGATTTTCCATCAATTTTTATCCAATTTTCTGTATTTATGTTTATTATATTTTTGGGTTGAATTTCGGGTTATTCGGTCGTATTTGGACTCGTTTAGGTACCCCGAGAGGTCCCCAATTCATTTTGAAGATTTTCATAAAATTTGGGAAAATTCTGGGCTCTCGACGCCGCTGAGATGCTGTGAGGGTTTTACCCTCAGCGACGTCTCCACGGCATGAGGCAAAGGCCTCTCTGCCCCATACGTTGTGGGCAGCGCCGTAAGGATGTTTCATCCCCACGACGCTTTCACAACGTGGGGCAGAGTGACTTTGCCCTAGATGTCTATGGGGTGCGCCGTGACTTATCCCTCACGGCGACCCCACGACATGAGGGACAGAGGGGCCCCTCTCTGTCCCCAACGCCGCACCTGGCGTCGTGGGGCTAATGCCCTACGGCGTCAGTCGTGGCGTCGCAACCTGAAGGACTGTCGAGGATGTTTTCCCACCCCTGGCTCGTGCCGCCTTGAGTTGATTTGGTCCATTTTTCTTTAGAGACTCAACACCATTCCAAAAATACCCTCGACACACTAAAAAACGTCCGGAATCCTTAGCGAAAAACCCAAAACGAAAATCATTGAAAATATTCCCAAAAATTCATCAAAAAAACAAAACTCCCCCAAATCGAAAATCGTCTTCACAAAACTCGTGTTGATTGTCGAGAGGATCACCAAAACGTTGAGAGTTTCGATTGAGTTCGAGATCTCGACGTGGTGTTCAAATTTCATTGCGACGAATATGGGTTAAACCTATACTAATGCGTAGGGAATGATGAGGGGATAAAGAATCTCACCTCGGATCATCGGAAGTTGCGGCCGTCGCGTCGCTCTGGACACCACCGCCCGTCGGTTGCTTGAGAGAGACATTAGGGAGGAAGAAGAAAGAGAGAGAAGAGAGAAAAAGAGAGAGAGAGAGAGAATGGAGTGGGTGTGGGGTTTATATACCCTTCAACCAATATTAGCCCAACACCCACTCCTTAGGCCCATCCAATGGTCCATAATCACCCTATCTCACCTACTTAAGTGACTCCATTGGGTGTGTCAGGACCCATTTTTTGGATGAATCCTAACCGGCCTAGCCCGATCCATAACTTGCCAACCAACTCGGTTGTTAAGTTATAAACCAAACTAGTGAGCCTTCTATCAACACTAACTCATCATCATTTATCAATAATTAAAATAAAATAAATGAATTATAAACGCAGCAAAATATTATTAAATAAAACTTAATCAAAATTTTGACATAAAGGCTAATAATAGCTCTTAATAGTTCTCAACTAGAAAATACCTCTAGTTCAACTATTTCAAAATTCCCGTCCCATGATGATAAATATAATTAAAAACAAGTAAAGGTTCAATCCTGAACCATACCAACTTAATAATCAAAAAACTCCTCTAGACAGCTGGAGCTACTCATTTCCCTTATCAATCCTCAACGAAGAACCTATGGGGAAAAATGTTGGGTGAGCACAAAAGGGTTCAACAGTGCTCAATAAGTCGGGTTAAGTTACCGGCGTTATGAACATTCCATTAAGAAAATGCAAAACTAAATAAAATGCATGACTTGCAAATATTTAATATGACGAAAGGAATAAACAAGAAAGTATATAAACAAAATATTTATCAATGCATCAAAATGTGCGAATGCTAGACATGTACGAGCTACTGTGATAGACTTCTCAACCACACTAAAGTTCGTGAAGGTTGACCCTACTATGGTCGTAGCGGTTTCAACACTCCATTCCCTTATATTGTGAAAGATCCACCTATCACTAAGTCCACAAACTAGTCTAACTGGACTCAGCACCTACTACAAGCATTTATTGAGAACATTGGAATTAATTGTATTCTCAAATATTAAAATATTCATTATGGGAAACTGCCCTATGTTGTTCTCCCTTGTACGATCCAAACTGTCATGAACTCCTGGTCGAACTAGTAGCATCTGGTGCAAGGACTCCTAGCGAGCTCCACTAATTTGTCTACATAAAATGTCTAAAAATGCACCTCGACCTACCCGCATGTTCTACTTACATGATTCCTATCATATAGTCTAGTAAAAAGGTAAACAATCATAAAACCAATAACTTAAATCCCAACTTACTTGATACGCTAATTTTCCAAGTCCTTAGTTGTCTCTCCCGAGCTTACTCCGTAATTGTGTAAATCTAAACCAATTAAATATTGATTAATTACACATCAACTCGAATTTCGATAATTATATTTATTTTTTTAAAACCCCAAGGTACAGTTTCAAAAACACTTCGAAGTCTTCCCTCTACTTTGATATTTGAAAGTCCACTATTTAATTTATTTATTTATTGTTTTTATTTATTTATTTTTATTTATTTAAATATTATTATTATTTTTTAAAAAATTGAGTGGTTGGGTTGGGCAGCTAGGTCTAGACTGACCCAGCTGCCCTACTGGGTCCGAGTCAAACCCGGCCCAGACCCAGGGCAACCCGGGTAGGGAGCGCACACATGTGCGTCCTCCTCGCTCCTCTTCTCCACTTCTTTACATTTTCTTTCCCTTTCCCGGTCACTTGTGAGCACACTTTCCACATAACTCACGTTTTTACAAAGAAAGATATGAACCTGGCAAGGGCTCAAATCGAATCCCATAAAATCCCCAACTTCCTAATTTAGTTGAGATTTTTGTGTAACCATTTTACTGAATCCCGTAGGAGTTTTTAAAATGTGTGTGTGCAGGCCCATTTTAAGATAAAAAGAAATTAGGGTTTCAATCACAACAACACTATTAGGCCCTAGTTTATTTAGGCGATGAATAGGATCGTCACAAGGTGACTCTAGTTGACTTGCTCTTCGCTCTATCCTATCCACCTCATCCCTTGTGCATCCGGACTCGACCCGCGCTGCACTCCGTTTGTCTTGTGCACTTGGTCGAATCGCGTACCAATTATTTCAATAAATTTAGAGTTTGTATTTTATCAGTGTTTTTAACCCCCTTTGTCCTCTGGACCACTAACCATCGTCTCGCACAACCAACACGAGCACCAAAAAGTCCTCACGTGTTTGAGACATTAAAATTATTATTAAGGATATACAATATAATACAAACATCGAACAAATATAACATACTTCGGTGTCGACTTTCGAGAATTGATGACTGTACCACGACGGAGGGCCCACATATCACCTATATAGACATGTGGCACGTGTTAGATTTTAGGGTCATTACAGGAAGTCTCACATCTTATGGATTTAGGGCTTGTTGGATGTACTACATCCTAGAATCCGAGTCTTGTAGGCCTTTCCTTGACTCAATAACCTTTTGGTCAGGACTACTTGTCTGACGGCCCCAATTTCCCCGTGCAATTGGGTACGCCTGGTCTAGACCCGTGCAGGCCCCAAGTCATCACTTGGCAACCTGACGAGCCTAGTCAGCCTTCAATTTAATCAATTATAGAATTCCTAATTTCCCTTTGATTGAGTTATTTCCCCTTGTTATTTATTGTTTAGTCTTCCATTGTGTATTATTGCAATAACTCTTTCATAAATTACTAAATTGATTAAATTGAAGGTTGACTAGGCTCGTCAGGTTGCCAAGTGATGACTTGGGGCCTGGACTAGTCTAGGCTAGGCGTACCCAATTACACGGGGAAATTGGGGCCATCACAACTTGCGCCTCTCTGTTTTGATTTCTGGACACTCATGTTTCGATTGATATTGATTTATTTGTAGTATTTATTTATTCATGCATTCCTTATACATTTCTTTCTATGTGCATGAATATAAACTGCTTTACTTTATTTTGAAATGTTGTTTAGATCTTACTGGCGTTACTTACCTGGACTCATCATTCTAGTGTTTGGCTGAGTGCAGATCCACAATCGAGCGAAGGAAATGGGTCATTACTTAGTGATTTAATTTGAGGACATCGGAGCAGTTATCCCTCTCGTATTGATGTAGGTTCTTACTTTTGTATTATTTATATATATTGTTTTTTATCACATGGGTGTATAGGACTTTAAGATATTCTGGGACATGTATACGATATGATATTATTGTCCTCTGACTTGATATACTTGTTGGATGTATACATATGCAAGGTTTCCACACTTTAGGTTGTCCTGACTTGTGTCTTGGAGATTATTTAGTTAGTCTGAGGTTTTTAATCACTTTCGCTATACTTTGATAACTCACTAATTTGAATAACTCATTTAACTTGTTATTATAATGCTTAATCAATAGATTATGGTAAGGAAGACTGACTAGGCTTGCGTTGACTTCGCAACAGTTGAATTGGGGCCACGTAAGTCTAGGTCGGGCAAGGCCCAGTTGTAACGACCCAAAAATTTAGCTATTTGTGAATGATGATGTGTATTACATATTTATACTCGTATTTGAGTGACCAGACGATTAAGTCGGTGAACGAGTAGGAAAATTGGGTTACGGGTACACGGGGGATTTAAAATACTGTTAAAATACAAATTAAATGTTACGTAATTATTGATGAGATGTGGCGAGAAAACGGATGCGGTGAACCAAATTACGGAGAAAAACGGACCGAGGAAATGTAAAACTAATGCGGGAGTTGGATAATTACGCAACATACAGACTATGGAATTCGAATTGTTAAAGTGACACAACCCAAATGTGAGGAGCCATGAGATTGACATCGAGATGTGTATTCATGTCTAGATGTGATGATGGGGTAAATGACTCATAAGGGCAAAGGATTTAAAAATACACAAGTGTTAGTCCAAGGGTAAAATGGTCATTTGAGTCCTATATATATAAAACGTTGAAAAGAAAACCCTACTACACTATTCATCATCTCTCCCAACTTACTGCCGCCACTGTTCATTCGTTCCACCCTCCTCTCGCCACTGCCACCACATCGGACCACCGGAGACGCTAGGTGAGCTCCTCTCTCTCTCTCCTCTCTCTCTCTCTTCTCTTCCTCTCTTGACAGTTCATGTCCTCTCTTTCACTCTCGGTTGTCTTCTCTCTCGTCTGGCCAGTCACCACCGCCTCCCTCCACGGCACTGGAGCCTCGGACAGTCACCAGAGATGCCTAAGTAAGTATCCCTCTCCCACCTATTCCCTCTATTGCTCACATTCAGTCAGTATCTCTCTCTCTCTCTCTCTTTCTCTCGTTTTGCTCACTGGTTGCACATACACTCCCTGTTTTGTGAACTGTGGTCGACAGTTTTGGTTGTGCTGTGGATGTGGGGTCTGTCCTTGGTTGGAGCTGGTTGGAGGCGCTCCTCCTCCGACTCTTATAACCGGAGATGGTCCCTAGATGTGCAGTAGTTATGGGTTTTTCTTGTGTGTGATTTGGATAAGGAGATGTGGGTGTGTCGTGTGGTTTATGTGTGTGTGAGTCACGGTTGGGAGACACATTCTTGGGGTGTGGGGTGCGTATGGTGTGATTTACAGTCAAGATGTTGGTGGTTGTATGAGACACAGCTGTGAGGGTAAGTGGTTGTTGTTCCTCCTTGACGGCATGTAGGAATTTAAGTAAGAAATGTGTATTTGGTGTGAGTGTGTGTGTGTGTGTGCATGGGGTGTACATCTCACTGTGTATACACCACAGTGGGGTGTACACAACAGTTGTGTGTGTGTGCATTGTGAGTATGAAATGTGGGGTGTGTGACCATAAAGTGTATTATTGTATGTTTGAGAATAAGTAAAAAGGATTATAAGTATAAACTTGATAAATGGGCCCAACAAAAGCCCAAAAAGAGTTTTGCTTTGTAAAACAAATGGGCCACAACCATAGAGATGATTTAATCCACAACGGTTTGGGTCACAATCAATAAAGGATTGTAAAACAAACACCTTAAGACTAAATGCGAGCCTTAAACTAATATTCAAGATTCAAAACTTTATCAGGTAGTCGAGAACTCGCGGGGAACGTATTAGAGTCTTAGAGTGAATACCGGGTTGCGATTAGTCAGGTAAGTATATGCATGCCTCGTATGTGTGTACGTTAGTAGACCAGCAAGAAAATAACATATGATTTATACATCCTCTATTTATTGCTATTGTTGTATTGATCCTTTGCTTGATATTCCATTCCATATCCTTGGTTGTATGTTCTTGGCATGAGTGTGTGTCTCGAAGGTATCATGTGGTCCCGCACTAGCTGGGACAACGAGGGTGCCCTCTGCGGGGGTAACCGACCACCCCTAGTGATGTGTGTGCTTGGGTCTTGGATTCAAGAGGTGTTGCGATGCCTCTCAATTTCACGCGCTAACGCTAGTATTGCGACATTGCCGGGAGATCTTGCGAGATCTTTGCCGTATTGCTTTGTGAAATAGACCACTCATGGGCCTCTTTTGAATCTTAGAACATGCAAATATCGATTGTTTATCTATCGTCTCTTTATCATGCATTTGATTTATTTACTTTCTGTTATTTCATTTCCGCATGATACTTAGATCGCTTTTCTTGTTATAATCATAAATTACTATTACATTCTTCTGGTACTACTAGCAATTTTATTCAGTTACTCACCGTCTAGTTTGTGACGGTGGGTGCAGATAGGGTGGAAAGCAGCAAGGGCGAGGTGCCCTGCCTAGGAGACCTACTCTGAGGATTAACAACGGGATCAGAGAGATTCCATAGTATGTTTATATTTTTGCTGATTTGTATATCGTTTCATACTTATGTTGTTGGGATTATTGAACTTGACATTTTGGTGAGACTGGTATCATGTATATATGCTTATTGAATTGTACATGAATACCCGAGGTTTTCCACACTTATAGAATTCCTATACTTCCCTTGATTGAGTTATTTCCCCTTTGGTATAATTGTTTAGTCTTCCGCTGTGTATTATTGCAATAACTCTTTCATAAATTACTAAATTGATTAAATAGGAGGCTGACTAGGCTCGCCAGGTTGCCGAGTGATGACTCGGGGCTTGTACGGGTCTAGGCCGGGCGTACCCAAATTGCACGGGGAAATTGGGGCCATCACACCAGTTTAAGGTTGTGGAATTGGGGCCGTCACATTGATTGATTAGGGCATCATCTCTGATTTCAAATATATATAGGGCTTGAGGTTGAAGAAAATGTTAAAAGAGAGGGGCACGTAGGGGCCATAGGAAATGGCGATGGCTGTAATAAAGAGATGAGGGCGGGGTAGGAGGGGAAAAGGAGGCAGTAGTGGTAGGCTGACAAGGTCGTGTTTGCGGTTGGTGACAAAGTAGAAGTCCTGACGAGTCGTCGACTCCTTTCTGGCATGGCAGAGGGTTGCGCCATTGGAATTGCAGTTTTGGATTGTGAACCTAAAGATGGTAATGGGTGGAAATATGCAATTTTGTCCACCACCATCAACAACGATCACTCAATCTCGGTTAAACAAGGAATATATTTGTAGGTGATGTTTTCTATCCTATTTAATACAATTTTTAAAAAAAATAATAAGAAACATCTCGCATTATTTTGAAGAGAAATTGAGATTCCATTAATCATTCATGGCTCAATACAGGACTAGGCATAGAATAAAATACATTGATTCGCTAATCCTATTTGTTCAAATATATTGCCATTAAATTAGCTGTAAATGTGAAATTGAAGTAGTTTGACAATCAGAGACTGCTCTCTATGACGTTGAAACTTATTACAATATATAAAACTATTAGAACTACAAAACAAATAACAAAACTTTCCAACAAAGAGAAGAAAACATATGACTTCTCAACAATGAGAAGATAAATCAAAGACTTCCAACTACAGAAGAAAACTAACTATAAAACTACAGAAGAAAACTAACTATAAAATAAAACTAAAGATAAAATCATTCCAATGCATTGCATAAATCCACGCAACATCGTTGGTGAAGATGCACCGCAACAAGGATAGGTCAATCTCCAGAAATCTGATTAGTGCTATTGATTTATTGTATTGAGGTAGCTTCTGACAAAAATCCTCACATACTTGAAGTGGTAGTTGGTAATGCGATCGTCAACAAGTATTCCGTGAAGGAATTTTCTAACTATCAAAACTTTGTTGTTAGCTTTTCTGATAATGGGTCAAGCCTTGTTTTGAAGATAAAATTGTTCCACATCATAAGATGCCCGAAGGTACCAAAATTCGGAGGCAAAATTTTTCTAATGGGGGAGAATGATGGAGAATAAAAAATGGCAAGTTGTTATGGTGGATTGTGTGGTGACTCATGACCGAACCTTGCGAGATACATATTTCGCATAAGTTAACCAATGCCAAAGGTTTATATTAGTTGCTATTTATTAGAGTCATTAGTATATTAGAATTAGTTTGTTTTAGGATCAAACATTAGCTTTTAATAAAGACATATGATGTAGTAACGGTGTAAGAAGGTTGTTTAGAGGTTGGGGATTTTGGGATTTTATGAGGTGTTTAGAGGTTGTTTAGAGGTGTTTAGAGGTCGGGGATTTTGGAATTTTATGAGGTGTTTAGAGGTCGGGCAACGACAAAGACGAGAGATTTTGGGATTTTATGAGGTGTTTAGAGGTTGTTGATAGCTCTCGGCGGTGCGTGCGGGCAATGATGATTGTGGGTAGCAACTTAAAGCACACGAATACTTGAAAATAATGTTGCGGTAGTGGGGTTTCGTCTGCGAAGCAATTAATAATTCATTTTAGCAAAATGCTTTGGGTGGTCTCTTTCTTTATATAATTCTTCTTCTGTTAGGATTTAATTCTTGTTTTGTTCTAGGTTTAATTTATGTTTTATTTATATTTGTCTTCTTATGCGAATGTTTTGTCAAATTGAGGTAGGTGTCTCCCTTTTTGGGGGTAGTTCTCTCCATTTTTATTAGGGTAGTTCCGAGCTTCAATATGCAATGTAGTATCTATTGTATTTCACTTGTTGAAATGTTGTAATAGATTGGCTTACCCTATTGAGTTAGGAACGATGAATGTGCCTTTTTAAGCTTCAAAAAGAAAAAAAATTAGCTTCTTAATACATATATAGTAAGCACGTATATATACTAGTATATGATCCTATAAAGTATTTAGTAAGGGATTTTTCTTTATTAAAGTGGAGTGCGTCCACACGTTAGTATAATTATAATGATAGCATGATTGTTCTTTAACTTTTAGCCATTAAATTAGTAGTCTAAGTTATTTGGTGAATTTTGTTATGGATGTCATATGTAAGCCTATATATGTGGCTTTGTAACAATTATTAATGGTATGATTGATTGATTTTTTTTGTCGAGAAAGTGATTGATTGAGTTTTATTAATAAAGAATAATGGTTCTTTTGGAGGGTTAGGGTTTTAATTCTCAATGCTTTGAATTACATTATTTGTGTATCGACTAATTAATTTGAAAGACTTTCGTTGCGTCAGATTAGAACCACCGTCGATCCTCATAAAAGTTAATGAAGAAAGTGTTTTTAGGATTTTGGAGAAAAAAAAAAAATTGTGGCGGCTAGTTTCAGTTTTCCGAGAAAAATCTCGCATGTTAACGTTGTTAACGTTAACAGCAAAAAAAAGTTTAACGTTTTCTAAAGTTCATCTGTTAACAAAGTTATTTAAATTGGGGGGCAAAATGGTTCAATTCACATTTAAGGATACAATTTGAAGTAAAGTGAAACCTTCGGATATATTTACAAAAATTGAAACGTTAATATTAATTTACAAAATTGAAAATTTGTTATGGTATATTTGTCTATTAGGCCGAACATTAATTAAGGGTTAACTTAAAATAAAACTCTTAATATCATCAAATCTTATTAGTACCTTAACAAAAAAAATAAAATAAAAAGAAAAACTCTCCTACTGGTACTGTCAAAGCTTTTCAGATGGTCAAAATATCACTTATCATAAAGGTAAAAATTCGAGAGATTGTGGTTTGATTTCACTAAAGTCAAAAAAAAAAAAAACTCCTACTGGTACTATAACAATCGAACTCTATAAATCCTAATAAAATTTAAATTCTGATTTAAAGAAGAACATAAGAATTTCAATTTATCTATTACTCCTTTTACTAACTACAATAAACTTTCTTCTCTCCATCATTACCCACATCTGCATATGATCCTCATGAAAAAAACATTGTTATATTGACATATTGTTTGACATATTGTTCTGTACACATGTTACGGTCTCCCATACTACAATAAATCTTTCTTCTCTCCATCATTACCCACATCTGCATATGATCCTCATGAGAAAAACATATATTTGTATAATTAATTATTTAGTTATAACAAGGTTTAAAAAAAATTATTTAGTTATAACAAAAATACGTTGGTAAAAGTTACTTTTCAAAATTTTAGAAAATCAGATCAAAGCTAAAAGACAATAAATAATAATTAAAAAAGGTTTCTTTATAAAAACAACTAGAAAAGGTATTTACTAAAATGAAAAAACGTTACCAAACTTAGAAATATTAAATTGAAAATACTTTATGGGAGTATCATAGCATATCTCTAAAGGGCCCGGTTCACATATAGTAGGAGAGATTCTAATCTTTCCCATCCTTACTCATGCGCCCTCCACGTGTCAACATTACAGAATGAAAAAGGGGAACCGCAAAAAATTCATTCCTTCTTCCACTCTACACCCCAATCGGTCCCACCCCACACACGTACACTCACACACTACCATCATGTTTTTTTTAAACAAAAAAAATAAACGACTTTATTTTTTTTATATTTCTTAGAAAACATTATTATTCTTCTACATATACAAATGAAGCATGGTTTCGAAATCAACGACTAGTTAGAATTCTATGAGTCAAAGGAGATTGCACAAAATCTCTAACAAGCCAAACTCAAGAGCGCGACCCTGGTCACTACTATCGTCTTCACATTTCAAGTTGAATGTTGACACCTTAGTTCATAGGAGTTGGTCGGGCTGCGGGATTAGTAGGGTGATCCTCGACCACCACAGAGTTGTTAATGCCTCCAATGGTTGTTGCAATGTATGGACATTCTATTGTCCCATTTTCATATCAGAGCATATAATTCATGATTTACAAAATTAATTAATCAACATGGAAGGTGTCTTCAAAAAAAAAAAAAAAGAAATCATGCTTTCTTTTCTACATAAATTAAGTCTTTAAATAGTTAATGAAGTTAGCGTACTAATCCTACCCAAAAAAAAGTTAGCCTACTAAAAGAAAAAAACACGATATAACAAAAAGCAAAATTTTATATTCCTATAATACGATGCGTTCCACAAATCCTTTAATTACCCTTCTCTTTTTTTCTAGGCTTATAACAAAAAAATCATAGACTGAGCTAATAAATGTTAATAATTGAATTAAAAACAAATGAGACAAAGGTTCAAAACAATAGAAGATAAATATGAAATCTCTAAATTAACAAAAAAAGGACCTTAAACTCTAAACAAATTAGACCTTACAAGTGACAAAATAAAAAATTAAAAGAACTTTCGATATGGCGTGAATTTATGGATGCTAATTGGTTGTCCATCGGTCGAACCCTACAAACAACAAACAATATTAAATATTTAATTAGAGAATAATCTTAGATTCACTTATTTCTAAAACAAAGATTATTTTTTGAAAATAGTATATGCTACTTACTATTTGGCTTGCTCTATGAAACTCTTGCACCGTATTTAAGCCTTCTAAATTATTAGACATCATCTCTATATTAGGTAATTGATATGCACTTGAAAAGGTAGAGCCTTCACCAACATTATGTTGTCCCTACAAAATAAGAAATAATCTTTAATAAGACTTGTAAAACTTTCTCTAACTTAGTTGTATTTATTTCAATTAAAGTACTTGTATAGAGTAATTGTTCCAAGTAAATGGATCCACTTGACGGTGAGGAGGAAAAGAAGCTGCAATTGGTGAATTTGCGTTTTGACTATTCTTGTTACATTTTCTCTTCGACCAATTTTCAACACACCACGAATTCCACCCTCTTTCTTTTTTTAATCATTTTGCTTTTTGCATAATTGAATTTGTGTTGAGATGAACCATCAACTTTTTCCTTTCGTAAGTTGTCATCTATGGAAACCTGATTCTTATTCTTCTTTATCAACTTAATCCTTGTTTCTTCAAGATGCTTAATTACAAAATGGAAGTCCTCTTCTATTTCAGCTGCAACTCCATACAAATTAATAACACTTCTACATAGTTCTTTGTATTACCTTAATATTGCTATTTTAGGATCTTCAACATCTTTTACATTAGAACACTTAATTATATTATCAATTGTGGCATCCTTTGTCCACCTCTTTAAAATATATCGGCTCGGTATCAACTTGATGTCATTGCGATCAAATACTTTCAGAACATGCAACACAGAATCCCGAAATATTCAAATTTTGTTGCAACTATTGTCGAATCAAATATCATTGTATGTTGTCGAGCCATTGAATAAATGCTTACCTTGTATATCATTAACGAGATACGTTCTTCATACCATTTGATAACAAGATTCATGGTTTTATCAAATTTTTCTTGAAACCTGTAACGCCCCTCAAATTTAATTCGTGACACGTGTTGTATTTTCAGGATTGTGACCTACTTGTTGTGATTTGTCATATTACTCAAGCCTCGGGAGTCGGCACTAAGGTATATTTTATTTTTTGTGATGTTTGTATTATTATTTATACTCGAATTAGAACACTGTATGTCCTAGTGCGTGGTTATTGTTGTGTTAATCGCCACAGATTTCTGTATGAGATTCGACAAGGAAAAGAGGAATGTTAGGGTATAATACGGGTAATTAAACACCAGAAAATGATAATTAGTGAATTTTTTGACAATAATAAATAATTAAATAAAATATGGGAGCAAGGTTGTGTCCGGGTACGCATGTGGTGCGAGTTGTGAGTTGAAATGAGTTAGAGAATGTGTGTTATGAGCAAGAAGTGGTAAAGTGTTGAAAATGAAGGCACCTAATGGAGTTATTCATATGAGTTAGAGTTAGTGGATAGGATAAAGAGGAGACACAAGATGTGCCTTGAGATTTGTGCATGTGACGAGATGAATGTGAGGTATAAAAACCAACTTTTCTCTCCCCTCAATTCATTCTTATCATTTTCGATCAAGAGGAGGAGAACGAAGTGGGTTCGGGAAGTTTTGGACTCGTTGTGACGCCAAGGATCAACCAAACACGCGTAAAAAGGTGGGATCCCTACTCCTCTCGTGTTTGAGCACAGTTTGACGTCATTTTGTGGGTTTTCGTCGTGACGATTTGGACGAATTTTTCGGAAAAATGTTGAAAATGAGTGTAATTGATGATTTTGGAATCAATTGAAGGTTTTATTGGTGATTTGGTGGTTGTTTTATGGATTAGAAGTTGTTTGGAATTTTTGGGGATTTCTGAAGAAATTTCGTGTTATTTTCAAAATTGAGGTATTTTGTCGGGGTTTTGAGGAAAAACGAGTTAGGTTTTATGTTGTTATGGAGGTCCCGAAGAGTTTGGGATAGACTCGGAATGCGGCGACATGAGCCAAGGTTTCGAAAAACCCCAGATATAGTGTTCTGTTGAACACGCCGCGAGGGACGACGTAAGGAGTTTACTCTCATGACGTCACTTATAGCGTCGTAGGCAGTGAGCGTGGAAAAGACGCAGTGGAGACGCCGTCAAGAACAAAATTGTCACAGCGTTTTGGCGGCGTGACACTGTTCACATGCCAATTTTTTAAAAATTTCGAAAAATTTCGGGGATCTCTCGGGTATCCAAATGGGTCTGAATATGATCTAATACACAAGAAATCAACCCAATTACACTAATTAAACAATTATGGAAAATTGGGTAAATTAGAATGATATTAATAGGATTTACAAATTCAGGTTAATTAACAGACTTTGAGAATTTGAGTGGATAGCTTAGAGCGTACGCGAGGATCAGAGTTTTACGATTGTTTGAGGTACGCTATCGTACAAATGTAAGCCAGTTAGAAAGTATGCATTAAGTCGTTTTCCATTGTTGATATTTTCATTTGAATTGAGCTATTATTGGAATCCATTCTTATTTTTCTTAGTTGAGTGTCTTAGCATAAGTGTGTTGCGAAGGTACTTCTGGGTCTATATTAGTGGGTAAGTATGAACACTTTTGCAGTTGTGTTGTCCCACCCCACTGATAGGGGTATTACCCTGAGTACTGGATTGTTTGGGCACTGTGGTGTCTATAGTTTCTTAGTCACTGTTGTGACTATAAATGTGGTGTTGCAGTACTACATTGATATTGACCACTTATGAGCCTCCTTTGATTATGTGGACATTCAAATTTCGTTGCTCAGCCCATCAGTCCGTTTATCATGCTATTTGTTACATTTTCTGCCTTTCAATACCATATGATACTTAGACTGTTTATTTGATAAATCTTGAATTACTGTTTAGTTTCTTCTGCATTACTTTCATATTTTTCATGCATTCACCGTCTAGTTTGTGACGGTGGTGCAGATAGAGGTGAGATGAGTAAGGGGAAGGAGCGATGTGAGGTGATATCCTCTGGGGACTCTCTGAGTGTAACAACCCCAAATTTTTAACTGATTTGTGTTGCACTTGTTAGAAATTATGACCCGGCTACGTGAATACTGGACAGTATTTCCAACTTCGGGAGTCGACACCGAAGTGATTTTATGATTCTTTGATTGTGTGTATTAGTATTGTAGTATTTTATGGGTTTCGAGCCGTTCGGGCGGTATTTAATTGAGTGAGGTTTCGACTAGTTAAACGGGGGAGAAAAACGAGTAAAAAGCACAAATAAATAGAATGGTTACACATTTTAATGTGTAATAAAGATAAATAAATAGAATGGTTACACACTTTAATGTGTAATAAAGAGAAATAAATAGAATGGTTACACACTTTAATGTGTAATAAAGAGAAATAAATAGAAAAGTAAAAAGACTCATAAGGGCAATGGTTTAAAAATGGTGTAGGAAGTAAGTTGGGGGTAAAAAGGTCATTTGACCATATAAATATAACAACAAACAAAACCCTACACTATTCACCTTCTTCTCCACATACCACCGCCGCCCACCCTTCTCCTCTCCATCTCTCTCTCACTCACGATCTCTCCTCTCTCACTCTCGGTCTCGGATCTCTCTCTTCTCGGCCTCACCTCTCCTCTCCTCTTCTCGGCTTCACGTTGCTGCCATGGGACCACCGGTTGTCGGAGACCCTATCACGTTCATGTTGGTGTCTCACAATCCCCCGAGCGTTCAAAACAATGGTGGTGAAGGTATATTGCTTCGTTGATTTCATGTGATGAGGTCGGGACACTTTTTGTTATTTTCGACTTTACCATGTCGAGGTGACTCTTCCCTGACATCGAACAACACAATTGAGACATCATGGAGGTCTATGTTGTATTTTGTTAATTGGTTTTGGTTAGGGTTTGGCCATGGTGGTTCTTATTTGTTTATATAAATTGTTTTGAGGCTTCGATTTTTATATGGTGAACTTACTTTCCAACTTATCAAGGGTGATTGTTTATCTCAATGACCTCACGACATGTGTGAGAAATATAAGGACTTATGGTTTAGGGTTTTGGTTTTTGGTGTACTTCTCGGTTTGTAGGAAAATGTGTGGTTACAAATGGTATTATTTTATGTGTATGTATAGTGAAAATGTGTATGTTCTTGGTGTGAATGTGTTGGTTCATTGGTTTAGTGTATATGGGTTATGTCATTAAAAGAAAACCACCGTATTTGCGTCATGAAACCACGAACTCAAGCGAAACCTTAACACAACCCAAGTCGAGGACATTCCACAACTGTTCGAGTTAATATCACCAATTATTGTAAACAAAACTTATAGGGAATACTCTAAGATTAAAAACTAACTCTAAATCAACAATTGGGATTTAAACCTTTATCAGGTAGTCGAGAACTCGCGGGGAACGCGTTAGAGTCTCGGAGTGATACCGGGTTGCGATTAGTTCAGGTAAGTACATTTGCCACAAGCATTTGTACGTTTGTAAGCCAGTAAGAAAATGCCATGTGATTCATTATCTTTCATTTTGTTTCGTTATGCTCTATTATTGGTATTCCCTTCCATTTCTTGTTGTGTGTTTTCCCGGCGTAAGTGTTTCGTCTCGAAAGTACTAGGACCTGCACTAGAGGGATAAAACGCGGGCACTCGTGCGCACGAGTGTGTGGCCACCCTTAGTGACCGTGTGACACCGAGTACTGGGTGGATGGGTTTGAGTCCCTTTCCAGTCATAGCTGTGCCTTCGCTTGTGTCGATGCCCGGGAAGACCTCGCGAGGTCTTCGCCGTTATGCTATGGTTTAGACCACTTATGAGCCTCTTTTGAATCCTTGGAACACACTTAAATTGCGATTGATATCTATTAGTCTGTTTATCATGTATCTTGTCTATTTAAATTCCTGTATTTTCATTACCGCATGATATTTAGACTGCTATACTTGTTACATCATGAATTACTGTTATCTTCTTCTGGCATTACATTCATTTTTCTCCAGTTGCTCATCGTCTAGTTTGTGACGGTGGGTGCAGATAGGACGGAGAGCAGTAGAGGCAAGGGACCTTGCCTAGGAGACTTTTTGTGAGCAGCTGGACTTGAGGTATCGAGATGTAGGCTCATGTTTATTTCTTTTTGTAGGACGTTTATATATATGATTGTTTTGGAACTGGGGAATATGTTTTGAAGTGGATTCCATCAATCCATTTTGTTGACTTAGAATTGAACATATTGGGTTTTCCACATTTATATAGATTCCTAATTTCCTTTGATTGAGTTATTTCCCAATTCTTGAGTAGTAGGTAATTTGCTTCCGCTGTGTTATAATTGCAATAACTCTTTCATAAAACGTGAAATGTTGATGTTTTGAGGCTGACTAGACTCGTCAGGTTCATTGAGAACTGACTCGGGGCCTGCACGAGTCTAGGCCGGGCGTACCCAAATGCATTGGGAATTTGGGGCCGTCACACTGAGTGATCCTTTCCTTTACTCACAGTAGTTTTTTGTTCTTTTGTTTGTGATTACTGTATATATGTTAGTTAAACACTGGGACATGTATCAGGGGTTGAGAGATTAGGGATATCATGTATGATCGAATTTGATAGCTTTGATCAACAGACATATATGTATTTATCCATTTCTCAGGGTTTCCACATGTTATGTTATCTATTTTTCCTGATTTTCATTTACTAATTATAGTTGATTACAGTAATTTTCACTGCGAATTTCTTGATAACTTTATAATCCTATAACTCACATAACTAAATGATTAACTAATAATGTATAAGAGGATTTAAGGCTGACTAGGATGCGTATACTTCGCGAGTAAGGGCTCGGGGATCCACGTAGGTCTAGGCCGGGCAGGGCCTAGCTTTATGGGGAACTGGGGACGTCACAAAACCATTCAAAAACTTTTTATGTGTATTCATCTCTAGCCTGCTCCAACAAAATGGAATTCATTTTCATTCTTGAATATTTCTGAGTCATTTCAAAGTTAGCTTTAAGTTGTTTGTAACAGAGATCATCCAACATCCTTTCAAAATGATTGAAAAATCCTAATATGCAAGTTTTTTTTTTAATCTACTATTGAAACTCTCACTTAATTGGGTACTTTTCATGTCAGCACAAAATACATGTCTTCCATATACCATAGCCCACTTTTCTTTTTCTTTGAGGGTTATTTGCAACATAT
This sequence comes from Stephania japonica, assembly GCA_039657345.1. Taxonomy (NCBI): domain Eukaryota; kingdom Viridiplantae; phylum Streptophyta; class Magnoliopsida; order Ranunculales; family Menispermaceae; genus Stephania; species Stephania japonica. The sequence continues at coordinate 14,718,398 of CM077563.1, read as the reverse complement.
GCTCCTACGAGTTTGAAAACTATTCTTCTTCTTCGTAATCATAAATACAATGAGTGAACTCTTTCGTAAATGATGGCCCTTTCTTAAATACATGACCAAGGTGCTTGAGTGCATTTTGGTATAGATGCCATAAACACAATCTATGTCATATTTCTGGCATCACTGACACAATTGCATTGGCCATTGCTTGATCTTGATCTGTGAAAATTGTCTTTGGCTTTTGTCCAGCCATTGCCTCAATGAATGCTTTAAATAACCATTTGAAATACTCTTTTGTTTCATTATACAAAAGTGCAGCACCAAAAATAACAGTTTCTTTGTGATTATTTATTTCCCACAAACAGTGCAAATGGCCGACAATCCTTATTTATCCTGTAAGTTGCGTCAAAACAAATCACATCTCCGAATTAATGATAATCAACCAACATTTTTGCATCATTTCAGAAAATATTTGTTACCTGATCATCCCTATCTAGTTGAATAGCATAAAAAAGACAGATTTTCATTTTGCTTTTTCTGAAATGCAATAAAGTACCAACCTCCCCTTGACTAATATTTCTCCTCCTTTTAGTAGAATAATTCTTCTAATCGTTATGAAGAAATCCAACATTTGACCTCCACCAGCTAATTCATATGTCTGCTTTATTCTCATTCTTGAGCTTTCAACTAAGTCGACTTCAATGCTTTTAGCAAAATTGATTTTCTTTAAGATCGAAAAAACTGTACTTTGCTTGGTGTAACTAGCACATGATTATGGTTATCTTCAAAGCACGTTGTGGGGTCAATTACTCTCTCTTTGTAGGCAAATTATGATACCGTGAGTGTTGCAATTTGAAAGTGACGTGACTACAGATCTGTTAGTGGGAGATTCTTGATTTGAGAAAGAGAGATGGGTGAAAGAGTGAAGAGAGAGAGAAAGAGAAAGGGAGGGAAAGAGAGGAGAGAGAGATATCTTTTAATGGAAAATTCTTGATTTGAGAGAGGGACGTTGCCTCATTATCAAGACTCAAGAGAGAGAATCGATCTGTTCTAGAGAGAGATGTCCCTTTGAGAAAGAAAATCTTGTACGAGATCGAGATCAAGGTGAGTGAGAAAGAAATAGATTTTCTTAGCTAAAAGATGAGAAAATAAATGAGGAAAATAAGGGGGTGTGGTTTTTTTTCTTTATGCGGTTACAATGGTATCAAACACTAAGAAAAACAGTTACAACAAAAAAATAGAAAGTTTTCCATGATTTATTTTTTTTATTTTTTTGCTATCAAACACACTCGTAGATCCGTCCGTGCCACATATATACCAATGGAGCAGGATTGTTAAACTAAAATTTCAAGTTCTTCCCTCAATGTTTGTTAAACTAAAATTTTTAAGTTTCCAACATCAAAAGGCCAAATCTCGGTGTTTGATTTCCATGATTTTATATGATTTCAGGGTACTAGGGAGTTTCTTGGATTATGTAACTACAATGTTAGCAAGAGTTATTGAACTAAAACTTCAAGTTCTTCCTACCAAAAAAAAAAAAAAAAAAAAAATCAAGTTCTTCTCTTGTTTTTCATTGAATCTTTTGATTACATGGATTAATAAGGGAAGAGACAGTAATGTTTTGATCTCAGATATTGACGTGAGTCGTGTCGTGCCATAAGTCTGCCATCGTGAATGAAGAGGAAAAGTAATTTGAGTGGGATCTAAAATTAAGGTACTATAACCAATGGCTATTTGTATTTGCATAAGCTGTGGTTGAAACGAATCCATTACGCTGGCATAATTCTAAATCTAATAACTAATAATCTTATTGATCTGCTTAAAATATATAGGCAGCCAAGTTCTAACAAGAAATACTAAATATGCTTGTGTTAATTAATTAAGTGTGTCCAGGGATCAACCAGAGAGGATTCGGGTAGTCACTGTGACAATTATTGGCCTTAAAATAAACAGCGGAGGAAGGTAACTCATCCCCTGATCTCATTCTCATTAGATACCAATGCAAATGAAAACGATCCACTCTATCCTCAATCTTGTAATAAATCTCATTTGGTCTTGATGTTAAAGCAGACATAGAGCAGTCAGTACGACCCAAGAACAGTGAACGACCCTTCAAATTCAACTTCACCAAGTGCCATTTCCCTTCAACCCAATCAAGCTTGAAAACCCAACAAAAAAACTTTCTCACTTCATTCTCACATAATTCGAACAACAAAGCAATCATCAAATCCCCGTCCACTTCCACCAAATAACTTTTGTACATTAAGGCATTAGGGTGCGGTTTTCGCGCCGGCCAGTAGTTATTTATGAGCTTTACGGGGAGACAAGCGTATCTGTGCGGACGAGTAAAACAACCACCAGGAACTAAAATGTCTTCTTCGCAAACATAAAGAATCCCATACTTGTGCAAAGCATGAAGTTTTCCGCCATGGAAGATGATATCAGTGAAATATCCTGACGAAAGTAGTAACATATTGTCAATAAATGAGAAATTTACTTTTGTCCAATCGTTGTCGCCTAACCTCATAAATGCCAACTTATTGTCATTGTAGATGATACCAAACATCATAGCATTCTTGATCAAGGGACCTGGACAAGAGAGTATCATTTTATTGTATACATCTTTACCAGTCGCTCCAATATATGGTAAAAGGATGTCAATTAAAGACAACGGATTCCATACTCGAATCATTCTCACATTTGAATCTATAAAAATCAACCAAGTTCCCGATGACCCAAAATACATACAATTGGGAGTCTTGAATTGAAAAAAATTTCTTTTACCATCAAAACTGTATAAGGCATAGCGTCTCGAAGGGGGAGTGGGATATCTTGAACATGGAAACATGATCCATGGAGGGCGAGGAGGCAGACGATGAGAGCAATGTTGCCGTGAAAACGATCTCCACGAACGACACACGGATCTGAATGCGGCATGGCAGACCCAGGACATCAACTTACGCACAATGAGATTCAAAATCTCATCTGGAAGCTCAGGCGCATACTCATTATGCTCTCTATCCATTGACAAACGCAAGTGTAGAGAAGAACTATATCCCGATTATAGTAATCTCTTCTCAAAACTATACGAACATATGAAATTATTTAAAAAAAAAACAATATTATGAGTCAATTCCTAATGTATCTCTAATACATATATGTCACATATTCATGTATCCTAATTTATGTAAATATCTAACGTATTTACTATTTATAGATAACTATAATATCTATAACAGTATACTACTTAAACTTAAACACACATCTTCATGGACTCCAACGTGCAATACGATTTGAAGAGAAATATAACTCTGGGTTTTTATTATTTATTTATTTATTTGACGGATTTTTACTACCACTTCTTTCTTAATAAAAAATTATTCTGAAATACATCAATTTCTGTATTCATCTTTAAATACATATTTAGTTCACTTTATCATTCTGAAGAATTAAAGATGTAATATACTTAATTAATTACATATTACTATATAATAATAATAAACTTATTTCTTCCTCAAAAAAAAAAGGAAAAACTTTTTGTTACACATATATAACGATAGTATATATTGTATGTTTTGTATGAGGCACATATAATCCAAAGCTGAAAGTGACATTTTTTTTTATGAGGAACATAAATATAATCTAAAGCTAAAAGCGACACTGGTAACACAGTACAAGGAGAAACAAAAAGATCTTGATTCTTGACAAATAGACATTCATGGAATCATGGGAACACAGTACAGAGAGAGAAGAAACAACATGAGAACTATACAAAGGTTTAAGGAAAAAAAAACAAAACAAAACAAAACATGCAATTAAATAAAGAGAGACCCGCAACTCCTATAAAAAAAAAAAAAGAGAGACCAACAACAAACAACAGGGGTTATTAAAAAAGTAAGGTTGTTTTATTTTAAAATTTATTAAATAAGGTAAATTTTTTAAAAATTTTAAAAATAATATATTTTGTCTTTACTAAAAGTGTTATTAATGGCGCCTTTACAAAAGGCGCCATTCGTGATGTGGAAGGTGACATGGCACGAATGGCGCCTTTGCGCGGGCTCAATATGGATTGGCAACGAGGAGCCCGTCGCCAATCCATATTTTATATATATATATATAAAATAGATTGGCGACGGGGAGCCCCGTCGCCATATAATATATATATATATTTTATATATAATATATATATATAAAATAGACACGAATATATATATAATATTATATATATATATTATATATATAATATATATTCCCGATCCCTCTCTCTCTCGGCTCACACACTCTCTTCCTCTCTCCCTCGGCCCTATTACATACGTACGGTTGTTTTTTTTTTTTTTTTTTTTTTTTTTTTTAAATCATAAATTATTGTGATTTTTTTTATTCTTTAATTACGAGTATATCGCCTTTCGAAAAGGCGTAATTACACAGCGTGGCGGACCAACACGAATGCAGTGAGAGCAGTGACGCGTGGGATGCCACATGGGAGGACACCACGCATGCAGTGAGAGCAGTGACGCGTTGCAGAGATTCTTTGCATGCATGCAGAGAATCTCTGTAAGCACCCCCTACAACTCCCCTATCGACAACCTAGGGTCGTCAATGGGGGGTTGAATGTTGGTTGGGGACGGTGAGGGGTGTTTAAGTGTTTAAGAGAGGGAGAGGGAGAGAGGCAGTGAGAGCAGTGAGGCAGTGCGAGAGAGAGGAAGAGAGTGTGTGGGAGATCGAGAGAGGCAGTAGCAACCGCGACGGCGAACGGAGAAGCAAGGCAGCAGCGGCGCGAATACAAAGCGGTGTAGCGTGTGTGTGTTTGGGTTAAGTTTGTGAGCCAAGAGAGAGAGAGGGAACAACCGAGAGGGAGAGGGGCTTATTTAAAAAGAAGGGTTGGTTTTCTTTTAAATTTGTAAATTTCTTTAAAATTTCAAAAATAATGTATATCTCCTTTAGTAAAGGCGTTATTGACGATGACGTGGCGTGATGTGGCGGTGAGGTGGTGATTTTTATAAAATGGTGACGAGATTGGCGATGGGGTCTCCGTCGCCAAAATCCATTTGCGACGGCTATATAAATATATATATATATATAGTATATTATATATATAAAATATATATATATATATATATATATATATATATATATATATATATATATAAAATGGCGACGAGCCACGTCATAAGAAACCAATCGACGGACAACAAAGATAGCTATTGCATTGAATGACTATTGCGACTAACAACAAAGATAGCTATTTAGGAACCCAATCTAAGTTTCACAACGAGAGCATCATCAACAACATATATATTGTCTTGTCAGTTTTCACGCACCAACTTCAGCTTCCTGCTCAAGCAAAAAAAAAAAAAAAAAACCCCAAAAATATTGACACACCCCCAAGTCACATCCAAACCCACACCGTTTCATTGTTCATTGGGGGCAGAGTCAGTTCAACCTGTCTTACAGTTACAGTAATCCATAAAATAAATTAAGTCTAGCAAAAGTGTTAAAGCTCGAGAGTCCAAATCAACAAATAAAGTCTAGCAGAATGTTCTTGAAATAAAAAAAGTGTCTATAGTGAGGACAAGAGCCATCAAGAATATTGTTAGATATTGAAGTTTCAACTATTTTGTATAAAATCATAATTTTAAGAATTTTAAAATTTAACAAGCCGAGAATAAACATATTTTATCTACAAACATTAATTTTGAATATAAATCGTTGTTTTAAGCATTAACTTCACATTGGGATTGTGGGAAAACGAACTATAATGAAGGTTTACCCATTTTGATGCAAATAATCAAACTAAGAGTTTCGAAAGTAATCAAGCCGAGTATAATCATTAAGTTGTGACTTTTTATCAATCAAATTCCATGCAAATGTATCAACAGGGTGTCGAGCCATACCATCTTGACTATGATGAGTTGAATGCTACTTAAGGTGTTCTGCAGATTCAGATGACATAAACATCCTTCTAAGTCTTGGCACAATAGTAAAATAGCGTAAAACTTTAGCGGGCACTCCTACTTTAATCTTTTTAGTGCGAGAATTAACCTTCCTTCTAGAGCGTCCACACTTGGGATATGAATTCAAGTCTTTATTCTCATTTCTGAATAAACAACAATCATTTATACAAGCATTATTTTCTCATATCCCAAATCAAATTCATTTAAGAATTTTCTCACTTTATACAACGACTTTGGAAGACAATTGTCTTCCAGCAATATATCCCTTAAAAGGTTAAAAAGCTCATTGAATCCCTTATCAGTCATACCATTTGACGCTTTAAGCTTATATAAAGCTATAGTTGCTGATAGCTTTGTATATTTTGTACACCCGAGATACAAGGGAATTGTAGCATCTTCAAATTTCTTCCTATAATTCTCCTCAACAATGGTTCCAACACTCTTTGTTCCCATTTCATTAAAAAAATATGCATCATTATACATCATGTGAGTTTCAGGCATATCAAGATCATCGTATAATGAATCAAAATTTTGAGGTACTTCTGAAGATTCCCCATGGAGTATCCAAATCTTGTAGTTAGAATCAAAACCATTCATGACCAAATGATTATACAAGATATTATCCTCTTGTTGAGAACAATTCTTACAAGAAATATCCTAAATGTCCCTAGTCGATTATTATACTGGGAACTATAATGAATTAAGACTAGTGTGAGTCTTGATTGATGATCATACGATGGTCATACGTATAGAAATACGAATCAAGATCATGAGTACTTGTTAAGGAACAAAGTACTGGACTGACCCGCTATAAGAACATCACATGGATTAAGTCATAGTTGTTTCTCATGATATGTATATTTTTTAGTCCTCTGACTTGAGATTACCAGAGACTTCAACATTAGGAATACAGTGATTTGATGCAATCAAACGTTGTCTTTAACCGGACGATTATAAAGATTGTGATTGGTTACTGTGTGAGCAATGTGATGAAGTTGTGTAATCGAGATAAAATTTGTCCCTCTCATATAAAGAGAGATATCTAGAGGATCCCTCGATGTGTTAGACTATTAAAAGGCCTAGTCTAAGTGAATTGATATTGATCAATGTCACTTGGATGTTTTCAGTCTACCTAGAGATCGAGACTAGTACGATTGAACATGTTGGATGACGATTCCATGCCTTATGTTTGATCAAAAGGATATCGTGTGACAAAAGGATGTTATATACACTATTGATTAGGTGTTGGGTTTTGGGGTTCATGCGCAGCGGAGATTACAAAACAATTTTTGAGAAAAACCCCAACAGGATCCGAATCTGATTCCATTAAAACATGTTTAAACTATGAAAACTTAATCATACCTCAGTCGCAATACCTCTCTGAAGGTTAATCGATCTCCAAGGTACTGCCAATGACGAACGCCCTCTACTAGCTGTTCATATATGAACGGCGGCCGAGATTCAAAGTGCTAGCTTCGAGAGAATACCAAACCTTTTGTTTCTCTCCAAAACGATCCAGAGGATACCAAAAACTCTAAGTCGTTTCTTCAAACGAAAATAGAGTTTCGGCCCTTTTAAAATCTTTCGTACTTGTATTCTAACTCAAAGCATCTATTTATACAACCCTTGTATATAGACGGTTAAGTAAATTACACATATACCCCTACTTAAAGAAGTATAAGTGTAATACGTTACAAGGACGTTTTTGTCATGAATTTTATCATATAAAATTTATTTTTCTGAACCATTTTAAAATCTCGCAAAACCATTCTCAGTGTGCGACCCAATACGCTCATACAATGTTGGCAGTGTACCAAAACACATTTTGGTATACAAGTCATAAGCGGCCTCTAGCAAGACATTATGACTACCCAAGTTGTACGAATATCAAATCGATACAACCTAATCAATAGTGTATATAACATCCTTTTGTCGCACGATATCCTTTTGATCAAACATAAGGCATGGAATTGTCATCCAACATGTTCAATCGTACTAGTCTCGATCTCTAGGTAGACTGAAAACATTCAAGTGACATTGATCAATATCAATTCACTTAGACTAGGCCTTTTAACAGTCTAACACATCGAGGGATCCACTAGATATCTCTCTCTATATGAGAGGGACAAATTCTATCTCGATTACTCAACTTCACTACATTATTCACACAGTAACCAATCACAACCTTTATAATCGTTCGGTTAAAGATAACGTTTGATTGTGTCAAATCACTGTATTCCTAATGTTGAAGTCTCTGGTAATCTCAAGTCAGAGGACTGAAAAATATACCTATCATGAGAAACAACTATGACTTAATCCATGTGATGTTCTCATAGTGGGTCAGTCCAGTACTTTGTTCCCTAACAAGTACTCATGGTCTTGATTCGTATTCCTATACGTATGATCATCGTATGATCATCAATCAAGACTCACACTAGTCTTAATTCATTATAGTTCCCAGTATAATAATCGACTAGGGACATTTAGGATATTTCTGTAAATACCCATAGATCTTATTATAATGTAAACATGCAAAGCAATTATAATAAACAACAAATGAAATCCTCTATTTTATTAACTAAAATGTATTCATAAAGACTGTTAATGGATTGACCTAGGACACATTTCCCAACATTAGGTTGTATCGATTTGATATTCATACAACTTGGGTAGTCATAATGTCTTGCTAGAGGTCGCTTATGACTTGTATACCAAAATGTGTTTTGGTACACTGCCAACGTTGTATGAGCCTATTGGGTCGCACACTAAGAATGGTTTTGCGAGATTTTAAGATGGTTCAGAAAAACGAATTTTATATGATAAAATTCATGACAGAAACGTCCTTGTAGTGTATTACACTTATATTTCTTTAAGTAGGGGTATATGTGTAATTTACTTAACCGTCTATATAAAAGGGTTGTATAAATAGATGCTTTGAGTTAAAATACAAGTACGAAAGATTAAAAGGCCGAAACTCTATTTTTGTTTTAAGAAACGACTTAGGGTTTTAGTATGCTCTAGATCGTTTTGGAGAGAAACAAAAAGTTTTGGTATTCTCTCGAAGCTAGCACTTCAAGTCTCGGCCGCCGTTCGTGTGTGGACTGCTGATAGAGGGCGTTCGTCGTTGGCAGCGCTTTAGAGATCGATTAACCTTCGGAAAGGTATATTGCGACTAAGGTATGATTAAACTTTTCATAGTTTAAACGTTTTAATGGAATCAGATTCAGATCCTATTGGGGTTTTTCTCAAAATTGTTTTGTAATCTCCACTGCGCATGACCAACAAAATAACCATATCGGGATTCCTCACATGCTTCTTAGCTTCAAGAATAAATCTGTTGACACCTTCTTGGTATTCATGACTAAATCTTAGATATTTAGTCCAACTTTTATCTATTTTAGAATTTCTCAATAACCTTCTTGTCTATTTTTCTAAGCAAAAAGATAATGGTGAGATCCCCACAAATTGAAGGACACACACATAACCTGCTTTGAAAGAGAATTTATTATTAAGAAGTTTCTGATATGTGCCAATATACATTATGACACAGAGGAAAAATAAATAAATAAAAAGGAAAGCCAAGATGAATCTTCCAAAACACAACAAAACTAGATTGTGCAACTTGTGAATGTCATTCTAGTTTTTTCTCATTTAAAAAACAGTGTATTGCACATACAAACACCCCCTACACTCTCCTCTGTCTACTCATCACTCCTCCCACTAGTCCCAACTGCAGTCCCAATGTCCACTCTTTAAAAATCTCATATTTGCACTCCCACCAACACCACCACCACCACCACCACCACCACCACCACCCACTCCCCTTAATGGCCTTCCCATCTCTCCTATTCCTACTCTTTCTTCTTATGAGGCTTTCCTCCTCCTCCCAAGCCCTCCACCCCACCCCCAAACCTTTATAGTGAGAGTCGAACCCAACCTGAGCCCCCCAAACCTTCATAGTGTACGTGGAGCCAAAATCAACAATAACTAGAGAAAACTAATCTGATAATTGTATGTGGAGTACACCTATTGAGCACAAGTACCCTGCAAGGCTTTCACCTTGTACTAAAAATAATGAAGATTTCCCCCAAAAGCAACCCAATGAAGAAATCAATGAATAAGTTTATCCTATAATTGATGCACAACTAATCAATCATCCATGACCTCATAGAAATTTCATCAAACACTACATACCCACTAAATGAAACTATCAGTACGATGTAATCAAATGAATTCAAGGGAATTGGCCAAATGAGAATCAAATGAGAATCATCCATTTTGCAATAAATTCACAGAGAAGAAGGTGAATATGATAAAATCGATTCTACAAAGAAGAAAGCGGAGATGAAGACGAACCTTGACACCGATTTGCAACTCCTTCACCTCTCCAGATTTCTTCGCAAGTCCTGAAACAACAGAAACACATTAGCACATCAAGAAACATCAATGGTGCGAAACAAATTTGGGATTGAAAGCAACAACAAACGATGAATCCAATCAACAACATCAAATTTAAACCCGTAGACTCTAGATCTTCGATTCTAGCTATTTCATCTCCATCAATGGTCTTCGATTCTAAGGTTTCAAGAGTGGCGAGAGGGTAAGAGCAGCGAGTGAAGTCGAGTGAGTCGAGAAAGGGATTTCAAGGGGTTTTTCTAGTCTGAAATGAATTTGACTAAATTACCCTTACCCTCTCGAGAGTGGCAAATGCAAGTTTTTGGCGGAAGTTGGTTGAACGCGAGCAGCTCTATCTTTTTCTTTGTTTTTTCATTTATTATCCAACACATTGTGAATTTTAACTTTTTATCAATGACATTTAATAAAATGTCATAAAACCTTGATAAAAAAAGTCATCTTTTAAAAAAAAAATATTTAGACATGTTCGATGACAGTTTATTAAAAAAATGTCATTATTTATCAATTTTAGTGACAGTTTTTTCAAAACTGTCGTAAACCTGGCGTCGTTAATAGTAGAATTTGTTGTAGATCAATTTTGAAGAGATCAATGAAGATCTGGGGCATGTTGTTGATGTTCTATTTTTGAAACTTAATCAGATTAGGTTCCTATATAGCTATCATTGTTTGTTGGTCGCAATAGTTATTCAATGCGAAGATGGGGTGCCCATCGATCGGTTACTTATGACCGATCGAGGTCCAAGGTGAGGAGAGTGTAGTGACTAATTTTATGTATAGGCAACAAGCTAGTGTGAAAGTGGGGTTCACTCCAAAATGCCAAGGCAAGATGGAGTGTTCACTCCACACTTATTACCCTTCTTTTTTCTTTATAAGTAGTCGATGTGGGACTATCCCAACATCTGCACTAAAAACCTCTCTCTTTCATGTGTGGTTTAATTTTTTTCCAATATATATATATTGTTGTCGTTAAGTCTCTCTTTATTTGATTTTACATGTATTTTTTTTTCTTCAACCTTTGTTCTCATTTGTTTCTCTCTGTATTGTGTTTCCATGCATGAAGGTCTATTTCTCGAGATATCTTTGTTTCTCTATGTATTGTGTTACCATTGTCACTTTAGCTTTAGATTATATATATGTGCCTTATAAAAAAAATGTCACTTTTACTTCAGATATTATATATATGTGCCTCATAATAATGACAAAAAAAATACAATATCATTGTAGGTTCACTACAACAGAAATAACTTTTCGTGACGGTTTAAAACCGTCACAAAAGGCTTTCATAACAGTTTTAAACCGTCACGAAGTCCGTCATGTTATCAGACGTTACAAAAGCTCAAGGCCTTTTGTGACGGTTTAAAACCGTCATCTTATCTAAAATATTGTATCGAATTTTTGGGCTTTTGTGACAATTTAAAACCGTCACGAAAGGGTTTTCAATTTTTTTTAAAAAAATAACAGTTATTTTCCTGCAAAATAATTTTTTCCCTGCAACATATATAAACCATCACCATTACTACACATAAAATGAAGTAACATTCATTCCAAAGAGATTCAAAGGAAAACAAGAGATAAGAAATTCTTAAACTCAAACTTTTAGAACCTTAACTTTCGAATGAATGTTACTTCATTCGAGCCTTCTATTTATAGATGAAACTTGGTATGTACAGAAAAAACTGACACTATTACAACAAACATTATTGTTGGTTACTATTCCAACAACTAGTCTACAAAGACTCACTGTTACAACAAACATTATTGACAGACACTATTCATTCGTCACTATTCATTACTATTCACTGACACTATTCAAACACTATTTACTACTATTACAACAACTTTTACTATTTGTCATAATTAAAGATGACAACTGACTATCGACACTTAACCGACAACACTCAATAATTTACACAAAAAGACAAAACTTTCGACTTTATTATCTGGATTAGCTGGATGGCTGTGATAGCTAGATGGCGAAAATAACTGGATAAGTCTGACTTGCTGATCAATTTATTAACTGCATTATTGGGCTTCTTTTGATGACGTGATGACTTGATCGACATCTGACTATTCTTGATAAGCTTCTTAATAAGCTTGAATGACGATTCTGAGTGAGGATGATAATTTTGACGTGATGCTTTCTTGAGAACCACTTGATTTGTGATGATCTGTATGAGTATTGGCAGGCGTTGGGCCTGGAGGCATGGGCCTGGATTATGAATTGGCATGGGCCTGAGGCAGGCATAAGCCTGGTGATGGCAGGCATGGGCCTGGAGGCATGGGCCTGAATAACTTAATTGGCATGGGCCTGAATAACTTGATTAATGGCATGGGCCTGAATAAGTTTTATTGGCATGGGCCTGAATGACACTTGCTTTTTATTAATAGAGTTCAACAATATACTCAGGGGCTCCTGAGCTTCCTTCATGATCTGAATGATTTCTTGATGAGGCAGATCTAGATTCTTCAATTCTTTGAAGTCTTTCATTTATTTTTCTGGATTCTTCTCGCATTTTCCTGGATTCTTCTTGCATTTTCTTCAACTCTTGAAGAATAAGGCTTGATGCGTCTATTGTTTCTGATGATGATGATATTTGAACTGGATTTTCTTTCTTGGATGATTCTGCTTTATTTTCATTAATCTTTAAAGATGCTTCTTTATAAGTCTTTGGAGGAGGCATTATACCGAATGATGGTGAATGGTGGTATGCCATTTCTTCTTCTCTAAGAGAAGTAATGTCAAACTTGTCCCACCATTTAATATAGATCTCTCGAACCAGATGAGTAGCTGAATGACCTTCATTATTCTTGATTATGGAGTTATTGTAATTCCATTTTAGTATCCACGGTATGGTGTATTGAGTTACAAACATATATAGATTTAATCCTCCTTTTTTATAAAAGGTCTGGACTTCAGGAGGAAAGATTGCTTCAGTAGGACCGAATCGAGGTAACCATTCATGATGAAACCAAGTAGGAAAATTATGTCCTAATGGTTTTTTATACGTGATATACCACGAATGTCCTTCTGCATACCTTTTATAAAACAGTATGACTTTCCAAGCTTCAACATAATCGTTGTAGCTTACTGGTATGGTCGACTGCTCTTCTAAGGTCTTGATATTTTTCAAGGTGACTGGATAATAAATATGGCAAGGCATTGCAACTAGGCTGTATTGCTTAGACCATTCATTGCTTGATAAAACTTTCTGAATTTTGAATTTGGAATACAGAATCTCTTCCGAACCAGGTTTTTTGAAATGATCGAAAATAACTGAACCTGTTTGTGAAAGTAAAGCTTCATAAAACTTTATGGAAGCATTTGGTCGTCTTGGGATGAAATTATGAGGTTGAGGAATGAGAGCATTGACTTGATTTTCTAGACTAAGAGTATGATGATAACCATCAAGAGGATAGATGGAGAAAAATGTTTTTAGCTGATAGATGGATCTTTGATCAGGATTGAAAGTTGTATTGTACTGGTTGAATAATGGAGAAAATTTATTTTGTCTTTGATAAGTGTAAAGAGATTTACCCTTATCCATGATGATCTGAAACAAAGAATGAATTCATAGGGTTACAAGGAATTCTCTGGATAAGAAATCAGGAAGGGAGTTATTTTCTCCTTTTATATATTCGATATCAAAATAAAAAATACTTAAAATAGCTTGCCAACGAGCAAATATTTGTTTTGAAACTAAATTTTTTATATCTTTCAAAAGTATTTCTTTTGCTGATTTACAATCAACTCTTATCAAAAATTTTTGATTCAAAATATCTGCTTGAAATTTTTGAACGGATAAAACAATTGCAAGAATTTCTTTTTTGACCGTAGCGTAATTCTTTTGGGTATTATTCCAAAGTTTTGATGTATAACAAACAAGTTGTTCATTTCCTTCAGGGTTTTTTGGAGTAATATACCTCCATATCCTATGTCTGAGGTATCTGTCTGAATTATTTTTGGATAAGTAGAATTGGCTAAATGTAAGCATGGTAATGCTTTTACTTTTAACTTGATCTTTTGTATTGCTTATGTATGAATAGGGGTCCAGATAAATTTATTATCTTTTTTAAGAAGTTCTAAAAGACATTTTTTATCTATAGCTGAATTTTTATAGAAATCGGATAAGTAATTTAAACAACCTAAAAATCTTTGTAACTGTTTTTTATCTACTAATTGATCAGGGAATTTATTTGCAAATTCTATGACTCTATTGATTGGAGTTATGGTTTGATTCTGTATTTGAAATCCTAAAAAGTTTATTGATATTTGAAAAAGTTTTATTTTCCTTTGAGATAATACTAATCCATTTTTAATTATGATAGATTGAAATGTATACAAGTGTTTCCAATGTTCATCTATTGATTTAGAAAATATAAGGATGTCGTCTATATAAACTAAGATATATTCATAGTAAGGATGAAATACTTCATTCATCATTTTTTGAAACTCTGATGGGGCATTTTTGAGACCGAATGGCATAACATTCCACTGATACTGACCAAATGGAGTGTTAAATGCTGTTTTGTATCTATCTTTATTTGTAATTTGTATTTGCCAAAATCCTGACTTTAAATCAAAATTTGAAAATATAACTGAATTGGTTATTCTCTTTATTAAGTCATTCTTATTTGGTAATGAATATCTTATGGTTTTTAAAACGTTATTTAATGGTTTATAATTTATAACAAGTCTTGGTGCTCCTCGTTCTAATTCTGCTGCATTTTCTACATAAAAAGCGGTACAGCTCCAAGGAGATTTGGATGGAGTTATTAATTTCTTTTGTAATAAATCTTTTATTTCTTGATCACATAATTTTAATAATCTTTCATTCATTTGTGAAGGATTGGCTTTCGTGGGTATTTTATCTTCATTAAAATCATTAATGTAAGGTAAGGAAACTTGATAAGTTTTTCTATCCCAAAATGCTGAGGGTATTTCTGAACAACACTTAATAATTAATTGATCTTGAAACATTTTAATTTTTTGTTGAAAGGATGGAGTATTTATAATCTGTTCTGTTTTTAAATTCTTGATTTCTGATTTTTATTGTCCTATAAAGGTTTGTTTATGTTCTACCAAATTGATTAATTGATTTAAATATCTAGTTTTTGGTTTATTAATAAAATTAAAATTAACTTCTTTATTTTCTATACTTGACTTTATTCCATTGGATGTAACCGAGAATGGTTGAATTTTCTGTAAGAATGGGGTTCCTAATAACATATCATGTTGTAAATCTTTAACTATTATAAAGGATGTTGGTATACAAACATTATTTTTACATATATGAGCAATAGGTATTTTTAACTTAATTATTGATTTATTTCCTTCTGCATTGTTGATATTCGATCGTTTGTCTTTTCACAAGATTTTTAAAGGGATTAAACCTTCTCTTATACAATTTAAATCTGCACCTGAATCTATTAAAGCTTGTAATGAACATTTATAATCTTTTATTTTTAAAGTTATTGGTGTAAACCATCGTTGATGAGTATATGATGTAAGTGTTTCTATAAATACATTATTATCATAAATTGAAAGGTTTTCAGAATTTATATTCTCGTCTTCTATCTTAATTATTTTTTCTTTTAGAATTTTTATTTCTTCTTTCAACTGATTTATTTCATGCTGTAACGAATTTATGGTTGGTCCTGTAAAGGATTTAGATCTTTTATTTACATCTTGAATTATATCTTTCATAGTATGATAATTATTATGTAAATGAATTTGGTTTTGAAATTTTATTTCATTTTCATTTATCTGTGAAGTATTTTCATTGTTTTCATTGTCTTTCTCTGTATTCAAAATTTCTGTATAATATTTATATTTTAATATTGGATCACCTATCTATTCACCGATATCTAATATTAATTTTTCATGTGCTGTTAATACATTGATTTCATTTTCTGAATCTGAGCTAGATGTATATGTATTATGTATATTTTCTATGCATTTACATGTTTCTGAAGAACTAGAGTTATCACTATTTGCAACTTCATTTACTTTCTTTTTATAGTTCTTTAAATGACATTTATTTGCGTAATGACCTGGTTTTCCACATTTAAAACATTTATTAGTTTTATTTTTAGTAAATTTATAATTTTTTCTATAACTTTTTCTCTTAGGTTTATTATAAAAATCTGGATTGTTTTTATTAAATCTTTGTAATCTTCTTCTTCTATATTTTGGTTTATTAGCTTGTGTTGATGTTTGAGCAACTTCATGACCAAATTGATAACAAAAATCACCTATGTCTCTGCGATTATCTTTAGAGTCTTTATGTAATTGTCTCTTTAACTTTATATCATTGCATATTGATAATCCTACTATCTGAATTGTTTGAATTATATCACCATAAGTGAATCTGTTATAATTTAAAGTTCCATCGCATTTTTCTCTTAATATATGTCTAACCTTTTCAGCGAATGAGTATGGTAATCCGGAAACAAATCTTTCTTTATAAAATGGGGTTTCATCTGAAGTTAAAGTATAAACTTTTGATAAGAATGTGTCTTTATACCATCTAAAATCGGATAATGTTCTGCATCTTAAACTTTGTAATTGTTCACGAATTTTTTCTTCAATATGACTTAATGTTCCTATGAAATGCCAAATTATATTACAAGCATACACTACAACAGAAACAACCTTTCATAACCTTCACAAACTGTAATAACAGTTCCTCTGCATCATTTATGGCCTTCCACTTCAATGGATCCGCACAAGGTTTACGAAGGTTCTTGATACCGAATCATGCAAGCCAGAAAATTTTGTAGATTGATCCAGTTCAGTTTCCTGAGCATCAAAGGATATGAGAACCTCAGTTGTTGATACCCAAGGAGTATGTTTGCCATTTTCAGTAACACGGCTAACTGGTTTATAATGTAAAAACTGTCCGTGTAAATCCACATCACAAGCATCGGATTTGGGATCAACATTTGATAAGCCAGCTGTTGCATTTTCTAGAGTTCCACCACCAGTCTTCTTATGTTGCTCTGCTAGGTGCTTCTGTTTGGCTTCATTCTCAATTTTTCTTTGATACTCCAAAGTTTCTTCAAGTTTTCTTTCCTCAGCCTCAAGTTCAATTCTACGTCTAATTTCTTCGTCCAATTGCTTCGAGTCATCCCCACTTAAAACAACAGCATCAGGTTGACCATCTAAGATATCAGGCAAATATCTGCGGGCAAATACACAAGCAAAGATAGATAAGTTAATTCACAAGGAAAAAGGAGAACTGACTAAAATAAAATAAAATAAAAAAATAAAATCATAGCACTTGTAAGAAACAAATAGGACCATACGCATGTTCTGCATTTTCATCACCAAAGAGCAACTGCTCATTAGAACCAGCAGCCTGAAAAATTACCAAGAACATTAACCACAGTTCATGGAAATAGTGAAAATAAATTAACAAAAATCAAAGATGGAGTAAGACCTTAACGTACTTGGCTTTTCGATGATCCTTGTTCTTCTTTTTATCCTTTGGTTTATCTATCACTTGTTTTGATGGATCAACACCCTTACTGATATTCTTTTTATCACGTTCAAGCTCAGCCAAAAATGCTTTTCTTGCAGCTTCTGATTTTTCAGTAGCATATTTTTCCACAAGTTCCTCCAGATGCATCTGAATGAGGATTTCACAAAGCAAAAAAGAGTAAGCTACAGTACAAGGACTTGAAAACTGCAAAGCATCAAACAACAGTTTCAACAAACCCTTATTCAAAAAAAAACACACACACGTATGCTTGTGGTGCAATAATCAATCAAAACTGGAACAGTGTCCCCAAGATGAGGTTCAAAGCGATAACATTCAACAGACCGACTGAATCATCATTCATTATAACAGCATCAACATCATTCAATATAACAGCATTAACAAGTTTGTCTTACACACCACAATTTGGAGATTGATAGTAAACAGTCACAACACACTTTTATTTAATTACAATCACACAGCAAGCAAATCTGAAATCACAGCTTAAAATGTATTAGAGGAGAGGTCCCATCTAATCCTTTTCCAAAGATATATTGGCTATATTCTTTCACTGTAATTTCCCTGTACAAAGGAGGATTTTCTTCTGTTACCAATTCCTGGATGGGCCCAAATGTATTCATAGAGGACTCATGATATGTGGTGAAGAAGGATCCCATTGACACTCTTGAGTTGACAAGGTTGAGAAGGACCATGTGCTCAACGCTTTTAAATTGATCATTGGAGATAAGCTGCGAGAAGAGAAAATAATGGGCCATTTAGCCTTCAACTTTTTTAGATTAGATAAAAAAAACTAACTTTTGTTCGCGCCAACCATTTAGCATTCATTTTTTTTATATAAGAAAGAAACAATTTACCCCACCAAGGATGCAGCCTTGATTCAATTGTTTAACGCCAGAAACGCAAAACTCGAGGTTAAGGATTCAAATCCCACCACTTAATTACCGTAAAATTTTGTTAAGAAGAAAGGCTCTTTTGTACAACTAGTAAACTATTAGCAGTAATGCTTTAAAAGGAATTGATGAACAATTAATTCAGGAAGCAAAAACTTCAAAATAATCGAAATAAGACAGCTAAGTCTGGGAACGCAAAAGGACTTGCCTATAGAAGATCACATCATATGAAGACATGGTGTGAGCCAATGAAGAATATTTGATGTATGAACCAAACCAACTTAGATGTGATGTGAGTTAAAAAGTATTCACAAGGTGTACACGTTACCAAAGCCTGAAAACTATTTGCAGCAATGCCTTAGGAGGAATTGTTGAACAATTAATTTAGAAAAATCGAAATAAGACAACTATATTTGGGAACTTTAAAAAAAAGACCACTATATTTGGGAACTCAAGAGGACTTGCCTGTAGAAGATCTCCAAGATTTACAACCTGACCTCCATGTATGGGAAGGATGTCAATCCAGTTTGCACTGCAACAAACTCAATGGGCATAAAAAGGAAGAAATAAACATCGCAAGCAATATTACCTAGAGTAATGTGAAAAAAAGGAGTCCCAACGACCTCAATTGCTTCAGGCAGATCTTCAGTAGCGACAGTCCTTTTGGAGAAACAGAACAAGGAAAGCAAACTCAAGATAAATATTATATTTTGACAATAGCATGTCGACTCATAAACATCACAATGATTAAGTATAACGTTAAAAAAACAGCATTTGTAACAGTAAAAAAGGAATTAGCAATATTTTATATGTTAGTTTGAAACAAACTTTTCAAAACTCTCCACTCTTTGTTTGGACAATGCAAGCAATGTGATTAAGTTAAACAAGAACACTTAGGTGAAGGAAACTCTTGGTTGTTGAAAATATATAAAGAAATGAAGAATGCAAAATTAGAGAGCTTACCGCTAAGCCAACTCTTGCTTCTTGAGATCGGGCGGCTTCCCATAAAAAAACATACCTAATTAAAGTAAAGAAGAACATTATTAGAGTTAACGGCGAAACTCTTGAAAGCAATGTAAAAATGAGGTAATGAAGGAATTGAAAGTTACAAGGGCTTGAGTACAAAATAGAATCAAAAGTTAAAAAATGCAAACACACTTTAGATCTTTTAATATCTTTCATGCCTCCCGTGTAGTCATACACTTGCTTTGAAATCGTCCCATCTTAATAGAGGTAGCTTACTCCCCAAAGCCCTCCCTATAAACACCAATGTCAATGCAGCCATCATCAATCTCGTCACCAATCAAACTGACGACATAAATCTGGAAGGAAAAATTTTAAGGACAGAGATCTTCCAGACAAAGAAGATTGATTACCTTATAAATTTGAATGACTAGCTCAGGAACTTTTCCTTTGGATGTCCTTGTTATGCCTTGAAATTATTCCATGACTGGCACTTTGTCTCAGATGAAGAATATAATACAACAATGTATTGGTCATATAGTTTTAAGTAACAATTGAATGACTGATAATTCATTAAAGATGATGATCGATTTTGTGGAGTACCTCCCCAAGAGACGGAAAAGTTCCCTGATCAGATGTCGCGATAAGAGTACTACTGACTATTGAACCGCGATCACACATTTGCTTTGCAACACTGCATACATAGTTTTATTACATTGCAAGGAAATGATAAAAATGCAGAATAATGATTCAATTTCTTTAGAAGAAATTACAACTTAACTTATACTGAACAATTGATTTTCTACTTTTTCCGAAAGAAAGTGGCACTCGCAAGTTCAGATTTTCTGTTTGAGACCAACACCGGGGACTCTGTCTCTACTTCCGGATTTTGTTGGTTGAAGAATTGATGGATTGGAGTAAGTAGTTGATGAGGAGGGATATTTGGAAACATAAAAAATACATTGCAATGAAGAACCAAATCAAGGCCTATAGAAGTTTTAGCAATGAATTTAAAAGTAGTGTCCCATGTCTACTTTGAATTCATGTAATTCAATCACATTGAGAGCATTAAACAACACATAAACATGCATAAACATAAGCAAGTCTTAGGATTAGTATATAGTATATGGAATATAGGATAGTAGCAGTAGATATAATTAATGGTGAAATGTCATCGTAAATTCCAAAAAGGATGAGGCAGATCCGGGGCGTGGCGTGGCGTCGACCTAATTAATCCCAACAGGCAGTGCAATATGAAGGTGCTTTAATCTGATCTGAATATGTGATTTCATTATTAATTTGGCATGAATTTAATGACAAGAAGAATATCAAACATCATAATATGTACACAAGAAGAATATCAAACATCAATCTGAAATGTTGTGGCGTTAATCCAAGACTTGTTCTCCTCTGCGAATCCAACATATCATTGATTAATTAATTAATTGTGAGTACAACTAAAGACATGATTGAAAAAATGTTTACAAATACGTAGAAGTAGAAACGAATGGAATGGATGAATGACCTGATGATGATTTCTGAAATAGTTGAGTCCTGATCATGATCATGATCAAGAGAACAACAGTAGCCCTCATGGATATGATCCATATCGATGTCTTTGAGAATGGATGGACATCCGCTGAAGGATAAATCTTGGGGTAAACGTTCCTCCCCCTAATTGTGTATCGGGAATGACATAATCTCCTTCATCCATTCTCCTAACAATGGTAGGAGAGAGCAAAGGTGTCCTCAGCGGAGAAGCTCCTGGTAGATAACCCCACATCAACACCACACTACTCTCCATATTCGCTTCCTCCATTTTCACACCTTTATCGGCACTCATGGCGACACTCTCACGAATGCTTATCAGAATCATCAATCATTGCCTCTACTGCTACTGCTTGGTGCTTGCTCTTCATTAACCCCCACATCATCCATCACACAAACCCTAATTTACACAAAAAAATCTAGATAGAAAAACGAAAACCACAGATCCATACCTGTAACTGCACAAATCCGAAGAGCGAAAGCCAAGATGCCTTGAGTCGCACAATATCACTTCAAGTCTAACACCAACTCCAAAACAGAGTTTGATGAAGCCACAAACACGTCAGATATTTACATAGATTAGGATACATGAATATGTGACATCGTTACACTACATATTCGTATATATGATAAGAGATATATATATATATATATATATATATAGTTGAGATATAGCTCTTCTCTACACTTGCGTTTGTCAATGGATAGAGAGCATAATGAGTATGCGCCCGAGCTTCCAGATGAGATTTTGAATCTAATTGTGCCTAAGTTGAGGTCCATGGTTTGCCATGCCGCATTCAGATCTGTGTGTCGTTCATGGAGATCGTTTTCATGTCGACACTGCTCTCATCATCTGCCTCCTCGCCCTCCATGGCTCATGTTCCCACGTTCAATAGATCCCAATACCTGTGCACACAGCCTATACAGTTTCGATGGTCATAGAGAGTTTTTTAAATTCGAGACTCCTAATTGTATATATTTTGGGTCTTCAGGAACTTGGTTGATTTTTATAGATTCATATGTGCACAAGATTCGAGTGTGGAATCCATTGTCTTTAATTGACATCCTTATACCATTTGTGAGAGTGTTTAGTAGACCTACATACGCAAAAATAATAGTCTCTTGTGCAGGTCCCTTGATAAAGAATGGCATGACTTTTGGTCTCCTCTACAATGATAATATGTTGGCATTTATGAGGTTAGGCGACAATGATTGGACAGAAGTAGTTTTTTCATTTATTGACAAAATGTTAGTTGGCTCTGAACATTTCACTGATATCATTTTCCATCGCGGAAAACTTCATGCTTTGCACATACGTGGGATGCTTTATATTTGCGAAGAAGACATTTTAGTTCCTGGTGGTTGTTTTATTCGTCCTCGTAGATACTCTTGTCTCGCTGTAAGGCTCATCTATAACTATTGGCCGAAGCGAAAACCACACCTTAAGGCCTTTATCTTCAATAGTTATTTGGTGGAAGTGGATGGGGAGTTGATGATTGCTTTGTTGTTCGAATTATGTGAGAATGAAGTGAGAAAATTTTCTTGCTGGGTTTTTAAGCTTGATTGCGTTGAAGGGAAATGGCACTTGGTGAAGTTGAATTTGAAGGATCATTCATTGTTCTTGGGTCGTAAGGACTGCTCTATGTCTGCTTTAAGCTATGGACCAAGTGAGATTTGTTACAAGATTGGTGATAGAGTGGATGAATATCATTGGCATTGGTATCTAATGAAAATGGGGTCAGGAGATGAGCCACCTTCCTCGGCTGTTTATTTTAAGGCTAATATGGTTTACAATTACTACCCGGATCCTCTTTGGTTGATCCCTGGACGCATTTAACACAAGCTCTTATATATATTTTAGAACTCGGTTCCCTATATTTAAACAGATCGATCAAGATAAGATTATTATAGATATTAGATTTAGAATTATCTTTTATTTTAGATCAGATTTATGATTATATAGAATTATGGCAGCTTGGATTCGTTTCAACTGCAGCTTTTGCAAATATAAATAGATTAGCCATTGGTTAATTCTGTACCTTTTTTTGATGAAAGGAATTTTGTACCATTATTGTTTTTGGGAAGTGCTAAAAGGACAACACTCAAGTTACACCCAAAGTCATATCAAGAACACAAAACCCTAACAAGTAAAAAGTTCAAGACAGCTTAGATAGGTATAGAACACGCTACACACTCCACCAAACCATGGTTAATATCGGCTAACCATGGTCATCTGATTGTTTACCATGCAGGTTCTCTTGTTAGATTATTTTAATCTCTATTAAGTGGCCCACGTATTATTAAGATAAACTCTAATTAATATTAAAGGCTCATATTTGATGGTGGTTTGTAAAACAGTTATTTGAATAAGATTCATATAAAAACTAAATGGGTCTCACCATCAAAACATCCGACTCACAGAAGAAGGTAGAGAGGGGAAAACTCATTCTCAATTTGGATGGCAATGGAAGGAGGTATTTGTTTATTTTATAATTGATGAATCAAAGTGTTATGTAGATCATTAAAGTATGATTACATTGGTATCAGAGCCATGTTGTTAAACCTTTGATTCATATCATGTCGATCTAGAATTTTTCCGCAGTATTGGTTTGATCGGCGTTTCCGATGCCTTGGCGTTAAAAATTTGGATTTATTAATACATGTGCCAAAAAGGAATTTACGTAACAAAAAATCTATTTGGACTCAAGAGTCCAGACTCATAGGGGGGTTTTTAAATTTTTTGCAAATATCAAAGGAGTGTTACAAGTTGTTATTTCAAAGTCATTGATTATTTGAGGATGACTTTGAAATAAAAAAATTTCAAAAGACTCCCTAAGAGTTCGGACTCATGAGTCCAAATAGCACTACCCTTTTCGTAATATTTTGAATATATTTCGGTATCCAAAAATTTATTCCCTACAAAGTAGGCACACTTCAAGATTTAATTTTGATTAGAGTATAATCGATTTTGGGGTTTTATAGGTATTTCGTTGACTTTGTATTTAATATTCCGATTTTGGGTAATATCTTGCGAAAATAGTTTGATTTAGACGTGCCGCATGATATTTTGGAATTTTGGATAAACTGAAATACTCATATAGTTAGTTTCGGTGATGTGTAGAATTTCCTATAAATTCTGAATTTGATCTCCAGTACGCACATTAAAGTGTGTATATCATTGAAATCAAATTAGGATAAAAGACTCTTATCTATAAATCATCTTGATACATTACAGATAAGACAACTTGGCATATATTTTTGTCTAGTTTCAAAGTTAATTAATAAAAATAAATAAATTTTAACGCACAATAATAAATGCTAAAGTAGTTTCATCGCATGTATGTTGTGCATGGATTTTGATAGATACCTATTGTTGGTAATTGTTCTATGATGCATGTAAAAATTAAAGTATGTCTAGAATATCAATTGTATTAAAAGTTAGCTAGTCACCAAAGTGGCCTAACTTAAAATATCACTACAAGAAATCTAATTATTAGCTACCAACTTTAGTGAGAGTATTAGAACTGGTCACTATAGACCATTATATAGCTTATATTAGTGAGGGTATATACCCTCACTACCGGCCCACATTAATTTTAGTGTATAAGTCAATAACCCCTCTTACTAAAACTCATTCAAGGCAAACACCCTTTTCGACCTCTTCATCGACTTCTCACTAGGGTTTCTAGTTCGCCCACTTCACCTCTTCGTCGTCTTGGACTGTTCTGGCGAAGGGATCGAAATCGACTTCGTCTTCGACTTCGCAGATCTGCTCATCCATTTTCAGGTAATCTCTCTGTCTCTCTCTGTCTCTCTATGTCTCGGTCTCTCGATCTCTTTCTCGAGTGAGTGCGACTGTGCGAGATCTCTCTTCGTTGTTGTTTCTTCTTGAATTCGATTCATATCGCTTCGTTCGATCTCATCGTCTCTGCAACCAAACCGTCAACTCTGTAAATCTCTGTCTCTCTGTCTCTATGTCTTGATTTCATCGTTTTTCAGTTCTCTTTGTGTGTTCGTTTTTGTTTGATTTACAGGGGACCGACGCGAACGGATGAACGGAGACTGTGATTTAGGGCTCAATCGGCTTGCGGAGACCAGCATTTGCAGTTGAGATTTCAGGTGATTTTTTTTGTGGCTTGGCTAGTTTTGCTGTCAATTGCGAAATGCAAATGTGATTCGTTCTCTCGAATTACTTCTGTTGATTCTCAGTTGAAATTGATTGCATTTGTTTGTTGTTTATGTTGTTTGGTTGGGATGATTAATGGTTTTAGGTTTTTAATTTGTTGATTCTCGATTTTAGTCTCATCAAAATGTCATGGTCTTGTTGAATCCAAAAATTTCCATTTCATTAAGGATCATTATGTTGAGATTTTGCTCGGTTTGGTGATCTGGTGAGATTTGCCTTTTGATGTTATGTTATATCAAGATTTGCTTTTGGTGTTTCGAATATGGTGTTTAGTGTTTCAAATCTTATAAAATTGTAAGCTTGAAATGTGTTATTAAGAAGTGGGCATTTTTTACTAGGATTTCATCCCAATTATGAATTTTAGGATTTCATCCCAATTATGAATTATAGCTCCAATAGCTTAATGTGAGAGCATACATTAATTGTTTCCTTCACACATGTGCTTGATGTTGTTAATATTTTATGGATATTCCTAATATCTTTGTAGTAATATCTATACAATGTGTGTATCATTGTTTTAGCTATAACATAATTTTTTTCTTGATCATCACCTTATTTAGTCTTGATTGATTCGAGTGCCTTATTATTTTATCTTTTCTTAATTTTAATTTTTTAAAATACTTATAAATAGAATGGTGCCTGACAAACAATGGATTAAGCTGGTTGACACAGATCGATTTAGTGAAATGTATGAAGATAGGGTTGAACAATTTTTGGATTATGCTTTTAAAATGACTGGTGAAATAGATATGATTCGATGCCCTTATGTTAAATGCAATAACACCGATTCTGGATCTCGTGAAATAGTTCGATCACATCTAAAAGTAAATGGAATAATGAAAAATTATACTTTTTGGTACCACCATGGTGAAATACATTGTGAATCTGACTCAGAAAGTGAAGAATTAGAAGAAGTAGGTGATAACGAGGTTGAAGAAATCATACCGTGTTGATTGAGTTTTGATTATTTGAGTATTTTTGAATTTATATTGGTTTGTGTTTGTCTATTGCTTGGATTTAATTTACGTGCATTTGCATCATTTATGTTGGCATGTGGAGAATTACTATTAATTTGCATCATTTATGTTGGCATGTGGAGAATAAAGGTACTAAGCGCAAGGTTAGAAAATTCAACGCACCAAAGATGTTGGGAAAGGAGTGTGGAAATGGATTCCAGTTAAGTCATCCTATTGAAGAGTCTAGTGGTATTACTTTTGTAAATTTGTTTTGTGTTATCTTAAATTATATCTTTGAGAACTATTTTTCCACTTAGATGTTGAATTACTTAATATGACATGTATCTATTTCTTTTATTTAAGGTACATTCACATCACAAAATCTAATCATGTACTTTGGTGATGTTGAGTACCATGAGGAGAATTTCAGTAAAGATAGTTGTTACTTGGATATACTCGCAATTTGCAAAAAATCCATCGATGTCTATTCGATTGGATTTAAAGTTACCGATGGGGATGGAAGACTATTGAAAAGTGATCAAGATGTCATGATTATGCTAAAGGAACATGAAATGGTGAAAGACATACCGGTTTATCTTGAAAAAGATGAAATGGACAAACCTTTATCCTTTAGGTTGCCACATGATGATCTAAATCTTGGTAATGTTTATTGTGTTTTGTTTATATCAATTTGATAGTTGCATATGTCTCAACATTACTAACTATATTGACTTTTTTTGTATAGGTTCCTGCAGTTATGTCAAACCTAAGGTTATAAATATTCGGATATCAGGGGATTTGAGAGCAGACAAGAAGGTCCTTGTAGAAGGTGATGTTATTGATGGGAATGAGAAGGTTAGCATTGCTTAACTGTTCATAACAAGTTCGAAAGAATTCGTTGATGAAAATGGCTTGGAAGCTATTAGCTTACCCAAAACTGGTTGAAAGGTAAACAATCATAAAAGTATTATTTTGTGAAATATCTACATATCTTTACTTTTTTTTTTTATATTTGTTCAAATTTTAATTCATTTAGGAGTTTGAATTACTACAAGAAGCCGTTGGCCAATACCTTATCGCAAAGTATGTTCCTGTAAATGCTGATGGAAAAATTGGTGATTTTGTGTATGTTGTATCAGAAGTTTGTGTTGAAAGTAAGTATACGTTATTGAAATTTATTTGATTTGAATTATATGTTTTTTATTCTTGCAATTTGGATATTTTTTTACATCATAGATTCTAATCGAAGAAAAGTTCGGGAAAAAACAAGAACAAAGCTGTTGCTCTTCTTCAAGGTGGAAAAAGCTTAACATTACATTTTATAAGAAGCGCGCGATTTCGGATAATCATAAATTTTGGTGAAGACATTTGGGCAAAATATTGCATGATCGTAGAATATGCCCTTGCGAGTGCAAACTTGGAAGGACATTAGTTAATCTGACAAGAACCACATGTGGGATGCAATCAAAGTAAATGATTGAAACTTTTTAGTTTTCAATGATTTTAGGTCCTAGTGTTTGTTTATATGGGTAACTGTTTTTGTACTAATACCACCAATTCAGTTATTGATTATGAAGACTTATCTTTAAATTTTGATAGGTAACTGTTTTTTAGTTTCTTTGCTTAAGAAAATATTGTTATTGTTGTTTATTTGCAGGAATTCTTCTCTAATCCAAACATTGAGTTGTACAAAGATGACACTTTGGAGCATATGAACACTTTATGGACAAATTGGCGGTCAACTTTAAATGTCAATTATATGAAACCGTGCAATATTCGAGAAGAAGCTGAAAAGAATGTTCCTAGTGGGATGAATGCTAAAGATTGGGAATGGCTTGTGAAAAATAAATTTTTAGTTCCAAAATTCAAGGTATGATTTTTTTCAAATCTAAAGAGTTTAATATACTTCTTTATATGTTGATTGTAATGTGGGTTTTCTTTTTAATAAAGAATCAGTGATCAAAATGCTATCAATAGGAGTAAGGTAAAATTGCCTCATCATACCTGAAGCAAACCTTTTAGAGAATTGAGATATCAAAAGGTAATTTTTAATCTCACCATGTAGTATTTGGTAGGATTTTTGTGATGGAAGAATTAATATCCTATAATGACTTTTTAGGGAGGAAAAGATGGCAATTCACCCGATGCGGCAACATTTTTCTTTGAAACAAGGCAAAAAGGCGGGAAGGTGGTTGAACCTGAAACAATTGACAAATACGTAAGCATCCTTTGTAAATTGACATTCTTTTCTTTACATTTTTTCCATTTGATTTTTAAAGAGAGTAAAGTTTTTCTTACCATTTGCTAGGATGAAATTGTCAAGATCGTCAATGTTGAGCCATTACTTTCTAATATTGAGGTCATTGAAAAGTGCTTTGGAGAACAACGTCATAGCCATGTGTTTGGTTATGATGGTGGAATAAAGAGAAAGGAGTTTAACGAATCTGAATCTGCACAAGTTAGAGAGCTTAAGGCAAGGCTTCATAAAAAAGACGAAGAAATTCTAAATTTGAGGCAAACTGTTGAAAGTATTTGCCATAGATTGGATAAGATTGAATGGAAAGAAAGCAATCATCCTCTATTGATCCTTCACAGACTAATGATGAATCAAATAAGGTTTTACGTCTTTTTCAATTAGTTACTTTATTTGCATTTGGAGTTTATGAAATTTACATTTTTTGATTGTTTAATGTGTTTTTTTGTAGGATGACGCTTAGCATTAGTTAATAGATATAGATCGTTTATTGCTACTTCTACTTCTAGGTACATTATTTTCCTACTTGATTTGTTTTTTCTTTCCTTCCATTTGAATTAAAAGTATACATCTAGAGTCAATTGTCATCCTATAAATTTTTAAGAATACTTGCTTCATTTTTTGGTGATTATTTGCGCTTGCTTGAATGCTATGTATTCTACTGGAAACCCCTTTATTTGAAGTTATGCATTAAGAGAACACTAGCTAGCATTGAATCTTAGTGTCAATTGTCTATGGCTAAATGTTGTTTGCTTTGCTTGCAAATAATATTTGATTTTGAATTAAACTTGAAGAACACAAATTTCTTTGAGTGAGTTTTGTACAATATCATGGGTGGAAAACTGAGTGAGGAGACAAAGAAAGCAAAAACAGATAATGCCATCTATCCGTGGTGTTGATTTATCTGTGTTTTGTAATCTTTGAACTTAATTAAAGCTCATGTAGTATTTGCTGCCATTCTATAGCTTTTTCTATATTTCCATTTACTTTGAATTGAAAAGAACAAGTCAAAATCTGTACAGATAGTAAAAAATAGTGAAACTAATATTTCTATTTTGCAATGTTAGAGTTATTCTTAAATTAGAGCCTGATTACTTTGGGTTAATATCAACCGTCTCAGTCCCTAGCTCTCTGTTGATTAATAATGGCAGAATAGTCCAAACTGGACCTGCTGGAAATAGCTGACAAGAATTCGTTTATTAACTTAGTTTAGGAGATCTGATCCATTCATTGAGCTAACTAACAATACAATTGAGAATGACATTCATACAACTTAATGAGAAATAGAAAACAAAGGGAAAAGAAGCCTCAGAACTGGGAGTACCCGCCCTCATCACAGAACAAATTAATATTTGATATTGCTAGATACATGAAAGACATTATTCAAGTTCATGGTACTACCCTCCTCCTTCAGGGTACCTACCCTACTACTACCCTCCACCTGCCTATGTCAACTTCTATGCCCCACCCCCTCCTAATCCAATTCTCCCTTACTTCCCTTTTTACTTCAAACAACCACCTCCCCCACCAGGGCACTCTCTTGCAACTCATCATAGATCATCATCAGTCATGTTGTTGGTTCTACATTTGTTGTTCTGTGTTCTTATCTTGTTTATTACTTATGATGATTATGTGGTTTGAAGATGATTTAAGTTGATTATCATGTATCTGGAAGACTTTAATGGGCAACAAGGCTTTGTTGTGGGATTTAATATATAGGTTATGTGGATGAATTTCTTAATTATATACATTGAACTATTGATCGAAGTGTCATTAGAAGGGTTTAGTAGAGATGTTTTTAAGATTACAGTAGGCAATAAAGAGACAATGTGGTATATATGATGATCAGAAACTTCAATAATCTCTAATAGATTAAGAACTTCAGATAATCTTCTTCTTCACTATTTTTCTTTACTAGTCACTACATTGGTTAAAGGAATTTTACATGTTTAGATTAATTACCATTTCAGTTCATTATTATTTTTTTTAATTTTGATATACAGAGTACTTCTTTATTTATTCATTATAGTTTATATATATATATATATTCTCAGTCCCTAGCTCTCTGTTGATTAATAATGGCAGAATAGTCCAAACTGGACCTGCTGGAAATAGCTGACAAGAATTTGTTTATTAACTTAGTTTAGGAGATCCGATCCATTCATTGAGCTAACTAACAATACAAATGAGGATGAAATTCATACAACTTAATGAGAAATAGAAAACAAAGGTAAAAGAAGCCTCAGAACTGGGAGTACCCTCCCTCATCACAGAACAAATTAATATTTGATATTGCTAGATACATGAAAGATATTATTCAAAACACCTCGCCGATCACAAATCAATCGGTTCTGAACCAATCAAAACCATATTGGCACTAGTTAACTAGACTCCACCAAGCAGAACCAATGTCCAACACAATATCCTTACCTTCACTCCTTGATCGGTTACAAAGAAAAAACGACAATCGCTACTGCGAACACTACCCATGCATTAATCTTTATTAGGCTCATTGCATAAGAAGAATCTGATGTTCAGAAGAATCTGATGAAGCTTTGCCTGGAGAATCTTTAGCATCTGAAGTAGATGGAGCAGAGCCTTTCTCAGACTTTTGTTGATTTTGTGTGTGATAAATGTTAAAGGCAATGTCTTTGTTCATGATTTGGTGTTGAATGTCTATTGTGGATGATGAATCGAAGTTGTGCCCTATACTTGTTTGCCCTAATTTGGATATTAGCTTGTGTTGGGGATTCTGAATGCCATATAGATTGATGGGTTTCTTATTTGTTAATTTTTATTGGAACGTTGAGCTAGTTAATCTTTGGAACGAACTTGTTTAAACAATTCTTCTTGTTTTGTTGTTTGATGGAATTGAATGTGCATGGTGTCTTCCTTATATATGTAATTGATTTCGTTTGTCTGTCTGTGGCTCATCTCTAAATGTATCACAATGTTATATAAGTGGAGAACTGTGTTTTGCATACATAAATATTTGTACTTCAATGCATCCCCAGTACTGTAAGTGAATGTTCTTCACTTGAAAAAGCTAACTGTTCTACCAACAAAGGCAATTTGACCAACATCATAGGAATGATATAGCATTGATTCCTAATTCAAAGTTGAAGCCTGAAATTCATCTGTTATAGATTAATGGAAGTTGTGCCCTGAACTTGTTTGCCCTAATTTACTTAGTAGCTTGTATTTTAAGAATTTTGAATGGTTAAAATTGTTTTCTTTGCTATTTGTTATTGTTTGATGTTTTTGTTAGAACATTTACATAGTTATCTTTAGAACTTGAATTGTGTTTTTCAGCAATGATGGTTATCAAATAATCATGCTGTGGGGTTGGCCTTATGCTACACACTTATGTTTGCTCATTTAAATTTGGTATTATTTTTTTCAAATTATGGAGATTAGGTGGCAATTGTATATGTATTTTAAGATACAAAATGTTTCGATAAAATCATTCCTTTGTTATTTTTCTTCTATCGATTGACCATTGACATTCTTAATTTTTTTTGCAGGTGTTATGTGTGTTCAGTGGAACCAACTATGTGCATTCAATGTTTTTTTTCTTTTGAAAACCATTCGGTGTTTGCTTTGGTTTTCAAAATATTAATTGTTACTTCATTCCTTCATTAGGGCTGAGTACTTGTTTGTTGAAAAGTTTGTAGAGATTCAAGACAATATTTGCATCTTTCGTATTTTCTTTTGAACATTAGATGAGATTTATATTAGCCGTGGGCATATAAGATTTGGATTGTTGGATTTACACTTTTGAAATGTGTTATTTGTCTCTGTCACACTACTTTTTGTGTCGAATGCAGGAGTGCAAACAAAAGGCCTATGAAAAGGGCTTCTAATGACTATTGGTGTTGTTAGTAGTGAGAGACTTTTGGCCCTCACTAGAAGCTTTTAGTGAGGGGATTTATCTCTCACTAAAAGTTGTTAAGTAAAGCATGGACCCTCACTAAAAGCTATTTTAGTAAGGGGATTACTTCTCATTATAAGCTTTTAGTGAGAGGATTTACCTCTCACTAAAAGCTATTTTGTATGGTTAACATCTCGTTAGATTCTTTTAGTGAGAGACAAATCCCCTCACTAAAAGCTATTTAGTGAGGGGATTGCCTCTCACTATAAGATTTTAGTGAGGGGATTGGTCCCCTCACAAAAATTTTTAGCCAGGGGATGTGATCCCGTCACCTAAACTCTTTAGCGAGAGAGGCAATAGCGAAGGGAAAGATGACGGGATTTTCCCTTCGCTAAATATCTTTAGTGAGGGGAAATTGACATTTAGCGATGGGATTTCCCCTCATTAAAGAGTCTTTTTCTTGTTGTGTATATTTTGATATTTAATTATGCATAATATATTGTGACATGTCTATAGTTCACAAATTAAAGTATGTCTAATTAAATGTTTAATTGAATGAAAGCTTGTTACTCACCAAAGTGGCCTAGCTTTGAATTGATATTTAAACATTTAATTGAGACCATTAATTATATTGCTAAGAGGTCACCCAAAGGTGGACCATTGCTTATAATTAATGAAACTTAGATGATTAATTTTCATACTTAGAAATATGTATGTTTTATCCAAAGATATCTTACTTATTAACCTGAGTATGATTGATTGTCTATGAAAGTATACTTATTATGAAATGATAGCATGAATTTGTGTGTTTAAGTATTGCCCAAAGGTGAACTTAAATACATAAGAAAAGTATTGTAAGTCTGAATCTATTATGGTTTGATCAAAGCATTAATGTGTACAATTTATATTATATTTGCAGTGTCCTCTAATATGTTTGCCTTAGGTAATATGATGGTTAAGTTCAATGGGCTCAACTACAATGACTGGTTTGAATAGATCCAGTTTCAACTGAGTGTAATGGATCTTGACCTGGCAATCATTATAGATGACAAGCCCGCAGCCATTACTAAGGCTAGCTCTGAAGAGGAAAGGTCTTATTATGAGGCCTGGGAGCGGTCAAATAGGCTAAGTTTGAGCTTAATGCGCATGACTATTGTAGAAAATGTCAAGCCATCTATGCCTAAGACAAACGATGCAAAGGATTTCATGATCAAAGTGAAAGAATTTTCACAATCGGACATTATTGACAAGTCCATTGTGGGAAGCTTAATGAGTAAGTTGACCACTAAGAAGTTTGAGTGGCCTCAGTCCATTCCCGATCATGTAATAAGTATGTCAAATTTGGCGGCGAAGCTCAAAGCTATGGGAATGGACATGAGTAAATCGTTTCTAGTGCAGTTCATCATTAACTTACTTCCTCCTGAGCTTGGCCAGTTCCAGATGAACTACAACACCATTAAGGAAAAGTGGAACTTGCAAGAAATTAAGACCATGTTGGTTCAGGAAGAAGGAAGGTTAAGGAAGATGAAAGATCACTCAGTTCATCTCACCATACATGATGGAGCTAACAACAACAAAGCCACACCAAGAAGGAAGAAAAAAAGAAGGATAAAGCCCCAATAAAAGTTAATGAGGGTCGAATCCATAAGGAACCAAGGTGTCACTTCTTCAAGAAAAGTGGACACATCAAGAAAGACTGTCCGAAAAGAAAGGCATGGTTTGAGAAGAAAGGTATACATTATGTTTTTGTATGTTTTTAATCAAACCTAATTGAAGTGCCTAATATTACATGGTGGCTTGATATTGGTGCAACTACTCATGTTTCGCATGTTATATAGGGATTCCTTTCAATCCAGCCCATATATAAGCGAAACTGAAAAGTTCTTGTTTATGGAAAACAGAATGAAAACAGGCATTGAAAGGATCAGGACTTACAGATTAATCCTTGATACCGGATGCCTCTTGGATTTAGAAAAGTGCCTTTATGTTCCTTAATGTTCTAGGAATCTTGTTTTTGTATCAAAGTTGGATTGTGTAGGTTTTAACTTTAAGATTGAAAACGGTGGTTTCAGTTTACTTAAACACAAATACTATTATGGTTTTGGTATTGTAATTGACAACTTATATGGTTTCAATCTTGATATTATACTTGTTGAAACCTTGTTTAATGTTGAGAATGCTATTGGAAATAAATGTAGTGCACATGGAGAGTGCTCCGCTTATCTTTGACATCAAAGATTAGGTCACATTTCCAAAGAAAGGGTAAAGAGGTTGGTGAAAAGTAATATATTAGCTCAATTGGATTTTGTTGACTAGGATTTATGTGTGGATTGCATCAAGGAAAAGCAAACTAAACACGCATCAAAGCATCCTGCCACAAGAAACGGCGAGTCTCTTGAATTGATACACACTGATATTTGTGGTCCTTTGGACACTTCATCTTGGAGTGGTCATAAGTATTTTATCATCTTTATTGATGACTACTCATGATATTGTTATCTATACTTGCTGCATAAAAAGTCTCAGTCAGTGGACATTTTAGAAATGTTCATTAATGAGGTAGAAAGACAGCTTGATAGAAAGGTTAAAATGGTGAGATCTGATAGAGGTGGTGAGTACTTTGGAAAGTATAATGAAAATGGACAATGTCCAGGTCCATTTGCAAATTCCTTGAAAATTCGTGGCATTTGCGCACAATACACAATGCCTGGTACACCTCAGCAAAATGGTGTAGCTGAAAGGCAGAACCGTACTCTTATAGGTTAGGAGTATGTTAAGTTGTAACACTATACCTTCATCATTATAGATGCATGCATTAAAGACTGCTGCATATCTGCTAAACAGGGTTCCTAGTAAATCAATTCCTAAGATTCCTTATGAACTTTGGACTGGTAGGAAACCTAGTTTGAGACATCTTCATGTTTGGGGTTGTCAAGCAGAAGTAAGGATATATAATCTACATGAAAAGAAACTTGATACAAGGACTATCAATGGTTACTTCATTGGGTATCCTGAAAAGTCAAAAGGGTACATATTTTATTGTCCTAACCATAGTACAAGAATAGTTGAGTCTGGTAATGCTCGGTTCATTGAGAATGGCCAAATCAGTGGGAGTGAAGAACCGCAAAATGTGGATATTCATGAAGTTCAATTGAGAACTCCTACATCTAGCATTTCTCCTCAAATTGTTGTTCCTCTTGTTGTATCATGGTTGCACAACAAACCTAGACAACAAATCATTGCTCCAAATGAGGAAAATGAACTTATTGTTAATGAACCAGCTGATGATGTACATGTTACAAATGAACAAGTAAAACTACAAGAAATAGCATTACAAAGGTTTGTAAGGACAAGAAGAACAACTATTACAAATGACTTTGTGGTTTATTCACTTGAACATAAATGTGACTTGAGCATTGATAAAGATCCAGTCTCATTCAAATAAGCCATGAAATGTGATGATTCTGAAAAATGGTTTAATGCAATGATAGATGAATTGAAATATATGGATGACAACAAATTCTGGGACTTAATCGAGTTGCCTAAAGGTGCAAAGCAAGTTGGTTGCAAATGGATCTTCAAAACTAAACGAGACTCACAAGGCAACATTGAAAGACATAAAGCCCGACTTGTTGCCAAAGGTTACAATAAAAAAGATGGCATTAACTATAAGGAGACCTTCTCTCCAATTTCAAATAAGGACTCTTGAAGAATTATAAGTGCTTTGGTGGCTCATTATGATTTGGAGCTCACCAAATGGGTGTGAAAACTGCCTTTCTGAATGGAGACTTAAAAGAGAAAGTTTACATGGACCAACCTGAAGGTTTCGTGACAACAGGAAAGGAAAATTTAGTGTGTACATTGAAGAAGTCAATATATGGATTGAAACAAGCTTCCAGACAATGGTATATTAAGTTCAATAATACCATCACATCATATGGTTTTGTAAAAACACTGTTGATCGGTGTATATACATCAAGATCAGTGGGAGTAAGTTCATTATATTGGTCCTATATGTTGATGATATTCTTTTTGCTGCTAATGATATTGCCATGTTACATGATGTAAAGAGATTTCTTTGTAGGAACTTTGAAATGAAAGATACGGGTGAGGCATCCTATGTGATAAGAATAGAAATATTTCGTGATAGATCACAAGGAATGTTAGGATTGCCTCAGAAAGGAAATATCAATAAATTATTTGAGAGATTTCAAATGGACAAATGCCCTGCAGGAATAGTTTTAACTCAGAAAGGGGACAAATTCAGTTTAATGCAATGTCTTAAGAATGATTTGGAACAAAATGAAATGCAATGTATTCCTTATGCGTCAGTAGTGGGGAGCTTAATGTATGCCCATACTTGCACTCGAACGGATAATAGTTTTGTTTCATGTGCGTGACTGTTTGTGACTTGTGCATGTGTGCGCAAGTCCTGCTCGTGATGGTGTAGTGTGCACAACAATCTTGATTGCCCTCTCCTCATATGGTTCTGCCTCTATCGCTTCATCAATTCAGATCTCAAGTTTTTGTGAGCTATCTTTCTATCTGCGCTGTTGTCCCCTGTCTCCCTTGTTGACCTGTGTGTGTATGTGATCAGTTCGTATTGTCCAGTTTGAATATCGTCCTTTCGCATTCGGATATATGTTTGGCATCATCATGCTCTGTCTGATTTGGCCGTGTCCATCGTCCCGTGCGTGTGTGCGGAAGCTTCAGCGCCTACACCATTGCCTTTACCTCGTTGTTTGTGCGTGCGTCTACACCATCTGCCTGGTCAATCTGCGTGTCTCTGTGCCTAGCTATGCTGCAAATTTGTCCCCGCCAACCCGTGCATGCTGAATATTCACGTGCGCATCAGCCGTACATACCAATTCGTGCACACCGGCCACTCCCACGCCTGCTGAAGTCGTCGATTACCTCGACTTCGTCATGCACTTCTAGTGTGGTGCCTCTAGTTTGTGGTTTGTTTCTTAGTGTACCCGATTATTTCGTCTCGCCTGTGCTTGCTCCTCTGCCTGTATGTGCTCGGTGTTCTTTTATCCATGCTATTGTGATCTACTCTATCGGAGCCTCTATTCGATTTGTGTGCTCAGTCTTTGCCGTGCAATATGCATCCTCAGTTTTGCTTATGCTTGTTTTGTTATCCAAGCGCTTGACCACCAGCGAGACTGAACATGCGCACATCCAATGTATTTGCCTATCCAGAACATATGTGTGGCTCATTAACATGTCTATTCTATCTGCCTATCTGTCAGCTTCTGTTTCATTGCTCCATCTGCCCGTGTCTCTATCCGCCATCTGCTCGCTGCCCATGTGTCTTTGTCATCTGCTCATGCAATCCACGCCATCTGCTCCATCTGTTGTGCATTTTTTTGTTCATCATCTACCCGTGTAGTCTGTGCACTACACCGTGGGAACTTCAGTTCAGTCATCTCAAGACCATCTACTTCTAAGTTCAATCTGTGATCATCTATGAATTGTTCAGCTCGCATGCATGTGCACTTCATATTTGCATATCAGTCAATCCTTTGGCAGTATGTCGTGATTTGCATATCTTTTGCATTGACGACATCTGTATTTGCTCTATTATTTTGGGTTGTTGTTCATCTCTAAAACGAAACCTAAATCTAATTTTGTTTGCTCAGCTTTGATAGTCGTTCAACTGACTCGGTTCTGTTAGTTGTTCCGCCGACTCAGCTCCGTTACTCGTTCCGTTGACTCTGCTCCGATAGTTGTTCAGTCGACTACATTATTCTATTGCCTGCTTTTCTGCCTCTGCCGCCTTGGGTAGTCGTTGATATTCTCCGCACTAAACCCTAGATTTGTCGGGTTTACTGATTCGATTAGCAACCTCAAGTTGGTTTTCTTTACCCATCTTGAGTTTGAGGGAGGGTGTTAGTAGAATTTGTGTTAGATATGGTTTCTTATTTGGTCTTATCTTTTGGTCTTATCTTTTTTAATCCTTATCTCTTAGATGTATATATATACAAGTTGTTTGTACTTAGTTATCTAATCTAATGAAACTCAGTTCTTTACGTACTTATTTTTTGTTGAGATATCTCCATAATAAAAAAGTTGAGAAAAGTGGGAATGGAGGTCGACGACGATCCGAATGCTCGTAAAACGTACAGGGTTCATCTAGTCAATGCTGGAAATAGAAGATTCTCAAAAAATGTGGCACTGGAGGCAGGGGATATGAGCATAACTTCGATGTTCTAGGTCCCTGGGTGAAGTTTTCTACTAACCTGCATAGCAAGTTAGAGAAACAAATGGAGAACGCAATGGTGGTGAAACTGATGGGAAGATCGTTAGGCTACTAGATGTTATGTAATAGAATCGTAGCAATGTGGCACCATGAAGGGGACTACAGAGTTATGGATATCTCTAATGATTTTTATTTAGTTCAATTTATGAGTGCAGGAGATATAGATAGAGCTTTACTCGAAGGGCCATATAAAATCCTTGGCCATGTCCTTTCTGTGCAAAAATGGGGGCCATCTTTTCAAATGGCGACTGCATCAATATCGAAAGCAGCGGTTTGGATTCATTTTCCAGACCTCCCTCCTGAGTATTTCCATGATTCTATCGTTTAGGGACTTGGAAATGTAGTTGAACGGTCACTAAGGGTGGATTCAAGTACTACTATAACTAACAGAGGGGGGTTTGCCCGAGTAGCGGTGGAACTAGACTTCTCAAAACCTCTTATGTCAAAATTTAAAGTGGAAGACTTTTCGCTGAGGTGGAGTATGAAGAGCTTCCCCACATATGCTTTCGTTATGGAAAAGTGGGGCATAACAACACTACATGCCCCCTTAATGTTCCTAAGGATCCCCAAGGTCCGTAGTCACAGAAAATAAGAGTTCAAATGACACGGGAGGTGGTGCGTCGCCTCTGCAAGCTGCCAGAGATTCTAATTTTTGGCCATGGATGATTGTTCAAAGGAAGCCTCGTCGGAATGAAGAAATTACCAAAAAGGGGGAGGAGAGAATTTAGGGTGAGAATTAAAGGAGGAGAAGCATAAATCTAGGGATTTGAATGGAAAAAAACATCAAGGTATCAAATATGGAAACCAAAAAAAATCAATTTCAATTATTGGTCAACTCGGGTGAATTAAATGATTTGGAAGTCAAGAATTCAAAAGATAACGACAGAAGTCAAACCATAATTTTCTCCACGAAAAAGGAAACCTTAACCAATCAAGGTCAGGTTTCCAAAATAGTCAATGAAGAAAAAGAAAAGAAGAGAAATCTTAAGTGTGATGGCCCCAATTTCCACATACAATTGGGTATGCCCGGCTTAGACCCATGAAGGCCCCGAGTCATCACTCGGCAACCTGACGAACCTAGTCAGCCTTTGATTCATCAAATTTTAACAATTTATGAAAGAGTTATTGCAATAATTTACAGCGGAAGACTAAACAAAAAAAACATAAGGGAAATAACTCAATCAAGGGAAGCATAAGATTTCTAAGTGTGGAAAACCCCGGGTATTCATGTACAATTCGATAAGCATATATATATGATACCAGTCTCATCAAAAATGCCAAGTTCAATAAATCCTAAAACATATGTATGAAACGATATACAAGTAAGCAAAACATAAACACATACTATAAAGTCTCTCTGATCCCGCTGCTAGTCCTCAAAGTAGGTTTCCTAGGCAGGGCCCCTTGCCCTTATGGCTCTCCACCCTATCTGCACCCACCGTCACAAACTAGACGGTGAGTAACTGAAGAAATCGCTAGTAGTGCCAAAAGAATATAACAGTAATTCATGAACTATTAAACAAGCAGTCTAAATATCATGCAGGTATTGAAAGACAGGTATTTAAACAAATAGGGTGCATGATTGACAGATTGGAAATAAATAACAATCGAAACATGCGTGTTCTACGAGTCAAGAGAGGCCATAAGTGGTCTAAAAATCCACAACAGTGATGTCGCAACATCGATAACCACAACAATATCCACAACAATCCAGTACATGGTATCACACAATCACTAGGGGTGGTCAAACACAGGTGCGCACGAGTGCCCGTGTTTTATCCCTTCTAGTGCAGGCCACATGTACCTTCGAGACACACACTTATGCCAAGAACACACATACAAGGAATAGGGAATGGAATTTCCAACAAGTAGATCATCGCAAACATGATAGAATGATAATGAATCACATGATATTTCCTTACTGGCCTACTAACATACACACATACAAGGTACGTATGTACTTACCTGACTAAGCGCAACCCGGTACCACTCCGAGACTCTAACGCGTTCCCCATGCTTTCCCGACTACCTGATAAGGTTTTGAATCTCGAATATTAGTTTAAGGCTCGTATTTAGTCTTAAGGTAGTTTGCATATGTTTGTTTTAAAACCATTTGTTAAGGCAACCCAAACCGTTGGGGAACGGTCTACCGATATAGTGAACATATCCACACTTTCATAGGTAATGGCCTTAATACTATTTTGTCCCTCTTAAGGCTCTTGTTGGGCCCAAACACTAACTCCATATACACCTTAATGTTTTATTTGTTGGACTCTTGTTGGGCTTAAATGCTTAAGCCCATTTCCATAATATTATATACTTGCTAAGGGCCCTATTATGTAGTTGTTATGTTGGGCCCTTATTGGGCCCTAACACAAGCCCATTTATACACATTTTATTATAATTATAAACTATCCATACACATCACTTTTTATTTTAATACATACACACATAACACACCCTACACATGACACCACACCCCAGCCGTGGGGTGCACACACACCATTACGCACCCTAACCGTGGGGTGCACATACCCAATCGAAATGTCTACACTACACACCCCAACCGTGGAGTGCATACTCACTATCACGGTCCACATTACACCACAGTTTCACAACTGTTGCACATGGAGGGAGCCACCTCTGGCCAGCGGCGTCGACGGAGGTCCACCTCTGATCAGCCGTGACCAGGGACGGTCCCACCGGCCACGACAAGCCTAAACAATGAGCAAACAGATAGCACAGACGGAGAGAGAGAGAGACCGTGAGGTGAGTGGGGGTGCGAGACCGAGAAGGAGAGAGAGAGAGAGAGACGGTGACGGATCTCCGGTGAGCTCGACGGGGACCGGTGCCTGTTCGCCAAGGGCGAGAGGAGGAGGAGGATGAACAGTGACGGCTTGGAGAGTTGGGAAGATGATGAATAGTGATTAGGGTTTTCTAATAGTTCATTATATATATGTGTATTTGGTTGGTGGTTTTACTCTTTTACCCTCACTTTCATCTCAAAACACACCCTTATCTCGAGGTGGCACCCAACTATGACACATCTTACCTTAATTCCTTCATGTGGTGTATCCGAAAACTCATCCTAAGGTGGTTACATTTATTCCACTCAACTATAGGACTTACATAATTAAAATCCAAAAATAAATCATATAACCTATGTTAGGCCATCAATTGAACTTAAATAATTAGTAATCGATGTCATACTCATCCCCGTCTATCTGGTACTCAGTGCCCCGCGACTGGTACGCTTCTCGAGGCGGTCGCACACTTAGTGTTCAATCAAATTATTACGCCTAAATTTTACTTTATTTGATTAAATCATGTTTCCTCAACTAAGGTCATATTCATGATTTGTCTTCGTTTATCACGTTTAATACCCACTTAATCGACTATCGGAACCCCGTTTACCTAGTTGAAACCTCACTCAGATAAAAAAATTTTGCCCGACTGGCTCGTGACCCGTATCATGCTATCATACTAATACATGCATCATCATCCACAAATAACCAAATTTTTCGGGTCGTTACGGTCTCCCCAACTAACAAGAATTTCGTCCTTGAAATTAGCTCTAACTCAAGTGAATAAGGAGACCCAACACCCATTCTCACCTCTTCCAAACTGCGGCTTAAAGCCGTTTCGGATAGCTTGGATCGTTTCTCAAACTGCGGACTACCTCAGAGTCACTTCAGACAGCTTGTTCCTCATCGTTGAACTGCGGACCGATGCAAAGTCACTTCAGACAGCTCAATAAGCTATGACCAACTGTGGACTCTCGCGAGAGTCACTTCCAACAGCTTGACACTAGGTATTGAACTGTGGACTTGTACAAAGTCTCTTCAAATAGTACAACGTCTTTTTCCATGAACTGCGGATCCCTCTGGATTACGCTAAACAGCTCCATATTCTACCACCTCCAAACTGTAGGCCTCTGCCTCTTGGAACAGCTTGATTTTGTCTTGGTCTTCAGACTGCGGGTCACAACCTCTTCAAACAGTCTAATTCAACTACGGTCTCTCAAGACGGCCCCCAATTTCTACCAGTGGTAGGAATGCCAACGATCTCATCGCAGACATTGCCTACTACCATGACTCAAGCTTGGTGATCACGATATAAGATGCTACGATCGCGACTCGCACGCCACACTCGTGAAAACCTCCCAACCCACTCGCGTCTCGACACAAGTTTATCTATACCCAGGCAGTAAAATAGATTCGACAAGGTTGCAATCGTGGTCACCATGTACACTACGTGTCCATGCATCGTAAGATGAATCACAACCTGTCTGGTCCTGCCTCTCTTTAGGTGTACTTGTGGCTAGTTTTGGCAACCCGTTATGCCCAAACTTACCATCTCTTTCGGACTCTAGTCTAAGTTAGGTTTGTCTCACCCTAAACAACATCTACTAAGTTTAAACGACACTACTCTAGCCAGTCTCGACCCTAACTCCGTCACATGATGTACGACATCACATTTAAACACCTAAAGTTTCAATTAATTAGTTCCATGCATGTTGTATGTTAACCAGAAATATTCCTCACCTTCGGTAGGATTACGAACCATTGTCAGCTGTTGTTCACTTGCCATGTGCACGTCCTCAATGGCCTGAGGCTGATCGTCATCTTGCTAGTTCTCGTACAAGTCTGGACATAGGTTCTGGAAATGTTTGGGTTTTCCGCACTAGTAACACACCCTCCGCCCTCGAGAACCACCATCATCATTTGAATCCCTCGTCCATTTCCTGCCTGGTTT
Organism: Stephania japonica; assembly: GCA_039657345.1. Classification (NCBI taxonomy): domain Eukaryota; kingdom Viridiplantae; phylum Streptophyta; class Magnoliopsida; order Ranunculales; family Menispermaceae; genus Stephania; species Stephania japonica. Next base: position 14,674,865 of record CM077563.1, on the reverse strand, counting down.
CTCTGATCGGTGTTCTAACTGCAACTCAGACTGATCAGGTTCAAACTCCTCTGGGTGAGTACTTAGGTAACTTTCCCTAGTCAAGCTCCGCTCATAGGCTTTCTGCAATGTCCCTAGCTCGGTCGTGACGATCGCACCTCCTATCTCGGGTAGTAGACCCTCAGTAAAATAGTACACCCAATCGGCCTCCGTGCTAGCTAATCCTCCAGCATATGGTAATAACTGTAGAAACCGTCCCATGTACTCCATGACCGACTCATCCGCTAACTGTCTTAGGGAAGTAAACTCATTCCTCATGGCTTTCATCACGGTGGGAGGAAAGTACTTCATGTTGAACTGGGTATTAAACTCTATCCAGTCCCTCGGCACGCCTCTGGTACTCACAATCGTAGTCCACTAGTTGTCAGCTTCTCCCATCAACATCGAGGAAGAAATAATAGCTTTCATGTGCTCTTCGGTAGCTATGATGTGGTGTATTTTCTCGTGACTCTTCAGGAACAACTTTGCCACGGTCACGTCAGTGCCTCCATAGAAAACAACCGGGTCATGCCTCTTGAACTCTCGCTACTGCCTGGCCTCAGTAGTCTTCGTTGTGCCATACACTACCGGTGTCGTTGGTGCAATCTTTGCTGGTGCATGAGGTACAACCGCCATCACTCGTCTTGCTGCAATGGTGGTAGGAAGCGTAGTCGTGGTCGTAACCACCAGTGTGTTCACCTCCTGAGTAACGATTACTCTAGCCGTAGATGGTACCGATTCAGCATCAACTGATGCCTTCAATATCACCAAAATCTCCTCCAGCTGTCGCTCCTAAACTGTGACTCTCTGCGTCAAGGTCCGAAACTCCTCGATACTGACAGCTCGAGGACTCAGTGTCCTGCTATCGTCACTAAGACCCCGCTGATCTACCACTTCTATTTGATAACGAAAGCGCATTCCCGGATCAGTAGATAGCTACCGCATATCATATTTATAGACATAACAATCATGACATGTAAAAAAATTTTTGACTCAACCCATTACTCCCCTAAGTTAAATTTCTACAGGATCATAGGGTTTCCACTTCTAAGTTCAACCGTTCCTAACTTTTGTTGGTTTAATGGCTTGTGTTTTATGAATTTAAACCTGGTATGCTCTGACACCAACTGTGACGGCCCCAACTTCCCTGTGTAATTGGGTACGCCCGGCCTAGACCCGTGCAGGCCCGGAGTCATTACTCGGCAACCTGACGAGCCTAGTCAGCCTTAGATTCATCAAATTTTAACAATTTATGAATGAGTTATTGCAATAATTTACAGCGGAAGACTAAACAAAAAAAAACATAAGGGAAATAACTCAATCAAGGGAAGTATAGGAATTCTATAAGTGTGGAAAACCCCGAGTATTCATGTACAATTCGATAAGCATATATACATGATACCAGTCTCATCAAAAATGTCAAGTTCAATAAATCCCAAAACATATGTATGAAACAATATACAAGTAAGCAAAACATAAACACATAATATAAAGTCTCCCTGATCCCGCTGCTAGTCCTCAAAGTAGGTCTCCTAAGCAGGGCCCCTTGCCCTTGTTGCTCTCCACCCTATCTGCACCCACCGTCACAAACTAGACAGTGAGTAACTGAAGAAATCACTAGTAGTGCCAGAAGAATATAACAGTAATTCATAAACTATTAAACAAGCAGTCTAAATATCATGCAGGTATTGAAAGACAGGTATTTAAACAATTTAAACAAATAAGGTGCATGATAGACAATGAAAATAAATAAATAAATGAAAATACATGCATGTCGAAACATGCGTGTTCTACGAGTCAAGAGAGGCCATAAGTGGTCTAAAAATCCACAACAAATCCACAACAGCGATGTCACAACATCGATAACCACAACAATATCCACAACAATCCAGTACATGGTATCACACAATCACTAGGGGTGGTCAAACACTCGTGCGCATGAGTGCCCGCTTTTTATCCCTTCTAGTGCAGGATGCATGTACCTTCGAGACACACACTTATACCAAGAACACACATACAAGGAATAAGGAATGGAATTTCCAACAAGTAGATCATAGCAAACATGATAGAATGATAATAAATCACATGATATTTCCTTACGACTAATCGCAACAAGGTACGTATGTACCACTCAGAATCTAATCGTACCACTCCGAGAATCTAATGCGTTCCCCGCGCTTTCACGACTACCTGATAAGGTTTTGAATCTCGAATATTAGTTTAAGGCTCGCATTTAGTCTTAAGGTAGTTTGCATATGTTTGTTTTAAAACCATTTGTTAAGGCGACCCAAACTGTTGGGGAACGGTCTACCGATATAGTGAACATATCCACACTTTCATAGGTAATGGCCTTAATACTATTTTGTCCCTCTTAAGGCTCTTGTTGGGCCCAAACACTAACTCCATATACACCTTAATGTTTTATTTGTTGGACTCTTGTTGGGCTTAAATGCTTAAACCCATTTCCATAATATTATATACTTGCTAAGGGCCCTATTATGTAATTGTTATGTTGGGCCATTATTGGGCCCTAACACAAGCCCATTTATATACATTTTATTATAATTATAAACTATCCAAATACATCACTTTTTATTTTAATACACACACACACATAACACACCCCACACATGACACCACACCCCAGCCGTGGGATGCACACACACCATCACACACCCTAATCATGGGGTGCACACACCCAACCAAACTATCCACACCACACACCCCAACCGTGGGTGCACACTCACCATCACGGTCCACATTACACCACAGTTTCACAACTGTTGCACATGGAGGGAGCCACCTCCGGCCAGTGGCGTTGACGGAGGTCCACCTCTAATCAGCTGTGACCGGGGATAGTCCCACCGGCCACGAAAAGCCTAAACAGTGAGCAAACAGAGAGCACAGACCGAGAGAGAGTGAGAGAGAGAGAGAGACCGTGAGGTGAATGAGGGTGCGAGACCGAGAAGGAGGGAGAAAGGGAGAGAGAAAGAGAGAGAGAGAGAGAGAGAGAGAGACGGTGACGGATATCCGATGGGCTCGACGGGGACCGGTGCCTGTTCGTCGAGGGCGAGTGGAGGAGGAGGATGAACAGTGACGGCTTGGAGAGTCGGGAAGCTGATGAATAGTGATTAGGGTTTTCTAATAGTTCATTATATATATGTGTATTTGGTTGGTGGTTTTACTCTTTTACCCTCACTTTCATCTCAAAACACACCCTTATCTCGAGGTGACACCCAACTATGACATATCTTACCTTGATTCCCTCATGTGGTGTATCCCAAAAATCATCCTAAGGTTGTTACATTTATTCCACTCAACTATAGGACTTATGTAAAACCTTTTTCGGTCAATATGGTCTATCAAAAGAGAGAGGAGGGCAGTGGGTGACCAAGTCTTGCTTCTCGATGCTTATCCTAAAAAAGTCGGGGTTGGCTATTTGGATCAAACTAGCTTGTCCAACTCACTTGATTTTTTTAAGGAAATCCCACTCGATTTAATATAGAAAGAAAACTGTACATGATTAGAATGCCTCCTAGAAGAATCCCATCTGCATGTGCATCTCTTTCATTTATGGTCTCACCATGAAAAACAACTAAGACAAAAACTTTAATCTTTCTTCCTGATAGTTTTATAATAGAATAAGTTTATTGTATCATCGAATGTATAGTATGGTGCCTTATTTATAGAATGGTACAGAACTAAATTAGTAGAGGCGTTACATAATCAGTGTAGATGTTACAAAATTTGTGGAGGCGTTACACAATTAATATAGACGTTACACAATCAGTTTAGACGTTACAAAATCAATGTAGACGTTACGGAATATTAGTTTCTTAATATCCCCCTCAAACTCAAGGTGGTGGCATCAGAACCACTTGCGTTTGCAAACGAATAAGATGAGGATGCACAAAGTCAGCGACAATTCAACGTGGGGACACCAAATCGCGACAAACAGATGCAAGTGATCACAGACAGAATCTTCAAATAGGTACACATGACAGATAAATCTGCAACAGTGTTGCAACTAACAAGCATGACAGACATCGCGAACTATGTTCGATAGCGTACAGTATGCGGATAACGGGTGTGACAGGCATCACGAAATGCGCTCAAATTAGCGGACAGTGCACGGATGTGACAAAAGAATAACTGAACATCGGAACAATGGAGTCGATGGAACGACCATCAAAACAGAGTCGATGAAACGACTAACGAAACTGAATCGGTGGAACGACTATCAGAGAAGAGTTAGCGGAACGACTAACGGAGCATAATCGACAATGACTATCGAGCAGAGTCGACGGAACAACTAACGGACAACGGAGCAAACAAACGACAAAGTCGACAACAGATCGACACCAAAGTCGACGACAGGCAAAACAAGAAGTGGGGATCTCGAGACAGGCATATGGTTATGCGAGTTGGAAGGCATAAAATTTGTGCGAACATGGTAGGCAGATTGGCTGACTGAGTGACGCGGAAGAGGCAAATGGACAGGTACAACTGACAGACTTGTGTAAAGACGCATAAGAGAAATAAGAGGAAATCAAAACAAGAGCATAATCTAACACATGAACAAGCACTAAGATGTATCAAGGATCGGTCGTCGACTCAAAAGTCAACTGACCTTGTATTATAAACCAAGCTCTGATACCATGATAGTTTCATAATAGAATAAGTTTATTGTATCATCGAATATACAATATGGTGCCCTATTTATATAATGGTACATAACTAAATCAGTGAAGGTGTTACATAATCAGTGTAGATGTTACAGAATTATTGGAGGCATTACACAATTTATATAGACGTTACACAATCAGTGTAGACGTTATAGAATCAATGTAGACGTTACAGAATATTAGTTTATTAACATATTAAAATCCATGGGCTCGGAGAGTGTTGGGCCACATGCAATGTAAACATTAATGAATATTAGTTTCTTAACATATTGAAATCCATAGGCTCGTAGAGTGTTGGGCACGCGTGCACATGGTGGTATAAAAATGGGTTTGGAGCCCATCTTTGCACAAAACCAATTGGCTTGTGCTAGGATCCAATCTACACCACTTTATACCACACCAACTCTTATTATATTTCCAATGTGATATTATATTCCAACACTTCCTATTAACATATACTTAATCAGAACAGTATATCATTAAAACAGCAAGTTCACTTACAAAAATGGCTATACAAGACAGATAGCTCAAGACTCAACGTCTCCCCACCCTCTCCGTTATTCATAGGCCAATTGTAAGGCATGGATGATTGACTAATGGAACCTCAGTCATGGACTGCGATCAGAAGTGAAAAAATGAGCAGGAATTGAAAGCTGAATAGTCATTTGTCATTGTATCCTAGCATGACTATGAGTTCATTTGAAAGATTATCAGATAATGTAATAAATAATCGAAGGAAATTTAAATTAAAAACAATTCATATCTTCATTTCTTCCCAAATCAACACATCTAAATGTCTGATTTCAAAGCTTTTAGACCCCAACATACTGAGCCTCACATTGAATCAAATATAATATACCTCTATGTTAGGATGAATCATTAGTATGTACTCTGTGAGGATATATCTGTCATTTTACTATTGTGGTTTATAACTAAGAGACGGTATATGTGTAATTTCACTGTAGATCAGTATATATATTGAGTCGGTCTGTGTGAGAAAGAACTCTTCTTCTCTTCTCATCAAGTATCACTCATCTTCTTCATTGCTGTTCAAGTTAGGGTTTATACCCAAACATGGTATCAGAGCCGTTAGGCTAACGCCAACAAAGCTCCATCGATTAATGCGCAACAACGCGTACACGATCTGGAGCGTGACGATACAGATTCACAGATCTGTACGGTTTCGTGTTGAGGAAGACAACCACGAATCGAAAGGTTTGTCTTCATAACGCATAGATCTACTCAGTTGATGAATGAATCTGTGAGTGGAAGATACAGATGTGGCTTGTTGCGGTGTAGATCTGAGGAGTTCATGAAACGTTGTGATAGATCTGAAGAAATGCTAAATCTACTAGCAACGACAAAGGATCAGGTCACGAAAGTTGTAGATCTACAACTCTAACGGGCTGCAAACGATAGATCTGGATACTCGAGGTAACTATTAATACATTGCTCATCACGAAAGTACGTATTTCGATTCTGGTGTGTATTTGTTTGGTTTTTCTATGATGGATCATAGATCTGGTCTAGGTGAAGTTGGTTCTTCTTCGGTTCTTTCGAAGTACCCAGCTTCATCAGACGAGATGCGAGGATCTAGCATAGAACCTTCAAGTGGTTCGTTTGGAAATTCACTAAGCCAGTTTGTAACACTCAAACTGGATGAAACGAACTTCCTATTATGGAGGTCTACGGTAATACCTGTGATTGAAGGATTTGAGTTAGATGGTTTTTTGTTTGGTACATTGCCATGCCCTAAGAAAGTTCTTGAGGACGGCTCACCGAATCCAGCACACAAATACTAGTTTGGTAGAGATCGTATGTTGTATGGATGGCTTATGACTGCAATGACACCTGAAGTAGCTAATAGCATTGTTGATCCGAAGATACGTCGCACAGCTCATGAGTTGTGGAATGCCATTGAAGCACACTGTGGCAAAAGCAATAGGTCACATGTGCATGTTCTACGGAAACAACTACAATCCACCAAGAAAGGATCAAAACGAGTTAGTGAGTATCTACGAATAATGAAAGGGTGTGCAAATGATCTAGTTATGGCTGGATCTCCTGTGAGTATTGAGGATCTAATATCAAACTGTCTAATTGGCTTGGATGTTGAATACTTACCGATCACTGCTGTTCTACAACGACAAGTACATATTTTTGATTGGCAAGAATTTTAGTTTAGTCTACTTGATTTTGAAAGTACTCTGGACCAATTTCAAGTGAGTCAGGGCATCAATTCAATGTCACTGTCGGATGTCTCCCCTACTGCCAATTCGGTCGAGATGAAACCTGGCAATAATAAATCAGGAAACAAAAGTACTCCTGGTAACTCTACTGGATTTCATGCTGCGGGTTCTCAGGGCCAATCAAATGGGTATTTTGGATCTGGAACTCGTGGTAGAGGTAGAGGTCGTGGAGGTTTTAGAAAAAATAACAATTTTAAACCTACGTGCCAGATATGTGACAAATTTGGCCACACCGCTGCAGTGTGTTACTTAAGAGGGGATATGAAAATACATGGGATCCCAATCTAATGTTGTCTCTCCTCCTCAGCCAGTCAGATTCAACACTACTCATCCACAGTCCCATAATACCTTCTTTGGTACCACTGAACCTGTTCAGGACAACTCATGGTATATGGACAGCGGAGCTTCTTCCTACATCACGCATGATCCCACTCAACTGATGAACAACACACCATATGGAGGTAAAAATTCATTAATGGTTGGTAATGGTGAGTATTTAAAAATTACTAATTCTGGTAAGGCTTTATTACCTTCTATTAGTTCTCGTTTATCATTTACGAATACTTTATATGTGCCTGGTATTAAGAAAAATTTGTTGAGTGTCTCACAGTTAACTTGTAACAATAATGTCCTAATAGAGTTTCATTCTAATGATTGTTTTGTGAAGGACTCTTGAACCAATGAGGTGCTTTTTCATGACTGTCTTCATAATGGTCTTTACAAATTTTTTGGATTAAAGAATTCTTCACAAATTCCTCATACTGCCTTTCTCACCTCTTCTAAAGACCTAGTATGTTTCTGGCACTCCAGACTTGGCCATCCTGCACATAAGTTTTTAACTCAGGTTATGCATAATAATCTTCGTCTGCATACTTCTTCTGCACTTGATTTCTGTTCATACTGCCCTCTAGGGAAAATCCATGCTCTACCTTTTTCGTCTTCTTCTCATATTGCAAACAATGTTCTTGATCTAATACATACAGATTTTTAGGGACCTGCTCCTCTTACTTCTTCGGGTGGTTTCAATTATTATATTCATTTTGTGGATGATTGCACTAGGTTTACATGGTTATATCCGTTACGTTTTAAGTCTGATGCTCTTAAAGCTTTCATTCATTTTAAAACTATGGTTGAAAACCAATTTCAAACTACTATAAAAAGGGTTCAGTCTGATTGGGGTGGTGAATATAGATCTTTTAAACCATATTTTGATTTACATGGCATTATTTTTCAACACCCTTGTCCTCATACACATGAACAACATGGTCGGGCTGAACGTAAACATCGGCACATTGTTGAAATGAGTCTTATTTTGTTGGCTGCAAGTAAGTTACCTTTGAAATTTTGGTGGGATGCTTGTGAAACTGCAACATTTCTTATTAATAGATTACCTACTGTGGTTTTAAATAATAAATCTCCTTATGAAAAATTGTTCAATTATCGTCCAGATTATGCTATATTGCGTGTTTTTGGCTGTGCTTGTTTTCCATATCTTAGGCCGTATAATAAACATAAGTATCAATTTAGGTCAGAAAAGTGTTTGTTTCTTGGGTATAGTTCTATCCATAAAGGGTATAAATGCATGAATTCTACTGGTCGAGTGTTTATTACTAGAAATGTCTTGTTTAATGAATCTGACTTTCCTTATTCTGAATTGTTTCGGTCAAATTCTTCACTTGTTTCTTCTTCTGTCTCTAATTTACCAAGTGTTCCATTACCTTATCCTAATGTGTTTCCTGTTTCATGTGCTTTAAGTCCACCACAACCTTCTGGGCCTTAGTCTCCTATAAGTCCTATTGGTATTCAGTCTAGTCCTCCTACGTCAACATTACCTAATCCACTTGCTGTTGACTTTCCTGTTTCTGTGACGTCTCCTGTTATTGGTGCACCGACTAATACTCATCCAATGATAACACGAGCTAAAGATAGGATTAGTAAAAAGAAAGCATTATTTGCTAATTCATGTGTAAAAGTAGATGATATTCCTGCTACGTGTGAAATAGCTCTCAAAGATCCTAAATGGAAGGAGGCTATGGATAAGGAATATCATGCATTGATTAAAAATGGTACTTGGTCTCTTGTTCCCCATAACTCTCATCACAATCTTGTTACTAATAAGTGGATTTTTTCAATCAAACGAAATTCTGATGGTTCTGTGAATAGGTATAAAGCTCGATTAATGGCTAAAGGCTTTAAACAAGTTCCTGGTATTGATTTTGATGAGGTCTATAGTCCTGTTGTTAAGGCTGCTACTATTCATGTTATTTTATCGTTAGCAGTTCAGTTTGGTTGGTCTGTCAGACAACTTGATATAAATAATGCTTTTTTAAATGGTTCTTTGTGTGAGGAGGTCTTTACAAACCAACCTCAAGGTTTTGTTGATTCTGTCCATCCAGGTTATGTCTATAGACTTCATAAGGCATTATATGGATTGAGACAGGCACCTAGAGCTTGGTTTGATAAATTAAAATCCACTCTTGTCTCGTGGGGTTTTTATAATTCTAAAGCTGACAACTCTTTGTTTGTTTTTAAAGATGGTTCTCAGGTTTTTTATCTTTTAGTGTACGTTGATGATATAATTGTTACTGGTTCTCATAATTCTCTTATCCAGTCTTTCATTTCTCGATTACATGATAGTTTTGCTTTATCTGATATTGGTGAATTAAACTATTTCTTGGGTATGGAAGCCCGTCGAGACAATAGTGGTTTATACCTCACTCAAACTGCCTATATTCAACAGTTACTTAGAAAATCTGGTATGTCCAATGCTAAACCTATTGATACTCCTTTTTCACTTAATAAGCCTCTCTATGCATATGGTAGTCCTCATTTTCATGACACCACTCTGTATAGAAGTATTTTAGGGGGCTTACAATACTTGGTCAATACAAGACCAGACATTTGTTTTATTGTTTATAAACTGAGTCAGTTTCAGCAAAATCCAACTGTTACTCACTGGCAGGCTGTGAAAAGAGTGTTACGATACATTAAAGGTACTGATACATTGGGTATATCATTTCGTTCTGGTTCTCAGTTTTTTGTTATAGGTTTTTTCGATGCCGACTGGGCTTCTTCACCTGATGATCGTCGTTCCATTGCTGGTTATGCAGTTTTCCTTGGTCCTAATTTAGTTGCTTGGCAGTCCAAGAAGCAGGCTGTGTTGTTTCTCGTTCTTCTACTGAATCTGAATATCGAGCAATGGCACAGGTCACTGCTGAAATTTCTTGGTTAATGTCTTTACTAACTGAAATTCATGTTTCTATTTCAGCTCCTCCGACTATTTGGTGTGACAACATTAGTGCTGTAGCTTTGGCTCGGAATCCTATTTATCATGCTCGCACCAAGCACATTGAACTCGACATTCATTATGTTCGTGACAAAGTTTTGGCTGGACAGCTTGGCATTCATCATGTTCCAACAACGGATCAACTTGCATATATATTTACTAAATGCTTTCCTGCTTCTCGGTTTCATTATTTACGGGACAAACTTGGTGTTCAATCCGTACCCCTACGTTTGAGGGGGATGTTAGGATGAATCATTAGTATGTACTCTGTGAGGATATATCTGTCATTTTACTATTGTGGTTTGTAACTAAGAGAGGGTATATGTGTAATTTCACTGTAGATCAGTATATATATATTATATATATATATATATATATATATATATATATATATATTGAGTCGATCTGTGTGAGAAAGAACTCTTCTTCTCTTCTCATCAAATATCACTCGTCTTCTTCATTGCTGTTCAAGGTAGGGTTTATACCCAAACACTCCACAACAGATGAAGTCATTCAATAATCCCCTAAATATGTAATGGACATCAGATATGTCAAAAAAGTTACAAAACAAACAAAAAATCTAATAAATGGATCATCTAAGAGATTGGAATCAATCAACTGGATCACATAATACGGAAGTAAGGATCTCTTCTTCCTCTATATGTATGAAGATGCATAAACATTTGTCCAAGGGAGCTCGAAAGTGAAGTAAATGGTTCAAGTTTATTCGATTCATTGAACTCTGTTAGTCGCAGAAAAAATGATGATGGTCCACCCAACATAGAAGCTACAGTTGAAGTAGCTGCCACCCGTGCCTAAACATATACAAAAAGAATTAGGTACAAGTTAAATTTCTAGAGGTAATTGTGGAAAATCTTGATTATATTTCATGTTTAATCCCAAATAAGATGCAGTCATCCAATGTGAATTACCTTCTACTTGTTTAACCCCTTTTCTGCAATTACATTTACCTATTACTATGTTTAATTACCTTCTACTTGCTTTGTTATTTTTGTTGTCTCATTCTTACATTGCCAGTTTTTGAAAAGCAAGGTCTCAACCTTCCCATACAGCTTTATCATATATAAATGTCCTCTAGATCCAAACTTTATTTTAAGCTGTACTTCAACAACAAGAAGAGAAGAAGACCATGACATGAACAATTCTAATTAATTTAATCAAAAAATATGTCTATCAATTACCTAATTGTAGCCTTTGGTATGTGGGCAATCTTATGCCAATATTCCCCTTTGTCCTTGTCACATCCCCTTCTTAGATTAGAATGACAATCTTGGCTAATCACATACTCTCATTTTGCTAATCCTGTGTATCCAAAACACACTATAGAGGAGCAGTAACTGCAGTGTCATTGTATTGAACTCAATATTCTCCTCAATGAACTATTTCCACAAGAGAGAACTCGGGACTCTATCGTTTCTAAATTAGAAAAAAGTTATTCAAAGAAATCGAAGGTAAAGAAAATAAACATATGCCAACAGTAGAAATCTATTACACTTAATCTTCACAAGCAAATTATTAGTTAGTGTTTTAGGAAGCACCTTTAGAAAAAAAGTAAAACCAATAATGCAGCCAGGATTATACATTATAACTGACATGGTATGGTAGAGAAAGAAATACTAACAACCAAGATGAAATTATTAACCAAATTTTAAAGGGAATGTCATCAATAAAGCGGCTCATAGAATTAAAACATTCGACCAGCTGTGGGAATTGAGATGCAATGTTCACAGAAACCAGCTTTATTTGCTTATCAAATTGAATGGACCCAGACTACAAGCATCAAAAAGTTTAAACAAGTAGACCAAATACATCAATAATTCAAAGACACTAATTCTGGACTCCAACATAGCAACATAGCAACATAGCACTTCCAGCATAAATCGCATAACCTATGCCATAATAAAGTTCTCTATAATAAGACCATTTCAACATGCAAAAATAGGAATTTTGAGCCTGATGCATAACTATGCAATTGATTTCTTTCTTTCACAAATGGGAAACAATTCTGGTAGATCATATAATATTGCTAGAATCTATTTGAGGACATTTTGAGCTTGTGGTACTATCCTAATTTAGTTTGTTTTGTCATTGAGTAATATTTCTCCTCTACTGAAAATGAATGACTTCATCGAAGATCAAATTTAGACATGCAGAAATAGGAATTTTAGAAAAAGAACACTGAATTACTGTTCTTATGGAGAATTCTAAGTAGAAAAGATTATCTGTACTGGCAAGACACTGCCACTATGAAATATGAACGACTCTCAAAGCAACTAAATAAGTTTCATTTCTGCTTTTAAACACAAACTAAACTTACAATACTATTACAACTCAATAGGACTCCAAAAAATACATTGTATTGTAGAAACTATATATAATATATATATATATATATATATATATATATATAGATTGATCAAACAAAGACAAAATCTACTTGCTTTCAATTGCATTCTCACTTTGCCTCTCTCCCTCACTACTTCTTTGTGCATCTACTGTTGCTTTGAATTAGAATAAACATAGGGGCTCTCCTTTCTTCCATGTTTATAATATGTACAATCTTTCAATTACCTATGGTTACATATAGCTACTTTTTGTGTTGATGGTTATAATCTTTCTCTTCATATATTTTTTTAAAATCGGTTCATATACTATTCAACGCAATTTCTAAAGATATACATCAATGTATCTATAATTGATCAGATGCCTTAGTATAATATATTTATACTAGAGTTTTATATTTATCTTGTCTTTTTTTATAGTTTGGTACGTAATTAAAATTATTTCTTTCTTTAATTAAATTCCCACAAGCGAAGCGAGCGCGCTTAATCGTGTGTAGCACGTTATGAAACTAGTATATATATATACTACTACACATGAAAGAGAGGGTTTTCCTACTAAAAAAAAAAGAAAAAAGAGAGGTTTTAATTAATGGACTCTAGCTAGTACGTAGTGTGAAACCAGAACATGCATGCATCAACCTCGTTCGATCACAAGTAATTACCGATCAATGGGCACCCCATCTTCGCATTGAATGACTGTTGCGACTAACAACAATGATAGCTATATAGGAACCTAATCTGATTAAGTTTCAAAAACAGAACATTAACAACATATGTCCCTTCTACTATCTTCATTGATCTCTTCAAAATTGATCTCCCTAGCTCGATCGATCGCCATATGCACTGCCAGCAAGCACGCGAGCATGGCTTGATTTTTCTTCCTCTCTAGCTAGTCTTTGTCTTTTCAGTAGTCACCCGGCCGACTTCGCTTCCTAGCTGCTCGATCAATTACCAAACAAAAGAACAACCCAAAAAGATTGACACCCCCCAAGTCACATCCAATTGTTCCTTGGGGCAGTGTCATTCTAGCAAGCATTCTCAAATTAAACTCACAATTAACCGGTCTTAGTTACAGTAATCCATAAACAAATAAAGCTAGTCCACACTCCTAGCAGAATGTTCTTGAAATAGCACAAAAAAAAAAAGTCTAGGTACGTAGGAAGTGATAATCAAGAGTACTTAGGACTATAGCTTCAATTCATTCCGATCCACACACCTCCCGCAATAGTGAGGGCAAGAGCCAAAAATGGCAATAACCATTTTATCAGGGTTGAAAACTTGCTCCCCTTCTTGATGGAATCACCTATCCAACTCAACACTAGGATGAGTCCTGCACCCACGAAGATTGCGATCAGCATAATCCTAGCGAAGACTGCATTGTCGTGAGGCCGAAAAAGTGCCCTTCCAGTGAAGACCGATCCTAGGAAGGAAATGGCAAGGGCCAAATAATTGGTCCTCCATTCCTGCATTTTTTTTTTTTTTATTTAATTAAAAAGCAACTTGTGAGAAAAAAAAAATCAGACAAACAAAAGCCAATATACAAAATTTATTACCTTCTGTTTTTCAACTTCAACGTTATTGTCACCGCCACCGGAGCTGGAACCACTACCATCACTGGAGCTGGAATCACTACCTTCAACGGGGTCCAAACCACCACGGCCACCGGAGCTGGATCCTTGGACGTCAGTGCCGGGTTTGATGACGGCTTTCGGCAAGAGAGACTCCTTCAGGCTAATCCGATCATTCTTTCTACTGCTGGATCTAGGTTCAGTGAACTCTCTTTTTTGATTACCATCATCAAGGAGCAGGTCATCATCAGCTTCCTTAATTTCTCTTTCATGACCAGCAAGTCTCTTCAACCCTTTTTCCAAATCTAGAGGAGGATTATCTTTCTTATCTCCGGCCATTGTCCTGATGCAAGCAAAGTAAAACAATTAATAATTAATGAGCAAAACATTCTGGTAAAGTAAAGATAGATCGATGCTAAATTAAATGAAAAGCAACAGCAATGTTTGCATGAGATGCATGGGTTTAACCAGTGAAGACGTTGTGGAAGAGGTGGAGGTTGCAGCGTGCAGCAGAGAGAAGAGCAAGCAACGATATATGTCTCAAGCGAGATTTAGGAAGAGCATGCAGTGAATGAGAAGAAAGAAATGGTGAGGAACACTAGCTCCCACCCATTCCCTTTTATAGCCGTTTTGCCTTGGTCAAAGAAAAATCAAAATTAATGCTTTTCTAACCTACATATCTCGAGGGTTATCGTTAGGAGGATGAGGACGCCGAATCAGCAGTCACATGCGGCTCTCAAGCACAGACAACACAACACGCCAAAACGATGTTGATCCTCCTCTGCTTTTGGGGCCGTTGTGGCTCTGCTCCCACATTCTCTTTCAATTCGGCTTTATTCTTTAGCTTTTCAGTATTTGTCTCCCTCAATTTTCTATCAGAAAGAATACACGCACCTGTTTAATTAACATCCCTTGATTTTCGTGTGTCCATCTCTCGAGGCACATCAAATGTACAGAAACCAGCACGTGCCGTTTGTGGTTTGATATCACTACAAAAATTTACTCAATTAGTGACCGGAATTCAGTACGACCCGTCCCTAATATTCTCGTCGCTAATCGTGTTAGTAATGCCTGTCAATGATTAACGATGAAAACTCCGTCGCTTTATCCGTCGCTGTTTTAACAAAAAAATAATTTATTAATTTTAATATATAATAATTACAAAATAAATATTATTAGAATAAATAAATAACACAAAACTATTATTGATATATAATTTCTTTAGATAAATATTGTTTTTTTTAAATAAATATCTATACTAACTATCCATACCTATACCATATATATAATGTCAATCCTCCCTCGATTCAATTAACAAAAACTTAGTAACTTATGCCCAAAATACCCTTGAGTTGTAACTTCTCATTGGTTAAAAAAATTGATGACAAGTTTACATTTGAAATATTTTTGCCATTTTCCACT
This sequence comes from Stephania japonica, assembly GCA_039657345.1. Lineage (NCBI taxonomy): Eukaryota > Viridiplantae > Streptophyta > Magnoliopsida > Ranunculales > Menispermaceae > Stephania > Stephania japonica. Next base: position 14,659,274 of record CM077563.1, on the reverse strand, counting down.
ACCCTATAGTTGGTCAATTATTTTTTTAAATTGAAAATCATTTGATAGTCAAGCGGTTATTAAAAACGACTCCTTTTACATCAAACAAATATTGCCTCATTTTATAATAATTTTGTAGGGGTCTCTACATTCTCTACACTTTCTCAATCCATATATCAAATTTAACAAGTCTTCCAATGTGAAATTCCATGTTTGGTGCACATCTTATCAACATATATGGATGATGGAAACTATGATTCATATATATTTCACAAGTAGATGAAACAACAAATAAATCATACAACGCACAAGATAGCTTGCTTGAATCACACGATTCGCGTGTATGGGAGATTATCATATGTAGAAGGTTAAGATTAAAGGCCAACAAGGATCGATCGACTACCGCTTATTTATTAGATCTCCTGTAAAGCTTCAAGCCGTCACACGATACCACCAATCAATAATTTACACCGTCATATATCATAACCAATTAGTTGAAAAAATATATAATTAAATCTACAATGTGTATTGAGTTTCTTTTTTCTTTTTCATTTTCAAAATTTTTTTCTACTTCACCATATAATGCATTTGAGGTTAAGGTACTTTTTTTTCTTGAGAAAATTGAGAATAAGGTACTTGACTTCTCTAAACTTTGCAAATTAAACAAAAAAGTTAATATGTACAATAAAAGAGTTTGTTACCCATAATATGAACAAATTAAACAAAACAACTCAATCATTCCTACCAAAAAAAATAACTCAATTGTCATCCTCGTTGTCGAGATCCTTGTCGGCAATAGGAACCTCTATGCCGTGACCCTGATGGTGTCTACCCGAATCCACATGTTCGTCCTTTGTCGTTACGCTACACGACGGGCAAATACAACTCTGTCTCATCTATCAGGGTGTTAGCTGGGATTGTGTCAACTCAGCCCGTCTGTGCTTGTTCGCCATTTAAATTAAGAATTAAAATTACAAGTCAGTCATTGATACCTATCATATTAATTAAGTAAACAAAATTTAAAAATAAAAGTATCTTCTTACGTAAATCCCTGCTACTTTCTCATCGAGAAAAGTGACGCCGTCATGGTCCTTGGTCTACAAGTACAGGCATATCTCCAAAGCAGTCGGAGGTCGAACTAATATATGTTTAATTAAAAGTAAATAACATTATATATATTTGTGTATAAATTTGTTATTACACAACTCACCGACCTTTTTGCATGCTGATAGGTGGATATGGAACCAACTATATGCACAACAACGCCCATACTGGGTCCCCCTGGCTCTGTTCTCCTATTTGGCTTGCTCGCTCGATTTTTTTTTTTGAATTCAAGGATTGACCGCATCCTCTTATAGTGCTCATAGATGATCTTGATGGGTACATTGCCCGACTTCTCACCCTTGGTAAATATCTTATTGAGATAGTCAGAGTAACGGGTGGCAATTTGCCTGTCATACGCCTCTCTAATATTTGCATCATGACTAGAGTCCCAATCAAAAAGGGGCTACGCACAAATATAACGTAATTTAGTTTTTATATGCTAATTTGTAAAAAAAAAATGTTTTGAGTAAAAAAAGTAGTTACCTCCACTGGTTCCAATAAAAATCTTGCATGTGCTGGGGAATAGACTCCCAACAGTAGCCATCCATGTGTAAATTGTGTTTGTAGATCTTCATCATCTCATGTGAAGCTCTATCGGACGGGTGTAACCTTTTTCCCCTATATTAAAATTTTATGTTAGATTTTACCGTACCGAAGTAACTTAACGAACCTAATTTAGTTATAACTAAATTACATATACTTATAATTTATCTTCCTTAACAATCAGGAATATTCACCTCCAGTGTTGCGTCTAGATGCTCTAGCGCCACTTGCATCTCGTCATCCTCCTCGTGAGGTAGCACCACTGGACAGGTCCCTCTGCGACTCAGTGACATGTAAATTAGACGACCCTGGCTGTGTGGTGGTATCGTGGTCTCCTTGATGCATTGGAGATGCCGATCCAACTGATGAGCCATGAGATTGTCGCATGGTAACGTGACCAACGACGGGAGGCATCGGTAACTGCGAAAGGATTGTGGAGAACATCTGCATAGAGGACGGGTCGTCGACAAATAGAGATGGCCAAGGCATGCCATATGCTGATGGAAGAGCGGGTGTATGTGAATAAGAGGGGTGTATCGGATGGAAAAGGGATGCTTCTGAGAGGGTGGGAATGGGTACGAATGATATGATGGGGCCTACATAGGGGGCGTTGCTGAGGATACTGATCATAGATGGGATGTTGCTCATGGCTAGGGCCAGGAGCGACATCATCTGTATATCGAAAGTTTGGATGATTCGAGTGGCGAGATCGATTACCTCTGCTGCCATTGGATCTTCCTCCTGAACGTTCATCGAAATGTCCATCTAACTATCGCCCAGTGAAGAATCACTACTGTATCATCTGCCTGACATGAATTTATTAAAACATAAGAGTAAGAAAAAAATTTATATAAATGTCCTACATTTTAAATGAGAAAAAAATTTATATAAATGTCCTACATTTTAAATGTTCGTAACAAGATAACATATATAATATTATGTTCCCCATTCTTTAAATTACTTGTGAAAAAGTAATTATATCATGGTTTATTACCATCGTTCTCATCATCTGATGAATACTCCTAATTATCAGTACCATTGTCATCCTCGTCGACTGACATTTGTGCACCATTAGGATTAGCTAGCGAAATTGTAATATTGTTGTCAATATCAACCTCAGCGTCATGCACAAACACCTTCTCATGAAAAACATCTTCTAGGATAGGTGCACTGTCTACGTTTTCAACTATGTTTTATTCATTGATGAACTTTGGTTGAAGTTTGCACGTGGCTCGCCAATTTCTTGATGCACTTCTTACACTTGGTAAGAAATATAGTACACTTAAGAAGCTTGCATCGCTAAAATGAAAGGCTCTTACTTATTCAATCGGAGATTTCAGTGTACGTCGACGAGTTTTAAGTAACGATGAACTCTTGTACCTACGTTTTGTGTTGGATCGAACCATTCACACTTGAACAATATAGTGCGTAAAAACCACCGTATTCGATTTCGATCACTTCTTTCAATTGGCCATAGAAGTTGTTATCATATTCCGCGTAATTTGTGCCTCTAATGTACACCCCGCTTCCACGCATATTGTCACTGTGTGCACTATGTGATGTTGACTGAAACTTGTAGCCATTAACAAGGTACGCGTGATATACGGTGCAAAAATGACTTGGGCCATATGAAAGCATTAGAAGAGTTGTATCTTGAATGTTAAATGGCGCCTACATTCGAATCAATTTCATATGATAAACTAAATATTCAATTATATTACAAAATAATCATTGTGTCAACACATTGAATTTATAAATAACTTACAAATTGTTGGAACCAAGTTGTTCTCAAGATATTGATCGATTGCACTTTGTGTGATATTCGAATGTTTTGATCGCAGCTCTAATTTATACATCCTTACAGGAGATAAAAGAAATGAAGACTTACGATTAAATCGAATAAAATTACACAAATTACTTTAAAAACTTTTTGGACAATGATGTATTTTTATATACACTAAGAAATGATTAACTTCAGGGCAGTTTAACAACACGTAAGAGTGGGCGGCACTACACTCCTCATCCGTGAGGTAACGCCTCTTTGATCTCAACAATGGCTCGACTTGGATGGGTGAAGATTGAGAATGTCCCATTTAAATTTTGACTTAGACCGACTCTACCATTGTGTTGTAGGGCAGACGATTATGCGATGTGGAGACATGTTCCTCAAAATAATATGAACAAAATGATGTCACTACTTCCATCAAATAAGCATTGCATATCGAGCCATCGACCGTTGTTTTTTTTCTAACATTATTTTTCAAATGTTTCAAATACCTATATTTTTTTATAGCGTTCTAACTAGTTAAACATATCAATTGAACACAATTGTATACAATAAAAATATCAAACAATACATGTAACTTATTACCTCTCAAACGGATACATCCACCGAAATTATATTGGGCCTGTAAGTATAGCCTCATGCGCCAAATGGATAGGAAGATGCTCCATTGAGTCGAAAAAACTTGGGGAAAGATTTTTTCTAACTTACATAATATTTTTGGAATTTTTTCATGTAAAAGTCGTAGAATTGCAACATTAAAATTTCTAGCTGTCAAATCTATAAAGAAAATGCTAAACTCACTTATTGCAATCTAAATGTCCTCATCCAAAAGATCCCGAAATGCAATCGGCAACAATCATTGCATGAATACATGGCAATCGTGACTTCATTCCAAACATCTTTAACTTCTTGGAGTCTACACAACATCCGATATTAGATGAGTAACCATTAGGAAAATACAATTTCTTAATCCAAGAACACAATACAAGTTTTCTCTGCTTGTCCAAGGCGTATCGTGCTTTTGGATATTTCTTAGATATTGGATCATAATGTAGTTCCGGCCAATGACAAATTTCCTTTAAGTCATCCCTGGACTTTGCATTATCTTTTGTCTTTCCTGGCACACTCATAATTGTGTTGAAAATATTATCAAACACATTTTTCTCGATGTCCATTACATCTAGATTGTGCCTTACAAGGTTTATTTTTCAATATGGTAAGTCTCACAATATGCTTCCTTTTTCCACCCACTATTCTTCGAGATTTCATTATTTACATCATCGGATCCTAATTCAGTGACCTTCATCAATCCTAATGCCTCAATTTCACCCAAGATATCTTCATCTAATTTATGGACCGGTGGCTTACTTTTCACAGTTCTACTTTTATGAAAACTAAATTTGTCTTTTCTTTCCTTCGAATGTCGCGACAAGAAATACCGATGATAATCAAACCAAGTCGCTTTCTCGCCAAACCTTAATTGATAGGCATCCGTGTCATCCATGCAATACCAGCAAGCTGTCCTCCCGTGCATGCTCCATCCCGACAACATGTTGTAAGCTGGGAAATCACTTACAGTCCACATCAATACATCGTAAGTAGGTACTCCCACATTCCACAAATGTGGCAATTCTTTCACCAATGGTTGGAGGAACAAGTCAAAATAGATATTCATGCATAATCTGGTATCAACAATGTATAAGCAAGAATACATGATATCAAAATACTCTCAATCCCTAAATATATCAAAACACAGTATTTCAAAACAACATACAAGAATACAAGCAACAAGAACAATGACTTACACTAGAAATGAAGAAGTGTGTTGCTCTGAGAGGTCGTAAGAGGAAATCACCAAGTACGGGGCCCTTCCCTTACTTCACTTTGGTCTATTTGCACCTATCATTACAAATTAGATAGTGAGTAACTGAGAGAAATCGAAAGTAATGCTAGTAGAATATAATAGTAATTCATGAATAACCAATAAAGCAGTCTAAGAATCATGCGGTAAATGAAAGATAGGTAAATAAATAGATCAAGATGCATGATAAACAAACTGATAGATAGCAACGATATTTGAGTGTCCTTCGAATAAAAAAAAGGCCCATAAGTAGTCTAAATCCACAACAATATCCACAATAGCAATGTCACAACATCGATAACCAGAAAATATCCACAACAATCCAGTACCTGGGTATCACATAACACTAGTGGTAGACAACACTCCTATAGGGATGTGCTCACGTTGGCCCAGTTAGTGCGGACTACATGGTACCTTCTTAACACACTTATGCCAATAACACCCAACTAAGGAATAATAGAATGGAATGTCAATCATAAGATCAATTCACACTCAGAACAATAGAGGAAATATGAATCACATGGTATTTTCTTACTAGCTTACTAACATACACATTTACTAGATATGTGTATTTACCTAACAACATCGCGACATAATACCATCATGCGACTCTAAATCATGGCTTTAGGTCCCCAACTACCTGTCAATGGTTTGAACCCCAATAGATATGGTTTATGGTCAAGATAAACCCCCAAAGTTTCTCAAGTTTTCGGTAAATTTCCCAAAACTTACATTAAGTCACTGTCCGGGACGCCTTAGGTGGCGCCGCCGTGCCTAAGCCCCCACGATGTCTTGATAACACCTAAAAAATACCCCACTGGTTTCAACGCAGTGGATGACGCCGCCGTGTAGAAATTCTCATGGCGTCTTCGTGGCGTGAACCTTAATATTGTTGATTTGGGCCTGACGGCGTGGTGACGCCGTTGCGTTTAAGGCTTCGCAGCGTCATCACGACGTCGTATTAGAGCCTCGGGTTTGGGCGCCATGGGAGACGTTATCGTATATAATGGCTTTGAGGTATCTCCATAGTGCTTTTGCGTAAAATTGAATCTATATGTTTGGGACGCCGCCACTACGTTGTGGGACTTATCGCTCATAGCGCCGCCATGCCCAAACCAAAACACTTTTTGGGGTCTCTCAGAACCTCGGCTCATGTTGTTGCGCTCTGCGCCTGTTCCCAACTTGTATGGGGGCCGTGACCATTCGAAATTGAAATCGAATCGTCGTGGAACATCTGGGAATTGGTCGAAATGACAATCATCCCAACATGTCAAAATCCGAAAAAATTAATGAAATAACTTCAAATCTCAATACTGACAACAAATTCTAGTGTTGATCGTTCTGTGGATCACCGAGGCATCGAGACTTTCGACTAAGTCGACGTCCCGGTACGACATATGTGGTCATCGCAACAAAATTCAACAAAAATACACGTACATGGTGGAAATAAATAAGGGAGTTGGAGTCTCACCGGAATTCCGACAAAATCAGTGAGCCTCTGATCATCGCCCAAGGTGGTTGGCCAAGTTTCTTGCTCACTATGTTTGGGAAGAGAAGAAGAGAATGAGAGGAGAAGAGAGAAGGAGAGAATGAAAGAAATGAGAAAACAAGTGAAGAGGTGGGCCTTTTATAGGCTCCCTCATCATCTACTTGTACGCGCACATCTCGAGGCAAATCCATTAGCTCCCTTTTTAAGTGGTCCACCAACTCTAACTTCTTGTGTTAATACTAATCAGTGACTTGGGTGTCTATTCATTAACTAGCTTCTTAGCCCGTTTTTACGTTCCCTGACCCGAACTGCACCTCAACTTGCACGTTGTGTGCTGTTGGTCTCGCCATGGACCTAGTTGATATAATTTGTCTAATTATTGTCCGAATAACTATTTATTAGTATTTTCTATGTTTTAAAGCCCCGTTTAGCCTAAGCGAAGCCTCACTCAGACTATCAGTATGCCACACAGGCTCTAGATTCGTACTAGACATATATATGAATACAAGCATCATAGAAGTAAAATTACATCGGTGTCGACTCCCAAGGTTCAAAATACTTGTCGTATCACGACAGCTGAGTCACGGTCCTAGAAATATGACACGTGCATATTGATTTTGAGGGTTGTTACAAATTTAAACGACAATGAAATTTCTCAAGACTTTCTCGGTCACTTTAAGTGGGATGGGCTTAAAAGTAAGACCGATGATTTTATCTTATTTCCTATTATCGAATTAGTCAAGACTACTTTTGAGGATAAAATTATTCTGGATCGAAAGTCACGAGAAGGTACAAGAATTTGAGGGCAAATTTTTTTCAGCAAGGGGAGAATGATGAAGATAGAGACCATAGATGTCATGTGTGAAAAAATTATTCAAGCATTGAATTCAAGCCTCGATACACCAGATCAGGCCTAACTAAATAAAGGATGTTCGGCTTGAAACTCTAATTAAGTCCCAGTACACCAGATCAGACCTAACTAGAGCCAACAGCCTTTTCTTCTAATCCCGATAACAACCTGTGTATTGCATATATCGAATAAAACTTAATTTCATAAAAAAAATCGCAAAAATTTAAAACTTTACTAATAATATTATACATTGTCTCAAAACTATATTATACAAAAATTCTTTGATTAGAAACGCAACCCAAACCCAGCTATATACATATAACATAATCAAACAACATATACAAATATACTTCAATATTATTACATTAAGAGAAGTCTTCGAAACCCTTAAAGCTTCCCTTTTCCTTTCTCCTCCGCAATAAATCGAGAACCTAAAATTAAATTGTTGGGTGAGCTCCTACATGCTCAGTAAGTGACTCTCAAATAGTTCATCCATTATCAACTAAATAACAAAACAAATGCATAATAATGTGAGTCCAACACATATTTAAAGAGGGTATCAACATAATTTAAACAATACATAAATGAATGCAATTTATAAGCCTTTTGCATCTGTACTGTAACTTAGGTTTTTATTTCATTAAAACAAAGAGTTGCACTCCCACATCACTCGTGAATTACCACTGACAGCTGATAATTCATAAGTGATGTGCTGCCAACTCAAATGGAAAGTATTGATCGGGATAATTTCTAAGTCATCTGGGCGCAGATGATGGAAAGCAACTCCACCACATTTCCAAACCCCATGCCGATCTATCCCATCAAACCTCTTTCTGATTTTTTCTTGATTTTCATTTGGAAACAACACAAAACATTTTAAGTCACTGTACAATGCCCCATTCCAATCTCTAATACTATGTGCTCTAGTATTAACTAATTACGTTGCATAATGGATGAAAAAGTCGAGTCCCACTTTCCTTAATCACTTTTTCTTAACCTTGCCTCATGATTTTCTTGTTCTCGAGGTTCACTTCCATCTCCTTGTGCTCGAAAACCTATGTCACATAGACTAATGTTAACCTATGGTCTACATTATAATTTATAAACCCAATTCTAAATACAAACTCTAAGAAATTCTCTTAACTAATCTCATTATTCTCATTCCTTATTATTTATCACGTCGAACTAAGGCTAACGTGATATTTCGCATTTCTATTATCTTTATTCTCATTTCTCACTGTCCATCGTGTCGCACCAAGGCTAACGTGATGTCAAACACTTAACAATTCCCTTTTTCTCGAACATCCAGTGCACTGGCTATTGCCCTAGCGCGCTGGCCCTTGGGTTCCTGCAACAGGGCTGAATTAGCTCTCTTGTAGTTAATCAAAAATCTGTTTTTCTTGAGCAGTCAGTGCGCTAGCTGCTGGTTTCCTGTAATAGAGCCGATTTGGCTTTGTTGCAGTTCCTCTCTCAACAAATCCTTACAATACCTACAACCTCAGAGAGGAATACCCATACATCACATATTTATATAAATTTCAGCAACAACAATCAATCATCAAGAACTTCAACAATAATTCCATTACAAATCCGAAAATCCCAAATCACAACCTAATTTATCAATTCATCAACACAATCTAATTTCTACTCAACTAATGATTCAAATGATCCTTGTACCTCACCAAACCCATTAAAACCGAACCCCCAACATTGATTCAACTTCACCTTCATTTTCCCAAATTCCCGAAACCTATAAATTGAAAGAAAGCATCCAAGACTTACCCAACTCGCGAGAACAACTCCCCACTGGTTAGCCTCTTTGTCTCCCTCATGTTTCGCAGCTCTATCTCTCTCTCTCTCTCGCGTCTCCTTTCTCCCCGTTCACCCCCTTCCACCCGCTCTTCTCTCTTTCTCTTTCACACCATTTCGATACAACAGAGGCGATGGAGGGTTTTTGTTTGTAAACACAACATTGCCTCGAGATGCGTATTTACTGATCTCGAGGTCACTTAAACCTTATCCTTTCCTATATATATTTAATAATTTCGATATATAATATATATACACACACATAACCCATTATTTATATACATACTATACACACATCTATATAACTCCGACCCTCTCACACCAACGAGTTTACTCGAGCGTATTCGCACTCTTAACACTCTACTGGCATTTATGCCTTCATAATTTACCTAGGTTATCCTATTTTCTACTTATCAATACCACATAATTATATAATACACACCATACAAACAAAATTGCATTCACTACAACACACCATACATGCTATTTAAGATACGCCGACCCTAATTCCAAATCTATCTCTTTGTGATTAACTATTCAGTTTAACACTAATTACTAAATTCAAGGTACCGATGGTTACAGTGTCCCCAATTTAGAATGTATTTCGTCCTCGAAATTTAAAGAAGATAAATTACCTAACATTTCAAAGAGAAATGGAAACTGTTCCCACATATAAGATTCGCGTTCCCGGTTAACTCATTATCGCCATGGAATTGCCATTTCACCTTAACCAAGAAAATTTCCTTGGTTTTCAGCTTCTGAATCTTACAATCAAGAATCTTAATTGGTTGCTCGTCATAAGATAAGTCCTCTCGAAGATCAAACTCATTCCAATCAACTTTAGGAGTGAATTTAGTTTCAGTTTTACGAAGCATTGAAACATGAAATACATTATGAACTCCCGCAAGTTGAGGTGGCAACTCCAATCTGTAGGCAATTAGACCAATCCTATCCAAGACTCGAAATGGCCCAATATATTTAGGTGCTAACTAACCTCTCAACCTAAATCTGTATAAACCCTTTATAGGTGAAACCTTCAAAAGCACATAATCATCTTTTGAATATTCTAAAAACCTATGATGTCTGTCAGCGTACCTTTTCTGTCTTAATTGTGCTGTAGTCAATCGTTGACGAATCTGCTGAATTCTTTCTATATAGTCCTGTATCAATTCAGGCCCCAATATCACTATGTCTCCTACCTCCGCTCAACACGCCTGTGAACGGCAAGTTCGACCATATAACGCCTCAAAAGGCACCATTCCAATGTTGGCCTGATAATTATTACTATAAGAGAACTCACACAAATGAATATATTTCTCCGAGCTGCCTCCAAACTCTAAGAAATAAGCTCGAAGCATATCCTCTAATACCGGAATCAATCGCTCAGTCTGACCATCAGTCTGAGGATGATAAGCTATACTGAGATTAAGTGTAGTTACCAACTGCTTCTGTAGTCCCTGCTACAATCTGGAAGTAAATATGTGGTCTCTATCAGAAGTAATGGATACTGGAACTCCGTGGAACCTCAGAATTTCACGAACATACAGCTCACATAACTGGTTCATAGGATATTTCATAGACACTGGTAAGAAATGAACAGACTTTGTCAACCTATCCACTATAACCCATACTGCATCATGTTTACGCTGAGTTAAGGGTAAATCAGAAACAAAATCCTTAGATATATGTTCCCATTTCCACTCAGGAATAGGAAAAGAGTGCAACAGCCTCCAAGTTTTCTATGTTTATCCTTAACTTGCTGACAAATATCACATTTCATCACAAAATCTATAATGTCTGTCTTTATTCTAGACCACCAATATATACGTATCTTATTATGATACATCTTGGTATTACCTGATGAATAGAATAAAAAGACCTGTGTGCCTCCTGAAGCAACTCTTGCCTCAATTGCTCCAGAGCTGAAATCCACAATCTATCCTAAAAACATATCACACCTTGATCAGAAACTGACCAATCAGGATGATCAACACTACACGCTAACCTCTAATGCGCTACGTAATCCTGATCAGTTTTCTGACAATCTACAATCCTCTAAATGATCTCGGGTTCCGCTCGAACCTGAGTACAATAAAATCGACTAATAGTGCGAGAATTTGTACTTCCAACTGATGACATACCAGATGGACTTTCACGAATCATCATCACTAAAGCTTCCTCAAGAAGTTAAAATTGAGAAGCTCGAGTAGTAGCTATTGTTTCTCTACTAGTTCTTCTCCTGCTTAAGGCATCAGCAACAACATTTGCTTTGCCTGGATGATACTACAAAGTAAATTCATAATCCTTAAGAAACTCTAACCTTCTACGTTGCCTCATATTAAGTTCTCTTTGTGTAAACAAATATTTCAAACTTTTATGATCTGAGTATACCATAAATTTCTCACCATACAAACAATGCCTCCATATTTTCAAAGCAAACACTACTGCAGCAAACTCAAGATCATGAATTGGATAATTCTTTTCATGTACCTTAAGTTGCCTTAAAGCATAGGCTACAACCCTGCCATCTTGCATCTACACACAACCCAAACCTGAATGGGAAACATCAGTATACATAGTTAATTCCTTCCTGATTCAGGTAATGTAAGAACAAGTGTTGTAGTTAATCTATACTTTAATTCCTCAAATGCATCCTTACACTCATCAGACCAAACAAACTCAACATCTTTCTATGTTAGCCGAGTAAGAGGAAGTGCGATTACAGAGAATCCCTCAACAAATCGCCTGTAATAGCCCGCTAACCCCAGAAAACTACAAACATCTGACACCATTGTAGGATTAGGCCATTTTTAATTGCCTCCACCTTAGCAAAATCAACTGAAATACCTTCAGCATTCACTACGTGCCCAAACTTAACTTTAGTTACCTAAAATTCACATTTGCTAAGTTTGGCATAGAGCCTATTATCCTTGAGAGTCTGCAATGTAACTCTGAGGTGATGCGAATGCTCTTCCTGAGTCATTAAATAGATCATAATATCATCAATGAATACTATGAGAAAATGATCCAGATGAGGTTTAAAAACTCTATGCATTAGATCCATAAACATAGCAAGAGCATTAGTAAGCCCAAATGGCATTACTGAGAACTCATAATGACCATAACGACTAGTAAAGGCTGTCAAAGATATGTCCGAATATCTAACTCTCAACTGATGATAACCAAACCTCAAATCAACATTTGAAAACCATTTAGTACCCTTCATTTGATCAAATAAATCATCAATTCTAGGCAATGGATACTTATTCCTGATAGTCATCCTATTCAACTGCCTATAATCAATACACATATGCAGGGTACCATCCTTTTTCTTCACAAAAAGGACAGGTGCTCCCCATGGTGACATGCTAGGTCAAATGGATCCTTTCTTTAACAACTCCTCAATCTGAACCTGTAACTCCCGTAATTCCTTAGGTGTCATACGATACGGAGGAATTGATATAGGTTTTGTGCCAGGTATAGTCTCAATAATAAAATCAATAACTCGTGGTGGTGGCAGTCCAGGTAGTTCAGATGGAAAGACTTCTGGGAATTCACACACCATAGGAATTTCCTCAATCTTAATCTCATGACTAGGTCTATTCAATGTCGTAGCCCCTACACACATCTTACTTCCCCTGGAGTAGCTATCCGACCCCGAGTCACGAATCATTTCGGAATATATACTTGATACACTACCCCCAGATAGATTTGGAACATCAAAGACGACTCGTTTCTGAAAACAATCAATACTAGCCCGATACATGGATAACCAATCCATACCTAAGAGTGCATCATATTCTAAGTATTCCATTATCCTAAGACTGATAGGAAATTCATTCCCCCCAATTTTGATTTCACAATTCCTACAAGTCAGGTTAGGATAAAGTTTCTCGCTCATTGTTGTGCTTAGGATTAACAATTTGTTGGCTCTAATAGGTTTCAATTTCAATTCATCTACCATTTCACCAGAAATAAAAAGAAACTGTAAAAAAATCAATCAAAACATGCATATCTCGACTACAAATATTAATGATACCTTCCACCAACCTCCGGGTAGCCTCAGGGTCTGCCTCAGCCACTGCATGCGTCTACCCTCATGAAATATGAACCATACTGTCTCGCGCAGTATCAGTTACTGGTAAAGGACATTCTTGCTAAATGTGTCATGTCTATCCACAACGATAGCAAATAACATTGGGTCGACGAAACACTGCTCTAGCCTGAGAAATCTGCACAGAGCTACTCTGTCGAAACCCAGATTGACCTCTACCTCTACCTTTGCCTCTTGACAATGATACTGGTGGAGGTGGTCATGCAACTGAAGCCTGTGAAATAGCAGGTACAGAAACTGGTGCACTAACATGTGTGATAATCTGCAACACTAATTGACTAGGTGCTCCTAACACTGAAGAACCCTCAACTGTTGTCCTATTACCATCATGTTGCTGAAAGAAATATTGGTTTCTCTTACGCCCAAATGACTACCCTGGTTGAATATTCACAATCTTTTTAGCCCTTTGACTCCAAGGGTACTATGGAGATGGTGGTAACCGTACTATCGCTGCTGGAAGTCTAGCCATAATAGCCATCTCAACTTCCATAGCACTTTCAAAAATAAAACCAAAACTAGTGCGCGGATGAGAGGACACCACAATATGTATCTCCATCTCCAAACCATTAATGAATAGATCTATTTTATTCTCCTCTAACTCTACTAATTTAGGTGCAAATTCACTCAACTCATTAAATTTCTGTTCATATTCCCTCACAGTCATAGTTCCCTATTTCAAATTTATAAACTCGTCCTTCTTCCTGTTCCGAACCGGTTTGGGAAAATACTGCTTATAAAAACTAATTATGAACTCAGGCCATATGGTAGAGACTTTACCTTCCCTTTCTAGGGATCTCCACCATTTCCTAGCCGCATCCACCAACACAAAAGCCACTAATCTAACCTTAAACCGATCCTCTACCTCAACAACTTCAAATTGTTGTTCCATCTCCAACACCCAAAGTTCAGCCAGTCTATCCACCATACTGCCATTAAATATCATAATATCATACTTCATAAATTCTTTCTAGTTCGCAAATATAGAAATTTCTCAACATCTACCAGTGCCATTGGAATAGCAGGAATTGTTTCCTAAAGCGGTGCTTGACTCTGTACCCCAATATAACTACTGGAATTGCAACATTCTCCACTTCTCCCTCAGCTCTACTGGCCTCAGGATTGGCCACCAGTTGAGTGTCTACTCGTACATCAGGAGGAGGTACTATTTGGGCCATCAATGTAACCAACATTCTATTTTGAGGCTCCAGTACTTCCTGTAATTGCTTTTCCATGCGCTCTTTCCATTCTATAGATATACATAAATTCAACAAATAATGTATAATTATGCAGTTATTTAATTCTATCCCCCTAAATCATGATAAAACTTTGTTATCAGGTTTACATTCTTCTAATAAGCGAAGCTTATTTAAAACTAGTCTCTGATACCAACTGCATCAGAGCTATTACTTAATTCAATAGTAGTTCATAAGTGATAAACATGGTTCTATAAAATCTTAACTCTGATACCAATGTAACATCTCCTCTCCTAAATAAAGGATGTTCGGCCTGGAACTCTAATTAAGCCCCGATACACCAAATCAGGCCTAACTAGAGCCAACGGCCTTTTCTTCTAATCCCTAATAACAACCTGTGTATCACATATATCGAATAAAACTTAATTTAATAAAAAAAAACAGCAAAAATTTAAAACTTTTCTAATAATATTATACATTGTCTCAACACTATATTATACAAAAATTCTTTGATTAGAACCGCAACCCAAACCCAGGTATATACATATAATATAATCAAACAATATATACATATATACTTCAGTATCATTACATTAAGAGAAGTCTTCAACCCTTAAAGCTTCTCTTTTCCTTTCTCCTTTACAGTAGATCGAGAACCTGAAATTGAATTGTTGGGTGAGCTCCTACATGCTCAATAAGTGACTTTCAAATAGTTCATCCATTATCAACTAAATAACAAGACAAATGCATAACAATATGAGTCCAACACATATTTAAAGAGGGTATCAACACAATATAAACAATACATAAATGAATGCAATTTCATAAGTCATTTGCATTTGTACTGTAACTTAGGTTTTAATTTCATTAAAACAAAAAGTCGCACTCCCACATCACTCATGAATTACTACTGACAGCTGATAATTCATAAGTGATGTGCTGCCAACTCAAATGGAAAGCATTGATCAGGATAATTCTCAAGTCATTGGGGGCAGTGATGAGAAACAACTCCACCATAGTTCTAAACCTCAGGCCGATCTGTCCTGCCAAATCTCTTTCCAATTTTTCCTTGATTTTCATTTGGAAAACAACACAAAACATTTTAAGTCACAGTACAATGCCCCATTCCCAGTCTCTAATACTATGTGCTCTAGTATTAACTAATTAAGTTGCATAATGGATGAAAAAGTCGAGTCCCACTTACCTTGATCACTTTTTCTTAACCTTGCCTCTTGATTTCCTTGCACTTGAGGTTCACTTCCATCTCCTTGTGCTCGAAAACCTATGCACATAGACTAATGTTAACCTACAATCTACATTATAATTTATAAACCCAATTCTAAATCCAAACTCTACGAAATTCCCTCAACTAATCTCATTATTCTCATTCCTTATTATTTATCATGTCAAACTAAAGCTAACACGATATTTCGCATTTCTATTGTCTTTATTCTCATTTCTCACTGTCCATCGTGTCGCACCAAGGTTAACGCAATGTCAAACACTTCACAATTCCCTTTTTCTCGAACATCCAGCGTGTCTTGGCTTTGGGTTCCTGCAATAGAGCTGAATTAGCTCTATTGCAGTTAATCGAAAATCTATTTTTCTTGAGCGGTTAGCGTGCTGGCTACTGGTTTCCTTCAACAGAGCCGATTCGACTCTGTTGCACTTCCTCTCTCAACCAATTCTCAAAATACTTGCAACCTCAAAGAGGAACACCCACACATCACATATTTATATAAATTTTAGCAACAACAATCAATCATCAAGAACTTCAACAATAATTCCATCACAAATCCAAAAATCCTTAATCACAACCTAATTTATCAATTCATCAACACAATCTAATTTCCACCCAACTAATGATTCAAATGATCCTTGTACCTCACCAAACCCATTAAAACCGAACCCCCCAACATTGATTCAACTTCACCTTCGTTTTTCCAAATTCCTGAAACCCACAAATTGAAAGAAAGCATTCAAGACTTACCCAACTCGCGAGAACAACTCCCACTGGTTGACCTCTTCATCTCCCTTACGTTCCCCAACTCTATTTCTCTCTCTTACGTCTCCTTTCTCCTCGTTCTCCCCCTTCCAGTCGCTCTTCTCTCTTTCTTTCTCACACGATTTTGATACAACAAAGGCGGTGGAGGGTTTTTGGTTTTAAACCCAACCTTGCCTTGAGATGCAAATTTGCTCATCTCGAGGTCACTTAAACCTTATCCTTTCCTATATATATATTTAATAATTTCGATATGTCAATATATATATATATACACATAACCCATTATTTATATACATACTATACACACATCTATATAATTCTGACCCTCTCGCGCCGACGAGTTTACTCGGGCATATTCGCGCTCTCACCACTCTACCGGCATTCATGCCTTCACAAATTACTCAAGTTATCCCATTTTCTACTTATCAATACCACATAATTATATAATACACACCACACAAACACAATTATGTGTCCTTTTTGTGTCAAAGTTAGAGTCTAAATAGGAATTAGTGGTAGTAAGAGTTTTATTAGAATTACAGTTAATGTGTCTTTTAGTATTCTATTAGAATTAAGAGTCTTATTATTTTACAAACCTATATAAAGGCTACATTTGTAATAGTTTAAAGGTGGATTATTGAATTTTTTTATAAAGAACTGAATTTCTTTTCTTGAGAATTTGGTGTTAATTCTCTTTAGCCCTAGGTTGTTTTGTTCAAACTGTCGAATAATCAATTTGGAAGATCACCGCTGCGTCATGGCCCCTTGTGTGGAACCACAAAGAATTGCAAAAAGAAAAATTCTCACAAAAAAAAAAACTCTGACCTCTCATCAGTTACACGTAACAACTTCAATTACACCTCCAACAAATTATGTGCACAGTAAATTTTTGGGATTATTCCTATTGAACAATCGGGCCCAGATTGGGCCTAGGCCGGTTTTTTTTTTTTTTTTCAAGAACTTATGTACAAAAACTAGAATGTGTTTGCATAATCTTAAAAATTATTTTCTTTTTTAGATAAAAAGTTAATTTTTTATTTGAAAAGAAAATGTCTTTCAATATAAAAAAAAACACTCTACTTCAAAATAATGTCTAATACAATGCACCACAACAAAGGTTGAAGTAAAAAATGGTATCAACATATATATTACAAAAATAAACTAAAATTAATCATTCTCAAAAATGAACGAAGCTCAATCCAATCTTGCAGTTATAACACCAATGTCGATTAGGTTATAACCAATATATAGGAAGGAACAAAAAGGTGTGGAACACTAGCTAGCTCCCACCCATGCCCTCTTTTATACCATTCTGCCTCGGTAAAAAATCAAGATTAATGCTTTTCTAACCTACATATCTCGAGGTTAATCGTTAGGAGGATGAGGATGCCGAATCAGCAAGCATAACTCTAACGACGTACAACACGCCAAAACGATGTTGATCCTCCTATGCTTTGTGGGCCGTTTTGGCTCTACTCCAACTCTCTTTGAATTCAGATTTATTTCTAGCTTTTCAGTAAAAGTCGTGCTATGTTGACCCCGATATCCTCTCAAGACATTTCATTAATCAGGTACCACAATAATTTATCAAGGCATCTCGAGACTTTTATCAAAATGTCCTTAATTTGTAAAGCAACACATCTCATTATCTAAGACACATGTTAAAGTGATCTCAGCCATGTCTTGTCCTTGTATTACCATGTCGAGCTATACCAATCGACATCCAAATAAGGATAGTCAAACAACCAATTCGATGGGAGACCGCCGAGACTATACAAGTGGTCTCGGTGGGTTGTGTCTAGACACATTTATATGTCTTGGTTGACACCAACCGACACAACAACCTATGTCTCGGTCATATGCATCTGAGGCCATAAGTTCGATCATTTCCCACCAAAACCTGAAATGTAATGTCGATTAATGCAGTGTCGTGTTATGGGCACCCTACCGATTACTTTGGACACTTTGGGGGGGCAAATGTGACATTTTTTTTGAGAACCAACATAAATAAAAAAAATTCGGGGTGCCCTAAATTTCCAAGAAAGTCCCTTCCATTGTGTATTATAGTTTCGTACCTATAACTATATGATTATTTGGATGTGAAGAACACGGGTCTTCACCTAAAAACACTGGTAGGCCCAAAAGTTGCCAGACCTAAGCTATAGCCCAAAAGAATGAAAATTTCTTAGTTGTTTTATATGTAATTACCCTATAATTAAAGCATAGACCATCAATTAAAAAATATGTAACTCACCTACTTGTCTCAAAAAATGGAAAAAGGATACATTTATAATGTGATGATCAACACATATTTACTAAAAAGTGTTTTTTGTTGGAGACAAATAGATTTTATATCATGATGTATGTACACCTATATTAAAATTTGAACAAGCAATCTCAACTACTGTGTAGGAAATGTATGTATAAAATTAAAGTATGTCACATATATACCGATTATATGACAAAGGACACCGTTAGACTTAGTTTTTATTTTTAGATTAGGACACCAATTGATCTCACTAGAGATCTCCTCGAATCTCACATATCGCACCACCCAAGTCAGCTCGCATGATTTACTATTGCAACTTTAGGGTGCTTAATTAGGATTTTCGGCCGTTGGCTATCTCATGATCTACTATTGCAACTTTAGGGTTTTTGGTCGTTGGCTCACCGCAAACTTCAAAATTTGTCTCTTTTCTCCCTTTCCTTATTTGCGCAAGTGCAGAGAAAAGCAACCAATGGTGTGTCTTCAACAAGTTCTCTTCACCAAGGATGGCAACATTAATTTGAAGTATGCTTCCATCCCCTATATATGTTTATGAAAGCCTCCCCAGGTGTTCCCTCTTACCACCTGTTTACATACCCTTTTTGGACAATTTGACCCTCTTTTTTTTTGCCATTGTAATATCCCATCCGTTACATGCCACTGCAATAAGTCTTTTTTTTTTCTCCAATAAGACTTGAACTGATGACCTTGTACTTCTAAACACCATATCAAACTATTGGGTCACCGAATTGATTGGTCTTTTTTTTTAATCGACTTAACCCTAAATCCTTCTTTGATTTGTGCAGTTTTGACATAGCCATAGTTTCAATCGGTACTTAATAATTTCCTTATTAATAAATTCAAAGTATGGTTAGCTTTAGGGAATTTGAAATCCTTATATTTTTGGTTGTACTGGTGCACATCACCGATCAGCTTTTGTCTATTTCCTTGTTAGTTGATACATGAAGGTGGAGACTGAAAGCTGATGCTAAAGTCATGGTAAATGTTTTGTTTTAAAAGGCTAGATGCATGTACATGGTCTATGCTCCACACTAGCTTATAGCCATGCATAAATGTGGGGTAATATAGAAGAGTTTTTTCTTTTCTTGTTTTTTTTTTATTTTCTTTTAATGGCAGGTGAGCTATTTTGGGCATGCACCAGAAGTATATCATACACGATATGCACTTAGTGGTGCATCTCTTGATTTCTTGCATCTGAGGAACACCAACAATGTCTTTTGTTGGTTATATTAATAGCATTACATTGATGTTTATTTTCACCGCAAATACATGTCACTTTGACTACCCGCATCTTTGGCTGATCCCTGGACACTTTTTTTTAACAATATTAATGGACACACTTGGCACGGTGTGTACGCGTGCGTGTCGGACTTGCGTGCCCGTTATATCAACAATTCTCTATCTTTTTATATTTTAGATAACATTTAGAATTATCTTTGGTTTTTGCTTGTGCAAGTTCTTATTTGCATTGAATTATTGTTCTGAAAAGACTTAAAAAAATAGCTTTTAATTCTCAAAAAAAAAAAATAGTGTTTTAAAATTGTTCTTGGAAGTTGTATATTTATGAGGATTTAATACATTCTGTGACAGCTGTTTTAGTGACTAATATCAATCTTCAATTCTTCGTCACAACTGTTTTCGTCGTCTTTAGTGCATTTTTACCCTCCTTTGATATTAGTCATCCGACCAAGGTGCACATGCTACGTACAGAACCTTCTCACGAAACAGATTGCTTAAACGATCCTCTCATCTCATACCACTCCATTTGAATCTCTGTCACACCTAAAAGAGTGTAGGAGATCGATGTATAAAACCCACCAATGCCACCATGCATTTTAGAGACTCTTTTTGGGTTGGGTACTTAAAAAAAGGAATAACTTGGGTGTATATATAAACTTAATATGCAAGCTAGCCTCAAGTTCAGGTATTTGGGTGGGGGTGCTATAGAGAATTAATCCACTCCATTATAGGTTAAGTAGGGGTGACAATTCGTGTCGGCAAGTCATAAACGTATCATGTGGTAAACATATCATGACCCATATAATACAAATCCATGACATGACATGTGTATCAATCGTGTTAATCGTTTTTTGTCTAAATGGGTCGTGTTATAAATATGTCGGTATTCATCTTACATGTTTATTAAATATTTTATTAAAAATTTTTAATTTATTTAAATTTTTATAATTTGTTTACTACATTTTTATAAATATCTATATGAATAAATTTAAATGAACATAATTAAATAGGCAATAAAATATAATTGATATATCTTAAGTTTTACTTTCTCTTTAGTGTTAATAATGAAGAGAAAATGACTTGTAACAAATAACATATAGAAGACAACAAGAATCCTCTAAAAACATGTAATTTTTATATTTTTTAATAAATAATTATTAATAAAATTTTAAACCTGAATAATATATTAAAAGTAGAATAAATATTTTCTCTAAAAATAAAATTAAGTATTGAAATAATATATGCAAATAAAAAATAAATCATATTATTAACATGTATTCAAATAGGTGAATTTTTTAATAATTTATTTATTATAATATATTTATTATTTATACATCACTCCTTAATCGTGTTAAGCGAGTTATAAATGAGCCAAACATATTAACAATGTTAATATCTTTTTTATTAACCGTGTATAAACAAGTTAACTTGTTTATGCCAAAAAGATAAAACTTCGGGAGATCATGGTTTGATTCCCCACTAAAGTAAAAAATAAAAATAAAAAAATAAAAAAAGACTTAACCCATTTATGTCAAATCTATGATATATTTATTACATATTGTGTATGTCATGTTAAACATTTTATAACCTAAATAGTCAATCATAGGTTGAACATGGTAAGTGTTGGGGGAAAGTTGTCTTATTGCTTTTATGGGTAAATTTCCTCATTGGATTTTTTATTTTTAACAAAAGTTTTATTTGATGAAGCCATCTGGCACATTAATTGCTCTCACTGGATCCCTTTTCTAGAATATGCACATCCAAAGTAATTAAGCCAAGAGATAAGGTTATCAATTTTTTTTAAAGAAAAGGTCATCATCAATTTAGAAAATGCATTATCACTTACCAAATGAATTTTTATAAGAGATTATATGATTTTAATTCACACCATTTTTGTGATAACATTTAAAATAATATTTTTTTTGTTTAATCATTTAATCAAGCACTTAAAGTGTCACTACTAAAAACAATATTGTAATTTCATACCACAACAATTTAATTCCATTTCCATACATCATTTTTAATATCATCCATCTAATATAAATAAATGGTTCCAAATTAATTATGCATTTCAAAATAGTCGTGCCCTAGTAAGGGGCGGTGCTATAAGCGCCCAATTTTTGTAAGGACAAGCGAGTATTACATATATACAATTTATGTTAGGCACTCCGTCAATTTGAGTTTGTGGTGCCTTAATTTAGCCAAGCCCTTGAGTAAACCCAAATTGTTCGGTCAATCAATCAATGTCTCAATTTTCTTCAATGCATAAACACATTATTCAGTTTTCTTCAATACCTCAATTTCCAGTTGTTTTTGTCTAGTGGGCTCAAAAGTGAGGGTCACGCTGGATTACAGAAGTTGCTCCTTACATTTAGTTTTGATTTGAGACCATTATATTTTCATGATTCACTGCTGCACTTCACCGGACCAGCTTTTCGTTTATATCCCACAGAATACCCTACTCTCTTAAGGCAGTGTGCCACACCACTCTCCTTTTTTTTTTTTTTTTTTGACCGAATTACTACACTACCCTTTACTTTCGCAGTTATATCTCAAACAAAAGGGGTTAATTTCACATAGGTCATTAAAGTTTACATTTTGTAACATTTTAGTCACTAAATTATACTTTGTAACAAAATAATCATCAAACTTTTTAAAGTGCTTCACTAAAGTCGCTCTGCTCTCTTTTCGATTATTTTGACTAACTTTGAGATTTATATTATTTCTCTTCTATATCGATTTTTTCTAATCAAGATGATCATCTAACCATTCTTTCTAATTGTGTCAAAAATAATGTCTTAAGACACACATCACATATAAGAAAAAGAGAGCTTAAAAAAAATTAATTTTATGAGGTTGGCAGCACTGGCTTGTAGTGGACTCATCAGGAGTAAGGGATTGTATATTTCTGGGTGGAACAAATATTCTTTTTAGCCTTGATTTGGTCTCTTTCCTTATTCCTAAAAAAGTCTCTCACTATCAGACACAACAGCCTTTTTATCTGCATCAAAAGACAAAAGATAACGGCACGCCTCCGTACAAGATATTTCTGAAATGGCGATGTACCAACCAGTACGGTTAGTACTAGCATATGAGAAAAGTCTCAATTGCCCCCATATCTCCTACAGTGTGAGCCTGTGAGGAGTGAGTTCACTGAGTTGGGCCATAAACTTCTGAAAACCCACATCAATGAGAAGGTCCGTGATAGACGAGTTGGAAGGAATTGTGTTTTAGGTGATGAATTAGGGGACGGACTTGGGAGCGGAATGAAGCCTGGGCTTATTAACCGAGCAGGCCAATGGTTTGCAAGTCTTGGCCCAAGTAAGGGAGGTTAATAGTGGAATTTGGAGTACTCAGTGTCAATGCTAGACTACTAGCTACTAGTAGAAGAATCATGTGGTGTATATATATATATAATGCCAATCCTCCCAAGGGCCCAATTAAAACTA
Source organism: Stephania japonica (assembly GCA_039657345.1). Classification (NCBI taxonomy): domain Eukaryota; kingdom Viridiplantae; phylum Streptophyta; class Magnoliopsida; order Ranunculales; family Menispermaceae; genus Stephania; species Stephania japonica. The sequence goes on along the minus strand of CM077563.1, from coordinate 14,635,566 downwards.
AAAAAGACTTATTGACAAAAGTGCCCTTAAATACTAAAATCTCATTGGATAAAATTAACAAAAATTTAGGGGTATTTGTGTAAATCTCATTTAACTAAAATTTGTACATACGGTTCATATGGTGTGAATTTAAATTTAATAATTATTCCCACAATTCTTGCAAGAGAGAGATCGATGACAATTGAGAGAGAGAGAGAGAGAGAGAGAGAGAGAGAGAGAGAGATTAATGAAGAGAGGGAGAAAATTATGGAAAGAGAATATGATGTGCCTCGAGAGATGGACACACGAAAATCGAGGGATGTTAATTAAACAGGTGCGTGTATTCTTTCTGATAGAAAATTGAGGGAGACAAATACTGAAAAGCTAAGAATAAAGCTGAATTGAAAGAGAATGTGGGAGCAGAGCCACAACGGCCCCAAAAGCAGAGGAGGATCAACATCGTTTTGGCGTGTTTTCATGTGCTTGAGAGCCGCATGTGACTGCTGATTCGGCGTCCTCATCCTCCTAACGATAACCCTCGAGATATGTAGGTTAGAAAAGCATTAATTTTGATTTTTCTTTGACCAAGGCAAAACGGCTATAAAAGGGAATGGGTGGGAGCTAGTGTTCCTCACCATTTCTTTCTTCTTATTCACTGCATGCTCTTCCTAAATCTCGCTTGAGACATATATCGTTGCTTGCTCTTCTCTCTGCTGCACGCTGCAACCTCCACCACTTCCACAACGCCTTCACTGGTTAAACCCATGCATCTCATGCAAACATTGCTGTTGCTTTTCATTTAATTTCGCATCAATCTATCTTTACTTTACCAGAATGTTTTGCTCATTAATTATTAATTGTTTTACTTTGCTTGCATCAGGACAATGGCCGGAGATAAGAAAGACAATCCTCCATTAGATTTGGAAAAAGGGTTGAAGAGACTTGCTGGTCATGAAAGAGAAATTAAGGAAGCTGATGATGACCTGCTTCTTGATGATGGTAATCAAAAAAGACAGTTGACTGAACCTAGATCCAGCAGTAGAAAGAATGATCGGATTAGCCTAAAGGATCCACTCTTGCCGATATCCATCATCAATCCAGGCACTGACGTCCCCGGATCCAGCTCCGGTGGCGGTGGTGGTTTCAACCCCGGTGATGGTAGTGGTTCCAGCTCCGGTGGCGGTGACAATGACGTTGAAGTTGAAAAACAGAAGGTAATAAATTGTATATTGGCTTTTGTTTGTCTGATTTTTTTTTTTCTCACAAGTTGCTTTCTAATTAAATTAAAAAAAAAAATGCAGGAATGGAGGACCAATTATTTGGCCCTTGCCATTTCCTTCCTAGGATCAGTCTTCACTGGAAGGGCACTTTTTCGGCCTCACGACAATGCAGTCTTCGCTAGGATTATGCTGATCGCAATCTTCGTGGGTGCAGGACTCATCCTAGTGTTGAGTTGGATAGGTGATTCCATCAAGAAGGGGAGCAAGTTTTCAACCCTGATAAAATGGTTATTGCCATTTTTGGCTCTTGCCCTCACTATTGCAGGAGGTGTGTGGATCGGAATGAATTGAAGCTATAGTCCTAAGTACTCTTGATTATCACTTCCTACGTACCTAGACTTTTTTTTTTGTGCTATTTCAAGAACATTCTGCTAGGAGTGTGGACTAGCTTTATTTGTTTATGGATTACTGTAACTAAGACAGGTTAATTGTGAGTTTAATTTGAGAATGCTTGCTAGAATGACACTGCCCCAAGGAACAATTGGATGTGACTTGGGGGGTGTCAATCTTTTTGGGTTGTTCTTTTGTTTGCTAATTGATCGAGCAGCTAGGAAGCGAAGTCGGCCGGGTGACTACTGAAAAGACAAAGACTAGCTAGAGTGGAAGAAAAATCAAGCCATGCTCGCGTGCTTGCTGGCAGTGCATATGGCGATCGATCGAGCTAGGGAGATCAATTTTGAAGAGACCAATGAAGATAGTAGAAGGGACATATGTTGTTAATGTTCTGTTTTTGAAACTTAATCAGATTAGGTTCCTATATAGCTATCATTGTTGTTAGTCGCAACAGTCATTCAATGCGAAGATGGGGTGCCCATTGATCGGTAATTACTTGTGATCGAACGAGGTTGATGCATGCATGTTCTGGTTTCACACTACGTACTAGCTAGAGTCCATTAATTAAAACCTCTTTTTCTTTCATTTTTTTTTAGTAGGAAAACCCTCTCTTTCATGTGTTGTATATATATATATATATATAGTAGTTTCATAACGTGCTCGCTTCGCTCGCTGGAATTTAATTAAAGAAAGAAATAATTTTAATTACGTACCAAACTATAAAAAAAGACAAGATAAATATAAAACTCTAGTATAAATATATTATACTAAGGCATCTGATCAATTATAGATACATTGATGTATATCTTTAGAAATTGCGTTGAATAGTATATGAACCGATTTTAAAAAAAAATATATGAAGAGAAAGATTATAACCATCAACACAAAAAGTAGATATATGTAACCATAGGTAATTGAAAGATTGTACAGATTATAAACATGGAAGAAAGGAGAGCCCCTATGTTTATTCTAATTCAAAGCAACAGTAGATGCACAAAGAAGTAGCGAGGGAGAGAGGCAAAGTGAAAGCAAGTAGATTTTGTCTTTGTTTGATCAATCTATATATATATATATATATAGTTTCTACAATACAATGTATTTTTTGGAGTCCTATTGAGTTGTAATAGTATTGTAAGTTTAGTTTGTGTTTAAAAGCAGAAATGAAACTTATTTAGTTGCTTTGAGAGTCGTTCATATTTCATAGTGGCAGTGTCTTGCCAGTACAGATAATCTTTTCTACTTAGAATTCTCCATAAGAACAGTAATTCAGTGTTCTTTTTCTAAAATTCCTATTTCTGCATGTCTAAATTTGATCTTCGATGAAGTCATTCATTTTCAGTAGAGGAGAAATATTACTCAATGAAAAAACAAACTAAATTAGGATAGTACCACAGGCTCAAAATGTCCTCAAATAGATTCTAGCAATATTATATGATCTACCAGAATTGTTTCCCATTTGTGAAAGAAAGAAATCAATTGCATAGTTATGCATCAGGCTCAAAATTCCTATTTTTGCATGTTGAAATGGTCTTGTTTGTTACCACCCCAATAAGCTGGATACGAGCATGCTGGGCTGGGCAGCATGATAACTCAGCAGATGATCGAGTCTCGGTGGACTCGGGAGGTTTCGGTGAACTCCAAAGTCGGATTGGGGTTTAGTACATGGCTCGGGCCTAAGTGGGCTTGGCTTGGCACGGGCAAGGTAGGCCAAGGCCAAGCCAAGGCCAGGCCAGGCCAGGCCAGGCCAAGGCAAGGTTGGCCAAGGCCAGGCCAAGGCGAGGCCAGGCCAAGGCAAGGCTTGGCAAGACTTGGGCAAAGCGAGGCAAGGCTTGGGCAAAGCTGGGCAAGGCAAGGGCAAGGCTGGGCAAGGCAAGGGCAAGGCTTGGCAAGGCGCGGGCAAGACTTGGCAAGGTTGGGCAAAGGCTTGGCAAGGAGTTGGCAAGGCTTGGCAAGGCTTGGCAAGGAGCCTGGTAAGGCTTGGCAAGGCGCGGCAAGACTTGGCAAGGCGCGGCAAGGTTTGGCAAGGCACGGACCAGTCATGCCTTGGCACAAACCGGTTCATGCCTTGGCACGAGCAAGGCAAGGCAAGACCTTGGCACGAGCAAGATCATGCCTTGGCACAAACCAGTCACACCTTGGCACAAACCAGGTCATGCCTTGGCACGGCCAAGGCAAGGCCTAGGCACAACAGCTTGACTTTCCTTGACTTGAGCATTGACTCGGGTCAAAGTACGCTTGGTCTCATTTTGGGATGTTTCCTTTTGGAGCTGGGGAAACGGCTTAACATCTACTATAAGGGGAGGTGGGCTCTCTCCTAGGGGTGGCATGGGCAACAGTGACAAGCAAGGCCCTCGTGCACGCCTTGGGCACCATGCCAAGGCGAAGACCCACGGACCATGGTCCGGCCACCCCGAGCCGGTGGGACTCGACCACGAGCCCCGGCTAGCACCCAACGTGCCTGGACACGGCCAGGCACCACGAGACGCAGTCCCTGTCCCGTAGAGAAGCATGAACCACGTCCCTTGAAATGTGGAAGACCAAGTGAAGGTAGTTGGGAAACTACCTTGGTCATGGCTGGGCCATGACCAAGCCACGTCCAGGCATGACCCGAATGCATGGAGAATGTGCAACCGACCTCAGAATGGAGGCGGTTACGGAACCAGTGGCGAAGAGGAACAAGGCGATTGGGTAATCGCCTTGACCACTAAGAGAGTGGTGATTTACCAGGTCTATGGATTGATGTATGCTGGACATGTGTCCCAGTCGGTTGTGTAACTACCTAATGGCTAGTCTATAAAGCCAAGGGCTCTGAGCTTGGGAAAGCATAGAGTTCCACAGTTGTAAATCCAATTGAGAGCTAGTAAACGTTTCCTTGTTGCCTATTGCTTGTTGTCCCTTTAATTTGAGTGTTGGCGTGCTGAACTAAGGTGGCCCTTAGGCACCGCAGGTTCAATCGAGAGAAAATTTTCCTAGTGAAAAACCCCTCTTTCATTGGCCCTGTGACAATTGGTATCAGAGCCAGGTTTGGAGACAATGGCGACCCGAGCAGCAAGCGATCTAGGTGAGAGGGTGTCTCACCTAGAGCATGTAATAGCAACGATGGCCACTCCGGCGGAATTGGCGGAGTCTTCAACTACGTCCCGACGTATTGAAGCCTTGGAAATGTTGGTGGCTTCCTTGGTGACTAGGGGAGAGTCACAAGAGGCCATGATTGCTATGTGGGAATCAAGGTTTGAGGAGCTTGTAGCGGATGTGCGTTCGGTGGGAGAACTTACCACCGAAACAGCCTCGACAATGGCTGTGGAGGTGAGCTTACTCAAGCGAGCCGTGGGCGGAACCTCGAGGGTGTCGTTACGCAAAGCCCCGAACAAAGGTGCGGAACCAAAGAAATTCTCTGGCAAGCGGAGTGCAAAGGAGCTTGAGAATTTCATTTGGGACATGGAGCAGTACTTTGCTACTGTTGGCACGGAGGAGAATTAGAAGGTCATCTTGACCCCGATGTACCTTGAAGGTGATGCGAAACTTTGGTGGAGAACCAGGGTGGACGATGATGCGGCTGCGGGGAGGCCCAAAATTGTAGATTGGGAGGTGCTCAAGAGGGAATTGAAGGATCAATTCCTTCCTACCAATGCGGCTTGGCAAGCGCGGGAGGCCTTGCGCAAGCTCAAACAGACGGGATCGGTGCGTGACTATGTGAAGGAGTTTTCCTCACTCTTGCTGGACATCAAAAACATGTCGGAGGAGGACAAACTCTTCAATTTCACCACGGGGTTGCAGTCTTGGGCTCAAGCCGAGCTAAGGAGGCAAGGAGTGAAGGACTTACTTGGTGCAATTGCGGCTGCCGATAGTCTTGTGGACTTCAAGACTAGTTCATCCCCGAGCGAAGGGAAGAACAAGGAGAAAAAGCCGTTCAAGAACCACCAGAAGAAGAGCGAGAAGAAGCCCTTTCCTCCTAAGCTGGCGAGCTCGAAACCAGCACCTAAAGCAGACTCGAAGCCTTCATCAAGTTCTGCAGGTAAGGGCTGTTTTATTTGCAATGGTCCTCACAGGGCACGAGACTGCCCAAAGAAGGAGAAATTGTCGGCCTTGATCGCGGAAGATGATGGCCAGCCCCGAATGAACCCATCGCAATCGCTCGAATGCAATTCAGCAAGCCAAGACGAGCCCTTCGGAGGGGCTAATGTACGTGGATGCGGAGGTGAATCAGAGACGAGTCTTGGCGATGGTGGATTCGGGAGCTACTCACTCATTCGTGGCAGACCACATGGTGGGAAAGTTGGGACTGGATCTCGTTGAGAACTCCAGTCGAATGAAGGCAGTGAATTCGGAGGCTAAGCGAATTCAAGGTATGGCCACTGATGTGAATTTGAAGGTTGGGTCTTGGGAGGGAAAGATCAACCTAATGGCGGTTCCTTGGATGATTTCGATGTCATCCTAGGGAATGACTTTTTGCACTTGGGGAGCATCGCCTTGATGCCGTTCTTAAAAGGATGTTCGTGATGAACAAGTCCCATCCTTGTTTTGTCCCTGCGACTAACACAATTGCAGGAAAGGAGAAGACGAAGCTATCACATCTTTCAGCCATTCAGGTGAAAGATGGACTGAGGAAGGGAGAACCCACATTCCTAGCAGCCTTGGTGGAGACCAAGGCAAGAACGACATCAAAAATCCCCGATGTAGTCGTTGAGATGCTGGAGGACTTCGGAGATGTGATGCCGGAGAGAGTTGCCAAAGCAATTACCCCCAAAAAGGGAAATTGACCATGAGATTGAGCTGATCCCTGGCTCAAAACCCCCAGCACAAGCCCCGTACGAATGGCTCCAAAGGAGTTGGAGGAGCTAAGGAAGCAGTTGCAAGAGTTGTTGGATGCTGGATTCATTCAGCCATCCAAGGCCCCTTACGGAGCACCAGTCCTGTTCCAGCGCAAGCACGATGGTTCCCTTCGAATGTGCGTGGACTACAGGGCGCTAAACAAGTTGACGGTGAAGAACAAGTACCCTATTCCACTTGTGGCAGACTTGTTCGATCGATTATCTGGTGCGGCTTACTTTACAAAGCTGGACTTGAGGTCGGGGTACTATCAAGTTCGGATTGCAGCTGGTGACATTCCAAAGACGGCCATGGTGACTAGGTATGGTTCGTTTGAGTACTTAATCATGCCATTTGGCTTGACAAACGCCCCTGCTACATTCTGTAATTTAATGAATGATGTACTGAGAGAATTCATTGATAGATTTGTCGTTGTGTATCTTGACGACATAGTGATTTACAGTCAGAACCTCCATGATCATGTGGATCACTTACGGATGGTTCTAACTACTTTGAGGGCTAACCATTTGTATGTAAAGAGGGAGAAATGTGAGTTTGCTGCGCAAAAGATTTCTTTCCTTGGTCATGTTGTAGGCCAGGGAAAACTGCAAATGGATCCGGAGAAGGTGCGGGCTATCATGGAATGGCCAAACCCCACGAAGGTCTCGGAGTTGCGATCGTTCTTGGGTTTGGCGAATTACTATCGGCGGTTCGTGGAGGGCTACTCACTGAAGGTGGCACCACCGACGACTTGTTAAAGAAAGATCGAGCTTGGGCATGGACGGATCGATGCAACCAAGCTATGGCGGAGTTGAGGCAGGTCATTGCCTCCGAACCAATGCTGGGACTACCAAACTTCGAACTACCGTTCGAAGTGCATACATACGCTTCAGATAGGGCATTGGGGGCGGTGCTTGTCCAGGAGGGACACCCCATTGCCTTCGAAAGCAGAAAACTGAAGGATGCGGAGCAGAGGTACCCGGCTCACGAGAAGGAAATGCTAGCTGTGATTCATGCTCTCCATCTTTGGAGGCATTACTTGCTGGGAACTAGTTTTGTGGTGCGGACAGACAATGCGGCGATCACCTACTTCATGAGCCAGAAAAAGCTCAACCAGAAGCAGGCGAGATGGTTGGATTTCCTTGCAGAGTTTGATTTACAATTCGAACACAAGCCTGGTAGGCTCAATTCAGTTCCGGATGCACTTAGTCGCAAGGTGGTGGCTGAGATGGTGACAGCAGTAGTGAGGCTGGAAGGTGAATTCCTGCCTCGAATCAAGGAGGAGACCGGCAAAGATCCTACTTGTAAGAAGTTGCTAAAGCTAGTAGCGGAGGGAGTCACTCGGAGGTTCTGGTGTGATGATGGGGTCCTCTATGCCAAAGAAGGACGCCCTTATGTCCCTAGTACAGGTGGATTAAGGCGACTACTCTTGAAGGAAACACATGATGCTCGGTGGGCTGGGCATCCGGGCATGGAGCGCACCCATGCCCTCTTATCACGTTCCTACTTTTGGCCGAAGATGGAGGAGGACGTGGATCAGTATGTGCGGACTTGTCTTGTGTGCCAAAAGGACAAGACGGAGAGGAGGAAGGCACCAGGGTTGCTGGAGCCTCTACCCATACCAGAGAGGCCCTTTCAAAGCATCTCGATGGATTTCATCACTGGTCTTCCTGATGTGCAGGGAATGACCAGCGTATTGGTGGTGGTTGATCGATTCTCGAAGTATGCTACATTCATAGCTGCTTCGAAGAATTGTGATGCAGACATGACGACGGAATTGTTCCTAAAGCATGTGGCGAAGTATTGGGGCATCCCCGAAGACATTATCAGTGATCGAGACGCTCGGTTCACTGGACGATTTTGGGTTGCCTTATTCAACCTGATGGGATCAGAGTTGAAGTTTTCCACGGCAAACCATCCTCAAACAGATGGGCAGACGGAGAGAATCAATGCTTTACTGGAGGACTATCTCAGGCATTATGTGAATGCCGATCGACGAATTGGGTGGATTTACTTGATACACCCAATTTTGTTACAACTTGCACAAAAGCTCGGCCACGGGCCGAGTCCATTCGAGGTGGCGACGGGACAACAACCGGCTACTCCACATGAAGTAGTCAAGTCAAAGTCGATGGGATCGAGCCTGCGGCATATCGGTTTGCAAGGAACAAACAGAGCCGAGGAGGCGCTCATGACGGTTGGCCAAAGTCGTCGAGGATGAAGAAGTATGCGGACCAAAGCACGACGACCCTTGAGTTTCGGGAAGGAGACCTCGTCTTGTTGAAGCTCACTCCTCAAATTTTGAAGAAATTCAACAAGAAGGAGACCCATAAGGGTTTGGTCCAGCGATATGAAGGACCATTTGAGGTGGACAAGCGAGTTGGGAGGGTAGCTTATCGCTTAAAGCTACTAGAAAGGCTAAAGGTACACCCTACATTTCATGTCAGTTACCTTAAGCCCTTGATGCGTGTCGAGCGCGTCAAAATAAATTTATAAACCTAAACCAACTATTTTGTAGATAGTGGTAAAGGGTCGATCCCACAGAGATTGGTTTCTTTCTCAGGTAAGAAAAATACAAAAAAGGAAATTAGAGTTTTTAGAGAAAATGTGTAAATATATGGAAAATACAGAAATTAAATGAGAGGATATCTAATTAAAAGAAGGAAGTCTAGGTATCCAGTTTCACAGTCTCGCCATACAACTTGGGATTGAATTTATTAATTGTCGGTTTATAAAAAAGTATGAACTAGTCTATGATTTAGTGCAGCTATAGAACCGGTGACGTACTCGGTTCCTCGCACTTCCTAATCTCGATAGCCAAGGTACGACCATTGACTACTTCCCTAACCAAACACGCAACCTGATCGCTAGTGCTCCGGATTTAACGCATTGGTTGCATTGGGCTTTGTGAATGCACTACACCTAGACAACCGGATCGCTAGTGCTCCCGATTTAGCCTAGATCTCTAAGGTATTTAACCAGTCCCAAAAGGTTCTAATCAATTGGTATGGTCAATTGCCACTAGTGTGGTCTTGTCGCACAAACACGGGTGCTTACGACTTACTGGCATATAAATTAAGGTTTAAACTAGTGTTTAACCTCAATTGTTCAAATAATACCAAGGAAAATAAATAATAGAAAAGAATCGATAAGAATTAAAAATAAATAAACCTGATAAAAGGATTCCCAAGTCGTAGGCTTGACTGATCCACCTTCAACCTAGATGGAGGAACTAACTAGACATAATTAAACTAAACTAAAAATAAATATAAAATAGATCCTCCTCCTTTCTCTAATCCCTAAGTACTAATTTTTATCCCTCCAATTTGGTCTCTGAGGTGAGAAAACTGTTTTTGGGTGTATTTTCGGCCTTGACACGTGGCGGAACTGATTGGGTGATTTCGGGCTTTGCGACGTGTCGGCACGTGATTGGCGAGCTGGTGTGGCCGGCGATGTGGCGCGATTGGATTGGAGGAGAGTGCTTGGCCGTGACGTGCGATGAGAGGAGCGTGACACATGGCGAAGGCTGGTTCGTTGAGGTGTCGTCGTGGCGTGAGCTGGACCAACCAGGCGAGGACACGTGGCGAGTGTTTGGGCGGAAAACGCGCACAAGAGTCGTGCGAAAATGGGGAGACAAGACTGCACGCATCTCGAGGCGGATCGACGGCGGATGGTGAGGCGATGATCGTGAGTACGCGTGGCGCCGATTCACGTGGGAGCCGCCGACGTGGTGTCGGTCCATTGGGATGCCGCCTCGTGTCACGTTAAATTCCAATTTTTCCCTCTCTTGTGTATGCCCAAAACAACTCCTCCGGTGTCCGATTTCTACAAGTGTATACTCTATTTTGAGTATTTTTTCGTTCCGGATCCAACCGTGCACTCCGTTTCTGCTAAAAATGAGAATTAAATATAATTAGATATATATTCTCAAATTATTCCAATAAATCACTAATTTACTAAAGTATGCATTTATCACCATAAAATAGAATAAATATAGTCCAATAACACCTAATAACCTATACTAAATTATGCCTAAATGAACACTTATCAGCCCTTCCATTCAGATCAGGAGGATCCGGAGCGGAGCGCGGTCAGACGAGCTCCACCCTTGATACGGAAGGAATTTGCAGGAGAGATTGAGCAGATTCTAAACCACGAGGTGCGTGGTCAGAGTAAGAAAAATCGGCAGATTTTCTACCTAATCAAGTGGGTTGATGTGGAAGAACCTACTTGGGAGCGGGATACTACCCTATGGCAGTTTGAGAAGGAGATTTCAGACTACCAGAAGCGGCAAGAACCGAGCAGTTCGATGAGGGCATCGAACATTTCGGCCGGGGGAGGTTTGTTACCACCCCAATAAGCTGGATACGAGCATGCTGGGCTGGGCAGCATGATAACTCAGCAGATGATCGAGTCTCGGTGGACTCGGGAGGTTTCGGTGAACTCCAAAGTCGGATTGGGGTTTAGTACATGGCTCGGGCCTAAGTGGGTTTGGCTTGGCACGGGCAAGGTAGGCCAAGGCCAAGCCAAGGCCAGGCCAGGCCAGGCCAAGGCAAGGTTGGCCAAGGCCAGGCCAAGGCGAGGCGAGGCCAAGGCAAGGCTTGGCAAGACTTGGGCAAAGCGAGGCAAGGCTTGGGCAAAGCTGGGCAAGGCAAGGGCAAGGGCAAGGCAAGGCGCGGGCAAGACTTGGCAAGGTTGGGCAAAGGCTTGGCAAGGAGTTGGCAAGGCTTGGCAAGGCTTGGCAAGGAGCTGGTAAGGCTTGGCAAGGCGCGGGCAAGACTTGGCAAGGCGCGGGCAAGGTTTGGCAAGGCACGCACCAGTCATGCCGCTGCAATTGGCACGGACCAGTCATGCCTTGGCACGAGCAAGGCAAGGCAAGACCTTGGCACGAGCAAGATCATGCCTTGGCACAAACCAGGTCACACCTTGGCACAAACCAGGTCATGCCTTGGCACGGCCAAGGCAAGGCCTAGGCACAACAGTTGACTTTCCTTGACTTGAGCATTGACTCGGGTCAAAGTACGCTTGGTCTCATTTTGGGATGTTTCCTTTTGGAGCTGGGGAAATGGCTTAACATCTACTATAAGGGGAGGTGGGCTCTCTCCTAGGGGTGGCATGGGCAACAGTGACAAGCAAGGCCCTCGTGCACGCCTTGGGCACCATGCCAAGGCGAAGACCCACGGACCATGGTCCGGCCACCCCGAGCCGGTGGGACTCGACCACGAGCCCCGGCTAGCACCCAACGTGCCTGGACAGTCACAGGGCCAATGAAAGAGGGGTTTTTCACTAGGAAAATTTTCTCTCGATTGAACCTGCGGTGCCTAAGGGCCACCTTAGTTCAGCACGCCAACACTCAAATTAAAGGGACAACAAGCAATAGGCAACAAGGAAACGTTTACTAGCTCTCAATTGGATTTACAACTGTGGAACTCTATGCTTTCCCAAGCTCAGAGCCCTTGGCTTTATAGACTAGCCATTAGGTAGTTACACAACCGACTGGGACACATGTCCAGCATACATCAATCCATAGACCTGGTAAATCACCACTCTCTTAGTGGTCAAGGCAGTTACCCAACTGCCTTGTTCCCTTGCTGCCACCTGGTTCCGTAACCGCCTCCATTACAGGGTCAGTTTGCACATTCTCCATGTATTCGGGTCATGCCTGGACGTGGCTTGGTCATGGCCCAGCCATGACCAAGGTAGTTTCCCAACTACCTTCACTTGGTCTTCCACATTTCAAGGGACGTGGTTCATGCTTCTCTACGGGACAGGGACTGCGTCTCGTGGTGCCTGGCCGTGTCCAGGCACGTTGGGTGCTAGCCGGGGCTCGTGGTCGAGTCCCACCGGCTCGGGGTGGCCGGACCATGGTCCGTGGGTCTTCGCCTTGGCATGGTGCCCAAGGCGTGCACGAGGGCCTTGCTTGTCACTGTTGCCCATGCCACCCCTGGAGAGAGCCCACCTCCCCTTATAGTAGATGTTAAGCCGTTTCCCCAGCTCCAAAAGGAAACATCCCAAAATGAGACCAAGCGTACTTTGACCCGAGTCAATGCTCAAGTCAAGGAAAGTCAACTGTTGTGCCTAGGCCTTGCCTTGGCCGTGCCAAGGCATGACCTGGTTTGTGCCAAGGTGTGACCTGGTTTGTGCCAAGGCATGATCTTGCTCGTGCCAAGGTCTTGCCTTGCCTTGCTCGTGCCAAGGCATGACCTGGTCTGTGCCAAGGCATGACCTGGTCTGTGCCTTGCCAAACCTTGCCCGCGCCTTGCCAAGTCTTGCCCGCGCCTTGCCAAGCCTTACCAGCTTCCTTGCCAAGCCTTGCCAAGCCTTGCCAACTCCTTGCCAAGCCTTTGCCCAACCTTGCCAAGTCTTGCCCGCGCCTTGCCAAGCCTTGCCCTTGCCTTGCCCAGCCTTGCCCTTGCCTTGCCCAGCTTTGCCCAAGCCTTGCCTCGCTTTGCCCAAGTCTTGCCAAGCCTTGCCTTGGCCTGGCCTGGCCTGGCCTTGGCTTGGCCTTGGCCTACCTTGCCCGTGCCAAGCCAAGCCCACTTAGGCCCGAGCCATGTACTAAACCCCAATCCGACTTTGGAGTTCACCGAAACCTCCCGAGTCCACCGAGACTCGATCATCTGGCTGAGTTATCATGCTTGCCCACCAAAGATGCTCGTATCCAGCTTATTGGGGTGGTAACAAACCTCCCCCGGCCGAAATGTTCGATGCCCTCATCGAACCGCTCGGTTCTTGCCGCTTCTGGTAGTCTGAAATCTCCTTCTCAAACTGCCATAGGGTAGTATCCCGCTCCCAAATAGGTTCTTCCACATCAACCCACTTGATTAGGTAGAAAATCCGCCGATTTTTCTTACTCTGACCACGCACCTCGTGGTTTAGAATCTGCTCAATCTCTCCTGCAAATTCCTTCCGTATCAAGGGTGGAGCTCGTCTGACCGCGCTCCGCTCCGGATCCTCCCCGATCGAATGGAAGGGCTTAAGGTAACTGACATGAAATGTAGGGTGTACCTTTAGCCTTTCTGGTAGCTTTAAGCGATAAGCTACCCTCCCAACTCGCTTGTCCACCTCAAATGGTCCTTCATATCGCTGGACCAAACCCTTATGGGTCTCCTTCTTGTTGAATTTCTTCAAAATTTGAGGAGTGAGCTTCAACAAGACGAGGTCTCCTTCCTGAAACTCCAAGGGTCGTCTGTCTTTGGTCCGCATACTTCTTCATCCTCCCGACGACTTTGGCCAACCGTCATGAGCCGCCTCCTCGGCTCCCCGTTTGTTCCTTGCAAACCGATATGCCGCAGGGCTCGATCCCATCGACTTTGACTTGACTACTTCATGTGGAGTAGCCGGTTGTTGTCCCGTCGCCACCTCGAATGGACTCAGCTCCGTGGCTGAGCTTTTGTGCAAGTTGTAACAAAATTGGGCTGTATCAAGTAAATCCACCCAATTCGTCTGACTGGCATTCACATAATGCCTGAGATAGTCCTCCAGTAAAGCATTGATTCTCTCCGTCTGCCCATCTGTTTGAGGATGGTTTGCCGTGGAAAACTTCAACTCTGATCCCATCAGGTTGAATAAGGCAACCCAAAATCGTCCAGTGAACCGAGCGTCTCGATCACTGATAATGTCTTCGGGGATGCCCCAATACTTCGCCACATGCTTTAGGAACAATTCCGTCGTCATGTCTGCATCACAATTCTTCGAAGCAGTTATGAATGTAGCATACTTCGAGAATCGATCAACCACCACCAATACGCTGGTCATTCCCTGCACATCAGGAAGACCAGTGATGAAATCCATCGAGATGCTTTGAAAGGGCCTCTCTGGTATGGGTAGAGGCTCCAAAGCAACCCTGGTGCCTTCCTCATCTCCGTCTTGTCCTTTTGGCACACAAGACAAATCCGCACATACTGATCCACGTCCTCCTCCATCTTCGGCCAAAAGTAGGAACGTGATAAGAGGGCATGGGTGCGCTCCATGCCCGGATGCCCACCCCACCGAGCATCATGTGTTTCCTTCAAGAGTAGTCGCCTTAATCCACCTGTACTAGGGACATAAGGGCGTCCTCCTTTGGCATGAGGACCCCATCATCACACCCGTAACCTCCGAGTGACTCCCTCCGCTACTAGCTTTAGCAACTTCTTACAAGTAGGATCTTTGCCGGTCTCCTCCTTGATTCGAGGCAGGAATTCACCTTCCAGCCTCACTACTGCTGTCACCATCTCAGCCACCACCTTGCGACTAAGTGCATCCGGAACTGAATTGAGCCTACCAGGCTTGTGTTCAAATTGTAAATCCAATTGAGGGCCACCTTAAATAAGCTGGATACGAGCATGCTGGGCTGGGCACGATGTTTTAAGAGAAAATTTTCTCTGTTTTCACTAGGAAAATTTTATTATAGAGAACTTTATTATTGCATAGGTTATGCGATTTATGCTGGAAGTGCTATGTTGCTATGTTGCTATGTTGGAGTCCAGAATTAATGTCTTTTATTGATGTATTTGGTCTACTTGCTTAAACTTTTTGATGCTTGTAGTCTGGGTCCATTCAATTTGATAAGCAAATAAAGCTGGTTTCTGTGAACATTGCATCTCAATTCCCACAGCTGGTCGAATGTTTTAATTCTATGAGCCGCTTTATTGATGACATTCCCTTTAAAATTTGGTTAATAATTTCATCTCGGTTGTTACTATTTCTTTCTCTACCATACCATGTCAGTTATAATGTATAATCTTGGCTGCATTATTGGTTTTACTTTTTTTCTAAAGGTGCTTCCTAAAACACTAACTAATAATTTGCTAGTGAAGATTAAGTTTAATAGATTTCTACTGTTGGCATGTGTTTATTTTCTTTACCTTCGATTTCTTTGAATAACTTTTTTCTAATTTAGAAACGATAGCGTCCCGAGTTCTCTCTTGTGGAGATAGTTCATTGAGGAGAATATTGAGTTCAATACAATGACACTGCGAGCTTCGCTCCTCTATAGTGTGTTTTGGATACACAGATTAGCAAAATGAGAGTATGTGATTAGCCAAGATTGTCATTCTAATCTAAGAAGGGGATGTGACAAGGACAAAGGGGAATATTGGCATAAGATTGCCCACATACCAAAGGCTACAATTAGGTAATTGATAGACATATTTTTTGATTAAATTAATTAGAATTGTTCATGTCATGGTCTTCTTCTCTTCTTGTTGTTGAAGTACAAACTTAAAATAAAGTTTGGATCTAGAGGACATTTATATATGATAAAGTTTGTATGGGAAGGTTGAGACCTTGCTTTTCAAAAACTGGCAATGTAAGAATGAGACAACAAAAATAACAAAGCAAGTAGAAGGTAATTAAACATAGTAATAGGTAAATGTAATTGCGAGAAAGGGGTTAAACAAGTAAAAGGTAATTCACATTGGATGACCGCATCTTATTTGGGATTAAACATGAAATATAATCAAGATTTTCCACAATTACCTCTAGAAATTTAACTTGTACCTAATTCTTTTTGTATATGTTTAGGCACGGGTGGCGGCTACTTCAACTGTAGCTTCTATGTTGGGTGGACCATCATCATTTTTTCTGCGACTAACAGAGTTCAATGAATCGAATAAACTCGAACCATTTACTTCACTTTCGAGCTCCCTTGGACAAATGCTTATGCATCTTCATACATATAGAGGAAGAAGAGATCCTTACTTCCGTATTATGTGATCCAGTTGATTGATTTCAATCTCTTAGATGATCCATTTATTAGATTTTTTGTTTGTTTTGTAACTTTTTTGACATATCTGATGTCCATTACATATTTAGGGGATTATTGAATGACTTCATCTGTTGTAGAGTGTTTGGGTATAAACCCTAACTTGAACAGCAATGAAGAAGATGAGTGATATTTGATGAGAAGAGAAGAAGAGTTCTTTCTCACACAGACCGACTCAATATATATATATATACTGATCTACAGTGAAATTACACATATACCCTCTCTTAGTTACAAACCACAATAGTAAAATGACAGATATATCCTCACAGAGTACATACTAATGATTCATCCTAACATCCCCCCTCAAACGTAGGGGTACGGATTGAACACCAAGTTTGTCCCGTAAATAATGAGACCGAGAAGCAGGAAAGCATTTAGTAAATATATATGCAAGTTGATCCGTTGTTGGAACATGATGAATGCCAAGCTATCCAGCCAAAACTTTGTCACGAACATAATGAATGTCGAGTTCAATGTGCTTGGTGCGAGCATGATAAACAGGATTCCGAGCCAAAGCTGCAGCACTCATGTTGTCACACCAAATAGTCGGAGGAGCTGAAATAGAAACATGAATTTCAGTTAGTAAAGAAATTAACCAAGAAATTTCAGCAGTGACCTATGCCATTGCTCGATATTCAGATTCAGTAGAAGAACGAGAAACAACAGCCTGCTTCTTGGACTGCCAAGCAACTAAATTAGGACCAAGGAAAACTGCATAACCAGCAATGGAACGACGATCATCAGGTGAAGAAGCCCAGTCGGCATCGAAAAAACCTGTAACAAAAAACTGAGAACCAGAACGAAATGATATACCCAATGTATCAGAACCTTTAATGTATCGTAACACTCTTTTCACAAATTTCCACAAATGAGTAACAGTTGGATTTTGCTGAAACTGACTCAGCTTATAAACAATAAAACAAATGTCTGGTTTTGTATTGACCAAGTATTGTAAGCCCCCTAAAATACTTCTATACAGAGTGGTGTCATGAAAATAAGGACTAACATATGCATAGAGAGGCTTATTAAGTGAAAAAGGAGTATCAATAGGTTTAGCATTGGACATACCAGATTTTCTAAGTAACTGTTGAATATAGGCAGTTTGAGTGAGGTATAAACCACTATTGTCTCGATGGGCTTCCATACCCAAGAAATAGTTTAATTCACCAATATCAGATAAAGCAAAACTATCATGTAATCGAGAAATGAAAGACTGGATAAGAGAATTGTGAGAACCAGTAACAATTATATCATCAACGTACACTAAAAGATAAAAAACCTGAGAACCATCTTTAAAAACAAACAAAGAGTTGTCAGCTTTAGAATTATAAAAACCCCACGAGACAAGAGTGGATTTTAATTTATCAAACCAAGCTCTAGGTGCCTGTCTCAATCCATATAATGCCTTATGAAGTCTACAGACATAACTTGGATGGACAGAATCAACAAAACCTTGAGGTTGGTTTGTAAAGACCTCCTCACACAAAGAACCATTTAAAAAAGCATTATTTATATCAAGTTGTCTGACAGACCAACCAAACTGAACTGCTAACGATAAAATAACATGAATAGTAGCAGCCTTAACAACAGGACTATAGACCTCATCAAAATCAATACCAGGAACTTGTTTAAAGCCTTTAGCCATTAATCGAGCTTTATACCTATTCACAGAACCATCAGAATTTCGTTTGATTGAAAAAATCCACTTATTAGTAACAAGATTGTGATGAGAGTTATGGGGAACAAGAGACCAAGTACCATTTTTAATCAATGCATGATATTCCTTATCCATAGCCTCCTTCCATTTAGGATCTTTGAGAGCTATTTCACACGTAGCAGGAATATCATCTACTTTTACACATGAATTAGCAAACAATGCTTTCTTTTTACTAATCCTATCTTTAGCTCGTGTTATCATTGGATGAGTATTAGTCGGTGCACCAATAACAGGAGACGTCACAGCAACAGGAAAGTCAACAGCAAGTGGATTAGGTAATGTTGACGTAGGAGGACTAGACTGAATACCAATAGGACTTATAGGAGACTAAGGCCTAGAAGGTTGTGGTGGACTTAAAGCACATGAAACAGAAACACATTAGGATAAGGTAATGGAACACTTGGTAAATTAGAGACAGAAGAAGAAACAGGTGAAGAATTTGACCGAAACAATTCAGAATAAGGAAAGTCAGATTCATTAAACAAGACATTTCTAGTAATAAACACTCGACCAGTAGAATTCATGCATTTATACCCTTTATGGATAGAACTATACCCAAGAAACAAACACTTTTCTGACCTAAATTGATACTTATGTTTATTATACGGCCTAAGATATGGAAAACAAGCACAACCAAAAACACGCAATATAGCATAATCTGGAGGATAATTGAACAATTTTTCATAAGGAGATTTATTATTTAAAACCACAGTAGGTAATCTATTAATAAGAAATGTTGCAGTTTCACAAGCATCCCACCAAAATTTCAAAGGTAACTTACTTGCAGCCAACAAAATAAGACTCATTTCAACAATGTGCCGATGTTTACGTTCAGCCCGATCATGTTGTTCATGTGTATGAGGACAAGGGTGTTGAAAAATAATGCCATGTAAGTCAAAATATGGTTTAAAAGATCTATATTCACCACCCCAATCAGACTGAACCCTTTTTATAGTAGTTTGAAATTGGTTTTCAACCATAGTTTTAAAATGAATGAAAGCTTTAAGAGCATCAGACTTAAAACGTAACGGATATAACCATGTAAACCTAGTGCAATCATCCACAAAATGAATATAATAATTGAAACCACCCGAAGAAGTAAGAGGAGCAGGTCCCCATAAATCTGTATGTATTAGATCAAGAACATTGTTTGCAATATGAGAAGAAGACGAAAAAGGTAGAGCATGGATTTTCCCTAGAGGGCAGTGTGAACAGAAATCAAGTGCAGAAGAAGTATGCAGACAAAGATTATTATGCATAACCTGAGTTAAAAACTTATGTGTAGGATGGCCAAGTCTGGAGTGCCAGAAACATACTAGGTCTTTAGAAGAGGTGAGAAAGGCGGTATGAGGAATTTGTGAAGAATTCTTTAATCCAAAAAATTTGTAAAGACCATTATGAAGACAGCCGTGAAGAAGCACCTCATTGGTTCGAGAGTCCTTCACAAAACAATCATTAGAATGAAACTCTATTAGGACATTATTGTTACAAGTTAACTGTGAGACACTCAACAAATTTTTCTTAATACCAGGCACACATAAGTATTCGTAAATGATAAACGAGAACTAATAGAAGGTAATAAAGCCTTACCAGAATTAGTAATTTTTAAAATACTCACCATTACCAACCATTAATGAATTTTTACCTCCATATGGTGTGTTGTTCATCAGTTGAGTGGGATCATGCGTGATGTAGGAAGAAGCTACGTTGTCCATATACCATGAGTTATCCTGAACAGGTTCAGTGGTACCAAAGAAGGTATTATGGGACTGTGGATTAGTAGTGTTGAATCTGACTGGCTGAGGAGGAGAGACAACATTAGATTGGGATCCCATGTATTTTCATATCCCCTCTTAAGTAACACACTGCAGCGGTGTGGCCAAATTTGTCACATATCTGGCACGTAGGTTTAGAATTGTTATTTGTTCTAAAACCTCCACGGCCTCTACCTCTACCACGAGTTCCAGATCTAAAGTACCCATTTGATTGGCCCTGAGAACCCGCGGCTTGAAATCCAGTAGAGTTACCAGGAGTACTTTTGTTTCCTGATTTATTATTGCCAGGTTTCATCTCGACCGAATTGGCAGTAGGGGAGACATCCGACAGTGACATTGAATTGATGCCCTGACTCATTTGGAATTGGTCCAGAGTACTTTCAAAATCAAGTAGACTAGACTAAAATTCTTGCCAATCAAGCATATGTACTTGTCGTTGTAGAACAACAGTGATCGGCAAGTATTCAACATCCAAGCCAATCAGACAGTTTGATATTAGATCCTCAATACTCACAGGAGATCCAGCCATAACTAGATCATTTGCACACCCTTTCATTATTCGTAGATACTCACTAACTCGTTTTGATCCTTTCTTGGTGGATTGTAGTTGTTTCCGTAGAACATGCACACGTGACCTATTGCTTTTGCCACAGTGTGCTTCAATGGCATTCTACAACTCATGAGCTGTGCGACGTATCTTCGGATCAACAATGCTATTAGCTACTTCAGGTGTCATTGCAGTCATAAGCCATCCATACAACATGCGATCTCTACCAAACTAGTATTTGTGTGCTGGATTCGGTGAGCCATCCTCAAGAACTTTCTCAAGGCATGGCAATGTACCAAACAAAAAACCATCTAACTCAAATCCTTTAATCACAGGTATTACCGTAGACCTCCATAATAGGAAGTTCGTTTCATCCAGTTTGAGTGTTACAAACTGGCTTAGCGAATTTCCAAACGGACCACTTGAAGGTCCTATGCTAGATCCTCGTATCTCGTCTGATGAAGCTGGGTACTTCGGAAGAACCGAAGAAGAACCAACTTCACCTAGACCAGATCTATGATCCATCATAGAAAAACCAAACAAATACACACCAGAATCGAAATACGTACTTTCGTGATGAGCGATGTATTAATAGTTACCTCGAGTATCCAGATCTATCATTTGCAGCCCGTTAGAGTTGTAGATCTACAACTTTCGTGACCTGATCCTTTGTCGTTGCTAGTAGATCTAGCATTTCTTCAGATCTATCACAACGTTTCATGAACTCCTCAGATCTACACCGCAACAAGCCAGATCTGTATCTTCCACTCACAGATTCATTCATCAACTGAGTAGATCTATGCGTTCTGAAGACAAACCTTTCGATTCGTGGTTGTCTTCCTCAACACAAAACCGTACAGATCTGTGAATCTGTATCGTCACGCTCCAGATCTGTGTACTGCTATTGCAGACACTGATGGAGCTTTGTTGGCGTTAGCCTAACGGCTCTGATACCATGTTTGGGTATAAACCCTAACTTGAACAGCAATGAAGAAGACGAGTGATACTTGATGAGAAGAGAAGAAGAGTTCTTTCTCATACAGACCGACTCAATATATATACTGATCTACAGTGAAATTACACATATACCGTCTCTTAGTTACAAACCACAATAGTAAAATGACAGATATATCCTCACAGAGTACATACTAATGATTCATCCTAACATAGAGGTATATTATATTTGATTCAATGTGAGGCTCAGTATGTTGGGGTCTAAAAGCTTCGAAATCAGACATTTAGATGTGTTGATTTGGGAAGAAATGAAGATATGAATTGTTTTTAATTTAAATTTCCTTCAGTTATTTATTACATTATCTGATAATCTTTCAAATGAACTCATAGTCATGCTAGGATACAATGACAAATGACTATTCAGCTTTCAATTCCTGCTCATTTTTTCACTTCTGATCGCAGTCCATGACTGAGGTTCCATTAGTCAATCATCCATGCCTTACAATTGACTTATGAATAACGGAGAGGGTGGGGAGACGTTGAGTCTTGAGCTATCTGTCTTGTATAGCCGTTTTTGTAAGTGAACTTGCTGTTTTAATGATATACTGTTCTGATTAAGTATATGTTAATAGGAAGTGTTGGAATATAATATCACATTGGAAATATAATAAGAGTTGGTGTGGTATAAAGTGGTGTAGATTGGATCCTAGCACAAGCCAATTGGTTTTGTGCAAAGATGGGCTCCAAACCCATTTTTATACCACCATGTGCACGCGTGGCCCAACACTCTACGAGCCTATGGATTTCAATATGTTAAGAAACTAATATTCATTAATGTTTACATTGCATGTGGTCCAACACTCTCCGAGCCCATGGATTTTAATATGTTAATAAACTAATATTCTGTAACGTCTACATTGATTCTATAACGTCTACACTGATTGTGTAACGTCTATATAAATTGTGTAATGCCTCCAATAATTCTGTAACATCTACACTGATTATGTAACGCCTTCACTAATTTAGTTATATACCATTATATAAATAGGGCACCATATTGTATATTCGATGATACAATAAACTTATTCTATTATGAAACTATCATGGTATCAGAGTTTGGTTTATAATATAAGGTCAGTCGACTTTTGAGTCGACGATCCATCCTTGATACATCTTAGTGCTTGTTCATGTGTTAGATTATACTCTTGTTTTGATTTCCTCTTGTTTCTCTTATGCATCTTCACACACGTCTATCTGTTGTACTAGTCTATTTGCCTCTTCTGCGCCACTCAGTCAACCAATCCACCTACCATGTTTGCACAAAATTTTTGTCTTCCAACACGCATAACCATATGCCTATCTCGAGATCTCCACTTCTTATTCTGCCTGTCGTTAACTTTGGTGTCGATCTGTTGTCGACTTTGCCATATGTCTATTCCATGTCTGATGTCTGTTCCATGTCTGTTAGTTGTTCCGCCGACTCTACTTCGTTAGTCGTTTTGTTGACTTTGCTCAGATAGTCGTTCTATCGACTATGCTCCATTAGTCGTTCCACTAACTCTACTCCGATAGTCATTCTGCCGACTCAGTTCCGTTAGTTATTTCGTCGACTCTGTTTCGATGGTCATTCCATCGACTCCATTATTTCGATGTTCAGTTATTCTATTGTCACATCCGTGCACTATCCGCTAATATGAGCACAGTTTCGATGCCTGTCATGTCCGTTATCCGCGTATCTTGTACGCTATCGAACATAGTTTGCGATGTATGTCATGCTCGCTTGTTGGGACACTTTGTAGATTTATCTGTCATGTGTACCTATCTGAAGATTCTGTCTGTGATCACTTGCATCCGTTTGTCGCGATTTGGTGTCCCCATGCAAAATTGTCGCTGACTTTGTGTATCCTCATCTTATTCATTTGCAAACTCAAGTGGTTCCGATGCCACCACCTTGAGTTTGAGGGAGATGTTAAGAAACTAATATTTTGTAACGTCTACATTGATTCTGTAACGTCTACACTGATTGTATAACGTTTATATTAATTGTGTAACGCCTCCACAGATTATGTAACGTCTACACTGATTATATAATGCCTCTACTGATTTAGTTCTATACCATTCTATAAATAGGGCACCATAGTGTACATTTGATGATACAATAATCTTATTCTATTCTGAAACTATCAGGAAGAAAGATTAAAGTTTTTGTCTTAGTTGTTTCTCATGGTGAAACCTTAAATTAAAGAGATGCACATGCAGATGGGATTCTTCTATGAGGCAATTTGATCATGTATAGTTTTCTTTCTATATTAAATCGAGTGGGATTTCCTTAAAAAAATCAAGTGAGTTGGACAAGCTAGTTTGATCCAAATAGCCAACTCCGACTATTTTAGGATTGAGGCTTTGCCTCAAGAAGCAAGACTTGGTCACCCACTGCCCTCCTCTCTCTTTTCATAGACCATATTTACGGAAAAAGGTTTTACATAAGTCCTATAGTTGAGTGGAATAAATGTAACCACCTTAGGATGAGTTTTCGGATACACCACATGAGGGAATCAAGGTAAGATATGTCATAGTTGGGTGTCACCTCGAGATAAGGGTGTGTTTTGAGATGAAAGTGAGGGTAAAAGAGTAAAACCACCAACCAAATACACACACATATATATAATGAACTATTAGAAAACCCTAATCACTATTCATCAGCTTCCCAACTCTCCAAGCCGTCACTGTTCATCCTCCTCCTCCACTCGCCCTCGACGAACAGGCACTGGTCCCCGTCGAGCCCATCGGAGATCCGTCACCGTCTCTCTCTCTCTCTCTCTCTCTCTTTCTCTCTCTCTTTCTCCCTCCTTCTCGGTCTCGCACCCTCATTCACCTCACGGTCTCTCTCTCTCTCTCTCTCTCTCTCTCGGTCTGTGCTCTCTGTTTGCTCACTGTTTAGGCTTTTCGTGGCCGGTGGGACTGTCCCCAGTCACAGCTGATTAGAGGTGGACCTCCGTCAACGCCGCTGGCCGGAGGTGGCTCCCTCCATGTGCAACAGTTGTGAAACTGTGGTGTAATGTGGACCGTGATGGTGAGTGTGCACCCACGGTTGGGGTGTGTGGTGTGGATAGTTTGGTTGGGTGTGTGCACCCCACGATTAGGGTGTGTGATGGTGTGTGTGCACCCCACGGCTGGGGTGTGGTGTCATGTGTGGGGTGTGTTATGTGTGTGTGTATTAAAATAAAAAGTGATGTATTTGGATAGTTTATAATTATAATAAAATGTGTATAAATGGGCTTGTGTTAGGGTCCAATAAGGGCCCAACATAACAATTACATAATAGGGCCCTTAGCAAGTATATAATATTATGGAAATGGGCTTAAGCATTTAAGCCCAACAAGAGTCCAACAAATAAAACATTAAGGTGTATATGGAGTTAGTGTTTGGGCCCAACAAGAGCCTTAAGAGGGACAAAATAGTATTAAGGCCATTACCTATGAAAGTGTGGATATGTTCACTATATCGGTAGATCGGTCCCCAACAGTTTGGGTCGCCTTAACAAATGGTTTTAAAACAAACATATGCAAACTACCTTAAGACTAAATGCAAGCCTTAAACTAATATTCGAGATTCAAAACCTTATCAGGTAGTCGGGAAAGCGCGGGGAACGCATTAGATTCTCGGAGTGGTACCAGGTTGCGATTAGTCAGGTAAGGAAATATCATGTGATTTATTATCATTCTATCATGTTTGCTATGATCTACTTGTTGGAAATTCCATTCCTTATTCCTTGTATGTGTGTTCTTGGTATAAGTGTATGTCTCGAAGGTACATGCATCCTGCACTAAAAGGGATAAAAAGCGGGCACTCATGCGCACGAGTGTTTGACCACCCCTAGTGATTGTGTGATACCATGTACTGGATTGTTGTGGATATTGTTGTGGTTATCGATGTTGCGACATCGCTGTTGTGGATTTGTTGTGGATTTTTAGACCACTTATGGCCTCTCTTGACTAGTAGAACACGCATGTTTCGACTGCTATTTATTTTCAGTCTGTCTATCATGCACCTTATTTGTTTAAATACTAGTCTTTCAATACCTGCATGATATTTAGACTGCTTGTTTAATAGTTTATGAATTACAGTTATATTCTTCTGGCACTACTAGTGATTTCTTCAGTTACTCACTGTCTAGTTTATGACGGTGGGTGCAGATAGGGTGGAGAGCAACAAGGGCAAGGGGCCCTGCTTAGGAGACCTACTTTGAGGACTAGCAGCGGGATCAGGGAGACTTTATATTATGTGTTTATGTTTTGCTTACTTGTATATTGTTTCATACATATGTTTTGGGATTTATTGAACTTGACATTTTTGATGAGACTGGTATCATGTATATATGCTTATCGAATTGTACATGAATACTCGGGGTTTTCCACACTTATAGAATTCCTATACTTCCCTTGATTGAGTTATTTCCCTTATGTTTTTTTTGTTTAGTCTTCCGCTGTAAATTATTGCAATAACTCATTCATAAATTGTTAAAATTTGAATGAATCTAAGGCTGACTAGGCTCATCAGGTTGCCGAGTGATGACTCGGGGCCTGCACGGGTCTAGGCCGGGCGTACCCAATTACACAGGGAAGTTGGGGCCGTCACAGTTGGTATCAGAGCATACCAGGTTTAAATTCATAAAACACAAGCCATTAAACCAGCAAAAGTTAGAACGGTTGAACTTAGAAGTGGAAACCCTATGATCCTATAGAAATTTAACTTGGGGGAGTAATGGGTTGAGTCGAAAATTTTTTTACATGTCATGATTGTTATGTCTATAAATATGATATGCGGTAGCTATCTACTGATCCATGAATGCGCTTTCGTTATCAAATAGAAGAGGTAGATCAGCGGGGTCTTAGTGACGATAGTGGGACACTGAGTCCTCGAGCTATCAGTATCGAGGAGTTTCGGACCTTGACGCAGAGAGTCGTAGTTTAGGAGCGACAGCTGGAGGAGATTTTGGCGATATTGAGGGCATCAGTTGATGCTGAATCGGTACCATCTACGGCTAGAGTAATCGTTACTCAGGAGGCGAACACATTGATGGTTACGACCACGACTACGCTTCCTACCACCATTGCAGCAAGACGAGTGATGGCGGTTGTACCTCATGCACCAGCAAAGATTGCACCAACGACACCGGTAGTGTATGGCACAACGAAGACTACTGAGGCCAGGAAGTAACGAGAGTTCAAGAGGCATGACCCAGTTATTTTCTATGGAGGCACTGACGTGACCGTGGCAGAGTTGTTCCTGAAGAGTCACGAGAAAATACACCACATCATAGCTACTGAAGAGCACATGAAAGCTATTATTTCTTCCTCGATGTTGATGGGAGAAGCTGACAACTAGTGGACTACGATTGTGAGTACCAGAGGCGTGCCGAGGGACTGGATAGAGTTCAATACCCAGTTCAACATGAAGTACTTTCCTCCCACCGTGATGAAAGCCATGAGGAATGAGTTTACTTCCCTAAGACAGTTAGCGGATGAGTCGGTCATGGAGTACATGGGACGGTTTCTACAATTATTACCATATGTTGGAGGATTAGCTAGCATGGAGGCAGATTGGGTGTACTATTTTACTGAGGGTCTACTACCCGAGATAGGAGGTGCGATCGTCACGACCGAGCCAGGGACATTGCAGAAAGCCTATGAGCGGAGCTTGACTAGGGAAAGTTACCTAAATACTCACCCAGAGGAGTTTGAACCTGATCAGTCTGAGTTGCAGTTAGAACACCGATCAGAGAAACAAGGCAAAATGGACGAGGGATTCAAATGATGATGGTGGTTCTCGAGGGCGGAGGGTGTGTTACTAGTGCGGAAAACCCAAACATTTCCAGAACCTATGTCCAGACTTGTACGAGGACCAAGAAGATGAAGATCGGCCCAAGGCCATTAGGACGTGCACATGGCAAGTGAACAACGGTGACAATGGTTCGTAATCCTACGGAGGTGAGGAATATTCCTGGTTAACATATAACATGCATGGAACTAATTAATTGAAACTTTAGGTGTTTAAATGTGATGTCGTACATCATGTGACGGAGTTAGGGTTGAGACTGGCTAGAGTAGTGTTGTTTAAACTTAGTAGATGTTGTTTAGGGTGAGACAGACCTAACTTAGACTAGAGTCCGAAAGAGATGGTAAGTTTGGGCATAACGGGTTGCCAAAACTAGCCACAAGTACACCTAAAGAGAGGCAGGACCAGACAGGTTGTGATTCATCTTACGATGCATGGACACGTAATGTACATGGTGGCCACGATTGCAACCTTGTCGAATCTATTTTACTGCCTAGGTATAGATAAACTTGTGTCGAGACGCGAGTGGGTTGGGAGGTTTTCACGAGTGTGGCGTGCGAGTCGCGATCGTAGCATCTTATGTCGTGATCACCAAGCTTGAGTCATGGTAGTAGGCGATGTCTGCGATGAGATCGTTGGCATTCCTACCACTGGTAGAAATTGGGGGCGGTCTTGAGAGACCGTAGTTGAATTAGACTGTTTGAAGAGGTTGTGACCCGCAGTCTGAAGACCAAGACAAAATCAAGCTGTTCCAGGAGGCAGAGGCCTACAGTTTGGATAGTTTGGAGGTGGTAGAATATGGAGCTGTTTAGAGTAATCCAGAGGGATCCGCAGTTCATGGAAAAAGACGTTGTACTATTTGAAGAGACTTTGTACAAGTCCACAGTTCAATACCTAGTGTCAAGTCATTGGAAGTGACTTTCGCAAGAGTCCACAATTGGTCATAGCTTATTGAGTCATGCAAGTGACTTTGCATCGGTCCAGGTTCAACGATGAGGAACAAGTCATGCAAGTGACTCTGAGGTAGTCCGCAATTCGAGAAATGATCCAAGCTATCCGAAACGGCTTTAAGCCGCAGTTTGGAAGAGGTGAGAATGGGTGTTGGGTCTCCTTATTCACTTGAGTTAGAGCTAATTTCAAGGACGAAATTCTTGTTAGTTGGGGAGACTGTAACACCCGAAAAATTTGGTTATTTGTGGATGATGATGCATGTATTAGTATGATAGCATGATACGAGTCACGAGCCAGTCGGGCAAAAATTTTTTATCTGAGTGAGGTTTCAACTAGGTAAACGGGTTCCGATAGTCGATTAAGTGGGTATTAAACGTGATAAACGAAGACAAATCATGAATATGACCTTAGTTGAGGAAACATGATTTAATCAAATAAAGTAAAATTTAGGCGTAATTAATTTGATTGAACACCAAGTGTGCGACCGCCTCGAGAAGTGTACCGGTCGTAGGGGCACTGAGTACCAGATAGACGGGGATGAGTATGACATCGAGTACTAATTATTTAAGTTCAATTGATGGCCTAACATAGGTTATATGATTTATTTTTGGATTTTAATTATGTAAGTCCTATAGTTGAGTGGAATAAATGTAACCACCTTAGGATGAGTTTTGGGATACACCACATAAAGGAATTAAGGTAAGATGTGTCATAGTTGGGTGTCACCTCGAGATAAGGGTGTGTTTTGAGATGAAAATAAGGGTAAAAGAGTAAAACCACCAACCAAATACACATATATATAATGAACTATTAGAAAACCCTAATCACTATTCATCATCTTCCCAACTTTCCAAGCCGTCACTGTTCATCCTCCTCCTCCTCTCGCCCTTGGCGAACAGGCACCGGTCCCCGTCGAGCTCACCGGAGATCCGTCACCGTCTCTCTCTCTCTCTCTCTCTCCTTCTCGGTCTCGCACCCCCACTCACCTCACGGTCTCTCTCTCTCTCTCTCTCTGCTCTGTGCTATCTCTTTGCTCATTGTTTAGGCTTGTCGTGGCCGGTGGGACCGTCCCTGGTCACGGCTGATCAGAGATGGACCTCCGTCGACGCCGCTGGCCGGAGGTGGCTCCCTCCATGTGCAACAGTTGTGAAACTGTGGTGTAATGTGGACCGTGATAGTGAGTATGCACTCCACGGTTGGGGTGTGTGGTGTAGACATTTCGATTGGGTATGTGCACCCCACGGTTAGGGTGCGTGATGGTGTGTGCACCCCACGGCTGGGGTGTGGTGTCATGTGTAGGGTGTGTTATGTGTGTGTGTATTAAAATAAAAAGTGATGTGTATGGATAGTTTATAATTATAATAAAATGTGTATAAATGGGCTTGTGTTAGGGTCCAATAAGGGCCCAACATAACAACTACATAATAGGGCCCTTAGCAAGTATATAATATTATGGAAATGAGCTTAAACATTTAAGCCCAACAAGAGTCCAACAAATAAAACATTAAGGTGTATATGGAGTTAGTGTTTGGGCCCAACAAGAGCCTTAAGAGGGACAAAATAGTATTAAGGCCATTACCTATGAAAGTGTGGATATGTTCACTATATCGGTAGACCGTTCCCCAACGGTTTGGGTCGCCTTAACAAATGGTTTTAAAATAAACATATGCAAACTACCTTAAGACTAAATACGAGCCTTAAACTAATATTCGAGATTCAAAACCTTATCAGGTAGTCGGGAAAGCATGGGGAACGCGTTAGAGTCTCGAAGTGGTACCGGGTTGCGCTTAGTCAGGTAAGTACATACGTACCTTGTATGTGTGTATGTTAGTAGGACAGTAAGGAAATATCATGTGATTCATTATCATTCTATCATGTTTGCGATGATATACTTGTTGGAAATTCCATTCCCTATTCCTTGTATATGTGTTCTTGGCATAAGTGTGTGTCTCGAAGGTACATGCGGCCTGCACTAGAAGGGATAAAACACGGGCACTCGTGCGCACGAGTGTTTGACCACCCCTAGTGATTGTGTGATACCATGTACTGGATTGTTGTGGATATTGTTGTGGTTATCGATGTTGCGACATCACTGTTGTGGATTTTTAGACCACTTATGGCCTCTCTTGACTTGTAGAACACGCATGTTTCGATTGTTATTTATTTCCAATCTGTATCATGCACCTTATTTGTTTAAATACTAGTCTTTCAATACCTGCATGATATTTAGACTACTTGTTTAATAGTTCATGAATTACTGTTATATTCTTTTGGCACTACTAGCGATTTCTTCAGTTACTCACCGTCTAGTTTGTGACGGTGGGTGCAGATAGGGTGGAGAGCCATAAGGGCAAGGGGCCCTGCCTAGGAAACCTACTTTGAGGACTAGCAGCGGGATCAGAGAGACTTTATAGTATGTGTTTTTGTTTTGCTTACTTGTATATCGTTTCATACATATGTTTTAGGATTTATTGAACTTGGCATTTTTGATGAGACTGGTATCATATATATATGCTTATCGAATTGTACATGAATACCCGGGGTTTTCCACACTTAGAATTCTTATGCTTCCCTTGATTGAGTTATTTCCCTTATGTTTTTTTTGTTTAGTCTTCCGCTGTAAATTATTGCAATAACTCTTTCATAAATTGTTAAAATTTGATGAATCGAAAGGCCGACTAGGTTCGTCAGTTGCTTGAGAGTGATGACTCGGGGCTGCATGGGTCTAAGCGGGCATACCCAATTGTACGTGGAAATTGGGGCCATCACACTTAAGATTTCTCTTCTTTTCTTTTTCTTCATTGACTATTTTGGAAACCTGACCTTGATTGGTTAAGGTTTCCTTTTTCGTGAGAAAATTATGGTTTGACTTCTGTCGTTATCTTTTGAATTCTTGACTTCCAAATCATTTAATTCACCCGAGTTGACCAATAATTGAAGCTGATTTTTTTTGGTTTCCTTATTTGATACCTTGATGTTTTTTTCCATTCAAATCCCTAGATTTTGCTTCTCCTCCTTTAATTCTCACCCTAAATTCTCTCCTCCCCCTTTTTGGTAATTTCTTCATTCCAACGAGGCTTCCTTTGAGCAATCATCCACGACCAAAAATTAGAATCTCTGGCAACTTGCGGAGGCGACGCACCACCTCCCGTGTCATTTGAACTCTTATTTTCTGTGACTACGGACCCTTGGGGATCCTTAGGAACATTAAGGGGGCATGTAGTGTTGTTATGCCCCACTTTTCCATAACGAAAGCATATGTGGAGAAGCTCTTCATACTCCACCTCAGAGAAAAGTTTTCCACTTTAAATTTTGACATAAGAGGTTTTGAGAAGTCTAGTTCCACCGCTACTCGAGCAAACCCCCCTCTGTTAGCTATAGTAGTACTTGAATCCACCCTTAGTGACCGTTCAACTACATTTCCAAGTCCCTAAACGATAGAATCATGGAAATACTCAGGAGGGAGGTCTGGAAAATGAATCCAAACCGCTGCTTTCGATATTGATGCAGTTGCCATTTGAAAAAATGGCCCCCATTTTTGCACAGAAAGGACATGGCCAAGGATTTCATATGGCCCTTCGAGTAAAGCTCTATCTATATCTCCTGCACTCATAAATTGAACTAAATAAAAATAATTAGAGATATCCATAACTCTGTAGTCCCCTTCATGGTGCCACATTGCTACGATTCTATTACATAACATCTAGTAGCCTAACGATCTTCCCATCAGTTTCACCACCACTGCGTTCTCCATTTGTTTCTCTAACTTGCTATGCAGGTTAGTAGAAAACTTCACCCAGGGACCTAGAACATCGAAGTTATGCTCATATCCCCTGCCTCCAGTGCCACATTTTCTGAGAATCTTCTATTTCCAACATTGACTAGATGAACCCTGTACGTTTTACGAGCATTGGGTTCGTCGTCGACCTCCATTCCCACTTTTCTCAACTTTTTTATTATGGAGATATCTCAACAAAAAATAAGTACGTAAAGAACTGAATTTCATTAGATTAGATAACTAAGTACAAACAACTTGTATATATATACATCTAAGAGATAAGGATTAAGAAAAGATAAGACCAAATAAGAAACCATATCTAACACAAATTCTACTAACACCCTCCCTCAAACTCAAGATGGGTAAAGAAAACCAAGTTGAGGTTGCTAATCGAATCAGTAGACCCGAAAAATCTAGGGTTTAGTGCGGAGAATATCAACGACTACCCAAGGCGGCAGAGGCAGAAAAGCAGGCAATAGAATAATGGAGTCGACTGAACAACTATCGGAGCAGAGTTAACGGAACGAGTAATGGAGCTGAGTCGACGGAACAACTAACAGAACCGAGTCAGTTGAACGACTATCAAAGCTGAGCAAACAAAATCAGATTTTGGTTTCGTTTTAGAGATGAACGACAACCCAAAATAATAGAGCAAATACAGATGTCGTCAATGCAAAAGATATGCAAATCACGACATACGGCCAAAGGATTGACTGATATGCAAATATGAAGTGCACATGCATGCGAGCTGAACAATTCATAGATGATCATAGATTGAACTTAGAAGTAGATGGTCTTGAGATGACTGAACTGAAGTTCCCACGGGTGTAGTGCACAGACTACACGGGTAGATGATGAACAAAAAAATGCACAACAGATGGAGCAGATGGCGTGGATTGCATGAGCGATGATGGCAAAGACACATGGGCGACGAGTAAAGCGGACACGAGGCGATGGCGGATAGAGACACGGGCAGATGGAGCAATGAAACAGAAGCTGACAGATAGGCAGATAGAATAGACATGTTAATGAGCCACACATATGTTCTGGATAGGCAAATACATTGGATGTGCGCATGTTCAGTCTCGCTGGTGGTCAAGCGCTTGGATAACAAAACAAGCATAAGCAAAACTGAGGATGCATATTGCACGGCAAAGAATAAGCACACAAATCGAATAGAGGCTCCACCAGAGTAGATCACAATAGCATGGGCAAAAGAACACCGAGCACATACAGGCAGAGGAGCAAGCACAGGCGAGACGAAATAATCGGGTACACTAAGAAACAAACCACAAACTAGAGGCACCACACTAGAAGTGCATGACGAAGTCGAGGTAATCGACGACTTCAGCAGGCGTGGGAGTGGCCGGTGTGCACGAATTGGTATGTACGGCTGATGCGCACGTGAATATTCAACATGCACGGGTTGGCGGGGACAAATTTGCAGCATAGCTAGGCACAGAGACACGCAGATTGACCTGGCAGACAGATGGTGTAGGCGCACGCACAAACAACGAGGTAAAGGCAATGGTGTAGGCGTTGAAGCTTTCGCACACACGCACGGGACGATGGACACGGCCAAATCAGACAGAGCATGATGATGCCAAACATATATCCGAATGCGAAAGGAAGATATTCAAACTGGACAATACGAACTGATCACATACACACACAGGTCAACAAGGGAGACAGGGGACAACAACGCAGATAGAAAGATAGCTCACAAAAACTTGAGATCTGAATTGATGAAGCGATAGAGGCAGAACCATATGAGGAGAGGGCAATCAAGATTGTTGTGCACACTACACCATCACGAGCAGGACTTGTGCACACATGCACAAGTCACAAACAGTCACGCACATGAAACAAAACTATTATTCGGTCGAGTACAAGTATGGGCATACATTAAGCTCCCCACTACTGACGCATAAGGAATACATTGCATTTCATTTTGTTCCAAATCATTCTTAAGACATTGCATTAAACTGAATTTGTCCCCTTTCTGAGTTGAAACTATTCCTACAGGGCATTTGTCCATTTGAAATCTCTCAAATAATTTATTGATATTTCCTTTCTGAGGCAATCCTAACATTCCTTGTGATCTATCACGAAATATTTCTATTCTTATCACATAGGATGCCTCACCCATATCTTTCATTTCAAAGTTCCTACAAAGAAATCTCTTTACATCATGTAACATGGCAATATCATTAGCACTAAAAAGAATATCATCAACATATATGACCAATATAATGAACTTACTCCCACTGATCTTGATGTATATACACCGATCAACAGTGTTTTTTACAAAACCATATGATGTAATGGTATTATTGAACTTAATATACCATTGTCTGGAAGCTTGTTTCAATCCATATATTGACTTCTTCAATTTACACACTAAATTTTCCTTTCCTGTTATCACGAAATCTTCAGGTTGGTCCATGTAAACTTTCTCTTCTAAGTCTCCATTCAGAAAGGCAGTTTTCACACCCATTTGGTGAGCTCCAAATCATAATGAGCCACCAAAGCCATTATAATTCTTAAAAAGTCCTTCTTTGAAATTGGAGAGAAGGTCTCCTTATAGTTAATGCCATCTTTTTTTTGTAACCTTTGGCAACAAGTCGGGCTTTATGTCTTTCAATGTTGCCTTGTGAGTCTCGTTTAGTTTTGAAGATCCATTTGCAACCAACTTGCTTTGCACCTTTAGGCAACTCGATTAAGTCCCAGAATTTGTTGTCATCCATATATTTCAATTCATCTATCATTGCATTAAACCATTTTTCAGAATCATCATATTTCATGGCTTATTTGAATGAGACTGGATCTTTATCAATGCTCAAGTCACATTCATATTCAAGTGAATAAACCACAAAGTCATTTGTAATAGTTGTTCTTCTTGTCCTTACAAACCTTTGTAATGCTATTTCTTGTAGTTCTACTTGTTCATTTGTAACATGTACATCATCAGCTGGTTCATTAACAATAAGTTCATTTTCCTCATTTGGAGCAATGATTTGTTGTCTAGGTTTGTTGTGCAACCATGATACAACAAGAGGAACAACAATTTGAGGAGAAATGCTAGATGTAGGAGTTCTCAATTGAACTTCATGAATATCCACATTTTGCGGTTCTTCACTCCCACTGATTTGGCCATTCTCAAAGAACCGAGCATTACCAGACTCAACTATTCTTGTACTATGGTTAGGACAATAAAATATGTACCCTTTTGACTTTTCAGGATACCCAATGAAGTAACCACTGATAGTCCTTGCATCAAGTTTCTTTTCATGTAGATTATATATCCTTACTTCTGCTTGACAACCCCAAACATGAAGATGTCTCAAACTAGGTTTCCTACCAGTCCAAAGTTCATAAGGAATCTTAGGAATTGATTTACTAGAAACCCTGTTTAGCAGATATGCAGAAGTTTTTAATGCATGCATCCATAATGATGAAGGTATAGTGTTACAACTTAACATACTCCTAACCCATAAGAGTACGGTTTTGCCTTTCAGCTACACCATTTTGCTGAGGTGTACCAGGCATTGTGTATTGTGCGCAAATGCCATGAATTTTCAAGGAATTTGCAAATGGACCTGGACATTGTCCATTTTCATTATACTTTCCAAAGTACTCACCACCTCTATCAGATCTCACCATTTTAACCTTTCTATCAAGCTGTCTTTCTACCTCATTAATGAACATTTCTAAAATGTCCACTAATTGAGACTTTTCATGCAGCAAGTATAGATAACAATATCATGAGTAGTCATCAATAAAGATGATAAAATACTTATGACCACTCCAAGATGAAGTGTCCAAAGGACCACAAATATCAGTGTGTATCAATTCAAGAGGCTCGCCGTTTCTTGTGGCAGGATGCTTTGATGCGTGTTTAGTTTGCTTTTCCTTGATGCAATCCACACATAAATCCTAGTCAACAAAATCCAATTGAGCTAATATATTACTTTTCACCAACCTCTTTACCCTTTCTTTGGAAATGTGACCTAATCTTTGATGTCAAAGATAAGCAGAGCACTCTCCATGTGCACTACATTTATTTCCAATAGCATTCTCAACATTAAACAAGGTTTCAACAAGCATAATATCAAGATTGAAACCATATAAGTTGTCAATTACAATACCAGAACTATAATAGTATTTGTGTTTAAGTAAACTGAAACAACCGTTTTCAATCTTAAAGTTAAAACCTACACAATCCAACTTTGATACAAAAACAAGATTCCTAGAACATTAAGGAACATAAAGGCACTTTTCTAAATGAAAGAGGCATCCGGTATCAAGGATTAATCTGTAAGTCCCGATCCTTTCAATGCCTGCTTTCATTCTGTTTTCCATCAACAAGAACTTTTCAGTTTTGCTTATATATGGGCTGGATTGAAAGGAATCCCTATATAACATGCGAAACATGAGTAGTTGCACCAATATCAAGCCACCATGTACTATTAGGCACTTCAATTAGGTTTGATTAAAAACATACAAAAACATAATGTATACCTTTCTTCTCAAACCATGTCTTTCTTTTCGGACAGTCTTTCTTGATGTGTCCACTTTTCTTGAAGAAGTGATACCTTGGTTCCTTATGGATTCGACCCTCATTAACTTTTATTGGGGCTTTATCCATCTTTTTTTCCTTCCTTCTTGGTGTGGCTTTGTTGTTGTTAGCTCCATCATGTATGGTGAGATGAACTGAGTGATCTTTCATCTTCCTTAACCTTCCTTCTTCCTAAACCAACATGGTCTTAATTTCTTGCAAGTTCCACTTTTCCTTAATGATGTTGTAGTTCATCTGGAACTGGCCAAGCTCAGGAGGAAGTAAGTTAATGATGAATTGCACTAGAAACGATTTACTCATGTCCATTCCCATAGCTTTGAGCTTCGCCACCAAATTTGACATACTTATTACATGATCGTGAATGGACTGAGGCCACTCAAACTTCTTAGTGGTCAACTTACTCATTTAGCTTCCCACAATGGACTTGTCAATAATGTCCGATTGTGAAAATTCTTTCACTTTGATCATGAACTCCTTTGCATCGTTTGTCTTAGGCATAGATGGCTTGATATTTTCTACAATAGTCATGCGCATTAAGCTCAAACTTAGCCTATTTGACCACTCCCAGGCCTCATAATAAGACCTTTCCTCTTCAGAGCTAGCCTCGGTAATGGCTGCGGGCTTGTCATCTATAATGATTGCCAGGTCAAGATCCATTACACCCAGTTGAAACTGGATCTGTTCAAACCAGTCATTGTAGTTGAGCCCGTTGAACTTAACCATCATATTACCTAAGGCAAACATATTAGAGGACGCTACAAATATAATATAAATTGTACACATTAATGCTTTGATCAAACCATAATAGATTCAGACTTACAATACTTTTCTTATGTATTTAAGTTCACCTTTGGGCAATACTTAAACACACAAATTCATGCTATCATTTCATAATAAGTATACTTTCATAGACAATCAATCATACTCAGGTTAATAAGTAAGATATCTTTGGATAAAACATACATATTTCTAAGTATGAAAATTAATCATCTAAGTTTCATTAATTATAAGCAATGGTCCACCTTTGGGTGACCTCTTAGCAATATAATTAATGGTCTCAATTAAATGTTTAAATATCAATTCAAAGCTAGGCCACTTTGGTGAGTAACAAACTTTCATTCAATTAAACATTTAATTAGACATACTTTAATTTGTGAACTATAGACATGTCACAATATATTATGCATAATTAAATATCAAAATATACACAACAAGAAAAAGACTCTTTAACGAGGGGAAATCCCATCGCTAAATGTCAATTTCCCCTCACTAAAGATATTTAGCGAAGGGAAAATCCCGTCATCTTTCCCTTCGCTATTGCCTCTCTTGCTAAAGAGTTTAGGTGACGGGATCACATCCCCTGGCTAAAAATCTTATAGTGAGAGGCAATCCCCTCACTAAAATCTTATAGTGAGAGGCAATCCCCTCACTAAATAGCTTTTAGTGAGGGGATTTGTCTCTCACTAAAAGAATCTAACGAGATGTTAACCACACAAAATAGCTTTTAGTGAGAGGTAAATCCTCTCACTAAAAGCTTATAATGAGAAGTAATCCCCTTACTAAAATAGCTTTTAGTGAGGGTCCATGCTTTACTTAACAACTTTTAGTGAGAGATAAATCCCCTCACTAAAAGCTTCTAGTGAGGGGCCAAAAGCCTCTCACTACTAACAACACCAGTAGTCATTAGAAGCCCTTTTCATAGGCCTTTTGTTTGCACTCCTGCATTCGACACAAAAAGTAGTGTGACAGAGACAAATAACACATTTCAAAAGTGTAAATCCAACAATCCAAATCTTATATGCCCACGGCTAATATAAATCTCATCTAATGTTCAAAAGAAAATACGAAAGATGCAAATATTGTCTTGAATCTCTACAAACTTTTCAACAAATAAGTACTCAGTCCTAATGAAGGAATGAAGTAACAATTAATATTTTGAAAACCAAAGCAAACACTGAATGGTTTTCAAAAGAAAAAAAACATTGAATGCACATAGTTGGTTCCACTGAACACACATAACACCTGCAAAAAAAAAAATTAAGAATGTCAATGGTCAATCGATAGAAGAAAAATAACAAAGGAATGATTTTATCGAAACATTTTGTATCTTAAAATACATATACAATTGCCACCTAATCTCCATAATTTGAAAAAAATAATACCAAATTTAAATGAGCAAACATAAGTGTGTAGCATAAGGCCAACCCCACAGCATGATTATCTGATAACCATCATTGCTGAAAAACGCAATTCAAGTTCTAAAGATAACTATGTAAATGTTCTAACAAAAACATCAAACAATAACAAATAGCAAAGAAAACAATTTTAACCATTCAAAATTCTTAAAATACAAGCTACTAAGTAAATTAGGGCAAACAAGTTCAGGGCACAACTTCCATTAATCTATAACAGATGAATTTCAGGCTTCAACTTTAAATTAGGAATCAATGCTATATCATTCCTATGATGTTGGTCAAATTGCCTTTGTTGGTAGAACAGTTAGCTTTTTCAAGCGAAGAACATTCACTTATAGTACTGGGGATGCATTGAAGTACAAATATTTATGTATGCAAAACACAGTTCTCCACTTATATAACATTGTGATACATTTAGAGATGAGCCACGAGACGACAGACAAACGAAATCAATTACATATATAAGGAAGACACCATGCACATTCAATTCCATCAAACAACAAAACAAGAAGAATTGTTTAAACAAGTTCGTTCCAAAGATTAACTAGCTCAACGTTCCAATAAAAATTAACAAATAAGAAACCCATCAATCTATATGGCATTCAGAATCCCTAACACAAGCTAATATCCAAATTAGGGCAAACAAGTATAGGGCACAACTTCGATTCATCATCCACAATAGACATTCAACACCAAATCATGAACAAAGACATTGCCTTTAACATTTATCACACACAAAATCAACAAAAGTCTGAGAAAGGCTCTGCTCCATCTACTTCAGATGCTAAAGATTCTCCAGGCAAAGCTTCATCAGATTCTTCCGAACATCAGATTCTTCTGATGCAATGAGCCTAATAAAGATTAATGCATAGGCAGTGTTCGCAGTAGCGATTGTCGTTTTTTCTTTGTAACCGATCAAGGAGTGAAGGTAAGGATATTGTGTTGGACATTGGTTCTGCTTGGTGGAGTCTAGTTTACTAGTGCCAATATGGTTTTGATTGGTTGAGAACCAATTGATTTGTGATCGGCGAGGTGTTTTGAATAATATCTTTCATGTATCTAGCAATATCAAATATTAATTTGTTCTGTGATGAGGGCGGGTACTCCCAGTTCTGAGGCTTCTTTTACCTTTGTTTTCTATTTCTCATTAAGTTGTATGAATTTCATCCTCATTTGTATTGTTAGTTAGCTCAATGAATGGATCGGATCTCCTAAACTAAGTTAATAAACAAATTCTTGTCAGCTATTTCCAGCAGGTCCAGTTTGGACTATTCTGCCATCATTAATCAACAGAGAGCTAGGGACTGAGAATATATATATATATATATATATAACTATAATGAATAAATAAAGAAGTACTTTGTAT
This sequence comes from Stephania japonica, assembly GCA_039657345.1. Classification (NCBI taxonomy): domain Eukaryota; kingdom Viridiplantae; phylum Streptophyta; class Magnoliopsida; order Ranunculales; family Menispermaceae; genus Stephania; species Stephania japonica. The sequence goes on along the minus strand of CM077563.1, from coordinate 14,595,714 downwards.
ATCAAAATTCAAAAAAAAAATAATGAACTGAAATGGTAATTAATCTAAACATGTAAAATTCCTTTAACCAATGTAGTGACTAGTAAAGAAAAATAGTGAAGAAGAAGATTATCTGAAGTTCTTAATCTATTAGAGATTATTGAAGTTTTTGATCATCATATATACCACATTGTCTCTTTATTGCCTACTGTAATCTTAAAAACATCTCTACTAAACCCTTCTAATGACACTTCGATTAATAGTTCAATGTATATAATTAAGAAATTCATCCACATAACCTATATATTAAATCCCACAACAAAGCCTTGCTGCCCATTAAAGTCTTCCAGATACATGATAATCAACTTAAATCATCTTCAAACCACATAATCATCATAAGTAATAAACAAGATAAGAACACAAGAACAACAAATGTAGAACCAACAACATGACTAATGATGATCTATGATGAGTTGCGGGAGAGTACCCTGGTGGGGGAGGTGGTTGTTTGAAGTGAAAAGGGAAGTAAGGGAGAATTGGATTAGGAGGGGGTGGGGCATAGAAGTTGACATAGGCAGGTGGAGGGTAGTAGTAGGGTAGGTACCCTGAAGGAGGAGGGTAGTACCATGAACTTGAATAATGTCTTTCATGTATCTAGCAATATCAAATATTAATTTGTTCTGTGATGAGGGCGGGTACTCCCAGTTCTGAGGCTTCTTTTCCCTTTGTTTTCTATTTCTCATTAAGTTGTATGAATGTCATTCTCAATTGTATTGTTAGTTAGCTCAATGAATGGATCAGATCTCCTAAACTAAGTTAATAAACGAATTCTTGTCAGCTATTTCCAAAGCAGTCCAGTTTGGACTATTCTGCCATTATTAATCAATAGAGAGCTAGGGACTGAGACGGTTGATATTAACCCAAAGTAATCAGGCTCTAATTTAAGAATAACTCTAACATTGTAAAATAGAAATATTAGTTTCACTATTTTTTACTATCTCATACGATTTTGACTTGTTCTTTTCAATTCAAAGTAAATGGAAATATAGAAAAAGCTATAGAATGGCAAAAGAAATACTACATGAGCTTTAATTAAGTTCAAAGATTACAAAACACAGATAAATCAACACCACGGATAGATGGCATTATCTGTTTTTGCTTTCTTTGTCTCCTCACTCAGTTTTCCACCCATGATATTGTACAAAACTCACTCAAAGAAATTTGTGTTCTTCAAGTTTAATTCAAAATCAAATATTATTTGCAAGCAAAGCAAACAACATTTAGCCATAGACAATCGACACTAAGATTCAATGCTAGCTAGTGTTCTCTTAATGCATAACTTCAAATAAAGGGGTTTCTAGTAGAATACATAGCATTCAAGCAAGTGCAAATAATCACCAAAAAATGAAGCAAGTATTCTTAAAAATTTATAGGATGACAATTGACTCTAGATGTATACTTTTAATTCAAATGGAAGGAAAGAAAAAACAAATCAAGTAGGAAAATAATGTACCTAGAAGTAGAAGTAGCAATAAACGATCTATATCTATTAACTAATGCTAAGCGTCATCCTACAAAAAAACACATTAAACAATCAAAAAATGTAAATTTCATAAACTCCAAATGCAAATAAAGTAACTAATTGAAAAAGACGTAAAACCTTATTTGATTCATCATTAGTCTGTGAAGGATCAATAGAGGATGATTGCTTTCTTTCCATTCAATCTTATCCAATCTATGGCAAATACTTTCAACAGTTTGCCTCAAATTTAGAATTTCTTCGTCTTTTTTATGAAGCCTTGCCTTAAGCTCTCTAACTTGTGCAGATTCAGATTCGTTAAACTCCTTTCTCTTTATTCCACCATCATAACCAAACACATGGCTATGACGTTGTTCTCCAAAGCACTTTTCAATGACCTCAATATTAGAAAGTAATGGCTCAACATTGACGATCTTGACAATTTCATCCTAGCAAATGGTAAGAAAAACTTTACTCTCTTTAAAAATCAAATGGAAAAAATGTAAAGAAAAGAATGTCAATTTACAAAGGATGCTTACGTATTTGTCAATTGTTTCAGGTTCAACTAGCTTCCCGCCTTTTTGCCTTGTTTCAAAGAAAAATGTTGCCGCATCGGGTGAATTGCCATCTTTTCCTCCCTAAAAAGTCATTATAGGATATTAATTCTTCCATCACAAAAATCCTACCAAATACTACATGGTGAGATTAAAAATTACCTTTTGATATCTCAATTCTCTAAAAGGTTTGCTTCCGGTATGATGAGGCAATTTTACCTTACTCCTATTGATAGCATTTTGATCACTGATTCTCTATTAAAAAGAAAACCCACATTACAATCAACATATAAAGAAGTATATTAAACTCTTTAGATTTGAAAAAATCATACCTTGAATTTTGGAACTAAAAATTTATTTTTCACAAGCCATTCCCAATCTTTAGCATTCATCCCACTAGGAACATTCTTTTCAGCTTCTTCTCGAATATTGCACGGTTTCACATAATTGACATTTAAAGTTGACCGCCAATTTGTCCATAAAGTGTTCATATGCTCCAAAGTGTCATCTTTGTACAACTCAATGTTTGGATTAGAGAAGAATTCCTGCAAATAAACAACAATAACAATATTTTCTTAAGCAAAGAAACTAAAAAACAATTACCTATCTAAATTTAAGGATGAGTCTTCATAATCAATAACTGAATTGGTGGTATTAGTACAAAAACAGTTACCCATATAAACAAACACTAGGACCTAAAATCATTGAAAACTAAAAAGTTTCAATCATTTACTTTGATTGCATCCCACATGTGGTTCTTGTCAGATTAACTAATGTCCTTCCAAGTTTGCACTCGCAAGGGCATATTCTACGATCATGCAATATTTTGCCCAAATGTCTTGACCAAAATTTATGATTATCCGAAATCGCGCGCTTCTTATAAAATGTAATGTTAAGCTTTTTCCACCTTGAAGAAGAGCAACAGCTTTGTTCTTGTTTTTTCCCCGAACTTTTCTTCGATTAGAATCTATGATGTAAAAAAATATCCAAATTGCAAGAATAAAAAACATATAATTCAAATCAAATAAATTTCAATAACGTATACTTACTTTCAACACAAACTTTTGATACAACATACACAAAATCACCAATTTTTCCATCAGCATTTACAGGAACATACTTTGCGATAAGGTATTGGCCAACGGCTTCTTGTAGTAATTCAAACTCCTAAATGAATTAAAATTTGAACAAATATAAAAAAGTAAAGATATGTAGATATTTCACAAAATAATACTTTTATGATTGTTTACCTTTCGACCAGTTTTGGGTAAGCTAATAGCTTCCAAGCCATTTTCATCAACGAATTCTTTTGAACTTGTTATGAATAGTTGAGCAATGCTAACCTTCTCATTCCCATCAATAACATCACCTTCTACAAGGACCTTCTTGTCTGCTCTCAAATCCCCTGATATCCGAACATTTATAACCTTAGGTTTGACATAACTGCAGGAACCTATACAAAAAAAGTCAATATAGTTAGTAATGTTGAGACATATGCAACTATCAAATTGATATAAACAAAACACAATAAACATTACCAAGATTTAGATCATCATGTGGCAACCTAAAGGATAAAGGTTTGCCCATTTCATCTTTTTCAAGATAAACCGGTATGTCTTTCACCATTTCATGTTCCTTTAGCATAATCATGACATCTTGATCACTTTTCAATAGTCTTCCATCCCCATCGGTAACTTTAAATCCAATCGAATAGACATCGATGGATTTTTTGCAAATTGCGAGTATATCCAAGTAACAACTATCTTTACTGAAATTCTCCTCATGGTACTCAACATCACCAAAGTACATGATTAGATTTTGTGATGTGAATGTACCTTAAATAAAAGAAATTGATACATGTTATATTAAGTAATTCAACATCTAAGTGGAAAAATAGTTCTCAAAGATATAATTTAAGATAACACAAAATAAATTTACAAAAGTAATACCACTAGACTCTTCAATAGGATGACTTAACTGGAATCCATTTCCACACTCCTTTCCCAACATCTTTGGTGCGTTGAATTTTCTAACCTTGCGCTTAGTACCTTTATTCTCCACATGCCAACATAAATGATGCAAATTAATAGTAATTCTCCACATGCCAACATAAATGATGCAATGCATGTAAATTAAATCCAAGCAATAGACAAACACAAACCAATATAAATTCAAAAATACTCAAATAATCAAAACTCAATCAACACGGTATGATTTCTTCAACCTCGTTATCACCTACTTCTTCTAATTCTTCACTTTCAGAGTCAGATTCACAATGTCTTTCACCATGGTGGTACCAAAAAGTATAATTTTTCATTATTCCATTTACTTTTAGATGTGATCGAACTATTTCACGAGATCCAGAATCGGTGTTATTGCATTTAACATAAGGGCCATATCTATTTCACCAGTCATTTTAAAAGCATAATCCAAAAATTGTTCAACCCTATCTTCATACATTTCACTAAATCGATCTGTGTCAACCAACTTAATCCATTGTTTGTCAGGCACCATTCTATTTATAAGTATTTTAAAAAATTAAAATTAAGAAAAGATGAAATAATAAGGCACTCGAGTCAATCAAGACTAAATAAGGTGATGATCAAGAAAAAAATTATGTCATAGCTAAAACAATGATACACACATTGTATAGATATTACTACAAAGATATTAGGAATATCCATAAAACATTAACAACATCAAGCACATGTGTGAAGGAAACAATTAATGTATGCTCTCACATTAAGCTATTGGAGCTATAATTCATAATTGGGATGAAATCCTAAAATTCATAATTGGGATGAAATCCTAGTAAAAAATGCCCATTTCTTAATAACACATTTCAAGCTTACAATTTTATAAGATTTGAAACACTAAACACCATATTCGAAACACCAAAGGCAAATCTTGATATAACATAACATCAAAAAGCAAATCTCACCAGATCACCAAACCGAGCAAAATCTCAACATAATTATCCTTAATGAAATGGAAATTTTTGGATTCAACAAGACCATGACATTTTGATGAGACTAAAATCAAGAATCAACAAATTAAAAACCTAAAACCATTAATCATCCCAACCAAACAACATAAACAACAAACAAATGCAATCAATTTCAACTGAGAATCAACAGAAGTAATTTGAGAGAACGAATCACATTTGCATTTCGCAATTGACAGCAAAACTAGCCAAGCCACAAAAAAAAATCACCTGAAATCTCAACTGCAAATGCTGGTCTCCGCAAGCCGATTGAGCCCTAAATCACAGTCTCCGTTCATCCGTTCGCGTCGGTCCCCTGTAAATCAAACAAAAATGAACACACAAGGAGAACTGAAAAACGATGAAATCAAGACATAGAGACAGAGAGACAGAGATTTACAGAGTTGGCGGTTTGGTTGCAGAGACGATGAGATCGAACGAAGCGATGCGAATCGAATTCAAGAAGAAACAACAACGAAGAGAGATCTCGCACAGTCGCACTCACTCGAGAGAGAGATCGAGAGACCGAGACATAGAGAGACAGAGAGAGACAGAGAGATCACCTGAAAATGGATGAGCAGATCTGCGAAGTCGAAGACGAAGTCGATTTCGATCCCTTCGCCAGCACAGTCCAAGACGACGAAGAGGTCGAGTGGGCGAACTAGAAACCCTAGTGAGAAGTCGATGAAGAGGTCGAAGAGGGTGTTTGCCTTGAATGAGTTTTAGTAAGGGGGGTTATTGACTTATACACTAAAATTAATGTGGGCCGGTAGTGAGGGTATATACCCTCACTAATATAAGCTATATAATGGTCTATAGTGACCGACTCTAATACTCTCACTAAAGTTGGTAGCTAATAATTAGATTTCTTGTAGTGATATTTTAAGTTAGGCCACTTTGGTGACTAGCTAACTTTCAATACAATTGATATTCTAGACATACTTTAATTTTTACATGCATCATAGAACAATTACCAACAATAGGTATCTATCAAAATCCATGCACAACATACATGCGATGAAACTACTTTAGCATTTATTATTGTGCGTTAAAATTTATTTATTTTTATTAATTAACTTTGAAACTAGACAAAAATATATGCCAAGTTGTCTTATCTGTAATGTATCAAGATGATTTATAGATAAGAGTCTTTTATCCTAATTTGATTTCAATGATATACACACTTTAATGTGCGTACTGGAGATCAAATTCAGAATTTATAGGAAATTCTACACATCACCCAAACTAACTATATGAGTATTTCAGTTTATCCAAAATTCCAAAATATCATGCGGCACATCTAAATCAAACTATTTTCGCAAGATATTACCCAAAATCGGAATATTAAATACAAAGTCAACGAAATACCTATAATACCCCAAAATCGATTATACTCTAATCAAAATTAAATCTTGAAGTGTGCCTACTTTGTAGGGAATAAATTTTTGGATACCGAAATATATTCAAAATATTACGAAAAGGGTAGTGCTATTTGGACTCATGAGTCCGGACTCTTAGGGAGTCTTTTGAAATTTTTTTATTTCAAAGTCATCCTCAAATAATCAATGACTTTGAAATAACAACTTGTAACACTCCTTTGATATTTGCAAAAAATTTAAAAATCCCCCTATGAGTCTGGACTCTTGAGTCCAAATAGATTTTTTGTTACGAAAATTCCTTTTTGGCACATGTATTAATAAATCCAAATTTTTAATGCCAAGGCATCGGAAATGCAAAATACCGAATTGAAGAATCTGACTTCAAAAAATTTCCAGTAATGTCGATCAAACCAATACTGCGAAAAATTCTAGATCGACATGATATGAATCAAAGGTTTAACAACATGGCTCTGATACCAATGTAATCATACTTTAATGATCTACATAACACTTTGATTCATCAATTATAAAATAAACAAATACCTCCTTCCATTGCCATCCAAATTGAGAATGAGTTTTCCCCTCTCTACCTTCTTCTGTGAGTCGGATGTTTTGATGGTGAGACCCATTTAGTTTTTATATGAATCTTATTCAAATAACTATTTTACAAACCACCATCAAATATGAGCCTTTAATATTAATTAGAGTTTATCTTAATAATACGTGGGCCACTTAATAGAGATTAAAATAATCTAACAAGAGAACGTGCGTGGTAAACAATCAGATGACCATGGTTAGCCGATATTAACCATGGTTTGGTGGAGTGTGTAGCGTGTCCTATACCTATCTAAGCTGTCTTGAACTTTTTACTTGTTAGGGTTTTGTGTTCTTGATATGACTTTGGGTGTAACTTGAGTGTTGTCCTTTTAGCACTTCCCAAAAACAATAATGGTACAAAATTCCTTTCATCAAAAAAAGTACAGAATTAACCAATGGCTAATCTATTTATATTTGCAAAAGCTGCAGTTGAAACGAATCCAAGCTGCCATAATTCTATATAATCATAAATCTGATCTAAAATAAAAGATAATTCTAAATCTAATATCTATAATAATCTTATCTTGATCGATCTGTTTAAATATAGGGAACCGAGTTCTAAAATATATATAAGAGCTTGTGTTAAATGCGTCCAGGGATCAACCAAAGAGGATCCGGGTAGTAATTGTAAACCATATTAACCTTAAAATAAACAGTCGAGGAAGGTGGCTCATCTCCTGACCCCATTTTCATTAGATACCAATGCCAATGATATTCATCCACTCTATCACCAATCTTGTAACAAATCTCACTTGGTCCATAGCTTAAAGCGAGACATAGAGCGAGTCCTTACGACCCAAGAACAATGAATGATCCTTCAAATTCAACTTCACCAAGTGCCATTTCCCTTCAACGCAATCAAGCTTAAAAACCCAAAGAAAAAATTTTCTCACTTCATTCTCACATAATTCGAACAACAAAGCAATCATCAACTCCCCATCCACTTCCACCAAATAACTATTGAAGATAAAGGCCTTAAGGTGTGGTTTTCGCTTCGACCAATAGTTATAGATGAGCCTTACAACGAGACAAGAGTATCTACGAGGGACGAATAAAACAACCACCAGGAACTAAAATGTCTTCTTCGCAAATATAAAGCATCCCACGTATGTGCAAAGCATGAAGTTTTCCGCGATGGAAAATGATATCGGTGAAATGTTCGAGCCAACTAACATTTTGTCAATAAATGAAAAAACTACTTACGTCCAATCATTGTCGCCTAACCTCATAAATGCCAACATATTATCATTGTAGAGGAGACCAAAAGTCATGCCATTCTTTATCAAGGGACTGCACAAGAGACTATTATTTTTGCGTATGTAGGTCTACTAAACACTCTCACAAATGGTATAAGGATGTCAATTAAAGACAATGGATTCCACACTCGAATCTTGTGCACATATGAATCTATAAAAATCAACCAAGTTCCCGAAGACCCAAAATATATACAATCGGGAGTCTCGAATTTAAAAAACTCTCTATGACCATCGAAATCGTATAGAGTGTGTGCACAGTATTGGGATCTATTGAACGTGGGAACATGAGCCATGGAGGGCGAGGAGGCGGATGATGAGAGCGAGTCGACATGAAAACGATCTCCATGAACGACACACGGATCCGAATGCGGCATGGCAAACCATGGACCTCAACTTAGGCACAATGAGATTCAAAATCTCATCTGGAAGCTCGGGCGCATACTCATTATGCTCTCTATCCATTGACAAACGCAGTGTAGAGAAGAGATATATCTCAACTATATATAGTGATCTCTTATCATATATAGTAACGATGTCACATATTCATGTATCCTAATTTATGTAAATATCTGACGTGTTTGTGGCTTCATCAAACTCTGTTTTGGAGTTGGTGTTAGACTTGAAGTGATATTGTGCGTCTGTCAATGTTTGAGTTCAATCTTACTAATATAATGTTAGAATATGATTTGGACAAGTGATCAGCACGTTGATCATGAAGTATATCATATTGAGTTTGAGTTGTATTCAAACTTAGATTTCTATGTGATCTACACATGTATATTGTACGCCGGTGTGCACATAAATATATGTTGTGCGGTCACGAAAGCATAGTGAGCGTGCGGTTTTAGTTGATTTTATCATTCTGAAATTAAAGATGTACGTAATAAACTTAATTAACATTTCATTGTACCACTACAACATTAATATAATTTAATAACAGAATAATTAATAACGGTTTGGATTCCCCGTCATTAAAAATGGGTATTGATGACGGTTGTCGTTATGTTTATTTTAAGATAACGGCTACCGTTATCAATAGGGAATAATAAACACACCGAGAGTTCTCCGCACCTCGCTCTCACCTCGAAAAGAAAAACCCAACCGAGAGTTCAAGCTCTCAATCTGTCAAAACCCTGACTCTCCTCTCGATCAAAACCCTAGCTAGAGTTCGTCTCAATCATTTCTTACAAATCTCCAAGTTTGAATCAAACCCTAGCTATGATTTTTGCTCTCAATCATCTCCGGACGAATCTCCACAGTCTTGATCAAAATCGTAGGAATTAGCGAGTTCGAGGTTGCTAGGGTTTTCGGCGATTGCAATGGAAGACATAGGAGTCGATCAATCGGTGTATCAGAGCTCTTCAATGGAAGGAATTGAAGACCTTCCTCGACGAACGGTCCCGCTAGGGTTTCCGTTTGTGATTCGATTTGTGTTTGTTGAACGACTCTCTCTGCATCTCCTTCACCTCCCACGACCCACGACTCTCTCTGCATCTCCTTCACCTCCCACGACTCTCTCTGCATTTCTCTCCCGACTCTCGCTGCATAAATCACGACTCTCTCTGGATCTCAAGAGCTCGTCGCTCTCAAGGTGGAGGTTCGAATTCGCCTCTCTCTCTCTGTGTTTTGATCTAGGTTTTCATTGTGTCTTCTGTGTGTTTTGATCGCTTCATGATCTCGCTCTAGATCTATCACTTCCGATTGAACGCTGGCTCGCGCGACCTCACCAGATCGATCTTGGCTTCGACATTTCGGCGTCCGCTTTGTGGCAATTCACATCAGGTGGTTTCGTCAGATCTCCTTTATAAGGTATGGAATCCTTTCAATCTCATCAATTCCTTCAACCATCGATCTTTGCTGCCATGATTTGGAGGTTAAGTTGATTGTTCATTTGGGGATGAATGTTGGCATGCCATGGTTTGTCACTAGTTTGATTTTTGTTGCCATTGTTTTGTGTTGCTGCCATTGTTTTGTGTTTTGATCTAGGTTTTCATTGTGTCTTCTGTGTGTTTTGTGTTGCTGGTCTGAAAAAACTGCAACATAATAATAGGAACAGCCTTATATTTTGACTGCTACTCATTACCATTGTGTTGATGCAAATGATTACTCTGACTGGATTAAGTTTCTGTTTTAAGAATACAATTAATGATGTATTCTACTGATTTCTAGAGTAGCTTCTACCTTTTTGAATGGCATGCCCAACTAAAAAACAAATTTTGATCAAAGTAGCAGATCTCATATGGTTTACGATTTTTTTGTTGTTATTGTTGTAGTGATAAAAGTTTATGTCTTAGCATAATTCAGGTCTTGAACTAACAAAATCAAATTCATTAGTACTTCTGTCTTCTCAAATTATTCATGATCATGTAGCCATAGATTCTAATAAGAATCATCTTGGACTGAGATTCTCAAATTATTCATGTTATTTACTTCGTCTCACAGTAAACTTACATATAATATTTTTTTCAGAACTTGCATATAAAATTTATCATGTTGATGAGTACTCATTACCATTTTGTTGATGAATGTATTGTAGGCCCTGGCTACTCTAAGAAGATGTACGTCAATCTGTCTTTTTTTAATCTAAATATATATATATTTCTCAATTTGTCTTGTATAACTATCACTACTATCAAATTATCAATATACATACATATATGCTCTGCTTAATTCTATTTGAATTTACCTTCTTTTGTCGATACAGATAGCACACAGCAGCAGAACTTCCATGTCTTTTATAATTTGAATTTATTGAGTGCTTTTCAAACTCACAACTTAATTGATGTGGCAGGCAAGATATAAACATCAACTTGATCCTACTGTTGAAGAAGTGAAAAAACTGTGTCTTGGCTGTCGCAAAAATGCGAAGTCTGAGAGAGTCCTTTTTCATTATAATGGACATGGTGTCCCCAAACCAACTGCTAATGGTGAAATTTGGGTCTTCAATAAGGTTAATCAGGTCCTATGGTCTAGTACAACAGTTTCTGCATCTCAAGTATTTTATTATTTTCTAATCATGGTCACTGAATGCAGAGTTATACACAATACATTCCGTTGCCTGTAAGTGACCTGGATTCCTGGTTGAGGACACCATCAATATATGTGTTTGACTGTTCTGCTGCAGGGATGATTGTTAAAGCATTTATAGAGGTATTTACCTATAGCTATTGCTCGGTACTTTATACTTAGTTTAAATAGCAGCATCAGCTGCAAAATCATATGCTTAGTATTATTCTCCTCACATCCTCCAATGTTATACTTGTTTATTCACGTTGGTTGTGATTTTTTTTTATAAAACCGCGCCAAGATTGGAGTTCGTCTAGTTCTGCCGGCTCTTCGATAAAAGATTGTATTCTACTTGCTGCCTGAAGATGTCTTACATTTTTCAAGTGCTAGTGATATATTTACTTTTTCATGTTACTAAATGTTCATTATGCGGATTTCAGGGATGCGTAGGACATGGCTGCTGAAATCTGTCTGTCTCAGCTTTCATCATTGATTGAAGAACCTAATGCAGAATTTCAGGTGAATATTCTGCTTCATAATTTTTTGACTTCTACAGGAATTTCTACTTGGAGAGTATATGCTGTTTATGTATCTGAACTTCAAAGTTGATGCTTGGTGTTGTTTCATTGATAGCTGATTTTGTATTGGAAACTCCATGCCTAACATGATTCTACCATCGAATGCAGCCTAGCCCATTCTTCACAGAACAGCTGACAGCATTTGAGGTGTGGCTTGACCATGGATCTGAGCATAAAAAACCACAAGAGCAATTGCCAATTGTGCTTCAGGTGAGTCTACTGTTTCAGTGTTCAGTCAAACACTCCTTGTTTTCTGTAGGATGCAATTGTTATTTGGTTGTTTATGTTGTATTATTTTTGTAGAATGGGAAGGTTGATATCCTGCATGGCCTTTTTTGTCAAATTGTGCTTACCTTTATTTTTATTTTTATTTTTTCTTGTGTGATGGTTTTTGATGATGTCCCACTATGCTAAGTAAAGGATAGCAAAGCATTTTTTTCACTGCAGGAACTGTTATATGAGAAAAATGTGTGGTGTCTGCTTTGGGCCTTTTTGTTGCTAAAATGTGACAATGTATCCTTTCTTTGTTTTATTTCAACGCATAATTGAATAACACGATCTGTTGTAGGTTTTACTTAGCCAATGTCACCGCTTTCGAGCATTGGTACTGCTTGGGAGATTTCTTGATATGGGACCTTGGGCTTTTGATCTGGTAACATGATCTAGCTTGCTTCATTTCTCCAATATATTCATGCATTGTTTGTTATTAGTGTTGTTTCTTACGGAGCCTCAATCTTGTTTCTCTGTTGGCAGGCCTTGTCTGTTGGAATTTTTTCCTATGTGCTCAAATTGCTTCAAACATCAGCAACGGAATTGAGGCAAATTCTTGTTTTCATATGGGCAAAGATTCTTGCGCTTGACAAGGTATCTTTGTAATAACTACTTATAGATGGTTTGTCTTTTGCCTTTTTATGCAACTAAAACCATGTTCTTCTTGTAATCTTAGTCATGCCAGGTTGATCTAGTGAAAGATGCAGGACACATATATTGTATTAGGTTTCTTGATAGCATAGATGCTTATCCAGAGCATCGTGCTATGGCTGCATTTGTACTGGCAGTAATTGTGGATGGGCATAGGCGAGGGCAAGAAGCATGTATGAATGCTGATCTGGTACATGTGTGCTTGAAACACATTCAACTTGCAAATCCTCATGATTCGCAATCAGAGCCATTGCTTCTTCAGTGGCTTTGTCTCTGTCTAGGAAAGCTGTGGGAGGATTTTCCTGAAGCACAGGTTATAGGTTTGCATGCAGATGCTCCGTCTATATTTACATCTCTACTGTCAGAGCCCCAACCTGAGGTTTGCTTTTGTCCTATCTTCCTATGTGTTTTTGTGCTGATTGATTATTGAGTTTTTTTTTTATATAAATCATAAGATAAACCTTGTTTCAGGTTAGGGCTTCTGCTGTTTTTGCTATTTGTACCCTTCTTGATGGTGGATCTGATTCGTTCAGAGATGTTGGAGGGGACGAAGACTCTGATGATGATGAAAAGGTTGAGGCTGAAATAAATATTGTTAAAAGCCTTTTGGCTGTCGTTTCAGATGGAAGCCCCATTGTTAGGGTTATTCCCAGTTAAACTTAACTGTTGTTTTTTTGATCCGTAATTAAATTAGAATGGATGAGTGATGAGCCCTTAAGTTAGTGGACAAAATTGCGTTGCTCTTCTTTCTGGTCTTCTTTTTTCCCAACTTTAATGATCATTTTAGTTGTCTTAGTGATGAAATTTATGTCATATGTGACATGGACATTGTTGTGGAACTATTTGAAGTTATTTGTTGCAACTCTAAGCGGTTCTAAGTGCTGAAATATGTCATGGAATAAATTAATTTCGAAACCGGTAAAACTGGCTGGCTAATCCCTTGTTACTCTCCTAAATTACTCTTCGTTGATCGATAGTTGGGTAGTTTTCAGCTTTCAAAGATCAGTACATTAAAAATAAAAAAATAAAAAAAAATTAAAAATTAAAAATTAAAAATAAAAATGAACACCCTTTAATGACGGTTTAAAACCGTCATTAAAAGTGTTCATTTAGTGTCAAATTTGACATAAGATAACAGTCCAAAACCGTTATAAAAGGTATTGAGTTTTTATGACTCCTCATAACATGACGGACATTGTAACGGTTGGAAACCGTTATTAAAGGTCTTTAATGACGGTTTAAAATCGTCATTAAAACCTTTTCATGTTGTAGTGTACGTACAATGATATTGTATTTTTTTTGTCATTATTATGAGGCACATATATATAATATCTGAATATCTGAAGTAAAAGCATTTTTTTTATAAGGCACATATATATAATCTAAAGCTAAAGTGACAATGGTAACACAATACATAGAGAAACAAAGATATCTCGAGAAATAGACCTTCATGCATGGAAACACAATACAGAGAGAAACAAATGAGAACAAAGGTTGAAGAAAAAAAAATACATGTAAAATCAAATAAAGAGAGACTTAACGACAACAATATATATATATTGGAAAAAAATTAAACCACACATGAAAGAGAGGTTTTTAGTGCAGATGTTGGGATAGTCCCACATCAACTACTTATAAAATAAAAAAAAGGGTAATAAGTGTGGAGTGAACACTCCATCTTACCTTGGCATTTTGGAGTGAACCCCACTTTCACACTAGCTTGTTGCCTATACATAAAATTAGTCACTACACTCTCCTCACCTTGGACCTCGATCGATCATAAGTAACCGATCGATGGGCACCCCATCTTCGCATTGAATAATTGCAACCAACAAACAATGATAGCTATATAGGAACCTAATCTGATTAAGTTTCAAAAATAGAACATCAACAACATGCCCCAGATCTTCATTGATCTCTTCAAAATTGATCTATAACAAATTCTACTATTAACGACGCCAGGTTTACGACAGTTTTGAAAAAACTTGTAACGGCCGTTATTTATTAACGCCGTTATTGTTATAATTATTTCAGATTTGGACACCAGCTCGGATGATATGTGCGTATGTATTAGGCGGGGTTTTGAAATTAGGAGATTTGACGGTGTGTATGTTGGTAGTAAATTCTGTGATGTATTGATATTATTTTATTATTACGGTATTAATCATCACAGGTGTGTGTTTGTAAATACTTGACCGGGCGAGATTGAGAGCGGGGTTTAGTCATAACTGGACATGCGTGGGTGGTACGGTAGTGTGCACGCCCGAGTATACTCGTTGGCGCGCACGGCGGAATTATAAATGCGAAAATATAGATGAGTGTATATATTTATATATATATATAGGTAAATGGATATATATATATATATATATATATATTAAATCAGAAAATAAAATAAAAATGGGAAATTACCAAAAAGGGTATTTAGGATGAATAGTAAGAGATAAAGATTGAAGGGCATTTTGGGTATTTCATCATCAAACCGCCTTCTTCTTCGTTATCTCGATAAATCGAGATAGGAGGAAAAAAAAAAAAAAAAGAAGAACAGAGAAGAGAACGAAGAAGAGGAGAGAAGCCGAGAGGAGGTGGAGGAGATCGAGGATAGCGAGGAGATCAAGGTGAGTGTGTCTTGTGATTTGGTTGTGTGCGTTATGTTGTTGTGTATAGGTGGGTGAGGGATGACGTCCGGCCATGGCGGATCCATGGCCGAGAACCGAACTGGAAACCAGTTCGAGGAAGTCTCCCCATCTCCCAATTTCCATTGATGAAGGAAGAGAAAGAAGAAAGCAATGAAAACGGAAAAAAAAAAAAAAAAAAAAATACAGAGCACGGCTCTGTTCTTGTCGAGAGGAAGAAGAAGGGGGTGAACCGGGCCGGTTCGGTTCAACCGGTTCGGCCCGGTTCACACAAACCAGAAATAAATAAAAAAAAGAGAAAATAAAGAAAAAAATGGAAAAGAAAATCCAGAAAAATAGGGAAAAATATGTATTTTGACCAAATAAATGGAAATTGAGGATTTTATATGGAAAATGAGAAATTTGAAAGTCGGGGGAGATTTTATACCGGGGTTTTTACCTCGAAAAATGTAAAATTGACATAATATGTCAAATTGAAACTAATTCAATGATAAACAATTTTAGGTACATTTGGGGTGATAATTTGATTTGTCGGGTGTTATTGGAGCTAGATTGGGGTTGTTGGAGTGCGAATTGAGGTATGTAAAACCCAATTGAACACCACTATTGCATTTACTTATTCTATTCATTGAACTTTATTTCTTTGGCAATCTAAATCCAGTTGTGATGGGAACGGTATTGTTCCGGCTGTTTTTCGGTGTGTGGGGTTTGTTTTTCTCAAATATAATTGGTGACTAGGATACAGTCAGCGAGGTCATTGGAGTAGGGTATGACCGGGCCACTGATCCTAGTTTCACTGGCGGTATTCATTACACACCCATTTGTTATCTTCGTGTTGGTATTCATGCATTTCCTTTTGAGCAGTTGCCTGCGTTATTTCCTTGATTATTGCATGATTATTTAACACTGCTTATTGGTTTCTATTTATGTTCATAAATTGAAATGCCTGGTGGTTTTCCTTGGTGTTTTACTTACTGGACTCGTTATCTGGTTTTTGTGATAACTGAGTGCAGTTCCTAGTACCAATAAGGGTAAGGAGGTCGTTGGCGATTACATCTGACTTACCACTTCAAGACTTGCTAGTACGTGCGCTGGTACATATATGGTTTTGATATTTAGTAGTATTTTGGAATGGAAAACTTATTAATACTGTACTTGTATATAACACAGTTTTAGTTAATCGCATGTATGCATGTACAGTCCGGGATTCCACTATAGGTGCACTAATCAATACTGTATTAAAGTAGTTGACTGTATTAAGGTCTTCCGCTGTGAAATGATAATATATGGATAAAATAATAGAAAATTCAAGAACATCACTTCACAGAGTATATGTGAATATAGTGATAGCTGAGGTGGATGGATGAGTGACGTGGCAGGTACTTCTGGAGCAAAGGCTGGAGAGGTATCTGTTGCACAGGGCGACCCTGGAAATTGGGGCCGCCACAAAACTGTCACTAAAATTGATAAATAATGACATTTTTTTAATAAATTGTCATCGAAAATGTCTAAATATTATTTTTTTTAAAAGATGACTTTTTTATCAAGGTTTTATGACATTTTATTAAAATGTCATTGATAAAATTCACAATGTGTTGGATAATAAATGAAAAAACAAAGAAAAAAATAGAGCTGCTCGCGTTCAACCAACTTCCGCCAAAAACTTGCATTTGCCACTCTCGAGAGGGTAAGGGTAATTTAGTCAAATTCATTTCAGACTAGAAAAGCCCTTGAAATCCCTTTCTCGACTCACTCGACTTCACTCGCTGCTCTCGCCCTCTCGCCACTCTTGAAACCTTAGAATCGAAGACCATTGATGGAGACGAAATAGCTAGAATCGAAGATCTAGAGTCTACGGGTTTAAATTTGATGTTGTTGATTGGATTCATCGTTTGTTGTTGCTTTCAATCCCAAATTTTTTTCGCACCATTGATGATTCTTGATGTGCTAATGTGTTTCTGTTGTTTCAGGTCTTGCGAAGAAATCTGGAGAGGTGAAGGAGTTGCAAATCGGTGTCACGGTTCGTCTTCATCTCCGCCTTCTTCTTTGTTGAATCGATTTTTATCATATTCGCCTTCTTCTCTGTGAATTTATTGCAAAATGGATGATTCTCATTTGGCCAATTCCCTTGAATTCATTTGATTACATTGTACTGATAGTTTCATTTAGTGCATATGTAGTGTTTGATGAAATTTCTATGAGGTCATGGATGATTGATTAGTTGTGCATCAATTATAGGATGAACTTATTCATTGATTTCTTCATTGGGTTGCTTTTGGGGGAAATCTTCATTATTTTTAGTACAAGGTGAAAGCTTTGCAGGGTACTTGTGCTCAATAGGTGTACTCCACATACAATTATCAGATTAGTTTTCTCTGAGTTATTGTTGATTTTGGCTCCGCGTACACTATGAAGGTTTGGGGGGCTCAGGTTGGGTTCGACTCTCACTATGAAGGTTTGGGGGTGGGGTGGAGGGCTTGGGAGGAGGAGGAGGAAAGCCTCATAAGAAGAAAGAGTAGGAATAGGAGAGATGGGAAGGCCATTAAGGGGAGTGGGTGGTGGTGGTGGTGGTGGTGGTGGTGGGAGTGCAAATATGCGATTTTTAAAGAGTGGACATTAGGACTGCAGCTGGGACTAGTGGGAGGAGTGATGAGTAGACAGAGGAGAGTGTAGGGGGTATTTGTATGTGCAATACATTATTTTTTAAATGAGAAAAAACTAGAATGACATTCACAAGTTGCACAATCTAGTTTTGTTGTGTTTTGGAAGAGTCATCTTGGCTTTCCTTTTTATTTATTTATTTTTTCCTCTGTGTCATAATGTATATTGGCACATATCAGAAACTTCTTAATAATAAATTCTCTTTCAAAGCAGGTTATGTATGCGTCCTTCAATTTGTGGGGATCTCACCATTATCTTTTTGCTTAGAAAAATAGACAAGAAGGTTATTGAGAAATTCTAAAATGGATAAAAGTTGGACTAAATATCTAAGATTTAGTCATGAATACCAAGAAGGTGTCAACAGATTTATTCTTGAAGCTAAGAAGCATGTGAGGAATCCCGATATGGTTATTTTGTTAGTGTTTGGGGTTCATGCGCAGCGGAGCTTACAAAACAATTTTGAGACAAACCCCAACAGGATTCGAATCTGATTCCATTAAAACGTTTAAACTATGAAAAACTTAATCATACCTCAGTTGCAATATACCTTTCCGAAGGTTAATCGATCTCTAAAGCGCTGCCAATGACGAACGCCCTCTATCAGCAGTCCACACATGAACGGCGGGCGAGACTTGAAGTGCTAGCTTCGAGAGAATACCAAAACTTTTTGTTTCTCTCCAAAACGATCCAGAGAATACCAAAACCCTAAGTCGTTTCTTAAAACAAAAATAGAGTTTCGGCCTTTTAATCTTTCGTACTTGTATTTTAACTCAAAGCATCTATTTATACAACCCTTGTATATAGACGGTTAAGTAAATTACACATATACCCCTACTTAAAGAAGTATAAATGTAATACACTACAAGGACGTTTCTATCATGAATTTTATCATATAAAATTCATTTTTCTGAACCATCTTAAAATCTCGCAAAACCATTCTTAGTGTGCGACCCAATAGGCTCATACAACATTGGCAGTGTACCAAAACACATTTTGGTATACAAGTCATAAGCGACCTCTAGCAAGACATTATGACTACCAAGTTGTATGAATATCAAATCGATACAACCTAATCAATAGTGCATATAACATCCTTTTGTCACACGATATCCTTTTGATCAAACATAAGGCATGGAATTGTCATCCAACATGTTCAATCGTACTAGTCTCGATCTCTAGGTAGACTGAAAACATCCAAGTGACATTGATCAATATCAATTCACTTAGACTAGGCCTTTTAACAGTCTAACACATCGAGGGATCCACTAGATATCTCTCTTTATATGAGAGGGAAAAATTTTATCTCGATTACACAACTTCATCACATTGCTCACACAGTAACCAATCACAACCTTTATAATCATCCGGTTAAAGACAACGTTTGATTGCGTCAAATCACTGTATTCCTAATGTTGAAGTCTCTGGTAATCTCAAGTCAGAGGACTAAAAAATATACATATCATGAGAAACAACTATGACTTAATCCATGTGATGTTCTTATAGCGGGTCAGTCCAGTACTTTTGTTCCTTAACAAGTACTCATGATCTTGATTCGTATTTCTATATGTATGATCATCGTATGATCATTAATCAAGACTCACATTAGTCTTAATTCATTATAGTTCCGAGTATAATAATCGACTAGGGACATTTAGGATATTTCTTGTAAGAATTGTTCTCAACAAGAGGATAGTGTCTTGTATAATCATTTGGTCATGAATGGTTTTGATTCTAACTACAAGATTTGGATGCTCCATGGGGAATCTTCAGAAGTACCTCAAAATTTTGATTCATTATACGATGATCTTGATATGCCTGAAACTCACATGATGTATAATGATGCATATTTATTTTAATGAAATGGGAACAAAGAGTATTGGAACCATTGTTGAGGAGAATTATAGGAAGAAATTTGAAGATGCTACAATTCCCTCGTATCTTGGGTGTACAAAATATACAAAGCTATCAGCAACTATAGCTTTATATAAGCTTAAAGCGTCAAATGGTATGACTGATAAGGGATTCAATGAGCTTTTTAACCTTTTAAGGGATATATTGCTAGAAGACAATTGTCTTCCAAAGTCGTTGTATAAAGTGAGAAAATTCTTAAATGAATTTGATTTGGGATATGAGAAAATACATGCTTGTATAAATGATTGTTGTTTATTCAAAAATGAGAATAAAGATTTGAATTCGTATCCCAAGTGTGGACACTCTAGATGGAAGGTTAATTCTCGCACTAAAAAGGTTAAAGTAGGAGTGCCCGCTAAAGTTTTACGCTATTTTACTATTGTGCCAAGACTTACAAGGATGTTTATGTCATCTGAATCTGCAGAACACCTTAAGTAGCATTCAACTCATCATAGTCAAGATGGTATAGCTTGACACCCTGTTGATACATTTGCATGGAATTTGATTGATAAAAATGGCCAAGTTTTGTCTCAGACCCAAGAAATATCGGATTTGGGTTTGCCTCTGATGGATTCAATCCATTTGGTTATCAAAGTCCTTCATACAGTTGTTGGCCAGTGATGTGTAAACCTTCCACCACACATATGCACGTCACTTGAACATTTGATGTTGAGTTTGCTCATACCGGACCAAAGCAACGCGAGAATGAAATTGATGTATATTTGCAACCACTCATTGATCACTTGAAAATGCTTTGGAACATTGGTGTTGAGATGTACGATGCATATTCCAAGTCTATGTTTACTTTGAAAGAAATCTTAATGTGGACCATAAATGACTTCCCTGCATATGATAATCTTGCTGGATGTACTACAAAGGGTGAGTTTGCGTGTCCTGTGTGTGGTCCTGGTACATGTTCGCGTTGGTTAACATGTAGTAATAAGGTGGTGTACATGGCTCATAGAAGATTTCTTTCACCAAATCATTTGTGGCGTGACAAGGAAAGTTGGTTTGATGGAACTAAAAAGAGGGGGCCCGACCAAACCAATGACTAGAAAAGAAATTTTAAACACATTGAAAGATTTTAAGAATGATTTTAATAATGAATGATTTCAATTGTTACTTCTTGTAGTATAGGCAAGCCTAGGCTGAATGAAAGAAACTTTATATGACAATGTCTATATTATGTCAATGTTTGTTGATTGGGTGGAGGTCTGATTTTGTGTTTCAAAGACTTGAATGGTATTCTGCATTTGCAATTTGGGTTATTGAAGTTTCAATAGTGTTTTGTATTTAAGTCACAAAGAGTGCTAGAATTTCTTAAACCATTATTGAAATGGGATCATTAGTGATTTTGAGAATTGGATGTTGAACTAAAAGATTAAGATCCACTCCTACCAATAAGAAAAAAGATTAAGAACCATTAGAATTGTTTGTTTGCTCCTTTGCAGTAACCCTTCGAAAGAGGGATGCATAGGATTGAGAACTTAAAGTTTCAGTCATAGTTCTACCCAAAAAAAAAGTTTCAGTCATAGTCAGTTTCTATCATTTGAAGCATTTGTAGAACTCTCTTATTGCCTAACCATTTGTAAAAGTTGATTTCTTCTGTTAACTTAATTTTATGCATTCCGAATGTGGTTTGTAAGATTGTTTATTGTGGTCATGATTTGATAATTTTGTTTGGAAGGTAAGAAACTTATTTGTTATTTAGTTGCGACTTAGATGGTGAGAAGACCAAGTTTTTTGTGCTCATTAGAGTTTTGACAAAAATTTGGTACTTTTTGGGTTGCCATTTTGGTTGGGATCATTTGAATTTTTTCCCTCTATGTTCTTTGATCAAAAGATATGCTACACTATTATTGATTTTCTTATTTTTGTTGGATAGGTTGCAAAGAAGAAAAGTTGTAAATTGGAAGGTGTACTTGTCTTGCCATGTTGCATTCATATGTAATTGTTACATGGCGTAGTTTTCTTTTTTTTGATAATACATGGTGTAAGATTTTAGTTGCTACAATATTGAGAGTGTTATTTGAATTTGAATTTGAATTTAGATATTGTTGGTATTTTAATTTTAACGCAATGAATTTGATTGTTTAATAGGTTGTATATACATTTGAATAGTTTTTATTGAATAGTTTTTATTGATTTTTGTTTAATAGGTTGTTCAATGTCATTGTATAGTTACGACGACAGTTTTTAAGTGTCATTAAATGTTAAAGATGAAACTAAACATGCTGTCATTGTAAAGAACTTTCCACAACACCCCCATTCTATGACTGTTGAAAACTGTCATCTTTTACTTTTAATGACAGTTTTTAAATGTCATTAATAGGCAAATTTCTTGTACAGCTAGCTCAATCGATCCATATGCACTGCCAGCAAGCACGCGTGCAAATTTCTTCCTCTCTAGCTAGCTTCACCGAACTAGTCTTTGTCTCTTCAGTTGTCACGCACGTACCAACTTCAACTTCCTAGCTGCTCCATAAATTAGAAAACAAAAGAACAACCCAAAAAGATTGACACCCCCCAAGTCACATCCAAACCCACACCGTTTTCATTGTTCCATGAGGCAGTGTCATTCTAGCAAGCATTCTTAAAACTCACAATTAACCTGTCTAATCCATAAACAAATAAAGCTAGTCTAACATCCAAGAATAAGAGTCCAAACTTTAATTGTTGTAACACTTTGGTCACTAAAGTTTACTTAGTAACAAAAAAATCATCAAACTTTTTGAAGTGTTTCACTAAAGTCACTTTCGCCCATTTCTGATCATTTTTCCAGTGACAAGTGTGACATGGCACCTACGTGGAATTGTTGAGTTTATGATTCATCCTAATTTGCCTCGAGATATGTTCACTCTCATCAAGAGGCCTATCGAACATACCTCATTTAGAATGTCAAACAATGCCAATCAAACCACCATTGGAGATCAATCATACACGAGCACGGACCAGCGTTCGAAGATGAAGATTTGGATCGATTAATCAATCAACACAAAGAGAGATTTCAAGTCGATGACTCTTTAGTTTTTGTTTTGGGTTTTCGCTGGTTTATGTGATTCAAGAACTAGAATGGAAGGTTTTGGTTTGTGATCTTTTGAGTGCTTGTTGAGAGTGAACTTCAAGTCTTTTTGTACTCTTTAGGTTGGCAGTGACAGATGTATCGATGATCAAGGGATCTATCTATGAAAAGAATAGTCTCGCCCTCATCCAATCCATTCTTCCCACAAATCCCAATCAGGATCACAATACTTACTTGTCTCACCATCTCCATCTCCATCAATAGCTCTATTGTTTTGATCTAACATCTCATATAAGTTCATCCCATTTAATGATCCCCCTCTCAAGTAGCTTATCACCACCTACATTGACCAAATCAAACAAAAACTTAAACCCCTTCTCAACCAAAAACCTATTTTGAATTTAGTGAAATGGGTCTCATGTCAAACTCAAGAGATCTGGTCACTTACATTTGATGGAAAAGAACACCACAATTGCTCCCTTGGCACACATCTAGGTAATATTGAAATACAAGTCCGCATAATCAATCAATGCACTAGCTTTCTGTAACGACCCGACAAATATGATAATGTCTGTGTGACGACATGTATTACCTATTTATACTCGTGTTTGTGTAACAGAGAGGTGACGTCAATTTGCGACTAGAGTTCGCCAAGGAAAACGTGTCGAACGGGTATCGGGCAAACGAAATACGGGTACAAAAGTCCGAGAAGCGATTTTTGTGGACGACCAAAAAATAAAATTCAATAATTAATTAATGTGGAAATATGTTTAGGTCGTTAGTAATTCCATTCGTGCGCAGTGGTGTCAGTCGTGATGCATGTTGGGTAGGCCAATAATTGGTTTGAAAAGAGGATATGAATAAAGGAGAGTCCTTATGTGAGTCATTATGGTGGTTGGCAGGGGTGATTGGAGGTCACTAGATGTGCCTCGAGATACATGAACACCCCAAGATGAGAGATCCACTATAAAAAGGTTGGTTAACCTTTCTCACTCATTGTTTCTCTTTTCTCTCTCTCTCTTCATCAAATGAGAACGAAATGGGACGAAGGGTTTTTGGATTTTGAACGTGGATTGACGCCAAGGGAGCGCACAAATGACGCAACAGAGGTGAGATCTTGACTCCCCGTTCAATTCTCATCATTTTGGCGTAGGTTTTGCATATCTTTGTTTAAGTGTTGAATTCGGTGGTTGGACGTTTTGATGGTTTTATGGTGATTTTGGATGGATATCAAGGTCCCTACGAGGTTGAGATAGGCTTGGAACACGGCGACACGAGCTAGGGTTGCAAAAAACTCCGATAGTAACATTCTGGTTGTGACGGCGCGAGAGACGTCGTGGGGCTTAAAGCCCCATGACGCCAGTCATGGCGTCTAGGCCAGGGGTTGTCCTGCTCCACATTGCTGCCGCCAGGGTTAGACCCCTACAACGTGGCACTGTTCATCAAAACTGATTTTTGGAGATTTTCAAAAACTTCAGGACTTCTCTCGGGTATCCAAATGGATTAGAAAATGATCCAATACCCGGGGAATTGACCCAAAATAATGGAAATGGGTAATGTTTGAAAAATAGGAAAAATTAACGAGAAATTACTATTAAATGAAAAATAAAACTCTAACACGACCAAATTGGGTCTAAACTAATATCATGTGCTTAGTAGACTGGTGAAGAAATTACAAGATCGGTTTGGCGACATGTGAGAGCTGCGAGTGCTAAATTCACGTTATACTGTGAATAAAACTAGTAGGAGCTTTACATTATTTCATTTGTACATTTACTTAGTTGTTATCTTTATTGAGCAGCGATTCCTTATTAAATGTGGTTTTATCGAATTCCATTTGTGATATCTATCCTTGGTGGATTATTGGCTTTGTTTTCCTTGGATTCCTTAATGAGTGGTCTTTTAGGTCTAAGTAGCGATATGGCGGTCACGGGTGCGGTGAGACTGATTTGCAATCTCTTTCACCACCGTGACTACACAAATTTTTGGACGTGCTTAAATCTGCAGTTTAGGGATTTGTAGTCTGACTGTGAGTTGAGCTGTGTGTGGGTTACAGTAGGGTGATTCGTCTTAAGCTGCCTGAAGTGGTTTATTTAGGTCCAGAACTTGTTTGGGAAGTCGGGTTATGAATTTTGTGTGGCAACCTGATAGACTTAGAACACTTAGATGCCTTTTTGTTTTGTGCTCTCGACACTCATTTATCGTTGATATCTCAGTGATTTATTATCATGCTATCTTTTATTATCTTTATGATATTCCTAAATGATACTCGCTTAGCCGGTTATTTGGCATTTGAAATTTTATTGAGACTTCACTTAGTTGTTACTGTTATTCTCTGTACTTACTGTCCTTTTTATGATGATGGGTGTAACCTTGTCATGCTGCAGGGTTGACAAGGGCAAAGGACTAGAAATAGGCGATTGACGTTGAGGATAGTTAGGTGATCTCCTCTCGCTTATTAGGTAGGTCATTGTATTATATGTATATTGTTTTGAACACATTGAGATATGGGTTTGTGAGATAATGGGGCGTGCATATAGTATGTCACTCATTTGACTTGTTATACTATTTGGATGTATACATATGCTGGGTTTCCATACTCTAGGTTGTCTTAACGTGTGTCTTAGGGATTATTTGGTTAGTTTGGAGTTGAATGGCTTCCGTTGTACTTTAATAACTCACTAACTTGAATAACTCAACTAAAATTGCTTAAATTAATGGATATTGATAAGGAAGACTAACTAGGCTTGTGTTGATTGCGCGAGTGTTGACTCAGGGTCCACGTAGGTCTAGGTCGGGCGGGGCCCAATTTTAGGTTGTGGAACTGGGGTAGTCATAGTTGGTATCAGAGCCTAAAGTTTTGAACTTTGATCTTGATTAAATCACAATCAGCATAAGACACAAACCAATCATTAGTTAGGACAATGGTTGAACTTAGAATGGAACCCCATCATCTTGACTTAAGTCTTAGTTGGGAAGTGAGAAAAGTTGGGAAATAAAAAATGAACTATGAGTTATTTGATGTGTTGAATACTATTACTATCGGTAGTTATAGCCTGATCAAGGACATACTTTCGCGGCAGAATTGTGATGATCAATCAGCTAGAGTCGAGTGGTGATGGTTTGGAGGATTCTAAGCGGAGGCTTGATGAAGTATCCCAACTGGTTGCATTACACATTCAGCAGCTGGAGGAGATTCTCTGACTTTTGATGACATAGACCACAACATTGCCTCATAATTCTGCAGCATCGGTTACTAAGGCTGGGAGTGCGCTTATGGTTCAAGACACTCCAGCGAGATTTACAGTACCATCTACACTAGTTATTCAAGCTAAGGGTATGCTAAGCAAGCCTATCGTTATGAGTACCAGGGCGACAATTGAGGCGAGACAGGCTCGCGAGTCTCAACGAAATCACCCTTAGAAATTTCATGGTGGTATAGAACTCGAGGCTGCAGAGAAATTCATGGGGAGCCACAAGAAGTTCCAAGATGTGTTAGCCACACCAGAGCACATAAGAGCTTCAATTTCGTCAACATCCATGTTCGAAAAGGCAGACACTTGGTAGCGTAGCATGGTTGTTACTAAGGGCAAGCCCAATGACTGGGCTGAGTTTAAAGAAAGGTTCAGTCAGAAATATTTTCGTCCTTCGCTCTGTAACCTGAAGAGGACCGAGTTTCAAAACATCAAACAAATGACCAACGAGACAGTGATGCAATACATGGGCCAGTACCTATGACTGATGGAGTATGCCGGGGGCAAAGCTGACACCGATGGTGACTAGGCGTACTATTTCATGCATGACTTGCTAGATTCGATTGGGTCTATGGTGGTGACTACAACTCTGATGACGTTATAGGAGGCCTACGATAGGGCTATGGCCAATGAGTCTTTCTTAAACACACGTGTCGAAGCATTGGTTGTGCCATTAGCACCATCACAACCAAGAGTCAGTTCAGGAGATGGTAAGAGGAGGACGAGCCATGACGATGATTATGAGGATGATGACGTGCACGTAGTTGCACCACCGAATGGTTCAGTACCTATGGTGGTAGTTCCTCATGCTACAACGACCAGTGTCGTTAGGTGATCACCTCAAGGAGTACAGGCGGGGCCACAACAACCAAATAGTACCCAGAGCGGAGGTAGTAGATCGCTAGGAGAGTGGCGGTGTTACCATTACAGTCAACTGAGACACATCGCTATCCATTGTCCTTAATTGGCGAGAGTGCCACAGGATAGCACTCAGTTGCACGTACATGAGAGAGCACATGTTGTTACATATCCAGATCCGGAGTCGACGCGAGATCCTGTGGCAGGTAAGAGTTATTTTTGAGTCTTGCTTGATTTTATATTGTTGGGTTTGTAGTTTAGATCTGACATGAGAAGACTCTAAGTAAGATTTGGATTTGAATTGACTCTTGGTGAATTAAGTCTAGAATTGACTCTAGGTGAGTCATTTGTTAAAGGACTCTGTGTGAGTTAGTGGTTAGAAAGGACTCTGTGTGAGTCAGTTGTTGAGAGTACTCTGTGTGAGTAGTGACGAGTGATTATGTGTAAGTCCACCCTTCGAAGTATGATAGATATTTAGTTATGTGCGACGACTCTGTGAGTGAACTTTCAAGTGGAGAAGCCAGCTATGTACAGTGCTTCTAACTCTGTGTGAGACTATCCATTGAAAATATATCTTGTTATGTGCGTTGACTCTTTGTGAGTCTATATTTCGAAGTGGTGGATAAGGTTGTGTGTAACGGCCCTAAAATATAACTCGTGCCACGTGTCAATTTAGTTCGTACGTGAGCCCACTTGATGTGATACATGTGTTCAATTCTCGATCGTCAACACCAAAGTATGTTATTTTTGTTCAGTGTTTGCATTACTTATTTTATTATCCGAATGTAAATTCCAATGTCCCCAACTTGTGAGAACATTTGTGTGTGAGCGTTGGTGCTGAAAAATGGGTTCAGCCCGAGAAAACATGAATTATGGGCGAACGGTTGTCGGGTAATTAGTTGTTCGAGGGGGATAATTGAATTAAAACACTGACAAAATACAATTTAAGTTAATAATGAATAGTTACATAACGTGTCTGGTACGTTTGGTACGTTCATGAGCACACAACGGTGTGAGTTGTGGTGCAGTTCAAGATATTTGAAGTCAAAAATCAAGGGATAAGTCAAATGAGTCACCCAGTGGAGTCATAAGGTGCAATGTGTGGTTGGTAGCTGGTGTGAAGGAAGGCCATCTAGAGATGATGATGAGGGGATATATATAACCTCACCAACTTTTCTCTCTCCTCATTTTTTCTCATTCTTCTCTCTCACGTGAGAACGAAAACAGGACTGGGGTTTTCGGGGACTTTCAACGCGGTTCGATGCCAAATGAGTGATCAACTACGCGTAATAAGGTGAGACCCTCACTCCCCACGTGATTATCTACGTTTTGACGTCTATTTTGAGGGTTTTTGTCGCGATGCTTTCGAACACCAATTTGGGTTTCAGTTTTTATAGGATTTTTGGTGATGAATTTGTGATATTGGATTGATGATTGAGGAGTTGCTATGGTGGTTTCAATGATTTGGGAATTTTGTGTATTTTTGGATATTTTTGGATGAATTGTTGGAATCGGAGGTTTTTGAACGTTTCGACAATGTTTTCGATGCATTTGGGTTTATATGGACGTCCCTATGAGATTATAATAGGCTCGGAATGTGGCGACACAAGCCAGGGTTTCGAAAATCCCAGATTTACATTTTGTTTGGGACGTCGTGAGAGACGTCGTAGAGCCTGAAGCTCCACTACGTCAGTCACGACGCCCAGGGAAGAGGCCCTGGGATTGTCATGCTTTAAGTGATGCCATGGAGGGGTATACCCCACGGTGCCATCACGATGTCCAGGATAGAGGATCAATGGTCTACACCGAGATTCATGTCAGATATTCACAGTTTTCTTAGCTTGGTAAGGTATTATAGGCCTTTTGTTCAGAACTTCTCGAAAATTGCGGTTCTTATGACACAATCGACAAAGAAAGAAGTCAGTTTCAAGTGGACAGACAGTTGTGAGTAGGCGTTATTGACATTGAAGGAACATTTGACTACCGCACTAGTGCTAGTGTTACCTAAGTCAGGGAAGGGTTTTGAGGTGAACATTGATGCTTCGAAGGTCGGTTTGGGCAATGTTTTGATATAGGATGGTAGAGTGATAGCTTGCGCATCCCGATAACTAAAGGTTCACGAGAAGAACTAGCTTCTGCATGATTTAGAGTTGGCTGCAGTGGTGTTTTCGTTGAAGTGTTTGTTTATTCAGAAGGAGTTGAGTATGAGACAGAGGCGTTGTCTTGAGTTTCTCTTTGGAGTACCATCTGCGAAAGGCCAATGTTGTTGCAGATGCATTGAGGTATAGAGAGTCAGACTCAAAGGTCATTACCTGCCACATTACACACGAGTATGGTTTGCTCGAGGCAGTCGAGAGGATGTATTTTGTTGATATTTCGACGAGTTCCAGAGTATTAATTAGTGGGCAGACGAGGACTCAGACCGTCTCTAATCAGAGTGCACTTGATGGTCAGCAGAGAGATGAGTACTACTAGTGGTTTCTTGGGTTGGCTCAGAGTTAAAATCATCCATATTGGAGTCAGTCGTCATACTCATGCTTGAGGTTTAGAGGTCAAGTGTGGATTCCATCAGTGGCTAAGCTACGCAATGAGATTATTCATAAGGCACACCACTCACATTTTACGGTTCATCCGGGTAGGACCAAGATGTATGCAAATGAGCGTCATTTTTTCTGGTGGCCAGGGATGAAGACCAATGATTTTGACTATGTTCGAGGGTGTGAGATATTTCAATGAGTTAAGGCTAAGCATCGCACACCCAGTGGGTTATTACAACCACTTCCCATTCCTTAGTGGAAATGGGAGCATATTGCCATAGATTTTGTTAGTGGTTTACCTCAATCTCGGCAGGGACATGATAATATTTAGGTGATTATGGATAGGTTGACGAAGTTTGAGCACTTTTTACCGGTTTCGACCATAATTCGGGTAGATAGGTTGGCGAGTTTGTACGCATGAGAGATAATTCAGCTGCATGGTGTATCTTTATCAATTGTGTCTGATAAAGGGCTACAATACGTCTCAGATTTGACAATGCATGCAGGCACAGTTCGACATGGGGTTGGATCTCAGTATCGCCTATCATCTACAGACTCATGGACAGTTAGAGCGACTGATTCATATCCTTAAGGATTTGTTGAGGATGTGTGTGTTGGAGTATGGTGGATCATAGGAGGAGCATCTTCACTTGAGTGAGTTTGCATACAATAATAGTTATCAGGCCAGTATTGGTATGGCACCATTCAAGATACTCTACGGTTGACCATGTCGATCTTCATTTTGTTGGGCAGAGCTAGAAGATGTGGCAGTTATTGGGCTAAATATTGTAGTGGATCACGCAGAGAAGATACGCCTGATAAAATTGAGACTGAAATGAACATGGAAGAAAAGAAACAAGTTGTAATACCCTCAATTTTAACCCGACTTGTATTGCACTTGTCAGGACCGTAACTCATATACGTGATACTAGACAGTATTTCAAACTTCGGGAGTCGACACCAAATTAATATTATATTTCTGTGATGTGCGTATTAGTATAATAGTCTAATACGAGTCTCAAGCCGTTTGGGCGATGGTCTAGTTAGAGTCAGGCTTCGCCTAGGTGAACAGGGAAAATTTAAACACAAAAAACCTTAATAAATGATTTTTGAATAATAATTATAATATTTTATTTGAGTCGGAACGCGGGTGCGACGACGAGCACGCGACGAGTCGATTTGTAGTAAAATATGGGCCGAGGAGCGCAAGATCAACATGGAAGCTGAATAGTTAAGTGACACCTGAGTCACTTAAAGTAGTCAACAAGTGGAGTTAGGAGGGTTGTGGGACAACTTAAAGGGTAGATGTAGGATCTACCTTAGAGATGAGTAAGTGTAGCATGATGAAAAAGGGGTCCTACATAAGGGTTTCCCTTACCACTTTTCTCTCATTTCTCTCTTTCTTTCTCTTTCCTCTCCTCTCCTCCTCTTCCATTTTTCTTTGTATGGAGAGCAAGCCACCACAAGGGGTGGTGCTGGACGGTCGGAATCCTTGCCGGAGTCTCAACTTCTCGCCGGAATCTACGTGAGAACCTTGCTCTCTTACATCTTCACTCTTTATTCTTGTGTTATTGCTCTTTTATATTTGGGTTAGTTTATGCAAGTTTTAAATTAATCGCCGTGACCAAGGGTGGCTTGCCGGAGACGATCTTGGTGTTCCAATGGTGTCTCTGTAACCCCCGAAGCGATCAACATGTGGAATAGACGTCGGTGTTGCTTTTTGATATATTTTCTTAATTTGGTTATATTTTTGGATTTATTTGTATATCTTGGAGTTCCAATGGAATCCAGGCATCCCACGACGATCCAGAGTTGATTTCGGAGGGTTTTGATGCCTGAAAACATGTCGATGAAGATCGACCAAGTATGGTGCGGGAGTAGAGTTCGGTTGGTTTTCGGTGCTTTCTAGAATTTTGATCTCGTTGTTCGACGTTGTGGGGATGTCGTGCGTTCATTGTGTGGCGGCGTCTCCTACGTATGAGTCACACAAGGGTTCAGGACATGTCGTGAGTGGCGTTTTCCTTGTTGGTTTTCGTGGCATGTGTGCAGCGTACTCTCTGTCGACGCCGTAGAAACGTTGTAGGTCTGTGAAGGTCACGACGTCACTGGGTATGAGTTGGTAAGTCTTGAGTGCGATTTCACGTTTTGAAGAAGTTTTAATGGGTTGTGGGTACACGACTGTGACACGGTGTGTGTTATCTGCGTTTCATGAATGAGTGTGTTCATGTTTTCGTGTGTGTATGTGTATGTTTCCTGGACCGAAATGAAGAATGAGAAATTGTCATGAAGCTGGACTGGGCATGGCCAGGGCCGGGCCAGGCCCAGCGCCTAGCTAGGGTCTGGCCAGGGCAGACCAGGTCGGGTCGGGCCAGACCCGACCCGACCCAGAAAAAATATAAAATAATATAAAAAAATAAAATAAAATAAATTATGAAAAAATAGAGGAAAAATTCAGAAAAACATGAGAAAAATCTAGGAAATAATATTGATTATAAACCCATCCTGTTGGGGTTCAAACCTTTGCTAGGTAGTCGAGAAATTGTGGGAAATGCGTTAGAGTCACGGAGTAGTACGGGGATTACGTTAAACAAGTAAGTACATTAGCCACAAGCTTATGTATGATCTGTAAGCCAGTACGAAAATGTCATGTGATTCATTATCATTCATTTTGATTCGTTATGATATATTATTGATATTCCGTTCCTTTCCTTGTTGTGTGTTCTTGGAGTAAGTGTTTCGTCTCAAAGTACTAGGACCTGCACTAGAGGGATAAAACGTGGGCACTCTTGTACAGGAGTGTGTGACCACCCTTACTGAACGTGTGACATCGAGTACTGGGTAGGTGGGCTTCTGTCCCTTCTGTCATGGTTGTGCCTTCGCTTGTGTCGATGCCCGGGAAAACCTCGTGAGGTCTTCGCCGTTATGCTATATGATTTAGAACACTTATGGACCTCTTTTGAATCCTTAGAACACACCTGAATTTCGATTGATATCTATTAGTCTATTTATCATGCACTTGATCAATTTAAATTCCTGTCTTTCTATTACCGCATGATATTTAGACTACTTTACTTGATACATCATGAATTATTGTTATCTTCTTCTGGCATTACATTCGATTTCTTAAGTTGCTTACCATATAGTTTGTAACGGTGGGTGTAGATAGAGCGGAGTGCAGTAGAGGCAATGAGCCTTGCCTAGGCGACTTTTTGTGAGGATTAGCGACTGAACTTGGAGATCTTAGTGTAGGTCTATTATATCTTTTGCTTAGTTGTATGACATTGTATATGTATGTTCTTAATCATTGAACTTGGGATCATTTTGAGATTGGTATCATCTACTTATTCATATCTCACGTATGTTTGTACATGAACACTTAAGGTTTTCCACATTATAGATTCTTGATTCCTTTTAACTGAGTTATTTCCCATATTATTTAGTTTATTTATTTTTTGCTGCATTAAACTTGCAATAACTCTTTCATAAATTGTAAAATGAATCGATTGGAGGCTTACTAGGCTCGTCAGGCTCGCCGAGTATTGACTTGGGAACCTGTACAAGTCTAGGCCCGGCATACCCAAATGCATTAGGAATTTGGGGCCGTCACACAAGTAATGGGGTATCACATGCTAAAACAAATATGCAAAACCTAATGAACTAAAATATCTCATAAAATGGCAACAAAAAATGCTCAAGTCAGGAAATCAAGGGAATATACATATCATTACCTCCATCAGATTTTAAAACTAATCATAATAACCTAAAAACAAGAACTTACCAAATCCCAATTAGACTAATCATATATATGAACCATGGAGCCTCGGCAATTATATTGGGCTCTTAACTCCGGTGTTTCAACAAAATAATATCAAACACCTATAAATAGTCACAAACGGGAAAAGATGAGTTCACTAAACAAATATAAAAACAAACAAACTAAAAAGATAAAGGATAGAAACTTGGGCTGCATCCCAAGAGCGATTTTGGTTAGAGTCGTTAGCTCGACTTCTGATTCACGCGTCCTAGGTCACGCTATCCCACTCGAACATGTCTCGAGTGGTTATCGTACCGCAGCTCCACCGTGGGAGAAGTAAACATTATGTGTCAGCAAGGGGGTGGTGGAAAAGTCTCACCAACTTTAGGTACATGATGACTGTCTTGCTTGTCCAACCTAATCGCATCCTGAAATGATGGGTCAGAACATGCATAACAAACAAGCAAGATACATCAGTAGGAGATTTAATAGTGTTAAAAATATCAAATATAACGATCTCACCATCAAACTCCATAGACATGGTCCCATAAAATACATCAACCTTAGTCCTCGGAGTCCGTAGGAAAAGTCAACCCAAAAGAATAGAAGGTAAGTTATGGAGAGAATCATCTCCCATATCCATCACATAAAAGTTAGCAGAAAATATAAAATCATGAATCTTGACTGGGATATCATTGATAAACCTAACCGAGTGTACAACCGACCTATTAGCTAGGTGGATTACAGCCTGAGTGTCCTTAAGAGGACACATTCATGAAGAGATTTGTATAACGTGCTGGACATGACATTTATGGATGCGCCGAGATCACACATGGCACTCTCAACAGTAATATCACCTACCTTACAAGAATCAGTAAAAATATATGGGTCTAGGCATTTGGGAGGTAGCTTTCCCTTGATCTGCTCCTCTGGTACTTCATGTACCCCCAAACTTACTTCTTCCACATCTGTGCACTCCTGCTCTGGGGGTCCTCGAACACCCCGGCCTGTACATCCTCCTCATCCTACTTAGGTATCGTGTGGTGCTCTCTACAGACTACCTAAGTCTCCTTAGGCTCGCTCTCAGTAGCTAATGATATGACATTTATATGCGCCTTGGGGTTAGGGATGGGTTAGGTGGGCAATCTACCCTGGTCTTCACATTAGCATCATTAGTTGTTTTGTACTGCATCATGTCTGTCACTAGAATGTCAACCTTAGTAATGAGTGTCCTTATCATATCCTCTAAGGGTCCAATATTTTGAACAGATTGGGGTTGTGGAGGGAGGGTTGTGAGAAGTTCTAATTTTGTGGCCCATAACTTAAGTAGGGGGCTTTTAATGGCGTGATTATATATGTTACCATTATTATTATTGTATTGATTCCTATGAGGGCCTTGGAATCTGCCACCTAAGGCGTTAAATTATTCTCTGAATAAGGTGGGACCAGAATCAGTAGAATGGCCAGAAACGTCACAGAAGCCGCAAGTCTTGGCCTGAGCTTTCCCAGAAGTAAGGAAACGCTCCATGAGATCAGTGAGTTTGTCAAGTTTCATATCAGTACTGCTTAACCCACTTCCACTGAAGATATATCTAGAAGGCTCGTCATCCTCATCGTCGTCAACATATTGACGAGATTGACTAGTCATAGATCCAAACAACTCGAACATCTCGTCGGTTGTTTTATTCTTATAGGCTCCACCACAGGTGTTGTCAATCATACAATTTTCAAGGGAACTAAGACCCTTGTAGAGAAATCGGATAAGAGAGGTGTAACTCTGACCATGTTGAGAACACAGTGCAAGTAGTCTTTTGAATATGCCCCAATAGTCATTAAAGGTCTCTCCCTTTTTCATCTTAATATTTCATATCTCTTAAATAAACTGAGATGGCCGAGATTCGGGAAAGTATTCCTTTAAGAATGTTGAAATCAAGTCATCCCAGCTAGTGATAGATCCCAAGGGGAAGTAAAACAACCACTCTTATGCTCTGTTTTTAAAACATAATGGGAAAGCCAACAACTTGACTTCATCTTCCTGTGCTCGAGGTGGCTTCATTAATAAACATTTGGAATCAAAATCTTTGATGAAAGTCACCGGATCTTCATGATCCAAGCCATGGAAGGAGGGTTGAAAGGTTAGGAAACCATACTTAAGCTCAAACTCTCCCCTACGTGCAGGATATGATATACAATGAGGCTGATGTGCAAAAAGAATTTGCATCTCCTGGTTTCTATCTCAATGGTGTGCAGGGCTCATCATGTGATAGTGCACGTGCAAGGTTGAACACATTAGGTACGTTTGGCTGAATTTGGGGGATTAGAGGTCCCCTTAGAGCTATAGGCGCCCTATCTTGATTATCTCCTTGGTTTTGGTTGTTCTCCTCGTATCGGGGAGGATTGTTGTCGTTATTCTCCATTTCTGGAGAATATGAAAAGCTAGGAATGGCTTCGGAAGATTCCTTTCGTTGGCGCGTTTCTCTCACGTTCCTACGACAAGCCTTCTTGATATCCGAATCAAAGGGTAAAGAGGATCTAGTGGAATTTGATAGACGAAGACCCCTATGCATAAAAGAAAGGAAAGAAAAACTTAAATCAAGTAGGACCTATTCCCTGACAATGACGCCATAAATTGACGTGCATCGAACGCGTCAATAAATTATATTAACCTAATCCAACTATTTTGTAGACAATGGCAAAGAGTCAATCCCACAGAGATTGGTAGTCTTTCTAATGTAAGAAAATAACAAGAATGGATATTGGGGGTTTTATAGAATTTTAATAACTTTGAAAGAAAAGAGATTCAGTAGGAGTGAATCTAGGCTTTCAGTTTTACGGACTTCGTCATACAACTTGGGATGATTTCGTTAGTCGTCGGTTTATAAAAGATATGAGACTCAACTATGACTTAGTGCAGCAATAGACCCGGTGATGCACTCGGTTCCTCGCTCTTCCTGATCTCGATAGCCAAGGTACGATCGTTGATTGCTTCCCTAACCAAACACACAATCGGATCCCAAGTGCTCCTGATTTAATGCGTTGGTCGCATTACTTCGATTCGTAATGGCACTACACCTAAACAACTGGATCGAAAGTGCTCCCGGTTTAGTTTAGATCCCTAAAGTACTTGATCAGATGGCTATCTGTCATAAGTATGAGTCTACCACTTGAGGACGGACGTTTCAACTTCAATGACTGAGGGTAATCAACCTAATATGAATGCACAACGCTATACATATAATCAAATATAACCCTAGGATTAAAAACAGTACGTAAGGACATAAATCATAGAAAAGAATAAAGAATAAAAGGAATAAATAAACCTCATAACAAAATCCCAAGTTGTAGACTTATTTGATCCACATCCGACGTAAAGTAAGAAGATTAGTCGAACATTGTCAAGCGAAAAACCTAGTTTTTACGAGTTCTCAAGTAAAAACAAGAGATCGTTTCCAAATATAACCTATTTCTATTTATAGGAAACCCCCAAAGTGGGTTTCAACCTAAAAAGTCCAAAAAAGTAGGAATTTTTTAGTTTCTGTGGTCCATGTCATGCTTGGCGCCGCATTGTTTGGAGGCCATGACATCCTTACGGCGTGGAGAACAGTGAGGTTCTGGTCTGGACATCGTGGGTCATGCCATGGATTATTTTGTCCACGATTTCCTCACAACGCGGGAATATTTCTCTGGCTTGCAATGCGATTTTGGGCCACTTAGAGGCCGATTTGAAGAAGCTTGTGAGACATGAAAATGTTCAACTTTGAGTCTACTTTCTAACAAAATAATAGCAAGTCATTAAGAAACTTGACCAAACTTTGTCAACTTTGTGTCGCTCAATCCTGAACTTTGAACTTTCTTCCCCGAGTGTTGTATTTACTTCATATTCATTTTCTAGGCTCAAAATACCTGAAATCCATAAAACGAGAGTTTGTCACCACAAATGAGAGAAATATAGTCCATAAACACCTATGCCTAGTTACACACTTATCAAATGGCAACCCAAGAGGAGAATGTCTCGCAAATGCTGCAAATTCTACAGGCTCATATAGCACACTACAATCAAGATAGAGAACGCCAGCAGTCCAAGTAGAAATGGAAGCAGACTCGGTTAACCGACAGGAGACAGTGCTAGTGGCCCCTCAAATGGCTCATGTTGTACTAATTGCCCCAATTTTAGCATCACCAATAGCCCCAATAACTACGACTACTACTGAGCGATCACTTCATCTTGCCAAGTTGAGGCATAAGTTTATGAAGTATGGAACACCAAAGTTTTATGGAACTAATGACTTCAAGGTAGCTGAAAATTGTATCATGGCCATGGAGAAGAGACAAAGTGCTATGGATTTAGATGAAGAAATGAAAGTCAACTTCACTTCCTTTTTTCTTGAGGAGGCATCTTATAAATGGTGGAATATGATTCTGAGTGTTCATGGAGAGGTCACTACATGGGCACAATTCAAGGAACTATTCAACGAGAAATATTTCCATGAGACAGTCAGAGATCAAAAGAAGGTCGATTTTATAGCACTTGAATAGGGTGACATGTCCGTTCGAGATTACGAGTCAACGTTCAATGAGCTATAAGAGTATGCTCTTGAGATGGTGGCATAAAAAAGGGATAGAATCAAGCACTTTATGGTAGGTCTTAGGTCAAAAAATCAGGTATAGTATCAGCTCTCATACATCAGACATATGAGGGGGCATTGGCTAGTGCGTTTCACTATGAATCAACTATGATTATGTTCGGATTAATATTGCTCCTACAGTGCCACAGACACATAATCAAGGTCAAAGCAGTGGGAATGGCGGATTCTTTAAAAGGCCTCAGGATAAAAGGTGTTAGATAGATAACTATCAAGGTCACATAACATCTGGACGGTCGTCTCAGTGCCTAGCAATGTCAAGTACTGTGGTGACGACATCTGCAGCACCGGCAACATCGGTAGGTGGTTCAGTGAAGTCTTCGAATGTACCGGAGAGGTTAAGGGCACAAGGAAATACTCATTCTGGTAAAAAATCAGAGAACACAATGCAGTTGCCTCAGCATGGGCAACCAGGATTCAAGGCACACATCACTTGCTTTAAGTGTGGGAAGCGAAGTCACTACTAAAATCAGTGTTCAAATGCTCCAGCAACATTTGTTGGCAGTGTGGCTCAACCGGTCAGATGAAAGATGATGGTTGCAGCTGAGCCATATCCAGACCCACTTGTCAGCCTGTTGTAGGTACTATTAATATTTGTGGTAAAAGTATGTTTACTTTAATAGATTCAGGCTCCAACATTTCATTCATATTGGGTAGTATGGTCGATGAGTTATGGTTGAAACCAGTTTGGGATAGTACACTACTTGTTTTGATCACCATAATGAGAGAGAAAATATACCCCAACCTTACATATTAAGACTGTGTAGTCAAGAATGATGAGCATGACCTACCCACAAACCTTAGAGTTTTAGATTTCCTTGATTATGATGCATTGCTGGAAATGCATTGGCTTGCTGCTTATTACGCCACATTGATTGCTTCTGCAAGACAGTCATTTTTGAAATCCCAAATCTACCTCCATTTTTATTCAGAGGCAGAATACCTCCTCGACACACCACCCAAGGAAAAGTGGCGACCATTTAGGAGATTGAATGAATGATGGGAGTAACCACTTTGAGAAGAAAGGTCAGGACAATGAGATTCAGAATATACCTATTATGCGAGAATTCCCGGAGGTCTTTCCCTCTGGTTTACCGGGTATTCCTCCATATAGGGAGATTGAGTTTATCATCAATCTTATTCATGGAACGAAACTAATATCTATACCTCTTTATCGTATGGCACCTAAGGAGTTGCAGGAGTTGAAGACCCAATTAGACGAGTTATCACAGCAAAGTTTCATAACCCCGAGTATGTCACCTTGGGGTGCTCCAGTCTTATTTGTAAAGAAAAAATATGGGAGTATGAGAATGTGTGTATACTATCGTCAGCTGAACCAAACAACTGTAAGAAACAAATACTCATTGCCGAGAATTGATGATCTCTTCGACCAGCTAAGAGGAGCTAAATCTTGCTTAAAGATTGATCTGAGGTCAGGGTATCATCAGTTGAGGATCAGGGAAGAAGATGTTTCAAAAATGGCATTTAATACGATATATGGTCATTTCAAGTTTACAGTTATGCCATTTGGACTGACTAACGCACCTGCGATGTTCATGGACCTGATGCATCGCATATTCAACCTTATCTGGATCAGTTTATCATCATTTTCATTAAAGACATAATGATATACTCTAAGTCCTGGGAAGAGCATGAGACGCATATCAGAATTACATTACAGACATTAAAGGATCACAGATTGTATGCTAAGTTCAGTAAGTGTGAGTTCTCGGCAACAGAGGTGAAGTTCCTTGGACACACCATCAATGTAGAAGAGTTGATAGTGAATTGTGATAAAGTTAAAGCAGTGATTGATTGGTCGAAGCTGTGTTCAGTGACAAAGATAAAACTTTCTTGGGATTAGCAAGTTATTACAGAAGATTTGTTAAGGGTTTCTCCAGCATTGCTGCCCCGTTGACACAGCTGACACGGAAGAATACACCGTTCGATTGTTATGATAAGAGCGAGAATGCTTTTATGAAATTGAAGCAGAAATTGACCACCACCCAGTGTTGACACTACCGAAATAAAGGATAACGCTAACAGTTTATACAGATGCTTCAAGGGCTAGACTTGGTGGAGTATTAATGTTGGATGGGAAGGTTATCTTAGCCTATGCATCTCGACAACTTAAGATCCATGAAAAGAATTACGTGATTCACAATCTCGAGTTGGGAGTAGTTGTTTTTGCCTTGAAGATTTGAAGACATTATCTTTATGGCGAAAAGTTTACCATCTATTCAGATCATAAGAGCTTGAAGTACATTTTTACTCAGAGTGAGTTGAACATGAGACATAAGAGATGGCTTTAATTTTTGAAGGACTACGATTTCAGCTTAGAGTACCATCCGAGAAAGGCAAATGTAGTGGCAGATGCTTTGAGTAGACAGAGACGTGTGGTGAAGACAATTGCTTCATTGATGACATGGAAGTACCAACTACTTGAAGATCTGTCATTATTAAGCATTCATAATGACTTGATAGGGAACTTAGTGTGTGCACAGTTAAAAACCAATCCAGAAACCATTGCCAGAATCATTGAGTGTCAGAAAATAGACTCATAGTATGGGTATTACAAGGCTTGGGCTGACAATGCAGAGTATCCAGATTAGAGGGAGTCGGCAAATGGAGCTTTGAGATATCAAAACAGATTATGGATCCCTGCTCAGGAAGAGTTGAAAAAAGAACTACTCCGAGATTGACACAAGTCCAAATACACCATTCATTCGATAGGTAACAAGGTGTATCGACATATGAAGTTGAAATATTGGTGGCCGATGATGAAGACCAATATTGTAAAGTACATTAGATGATGTGATACATGCCAGTAGGTAAATGTAGAGCATCAGAGACCAGGTGGTCAGTTGCAGCCATTACCCATTCCTAAATGGAAGTGGGAACACATCTCGATGGGCTTTGTGGTGGGTTTTTCGAGATCACAAGAGGGAAATGATGTTATTTGGTTCATAGTAGATCGTTTGACCAAATCAGCTCATTTTCTACCTGTAGCTACCCAAGACGTACTTGAGAAACTGAGCAAACTCTACATTGATTGGATTGTGAGGTTGCATGGAATACTAGTATCCATCGTTTCAGATCGGGATCCTCGATTCGTATTGATGATGTGGCAAGGTTTACAGAGACAGTTGGGTTCCAAAATACACCTCAATACAACATTTCATTCTCAAACAGATGGTCAGATAGAGCGTACTATACAGACTTTGGAAGACATGCTCAAGGCTTGTGTGTCAGATTTTAGGGACAGTTGGGAGAAATATGTGTACTTGTACGAGTTTGCATACAATAATAGCTACCAATCAATCATCGAGATGGTTCCTTTCAATACACTTTATGGCAAACCATGTCGTTCGCCAGTTTATTGGATCGAGGTTGGTGAGGGAGCCTTATTGGGACCAGAGTTAGTGCATGACTATACAGAGAAAATTAAACTGATCCAACAACACATGAGTGTAGCACAGGACAGGCAGAAGTGTTATGCAGATAAGAACTGCAAGACCGTTGTGTTTAAGAAGGGTGAATGGGTACTACTGAAGGTTTCCCCACGAAAAGGGCACTAAAGGTTTGGGATCAAAGAAAAGCTTGCACCGAGATTCATTGGGCAATTCAGGATCACCGAGAAGATTGCTCCAATAGCATATCAGTTTGATCCCCTTCAACAATTAGCATCAGTACACAATGTCTTCCATGTCTCGATGTTTAAAGAGTCATTCTCAAATACACTTTGGGTCATTGATTGCGCTTAGTTCGAGCTACATTATAGTAAGCAATCGGTCCAGATCCTAGATAGTAAGGTTCAAAAGCTTAGAAGGAGGGAGATACCGCCGGTGAAAGTAAAATGGCAATTTCACGACGACAAGGAAACGACTTGGGAGCAGGAGAGCTATATGCACGAGTACTTCCCAGACTTGTTCTAAATTGACGTACGATTCACTTTTAAACTTTGTGAACGAAATTTCTTAAGTTAGGGAGGTTGTGAAAATCCCAATTTTAAATAAAATAAGACATACCATATTTGTGGATATTTATTTCTCACATTAGGAAACCCTAAATACTTAATGGCAAGTGGGCCCACTCTTAATAATACTTTCAAACGCTTAAGGAAGAAAATCTGATTTTAATCCTCATTAATACGGGTCGGGAGGATTTTTAGGATCTGAATTGATCCCTTATCAAATAAAAAAATGTGAGTTGTGTGTGAAAGTGCTCACAAGTGACCGAGAGAGAAGAAACGCGAGTTGTGTGTGAAAGTGCGCATAAGTGACCGAGAGAAAAATGCTAAATCAAGATAGTGCTGAGAGGGGAACGAGCGGTCTTTGAAGTTCCTCACATTAGGTAATCATTTCTTATTTAGTTTTTAAACTTGTTTAATGGTTGTCAAGGTTTTGATTAGTTTTTCTATCATTTTACTTGAATACTATGTGATCTAAGTTTCGTCGAAAGACAAATTTTAGATTTTTTTTTTAAAAAAAAAAGAAGAAAGGTGGGCGAACTGCAGAACTTCCTTATTGGTTAACTTCCAAGGAAGCTCAAAGTTGAACCAAATGTGAAAGTGCAACTTCTTAAGTGGTTAACTTCACAGGAAATTAAACTTCCCTGGAAGTTAGTAAAATGAACCAAATGTGGCCCTAGTGTAGGTGTTCTAAATATGTTTGGTTGAAGATGTTGTAGGATTTAAAATTTCTTATCTTGGAAATATTTTTGATTTCCCATACTTTAAGTGAGAAATCAATGCATTATCTTCTAAGTAGCTAGGAATGTCACAACTTTACCAACCTTGCATATTCATTTAGAACAAACATAATAGAAAGAAAATTGGAAGGAAATTCCATAATCTCATGGAAAATTGGGAATATGCTAAATTTAATTGTCCAAACTTGGTTGGTGGCTGAGAGAGAGAGAGAGCCTTCAACTCTCTTGAGCATTGGAGGTGAACTGGAAATAACAAGTACAAATACATTGGAGCTTTTCTCCATTGTTCATTCTTGTTTTCTGCTATTTATGTTCAGTTCTATTTTCTTTTGTATTTGTCAAGTCTATACTCTTATCTAATAGTATATAAAAAGCATATTTCTTGCATAAAAGAAAAATCTTGATTGGTCCCTTAAAAATCGTGCGACCTTCTTTTTTGGTTCTCCTAATTATCTTTATAAACTATCTGATCTTCATTTATTTTTTTCTTATAGGACATGATATGAGTTTAGATGGCTTGTCTAGTGAGGAGATGAAGTGTTTCCGTCGTGCAATGGCTTCAGGGGAACTAAGCAAATTGATTTAACCTTGGGAACCATGGTGGTTGAAGCCTTCTGCTAGGATAATAATCTCAAGCAACGATGGTACTC
Source organism: Stephania japonica (assembly GCA_039657345.1). Lineage (NCBI taxonomy): Eukaryota > Viridiplantae > Streptophyta > Magnoliopsida > Ranunculales > Menispermaceae > Stephania > Stephania japonica. The sequence continues at coordinate 14,552,306 of CM077563.1, read as the reverse complement.
GTCTTGTCCATCCCACAAACCTACAAGGTGTGATGGCCCCAAATCTCGAGGCGGCTCTGTGATGGCCCCGCTTCTAATCTAGGGCACCGTCCGGCCTAATCCCGTAATTAAGCCTTAATAACAACACATAGGACCCGATTACGAATTAGTCAGCCTTTACTACCTATGTTCTATTGTTTAAACAATTATTTTATTTAGCGGAAGTCTTTAATATTTTAGCGGAAATTTTTTTTATTTTATTTTTTTTCTTTTATAAAGCCTAAGTGTGGAAACCAGGAAATAAAGATCACCATATATATGCAAGTAAACGGCGAACATATATAAACAAAGTGAAAGCCAAAAGTCGGGTAATCTAACGTTCATCCCAATAACATCCCAAAAGATAAAGACATAAGTAAACATAATACAAAAAGTACCATACATGTACGAGCAGCTACGCGCTCGGAGCTCAGAGGTAGTCGCCGATCTTCTCCTTGCCCGGCCTGGTGCTGCTCGATGGACCTACACCCACCGTCACAAACTAGACGGTGAGTATAGTGATATTTAAGTGATAACTGGGAAATCTAATACTACATTTCCAATTTAAGCAAAAGGTATTTAAAAGCATATGTAGTGAAGAAATGCTTTGAATAAATAATGCAAGTAAATACCAACGTTAACGATACCCATAAACCGACACGAGCTAAGTCGAGATGATCTACGTCCGGTCGGCGGTGAGAACTATCACCTAGCCTTTTCCACTATGTATGGAGCTATGCTCAACATATGATAATAATCTCTCTTTTTTTTCCTAATAACCTCAAATTGCGGAGCTTGTGCTCGCGTATTTAAATCATTTATACTTGCCGACATCCCCGTGATCCATGTCACGTGTGCCGCCCAAGTGTAGTGGCGAGTGCTTGAGACCCCGAAAGACCGAAATCCTCGTGAATCCGCGCATCTCATGTGCAATGGACACTAGATAATCCCTACTTTAGTTTTCAAGAATATATATCCTAAAGTTGTTACGATTTCAACATAAGTTAGGCTACAAAGCCCCAAGGGAAGTAGAAGACAAGTCCAACATAACAGATAACCCTCTAGCATGCATTTTCTAAATATCCATTAGCCACATTCCAAGACAAACATTGAGCATATAAGGAAACATGGAGTCAATGATATAAGAAATAAGGCATCATGCTATATCGATATTCAATATGAGTAGAAACAAGGAAAGCATGATGTGGGAAATAAATTAGCTAGTCTACAAATAGACTGAAAATTTATAAATGACTGGAATGAAATAAAGTAAAGAGTTCCCACAGTTCCCACAGTTTCACTTACAATCAACGCAATAGTCCTAGCTATCCGGCCTCCCGACACCCGACACCCGCGTCCCTAGACTCCCGGTACGCTCTCCTAAGTCCTGGTGTGTTTAGATAGGTATTTGGTTGGTTTTAGGTCAAGTCAAATAGATTTGTGAACCTATAACCCAAAACAGCCCCTTAAGTTCTTGCAAAACTCCAATTTGATACTTAGTATTGCAGCGTTAATTAAACCATCATAAACTCTAAATCATCAAAGACACTTAAGAAGAAAGTTTTAGCTCTAGGTCTTAGCTTTCTGGAATGGTATGGTGTGTAAGGTTTCGATATAAAATGAAGGAGATATCAAATATTTTCAAAGACAACTCGAATTTGAATCAAAATCTGATCAGCGAGATTGTAAAAATCAGTTCTCCCAATTTAAAGCTCCAAAAATCATAATTTTTGGTCACAAGTCACTTTACATATCCAAGAATAATATAATAAAAATTCATCTCATTTGGATATGAATTGGAGGAGTTATGCCTTTTCAAAGTTCACCTTCAACAATCCCATCATGACATTTAAATTACCTATTTGCAGAGCATTTTTGAGTCAAAAAGAGCTGGAATTTCAAAAACATGGTTGACACAAAAGTTGTTCGTATATGAGTTAGCTTTCATATGGCATTGGAATCACTTAATTTGGAGTTATGATGAGTGAGTTATGTCCAAATTACAGAGGCTGTATCAAGAAAATCAGATTTTCAATTTTAAAAGAAAAAAAATACCCCAATCTTTGACAAAACTTCTCAATTATGAAATACAGCTTAGGGAAATCATTTAGTGTTTCAAAATGAGTTAAAACATCATTAAAACATCTTTGAAATCGATTTTATATAAAAGCTTCAATATTCATAACCAAGAACACAACAATTGAAGCATAAAAGAGTATAGATGATACCTAAGGTTTTAGCTTTGATGGTTGTCACTTGAGCTTCCTTTGATATGGAAATTTGGCTCTCTTACACCCCAATTTTCAGTAAACAAAATCCCCTAACAGCTCTGAATTTTTTTTTTGTTTGGTTTGTATGCAAATGAGAAGGAAAGTGTTTAAGTGTTTCTTTTATAGTGTTGGGTTTTCATCAAGTTGCACAACTCCATCTCCATGTGAATCAAGGGTCATCAAACACTCCTACTCACCTACTTTTTTTTTCAGCTCAATGACACTTGTTAAGCATGAAACCCCTAAATGCCACTTGTCAAGCATGTAGTTTCCTTTATCATGGTCATCCATCATTTGATTTTTTTGTCCATCTCTAAGATGATCTAATGACCATTAATTACTCCTACTTTCACTAAAATTTCAGCTTTGTGACACAAATGCATGACACAAATTACATGGGAGTGTGTGCTAGTACACATCCCTAGGCATATCCAAAGGGTGGTTGTAATTACATTTGACCATAGGCCTTAATATTTGATTTCATTTAAATAGAGCATAGGCTAAGTAATAGTTTATTTAAATTGATGTGTATACCATAGATTTATGTTATGAAATAAATTAATTAACACTCATTTGACTAAACTTAGACTTACCACATGTCTAGCTACCCGACTCCCCGGCTCGCACACAAACCGAGGCATGTCCCCGCTCACGTCTCGACGCCTATAACTACATGAACCGACTTAGTTAGTCTACACATATACATATCACTAGGCATACACCACAACAAATATATAATATACCTCGACCACGTGCCTCGGTAGGTGTGTGCACCTCACGTGGGTCCCACATCACGGGTCGGTCATCCTGATTAAACAAGTTAATCAAGATTAGGAAATTGGCCGTGACAGGCTCCGTGGCCTGCTATTCCTTGCCCGCGGGCCCGACTGCACCCACCACACACTCGAACTGGTAGTCCACCGATCTACTACGTTCATAATTATATTGGCTTCCTCGATTCTTGTGCTAACTTATTCGATTATTTAAATATGTGTTTTGTTCTAAAGTTTGTTAGTTTGCCTGTTTAGCCTTTGAGTGTTGGATTATGTTTCTCCAATAGTTATAAGAAATTAACCAATTATAACAGCGAAAGTCTTAAATACTTATAAAAGAACAATAAATATATGGTTTCCATTTGATATAAAACATAAGTCCTAATGTGGAAAACCTGGGAAAGTACTCTATATGTAAGCAACAAAACCATAAACAGTAATATATACATGTACCATGTCTCTCCAATCCCCAAATACCCAAAAGTAAACAAAATATCAAAATAATCACGTACTAGAGGTCCTCAATAGTGGGCAATCAAATGTAGTCGCCTAAAATTCCCTTACCCCTACTGGTACTAGGATATGCTATGACGACCCTAAATTCCCAATGAATTTAGGTACGCCTGGCCTAGACCCGTGCAGGTCCTTGAGTCGGTACTCAGCGATCCTAACAACCCTAGTTAGCCCGTTCGATTTATTATGCGATTTTGGAAAGACTTATTACAAGTTTAACACAACGGAAACTAAATAAACTAACAATATGGGAAAATAACTTAGTCAAAGGGAAATCATGAATCTATTACGTGGAAAACCCCGAAATATTCATGTACAACAAGATATGAACCAAATACAACGAGTACATGATATCCATCTAAATAAAAACTCGAGTTCAACATCCAACACATATATATAAGAAACGTACAAACAAGAAAAATCAGATAAAAACCTACACTAAGGTCTCCAAAATCCAGCCGCTAGTCCTCACAAGAAATCGCCTAAACAGGGCCCCTTGCCCTTGTTGCACTCCGCTCTATCTACACCTACTGTCACAAACTAGACGGTGAGCAACTGAGAGAAATAAAAAGTAATGCCAACAAAATATAACAATAATTCATGATTTATAAAGTAAGGTACTCTAAATATCATGTGGTAAATGAAAGACAGGAAATTTAAGTAGATCAAGAGCATGACAAGCAGACTGAACGATATTAAAGAAACATGTGTGTTCTACTAGTAAAAAGAGGCCATAAGTGGTCTACAATCCACAACAAATCCACAACAGCGATATCGTAACATCGATAACAACAACAATATCCACAACAAATCTAGCACTTGGTATCACAAAATCACTAGGGGTGGTCACACACTTCTACAAAAGTGCCCACATTTTATCCCAACTAGTGCAGGCCGCAAGTACCTTCAAGCACACACTTATGCCAAGAGCACACATATAAGGAATAAAGAATGGAATGCAAACAAGTAGATCATAACAAATAGAACTGAATGATAATGAATCACATGGCATTTTCTTCCTGGCTTACTAATCATACATAAGCTTGTGGGTTAGTGAACTTACCTGACTAGTCGCGACACGATAACCACTCTCACAACCCTAGCCCATTCCCTTAGGTCCAACAACTACCTTTCAATGGTTTGAACCCCAAATATTGGGTTTATGGTTAACATATAACCTAGGATAAACCCTCAAAGCTACCCCAAGGTTCTGGTAGAATTCGATAAAAATGTGTAAGAAATGACCCTCTGGTCGAGACACCGCCAGGCTTAAGGCTTACGGCGTCCTCGTGACGTTTGGGAACACCAGACGATCCTAAACTCTCTGGACGACACGCCGTATGCGACGCCGCAGGAAGTTTCTTCTTTACAGCATCGCGACGGCGAAATCTCGAACTAACTATTCATAATATGCCGTGGTGACGTAGTCGTGTTCATTTCACTCACAGCGTCCTGCAGATCCCCTCTGGTGTTCACGTACTTTAGGGATGCTGCCAGCACAGCGAACTGTACGGCATCACTCGCGGCGTAATGTCGAATAATATCTTATCCTTTCGACATTTTGGAGACGCCGCCACACACAGTGAGTGTGCGACGTCTCCATAGCGTAAACTCGAATCAAATCTAGGAAAAATTGCGAAACACTAAATCGATAGTATAACCTTGACGATCATCAACAATTGTTTGTAGACTCAAAATCATCTGAAATTGGCTTTAGATCATCGTCAAAACATCGGTAATGTCCCAAAATTTAAGATATCCCCAATCTATTGAGAAATCAACCAAAAATCAACAAAAACAACTGAAGGTCACCCAAGAGGGGGGGTGAATTGGGTTACCGATTAGTTATCGCCCTTTTAAATATAAGTCAATAATCAAGATGATATATGCTTGCCAAAACGTAAATATGGATGATATGCAAGTGAATGGGTAGAAGAAATGGAAATGAGACAAGCGATATATAGTGGTTCGATCCAATCGATCTACATCCATTACTTAACCTCCCCGGTTAGGATTTTCAGCCCCCACTTATATTATCAATTAGTGTTACACCCTAAGCCAACTAGCATAGTGAATGCCTAGCCTCAACTAGGTCTTTTACATAATTCCTTATTGCAATAAGGTCTTATACAACCACATAGCCGAAATTAGGATTTCCCCACCTAGACCCACCTAGGATTTTTCCCACCTAGCCGCAACTAGGATTTATGCCTAGCCTTAACTAGGTCTTCCCTCTTGACTTAGATCCCACTAAGTCTTACAATCAAGATATGAAGAATACAATGAAATACACTTTACAAAGTAAAGCGGCACCAAATTCAAATACAAGCAAGCCTCCTAGATCCTAACCACTCTTATACATGCAAGTATGAAAAACAATTGAGAAATGCAAGTATATAACTGATTTTATGCAAAACTCAAATATGAAACCGTTTCAAATTGATTGATAAGAACAAATTCGGTTTCAAATCCAAAGAATAAGAAGTTTGATAAAAATCAAGTTTAAGTGCAAACTCTTGTCCAAATCAGTCCTAGGGTTTAATAAATCAAGTTTAAGTGAAAAATCCAAGGTAAGTGTATTCAACAACACAACAAGTTATTTTCCAAGTCAATTACACAAGAATATATAATCTAAGCACAAGAAAAACAAGGAAATTAGGACTTTTTTACAACCCCAAGAAGATGGCTTTAAAATCAGTTTTGGAGAGGTTGCAGTACACCTTAGATTGCCTCAAGAGTGCTAGTTTTGAGATTGGATCAACAGCTTCAAAATATCACTTGAGTTCTTCACAAAACCCCAAGCTCCTCCTCTTGAAAAATTTGAGCACTTGTGTTTTTCTTTTATTTGCTAAACCAAATTTTTGTGCTCTAGTGTTTGAGAGTGTTATATATATTTATAGACCAGTTTATAACCATTCTAGAGATACAAGGGCCCAGAATTCATTAAGAATTCAAATTAAAGTGTGATTTTCAGCTTTTTAAAAAACTGTTAGGAAAGCAATTAGCGCGCTAATATTAAGACCTAGCGCGCTAACTCTGCATTTAGCGCGCTAATAAATTTATTAGCGTGCTAACTGCAGGGACCTCAAAATAAATATTTTCATCACTTTGGTTAGTGACCCTAATGCGTCCAGAACCCAACAAATCATAATATAACATATTATACATGTTTGTTATGGGTCATTTAGCCTATTTTGGTGGTTTGGATATTTTCACAAATCCTGAAAACTGAGAATCCCAATTTCATAATATCCGAGGGGTTTTTTTGTAAATATGCAATTTTCTTTTCAAAAACATTTCAAAAACAATTTTTTCTTTTTCGAAAACTTCCACAATGATTTTCAAAATGCGATGTGAGCATAAACACATAGTTTGACATTGTTTAAACTTATAGACCAAGTCAATTTTTAAGTTTCACTTAAAAACTTCAAGTTATCACTTGACAGTTGAAAATCAATTTGAAAAGCTCGATGTGCATGAACTAATGCAATATGCTTGCGTAAATGAACTTGTATACCTTACATAAATGTTACATCTCTTAGTTTGATCTTTCATCTTCATTCCTTTATGTATGTTGAATCTTGAACTTGAATGGCTTGAATACTCGAATACTTGTGATGTGTTGTTTTGCAACCTTTGATGAAACTGAAATACACTTGATAAACTTATTAGTATATTTTCACCTTATTTGTTTCTATCAAAATCCCGGTCGGAGTTAGGGTGACTAATCACTTAGTCCAACAATCTCCCCCTTTTTGTTGATAACAAACAATGTGAACTTGACAAGCATAAAACATAATACAAGTGTATGAACACCACATTCATGTTTATACAAATTACAAAATTTGTACTCTCTCAAGTTCAACAACCTTTCTCCCCCGTTTGATACCATAAAAAAGAGGGGCATGTAAAATTATAATGCAAGTAGAGTAATAGCGAAGGAATGAATCCAATAAATAGAATTCAAATACATTCTCCCCCGTTTTATAAAAATGATATCAAATGAGGGCTCTCCTTATCAATATGCATCATATGTAAACTTAAGGAAATAATTGAAAATATAGGCTTCCCCTATTAACATACATGTTCAAGTTTGTGATACCAATATATTTCTAATTTTGGGTACATGTCTTACCAAAAAAAATTTAGATACCAACAAAAAAAGGGGTATAAAGTCTCCCCCTATCAATATCATTCATGTTATCTAAAATTCTCTCCCAATATAAAGCAGTGCATACATGAACTCGCTGTAGAAGTCTAGGCCAGGGGTATTAGTGCGCTAATTTCTTTCTGGAATTTCGGAATTTAAATTTTTGAGTTTTTGACACACAACTTCGATTCACCTCGAACTTCATGGACACTTCATTAACATCATATAGAGAAGATTAAAACACCTAAAACATGTGTAGAAGGTCCGATTCATGAAAGATGCCTAGCTCACGCCGTGTCAATGACTTTGGCCTAAAAGTGCTTGGCTACATTGTATTCATTTATCATGGTCCTACATATAATGCATATGAAATGCAATAATGACATCAAAAATAATAATATAAGCACGCTATATGTGTGTGACTAATGCAAGACCTATCATGCTTCACTCTTATACATTAATCTATCATTTTAGCACATTCATGTTCCAAAGTAAATCTAATTCACTCTATGAATCATGGACTTTGGTACCCATACACCTTTGTGTTCCATAAAATGTGTATCATATACATTCTTTTCTACCCATGCTAGTTTACCTATATTGGTCTTATTTAGGACACATTCGCCAACATTATGAGATCTATTGCATTTGAAGCATCTCTTAAATTCGGCCAAAAGCTTTCCATAGCTCAATAGGCTTGCACCATAGCCTATGCCTCTCTTGTTGAGTGCACGTCATTGTGCGCCCAACGTCATGTCAAACATCTTAGTACCACTTGTGAACTTGGTCACCATGGTGGTCAAGTCCTCTACATCTTTTGCTAAGCCATTTCTCTCATTTATGACCAATTCTAAGTCATGTTGGAGATCATCGATAATCTCATTTTGAGATTCAATCTCACTAATGGCTTTGATCAAGCTTTTTTTGAGTTGCTTGGTCTTTTTGACCTCTTTTTCTAACTCGTTCCTAAGGTCATGAACATTTGGCATATCATTCAATGCATTTACATCATCACAATTAAAAGAGATAGAGTCACTTACCTCACTCCTTGCCATAAGACAAAGGATAGCCTTCTCATTTTCCGACTCGGAGTCGGAGCTAGATGATGATGATGATGATGATGATGAGTCATATTTCTTGCTTTTTCTAATGTACTTGCATTCCGCTGCTTTATGTCCCAGTTTGCCGCACTTATAGCATATCATCTCGCGTGATTTGCTTGCATTGTTTGCACCTTTGTACTTCTTCTTGTACTTGTCTCTTTTGTATGTTGCCTTTTTAAGCTTTCTTGATAGCATGGCCACTTCTTGTTCAATAGAGTCACTCTCACTTGAGCTCACATCATCTTCGGCCAGTAAGCAAGTTGCTTTCAAGGCATGCTCCTTCTTTGACTCTTGCTTGGTCATTCCACCAAGTACTTCCAATCTAGCACGGTCCATTAGCTTGAATTCATGAACCTTTAATTTTCCACATAATGCATCAAAAGTGTAATTTTTAAGGTTTTGAGCCGATTGAATAGCATACTTCTTCGCATCCCATTCTTTAGGCAAGCCTCTAAGGAACTTGTATACTGAGTTCTCTTTATCATAATGTTTTCCAAGGTTTTTGATCTCATTCAAAAGCTTCGTGAACCTTGTAATGGCCGTGGCTATGTCTTCATGGGACTCAACTCGAAATTCTCATAATGTTCTTCAAGAATCCTCAATTTAGTGTTCTTGACATGTTGCGTCCCTTCATAATACACTTCAAGTTTTTTCCACACTTCCTTGGCCGTTTGACAAGCGCTAACTCGGTTGAATCCGTTCTCGCTTAATGCACAAAACAAATGATTCACGGCTTGATCATTTGAGAGCTAAATCTTGATCTCCTCGGCGGTGTATTCTTTTAAGGGCTTGTCCGGTGGAGTGTAACCATTCTAAATTGCATCCCACAAAATCTATTTTGAGCTCTAATATAGAACTTCATCCTAACTTTTCAATGAGAATAGTTTGTCCCATCAAAGTACGGAGGTCTAATAGATGAGTTACCTTCCATAGGGCGAGCGAAATTAAATGTTTGCATCCTTGCAAGAAAACCCTCAAAGATACGTTAGTAACACTTTGAGCAAAAACCCGATTTGATACCAATTGAAGGTCACCCAAAAGGGGGTGAATTGGGTTACCGAGTAGTTATCGCTTTTTTAAATATAATTCAATAATCAAGATGATAAATGCTCACCAAAATGCAAATATGGATGATATGCAAGTGAATGGGGTAGAAGAAATGGAAATGAGACAAGCGATATATAGTGGTTTGATCCAATCGATCTACATCCACTACCTAACCTCCCCGGTTAAGTTTTTCAGCCCCCACTTATATTATCAATAAGTGTTACAACCTAAGCCAACTAGCCTAGTGAATGCCTAGCCTCAACTAGGTCTTTAACACGATGTCTTATCGCAATAAGGTCTTATACAACCACCTAGTCGCAACTAGTATTTCCCCACCTAGACCCACCTAGGATTTTTCCCACCTAGCCGCAACTAGGTTTTATGCGTAGCCTTAATTAGGTCTTCCCTCTCGACTTAGATCCCACTAAGTCTTACAATCAAGATTTGAAGAATACAATGAAATACACTTTACAAAGTAAAGCGGCACCAAGTTCAAATACAAGCAAGCCTCCTAGAGCCTGACCACTCTTATGCATGCAAGTATGAAAAACAATTGAGAAATGCAAGTATATAACTGATTTTATGCAAAACTCAAATATGAAACCGTTTCAAATAGATTGATAAGAACAAATTCGGTTTCAAATCCAAAAAACAAAAAGTTTGATAAAAATAAAGTTTAAGTGCAAACTCTTGTCCAAATCAGTCCTAGGGTTTAATAAATCAAGTTTAAGTGAAAAATCCAAGGTAAGTGTATTCAACAACACAACAAGTGATTTCCCAAGTCAATCACACAAGAATATATAATTTAAGCACAAGAAAAGCTAGGAAATTAAGACTTTCTTACAACCCCAAGAAGATGGCTTTAAAACCAGTTTTGGAGAGGTTGTAGTACACCTTAGATTACCTCAAGAGTGCTAGTTTTGAGATTGGATCAACAGCTTCAAAATATCACTTGAGTTCTTCACAAAACCCCAAGCTCCTCCTTTAGAAAAATTTGAGCACTTGTATTTTTCTTTTGTTTGCAAAACCAAATTTTTGTGCTCTAGTGTTTAAGAGTGTTCTATATATTTATAGACCAGTTTATGACCGTTCTAGAGATCCAAGGGCCCAAAATTCATCAAGAATTCAAATTAAAGTGTGATTTTCAGCTTTTAAAAAAAACTGTCAGGAAAGCAATTAGCGCACTAATATTAAGACCTAGCGCGCTAACTCTGCACTTAGCGCACTAATAAATTTATTAGCGTGCTAACTGCAGGGACCTCAAAATAAACATTTTCATCCCTTTGGTTAGTCACCCTTTAATGCGTTCGGGACCCAACAAATCCTCATATAACATATTATACATGTATGTTATGGGTCATTTAGCCTATTTTGGTGGTCCGGATATTTTCACAAATCCCAGAAATGGAGAATCCCGATTTCATAACATCCGAGGGGCTTTTCTGCAAATATGCAGTTTTCTTTTCAAAAACAAGTTTTTCTTTTTCGAAAACTTCCAAAATGATTTTCAAAATGCGATGTGAGCATAAACACATAGTTTGACATTGTTTAAACTTATAGACCAAGTCAATTTTTAAGTTTCACTTAAAAGCTTCAAGTTATAACTTGACATTTGAAAATCAATTTGAAAAGCTCGATGTGCATGAACTAATGCAATATGCTTGCGTAAATGAACTTGTATACCTTACATAAATGTTACATCTCTTAGTTTGATCTTTCGTCTTCATTCCTTTATATATGCCGAATCTTGAAGTTGAATGTTTGATGTTTTGCAACGTTTGACGAAACAGAAATGCACTTGATAAACTTATTAGTATATTTTCACCTTGTTTGTTTTCATCAAAATCTCGGTCGGAGTTAGGGTGACTAACCACTTAGTCCAACAACAACTTCAAATAGCAACACCGGCATCGATGCCGCAAGTTGATCACTCTAGGGGTTGCTAAGACATTGGTGGTTCACTAGATTTCGTCTCCAGCAAGGCACCCTGGTCGTGGTGATGAATTTACAACAAAACCCAATGAAAATATGAAATAGAGAGAGATAGGAAAGAACGAGAATAAGAGTCTCACCAAGTTTTTGACGAGGAACTGGGCCTCCAGCGAAGCTCCAGCCACCCAGAACTACCTCTGTAGTTGTCTTGCTCACCAAACAAAAAGAAGGGAGAAGGAGAAGAGAAGAAATGTGTAAGAGAGAAGAGAGTGGAAAGTGAAAAGGGAATCATGTGGTGGAGTGGTCCTTATATAGGCCCACTCATCATCCACTTCGATATGCGCATCTCGAAGCGAATCCATCGGCCCCCCTTTAGAGTGTCCACCATGTCTAACTCTCCATGTTGACTCTTCTAAGTGACTTGTTTGTCACTTAGTTATTTAGCTCCCTTGTTGATTCAACACTCCTCGACTCGTACTGCACCACAACTCGACCGTTGTGTGCTTGTGGTCTCGTCACATTCCAGTTTAAATAAAATCATCGTATTTATTATTCGAAAAATCATTTATTTATGTTTTCTATGTTTTTAACTCTCCTATCTTCCCACGCGAAGCCTCACTGAAATTAACAAATCGCTAAATGGCTCGAGACTCGTACTAAACTATCATACTAATACAGACATCACAGAATCATAAAATTACCTCAGTGTCGACTCTCGAAGTCCGAAATACCATGAAGTATCACACAGCCGGGTCACGATCCTGACAAGTATAATACAAGTTGGGTTCAATTTTGAGGGTTGTTACTGTCTCCCCCACTTATTAGAATTTCGTCCCCGAAATTAAACTAATAAGTAACTAAAACTAAAGACTCACCGGAATCAAACAAGTAGGGAAAGTGCTCTCGCATATATGACTCTAACTCCCAGGTTAGCTTTTTGTCTCCGTGAAATTGCCATTTCACGAGAATAGAAGGAATCTCCTTATTCCTTAATGTCTTGACCATGCAGTCAACAATTTGGATCGACTACTCCTCATATGTAGTATCATTACACAAGTCGATCTGGCTCAAGTCTACCGTTGGTCGCCGCCCTCCGTATTACTTGTCTAGTCAAAGCATCAAAATGTGGAATACTGGATTAACACCGGTGAGTTTTGCCAGTAACTCCAACTGATAAGCAACCTTACCGACTCTCTATATAATCTTGAAGGAACCGATATATCTAGGAACGATCTTTCCCTTAATTCTGAATCGCTTGTGACCTTTCAGTGGAGAGACTTTCAAGTATATATGGTCTCCCAAGTCATACTGAAGCTCATCATGATACTTGTCGTAGTATTTCTTTTACCGCTCCTAGGCACCCATAAGTCTCAAACGAATTTGTCGTACCTTTTCAATATGATCAACAACAGTCTCAGGACCAACTGTCACAACATCCTCTGGCTCAGCCCAGCAAGAAGGTGATCCATAAGGCCTACCATGCAGTGCCTTAAACGGTGCCATACTGATACTCGCCTGATAACTCTTATTAGACGCAAACTGGTAAAGATGAAGGTATTCATCTCATGACCCGCCGTACTCTAAAAGACACATCTTAAGCATGACTTCCAATACCTGGATCAACCTCTCGAGCTGTTCGTCTGTCTGTGGATGGAGTGTCATACTCAACTCCAATCTGGTGCTGAACTGAGCCTACTACTCTGCCATAGCAATAAAGTGAACTGCGCCCCTCGATCTGACACAATCGACAACGGAACCCCGTGCAATCTGACAATCTCGCACTCATAGAGGATGCTCAGTCTGTCAAGATGGTGTGTAGTGGATACCGGTATGAAATGAGTAAATTTCGTCAATCTATCCACAATTACCCAAATGTTGTCGTGACCACGAGGAGATCGGGGGAAGCCACTGATGAAATCTATAGAAATGTGATCCCACTTCCACTAAGGAATGGGTAAGGGCTGCAGCAATCCTCCAGGCCATCAATGTTTAGCCTTTACACGTTGGCATATCTCATACGCTCTATTGAACTCCAACGTATCGGACTTCATCCCTGGCCACCAAGAAAGACATCGCATATCAGCATACATATTGGTTTGACCTGGATGCACAGAAAAATGAGAACGGTAAGCCTCTTGAAGTATCTCGGTGTGCAAGTCAGCTGCCAATGAAACCCATAGTTGCCCACGATACCTCAAGCAAGAGTTTGTCGACCGATTCCAATCTGGATGTTCTGAACAGTTCGCCATCTCACTATAATGTTGGTATGACTCATCGCCCTGCTGTCCATCGAGAATAGTCTGCAGTGAAATGGTCTGCAACCTCATCTGACCACACATTAGTGTCTTGGTAGTCGTCGGTACATCCGCTGAGCTCATCATTTCGGCTACCTCAAGTAACACATACTCGTGGATAATACGACATATAACTACCTCAGCATCAGATCCTCTGCAGCTCAAAGCATCAACAACAACATTGGCTTTCCCCGGATGATACTCGAGTGTGAAATTGTAGTCCTTCAGGAATTCAAGCCAATGCCTCTGTCCCAGATTCAGCTCCTTCTGAGAGAATAGGTACTTCAAGCTCTTGTGGTCTGTAAATAACTCGAAGCGTACACCATACAGGTGGTGTCTCCAGATCTTCAATGCGAACACGATCGCAACCAACTCTAAGTCATGGGTAGTGACGCGCGCCGAACACGTCAATAAAATATTTTCTTAAACCAACTATTTGCAGATAATGGCAAAGGGTTGATCCCACAGAGATTGGTAGTATTTCTAAGGTTCTAAAAGAAAGGAAAAAATGGGGGTTTAGAGAAAATAACTAAATTAAATAATCTAATTACTAATAAATTAAATAACTAAAATAAATATCTACGACTATGAACAATTAATTTAAATACCTAGGTCTATGGTTCTACAAGACAAGATCAAGATTCAATGGCATATCATAGTCGTCAATCTTTCCCAAAACAATTATTAATTCAAGTTCCCCTAGATTAGCTATGGAAAATCGTCATCCGCCAAAAATTCCTAATTCCCCTAATCTCGATAGCTAGGACATCCGCCACTAACTACTTCCCTAATTAATGTATAACCCTAGACATCCGCCATAAGATTTAACACATTAACCGCAATAATAAAGTTATATGGGAATACTAATCCTAGATAACCGGATCGCGTCCGCTCCCGATTTAACCTAGATTCAATTGTTGCACACTCAAGAACCGAAAGGTTTTGACGGCAATCGGGTGAATGTTTGTTACTTATATTGTCTCAAAAGTACAATTACGGATACTAATGAGTCAATTAACTATAGATTTTCCACCTAAAAGCATGCACTGGCCACATACATACCCTAAGTTTAAACCATATTCATTAAAATCAACAACAATGAAATAGAAGAAATTAAATTAAATAAAATAATAAAATAATAGATCTCACAAGTTATGCCATGAATCCATAACCTTGACTTGCTTCACCTCTGACTTAGGCAATGGCTTGATTAGCCGGACATGGCTACTCACAAAATAATGCAGAGAGAGTGTGTGAGAGCGATCCTCAAGAATAATAGATGTTCTATTTATACCTAAAGTCCTAATATGTAAAACTACCAAGATTAGTGTATGGAAGAGAGAGAAAACTATTTTTTTGTGTATTTTCGTCCTTGACACGTGTCGGCATTTGATTGGCTGAATTCAGTGCGTCGCTGACGTGTCTGGAGATGATTGGCGCTGAGGTGATGACCGGGTGACGTGGCAAGACAGAAAGATTGGAGGAGAAGACGGGCGTGACGTGCTTGAGGGTGTAGAGCATGACACATGGCGGAATCCCATTCGCCGGAGCTGGAATCGTGCCTTCTTTGGACCAGTCGCGGCTCGACACGTGGCGTGCAGAGTGGCGGCGACTCGCGCGAGTATCACTCGAAGTTCGGGAGACAGTGTGGATGCGCATCTCGAGCGGATCGATGAGCCGGAGAGAGGAGATGGCCGTGCTTGTCCATGTGGCGGTAGGCCGATTGGTGATGACGGTCTTTGGATCGACGACGTGGCGGCCACCAAGC
Organism: Stephania japonica; assembly: GCA_039657345.1. Taxonomy (NCBI): domain Eukaryota; kingdom Viridiplantae; phylum Streptophyta; class Magnoliopsida; order Ranunculales; family Menispermaceae; genus Stephania; species Stephania japonica. The sequence continues at coordinate 14,536,438 of CM077563.1, read as the reverse complement.
TCGTCGTGTGACGCGGTTTGACGAATGGGGAGGCGACACGTGGCTCTGCTCGACGAATGACACGTTGACATGTGGCACTTCTTTGTGTACATTTATCCCACTTTTCGGCGTATATTTCGAAACTAACTTTCCCGGTATCTAATTAATGCAAGTAAATACTCTATTTTGAGTATTTTTTCGCCACGAATCCAACCGTGCACTCCGTTTCACCTAAAAACCAAAAGTAAATTTAATTAGATATATATTTTATAAACTTCCACACTAAATTATACTAAAACAGACAATAAAATCCTATAAATACCAACTTATCAGGTAGGGTAGTTCTTCTTAGGAACCTTCAACTGTTGGGATGCATAAACGATCACTCTACCATCCTGCATCAGCACACAACCCAAACCAACTTTCGACGCATCAGTATACACCACTAAGTCCTTCCTTGTCTTGGACAACACTAAGATAAGTGCAATAGTCAGTTTCTCCTTCAAAGTGTTGAACGCCTACTCACACTCCTCATTCCAATCAAACTTCGCATTCTTCTGAGCTAGTTTCATCATCGGTGAAGCGATCTTAGAGAAGTCCTGCACAAATCAGTGGTAATATCCTACCAACCACAGAAAACTGCAAATCTGCATCATGGTAGTCGGAGGAGGCCACTCAATCACGGCTTTAATCTTCTCTGGATCAACACCAACACCATTAGCTCCAACTACGTGCCCTAAAAATTTGACCTCTGGCAGCCAAAACTCGCACATACTGAACTTAGCATAGAGTCAGTGGTCCCTTAAAGTCTGCAACACTACTCGAAGATGTCCCTCATGCTCCTATCGAGTCTTGGAATAGTTAAGGATGTTGTCAATGAACATAATCACAAATCTATCTAAGCCCATCACTCTGTGCATGAGATCCATGAACATGGCCTGCACATTAGTCAAACTGAACGTCATGATGGTGAGCTGGTAATGGTTGTATCTCGTGTTGAATGTCGTCTTCTCTCGATCCTCAGCCCTGATCTAGAGCTGATGATAGCCTAACCTCAAATCAATTTTTGAGTACCACTACACTCCTGTCAGCTGGTCGAATATGTCATCAATGCGAGGCAACGGGTACTTGTTCTTCATGGTAACCCGGTTCAACTATCTGTAGTCGATACGCAACCTGAAACTGCCATCTTTCTTCTTCATGAACAATATTGGCGCTCCCTAGGGTGACATACTAGGATTGATAAATCCTAACTCCAATAGCTCGTCCAGCTGAGTCCGCAACTCCTCCAGCTCTTGAGGTGCTATCCTATATAGTGGTATTGAAATTGGTCTATCCCAGGGACTAAGTCAACGATGAAGTCGATCACCCTCGGTCGTGGTTATCCTGGCAAATCCTCCGAAAATACGTCAGTAAACTTGTACACTATTGGTACATCAAATATGTTGATCTCCTGCCTCACACTAGTGCTCATGATGCTCGCAAACATCTCGATCTTACCACTCGTGGCCTCTCTGCTCTAGTGATAGGAAGTAGTGCGGTTGTCCCCTGAAAACTTATCTTCGTACCATTTGCTAACGAAATCGCGATCGTCTTCTCGTAACACCCAATCTAAGCGTGAAAAGTGCCCAACCAATCCATGCCTAACAACGCATCGAACTCGAGAAACTCTAGCAATCTCATGTCAACATGTAGCTCGTAGCCCCCTATCTCTACCAGACAATCAATGCACAAAAGGTTCAAGTATATCTTGCCCCCAGCAGTCGTGCTAAGGATCAAGGTTCTACTAAGCCTAACGAGTTTCAACCCTAACTTGTCTACCATGCAACCAACAATAAATGAAATGGTAGAACCGGAATCGAACATGGTATGCATGAAAATACCATAAATAGAAACTATACCCTCAACAAGGCTTCGGGACGCCCCTTGGTCAGGCTTAACAGCAGCCTAAATACGCTCCCTCTGGTGCAGGTGGTGCTATGGTTATGCTCTCGCTAGTTGAGAACACTCCATCTGAATGTGGTCGACATGTCGCACCTGAAACATGTGCGGGTATCCTGCGATCCCTGAGTCTGGCTCTAGCGTCGTCCCTATGCGCAACCCTGAGTCTGGGTTTGACCAGACCTTTGCGTCTTCCTCTGCCTGTCTCCTCGATCAGTACCCCTGCTCTCAACAGTCTGCCTCTGCGACTGATGGCCCGATCGACTAGGTTATGGTGGATGAGTGGCAAAACTGGGTACTGGTGGAATGGTCTGTGCCGATCGAGTAGTCTGCTGTGCAACAGACCATACACTCTGAGCCTAGCGGTCACGGTAATTCCACCTGCCCTTCTTCCTTTTCTTATCTTGATGATGTTCCTCCTATCAAAACTCTGGTCTGGTTGGTCAAGCCTCCTCCAGATGAGTAAGCAGGTAACTTTCCTTCGCTTGGCTCCGCTCGTATGCTCGCTGTAAAGTCTTCGACTCGGTCGTTACCACAAAACCTCCAATCGCAGGTAGCAAACCCTTAATGAAGTAGTAAATCAAAACAGTCTATGAATCAGCTGATCCTCCAACACAAGGCAATAGCTAAATTAATATGCCCATGTAATCCATGTCTGGCTCGCTTGTAAACTGTCTTAGAGATGTAAACTCGTTCCTCTTCCCCCGTAACATCATGTCGGAAAGTACTTCTAGTTAAACTAGGTCTTAAAAGTCAATCCAATCTCCTAGAATGCCTCGAGTGGCAACAATGGTCGTCCACCAATCATCTGCCACCCCCTGTAGCATAGATAAAAAGATCATCACTCACATATGGTCCTCCGTGGCGATGATGGTATGAATCTTCTTATGATTCTTTAGGAATAGCTCTGGCGCTGCTACGACTATACCACCAAAGAACTTGACGGGGTTGTGCCTCTTGAACTCTCTCCACTGTCTTGCCTCAGTAGTGACTTCTAGACTTTTCTCTGGAGTAGTAACCGGAGTAGTCTCTACAGTAGCTACGGGTGTAACTGGTGCCTCATCAGCCTGGACGTGAGGTACTACTACCTCTGTCTATGCAATCTGAATCACCCCCATATCCAGGAATCGCTGTGATCGGGATCGGAGCTGTGGAAGTTGTAGCAACTAAAGTATCTGCCCCTTGAGTAGTTGTAGTGGACGAAAAAGATGTAGTCGGGGTCGATGGTGTCATGGTAGTCGGTGCGGGTATCCTCAGTGACCACACTAACTTCTCGAATTTCTGGTCCTGCGTGGCGGCTCTCTGAGTCTACATGCGTATCTCCTCAAGGCATCGTGATAGAATCATGTCGATATCGTCGCTCGGACCTGTTTGATCCATCATCGTTGTCTAAACCAAGAGAGCGAATGCTTCAAATCAGTTTATAGCTACCGCATACCATATAGTACACACAACAAGCATAACATGTACAAAATTAAATCCGATTGCAATCTCGTACTTATGTCCCTACTAAGGTACTAACTAGGATTATAGGGTTTCCACTCTAAGTTCAACCATTCCTAATTTCCACTGTCTTAATGGCTTATGTTTTAAATCAAGAGTAAGGTCTTTATAACCTTAGGCTTTGATACCAACTGTGATGGCCCCAAATTTCCAATGCATTTGGGTACGCCCGACCTAGACACATGCAGGTCCTTGAGTCGGTACTCAGTGATCCTGATGAACCTAGTCAGCCTCCGTTCGATTTATTATGTGATTTATGAAAGAGTTATTGCAAGTTTAACGCAGCAGAAAGTAAATAAACTAACAATATGGAAAATAACTCAGTCAAAGGAAAATCATGAATTTATTACGTGGAAAACCCAGGAATATTCATGTACAACAAGATATGAACCAAATACAACGAGAACATGATACCCAACTAAATAAAAACCTGAGTTCAACATCCAAAACATATATATAAGAAACGAACATACAAACAAAATCAGATATAAACCTACACTAAGGTCTCCAAAATCTAGCAGCTAGTCCTCACAAGAAATCACCAAAGCAGGGCCCGTTACCCTTGCTGCACTCCGTTCTATCTACACCCACCGTCACAAACTAGATAGTGAGCAACTAAGAGAAATCGAAAGTAATGCCAGAAGAATATAATAGTAATTCATGATTTATAAAGTAAGGCAATCTAAATATCATGCGGTAAATGAAAGACATGAAATTTAAGTAGATCAAGAGCATGGTAAGCAGACTGAACAATATCAGTGAAACATGCGTGTTCTACGAGTCAAAAGAGGCATAAGTGGTCTAAAATCCATAACAACGATGTCGTAACATCAATAACCACAACAATATCCACAACAAATCCAGTACTTGGTATTACACAATCACTAGGGGTGGTCACACGCTTCTGCAAAAGTGCCCGCGTTTATCCCAACTAGTGCATGTTGCAAGTACCTTCGAGACACATACTTATGCCAAGAACACACATACAAGGAATATAGAATGGAATGCCAACAAGTAGATCATAGCAAATAGAACAGAATGATAATGAATCACATGGTATTTCCTTACTGGCTTACTAATCATACATAAACTTGTGGACTAGTGTACTTGCCTTACTAGTCGTGACACGATAACCACTACCGCGACCCTAGTCCATTCCCTTAGGTCCAGCAACTACTTGTCAATGGTTTGAACCCCAAATATTGGGTTTATGGTCAATATATAACCTAGGATAAACCCTCAAAGTTATCCCAAGGTTCTAGTGAAATTCGGTAAGAATATGTAAAAAATGACACCCTCTAGTCGAGACGTTGCCAGGGACGCCGCCAGGCTAAGGCCCACGGTGTCCTCGCAGCGTCTGGGAAAACCAGACGTTCCCAAATTCTCTAGATGACATGTCATATGCGATGTCATAGGAAGTTTCTTCTTCGCGACGTCGCGGTGGTGAAATCTCGAACTAACTATTCATGATACGCCGTGGTGACATCGTCGTGTTCATTTCACTCACGACGTCTCTACGGCGTCCTACATATCCCCTCTGGTGTTCACGTACGCGAGGGACGCTGCTAGCATAGTGAACTATGTGGCGTCTCTCGCGGCATAATGTCAAACAATACCTTATCCTATTTCAACGTTTTGGAGACGCCGCCATATACAATGAGTGTGCGGTGTCTCCACGGTGTCAACTTGAATCAAATCTGGGAAAAATTGCAGAACACTAAATCGATAGTACGACCTTGGCAATCATAACAACTGTTTGTAAACTCAAAATCATCTAAAATTGGCTTCAGATCATCGTCAAAACATCGGTAATGTCTGGGAATTTAAGATATCCCCAATTTATTGAGAAATAAACCAAAAATCATCAAAAACAACTTCAAATAGCAACACTAGCATCGATGTCGCATGTTGATCACTCCAGAGGTTGCCAAGACACTGGTGCTTCACCAAATTTTATATCCGGCAAGGCACCCTTGGTCATGGTGATGAATTTACAACAAAACCCAACAAAAATATGAAACAGAGAGAGAGAGAGAGAGAAAAAAAAAAGAAGGGGAGTAAGAGTCTCACAATGTTCCAGGCGAGGAATTAGGGCTTCTGGCGAAGCTCTGGCCGCTTAGAACCACCTCTATGGATGCCATGCTCACCAAGCAAGAAGAAGGGAGAGGGAGAAGAGAAGAAACGTGAGAGAGAGAAGAGAGTGAATAGTGAAAAGGGAATCAAGTGGTGGAGTGGTCCTTATATAGGCCCATTCATCATTCACTTGCATATACGCATCTCGAGACAAATCCATCAGCTCCCCCTTTAGAGTGTCCACCAAGTCTAATTCTCCATGTTGACTCTACTAAGTTACTTGGTTGTCACTTAGTTATTCAGCTCCCTTGTTGATCTTGCGCTCTTCAACTCGTACTGCACCATAAGTCGACCGTTGTGTGCCCGTGGTCTCGTCACGCTCCGGTTTAAATGAAATATCGCATTTATTATTCGAAAAATTATTTATTTATGTTTTCTGTGTTTTAACTCCCCCGTGTTCTAGGCGAAGCCTTACTCGAACTGACAAATCGCCAAACGACTCAAGACTCGTATTAGACTATCATACTAATACATGTTGGGAAATGTGCCCTAGGTCAATCCATTAATAGTCTTTATGAATACATTTTAGTTAATAAAATAGAGGATTTCATTTGTTGTTTATTATAATTGATTTGCATGTTTACATTATAATAAGATCCATGGGTATTTACAGAAATATCCTAAATGTCCCTAGTCAATTATTATACTGGGAACTATAATGAATTAAGACTAGTGTGAGTCTTGATTGATGATCATACGATGATCATACGTATAGGAGTACGAATCAAGATCATGAGTACTTGTTAAGGAACAAAGTACTAGACCGACCCGCTATGAGAACATCACATGGATTAAGTCATAGTTGTTTCTCATGATAGGTATATTTTTCAATCCTTTGACTTGAGATTACCAGAGACTTCAACATTAGGAACATGGTGATTTGACACTATCAAACGTTGTCTTTAACCGGACGATTATAAAGGTTGTGATTGGTTACTATGTGAGCAATGTGATGAAGTTGTGTAATCGAGATAGAATTTGTCTCTCTCATATAAAGAGAGATATCTAGTGGATCCCTCGATGTGTTAGACTATTAAAAGGCCTAGTCTAAGTGAATTGATATTGATCAATGTCACTTGGATGTTTTCAGTCTACCTAGAGATCAAGACTAGTACGATTGAACATGTTGGATGACAATTCCATGCCTTATGTTTGATCAAAAGGATATTGTGTGACAAAAGGATGTTATATACACTATTGATTAGGTTGTATCAATTTGATATTCGTACAACTTGGGTAGTTATAATGTCTTGCTAGAGGCCTCTTATGACTTGTATACCAAAATGTGTTTTGGTACATTGCCAACGTTGTATGAGTCTATTGGGTCGCATACTAAGAATGGTTTTGCGAGATTTTAAGATGGTTCAGAAAAACAAATTTTATATGATAAAATTCATGACAAAAACTTCCTTGTAGTGTATTACACTTATACTTCTTTAAGTAGGGGTATGTGTAATTTACTTAACCGTCTATATACAAGGGTTGTATAAATAGACGCTTTGAGTTAGAATACATGAATAAAAAAGATTAAAAAGGTCGAAACTCTATTTTCATTTTAGAAACGACTTAGGGTTTTTGGTATACTCTGGATTGTTTTGGAGAGAAACAAAAAGGTTTGGTATTCTCTCGAAGCTAGCACTTCAAATCTCGATCGCCATTCGTGTGTGGACTGCTGATAGAGGGCGTTCGTCATTGGCAGCGCCTTGGAGATCGATTAACCTTCAGAAAGGTACATTGCGACTGAGGTATGATTAAGTTTTCATAGTTTAAATGTTTTTAATGGAATCAGATTCGGATCCTGTTGGGGTTTTCTCAAAATTGTTTTGAAATTTTCGCTGCGTATGAACCCCAAACACCATCAATACAGACATCACAGAATCATAAAATTACCTCGATGTCAACTCTCGAAGTCTGAAATACAGCGAAGTATCACACAGCCGGGTCACGGTCCTAACAAGTGTAATAAAAGTAAGTTAAATTTTGAGGGTTTTTACATCTGCAATCAAGCCATCACAACAAACAGATGACGAGTCCAGTAAGTAAAATCCTAAGGAAATCCACTTAGCATTTGATAAGTAAATAGATAGATTTCCATGAAATGTTACGTAGACATGCGGAATGTAAAAAACAGACAACAGTAATTGGTGCATCGCATGAATAAATAACAATAAGATAATTAAAGTGTGTGTTTGTCCCATCGGACTAGATTGTACTTTAGACCTAGGATCTCCTACATGGGCGCCCCACGCTCCTTTCCCCTAGTATCCTAGCGGTGCTAGCCATATCCGCATTACACCAACACGTGTACTAGAAGCAACTCAGGTTGCCATTCACTTAGGGCCGGGTAACACGTGCTACAATCTAGTGCACACTATACACGTTGAATACCATCCAATAGGAGTAACTCAACCACCGTTCAAAAGAATAATAGGAAGAATAACAAGAAATAGACTTGACCAATATAAAACAATAAGTAAATACTCGAGTGGCGTTTAATTGGATTTTACACACCTCAATAGCTCTCTGAAACCCCAAAAAGCACTCTGGTCCCACCCTGACTTGCCCCGATTGTCGTACTACAGTCCAGTGGTTCCCTGAGATCATTTGCTAGTGTTTTACAATGTTAGTGTGGGTTTAGTACAATCAACTAGCCTAAGTCCTAAACCAGTCCCTAGAGTTAGATTTTTAAAAACCCTTATGTTCTGTCCCCAACGCGCTAGGTTGCCCACCATGCTGGGGGTCTGCCCCAGTGCACTATTGTTCTTCGAGAAGAGGAACAATTACACTCATAGGCACACAATGCGCTGGGGACCATGTCCAGCGCGCTGTGTGGATCGAAACCCAGAATTTCATATTTGGAAATTCTGTGATTTCAATCCCTGGTCTTCTCTTTTTGTTGTTGACTCTAGCCTCTCCTTGTAGGTGAAAATCAACGCTTCATACACAAGTCAAAGCCCATCCACAGAGAATATATCATCAAATTAAAGGATCTAACATGCATGCTCATCAATGAAGTCCCAATGCACAAATTCAACATAAAATCAGTTTTACTTGCAAACTTGCGAAATACTTAGACTCTTCATCATGAGAAACTCTTGAAAAACCTAGAAAAATCAGTGAGACACAATAAATTCATTTTTAACAAAATCCCCAAATTTCAAGCTTGCTTTAATGGAGAGAAGAGTTGGGGAAGATGAATACCTCACTTGCTTGATCGATTGCTCCACTTCCTAGCCTGATTTTCAACAACTCAAACCTTCCAAACCCTTAGAACAATTTCCATTTTCGTTTCACTTATTCTTGCATGTCCATGAAACCATCAAAATGGATTTTTATAGTTAGTTTATGATCTAGTGTGAAAACACATATCCCGAGGCTCATCTTGTGGTCACCTTTCATGTTGTCCCAATTTCCAGTGACACAATTATACAACTCATCTTGCCTTGAGTTGTGTTCTAGGGCATCACTAGCAAACCCATGCTCCCCTATTTATTGGCTTAACTATAGGCTTGTATTTGATTTAAACAACTTAATTATAATTGGCCACATTAGACCTTCACTTTGGTTTGGCATATCTTATTTAAGGTTTACACTAACTCCCGACAACGGCGCCAAAAATTGACGCACGTCGAACACGTCAACAAAATATATAAACTTAAATCAACTATTTTGTAGATAGCGGTAAAGGGTCGATCCCACAGACATTGGTGGTCTTTTTAAGGTAAGAAAAATACAAACAAAAGGAAATTAGGATTTTTGAGAATGTGTAAATATTTTGAAAATAAGGAAATCTAATGAAAGGATAGAAGTCTAGGTATTCAGCTTCACAGTCTCTTCATACAACTTGGGATTGAATTTATTAATTATAGGTTTATAAAAGATGTGAACTAATCTATGATCTAGTGCAACTATAGATCCGGTGACATACTCAGTTCCTCGCACTTCCTGATGTCGGCAGCCAAGGTACGACCATTGACTACTTCCCTAACCAAACATGCAACCTGATCACTAGTGCTCCAGGTTTAACGCATTGGCCACATTACTTCGGTCCGTGAAAGCACTACACCTAGACAACCGGATTGCTAGTGCTCTCGATTTAGCCTAGATTCCTAAGGTACTTGATCGGTTGGCCAATTATCACAAGTATGAGTCTATCGCATAAGGACAAACGTTTTGACTTCAATGACTAAAGATATCAACTTAATATGCATGCACAGGCCTTTACACACAATTAAATCTAACCCTAATATTATAAACAATACCAAAGAAAATATATCATAGAAAAGAATCAATAATAATAAAGATAAATAACCCTTATAAAGGATTCTCAAGTCGTAGGCTTGACCGATCCACCTTCAACCTAGAGGAAGGAGATTAGCTAGACATAATAAAAGTAAACCATAGTCATAATGCAAAAAAAATCACAAAACTAAACTAAAACAAGGACCACTTTTCGTTCTTGAGTCATGGTATATATAGAAATACTTAAGTCGGTTGGGAATACTCCCGAATTCCCGAATTATTCTCGTCTAGCCCATACATGCCATGTCCACGCCTTGAAGTCTCCTACATCACGGCGCTGCTCACGGCTATTTTCCATATTCTATTCTTCACAGACTTGTGTCGTGTCCACGCCTCCTCTCACACAACTTCTTCACAACTTGTTCACAACTTCTCCACAACTTCTTCACAACGTTCACACAGCGGAGATGAAGTTGCTCACTGGTTTACTCGCACACAGTCGACGTCATGGGATGTATGGTGTACAGCGAGTCTGCAGCGCGTGCAAGGCGTGTCTTCATGAATTGACTTCTGGCCGTAGTTTTTCATGCGATTTCAAACTGCTTCGAGTCCGTATCTTGTGATGCTCATAAAAGATGGAATGTGCGTCTTGAAGTCTTCTTTCTAACAAGACCAACGGCGAGTCATTCCAACTTTGGATGTAAACGTTGCTATATGAACTAAACAACATCAATTAAGCTCAACACATACTTCCGGTCCCAAAAACACCTAACTTGTGTACAATCCCTGAAACACATAAAACAAGCATTTATCACTTTAAAAATAAGATAAATATAGTCCATTAACTCCTAATAACCTACACTAAATTATGCCTAAATGGACACTCATTAATACCTCACTTGCTTGATCGATTGCTCCATTTCCTAGCCTGATTTCCAGCAACTGAAACCTTCCAAACCTTTAGAACAATTTCCATTTTTGTTTCACTTATTCTTGCATGCCTAGGAAAACATCAAAATGGGTTTTTATAGTTAGTTTATGATCTAGTGTGAAAACACTTATCCCGAGGCTCATCTTGTGGTCACCTTTCATGCTGTCCCAATTTCTAGTGACACAATTGTATAACTCATCTTGCCTTGAGTTGTGTTTTAGGGCATCACTAGACAAATCCATGCTCCCTTATTTATTGGCTTAACTATAGGCTTGTATTTGATTTATAACAACTTAATTATAATTGGCCACATTAGACCTTCACTTTGGTTTGGCATATCTTATTTAAGGTTTACACTAACTCCCGGCTACTCAGTACCCGGTGGCCTGTGTCCGACACGCATCCCAATGCGCGCCCATTATTAGTGTACTCGATTTATGTGGCGTAGCCTATGGTTTAATAATTCATTTTATACCATATTCAACTTAACCTTAGTCTTTTTATTCAACTTACATTGCTAGACTTAGTGTTCCCGTGTTTCACCTACCCGGTACCTACGTCAACACGCTTTTCGAGATGAACACCCGTTACACATTCTCACAAAGCAATAAGATATGATTTCATACATTCGATGATTATATGGAATAAATAACTCCTAATTACATCGCAAATAAATATACAACAGACAAAATAGACTAGTGTACCTAGGTCGGTGAGTCCCTGGCCTATTTGCGATGTCCATGAGTGGTTTGAGCTAGCGTCCTAGTTTGAAATTAGAAATAAATAACGGCATTAATAAAATGGGTCGTTACATAAGGTCCAATAGTCTCCTCTCATGATAACCTCGAGACAACCCCCTTGGATGTTGTTATAGCTGGTCCAGAAAATCCTCTATTGCCTGTTAACAAACTGAGTTCTACACCGCCATCCCAGTTATTGTCGATTCATTTGGTTAATGTTTTGTATAGCTATTGCTTTACCCTTCGGCTCTTTAATGGGGATTGGCACTCATACGCATTGGGTGCGGCCTTCGTTTTGTTCAGTATTTCATCTGTCTTGGGTGAAGGCATACAACCTCAAACTGTATCCGAAGCTCTAACTCATTGCTTGGAGCAAACATGCTCCCCAGTTTACAAAGATGTAGGTGGTTTGCAGTTGGGGTTGGGACTTATTAACGACACCACGTGCTTGCTTAATCTCGGTGGACCTGCTATTATTTGCATGCTCTGTGATCTGCAGAGACTTTTCGAGGCTATCGGAAGGGAGACGAAGTAGGAGCAAGGAAGAAAAATGAAGAGTGAAATTAAGAATTAGCTTAAGCTGGCTGATAGGAAGGTGTATTTTCTTATGTGTTGGGTACATGAGCAACCTCTTGATGTCTTGTCTTCCTTATTAGACATTTTCAAAAGAATTTGTTTTAATTAAGTGGGTAGTTAATAGACCCAATAAATGGGCAGTTACTAAACTCATTAAACAAAATTAAAGTGGAGCAGTTACAAATTGACCACTCAATTAAAGTGGCGCAGTTATCATTTGACCACTCAATTGATAACGGTCCACTATCCCACTCCTTTCTCTAACTATAAGAAGAGATGCATGGGAGGCATAGGGAGTAAGAAAAGAAGAAGAATACAAACAAAAAATTCACAACATTTGTTCTAGTTCGATTTTCACTATTGTTAGTGCAAATCAGAACTTCATAGTATCCTATTGGGTTTTTGTTGGACTTTTGCAAATATGAGTGTAAAAGTTTCCTTAGGAAAGTGGTAGTGTTACACGCTTTGAAATCATTGCTTGTTCCTTAGTCTAACAATCTAAAGGAAACTTTTTTTGTTACAATGGCTTTGATTAAAGAACTGTCGGCGAACATCTTGAACTTGATCACTTCAATGGAGGAGATTTCTTGAGGTGGCAGAAGCGCGTGCATTTCCTGCTAGTGGTGCTTCATGTGGTGTATGTTCTAAATACACCTAAGCATGTGGAGTCCGATGATGAAACTGTCGAGTAGATCAGGAAAAGACAAAGTGGGAAACAGATGACCAAGTTTGCAGAGGTCACATTCTGAACGCGATGGACTCCCTATTCGGCCTCTGCCATGACAATCCTTCTGCTAAGGAATCGTGGGAGAAACTGGAGGCAAGGTACCATAAGGAAGACGCAACAAGTAAGAAATTTATCATCTCTAATTTTAATAATTTTAAAATGGTAGATGATAGATCTGTCATGGAACAATTTTGTGAAATTGAGAGAATTCGTAATCATTTCTCTCAACACAATCTTGTTATGGATGAAACTATTGTTGTGTCTTCTATTATTGACAAATTGTCACCATCGTAGAGAGAGTTCAAACAAACTCTGAAGCATAAAAAGAGGACATCACTCTTGATGAGCTTGTAACCATCTTCACATAGAAGAAGATTGTCGCGTGCAGGAAAATAAAAATGAGCATAATGCTTAGAAAATTTCAAAGGTGCATGTGGTGGAGGAAGCAAAGTTCTAAAACCCCTCGCTGAAAAGGCAACACAAGCCTGGTGGTTTCGAAAAACCGAATCACTGAAACCAGAATCCAAAGAAGCAGAAAGTAACTTGTTGGTTATGTGGGAAAGATGGTCACATCAAGGCTGAATGTCACCATTGGAAGAGGAAGAAAGGAAAAGAGCAAGTTTCCTTAAGTAATGCAGGAAATGACAATGATAACCTTATTGCCATGATTTATGAGATCAACATGATTGAAAATGACATGGCTTGGTGGGTTGATTCTGGTACTACTCGACACATCTGCAAGAACAAGAGGTTCTTCAAAACCATGGAGATAGTTGATGAAAATATTGTCTTGTACAGGGGAAATGCAGCTATTGTCCCTATCAAAGGCATAGGTAGTGTTGAACTGAAGTTCACCTCTAAAAAGACTACAACACTTACTAATTTGTACTATGTACCAGAAATGAGGGAGAATCTGGTGTTTTTATTGAATAAGTTTGGTTTTAAGCTTGTATTCGAGGCTGACAAGTTTGTAATGTCTAAGGATGCATGGTATGTTTGTGGGAAAGGGTTATGCTTTTGAAGGTATGTTTAAGCTGAATGCAATCAATTTATCTAATAAGAATATTGTTTCTGCATATATCATTGAGTCTCCTTCATTTTTATGGCATCATAAATAAGGACATGTTAATTTCAAAAAATTATATGACATGGTTAATCTAGACTTGCTACCTTATTTTGATAAATATGAAGGAAATTGCAATCATGCATGAAAGCAAAAATAACGAGAAATCCATTTCCTACTATTGAAAGAAATTCAAAATTGCTTGATTTAATATATTATGATGTATGAGACCTGCATAGTACACCATCAATAGGAGGCAATAAATATTTTGTAACATTTATTGATGATTATAGCAAGCTATGTTATGTTTATTTGTTGCGTTCCAAAAATGAAGCTATGGTTAAGTTTCAGGCCTATAAGGTAGAAACTGAGTTGCAATGTGAGACCTTCATAAAATGTTTAAGGTCTAATAGGGGAGAAGAGTACTATGATCCAAAGTACTTTGAATCAACTGGAATAGTCCATGAGACTACATCTCCTTATACACCACAATAAAATGGTGTGGCTGAACACAAAAGCCACGTTCTAACCGAAATGGTTAATGCTATGCTATTAAACTCAGGTTTGAGTTGTGGTTTTTGGGGAAAGGCATTACTAATTGCATGCCATATTTTGAACAGAATTCCACAAAAAAGGAATAAGGTCACCCTATATGAGTTTTGGAATAAGCGAAAACTTAACTTTAATTATTTAAGAGTTTGGGTTGTAGAGCAGTAGTAAAAGTACCTGAACCCAAAAAGAGAAAATTGGGTGAAAGGAGAGTGAAGTGTATATTTATTGGATATGCACAACACAGTAAGGCCACATTGATAAGAGCTTATAACCAAGTGTACAATGGCAAGTCCAGACATATTGGATTAAGACACAGTTGTGTCAAAGAATTGATAACAAATGCAGTTATCACTATTGACTATGTGAAATCTAGTCAAAACTTGACAGATCCTATAACTAAAGATTTTCCCAAAGACTTAGTGAATAAAACATTAAGGGGGATGGGTCTCAAGCCCATGAATTAAAGTCATCAATAATGGAAACTCAACTCGACACTTAATATTACGTGAAGTCTTGAGTTCAATGTAGTCAAATACATTATGAGTATGATTGTAAGCACTATATCATTATAGCCATCCTAGGGTTGCTAGTTCTTGGTACCCGCATGGAAAAGGAGGAGGTTGAGTTAATATCTTAATAGTCATCAAGGTGCTTAAATTGCGGGGGTGCTAGACTGAAGACTACCTATGTGAATGTGAAGTGCGGCCGCTTCAAGGAGTTCAAGGGCTTGGCTCCGAAAACGTTCACGAAAGACATGGGACACAAGGCCAATGTTGAATGTGTCAGAAAATTTATGGCAATTCACTGGTGTATGTTATACGTGTGATTTGTTTATGCTACATATCAAATAGAATCATTGGTTCAAAGTTTATCTACCATGTAATTCTGATATGATATAATGAATTTTTCACAAATTAGTGGTTCAAATCGCAAGATACCATTATTTATGCATATAATGTTTAAAATGTTCTTGGATCAGTGATCTGTTTATTTTGAAAGCGAGGGATTGTTAGACATTTTCAAAAGAATTTGTTGTAATTAAGTAGGTAGTTAATAGACCCAACAAATGGGTAGTTACTAAACTCAATCAACAAAATTAAAGTGGAGCAGTTACAAATTGACCACTCAATTAAAGTGGAGCGGTTATCATTTGACTACTCAATTGATAACGGTCCACTATCCCACTCCTTATTTTTTTTATTAGCAAAGACCAAATCTGGTCTAGGTTACAACTATAACTGCAGGATATTCTGCTCTAGCAACATGAAAATATAATTGGGAATATGTTCTCAAATCTTAAAATCAACATCACACTGAAAAGCCTCCTTGGTCATGTGGTCTGCACAGGGGTTAGAAAAGAAGAAGAATACACACCAAAAATTCAAAGCATTTGCTCTGGTTCAATTTTTCACTATCGTTAGTGCAAATCAGGACTTTATAGTATCCTATTGGATTTGTGCTGAACTCTTGCAAATAGGAGTGCAAAAGTTTCCTTTAGGAAAGTGACATTGTTACACGCTTTGAAGTCATTGCTTGTTCTTTAGCCTAACATTAGCTTGGCTTCTTTTGTCGAGATCGAGAAGTCTATGACGATGCAAAGCTTTTGCGGCCTAATGGTGGCAATTCGAAAGGCAAGGTTCTAATAGAGGAGGTCTAGTGAGCTTTCATTAAGACATTTGCTTTCAAGCAAATATAAGATGTAAACTTATTTTGGCATGCCAATCATTCTCCAGTAAATTAATCATTCTCCAGTAAATATGTGATTTAATGTTACTGATCATTTTTCTTTCGAGTGTCAACAGAAATTTGCTTGTCTCTCTGTCAGTCTCTTATTGCAGAGAGAGGTAAATTGGTGGCAACCTTGAGTGTTTAGTTATTGCATTTAACCTAAATATAATTTTGTAATATGGGATTGCAATTAATTATAGTTTCTTCAAGATTATGAATCATTGAGATAGTTTGTTCTTTGTTCTTTATTTCCTTGTCAAGAACAGGTTGGAGATATCTGACGTGACTGTTCCTTAGAGTAGCGCTATAGCACCCCACAGTTTTACATGGGCAAGTCATTTTTTAGGGAACTCATTCAAATTACACTATACTTGAGCACCTCAACTTTTTCATCAAATATCCCAAATTACCATTTTGTTTTTGTCCTAAAAACCCTGAAAATGAGGCAAAATTGATGATGCCCTACAAATCAAGAGAGGGCGTGAGGACGAAGATTCGAAAGGAGATGAAGGGGGTGAGGGGTGCACAAAATTCGGTAAGGGGCACAAGGGTTACTTTGATTGAGGGTGATTGGAAATGACCCTCACTTAAATGGATGGCTTGCCCTTACAAATTGGCGGGTGCCTATAGCGTGACTCGTTCTTTATTTACACTAGTTGCTTTCTTGAAATCATTTTAGCTTAATGTGCACATAAGAATTTTTTCTTTTTTTTTTTTTTTTTTTTTTTGAAACCTCACCAAAGCATAAAAATCTGAAAAGATGTGAAAGAACTTGCAAAAAGATTTTATTCATGTCAATGAGAATTGCAGGATCAAATGAAGAAATTCCATTCTACCAAGACACAGTGAATTATGATTCAATCAGGGGGAAACGGATCTTAAAAGAAGGGTGATAACAATGCTGTATAGATTTCAGGTACTAGCACCTTCAGGTCCTTGACAGAATCAGAGTACATGTACTCATGAGGTTTTCATCCCAAAGCAGATCTTGTAACCTCATAGGCCAAGAAGCAAGCTGCATTACGCGCCATGGCAGGCCCGAATCCTTTGTACAAGCCTTTTATCCCATCCGATGCCAAGATCGTTCTGAAAGCGTTGATTGAGCCGGAGAACTTAGGATTTTTGTAATCATCCACTTGAATCACACTTTTCACAACGTCGGTTGGATAGACAAATCCAAGCCTCCTGCAAGAATCATACCCAAGCTTGAAGTATCTTGGCCCCCAGCAAGGTACTGCTTCCTAGCTTCATAACCGCCAAACATTTAGTTTTGATTTGAGACCATTACGGCTCTGTTTGGTATAACTAGCTGATAATCTAGCTGAAAGTTCAGCTGATAATCTAGCTAAAAGTTGAAAAGTTAGTAGTTCGTAACTGATAGTTGATAATCTAGCTGATCAATTAAAGATCCTTTGGATTAATTAGCTGAGTCATTGATACATGTAAAATAACATAAAAGGACTTTTGTTTTTTTTGTTTTATGTTTTTTGTTTTCTTTAAATCACGTTGGTATATATTAATTATTATTTGCATTACGTATATACAAATAAATTTATTATACATAAATTTTTATACATTATTTATATTACACCCATGACTATAAAAATAAATAATTTGAAAGCCTCTCGGTTGAGATGGTAAAAACATCACTTGCCACAATGGTATAACATCGGAAGATCGTGATTCGATCCCTACTTAAGTCAAAAAATAAAAAAATAAAAAATTAATGATCATTTAAGACTTCGGCTGGTTAAATCATTAAGGTTAATGGTTACACATATATATTAAAATAATTATTTTTTTAGGTGAAAATCATTAAGGTTAATGGTTCGTTTCATATGTAACTAGAATAAGTATTGTTTTTTTTTTAAATAAAAAAATTTTAAAAAAAAAATCTAGAATAAGTATTGCTTAGATTGTAATCAAAATTTCGTTTGGGATACATGTTGTGTCTACATATGGATATAACTTCTGTTATATATTATAATTTATTATATATTATGATTTACTTATGTAGATGACTAGATGAGAAACATATTGCTAAATCTGATTAAAAAAAAAAAGAAACAGAATATTAAACAAGTCGTCTTGATTGTGAGGTTTACACGTGTGTATTAGATCTAGTATATATCTATTGTTTCCACATGCGAAGTATACGAGTGAGCAATGGGCAAAATTGTAAGGAAAAAATTATCCACGGATTTAAAAATGAAACACTTGAAGGGATATCGTTTACAAATTTAGCTTTTCATCTAGCTTATTTTGAAAATAAGCTGTTAACCAAACACAACTTATTAATCAAAAATAAATTATAATCTAGCATATAAGCTAGTTTGCACATGCCAAACAGAGCCTACATTTAGTTGATCACCCCAGGCCCCACTCTAAGATAGGTCCCCAAATATCCCTACTTCCTCCATAATATATTATGTATAGAATTTTTTTTAAATTGCATTCCATATACACTAAAGAGAATATAGGAGATGTCTTCTCCTTGTTATTAAGTTTTAGGTCTTTTCCTTGTTGAGAAGTTTTGTTATTCGTTTTGTGGTTCTAGTACTTTTGTGTATTGTCATAAGTTTTAGAGAGGGGATTTGCTAATGTTGGGAGGGTGATGTTAGTAATGTCTCCTACTAGTAACGTGTCACGTGGACAGAGTAAAAGTGGGGAGGGCAAAATATAAGAGCACATCTTCATTGTACACATGACATGCTTCTATTGACAGATATTACCAACATCACATCTCCTAACATTAGCAAATCTACTCCCTAAGTTTCAACGTTGTAGAAAGTAGTCCCTGATTGTCAAATTGTTTCAATTTCGAAAAAAAAAAACCAAATTAATGACAGTTTGTTTACACAAATAGGATTAGCAAATCAATGTACTTGATTCTATATCTGGTCCTGTATTGAGCCATGAATGATTAATGAAATTTTGATTTTTTTTCAAGAAAAAAAAAGAGAATATAGGAGATGACTTCATGTATGTGACTATCTATCTTTCTCACAAAAAGAAATATTTACCTCTATTAATAAACCAACCTTTTGTTTTGGTTAGGTAAAGCCAACTTTGATTAGTAATATACATAAACTCAACGATACGATTATTTGGGAATTATAATAAAGTAGTGAACTAACATTTTTTTATAGAAATTAATTATTATTTTGATAGATCAATTATTATCCAAAAAAATATCACTTTTGTAATTTTTGTTTTTGAACCACCGTCGATCCTCTCAACAATCGGCGGTGGTTTCAATCAAATCTCTTTTGCTCTTTGTTCATTCAATAAACAATAGATCTAATTAGATTTGTAAAGATTGGTTCATCCTTGTTACGGTGCATCTTCATCAATGGTGTTGCGTAGATTTGGCAGCGCGCTGGATTGATTTATTTTTAGTTTTTACTTTATAGTTAGTTTTCTTCCCTAGTTGGAAGTCTTTGATTTGTCTTATCCTTGTTGGGAAGTTTTTAGGTCTTCTCCTCGATGGAAAGTTTTAGGTCTTCTCCTTGTTGGGAAGTTTTGTTATTCATTTTGTGGTTCTCGTACTTTTGTGTATTGTCATAAGTTTCAATGTTGTAAAACAATCTTTGATTGTCAAACTGTTTCAATTTCGAAAAAAAAAGTCAAATTAATGGCAGCTTATTTACACAAATAAGACTAACGAATCAATGTACTTGATTCTTTGTCTGGTCCTGTATTGAGCCATGAGTGATTAATGAAATTTTGATTTCTCTTTAAAAAGAAAAAGATTAGCATTATATATAAACAATTTAATTAATTAATGCATGTCTATTACCAACAAAGTAATTAATACATTTATTATCCAAAAACAAGTAGTACTTTTTTATATCAATATTAATACTTTCTATGAAAAATTTAAGTCTAGTGTAACACGTACACACTTTATATATATATATAATGTGCAATTCATAAAATTATATACATGTAGGAATAATATAAACACATCAAAAATAATTTGAATAAGTTAATTATATATACAAAATAATTTGTATTACATAATTTACTTCTTAAAACAAAAATTATATTTATTTATTTGATAGAAAACGATTTAAATATAAAAGGCCCCGATTTATCATGTCGCCTTAGGCTCCAAAAATGTCAAAATCGGCCCTGTCCCCAGCTACACTACTCTTTACTTTCATAGACTTGTTACATAAGAAAAGTTTCATAGTTTCGCAGTTATATCTCAAACAAAATGGGTTAATTTCACACATATCCATTAAAGTTTACATTTTGTAACACTTTGGTCACTAAATTTTACTTCGTAACAAAATAATCATCAAACTTTTTAGAATGTTTCACTAAAGTCACTCTGCTCTCTTTTCGATTATTTTTTCGATGACAGAGTGTGACGTAGCGCTTATGTGTCTTGACTAACTTTGAGATTCGTACTATTTCTCTTTGACATCCGTTCTTTCTAATCAAGATAATCATCTAACAATTCTTTTTAAATGTGTCAAAAATAATGTATCAAGACACACATCACATATAAGAAAAAGAGAGCTTAAAAAAATTTAATTTTATGAGGTTGGCAGCACTTGCTTGTAGTGAACTCATCAGGAGTAAGGGATTGTATATTTACAAACATTCTTTTTATCCTTGATTTGGCCTCTTCCTTATTCCTAAAAGAGTCTCTCACTATCAGACACAACAACCTTTTTATCCAGAACTTATATGGGGTGCATCAAAAGAAAAAGAGTCTCTAAAATGGCGATGTACCAACCAGTACTGGGAATTTTACATACTTACCGTTATTTTACTTTTGAATCGGCAAAACACAGTAAGTTTTCTTTTTATTCGCGAAGGAATGTATTCTCGCTTTTGAGAAGGCATAATCATTGAAAGGTACAGTGAATATTTTTGTTGAACGTGAATCACACGAATAGTGCCTTTGCAAAAGGCGCTATTCGTGTGACATGGACGTCCACATGGATTCATGTTACATGGCATGGACCGCATACTAAACTCATAATGTCTTCATAAAAGGCGTTATTCGTGTGATGTGTATTCTATGTGGATCACGAATTGCACATTTAGTAAATGTGCAATTAGTAATTTATGTATCATGACACCGTAGAGAATATATTCGTGAGCAACGTCGATGTTAATAGACTTGCATCATACCTATGTGTGAGTTTATTTGATGTCATGGTAATTTCTTGGATTTGTATATTTGTCCAAATTTTTTTGCTATTTATTTTTCTCTTACTTGTATGCAAATTTTCATATATGATGCAGATTGAGATAGAGACAATCAAGTGCTAAAGTTACAATGAGACCAGTTTTTAGTTCCTATATTTATGAGAAAAAGCTTGAATTAACTATAAGATCTCCAAACTAGTTATCACTTTCAAAGCAATCAATACAATTTTTTAAGTTTTTCAATTTGACTTTGCTATTATGTCATTTGTATTTTCTTTATCATGAATTATTTATGATGCATATTTCCTTGACACTGTGTAAAGTTGAAGGAAAAATGTCAATTTCGTTGTGTTGTTGTGTACTTGAAAAATTAATTATTGGAGGAATTCAATGAAATAGTGTTAGGTTTGAGGAATGTTACACGGACATACCGAAACGCATATTGGTGTGTGAATTGTCCATATGCGCCTCGATTTAGTGTGGAACACATGCCAATGTGTGTTTTAGTGTGGTTTGAGTTGATGGATGTGTAATATTTTCAATTTAGGTTCGGATGGGTGTGGAGTTACATGAATTACTCCTTTTCAAAATGGGTTAACCATACTCACCACCTGTTGATTGCTTTTCAAAATGAGTAATTCATGTAATTAATAGTCCACGTCATACTCACCACCTGTAGAAATCTTGACAAAATATGATAAGTTTATTCTATCATATTTGATCTATTACATATGTCTCTATATATAGAGATGCAATTACATATAAAAAGAAACATCAAAATAAGGTAGCACATAATTATATGAGTGACTTGTGCGCAACATAATCACAGGAGTGATTTGTGATCAATATAATTACAAGAGTGATTTGTGCAGATTTCCTAATTGCACAATATTCCTAACACTCCCCCTCAAACTTAAAGTGGGAACAATGAAACCACTTTGAGTTTGTAAATTGATACACTGAAATAAATAGACGAAATAATAATAAGTTACTAGAACAAAAATAATAAGAATAATTATGACTTTGGTAAATACCAAAACACTATGATGCGCAGAAGTCGAAGTAATGAACACCACGAATATGACCGTCCAGCAAACTATGACGACGATGAAGGACCGACGAGAAACACGCACACAAAGCTGCTGCGAAAAGTTCATTCGACTTGAGATTACCATAGACTTCAATATTGGGAGCATGGTAATTTGACACAATTAAATGTTGTCTTTAACTGGACGATTATAAAGATAGTGATTGGTTATCATGTGAGCAATATGTGAAGGTGTGTAATCAAGAAAGAATTTTGTCACTCTCGTAAAGAGAGATATCAGTGGATCCCTCGATCTGTTAGATTGTTAAATGACCAAGTCTAAGTGAATTGATATGATCAATATCGTTTGGATGTTTTCAATTTATCTAAAGATCGAGACTAGTACGATTGAATATTAAGGGTAACTTTCCATGCTTATATTTAATCAAAGGATATCGCACAACAAAAAGATATGATATACGTTATTCATTAGGTTTGTATCGATTTTGATATTCATGCTACTTGGGTAGTCATAATGCCTTGCTAGAGACCGCTTATGACTTGTGTACCAAAATGGTTTTGGTTCACTAGCAATGACGCATGAACCTATTGGGTCGCACACAAAGAATGGCTTTGCGCAATTTCAACTGGTCCAGAGTATTGAATTTTATAAGATAAAATTCATAGTAAATAACCCCTTATGATTAGTTATATGATAACTTATTAATAAGGGTATATGTGTAATCTGCTTAAACAACGTAAATACAATAGTTGTATTACGAATAGGATTTAAGTGAGAGCTTATCTATACATATAAATAAAGGGTGATACCAAAAAACGTAATATAAGAATTTCGTTTTTTCAATTTTCGAACTCTCTGGATTTTAGGAGAGAGAAAAAATGTTTTCAATCTCTCTTGGGGCTAGCACTCCAAATTGTGGTCACCATTCATGTGTGAATTTCTGATAGAGAACGCACGCTTGAACGTCTTCAAGATCGAACAATCAGAGAAGGAAATCACGAATCAATGTATGGTTTACTTTTGTAGATCTAGTTTAATGGAACTTATTTGTGATCCTATTGGGGTTTTTCAAAAATTTTCTTGAATTTTTCGCTGCGTATGAACTCCAAAACCCAACATTATATGTCTTTATATACAAAGATGCAATTACATACAAAAGGAAATATCAAAATAAGGTAACACATAATTATATGAGTAATTTGTGATCAATATAATTACGAGAGTGATTTGTGTACATTTTCTAATTACACAATATTCATAACACCACCATCAATTATACCTTCTCATAACAAACAATATATTACTTTTGCAATTTTAAAGAAATCATTCGTATTTGATGAATTTAAAAGAAAAACTAACGTTACTTTTTGGATAAGCCCCCAGTACGGTTAGTACTATAGCATATGAGAAAAGTCGCAAGTGCCCTCCTACGGGGAGGAGTGAGTTCACTGAGTTGGGACATGGGCAACTTCTGAAAACCCACATCAATGAAGGCCCGCGATAGACTAGTTCGAAAGGATTGTGTTTGAGCCCAATGCGATGACAGATGATGAGTTGGGGGACGGACTTGGGGCGGAATGAGGCTTGGGCTTATTAACCGAGCTGGTCAAAGGTTTGTAAGTCTTGGCCCATGTAAGCGAGGTTAATAGTGGAATTTGGAGTTCTCAGTGTCAATGCTAGACTACTGGTAGAAGAATCATGTGGCATATAGTGATATGTATACTAGTTTTCATAACCGGTGCACGTGGTACATATAAATTCTCAAATTAAAAATTAAATTAGGAAGTATTTATAAAATTCAACAAACTTTATAAATCAAAGTAACCGCATCACATATGAAAATACATCATTAAATTCTACTGGTTAAATGATTAAGAAGTTAGTAGATGTAAATTGAAAGAAGTCTCAGTCCGTAACACTTTTTTGTGAATAACTCAATTACTGTTAGTAGTGATTTCATTTATCTTAAATAATCACAATTGTTTTTTTTTTTTTGGTAAAAAATAATCACGATTGTTCACTGCTTATCGAGTATGATAAGTAAGAAATTCCATCTAATGCTATCTAGGACTCTACGAGTTCACTTTTTGCAAAAAAAAAATTACAAATCACAACGAGTGTTTACGAGTGTTTGAACGGTAAGGCAGAGTTGAGTTCACTTGTAAATTAGAATACTCTATCCTGCCCAATTGCAACTCTTAGGCTCTGATACCTTTGACAAAAAAAAGAAGGAACATGTATCCCAACAAGAAACTATCTATTAATCATGCAGTTTTACACCACCAGACAATCCCATAACTCACTGACACAACTTAATGGTTTATGCACATTAGAGTTTTTTATTCAATTCAGATACATACTTTTCTTAATGATGAACTAATTCAAATACATATTGGAATTGGGTCTGAATTGAAAGACATATCTAAGATTTCAAGGCCAATTTATGAATCACATGTATACTTGTGTCTTTCAATTCAAGAAGGCGTCCTGTTAAGAGAAAATGACATATATACATTATAAGAATATATCAGAGCCTATAATGATTTATAGTTTGAAAGAAGTAGATGGATTCACTAATTCAAAGGCATATGGTTCTAAGATACAAATGTAAAATAGCTAATTGGGACGCATTCTAAAAAAAAAATGCTACACATGTTCTTGTTAGGTATGTGGGCCTGATTAGTTTACTATTGTATTCTAATAGGGATTTACTTTTTCTATATATATATATATATCTTTCTGGTGTAAAAAGTGTGAGTTGTGAGAATCGTGAATAAGATTGTGTTGGCGGCTGTGGGTTTTCTTCCCTTAGAGGGTTTCCCACATAAAATTCTTGGTGATTTGTTCTCTTTCTCTTTTTTCTTGTTTTACTATTGTCATTGCTCTCTGTCAAAATCTTAACAACTGGTATCAGGGCAAGGCTATTCTCAAGTGGGAGTAATGACAGAAGAAAGGAAGTTACGGGTTGAGAAGTTCGCCGGTTCAAACTTCGGATTTTGGAAGATGCAGATCGAAGACTACCTATATCAGAAGGATCTCTACTTACCGCTCGGTGGCAAGAATAGCAAACCTATAGATATGGACGACAAGGCTTGGGAAATCCTGGATCGAAAGGCTTTGGGTGCGATTCGCCTTTCATTGTCACCATTGGTAGCCTTCAACATCTCTAAAGAGAAGACCACACAAGATGTGATGAAAGCCCTAACACGGATGTATGAGAAACCATCGGCGTTAAACAAGGTATTCTTAATGAAATGGTTGTTTAATATGAAGAAACCTGAAAGTAGACCTGTACAAGAGCATCTGAGTGATTTCAATACCATTACTAGTCAGTTAGAATCTGTGGGTATTATCTTTGATAATGAAGTATTGGCTCTTGTTATTTTGTCGGGTTTACCCGATAGTTGGGATGGTCTGGTTATGCTGTAAGCAACTCATCAGGGTCCAATATTATGAAATTTGAGGATGTAGTGAGAGTTCTTCTTGATGAAGATGCACGAAGGAGAAACAACTCTTCTGATGATGTTTTTAATAGTGCCCTGAATACTGAGGAATGAGGCAGATCTTCAAAGAGGTCGAATGGCCGAGGAAATGGACGTTCACAATCTAGAAGAGGTCAGTCAAGGGGACCTCAGATGACTTGCTGGAATTGCAAGAAGAAAGGTCATCTCAAGCGCGACTGTAAAGCACCAAAGAAAAGGGTAGATGAAAACGACAAAGACAGCAACTCGGTGAATGTCTCAAACGAATCAAGTTCAAATGAAGCACTGATCATGTTTTGTGACAGTAAAGATGAATCCTGCTGGATACTTGATTCTGGTGCATCGTTTCATGCTACTTCCAACAGAGAATATTTCCTTAATTATGAGAAGGGCAATTTCGGCAAGGTGTACCTTGGTGATGATGAACCCTGTGACATAATCGGCAAAGGAGACGTGCTGATAGGAATGGAAAATGGGACGCAGTTGAGGTTGCAACGAGTTAGACATGTGCCGAAACTTGCTAGAAATCTAGTTTCGGTAAGCCAACTTACTGATGATGCAGGTGTAGAGATGAAGTTCACTAAAACATCTTGGAAGTTCATAAAAGGTGCCATGGTAGTAGCACATGGTCAGAGAGATGGTACTCTCTACAGAGTTCTTAATGAAAACTCCGTGAATGTGGCATTCTCTGAGGTTAGTGCAAAGGTGTGGCATCAACACCTCGGGCATATGAGTGAGAAAGGAATGAAGGTAATGGTGTCAAAAGGGAAGTTAGATGGATTGTCATATGTTGATCTGTCTCTATGTGAAGGTTGTGTGGTTGGAAAACAAAAGGTTGTCAGTTTTTCTAAAAAGGGCGGAACTCCCAAAACTGAAAAAGCTAGAACTTATGTATAGGGACGTTTGGGATCCTTCATAGGTATCCTCCCTTAATGGCTCGCGTTATTACATTACTTTCATTGATGATTCGACTAGAAAGCTCTGTATTTACTTTATGAAAAATAAGTTTCAAGTGTTTGAAATTTTCAAAAAGTGGAAATGTCTAGTGGAGAACCAGACAGGTCTAAAGCTGAAATGCTTGAGATCGAGATAATGGTGGAGAGTATCTTTGTAACAAGGAATTTGATGAGTACTTGTGCTATGTATGGCATCGAAGAGAAAAGACAAGCATACAATGACACCACAACAGAATGGTATAGGCGAGCGTATGAACCGAACCATTATAGAACGTGCTAGGAGCATGTTGTTGAATGCTGGGCTACCTAAGCAGTTTTGGGCTGAAGCTGTGAATATTGCTGCTTATCTGATCAATAGAGGACCATTTATCACAATTGATTGCAGACTACATGAGGAGGAATAAGCAAAAAGGGAAGTAAAACTTTCACACTTAAGAACCTTTGGTTGTATTTCCTATGTCCATATCAATGCAGAATATAGGTCAAATCTGGATGCAAAGTCCAAAATGTGCATCTTGCTGGGATATGGAGTTGATAGTTTTGGTTATAGGCTATGGGATCCTGAGAGTAAAAAGGTGATCAGAAGTAAAGATGTTATATTCAATGAGGATGTGTTGTATAAGGATAGGATCAAGAAGAAAGAGGAACCAAAAAGATCAAAGTATCTTGAACTTGATGATATCCCTCCCCATGATCTTGATCAGAGTGTTACTGAACACATTGATGAACATGAAGTTCAGGAGGAGCCAATGACACCACCCATTGCACTTCGACGTGAAAGACAAACCATCAATGCTCAAGACTGTTACTATCCATCCATACAATATTTGTTGCTCACAGATGGTGGTGAACCCAATTACTATGAGGAAGCAATGCAAGTCGAGAATAAGGAAGAATGGAAGAAAGCCATGGATGACGAAATGAAGTCTCTCTACACAAATCAGACTTGGGATTTGGTCAAGCTTCCAACTGGAAAGAAGGCAATTCAGAACAAATGGGTGTACAGACTGAAACAGGAGCAAGATGGTTCCCAGAGGTACAAGGCTAGATTGGTAGTAAAAAGTTTCCAACAAAAGGCAGGTATTAATTTTACTGAGATTTTTTCTCCTGTGGTCAAGATGACTACAATTAGAACTGTTCTAAGCATTGTTGCTGCAGAGGATCTACATTTAGAACAACTGGATGTAAAAACTGCCTTTCTTCATGGTGACTTGGAGGAAAATATATACATGCAATAACCACAAGGATATGTAGAGGCTGGTAAGGAGCATCTAGTGTGTAAGTTGCACAAAAGCCTTTATGGTTTGAAACAAGCCCACAGACAATGGTATTTGAAGTTTGACAAGTTCATGATAACAATAGGGTACATGCGATGTCATGCAGATCACTGCTATTATTTCAAGAAATTTGACAATTCGTATGTTATTTTGCTCCTATATGTCGATGATATGC
Source organism: Stephania japonica (assembly GCA_039657345.1). Lineage (NCBI taxonomy): Eukaryota > Viridiplantae > Streptophyta > Magnoliopsida > Ranunculales > Menispermaceae > Stephania > Stephania japonica. The sequence continues at coordinate 14,508,218 of CM077563.1, read as the reverse complement.
TTGATTGCGAGTTCCAACATTGAAAAGATTGAAAATTTGAAAGAGCAAATGGCGAAAGAATTTTCAATGAAAGACTTAGGTGCTGCGAAACAAATTTTGGGGCTGAAGATCGAAAGAGATAGAAAGAACAAGTTACTAAAACTTTGGCAAAGGGAGTACATATCGAAGGTGCTCAAGAGGCATGGATTGTGCAAAACCGGTGAGCACACCTTTAGCTGGGCATTTCAAAAACCTTTCGAAACAACATAGTCCCAAAACTGAAGAAGAACAAAAGAATATGGAGAATATCCTGTATGCATCGGCAGTGGGTAGCCTTATGTATGCCAAGGTTTGTAAAAGACCCAACATTTCTCATGCAGTGGGAATTGTGAGTAGGTACATGTCTAATCCTGGTTCTTATCATTGGAATTGTGAGTAGGTACCTTGCAGGAACAAAAGATGTGGCACTGTGCTATACAAGTGCAAAAATACAGCTGTGTGGCTTTGTTGATTCAGACATGGCTGGTGACATTGATGGTAGGAAGAGTACTACAGGTTCTGTGTTTATTTTTGGAAGTGAAGCAATCTCCTGGGAATCAAGGTTACAAAAGATTGTTGCATTATCTACTACTGAGGCTGAATATGTTGCAGCTGTTGAAGCGTGTAAGGAGATGACTTGGTTATAGAGCTTGTTGAGTGAACTGGATCATAAACAAGCGGATTGTTGACTACTAAGCGACAGTCAGAGCGCAATTCATTTGGCAAAGAATTCTGCATTTCATTCAAGGACAAAGCATATCGATGTAAGGTATCATTTCATACAAGCTATGCTTGAAGAAGGATCTTTCAAATTGGAGAAAGTACACACCAACAAAAATCCTGCAGATATGCTCACCAAGTCAGTCTCTAAAGAGAAGCTGAAGTTTTGCATGGCTTCTCTTGGTCTTGCTACTCAAAGACGACAAGGCAGCCGTCGCATGAAGACACTACATGAGAAGGAGATACTACTATACGAGAAAATAATTTTTAGAATCAACCCCAAGTGGGAGATATGTTAGGTATGTGGGCCTGATTAGTTTACTATTGTATTCTAATAAGGATTTACTTTCTCTATAAGTATATATATCTCTTTCTGGTGTAAAAAGTGTGAGTTGTGAGAATCATGAATAAGATTGTATTGGCGGCTATGGGTTTTCTTCCCTTAGAGGGTTTTTCATATATAAAATTCTTGGTGATTTGGTGATTTGTTCTCTTTCTCTTTTTTCTTGTTTTACTATTGTCATTGCTCTCTGTCAAAATCTTAACAGTTCTTCACTTTCCAACGTTTCTCGTTTTCTTGTGCAATTTATTTCACTGTCAATGCGAGTAAAGCTCCACTTGATTACTGGAAGGGATGTGACGAAGGACCAGCCTATACCAGATGCCCTTAAGGATGTCATAATCACGCTACAAACTCAAAAAGCAACCAAAGTTGAGGCACCCTATATAACTATCTATCATGATGACGCCAAGAACAGTGAAGAGAAGCAATTATGATATTTGGAATTTGTGGCAATTAGGCACAACTATACAATCATATGTTGAAAACGTTAGTTAAATTTACCAAAGTTACATACAATCAAGCAAAATAGTTTTCTAGAAGAACCAAAATTCATTTTCAAATTTAATAGGGAGAAATCCAGATTATTTTAGCAAGCGTAGATACCCATTATTAGAAGATGAACACAATGCCAATGGTGATAACATACCAATTCACCGGAATTCAACAAATTAACATTTGAAGAAGGAAGAAGACATGAATAATTGGAAGACAATACACATAAACCAGAATCAATATTTCCGCATTCAAAAATATTCACCCGAATTCAGCTTTGTGCTTTTATCAAGAAAAGCATTCATTGTGCTATGTTTTTGTATCCAGAACTCAGTAGGCATGACAAGCCAAAGGCATACACAAATGCCTAACAACAATATTAGTTTAAATCACTTCAGAAGTGTGAGCCACCTTAATCGATTTCATTGCACAATCCTTTTATATAATTATATAAATATCCAAAGCCATCATATTCAAAGCCCCGACCTCCCAAGAATCGATTTTGATTAGTGCAATAGCAGTCATTTTAAAAAAGACCCCACATCAAGCTATAGGCATAGTCTCCATCAATGCCATGACCACTTCCATTCATTCATCAAGAAAACCAAATTTAGTCTCTTGAAAATCACAACATGTAGATTTCCTCAGTGCTTCTCTTTTCAACAAATACACGTGGGCTTGACCATGTATTTCTTCATTGCCCATTCTCACTACGAATATGGACAGCTATGGCAGATGAATTACAACAGGGTTGGGTCACGCCAAGCAGCCTGACCGAATGCTTGGATGACCGCGAAGCGCATCGCATACCGGGCAAGCGAGGAATCCTATGGGGGACGGGGATGTTGGCATTGTTATGGGCGGTGTGGGAAGAAAGGAACAATCAAATATTCCAAGAACGGGAGCACGACTGGAGAGATATATGGTAGGGGACTACTCCCTCCGGTCAATAATACAAGTCATTCTAGCAAAAACTCCTTATTCAAAATTGTAAGTCGTTTTCGAAATTTCATAGTGTATTTATTGTTTTTTTACACATTTTACACTTATGCCATCCAAACATTTATGATTCTTCAATTCTTCCTTTCATTTAATGTCAAATGACATGTATGTAAATTACACTCGTAATTAAGGCTCTCTTAATTCTTGTGTCTTTATTTTAAACGACTTACATTTTTAGCGGAGGGAGCAAAAGACTAGTTGCAGTGTGTTATTGGAGGCTAAACAGTTTAAAGGAAGGAGGTACGGATGGAACTAACAGGCAATTGGAACTGCCTGGGGTAATGATTCTAATATTTTTTTCTATTTAATTTTTGTTTGGGGACAATGGGTTATCTTTGGAATGGTAAATGAGGGAAAACGTTTCAATCTGTTGGGCGGAGATCTTTGACGGTAGAGGAGGGAGAGGAATGACAAGGTGCGTTGGGAAGGGCCAACTGGGCATGCCTAAGTCGAAGTTCGACTGGGTAGTGCACCCAACGCATGCTTTTCAGCCTCTATCCTCGGCTTCGAGATGGACGAGGTGGGAGATGGACTTGCTGGGGAGGATGACAGTAACAAATATGGCGAGACACTCCTGGTCTTTTTGTTTTTGCTGCTCAACATACTACCTTTCGACTAGAAAGAGAACTTGTACATACATACTTTTGTTGTAATGGATTGTGGACAAAAATCCCAATCTCATACATAATCAATATGCCTCTTTCTTATAAAAATAAAATAAAATAAAAGAGAATAACCAATTTATCTTTGAACAACAAACATGACTAAACTTGATATAAAAAAAATAAAAAATAAATAAAAAAACTAACTTGACTAAACAAAATCAAATTGCGGGAGCTAACAGATGACTGAGATTAAATTTCATCTCAAGTGTGTACCGGGATCAACATAGAGGAATGCAAATAGCTAGTAAATTAATGTCACACATTGACAAATTAATATTAATAGAAGATGATAAGTTTATTGTGTATTATTGTACATTGATCTATATATTACATGTCCTACATATAGAGATGTAATAACATACAAAAGGAAACGTCTAAATAAGGTAGCACATAATCAAGGGAGTGATTTGTGCACAACATAATTATAGGAGTGATTTTACAATATAATTATGAGAGTGATTTGTGCATATTTCCTAATTGCACAATATTCCTTAACACTCCCACTCATACTCAAAGTGGGTACTTTGAGTTTGTAAACTAAAAGAAAACTAAACTCGTGCAGAATTCAGTCTGGAATTCGGATTTACTTCGAACTTGAATTCGGATTGACTTTAGACTGAAATTCATACTGAGCTCAGAGACAATTCTACGTGGGGACACTGGATCGCAACAAACGGATGCAAGTGATCACAATACTGAATCTTCATATAAGCAAGCAGGACAGATAGATCTGCAACAATGTTGCAACTAACAGGCATGACGGACATCGCGAATTACGCTCGACAACGTACAGTACGCAGATAGTGGGCGTGATAGGCATCGCGAACTGTGCTCAAATTAGCGGTCAATACACATATAACAGGCATGGTAGATATCGTGGACTGCACTCAAATCAGCAGACAGTGCACAAACGAAACAGCAGAATAACTGAACAACGAAACAGTGGAGTTGACGAAACGACTAATGGAGCAAAGTCAGCAGAACGACAAATGGAGCAGAGTCGACGAAACGACTATCGGGGCAGAGTCGACGGAACGACTTACGAAGTAGAGTCAACAGAACGACTAATGGAGCAGAGTCGATGAACAGACAATGGAGTCGACAAAGTCAATGACAAGCAGGAAAGTGGATAACGTGCAAGTGATGATAACGTGGTAGCAGCAATTTTTTTGTCAAACTTTTTTCTTTGACGCGCGCCGAGCGCATCAAAGTAAATTACTCGATTTTTGTACCAGATACCACAAAGACTGCAGTAGTGGTAAGTTTGGAGTCAAACCTCAAGGACTAGGTAACTCAACTTAGATTTTTAGGGGGAGAAAAGAAAACAGGGGATTTTATAAAAACCTTTTGAAAACTATTGAAAATTTTATAAATACAGAAATTCAATGGAAGTAAAGTCTAGGTATTCAGCTTCACGGTTTTTGTCATACAACTTGGGAATGATTCCATTTATCCTTGGTTTATAAAAAATATGAAACTAATCTATGATCTAGTTCATCTATAGACCCAGTGACGCACTTGGTTCGTTACACTTCCTAATCTCAGCAGCTAAGGTACGACCATTCATTACTTCCCTAACCAAACACGCAACCTGATCGCTAGTGCTTCAGATTTAACGCGTTGGTCGCATTACTTCAATTTGTGAAGGCACTACACCTAGACAATCGGATTGCTAGTGCTCCCGATTTAGCCTAGCTCCCTAAGGTACTTGATCGGTCCCGAAAGGGACTAACAATCAGTATGACCAACTGTCACAAATATGAGTCTACCACGTAAGGACAGACGTTTCGACTTCAATGACTTAGGTTAATCAACCAAATATGCATGCACAAGCCTTTACACACAATTAAACTTAACCCTAGAACTATGAACAATACCAAAGAGAACAAACCATAGAAAAGAATAAAAATCAATAAAAATAAATAAACCTCATAAAGAAATCCCAAGTTGTAGATTTGACCAATCCATACCTTTAACCTAGAGGAAGAGAATTAGCTAGACATAATCAAGCCAAAAACCAAAAGTACAATAAATAAAAAAACTCTCAACAATCCTTAAATCCTAATATATATATATATATCCTAAAATATGGTATCTGGATGTGAGAAAAACTAATTTTCCTAGTTGGGAGAGTGGTTTTCGCATCCGGGGTTGGTTTGGGTGTATTCTGTAGGTTCAGAACACTTGGCAGCAGCTAATTGGTTAAGAAACTAGAGTTGAAGATGTGGCAGAAGCGGATTGGAGGAAAGCTACTGTTGTGACACGCTGAAGCAAATGGGAAGCCAATACGTAGCAGGTGGAAGGGTGGAGTGCGAGCGCGTAAAGAATCAGCGTTAATCTGGGAGATAACACCAGCACGCATCCCAAGGCAGATCGACTCACGCGAAGAAGAGAACCTGCTGGCGATGCGACGTGGCGGTGTCTGATTGGCCTAGCAGTGTGTGATGCGGGCTGGTGAATGGGACAGCGACATGTAGCAGTGTGTTGATATAGTGAGTCCTGTGTGACGCGACTGGATGAATCAGGACGTGACACGTGGCACTATTGTGAGTGCTGGACAAATCAGATTTCGACACGTGTCCACTGCTTGAATCCTTTACTCAACTGTGCAGCATGTATTTCGAGACAAATCCTTCGGTATCCGATCACTGCAAGTAAGTACTCTACACTAAGTATTTTTCTGCCCTGGATTCAACCATGCACTTTGTTTCACCTAAAAACGAAAACTAAATATAATTAGAGATATATTTTAAAAACACTTCATATTAAACTAAATATAAAATAAACCACTAAATTCCTAAAACAAGCATTTATCATCAGAAAATAAGTTAAATATAGTCCATTAACACCTAATAACCTATACTAACTTATGCCTAAATGAACACTTATTAGTCTTTACACAAAAGAACGAAAAAAATAAAAATAAAAACTCTGCAAAAAATGCATAAACGAAGGCGTTGACGCAAGAGCTCGGGGTTTGGAACAAGAGCGATGCACGTGGACGGACGAATGGATAGGAGCAAATGAGTAGAGAATGCGGCTGGTGTGAGTCGATTCAACAATCTGATGTTGATGAAACTATGGTGTACGGCTGGTGGCTTAAGCAGGCTGGTGCGAGCAAGGGGTGTTGATGCACTGTTGAACAACACAATCGGGAGGCACGTAGCTAATGCAGACGGGGTGTTGGTGCGAATAATGATTGTTGGGGTAGAAAAATAGTGATGGTGTGCACACGGGTAGAGAGATTACGCATAGGCGAAAAACGATTGGCAGAGATTGATCACCATGGGTTGGAGTTCATGATGCAGACGTGCACACATGGGCAGAGATCGCGAACGAACAGAAGGCCGATGTGCCAATACGCTGGAGAGTTTGTTAAACTCATGATGGACTGATGGAGGGACTTTTAGAAGGCCCACGGAGTGAAAGGCCCATGAAAGGATGGAGATGTGCGCACAATCTCCCAAACAGAAGTTGAACTCGTGAACAGGTTACAGGGAAAACAGGTGTTGACCGACGTGTGGAAGAGACTTGGGCGATGAGTGATGAGATGCAAATGGAGGTAGACGGATTGCCTGACTGAGCGACATGGAAGACGCAAATGAACTGGTACAACGGACAGACGTGTGTGAAGACGTACAAGAGAAACATGAGGAAATCAAAACAAGAGCATAATCGAACACAAGAATAAACACTAAGATGTATCAAGGATCGGTTGTCGACTAAAAAGTCGACCGACCTTAGATTAGAAACCAAGCTCTGATACCATGACAAATCTTAATATAAGATGATAAGTTTACTGTGTATTATTGTATATTGTTCTATTACATGTCTCTCTATATAGAGATGCAATTACATACAAAAGGAAACGTCCAAATAAGGTAACATATAATCAAAGGACTGATTTGTGCATAACATAATTATATGAGTGATTTCACAACATAATTATGAGAGCGATTTGTGCATATTTCCTAATTGCTCAATATTCCTTAACACGCATATTGGCCTGAAAGACAATATGGTGGAAGTTGACTCCCCCTGCCATTTTTATTAGATACCAAAGCCGACTCCACTCTATAGTTTATCTTCAAATAAATGAGACTTGGTCTAGTTAGAGACTAAAACAGGCATCAATCTTTAGGACAAACACTGAATGATCCTTCAAATTCAACTTCCCCAAGTGCCATTTCCCTTCAACACTTCTAAACGGACCCCAGTTTTTACTTAGAGGAACCCATTAATTCAACGTACACCATTTTTGAAGTCCCTAGAATACTCTCGCCGTCAACAAATAAAAAACCACCCTTCCAACCCGTTTCCAACATTCATGCCCCAAATGGAAACCTTCACAAAAAACAAAAAAAATCCACCTTATTTATCTTTCACAATCAATGAGGTCGTGGGAGGGTCTATTTGAGTCAAACCTAGACGAAGCTATCATTTGTGCCGTAAAATTCAAAGATATAGTCTAGCAGGGTGCGTATAGTAATTTGGTAAGGTATAAGTAAGATTGCAGTCTAGAAAAATCTAAATTTCTACAGGCGTAATGATCTTTGTTAATTATTATTGCCATTAATATCGTGAACTTGTAACTCTGACATTTAACTAAAACTCCAATATACAATCGAGTGAGGTCCATAGAAGAAACTCTTGGGGTATAGGTATGATTACAGTGTATACTAACCGAAATCTTTACAAGTTTTACAATCTGTAGTAGACGATAATGCTAGTAATTTCACAGACAACTGTGTTTGACACTTAAGTTAAAGATTCAAATATCCAATCGGGTGGGGTCCTAAATAGCAACTACATAGGGTATGTACAATATGCCGACCAAACAAAGTTGATACGTAACTATGTGTTTCGGCTGACAAGCGCTGAAACCATTGGCAACAGTGTCTCCTTGCCGCCCAGTTACTTCGCACAGCAAGGGGACGACAACAAAAAATGGAGGTTCTTCTTTGATGAAAAACCCCAATAAAAACCATAAAAATGCCTCATCATTGCTATGGTGGCTACATTTTAATGATTCCTTCGACATTTCATACCAAATCAACAACAAATAAAAAGCCTTAAAAACTAAACAACAACTAACATCATTAACAGTGAAATGATGACAAAAAAACTCAAAAAAATCCACCAAACGAGCAAAAACAAGGAGGGAATGAACTTATCAAGTCAATTCTGTGTGGATTCACGAATTTCGGGTTAGCCGGAGACGATGGTACGGAGTCGGTTTTGAGATTCTGAAGGTGACGAGGCAGTGAAGAAGAAGAGAGGGTGGGCTTTGAGGAGAAAAATCCCTTTTATATGAAGGTAACTTGGTCATTTCCTCTATGGGCAAAATTGGAACTCCCCAAAAAAATTAAAACATGGTCCTCTAGGTAATAATTGGGGTTCGTTTAGCCGCTCGGTATCGATTCTATCTTCAATTAATTTATCGGTATCAATTCTATTTTCAATTAATTTATGACACTTTTTCTTCGAAATCAAATTAATCTTCTAAATTTTATTTTCATGATTATCCAAATTGATTAATTTACATTAAAATCTTTTAATATTCATTAGACTTGATCATGGGCACGGGTACCCGCCCGGCCCACGAACAAATAACTAGGATTGGGTAAACATTTTCAAGAAAAGCCCGACCCAGGCTTAGGCTTGCTTTAAAGTGGGTTTAAGAAGTGTAACGACCCTAAAATCTAACTTGTGTCACTTGTCAATTTAGGTCATATGTAGACCCTTGCCTTGATACAATTGTCCAATTCTTAGTCATCGACACCGAGGTATGTTACTTTTGTTCAGTGTTTTTACTATTTATTTATTACCCAAATGTAAATTTTAATGTCCCAAACATGTAAGGACGTTTGAGTGTGAGCGTTGGTGTTGAGAAACGGGTTCGGCTCGATGAGAACGTGAATAAGGGGTTTCAGGCGAATAGTTGTCAGGTAATTAACAGTCCGGGGGATAAATTGAATTAAAAAACTGACTAAATGCAAAATAAATAATAAATAAAAGTTGTATACCGTGTTTGAAACGTTGATACATCTGGGAATACACGACGAGCGAGTTGTGGTGCAGAACGGGTTTGGGAACGCGAGTATTGTGTAAGAAATGGCTAAGTTGTAAAGGAGAGTCACCCATTGAAGTCACTATGTGGTGTTAAGGTTGCTAGATGGGATGAATGAGGATCGTGTGATCTGCCACAAGATTCATGCATGAGTGTGATGAGAGGAGGGGTATAAAACCCACCACCAACTTTTCTCTCTCCTCATCTCTCTCTCATTCTCATTTGAACGATCTAAAATGCAACGTGAGTGTGGGTTTCTGGTCTTTCGACTCGGAGTAACGCCAATGTGATGGCCCCAATTTCCCCGTGCAATTGGGTACGCCCGGCCTAAACCCGTGCAGGCCCCGAGTCATCACTCAGCAACCTGACGAGTCTGGTCAGCCTTCGATTTAATCAATTCAGTAATTTATGAAAGAGTTATTGCAATAATACACAGCGGAAGACTAAACAGTAAATAACAAGGGGAAATAACTCAATCAAAGGGAAATTAGGAATTCTAAAATTTTGGAAAAACCCCAGGTATTCATGTATAATTCGATAAACCAATATACATAATACCAATCTCAATAGTAATGCCAAGTTCTATAAACCAAAACATGCATATATAAAGCGATATACAAATGAGCAAAAACATATAAAACCTACTCTAGGGTTCCTCAAGTCCAACCGCTCATATAAAGTCTCCTAGGCAAGGTCTCTTGCCTCTACTGCACTCCGCTATATCTGCACCCACCGTTACAAACTAGACGGCGAGCAACTGAGAGAAATCGAAAGTAATGCCAGAAGAATATAACAGTAATTCATGAATTATCAAACAAGGCAGTCTAAATATCATGCAGGAATTTAAAGACAGGAAGTTAAATAAACAAGGTACATGATAGGTTGACTGGAAACAATAACAATCGAAACATGCGTGTTCTACGAGTCAAGAGAGGCCATAAGTGGTCTAAAATCCACAACAATACCACAATAATATCCACAACAATCCAGTACATGGTATCACACAATCACTAGGGGTGGTCAAACACTCGTGTGCACGAGTGCTCGTATTTTATCCCTTCTAGTGCAGGCCGCATGTACCTTCGAGACACACACTGATGCCAAGAACACACATACAAGGAATATGGAATGGAATGCCAACAAGTAGATATTAACAAACACCACGGAATGAAAATGAATCACATGATATTTTCTTAGCTGGCTTACTAACGTACAATACTTTTTAAGGCAAGTGTACTTACCTGAACTATCGCAACCCGATACCACTCCGAGACTCTAAAGCGTTCCTGCAGTTTCTCGTCTACCTGATAAAGGTTTAAGCCCCAAATGTTGATTTAGAGTTAGTACCCCGTCTTAGGGTGTTTCTCGTATATTTAGTTCCCAATACACTTACTTTAGGCGACTGAAATCGTTGTAGGTCAACCCATCTCTATGGTTGTTACCCTTTTTACAAAACATAACTCTTATTGGGCTCATTTATCAAGCTTATACTCACCTGAGTAAGCCTTTGGTGTGTACACTCATTGGGCCTAGATATATATGTCCATCTTTATATTTTATTCATTTGTTTTTGGATTTCAAGTTGTACCTATTTTATTGAACCCTCATTGGGCTTTACACAACCCATATACATACTATTTGTAACTTGTTATAGACCCATATTATCATGAGTGTATTAGGCCTTAATACAAATCCATATTCATTTAAACAAGTATCCATACTTATTATCCTTTTTATTTATTCTCAAACACACAAATACATACATTAATATACATTTTATTATGCACCCACATATATAACTATAGTGTACACATAGTGTTGTGTACACCCCACTGTGGTGTACACACATACTGTTGTGTACACCCCATTGTGGTGTACACTGTGTGTACACCCCATGCTCACACCTAACCTAAAACTATCACACAACACTGCTGCCCATATCACCATACTCATGAGACAGTCCTACATAGTACCCCCCCACACCCCAACTGGGGTGTGCACACACACAACCATACACCCCGTCTAACACACGCCACACACAACAAACTCTTAACAGTCAAGAGGAAGTGAAAGGAGAAAAGAAAAATTGAAAGAGAACACACACATCTAACTCACACAAAAACAGTCAAATATATACACAAATAACCACCACACTTGGGGTCACCTTCGGCCAGCAGAGTCGCCGGAGGTTGACCTCCGGTCAGCCTCGACCGGCACCAGTGCCGGTCATCCAAACCATGGTCACTAAACTCATACAACAGTCCCAACATGAAAGAAAAATAGTGAGAGAGAGCATGCTCACTGCCGAGAGAGAGGGAGATAGAGTGGTCAAGAGTTTTACCAGTTCAGGCGGTCGAGTTCCAGCGAGGTTCCGCCGTCCAGCGCTGGCGAGGGTGGTGATGACAGTCGGGAGAAAGAGAGAAGAGACTGCCAAGACGAGAGAGAATGTGAGGCCGAGAGGGAGGGACCGAGAGAGAGAGAGCACGAGAGTGTACGAGAGAAAGAGAGATAAACCCACCTCCGGCGAGCTTCCCAGCCACCACTGGATCTCCGACAACCAAGAAGAACACCCCAATTAAGAGGTGAGTGGATCGAGAGAAAGGAAGGCCGAGAGATGAGAGAACCGTGAGGGAGAGAGTGAACAAACCGAGAAAGAGGGAGAGACCGAGAAGGAGGGAGAGAGAGATGACCTCCTGTGAGTGAGCTCCAGCGTGGTACAGCCAGGCGTGGGTCGAAAGAGGAGAGGAGAGGTGGCGGCGGTGGTGGTGTTTGGAGAAGGAGATGAATAGTGAAGTAGGGTTTATTAAAAACGTTTTATATATAATAAACAAAGGTCAAATGACCATTTTGCCCTTTCCACTTATTTCATACACATTTTAAAACCACTACCCTTATGAGTCTTTTACCACTTGTTTGCATCTCAAAACATACACACATCTCGAGGCCGATCTGATGGTTCCTTTTCTTTGGGATGTGTCACTTTAACAATTTCAATCCCATAGTCTGCATGTTACATATTTAACCAACTCCCACGTTCAAACGACGTTCCTCGGTCCGTTTTTCCTTGTTCCGACTCCCGTAATGCGCTTGCCAACTAATTAATTAAATTAATTAAAAATTCATTTATTTGTACTCTTTACTTGTTTTTATCCCCCGTTTAACTAGTCGAAACCTCATTAAATTAAATATTGCCCGAAGGGCTCGAAACCCTTAAAATACTAAAATACTAATACACACAATCAAAGAATCATAAAATCACTTCGGTGTTGACTCCCGAAGTTCGAAATACTGTCCAGTATTCACGTAGCTGGGTCACAATCCTGACAAGTGTAACGCAAGTCAGTTAAAAATTTGGGGTTGTTACAGCCAATGGATCAACCAACCTCGAATTCGAAGGTGAGATTTTGACTCCCCTCATGTGTATTTACGTTTTGGTAGCAATTTTGAGTGTTGTTGTTGCGATGCATTTGCGTGATGATTTTGGAATGGTGTTTTTTTTTGGATTTTTTTTGATGGATTTGAGGTTAAGGGAATGGAATTGGTGGATTCGTAGTGTTGGTTTGGATGATTTGTGGAGTTGTGGATTTTTTGAGAATTTTTAGGGATTTTTGTGTGAATATCAAAATCAGGGGTTTTTGTCGAGGTTTCGACGTTTGCGAAGGTGGTTTAGCATGATAACCGACGTCCCTAAGAGTTTTGGATAGGCTCGGAACATGGCGCCACCAGCGGGGGTGTCGAAAAACTGGATGTTAGTGCAGGAACTCATGCTGCGAGGGACGCAGTGGGGCATTTATGCCCACAGCGCCACTTGCGCATCTGAGGCAAAGGGCCAATTACTATTCACACTTTATGTGACGCCGCAAGAGTTTGACCCCCATGGCGCCATCTGCAGCGTGACACAATTCAAAGTGAACAATTTAATAAATTTTCAAAAAATTTTAGGGATATCTCAGGTATCTAAATGGTTCTGAATACGACCCAATACCCCGAAAATCAACCCAATTACACTAATGAAATAATTATAGAAAATTGGGTAAATTCGGAAGTATTTAATAGGATTTGCTAATTTAATTGATTATCAGGAGTAATAGTGATTGACGAGTCGCACGGGGATTCGTAGGAGGCCAGTCGAAGTTCATGTGAGTGTGTATTAGTTGAATACAGGTAAGTAAACTAGTGAGGAATTTTATAGTTATTTCTTGAGCTTAAATTTGTTGTTATTGCTCTGTTCATCATTTCTTTTGGAATTTTTCATTGATTGAGTGGTTCATTAGCGAGTCATGGTTACTAATTATCTATGATATGAGTTATTATCTGAACGTTGTTGATATCTCTCAATTGAGTGTATGTTGGAGGCTCTTATCTGAGTTTGTGGATATCTCATAGTCGCAAGAGTTAGGGCTGGTAGGTTGTATCTCATCCTGAACTTGAGTCTGTCAGGTCTTTACCGCGACTCAACGACCTTTTTAGTCAGGACTCCTTGCTATTCGGTTTTCCTATTTCGGACACTCTATATTTGATTGATTTATTTACTGTCTTGTGTATTCATACACTCCCTGTTCCTTTCTTTCTATCTGCATGAATTAGACTGATTTATTTATTTCAAAATGTTGTATTTATGTCCTGCTTATCGTTACTTACCTAGACTCGTCATTTTTGTGTTTGACGGAGTGCACATCTACAGTCTAGCAAGGGTAAGGCTCCACAGCTAGGCGATATCATCTGAAGATACGGAGTAGTTCTTTACATTTATTGGATATAGGTGATTCCCTTTTGTATTACTATTGTATATATTTGTTTTGAAAAACTAGGACTTGGGGTTATTGAGAAATATTGGGCATGTATATTTATATGTTACTCTCTTCTGACTATTCACTATTGATGATATACATATGCGGGGTTTTCACACTCTAGGTTGTCTTATTTTGTATGCTTAAGGTTATTTTGATTAGTTTGAGATGAAATTATTTTCGCTATACCAATGATAACTCACTAATCGATATTCTTAACTTGTATATTGTTTTAAAATGGTAAATGGTAAATGAAGGCTGACTAGGCTCGGTGACTCAATGAGATTAGCTCGGGGGTCCAAGTAAGTCTAGGTCGGGCAAGGCCTAGCTTAGGATTTTGAGACTGGGGCCGTTACAGTTGGTATCAGAGTTGAAGTTTTAAATATTCGACTCTTGATTTAAGTCACAATCCATTAAGACATAAACCAGCGGAAGTTAGGAATGGTTGAACTTAGAGTGGAGCCATATGATCCTGACTTAAGTCTTAGTTGGGAAGTGGGGAGAGTTGGAGAAATTAAAACTGAACTATAATCTATTTATCGATAGCTATGTCCTGATCGTGAAACCACTTTCTTTTCAGTTAGTGATGGTCAATCACCCTGAGACTAGCAATAGTGGTACGGGAGACGTACAAGGGCGATTAGATGGCATGTCGCATATGATTGCATCTCATGACCAAGCTGGGAGTGCTCCTACAGTTCACGACACACTTATAGCACTAACAAGGTAGGACCTGCAGTGACTGAGAAGGCGCAGCTTAAGCCAAAGGTAGTACCTTATACACCAGAGACACTAACTGAGGATACGCCGAGCACGCCGACTGATATGGGTGTTGGGCGAATGCTGAGGTGAGGCAGGGTCACGAGTTTCTAAGACATCATCCGGAGAAGTTCCACAGGGGTTCTAACCTTGTGGCTGCAGAGAATTTTATGAGGAGCCATGAGAAGATACATAATGTATTGGCTACACCAGCGCATATGCAGCCAAGTACATCTTCAGCCTAACTGTTCGGCGAGGCAGATGTTTAGTGACACACTACTATGGTGTCGAAGGGGAAGCCCAAGGATTGGGCTGAGTTCAGAGAGAGGTTCAACAAGAAGTACATTCTTCCTCAGACCATAACCTGAAGAAGACTAAGTTCCAGACTGTTCGACAGAAGACCAGTGAGTTAGTTATGCAGTATATGGACCGATATTTACTGTTGATGGAGTATGTCGGGGGTGCAGCCGACACTGACACAGACCAGGCTTATTACTTTGTACACGTTCTACTTAATTCGATTGGTTTTATTGTAGTGACGACGGCTCCGAGCACATTACAGGAGGCTTATGAGAGGGCTATGACTAGTGAGAGCTTTGGGAGCACACGCACTGGAGTACCAATGGCATCATCAACCCATCATAGTCAATGGGAGGATCTGGAGGTGATAGGAAGAGGAAGAGATCTAGACAGTTGAGGTAGAGAGACCGAGCTCGGAGCATAGGATCTGTTGCATCTCAGCAATTTGCAGTGCATATTGCGCCAATCTCAATTGGTCCAACACAGAGTTATGTTATTGAACCGCAGCAGCCAGCATCCTTAGGACCTCAACACCATTATTATCAAAGGACTGATGGTAGATGCAATGGCCATAGATGGGGTCAGAATTCGATTTGGTGTAGAGACAGGAATAGAGGCTGGTCAGGCACATGGACAAGGATAGGGACAGCGTAGTCAGTCTGGATCAGGATCTCAGAAGGGTTGTTGGGAGTGTGGACAGATTGGTCATTTCATTAGTGCGTGTCCATGATAGGGCAAAAGGCAGTAGCTGTAGAGCTGGGAGCAGATTCACGCAGTTGCCGCACTAGATCCAACTGCGAGCTTTAATCTAATTGAGCGGTTTACATTTGTAGTCGTTTTATGCATGTTATATTTGATTCAGGCTTTACTGTTTTGTTTATTTCGAGTCGTATGGTTGATGAATTGGGTTTGAGACCACTAGACTAGAGAGACCCTTGATCCTTAACACAGCTGCTGAGGACGAAATCTACGCAAATTTATTGTATGTTGACTGTTCGATCAAAATAGAGGTTCATATCATGCCAGCAGACCTGAGAGTGTTATAGTTCCTCGAGTTTGATGTAGGGGTGCACACGGATTACACTAATCCGCAGATCCGGTCCAATTCAGACCAATTCTCACTAATTGGATCAATTTTTTGATCTCTTAGATTGGATTGGATTGAAAAATCATTAATCCGGCTAGACTGAATCGGATTACGGATCCTACATTAAAAAATTGCGGATCCAATCTGATCCAGTCCGTTTAACACATCAACACATTCATATATTTCATCATATGTACTATAGTAGCTTAATTAGCATCAACTCAAACTATCAACTCTAAACTAAAATATCTAAAAGACTATACTTGTTCTTAACTCTTTTATTATGCTTTCGACCTTTTTATTGTAGGTTGTATGTTCAACATACACTTTTTTTGTTCTTTTATGAGGATGTATGGTGAAGATTTGTGGATAAAACATTTATTTATGAAGGAACTTATATTTTAAAGGTTATTGTGATAACAATTTTGTGGGAAATATGCTATATATAGATTTGTGGAATGTATGTTGTAAATTTGTCATTCATGAGATATATAATTCTTGTGATTCATTTGATTAAGTCTAATTTCATAAATTTTGGATAGGAAGATGTCAATCCGCATAACTTGATCCAATCTGGTCTACATTTTGCAAATTGGATTGATGAATTATTTGGATTAGATTGGATTGTAATTTTTCAATCTGCAATAATTGAATTAGATTGTGGATTGACCTTAATTGGATTGGATCCAATCCGTGTGCACCCTACTGGGCATGGATTGGTGTGGGTGCATATCATGCACAGATCTAATGTTTTAGAAAGCGAGTCACATTTCAGATTCTAGGGCATCCGGAGTTTAGTTTTCAGGGGACTTCGACTAGTTTGCCTATCACTAAAGGTAGAGTCGCCACTACTGTATATATTGAGACGTTTGCTAGTGTATTAAGTATGACGAAACAAGTTGTGACTAGGTTGGAGGAGGTATCAGTGGTATGCGAGTTTCTAGACGTTTTTCCAATGGAGCTACCAGGTTTACCGCCCAACTAGGGAGATCGAATTTATTATTAATTTGGTTTCGGGGACCAAACCTATTTTGATTTTGTTGTACCGAATGGCTCTGAAAGAGCTAGAGGAGCTGAGGGGTCAGCTAGATGAGTTATTAGAGTTGGGTTTCATTTACCCGAGCAAGTCACCTTGGGGAGCGCCAGTTCTGTTTGTCAAGAAGAAAGATGATAGCCTATGATTATGTATCGACTACTGGAATTTGAACAGGGTGACAGTGAAGAACAAGTATCTATTTCTGGGCATCGATGACTTGTTCGACCAGCTGATAGGAGCACAGTGGTTCTCCAAGATAGATTTGAGATCTGGGTACCATCAGCTGAGGATTAGAGCGGAGGATAGGGATAAGACTGCATTTTGCACTCGATACTAGCATTACCAGTTCACAATCATACCTTTTGGGCTGACTAATGCACCAACAATGTTTATGGACCTGATGCATCGAGTGTTAAGGTAGTACATGGATCTATTCGTTATCGTTTTCATCGACGACATCTTGATTTACTCTGGAACTCATGAAGATCACGAGGAGCATCTCAGGTTGGTGTTGCAGCTACTGAGAAAGCATAGGTTGTTCGCCAAGTTTAGTAAGTGCGAGTTTTGGCTTGCAGAGGTTTGATTTCTTGGACACATCGTTGAAGCAGGCAGAGAGTCAGTGGACCCCGCTAAGGTCAAAGCAGTGATTGATTGGCCTACATCGAGATTTGTGTTAGACATTCGCTATTTTCTTGTCTTGGAAGGGTATTATTAGTGTTTTGTTCAACACTTCTCAAAGATTGCGACACCTTTGATGCACTTGACAAAGAAGGATGTTAGATTTTAGTAGACAGACAGTTGTGAACAGGTGTTTCAGAATTTAAAGGAACGTTTGACTACCACGCTAATGCTAGTATTGCTTAAGTCAGGGAAGTTTCAGGTGAACATGCTTCGAAGGTTGGTCTAGTTGTGTTTTGATGCAAGATAGTAGAGTGATTATCTACGAGTCGCGACAGCTGAAGGTTCACAAGAAGAACTACCCTACACATGACTTGCAGTTGATCGCAGTGGTGTTTTCACATAAGATTTGGTGCCACTATCTCTATGGAGAGAGATTTGTGATATTCACTGACCATAAGAGTTTGAAATACCTGTTTACACAGAAAGATCTGAATTTGAGACAAAGGCGTTGGTTTGAGTTTCTCAAGGACTATGATTTCTCTTTAGAGTACCACCCGAGGAAGGCCAATGTTGTTACAGACGAGTTGAACCGCAGATGGTCAGAATCAGAGTTTGTTACGTGCCACATGACACATGAGTATGGTTTGTTCAAGGCGGTCGAGAGGTTGTATTCTTTTGATATTCTGGCCAGCACCAGAGTATTGATTTGTGAGCATATGAGGACTTACACAATCTCTATTTAGAGTGTACTTGATGGTTAGTGGGTTGATGAGCAGTACTGGAGATTTTTGGAGTTCGCTTAAAATTCAGATCATCCAGACGGAAGTCAGTTGACAGACTCATACTTGAGATTTAGAGGGCGATTGTGGATTCCATCAGTTGCGAAGCTACGCGATAAGATACTTCATGAGCCACACCGCCCACGTTTTACGGTTTATTCGGGTAGGACCAAGAAGTATGTTGATGTGCGTGATTTATTTTGGGGGCCAGAGATGAAGACTAATGTTTATGACTACGTTCAAAGGTGTAAGCTTTTTCAATGAGTTAAGGCTGAGCATCGTAGACCTAGTGGGTTATTACAGTCACTTCCCATTCCTCGATGGAAGTAGGAGCATATCGTCATGGATTTCGTTAGTGGCTTACCTCGATCTCAGTGCGGTCATGATAACACCCAGGTGATTATGGACAGGTTGATGAAGTATGCGCACTTCATACCCAATTCGACCATACATTAGGTGGATAGGTTGGCTAGTTTGTACGAATGGGAAATAGTTTGAATGCATGGTGTACCTTTATCGATTGTGTCTAACAGAGGGCCACAGTTCACATCGCAGATTTGGTAGAGCATGCAGGCACAGTTCGGCACGCGGTTAAATCTCAGTCCTGCCTATCATCCACATACTGATAGACGACCAGAGTGTCTGATTTAGATACTCGAGGATATGTTGAGGATGTTTGTGTTGGAGTACGGTGGGTTATGGGAGGAGTATCTTCACTTGTGTGAGTTTGTATATAATAATAGTTATCAGGTCAGTATTGGTATGACACCGTTCGAGGCATTATCAGGAGGCATTGCAAATCTCTATCTTACTGGGCAGAGCCAAATGATGTGGCAAATATTGGGCAAGAGATTGTTGTGGATCACACAGAGAAGATACGCTTGATCAGACTGAGGCTGATAGGTGCGCAAGAGAGCCAGAAGAAATACTATGACTTGTATCATGGGGAGTTAGAGTACAAGGTCGGGGATTACGTTTACCCGAAGGTGTCTTCGGTGAAGGGTCATAAGAGGTTTGGGATCAAAGGGAAGCTTGCGTCGAGATTCATTGGTCTATTTAGAGTTGGGAAGCAGATAGGCAGAGTTGCATACGAGTTAGAGTTACCACCTCAATTGTTTCGAGTTCACCCTGTGTTTCACATTTCTATGCTCAGACTAGATAGGTCAAGAGAGGGCAGGTGGCCGATGGTGAACTTGAGCCAGATAGACTTGAGGGAGGACATCACCTATGACGAGCATTCTATTCAGATACAGGACCAAAAGGTAAAGATTTTGAGGAACAAGGAGATTCCGTCAGTCCTGGTCAAGTGGCAGCACCACGGGGACGAGGAGCTGATGTGGGAGTTGGAGTCGAATATGCACAAGTATTTTCCCAACTTCTTTTGATTCAATAAGTCTTCTTTTAGTTTCGTTTTAGTTGAGAAGACTGTAACGACCCTAAAATCTAACTTGTGCCACGTGTCAATTTAAGTCATACATGGACCTTATTATGATATAATTGTCCAATTCTCAATCGTCAACACCGAGGTATGTTATTTTTGTTCGGTGTTTGTACTATTTATTTAATACCTAAATGTAAATTCTAATGTCCCAAACGCGTGAGGACGTTTGAGTGTGAGTGTTGGTGTTTAGAAATGGGTTTGGTTCTATGAGAACATAAATAGCAGGTTTCGAGCGAACAATTTTTGGGTAATTAGTAGTCCGGGGGATAAATTGAATTAAAAACACTGACTAAATGCAAAATAAATAATAAATAAAAGTTGTATACCATGTTTGATACGTTGATACGCCCGTGAATACGCGTCGAGCAAGTTGTATTGCGGAATGGGTTCAAGAATGCTAGTATTGTGTGAGAAACGACTAAGTTGTGAGGGAGAGTCACCCAGTGAAGTCACAATGTGGTGTTAAGGTTGTTGGATATGATGAATGGGGATCGTGTGATCTGCCTCAAGATTTATGCGTAAATGTGATGAGAGGAGGGGTATAAAACCCACTACCAACTTTTCTCTCTCCTCACCTCTCTCTCTCTCATTCTCATCTCAACGATCCAAAACGCAACGTGAGTGTGGGTTTCCGAACTTTCGACGTGCATTGACGCCAAGGGATCAACCAACCTCGAATTCTAAGTTGAGATCCCAACTCCCCTCGTGTGTATCTACATTTTGGTAGCAATTTTGAGTGTTTTCGTTACGATAGATTTGGGTGATGATTTTGGAATGGTGGTTTTATTGAATTTTTATGGACTTGAGGCTAAGGGAATGGAATTGGTGGATTCGTAGTGTTGGTTTGGATGATTTGTGGAGTTGTAGAATTTTTTAGACTTTTTAGGGAACTTTGTGTGAATTTCGAAATCGGGGGTTGTTGTTGAGCTTTCAACGTATACGAAGGTGGTTTAGCATGGTAAAGGACGCCCCTAAAAGTTTGGGATAGGCTCGAAACGAGGTGACGCGAGCGGAGGTGTAGGAAAACCTCGGATGTGCAGGAACTCACGCCGCGAGGGATGCCGTGGAGCATTTATGCCCATGGCGCCACTTGCGGCGTTTGAGGTAGAGGACTAATTACTATTCACGCTTTATGTGACGCCGTAGGGGTTTGACTCCCACGGCGCCACCTGTTGTGTGACACTGTTCATAGTAAACAAATTAATAAATTTTCAAAACCTTTTAGGGATCTCTCGAGTATCCAAATTTGTTTGAATACGACCCAATACCCTAGAACCCAAATACACTAATGAAATAATTATGGAAAATTGGATAAATTAGGAAGTATTTATAGGATTTGCAAATTTAATTGATTATCAGGAGTAATAGTGATTGATGGGTCACACAGTGATTCGTAGGAGGCGATTTGGAGTTCATGTAAGTGCGTATTAGCTTGGATACAGGTAAGTAAACCAGTGAGGAATTTTACAGTTATTTCTTTAGCTTTAATTTGTTGTTATTGCTCTGTTCATCATTTCTTTTGGAATTTCCATTAGTTGAGTGGTCCATTGGTGAGTGAGTCATAGTTACTAATTATCTATGATATGAACTCTTATCTGGACTCTGTTGATATGTCCCAATTGAGTGTACGTTGGGGGCTCGTATCTGGGTCTGTGGATATCTCATAATCGCAAGGGTTAGGGTTAGTAGGCTGTGTCTCTTCCTGAACCCAAGTCTGCTGGGTTTTTGCTACGACTCAACAAACTTTTGGTCGGGACTCCTTACTATTCAATTTTCGTAATCCGGACACTCTATATCTCATATTGACTTATTTACTGTCTTGTGTATTCACGCGTTTCCTGTTCCTTTCTTTCTATCTGCATGAATTAAATTGATTAATTTATTTTGAAATGTTATATTTATGTCCTGCCTAGCGTTACTTACCTGGGCTCGTCACTCTAGTGTTTGATGGAGTGCAGATCCACAATCTAGCAAGGAGAACGCTCCACAGTTAGGCGATATCATCTGAAGATACGGAGCAGTTCTTTCCACTTATTGGATATAGGTGATTCCTTTTGTATTACTGTTGTATATACTTGTTTTAAAACACTGAAGGTGTGTTTGATAGCAAAATAAAATTTAATAAGAAAAAACTATTTTCTATTGCAAATTTTCTTTAGAGAATTTTCTTAAGAAAATATTCTCAATGTTGTTTGATTGCACGTGAGAAAATCTTATTTTTCAATTTTCTAGTGTTTGATAAGAAATTAAAATTTTCTTTAATTTTTAATTTTTTGCTAGATTTTCCCACAATCCCACGAATTTAAACATGCTTAAGAGTCACAATTCAACAAGTCCATGGGAACTTAATCTCAAAAAGTATATCTCTCGATCCCAATGTGTCCATCCATGCTTATGCCATCAAAAACCTCCTTGTCGATCCCATCTCATCATTAAAACATTATACTGACATGAACCTATACAAGAAACTAATAAATTGAGTTGGGAGACAAAAGATTAACATACATTACCTCAATCACAAATCATCTCGTCATCTACTTCAATGAGTACATCATGGAACCATGCGATTTCATCAAAAAAATAAATGAAACTCATGCGAGGACCCCACATCCATCACTACTTAAACCAGAGCAATTATCCAAAAACCCCACCCATCAGAGTGTGCACCTAAGCTCCCAAAACTCCTACCATCTACATAGCATTACCATCATAGCCCAAAAGAAAACAAATCACACATCCACCTCATTTCAGTTAGCAAAACTTTACAAGTACTGTGCTTGATGAAGTAATCAACAATATTCATCAAAATTTAATTGACAACTATCTTTGATAACCATGAATGAACTCAAAAGAATCTTAAGTGATAACTAACATAAATGAAAGAAAATAACTAATGTTTCAACGTTCTTCAAAAAAACTAATGTTTTCGCTTTCAAAATCAATCTAAAATTTTCCTACCATCCCAAAAAAAAAATCAATCTAAAATTTCTTCTGTAAATATAAGATCACCCAATCCTTCTTCAAGTCTTCGTCCAACTGAAAAAATATATTTGCATCCTTAACTTCACCTCCCAACAAAAGCATAGCCCGCATTATATCTTCTCGACTTAGTTCAGGAATACTACGAAGCTCCTTCTGAAGATGTGCACAATCTGTGTGCGCAAATGCATCTGTTGGTCGGTTGACAGCTACAGTTAGTCCTTGGTTAGGATCAACGTCACTATTATTCTTCCTTTTAATCCTTTCGCCATTTGTTGCCATACGACTTGAACTAGATGATGAGCGATTTACCTAATCTCTTTCTTTTTTAGTTGGAAGTGACTTCTCTACATTGCCTATAAATAATAATAATAATAATAATAATAATAATAAGTCATGCAATATATTTCTTCTAAAAATGCAATGTGAGCCTAAAAAGTGTAATAATAAACAATTATTTCTACAAACTTTACTCACTCATTTCTTCCAAAGAAGGCAACTCTCTGTCTGCCTTATTACCAGTCATTGCATTCCTACCATTTGCTTGATCATCTCCAAATATGATAGACAACTCATTGTAGTACGACACACGCTTCCTGCGGTATGATTCCTTTTCTGGATGTTTCTGTACATGTAAACATATACACCAACACACAAAAATATATAATTAGCTAATATACATCAATAATACGACTGTATATTCTAATTAGGAAAACCAAAAATGTACCTCAAGATAATCTTTCCAAGTCAAAACATCTGCCATAGCAAGTTGTGTATCTGGATCCCATCTGAACCCACTTTGAGAAATTACCTCCTTTGCAAGAAAGTAATTGGTTCTAAATGTTTTGATTTTACCCTTCACATTTGAAGGGTTCACTTCTAGTTTTAATTGCTTTAGCAATTCTATGCGCACTCGGGTATAAACCTTAGCCTTCCATGAAGTATTTGAACCGTTACCCAATCCATACTCTTTCAAAATAATTTCAAGCAATATTTTATCCATTTTTTCGTCCCATCGCAATTGCTCCTTTCTCACTACTTTCACGCTCCCAATTGATTCTTCCATCACTATTTTTATATGATACCAAAGTTGTATATATGTTTAACAAAAAAAGGTAAACTTGATAATATACGACAAAAGACTATATATGACAATCTATTAATTAAGAAAAGTTTCAAATAAATCAAATTCAAGAAATAAAAAGTTCATACAACCTATATTACTAAGCCATATACTCAACATTATATCATTTCATCTAGAAAAACTAAATAAACTTGTATAAATTAGTGATACTCATTCCACATTAACTCAGCCAATGCGTCTCGTTTAGCTACCCAAATTTAAGAATGATGTATGGAGACATAATCTTCATGTGCACTGTAATCATCATCATCATCTTCTTCATCTTTATGAATATCTTCCTCATCTTCGCATAGCTCATTTGGATCTTCTTCTCTCATAAAGTTGTGTATCGCATAACATGCTAAAATGACACTTGATTGAGTTTTAATGTCATAAAATGGTTCGTGCCTCAAAAATGCAAATCGTTTTTTAGAAGCCCTATTGTCCTTTCTACTACGTTACGCAAGGATGAAGGTCGAAAGTTGAACAACTCCCTTGCATTTCTAGGTGTACGACCAACTTGATCTTTTAAGTGATACTTTGTACCACAATAAGGTGCTAAAAATCCAAGAACATTAGGGTACAAAGCATCAACCAAATAATATTTTCCTACATTAAAATGATATCAAGATAAAAGTTACTAGTTGAAAGTATCACAAGAATGAAAAAGTAATAACAATAATTTTAATACAAATGTATCTAACCTGGTGGTATAGTTAGTCTATCTACTCGACTTGGCCTAACAACATCTCTTAATATACGACCATCGTGAGCCAAGCCCTCCCAACCGGCAAGTACGTATGTAAATTTTATATCAAATATGCAACCCACTAAGACATTTTGGGATGTAAAAGTTTTTCTATTGCGATACTTCCGTTGTTCTTCAATCGGTGCTGCCACTGGAAAATGAGTTCCATCTAATGCTCCAACCGCATCTTAATATTAAATATTTATTTAATTTATACACACAAATTATTATAATTTATTTATTATTATGTTATATACAGGACAAACTTAAAAAAAAATATCCTAAAAAATCAATTACCTCAAAATAGTGATACCAAGTACTTGGGTTCGATTCTTTATCTTGTGAAGAATTATTTATATTTGCAGGTTTGACATAGTCTTTATAAATACTGATGAGAGCTCTTGTAACAACGTGGAAGTAGCGGCTAATTGTCTCACCAGAACGAATAAATTTAAAGTTCGTCTGTCTATTTCGATTATCGTGTCCAACTATCAACAAAAACATAGCTACTTGTTCTTTTACTTTTACACTGCGTCCATGACTCTTTGTAAAAACGTTTTAATATTAGTTTCCTTTCTTTATTTCTATTGACTCGAGGTTGTATGTTCAGCGAATGACGACGTCGTATGTAATCAAGTAGCAACATCATCATCATTATAGTTGCTATTTTTTTTTTCTATCTTCTTCAACAGGCATCTATATAAATGTAAATTTAATCAATGAGGATATGATAGTAAAATAATTCTTGAAACAAACTCTAAAATATAAGCTCCCTAAAAAAGTTGAAGCATCATTTTAGTATTGCTACCTATATATAGATCGAACACAAACTGAAAAAGTTCCATCTGAATCACTTGCACAATTAACGAAAATTTAAGAGATAAGCTCATTCAAAAATTATTCCACAACTAACATACACAGTAAAAGCTCCAATTAGAAAAAGGCAAAAAGTACTTTTGAAAGGATAGATACAACAACAACATAGCCTCAATGGATCAAACTCTTCCATTGTGCTTGATTTAATGCAATTGATGGTGAGCTTTCGAAACCATTCAAATCCCTCCTAATTAAGTTAACTTTGGTTTACCCCTACTTCATCGAATTTCTTCATTTTATATTGAGTTAAGTTTTCTAGTGGGGGCATTTGTAGGTCATCTTTGCAGGTGACCAAACCACTGCTAAAGGCTAATTTCCTGGACTTACACCTATTTTTACACTCTTCTAAGACCACTTGTATTGGGACGCACATACACTACAAGATTGTTACTGCAATGTAAAGGGTCAAGTTTTAAATTACAGTACTTCTCAACTCGTGAAAACAAGTGGCACACTTCTATGCTCATGTGAGTATAAACATATTTTCACATGAAATGCTTTGAAAGTATAGCTGAAAGAAAAACTGGCTGTAGTTAAAAATATAAGTAGGCAAAAGTTTAGTATTTACCGAAATAAAGTCATTACTGTTCAATTTGATAGAGTAAAAAGGGCTAAAGAGTGAATAAAAAAGGCTAAGGGGTGTTCGAAAGAAAATGCTATAAATCCAAAATAAAAGCTGAGTAAATATTTATGGATTGAAAAAAAAACCCAATACAAAATATTGGAAAGCCAAATCGAGAATTGATACTAAAATTCAACGAGGAAAAAAGGAATTAATTTGTTCATATTATTCCTACATAAAAGATGGATCATCTCAAAAAAACTATTTGGCGTACTAATGTTTTCGCCTTAAGGTGCATTTAAGTAGTATTTTAGAATGGACTGAATCCTCTCTTTTGCTCTACTTCATAGCTGTAATTGAATATTTCAAAGTGTTATCAACTATATCTAATTAATCCAAATCTCAGTTGTGATATCTGTGCACCAATAACCTGGGCCTTTTTAATATGGTTGAAGTTAAAGTTTTGAAGTGGAGATAGATATGAAGAGAAGATGGCTGGAATAAAGGGGCCGCAACTTTTTCTATGAATATTTATGGATTTTGTTTCAGTAATAATTGAACCATTTATTGGAGAAGGGTATCCTTCATGGCATTTATTTATTTAATGCTAAATCAATAATCTTATCAACAGAAACACTGGATATTTAACTTCTCAAAAAAACACTAGATATTTAAGAAATATATGTTCCCTTTTAATATAACTACACATTTAATTGTTGATGTGGGCTGGAGGAAACCCCTATATGCTAGCTGCCATCCACATTTGGTTGGGTTCAAGGTCCTGTTTATCCTTTTGATGACTTTGAGCTAAAAATATATGATCACAGTTTAAGTTTCACCGTGTAATTCTTTCTTCAATTCCTAATATAACTTGAAATTGTAAATATATACTAAGTGCGGAATAATTTTAAATGAATATTGTTTATGTTTCTCATTTCTACCCTTCTGCTAAGCTATATACTTTATTACCCTTTCTCCTGTTTTGTCTATTATGTTTTTTTCAATTTTATAAATACTTGCTAATGAGATAAGGTATCACCTCAGACTACGCATTAAAGAGACTATGATAAGTGGGACACAGAAGCTGCTTTTTTGCAACAACTTAACAAGACTAATTTTTTCCTCGAAGGAACATTAGAGTGTCCAGAGAATCAACAAAATATTTAGCTTAATTTGAACTTCAGGGTGCATAGTTTTTTTATTTATTCTTCACAAATCCTTAAAAGACAATAGACCATCAACTAACCATAGTTTTAAAATCAACCTTGAGGCAATAAAGTTCTTCACTGAATTTCTTTAATGCAGCTTTTCTGCTACTTCTGCCACAACTTTTCGAAATTCAATGAAGAACTTATTGCCTCAAGGTTGATTTTAAAACTATGGTTAGCTGATGGTCTATTGTCTTTTAAGGATTTGTGAAGAATAAATAAAAAACTATGCACCCTGAAGTCCAAATTCAGTGACGAACTTATTGCCTCAAGGTTGATTTTAAAACTATGGTTAGCTGATGGTCTATTGTCTTTTAAGGATTTATGAAGAATAAATAAAAAAAACTATGCACCCTGAAAAGCCAATTACCTCAAAACTATGCACCCTGTAAACTATTTTTACTGTTTAGTTGGGAGGAGGTACAATAAGTTCTTCACTGAAAATCTGTGCATTTTAAATATTTCAGTTAATGAGCAAAGAAATTCACATCCATCCATATGAATAGAGAAGACACCTTGACGTTTGAGCAAAAACCTTAGGCTTATAATATTTACTCCAACTATACAGAGTTAGATAAGAGAGAACTTAATGCATCAAGATGATGTGCATCCATAATTAAAGCATTTGTGTGAAAAAAAAAGAAACAGTTGTTGGAAATCAAAGATGATACAGGTGGAGAATGTGTTAACTTTTTCAAGAAGCTTGAGAGATGAATAGTAAACTCACTTCACTGATTTCTTGCTCGAAAAGTTGTGGCAGTAGTAGCAGAACTAAAGTTCTTTAATGCATTAAGACTAAGTTAAAAGGATTCGAGGCAACAATGTTAGAGAAGCATATAATCAAACTCTTCCTGAGCAAGAATTTACAACATCAAACAAAACCACATAGGAGAGGAAGCTACGCAATAGCATCAACCTCAAAAGTAAGAAATTGATTTTGGGTGAGAAACCACAATAAAATTGAGAATGTGTTGTGTATCTTTATGTGCTTTCAAAGTCTCCAAGAATTCTGAACTCCAAAGTTGGTAACAACAGCAACAATGACCATCCAAAAGTGAAAATCTCACATTCTTGAGTTGCAATCGAGGCTAGATATGAGGTGAGAGAGAGAGAGATTGGAGGAAATCATTGAGAGGAAACTGAGAATTTCAAATTCTCAAGATGGAGGAGATCGTTGAGGCAAAAGTGAGATTTGAGAAGATCATTGAGTTTATATAGAGATTTGGGAGGAGAAGATCATTGCAGCAGGGTGGACGAATTCATATAGAAGGAGTCCAGTTGAAGACGATAGGAGTGTGAGTTGGTTGAAACAAATTCGCGATTCACTCGAGCGAGAAAATCTCGATTTTCCAAGCCAAAATATGAGAAAAAAATGAGGAAAATAAGAGGGTGTAGTTTTTTTTTCTCTATTCAGTTATGAACATATCAAACACTAGAAAAAACAGTTATAATAAAAACTGAGATAATTTTCCATGATTTTTCTCATTTTCCTTGCTATAAAACACACCCTGAGTCTTGGGGTTTTTGAGAGATCATTGGCATGTATATCTATATGTTACTCTACTCTGATTGTTCACTATTGATGATGTACATCTGTGGGGTTTCCACACTTTAGGTTGTCTTATTTTGTATGGTTGAGGTTATTTTGATTAGTTTAAGATGAAATTGTTTTGGCTATACTAATGATAACTCACTAATCTATATTTTCAACTTGTAAATTGTTTAGAAATGGTAAATGGTAAAGGAAGGTTGACTAGGTTTCTGTGACTCGGTGAAATTGGCTCGGGGGTCCACGTAAGTCTAGGGCAGTCAGAGCCCAGTTTAAGATTGTGAAACTGGGGCCGTCACAGTTGGTATCAGAGCTGAAGTTTTAAATACTGGACTCTTGATTTAAATCACAATCCATTAAGACATAAACCAGAGGAAGTTAGGAATGGTTGAACTT
The DNA here is from genome assembly GCA_039657345.1 of Stephania japonica. Lineage (NCBI taxonomy): Eukaryota > Viridiplantae > Streptophyta > Magnoliopsida > Ranunculales > Menispermaceae > Stephania > Stephania japonica. Next base: position 14,478,654 of record CM077563.1, on the reverse strand, counting down.
AGAGTGAAACCCTATGATCTTAACTTAAGTGTTTGATGAGTGTTCAGTTAGGCATTAGGTAGTATAGGTTAATAGGTGTTTATGGACTATATTTCTCTAATTTGTGGTGAAAACTCTCACTTTTGTGAATTTCAGGTATTTTAAGTCTAGAACATGAATATGAAGCAAATAAAACACTCAGGGAAGAAAGAACAATGTTTGGGATTTAGCGACACAAAGTTGGCAAAGTTTGGTGAAGTTTCTTAATGACCCCTCTTCAGTATAATGGCCATAACTTCCTCATCACAAATCCAAATGACTTGTCATTTTCTTTGTTGGAAAGTAGACTCCAAATTCGACCTCTAAGTGGTCCAAAATCGCATTGCAAACCAGGCAATATAGATGTGACGACGCCAGGACATCGTGGCTCATTCTTCCCACGGCCCAACTCACATATGTCTAAACCAGAGAGCTCAAATTTCACGCAGCCAGGACGTCGTGAGCCATTTCGACCACGGTGTCTCCGCGGCACCATGAATAGAAAACTCATAAATTCAAGAATTTTGAGATTATTTTGAACTTTTTAGGTTGAAACCCACTTTGGGGGTTTCCTATAAATAGGAATAGGAGTTATTTCGAAAGAACCTCTTGCTTTACAAACTAGAGTTTTGGCTTGATTATGTCTAGCTAATCTCCTTTGCCTAGGTTGAAGGTGGATCGATCACGCTTGCAACTTATGATTCCATTATGAGGTTTATCTATGCTTATTATTTATGATTCTTTTCTATGATTTATTCTCTTTGGTATTGTTCATAGTTCTAGGGTTAGATTTAATTGTATGTAATGGCCTGTGCATGTATATTAGATTGATACTCTTTGTCATTGAAGTCGAAACGTCCGTCCTTACACGGTAGACTCATACTTGTGACAATTGGCCATACTGATTGGTTAGTCCCTTTCGGGACCGTTCAAGTACCTTAGAGATATAGGCTAAATCAAGAGCACTAGCGATTTGGTTGTCTAGGTGTAGTACATTCATGAATCGAAGTAATGTAGCCAACGTGTTAGATATAGAGCATTAGCGATCAGGTTGTGTGTTTGGTTAGAGAAGTAGTCAACGGTTGTACCTTAGCTGCTGATATCAGGAAGTGCGAGGAACCGAGTGCGTCACCGTGTCTATAGCTGCACTAGATCATATTTACGTTTCATACTTTTAATAAACCAAGGATTAATGGAATCATTGCCAAGTTGTATGGCGAAGACCGTGAGCTGAATACCTAGGCTTTTCTCCCTTTGAATTACCTTACTTTCAAGGTTTTTAAAGTCTCCAAAAGTTTTATAAAATCCCCTGTTTTCTCTTCTCCCCCTAGAAACCTAAGTCAATTACTTAGTCCTTGAGGTTCGACCCCGAGCTTACTACTACTGCAGTCTTTGTGGTTTTCGGTGTAGAAATTGGAAATTTACATTTGACGTGTTATGACGCGAGTCAGACTTTTGGCACCGTTGTTGGGGACTAGGTCCTACTTGATTTAGGTTTTTTTTCCTTTCTTTTATGCATAAGGGTCTTCGTCGATCAAATTCCACCGGATCCTCTCTACCCTTTGATCCAGAGATCGAGAAGACTTGTCGTGGGAACGTAAGAGAAGTGCGCCAACGAAAGCAAGCTTCCAAAGCCACTCTCAGCATCTCATATTCTCTACAAATGGAGAATAACGACAACAACCCTCCCCGAGATGAGGGGAACAATTAAAACTAAGGGGATATTCAGGATAGGGCACCTATAGCTACAAGGGGACCAATAATCCCCCAATTTCAACCATACACTCCCAATGTGTTTAACCTTGCACGTGCACCAGTACATGATGAGCCCCATATCACCATTGAGATGGAAAACAAGGATATGCAAATTCTCCTTTAACATCATCCTCATTGCATTTCATATCCTGCACGTAGGGGAGAGTTTGAGCTTAAGTCCAGTTTCTTAAACCTTTTACCCTCCTTCCATGGCTTAGATCGTGAAGATCATTTTGACTCCAAATGTTTAATGATGAAGCCACCTAAAGCATAGGATGATGAAGTCAAATTGTTGGCTTTCTCGATCTGTCTTAAAGACAGAGTGAAATAGTGGTTGTTTTACCTTCCCCCGGGATCTATCACTAGTTGGAACGATTTGATTTCAGCATTCCTAAGGAAATACTTTCCCGAATCCCAGTCATCTCAGCTTATCTCAGATGTATGTAATATTAAGATGAGAAAGGGAGAGACCTTCAATGACTATTGGGGCAAGTTTAAAAAACTAATTTCACAGTGTCCCCAACATGGTTAGAGTAACACCTCTCTTATTTGATTCCTCTACAAGGGCCCTTAAGAAGCGTATGATTGACAACACTTATGGTGGAGCCTATAAGAATAAAACAACTGGCGAGATGTTCGAGTTGTTTGAATCTATGGCTAGTCAATCTCGTCAATATGTTGACAACGATGAGGATGGAGAGCCCTCTAGACACATCTTCAGTGGAAGTGGGTCAAGCAGTACTGATAGGAAGCTTGACAAACTCACTGATCTCATGGACCGTTTCGTCACTTCTGGGAAAGCTCAGGCCAAGACTTGTGGCTTCTGTGATGATTCTGGCCATACTACTGATTCTTGTCCCACCTTGTTCGAAAGACAAGTTAACACTTTAAGTGGCGAATTCCAAGGCCCTCCTAAGAATCATTACGGTAATAATAATGGTAATACATATAATCAAGCTGTTAAAAGCCCCTATTTGAGTTATGGGCCACATAATCATAACTTCTCACAGTTCGTTTCGAAGGGACAACCCCTCCCTCCACAGCCCCAACCTATTCATAATACCAGACACTTAGAGGATTTGATGAGGACACTCATCATTAAGGTTGACCTTACAGTAGACATGACATAGTACAAAGCAACTAATGATGCTACTGTGCATGACTTAGCGATTTAGGTGAGTCAACTAGCTAAAGAGGTAGGTAGGCACGAAGACCATGGTAGATTACCCGCCTAACTCATCCCTAACCCAAAGGCGCATGTAAATGCCATATCATTAGCTATTGAGAACGAGCCTAGGGAGTCTGAGATAGCCCGTAAAGAGCACCACACGACACCCGAGTAGGATGAGGAGGTCGAGGCGAGGAGGCAACGTGAGATCTTGATGAGAGCTCTTTTCCCGCAGAGATTCTTTCTAAAGTTGTTCCAGAAATGCAGAGATCCTGAGATACCGGTATACATCCTTCCACCTCCGCCAGTTGAGCAGATCGTAGCTATTCAAGAGAAACTTGAGGAGGTTACACAGGTCGTTGAGATTGAGGATCCCCCAGAGCAGGAGTGCATAGACGTAGAAGAGGTAAGTTTGGGGGTACTTAAAGTACCATAGGAGTAGATCAAGAGAAAGCTACCACCCAAATGCTCAGACCCTGATATGTTTACTGTTTCATGTAAGGTAGGTAATATTACTGTCGAGAGTGACATGTGTGACCTTGGCGCATCCATAATTGTTATGTCCAGCTCCTTATATGAATCTCTTCATTAAGGTCCTTTTAAGGACACTCAGGTTGCAATCCACCTAACTAGTAGGTCAGTTGTACATTCGGTTGGGTTCATCGAGGATGTCCCAATCAAGATTCATGATTTTATATTTTCAGCTAACTTTTATGTGATGGACGTGGGAGATGATTCACTCCATGCGTTACCTTCTATTCTTTTGGGTCGACCTTTCCTATGGACTGCAAGGACTAAGGTTGATGTGTTTGATGGGACCATGTCTATGGAGTTTGATAGTGAGATCATTACATTTGATTTTTTTAACATTGTTAAATCTCCTACTGATGTTTCTTGCTTGTTTGCTATGCATGTTTCTGACCCACTATTTCAGGATGAGATTAGGTTGGACAAGCAAGATGGTCGTCAAGTACCTAGAATTGGTGACTTTTTCACCACCCTCATGCTGACACAGTGTTTCCTTCTCCCCTAGTGGAGTTGTCGAACGAGAACCACTAGAGACATGCTCAAGTGGGACAGCGTGACCTAGGACCCATGCATCTGAAGTCGAGCTAACGACTTTATATAAAAGCGCTCTTGGGAGGCAACCCAAGTTTATATCCTTTTTCTTTTCAGTTTGTTATTTTTATATTTGTTTAGTGAACTCATCGTATCCTATTTGAGACTATTTGCAGGCGTTTGGTACTCGTTTGTTGAAGCACTAGAGTTGAGAGCCCGATATCACTGCTGAGATTCTCTAGTATATATGGTTAGTCTATTTGGGATTTGGTAAGTTCTTGATTTTAGGATATTAGGATTAGTTATTGAGTCTGTTAGAGCTATTGTTATGTATATTCCCGTGACTTCTTGAGTTCAGCAATTTTATCACCGTATGTTGCCATTTTATGAGATGTTTTAGTCTATTAGGTTTTGTATATTTATTTTAGCATGTCATTTCCCATTACTTGTTTCTTTCACTTCCATGTTCTTTTCACCTCTTTTCTCTTCCTTTTGTAGTTCATAGCTTCATTCTTGTTTTAAACCTTGAGGACAAGGTTTGGGATAAGTTTGGGGTGTTTCATGTATAATGGAGTGTGGAATGAATGGAATTCCATGGCTATTCCATGGGTATAGTGGAGTTTGCGCATGTCAGGTATAACCGTTGTATTATTTTTTGGGTATAGTGGAGTTTGCGCATGTCAAGTATAACCGTTTTATTATTTTTTATGCGTATTCCATGGTTATGGTAAGGTATGGTAGTGTTTTCTTTTTCTTTTCGCCTTTATCATCTTGTTATGACATGCTATGCAATGCATCATTTAGGTTAGTAGTGGTTTATATTAGTTTATGCGTTTTTGTAGTTATTTTGTTACATTATTTAGTTTATGCATGTTTATAGTTATTTTGTTGCATGTAGAGTTGCCTAAAACCTTGTTGACTATTTTTTATTGTGGATATGAATTCATATAAGCTACTTTTGAGACTTGAACCGTTTTGAATATTAAGAGTTACATTTAATCTAAAGTGTTGTTCAACATCTTTGGGGTTGCTTATTAGAGAGCTAGATGAAGTTTAGGCATTGTGCTAGATACCAAAGAGGCAGGCGGTCCTATTTTGAAAGTTTTCAGATTTTTAGGGTGCTAAAATGAGAATGTAGCTCACTTGAGACATCAATTCATATGACTTGACCCTTTTGGGGAATGACTAGACTTGAACATATATTGGATGATTTGTTTGATTATAGCGAAAGTGAGAAGGGTCAACAAGAGTTTTCTTAAAATTTTATAGTCCCACAGATTCCATAGGAAAAGGAGCAAGAAATTTTGTGGTTGGAAAAATGAGAAAAGCGGTTTTTATTGGAAATGGAGTAGGGACCGTACTACTTTTAAAATTTTTAGAGAAAAATAAAGTGTATATAAGCATAAAGGCGAAAGTCTCTGAAAACTCTTTAAATAAAAATATTTGACCGAGTGTTTATAGCTAAATCAATTAAGATATTTCAATTTGTTGTTCTATATTTTTCAATTTTTAAGTCTTATTATCTCTTTTTGGTATGTTTAGTCAACATTTATGGATAGTGTGTTGCATTTTGCGTTCATAGTCCCTTTTTAGATGTTGATGCACTGTTTTTAAGAAATTTTCAACTTGGGTGCTTTAATGTAGTGGCTCTGTAAAATCTTGAGTAGTTGAAGGCTTTGTTTGGATTGATTCTAATTTTTGAAAGGGTGATTTTCACTGATGTTTGGATTTATATTCACACTATTTTGACTCTTAACTTCTTTTGGTGATGGTTGTTTGAGTGGCAGATTTAAATAAAAAATGAACTCAGCTTGACTTGGTGATGGGCATAGGATTGTTAGGACTAGTCATTGTAGTGTTATTAGTTTAAATATTAGAGTATATGGGTTTTCATTCACTCCATTGCTCGGGACGAGCAAAGCCTAAGTTTGGGGGTGTTTGATGAGTGTTCAGTTAGGCATTAGTTAGTATAGGTTTATAGGTGTTTATGGACTATATTTCTCTTATTTGTGGTGACAAACTCTCACTTTCGTGAATTTCAGGTATTTCAAGTCTAGAACATGAATATGAAGCAAATACAGCACTCGGGGAAGTAAGTACAAAGTTTGGGATTGAGTGACACAAAGTAAGCAAAGTTTGGTCAAGTATAAAGGTCATAACTTCCTCATCTCAAATCCAAATGACTTGTTGTTTTCTTTGTTGAAAAGTAGATTCCAAGCTGAAAAGTTTTATATTTATCGAGCTTCTCAAAATTCGGCCTCTATGTGGTCTAAAATCACATTACAAATCTGGTAACGTAGACGTGACGCCACCGGGAATTCGTGGCCCATTCTTCCCACGACGTGACTCACATACTTCTGAACAAGAGAACTCAGATTTCACACCACTAAGATGTCGTGAGCCATTTCTACCACAACGTCGCTACGACGCCCTGAACAAAAAACTTAAAAATTTGAGAATTTTGAGATTATTTCGAACTTTTTAGGTTGAAACCCACTTTTGGGGTTTCCTATAATTAGGAACAGGAGTTATTTCGAAAGAACCTCTTGCTTTACTTTCATTTTACATTAGAAACTAGAGTTTTGGCTTGATTATGTCTAGCTAATCTCCTTCGTTTATGTTGAAGGTGGATCGGTCAAGCTTGCAACTTGAGATTCCATTATGAGGTTTATCTATGCTTATTATTTATGATTCTTTTCTATGGTTTATTCTCTTTGGTATTGTTCATAGTTATAGGGTTAGATTTGATTGCATGTAAAGGCATGTGCATGCATATTAGATCGATACTTTTGTCATTGAAGTCGAAACGTCCGTACTTACGTGATAGACTCATACTTGTGACAGTTGACCATACTAATTGGTTAGTGCCTTTTGGGATCGGTCAAGTACGTTAGTGATATAGGCTAAATCGAGAGCACTAGTCGTCCGGTTGTCTAGGTGTAGTGCCTTCACGAATTGAAGTAATGCGGCAAACACATTAAATCTGGAGCACTAGTGATCAGGTTGCATGTTTGGTTAGAGAAGTAGTCAACGGTTATACCTTGGCTGCCGATATCAGGAAGTGCGAGGAACCGAGTGCTTCATTGTGTCTATATCTGCATTAGATCATATTTAAGTTTCATACTTTCAATAAACCAAGGATTAATGGAATCATTGCCAAGTTGTATGGCGAAGACCGTGAGCTGAATACCTAGGCTTTTCTCCCTTTGAATTACCTTACTTTCAAGGTTTTTAAAGTTTCCAAAAGTCTTATAAAATCCCCTGTTTTCTCTTCTCCCTTAGAAACTGAAGTCAGTTACTTAGTCCTTGAGTTTCGACCCCGAGCTTACTACTACTGCAGTCTTTGTGGTTTTCGGTGTAGAAATCGGGAAGTTACATTTAACATGTTACGATGCGCGTCAGTTTTAGTTGGGAAATAAGAAAAGTTTGGGAAATTAAAACTGGACTATGAGCTATTTGATTTGTTGTATATATTATTGTCGATAGCTATTTCCTTATCGTGAAAATCTCTTTTTTTCAGTTTGTGGTGGTCGATCAGCCTGAAACTAGCGATAGTGGTACGGGTGACGTACAGGGGCGATTAGATAGCATGTCGCAGATGAGTACATCTCATAACCAGTAGCTTCATGAGATTCTTATACTACTAAGAGCTCAAGCGACAACATCACCTACCACATCAGCAGCTCCAGTTACTTAGGCTATAAGAGCTCCTACAGTCCACGATACACTTGTAGCACCAACAGTACAGGTAGGACCTGCAGTGACTGAGGAGGCGCATGTTTAGCCAGAGGTAGTACCTCTTACACCAGAGACACAGGCTGAGGATACGTCGAGCACGCCAACTGATATAGATGTTAGGGCGACAGTTGAGGCGAGGTAAGGTTCGCGAGTTTCTAGACATCACCGGAGAAGTTCCACGAGGTATTAACCTCGAGGCTGCAGAGAAGTTTATGAGGAGCCATGAGAAGATACATGATGCATTGGCTACATCAACACACATTCGGCCGAGTATATCTTCAGCCTTACTGTTCGGCGAGGTCGATGTTTGGTGGTGTACTACGGTGGCGTCGAAGGGAGAGCCCAACGACTGGGCTGAGTTCAGATAGAGGTTCAACAAGAAGTACATTCATCCCATAGTCCGTAACCTGAAGAGGACTGAGTTCCAGACCGTTCGACAGAGGACCGGTGAGTCGATTATGCAATATATGGACCGATATCTACGGTTGATGGAGTATGTCGGAGATGCAGCCGACACAAAACACCGACCAGGCTTACTACTTTGTACACGGTCTACTTGATTCGATTGGTTCTGTTATAGTGATGACGCTCCGAGCACATTACGGGAGGCCTATGAGAGGGCTATGGCTAGTGAGAGCTTTGGGAGCACACACACCAGAGTATCAGTGACATCATCAGCCCCGTCACAGTCAGTGGGAGGATCTGGAGGTGATAAGAGGAAAAGATCTAGAAAGTTGAGGTAAAGAGATCGAGCTCAGAGTGCAGGATCTATTGCATCTCCGCCTTTTGCAATGCATATTGCGCCAATCTAAGTTGGTCCTACAGCGCCAATCTAAGTTGGTCCAGCACAGGGTTACACTAGTGCACCACGGCAGCCAACAACGTTAGAACTTCAGTACCATTATTATCAAAGTATTGATGGCAGAGGCAGTGGCCAAAGACAAGAAAAAAAGTGTGAAATATACGTTTAAAAAAGCACTATTGGGCCTTCAGTCATACAAGAGAATGTCTACACCAGGAAAAAAAAAAAAGCATGAAATATACGTTTAAAAAAGCACTATTGGGTTTTCAAAAAAAAAGCACTATTGGACCTTCAGTCATACAAGAGAATGAATGTCTACACCAGGAAAAAAAAAACGTGAAATATACGTTTAAAAAAGCAGTATTGGGCCTTCAGTCATACAAGAGAATGTCTACACCAAGAAACAAAAAACCGTGAAATATACATTTAAAAAAATACTATTAGGTTTTCAGAAAAAAAAAAAAAAAGCACTATTGGGCCTTCAGTCATACAAGAGAATGTCTACACCAAGAAAAAAAAAGTGTGAAATATACGTTTAAAAAAACACTGTTAGGTTTTCAGAAAAAAAAAAAAAAAAAAAAAAGGAAGCACTATTGGGCCTTCAGTCATACAAGAGAATGTCTACACCAAGAAAAAAAAACGTAAAATATACGTGAAAGGAAATTAAGCTAGTGAGGCATTTTTTCTATTTCATGATGGTTGACATGTTTTCAAGATTTTAGCGGGCTTTGATTTTGATTTTACCTCTTGAGACTATTTCTCGTTTGTGGCATTCATCAATTTGAAGTGGATCTATCTTCTTTAAAAGATAAGTTCTAAATGATAACGCAAGCACTTGAATAGTATGAATATACATTTCCTACACATTCAAGTCTTGGTGGCAGAATTGAAGTTTAATCATGACTTAGACCAACATATCGATATGTAGTCCTTAACAAGACTACATTATATCATTGTTCTTACTCCCGATCAGCTTTTTAATTGAACAACCCCTGCAAGCTGCCTATGAAAGTTTGCGGAACAAAGATGAACACCAATTCGACTCCTCTATTAACATCATTTCTTATTGCTTTGTTTCTGTGCAACCTTTCTTTTGCTCCGCATCATAGTATCGGCACTTCTACTAGTGCTGCAGATACCATGTTTGCAGGCCAATCTCTAACAGCAAACCAAACCTTAGTTTCCAAAGACGGTAAATTCGAACTTGGGTTCTTCACTCCAGGTAACTCTCAGAACTATTACATGGGCATTTGGTTCAAGCAAGTCGCGGCAGTCCAGAAAAAGAAAACCATTGTTTGGGTGGCCAACAGAGACAAGCCCATAACACCTACAAACTTCTCTTCCTCAGAGTTCAAGCTCCTAGAGAATGGCCAGCTAGTCCTCCTTATTAGTGCTAAGAGCAACTACTCTTCTAAAGTCTCAGTTTGGTCTACCGATTCAACAATCTCAAAGACCATGAATGATTCCTCTGCAAAGGTCGTGCTCGGTTATGACGGAAATCTGGTTGTCACAAGTTCATCAAATGGGAACATCATCTGGCAGAGCTTTGATCATCCCGCCCATGCATGCCTACCTGGTGCAAAGTTTGGATATAACAATCAAACTAAGAAGGGCAACAAACTAACTGCATGGAAAAACTCAGAGGATCCGTCCGAAGGCATGTACTCTCTCGAATTGGGACTCGACGAGAGGATTGACTTCACTTGGAATCATTCACTTGAGTATTACACTTCAGGTGTTTGGAATGGACGTTATTTCAGCGACTTTCCGGAAATGCAAATTGGATCCGGTATAGCATCTTCTTTAGAGTACAAGTCCTATGAAAATGGGATGTACTTCACCTATTCTCTTTTGAGTAAGGCTTTGCCATTTTATGTTTTCATGGATACTTCTGGGCAATTGAAATCAGCAGTATGGCAGGCTAATACTCAAGACTGGACAGTGATTTGGACTAAACCAATGCCTCTGTGTCAAGTTTATGGCGTCTGTGGCGCTTTTAGCGTTTGCAGTAAGAATAATTTAGATATTTCCATATGCCAATGTTTGCCAGGCTTTGAACAACATTATCCAAAAGATTGGGGCTTGCTAGATCACTCTGGTGGGTGTGTGAGGCGTGACTCTTTGCAGTGTGGCGACAAAGATAGCTTTTCAAAGATGCCTAACGTAATATTGTCTCGAATCAGCCCATCAGTCAATGCTTTGGCAATGGACAATGCTAAGAAATGTGAATTGGCATGCTTACAAAATTGTTCTTGCAGTGCATATGCTTACGACACCACTAGTAGTAGCAGCGACAATAGCATTCAGTGTTTACTATGGTACGGAAATCTATTAAACATAGAACAGCTTGGCGAAAAAGGAAATGATCTTTACATCAGGCTTGCTCCTTCACATGACCAATTGGGTTCTAGGATGAAACCTTCTACTAAATGGACAATAGTCGGTGTGGCTCTCTCTGGGACAACAATCCTGCTCGGGATCACTTTCCTTTTCCTTCGTAAATGGTGGATAAAAAAATTCACCAGATCACAAAAGCTAGAAGAGGGCTATGCATTTCTAACAGTATTTAGGTACAAAGACCTAAAAATTGCAACAAAGAATTTCACAGACAAGTTAGGCAGCGGCGGGTTTGGTAGTGTCTTCAAAGGGACATTGCCCGACTCTACTGCCATTGCGGTAAAGAGACTTGAAGGTGCTTCTCAAGATTTGAAGCAGTTTCGAAACGAGGTAAGTACTATTGGCTTAATCCATCATGTTAACCTTGTTCGCCTCCGTGGCTTTTGTTCTGAAGGTAGGAAAACAATGTTGGTGTATGATCACATGCCTAATGGGTCCCTTGACAAACATCTATTTAATCAAAACAATTTGAGAATTTTGAATTGGCAGCAGAGATACCAAATTGCAAAAGGGACAGCAAGAGGGCTGGCTTATCTACATGAGGAGTGTATAGACCGTATCATACATTGTGATATCAAGCCAGAAAATGTACTCCTAGATGCTGATTTATCTCCTAAGGTAGCAGATTTTGGTCTTGCTAAGCTTTTAGGCCGTGAATTTAGTCGAGTTCTGACAACCGTGAGGGGAACGGTAGGCTATCTTGCTCCAGAATGGACCTCAGGTGTTCCCATCACTGTGAAGGCAGACGTCTACAGCTATGGGATGATGCTCTTTGAAATCATTTCAGGAAGAAGAAACTTAAAGAGCACCAAGGATGGGAAAGTGTGGTTCTTCCCTACTTGGGCTGCTAGAAAAGTGGTATCTGAGGGACAGCCAGTGCTTTCAATTTTGGACAGCAGGTTAGAGGGAAATGCGGACAATGAAGAACTTAACAGAGCATTTAGAGTGGCTTGTTGGTGCATCCAAGAAGAAGAGGTTCAAAGGCCATCAATGGGACAAGTTGTTCAGATTCTTGAAGGGCTCTTAGAGGTGAATCCTCCTCCGATCCAAAGGTACCTCCAAGCGATGGTGGAGAACGGAGAAACAACAAATTTCTTCTCTGAATAGATATCTGCAAAAGTAGTTCGAGGCTGCAACTTAACAACTTATCGAACCATGTTACCGTTCTACTATATATAGTAGATTTTATATAGTAAATTATAGTCACTTCTTGGAACTTGAAAAGAAATATAGGTCTGCACTCCATGTATGATATGCATCTAGACAAGAGAAATTAACTACTGTTTTCTTTTCATGTGAATTCATCATTCGTATAGCATGTCTATTATTAAGAATTCTTTTCCTCTACAGTAAATTTTTACCGCGCTAGCTCGAATTGACTTTTGTTTACAAATAAATAATCATGAGATACCCAAAAAAAAAAAAAAAAAAAATCAAATTCCATTGAGCAAGGGAACAATCAAATAATAACAGTCACTATGATATCATGTTAAATCACCAATTGACCTAGCATAAAAAATTGATAAATATAAGCAAAAACAGATATCAAACTAATCCAGAAAGGAAAAAAATAAAGAGACGTGACTGGTGCTTACTCATTTAGTCCCTCCGGCCTTCGTCAGAACCCGAGTCCAGAAATGGCATCCAGGCCAGTTGGTTCACTGATCAGCCGTTTCCGGATGAGGTTAATACAAGGCCTATCTGCATCTAAAATCACTGCAAGCTTTCAGCAGCCATTGAGTTGTTTTTTCCAGTATCAGTTTTCAATAATAGCTAAATCATACAGGTAATAATATACTGCACTACTTAGGCTCAAAAAGAAAGCTTGTGCCTTGCCACATCCATTGCAAATTAGATAACTGTGGGAGTTGGGGCATTATTCAACAAAATATTCTCACTGAAGGCACAATAGGAAGTCATATAAACAAGGGCGAATCCAGGATTTTGAGGAGCCCTGGGCTAGACTTATGTAGCTAATTAATATATATATATATATATATATAAACAAAAATATATGTATATCTTAATTGAAAAAGAATTAGTATCTTCATGTATCAATGTTACTTTTCCTTAACAAATTAATAATGTAGTTCCCTACATCGTCGCGTAGTTCATGATAAAAAAAGACTAAATGTTTTCATTAGACAATGATATAAAGTAATTAATAAATTTTAACTTAGCTAGCTAATTAACTTGTTCCAATATGGTTCCAAAGCAACTTTTATGTGATGCAAGATTTGGCCCGATTATATATATATGGATAATTGGTTGAGGCGCAATAATTGATTATAAGAGTCTCTCTAACTTAGCTAACTGTTATTTTCATTTCACTTCTTTAATACAACAACAACAACAAAATCATCGATCTCAAATTAGTTGGGGTTTGCTATATGGATGAGACTTTTATTTTTATTTCAAAAATAAAAAAATTAAAGCAAGTGATTGACAAAAATATTAAACAAAGAACAATATATTTACAAGAATAAGAAATATAGGGATACCAAATTTAGAGTAGAATCTTATATGCTTTAATTGAAGATGAAGAAAAGAGCTAATAGTAAAAATAACAATAATAACAAAAGTTTAATTAATTGAATATTAAACCTCGATGAGTTTTTTTTTGCTACACCTCTTTACTTTTTATTAAATGAAAAAAATGAGATTAACTTTTTTCTTTCTCTTTTTTTTTAAATATTTTTATGTTTGAGATGGGGTGGGCTAAGGTGCAAAAATCTTTTAATGGAGTGCTTGGAGAATATTTTTACTTTATGTGAATTAATACATAGGTATAGGGGGTTAGTAGTAAAATGCCCTGCGTTGTAGCCCAGGGCATTTTACTACTAGATCCGCCCTTGCATATAAAGAATCAATGGGCATTCATCTGATTATGACATGAACAAGAATTTATAACTGATGTCGAGGCAGTTGCAGATGCTTTGAGGGACCGTAACTTTTGATCCAAGAACGCGATTGTCTATTATAGTATCTTTTCGGAAATGGTGTTTCGTGCTCTACAGCTGCTCCTCGAAGTTTTGTTCTCCGAGATTGGATTTTGCATCCAAATTTCTTTGTTTTGGACTTCATCGGGGGTTTTCTTTTATTTAGGGTATTTTAGTAATTTTTAAGTTATTTGAATATTTTTGTCTTTTTATATACATTGTGTTTTTAAGGTTTATGTTGGCTATATAAAGCTGTGTTAGGGTTGTTTTCGAAGTTAATCAATTATTAGCAATTTTATCAAATTTCAAGTTTCTCTACATCTACAAAAGCTTTAAGGATTTTTTGAATTCCTTGCTTGAACGTTTATGCTTCATCAATAACAAAATGAAAAATTACATTTTTTTTCAATAGCTTTTGTAACGTTGTTTACTGATACTCATATTTTGCATATTGTGGCTACACATTTCAAGCATTCAGGTTTTCCAGCAAAAGTGAAATCATGATCATTACAAGGTCTATTTAAACACAGCTAGCAATTTTATCCAAAAAAGCATTCAGGTTTTCCAGCAAAAGTGAACTCACACGTTAAATGATTTCATTACAAGGTCTAGTTAAACATCGCTAGCAATTTTATTTTTTTGGATAAATGGAAGCGTTACTCCTTTTATTGATAGTAAGAATGTACAAAAATGTGGGTTACAAAAATAGTATAAATTATACAAAAGTTAGTCAAAAGTATGGACCACTGGACACCCCATCAAAAAAATCGCCAGTATAAGCAAACCAACTAGCCAATAAACAGACCCTTCACGAACGACTTTCATTGAACCGAGCCCAAAAACTTCCCTATCCACTGCTGCCAAAAACCGAGCCCGTTTCAAAACGTAAGTAAGAAACAAATGGACAGAAATAATAGTCCTACATTGCCTGAAGAAGTCCGAGACCAGCCCCACACCTACAGGTGGTTAAGTTGGGGACAATATCGGTCTCCCCACGTGCCGCCGCACGCTCGGATGGAACCCCACAAGTGATCCCCACTCAAGGCGTACTGTGTGCAGACACACATTTCACGGTGACCAACGTAAGTAGGAAACATGATAAGAGCGGTGGTCGAAACCCAACAAAGGCCCAATGGATGTCCATGTTCATAATATCTCACTTGGAAAATAAAACTCCTCTCCCTCTAACTTTTAAAAAACCTCACACCTAATGAGAGTCATTCATCGAGAAAGCACCAATGATGTTCATATATTCACTACTCAACTAAAAGCATTCTCAACATCGCATTTATCTCACTACTCAACTAAAAGAGAGTCATTCATCGAGAAAGCACTAACATGATAATACTTACCAGGCCAACAACAAAGAAAACTCCCAAAAAAATAAATGACCGAAATGCGCCAAGTGTGCCCCCAACAAGTTAGCTCCTTTTTCAACAGAGTGCGACCTCGATGAGGTCCCTTTCATGAGAACATGCCAGAAACAGGGACACTCAACAGCCACAAACACCACCAAATTGACATCACCAAATTACAATACCATATCAAAACAATTAAGGTAATGCGTCTTTCAAGTTGTCCTTAGCCATGAAGACAGAACCATTTAGACCTTATATTATAAGGTTCCAAATGCCACTTAAATGGGTCCAAAGCCAAGCCTTAAAATCATTGTGTCCGAATGTGATTGCCGCGACCGCCCTCTTTGCCGAATCCCATACCTCCTCCCATGTGTTCTCCTTATCAGAGAAGATCCTATGATTGAGTTCAGCCCAAATCGCCCACACGATAGCCATCGTGCCTGCCCGAAATAGGACTCCTAGTTTGCCACCGTATGAGCTCGCACTTACTCGCTCCAACCAGACTTTCAAACCCGTAGAGGAACCCCAAGGAATCCCAAGTTCACTCACATGGCTAGCTATAACCTGCAAGTAAAAGGGCACAACACAAACAAGTGATCAATGGATTCACATTCATTAAAACAAAGTGGGCGAGAGCAAATTGATATTTGGGCAGTGTCTCTGCAAAACATCCATTATGTTGAGTTTCCCCAACCATGCCATCCACACAAGCACCCTGCACTTCATAGAAGCAAAAGATTTCCAAATAAGTTTATAAGCCAGACATGTATCCGAGGACAAAACGATAGAAAAACCAAAACTAACAGATTTAACAGTGAATGTTTAGATGGATACCCAATCCCAAACGCGGATATCTTCAATATATGGGACGAGGGTAACTCCCTGCAGCCGCAATGTAAAAGCGGCCGCTTCCACGATCTCTATATCTCTCTAACGGTTTTGGCTAAAATTGTGATACCAAGTTTGATCCCATGCTCCATCCCGACCAAATCTAGCCACCTCAACAACACTCAAATTCGGTTCTTGTGAGAGAGAAAATAGATTCAGAAAATCCTCTCAAAAGCTTTGTGGACCACTCCACGTGTCATGCCAAAACCGAATCTTTCCCCCATCTCCCAAGCGAACTTAACACCCTTGAGGAAATCCTCGCTGTAGTTTCCAATGAAACGCCAGGGTGCCTTATAAGGCCTAAAATCGCCTCCGGGTCCCACCCGTTATCGCTAGAACCATAGATACTTCGTATGATCCTTACCCAAAATGAGTTCGGTTCCTTTTGGAAACACCACAACCATTTACACAGTAATGCCCTATTGCGAATGGCTAAATTTCCAATGCCTAACCCGCCAAGTTCCCTAGGAAGCGTAACTTGCTTCCATGTCACTAAGGCCATAAGAAGTCCCTCATCATCTTTTTCGTTTTGTTGGCGATTGTGACGGCTAACCGATATAGCGACATGAAATAAATGGGTAAAGAATTAAGGACTACTGCAATTAGGTGAGCATGCCTCCTTTCGAAAGGAAACCACACTTCCAACCATCGATTCTGCCTGCAATTTTTGGGAGGACCGGTTCCCAAAAGTCAGTGTCCTGCAAGGAGGCAGCCAAAGGCATGTCAAGGTATTTCATAGGCCAAGAACTAACCTGACAGTTCACCTTCGCCACCATTGCGACCACCTCTGCATGAGGGACATTAATGCCCAGTAAATTACACTTTGACAGGTTCAAAGTCAAGCCTGAGAACATGCAAAAAGACTGTTCCAATGTCATCATTTTCTGTACCGCTCCATCAACTTTCCAAACAAACATAAGAGAACCATCATCGTACTGCAGATGCGTAACATGCATCTCATCATTCCCCACCACTAGGCCTTGGATCATACCATGATCATGTTGGGAAATGTGCCCTAGGTCAATCCATTAATAGTCTTTATCAATACATTTTAGTTAATAAAATAGAGGATTTCATTTGCTGTTTATTATAATTGATTTGCATGTTTATATTATAATAAGATCCATGGGTATTTACAGAAACATCCTAAATGTCCCTAGTCGATTATTATACTGGGAACTATAATGAAATAAGACTAGTGTGAGTCTTGATTGATGATCATACGATGATCATACGTATAGGAATACGAATCAAGATCATGAGTACTTGTTAGGAAACAAAGTCTGGACCGACCCGCTATGAGAACATCACATGGATTAAGTCATAGTTGTTTCTCATGATATGTATATTATTCAGTCCTCTGACTTGAGATTACCGCCTTCAACATTAGGAATACAGTGATTTGACGCAATCAAACGTTGTCTTTAACCGGACGATTATAAAGGTTGTGATTGGTTATTGTGTGAATAATGTAGTGAAGTTGTGTAATTGAGATAGAATTTGTCCCTCTCATATAGAGAGAGATATCCAGTGGATCCCTCGATGTGTTAGACTGTTAAACAGCCTAGTCTAAGTGAATTGATATTGATCAATGTCACTTAGATATTTTCAGTCTACCTAGAGATCGAGACTAGTACGATTGAACATGTTGGATGACAATTCAATGCCTTATGTTTGATCAAAAGGATATCGTGTGACAAAAGGATTTTATATATACACTATTGATTAGGTTGTATCGATTTGATATTCATACAACTTAGGTAGTCATAATGTCTTGCTAGAGGCCGCTTATGACTTGTATACCAAAATGTGTTTTGGTACACTGCCAACGTTGTATGAGCCTATTGGGTTACACACTAAGAATGGTTTTGCGAGATTTTAAGATGGTTCAGAAAAAACGAATTTTATATGATAAAATTCATGTCAGAAATGTCCTTGTGTGTATTACACTTATACTTCTTTAAGTAGGGGTATATGTGTAATTTACTTAACCGTCTATATACAAGGGTTGTATAAATAGATGCTTTGAGTTAGAATACAAGCATGAAAGAAAAAGGCCAAAACTCTATTTTCGTTTTAGAGACAACTTAGGGTTTTTGGTATGCTCTGGATCGTTTTGGAGAGAAACAAAAAGGTTTGGTATTCTCTCGAAGCTAGCACTTCAAATCTCGGCCGTCAGTCGTGTGTGGACTACTGATAGAGAGCGTTCGTCATTGGCAGTGCCTTAAAGATCGATTAACCTTCAGAAAGGCACATTGCGACTGAGGTATGATTAAGTTTTCATAGTTTAAACGTTTTAATGGAATCAGATTCGGATCCTGTTGGGGTTTTTCTCAAAATTGTTTTTGTAATCTCCGTTGCGTATGAACCCCAAACACCAACAGATCCTTGGTCGTATCGATCATTCGTCCCATAACATTTGCCACCAGGATAAAAAGGGACAATGAGAGTGGGTCACCTTGTCTGAGACCTCTTTGTATCCGTCAAAATTCCCTTCCAGAGCTTCCATTGATCAGGACTTATAGTTAGCGTTGGAAATACACCCCTACATCCAAGTCCTCCATCGAGCCCCAAAACCTTTCCTACATAAACGTAATCCAGAAGAGCGCAATCCACTATGTCATATGCCTTGGCAAAATCTAGCTTGAGGATAAAACCCTGAATGCCCTTTTTCGTGGCATATTCCACCACCTTGCTCACTATGAGAACAAAATCTAACATTTGCCTATCTGAAACAAACACGTTATGTTCTTTCGCCATTATGGACTGGAGCACGTCTCTGAGACGCGTAGCAAGGACCTTAGCTTGGAACTTTATACATAGAAGTGACCAAGCTAATCGAACAAAAATCCTCCACATGCCTGGAGAGAGCTCCCTTTGGGATATGACAAATAAAACTCTCATTCATGTTCTTGTTGACCACCCCCATTTATGTGGAAGTCATCAAAAAACTGCATGACAGCCCCCCTAATCATGTCCTAAGACCTTTGGATGAATGCGAAAGTGAAGCCATCCGGTCTCGGAGCCTTATCCATTTCACATGCATTGACAGCCACCTTGACCTCATTTTCATAAAACTCCTCTCCAAATGATGAGCCGCCAAATCTGAAATTCTTCCCCATTCAATACCCTCAACTTCCCAAATGCAGTCCACGTCACTGGTATACAAACTTTTATAGAAACCTACAATTTCTTGGACAATCCGATTCGAATCGTCATAGAATTCCCCTCTTTGTAGTTGAAGTCTGTCGATGACACTCTTACTCTTTCTTGCCATAGTAGTCTGTGGAAGAACTTTGTGTTCATGTCACCCTCCTTGGCCCATTTAACCTGCAGCTTCTGACTAGCCATCCTATCCTCAATAAGGAGTACCTTATCCAACTCTAATTTTTTCCGTCCTCCGCTCTTCAATCATTTGCATGT
Organism: Stephania japonica; assembly: GCA_039657345.1. Taxonomy (NCBI): domain Eukaryota; kingdom Viridiplantae; phylum Streptophyta; class Magnoliopsida; order Ranunculales; family Menispermaceae; genus Stephania; species Stephania japonica. The sequence goes on along the minus strand of CM077563.1, from coordinate 14,459,109 downwards.
TCCAAAATGTCAAGCCTTCACACTCGTCTAAGTGATTGATTGTTGATCGGAGTTCATCAATCTTACTACGCGTCTTGCCAAAATGTCCCTATTCCACTTTCGTAACTCTCATCTCACCTTCCAAAGTTTACACATCAACGTAAACCCCGAACCGCCCCACCCTCGTCCCACACCTACCATGAAGCTAGATATTCCTGAAACGAGCTAAAACATGCTAGCAATTTTAGCAATACTCACACCTTGTTTATATCTCATTGATGTTACCCTGCCTCTACGAACACCTAAGCTTATGATCTACTTGCTGCTTTTTCTTCTTAATCTCGCACCAATAGACAAGTTACAGCAAACGGATTTCATGTTTTCCCCTTTAATCAGTTTGTCTGAATTTCTAAGGTTCCCCAGATAATAAAGAGGATCAATGTAATGTGGGCTTATCCCCCAGATCATAAGCTCCAAAAATTAAGTGTCTGCGACAGTTCCTATTTTATATTAAAAAGAATTTTCAATTGGGTGGCTCAATGGTTTGGTATGAGGTTTGGGAGTAAGAAGTCATGAGTTTGAAACTTGGTGGGGGCAAGTTGCTTCTTTCTTATATATATATATAAAAAAAAAATCATCAATTTCATGAACACTTCAGATGGAGCAAGTCCAAAATAAATCTGTCCAATATATTTAGTGTAGCTTGCAAATGTATATGAAGTTGCTTATAACTAGCATGCATATAATAAAGTACAAAAACATGATTCAGAAGGCAGAGTAAGAAGTGGGAACTCAAAGAGTACCTGATTTCCTATATCATTATAGAAGATGAATGATTATGCAATTGTCATATTGTTTCAAAACAATCATTAATTAGTCTAAAGAGAATATGATTCACCAAGCAAGAGAGAGAGGAGTATATGAAATAGAGTGGCATATATGAACCAAAACAAAATCCAAACCTATCTTTAGTAAATTAATTTGTGAGAATAAGGGAACAAATTATTCTTCTCACAAATTAATTAAGCGCTTGCCTGGTCCAATAAATCGAAGCCTACTCTAATCAATCCTAAATCTAATTCATGTATAGGGAGGGCTAAGACATGAGTTGTGATCTAAGTGTGTTTAGGGATCAACCAGATAGGATGTGGGGTATATTTTCACAATTCATGGCCTGAACCCAGAGAGTGGAAGAAGTTGCTGACTTCTCTGACCCCATAAGAGAAAAACTCAAATGATCATTGTCCAATCGACAATGGACCTTGAAATAAGCGCGACTCGGTTTAGAGGTTACAACTGACATAGAACAGTCTCTGGGACCAAAGAACAAGGAATGGCCCTTCAAATAAAACTTCTCCAAGTACGACCATTTTCCTTCAATGCAATTAAGCTTGAAAACCTCAAAACACTCTCTTTGTGGATTCCCACGTGTTGGGTTGTGTGGACCGAAATAATAGTCCCACATTGGAAAGTAAAACTTCTAAATAAAGTATATTAGAGATTGTCCCCCCTCTAATAGTACCGAGGCCTTTTGGAATAAAACCCCACACCTAATCTTGAGGTGGTTAAGTTGGGGACAATATCGGTACTAGCGGAGATCCACGTGCCGCGCACGTATGCCCGGATGAGGCCTAACAAGTGGTATCAGAGCCGATGGTGCGGCTGGGACAAGGCATGTCTGTTAGCGGTCGCATATGTGCCTCGAGTTGCTCTCCCTCGAGATGGTAGCGACGACCGCGCCCAACAAGTGGTATCAGAGCTGCGGTTAGTTCGTGTTCCGGGAATCTTTGTGGGAATCAAGATGGTGGATGATGATGATAAATCAAGCAATATGGTCAAGTTGACGGCTACGAATTATTCAATTTGGCAACCGATGATGGAAGATCATCTTTATTGCAAGGATTTATTTGATCCAATTGAATTTGGACAAAACAAGCCGAGAAAATATCTCGATGTTAATTGGAGGAAGTTGCACCGAAAAACTGCTGGGACTATTCGAAAGTGGATCGATCTCAGTATTTATCACCATGTCAGCAAAGAGGTTGATGCACAGGAGTTGTGGAGAAAATTGCAGAATATGTGTGAGAGGAAGGGGGCTCAAAACAAGGCTTCTCTAATTAGAAGGCTTGTTAATATGAAGTACAAAGATGGGCGGTCGATGATAGAGCACTTGAATGATTTCGAAGCATTGATCAATCAATTAAGTGCTATGAAGATTGTGCTTGAGGATGAGTTACAAGCACTTTTACTCTTGAGCTCGTTGCCAGAAAGCTGGGAAACCTTGGTGGTGTCTCTAAGTAATTCTGCTCCAGGCGGTGTCTTGTCTTCATCCATAGTGCGGGATAGTCTCTTTGACGAGGAGACTAGGAGAAAGGATAAAGGCATTGAAACTTCACAAGCTCTTGTTACTACTTTGCAACATAGAGGCAGAAGTCAGTTTAGAGGTCCGAGGGGGTGGAGTAAATATAGAGGCAAGTCTCAAGGAAAAGGAAAATTCTCTTGTTATCATTGTGGCAAGGAAGGACACATAAAGAAAAATTGTAGAGTGTGGAAAAGAGAACAGAATGATGAGAAAAATCAAAATAAAACGAATGATCAGAATACTACTACGCTATATCAGATGCAATTGAAGACTTGGTTGTGCTTTCTTTAGTTGAGGATCAAGGTCATGTCACTAATACAGATAGTGAATGGGTTGTTGATTTCGCAGCATCCTTCCATGCTACTCCAAGGAAGGATTTCTTCTCTGTTTATCGAGCAGGGAATTTTGGTAAGGCAAAGATGGGGAACAACAGTTTTACAGATATAGTTGGCATTGGAGATGTCTTTGTGCAGACAAATATGGGTTGTACGGTAATTCTAAAAGATATGCGATATGTTCCAGATCTGCGTCTGAATTTGTTTTCTACTCATACTTTGGACCTAGATGGTTACTACAACATCTTTGGGGGCAAGGAGTGGAAACTCACCAAAGGCTCAATTGTTGTTGCTAGAGGAAAATTGAGCTATACACTTTACAAGACTCAATTGAAGACCGTCAGAGGTGACCTGAACGCAATTGAAGATGATTCTTCACCAGATCTCATGGCATAGGCGGCTAGGTCACTTGAGTGAGAAAGGGTTGCAGGTGTTGGCAAAGAAGTCTCACATTCCCTTTGCCAAGGTAAATATTTGAACCCTTGTGATGATTGCTTATTCGGTAAGCAACATAGAGTTTCTTTTTCTTCATCATCTGAGAGAAAAAGAAATTTACTTGAGTTAGTATACTCTGATGTTTGTGGTCCCATTGATGTGGAAACTATGGGAGGTGGCAGATACTTTGTTACTTTTATTGATGATGCTTCACGAAAGGTTTGGGTGTTTGTGTTGAGAACAAAATGTCAGGTTCTTGAGTACCTCAAGAAGTTTCATATGATGGTGGAACGAGAAAAGACGTATCTTTGAAGTGCCTTCGTAGTGATAACGGGGGAGAATACACTTCAAAGGAGTTCGAGAATTATTGCTCAGAACATGGAATCAGACATGAGAAGACTGTTCTTGGTACTCCTCAACATAATGGTGTTGCTGAAAGAACAAACAGAACCATCCTTGATAAAGTCAGATGTATGTTAAAAATGGCTAAGTTGCCTAAGTCATTTTGGGTGAGGCTCTCAGTACTGCTTGCTACTTGATGAATCGCTCTCCTTCAGCACCATTGGAGTTTGATGTTCCAGAGAGAGTTTGGTCTGGAAAAAATGTTACTTACTCTCATTTGAAGGTGTTTGGATGCAAGGCATTTATGCATGTGCCTAAGGAGCAGAGACAAAAACTTGATGATAGAACTGTTCCGTGTATCCTCTTAGGATTTGGAGATGCAGAGTTTGGTTATAGGTTATAGGATCCAAAGAAGAAAAAGATTGTCAGGTCCAGGGATGTGGCCTTTCATGAATATGAGACCATAGCAGATTTGAAGACATCAAAGAAAATCATAGTTGATGATGATGTTTCTGGATTTGAGTCTTCTTCCATTACTAATGCCACACATGAGGGAGACTCATTTGAAGAACATGGGGTTGATGTGCCAGAACCAGTTGATGATGCTGAGCAGGGGGAGCAAACTCCTCCACCAACAGCTTTAGTTGAACCTTCACTTAGAAGGTTTGAGAGAGGGCTTCCTTCTACTAGGTACCCCAGTTCGAATTATGTTACAATTACTGAAGAGGGGGAGCCAGAGAGCTTCCAGGGAGTTCAGATTCACAAAGACAAAGCTCAATAGATGAAAGCAATGCAGGAGGAGATGAGTTCTTTGAAAAAGAACAATACTTATGAGCTGGTGAAACTTCCAAAAGGTAGAAAACCTTTGAAGAGTAAATTGGTTACTCGAGACAAGTATCAGTCATGCACCACGTTGGTGGGACTGAGTTGTCGTTGAGCATTAATTATGTTTGATATCTCCCCATGGGTTGGAGGGGGAGATTGTTGGATATGTGTGTGGGTCTAACACATAATGGAGTCCAACCCATGTTTTCATGGACTTTCTAATTCTTATTAGAAAGGTTGAGAATGAAATTAGAAACCGGGAATTGGTTTCTTGAATTGGTGAAAACCAAAAGAGGAGAGAAAATAGGCAGTGAAGCCTATTTGGAAAGCCTATTTGGAAAAGAATTAGGAAAGTTTCCTAATTATCGAATTAGTGACTGGAGAGAAAGTAGGAAGTTAAGATATATATAAGTCGACATTGCTGTTCGACTAGAAAACTGAGGTATCGGCTATTCTCGGCGTGTGCGCGTTCCAGAGTGTGTTCGCGGTGAATTCTCTAGGGGTTCTCTCTACATTGAAGAACAACAAGATCTTGAATCCGAAAACTCGCGGTGAAGGCTTTGGTGATTTCTTGGTGTTCAGGAAAAGAGGTGCAAGGGTTTGATACAATTGGGTATTCTTTGTTCTTAGTGTGATCATCTAAGTTCTTGGAAGAGGTATTTTTGTATTACTCCATTGTTGGTGAATCTCATTAAATTGAGATATCTTGTAATCTTTGTTGACATAGTGGATTGTTAAGAGTTTGGCCCGTGGTTTTTTTCCTTCTGATTTGGAGGGTTTTCCACGTTAAATCTTGTGTTCTTTGTGGTGTAATTGATTTGGTGAGTTACTCTCCCTCGAGATGGTAGCGACGACCGCGCCCAACACCACGTATCTTAGACCTAGAAGCAATCATCACTTCTCCATCCACTTCTACCAAACTAATCACGGGGTCGAAGAGTTTCTCTATGTAGTAGACGAGCAGCTTTATGGCACGGCAATAATATTTGTGAGGGCGAAAAAAACTACCAGGAACATTTACTTCTTTGCTAAAGAAAATCATACCAGTATGATGCACCGCATAAAGTTCTCCTTGATGGAAGAAAATATCCGCAAAACCACTTCCAAAAACATAAGTACCCTTCGAATGAATGAGAAATGTACTTCGGTCCAGGCTTTGTCGCCCAACCTCATGAATGTTGGAACAATTATACTATATGCATATCACTGAACTATAATATATATCATATGAGAATTCAATTACAAAGAACTAAATTATATCATACCATAGGCTTGCACTCAGTAGCAATGTCCTAAGACAAAATTTTCCTCCAATTCAGTGTATGAATGCTTCAAGAGGTTCGTCTCCAGGATACAACTGGATTGATCTTTGATTACACACCAATCAAAGAACCTTTCTTGTGCAACAGTAAAACTTCTCTCAACCAAAAAAACTCTTTTATTTTTTATCTTTTTCTTCTCGTATTTTTCTTCTTGTTTTACATACTATATATAGACAAATAATGTGTCTGTTCACATACAACCGTTACAATTGTTCACAACCGTTACAATTGTTCACATAATAAGTAATTATGAAATTACTTAATTTACGACCGTTACAACTGTACACAACCGTTACAATTGTTCACATAATAAGTAATTATGAGATTACTTAACAAAAAATTTATGTTGTGAATTAGTTAAGTTATTTTAACATTAGCCCCAAGGCCTAAAGCCTAATCAAAGACATATTAAATATCAAGTATTTAATATATATTAATTAATGGGAAATACCCATGGTCTTTGCCTCCAACCCATATTCACTTAACTAAGACTTGTAAGTGAAAGATATCTTATAAGGAATGTGGGACTAATATTGGGTACAATACAAACTTACATATAGTTCAACAATACCCCACATTTGTATTGTATCCATCTGAAACCATGACCAAGTTTACTTTGCCAATTCACAAACGCAAATTAAAAAAAATTTATCATTATTACTTCAAAATAGTTGAGAGAGATTATCATGTCATGTTACTCAGGAAAGTGTCGTATAGACTTGAACTTACCCTAGTAAGATCATATCGAGTTTACTTCGCGACGCAGTGATGTATGTATCTTGAACTGTTCACTTTTTGTAGTAAACTAAGACAATATGTCTCACTTATGACATGATTATTGATGCACGTTATTCTTTGTTGTTCATTTTGGTCCTGAACATATCCTGGATTCATGATAGCTTTAGAGAATTTAGCCTATTCATTCTCATAAATGCGACCCCACATTTACTATCATATAGGTGACTTATCTTTAATCATTAAATGCAGTATTGCATACCCTAAACTTCTTATCAACACACTTACTTCATCATAGGAACAGGTAATTGTGTGTCCTGTTTGTTAAGTCAGGTCTAATCAGTTTGCCTATTGAACCTAGACCATGGGATCTCCAATCAGCTAGGTTAGGTTTCCGCTGGACTTGACTTACTCTATAGGCTTTAAGCCCATTCCCCTCGATAATATCTTCACTTGATCTCTTGGTAAGCCTTTAGTCAAAGGATCTGCAATGTTTTCCTTAGACTTAACATAATCAATACTAATTACTCCACTTGTGAGTAATTGTCTTATAGTATTGTGTCTACGCTTTATATGTCTCGACTTACCATTATATATATTGTTCTTAGCTCTTGCTTGTGCTGCCATACTATCACAATGTATACATATTGCTGTGACTGGTTTTGGCTAGCAAGGAATATCTTCTAGAAAATTTCTTAGCCATTCAACTTCTTCAGCTGCCTTATCAAGAGCTATGAATTCAGATTCCATAGTGGAACGTGCTATACACGTTTGTTTTGTTGATTTCCAAGAAATCGCTGCTCCACCTAAAGTGAATATATATCCACTTGTTGATTTGGTTTCTGTATTATCAGAAATCCAATTTGCATCACTATACCCTTCAAGTACAAGTGGATATTTTGTATAATAAAGTCCATAATTTAAGGTATATTTAAGATACCTTAGAACTCTTATTAATGTTGTCCAATGAGCATCATTAGGATTACTTGTGTATCTACTCAGCCTGCTTACTGCATAAGCTATGTCAGGTCTAGTAAAATTCATAAAGTACATCAAGCTTCCAATTACTTGAGAATATTCCAATTGATAAACTGTTTCTTCATTATTTTTCTTAAGATGACAATTAGCATCAAAAGGAGTTAGAGCAGGTTTACAATCAAATTGATTGAATCTTTTTAAGATTTTCTCAACATAATGAGATTGTGTGAGGATATAACCTTCGTTATTCCTTTTGATTTGAATTCCTAGTATTACATCAGCTAGACCTAAGTCTTTCATGTCAAAACTAGAATTCAACATCTTTTTGGTTGACATTATAGCATCTCTACTTGTGCTCATAATCAACATGTCATCAACATATAAACATACTATGACACAAAAGTTTTTCATTTCTTTAATGTACACACATTTGTCACATTCATTTATTTTGAAACCATTTGCTAACATAGTATGATCAAATTTTTCATGCCATTGTTTTGGAGCTTGTTTGAGTCCATATAATGACTTAACAAGTCTACAAACTTTATTCTCTTGGCCTTTGACTATGAACCCTTCAGGTTGGTCCATATAGATTTCTTCTTCTAACTCTCCATTTAGAAATGTTGTTTTAACATCCATTTGATGTATTTCCATATTGTATAATGCAGCTATGGCAATCAACATTCTAATGGAAGTTATTCTCGAAACAGGAGAATAGGTGTCAAGTAATCTACACCTTCTTTTGTCTATAACCTTTTGCAACCAATCGTGCTTTGTATTTATCAATAGTACCGTCACTTTAAGCTTTTTTTGAATATCCATTTATATCCAATTGGTTTGATTCCGGATGGTAAATCAACCAATTCCCATGTATTATTATGTAAAATGGATTCAACTTCACTATTGATTGCTTCCATCCATAAAGACGCTTCCTGAAGACATAGCCTCCCTATAAGTCTGAGGTTCATTTTCAGTTAACAGACTTATAAAATCAGGTCCAAAATTCTTTGGAACCTTAATTCTTTTTCCCCTTCTAGGTTCCAAATTATTAAAGTGGTTGGTTCTTCTAGACTCTCTTCAGCTGTCCTTTTTCGTGATGAACCATTTTGTTTTTCCTTAAAAGGAAATATTTGCTCAAAAAATGTAGCATCCGCAGATTCTATGATAGTATTATCACTGATATCTGAAATATGTGATTTAACTACTAAGAATCTATATGCTGCACTATTCTTAGCAAAACCGATGAACACACAATCTACGGTTTTAGGTCCTAATTTAGTCCTTTTTGGTAAAGGAATTTGAACCTTTGCTAAGCAACCCCACACTTTTAAAGTTTTGTAAGTGGGTTTTCTCTTTCTCCAAATCTCATATGGAGACTTATCGTATTTCTTGAACGGAACTCTATTCAAGATATGATTTGCGATCGATAATGCTTCACCCCACAAGTTTTGGGAAGCCCGGAATCATTCAACATAGAATTAATCATATTCTTGAGAGTTCTATTTTTCTCTCTGCCATACCATTTTGTTGAGGTGTATATGGCGCGATGGTCGATGAATAATTCCATTTGTATTACAAAATTCGTAAATTCAATGGAATCATATTCTCCACCTCGATCAGTTCTTAATATTTTTATCTTTTTGTCAAGTTGATTTTCAACTTCTGCCTTATATATTTTAAATATATCAAAGGCCTCGCTTTTATTTTTGATCAAAAAGACATGACAATATTTATTACAATCATCAATAAAAGTGATGTAGTAGTTCTTTCCTCCTTTTGTAGGATTTGATTTGAAATCACAAAGATCACTATGAATTAAATCTAATAATTCATTTGATCTTTCTTGAACAATTTAAATGTTTGCCTAGCAAACTTTGATTCTATACAAACTTCACATTTGTGTTTAAAATCAATTTGAAACTTTGGTAACATGTTCAAATGTACCATTTTATGAATTAATCTGTTATTTACATGACCTAGTCTAGCATGCCATATATCAAATGATTCAATCATATAAGCAGAGACATTCATATACGCAGAAACAATCATTCTATTACCAGTGTCATTAATAATTACAATTCTTAATTTGAAGAGACCTTCAGTAAGGTACCCCTTCCCTATGAACATGCCACCCTTAGTCAATACAAATTTGTCAGACTCGAAAACAAGTTTGAACCCTTTCTTATTCAGTAAAGGGCCAGATACAAGATTTTTCCTAATATCAGGAACATAAAGAACATTAAGTAAGGTGATTACTTTTCCAGACGTGAACTTCATCTTCACTGTTCCTTTGCCTTCAACCTTGGAGGAGGATGAGTTTCCCATGTAAAGTTTCTCTTCACTATCAGCCGGATGAAACTCAGAAAATAAGGTTTTGTCACTGCATATGTGCCTTGTTGCACCAGTATCGATCCACCATCCTTTGGCATCAGAAACCATATTAGTTTCTGTAACAACCGCAGTGAGATCAATTTCCATGTCAGTAACATTTGCTTGGTTGTTCACACCAGAATTATCAAAATTCTGATCTTTCTTGTGGCGACAAACTTGAGCCCTATGCCTATTTTCCACAAACCCAGCAACTTCCCTTAATTTTCTTGTAATCCTTCCCCTTTGGTGCTAACGACTTGGTGGTTCTCTTAAGATTTTTCTTGAAATTCTTATTTTGGAATTTCTGAAATTTGGACTTACTTGATTGTCCTACCACCATGTTAGCATTAGCATTAGCCATTTCCTTTTTATCTCCCTTCCTGTGATCTTCCTCAACACGAAGTCGCAGAATGAGATCCTCGATGGTCATGTCCCTTCGCTTGTGCTTTAGGTAGACCTTGAAGTCATTCCACGATGGTGGAAGCTTTTCAATAATGGCTCCAGCCGCAGAATGAGATCCTCGATGTTCATTTACGATGCACCCTTCAGCGTGCAATTCATGTATCAGAACTTGCAGTTCTTCCACTTGCTTTACCACGGACTTCGAATCCACCATGTTGTATTTCAAAAACTTGCCTACCACGAACTTTTTAGCCCATGCATCTTCATTTCGGTATTTCTTTTCGAGAAGATCCCAAACATCCTTTGCGGTTTTACATTCAGAATAGACATCATACAGTGTATCATCAAGTCTATTCAAAATGTAATTCCTGCAAAGAAAGTCAGAATTCCTCCATGCTTCAATAGTAAGGAGAGTTTCCCTGGACAAAGGGTCCTCATCAGATTTCGGAACTTCTTCCTTCACTATGTTGGCAAGATTCATAGTGGTCACCAACAAGATTTTCTCGCGCACCTTTTAAAATCAAGACCCTTGAACTTCTCTGGTCTTTCATCTTTGGGATTGGCAGATGTGGATTTCTCATATTTCTCAGTTACAAGAGATGCCATTTCAAACTAGTATGAAAACAACAATTTCGTATAAATCAGTGACTAGTTTTTCTAAAATCAGTGACAAATTAAATAAAAATTCGTCTTAGATTGTTGGAACAATTATACTATATGCATATCACTGAACTATAATATATATCATATGAGAATTCAATTACAAAGAACTAAATTATATCATACCAGAGGCTTGCACTCAATAGCAATGTCCTAAGACGAAATTTTCCTCCAATTCGGTGTATGAATGCTTCAAGAGGTTCGTCTCCAGGATACAACTGGATTGATCTTTGATTACACACCAATCAAAGAACCTTTCTTGTGCAACAGTAAAACTTCTCTCAACCAAAAAAACTCTTTTATTTTTTATCTTTTTCTTCTCGTATTTTTCTTCTTGTTTTACATACTATATATAGACAAATAATGTGTCTGTTCACATACAACCGTTACAATTGTTCACAATCGTTACAATTGTTCACATAATAAGTAATTATGAAATTACTTAATTTACGATCAATTACAACTGTACACAACCGTTACAATTGTTCACATAATAAGTAATTATGAAATTACTTAATTTACAATCACAACCGTACACAACCGTTACAATTGTTCACATAATAAGTAATTATGAAATTACTTAACAAAAAATTTATGTTGTGAATTAGCTAAGTTATTTTAACATTAGCCCCAAGGCCTAAGGCCTAATCAAAGACATATTAAATATCAAGTATTTAATATATATTAATTAATGGAAAATACCCATGGTCTTTGCCTCCAACCCATATTCACTTAACTAAGACTTGTAAGTGAAAGATATCTTATAAGAAAAGAAACAAAATTGTTTCTTTCCCATGTGGGACTAATATTGGGTACAATACAAACTTACATATAGTTCAACAATGAATGCCAAGTTATTGCAGTAACCATTGTTGATGCTCTTATTGCAGTCGTAGATGATACCAACCATCACATCCTTCTTGATCGACGGACCTGGACAAGAGACGACAATTTTGATGATGAATTTAAGCCTTACTGGATATGGCAGAAGAATATCGATCAACGACAATGGATTCCACACTTGAATCTTTCTCCCTATCACGTCTATGAAAATCAACCATGTTACTGAAGATCCAACATAAAAATAGTCGGGAACCTCGTAAAACTTTTGTTCACCATCGAAAGCGTAGAGTGCATAGTCCCTTGAATTGGGATTCGTTAATGAACAAGGAAGCATGGAGGGCGAGGAGGCACTGTTTTAAAGTAGTATTGGTGCGAATACAATCTCCATGACCGGCACACTGATCTGAATCCTGCGTGACAGACCAAGGATGACAACTTACATACAATAAGTTCCAATATGTCATCTGGAAGCTCCGTTGCATGCTCATGCCCATCATTGTCCATCACTAATAATGAATTCTCTCTCTAAAATTCTGGGATACAAAAATCCCCTGATCTATATTAATCTTTTACTAGGATAACGGCTGCAAATATATAACAGATCATGTCAATTTTTTTTTTTTTTTTAAATTTTTTTTTTGGGTTCATAAAGGAGACTGCAATATACTAAATAACTGACTATTTAACGTAAAATATAAAGCCCTAATGATAAAAAAAAAATATACTAATATTTGCAAGTTGTATCAATTATATCTTAACATTTGAAATTTATCAATTATATCCTAACTTTTTCAATTTACTATCAATTCTATCCTACATTAATTTGGGCACTTTTTCTTCAAAATTAACTTAATCTTCTAACTTTTTTTTCATGATCACCCACATTGATCAATTTGTATCGAAATCTTTTACGCTTTATGTATAAATTATATTTATGAGGACTCACAGAAAATACTAATTTATTAATCAATGATATATTAATACTCTAATTCAAATTTAGTTATTCGTAGATCACCAATGGTAAGTTGAAAATCATGTGTATTATACATATAAAAATGACGTCTAAAACTTTTTAGAAGGTTGATCATAGTTGTTTAATTTAACAAAAGAAATATGTACTTAGATTATGTATATGATTGAGTAACTAGGCATATGTACACACAACTATTGTAACATCCCCTAATTTATATCAAGGAATGTTCGGCCTGAAACCCTAATTAAGCCCCGGTAAACCAGATCGGACCTAATTAGAGCCAGCAGCCTTACAACATTTCCTGACAACAACCTGTATATTTTCATTTGAATAAATAATATAAAACAAATGAAAACCAACGCAGCGGAAAATTTATAACTTTTTCGATAAAACACAAGTTATACAATACCGGCATGAACATCGGTCCTGAGCTTGTATTCCCACCCATTTTATTACAAATCATAATGCAATACAATATATATAACAAGAAACTCACTGCACCGTAGAGAAGATACTAAACCCCTGGTCTTCTCCTTTCCCGAGTTCCAAGTCCTAGCGTACATTCATACCTGGGAAATGTTAAGGTGGGTGAGCTCCTACATGCTCGCATAAGTGACTCTCATACCAACCATCAACTACCAATTAATATCAAGGCAATGTATAACAACATGAATCAAATGCATAACTACAGTGCATATGAATCAATATAAACAATATATATAACGAGATGCAAGTTCTTTGGTTCATTGCAATGTACCCGTGATTTGTATTTCACATTTTCGTATTTGCATTGAGTCGCCCCCTCACATATCCAAGAACCAATCACTCGGGCATCTAACCAGTTCTTGTCAATGTGCCGCCAACTCATAAAACACCGAGTCGCACTTACTCATCATCACTAAACCAATCACTTGCTCATCCGATTGGTTTATGACTAATGAGTCGCTAAACTCAACTGGAAAGCATTGATCGGAATAATTCCCAAGCAAGCGGCGCAGTGATGGTTAGCAATTCCACCACAGCTCCCAAACCCCATGCCGATCCGTCCCACAAACCTCTTTCCGAATCCATTTTTCATTTCAAAACATTTTTTTGTAAAACCATCATCAAATCACGGTACATTGCCCCATTCCCAGTCCAGTTCACTACATGCTCTAATAATACTATTTTACATTGCATAATTGATAAAAGTTACGAGTCCCACTTACCTGTTCTGAGCTTTCTATGTTTTACCGACTTGTACGACTCTCCGGAGTCCTCAAACCTTTTCACATCGATTCATTACCTAAAATAAACCAATTGTTATCAACTTAAGTCCCATATTCATTTACTAACATTCCTAAACTAGTCCCATCGAAATCCAGAATTCTGAGATCTAGTTTATAACCTATTTTGACCATTTCACGTTTTTCGAGGTAAAACCCCGGTGTAAAGTCTCCTCCGACTTTCAAACTTCTCATTTTTCTTAGAAATCCCTCAATTTCTATTTGTTTGGTCAAAATACTATTTTTCCATATTTTTCCCTATTTTTCTGGATTTTCTTTTCCATTTTCTTTTCCATTTTCTTTCTTTCTTTCTTTTTTTCATTTAATTGCCCCTGAACCGGGCCGAACCGGGTTCGGCTCAACCGAGCCGAACCGGCCCGGTTCAGGGGTCGTCCCCTTCCTCCCGAAAACAGAGCTGAGCCTCTGTTCTCTCTTTTTTTTTTCTTCTGCGATTCATCGTTGGGGTTGGTTATCAACCCCAACCCCAACCCGAACTGGCAAGGGAGACCACTCCCTTGCCTTCACAACTCTCGGCCATGGCTTCCGCCATGGCCGAGCTCACTCAACCTCAACAACAATAACTGCCGATACACAACAACAATAACAACAACAACAGCACAAGCTCACCTTGGTCTCGACTCCATCAACTCCCGAGCTCTCACCTCCTCTCGGCTCCTTCCCTCTCGGCCTTCCTCTTCTCCCCGTTTTCTCTTCTTCTCTCTGTTCTCTTTCTTCTTCGTTTTCGATTTTTGAAGAAGAGATGAGGCGGTTAAGGTGAAAAAATGACCAAAATACCCTTGAGCTTATCTCATTTCCTTCTTTACTCCATTACCCTTTATTGTAATTTCACATTTTTCCAATATATTATATATATTTATATATATACTGATTTATATATAAATATATTTTTATCGACATCTTGCGCCTAAAATTCCGGTTGGCACGCCAACAAGAACATCTCGGGCGTGCGCACCACCGTATGTCCGACGCGTGTCACTCATAACCCCGCGTATCACGCCGTGTGCCGACAAATTATCATTATTTTATTATTTTCCATTTAATATATATTTATATATATATCCACAAGTATATATAAATATATATTTATGCCTATAATTACGCCTATAATTACGTAATTTCCACTCGCCGAGCACACTCTGGGCGTCAACGCTATCTCGCGTCTCATGTGTGTCCACATGACCCACGCATGGTATTAGGCATTTCCTCGTTAGTCCGATTATTCACGTATATGTACTAATATACACCAAACAAACACAATACATCACGCAATCCCACACACACGTTAGTCGTGACAAATCGGGCTTCACCACGAGCCTTACTCGGATTAATTACCATTCGGATTAACACTAATCACCTGCTTAAAGTAACGGGTCGTTACAACTATATATGTGTTATATACATTAATATTTATCATGAGTATTGAGCTCTAAGCATATGCATAAGTAAATCCTTGAAGGAGTGAACAAGAAAGTTGAAGAACATGATATGTGGGCATATATTATAAAAGAAAAAAGTGTCCCAAATTAATTGAAGATATAATTGATAGTAAATTCTAAAGGTTAGGATATAATTGATAAATTTCTAAGGTTAGATATAATTGATACAATTTGTAAAAGTTAGGATATTTTTTATCATTAGGCCAATATAATTGATACAATTTGTAAAAGTTAGGATATTTTTTATCATTAGGCCAATATATAATTAAACTTTTTTTTTGATAAAACATATAAATTGATAATCTTTAAACATATAGCATATAGATTTTGGTATTACCTAAATCAATCAGTTAGAATTGAGGGCAATTTCTCCGTTGAAGCAGCCGAATGTATATGTATAAGTGATAGCCTCCTGTCCTGTTCGCCATTGAGAACCAGCTCGATCCTCTCAGACATATGGTGGAATCCGATTCAATTACTGTAGTTCTTGCCCTAAAAAAATGAGGGACTCAAAAGGAGAATTTGGGACTTTGTTGATGAAATTACTAGCCTGACCTCACAAGCTATAGCATCTCGAGATCGGTGGCATACACCCCACGAGAAGCCAATCAAGTGGCACATTTGGCTTTCAAAGATAACATCGTTGCTCCATGAAGTGATTATATTCCCATTGTAATAACTCAAGTTTAAATCTGATTTTTTTTTTCTTTTGATTTGAAGCTCATGAGGAGCAACTTTGCTCTATTGAGAGGGAATTTACAATTACAAGCTCACGAGAAGTAATTTCAAACTAAATGACGTTAAATGGATAGACCTATCCGATCTTAGTATACCCAATATAACTTGGAACAATATACAACCTAAACCTAAAATAAAACACACTAAATCTTTTTTTTTTTTTTTTTTTTGACAACAACACAAACTAAATTCTTAATAAAGGAGGAATTGTATAGAGAAGGATACCACCAAAATATATCACCAAACTTTTAATTGCCTCACTAATGCAACATCGATACGTCAGTGCCAAATATATCGTTATTGTGTCGTTACACATTAAAGATATATTTTCTCACACGTCGGTCAAAATTCGTTTCTTGGATTCTAGGGTTTCAGCGAGTTTTAGAAAATGAAGGCAAAAAAGTAGTAAATTGATGTCTGACTTCTAAGGTTTCTAATAATCCTCTCATTTCTCTTTCATTTTTTTAAAGAAATATAAATTTCATTAATTATCTATTTCTCTCAATACATTCAATGGAACAAGATGAGACATATAATCAATCATAGTAGCAAATTGATTTGCTAATCCTAATTGTTCAAAAAAAAAAAAAACCATTTAGCTGTTGTAGAGTTGACTTTCAAGAACTGTGACTTAAACAATTGAGTAGTTTGACAATCAATGACTATTCTTTTGACAAACGTCCTGAGCACGACTGTACACAAATACATTACTTGAACCATAACAAAAAATAAAACTGCCAATAAATACAAATCTTCTAATAAGGGAAGACAATCTAAACTTTCCAACAAAGGAAGAAAACAACTACCAATGAAATAGACCCAAAATGATGAGTACCAACTATATGTAAGCAAATCCACGCACAGTCTTTAAGACGTAGAGAAGTAACTAATGCCAATATATAGTGAATCCGATGGTTGCAACGGAAATGAACCTAATCATCTCATCAGATGTAAACATATTCAAAGTTTATTTGATAGATAAAAGGCAAAAAATGTTAGTGGAACCACCACCGATCAGAAGAGAGGATCGGAGATGATTCAAAAGGTTGAATAACAAGGAGAACCAAAGAAAAAAATTAGGGTTTTTGAGCCGTTGTTGGGGAGAGGTCTTATTTAATTAGCTCTTTTCTCTCTCATTATTCTTCTTTCGTACATTGGTTTTGAGTTTCTAATCAAAGTGTTTTGAGCTAGTTTGATCGATTCTAAGTACATATGCATTGGATCTCAATCATTTTCCAAATTGATCAAGACACCTTTAATTACCAATTTGTCATGATAACGAATCTCTGACAAACTTAACAATTTGTAAACATATCATGCCTAGCCGTTGTTTAGTACGTTGCATATTGTTTTTCTTTTCTTTCTTATTTTTATGTCTAGGATTACTTGCGGAGTTAAGCTAATTAAAGAAAGACAAAAGCAAGTGAACCTCCTGAACAACCTTGTAGGGATAAGTTTAATTCCTTATCATGAGCAACCTCAATGCACAATTCCACAGCATGATCCGGGCTTTTCCCCAAGATCATAAGCTCTAGAAGTTAAGTGTCCGCACCAGGTCCTATTTTATTTTAAAAAGAATCATCAATCACCTTAATTTAATGAACACTTTGGATGGAGCCAGCAAGTCTAAAACTGTCCAATATATATAGTAATGCCTGCAAGATGTATATGAAGTTACTTATAATTATCATGCATATATAGTACCAAAACATGCAAGATTCAGAAGGCAGATTAAGAAGTGGGAACTAAAAGACCTGATTTAACATTTCATTAGGAAGATAAATAATTATACAATTGTCATATTGTTTTAGAACACGCAAATAACTCCAAAGAGAATATGATTCACCAAGCAAGAGAGAGAGGAGTAAATAAAGCAAGAATGCCGAATGCATATGCATGGTACCAAAAGATAATCTAAATTAAACCTATCTTTAGTAAATTAATTTGTAAGAAAGAAAAGAATACATTAAGTACTTCCGTGGCCATGAATCAAAGCCTACCCTAATTGTTAGAATTTGTGGTTATCTTAACCATAGTTATGCGGTTATAACCTCTTATTTATTCTTGTTTTGATGTGTTCTTTATCTTTTTATATATTCAAGTAGGTTGTACTTTGTGATTTATCTCATCTAGTGAAATTCAGTTCTTAGAAATTAACATGATATCAAGTAGTACTCCCTAGTAATCGCTTCCATTGCTAAAGAAGACACATTGTGATTCCTCGTTGCTCATACTCTGTCGTCCTCTCTCCTGTGGTGGGTTGTGCAGGACAGCAACACACCGTTCATGCGTCCTCCACCTTCCGTCCAACACCGGTGCGATTTGTTGTTCATGTTAATTGCTTGAACAACAAGTGAAAAGAAGCAAAAGGTGTTTTGTTTTTTTCGTTTCATATTAACGTCAATTGCGGTTGACTTTTCAACCTGCCTTGCACCATAATGGGTGCCAGGGTGAACAAGCAATTTGTGTTTATGTCGTATACTCATGAACCACCGTATCCGTGTGCAAGCAATTCGAGTCAACAGTGACAAATCTCACGCCCTCTGTCTCGCCTGTGTTGTGTGCTCCGTTTACCGATACAAAGTCTTGCCACTATGTCCGCTCCAACGTCCCCTCTGGTCTTTCAACTAGCATCCCATGATTCTTCCACGTCCGTGCACGAATAATGGTTTGCATATTAACACCATAACATTCGTTCCTCTCTTTTAAGTCAGTCAAACTGAAAAAGAAATGTATGTTTTGGTTCAATACAAACTCTAAATATTCTCTATTTGTTGTTGTTGTTCACGTTTGATGTAGTTTAAGGAGTGTTTTTTGTGCTTGTGTTTGACGTGCATTAATTGATTTTGTTCAATCTATGTTTTGATTGAGCCATCATTGCAATTGCTCTTTAATCTTCTATTTATTATTCAAATTCAATGCTCTAATTATATTTTATTTTGTGTTTTGTGAGCAGGAAATCAATTGAATGTTACGATGGATTGTTTTTGTGGTTTCTTGATTCTAGGTTCTTGTGGACTTTTTGTATTGGTAGGGGAAGAGACAAATGAGGGGTATGGAGAATGACACTGGTGGTATTGGGGATTACACTATATGTACTGATTTGTAAGTTAAAATTTGACTTTAAGAAGATTCAATTTTTTTTTTCAATAACTACTATTTTTTATACTCTTTTTTGCAAACGAGGCTATATATATGTTACAGGAAGTTTTTTTTGAAAAAAAGGGTCCATATAAATGGTCGATTGTCAAATTTTTTAAAAAAAATTAAAAAATGTATATGTTTAGTGATTTGAAGCCCGTCGCTAATCCCGTTAGATTTTCAATTTTTTAGGGACGGGGCATAGCGACCCCGTCGCTAGTCTCTAACACCTTCGCTATTCTATTCTAGCGATAGATCGTACACCAATAGCGAGGGGAATTTCTATCGCGAAATCCACATTTTTTTTTGTAGTGTCGGTAGCCTTGTGCCGAGACATGTATGTATGTCTCAGTTGACACAAACCGCACAACAACCTATGTCTCTATCCTGTGTGTCCGAGATCATAAGTTCGGTCATTTCCCGCTGAGATCTGAAACGTAATGTCAGTTAATGTAGTGTCACGCTATGGGCACCCCGCACACACGTGTACGAGCCCGTAGATCTCTTCCACTAGTACTGATATTGTCTCCAACTAAGCCACATTTCAATTTCAAGTGTGGGGTTATATTCAAAAAGCATCAGTACTAGTTGGAAGGAATTAATTTATTAAATATTTTTTTGTGAAGTTACATTTAATCGATTTGGGACTAACTTTTGGTCCACACATCTTCAACACCCCCATAAAATAAAAGTCATATGATCCATAGGGCTTTTTTCTCCCAGATCCATCTAACCATGGACTTTGATACCATGAAACAAATTGATAAAAACAGAGAACCGGCCAAGAGAAAGTTTTTTATTTCTTTCACTAAAAATTGTCAAATACACTTATTTCATTTTTGGTATATATACATCAGTTACTACATGCACGTACACAAAGAGAAAAAGATGATCAGCCTAATTTGTTGGTTACATCATAACCATATATGAACGAATCAGTGAGGTGAAGAATTTGTGTCAACTATGTGGCAGTTGTGTGTCACGTAATATGTTCGTCTATACCAACGGACACTCAAATAAGGGTAGTCAAACATCCAACTCGGTGGGTGATCACTGGGACTATACAAGTGGTCTTAGTGGCCTTGTGCCAAGACATGTGTATATCCCTTGGTTGACACAAATGACATAACAATCTATGTCTCGGTCTTGTGTGTCCAAGACTATAGGTTTGGTATTTCCCACCGAGACTTGAAACATAATGTCGATTAATATAGTGTCGTGCTATGGGCACCCCACCGATTATTCAGGGCACCTTGATAGGCACCCCACTGATTACTTTGGGCACTCCGGGGCAAATGTGTCATTCCCTTTTGTGTATTAAGGTTTCGTACCTATAACTATACGATTATTTGGATGTGAAGAACACGAGTTTCTTCACCTAAAAACATTGGCGAACCCAAATGTTGCCAGACCTAAGCTATAGCCCAGGGAAAGCATGAAATTCTCTTAGTTGTTTTATATGTAACACTACAAGAAAAAAAAATACCTATTACCACATTAAAAAGGTTTTTTTATATCATTTAAAAGTGTTGTTATACTCTAACTTTTTAAAACTTAAAATGTAATCAATATCCAACAAAATATCTAAAGATAAAAAATTAATGTGTAATGATTTAAAAATTTAATAAAATTCTTTGTTTTACAATATTTAATCAATCATTATTCATTATTATTTGTTGTAAACAATATTTATTTATACATTAATTTAAGATTTAATAAATTTTAACAACTTATTGTATGTCAATATTATTAAATGTTGTAAAATATCAATTTTTTTTTGTAGTGTTCCATTTTTTTGTGAGAGCTCAGCTGCCTATATTTTTTTTTGTTTTTTTATTTTTTTATTTTTTAACTGTATCAGCTAGTTACTATTCTAGCTATTCTCATGAGGCCCTGGTGCTAAGGGACCAAGAATTTAAGAGTGGTTGGGACTTGACATGCTCGAAAACCCAGACAATTACCTAATACTCATCCTTATCACTAAGCCAACCGATCTGGGTTAACTAATATTGAAGTAGATCAAGCTAAGATTTTCTTTTGTTTTTGGATAACTAAGATTACATATATTAAATTTAGGATTATCTTTATTTTTAGATCAGGACACCAATTGATCTCACTCGCATCTTAGAGATCTCCTCGAATCTCGCATATCGCACGCACCCAAGGTAGTTCTCATGATCTACTATTGCAACTTTATGGTGCTTAGGGTTTTCGGCCGTTGGCTCTCTCATGATCTTACTATTGCAACTTTAGGGTTTTTAGTCTTTGGCTCACTGCAAACTTCAAAATTTGTCTCTCTTCTTCCTTTCCTTATTTGTGCAAGTGTAGAGAAAAGCAACCAATGGTGTGTCTTCAACCAGTCCTCTTCACAAGGATGGCAACATTAATTTGAAGCATGCATCCATCCTCTATATGTTTACGAAAGCCTCCACAAGTGTTCCCTCTTACGGTCTTACCACCTCTGTTTACATACCCTTTTTAGACAATTTGACCCTCTTTTCCTTGCCTTAGTAATATCCCATCCATTACGTTGATTTCTTTCTTAAACACTAAAAAAAGAAGATTTGTTTATATTCTACTTTGAGGGGCCCTTGATCCTAGTCATCAGGCAAAGCAAATTAATTGCTCTCCATGCCACTACCCTAAGTCTTTTTGTTTTTTGATAAGAAAAAACAATTGCCTCTAATAAAACTTAAACTCATGTCCTTGTACTCCCAAATACCATATCAAACTAGTGAGCCACTGACGCAGCAGAGATCTTCTAAACCAGTTGAACGAATCCATGAACAACTCAATCTAGGTCAGAACTTAAGCCAAAGTTTGAAAATTCTTTTATTTCAACCAAAAACTACGAATTACACCCAATAGATTGCTTAAATAGCGAAAACTTAAAATTTGCTAAAAATAGTAAAAAGTCCAAAAAAGCCCTAAACTGAAAACTAGACGAAAAATAGAAACAAATGCCGCAAATGGCAATAAAGACGAAAATTCCTAATGAAAGTTATAAGCAAAACAAAACTTTCCTAAAATAGCAAAATTGTCGTTTCGAAGGGCGAAACGATGGAATTTCACAGAAAAATGTCATAGTCATAGCATAGCAGTGAGTTGTGATCTCCACGCCGTTTCTAATAAACCCATGCCCCAAGAACGCCAAAAATCAAATGCCCAAACTTCGCCATTTGCAAAAATTACTAAAATGCCATCCTGTCATATCTTTCCATCATATTTTTCCAAGAATTTACAAGCTAATTCTTGAACTTCATCATTCTCCCTATGGTGGACAGAGTTCACCCTCAAATTTTCATCATCAGACGTATCCCCATAATAGGGAACAAGATGCTTAACATTAAATACATCAGCCGTGTGAATGTGACTTGGCAACTTCAATCTGTAAGCATTAGGATTAATTTTCTCAAGAACCTCCACAGGACCAATCTTTCGAACTGATAATTTGTTGTAATCACCCACAGAGAACCGGTCTTTAGTGAGAACTGCCCACACAAATTCACCCACTTCAAACTCCACGTGGCGCTTCTTTCGATCTGCATATTGTTTGTACTTGTCAGCAGCCTTCTGCAAGTTATCTTTGACAGATTGATGAATCTCTTGCAACCCACTAATAAAGTCTTCTGCCTTGCCATGCCATCTAGTCTTATTTGGCACTGGTAACAGATCAAGAAGACCTCAAAGTAGTACTGAATACACAACCTGAAAAGGACTAAACCTGGTACTTCGATTAATAGCATAGTTGTGTGCAAATTCTGCCAGGTTCAACTTGAAGTCCCAACTCCTGACATTCTCACCCACTAAGCTCCTCAAAAGATTGCCTTACGAACGGTTGATAACTTCAATCTGCCCATCTATTTGCAGATGATAAGCACTACTAAATTTCAGCTGCGTGTTCACCATAGCCCACAAACTACGCCAAAAATGGCTGAGGAATCTGGTGTTCCGATCTGAAACAATCGAGGTAGAAAGGCCATGCAATCTATACACCTCCCGAAAGAATAGCTAAGCCACCTTTACAACATCTGTGGTCTTCTTGCATGGGATGAAGTGAACCATCTTGGAAAAATGGTCAACCACCACAAAAATATAGTCATTACCCTGCTGTGTTCTAAGCAACCCCAGCACGAAATCCATGCTAATATCAACCCATGGCTGTTTTGGAATGGGCAAAGGCATATATAGACCGGCATTAGTTGCGGTAGCCTTCAAAAGCTGGCAAGTCCGGCACCGCTGTATATATCTGTCCACTTCCTTGCGAATGGTAGGCCAAAAGTAAGAGGCCTGCACTAGTTACAAAGTGCGATCACGCCCAACATGTCCCTCTCCATGTGACTCTCTAATAATCAGCAATCTCAAGCTGTAATTAGGAATGCAAAGCTAGTTGTTCCGAAATAAGAAACCCTCCAGGAGTATGTAATCAGTACACTCCCCACTCTGCACCTTCTCCATAATAGTAGCAAAGAAAGGATCAGTAGTAAACAAATCAGAGAAGTAGGAAAACCCAGGTACCTCAATGGTCATGCGGCTCAACAAACTTTTTCGTCTGCTTAGGGCATCGACAACTTTGTTGGTCACACCAGACTTGTGTTTCACCACAAAAGTAAAGCGCTCTAAATAGGCCACCCAAGAAGCATGTCTGGCCGAGACCTTGTTCTGCCCATGTAAGTGTCGTAATGCCTCATGGTCTGTAAACAGCACAAACTCTCAGTGAAAAAGATAATGCCGCCAATGTTTCACGGCTTGTACCACTGCATAGAACTCCACATCATATGTATTATACCTTAACTTCGCCTCAGACAGCTTCTCATTAAAATAGGCAACAGGCCTATTATTCTGACTCAAGACAACTCCAATGCCTACCTTGGATGCATTACTATGTAACTCAAATGGTAGGTAAAAATTTGGCAACACCAGAATGGGTGCAGTGGTTAACTGTACCTTGATCAGTTGGAATGCTCCATCTGCCTCGTTGCTCCACCCAAACTTAACGCCCGTCATACAGTCTGTAATTGGGGCCATGATACTGCTGAAATGTGGAATGAACCGCCTGTAGAATGAAGTCAACCCATGAAAGCTGCGAACCTAAGTGACTGTGGTGTTGGTCTAACAGAAACAATTAGGGGGTTTCAACCGATCCTTTCCGAAGAACTAGATGGTCTTCTTGAGCAGGCCTTTTATTTAGTATGTAACATCGATGAAGCTACCGCGAAGCCTATGAACTTAGACGGGGAGAGCAAATTGAAGAAATGACCTTAAATCTATGTATACTGACTCCTAATCGGATTGTCTAGGCCAAGTGCGGATGGCTTCTACTTTAGACTCATCAACCTGCAACCCTTCTCCAGAAATGACATATCCTAAAAAAAAGACCTTCGGTGTAAAAAATGAGCACTTCTTTATCGCAGCATAGAACTTCTCCCTGCGCAAGATAGTCAGAACATCTCGCATGTGCTAGAGGTGTTCCTCCTCGTTAGTACTGTATATCAATATATCATCAAAATATACCACAATACACTTGCCTATCAAAGGTCTCAAGCTCTGATTCATGACTCTCACGAAGGTGCTAGGTGCGTTTGACAACCCAAACGGCATGACTAACCACTCATGCAGCCCCTTCCTAGTTTTAAAAACAGTCTTCTACTCATCCCTAACTCTAATGCGAATCTGGTGGTACCCACTCTTCAAATCCAGTTTTGTAAAAATTTTTGCTCCATTTAATTGGTCAAGTAAATTATCCAAGCGAGGGATAGGAAAGCGATACCTGACGTAATCTTATTGATTGCTCTACTGACCACACACATCCACCAGGAGCCATCTTTCTTTGGTGTAAGGAGGGTTGGCACTGCACACGGACTCTAACTTTCACGGATGAATCCCTTCGCCAATAACGCTTCAACCTGTCTGCATAACTCCTCATGCTCACCGGGACTCATTCGGTAGTGTGGTCTATTAGGTAGTAAAGCACCAGGTTCAAGGTCAATCTGATGTTGAATATCACGCAATGGTGGCAGTCTTTCTGGCATCTCATAAGGGAAACATCACAAAACTCCTTCACAATAGGAATTGTAGTTTCAGGAACATCAATATCTCTATCTACCTCCTTTCCCATCAAGATGTAAACGACCTAAAAATCCTGTAATTCATCTTCAAATCTTGCCAAAGACAACAAATTGCTAGATTCTTTAGTAGGCTTAACTTCCTCTGGGTCCTTGACGGGTACTAGCAACATCTTCACTCCCTTGAACATAAGGGTGTATTTATTGGTTCTGCCATCATGCACAACTCCCCTATCAAACTGCCAAGGACGTCCCAGTAATAAGTGGCAAGCATCCATAGCCACAACATCACACCAGACTAAATCCTTGTAGTTAGCACCAATAGAAAAAGTCACC
This sequence comes from Stephania japonica, assembly GCA_039657345.1. NCBI lineage: Eukaryota > Viridiplantae > Streptophyta > Magnoliopsida > Ranunculales > Menispermaceae > Stephania > Stephania japonica. The sequence goes on along the minus strand of CM077563.1, from coordinate 14,433,546 downwards.
AAGGCGCGCTTTGACATATTCACCTCACCACCCTTCTTCAGCCAAGCTAGCTTGTAGGGTCTGGGGTGTTGTTCAGTTGCAAGGCCCAACTTCTGAACTGCTTCAACTGAGACGATATTCTCGCAATTGCCTACATGAATCATGAACCTGCAAACCTTGCCTAAGATGGTACACTTGGACTGAAAGATGTTATTCCACAGCCACTCATCATCAGCGACAGCTCTAGGAGTCATACAAGAACGCCTTACAACTAAGGCAGTACCCACATCTCCAGTCACGACCTCCTCTTCTGTGTTGTCAGAAGTATCAAACGCTGGTTCTGCAGTGATGTTGGCTTCTTCCCCTTCGTCTTCCTCCTCGTTCACAATAAAGAGAGCCTTCTTCCCTTTACATTCTAACTTCCTGTGACCAATTTTGCCACAACCGAAGCATTTAATCCCACTAATACTAATTCTGTTTGTGCGACTAGCAGGGTTAATTGCAGCGATATTACCTCCAGTATTGGATGTCCCAACACTAACATTACTGGAAGCATTACTCACACCCCGACGCTGTTGTTTCTCCACCAACAATGGTCGCTGGTGCGTTGCAGATAAGGAAGTCGGATCAAACATGTTGACGACATCTTGGATCTGTGTTGAGAAATGTGCCCTAGGTCTATCCATTAATAATCTTTATGAATACATTTTAGTTAATAAAATAGAGGATTTCATTTGCTGTTTATTATAATGGATTTGCATATTTACATTATAATAAGATCCATGGGTATTTACAAAAATATCCTAAATGTCCCTAGTCGATTATTATACTGGGAACTATAATGAATTAAGACTAATGTGAGTCTTGATTGATGATCATACGATGATCATACGTATAGGAATACGAATCAAGATCATGAATACTTGTTAGGGAACAAAGTACTGGATCGACCCGCTATGAGAACATCACATGGATTAAGTCATAGTTGTTTCTCATGATATGTATATTATTCAGTCATCTGACTTGAGATTACCAGAGACTTCAACATTAGGAATACAGTGATTTGACACAATCAAACATTGTCTTTAATCGGACGATTATAAAGGTTGTGATTGGTTACTGTATGAATAATGTGATGAAGTTGTGCAATCGAGATAGAATTTGTCCCTCTCATATAGAGAGAGATATCCAGTGGATCCCTCGATGTATTAGACTGTTAAAAGGCCTAGTCTAAGTGAATTGATATTGATCAATGTCACTTGGATGTTTTCAGTCTACCTAGAGATCGAGACTAGTACGATTGAACATGTTGGATGACAATTCCATGCCTTATGTTTGATCAAAAGGATATCGTATAACAAAAGGATGTTATATATACACTATTGATTAGGTTGTATCGATTTGATATTCGTACAACTTAGGTAATCATAATGTCTTGCTAGAGGCCGCTTATGATTTGTATATCAAAATATGTTTTGGTACAATGCCAACGTTGTATAAGCCTATTGGGTCGCATACTAAGAATGGTTTTGGGAGATTTTCAAATGGTTCAGAAAAACGAATTTTATATGATAAAATTCATGACAGAAACGTTCTTGTAGTGTATTACACTTATACTTATTTAAGTAGGGATATATGTGTAATTTACTTAACCGTCTATATACAAGAGTTGTACAAATAGACGCTTTGAGTTAGAATACAAGTACAAGAAAGATTAAAAAGGGCTAAAACTCTATTTTCGTTTTAAAAAACGACTTAGGGTTTTTGGTATGTTCTGGATCGTTTGGAGAGAAACAAAAAGGTTTGGTTTTCTCTCGAAGCTAGCACTTCAAATCTCGGTCGTCGTTCGTGTGTGGACTGTTGATAGAGGGCGTTCTTCGTTGGCAGCGCCTTAGAGATCAATTAACCTTCAGAAAGGTACATTGCGACTAATGTATGATTAAGTTTTTCATAGTTTAAACGTTTTAATGGAATCAAATTCGGATCCTGTTAGGGTTTTTCTCAAAATTCTTTTGTAATCTCCGTTGCGAATGAACCCCAAACACCAACAATCTGCACCATCAATCCACCAATATATCGCGCCACTAATTGGTCGTTAGTCTCCTGCAGTTCGTTTCTAGCGACTAACTGATAAAACTCAGTAGTGTAATCATCTACTGACTTTACCCCTTGTCTCAGATTCTGCAACCTCTAATACATAAGGCGTTGGGAATTGTAAGGCAAGAACTCAACCCGTAAGTATTTTTTCATCTTCTCCCACGAAATGATCTTCGCCTTTCCATTCCTATTCCACATCAACTTCTGCTGTTGCCACCAAGCCGTGGCCCTGTTGCGGAATCTGGTCGCAACTAGTTGCACACGCTTATCTTCGGGCACACCTTTGAATTCTAGGACTTCTTCAACTGACGCCAGCCAGTCTAAGAATTCTTCTAGTTGAAGGGTGCCATAGAATTCTAGGACCTCCGTCTTCATCCCAGACTCCCACCGCCTGCGATCATCCTCAACTGCTCGCGGCGTACATCGCCTCCTTGGTGCCTCAACATACTCATCCTCCCATTCGGTAGAAGAATCTCCTACTGGTTCATCACCAATAGAATCCTTTCGATAGTTACGGATACGATTCATATTATGACCTAACAACTGATCGATTCTGGCAGTTAATTGTTCTACCACCATGCCCATGCATTGGTTAATCAATTGGTCAATTTGTCGATTCAGATTGTCACGGTCATACACCTCCTCGATACGCTGCTAATTCCTCTTCGGCGGCATGATTTCTCCAATCACGCTGAAGAAGGCTCTGATACCAACTGATACAGCAGAGATCTTCTAAACCAGTTGAACAAATCCACGAACAACTCGATCTAGGTCAGAACTTAAGCCAAAATTCGAAAATTCTTTTATTTCAGCAAAAAACTACGAATTACACCTAATAGATCGCTTCAATAGCGAAACCCTAAAATTTGCCAAAAATAGTAGAAAGTCCAAAAAAGCTCTAAATTGAAAACTAGACGAAAAATAGAACCAAATACCGCAAACGGCAATAAAAACAGAAATTCCTAATGAAAGTTATAAGCGAAACAAAACTTTCCTAAAATAGCAAAATTGTTGTTTCGGAGGGCGAAACGATGGAATATCGCCGAAAAACGTCGTAGTCACAGCATAGCAGTGAGTTGTGATCTCCACGTCGTTCCAATAAACGCATGCCCCCAAAACGCCAAAAATTAAACGCCCAAACTTTGCCATTTGCGGAAATTACTAAAATGTCACCCTGTCATATCTTTCCATCATATTTTTCCAAGAATTTACAAGCTAATTCTTGGACTTCATCAGCCACCCCATTGATTGGTCTTTCTTTCTTTTTTTTTTTTTTTTTTAGTTTGACTTAACCCTAAATCCTTCTTTGATTTGTGCAGTTTTGTCATAACCATAGTTTCGATCAGTACTTAATAATTTCCTTATTAATAAATTCAAAGTATGGCTTTAAGGAATTTGAAATCATTATATTTTTGGTTGTACTGGTGCACATCATCGATCAGCTTTTGTCTATTTCCTTGTTAGTTGTTACAAGGAGGCATGAAGGTGGAGACTGAAAGCTGATGATAAAGTCATGATAAATGTTTTGTTTTAAAAGGCTAGATGCATGTCCATGGTCTATGCTCCACACTAGCTTATAGCCATGCATAAATGTGGGGTAATATTGGAGAGTTTTTTTTTTTTCTTTTTTTTATTTTATTTTAACGGCAGGTTAGCTATTTTGGTCACCAGAAGTGGTATGTATATATATTTCGCAAATTCTTGTGCAATTCATACACGATATGCACTTATTGGTGCATCTCTTGATGTCTTGCATCGATCAACTAGATGTGCACATGAGGGACACCAACAATGTCTTTTGTCGGTTACATTAATAGCATTACAATAAATCTACTTGGACTCATGAGTCCGGACTCATAGGGAGGTTATTAAATTTTTTATACATATTTAAGGGGTATAATAAAAATTTTACAAGTGATTATGGTTGTTTCATTAATTGTTCGAGGGTGTATTTGAAATTAAAAAAAGTTTTGAGTCCGGACTCACGAGTCCAAATAGCACTGCCCATAGCATTATCTGTTCTTTTATTTTCTTGATATCAGCATCACCTGTTCTTATAATTATATGCATTGCTGTTTTTTTTTTTTTTTTGAAAACTATTGGTGTTTATTTTCACGGCAAATACTTGTCACTTTGACTACCCGCATCTTTGGTTGATCCCTGAACACTTTTTTCTTAACAATATTAATGGACACACTTAGCCACACGATGTGCAGGCACGTGCGCGTGCATGTCAGACTTGCGTGCCCAACCTACGTCACACAACAGTTCTCTATCTTTTATGTATATATATATATATATATATATATATATATATATATATATATATATATATATATTTTAGAATTATCTTTGGTTTTTGCTTGTGCAATTTTTACTTATTTGCATTAAATTATTGTTCTGAAAAGACTTAAAAAGAAAAATAGTTTATAATTCAAAAAAAAAAGTTAGTGTTTTAAAATTGTCTTGGAAGTATGTTCATTTATGAGGATTTAATACATTCTGTGACAACTGTTTAGTGACTACTTATATCAACCTGCAATTTCCATATTTATGAAAGGCTCCTTTTTGTCTTCTTGTTATCACAACTGTTTTGGTCGTCTTTAGTACATTTTTACCCTCCCATCCGACCAAGGTGCACATGCTACATACAGAACCTTCGGATGAAGTTCAAGAATTAGCTTATGATGGAAAGATATGACAGGATGGCATTTTAGTAATTTCCGCGAAGTTTGGGCGTTTGATTTTTGGCGTTCTGAAGGCATGGGTTTATTGGAAACGGTGTGGAGATCACAACACACGGCTATGCCGTGACAACGACATTTTTCGGCGACATTCCATCGTTTCGCCCTCTGAAACGGCAATTTTGCTATTTTTGGAAAGTTTTATTTCGTTTATAACTCTCATTAGGAATTTCCGTTTTTATTGCCGTTTGCGGCGTTTGTTTCTATTTTTCGTTTAGTTTTTAGTTTAGGACTTTTTGAACTTTTTACTATTTTTGGCAAATTTTAGGGTTTTGCTATTTAAGCAATCTATTGGGTGTAATTCGCAGTTTTTGCTGAAATAAAATGATTTTTGAACTTTGGCTTAAGTTCTGACCTAGATTGAGTTGTTCGTGGATTCGTTCAACTGGTTTGGAAGATCTCCGCGTCGGTCGCTTGGTATCGTAACACGTTTCAGCGTGATTGGAGAAATCATGCCGCCGAAGAGGAACCAGCAGCGTATCGAGGAGGTGTATGACCGTGACAATCTGAATCGACAAATTGGCCAATTGATTGACCAACGCATGGGCGCGGTGGTAGAACAATTAACTGCCATAATCGATCAGTTGTTTGGTCAGAATATGAATCGTATCCGTAACCATCGAAAGGAACTCATTGGTGATGAATCGTAGGAGATTCTTCTACCGAAGGGGAGGATGAGTATGTTGAGGAACCGAGGAGGCGCTACAGGCCGCGTGCAGTTGAGGATGATCGCAGGCGGTGGGAGTCTGGGATGAAGACGGAGATCCCAGAATTCCATGGCACCCTTCAACCGGAAGAATTCTAAGACTGCCTGGCGTCAATTGAAGAAGTCCTAGAATTCAAAGGTGTGCCCGAAGACAAGCGTGTGCAACTGGTTGCGACCAGATTCCGCAACAGGGCCATGGCTTGGTGGCAACAGCAGAAGTTGGTGCGGAATAGGAATGGAAAGGCGAAGATCACCTCGTGGGAGAAGATGAAAAAACACTTGTGGGCTGAGTTCTTGCCTTACAATTTCCAACGCCTTATGTATCAGAGGTTGCAGAATCTGAGACAAGGGGCAAAGTCAGTAGATGATTATACTACTGAGTTTTATCAATTAGTCATTAGAAACGAACTGCAGGAGACTAACGACCAATTAGTGGCGCGGTATATTGGTGGACTGAGGGTGCAGATCCAAGATGTCGTCAACATGTTTGATCCGGCTTCCTTATTCATGCGCGCACCAAATGAGCATTGTTGGTGGAGAAACAACAAATCGGGGTGTGAGTAATGCTTCCAATAATGTTAATGTTGGGACAACCAATACTGGGGGTAATATCGCTGCAATTAACCCTGCTAGTCGCACAAACAGACCTAGCACTAGTGGGATTAAATGCTTCGGTTGTGGTGAAGTTGGTCACAGAAAGTCAGAATGTAAAGGGAAGAAGGCTTTCTTTATAGAGAACAAAGAAGAAGACAGAGGGGAAAAGGCCAACATCACTGCAAAACCAATGTTTGACACTTCTGACAACACAGACGAGGAGGTCGTGACTGGAGATGTGGGTACTGCCTTGGTTGTAAGGCATTCTTGTATGACTCATAGAGCTGTCGTTGATGATGAGTGGCTGCGGAATAACACCTTTCAATCCAAGTGTACCATCTTAGGCAAGGTGTGCAGGTTCATGATTGATGCAGGCAGCTGCGAGAATATCGTCTCAGTTGAAGCGGTTCAGAAGTTGGGCCTTGCAACTAAACAACACCCGAAACCTTACAAGTTAGCTTGGCTGAAGAAGGGTGGTGAGGTGAAGATGTCGAAGCGTGCCTTGGTGACTTTTTATATTGGTGCTAACTACAAGGATTCAGTCTGGTGTGATGTTGTGGCTTTGGAGGCTTGCCACTTGTTACTGGGACGTCCTTGGTAGTTTGATAGGGGAGTTGTGCATGATGGCAGAACCAATAAATACACCCTTATGTTCAAGGGAGTGAAGATTGTTCTAGTACCCGCCAAAAACCCGGAGGAAGTTAAGCCTACTAAAGAATCTAGCAGTTTGCTATCTTTGGCAAGATTTGAAGATGAATTATAGGATTCTGAGGTCGTTTACATCTTGATGGGAAAGGAGGTAGATAAAGATGTTGATGTTCCTGAAGCTGCAATTCCTATTGTGAAGGAGTTTTGTGATGTTTTCCCTGATGAGATGCCAGAAGGATCGCCACCATCATGTGATATTCAACATCAGATTGACCTTGAACCTGGTGCGTCACTACCTAATAGACCACACTACCGAATAAGTCCCAGTGAGCATGAGGAGTTGCGCATCCAGGTTGAAGAGTTATTGGCGAAGGGATTCATCCATGAAAGTCTGAGTCCGTGTGCAGTGCCAGCCCTCCTTACACCAAAGAAATATGGCTCTTAGCGGATGTGCGTGGACGGTAGAGCAATCAATAAGATTACTGTCAGGTATCGCTTTCCTATCCCTCGCTTGGATGATTTACTTGACCAATTGAGTGGAGCGAAGATTTTTACAAAACTAGATTTGAAGAGTGGGTACCACTAGATTCGCATTAGAGTTGGGGATGAGTGGAAGACTGCTTTTGAAACTAGGGAGGGGCTGTATAAGTGGTTAGTCATGCCGTTTGGGTTGTCAAACACACCTAGCACATTCATGAGAGTCATGAATCAGAGCTTGAGACCTTTGATAGGCAAGTGTGTTGTGGTATATTTTGATGATATATTGATATACAGTACTAATGAGGAGGAACACCTCCAGCACGTACGAGATGTTTTGACTATCTTGCGCAGGGAGAAGTTCTATGCTGCGATGAAGAAGTGCTCATTTTTGACACCGAATGTCCTTTTTTTAGGCTATGTCATTTCTGGAGAAGGGTTGCAGGTTGATGAGTCTAAAGTAGAAGTCATCCGCACTTGGCCTAAACCCACCATAGTCACGGAGGTTCGCAGCTTTCATGGGTTGGCTTCATTTTATAGGCGGTTCATTCCACACTTCAGCAGTATCATGGCCCCAATTACAGATTGTATGACGGGCGTGAAGTTTGGGTGGAGCAACGTGGCAGATGAAGCATTCCAACTGATCAAAGTACGGTTAACCACTGCACCCATTCTGGTGTTGCCAGACTTTCACCTACCATTTGAGTTACATAGTGATGCATCCAAAGTAGGCATTGGAGCTGTCTTGAGTCAGAATAATAGGCTTGTTGCCTATTTTAGTGAGAAGCTGTTTGGGGCGAAGTTGAGGAATAGCACATATGATGTGGAATTCTATGCAGTGGTGCAAGCCGTGAAGCATTGGCGGCATTATCTTTTTCACAGAGAGTTTGTGCTGTTTACAGACCATGAGGCATTGCGACACATATATGGGCATAACAAGGTCTCGGCCAGACATGCTTCCTGGGTGGCCTATTTGGAGCGCTTTACTTTTGTGGTGAAACACAAGTCTGGTGTGACCAACAGAGTTGTCGATGCCCTGAGCAGACAAAAAAGTTTGTTGAGCCGTATGACCATTGAGGTACTTGGGTTTTCCTACTTCTCTGATTTGTTTACTACTGATCCTTTCTTTGCTACTATTGTGGAGAAAGTGCAGAGTGGGGAGCGTACTGATTATACACTCCAGGAGGGTTTCTTATTTCGGGGCAACCAGCTTTGCATTCCTAATTGCAGCTTGAGATTGCTGATTATTAGAGAGTTGCATGGGGAGGGACACGTTAGGCGTGATCGCACTTTGCAACTAGTACAGGCCTCTTACTTTTGGCCTACCATTCGCAAGGAAGTGGATAGGTATGTACAGCGGTGCCGGACTTGCCAGCTTTCAAAGGGTACCGCAACTAATGCCGGTCTATATATGCCTTTGCCCATTCCAACACAACCATGGGTTGATATTAGCATGGATTTCGTGCTGAGGTTGCCTAGAACACAGCGGGGGAATGATTTTTATTTTTGTGGTGGTTAACCGTTTTTCCAAGATGGTTCACTTCATCCCATGCAAGAAGACCACAGATGCTGTAAAGGTGGCTCAGCTGTTCTTTCGGGAGGTGTATAGATTGCATGGCCTTCCTACCTCAATTGTTTCAGATTGGGACACCAGATTCCTCAGCCATTTTTAGCACAGTTTGTGGGCTATGGTGAACATGCAGCTGAAATTTAGCAGTGCTTATCATCCGCAAACAGATGAACAGACTGAAGTTGTCAACCGTTCGTTAGGTAATCTTTTGAGGAGCTTGGTGTGTGAGAATGTCAGGAGTTGGGACTTCAAGTTGAGCTAGGCAGAATTTGCACACAACCATGTTGTTAATCGAAGTACGGGTTTAGTCCTTTTCGTGTCAGTGTATTCAAGACTACCTCGAGGTCCTCTTGACCTATTACCAAGTGCCAAATAAGACTAGATGGCATGGCAAGGCGAAGACTTTGTTAGTGGGTCATGCAGAGATTCATCAATCTGTCAAAGATAACTTGCGGAAGGCTGCTGACAAGTATAAACAATATGCAGATCGGAAGAAGCGTCACGTGGAGTTTGAAGTGGGTGACTTTGTGTGGGCAGTTCTCACTAAAGACCGGTTCTCTGTGGGTGATTACAACAAATTGTCGGTTGAAAGATTGGTCCTGTGGTGGTTCTTGAGAAAATTAATCCTAATGCTTACAGATTGAAGTTGCCAAGTCACATTCGCACGGCTGATGTATTTAATGTCAAGCATCTTGCTCCCTATTATTGGGATACGTCTGATGATGAGAATTCGAGGGCGAATTCTGTCCACCATGGGGAGAATGATGAAGTCCAAGAATTAGCTTATGATGGAAAGATATGACCGGATGGCATTTTAGTAATTTTCGCGAAGTTTGGGCGTTTGATTTTTGGCATTCTGAGGGCATTGGTTTATTGGAAACGGCGTGGAGATCACAACTCACGGCTATGCCGTGATAATGACGTTTTTTGGCGAAATTCCATCGTTTCGCGCTCCGAAACGGCAATTTTGCTATTTTTGGAAAGTTTTATTTCGTTTATAACTCTCATAAGGAATTTCCGTTTTTATTGCCGTTTGCGGCGTTTGTTTCTATTTTTCGTCTAGTTTTTAGTTTAGGGCTTTTTGGACTTTTTACTATTTTTGGCAAATTTTAGGGTTTCGCTATTTAAGCGATCTATTGGGTGTAATTCGCAGTTTTTACTGAAATAAAAGAATTTTTGAACTTTGACTTAAGTTCTGACCTAAATCGAGTTGTTCGTGGATTCGTTCAACTGATTTGGAAGATCTCCGCTACGTCACCTTCTCACAAAACAGATTGCTTAAACGATCCTCTTATCTCATACACTCCATTTGAATCTCTGTCAGAGTGTAGGAGATCGATGTATAAAACCCACCAATGCCACCATGCATTTTAGTGACTTTTTTAAAAAGGAATATATAACTTGGGTGTATATATAAAATTAATTAATATGCAAGCCTCAAGTTCAAAGGAATATATAACTTGGGTGTATATATAAAATTAATTAATATGCAAGCCTCAAGTTCAAGTATTTGGGTGGGGGAGCGATAGAGAATTAATCCACTCCATATAGGTTCAAGTGGGTAGATGTTGGGGGAAAGTTGTCTTTTTATGGGTAAATTCCCTCATTGGATTTTTTTTCTTTTCTTGAACAAAAGTCTTCATTTGATGTAGCCATCTGGCACATTAATTGCTCTCTGGATCCCTTTTCTAGAATATACACATCCAAAGTAATTAAGTTCAGACCAAAGATACTTCGAATTTTAGTTTGGTGATTGAATATTGCAAAGAGATGCTAAGGATGTGGAATTCAATCGAATTTGTTTTGTTATTAAATCAGCAAATTTAGCGGCCCATTATATTGTACGTGAAGCTAATTTTGTGTCTGATCGGAGGAAGTAGAGTGTTTTACCCACTTTTCTTAAAAATGTAGTTGCTAATTATTTGAAATAAAATGATCTATTTGAGACTCAAAAAAAAAGAAAGCTAAGAAATAAGGTTATCGATTTTTTCTTAAGAAAAGGACATCATCCATTTAGAAAAGGCATTATGACTTATCAAATGATTTCTTACAAGCGACCCATCAACACACCATTTTTGTGATGACATTTAAAGTAATTTTTTTTTGTTTAATCATTTCATCAAGCACTTAAAGTGTCACTACTAAAAAAATATTGTAATTTCATACCACAACAATTTATTTCCATTTCCATACATTATTTGAATTTTTAATATCATCCATCTTGTATAAATCAATGGTTCTAAATTAATTAAGCATTCCGAAATAGTCGTGCCCTAGTAAGGGGTGGTGGTATAGGCACCAATTTTTTTATAAAGACGCCTGTATTATATGTAATTTATGTGAGGCACCCTGTCAATTTGAGGTGCCTTAATTTAGCCATGCCCCTGAGTAAACCCAAATTATTCGGTCAATCATTAAGTCTCAATTTTCTTCAATGCATAAACACATTATTCAATTTTCTTCAATACCTCAATTTTCCAGTTGTTTTTTGTCTAGTGGGCTCAAAAGTGGGGTTACAATATGCACAGAAAAAAAATGAGGATTACAGAAGTTGCTCCTTTCGTTTAGTATTGATTTGAGACCATTATATTTTCATGATTCACTGCTGCACGTCACCGGATCAGCCGTTTGTCTATATCCAGAAGATCATACTCTCTTCAAGCAGTGTCCCCAGCTACACTACTTTTTGTTTTTGACAGAATTACTACAATACTTTTTTACTTTCATAGAGTTACAAATACAAGGAAAGTTTTGTAGTTTGTCATTAAAGTTTACATTCTGTAACACTTTAGTCACTAAATTTTATTTTGTAACAAAACAATTATCAAACTTTTTAGAATATTTCACTAAAGTCACTCTGCTCTCTTTTCAATTATTTTTTCGATGACAGAGTATGACCGTGCTTATGTGTCTTGACTGAGATTCTTACTATTTTTCTTCAACATGCATTCTTTCTAAGCAAGAACAATTCTTTTCAATGTGTCAAAAATAATGTCTCAAGAAACACATCACAAAAATAATTAATTTTATGAGGTTGGCAGCACTTGGCTTGTAGTGGACTCATCAGGATTAAGGGATTGTGTATTTCTGGGTGGAACAAACATTCTCTTTAGCCTTTGATTTGGTCTCTTTCTTATTCCTAATAGTCTCCCACTATCCACCATATGACATAACAGCCTTTTTATCCAGAACTTATATGGGGTGCATCAAAAGAAAAAGATAACGGCACGCCACCGTGCACGATATCTCTAAAATGGCGATGTGCAATTGCCCCTACATCTTCTGTGAGTAGGGATGTCAATGGGTAGGGTATGGGGTGGGTACACCTCACCCATATCTGTCCCATCATATTGGTGTCCTACCCATACTTTATTCTTTTATCCTATTTTTTGGGTGAGGCGGGTATATGTATTATCCGTCTGCGTAATAGGGTACCCGTGGGTATCGATGCTCATTACTAATTAAAATGATATTAAAAATTTTAAAATTTTAAAAAGAGTAAAATAAAATTTTTGAGCCTAGCATATCAATAGAACCTACACACTATATTATTTCTATAATTATTACAAAGCACAAATAAAAATATTCGTTGTCTCTAATAATTATTATAAAATCTGAAATATAGTCTTCATTTAAACAAAAAAAAACTTCAATCTTCAAAAACTAGAAGAAAGCACCTTCAATCTTCCACAATAGACATATCGATCATAATAATAAAACCAAGTTAGTATTCATATCAAACAAAAAAATCAAATTTGATTTTGTGGTTTATAGGTTGATTTCGTGAAAAGAATTCACATCTCATATGAAATAAATTAGTAATTTTCTTGATGTAAGTAAATTAGTTAGTACTTAGTAGTAGTGTATATATACTATGTAGTCCTAATTTCAACAAAAAAGGAATGTATGAATTTTAAAAACAAAAAATATAGCGTATAAATATGAAGTTATGATATATAATTATAATAATATATAATATAAATAGGTATGTGGGGCGGGTAATTGGGTAAATGGGGTAGGTAGGTGTTAATATTCTTACCCTACTCATACCCACTGTGGTATTTCATTCATAAACACATACCCTTACCCAATGTATGTCGAGTCAGGTATTACCCTATCTATTAAGGTCGGATACCCATGGGTCCAATTGACATCCCTAGGTGGGAGGAGTGAGTTTACATCTCCTACATCATTAAATTCTATGGTTAAATGATTAAGAAGTTAGTAGATGTAAATTAAAAGAACTCTCACTCTGTAACACTTTTTTGTGAATAACTCAATTACTGTTAGTAGTAATTTCATTTATCTTAATTAATCACGATTGTTCACTGCTTGCCGTGTATGATAAGTCAGAAATTCCATCTAAAGCTATCTAGGACTCTACGAGTTCATTTTTAACAAACAAAAAAAAAAAAAAAGAAAAAAAAATCACGAGTGTTTACGAATGTTTGAACAGTAAAGCAGAGTTGAGTTCACTTGTAAATTAGAATACTCTATCCTGCCCAATTGCAACTCTTCGGATCTGATACCTTTGACAAAAAAAAAAAAAAAAAAGGAACATGTATCTCAACTAGAAACTATCTAATTAACTTGCAGTTTTACACCACCAGACAAATCAATAACTCACTGACACAACTTAATCGTTGATGCACATTAGAGTTTTTTAGTCAATTCAGATACATATTTTTCTTAATGATGAACCAATTCAAATACATATTGGAATTGGGTCTGAATTGAAAGACATATCTAAGATTTCAAGGCCAATTTATGAATCAAATATATACTTATCTAAATATGTCTTTCAATTCAAGAAGGCATCCTGTTAAGAGAAAATGACATATATACACTATAAGAATATATCAGAGCCTATAATGATTTAGAGTTTGAAAGAAGTAGAAGGATTCACTGATTCAAAGGCATATGATTCTAAGATAAAAATGTAAAATAGCTAATTGGGACGCATTCTAAAAAAAAAAAATGCTACCAGGACATGTTCTTCACGTCCCAACGTTTCTTGTTTTCTTGTGCAGTTTATTTCACTGTCAATGCGAGTAAAGCTCCACTTGATTACTGGAAGAGATGTGATGAGCACGACTGGAGAGATATATGGTAGAGGACTAGTAAAAGACTAGTGGCAGCTGTGTTACTGGAAGCTAAACAGTTTAAAGGAAGGAGACGGATGGAACTGACAGGCAACTGGAGCTGCCTGGGGTAATGATTCTGATAATTTTTGCTGTTTAATTATTGTTTGGGGACAATGGGTTATCTTTGGAATGGTAAATGACAGAAACGTTTCAATCTGTTGGGTGGAGTTCTTTGACGGTACAGGGAGAGGATGACAGTAACAAATACGACAGGACACTACTGCTTTTTTTTGCTCTTGTTTGGTTAGAGGTAGAGATATCTCTCAAAGATAATTTACAGGGAGTTGAGATCAAATCTTGTTTAGTTGTCCAACTCTAAGTTATCTCCCAACTTACAGGGAAGGATGTTAAATATCTTCCTGAGAGTTATATGGACACAATTGCCCCTTACAAATCCCCTAGGGAGATGACTCCTAAAAGACAATATGGAGGAAGTTGACTCCCTAACCACATTTTTATTAGATACTAATGCCGACGATAACGATCCACTCTATAGTCGATCTTCAAATAAATGAGACTCCTAGCTAGAGACTAAAGCAGGCAGCAATCTTTAGAACAAACACCGAATGATCCTTCAAATTCAACTTCCCCAAGTGCCATTTCCCTTCAACACTGTCAAGCTTGAAAACCCAACAAAAATTGTCAAATCAATCCATCCTTACGAACTATATCTCAATTATTGTATGTTCGATAGGGTGACATACCATTGCTACAAACATTGACTAGGTTGAAATTCTTTGATCAAAATAGCGATGTTTGTGAACGCATCTAGATGCAAGAATCCAAAGGACACCAACAATGCTGTAACAAAGGTATGTTACTCAATCAGTTTCCGAAGTAATCATGATGCTGAATCTCTTGAGAAACTTAATTAGTAGGAAAATGATAATCTAACACACTTTGAGCGCACATTTGGAGCGCACACTTTGTCTTTTAACCCATTTATGGCTATTTCTTGTCTCCGGCCTATATCTAACAAAACACCATAAATAAACTAAAAGACAAAATGTGCACCCCAAGTATGCGTCCAAAGTGGGTCATTTTATTATTTTCCTAATTAGTAAACATCATGCCTAGCCGTTGTTGAGTTGCATCTTGTTTTTCTTTTTTTTTTTTTCAAAGATTATTTGCATCCTCAATGCACAATTCCAAAACAATTTTTGGGCTTTCCCCCAAGATCATAAGCTCTAGAAATAAAGTGACTGCACCAGCTCCTACCCCTATTAATTTTATGGTAAAAAGAATCAACAATCACCTTTAATCTGTCCAATATATATAGTGTAGCCTGCAAGATGTATATGAAGGTGAACACATAAATAGTACAAAAACATGATTCAGAAGGCAGAGTATGTTGGTGGGATTTCCAAAATTTGGTGCGAAATAGAAGAAAAACTTGATGCAATTGATCGAGGCTTGAGTTATACTCAATGTCCTTAAGACTATTTCGTCCTGCTATGGTGCTCACGGTCTAATGACGATAGTCTCCCAAGATACAACGATCATACTAGTGATTTGTAGCACTCCAAATCACTAGTCTACGAACCAATCTATGATTCAATACTCTCTCTGACTCAAAAGCATGTAAAATAGAGAAAGACATTTCGATTTGACCTATTTGCTTTTTCTTCTAATTATATATATATTTTTTTAAAACAATCCATCAAGTGAATATATATAGACTTTATGTGTCTATTAGAAAAAGACACACCTCTTGGTGAATAGATACACCTTTTGGTCTATTATGTCTCTACACAATAGTACACACATTTTCACATAATTTTCATTCAAATTATAAACAATTAAATAATATAATTAATTGTTCCAACAGAGTAAGAAGTGGGAACTCAAAGACCTGATTTTGCATTTCATTAAGACGATGAATAATTAAGCTTGAAAACCTCAAAACATTATCCCTGCGGTGGATTCCCACGTACATTAGAAGAACTCAAAGCAATCATCAATTCCCCGTCCACTTCAACCAAATTAATCACGGGGTTGAAGTGTTTCTTTATGATGTAGATTTCGCGAAGCAGCATTATGGCAAGACAATAATCTTTGCGAGGAGGGCGATAACAACTGTCACAGGGCCAATGAAAGAGGGGTTTTTCACTAGAAAATTTTTTTCTCTCAATTGAACCTGTGGTGCCTAAGGGCCACCTTAGTTCAGCACACCAATACTCGAATTAAAGGAACAGAAAGCAATAGGCAACAAGGAAACGTTTTTATTAGCTCTCAATTGGGAATACAACTGTGGAACTCTATACTTCCCCAAGCTCAGAGCCCTTGGCTTTAGAGACTAGCTATTAGGTAGTTACATAACCAACTAGGATACATGTTCAGTGTACATCGATCCATAAACCTGATAAAACACCACTCCCTTAGTGGTCAAGGCAGTTGCCGAACTGCCTTGTTCCCTTGCTGCCATCTGGTTCCATAACCGCCTCCATTATTGGGTCAATTACTACATGCTCCATGTATTCGGGACAAGCCTGGACGTGGCTTGGTCATGGCCTGGCCATAACCAAGGTAGTTCCCCAACTACCTCAACTTGGTCTCCCCATGTTTTAAGGAACGTGGTCCATGCTTCTCTAAGGGACAGGGACTACGTCTTGTGGTGCCTGGCCGTGTCCAGACACGTTGGGTGCTAAGTCGGGGCTCGATCGAGTCCCACTGGCTCGGGGTGGCCAGACCATGGTCCGTGGGTCTTCGCCTTGGCATGGTGCCCAAGGCATGCTCGAAGGCCTTCCTTGTCACTCTTGCCCATGCCACCCCTAGGAGAGAGCCCACCTCCCCTTATAGTAGATGTTAAGCTGTTTCCCCAACTCCAATAGGAAACATCCCAAAATGAGACCAAACATACTTTGACCAGGGTCAACGTTAGGGTCAAGGAAAGTCAACTGTGCCAAGGTCTTGCCTTTGCTCGTGCCAAGGCATATGCCGTGCCCGCTAAGGTACATACCGTGCCACACCGTGCTCGCTTAGGTAAATGCTGTGCCACACCGTGCTTGTCACGGTATGCTCCGTGTCACCTCGCGCTCGTCACGATACGCCCCGCGTCACCCCGCGCGCTTAGGTAAATGCCGTGCCACACCGTGCTTGTCACGGTATGCTCTGTGCACCTCGCGCTCGTCACGATACGCCCCGCGTCACCCCGCGCCCACTAAGGTACGCGACGTGCCAAACCTAGCCCACACCGTGCCAAACCTTGCCCACACCTTACCAAACCTTGCCAATCCTTGCCCGCACCTTGCCAAACCTTGCCTACACCTTGCCAAGCCTTGCCCACTTAGGTATGAGCCTTGCCAAGCCTTGCCCACTTAGGTATGAGCCATGCACTAAACCCCAATCCGTCTTTGGAGTCCCCGAAACCTCCCGAGTCCACCGAGACTCGGTCATTTGTTGAGTTATCATGCTGCCCAGCCCAGCCCAGCATGCTCAGATCCAACTTATTGGGGTAGTAACACCAACCACCATGAACATTTACTTCTTTGCAAACAAAAATCAAACCAAAATAATGCACTGCATGAAGTTTTCCTTGATGGAAGACGATATCGGCAAAACCACTTCCATACATACGTAGTCCTTGATCAAAAGTGAAATGTACTTTGGTCCAGGCCTTGTCGCCCAATCTCATGAATGCCAACTTATTGCGATACTTATTGCAGTTGTAGATAACACCAAACATCATATCCTTCTTGATCAACGGACCTGGACAAGAGACCACGATTTTGTGTATGCTGAATTTTGATTTTGCATTTTTGCGTATCCTAAATTTAACCTGTACTGGATATGACAGAAGAATATAGATCAATGACAATGGATTCCAAACTTGAATCTCTCTCTCGTTCATCACTAATAATTAATTCTTTTTCACTCAACTTGTAGGATACACAAATCTCGACCCCCTAGTCTATATTAATCTTTTACTAAGATAACGACGGCCCAGATTAACTACATAACAACTCCAAAAAAAAAAAAATAAAAAACAATAACTAACTAACTGTATAACAGATCATGTCAAATTGGAGTCGAAATAGGATTCTATAGAGAGAGAGAGAGAGAGAGAGAGAGAGAGAGAGAGAGAGAGAGAGAGAGAGAGAGAGAGAGAGAGAGAGAGAGAGAGAGAGAGAGAGAGAGAGAGAGAGAGAGAGAGAGAGAGAGAGTGTGATTTTATTTTTTTTTTGGTAACAATAGTCTGATAAAATTACTAGCTTGACCTCACTAGCGTCTCGAGGTAGGTGGCACTTCACCCCACGAGAAGCCAAAGAAGTGGCACATTTGTTAACTAGTTAAGTTTTTTTTTTTTTTTTTTTTTTTTTTTTTTTTGCCTACATAATGTTAAAAAATATCATACCCTTTACAAATTATATCAATTATATCCTAAATCTTTAGAATTTATCAATTATATTCTAACTTTTTTTTTATTAGGAGCGGCTAAACGGACCCAGTTATTACTAAGAGGACCCCATTACTTCAACGTACGCCATTCTTGAATTTTTTTACCAAACGTATCCCACTTTTTTTTTTTGAAATCCCCAGAATACTCTCGTCGTCAACAAACAAAAAACCACCATTCTAACCCATTTCCAACATTCATACCCCAAATTGAAACCTTCACAAAACCTAGAAAAACTCCACCTTCTTCATCTTTCACGATTACTATGGCCGTGGGAGGGTCTATTTGAGTCGAACCTTGACGGAGTAATCGTTCGTGTCGTAAAATTCAAAGATACAGTCAAGCAGGGTGCATGTAGTAATTTGGTAGGGTATAAGTAAGTTTGCAGTCTAGAAAAACTGAAACCTCTACAGGTGTAACGATCTTTATTAACTGTTATTGCCATTAATATTGTGAACTTGTAACTTTGACAATTAACTAAAACCCTAATGTACAATCAGGTGGGGTTCGTGTAGTAAATTGTTGGGGTATAGGTACGATTACAGTGTATACTAACCGAAACCTTTACAGGCTTTACATTATGTAGTAGATGATAATGTTGGTAATTTCACAGACAACTGTGCTTGACACTTAAGTTAAAAATCCAAATATCTAATTAGGTGGGGTCCTAAATAGCAACTGCGTGGGGTATGTACAATATGTCGGTCAAACAAAGCCGATATGTAACTATGTGTTTCAGCTGACAAGTGCCAAAACCATTGGCAACAATGTCTCCTTGCTGCCCTGTTACTTCGCACAACAAGGGGACAACAACAAAAAGTAGTGGTTCTTCCTCGATGAAAAAAACTAATAAAAAAACCACAAAATGCCTCATCGTTGTCATGGTGGCTTCGTTTCGATGACTCCATTGACATTTCGCACCAAATCAACAATAAATAAAAAGCCTTAAAAACCAAAAAACCAACATTATTAACAGTGAAATGATGACAAAAAAACTTAAAAAAATCCACGAAACGAGCGGAAACAAGGAGAGAAACTTATCAAGTCGATTCTGTGTGGATTCACGTATTTTTGGTCGGCCGAAGACCAGCGGAGTCAATTTTGGGGTTTCAAAGGTGACGAGACAGTGAAAGAGAAGAGAGGGTGAGGTTTGGGGAGAAAATACCATTTTATATGAAAGGTAACTTGGTCATTTCCTCTAAGGGCAAAATTAGATTCCTCAAAAAAATTAAAACACGGCCCTCTAAGTAATTTACTTGGGGTTCGTTTAGCCGCTCAGTATCAATTCTATCTTCAATTAATTTATGACACTTTTTCTTTGAAATCAAACTAATCTTCTAAATTTTCTTTTCATGATTATCAAAATTAATTAATTTACATTGAAATCTTTTAACCTTCATTAGACCTGATCATGAGCTCGGGTACTCGCCCAGGCCACGAACAAATAACCAGGCTTGCGTAGACATTTTCAAGAAAAGCCTGGTTTGGGCTCAAGCCCAAGCCCACTTAGGCCTACTTTAAAGTGGGTTTAAGAAGCCCAAGTCTGGCCCAGGCTGAATACAAGTTAGTAACAAATATAGTTTAAAATAATAAGTGTTGGAAGTGGGATGTCAAATCCTCTAAGGTGAGAAGGTGAGATGGTAAAGACATCCCTTACCAAAAAGGCAAGACCTCGAGAGATCGTAATTCGATGCCCACTGAAACCAAAAAAAAGTGTTGTTGGAGGTGGGATTTGATCCTAGGACTCAATACTTACATTAGTTGATTCTTAATATTTGTGCTACTTTTCCTTTTTGCACAACAATTGAATTTATAATATATGACAAATGATAAAATGATCCACTTTCGACGCACATTTTGGGTACACACCCCTGTCTTTTAGCCATTTATAGTTCTTTCTTGTCTCTTCAAGCGTGAGCCCCCACATATAACAAAACACTATGGTCGGCCAAGCTTGGGCTAATGTAACGACTCCAAAACCCAAGGCTGCCATGTCATTCGTTACGGGCCTACAACCTTGTCATGTCACTGCCTGTTGTGTCCCACGCGTACCATACATCACTTTATTCACATTCATTAGAGTTCATAATTTAAATATAGTAAGTTTAATGGAATTTCAACATGATAATTAACAATTTATCTCATCAAAAGTTAGAGCATTAAGTCCTATTATGGAAAACCCAGTAAAATACCATGCATATATCTGAAACGAATATAAACATGAATTTATATACATGTATCCAATGTTCTACAGTTGCAAAACCCAGTAAAAGAAATATATAAATACATATTGTATCTCAAAAACTCGAGCCAAGGCGGCAACAGTCTCAGAAATAGTCACCTAGTACTTTCTTACCCTTGCACTTGCTCGATGAACGATCTGCACTCAGTCACTCAACAAGTACAGCGGCGAGTCCAGTGAGTATTTGAAAGAAGTCCACACAATAATCATGAAATAAAACTGATAAATCTACAAGACATGTGAATGTGACATCTGATAACAAGCAATTATATTCCCAAGGCTTGCAGGCAGCATACATCATACCAAAATATCCGCAAGAAATATAAAGCAACACAAATTAATTTGAAAGTAGTAAAGAAATATGTGACGGCCCCAAATTTCCCTTGTATTTGGGTATGCCCGGTGACGTGCGCCAAGCACGTCAATAAAATATATTTTTCCTAAACTAACTATTTTATAGATAACGGTAAATTAAAAGGTCGATCCCACAGAGATTGGTGTCTTTTTTAGGTAAGAAAAATACAAAAAAGAGAAATTAGGGTTTTAGAGAAAATATATAAATATTTTAAAAATAAAGTAATTAAATGAAACGAAAATCTAATGGGAATGAATCTAGGTATTCTGTTTCAGTCTCACCATACAACTTGGGATTGAATTTATTAATTGTCGGTTTATAAAATATGAGAATTAATCTATGATCTAGTGCAGTTATAGACCCGATGACGCACTCCATTCCTCGCACTTCCTGATGTTGGCAGCTAAGGTACGACCGTTGACTATTTCCCTAACCAAACACGCAACCTGATCGCTAGTGCTCCAAATTTAATGCATTGGCCGCATTGCTTCGATTCATGAAGGCACTACAGCTAAACAACCGGATTGCTAGTGCTCTCGATTTAGCCTAGATCCCTAAGGTATTTGACAGATCCCAAAAGGGTCTAATCAATTAGTAGGGTCAATTGGCACTAGTGTGGTCTTGTCACACAAGGACAGGTGCTTATGACTCATTGACATGTAAATCAAGGTTTAAACTAGTGTTTAACCTCAATTGTTCAAACAATACCAAAGAAAATAAATCATAGAAAAGAATCAATAATAATTAAAAATAAATACACCTCATAAAGGATTTCCAAATCGTAGACTTGACTGATCCACCTTCAACCTAGAAGAGAAACTAGCTAGACATAATTAAAAACTAAACTAAAAGAAAAATAAATAATAGATCCTCCTCCTCTAATCCTTAAGTCCTAATATATATATATATATATATATATATATATATCTAAAATTTGGCTGGACGAGCGACGTGGCACGACATGGTTGGTGGAGGCAGTTGTTTCTTGGTGATGTGGTGAAACGTGATAGGCTGGGATGGGCGACGTGGCAGGCGTTGATTGGCTGCTACTGTTGTGTGACGCGGACTGTCCAATAGGGACGCGACACGTGGCCTATCCATAACTCCTAGTACCCAACTCTCGTGTATACTCCGAAACAAACCCTCCGGTGTCAAATTTCTGTAAGTGTATACTCTATTCTGAATATTTTTCCACCACCGGATCCAACCATGTACTTCGTTTCACCTAAAAACGAACATTAAATATAATTAGATATATATATTTCCATATTATTCCTTAAATCATTAAATCCCTAAAATATGCATTTATCACTACAAAATAAGATAAATATAGTCTAATTACATCTAATAACTTATACTAACTAATGCCTAAATGAACACTTATCAAACACCCCTAAACTTAGACTTTGCTCGTCCCGAGCAAATGAGTGAATGAAAACCTATACTTTACTCTTACTACTATAATGACTAATCATAACAAACCTTTGCCAATCACCAAGTCAAGTTTGAGTTCCTTTTTTATTTAAATTTGCCACTCAAGTAACCATCACCCAAAAGAAGTTCAGAGTTAAATAGTGTGAAAACGAAATCCAAACATCAGTAAAAATCACCCTTTCAAAAATTAGAATCAATTCAGACAAAAGCTTTCAACTACTCAAGATTTTACAGAGCCGCTACATTATAGCACACAAGCTCATAATTTCTTTAAAATAGTGCATCAAAACCGAAAAAAGGGACTATGAATGAAAAGTGCAACACACTATCCATAAATGTTGACTAAACACACCAAAGAGAGATAATAAGACTTTAAATATGAAAATGTGGAACAACACATTAGAATAACTCAATTGATCTAGCTATAAGCACTCGGTCAAATCTTTTAATTTAAAGAGTTTTCATAAACTTCTGCCTTTATGTGCATATACACTCTATTTTTTCCAAAAATTTTAAAAGTAATACGGTCCCTGCTCCATTTTCTATGTGTGACGACCCCAATCTCCGGAGGTCATCCTATGACCCACGCCCTTCGCTCGCAAGCCCAACAGTGCCTATCACGTTACTGAACACGTCATCATTGCTGCCACGTCCGCAACTCTGTGAAGTGACGCTTTGTGACGGCCCCAATTTCCCTGTGCAATTGGGTACGCCCGGCCTAGACCCGTGCAGGCCCCAAATCATCACTTGGCAACCTGACGAGCCTAGTTAGCCTTCAATTTAATCAATTTAGTAATTTATGAAAGAGTTATTGCAATAATACACAGTGGGAGACTAAATAATAAATAACAAGGGGAAATAACTCAATCAAAGGGAAATTAAGAATTCTATAAGTGTAGAAAATCACGGGTATTCATGTACAATTCGATAGGCATATATACATGATACCAGTCTCACAAAAGAAATACCAAGTTCAATGATCCCAACAATATAAGTATAAAATGATATACACATCAGCAAAAATATAAACACATACTAGAGAGTCTCTATAATGTCGCTGCTAATCCTCACAGTAGATCACCTAGGCAGGGCCCCTTGCCCTTGCTGCTCTCCACCCTATCTGCACCCACCGTCATAAACTAGACGGTGAGTAACTGAATAAAATTGCTAGTAGTACCAGAAGAATGTAACAATAATTTACGATTATAACAAGAAAAGCAGTCTAAGTATCATGCGGAAATGAAATAACAGGAATGTAAATAAATCAAATGCATGATAAAGAGACTAATAGATAAACAATAGATATTTGCATGTTCTAAGATTCAAAAGAGGCCCATGAGTGGTCTATTTCATAGCAACACGGTAAAGATCTCGTAAGATCTCCCCAGGCAATGTCGCAACACTAGCGCAACGTGAAATCGAGAGGCATCGCAACACCTCTCGAATCCAGTACCCAGTACACACATCACCAGGGGTGGTCAGTTACCCCTGCAGAGGGCACCCTCGTTGTCCCAGCTAGTGCGAGACCACATGATACTTTCGAGACACACACTCATGCCAAGAACATACAACCAAGGATATGGAATGAAATATCAAGCAAAGGATCAATACAATAATAGCAATAAATAGAGGATGTATAAATCACATGTTATTTTCTTGCTGGTCTACTAACGTACGCACATACGAGGCATGCATGTACTTACCTAAACTAGCGTGACCCGATATTCACTCCGAGACTTTAACGTGTTTCCCGTGTTTCTCAACTACCTGACAACGAATCAAACCCCGAATGTCATTTTAGAGTTCGTGTTTAGTTTTAGGGTGATTCCCATAAACTTAGTTTGAATTCATTTAACGTAACCCATACTATAGTTGATGCCCTTTACACACTGGTTAGGCTCTTGTTGGGTCCATGTGTCAAGCCTATATTCATCTAAGTAGGCTTAATATGTGGACAATTATTAAGCCTGGATATATGGGCTCATTCTTACATTTTATGTATTTGTTTTGGGCCTTAAGTTGTGCCTATTATATTAAACCCTTATTGGATTTTACACAACCCATATACACACCAATTGTGACTTGTTATGGACCTATATTAAAATGAGTGTATTGGGCCCTTGTTGGGCCTTATTTTAAGTCCATGTTCATTTAAAACAAGTGTCCATACTTATAATCCTTTTTATTTATTCTCAAACATACAATAATACACATTATGGTCACTCACACACACAACTGTTGTGTACACCCCACTGGTGTGCACACTCATACTTCACACACCTCGATGATCTGTGCACACAACACCCCGCTATACATTTTATCACGCACCCCAAATGTGGGGTACACATGCATATATATGCATGCAACCATATACATTCATAATTTCACTATGCACACACCTAAAACTGTTGTGTACACCCCACTGTGGTGTAAACACAGTGATATGTACACCCTGCCATAGCCACACATCTAAACAATCACATACACATACATATCAAGCAGTTACACCCACATCACCTACACACACTGTTATGCAAATTGAAACTCACACACAAACCACCCATGAAAACAGTCCCACGTGTTCTTCTCCAGCCAGCAATGTTGCCGGAGTGTGACCTCCGATCAGCCTTGGTTGGGAACGGACCCACCAAGCTACGACAGTCCAAATAACAGCCAAAAATAGTCACGGAATGGTCAAAAACAATAGGAAAAACAGAGAAGGGAAGGAAGGAAAAACCAAGAGTGTGGGGGAGGGAACCTTGACTCCAGTGAGCGGTGGACCTTGGCGACCTCGGGACCTACCAGCGGTAGTATGCTTGACCAAGTTAGAGGGACATGGACTGAGAGAGGGAGGTACACCGAGAGCACAACCGAGAGAGAAAAAGAAAAAGAGAGGAGGGGGAGCTCACCTCAACTTCGCCGATGGGCGTTGGGACGTCAGGCTCGTCGATGGTGGCAATGGTAGTTGTCCAGTCGAGGATGGGAGGACTATGGCGTGAGAGAGCCGAGGGCCGAGAGCGTGAGCATGAAGAAACCAGAGTGAGTGAGTGACGAAACGAAAGAGAGAGAGAGAGAGAGAGAGAGAGTGTAACGACCCGAAAATTTGGTTATTTGTGGATGATAATGCATGTATTAGTATATTAGTATTTTACGGGTCTCGAGCCGTTTGGGCTATGTTTCAATTGAGTGAGGTGTCGCCTAGTTAAACGGGGGTTTCGGGAACCGTTTTAGTGGGCATTATTAATAAACAAAGTCAAATAAAATATATGATCTAAGTTGAGAAAATACAAGGTTAACAATAAAGTATAACTTAGACAAGAGGGAATTTATTTGAATCCCAAGAGTGGGACCGCCTCGGGAAGCGTGTCGAATGCGGGACACGGTGCCCCGAGTAGGCGAGAAGTTGTGTAACTTTATTGGTAATTTATTAAAATTTATGGAGTTAATTTAATAGGATATTATAAATGGAATTGTTAAAATGACACAGGGTGAGTGAGGAGGACCATTGGATGGGCATAGGGATGTGCACATGTGTTAGATCAAGGGGATAAGCCAAATGACCCATAAGGGTAGGCGGCCAAAGGTTGGACAAGTGAGAGTGTAAGGGCAAATGAGTCATTTCACCTATGATACATAATATAAAAGAAGTGAAAACCCTAAAACCACGAAAAACACTATTCATCATCTCTTCCACACTCCCACCGCCACTTGTTCACCGTCCTCCTCTCTCGCCACTTTGCCGCCTCCCCCCGGGCGTCACGAACTCCGACGAGGTGAGCTCCACCTCTCTTTCTCTCCGATCTCTCTCTTTCTCTCGTTTTCACTCTCGGTTCTCACTCAACTCTCGGTTCTCGGCCCTCTCTAACGCCACGGGCTCCCATCCTTGGCCGGGCCGCCACCACCACGCCTTCTCCCTCGTGTCATCGGAGCAGGTGAGGTCTTTGTACTCTCCTTCTCTTTCGTGTTCTCTCTTTCTCTCACTCACGCTCCTTCTCGGTTTTGAAAAACTCACACTTGTGCTCTCTTGATCCCGTGTGTGGCGCCACCACCTCACGGCGAGCTCGTCACCACCGCCACCCCCCTTCGTCGTCGAAGGCGGCACGTCCGCCTCTGGGTGAGCTCCTCCCCTCTTGCCTCTCACTCTCTCGATCTCACTACCATATGTATATATATAGTTGTTTTATTTTTTTTTAAATCGTATATGTGACGGTTTTTGTCACTTGTCCTTGTGTGACCGGCGCCGGTGGCCGTCGTTGCTTGATCGGAGATCGACCTCCGGCGACGCTTTCGCTGGCGGAGGTGATCCCATATGACTTTGTGTTGGAGTGTGTAGGTGAGTTTATGTGAAGTACATGTGAGTCTTTTTGGGTATGTTGTGCAACAGTTTGGTGAAGGTGTGTAGTGGGGTGCCTGTTGTATAAATTGGAGTGTGGCTGTGTAGATGCACACCCCAGTTGGGGTGTGGGTGTGTGCACTTTGGTGGGTGATCATAAACTGTGTTGTGTGTATGGGGTATGATAGAAAATGAATATACAACAAAATTCCAAGTAATACATTAATATTCTAATGCATGTGAACATGGAAAATCATAGTGGGGTGCACACACCAGCGTGGTGTGTGTGCACAAGACAGCGGGGTGTGAGAGATGTTAGTGTACACACTAGTGGGGTGTACACATCAATTTGTGTATTTGACCTTAATGTACATTATTATAGGTTTAAGAGTAAGTAAACAAGATTTTTAAGTATAGACATTTATATAAAATGAATATGGATGTGTAATAAAGGATCAACACTCAATATAATGAGGACCCAACACATCCAATACACATTACAGTCAAAGCCTAATGCAATTTGTACAACATAAAGAATGAATGCGAACCTTAAACTAATATTCGGGATTCCAAAACTTTATCAGGTTGTTGAGAACGTGTGGGGAAACGCGTTAGAGTTTCGGAGTGGTACCGAGTCGCGAATAGACAGGTAAGTACATGCATGCCTTGTGTGTATGTACGTTAGTAGACCAGTAAGAAAATGACATGTGATTTATACATCCTCTATTTGTTGCTATTGTTATATTAATCCTTTGCTTGACTTTCCATTCCGTTTCCTTGGTTGTATGTTCTTGGCATGAGTGTGTGTCTCGAAGGTATCATGTGGTCCCGCACTAGTCGGGACAACGAGGGTGCCCTCTGCGGGGTAACCGACCACCCCTAGTGATGTGTGTACTTGGTGCTGGATTCGAGAGGTGTTGCGATGCCTCTCGATTTCACGCTGCGCTAGTGTTGCGACATTGCCCGGGGAGATCGTGCGAGATCTTTTCCGTATTGCTGTGAAATAGACCACTCATGGGCCTCCTTTGAATCTTAGAACATGCAAAATATCGATTGTTTATCTTTCAGTCTCTTTATCATGCATTTGATTTATTTATTTACTTTCCAGTTATTTCCTTTCGCGCATGATACTTAGACTGCTTTTCTTGTTAAAATCATAAATTACTGTTACATTCTTCTGGTACTACTAGCAATTTTATTCAGTTACTCACCGTCTAGTTTGTGACGGTGGGTGCAGATAGAGTGGAGAGCAGCAAGGGCAAGGGGCCCTGCCTAGGTGATATACTTTGAGGAGTTTCAGGACATCTGAGAGATGTTATTGTAGGTGATTATACTTTGATTACTGATGTGTATATCGTTTCATACTTGTTTTGTTGGGATTATTGAACTTGGTATAGTTTTATTGAGACTGGTATCATGTATATATATGCCTATCGAATTGTACATGCATACCCGGGGTTTTCCACATTTATAGAATTCCTAATTTCCCTTTGATTGAGTTATTTCCCTTTGTTATCATTGTTTTAGTCTTCCGCTGTGTATTAATGCAATAACTCTTTCATAAACTACTGAATTGATTAAATCGAAGGCTGAGTAGGCTCGTCAGGTTACCAAGTGATGACTTGGGGCCTGCACGGGTCTAGGCCGGGCGTACCCAATTGCACGGGGAAATTGGGGCCGTCACAGTTGGTATCAGAGCTTAAGGTTATAACGACCTAACTCTTGATTTAAAACACAAACCATTAAGACAGCGGAAGTTAGGAATGGTTAAACTTAGAGTGGAAACCCTATGATCTTGACTTAGAATCCTAGTTGGGGAGTGGGATAAGTCGGATGTGATGATTATACATATTACGATTGTTGTGTGTATTATATCGTATCGGTAGCTATCCATTGATCCGAGAAAATTCGTTTTCTTGATTAGACGACTATGGCGGATCAGGGAGGTCTGAGCAACGACAGCGGGACGACGAATTCTCGATTTATTACTTCAGAGGAGTTCCGCGCTTGGACACAGAGATTTGAGGATTTGGTGAGGTCACTGACGACACCCATTCAGACTACCACGGCACCATTGACTCCGACTACGCCTTTGCCGCCTGTTTCTACCACTCAGGGGACGGAGACTCCAGTTGCTACGGCTTCCACCGCCCCGATTCCGTTAGCGGCGATTCCCGAGGGAGCAGTTGCTACGACAGGGACACAGACTGAGGCGGAGATACCTCCGTTACAGGCAGAGTTAGTACTAACGACGGAGACACCGACTACGCCGGTTGCTGCTACAGAGATTACTCCCGTCACTACTCCGGAGAAGAGTCCTAGGGCCACTGCTGAGGCGAGGCAGTGGAGAGAATTTAAGAGACACGATCCAGTTAAGTTTTTCGGTGGTACAGACGTAGCAGCGGCGGAGCTTTTCCTGAAGAATCACGAGAAGATTCATACGATTATCGCGACCGAGGATCACATGAGAGCGACGATTTCCTCATCCATGCTTCGGGGAGAAGGCGACGATTGGTGGACTACGATTGTGAGTACCGAGAGGCATACCGAGGACCGGATAGAGTTCAAGACCCGCTCAAAATGAAGTACTTTCCTCCCACCGTGATGAGAGCCAAGAGAAACGAGTTCACTTCCCGAGACAGCTTAGCGGATGAGTCCGTCATGGAGTACATGGGTCGGTTTTTGCAATTATTACCATATCTTTGGAGGATCGGCTAGCACGGAGGCGACCGAGTGTACTACTTTATTGAGGGTCTACTACCCGAAATTGGAGGTGCGATCATTACGACCGAGCCGGGGACGTTGCGAGAGGACTTATGAGCGGAGCTTGGCTAGGGAGAGTTACTTGACTACTCACCACGAGGAGATTGAGCCCGATCGACCCGAGTTGCGGTTTCGAGCACCGATCGAGGGACATGACGGGAAACGAACGAGGAATCCGAAAGATGATAGTGGTTCTCGAAAGCGGAAGGTGTGTTACCAGGTGCGGACGCTGGACATTTTCAAAACCGATGCCCCGATTTGTACGAGAACCAAACGGGATGACGATCGCCTTCAGCCATCGAGGATGTGCACGTGACGAGTGAACAATAGCCGACAATGGTTCGTAATCCTATTGGAGGTAAAGAATTTTCTCGATTATCCCATGACATGCATGGAACCGATTAAATGAAGCTTTAGGTGTTTAAATAGGACGTTGGACGTCATGTGACGAGTTAGGGTCGATACTGGCTAGAGTGGTACCGTTTAACCATAGCAGTGTTGTCTAGGATGAGACAGACCTAACTTAGATAAGAGTCCGAAAGATATGGTAAGTTTAGGCACAATGGGTTGCCAAACTAGCCACAAGTACACCTAAAGAGAGGCAGGACCAGACTGGTTGTGATTCATCTTACGATGCATGGACACGTAGTGTACATGGTGGCCACCGGTTACAACTTTGTCGAATCTATTTTACTGCCTGGGTATAGATAAACTTGCGTCGAGACGCGAGTGGGTTGGGAGGTTTTCACGAGTATGACATGCGAGTCGCGATCGTAGCGTCTTATGTCGTGATCACCGAGTTTTAGTCGTAGTAGTAGGCGATGTTTGCGACGAGGTCGTGGCATTCCTACCATTTTGGGAAACGGGAGCGGTCTAGAGAGACCGTAGTTGAATTAGGCTGTTTGAATTGGTTGGGACCCGCAGTCTGAGGACTGAGGTAAAAATCAAGTGTTCGAAGTGGCAGAGGCCCACAGTTTGATAAATGTGGAGAAAAGGGAGTGGATTTAAGATGTTGTGCTGTGCAAAGAGACTTTGTACAAGTCTGCAGTTCAATACCTAATGTCGAGCTGTTGGAAGTGACTCTCGCGAGAGTCCACAGTTGGTCATGGCTTATTCAGCTGTCTGAAGCGACTTTGCATTGGTCTGCAGTTCAACGATGATGAACGAGCAGTCTGAAGTGACTTTGAGGTAGTCCACAGTTCGAGAAAGAGGATCTAAGCTGTCTGAAGCGGCTGTAAGCTCGCGGTTTGGACGAGTTGCGAATGGGTGTAGTTCTCCTTATTCACTCGATTTAGAACTAATTTCGAGGACGAAATTCTTGTTAGTTGGGGAGACTGTAACGACCCGAAAATTTGGTTATTTGTGGATGATAATGCATGTATTAGTATATTAGTATTTTACGGGTCTCGAGCCGTTTGGGCTATGTTTCAATTGAGTGAGGTGTCGCCTAGTTAAACGGGGGTTTCGGGAACCGTTTTAGTGGGCATTATTAATAAACAAAGTCAAATAAAATATATGATCTAAGTTGAGAAAATACAAGGTTAACAATAAAGTATAACTTAGACAAGAGGAAATTTATTTGAATCCCAAGAGTGGGACCGCCTCGGGAAGCGTGTCGAATGCGGGACACGGTGCCCCGAGTAGGCGAGAAGTTGTGTAACTTTATTGGTAATTTATTAAAATTTATGGAGTTAATTTAATAGGATATTATAAATGGAATTGTTAAAATGACACAGGTGAGTGAGGAGGACCATTGGATGGGCATAGGGATGTGCACATGTGTTAGATCAAGGGGATAAGCCAAATGACCCATAAGGGTAGTGCGGCCAAAGGTTGGACAAGTGAGAGTGTAAGGGCAAATGGGTCATTTCACCTATGATACATACTATAAAAGAAGTGAAAACCCTAAAACCCTAAAAACACTATTCATCATCTCTTCCACACTCCCACCGCCACTGTTCACTGTCCTCCCTCTCTCGCCACTGCCGCCGCCTCCCGCCGGCGTCACGAACTCCGACGAGGTGAGCTCCACCTCTCTTTCTCTCCGATCTCTCTCTTTCTCTCGTTTTCACTCTCGGTTCTCACTCAACTCTCGGTTCTCGGCCCTCTCTAACGCCACAGCTCCCATCCTCGGGCCGGGCCGCCACCACCACGGCCTTCTCCCTCGTGTCATCGAGCAGGTGAGGTCTTGTACTCTCCTTCTCTTTCGTGTTCTCTCTTTCTCTCACTCACGCTCCTTCTCGGTTTTGAAAAACTCACACTTGTGCTCTCTTGATCCCGTGTGTGGCGCCACCACCTCACGGCGAGCTCGTCACCACCGCCACCCTTCGTCGTCGGCGCGACGTCCGCCTCTCGGGTGAGCTCCTCCCCTCTTGCCTCTCACTCTCTCGATCTCACTACCATATGTATATATATAGTTGTTTTGTTTTTTTTTTTAAATCGTATATGTGACGGTTTGTCACTGTCCTTGTGTGTGACCGGCGCCGGTGGCCGCCGTCGTTGCTTGATCGAGATCGACCTCCGGACGACGCTGCTGGCCGAAGGTGATCCCATGTGACTTTGTGTTGGAGTGTGTAGGTGAGTTTATGTGAAGTACATGTGAGTCTTTTTGGGTATGTTGTGCAACGGTTTGGTGAAGGTGTGTAGTGGGGTGCCCGTTGTATAAATTGGAGTGTGGTGTGTAGATGCACACCCCCAGGTTGGGTGTGGGTGTGTGCACTTTGGTGGGTGATCATAAACTGTGTTGTGTGTATGGGGTATGATAGAAAATGAATATACAACAAAATTCCAAGTAATACATTAATATTCTAATGCATGTGAACATGGAAAATCATAGTGGGGTGCACACACCAGCGTGGTGTGTGTGCACAAGACAGCGGGGTGTGAGAGATGTTAGTGTACACACTAGTGGGGTGTACACATCAATTTGTGTATTTGACCTTAATGTACATTATTATAGGTTTAAGAGTAAGTAAACAAGATTTTTAAGTATAGACATTTATATAAAATGAATATGGATGTGTAATAAAGGATCAACACTCAATATAATGAGGACCCAACACATCCAATACACATTACAGTCAAAGCCTAATGCAATAGGTACAACATAAAGAATGAATGCGAACCTTAAACTAATATTCGGGATTCCAAAACTTTATCAGGTTGTTGAGAACGTGTGGGGAAACGCGTTAGAGTTTCGGAGTGGTACCGAGTCGCGAATAGACAGGTAAGTACATGCATGCCTTGTGTGTATGTACGTTAGTAGACCAGTAAGAAAATGACATGTGATTTATACATCCTCTATTTGTTGCTATTGTTATATTAATCCTTTGCTTGACTTTCCATTCCGTTTCCTTGGTTGTATGTTCTTGGCATGAGTGTGTGTCTCGAAGGTATCATGTGGTCCCGCACTAGCTGGGACAACGAGGGTGCCCTCTGCAGGGGTAACTGACCACCCCTAGTGATGTGTGTACTGGGTACTGGATTCGAGAGGTGTTGCGATGCCTCTCGATTTCACGCTGCGCTAGTGTTGCGACATTGCCCGGGGAGATCTTGCGAGATCTTTTCCGTATTGCTGTGAAATAGACCACTCATGGGCCTCCTTTGAATCTTAGAACATGCAAAATATCGATTGTTTATCTTTCTCTCTTTATCATGCATTTGATTTATTTATTTACTTTCCAGTTATTTCCTTTCGCATGCATGATACTTAGATCGCTTTTCTTGTTAAAATCATAAATTATCTTGTTACATTCTTCTCGGTACTACTAGCAATTTTATTCAGCTTACTCACCGTCTAGTTTGTGACGGTGGGTGCAGATAGAGTGGAGAGCAAAGAGGCAAGGGGCCCCGCCTAGGTGATATACTTTGAGGAGTTTCAGGACATCTGAGAGATGTTATAGTAGGTGATTATACTTTGATTACTGATGTGTATATCGTTTCATACTTGTTTTGTTGGGATTATTGAACTTGGTATAGTTTTATTGAGACTGGTATCATGTATATATATGCCTATCGAATTATACATGCATACCCGGGGTTTTCCACATTTATAGAATTCCTAATTTCCCTTTGATTGAGTTATTTCCCTTTGTTATAATTGTTTTAGTCTTCCGCTGTGTATTAATGCAATAACTCTTTCATAAACTACTGAATTGATTAAATCGAAGGCTGACTAGGCTCGTCAGGTTACCAAGTGATGACTTGGGGCCTGCACGGGTCTAGGCCGGGCGTACCCAATTGCACGGGGAAATTGGGGCCGTCACAGAGAGAGAAAGAGAGAGAAAGAGAGAGAGAGATTAGAGGGGGGCTCACCTCGTCGGGGTTAGCGTCGCCGGTGGGAGGCGGCGGCAGTGGCGAGATGGAGTAGGTGAACAGTGATGGCAGTTGTGGAGAAGAAGATGAATAGTGTATTAGGGTTTTGGTGTATACAACGTTTTTATATAAGTGAATTAGGACAAAATGACCCTTTTGCCCTTGAGTTTAAAACTTGTACATCCCTTGGACAGCTACCCTTATGGGGTCATTTTGTTCATCATCCTATTTTAACACACATATAAATCTCTATGACCATCCAATGGTTCTCCTCACCCAATTGTGTCACTTTAACAATCTTACCCCATATTAACCCATTAGATTAATTTTATTAAATTATAAATAAGGTCGCACAAATTCCCGCCTACTTGGTACACAGTGCCCCGCGTCCGACACGCTTCTCGAGGCGATCCCACACTTAGTATTCAAATAAGTTTCCTCATGTCTAAGTCATGCATTATTGATAAGATTGTATTTCCTCAACTAAGGTCATATATTTCCTTTGACTTTTTTTTTACTAATAATGTCCACTAAAACGGTTCTCGAAAACCCCATTTAACTAAGCGACACCTCATTCAATTAAAATATAGCCCGAACGGCTCAAGACCCGTAGAATACTAAAATACTAATACACAAAGTCAAATAATCATAAAATTACCTCGGCGTCGATTACCGAAGTTTGAAATACTATCCAGTATCCATGTAGCCGGGTCACAATCCTGACACGTGTAACACAAGCATTTAATTCATATTTTATGAGAATTTATTGAACCTAAGTAGTAGAAAACCTAGAAATAAACACCATGTATATAACTGAGACGAAGTAAATAGCAATCCATATACATGTGATAAAGTTATAAACTTCTCAAAACCCAGCAAAATAATATATACATACAAGATATCAGAACACGAGCTGTCAGCAGCAATGGCCTCAAAGATAGTCGCCTAGTACCTCTTTCCCCTTGTTTTTGCTCGTACCAGGATCTGCACTCAGTTGCCAAACACATACAGCAACGAGCCCATTAAGTAAATTCCTAAGAGAAGTCTACACGTAAATCATGAAAACATCGATAACCTGCGAGGCATGTGAATATGACCATGACAACAGGAATCATATTCCCATGGCTGGCAGTAAACAACCATCACAACATCACAACATTCACACATCAACTGGAAATGTAAAACATCCAAAATCCAACATATAATTTACTAAATGGGCTCGACATAAAATTCACAGGTAAAAGCATCATCACTCATTTAATCACGATAAAACTATGACCCGCCGGTCATAATAGCAAACTGGAGTTCTTAGCACAAACCAGTGCTTAATAACAGGCTTACAATGACCTACACCTCAACTGAGTAACCGGGCGTACTCGTTTCCAACCTTTTTAGTTCTAAGAGTACCCTTAATCCCTCGAGACAGTTGTAGATACATTCTACTCCTATCTAAACGGTCGCCATCGCAGACTAGCCCATGCTCAAGCGTGTAGTCATAACAAAAATGAAAAACCATGCGTGACCACCAGCAGTCACCGCATACGATAAGATAATAGATAAAACACATGCCATGAATTTAAAAGTGTAACTTTCTCAAGGGTTTTACGCACCTGAAATATGCTCTCCGACTTCCTGGACCCGTCAATCTGACTCGCCTAGCTCCTCGGTGTCCAAGCTATGGTTCCCCCAGTCCCTGAAGTTCCGAGACCTATTTCCAGTGTGTATTAATTAATTAAATGGGTGGGTTATCAATTAGGTTCAATTTCATATTTTAATTAAAATTCAGGGTGGTATTAGCGCGCTAGTCAGATCAATTAGCGCGCTAATTGATCTTCGAAACTGTTCATCATCTTCCCCAGCTTGATTAGCGCGCTAGTGTTTATCACCTAGCGCGCTAATTGCACGCTGCCCAAAAAATTTCATAAATCAATTTTGGGTTTTCTTGTGTTCCAAAACCTCAATTCATCCTAGATTTCATACGCACACTCTAATAGCATCAAATTACTATAAAAAACACCAATTAAACAAGATTTTATCACAAAACCGAAAATCACAGTATGTATGTTTAAAATCCAAAATCACCCAATTCACCTCAATTTTCCACAAATTCGATTCAAAACGATGTAATTCCTCAAAATCAACCTCAAGAACACCGAATTCATCAAAAACAATGATGATTTTTATCTAAAAATCTGAGATCACCACAACACCCATTTTAATAAAATTTAAATCAAAGCGAGAGTTTGATTACCTTAGATCGATGGTGTGAGGCTCGGATTCCCTCTCCAAAAATCAAATCGTCCTCTCCACCCTGGATTTCCTCTCACATAACCTTAAATTTGTAGTTGAGAAGCTTGATTGTGCATGCCTCCATCGATCAACGGGTATTTATATGTTAGGTTCTAATCTAATGTGTGCACGCATCCCGAGGTTGATCCAACGACCACTGATCACCTTGTGTCACTCAAGTTCTTGACACCTTATCATGACAACATTTGCCTTGATTCACACTGTTGTGCATCTCGAGGATAATTCCATGCACCCTGATTTTTTCCTATTCAACTATAGTACTTCAATTAATTCATTAATACATTAATTCAACCTTAGGTTAGGCCATCTAATAAATCATATAAAAATCATAGGTTAGTCACACTAGCACTCAGCTCCCCGGCAACTCATGTCTCCTACCCCGGCTACCTGATACTCGGTACCCGGTCCCCGACACGCACCTTGGACATATCCCCGACTCGTAGCCTTGTCCAATATCAACTTACACACATGTGACGTTTATATAAATAATAAATTCCCACATCATAATAATAGACATACAATATATACAAATAACACCATATAACCTGGGTACTCATATCCGAGTCAACCCAGCTGTCCACGTAACGCCCGAATTACCCGTTAATCCTCATAATTAACACTAATCCTAATTAATTTAATTTGGGCCGTTATTCTATGGAAACTGCTTTTCTCACTTTTTCCCACCATGAGATTCCCTGCTCCTTTTCCTTTAGAATCAGTGGGACTCTCTAAATTTTTTTTAAAAACTCATGTTGACCCTTCTCACTTTCACTATAATCAAACAAGTCATCCAATGCATGTTCAAGTCCAATTATTCCCCAAAAGTGGTTAAGTCATATGAATTGATGTCTCAAGTGAGCTACATTCTCGTTCTAGCACCCTAGAAATCTGAAAACTTGTAAAATACGACTACCTGCCACTTTGGTATCTTGCACAATGCTTAAACTTCATACTAGCTCTCTAATAAGCAGCCTCTAAGATGTTGGACAATGCTCAAAATTAAGTACAAATCCTAATATTCAAAAGGGTTCAAGTATCAAAAGTAGCTTAATTTGAACTCATATCCACAATGAAAAACACTCAACAAAGTTTTAGGCAACTCTATATGCAACAAAATGACTATAAACATGCATGAACTAATATAAACCACTAGTAACCTAAAATAATGCAATGCATATCATGTCATAACTAGAAAATTAGGTGAAAAAAAAAGAAAAACACCACCATAACTTACCAAACCCATGGAATACACATAAAAATAATAAAACGGTTATACATGTCATGTGCAAATTCCATTAATTCAACACTCCACTATACCTGAAACACCCCCAAACTTATCCCAAACCTTGTACTCAAGGTTTAAAAAAAATGAGACTAACAAACTACAAAATGAAGAGAAAATAGGTGAAAAGAACATGGAAGTGAAAGAAACAAGTAATGAAGAAATGACATGCTAAAATGAACATGCAAAACCTAATGGACTAAAATATCTCATAAACTATAAAGCACTGAGATAAAAATGCTCAACTCAGGAAATCTAGGAAATATACATCTAATTACCTCCAGCAGACTAAAAAATTAACCTAATAATCTAAAACCTAGAACTTACCAGATCTAAATCAAACTAACCATATGTACAAACCATGGAGCCTCAACAGTGATATCGGGCTTTTAACTCCTGTGCTTCAACAAACGGTATCAAATGCCTATAAATAGTCAAAACGGGATAATGGTGAGTTCACTAACCAAACATAAAAATAGGCAAACTAAAAACAGAAAGGAAAGAAAAACTTGGGCTGCCTTCCAATAGCGTTTTTGGTTAAAGTCGTTAGCTCGACTTGGTGTGAATAATCACGTGATGCCCTCTACTTTCGAGATGTCGACAACAAATGACGCATCTATAGCTTTGGACAATTCAACAGACATGCCTTCCTTCAGATTTAGGAGCTCATCCGGGACCTCTAACACATAAGAATCAGTCAAATCATAGTCATCTGACACAAAGGTGTTAGCCGTGTAGAAAATCTGTGAACGCTCCTTTTTGACCACCCCTTTTTTAAATTTAACAAGTAAGCATAGGAGGGTGGGTGGCTTCACCAACACAAGAGGTTGGTCTTCCTTGCACTCTTTTTGAGGTTCCTCCGGCCTTTCTAAAATGACATTAATTTCCTTCTCAGCTTCATCCGCTTCATTCTGTGCAATGATAATGTCCGGCTCATGTAAAGAAACTTTAATTATTTCCTCTGGTTCACTCCAATAGTCCTCAACTGGTGTAACCTCATTCACCTCAACACTCTCCAATGGAATTGCACTTATGGTCTCAGCTGATATCTTCTGAACTATTGACTTTATTTCTTCTTCAACTTCTTGATTCCTTTGTTCAATCCATTGGTTTAATTCTTGCTCAGTGAGGTTCATGTCTTGCACATTCGCCAAATAATACCTTATTATATCCCTTGAAGACTGATTCTACATAGAACTATACGTGTCAGGCTGAGATGATGAATTACTCCAGTCGTTAAAGGGTCATTTATTGGTGCTTAGAGAAAGCCAGTCGGAGATCATATCTTTCTCGATGTCTTCAATGGTTCTCCATTCTTGTTGAGGAATCCGTGGACTTGGCCTAGACATATAGAAGTCAGGTTGTGGTGATGCATAGCTAGAACTGCAGTGATTTCAATACCTCGGATAATGTGGGATGAAGGTATTCCCCACAAAAATCACAAACCTCGACCTGTTGCATAAAAGAATGCAAGTTAGAAATTTGATGTCCATTATGTGACATACCTACCCCATTCACACCATGATAGTATGAGCCTTCGAATCGATCATAATTATGGTAGTAGGAAGCCATTGAGAAATTACCTGCAAAAGTATTAGGAACAAGGGGTTAGATACAAAATAATAATAATAATAATAAATAAATAATATACAACAAAAAAACAAAGAAAGAAAAACCAATCCCCAGCAACGGTGCTAAAAATTAATGTACGCCGAACGCGTCAATAAAATATATTTTTTCTAAACAAACTATTTTGTAGATAACGGTAAAGGATCGATCCCACAGAGATTGGTGTCTTTTTTAGGTAAGAAAAATACAGAAAAGGAAAATTAGGGTTTTAGAGAAAATATATAAATATTTTAAAAATAAAGAAATTAAATGGAACAGAAATCTAATGGGAATGAATCTAGGTATTCATTTTCACAGTTTTGCCATACAACTTGGGATTGAATTTATTAATTGTCGGTTTATAAAAGATGAGAACTAATATATGATCTAGTGTAGCTATAGACCCGGTGACGCACTCGATTCCTCGCACTTCCTGATATCGGCAGCCAAGGTATGACCGTTGACTACTACCCTAACCAAACACGCAACCTGATCGCTAGTGCTCCAAATTTAACGCATTTGCCGCATTGTTTCGATTCGTGAAGGCACTACACCTAGACAATCGGATCGCTAGTGCTCTCGATTTAGCCTAGATCCTTAAGGTATTTGACCAATCCCAAAATGGTCTAATCAATTAGTAGGGTCAATTGCTACTAATGTGGTCTTGTCGCACAAGGACGGGTGCTTACGATTCACTGGCATGTAAATTAAGGTTTAAACTATTGTTTAACCTCAATTGTTCAAGCAGTACCAAAGAAAATAAAATCATAGAAAAGAATAAATAATAATTAAAAATAAATAAACCTCATAAAGTATTCTCAAATCGTAGGCTTGACCGATCCACCTTCAACCTAGAAGAGAAACTAGCTAGACATAATTAAAAACTAAACTAAAAGAAAATTAAATAATAGATCCTCTTCCTCTAATCCCTAAGTACTAATATATATATATATATATTCCTAAAATTTGGTCTCTGGAGGTGAGAAAAACCAATTTTCATAGTTTCGGGAGTGTTTTGGGCATTTTCTGCATGTTCTATACAATTGGTAGCGATGGATTGATGGAGTGGCTAAAGCCCACTGACGTGGCGAAAACAGATTGGAGAAGCTATTCTGCGTGACATGCTAGTGACGGGTTGGTGATTAACACGTGGCGGCAAGAGCGCGGGAACGAATTCACGTGAAGTCGTGCACGATTCTCAGGCTGTGTGGTTGCACATCCAGAGGAAGATTAATAAGGATGGGAGAGAGGACGGCTGGACGAGCGACGTGGCACGACGTGGTTAGTGGAGGCGGTTATTTCCTGGTGATGTGGCGAAACGTGATAGGCTTGGACGGGCAACGTGGCAGGCGTTGACTGGCTGCTACTACTATTTAACGTGAACTGTACAATGGGGACGCGACACGTGGCCTATCCGGGACTCCTAGTACCTAACACTCGTGTATACTCCGAAACAAACCCTCCAGTGTCCGATTTCTGTAAGTGTATACTCTATTTTGAGTATTTTTCCGCCCCAGATCCAACCATGCACTCCGTTTCACCTAAAAATGAACATTAAATATAATTATATATACATATATTTCCATATTATTCCATAAATTATAAAATCCCTAAAATATGCATTTATCGCTACAAAATAAGATAAATATAGTCCAATTATACCTAATAACTTATACTAACTAATTCCTAAATGAATACTTATCACCTGGCCTATACTCGTACAGGTCTCCAAGTCGGTACTCAGTGAGCCTGGTGATCCTATTTAGCCTTCAATCGATCAATTATACAATTTATGAAAGAGTTATTACAAGTTTAAGGGAAATAACTCAGTCAAAGGGAAATCAGGTATCTAAAATGTGGAAAACCCCGCGTATTCATGTACAACATATATGAGAAATGAATAATTACACAATACAATTCTCAATATAATCCCCAAATATTATGATAAAAAATAGTGTATATCTAAAATGTCATGCAATCAAGCAAAAACATAATAAACCTAAACTAAGGTCTTCAAGTCCAACCGCTCAATCCTCATAGGAAGTCCCCTAGGCAGGGCTCCTTGCCTCTGCTGCACTCCGCCCTGTCTACTTCCACCATCACAAACTAAACGGAAAGTAACTTGAAAAAATCGAAAGTAATGCCAAAAGAAGATAACAGTCATTCATGATTTATCAAGTAAAGCAGTCTAAATATTATGCGGTAATAGAAAGACAGGAATTTAAATAAATCAAGTGCATGATAAATAGACTAATAGATATCAATCAAAATTCAAGTGAGTTCTAAGGATTCAAAAGAGACCCATAAATGGTCTAAATTATAGCATAAAGACGAAAACTGCGCAAGGTCTTCCCAGGCATCGACACAAGTAAAGGCACAACCATAATAGGAGGGATACAAGCTCTCCAATCCATTACTCGGTGTCTCAATGTAACGACCCAAAAATTCATGTTATTTCTATGTGATGACATGAACTATCGATGTAAACTCAAGTCTGTATGACAGGATAGTGATGTCAAGTTTTGAGTGGAGTTCATCTCGAAAAACGTGATGAACGGGTATCATCGAATGAAATACGTGTACACGACTCTGGGAAACTATTTTCGTGGATAACCAAAAAATATAATATAATAAATAAATTAATTCATAAATATGTTTGGGTCGTTAGGACTTATATTCTCGGGTGATTGTATGAGTCGTGGTGCATGCCGGGTGCAGAAATGCTTGAGGATTGTTCAATTTTTAGTTAAATTGGATAGGAACAAGGAATCACACAAATGTGTCATTAAAGTGGTTGGTGTCTAGTGTAATTATGGGCCACAAGATGTGCCTCAAAATGCGGTAGTGAGTAAAGATGGGACTCACCTATAAATAGGTGAGTCAACCCACACTCTCTCTCATTTCCTTCTTTTCTCTCTCTCTCTCCTCACCGTGAAGAACGAAACAAAGTAAGGTTTCAATGGTTCCGAGTCCGGATCGATGACGGGGATCAACCAACTACATAATTTAAGGTGAGTTTCTGACTCCTTATGCGTTACTCTACGTTTTGACACCTATTTTGGGTGTTTTCATTGCGATGAATTCGGACAATGATTTTGGAAAATCAATTTTTATGATTTGTTTTGATTGATTGGGAGGCAATGGGAGGATCAAAACATGATTTGTGAAGTGGTTTTGATGTTTGGGGATTTGCTGAATTTTTAGGATTTTTGGGAAATTTTTGATGATTTCAGCAAATCGGTGGTTTGGTCGAGTTTTGATGCAAGCCGAGGGTGGTTTAGCATTGTGTTGAATGTTTAGTCAAAGTTAGGATAGGCTCGAAGCACGACGACGCGAGCCGAGGTGTCGAAAACCTCGGTACAAAGGCGTTCTGGGTAAGATGACGTGGTGACGCCGTGAGTGTTCCATCTTACGACGTCACCCACGTACGTCTTAGGCAGGGCCTCAAGGAAAACACGTCATGAGGATGCCTGACGCGAGCCGAACGTGTCAATAAAATATATTTCCTAAACCAACTATTTTGTATATAGCGGTAAAGGGTCGATCCCACAGAGATTGATGTCTTTCTTAGATAAGAAAAATACGAAAAAGAGAAATTTGGTTTTAGAGAGAATGTGTAAATATAATGAAAATAAAAAAATTAAATGAGAGAAAATCTAATAGGAATGAATCTAGGTATTCAGTTTCACAATTTCGCCATACAACTTGGGATTGAATTTATTAATTTTTGGTTCATGAAAAGTATGAAACTAATCTATGATCTAGTGCAGCTATAGACCCGGTAACGCACTCGGTTCCTCGCACTTCCTAATCTCAATAGCCAAGGTAGGATCGTTGACTACTTCCTTAACCAAACACGCAACCTGATCGCTGGTGCTCCAGATTTAAAGTGTTGGTCGCATTACTTTGATTCATGAAGGCACTACACCCAGACAACCGTATCACTCATGTGTACGATTTAGCTTAGATCCCTAAGGTATTTGACCAGTCCCAAAAGGGTTTAATCAATTAGTATGATCAATTGTCACTAGTGTGATCTTGTCGTACAAGGACAGGTGCTTACGACTCACTGGCATGTAAATCAAGGTTTAAATTAGTGTTTAATCTCAATTGTTCAAACAATACCAAAGAAAATAAATAATAGAAAAGAATCAATAATAATTAAAAATAAATAAACCTCATATAAGGATTCCCAAGTCGTAGGCTTGATCGATCCACCTTTAACCTAGAGGAGAAACTAGGTAGACATAATTAAAAACTAAACTAAAAGAAAAATAAAAATAAAATAGATCCTCCTATCTTCTCTAAGTCCTAATATATCTATATTCCTAAAATTTGGTCTCTAGATGTGAGAAAAACTAATTTTTGTAGTTAGGAGAGTGATTTTCGGATCCAAGAGTGTTTTGGGCATTTTCTGTACTTCAGGACACTTGGCAGGTTGTGATTGGTGGAGGAAACTGGAGTTGCTAATGTGGCGAAAGCGAATTAGTGGAGCTGTTGTGCGTGGCTGACGTGGTAGCGTCTGATAGGCCGAGAAGCAACGTGGTAATATGCTGGAGAGGGTTAGGCGACACATGGCGGGCTCTCATTGGATGAAAGGTGAGCTGGTGACGTGCTGGATTAATAGGCAGCGGACATGTGGCATGCGTTGGAGAAGCACGCTTGAGTGAGAAGAATCGGCGTCAATCTAGGAGTTGGTGCTGTCACGCATCCTGAGGCAAATCAAGTGACTGAGGCAAGGAGCTGCTGGGCTGTTGGGCTTGGCTACATGGCGGACGCGGATTGGCGCTGGTAAGGAAGAGCGGACCACGTGTCACGTTTGGATTGGTGGGAACCACTGTCACTAATGACGTGGCAGAACCTGATTGGCTGGATTTGCTGTGTGTGATGGGGGCTGGTGAATGGGACAGTGACACGTGGCAGTGTTGTAAACGCTGGACCAATACGAAGACGCCACGTGGAGTTGTTGAATCTCTTCACTCAATTGTGCACCTTGTTCTTCGAGACAAATCCTTCAGTTTCAGATTTCTGCAAGTGTATACTCTATTTTGAGTATTTTTTTGCCCCAGATCCAACTGTGCACTCCATTTCACCTAAAAACAAA
Organism: Stephania japonica; assembly: GCA_039657345.1. NCBI lineage: Eukaryota > Viridiplantae > Streptophyta > Magnoliopsida > Ranunculales > Menispermaceae > Stephania > Stephania japonica. The sequence goes on along the minus strand of CM077563.1, from coordinate 14,389,446 downwards.
AATCAAATATAATTAGATATATATTTTAGAATTATTCCATAAATCACTAATTTCCTAAAATATACATTTATCACTATAAAATAAAATAAATATAGTCCAATTACACCTAATAACCTATAATAAATTATGCCTAAATGAACACTTATCAACACCACCTTGACCAACTAGGGTCACGGCGTCACTTACGTACGAGTTAGAAAGTATGCCTCAACTCTATACCTTGGAGACGCCGTCCAGGCTATTGGGTGCCATGGCGTCTCAACGGCGTGCTACTATTTACAGGGACCTAATTTTTATAAAATTTTGAAAACTTTAAGGGGTCTCTCGGGTATCTAAATGGGTTCAAATATGACCTAATACCCGAGTAATTGACCTAAATGGGTGAACGAGTAAAATTATGGAAAATTGGGTAAAATGGTGAAATTAATAGAGAATTGAAATTAAAGGGAAATAAGACTCTAACACGACCAAATTGGACCAATAATGATCACTAGGTGTTTAGCAAGCGAGTGATGAGCGTGCGAGGTCATTTTGGTAGCGTGTGAAAGCTGCGAGCATGGAGTGTTGTGTGGAGGTAGCGTTGTACTGTGAGTAAAACCAGTGGAGTATTTATATTATTTTATTTGTGCATTTAAATCGGACTGTTATATTTCTTAGTGACATATGTTTCCTTGAATTCCGTGGTAGATTATTAGCGTTGTGTTTCGTGGATTTTCGAATGAGTAGTCCAAAAGCAAGTGAGTCATGGTTACTATTTATCTGCTATATGAGCTCTCATCTGGACGCTATTAATATCTCCCGATAGGGAATACGTTGGAGGCTCTTATCCAGGTCTGTGGATATCTCATAGTCGCAAGGGTTAGGGTTGGTAGGCCGTGTTCTCGTCTTGAACCCGAGTCTGTTGGGCTTTTGCCGCGACTCAATGACCTTTTGGTCGAGCTAATTGTATTTTATGTGGTTTTCTTAGACACTCAATTATCATAGATTTTTCAGTGATTTATTATTATGCGGACTGTTCTATCTTCGTGATATTCCTGCGTGATAGTAGTATAGCCATTTATTTGACATTTGAAATTATATTTAAACTCCAATTGGTTGTTACTGTTATTTTTTGTACTCACCGTCCATTTTATGACAGTGGGTACAGCTCCGTCATATTACAGGGATGGTAGGAAAAGGACCGGAACTAGGTAATTGAAGTTGAGAGTTGTTAGGCGATCTCCTCTTGCCAATAGTGTAGGTTTCTTTGTATTATATGTTTATGTTTTTGATACATTAGAATATGGATCTTGTGATTGATTTTGGGACATGTATACTGTAATTGATTCTTCTATGATCAGGTATACTTATAGAGGTATACATATGCAGTGTTTCCACACTCTAGGTTGTCCTGACTAGTGTCTTAGGGTTATTCAGTTTAGTTGGAATAGAATTTGCTTCCACTGTACTTTGATAACTCACTAAATTGATTAAAACCATATTTAAATTACTAAATAAATGATAAATGTTAAGGAAGGCTGACTAGGCCTGCATGGCTCAACGATACTGTCTCGGTGGTTTGTGCAGGTTTAGGCCGGGCAGTGCCCAATTCTAGGGTTGTGTTATTTGGGGCCGTTACAGTTGGTATCAGTACCGAAGTTTTAAATACTCGACTCTTGATTTAAATCACAAACCATTAAGACACAAACTAGTGGAAGTTAGAACAATGGTAGAACTTAGAGTGGAACCCTATGATCCTGACTTAAGTCTTAGTTGGGAAGTAAGGAGAGTTGAAAATTTAAAAATTGGATTATGAGCTATTTAATGTGTTGTATATTACTACTATCGGTAGTTATAGATTGATCGAGGATACGCTTTCTTGCAAAGTGCGATGGCCGATCAGCCAGAGTCCAGTGGTGGTAGTTCAGAGGATGTTCAGCGGAGGTTGGAAGAGATGCTTCAGCTGGTTATGTTACATGGCTATCAGCTGAAGGTGATCCTTCAACTTTTGACGACACACATCACGGTATTGTCCCTTACTTCAGCAGCACCGATTACTTAGGTTGATAGCACGCCGCGTATGTTTATTGATACGGATATCAGGGCGTCAATTGTAGAGAGACATGAGAGGATCCATTGTGACGATGATGAGGTGGAAGTTCCTTATGTTTCGACGACCGGTGTCGTTAGGTGATCATCTTAGAGAGTGCAAGCAGGACAGTATCAGCAGTATAGTACCTAGTGTAGAGGTAGTAGATCACGGGGTGAAAAGAGGTGTTACCATTGCAAATAACCGAGACACATTACTAATGATTTTCTCCTGACAGTGAAGATGTCGAAGGATTATACTCAGTTGTACGTGCAGGATGAATCACACGTTGGTATAGATCTGGATCCAACGCCGACGCGAATCCCGAGGGCGGGTAAAAGTTTATTCTTGCATTTGGGCATTTTTATATATATTATTAGGTCTGTAGTTTAGATCTGATTGAGTGGACTCTAGGTGAATCTGGGAATTGAGTAGGCCCTATGTGAGTCTGGGAACTTGAGTAGAATCTACGTGAGTCAGGTGTAGGAGGTTACTCGGCTTGAGTTATGGATAGAGATGACATGTGTGAGTCAGTTGTTAGACAAGTCTGGGTGAGTCAGTCTTGAAATGACTCTATGTGAGTCAGTTGTATAACTCTAAGTGAGTAATGGTGAGAAACTCTGTGTGAATAAACCCTTCGAAGTATCATATATGTTTAACTATATTTGATGATTATGGAGGAGTCAACTTTCAAAAAATGGAGCTGCCAAGGTAAGTTGCTCTTGACTCTAAATGAGTTTGTGCCTTTGAAAGAATCACTAGCTATGTTCAGTGACTTTAGGTGGGTCAATACTTCGAAGTGGTGGATGAGGCTAAGTGCCAAGACTCAATGTGAGTCTATACTCTAGGTGGGTCCATAAATTCAGGTAGGATATCGATTGATTTGGGTCTAAGTAGGTGATATGTTAATTACGGGTTCGGTGAGTCTGATATGTAATCTATCACTACCGTAATTACACGAATTTTGGACGTGTCTAAACCCGTAGGTTTAGGGATTGGAGTCTGACCATGAGTTGGAACTGGGTGTGCGCTACGGTATTATGATTCCTGCTAAACTATTGGTGGTTTGTTTAGGTCCATTATCTGTCGGAGAAGTCAGGTTGAATACTATGTATTGCAATATGATGGATTTGGATTAGATGCCTTTATGCTAGGTACATATATTCTAAGTGAAACACATATCTGCTGCAAAAAGATTCTAAGTGAATTTGTAATTTACGGGATGACCGTAGACTGGTTAGATTAGTTGTGTGCCACCAGTTAGAAAGTTTGGTCTCACCTACTCTAATGGAACGGGTTCACGTGAGTAAGGTTAGAGGGATTGGTTAGACATAACTTCCCAATTGTATGTGTTTTATTAAGATTTCGCTCGAGTTAAGTGTAATTTCGATGACGAAATTCTTATTAGTTGGGAAGACTGTAATGACCCGAAAATTTATGTTATTTCTATGTGATGACGTGTACTACCGATGTATACTTGAGTCTGTGTGATAGGACGGTGATGTCGAGTTTCGAGTTGAGTTCATCTCAAAAAATGTAATGAGCGGGTATCGGCGAATGAAATACGTGTACACGAGTCTGGGAAACTATTTTCGTGGATGACCGAAAAATAAAATATAATAAATAAATTAATTCAGAAATATGTTTGGGTCGTTAGGACTTATATTTGCGTGCGACAGTATGAGTCGTGGTGCATGCCAGGTGCAGAAACGCTTGAGGATTGTTCAATTTTTAGTTAAATTGGATAGGATCAAGGAAGGAGTCACACAAATGTGTTATCAAAGTGGTTAGTGGCTGGTGTGATTATAGGCCACAAGATGTACCTCGAGATGCGGTAGTGAGCCAAGATGGGGACTCACCTATAAATAGATGAGTTAACCCACACACACACTCTCTCTCTCTCTCTCTCTCTCTTTCATTTCCTTCTTTTCTCTCTCTCTCTCTCTCTCTCTCTCTCTCTCTCCCCTCACCGTGAATAATGAAACGAAGGAAGGTTTCAACGGTTCCGAGTCCGGATTGACGACGGGGATCGACCAACTACGCAATTTAAGGTGAGTTTCCAACTCCCTACGCGTTACTCTACGTTTTGACACCTATTTTGGGTGTTTTCATCGCGATGAATTCAGACAACGATTTTGGAAAATCAATTTTTATGATTTGTTTTAATTGATTGGAAGGCAATGGGAGGATCAAAACATGATTTGTGATGTGGTTTTGATGTTTAGGGATTTGCTAAATTTTTGAGATTTTTGGGAAATTTTCGATGATTTTGGGCAAATCGGTGGTTTAGTCGGGTTTTGACGCAAGCTGAGGGTGGTTTAGCATTGTGTTGGATGTTTAGTCGAAGTTGGGATAGGCTCGAAGTACGGCGACGCGAGTTGGGGTGTCAAAAACCCCAGTACATAGGCGTTCTGGGTAAGACGTCGACGTCGTTGCTGTGACGGCCCCAATTTCCCCGTGCAATTGGGTACACCCGGCCTAGACCCGCACAAGCCCCGAGTCATCACTCGGCAACCTGACGAGCCTAGTCAGCCTTCAATTTAGTCAATTTATTAATTTATGAAAGAGTTATTGCAATAGTAAACAGCAGAAGACTAAATAATTAAAACAAAGGGGAAATAACTCAATCAAAAGAAGCAGAGGAATTCTATAAGTGTGGAAAAACCCGGGTATTCATGTACAATTCGAAATGCAAAGGTACATGATACCAATCTTATCAAAATACCAAGTTCAAATATCCCAAAGCATATATATATATAAAACGATATACATAAAAGCAAAACATAAGGAAACCTATAGAATTGTCTCCAAATCCAGCCGATAATCCTCACAATAGATCCCCTAGGCAGGGTCCCTTGCCCTTGCTTCTCTCCGCCCTATCTCGCACCCACCATCACAAACTAGACGGTGAGTAACTGAATAAAATCGAATGTAATGCCAGAAGAAGATAACAGTAATTCATGATAATACAAGTAAAACAGTCTAAATATCATGCGGTATTAAAATGACAGGAATTTAAATAGACAAGATGCATGATAAACAGACTAATAGATATCAATCGAAAGTCAAGTGTGTTCCAAGGAATCAAAAGAGGCTCATAAGTGGTCTAAACCATAGCATAACGGCGAAGACCTCGCGAGGTCTTCCCGGGCATCGACACAAGCGAAGGCACAGCTATGACTGAAAAGGGACTCGAACCCATCCACCCAGTACTCGGTGTCACACGGTCACTAAGGGTGGTCACACACTTGTGGCCACGAGTGCCCACGTTTTATCCCTCTAGTGCAGGTCCTAGTACTTTTGAGACGAAACACTTACGCCGGGAAACACACAACAAGAAATGGAATGGAATACCAATAATAGAGAATAAAAAGACTGAATAAATGATAATGAATCACATGACATTTTCTTACTGGCTTACAAACATATAAATGCTTTTTAAGGCAAATGTACTTACCTGAACTATTCGCAACCCGATATTCACTCCGAGACTCTAATACGTTCCCCGTGCGTTCTCGACTACCTGATAAAGTTTTGAATCTCGAATATTAGTTTAAGGCTCGCATTTAGTCTTAAGGTGTTTGTTTTACAATCATTTGTTGATTATGACCCAAACCGTTGTGGATTAAACCATCTCTATGGTTGTTCCCTTTTTTTTTTTTTTACAAAACATAACTCTTGTTGGGTCTATTTATCAAGTTTTATACTCATCTAAGTAAACCTTTGATGTGAATACTTATTAGGCCTAGACACATAAACTTATTCTTATATTTTACGCCTTCGTCTTGACCTCAAGTTGTATTTATTCTATTGGGCCTTTATTGGGCTTTACATAACCTATAAACACACTATTTGTAACTTGTTATAAACCCACATTATCATGAGTGTATTAGGCCTTAATACCAATCCATATTCATTTAAACAAGTATCCATATTTTTTTATCCTTTTTATTTATTCTCAAATATAACATAATACACACACACTACACATACACATATACATTTTCATTATACACACACATGTACAACTGTTGTGTACACCCCACTCACCAGACACCCCACTGTTATGTGCACACAACACCCCGCGTACATTGTGTGCACCCCACTGCTATTTACACCCCATATTTACATGTGTTAATGTCACTTTATTAATTAAAACTATATAATATACATTAATCTATTCTTTTACACCCCACAACCATTGTGTACACCCCACTGTGGTGTACACATACACGCTGGTGTGTACACCCCACAGTGGTGTACACATACCCCCATTCATGCACCCCATGTACACCAACCCACCACCAAACCGTCATGCATACACCCCAAAAATTACAAAAATTCACATAAAATCATGAACCCGAGAGACAAGAGAGGGAGAGAGTTCACCTAGGGTGGGACGTGGGGTCTCCGACGGCGAGGGAGGTGGCAGCGACGTGAAGCCGAGAAGAGGAGGGGAGATGTGAGGCCGAGAAGAGAGAAATCCGAGAGAGAGAGAAAGCAACGAGAGTGAGAGAGAAGAGATCGTGAGTGAAAGAGATATCGCGTGGCCGAGAGAGAGATGGAGAGGCCGAGAGTGAGGGAGAGATCCGAAATGAAAGAGAAGGAGGGTGGGCGGCGGTTATGTTGAAGAAGAAGATGAATAGTGTAGGGTTTTGTTTGTTGTTGTTATATTTATATGGTCAAATGACCTTTTTACCCCCAACTTACTTCCTACACCATTTTTAAACCATTGCCCTTATGGGTCTTTTTACTTTTCTATTTATTTCTCTTTATTACACATTAAAGTGTGTAACCATTCTATTTATTTCTCTTTATTACACATTAAAGTGTGTGTGTTGTCACTTGCATAACTATCCACCTCAACACACCCACATCTCGAGGTCAATCTCATGGTTCCTCACCATTGAACTGTGTCAATTTAACAATTCCAATTCCATAGACCATATGTTGCGTAATTAACTAACTTCCGCGTTCAAACGACATTCCTCGGTCCGTTTTTCCTTGTTTCGACTCTCGTAATTCGCCTAGTCTCGCCTTGTCTCGCCAACTAATTAATTAAATTAATTAAAGATTCATTTATTTTGCATGTTTTACTTGTTTTTTTGCCCCGTTTAACTAGTCGAAACCTCACTCAATTAAATACCGCCCGAACGGCTCGAAACCCGTAAAATACTAAAATACTAATACACACAATCAAAGAATCATAAAATCACTTCGGTGTCGACTCCCGAAGTTCGAAATATTGTCCAGTATTCACGTAGCCGGGTCACAATTTTTGACAAGTGCAACACAAGTCAGTTAAAAATTTGGGGTTGTTACAGTTGCGATGCCATAAGTGTTACATCTCACGGCTTTACCTACGTACGTCTTAAGCAAGGCCTCAAGCAAAACACGCCATGAGGACGCCACCATGACCAACTGGGGTCACGACGTCACTCACGTACGAGTTAGGCAGTAAGCCTTAACTCCACGCCATGGAGACGCGATCTAGGCTATTGGGTGCCACGACGTCTCGGTGGCGTGTTACTGTTCACAGGGGCCAAATTTTTATAAGTTTTCAGAAACTTTCGGGGATCTCTTGAGTATCCAAATGGGTTCAAATACGACCCAATACCCGAGTAATCGACCAAATGGGTGAACGAGTAAAATTATAGAAAATTGGATAAAATGGTGAAATTAATAGAGAATTGAAATTAAAGAGAAATAAAACTCTAACACGACCAAATTGAACCAATAATGATCACCAGGTGTTTAGTGAGCGGGTGATGATCGTGCGAGGTTATTTTAGTGGCGTGTGAAAGCCGTGAGAGCAGAGTGTTGTGCAGAGGTGGCATTGTACTATGAGTAAAACCAGTGGGAGTATTTATAATATTTCATTTGTGCATTTAAATTGGGCTATTATATTTCTTGGTGAAATATGTTTCTTTGAATTCCGTGATGGATAATTGGCGTTGTGTTTCGTAGATTTTCGAATGAGTAGTCCAAAAGCAAGTGAGCATGGTTACTATTTATCTGTGATATGAGCTCTTATCTGGACGATGTTGATATCTCCCGATAGGGTGTTAGTTGGGGGCTCTTATCCGTGTCTGTGGATATCTCATAGTCGTAGCCGTGTTCTCGTCCTAAACCCGAGTCAGCTGGGTTTTTGTCATGACTCAACGACCTTTTGGTTGGGACTACTTGCGTTTTCTGTGGTTTTCGTAAACATTCAATTATCGTGGATTTTTCAGTGATTTATTATCATGCGGACTGTACTATCTTCGTGATATTCCTACGTGATAGTAGTATAGCCATTTATTTGACATTTAAAATTATATTTAAACTCCACTTGGTTGTTACTATTATTTTATGTACTCATCGTCCTTTTTATAACGGTGGGTACAGCCCAGTCATACTGCAGGGATGGTAGGAAAAGAACCGAAACTAGGTGATTGAAGTTGAGAGTTGTAAGGCGATTTCCTCTTGCCAACAGTGTAGGTTTCTTTGTATTATACGTTTATGTTTTTGATACATTGGAATATGGGTTTTGTGAGTGATTTTGAGTTATGTATACCGTAATTGATTCTCCTATGACCGGGTATACTTATAGAGGTATACATATGCAGGGTTTCTACACTCTAGGTTGTCCTAACTAGTGTCTTAGAGTTATTCAGTTTAGTTGGAATAGAATTTGCTTCCGCTATACTTTGATAACTCACTAAATTGATTAACTCCATATTTAAATTACTAAATAAATGATAAATGTTAAGGAAGGCTGACTAGGCCTACGTGGCTCAGCGAGATTGGCTCGGGGGTTCGCGCAGGTCTAGGCCGGCCGGCACCCAATTCTGGGGTTATGGAATTTGGGGTTGTTACACTCACGTTCACTAAGGGTGGTCACACACTCTTGTACAAGAGTGCCCATGTTTTATTCCTCTAGTGCAGGTCCTAGTATTTTTGAGACAAAACACTTCCACCAAGAAAAACAAGACAAAAAAATAGAAAGAAATATCAACAATAGATCATAACGAATCAGAATAAATGATAATGAATAACTTGACATTTTCTTATTGGTTTACTAATCATACATGAGCTTGTGACAAATGTACTTACTTGGCTAATCGCAACATAGTAACCAACTCCAGCAACTCTAATGCGTTCCCACGGATTCCTGACTACCCGACAAAAGTTTGAACCACAATAGATAGGGTTTATAGTCAATAAACTGACCCTAGATTGACCCCCAAAGTTTCCCAAGTTTTTCAAAAAAGTTTTCTAGAATTTTTAGTTCATAATCTACTCGAGACACCGTGGGTGACGCCATCCAGAAGGACGTCCCCACGGCGCCTTCACGACGTCAAAGCTCGACTCTCTGGTCGACACGCCGTCAGGGACGCTGCCAAGCCATTACAGGCCACGACGTCCTCACGAAGTCTATTAAGTTAAGACTTTTGATGACATGTCGTAGGAGACGCCGTGTGAAGTTTCTTCTTCACGGCATCTCGGCGACGTGTTTCAAAATTTCTCAACTAAAATGACTCTGTTGAAGATGTATGTGAGGCACGTCGTATGTGCATTTTGCCCACGACTTGTTCACGACATCTTAGAATAAATCTCAACACCACTATTTGAGACGCCACGAGAAATGCCGCCATTAACACAAGTCTCACGGCGTCTTCACGGCATGAGTGTGAAACCAAAATATCTCTGTTGTGGATGTATGTGGGAGACGCCATCATGCCATAACATGCACGTTGTCTGGTAAAACCCAGAAATCCTGAAATGTACAGAACACCCAAAAACAAAACTCCCTCTTGAGGGATTACCCAAATATGATTCTAGGCGTCAAGAACAACATAAATTAACACCAAATCATCCTCGGATCATTATGAAAACATCGGTAAATGCCCGAAGATTCGAGATATCCCCAATCATCTTTAAAAACCAACAACAATAGCAAAACCCAACATCTATTAACACCACCATTTGTTACTTGCTCTAGGGTTTTGCCAAGAGACCGGTGGAACACCAGGATCGCTTTCGAGAAGCCCTTGATCATAGCATGAATACCATATTTGAATGAATAGCCCAAAACATAAGGAGAAATAATATGAAAACATAGAGAAGAGGAATAAGAGAGAAGTGTTCTCACCTCCAATCCGATAAGAAGAGTTGACCTCCGACAAGGATTCTGGCGTCCAAAACCACCCTTGTGGTGGCTTGCTCACCAAGCAAGAAGAAGAGAGGAAGAGGAGGGGTAAAGAAAATAGAGAAAACCAAGAGAGAAATGAGAGAAAATTGAGGAGAGGCACCTTATATAAGAACTTCTTTTCATCATCACACACACATACACACACTTATATCTAGGTAAATCCAACATTTCCCTTTGAGCTGTCCAAAAATCTCTTCACTCCAATAGTTGACTTCCTTAAGTGACTAGGGTGTCACTTAACTATCCAGCTCCCATGTCGATCCCACGTTCCTCAGCCCGTATCGTAACGCAACTCGGCCATTGCGTATTCGTCGTCTCGTCCATATTCCAACTCAAATCAAATATTATAATTATTGCTCAAAAACCCATTTATTTGTGTTTTCTGTGTTTTAAATCCCCCGTTTACCTAGGCGTAACCTCACTTAGACTAAATCGTCGCCTAAACGGCTCGAGACACATATTAGACTATTATATTAATACAAACATCACAGAAACATAAAATTACCTCGGTGTCGACTCCCAAAGTCTGAAACACTCAATGCATCACGATAGTCGGGTCACGGTCCTGACAAGTGTAACACAAGTCGGGTTAAATTTTGAGGGTTATTACAATCTCCCCCTACTTATTAGAATTTCGTCCTCGAAATTAAACTAATAAGTAAACTAACTAAAGACTCACCAGAATCAAACAGGTAGGGAAAGTGCTCGCGCATGTAGGACTCTAACTCCCAAGTAAGCTCCTCATCTCCGTAAAATTGCTATTTCACGAGAACTGAAGGAATCTCCTTGTTCTCCAACATTTTGACCTTCCAGTTAACAATTTGGATCGGCTGCTCCTCATACGTGGCATCATCCACCGTCGGTCACCGTCCTCCGTCCATCATGTAACTCAATCTGGCTCAAGTCCACCGTCGGTCGTCGTCCTCCGCTTGATTTGTCTAGTCGAGTCATCAAAATGTGGAATATTGGATGAACACAAGCAAGCTCTGGCGGTAACTCAAACAGGTACGCAACCTTACCGACCCTCTTCACAATCTTAAAGGGAACGATAAATCTAGGAGCGAGTTTTCCCTTGATTTTAAACCGTTTGTGAACTTTCAGTGGGGAGGCCTTCAAGTACACATAGTCTCCCAAATCGTACTGAAGCTCATCGTGATATTTTTCGTAGTACTTCTTTTGCCGCTCCTGGGCACCCTTAAATTTCAGAAGAATCTGTCATACCTTCTCAATATGATCAACAACACTCTCAGGACCAACTGTCACAACATCCTTTAGCTCAGCTCAGCAAGAAGGTGATCTACAAGGCCTACTACAGAGCGCCTCAAACGGTGTCATATCGATACTCGCCTGATAACTGTTATTGTACGTAAACTCACACAAATGAAGGTACACCTTTCACGGCCCGCCGTACTCCAATACACACATCCTGAGCATGTCTTTTAACATTTGGATTAACCTCTCAGACTGTTCATCTGTCTATAGATGAAATGTCGTACTTAACTCCAGTTTGGTGTCGAACTGAGCCTGCATGTTCTACCACAACAATGAAGTGAATTGTGCCCCTCGGTCTGACATAATTGACAACGGGACTCCATGCAATCTAACAATCTCGCGCTCGTAGAGGATGTTCAGTCTGTCAACTCTATATGTAGTGGATACCAATATGAAATGAGCAAATTTTGTCAATATATCCATAATTACCCAGATGCTATCATAAACACGAGGAGATCGGGGCAAGCCACTGACGAAGTCCATAGCAATGTGCTCTCACTTCCATCGAGGAATGGGTAGGGGCTGCAGTAATCCTCTAGGCCATCGATGCTCAGCCTTCACGCGCTGGCATATCTTACACACTCTGATGGCATATCATACACACTTTGATGAACTCTGACATATCGAATTTCATTTTCAACCACAAAAAAGACGTCGTATATCAGCGTACATCTTGGTCTAACCCGGATGTACAGAAAAATGAGAACGGTGAGCCTCCTGAAGTATCTTGGTGCGTAAGTCAGCCGCCAATGGAATCCACAGTCGCCCACGATGCCTCAAGCAAGAGCTGTCGATCGACTCCAATCTGGATACTCTGAACTGTCTGCCATCTCAATGTATTGCTGGTATGACGCATCGCCCTGTTATCCCTCGCGCAGAATGTCAAGTGAGACGGTCTGCAACCTCATCTGACCACAAATCTGTATCCTGGTAGTCATCGGCACATCTGCTGAACACATCAACTTGACTGCCTCAAGTAAACCATGCTCGTGGGTCATCTAACATACAACTACCTCAGCATCAAATCCTCTGCGGCTTAAAGCATCCGCAACGATGTTAGCTTTTTCCTGGATGATACTCTAGTAAGAAGTCATAGTCCTTCAGGAACTCTATCCAACGTCTCTATTTCAGGTTCAACTCTATCTGAGTGAATAGGTATTTCAAGCTCTTGTGGTCTGTGAATAACTCGAACCACATACCATACAAATGGTGTCACTACATCTTTAGCATGAACATGATTACAGCCAACTCTAAGTTGTGTGTCGGGTAGTTCCTCTTATGAACTTTCAGCTATTGGGATGTGTAAGTGATAACTCTGCCCTCCTGCATCAGCACACAACCCAAACCAATCTTCAAAGCATCGGTATACACGACTAGGTCCTTCCCGGTCTTGGGTATTGCTAACACTGTTGCGGTCAACTTTTCCTTCAAGGTGGTAAACACATGCTCACATTCATCACTCCACACGAACTTCGCATTCTTCTGGGTCAACTTAGTCATCGGTGCAACGACCTTAGAGAAGTCCTGCACGAATTGGTGGTAGTATCATGCCAGCCCTAGAAAACTATGAATCTGAGTCACGGTAATCGGAGTAGGTCACTCAATTATGGCTCTAATCTTCTCTGAATCAAGGGCACACCGCTAGCTCCAACTACATGCCCTAAAAATCTGACCTCTGGCAGCCAAAACTCGCACTTGCTGAACTTAGCGTAGAGTTTGTGGTCCCTCAGAGTCTACAATACTGCTCGAAGATGTCCCTCGTGCTCCTCTCGAGTCTTGGAATAGATAAAGATGTCATCGATGAACACAATCACAAATCTATCCAAGTAGTCTCTCATCACTCAGTGCATGAGGTCCATAAACATCGCCAGCGCATTAGTCAAATCGAAAGGCATGACGATGAACTAGTAATGACCATATCTCGTACTGAATGTCATATTCTCTCGATCCTCATCCTTGATCTTGAGTTGATGATAGCCTGATCTCAAATCAATCTTCGAGAACCACAGTGCTCCTGTCATTTGATCAAACAGATCATCAATGCACGGCAATGGGTACTTGTTTTTCACTGTAACCCGGTTAAGCTATTTGTAGTCGATGTACAACTTAAGACTGCCATCCTTCTTCTTCACGAATAACACTGGTGCTCCCCACGGCGACATACTCGGACTAATGAAGCCTAGCACTAGCAACTCATCTAGCTAACTCCTCAACTCCTCAAGCTCTCGAGGTGACATCCTATACGGCGGTATCGAAATCAGACTAGTGCCTGGGACTAAGTCAACGATGAAGTCGATCTTCCTCGATGGTGGTAATCCTGGCAAATCCTTCGGGAATACATCTATGAACTCGCACACCACTAGTACATCTGAAATACTAATCTCTTGTCTCGCATCGGTACTCATGACACTCACAACTATCTCGATCTCGCCACTCATGACCTCCCTGCCTCGGGTGATTGGAAGTAACACTAATGTACCCTGGATACTAATCTCCTCACCATCTGCTAATGGAATCGTGATCGTCTTCTCGCAACAACCGATCTACTCCCAACCAATACATATGTAACAGTGCATCGAACTCGAGAAACTCTAGTACTCTCATGTCAACATGCAACTCGTAGGCCCCTATATCTTCGAACAATCAACATATAGAAGATTCAGATATATATTGTCCCCAGCTATCGTCCTAAGGATCAAGGGTCTACTAAGCCTAACAGGTTTCAATCCTAACATGTCTACTGTACGACCAACAATAAATGACACGGTAGAACCATAATCAAACATCGTGTGCATGAAAGTACCATAGATAGAAACCATGCCCTCAACGAGGTTTCGGGACGCCCCCTGGTCTGGCTCAACAATAACTTTAACACGCTCCCTTTGGTGCTAGTGGTGTTGTGGCGGTGCTCTCGCTAGCTGAGGGCACCCCCTCTGAATGTAGCCGACATGTCCGCATCGGTAACCTGTGCGGGTATCCTGTGATCTCTGAGTCTGGCTCTGGCCTAGTCCTTGTGCGGAACACGAAGTCTGGGACTGATTAGACTTATGTGTCTTCCTCTACCTATTTCCTCGATCAGTACCCCTGCTCTCAGTAGTCTGCCTCTGCGACTGCTGGCCTTGTCGACTAAGCTGCGGTGGATGACTGGCAAAACTCAACACTAGTGGAATGGTCTATGCCAAAGGAGTGGTTTATTATGCAACAGATCCTACACTCTGCTCCCTGTGCTCACGAGTAACCCATCTGCTCCTCTTTCTCTTCCTGTCCTGTTGATAGTGATTATCTGATCGGGTCTCTGCTCTGGTCGACCTAACCTCCTACGAATGCATAAGCAAATAGCTCTCCTTCGACAAACTGCGCTCATATGCTCTCTGTAAGCTCTCCAACTCAATCGTAACAACAAATCCTCTAACTACGGGTAGCAGACCCTCGATAAAGTAATATACTTGATCAACCTCAGTATCTACGGATCCTCCAACATAAGGTAGTAGTGAAATAAACCTGCCCATATAGTCCATCATTGACTCATCGGTGCTCTGCCTCAATGCCATGAACTCATTCCTCTTCGCCCGAAGAATAGTTGACGGGAAGTACTTCTGGTTAAATTGACACTACAAGAATGGGCTTGATTAGGGATGGAATTCAGGGATGGAATATAGGTGGTTGGTATTCAGGGACGGTATAGAGATGAAAAATGATTGGGAGGCATGTTGACCAGTTAGAGACCAAACAGGGATGGAATAGGGACCGAAAATCAATGACGGAATGCACTCCGTCCCTAAGTAATTGGCACATAAAGAACCCGCTAAAAATTCGTCTTTGATTCCGTCCCTAAATATCAGGAACGAAATTTGGGACGCAAAGCCATGCCACGTGTCTTTCCAATTTCGGTTTCTAAATCCGTCCCTGATTATAGGGACGGAATCAAGGACGGAAAGTTTATTTCCCACCCAAGTAATTCGCCATAACATACCACATCACATTCATCTCTGTCCCTAACGCCCTAACCCATTTTCGTCCTCTCTCTTATCTCGAACTTCATTTTCATTCTCTGTGCTCTACCGTCTTCCCAACCCTTCTTCCCCGCCGTCAACGCTGATCTCTCAAAACTCTAGACTCGAACGCAGATCTCTGTAATTCTGCCTTCTTCATCGGCTCTCGTCGAGTGCCCGGCAAGGCTTCCAGCCCCATAAGCCTTGCAATCACACTAGGCTAACATCTCTGCTTCTCATTTTCATCTGCTCCGCTAAAGCCCTCCACTTCTTCAACTGGGCTCACTCCAACTCCCCCTTCACCCACTCCCACTGCACCTTCCTCTAACTCCTGCAACTCCTCGCCTGCACTCACAACCTCAACGCCGCCCGAAACCTCCTCTTCTCCATCGAGTCCAAGTCCAACGGCACCGTCATGCTCCACAACCAGTTCTTCAACACCCTGATCAGAATCTACAGCAATGCCGGTCTCATTAACGAGTCGATCAAGCTCTTCGGGACCATGGAAGAGATGGGAGTCACCCCTTCTGTCGTTACATTTAATAGTTTGTTGGCAGTCTTTGCTCAAAGGGGGCGCACTCGGATGGCGAGGAAGGTGTTTGATGAAATGCCTCGAGAGAGGGGTTTCGCTGGATGTTGTTACTTTCAATGTTTTGATTCGCGGGTGCTATTTAAATTCGATGATTGATGATGGGTTTTGGTATTTTAGGGAGATGGACAAGTTTCAGGTCTGTCTGGATCTGGTGACTTACAATACTCTTGTTGATGGGCTGTGTAGAATTGGGAGGGTGAAGACTGCACATAATCTCGTGAAGGGTATGCAGCGTTGATTTGAGTCCTAATGTGGTTACATGGACTACATTGCTTAGAGGGTACTGTGAGAAGCAGTGGATTGATGAGGCATTGGAGGTGTTTGAGGAGACTGTGAAGTGTGGAGTGAAGTAAATTCGACGCTCCAACTGGGTGTTCGTCGTGGACTGAATTAAGGCTTTGAGTGAGGTCTCGGGCGTATAGGGGTCTCCTCTGCTCCGCCATGGTCTTCACTGCTCCACCGTCTCCCCTCTCTCCACCATCGTTTTCTGCTAAGCTGTCGCCTCTCTCTCTCCACCATCGTTCTTCGCTTTCGCGTCGCATCTCGCTTTGCTCCGCCAACATTGTCTCTCTCTCCGGCTAGGGTTGTCATCCGCTCGCCATCCACTCTTCTCCGCTTCGCTCCGGTCGGCTCCTTCTCTGGCCATCGTCGCCTTCTCCGACCTCCCATCTTCTCAGGTCAGTTTCACTTCCAAATTAACTTTGCATGTATAGCAAATGAATGTATATAAACATTTTCCATGATAGAGAGCATGAATATTTGTAGCACTTTTTAGTAGTATGCATATTCTGATTTCTAGTAGATTTTACCTATAATTCATTTCTCTCCAAGAGATATCGGTGTATGAGTGACATCCCTAATAATTTTGACTATTGTTGCCTTATTTCAATAATGCAAGAACAATGGGCTCCATTTGCTTTACTTTATGAGTTTGTGTTGCTCTGAACTGTCCGTGTTAATACTCCCTATCGACATCACGGCCAGTTGAGGAAACTGAATCAAAGAGACAACCACATAAATAACAAAGAAGAAAAAAAACTGAATTCAAATGCATATTAGATGTATAGAACAAAAGACAAACCCAGTTGGGAGAACAATGAAGGCATTTTTATTGTTCAGTTTAGAGCTAATTCAACACTTCACAATAGTGACTTCTCTTCTTTTTCTTTTCATTATTAGAATTCATTATACTTGTCTTCAATTAGTAGCCATAGAGATTGGTACCAAGAAAGTTCATTTCTATCTCACATTCTAACTA
Source organism: Stephania japonica (assembly GCA_039657345.1). Taxonomy (NCBI): domain Eukaryota; kingdom Viridiplantae; phylum Streptophyta; class Magnoliopsida; order Ranunculales; family Menispermaceae; genus Stephania; species Stephania japonica. Next base: position 14,372,070 of record CM077563.1, on the reverse strand, counting down.
GACGATCTTTTCTGACATAAAAGTGAAGAAAAAGTGGAGATATTTAAGGGTTCCTAAGCTTTAGGACATTTCAACAAAGGACCTCTCAAAAACACCCTTCAGAAAGATTAATTTGACTGGAAGTTTGATAATCCTCCAGTCAAAGAACCACAAAAAAAGGACTGTTAGATTCATGTAGTTTTGTTGTAGCATTCTTGTGTTATGTTTTGCTGTTCTTTTAGAGCTTAAAGAGAGTTATGTTCCTATTGGTTTCTTCAATGCATTTTACCTACTTTGAATTCTTTTGTTGGGAACTTGTTGAGCTCATACGGGGTACTGTACTTGGATTTCTAGTATTGCATTTCATATTTGCCCAATGAAAGAGCACTTCATTGTTAATTCCACTTGATCTCGTCTAGTGTGCTATTTTTCCAATCATTTTCAAGTGAAGTCAAAAATCACTTTGGATGCATTTTCAAGTAGTTGTTGTATGTCCTTGTCTAGCACGTTATGGTCGGCAACGTTAGTCTTTATTCATCTACTTATTAGAGCAACAGTACGAGGTGTTGTTTGTTTTTTTTTTTTTTGATAACTACTACGGCACAATTACTCTTATTCTCATTAAGACTTAAATCAAATAATTAGCATTTCGAAGCCATTATATCAATGCACGCACATCTGAGTTTACTGCACCAATTTCATGGGGGCTTGTTCTCTCCTTTTTTTCCACATCGATTCCATGAACACTAGGTACAACAACATTAATTTGTTAGCCGTGTCACTCATCTTTTCAATGATTGAATTCCAATGGAAAATTAGTGCTCTCACTAGCCGCAAAAATTAATGATATAGGAATTATCTGCTCTTTTGTCGTTCCTTAATTTTTGCCAGTACCATTTGAGTAACCAAATAGAAGTAGCAGACGAGGATTATCAGTTCTTAAAGGATCTTCCTTGTCAATAGTATGAATTTTGTGTATTTCTTGTCATAGGCATGTATGTTGCATAGTTGCTGCTAGCAATGTTGGATCTATGTAGTATGCACTGCAATGTAATAGTCCACTGCCTATAATGACTGAGCGTACGATTTTCTTGTTTCAGGTGTTCTAGGTGAAATCATAGATTTAGTCATTCTTCCTCTTTGACGTTGACAGTGAGAGGAAATTAGTTTATAACAATTGAAAGCAAGATATACCACAAGACAAACTGTTTTTCTTATATCATGTCCTGAAAGTGAAATTGGAAAAAAATACACTGTTGTTCTTTAGATTTCAACTTGCTTGTCATTTCATTTTGGCTTTAATTTGGAAACAGCTTTTTAAACTTGTGTTATACCAAATGCAAATCCCTAGGTTTTGTTTTTAGGTTTTTGGGAGTTTGATAAGCAAAAGCATGTTTTAAAATCATGAACCAAATGCATCGTTACATTTCTTCTTTCATTAGTTTAATTCTATCGGTCTTTGGCGTTTTATGCATTTGCGGTTTTGTATGACTTAAGATGCAATATTCATTTTTACTACTTCTTTGCTTATTCATATTGCTTTGAAGAGTCGAATATCAGTGCATGAATTGTGATGTGGTACGGTTGTAGATTCATATGGTTGCTGGATAAATAAATGCAATGGTGTGGTTTACTGAGAATATGTTTTTCTTTTGTTCTCTTTGAAAAAGTTATCTTGTGATCAAAGTTGATATTATGTTTGGAAGGTCTCTAATGACAAACATAAATTGATGTGATGTATTTTGCAAACTCTCTTTAATTTATATATTTGCTCTCCTGTTCAAACACTAATATGAAAGAATTGACTAAGACACATTGTCATATGCACATCGTTATAAATGCAATTCAGTTTTTCCATTGTTATGTTGAATTCTTGCAAAGAATTGATTCTTTAGGTTGCCCATCTTTGAGCAGTGAACCCATCATTCAAGTCATTGTTGAGTATTTGGAGAAGCTTATTAATTGCTTGATATTGATTTATCTGCTTGTCATTATTGCAATGCCGAAGCTTATTGTTTGTTTATTCTATTTTCAACAGTCAGGTTATGAAGTGTACTTGCTTGAAGCTATGTACAAGGATCCTGTGGTGAGTATTGTTATTTCTCATGCTCCAATTCTTCTTTTTTATCTTTATATTGCTCACATTGTTTTGGAGAAGAAAATGTTTTTGAGGGAAATCTATGTTCGAATTTGAAGATCATTTATAGATGCATATACTGAACTTGACTTTTAGAGGCATGCCCAACCCAAGATGTTGCCTGACTCACCCAACAGGATCTAAGATTATAGTGGATGAAACTGCTCAACATTCTGACTTGGGAGTTATTGTATGACCCAGCTTGAGTTTCGTTGGTCATGTTACATGAATCAAACTCAATAGGATGGTTGTTGTTTTTCTTATGACAATCAACAAGATTACACTAGTAACCATGATGAGCTAGCTTTGTTCTTCTCATATTCTCACCAATTGCCATAGACCCAAGACCATAACTAATTCTTCCATTGTGCTCCAATGTTTGAGCTGAATCTATACTTGATTGCCCAATCCTATTAGATAAGTAATATCACCTTCTAGATGAGCTCTGGTTTTGAGAATCTTTTTCCAAATCCATGAAGCTCCAGGTCCCTCAAACATGTCTAAAATTGATTGATGTTTTAGATTGTAGATTGTTTGATTTTTGCAGCATGTCTTCCTTTCTATAATGTTGGCTAAAACAGTTTCAGCAGTCAAAACAGATCGCATAACTTTTTATATACTTATTCGAATTGGTTGATGTCCACCTCCTAATAGCTAGCAATCACTGAAATAGTATTTATTGAACAAATAACACATACTAATGGATTTTAATCCTTGATTATCACACATAAAACACTAAAATCCAAAAGAAACTCTCACAAGTCTAGGTGTTGCTTCTCATGGTCAAGAGTAAATTAACTTATTAGATTTGATGGTGCATTCAACTACATAGTTATAATCTTCAGTTGTTTCATGTATTGTTTCATGTAGGAGTTGAGATAAGACCACTTGTGAAATTTGTAGGTCTATTTTATTTTTTACTTGTATATGTTTGAATTACATCTATAGGCTGAGATTCAGAGGATGCGCAAGGAGATGTCACAGTCAGTAGAAGAGGCAGGAGATGATCTACATATGGACGAGACAGATTTATATTACAAAGTTGTCGGCGTTGATCACAAGGGACGAGTGTACGGGTTAGGGTCTAGGGGAAGGAGGTACAACGATCCAGGTGCCAGCTCATCTTAGGGCCCGTCGAGCCAGGACTTTGCGACTCTTCAATCTAATGTCTCACAACTGACTTCTATCGTTTAGGATCAACAAAATCAAATACGACGCAGCATGACCAGATAGCTTTACTACAGTCCATGTTAATGCAGAGTATGAGAGGTGGACATCCTGGATCGATGCATTTTTCGACACACATCCCCTACCACGACCTGACAGAGACATTTGATATGGTACACTTAATATACATTCATTTTAATATTTGGTATATTTTGATCTTTTGGTATATTTTGATATTTTGGTATACATATATAAATGATGTATTTTAGGAATTAGTTAGGGAAACTTTTACACACATGTATATATGATGTCTATTTTGATTTTTTTATAACTGTTTTGGTTTCATTAGCATGTTATATGTGAAACTTCTATTGTATAATGAGTTCCCAGTAGGTTATTTGTGTGTATGACATGTTTTCAGCAGCTTTAAATGTATAAACAAAATTGTTGTAGGTTATTTGTGTTTTCAGTAGGTTGTTGCAGGTTATTTGTTTTCAGCAGCAGGTTATTGCATGTTATTTGTTGCAGGTTATTTGTTTCAGCAGGTTGTTGTAGGTTGTTGCAGGTTATTTATTGCAGGTTCTTTGTTGCAGGATGTGTATATATCTTTCAACCTGCTGAAACGTATAGAGAATATTTTTGTTTTCTGGGATGTTGAGTTCCGTCTCTAATTCAGTTTCTAATCAGGGACGGAATGTATAATAAATGCTATTGAGAACTATGAGTTTGGTCTCTAAACCGTCCCAGTTTAGAGACTGATTTAGGAACGAAATGTATAAATTTGGTCTCTAATCTGTTGTTAATTAGAGACCGATTTAAGAACGAAATTTTCGGTTTCTAATTAACAACGGAATTTTCGGTTTCTAATTAACAACGGACTCGAAATTCCGTCCCTAACCAATCAGCGACGGCGTTTTAGATAACCGATTTATTCCGTTCCTAATTCGGTTGCTGATCGTTTTAGCAACTGAATCTCAACCTATTAGGGATGGAATTTTCTGTCCCTATTTGAGCTGATTCTTGAAGTTGATCCAATCTCTTAGAATGCCTCGGGTAGTAATGATAGTCATCCACCAATCATCTACCTCCCCCTGTACATAGATGAAGAAATCGTCGCCCTCATGTGGTCCTTAGTCACGATAATGGTGTGAATCTTCTCATGATTCTTTAAGAATAGATCTGTCGCGGCTATGTCTGTGCCACCAAAGAACTTAACTAGGTCGTGTCGTTTGAACTCTCTCCACTACCACGCTTCAGCAGTGGCTCTAGGACTCTTCTCCGAAGTAGTGACCGGAGTAGCTCTGCAATACCTACGGGTGTCCCTGGTGCCTCCTCAGTCTGGGTCAGATGTGCAATAATCTTTGTCTGTGCCACCTGCACAACTGTCGTATTTGGCACCACTGTAATCGGAGTCGGTGTTGTGGAAGTTGTAGCCATTGGAGTCACCCCTCCCTGGGTAGTCGTAGTGGGCGATAAAGTTGTAGTCCGGGGTAGATGGTGTCATGGTAGCCGATGCAAGTATCGTCAGCGACTGCACTAAATCCTCAAATCTCCGTGTCCAAACGCGAAACTCCTCTGAAGTAACAAATCGAGAATCAGCCGTACCGCTGTCGTCGCTCGAACCTGTCTGATCCGTCATCATTGTCTGAACCAAGAAAGCGAATATTTTGAATCAATTCATACCTACCACATACCATATAGTACACATAACAATCATAACATGTACAAAGTTAAATCCGACTCATCCCCAACTCACCCATCTACGTTTCTAAACAGGATCATAGGGTTTCCACTCTAAGTTCAATCCATTCCTAATTTCCGCTGTCTTATATGGCTTGTGTTTTATATCAAGAGTCAGGTCTATATAACCTTGCGCTCTGATACCAACTGTGACAGCCCCAAATTCCCCTTGCATTTGGGTACGCTCGGCCTAAACTCATATAGGTCCCCAAGTTGGTACTCGACGAGCCTGGTGAGCCTAGTCAACCTCCAATCGATCAATTATATAATTTATGAAATAGTTATTGTAAGTTTAACGCAACAAAAAATAATTAATTAAGCATTTAAAGGAAATAACTCAGTCAAAGGGAAATTAGGCATCTAAAATGTGGAAAACCCTGCATATTCATGTACAATAAATATGAGAAATGAATAAGTACACGACACAATTCTCAATATAATCCCCAAATATTATGATAAAAAATAGTGTATATCTAAAACGTCATATAATCAAGCAAAAATATAATGGACCTACACTAAAGTCTCTAAGTCTAGCCGCTCAGTCCTTACAGGAAGTCACCTAGGCGGGGCTCCTTGCCTCTACTGCACTCCATCCTATCTGCACCCACCATTACAAACTAGACAGTGAGCAACTTGAGAAATCGAAAGTAATGCCAGAAGAAGATAGCAGTAATTCATGATTTATCAAGTAGAGCAGTCTAAATATCATGCGGTAAGAGAAAGATTGTAATTTAAATAGATCAACTGCATGGTAAACAAACAAATAGATATCAATCGAAATTCAAGTGTGTTCTAAGGATTCAAAAGAGGCTCATAAGTGGTCTAAATCATAGCATAATGGCGAAGACCACGCGAGGTCTTCCCCAGCATCGACACAAGTGAAGGCACAACCATGATAGGAGGGGTACAAACCCTTCAACCCAGTATTCAGTGTTCACGTTCACTAAGGGTGGTCACATACTCCTGTATAAAAGTGTCCTATTTTTATCCCTCTAGTGCAGGTCCTAGTACTTTCGAGAAAAAACAAGGAATAGAAAAGAATACCAACAATATATCATAATGAATCAGAATATATGATAATGAATCACATGGCATTTTCTTCCTGGCTTACTAATCATACATGAGCTTGTAGCAAATGTACTTACCTAGCTAATTGCAACACGGTAACCAACTCTCGCGACTCTAACACGTTCCCACGATTTCCCGACTACCTGGCAAAGGTTTCCAATAGATAGGGTTTATGGTCAATAAAGAAACCCTAGATTGACCCCCAAAGTTTCCTAAGTTTTTCAAAAAAATTTCCAGAATTTTTAGTTCATAATCTGCCTGAGATGCCATGGGTGATGCCATCCAGAAGGACGTCCCCACGGCGCCTTCACGACGTTAAAGCTTGACTCTCTGGTTGATACGCCGTTAGGGACGTCGCCAAGCCATTACAAGCCACCGCATCCTCACGGTGCCTAGTAAGTTAAGACACTGGATGACATGTCGTGTGAAGTTTCTTCTTCACGGCGTCTCGACGACGTGTTTCAAAATTTCTCAACTAAAATGACTCTCGAAGACGTATGTAAGGTACACCGTGTGTGCATTTGGCCCACGGCATGTTCACGGCGTCTTGGAAGAAATCTCAACACATTGTTTAAGACGCCGTGAGAGACGCCGCCATGAACACAGGTCTCACGCCGTCTTCATGGCGTGAGTGTGAAACCAAAATATCTCTATTGTAGATGTATGTGGAAGACGCCGCCACTCCATAACACGCACGGCGTCTCCACGGCGTCTGGTATAACCCAGAAATCCTGAAATGTACAGAACACCAAAAAACAAAACTCCCTCTTGAGGGATTACCCCAAATATGATTCCTGGCATCAAGAACAACATAAATCAACACTAAATCATCCTCGAATCATTATGAAAACATCGGTAAATGTCCGAGGATTCGAGATATCCCCAATCAACCTTAAAAACTAACAACAATAGCAAAACCCAACATCCATCAACACCATTTGTTACTTGCTCCGGGGTTTTGCTGAGACACCGGTGGGCCACTAGGATCGTCTCTGGTAAGCCACCCTTGATCATAGCATAAATACCATATTTGAATGAATAGCCTAAAATATAAGGAGAAACAATACCCAAACATAGAGAAGAGAAATAAGGGAGAAGTGTTCTCACCTATAATTCGACGAGAAAAGTGAACCTCCGGTAAGGATTCTAGCGTCCAGCACCACCCCTTGTAGTGGCTTGCTTACCAAGCAAGAAGAAGAGAGGAAGATGAGGGGTGAAGAAGAGAGAGAAAAACAAGAGAGAAATAAGAGAAATGTAAGGAGAGGCACCTTATATAGGACCCCTTTTCATCATCACACACACTTATATCTAGGTAGATCCAACATCTCACTTTTGAGCCGTTCAAAAATCTCTTCACTTCAATGGTTGACTCCCTTAAGTGACTTGGGTGTCACTTAACTATCTAGCTCCCATGTTGATCCCACGCTCCTCGGCCCGTATCGTAACGCAACTCGGTCGTTGCGTGTTCGTCATCTCGTCCACATTCCAACTCAAATCAAATATTATAATTATTGTTCAAAAATTCATTTATTTGTATTTTTCTGTGTTTTAACTCCCTCGTTTACCTAGGCCTAACTTCATTAGACTAAATAGTCGCCTAAACGTCTCAAGACACATAATAGAGTATCATACTAATACAAACATCATATAAACATAAAATTACCTCGGTGTTGACTCCTGAAGTCTGAAATACTCAACGCATCACGATAGCCGGGTCACGATTCTGATAAGTGTAACACAAGTCAGGTTAAATTTTGAAGGTTATTACAGAATAAATAGGCTCGCCTTAAAGCAGTAAAGAAACCATCAATCGAATAATCCTTTGAAAACCCCCGACCTATCCCTGTCGGACAACAATAAATCAAGAAAGGAACCAGTATATATACTATTCAGGAATCCAGTGACTAAACCATAACTTTAGTAAATGGCATGATCCATCTGACAGTGTTACCCATCGAGACCACCCAAATCCCTCCCGACAATCGCAGGTATCTCTTACTGCCGTTGACATGAGCCACGTCCCAAGATGACTCATGCTAGGAGTTTAGCCACCACCAATATATATATGCACAGAAGTTTAAGGAGTGAAACTCATGTGTGTCCACCAGCAGACACACAAATCGATACAAATAAACCTCGATACACTATGAATAATGTGAAACATTCTCAAGGATTTTACGCACCTCAATCCGCGCAACACTATGAGAACGTAATACGCTCTCTGTTTTCGCACAACTTTTTTTTTTTTTTTTTACAATTCTTTCTTTCTTTCTTTCTTTTTCTTCAACAAGAACACCACCAACACAACAACCTCTACAATAACCTAAATCCACCATTAAAATACAAATTTTTTCAAACTCAACAACACCATCAACAAACCCCCAAAATTACAACCAATACATAAAGGAAGATGGGGAGAATCAAGATCTAACCTTTGTTTGATTATTCACCAAGCCTAGCTCCTCCGAAATCACCACCAAAGTTACTAAAACCCTAATAATTGAGCTCAATTTTTGGATTTGGTCTTTGAGGAGTGAGAAAGGGTGGTAGAAAGTGGTTAAAACCCACATATATATATATATATATATATATATATATATATATACTCCTACTTCATATAATGTGTTGTGCCAATCTCAAGGCCTCTCAATGGCCTAGATTTAGTCAAAAAGTCCTCCAAAAGGTAACAAAATTGGATGAGCTTGTCATCTTGGTCTTATCCTTCTATAGAACTAATTATTGGTTTTTTGGGCATTCCGATACCCAACACCCGTGCCTCGACTCACACCGTCGTGCACATTCGTGCCACTAAATGACTAATCACCGATTTATACTAATTAATTAACACATTTTATTTGCTTATTATGTGTGTATTATTTCCCCAGCCTAGTGTACCCAAAATTTGCCTACCCGGTACCCGCATCAGCACGCTTTTTGGGGTGAATACCCGTCACACTACCTTGCCCGAATACAACAAAAAAATCACACATGTGTGTAATAAGTCACATTACAATATTTACCATCACATTTACAAAAACAATCAGTCAAATATAACATTTTCATGCCGACGTGGCTTGGACCCGAACTGGCTCCATGTCCGAAAATCCTCGGACAACGGCGTCAGTAAAAAATTGGGCCATTACAGCTAAAGTTCTTAGGCAGGCCCCGGTTGGGCCGGTCCATGAACAGGTCTAACCTTCATGTTTAAATTAAGTATATGATTGAGGAGTCACGAATATAATAATTTATAAATCAATGATACATGAAAACTTTCATTTTAATTTAATTATTTATAATCACCTATAGTATGTTGAAAATCATGTGTATATACATAAGAAAATGATATAAAACTTATTAAAAGGTTACTCATAGTTGTTTAATTTAACAAAAAAATTATGTAATCAAATTCTCTATGTGATTGAGTAGGCATATACGTACACAAACACATAAATACATATTTATCATGAATATTGAACTTTAGTGAATATGTCTGAATAAATCTTTAAATCGTGTAACAAGCTCAAAAAAAAAAGTTGAGGAGAATCATGAGCGGGCACATATTATAAAAGAAAAAAGGAGGCCAAATTAGTCATAAGGATGGAATTGATACTAAATGAAAAATGATAGAATACAATTGATAAATTCTAAAGGTTATGATATTATTGATACAACTTGTAAAGGTTAGGATATTTTTAATCCTTAAGCATTTTGTTTTATTTTTACAATAGGAAACGATTTCATCAATTTCAATTTAAATTACATCTTGTTAGATAAGTGATAATACATTTCCATGAGTTGTTTCCCAAGTTAATTCATACTCATGAAATTACTAGTCTTGACATTTCAAGGGCAAGCGTATTAGCTTGTCAACGCATGGGGACTATCTACCTTGATAGGTTGCCTTGGGTGATACTGTTGCAATTTTGTAAGAATTTAACTCCAACCCCGCTTTGTTACCATTGGATTGGCATAGAGCTTGCACTGTTGATAGAGCATCTGCCTTGAAAATCACATTTTGCAAATTATGGAACTTGGCCCATTTAGGGCAGATTGTTCAAATTCTCAATGGCCTCTTAGAGGCAAATTCGCCTCCAATCCCAAATTAGCTTCAAGCTCTCATGGAGAATGACGAAACCATAAGTTTCTTATCAGTTATCAGAGAGATCCAAATTAAAGTTTATTCGACAAAATAATTATATATGATTTAATTTTATGTTTCTTCTCATCAGTCTTTCGTTGTGATCAACTTTAAATCATATAATTTCCGTATCATAATATGATTCAAATCCATATTGCACAAGCTAATAACAGCACTAGTATTCTGCTATAATGTACGTCTAATTTCTGCAATCATACACAATCAAAAATCATTGGATAATTTAGATGTACATATATGACCAGAGTGAAAAATTTTGGTATAATAATCTCATAGAAGAACTTTGAGTATCTTAACTGGAAAACACTTTAGAGGCAGTACAAGCAGTCAAGAAATTTTATAGCGGAATGGATTTCATCAGCACTTCACTTTAGAAGTCATTGACATGTTAATGAAGTGTAGAGACATTTAATTAATCTGCACTTCAGTTTATGTATGTCATCTTGTGATATTCATAGCCTGTGTGCTTGCTCAACTACATATTTTCTGCTAAAGCTTAGTTATGCATGAATGAGATCAAGAGTTTCTGTGTGATTCCTAAAACCAGATAATGCAAGGAAAATTTGAGACTGTTAGACTCGACAACTAGTAATTTTCCTCAGATTATTCACAACCTCTCCAAATTACTTCATCAAATGTATCGAATTGAGCAGATAGGAAATATTGGATCCACAAATATAGCTGAACCTTATTAACAAATTTTAAACTAAGGTTTTGCAGTTGTTTTGCAGTTTTTAACTTCAATTCCTCTAGGGTAAGGTGCAGAAAACTCAACATTTCAAATCTTCTTTTTTGGTGATTCATGGGTGTCCAAACTACCTTGGCCCTTTTTTTATTAAAGTCTGACTAGTTCCACAGGAGATGAAAATAAATATTTCAAACATATTCATAAGATTCTCGGTTGGAAATTGGAAGGATAGAAATTTCATCATGACTTCAGAGACCAATATGTACCCATGTAGAATTTAGGAGGACCAAGAACAAAGTATTTAGATATTTGTAGACCAATTCATGTAACGAGATATATATGATAAAGAAGAATGACTAATTAAACAAATTCTTTTGCTCTAAATTCATATTTTACAGCCAAAGAAGGATAATAAACATGAAAAAGAGAGACAGTACTCGAACAATCAACCAAGATAAAATATACTACAACTTTTTAATTGAGAAAACCAATAAACTTAGTACCCAAACTGGATATGAACCCTAAAAAACCAAGTTTAATACAACAAATAGAACATGCTCCAACTGTCCAACACTTTTTTTTTTCTTTTTTCCAACTGTCCAACACTTAAAAAAGCACTATTGGGCCTTCAGTCATACAAGAGAATGTCTACACCAAGAAAAAAAAAAAGTGAAATATAAGTGACAGGAAATTAAGGTAGTGAGGCATTTTTTCTATTTCATGATGGTAGTGGACATGTTTTCAAAATTTTAGTGGGTTTTGATTTTGATTTTACCTCTTGAGACTATTTCTCGTTTGTGGAATTCATCAATTTGAAGTGGATCTATTTTCTTTAAAAGATAAGTTCTAAATGATAAAGCAAGCACTTTTTTTTTATAGGACATAAAGCAAGCACTTGAATAGTATGAATATACATTTCCTACAAATTCAAGTCTTGGTGGGAGGATTGAAGTTTGATCATGACTTAGCAGAGCAACATATCGAACAACCCCTGCAAGCTTTTTAATCCTGATCAACTTTTTAATTGAACAACCCCTGCAAGCTGCCTATGAAAGTTTGCGCAACAAAGATGAAAACCAATTCGACTCCTCTATTAACATCATTTCTTGTTGCTTTGTTTCTGTCCAACCTTTCTTTTGCTCCGTGTCATAGTATCGGCACTTCTACTAGTGCTGCGGATACCATGTTTGCAGGCCAATTTCTAACAGCAAACCAAACCTTAGTTTCCAAAGACGGTAAATTCGAACTTGGGTTCTTCACTCCAGGTAACTCTCAGAACCATTACATGGGCATTTGGTTCAAGCAAGTCGCCGCAGTCCAGAAAAAGAAAACCATTGTTTGGGTGGCCAACAGAGACAAGCCCATAACACCTACTGACTTCTCTTCCTCAGAGTTCAAGCTCCTAGAGAATGGCCAGCTAGTCCTCCTTATTAGTGCTAAGAGCAACTACTCTTCTAAAGTCTCAGTTTGGTCTACCGATTCAACAATCTCAAAGGCCATGAATGATTCCTCTGCAAAGGTCGTGCTCGGTTATGACGGAAATCTGGTTGTCACAAGTTCATCAAATGGGAACATCATCTGGCAGAGCTTTGATCATCCCGCCCATGCATATCTACCTGGTGCAAAGTTTGGATATAACAATCATACTAAGAAGGGCAACAAACTAACTGCATGGAAAAACTCAGAGGATCCATCCGAAGGCATGTACTCTCTCGAATTGGGACTCGACGAGAGGATTGACTTCACTTGGAATCATTCACTTAAATATTACACTTCAGGTGTTTGGAATGGACGCTATTTCAGCAACTTTCCTGAAATGCAAGTCGGATTCGGTATGGCATCTTCTTTAGAGTACAAGTCCTATGAAAATGGGATGTACTTCACCTATTCTCTTTTGAATAAGGCTTTGCCATTTTATGTTTTCATGGATACATCTGGGCAATTGAAAACAGCAGTATGGCAGGCTAATACTCAAGACTGGACAGTGATTTGGACTAAACCAATGCCTCTGTGTCAAGTTTATGGCGTCTGTGGCGCTTTTAGCTTTTGCAGTAAGAATAATTTAGATATTTCCATATGCCAATGTTTGCCAGGCTTTGAACAACATTATCCAAAAGATTGGGGCTTGCTTGATCACTCTGGTGGGTGCTTGAGGAGAGACTCTTTGCAGTGTGGCGACAAAGATAGCTTTTCAAAGATGCCTAACGTAATAGTGTCTCGAATCAGCCCATCAGCCAATGCTTTGGCAATGGACAATGCTAAGAAATGTGAATTGGCATGCTTACAAAATTGTTCTTGCAGTGCATATGCTTACGACACCACTAGTAGTAGCAGCGGCAATAGCATTCAGTGTTTACTATGGTACGGAAATCTATTAAACATAGAACAGCTTGACAACAAAGGAAATGGTCTTTACATCAGGCTAGCTCCTTTACATGACCAATTGGGTTCTAGGATGAAACCTTCTACTAAATGGACTTTAGTCGGTGTGGCTCTCTCTGGGACAACAATACTGCTCGGGATCACTTTCCATTTTCTTCGTAAAAGGTGGATAAAAAAATTCACCAAATCACGAAAGCTAGAAGAGGGCTATGCATTTCTAACAGCATTTAGGTACAAAGACCTAAAAATTGCAACAAAGAATTTCACAGACAAGTTGGGCAGCGGCGGCTTTGGTAGTGTCTTCAAAGGGACATTGCCCAACTCTACTGCCATTGCGGTAAAGAGACTTGAAGGTGTTTCTCAAGATCTGAAGCAGTTTCCGAAACGAGGTAAGTACTATAGGCTTAATCCATCATGTTAACCTTGTTCGCCTCCGTGGCTTTTGTTCTGAAGGTAGGAAAACAATGTTGGTGTATGATCTCATGCCTAATGGGTCCCTTGACAAACACCTATTTAATCAAAACAATTCGAGAATTTTGAATTGGCAGCAGAGATACCAAATTGCAAAAGGGACAGCAAGAGGGTTGGCTTATCTACATGAGGAGTGTATAGACCGTATCATACATTGTGATATCAAGCCAGAAAATGTACTCCTAGATGCTGATTTTTCTCCTAAGGTAGCAGATTTTGGTCTTGCTAAGCTTTTAGGCCGTGAATTTAGTCGAGTTCTGACAACCGTGAGGGGAACGGTCGGCTATCTTGCTCCAGAATGGACCTCAGGTGTTCCCATCACTGTGAAGGCAGACGTCTATAGCTATGGGATGATGCTCTTTGAAATCATTTCAGGAAGAAGAAACTTAAAGAGAACCAAGGATGGGAAAGTGTGGTTCTTCCCTACTTGGGCTGCTAGAAAAGTGGTATCTGAGGGACAGCCAGTGCTTTTAATTTTGGACAGCAGGTTAGAGGGAAATGCAGACAATGAAGAACTTAACAGAGCATTTAGAGTGGCTTGTTGGTGCATCCAAGAAGAAGAGATTCAAAGGCCATCAATGGGACAAGTGGTTCAGATTCTTGAAGGGCTCTTAGAGGTGAATCCTCCTCCGATCCAAAGGTACCTCCAAGAGATGGTGGAGAACGAAGAAACAACAAATTTCTTCTCTGAATAGATATCTACAAAGTAGTAGTTTGAGGCTGCAACTTAATAACTAATCGAACCATGTTACCGTTCTACTAGATATAGTAGATTTTATATAGTAAATTATAGTTGCTTCTTGGAACTTGACAAGCAATATAGGTCTGCATTCCATGTATGATATGCATCTAGACATGAGGAATTAACTACTGTTTTCTTCTCATGTGAATTCATCAGTCATATAGCATGTCTTTTATTAAGAATTCTTTTCCTCTACGGTAAATTTTTACCACGCTAGCTCGAATTGACTTTTGTTTACAAATTAAATAGGTCTTAAACCTGAGCCAAGTCATACACCGCACTTAGAATTCTCTCTTCCTGTCCAGAAAGAATTGGTCTAAAAACACCTTATCAATGAACCCCTATAGTCTTATGAAGAATGAATTGTACTCTACCTGTAAGTATCAAAAATCATGTATATATATAGTCAAGTCAGTCATGCTTAGCAACTATCAAAACATTGGAACAAAAATTATACAATCACTAGCAAACAGGACAATAATTTATGAAAACTTCTCTCTCACATAGAGGCAGAAAGAAGAGGAAACAAATTGCAATAATCATGACATACAAAAAAAAACACAAATTCCATTGAGCAAGGAAATAATCAAACAATAACAGTCACTATGATATCATGTTAAATCACCAATTGACCTAGAATAAAAAATTGATAAATATAAGCAAAAACAGATATCAAACTAATCCAGAAAAGAAAAAAGAAAGAGACATGTGACTGGTGCTTACTCATTTAGATAACAGTGGGAGTAGGGTCATTATTCAACAAAATATTCTCACTGCAGGCACAATAGGAAGTCATATAAAGAATCAATGGGCATTCATCTGATTAGGACATGAACAAGAATTTATAACAAAATGAAAAATTACATTTGTTTTTCAATAGCTTTTGTAACATTGTTTACTCATACTCATATTTTGCATATTGTGTACACATTTCAAGCATTCAGCAATAATAGACAAGTTACAGCAAACGGATTTGCCTTGAGCTGATTCACCACTTTCAAACTCCAACTTCTGGTTTCTACAATCATGATCCTGATCAGTTGCAGTTCCTTTCATAGAAGAACCAACAGAATAGTCGTTTTGATTCCAATAGTAGGGCGCATCTTATTTAATTCTTCAATAGTGTTTATGCTGAAACTGTTCATAGGGACTGCTCTCACTCTAGTTAGACAGGTATTTGTTGTAAAGATGCCATGAAAGCCCAAGAGGTGCATCGTTTGCAAGCGTTATGGCCAAACCTAGATATTCAGGGGACAGCAAAAAGCAAGGTGATGTTCATTAATAACAAGAAATGTCTTATCAATGAATTGAACTCTTTAATTAGTTAATAAAGACAAAGATTACAAGGCATTAAGGCGATCCCGAGGTGATATCCTTATTAGGCGCCTAGGTGAATGAAATAATATTTATTTAGAGGTCCTCGTATAAACAACAACATATCCTCAATTCCAAATTAATTGAAGTCGGCTATATGGATCAAACTCTTTAATTGTGTTTGGTTTAATGCAATTGATGGTGAGCTTTCCAAACCATTCAAATCCATCATAATTATTACATCCCAAGTTAACTTCAATCTACCCCTACCTCGTTGAATTTCTGTAGTTCCTATTAAGTCAAGTTTTCTAGTTGAGGCATCTATAGACCATCTTTGCAGGTGATTAAACCATCGCAACCTTTAAGTGTTTAATTATGTATTGTTTAGTGTAGTAATTTAGGTGTTAGTGAACTCTAATTATCTCATTTGTGGTGACAAATTCTCACTTTTGAGGATTTCAAGTATTTCAAGCCTAGAACATGAATATGAAGTAAATATAGACATTAGGGGAAGAAAATGCAAAGTTCGGGATTGAACGACACATTGTTGGTCAAATTTGGTCAAGTTTCTTAATGACTCTGCTTCAGTATAAAGGTCATAACTTCTCATTTCAAATCAAATTCATTTCGTTTATTTTGTTGGAAAGTAGACTCCAAGTTTAACATTCATGTCTTACAAGATTCTTCAAATTCGCCATCTAAGTGGTCCAAAATTGCATTACAATGAAGCTCAAAAAATTTGGCCTTGAGTGATGCTGCTGATGGAAAATGCTCACGACGTGAGTTGCGGTGTCTAGAACAGAGGCACAATGACTTCCACGCTTTAAATGACGTCGTAGCCTCCAAAGGCTGCAGGCGTTAGATGCGACGTGGACCCCAGAAACTCAAAATTTTATTTTTTTGGACTATTTAAGTTTAAATCCAACTTAGGGTTATGAGTTTCATATAAATAGAAGTTAGGTTTGTTTATGAATTACTATCTCTTTTTTAGAATAGAACTTATAGGAAACTTAGTTTTGATTGATAATGTCCGGTTAAACTCCCTCTTCTAGGTTGGAGGTGGATCGAATGAGTCTACAACTTGGGATTTTGTCATAAGGTTTATATAATTCTATTATTCATGGTTCTTTATTGTGATTTATTTCATTTGGATTGTTTTCATCCTAGGGTTAGATCTATTTGTTTGTGAAGGGCCCTCACTTGCATATTAGTTGATCACTCTCCGTCATTGAATCGAAACGTCCGTCCTAACGTGGTTGATTCAAATTAGTGAATGTTGGTCATACTAATTGATTAGTCTTTTCAAAACCAGTCAAGTGCCTTAAGGATCTAGGCTAAATCGGGAGCACTATCGATCCGTTTGTCAGATATAGTGCCTTCACGAATCGAATTAATGCAATCAATGCGTATTAAATCTAGAGCACTACCGATCCAATCGTGTGTTTGGTTAAAGAAGTAATTAATGGTCATACTTTGACTATCGAGACTAGGAAGTACAAGGAACCAGAGTGCGTTATCGGGTCTATAGCTACACTAGATCATAATAGAGTTTCATATCTTTTCATGAACCGACGATTAGTGAAATATGCCAAGTTGTATGGCAAAGTCTGTGATACCGAAAGCCTAGATTTCATTCCTATCAAATCTTTTCTTTCAAGTTGTTTTAAACATTATCTCATTGCCCCCTGCTTTTCCCTTTCTTGTTTTAAAAACCTAAGTTAAGTTACTTGGTCTTTGTGGTTCAACCCCAAACTTACTGCTCTTCTGTAGTCTTGTAGTGACCGGTGAATTAATTAGGAAATAATTTGACGCGTTCGGCGCGCGTCAAATTTTGGTGCCTTGCCGGGGACCAAGTCCTACTTGACTTAGGTTTTTCTTTCTTTTTTTTCTTTTTCTTTTTATGTATAAGAGTCTTCGTCGATCAAAGTCCACCGGATCTTCATTACCCTTTAACCCAGAGAACGAAAAGACTTGACGTAAGAACGCGAGAGAAGCGCGCCAACGGAAGCAAGCTTCTGAAACCACACCTAGCGTTGAACGTTCTCCAGCAATGGAGCATAACGACAACAATCCTCCTCGAAATGAAGAGAACAATCAAAACCAAAGGGATAATCAGGGCAATAGGGAACCTATACCTCCACGGGGACTAATAATCCCCAATTCCAGCCACATGCACCTAATGTGATTAACCCAGCACTTGCACAAGCATATGATGAGCCCCGAATCACCATAGAGATGGAGAATGAGGAGATGCAAATTCTCCTTAGACATTAGCCATATTGCATTGCATATCCTACACGTAGGGGAGAATTTAAACTGAGTCAGGTTTCCTAAACCTTTTACCCTCCTTCCATGGCTTGGATCGAGAAGATCCGGTGACCTTCATTCAAAGATTTCCACTCCAAATGTATAATGATGAAACCACCTTGAGTTGATGAAGATGAAGTTAAACTGTTGACTTTCCCATTCTGTCTTAAAGACATAGCACGTGAGTTGTTATTCTACCTCCTCCGGGATTAATCACTAGCTGGAACGAATTGATTTCGGCATTCTTAAGGGAATTTTTCCCGAATCCCAGTTATTTCAACATATTGCAAAGATCTACAGTATCAAGATGAAAAAGGGAGAGAGTTTTGATGCTTACTGGGGAAAATTCAAAAGATTACTTGCATAATGTCCCAACATGGTCAAAGTAACAACTCTCTTGTTCGATTCCTCTACCAGGGTCTTAGGTCCCTAGAAAAGTGTATGATTGACAACACATGTGGTGGTGTTTACAAGAAGAGAACAACTCAAGAGATGTTTGAGTTTTTAAATCTATGGCTATCAATCTCGTCAATATGTTGATGATGATGAGGAAGAGGAACCTTCTAGGTACATCTTTAAAGGAAGTGGGTCGACCAATACCGATATGAAGCTTAATAAACATACCGATCTCATAGAGCAATTCATCACTTCGGGTAAAGCTCAAGCTAAGACGTGCGAATTCTATGATGCAATTGGCCACACCACTGATTCTTATCCCACCTTGTTTGGGAAACAAGCTAACGTTTTAGGCGACAGAGTTCCAAGAACAAGTGAAAACCCAAATTCCATAATCCTAGAATTTGGCATCGTCCCGACCTAAACCTGCGCGAAACCCCCTCGAACCAATCCCGCTGAGTCGAACAGGCCTAGTAATCTTATCATTTCCATTTAACCATTTATTAAGTATTTAAAAATGAAATCAATTAATTAGCGAGTTATCAAATATATAGCGAGAAGCGAATAAACTCAAACTAATCAATAACCTCAAAGCACTAAGTTAGGATAAAACTAGGTCGTGGAAACCCCTTAAACATAATCCACCAAAACATGAATCAAATGAGAGTATCAATAATGTCTTACATATTAGTATCCCTCAACCCAAAATCCAAAGTTTGAAAAACATCATAATAAGATAATATACACATTAGTCACCTATGTCATGTAAAGGAGGACCGCTCAAAGTAACTTACCTATCTGCACAGCCTTCCCCTTACTGGGCTTGGGATCTGTTCTCCGTCAAACAAAATAATGACGAGCGCAGATAAGTAACGCCAAGTAGGAAATAATAAATACAACATTTTGAAATAAATAAATCAAGTATTCAAATTCATGTTGATAGAAAGAAAATACAGGGATGCATGAATATATAAAAATGTAAATAAACGAATGAACAATCGAAATTGAGTGTCTCGGAATGCAAAAAAGAGGCGTAAGTAGTCCTAACCAATCAAAATCATTTGAGCCAGAGAACAAAATCTCCTCAAATACTCGGAGCCGAGGATAGAATCTCTTCTAAGACCCCACGCAAATGCAAAGTCCCCAACAATCTAGTGGAGAACTCTCATCCCATATATTAACCATAAACAAATCGCGTATCCCCAGTCGTAAACCTCTGGCATATAAACTCAGAAGGCCTAAAATTTTGCAAGGATCACGCTTGACTCACTTGCCCTCGAACAACTCAAAGAATAGAATTTCAAAATAGCATTAAACAATATCAATAATAAATTTAAAGCTCAAGAAATAATTGTAGTGTTCCTTAATAGTTTACTTACCTCAATCCAACCTAATTGCACTATCACGGACACCAAACTGTCCCTACGAAGTTTCATGTGCTAATAACCCTGATAATATAATTTATATCAATTTCCTCCATTTTCCTATGTTTTTCCTAATTTTTAGCTATTTTTGTCAATTTCACGCTTTACAAGACAAAAACCCCGACATAACATCTCGTTAAAACCCAAAATAGTTTACTTTTCATAAAATTCATAAATTTTCTTTATTTGATCAAAATATAAGTTTTCCCTAATTTTTCAGAATTTTTCCTAAATTTTTCCTATTTTTTAAGGATTTTATTTCATTTAAAAATCTATTTATTTATTTATTTATAAATAATTATTATGTTATTATTTAAATGGTGGGTGGGGCCCCGGGTTGGGTCTGGTCTGAGGGGTCAGACCAGGGCCGACCCAACCAGGTCAGGCCCTATCAGGCCCAACCGGGTAGGGCCTGGCCCACCTTGAACCGACCCACTTCCATCTATCGTCTCCGCAGGGAACGAAAAGAGAGTTCTCTCTGTTCATTCTAGCCGCTGCCCACATTTATTTTTCTTTCACCATAACAATCTTCACATTCAAGGTATAATTGCTCCTTCAACTGTGACGGCCCCAATTTCCAGGGTCGCCCCGTGCAACAAGTACTTCTCCAGCACACACTCCAGAAGCACCTGCCACGTCACTTATTCATCCATCTCCTCACTATATCCACATATACTCTGTGAAGTGATGTTCCTGAATTTCATACTATTTTATCGATATATTACCATTTCACAATTTATCTATATATTACCATTTCACAGCGGAAGATCCTAATACAGTCAAACACTTTAATATAGTATTGATTAGTGCACCTATAGTGGAATCCTGGACTGTACATGCATACATGCGATTAGCTGAAACAGTGTTATATACAAGTACAACAATAACATGTTTCCCATCCCAAAATACTACAAAATATCAAAACCATATATGTACCAGCACACGTACTAGGAAGTCTTGAAGTGGTAAGTCAGATGTAATCGCCAATGACCTCCTTACCCTTGCTGGTAATAGGATCTGCACTCAGTTATCACAAAAAACCAGATAACGAGTCCAGTAAGTAAAACACCAAGGAAAATCACCACACATTTCAATTTAGGAACATAAATGGAAACCAATAAGCAGTGTTAAATAATCATGCAATAATCAAGGAAATAACGCAGTCAACTGCTCAAAAGGAAATGCATGAATACCAACACGAAGATAACAAATGGGTGTGCAATAAATACCGCCAGTGAAGGTAGGACCAGTGGCCCAGTCATACCCTACTCCAATGACCCTGCTGACTGTATCCTAGTCACCAAATACATTTGAGAAGAACAAACTCCACACACCGAAAAATCGCCGGAACGCTACCGTTCCCATCACAATCAGATTTAGATTGACAAAGAAATAAAGCTCAATGAATAGAATAAGTAAATGCAATAGTGGTGTTCAATTGGGTTTTACATACCTCAATTCGCACTCCAACAACCCCGAAATCCAAACCCCCGGTTGAGCTCCAATACACCCACAATCAAAAGTATCACCCCAAACGTACCTAAGATTATTTATCATTGAATTAGCTTCAATTTGACATATTATGTCAATTTCACATTTTTCGAGGTAAGAACCCCGGTATAAAGTCTCCTCCGACTTTTGAGTTTCTCATTTTCCGTAGAAATTCCCCAATTTCTATTTATTTGGTCAAAATACTATTTTTCCATATTTTTTCCTATTTTTCTTGATTTTCTTTTCTCTTTTTTTTCCTTTTTGATTAACCTTGAACCGGGCCTGAACCGGGTTTGGCTCAACCAAGCCGAACCGGCCCGGTTTAGGATCATCTTCCTCCCCTAGCTGAAACAGAGCAACTGCTCTGTATATTTTTTTTTCTCGATTCTCGATTGCTGCTTCCTTCCTCTCTTTCTTCATCAATGGAATTGAGAGGGTGGGGAGACAACACATATCGTCTCCCTCCCCGGACTGATTCAAATTCTCGGCCATGGCGGAACCGGACTGATTCAAATTCTCGGCCATGGCACCACCACAACGTACACAACAACATACCACAACAACAACAAACAACTCACCTCGTTCTCCTTGATCACACGAGCCCCCGAGGTCTCCTCCTTCGTCTCGCTCCTCTCGGTCTCCTTCTTCGTTTCTTCGTCTGTTTTTTTTCGATTTATCAAGAGAGAAGGCTGTTAGATCAGGAAAATGACCAAAATGCCCTTCATGTTTATCTCTTTCCTTGTTTACCTCAACACCCTTATTGGTAATTTCTCAACCATCAAAACACACCTTCGGATCATACCAACACGTCCGAATAATCAACTTGAATCCAAAACGAAAAATCACTTGAAAAATCCTCAAAATTTTGCCAAAAATCCAAAACTCACCCAAATCGAATACGGTCTTCACAAAGATACGTGTTGATTGTCGCGAGGATCACCAATACGTCGAGAGTTTCGATCAAATTCGAAATCCCGACATGGTATCCAAAATTGTTGCGACGAACACGGATGAAGATTATACCAATGCGTAGGAATTGATGAGGAGATTTCAATCTTACCTCAAATCGTGTCGTCGTCAACTCTCCGGCATTGCTCCGTCTCCTCCTCACAACAACCTTGAAGGTTTTCTTGGAGGCAAGAGAAGAAAAAGAAAGAAAATGAGAGAAAAGAGAAAAAATGAAGGGTTTGGGTTTATA
This sequence comes from Stephania japonica, assembly GCA_039657345.1. Classification (NCBI taxonomy): domain Eukaryota; kingdom Viridiplantae; phylum Streptophyta; class Magnoliopsida; order Ranunculales; family Menispermaceae; genus Stephania; species Stephania japonica. Next base: position 14,349,410 of record CM077563.1, on the reverse strand, counting down.
TACCCCTATCTTCATCCACTTATTCGCACGCATCTCGAGACGAATCCAAGGATCTCTTATAAGCTGTCCCACCAACTCTAACACTCAGTATGTGACTTCATTAGGTGACTTGAGCTCCACACTTGGTCATCTCCAACTTAGCCCTAGTGTCATCGAACTCGAATCGCCGACACACTCACCTGTCGCGCGCACCTAGTCGCAACCACGTACTAACATGCCTATTATTTTATAAATTGTTGTTTTGTCGGTGTTTTTAGTTAAGTTTGTCCCTCGAGTTACTAAACCTTACTTCATAATACCATGCTCGCACGCAACGTCCTCACACATTTGAAACATTGAAATTTTATTATGGAAATACAATATAATACAAACACCACACAAAACTAACATACCTCGGCATCGACGATCGAGAATTTGATGATTATATCACGACGGAGAGCCTACGTACAACTTAGATCGACACGTGTCACAGGTTAGAATTTTATGGTCATTACAATGTTCCCAACTAACTAGAATTTCGTCCTCGAAATTAAAATGAAACTAAAGGAAAGACTTACCGATCAGAAGAGGTAGGGGAAACACTCGCGCATGTACGACTCCAGCTCCCACGCCCTACGCCAACTCCTCGTCCCCGTGGTGCTTCCATTTGACGAGGACTAATGGGATCTCTTTATTCCTCAGGTCTTCATCTTACATCCAAAATCTGGATAGGTTGCTCGTCGTATGTGGCATCCTCTCTCAAGTATATTTGGGTCAAATCCTCCATCGGTCATCTGCCTTCTCTAGGACCTATCTAGTCACAACATCGATATATGAAAGACAGGGAGGATCCCTAACATCTGAGACGGTAACTCTAGCTCGTAAGAAACCACTACCTACCCGTTTCACCACTCGGAACAAACCAATGAACCTCGGCGCAAGTTTCCCCTTGATCCCAAACCTCTTGTGACCATTCAATGAAGACACTTTCAATATACGTAGTCCCCGACCTGATATTCAAGCTCCTTATGATACAAGTCATAATACTTCTTCTCTTCTTCTGCACACCCTTCAACCTCAATCGGATCTGGCGTATCTTCTTTGTGTGATCTACCACAATCTCTGGCCCAATCGTTGCCACATCCTCGGGCTCCCCCAACAAGATGGAGATCGTACGACCTCCCTTATAATGCCTTAAATGGTGCCATGTCAATACTAGCCTGATAACTGTTATTATATGCAAATTTACACAGATGAAGATACTCCTCCCAGGATTCACCGTACTCCAACACTTTGATTGTCCATCAGTCCGTAGGTGATAGGTGGTACTGAGGTTCAGTCTCGTGCCAAATTGTGTCTGCATGCTCTGTCAAATTTACGAAATGAACTACGGCCCTCAGTTAGACACGATCGATAACGATACATTGTGAAGTCGAACTACCTCCCCATCGTACAAAACAACCAACCTATATACCCGATGTGTGGTCGAGATCGGTATGAAGTGCGTGGACTTAGTCAATCTGTCCACAATCACCCAGACATTATCATGTCCTTGTCGAGATCGAGGTAGCCCACTAACGAAATTCATGGCAATGTGCTCCCACTTCCTCCAAAGAAAGGAAAGTGGTTGTAATAACCCCCCGAGTCTGCGTTGCTTAGCCTTAACTCGCTAACAAATTTCACACCCACGAACAACATCAGAAATGTCGATCTTCATCCCCAACCACCAGAAGAGACAATGGACCTCTGCATACATCTTAGTCCTGCTCGGATGACCTATAAAACAAGAGCGGTGTGCCTCATAAAGTATCTCATAGCGTAGCTCAGTCATTGATGGAATCCAAAGTCGTCCTCTAAATCTCAGGCATGAGTCTATCAACTGACTTCAATCTGGATGATCTGAACTTTGTGACAGCTCAAAAACCTTTTGATACTACTCATCAGCATGTTGACCACGAGTACACTCTGAATCGACACTATCGAGTCCTCATCTACTCGCAAATCATTACTCTAGAATCGGTTGGAACGTCATCAGAACAAATCCTCTCAACCGCCTCGAGAAAACCATAATCATGTTTCATCATGTAGTAGGTAACAACCTTTGAGTCAACCCCTCTGCGGCTCAATGCGTCTGCAACCACATTATCCTTTCCCGGGCGGTACTCCATAGAGAAATCATAGTCCTTGAGGAACTCAATATCGTCGTCTCTATCGCATGTTCAATTCATTTTGAGTGAAGAGGTACTTCAAAATATTGTAGTTAGTGAATAGAATGAATTTCTCCCATAGAGATAGTGGCGCCAAATCTTCAGTGCAAAAACCATTGCCGCCCACTCCAAGTCATGTATAATGTAGTTCTCATGAATCTTCAGCTATTGGAACGCGTAGGCAATCACTCTACCGTTCTTCATTAGAGCACAACCCAAAATGACCTTAAAAGCATCGATGTTCACCTCAAAACCCTTCCCTAACTCGGGCAAAGCCAAAACTGGTGCGTTAGTCAGTCATTCCTTCAATATCTTGAACGCTTGCTCATAGTCATCTTTCCACTGAAATCTGACATCCTTCTTTGTCAATTGCGTCATAAGTGTCGCACCATCTTCGAGAAGTCTTGTACAAAACGTCGATAATAACCTGCCAAGCCCAAAAAAATACATATATCTGACGTTAATCTCGGTATAGGCCAATCACTAACCACCCTAACCTTAGCGGGGTCCATTGATACTCCCCGATTCTAACAATGTGACCTAGAAATCTTCCTCCGTCAGCCAAAACTCACACTTACCAAACTTAACGAACAATCGGTGTTTTTTCAGTGTCTACAAAATCAACCTATGTGCTTCTCATGCTCCTCACGAGTCCAGGAATAGATCAAGATGTCATTGATGAACATAATGATGAATCTGTCCAAGTATTGTCTCAACACTCGATGCATCAAATCCATGAACATCGTTGGGGCATTAGTCAGTACCCAAACGACATGATTGTGAGCTGGTAGTGTCCATATCGAGTGTGAAATGCAGTCTTCTCGTGAACTCTGATCTAATCCTCAACTGATGATACCCAGATCTCGGATCAATCTTCAAGAACCACTGCGATCCTGTCAGCTGGTCGAACAAGTCATCAATGCGAGGAAGTGGATACTTTTTCTTCACCGTCGCCTTGTTCAACTGTCTATAGTCGATGCATAATCTCATGTTGTCTCCTTCTTTTAACAAACAACACCAACGCGCCCCAAGGCAACATACTCGAGCGAATAAAGCCTAACTCCAACAACTCGTCTAGTTGTCCTCTCATCTTATAGCTTTCTCGGAGCGATACGGTACGGCGAAATCAAAATGGGTTTGGTCCCTAGGACCAAGTCAACTATGAAATCGATCTCCCTAGGTGGTGGTAAGCTTAGTAATTCAATTGGGAAAACATCAAGAAACTCGCATACTACTGGTACATCCTCCAACCTAGTCTCACTCTACCCATCGTACTCAATACGCTAGCGAATGTCATTATATCTACACTAGTGGTGACATTACTCCTAGTGATCGATAAACTAGTCGATGTCCCCTAAAAAGCTAAACTTCAAATGCCCAAGAATCTGAAATTTGATCTTCTTACTGAAATAATGAATATGTGCATGATAAGCACCCAACCAATCCATTCAGTAATGTATCGAACTTTAGGAACTCCAATACTCTCGTCTGCAGGTAAGATGTGACTCTCTATCTATATCGAACAATCAATACATAATAGGTTCGGGTAAATCTTTTCCCTAGCAGTTGTGCTAAAGATCAAGGTCTTTCTAATCTAGTGGTCTCAACCCTAACTCATCAACTAGACTACCCAAAATAAAAGAAACTTTAGAACCAGAATCAAACATGGTATGCATAAAATGACTATAAATGTAAATCGTACCGTAAATAAGGTTCCGTATGGCACTCAGATCTAGTGTGCGGCAATGGCATGAACCTGATTCCCAGCCCTACGGCTACTTTCGGCCCAGTCGTGGATAAGCATTGATGAAGTGCCCTAATTGTCCACACTCATAACATGCTCCTCTCTGAGATCCAAAATTAGATGGACCGCGATGTCCCTATCTCGATGCCTGACCAAAACTCTGTCCCTGGCCCTATCATGTCTCTGTCCTTGCCTGTGTCTCTACTCATGGCCGTCGCCCCTACCATCAACCCTCTGATATTGTTGTCTCTGCTGTTGGCCTAAATGTGTTGGTTGTGGAAAAACACTGGCATAGCTCTATGCTGGAGCAGATGGTATAACTGTTGTAGTGGGTGGAGCTGCTAAAGATGTTACACTCTGAGCTTGGTCCCTCTACGACCACTGCTTGAATCTCTTCCTCTTCCTACCACCCCCTAAAGCCTCCCTGATTCGGAAGGTGTTTATGAAGTAATCTGCGCCCCGGTACGCACACTGCCAAAGCCCTCAATGGTTATGGATATCTCGTAGGCCTTCTATAAAGTCTTCGGGGCTATCGATAAGACCACTTACCAATCGGATCAAGTAGGCCATACACAAAGCAGTATGCCTGATCGGCGTCGGTGTCAGTTACTCCTCAAGTATACTCCATCAGTTGCAAGTATTAGTCCATGTACTGCATCACGGACTCATCTGGCCTCTGCCGGATAGTTTGGAACTCAGCCCCTCTTCGGATTACGAACCGTAGGAGGAATGTACTTAAGCTCGAACCTCTCCTTGAACTCAACCCAATCCTTGGGTTTCCCCTTCGTGGCCACCGTAGTGCATCACCAGACGTCTGCCTCTTCGAACAATGAAGTAAATGATATGCCCGACTGCATGTAGGTCGGCGTAGCTAGAACGCCATGAATTTTCTCGTAGCTCCTCAAGAACATCTCAACTACCTCAAGATCCATACCTCCGTAGAACTTTCTAGTTGATGTCTCGAACTCACGAGCTTGCCTCGCCTCTGTTGTAACCTAAATACCCGAGTAGTCGGTGTACTAGGCGTGTCTCGCACCCAGTGTATCCGACGTCACTAGTACTACCTTTGTCTTAGTAGGAGGTATAACAACCTCTATCTTGCACTACCGTCGAAGCTACTACGGTCTCCGACATCACTACAATCGGAGTACAAGCTATCGACGTCGTCGTTGTAATCAATGTGCTAGTCTCTGCGTAATAGATAACTGAGAAGCAATCGACGTAGATGGTGTCGTTATAGCGGGTGCTCTCAGTAGCCTCAGGATCTCCTTAAGTCGATGATCCTAACTCATGATCCTCTACGTCCAGATCTGGAACTCCTCCATACTAACGACTCGGGACCAGGTGTCCCACTATCATCACTAGGACTCGGCTGATCCGCCATCGCTACCTGCAATTGAATCGAATCCCTAAATCATTGAATAGCTAATCGATACCATATAATACACACCAACTCAAATATAACATGTATAATACAAGTTCCGACTTTTCCCCAACTCTCCTCACTTCCCAACTAAGACTTAAGTTAGGTTCATAGGGTTCCACTCTAAGTTCAACATTTATCCTAACTTTCGTTGTTTTTATCTTTATGGATTGTGATTTAAAATTAAGAGTATTTTATTCAACCTTTACGCTCTAATACCAACTGTGATGACCCCAAATTCCACAATCCTATAATTTAGGCACCGCTCGGCCTAGACCTACACAAAACCCCCTCGAGCCAGTCTCGTTAAGTCACACAGGTCTAGTAAGCCTGTTTTTACCATTTAACCATTTTAAGTATTTAAAAGTGAAGTTAATTAATTAGCGTGAGTTATCAAATATATAACGCGAAGCGAATAAACTCAAACTAATCAATAACTTCAAAGCACTAAGTTAGGATAAAACTAGGGTGTGGAAACCCCATAAACATAATCCACCTAAACATGAATCAAAGGAAAGCATCAACAATGTCTTACATATCCAGTATCTCTCAACCCAAAATCCCAAGTTTGAAAAAATCATAATAGATAATACACACAATAGTCACCTATGTCAAGTAGAGGAGGACCGCTCAAAGTAACCCACCTAGATGTACAAACTTCCCTTTACTGGACTATGGATTTGTTCTCCGTCAAACACAAGAATGACGAGCGCAAGTAAGTAACGCCAAGCAGGAAACAATAAATATAGCATTTCTAAATAAATAAATCAAGCAGTCAAATTCATGCAGATAGAAAGAAATGATAGGGAGCGCATTAATATATAAAGACTATAAATAAATGAATAAGCAATCGAAATTGAGTGTCCGAAATGCAAAAGATAGGTGCAAGTAGTCCTTACCAATCAAAGTCATTTGAGCCAGGACAAAATCTTCTCAAATACTCGGAGTCGAGGACGGAATCTTCTCTAAGATCCCCACGCAAATGCAAATCCCCAACAATCTGGTGGAGAACTCTCATCCCGTATATTAAGCATAAACAAATCGTGTATCCCCAACCATAAACCTCTAGTATATAAACTCAGAAGACCCAAAATTCTTGCAAGGATCACTCTTGACTCATTTGCCCTCGGACAACTCAAGATAATGGAATTTCAACATAGCATTGAACAATATCAATAATAAATTTAAAGCTCAATAAATAACTGTAGTGTTCCTTATTGGTTTACTTACCTCCAATCCAAGCTAATCACACTCTCGCGAACTCCAACCCATCCCTATGAAGTCTCGTGTGCTAATAACCCTATAATACAATTTATATCAATTTCCTCCATTTTCTTATGTTTTTGCTAATTTTTGGCTATTTTTGCCAATTTCAAGATTTTTTTCATTTAAAAATCAGTTTAATTTATTTATTTATAAATAATTATTATATTATTATTTAAAGGTGGGTGGGGCCCCGTATTTGGATTTGGTTCGACCCGACTAGGTTAGGTCTGGCCCACCCTAACCGGGTCATACCAAGGCCGGCCTAACCGGGTCAGGCCCGGTCCGGCCTAACCAGGTAGGGTGAGCTGGACCGGGCCAGGGCCACCCTGACCCGGCCTACTTCCCCCACCCCATCATTTTAGCTAGGAACGAACAGAGAGTTTCTCTCTCTTCGTTCCAACCGGTGCCCACATTTTTTTTCTTTCACCACAACAATCTTCACACTCAAGCTATAATTGCACCTTCAACCATCAAAACACACCCTCGGAAAGTTCTTTGATGTATTTTTATAACATTTATGTAAAATTCATCACAAGTGTGTATTTACATTATTTAGTCGGGCAAGTTAAGAGCTGGGGTTCGTGTCGTGAGACAGGACAACGTGGGGGTTCAAGAGCTGGGAGGCCAAGCGTTGGGGTTTGATGAGATTAACTATTAAGCATGACTAAGGTTGAGGATTTAATTTAAATGAAATTTAAAAATAACCTTAGGCTAAAATTTTAATTAGTTACACTAAGTGTGGGACCGCCTCGGAAAGTGTGTCGAACGAGGGGCACGGGGTGCCGGGTAGTCGGAAAGTTGGTGTGACCCTAATTACTATTTTATAGAATTTATATGAGGGCTTGGGTAATTTATAAGAGTTAAATCAAATGATAGCAATAAGGTGCTATAGTTGTAGCTGGAAAATTCGACACTTTTAGGATTATTCTCGAGATGCACAATGGAGAGATTAGAGGTAACCAGTGTCATGATAAGGTGTCACGATTTTGGGTGACACAGGGTGATCCGTGACCACAGGATTGTCTTCGAGATGCGTGCACACACTTGATTAAAAATCCAAGTATATATACATGAGGATCGGTCAAAATGGATGAAAAAGAGTGAGATTGATAGAGAGATTCGTGAGGAAGAGGAGAAGAGGAAGAGATAATCAGCTAAGGTGGAGAGGGATTTGAGGCGTCCAACAACAACAACAACAACAACAACAAGATCAAAGGTATTGAATCATCAAAACTTGGGTTGCTTATGAAATTTTGGAGTTGGTTGAAAATTTGACAAAATCCGAATTGTTGAGGAATTAAACCCTGTATTTTGCTGAGATTTAAGGTTCATGAGGTTGTTATGGCATGGGTTGTGTATTTGATCAAGTTTGAGAGAAATTTGATAATTTTGTGAAAATGGGTTTGGACGTGATTTTGATAATTCGTTGAATTTGGGATTAAACTTGATAATTTGATGCTTAATGATGTTTTTGATCTCATTGAGGTGTTATGAAGGTATGAGAATCAAATAAATGGGTTGGTGTGGTGTTTGGAATCCAAAAATTCAAATCTGAAAAGCTGGAAAGAGCGCCATTAGCGCGCTAATAGTTAGACCTAGCGTGCTAATTACCCTCTGGAAAATGATGATGAACAGTGATCAAGATCAATTAGCACGCTAATTGATCTCATTAGCGCGCTAATGATCCTTTGGAATGGAAAATAGTGGGAAATGGAATATAATCAATTATAAACTAAATTATTGACCAATAAACCTTGGAATTAGGTCTCAGGAGCTCCAGGACAGTCGTTAGAGTCGGGGACCAGTCAAGGGTCGAACTGGGGGTATTTTTGGGGTTTGTGAGCGCGGATTGAGGTACGTAAAACCCAATTGAACACCATTATATTGTATTCCATGGAGCTGTTATTCTTGATAAATCCATGAGTCATTCTTAACTGAGACGGTATGAGGTTCCCTCTATGTATTCTGGGTTGTGTGGTCGCTTTGCAGGTGTGTGGTCTAGGACACAGTGTTAGAGTTGATGGTGTAGGCCACAGCAGGGCTCCTGGTCCTCAATACACATTTTGGACACAGTGTTAAGTTAAAAATTCCTATTGCTCATATATGCAAAAATAATGTTTGTATACCAACATCCTTCATAATAGTTAAAGATTTACAACATGATATGTTATTAGGAACTCCATTCTTACAAAAAATTCAACCATTTTCAGTTACATCAAGTGGAATAAAATCAAGTATAGAAAATAAAGAAGTTAATTTCAATTTTATTAATAAACCAAAAACTAGATATTTAAATCAATTAATCAATTTAGTCGAACATAAACAAACTTTTATAGGACAACTAAAATCAGAAATTAAAAATTTAAAAACGGAACAAATTATAAATACTCCATCTTTTCAACAGAAAATTAAAACGTTTCAAGATCAATTAATTATCAAGTGTTGTTCAGAAATCCCAACAGCATTTTGGGATAGAAAAACTTATCAAGTTTATTTACCTTACATTAATGATTTTAATGAAGATAAAATACCTACGAAAGCCAATCCTTCACAAATGAATGAAAGATTATTAAAATTATGTGATCAAGAAATAAAAGATTTGTTACAAAAGAAATTAATAACCCCATCTAAATCTACATGGAGTTGTACCGCTTTTTATATTGAAAATGCAGCAGAATTAGAACGAGGTGCCCCAAGACTTGTTATAAATTATAAACCATTAAACAATGTTTTAAAAACTATAAGATATCCATTACCAAATAAGAATGATTTAATAAAGAGAATAACCAATTCAGTTATCTTTTCAAAATTTGATTTAAAGTCAGGATTTTGGCAGATACAAATTACAAATAAAGATAGATATAAAAAAGCATTCAACACTCCATTCGGACAGTATCAATGGAACGTTATGCCATTTGGTCTTAAAAATGCTCCATCAGAATTTCAAAAAATGATGAATGAAGTATTCCATCCTTATTATGAATATATCTTAGCTTATATAGACGATATTCTTATATTTGAACATTGGAAACATTTGTATACATTTCAATCTATAATAATTAAAAATGGATTAGTATTATCCCAAAGAAAAAATAAAACTTTTTCAAATAACTATAAACTTTTTAGGATTTCAAATACAGAATCAAACAATAACCCCTATCAATAGAGTTATAGAATTTTCAAACAAATTCCCTGATCAATTAATAGATAAAAAATAGTTACAAAGATTTTTAGGTTGTTTAAATTACCTATCCGATTTCTATAAAAATTTGGCAATAGATAAAAAATGTCTTTTAGAACTTCTTAAAAAAAATAATAAATTTATCTGGACCCCTAGTCATACAGAAGCAATACAAAAGATTAAGTTAAAAGTAAAAGCATTACCATGTTTACATTTAGCCAATTCTACTTATCCAAAAAATAATTCAAACAGATGCCTCAAACATAGGTTATGGAGGTATATTACTTCAAAAAACCCCTGAAGGAAATGAACAACTTGTTTGTTATACATCAAGACTTTGGAATAACACCCAAAAGAATTACGCTACGGTCAAAAAGGAAATTCTTGCAATTGTTTTATCTGTTCAGAAATTTCAAGGAGATATTTTGAATCAAAAATTTTTGATAAGAGTTGATTGTAAGTCAGCAAAAGAAATACTTTTGAAAGATATAAAAAATCTAGTTTCAAAACAAATGTTTGCTTGATGGCAAGCTATTTTGAGTATTTTCGATTTTGATATCGAATATATAAAAGGAGAAAATAACTCCCTTCTTGATTTCTTATCCAGAGAATTCCTTGTAGCCATATAAATTCATTCTTTGTTTCAGATCATCATGAATAAGGGTAAATCTCTTTACACTTATCAAAGACAATAAATTCTCTCCATTATTCAGCCAGTATAATTATCTAGCCTCCAATCCTGATCAAAGATCCAGTTATCAATTGAAAAACTATTTCTCTATTTATTTTCTCGATGCTCATCATCTTAGCCTCAATTTAGAAAATCAAATCAATACCATAATTCCTATTCCTCATAATTATATTCCTAAATGTCTCAATGAGATTTTATGAAATTTTATGAAGATTTACTTTTGCAAACAGATTCAGTTCTTTTGGAAAGATTAATGCAGAAAAAGTTATTAGTTGAAAGATTCGTGGATCCCGGTATCTGTGATCCTCTCATAAATTGGTTTGTGGATGAATTGTATAATTTTGGTCTTCAGCCAGATGTTCAAATCGACAAGCCAATTAAGTTTTATGCTGATCATGCTTTCAATTGGTCCAGCGATGAAGAAAAAGCTCTTATAACTCTTTGGACTTTATTAAGGTGCCCAAAAATAGAAATCTTCATAGACATCAACAGAATCGATAACACTTATGTCTACGAAGGACTTTGGAAGACTCTAGACAATCAGTTTCTATCTTCATATTTTCTGATAACTATGTTTATTTAAAAATAAATAAGAAGAAACCACAATCAGCCAAGAATCAAAAATGAAAATCCAGTTCAAATACCATCATCATCATCAGAAGTTACATTAAACACATCAAGTCTCATTCTTCAAGAATCGAAGAAAATATAAGAAGAATCCAGAAAAATGAATGCATGACTTCAAAGAATTGAAGAATCTCAGTCAGCCTCATCAAGAAATAATACAGATCATGAAAGAAGCTCAGGTGCCCCCGAGTATATCATCGATCTATATTAATTCAGTGTCATATCTATATTAATTCAGTGTCATCAAAGATAATTCACGTCCATGCCAATAAAACTTATTCAGGCCCATGCCACTATATTCAGAATTCAGGCCCATGCCAATTAAGTTATTCAGGCCCATGCCTGCCATCACCAGGCTTATGCCTACCTCAGGCCCATGCCAATTCAGAATCCAGTCCCAATGCCTGCCAATATCATTGCTCATACCGATCATACCGATAAGATTATCACAAATCAAGTCGTCCTCAAGAAAGCATCACGTCAAAATTTTCATCCAAAGAAAAGCCAGCATGCTTATCAAGAAGTTTATCAAGAATAGTTAAAGTCACAAGATATCGACAGTCAATCACACATGTCAAAAAGATCAGATCAGCATCATCTCAGATCAAGTCATCAAGTCATCTAAAAGAAACCTAATAATGCAGTATCAAGATCAGACAAGTCAGACTTATCCAGCTATTCAGACTAATAAAGGCGATGTGACAAAAGCAGTCACAAATTTTGTCTTTTTATGTAAATTATTATGTATTGTCAGTAGTTAGTTGTCGTCATTTATGACAAGTCGTGTAAAAAGTCATTGTAATAGTGTTTAAATAGTGTCGGTGAATAGTAATCGACAATAATTTCGTCCTTAGTGAATAGTGTCAAATAGTGTCAAATAGTGCCGAGTGAATAGTACCGGCAATTATGTTAAATAGTAACAGCAATAATGTGTAATAGTGTCAGTTTTGTCTGTATGTACCAAGGTTCGTTTATAAATAGAACGAACGAATGAAGTAAAATTCATTCGAAAGTTTTAGCTTCAAAAAAATTTCTTAACTCTTTCTCTCATTTGAGTCTCTCTTTCGTTTCAATTCTATAACTTCAATCATAGATTACTCCTACCACTCAATCTATAATCACAATCTCATTTATCGATTCTTAGTTGAAACCGATCCTGCCCTATTGGTGTTTATCAAGAATAGTTAAAGTTAGAAGAAATCAACATTCAATCAACTGTCAAAAGATTAGATCAGCATCATCTCAAATCAAGACGTCAAGTCATCAATGCAGTCAACAATTTTATCAAGATCAATCCAAAATCATCCAGCTAATAAAGTCGATGTGACAAAAGCAGTCACAAATTGTCTTTTTATGTAAATTATTGTGTGTTGTCAGTAGTTAGTTGTCGTCATTTACGACAAGTCGTGTAAAAAGTCATTGTAATAGTGTTTAAATAATGTTGGTCAATAGTAATTGACAATAATTTCGTCCTTAGTGAATAGTGTCAAATAGTGCCGAGTGAATAGTGCTGGCAATTATGTTAAATAGTAACAGCAATAATGTGTAATAGTGTCAATTTTGTCTGTATGTACCAATGTTCGTTTATAAATAGAATGAATGAATGAAGTAAAACTCATTCGAAAGTTTGAGCTTCAAAAAAAATTTCTTAACTCTTTCTCTCATTTGAGTCTCTCTTTCGTTTCAATTTCTATAACTTCAATCATAGATTACTCCTACCACTCAATCTATAATCACAATCCCATTTATCGATTCTTTGTTGAAACCGATCCTGATAAAATTGTTGACTGCATTGATGACTTGACTTCTTGATTTGAGATGATGCTGATCTAATCTTTTGATAGTTGATTGAATGTTGATTTCTTCTGACTTTAACTATTCTTGATAAACTTCTTGATATGCATGCATTATTGGCTTTTCTTTGGATGACAATTTTGACATGATGCTTTCTTGAGGACGACTTGATTTGTGATAATCTTATCGGTATGATTGGTATGAGCAATGATATTGGCAAGCATTGGGCCTGGAGGCATGGGCCTGGATTCTGAATTTGCATGAGCCTGAGGCAGGCATAAGCCTGGTGATGGCAGGCATGGGCCTGAATAACTTAATTGGCATGGGCCTGAATAAATTTTATTGGCATGGGCTATTGGCATGGACTTGAATTCTGAATGAATATAGTGGCATGGGCCTGAATCTTTATTTGATGACACTGACTTAATATAGGTCAATGATATACTCAGGGGCGGCTGAGCTTCCTTCATGATCTGAATTATTTCTTGATGAGGCAGACTAAGATTCTTCAATTCTTTGAAGTCTTGCATGCATTTTCCTGGATTCTTCTTGCATTTTCTTCAACTCTTGAAGAATGAGACTTGAAGTGTCTAATGTGGTGTCTGATGATGATGATGGTATTTGAACTAGATTTTCATTCTTGGCTGATTCTGGTTTCTTTTCATTAATCTTTAAAGATGCTTCTTTATAAGTCTTAGGAGGAGGAGGAGTTATGCCGAATGAGGGAGAAAGCTGATATGCAACTTCTTCTTTTAGAGCACTAATATCAAACTTGTCCTACCATTTAACATAAATCTCTCTAACTAAATGAGTAGCTGTATTTCCTTCAATATCTTTAAGTGATGCATTATTGTAATTCCATTTTAATATCCAAAGGATTGTGTATTTTGATACAAACATGAATAAGTTTAAACCTTCTTTTTTATAAAGGGCCTTGACTTCAAGAGGAAGAATTGCTTCAATTGGACCAAATCGAGGTAACCATTCATGAAAAAACCAAGTAGGAAAATTATATCCTATTGATTTTTTATACGTAATGTACCACGAATGACCTTCTGCTGGCTTTTTGTAAAACAGTATGACTCTCCAAGCTTCAATATAATCATTGTAGCTTACCAGTATGGTAGTCTGTACTTCTGAACGTCTGATATTTTTTAGAGCAATTGGTTGATGAAAGTGACAAGGCATTGTAACTAAGCCATGTTGCTTAGACCATTCAGCACTTGATAAAACTTTCTGGAATTTGAATTTTGAATAAGCAATTTCTTTTGAATTAGGCTTTTTGAAATGATCAAAAATAACTGAGCCTGTTTGTGAAAGTAAAGCTTCATAAAATTTCATTGAGATATTTGGCTTTCTTGGGATGAAATTTTGAGGATTCGGAATTATGGTGTTGACTTGATTTTCTAAATTGAGACTAAGATGATGAGCATCGAGAAGATAAACAGAGAAATAGTTTTTCAATTGATAATTGGATCTTTGATCATAATTGGAGGCTGGATTATTGTACTGGCTTAATAATGGAGAGAATTTGTTTTGTCTTTGATAAGTGTAAAGAGATTTACCCTTATCCATGATGATCTGAAACAAAGAATGAATTTATAGGGTTACAAGGAATTCTCCAGATAAGAAATCAGGAAGGGAGTTATTCTCTCCTTTTATATATTCGATATCAAAATCGAAAATACTCAAAATAGCTTGCCATCGAGCAAATATTTGTTTTGAAACTAGATTTTTTTTATATCTTCCAAAAGTATTTCTTTTGCTGACTTACAATCAACTCTTATCAAAAATTTTTGATTCAAAATATCTGCTTGAAATTTCTGAACGGATAAAACAATTGCAAGAATTTCCTTTTTAACCGTAGCGTAATTCTTTTGGGTGTTATTCCAAAGTCTTGATGTATAACAAACAAGTTGTTCATTTCCTTCAAGGGTTTTTTGAAGTAATATACCTCCATAACCTATATCTGAGGCATCTGTTTGAATTATTTTTTGGATAAGTAGAATTGGCTAAATGTAAACATGATAATGCTTTTACTTTTAACTTGATCTTTTGTATTGCTTCTGTATGACTAGGGGTCCAGATAAATTTATTGACTTTTTTAAGAAGTTCTAAAAGACATTTTTTATCTATTGCCGAATTTTTATATAAATCGGATAAGTAATTTAAACAAACTAAAAATCTTTGTAACTGTTTTTTATCTAATAATTGATCAGGAAATTTATTTGCAAATTCTATAACTCTATTAATAGGGGTTATTGTTTGATTCTGTATTTGAAATCCTAAATAGTTTATAGTTATTTGAAAAAGTTTTATTTTTCTTTGGGATAATACTAATCTATTTTTAATTATTATAGATTGAAATGTATACAAATGTTTCCAATGTTCATCAATTGATTTGGAAAATATAAGAAAATCATCTATATAAACTAAGATATATTCATAATAAGGATGGAATACTTCATTCATCATTTTTTGAAATTCTGAAGGAGCATTTTTAAGACCAAATGGCATAACGTTCCATTGATACTGTCCGAATGGAGTGTTGAATGTTGTTTTATATCTATCTTTATTTGTAATTTGTATCTGCCAAAATATTGACTTTAAATCAAATTTTGAAAAGATAACTGAATTGGTTATTCACTTTATTAAATCATTCTTATTTGGTAATGGATATCTTATAGTTTTTAAAACATTGTTTAATGGTTTATAATTTATAACAAGTCTTGGGGCACCTCGTTCTAATTCTGCTGCATTTTCAACATAAAAAGCGGTACAGCTCCATGGAGATTTAGATGGGGTTATTAATTTCTTTTGTAACAAATCTTATATTTCTTGATCACATAATTTTAATAATCTTTCATTCATTTGTGAAGGATTGGCTTTCGCAGGTATTTTATCTTCATTAAAATCATTAATGTAAGGTAAAGAAACTTGATAAGTTTTTCTATCCCAAAATGCTGATGGGATTTCTGAACAACACATGATAATTAATTGATCTTGAAATGTTTTAATTTTCTGTTGAAAAGATGGAGTATTTATAATTTGTTCTATTTTTAAATTTTTAATTTCTGATTTTCATTGTCCTATAAAAGTTTGTTTATGTTCGACTAAATTGATTAATTGATTTAAATATCTAGTTTTTAGTTTATTAATAAAATTGAAATTAACTTCTTTATTTTCTATACTTGATTTTATTCCACTTTATTTAACTGAAAATGGTTGAATTTTTTGTAAGAATGGAGTTCCTAATAACATATCATGTTGTAAATCTTTAACTATTACAAAAGATGTTGGTATACAAACATTATTTTTACATATATGAGCAATAGGAATTTTTAACTTAATTATTAATTTATTTCCTTCTGCTGTTGATATTCAACTGTTTGTTTTTTCACAGTATTGTAAAGGGATTAAACCTTCTCTTATATAATTTAGATCTGCGTCTGAATCTATTAAAGCTTGTAATGAGCATTTAAAATCTTTTATTTTTAATGTTATTGGAGTAAACCATCTTTGATGTGTATAAATCGTAAGTGTCTCTATGAATACATTATTATCATAAACTGAAAAATTTTCTGAATTTACATTTTCTTCTTCTATTTTAATTATTTTTTCTTTAAGAATTTTTATTTCTTCTTTTAGTTGATTTATTTCATGCTGTAACGAATTTATAGTTGGCCCTGTAAAAGATTTAGATCTTTTATTTACATCTTGAATTATATCTTTCATAGTATGATAATTATTATGTAAGTTAATTTAGCTTTGAAATTTTATTTCATTTTCATTTATCTGAGAAGTATTTTCAATTTCTTTTTCTATATTTAAAATCTCTGTATAATATTTATATTTTAATATTGGATCTTCTATTTGTTCACCGATATCTAAAATTAATTTTTCATGTACTGTTAATACATTAATTTTATTTTCTGAATTTGAGCTAGATGTATATATATTCTGTATATTTTCTATGCATTTACATGTTTCTGAGGAACTACAGTTATCACTTTTTGCTATTTCATTTACTTTCTTTTTATAATTTTTTAAATGACATTTATTTGCGTAATGACCTGGTTTTCCGCATTTAAAACATTTATTAGTTTTATTTTTGGTAAAGTTATAATTTTTCTTATAATTTTTTCTCTTAGGTTTATAATAAAAATCTTGATTGTTGTTATTATTAAATCTTTGCAATCTTCTTCTTCTGTATTTTGGTTTATTAGATTGTATTTGTGTTTGAGCAACTTCATGACCGAATTGATCACAAAAATCACCTATATCTCTACGATTATCTTTAGAATCTTTACGTAATTGTCTTTTAACTTTATATCATTACATATCGATAATCCTACTATCTGAATTGTTCGAATTATATCACCATAAGTAAATCTGTTATAATTTAAAGTTCCATCGTATTTTTCTCTTAATATATGTCTAACCTTTTCTGCAAATGAGTATGGTAATCCGGAAACAAATCTTTCTTTATAAAATGGAGTTTCATCTGTAGTTAAAGTATAAACTTTCGTTAAAAATGTATCTTTATACCACTGAAAATCG
The DNA here is from genome assembly GCA_039657345.1 of Stephania japonica. Taxonomy (NCBI): domain Eukaryota; kingdom Viridiplantae; phylum Streptophyta; class Magnoliopsida; order Ranunculales; family Menispermaceae; genus Stephania; species Stephania japonica. The sequence continues at coordinate 14,331,938 of CM077563.1, read as the reverse complement.
GATAATGTTCTGCATCTTAAACTTTGTAATTGTTCTCTAATTTTTTCTTCTATATGACTTAATGTTCCAATGAAATGCCAAATTATATTGGTTAGCAAGGTTCTTCCACCATTAAATTGTTCTCTACCATTGCTATCTAATATTGGATTTCTGTTTTCGTCTCTAGATATGGAATTTAGAATTTCTGTTCTTTGAGTAGTTGAATTATTCCACCAGCCATTCATTTGACCAGTAAGTCCTACGGATATTGCGCCTACTATATTAGGTTCTGGATGATTTTGAGTGTTGCATGCTACTGCATAAGTTAACATTTGTTGCATTACTTGTAAAACTCTATATTCTGATAATCCATCGATATTCCATTCATAAATTGAATTTCCATCAAACTTAATTCTTTTTTCACCCTTTTCTTCTAATATCATGTCTGCATGAGATGGTCTAGAATAATAAGATTTAGTATTCTATTTATTATAAATTTTATGTTTTGTAGGATAATGGATTTTATTTATATCTAAATCTGATGATCTTTCAATGTTGGATTCTGTCATTTTTACTGGGTTAATTTCTAATGAATTTTCTGATAAACTATCAGATGTTATTGATTGATTCTCTTCTAAAATATTTATTTCAGGCATCTTTTCTTTCGTATCTTTTTGATTTATTTGTAAAGTACTAATTTTTTATGCTATTGTTTGTAATAATTCTTCTGAGTAATTTGGTTTTATGATAGGTAAATTTCTTAAATTATCTTTCATTATAGGCTTTTTTAGTATTAATTCATTTTCTACCTTTGTATTTTTAGAGTTTTCAGTATTTTTACTAGTAGAGGGAATACTATGAGAAATGTTTGATAAAGAAGATAAATATATAATAGTATAATTATTTTGTTCAATTATATGATTTAAATCTTTTTTATATAGGTTTTTCTTCTTCAAAAGTAGTTTTTAATGGTACTGCCTTAATGTTTTCATTGATTTTGATAGAAGTTAATGGCGGATGAGTCTGAATGTATTTTTCACCTTTTGTTCCCTCCCATACTGTATTTATCTTATGTATTATTTTTTGACAGGATTGTGTTAAATAATCAAAAAACTAAATGTTTTGTTTATTATTTTTAATATAGGCAAAATATTTTTCAATGAATATTGCTTGTTGAGATTTTGAACAAATCTTACAGAATATTGGCGTCAATGGATGTTTAAGAAATTGTTCTTTTAAATTCTGATAATTTATTTCAAAATCTTCTTCATATTCTATTTTAACAATATTAACTTGATAATCATTAAAATCATTTATAGAAACATTATCTTCCGTTGGTGTAACAGGATAAGCTATATGTATTGGTAATTTTGTTGTTGAGGCATAAACAGGTTGAGTTTCATAATAAGTCTCAGTATTCGATGAAGATGGAATTGTAGAACAAGATTTTCATGATGCAAAATTTATTTCAACCAGTCCGTCATCATGAGCTATTATAGTATGTATTTGATCATTTGTTTTACCGACAGGATTCTCTTCTTTATTTGTATCTTGAATTAACCATGTTTTTGGTATGTCTATATCTTTCCAACTTAATTGTTTTCTAGTTATTACTTTATTTGTTAAATTTATTAAAAATAAAGTTGATGTTCTTTTTTGTAAATTTGTATATAAACTTATTTTCTCCCATGTAAACTAATTGTTTAGGAAAACAATTAAAGAAAATGGTCCTTCTAACAAACTATTATTCCTAATAATGTTGATGCCTAAATTGAAAGATAATCCTATATGCAAAATTTGTATTTTTCAAGATTCAAGATATTTCTTGAGACAATTTTTTCCATAGTCACATGTATCTATGATTGAAATCATCGATAACCTATAAAGGACTTTTTACTCCAAAACTTAAAAATAACTTTCCATTCTTCTATGTTTGATGACAAATTGACAAGATAAAAACAAGATTCAAGATACGGGACAATTTTTCATAGTCACCATCGGTTAGAAATGGCATAAAAACCGTTAATGCTAAGTTAATGCTAAGTTGAAAGATATGAAATCAAGATTTCAGATGTGGAATAATTTTGCATATACTATCAAGTATAGAAGGTTCTGAGTTACTTTTCCTTCTAGTGAAAGCAAGACACTAACAACCTGAACCACTTTCATGAGTCTTATAAGGTCTTTGTCAACCTCTTAATCCTCAAGCTCTAATCGCAATAGTATAAAACAAATAATGGGGGCAGAGGTGAGTTAAACATGAAGGAATAACTCCAAAATAATAGCTTTTGAATTAGAAGCATATAGTCTAAAAAGATGTTAAGAAAACTAGAGAATGCAAAAGAACAAAGTGATTAAACAAACAGATCCAAAAAATAGTCATAGAATTCCTCAAATTTACAATAGAGATTAGAGATGATTAGATACAGATAAAAATTTAGGAATGATAAAGATCTAAGAATTCATAGAGTCCCTTAGTATTATTCTTGATAATCCTTCATCAAATCTAGAAAACAATCGAATAAGTCCTTAAAATCACATAGAGATTATTTGGGGAGAGCAACCACCGGATTTTAACAACAAAGAACATACATGGGAGGAAGTATGGGAGTCGACATAAGAGAAGTGTGGCGGCAACTCTTTATGGCCACAAAGATTTTGAGGGGTGGTCTTGGCACCAATTGAATGAGGATTGGTCCCTATTGCTTTGAGCCTTGGCGGGTTTCTTCTAGTTTTCGAGGGGGTTCCACTCATCACGTGTGTTTATAATGAGGTTCTTCCTATTCTTGCAAAAAACTAAAGAGAATTATCCTCATAGTCTTGTATTATGGTGGTAATTGGGGAAGTGCTGGCTAAACTGTTTTGAGCAACTGCAGTTACGTGCCTTGGGGAAGATTTTGCTTTAATTTGGCTCTGTGAGAGGGAGCTCTTGTTTAGAGCATCTCATGTTGAATGTTTTTTGTGGAGGGGTATTTGGGGTTGTTTGTATTTTGTATTACTTGCACAGCCCATTGGTTGGGAGTTATATTTGGGCCTGTTGCGTTTTGTATTACTCGCATGTGCCTATATTTTTATGCTTGGGAGGGATATATGGGTTGTTGCATTTTGTATCACTTGCACTGCCCATATCTTTTTTTGCATGCTTGGTGGCTGTTGTGTTTAGTTTTTGCCCACATGCAACTATTTATTTCTGTTGCTTTGTTACTTTCTTATATACACTACAATGGAATTTCGCCTCCTTATCATCAAAAGAAATCACAATAGAGATAAGAGATGTAGAGATACTGATAAAAATTTAGGAATGATAATGATCTAGGAGTTATCCATAGTCACTTAATATTATTCTTGAGGATCCTCTATCAAATCAAAAGTTGGATTACATAAAAAAAATAAAAAATCAGAAGTTAGATTGCATCACACAAACCAATATAGAATATATATATATATACCATTCAAACATTTCAACAGCACAAGAACCAACAGGAATCAATCAATTTGATAGAATTCCAAAAGAAAACATTATGACTATTCTACTCTACACAAACAAGCTACACTGTCTAATGATCATTGGAAAATAAAAGTATTGATCCTAGAAAGCCAAAGACATTAAAATTGATATGGTAAAGCTAACCAATATTTAGGAAGGCTCATATTATTGTTCTACTTTGAATAAAGCTCATATTATTTAAAGCTTCATTCATAGATGAACAGGCTCTTTAACCCAAGAAATAAAGCTCCTCAAGTACCTGGAGTGTCCATAATAGGATGATTAGTAAATGTAATTGTAAGCTTCACCATTTTCAAGAAAGTTCCAATTGGATCTTAAACGAAAGAATCCAGTTTCTCAGGAACGTTTAAGCAAGCCATATGTTGGCTTTATCATTATTCAACCACATCACGCAAAAAACTGCCATTCATATCACTAATGACGCTATGATCACTTCCCAACAACAACAACAATGAAATCTCAATCCCAAATTAGTTGGGGTCGCTTACATGGATCAATCCATAGCGCTCTATTTAGTGCACTTTCATGGTGTGTTTTGTAATCCTTTAAATTCTTCCTAATCATTGCGTCTCAAGTTAGCTTAAGTATATCCCTACATCATGGAGTTTCTTCAGTTTGTATTGAATCGAGTTTTCTAACCATGACACTTGCAATCCGTCTTACGATGTGTCCAAACCACCACAACCACCTTCCCTAATTTTTTAGTCAACATGTGTCAAATCAAACTAAATCCTCAAAACGTTTTTCATCATTTCTACAAAAATGCATTAATTCTGATAACCATAATATTTACACTATTTAGCTTTCCACATAAATCACCAATAAACATTAGTACATCTTTCAACCTATCACATCTCCAACTTTTGAAGTTCAATCTAGTTTTAGGTGACAATCATCCTTAAAATATTTTCTCAAGTTATTTATTTATAGAACTAGAAAGTGTAGCATGGATCTTGTCATATTAAATTAAGGATATCATGGTTAATCTAAAGTATTTAAAGTAAGTATTAAAAATTATTATATGATATGATTTAGAGCTGTTTGACTTGCACGATGATCTTTCTAACTTCTTAGTGTAAGTGTTGTAAAAAGTGAATTGGTTTCATGTTAAGCTTGAGTGCTTGGTTTTTTATGTTTATTTTAATTTATTTATTATTCATTTCCTTACTATGTCAAAAAGTCATTCACACTTGGTAGACGTGGTCTTAAGTGTGTTATCTTTTTGTCCCTTTATGTCCATGATTATCCACATGATCTCCTACCTTCATTTTGTTAAGCAGATTGGTATCATTATAATCTCCTATATTGTTTCACCTACAAGTATGAAAAAAAAAGTAATTTACATAATTGCACATTTAATTTACCCATTTTTTTTGTTAAGCAAATTGGTATCATAATATTAATGAAATTATATTTACTTGTAGTAAGTTGATGTTTATTGAGCCATCTCACACCATATTTTGGGATACTATGTTCGGTTGAAACACTTGCAATATATTAATCTTCACTTTGGGTAGCATTAAATGATGGAGGTAAAAGCATATGATTGCTACTAGCACATTGGAAAATTATTAAAGCTTACTTTGAACCATGCGACGTTTGGACTATAGATTGTTTGTGAGAGTTTCTTTAGTTAGGTTTCAATAAACATGATTTAAAGATTTTTTTGTAATGAGATTTATTACTTAACAACACTCTTTGTCATGATCCTACGAGATTTTTGAAATGGAATCTTCATGAAAATTCATGTCCTAGTGTAGGTGATATCAATTTCTAATTGGAGTGCTTGGAAGGTCTATAGTTAGGTTTGAACTATTTTGTGTTTTTTTATACCTATATATAAACTTGACTCTTATTACAATGATTGTTTTCTTACATATTTTTATTTATTTCACTTGTCCAATCTCATCATGGTAGTATGTTGTCCATTGTTTACCTACTTGAATTTTATAGTTATCTTGTTATCTTGTCGCGCTTATCATTGAAAAAGAAAAGAGCGTGTTAATTTGTATATAAAAGTAATTTTTATAAGTTTTTTTGCCTATTTTATGCATCATCATCATCATCATAATAGTGATGAACTTATATTTACTTGTAGGGAGTTGATGTTTGTTGAGCCATCTCTATTTTGAGATATTATGTTCGGTTGAAACACTTGCAATATATTAATCTTCACTTTGGGTAGCAGGAAATGATGGAGGTAAAAGCATATCGTTGCTACTAGCACTTTGGGAAATTGTTTAAACTTACTTTCAACTATACGATGTTTGGACTATTATTTATTTGTGACCCCTTTATATAGTCCTAATGAGTTTCTTTATTTAGGTTTCAATGAACATGATTTTGGAATTTTTTTAATGAGAGTTATTACTTAACAACACTCTTTCCCATATGTAGTATATTTTTGAAACGGAATCTTCATGAAAATTCATATCCTAGTGTAGGTCATATCAATTTCTAATTGGAGTGCTTGGAAGGTCTATAGTTACTTTTGAACTATTTTGTGATTTTGATCCCTTTATATAAACTTAACTCTTATTATGATGATTTTTGTCTTACATATTTGTTACTTATTTCATTTGGCCAATGTCATCATGATAGTTGTTTGTTGTCCATTGTTTACCTATTTGAACTTTATGGTTATCTTGTTATCTTATCGTGCTTATCGTTGAAAAAATGAGCTTCTTAATTTGTATAATAAAAGTAGTTTTTATAAGTTTAGTTTGTCTATTGTAAGCATCATATATCATCATAATAGTGACAAACTTATATTTACTTGTAGGGAGTTGATGTTTGTTGAACCATCTCGCACCATATTTTGGGATACTATGTTCAGTTGAAACACTTAAAATATTATAAGCAAGCCTTCTTTGATCTTAATGGTAAGTTTTTCTTATATCATTTCCTTAAAATATTTTCTCAAGTTATTAATTTATAGAACTAGAAAGTGTAGCATGAATCTTGTCATATTAAATTAAGGATATCATGATTAATCTAAAGTATTTAATGTAATTATAAAATATTATTATATGGTATGATTTAGATCCGCTTGACTCACACGATGATATTTCTAACTTTATAGTTTAAGTGTTGTAAAAAGTGTTTTGGTTTCATGTTAAACTTGAGTGTTTGGTTTTCTTCTTATGTTAATTTTAATTTATTTATTATTCATTTCCTTAACTCTTCAAAAAGTCATTTACACTTCGTAGACATGGTCTTTAAATCTATTATCTTTTATGTAAAAATATGTAAAAGTGCAAAGGTGCTTGCCTTCACATATTTAAGTTAACTTTTGATATAGTCAAGTACAATTTATTCTTTTTATGATGAATAGATGATGTAGATGTGATTATTATGTTTTTTTTTTTGAGTTTTGGACATCTAGGAAGTATGTAACTTTATTGTTGTCCTATATTTGATTTTTTTAATAATTCGTAGTTATCTTGGTTTATTTTTATTGTAGGCACATAGAAAAGATCAAGACCAAGCTGGCAACAATGATCTTAAGTCGAAAAACTTATTCATGGTGATAGTGCGGATTAACTAAAGTTGATGTTTACAGTTAAAATTTTTCTTGTACAAGACTTAGGTGGAGAAAATGTGGATGAAAGCTTTTTTATGGAGGTAGATAAATTTAAAAAACAAGTATTAATGTTTGTTTCATCAAATATTTGAATGTGGTGATTTATATATGAAAGACAATTTTACGACAATTCAAGCTATTTGGTTCAATGTTATACTATTTGTACTTTTTATGTCAAGAAATATACAAAAGGATAATTTGGATTTTGCAAATTGGAATTAGCTACAAAATGTTTGTAGCTAATAACTTCTTTCTACTACGAAAGGTTTATTGTTGCAAAATATATCAATTAGCTATGAAATATTTAGTAGTAAAAAATACAATGAGCCACAACTTTTTTTGTAGCTAAAAATAGATTGGGCTACGAAAAAATATTTCGTAGCGGATTTGCATATTTTACAACAATTTTTTTGTAGCCAAAAATATCATTTGGTTGTGAAAATCTTTGTAGCTAATATCAAACTTTTGCTGAGAAAAAGTTTGTTGCACAATAACTCATTCTGCTACGAAAAATTTGTCACTAATTTCAAAATTCAGCCACAAAAATAAACTCTGCAACCAAATGTAAGAATTGGCTACGAAGAAAAATTGTAGATAATTACCATTTTCAACTGCAAAAAATAATTCGCAGCTAAAAGTTAGCTACGAACACCCAAAATCGTTGCATTATATATTTTGCATCGAGGCTTAGGCTGCGCGTATGCTACGAATTTTTTTCATAGCAAATAGTTTTTGGCTACGAAGTATAGAGTTTTAGATACAAACCATTTTGCAGCTAAAGACCATGATCCTTGTATTGCTTATTGAGGGCCGAACCTGGTCCACGCAATGAGGCTCGAGCTTGAGTTATAAGGCTAACATCGACCCAACCCTATTTAAGAATGTTATAGTTTGATAATTTAACGAACAACTTTAAATTTATATTTATCGATTCAAGTTGCACCCTCAATCATAGAAGTTATAAAATACTCGGTGTTTACTTCAAAATGAGTTAGTCCACCTAGACCTAACTTATATAGCTCAAGCCATGTAAGACTTGAATAAGCCACATAGAATAACTTTTTATGTCAAATGAAAAAACTATATGAACAAAAATTCAAAATTGAATAATAATCTATTAATCATAATAATTTGCAATAAAATTAATAAGATACAAACAAGCTTTTTCACTCAAAAAATACAAGCAAAATTTTACGAAAAAAGGAGTTAATTTTGTAATTTTTTGTTTTAAAAAAAAACATATTAGGGTTTTCAAAAAAAAGCATATTAGATCACTTCTCAATTAATTTTCCACCTCTCAATATTTTACTTAATTATTTTATGATTTGAAATAATAAAAAAGAGGTTTGAGAGCTTTTTAAACTTTATTTTCATTCAGACATTTTGTAATTAATTAAATATAAGTTTTATCGCCATTGATTAAGTGTGTGTTTTGGCTATAACTTTCTAGTTAACCGCGGTTTCAAAAAAAAAACTTTCTAGTTACTTGCAACTCAAAATTGAGGTCCACAAAATTTTGGTGAAACTAGGTTTCAATATCTTTACAACACGTGTTATATATATATGACCCATATAGCTAGACTTAGTAAAACAATATGAATTTTATTATTTTATAAATTTTATTTAACAATTTCTTAAATGCATAAGGAAATTTTTTTTTTTTTTTTTTCCACTATACATATATTATTAACGTATCAATTATTTTACCGGAAGAGTGTTGACTATGAGGGAAAGAGGTTGGGGCGGAAGCATGAGGAGGGGGATTCAAGGGGTAGGAACATGTAAGAGGGGTGAGGGACAGATTCGTGAGACGAGGGACAGGTGCGAGGTGGGGGTGCACGTAAGATCGAAAGGGAGCGATCGCCCCCTTGCCCCTCCCTCTAGGTCCGCCACTGGCCCCTTTGATCTTCAAGTTTTTGGCATTTAGACGGTGGGTCGTACGCCCTTTTTTTTCCTCTTATGTGTATGTATATTTTGTTCTTTTCAGTTGCCCACGTGCAATGGGCTCACAACTATTGAAACTTGTTTGCAAGAAAAAATAGGAATAGATTAATTTTATTTGTTTAACCATGGGTATCGAGACACTTGTTTCACTAATCCTATAGGTCCTGAATTGCAGAAAGAGACCACCAATGACCCACGTTTAGCTGTTATGGGTAATCGAACTTACGACAGTGCGCCTAACCCACACAGACCCGTTTTCTCCATACCACTAGTCCAAACCATCCGGGTTAGAATAGGTTAATTTCAATAGTAAAACTATGCTTGGATTTAGGTTGTGTTTCTTTTATGTGTTCTCCTCTTTCTACCTACTCTTTGAACTCCTTTAATGGTCTCTGAGACATCTTCTAGCCTGCTATTCCAATTTCATCTTGAAAGTTTAGATTAAATAGACTCTCTTTAAGACCTTACCAAAGTTTTGATAAGCTTTGTTCAAAAAAAATTTTGATAAGCTTTTTTTGCCCCTAAGTCTAAAAATACATAATAATAACAGCATAAAAAATTTTAGGCCATTACAATTCTTTTCAACTAGGAGAAATTTTGTCACAAATTTAAAATAAAACTAGACTCGTACTGTGAAATAGCTAAGGGTAACGTTCCCGCATAGTAAACTTGAGCTCCCAGGTGAGTCCCTCGCTTCTGTAATATTGCCAACGATCCAAAACCTTATGAATTTTCCTATTCCGCATAGTCTATATCATGTGGTCCATGATCTCAACCGATTACTCCTCGTAAGTCACATCAAGCCGAACCTCTATTTTTCTAACATCAACAATCGGTCTCAATCCTGACCTAGCGAGCCTTAACATAAACATGTAAAATACCAGATGAACCCCAACTTATTGTGGTGACAACTCTAATCGGCACGCCAAACTGCCAACTCGCGCCTCGACCCTGACCAATAAATCTCGGTAAGTTTTCCATTTATGCTAAACCTCTTATGACAACCCCAAAACTCGAGGCCGCCATGACATGAGTCGTTGGCCCATGACCTTGCCATATCACGACCCATCCATGTCCCACGCATGTCAAACACCATTTATCCTTATTTTTCGCTAACTTTTTATGTTATTTTTGTTAAGATCATTCAAGTTAGCTATTGGACTCTTTTCATCTGTTAAAAACCATTATTTACATCAAATTTTCAGTTGAAGACTTTAAAACATGTTTAATTAAAATAAAGCCGTAAAAACATGTCATCCAAGCATTGCTTAGAATGGAAACCCATCCAAAACTACCAAATATATTCAATCATCCAAAATATCAAAATAACCTTAAAATGTATCTATACAAGCTATGATATCTCTCAACTGTCCAAACCCAATATAAAACAAAGAAATAAACAATAAACATAAGAGTTAGGTGCAGGAAATCGATCACATAAAGTCCTCAAGCTTGCCCTTCCCACTGTTTGTACTGGGGTCTACACTCAATCATCACAACAAAAACAAATGACGAGTCCAGAATAAGTAATTCCAAGGAACTTCACTGAGTAAATACAAGAATTAATAATACTATTAAATAAACATGCGGAAGAAAGTAAAACAAACAACTGTAAAGGTCTATCGCATGAATATTAAATATCAATGAAGCAAATGTGCGTGCAGGATCTTGGTCAGACTAGAACCATAATTCGAACTATCCCCAGGCACCACCAGAGAGTAAACTCGAACTAACTGAACTCCCTAAATCCACTCGATGGCCGATGTAGCCCACGGTGCACCGACATATATAGTAAATAGTAGTCGGGTCGACATTTCACCGATGTACCTCTAAAACATATGTTATGGTCTAGTGTGCCACAAGCAAACGCAACAGAATAACTCGGCGGGAGTAAACTTAACTAACAGAAAATAAATATCCAGAAATAGAGTAATGAATAAAAAGGAATGAATTCAAATAGCCAAGCAAGTAAATATTTAAGGTGAATTTCAATTGAGTTACTACACACCTCAAATCGCACTCCACTAATACGATATCGTCCAATCACGCCTCTAAATGCGTGCCCAATCACTAGTCAATCAGTCCCAGATACCTGATTTTCAATAATCTGTTAAACTACTCAAATCTCAAAATTTCCCAAATTTTCCATTTACATATCAATTTGATCATTTTAATCCACATTATATTTGATAACGTTCCTCAAGTTAGACCCCCATTAGGCCAAATCGAAAAAATTCATCTTTTAAATTGTAAATTAACTTTTGTATAGATGCTAAGAGAGGCACCGCCATGAGCATTTGCTCACGGCATCCAGGGCAGTGGGTCAGTGCCCTTGGTGTTATGACTCATGCAGCCATGGGTCGGTACCTGTAGGGTGACCCAAAGCGTAGGGTGGGGTGTCTCACTTGTTTAGACGTTGTGGGGACGTCGTGGAGAGGCGTCCAAGCCAAAAACGCATTATTTGGGTTTTTTGGCCTATCGGCTCGTCACAGCGGTCCGAACTCGTCCCAACCTCCTATGGCTCTTCAAACCAACCATAGGAACCAAAAACCTTTATCCAATTTGTCCACAATGAAAATCCCGACAATTTTTGATAAAAATCCATAAATTTTCAAAATTTGATACAGCAACACCAACAACCATGTCAATCATATTGCTCCAAATTAAACCCCAAAACCATGGCAATAACTCCAAATTCCAGTGTGTTTGACTCGATCGTCGAAACCCACACTAAAACACGAGAAACTGGACCAGAAAAATAGAGATTTGCAAGGAGAATTCGAGTCTAACCTCGTTTGTCGACGTTCATTACTGTTTGATCCTTCACATAACCTATCAAAGTCACAAAACCTTTGTTCTTGCTCCAATTTTTGGATAAGGGTGATGAAAGAGAAATGGTGGTGGAAATGGTGAAAAAGTCAAGTATTTATATCAAAATTTTCATCAAAGGTGTAGTGTCCATCCCAAGAGCCATCTTGAGGCCTTAATTAAATCAATAAGCCCAGCTTACTATAACTTGAATGGGGACTTGGTCCCTTGAACTTATCTTTCTCAACACAAGAAAACCTAAGGTGTTTTGGTACTCGGTCTCGCACTGCGTCGCGTGCCCATCGCGAACGTTCGAGTTACTAATGACTAAATGATGATTTATATTAATTATTTAATGCATTTTAATTCTTTTTCATATGTGTATTATCCCCCGACCTAGTGTATATACAATTCACCTACTCGTTATTCGCGTTTACACGCTAATCGAGGCAAATATCTGTCACACTATCTCGCTCGGTAAATATAAATATAAATACACACGTCGCGATGCAATTTAAAGTAATTAAATACACACATCAAAAAATAAACAAACAACACACAAAAATGGGTTGTATACCTAATCCAAACATGCTCTGACCTAGCTGCGGGGTTCACGAGCATCTGATCTAACGTCCACGTCTGAAATTACGTTATAATATTGACAAATTAGATTTGGGTCATTACACTCTCTGATGACCTTTCCTATGAGAAACCTTTAAGTATACCAAGTCATCCTTCTCGTAGCTCAGACCCTCCTACTACTTATCTGCATACTTTTTTGTATATCCTGAGCAGCTTGAAACCTATGTCAAATCTGCATAATCTTCCCAGTGTGATCAACAACTATATCAGACCTATGGCCGATGTATCCTTTAGTCCAGCCCAACATGCAGGTGATCGCAAGGCCTACCATACTGTTCCTCAAATGGTGGCATCCCAACACTGGCTCCATAGCTGTTTTTGTAAGAAAACTCACATAATAGTAGATAATCCTCCCACGATCCTCCAAACTGCAAAATACACGCCCTGAGCATATCCTTTAAGATCTAATCAACCACTCTTAGTAACTGGCAGTCTGAGGATGGTATGTCGTACTAAACTGTAACTTGGTGTCGAACTGCTCCTACATGCTCTCCCAGAGCTTAGACGTCAATTTGGGATCCCTGTCGGACACCATAGATATCAATAATCTGTAAAGTCTAATGATTTTTCTCAAAGACAATGATCAACTATGGGAAGGAATATTTTAATAGAAATCGAATAAAGTGCGCTAACTTCATCAACTTGTCAATCACTACCCAAACAGCATTTTGTCTCCTCGATGTCTGTAATAGGCTACTGACAAAGTCCATAGTCACGTGCTCCCATTTCCACTGTGGAATGGGCAACTGTTGTAGCAACCCGACTGGTCTCCTATGCTCAGCCTTCATATACTAGCATATATGACAACTCCTAACATAATTACTCACGTCAGCCTTCATCCCTGGCCTCCAAAATAATTGTTGCAAATCATGATACATCTTGGTCCGACCAGGATGAACAGTATACCGTGATCGGTGGGCATCCTTCATAATTTTGTCCTTGAGCTCCTGTACACAGGTATCCATAACCTACCCCTGTGCCTCACACACTGATCTGATGACTTAGACCAATCAGTGACTGGGATCTTGAGCCAACCTGTTGAACCGCTCATAAAGCCCATTAACTCTTTGAAACTCAGCAACCCGCTCCAAAACACGGTGAGAACTCTCATCTAACAACAAATCTTGGCTCAGAAATAGCCTTTGTCACACACATCACCGATGCAGCCTCTAAAAGCCCATGTTTATATGTCGCACAACCTTCTGGCTATCAATGCCTGTTACGGCCCAATTTTCTAATCTTGATTAATTGGTTGTAATCAGGGTCACCAACCATAACTAGTGTCGTATAAGAAGCGCACACCGACCGAGGCATGTGGCCAAGATATATTTTATATATGTAATGATGTATGCCTAGTGTTATGTATATGTGTAGACTAACTAATTCAGTTCTTGCAGCTATAGTGTCGAGACGTGAGCGGGGACATGCCTTGGAGTGCATGCAAGTGCGAGTATCTAATGGTATTACCCGAGATTGCGAAACTAGGCTAGAAAATATTAATTGATTTCTAACTAACCTTAACCTAAGTTGAAGTTATATAGAGGAAAGTGCCTCGAGTTATGTGCGGGTCAAGGCACCAAGTGTCGGGTAGTTGAGAGTTTGTGTGACCACTTAGGTAAATTTTATAAACTAGTGTGACCACTTAGGTAAATTTTATAAACTAGTGTGACCAATTAATTATGGTCCATATGAATAAAATGCCTAAGTTAATTAATTAAATTAAATTGACATATTAAGGTCCTATAGTTTGGTAAGATTTATTGAGACCTTAAATTTTCATATGGATTTATGGAGTTGAGGAATTCAAGGTTGTATGTCACATTTTCGTATTACTGGAAGTGAGGAACCGCTCAATTAGGAGCTTTAGGATCGACCCCGGGATCCGTGCACACACAAGATCATGACAAAGAATATATATATTAGAGTTAGTGAGTTTTCTCACCAACTCCAAACAAATCTTACATGCAAGTCCGGAAAACAAGGAAAATGAGGAGTTTTATATAGGATTTGAGCTGGAAATCGTCAAGAAAATGAAGATCCTTTAAGGTAATCACACTCCTTGCCTCATTCTCCATTAAAATGAGTTTAAGTTTGGGGTTTTTGTTAAAAAATGAATTTGAACCGAGATTTCTGGCTTGGGAGTGTCTCTATGTTGTATAATGTTTAATCTAAGTGTTGTTTGAGGTTTCAATCGAAAATTTTTAGGAATTTGAGATTTTTGGTCAAAATTTTGAAAAATGACATGCATGACTTTGATTATGAAATTTTGGGGATTTTGATTTTTCGGTTCTTTTCGGTGTGATCTATGTCAAAATGAGTCATGTATGGATCGGTGGTGTTTTGGTGGTGTTTTGAGTGTCCGAAACGCTAGAATTCTCTCTGAAAATTCTGGTTCTCGTGCAGTTAGAACTAGCGCGCTAGCTATTCCTGGGAAGGAGACAATGTTCACTCAAGAACAATTAGCGCGCTAGATTTTGAATTAAAACACTAGATTCCCTGCAAACGGGACAACATTACCTCTCTCCGTAAAACGACCATAACTTTCTTATTTTAACTCTAATTTTGACGCTCTATATACCATTAGAAAGCTAAGAGCGAGAGGAACAACCTAGAACCATTATTTTTCAAAATTAAGACATGATTTTTCAAAAATGGGTCAAAAGAAAAGGTTTGTTTATATAATGGTCATTTGTATAGTTGTTTTGGGTCGTTTAGGTGTCGGATAGTCTTAACTCTTAATTTAAAACTAAATACATCTAATATAACCTAGATTGACACAAGAAAACTTCGGGAGACATACTTGAATCCGAGTGCAAGTGTTTGGGTGTCGGGAGGTCGGATAGCTAGGACTACTGCGTTGACTTGTAAGTAAAACTATGGGAACTCTTTACTTTATTTCATTCCTGTCATTTACCATTTTTCAGTCTATTTGTGGACATGCTAATTTAATTTCCACATCATGCTTCCCTTGTTTATGTTCAATATGAATGTTGATATAGCATGATGCCTTGCATTATTATCATTGACTCTATTTCCTAATGCTTAATGATTGGCTATGAAATGGATTTATGATTTCTTAGAAAATGCATTCTATAGGGTTATCTGTTATGTTGAACTTGTGTTCTATTTCCTTGGGGCTTTGTAGCATAACTTGTGTTAAAATCATAGCATTGTAGGATGTAAATTCTTGAAAATCTAAAGTAGGGATTATCTAGTAGTGTCCATTGAACACGAGATGCGCGGATTCACGGGGATTTCGATCTTTCAGGTCTCCGGCACTCGCCACTACACTTAGGCGGCACACGTGGTATGGGCCACGGGGTTGTCGGCAAGTATAAATGATTTATACGCGTAGAGCATAGCTCCGCCACTTAAGGTTATTAGAACATAGATAAAAAATAAGAGATTATTATTATATGTTGAGCACAACTCCATACAGTAATGGAAAAGGCTAGGTGATAGTTCTCACCGTCGACCGGACGTAGATCATCTCAACTAAGCCTGTGTCAGTCTATGTATATATGTTAACGTTAGTATTTACTTGCATTATTTATTCAACATTCTTCAGCTACTTTATGCTTTTAAATACCTGATGTTTAAATTGGAAATGTAGTAATAGAATTCCCCAGTTATCACTTAAATACCACTATACTCACCTTCTAATTTATGACGGTGGATGTAGGTCTGTCAAGCAGCACCAGGCTGGGCAAAGAGAAGATCAACGACTACCTCTGAGCTTTGAGCGAGTAGCTGCCCGTACATGTAGGGCATTTTTGTATTATGTTTACTTATGTCTTTATACTTTTGGGATGTTATTGGGATGAGTGTTAGACTACCTGACTTTTGGCTTTTACTTTGTTTATATATGTTCGTCGTTTACTTGCATATATATAAGGTGATCATTATTTCTTGGTTTCACACTTAGGATTATAAAATTTGCTTCCACTAACATATTTAAGACTTCCGCTATAAATAGTAAAGACTTCTGCTAACTAAATTAATTGTTTAAAATAGAGAATATATGTAGTAAAGGCTGACTAATACATAATTTGGTTCAATGTATCGTGGTTAGGGCTTAATTACGGGATTAGGCCAGGCGGTGCCCTAAATTAGGAGAGGGGCCATCATAATGCCGCTCCAGCTCAATGCATTAACAACAATATTCGCCTTTCTCGGATGATACTCAATGGCGAAGTCATAGTCCTTCAATAACTCGATCCATTTCCTCTATCGCATGTTCAGATCCCTCTGAGTAAATGGATACCCCAGGCTCTGATGATCAATGAACAACACAAACTTCTCTCCGTATAGATAATGTTTCAGGCCTTTAGTGCAAACACGACTGCTGCAAGCTCCAATTGGTGCACTGGATAATTAACTTCAAAAGGACTTAATGTTAAGATAAATATGCAATTGGGTGACCCTCCTACATTAACACGCATCCCAACCCAATGCCCAAAGCATCGGTATAAATTAAAAAGCCGTTCCTTCCTCCTGTTAATCTAACACTAGCGCGGAAGTTAGTTTCCTCTTCAGTTCCTAAAAACATCCTCACCATCCTCTAACCAATCAAACCTACACCTTTCTTAGTCAACCTAGTAATTGGCGCTATAATCGAATTAAAGTCTTGCACAAATTGTTGGTAATATCCCGCCAAACCTATGAAACTCAAAATCTCATAAACATACTCAATTGTCCTTCAATCAATGTTCGCCCAAATTTTGTCACCATCTACAAATACACCCTGATTACTGATGACATGTCCGAGGAATTTCACCTCTCTCAGTCAAAAACCACACTTGTTGAACTTGGTATAAAGCCTATGCTTTCTCGATGTCCTCGAAACCTCCTTCAGATGCCTCTCGTGCTCCACATGAGTCTTGTTGTAAATCAAGATGTCGTCAATGAACACAATGACATATCGATCTAAAAATGACCTCAAAACACTATGCATCAAATCCATGAAGATTGCCAGTGCATTAGCCTAAACGACATGATTTTGAGCTCAAACAAATCGTATCCGGTATTAAAGGCGGCCTTCTTAATGTCCCCTACTCAAATCCTCCGTTGATGATACCCTGATCATAAATCAATCTTCAAGAAGAACTTGGTTCCTGCCAACTGATTGAATAAGTCATCAATCCTGGGAAGTTGGTAACAATTTTTAATCATCACTCGATTCAACTTCAGGTAGTCCATGCATATACGTATAGTACCGTCCTTTTTCACAAAAAGGATTGGAGTTCCCCAAAGAGGCATACTGTGGTGAATGAAACCCTTCTACAACAACTCCTCTGATGGTGTTGGGGTTCATATGCAACGAAAATTTCAAAACAATTTTGAGAAAAACCCCAACAGTATCCAAATCTGATTCCATTAAAATGTTTAAACTATGAAAACTAAATCATACCTCGGTTGCAATATACCTTTCAGAATGTTGATCGATCTTTAAAGCGATGCCAATGACGAACGCCCTCTACTAGCTATCCACACACGAACAGCGGCCGAGATTCAAAGTGCTAGCTTTGAGAGAATACCAAACGTTTGGTTTCTCTCCAAAACAATTCAGAATGTACCAGTCAACCCTAATTCGTTTCTTAAACAAAAATTAGAGTTTCGGCCCTTAATTTTTCATACTTGTATTGTAACTTAAAATGTATATTTATACAACGCTTGTATATAGATGGTTAAACAAATTACGCATATACCCCTACTCAAAAAGTATAAGTGTAATACACCATAGGGATGTTTCTGATGAATTTTATCATATAAAATTCATTCTTCCGAACCATTTTAAAATCTTGTAAAACCATTATTAGTGTGCAACCCAATAGGCTCATACAACGTGGCAATGTACCAAAACACATTTTGGTATACAAGTCATAAACGGTCTCTAGCAAGATATTATGACTATCCAAGTTGTACAAAGATCAAATCGATACAACCTAATCAATAATGTATATAACATCCTTTTGTCATACGATATCCTTTTGATCAAATATAAGGCATGGAATTGTCATCCAACATGTTCAATCGTACTTGTCTCGATCTCCAAGTAGACTAAAAACATCCAAGTGACATTGATCAATATCAATTCACTTAGACTAGGACTTTTAACAGTTTAACACATCGAGGGATCCATTGGATATCTCTCTATATGAGAGGGACAAATTCTATCTCGATTACACAACTTCACCACATTATTCACATAGTAACCAATCACAACCTTTATAATCGTCCGATTAAAGACAACGTTTGATTACGTCAAATCACTGTATTCCTAATGTTAAAGTTTTGGTAATCTCAAGTCAGAGGACTGAATAATATACATATCATGAGAAACAACGATGACTTAATCCATGTGATGTTCTCATAGCGGGTTGGTCCAGTACTTTTTTCCCTAACAAGTAGTCATGATTTTGATTCGTATTCCTATATGTATGATCATCAATTAAGACTCACACTAGTCTTAATTCATTATAGTTCCCAGTATAATAATCGATTAGGGACATTTAGGATATTTCTGTAAATACCCATGGATCTTTTTATAATTTAAACATGTAAATCAATTATAATAAACAGTAAATGAAATCCTCTATTTTATTAACTAAAATGTATTCATAAAGACTATTAATGGATTGACCTATGGCACATTTCCCAACATCCTCTAACTGAAACCTTAACTCTTCCTACTCTGAAGCAAACATCCTGTACGGTCAGCTGTATATCGGTTGTGTCCCCTATATAAACTCAATGATGAACTCAACTTCTCGAGCTGGTGTTAAACATGGCAAATCATTCAAAAATACATTGGGAAACTCACAAACAACTGGGGCATCTTTAACCCTAATCACTGACCTCGATTCTAGTTCCATAATCACAGCAAACACCTTCATCTCCAGAGTCATCGCTAGTCTGCCTATAGTGATCGATAAAGCGGTGGCAATTCCAGCAACAAAACAATCTAACTATACATGGTACGCCGACAACCAATCCATGACAAGTAATGCATCAAACTCCAAGTACTCTAAAACTCGTAAATCTGTCGGCAATTGATGTCCCATACCTGAACTATGCAATTCTTACATATTCGATTAGGGTATATCTTATCCTTAACAGTGTTAGGAAATGTGCCTTAGGTTAATCCATTAACAGTCTTTTTGAATACATTTTAGTTAATAGAGGATTTCATTTGCTGTTTATTATAATTGATTTGCATGTTTATATTATAATTGATTTCCATGTTTACTTTATAATAAGATCCATGGGTATTACAGAAATATCCTAAATGTCCCTAGTCGATTATTATACTGGGAACTATAATGAATTAAGACTAGTGTGAGTCTTGATTGATGATCATACGTATAGGAATACGAATCAAGATCATGAGTACTTGTTAGGGAACAAAGTACTGAACTGACCCGCTATGAGAACATCACATGGATTAAGTCATAGTTGTTTCTCATGATAGGTATATTTTTCAATCCTCGACTTGAGATTACCGAGACTTCAATATTAGGAATACAATTTGACGTCAAACGTGTCTTTAAGGATGATTATAAAGGTTGTGATTGGTTACTATGTGAATAATGTAGTGAAGTTGTGTAATCGAGATAACATATCCAGTGGATCCCTCGATATGTTAGGGATCGTTAGTAGGCTAGTCTATGAATTGATATTGATCAATGTCACTTAGATTGTAACTAAAACAATTCCATGTCTTATGTTTGATCAAAAGATATCGTGTGACAAAAGGATGTTATATACACTATTGATTAGGTTGTATCGATTTGATATTTGCACAACTTGGGTAGTCATAATGTCTTGCTAGAGGCCGCTTATGACTTGTATACCAAAATGTGTTTTGGTACACTGCCAACATTGTATGAGCCTATTGGGTCGCACACTGAGAATGGTTTTGCGAGATTTTAAGATGGTTCAGAAAAATGAATTTTATATGATAAAATTCATGACAGAAACGTCCTTGTAGTGTATTACACTTATACTTCTTTAAGTAGGGGTATATGTGTAATTTATTTAACCGTCTATATACAAGGGTTGTATAAATAGACGCTTTGAGTTAGAATACAAGTACGAAAGATTTTAAAAAGGGCTGAAACTCTATTTTCGTTTCAAGAAACGACTTAGGGTTTTTGGTATGCTCTGGATTGTTTTGGAGACAATGCCTGTGTGGACCGCCGATAGAGGGCGTTCGTTGTTGGCAAAGACCTCGATTAACCTTCGATTAATAAATTTAACAATTTATGGGAGTTATTTTTTCTCAAATCATCCGCAATGAACCCGAAAATAATCCTAAACAATTATTGGGAAATAACTCAATCAAACGAAAATTTGGAAAAAATCTATGTATGTGGAAACCCCAAATTACCATGTACCTCAAATGGAATCAAGTAAAGTTGTACATGATATCAAATACCTATGATCCCAAGTTCAAACCATCATGACGTATATATATATAAAGCAAACAACTTACAAGCAGAAATCCAACATAACCTAGGCTAAGGTGCTCGAATTCATCCGCAAGTCTTCACAAAACCTCCTAAACAGAGTTCCTTACCCTTCGAACGCTCTAGTAAATCTGCACCCACCATCACAAACTAGATGGTGAGCAACTAAGCGAAAATTGAAAGTAATGCTACCAAAAGAAATAACAGTAATTCATGAACATCAAATGAAGCCGTCTAAATATCATGCGAAAATTGAAAAAATGCAATATAACAAGTTCAAGGTGCATGATAAACAGACTATCAAATATCAATCGAAAACATGCGTGTTTTAAGAAAACAAACGAGGCAGTAAGAGGTCAAAATCACAGCATACAAAAAGAGGGCGCTGGCTCTTCCCGGCAATGTCGCAACACTAGCATAGCATCAGAGGGACACAAGCCTCCTAACATACGGAAAGAGGATGTTGGCTCTTCCCGGGGCAATGTCACGACACTAGCACAGCTTGGTAAAAGAGGACACACAGGCCTCAAGAACCACATCGACTTGTTCACGCCAAGAACAAACATACCAAGGAATCAACATAATAGGAATGCCAACAACGGAAATCAACAAGCAACAATGAACGAAAATGAATTACATGCAACGTTCTTACTTGCTTTCTAACGTACACAAGCTTTAGGGCAAGTGCACTTACCTAAACTATCGCGACCTACTAATAATAATCTCATGAATCCTAACATGTATCCCCAGGTTTCCCGCTACCTGACAGGGTCGAAAACTCGTGTTAATAGGTCAAGTCATTATCTAAACCTATGTTAAATCCCTAGTATTTTCTTCATGTTTTAATGACTCGACAACTCGATAAATCAATCGGCAAATCGATCAGTAGTCAATGAAAACATGACTCTCTTGGTTACTTGATGTTGATGTTCGACGTCGTGAGGAGTTACCTTGGCATGAGGAATCGCCGAAAAACCCTCCAACAGTTCGAGAACAACCATACATGATGATGAAAACTCGAAAACACCATGACATAAAATCATCGACCAAAACAAGTCACTACCATCAATCATGGACACTCCGGAGAGGATGTGAAACCCCATCAAGAGCTTTGGTCCCCGACATTTCCCCTAAGTCATTGCATCCGATGGTGGCGCCGCCATACATGGCGGTTT
Source organism: Stephania japonica (assembly GCA_039657345.1). Taxonomy (NCBI): domain Eukaryota; kingdom Viridiplantae; phylum Streptophyta; class Magnoliopsida; order Ranunculales; family Menispermaceae; genus Stephania; species Stephania japonica. The sequence continues at coordinate 14,309,831 of CM077563.1, read as the reverse complement.
CCTATAAGACGCAAAACAAACATAGCACATGAAATGACGACATCTTTCATTGTCAATGCTAGTTCGACCACTCCGGAGGGCTGTGGGATTCAAGTAAGAGCTTGGTGGGGTCCCTAACAGTGCTCTAGTCACGGTGGGCCAGTGGCGGCGCCACCAGCCGAGGTGGTTTTCCTGGCGAGACCAATAACTAGACAAAATAAGGAAAAACCACTCAAACATGAACGTCAACACACATGGGCCACAAATTCGAGGTGTCCCCGAGGACTTAGTGACTCCGGTGGGTCACCCCGACCGTCCCCGGCCACCACAACCCACCAAAGCAGTAAGCAACAACCGAGAGAGGGGAGAGGGAGAGAAAGAGAGAGACCGAGAGTGTAAGAAGGAATAAACTCGACTCCGATGACCACCTAGAACCACCTCCGACGATCATGGCCACCATCCCAGTCCGGGAACACGTTGGACAGCAACACCACCATGAAGAGAGGAGGTGTGTATGGTCTAGGGACAGAGAGCTCGAGAGAGAAGTCGAGAGATAGAGACGATATACCTCATCATTCAAGCACCCAAAGCGTCTTCCGGCAAGGTCCAGCCACCACGAGACTGTGTGGTTTGGTGGTTGTTCATCAAGAAGAGAGGCGTGACCGAGAGAGTGAGTGGGAGGGGTCGAGAGATAGAAAATCGAGAGGAGGAGAGTGAGGCCGAGAGAGTAAAAGAGAGGAAAAGAGAGAAACTCCGGTGAACGAGCTCCGCGAGCTTGTGGTACTACCATGGAGTGGGAATGAGGGAACAACCGAGAAAGATGAAGTAAGGAAGAAGAAGAGAGTGGCGGCGGGAGGGTGTCTAGTATTAGGGTTTTCTTTGTTAAAAATCATATATATACACCTTTTTGTTCAAAATCCCGCATATCCCTTGATATTTGTTATATTTTTCAACCATTTTCATCTCAAAACACACACATCTCGAGGCCAATCCCAAGGTTCCTTAATTTAGAGTTGTATCACTTTAACACTCTCTTATGTGTGTTCCAAAAATTGACTCATAAATCACTTAGTCAACCAACTCCTGCGTAAATTTCGTACTCCTCGATCCTTATTTCTTCGTTATGCGCGTAGTCTTGCCTCGACTTGCCAAATAATTATTTAAATTGTACAAAATTTCATTTATTTGTATTTTGCTAATATTTTACTCCCCCGTTTAACTACGCGAAGCCTCACTCAAACTAGTATTTGCTCGAACGGTTCAGGACATGTAATGGACTATAATACTAATACACACATCATGGAAACATAAAATCACCTCAATGTCGACTCCCGAGGCTCGAAATACTGTTTAGTATCACGTAGCCGGTTCACGATCCTAACAAGTGCGACACAAGTCGTGTTAAAATTTGAGGGTTGTTACAAAAGTACTACCATAATCTATCATAATATGCATAGAGGTACCAAAATAGAAACATACCCTCAACAACCTGTCTGGTCACCTCCTTGTATGGTTATGCGACCGCATATGCAATAGTGTAGGCCCTATCTCTGGCCTGATCTAATTGTGGTGGTGGCGATGGTCTCGGACACTCTACGTTCAGATATGCCCAGTCTATTGGCAACAAAACCAACAACGTCTATCCTGCCCTCCAGTCGGTCTGACATCATGTCCTTGAATCTGACCATGTCCCTGGCCCCTCTAGCCCCTATCACGGCCTCCCTGGTCCCTGTCCTATCGATATTGTTGTTTAGGCTACTCAACAAGAGCAAAGGCAGCAACGTAAACCACTTGACAGTCATCATATCTCAGATGGCCCTTTCTTCGATCCCTATCGCCTAGACGAACCTTATCAGACTGTCAATCATCTCTGTGAGCACGCTGCTGATGACGACCCGAATCAACCCTCGCCAAGTCAACGCAAACCTAGTTAGCCATACCTTACATTTTATCATTATTAAGCAATTTAAGTGAAAGTTATTAATATTAGTGAGTTATTCAAATTATAGCGAAAGCATTTAAAATCTCAAACTAATAAAAAAACAACCTCAAAGACAGGAATCAGGACAACTTAGAGTGTGGAAACCCTACATATAAACCATTAACCATATATCAAGTCACAGGAAAGTACAATCAGTATACATGCCCAAAATACTCATAACCCAACTCCCAATGTGAACAAAACAAACATATACAATAATACAAAAGAAAACCAAAACCTACGTCGATGACAAAGAGAACTGCTCCAATATTCTCAAAGTAAATCACCAAGCTGAGGAGCATTTCCCTCGCTCAATCAGGATCTACACTCAGTCAAACAAAATAATGACGAGACTAAGTAAGTAACCAAGTAAGTAACGCCAAACAGGATGTTTACAGCATTTCGAAAGAAATAAGCAGTCTATATTCATGTCGATAGAAAGAAAGGTACAAGGAATGCATAAATAAATAAAAACTTTAAATAAATATGAATCAATCGAAAATGAGTGTCTAGGAAAACAATAGAAAGGCGCAAGTAGTCCTGACCAAAAGGTCGTTAAGTCGAGGAAAACACCTACAAGACTCGAGCATGGCACACTTACACCATCCAAAATTCACACGAATGTAGAGTTCCCAACAATTTATCGAACAACTCTTACCCCATATAAAAACATAAACAATATCGTGCATCTCGAGTTCCTGACTCTGGTATGTTACCTCAGATAACCCGTCCTCCCAAGGATCACATTGACTCACTTTCCCTTGGACCACTCAACCAGAATAGAGTTCCAATACAGGAATAGAGCAATAACAATAACAAATTAAAGCTCAAAGAAATAACAGTAAATTTTTCCACTGGCTTACTTACCCGTATCCGAAGCTATTACGCACTAAAATGACTTCAATTCATCCCTTACGAATCCGCCGTGCGACTATCACTATCTTAAGATCCCTTATTGATCAATTGATTGTAAAACTCATTAATTATACTACAATTTACCCCATTTTCCCTAATTTAATCCATTTACATAAATGGGTTGATTACCCGAGTATTGGGTCGTATTCAACCATTTGGTTGCTCGAGAGATCCCGAACTAGAAAATCTCAAAATTTTAGTCTGATGAACAGTGTCACGCCGTGAGTGGCGTCGTGGGGTTAAAAGCCTAGTGGTGTCACTTAAAACGTGAAATCCCAACTCTTACTACCTTAGTTGCCATGAGTAACGCCATGGGGTGAATTGCTTCATGGCATCACTTAAAAGGCAAATTTACACTCTCTGGTTTGAACTTCGTGAATGACGTCGTGGCCCAATGGCTTCACGGCGTCCCTCATGATATCGAATACTAAACATGAATCTAATGTTTTTCGACGCCACGACTCATGTCGCCACGTCCTAAGCATAACCTATACTTATCGGGAAGTATGTTTACACCCAAAACCATATTCATATCATTTCAAACCAATCACAAACTCCCCTATACGAGAATTACCTCAAAATCCACCAAAATTCACCAAAAATTAGAATTCAATCGAAACAACCAAAACAACTACATGGTTGTGTTCCACACCGATCAAATATCTGTATAAACCTTCAAAAACATTCGAAAAACTAAAACTCTAAAGTGTGTCCAAAAATACCGCAATGAAAACCTACAAAACACCAGTCAAAACATATAACACCTCGTGTCGAGTCGAGATATTACCTTTGTTTCCGCGATGGCCATTCCTCGACGTCATTCCAAGCTCGAATCCGATCGAAATTCAACCCTTAGCTTCATTCTTACAAGAAGGAAATAAAAGAAACAAAAACACAAAGAGAGAGAGAGAGAGAGAGAAAAAAGAAGCATATGAGTTAATATATATCTCATTCATCCATCTCTGCGTGCATATCCAGAGGCGCATCTAGTGATCCTGTTCTCACTAGCCAACAATCCTAACATGCTACTATTACCAATATATTAACACCCTTAGGGACTTTCTCCCATACACACTCATTTTACATAGGTTTTCCCAGTGTTTTTGGCCCCAGACCGCCTCACAACTCATATCGTCGTGTGTTCCTGGGCATACCAACATCCTGAACTCATCAATCATGTTTAATTATTATATTTTAATATATTTTGTCAGTGTTTTAATTCCATTTGTCCCCCGAACAACTAATTACCCGACAATCATTCGCCCCAAAGACTCATAATCCAAACTCGTTTCTCCACATCAATGCTCACACTCAAACTTCCTCACACGTTTGAGACATTGGAATTTACATTCGGGTAAGTAGATAAATAATACAAACACCGAACAAAAATAATATACCTCGGTGTTGACGACCGAGAATTATACACACGTATCATGGAAAGGGACCCACGTATCACCTAAAATGATACATGGCATGAGTTAGATTTTAGGGTCGTTATAGTTGCCCATGTCCCTGTCTGCCCTGTTGTTTCCTCTACCTCTTCAGCCTCTGCTCTGGCCGAGAACTCTAACCAGACTGAACCTAATATATGGATGGCTTAAGTCGACTGACTCTCTGCAAAAGATATGTCTCATAGGTGAGAGCTCGATCATAAATCTTTTGCAGTGTGCAGGATATACTAGACATAATGATGCATGCAATCATCTCATCCAATCCTCGATGAAGTAGTAGATTTAGAATCTTTGTCCCTGCCACGTCCATGGCATACTGGAGCAAGTATTTGAACCTCTACATATATTGTAAAATCAACATGTAGCCCTGCCTCAGGGCTAGAAACTCCTCCCTTTGGCTCAGCTGAACCTCCATATGCACATACTCTCCATAGAAAAGTTATTAGAACTTGGCCCATATAGTTGGATCTGGATGAGTATCAGAATACATAATCCATTAGACCACCACCTCTCATCTTAGACAAAAGCTGAGAGTCACGTCATATCAACCTCCTCCACCTTCAACAGCTTATGTAGCCGCTAATGAAGCAATAAAGACCTCCCAACAAACTCTGGGTCACCAAAACCATAAAAGTAGCCAGGATTAAACCTGAAAAATCCTTAACCATCTTAGCCTTAACCGAAATAGAATTGCCAGATATAGATGCAATTGTCGGCTGCTCAGTCGTAGCCGGAGTAATGATTGTTGTCTCTACCAGCACCACGACTGGCATTTTCCCTTCCTTCAGTGACTCTGAAACCAGTGCCTGAACCGCGCTCTGTTGTGATGGGAGCTACAACTGCCAATATGGTAGGTGTAGCCAATACAGTAATCGGTGCCGATATCGCCACCACCTGAACTATGATCATATCCATAAACTCCGTGAACTGTGCCTGGTAGGCCACGAATCGGTCATTAATGTTATGTGATAGAGACTGCGGGTTAGAGTATCCCTAGTCGGGTCACTCATATTACCGATATCGAGTTAAGTAGTAGGAGGTTGTCTATCCATCATCTACATCAAAAAACGTACACCGAATCAGCCTCTGTGTATATACACGTACCGTATGTACCATACAATTAAAACATAACACATATTTTGTGGCGGAGGGCCACCACAATAAAAGGCTCCTTTTTGTGGTGGCCCACCGCCACTCACAGGCAGTGTGCGGTCACCCTTTAGGTCCAGTTCACACCATCCGCGTCCCCCCCATGCCCAGCTCAGTGGTACTTGGTTCGTGAAACTTAAGGTCTTAAGGCTCCAGGACCCGAGTTCGAAACGAGGGAGGCAAAAAATTGCGCCTCACGCGTGGGCGTGAGGGGGGACGCGATGGTGTGGACTGGACTTAAAGGGTGATCGCACACTGACCGTGAGTGGTGGAGGGCCACCACATATATAACCCTATTACTACCCGCCTCATAGTCACTTCCCAACTAGAGTTCTAACGCAAGTACATTGGGTTTCCATATCTAAGTTTATTTATAAAGTTTTATGCTCTTTCATTAAACTCTTCCGAGGTTCATCAGAACCTCGCTTTGATACCAATTGTGATGGCCCCAAACTCAAAGCCCACCATGTCATGCGTCGCGGGCCCACAACCCTGCCTAGTCACCGACCTTGTTCTGTCTCATGCACAACCCATGTCATACTCCTTTTCATATCCCATATTATGACTAATTCATATCATTTTCTTTTAAAACTTCTCCACTTAAAACCCTCATCAATGCTCACCAAAAGAAATCACTCCCAAAACAAACTTATCTCCCAATTTTCAGATTCAGGGAGTGAGAAAAGGTGGTGAGAATGGTTTCAAAAGTCAATATATATCTTCAAAATTGATCTCATGGGTTGTCCCCATCTCAAGGTACATTGAATGGCTATGATTTGGTCATTCAAGTCAACATGATGACTCAAAAGGATGACTTGGTCTCTTGGTCTTATCCTTCCAAGCACCAATTATTGGTTTCCTCAGACGTTCCAGTACCTGACACCGCACCGCAACTCGTGCCATTTTTTATTTTTACGATAATTTTGATTAGGCTATGGTTTCATATTTATTATTTAACACATTTTATTTGTTTATTTTATGTGTACCATTTCCGACCTAGTGTACCCGTAATTCACCCAGCCGGTACCTATACTGACACATTTTTTGAGGCAAATACCTTTCACACTATCTCGCTCGACAACAACAACATAGATACACATGCGATATAAATTGACATAATTGAATATTAAACATCTCAAATCATGAAAAACATCACACAAAATTGACTATATACCTAATCGGGTGTGCCCTGGCCTATCGACGGCATCCATGCGGATTTGAGTTTGCGTCAAGTCTGAAAATAAATAATAATGGCATAATTAAAATTGGGTCATTACACATTATGATTGACAAACAAAGACAGAAGATATGTAAATTAAAAAATTCATTATATGGGCAAAAACAATATCCTAGAGCATGGTTTGGAAGGCTTACTAAATCAATGAAAGCTCACCAAAGCAATTCTAATCATACTTTGTTCCTAAAAAGGGACAATAATAAGATCACAACACTTATTGTTTACATTGATGATACGTTGGTAACAGGGAACGTTCCCAATAAAAGGCAATTCTACAAGAATATCTATCTAAAGAATTTGAATTGAAAGATTTATGATCTTTAAAATATTTTTTTGGTATTGAAGTTTCTATATCAAATGCAGGATTTTTTTATCTTAAAGAAAGTATGTTCTTGATCTTTTAAAAGAAATCGGAATGCCAGGGGGCACACCAACTAGTACACCATTAAAAGAATGGTTGAAGCTTGGTTCTCATCTCAACCAACCATCAGTCGATAAAGCAAGATATCAAAGACTTATGGCAAATTGATGTACTTAGCCCATACAAGGCCAAACATTTCTTACGCCTTGAGTATGGTAAGTCAATACATGCATAATCCTAGAGAACAACACATGAATGCAGTTATGCCCATATTAAGACACTTAAAAATGCTCTTGGAAAAGGAATCTTATTCACAAAAAATGTAGATTATCAAAATATTGAAGTATACTCGGATGTTGTTAAAGATGTGTGACCGAAAGTTAGTCCCGCATCGATTAAATGAAACTTCAAAATGAAGTATATAAGTGATTAACTCCTCCCAACTAGAACCGAGGCTTTTTGAGTTAAAACCTCACACATAAAGTTGAAGGTGGTTAAGTGGAGGATAGTATCGATGTTAGCGGAGGAGATCCATGGGTTCGCGCACACATATGCGACGCGGCCGTAAAATTTGACATGATATCAGAGCTCATGGTTCGAATGGGACCTTAGAGAAAAAACATCTCTCTGCATCATATGACTTTCGGTCCATGGGGAGTGTTGAATGTGTGTGGATCGAAAGTTAATCCCACGTCGATTAAATGAAACTTTGAAATGAAGTATATAAGTGATTAATTCCTCCCAACTATAATCGAGGCCTTTTAGGTTAAAACCCTATACCTAAAGTTGACGGTAGTTAAGTTAAGGATAGTAATAGTATTAGCGGAGGAGATCCACGAGTTCGCTCATATATGTGCGACGCACCCATGAGAATTTGATAGATGCAGATTGCATTGGGGATTTAAATGATAGATGCTCGACATCCAATTACTTTATATTTGTTGGTGGGAATCTTGTGACATGGAAAAGTAAGAAATAAAATGTTGTGCCTCGATTAAGTGCTTAAGCAGAGTTTCGAGGCATGGAACTAGGTTTGTGTGAGGCATTATGGTTAAGACTTCTCCTACACATGTAACGACCCTAAAATCTAACTCGTGCCATATGTCAATTTAAGTTGTACATGGACCCATTTGTCATGATACAGTTGTCCAATTCTCGATCGTCAACACCAAAGTATGATATTTTTGTTTAATGTTTTGTATTATATTTTATTACCCAATTGTAAATTCCAATGTCCCAAATGTGTGAAGGTGTTTGAGTGTGAGCGTTGGTATTGGAAAATAGGTTCGACTCGATAGGAACATGAATAATGGGTTTCGAGCGAATAGTTGTTGGGTAATTAGTAGTCTGAGGGGAATTAATAAATTAAAAACATTAATTAAATACAAAATAAATAATGATTAAAAGTTATATATCGCATTCGATACGTTGATACATCCGGGATTACACGACGAGCGAGTTATTGTACAGAACAGGTCCAGGGACGCGAGTATTGTGTGAGAAAATGGTTAAGTTGTGTGTGCAAGTCACCAAGAGGAGTCACAATTTTGTGTCATGTTTATTGGATGGATTGGAAGGAAGCCAAGGGATGTGCCCTCGAGATTCGTTGTGCGTAGATGATGGATGGGGTATATAAAGCAACCTACCAACTTTTCTCTCTCCTCACATTTTTCCTCTCTTCCTTATCCAAATGAAAAGAACGATTGGGTGTTGGGTTCTGGGATTTTTGACATGATTTGACGCTAAAGGATCGACCAAACTTGAATTCTAAGGTGAGATCTCGGTTCCCTGCGTGTATATTACGTTTTAGTGCCAATTTTATGGGTTTTTGTCATGACAATTTTGGACAAATTTTTCAAGAAATGTTGAAAACGAGTTTATATGATGGGTTATTGATCAAATGGATGGTTTGTTGATGATTTGTGAATTTGGTTATTGATTTGAGAAGTGGTGGAATTTTTGGGAATTATTGTATGATTTTTCAAAATCGATGGTTTGTAGTCAGGTTTTGAAGAATAGGCTCACGAAAAAAACCCCAAAAAGGGCTTGCAAGGCCCACGTTTGGGATAGTGATTGAGCCCCAATTCTATACACCATGGCACCCCGTTGAAAATTTTGTTTTGTTCTTAATGGGTCTTACACCCTTAACTAATTACACTAATAAAATAATTATGGAAAATTAGGTAATCTCAAAGTAATTAATAGGATTTGTTATTTAATTGAATTGTTAGGGGTTTTAGTTATTGACATGAGTTCGTAGGAGGCGCAAAAGTCCTGTGAAACTTACGGGTAAGTAAACCAAAGTGAGAAATTTTACGTATTTCTTGAGCTTTAAATTATTATTGTATGCCTCCTTTGAACTCAATGATCGTTCTATACGGTTGAGGTTCTTACTACTACCAGGGAATCTCATCCGCGCGTTAGGACTCTCCTAAACTTTGATGTGTTGTATGCCTCAACTCAGACCGTTTGGTCGGGACTACTTGCATTTCTGTTTGACACTCATTTTGGATTGCTCAGTTGATTTATTTACAGTCTTATTTATTCATGCATTCCCTGTCCTTTCTTTCTATCGACATGAATATGACTGGTTGTTTATTTATTTCAAAATGTTGTAATTATGTCCTGCTTGGCGTTACCTACCTGGGCTCGTCATTCTTGTGTTTGACGGAGTGCAGATTCACAGTCCACTAAGGGAAAGGCACCAGAGCTTGGAGATTTTATTTGAGGACATCGAAGCAAGTCTTTTCGCTTGTTTGATATAGGTGACTTTCTTGTATTATTGTATATATTGTTTTGAAACATTTAGGACTTGGGTTTTTGAGTGATTCTGTGCATGTATATCTATATGTTATTTTCCTCTGACTAATCATTAATGATGATATACATATGCGGGGTTTCCACACTCTAGGATATCTTATTTTATATGGTTGTGGATATTCGATTAGTTTGAGGATTGATTGCTTCCGCTTTAATAATGTTAACTCACTAATCGATGTTTTTAACTTGTGAATGATTTAAAATGTTAAACGATAAAGGAAGACTGACTAGACTTGCATGACTCAGCGAGATTGGCTCGATGATTCACGTAAGTTTAGGTCGGTGGGACCCCGCTTAGGATTATGAAAGTGGGGCCGTCACAACACGACTTGGGGTATTCACCTAAACAACCAATCAAGTTATTTTGTGACAACAAAGTAGCACGTGATTTTGCTCATAATCCAGTTCAACATGATCGTATGAAACATGTCGAAGTGGACAAGTTCTTCATTAAAGAAAAGTTAGATGCAAAAATTATGGAGTTGCATAAAATAAAATCAATAGATCAACTTGTTGGCATTCTCAATAAAATAGTTTCTCATCGAGTCTTCTCATCCTTTTTTAGCAAGTAGGGCATGTATGATATATATGCACCAACTTAGGGGAGTGTTAAGATTATAAATGGAAGGAAGAATTAATTGATTGATTTGAGTGAGTGAGTGATTGATGGATTGATTGATTGAGTGATTAATGGGTTGATTGAGTGATTGATTGATTGAGTGATGGATTAATTAATTGATTGGTTAGAGATTTCATATTTGAATACATATGTACATCTATAAATATAGAGTTGGTGTAGGTGTCAAATTATGAATGAAATTGTACTCGCTATCTCTTGTGGACGTAGGTCAAAGAACCGAACCATGTAAATCATTGTCTCCATTTTTTTGTTTTTATATTTGTTAGAATTTTTACAAATATAACATAGTTTCAACCCCAAAACACTCATTATACACAACAAAAATCATTAATGAGATTTATAATTTTAATTTATTTGGTTAACTATATGTTTTATTTTGAATTTTTTTGCAATTATATTTATATTTTATAATTTTAGGATCAAATGTACTGAAAAAAAAATGATCAAATGAGAAAAATTGCAAAAACCTTATTTTATAAGATCCTCCTAAATATTTTTTCGGGAAGCCATAGATGTTATTGACTTTATATATAGTTTATATTTAAATATGCATGTTATGAATTTGTTGAAACTTAATTATAAGTGTTAGCACTTAAAAGTTAGAACTTTAATTGCATCATATATTGATACTTTATTTTTGTTTGAATTCCAACAATTGTGTTGTTATGTATGTATCTTTGACACCTTATTTTTATAATTCTTTTTTTGAGAAAAATTAAATCGGAAGAATATTTTCTCCACGGTGATTGCACATCCTCGCAAAAATCCCAATAAACATCTCCCACGGGATCCCTAATGGGGAATGGAATGGGAAAAAAATTTTCAATAAAGATTCCCCATCCTTGCAAATATCCTCATGGAGATCTCCAATGGGGAAATTTCCATGAGGATTCTCCATCCCACGAGGATTATCTTAAAACTTTATATATATATATATATATATATCTTTAAAAAAAATTAGAATTGATGCATTTTTGTATACATTTGCAAAATCACATTTTCGGATGATAAAACATGTAGTTGAATTTAAGCCCATGAGCTTAGATTTGAAAACTTGCATGTGTACCAAAAGAAAACTATTTTTACTTCAAAAAAAAAGAAAATATTTTTTGAAAAGTTGGCTAATCACACAATTAGTTTACAATTTTATTATAACACACCTTAAATGTAATAGTTATTATTCTACACTTGCATAAATACTACGAACTCCAACGCAAAGAATTAACACGATTGTAATTAATATTATTGATTCTGCAATTGCTTCTACAAGCGTCATCATCAGCTGGATACATATCAAAATTTCAAACGACCTTTACAAGGATTAGTGAAATAACTATTCCCTCCGATTATTTTTGACATTTTTTTGTAATTATATATTTGGTCAAATGAATTACAACCCTTCATTTACATCATGACACATCAATATCTTGTAGGTTCTCACCTAATAATTACACAACTTTAACACATACTCAGTTACGTACGATAGATTCTTAAGACAACCACATGCACTAGTATAACACAATCATAATTAGTTACATGCCTTTGCCCTGTTATAACATTTCGATTTATAATTCAACACATCAAACTTGTCTTAGTGATTGTCTTTTACATATAAAAAAAGATCTCAAAGCATAAATTATTTATTTTATTGGTTGGGTTTTAGTTCATGCAAGTAGATTATAAAACTTGGAACAAACATAAACGGTTAGGAAGTCAAGCCATTAAGGGATCATCAAAAGAACTTGTTCTGCTAGTAGGGAGCACACACTCAACTCTGACGGCATAGTTGATTTGTTGATGGTCATTTCTTATTCTACACTCAAGAGTGGTGGAAATGTAAGAAAAGTGGATTCCTCTAACAAACATAAAATGGGATTCCAGCATCACATTTGAAGATACTTAAAGGACGTCAACGAGGTGAATAGATTCTCATAAAGCAATCACCTAGTTATGGCACAAAATTTTGAACCATTAATTCAAAAGCTTAAACAAGATCTCAAATACAGCAAACTCTCAATCTGAAAAGGTCAAGATCCCCATTATAATAAAATTAATGGGACTTAAAGAACTTCCAACATCCACCGTACTTCAAATTTGTAAACTTGAATGTTGTTTTTTGTGTTTTGTTTTTCTCTTTCTGCTTTCACTAGAGAATTGGATGTTTGAAGTATGGTGGATGTTTGAAGTTTTTCAAATTCCATTAGTTTTTCTATAATGGGGATTCTGACCTTTTCTCGTATAGAGTTTGTTGTATTTGAGATCTTGTTTGAACTTCTAAATTAATGATTCTGAATTTTATGCCATTGCTATTTGATTGCTTATGAGAATCTATTCACCTCGCTATGTCCTTTGAGTATCTTCTAGTGTGATGTTGGAATTCCATTTTATGTTTGCTAAAGAACTCTGTTTTTCTTACATTTCACTATTCTTGAGTGCAGAAGAAGTAAGGGCCATCGACAAATCAGTTATGTTGTCAGAGCTGTGTGTGTGCTCCCCATTAGCAGAACAAGTTCTTTTGATGATCCCTTGATGGTTGGTGAGGTAATATCTTGACTTACTAACTGTATGTGTTTGTTTCAAGTTTTAGAATCAACTTGCATGAACTAACACCCAACCAATAAAATAAATAATTTATGCTTTGAGATCTTTTTTATATGTAAGAACCAATCACTAAGACAAGTTTGATGTGTTGAATTATAAATCGAAATGTTATAACAGGGCAAGGGCATGTAACTAATTATCATTGTGTTGTACTAGTGTGGTTGTCTTAAGAATCTATCATATATAACTGAGTGTGTATTAAAAGTTGTATAGTAATTAGGTGAGAACCTACAAGATGTTGATGTGTCATGATATAAATGAAGGGTTGTAATTAATTTGATCAAAGATATAAATACAGAGAAATGTTAAAAATAATCAGAGGGAATAGTTATTTCACTGATCCTTGTAAAGGTCGTTTGAAATTTTGATATGTATAGAAGCAATTGCAGAATCAATAATATTAATTACAACTATGTTACAATCAAGCAACAAGGATACATATAAAATTTCAAAAGTGGACCTGAAAGTGACAAGAAAAAAAATAAGAAAAAAGTGGACCTAATGATAGTGTCACGATCAAGTAAAATTACTAAAGTTGGAACTAAAACATATTCTTGCTCACCAAAACACTACTTTCACCTAAGCATCCTCATTTCTTTTACGTTCATTTTATGTAATTGTTGTTGCTTTACCGCCCAACATTCACTTCCATAAAGCATAGCTGGTCTAATTGTTGTCTTATAAAATTTTCCTTTTTAACTTGGTAGGTGTCACAAGGCTAATAAAAGAGGGGTTTTTCTCTAGAAATTTTTCTCTCTCAAATGAACCTGTGGTGCCTAAAGGCCACCTTAGTTCAGCACACCAATACTCGAATTAAAGGGACAGCAAGCAATAGGCAACAAGGAAACGTTTTTACTAGCTCTCAATTGGAAATACAATTGTGGAACTCTATGCTTCCCCAAGCTCAGAGCCCTTGGCTTTATAGACTAGCCATTAGGTAGTTACATAACCAACTAGGACACGTGTCCAGTGTACATCGATCCATAGACCTGGTAAAACACCACTCTCTTAGTGGTCAAGGCAGTTGCCGAACTGCCTTGTTCCCTTACTGCCATTTGGTTCCATAACCGCCTCCACTACTGGGTCAATTAGCACATGCTCCATGTATTCGGGACAAGCCTAGACGTAGCTTGGTCATGGCCGGTAGTTCCCCAACTGCTAGGAACTATCTCGACTTGGTCTACCCACGTTTCAAGAAACGTGGTCCATGTTTCTCTAAGGGATAGGGACTGCGTCTCGTAGTGCCTAGCTGTGCCCAGGCACGCTCGGTCGAGTCCCACCGGCTCGAGGTGGCCGGACCATGGGTCCATGGGTCTTCGCCTTGGCATGGTTCCCAAGGCATGTTCGAGGGCCTTCCTTTCTACTCTTGCCCATGCCACCCCCCTCCCCTTATAGTAGATGTTAAGCCATTTCCCCAACTCCAATAGGAAACATCCCAAAATGAGACCAAACGTACTTTGACCAGGGTCAACGCCAGGGTCAAGGAAACTCAATTGTGCCAAAGTCTTGCTTTGCCCGTGCCAAGGCATGACCTTGCTCATGCCCAGGGCATGTGCCAAGCTTTCACTAAGGTATGCTCAAGTCACTTCCGTGCTCTCCCCAAGTCACCGTTGTGCTCGCACCAGGGAACGCCTTGCCCCGTGCCAAGGTATGTGCCAAACTTTCGCTAAGGTATGCCCAAGTTGTTTCCATGCTCGCACCAGGGAGCACCTTGCCGCTAAAGTTTATGCCGTGCCACACCGTGCCCGCTAAGGTTTGTGCCTTGCCAAACCTTGCCCGCTTAGGTAAACACCTTGCCAAACCTTGCCCACTTAGGTATACACCTTGCCAAGCCTTGCCCACTTAGGTATACACCTTGCCAAGCCTTGCCCACTTAGGTATACACCTTGCTAAGCCTTGCCCACTTAGGTATACACCTTGCCAAGCCTTGCCCACTTAGGTATGAGCCATGCATTAAACCCCAATTCATTCTTAGAGTCCCCCGAAGCCTCCCGAGTCCATCGAAACTCAGTCATTTGTTGAGTTATCATGTTGCCCAGCCCAGCATGCTCCGATTCAACTATTGGGGTAGTAACAAACCTCCCTCGGCTGAAATGTTCGATGCCCTCATTGAACTGCTCGGTTCCTGCCGCTTCTGGTAGTCTGCTATCTCTTTCTCAAACTGTCATAGGTTAGTGTCCCGCTCCCAAGTAGGTTCCTCCACATCAACCCACTTGATCGAGTAAAAAGTTCGCCTGTTCTTCTTACTTTGGCCACGCGTCTCATGGCTGAGAATCTTCCTGAAACTCTAAGGGTCTTCTGTGCTGGTCGGCATACTTCTTCATTCTCCTGCTAGCTTTGGCCAAACTGTCATGAGCTGCCTCCCTCAGCTCCTGCTTGTTTCTTGCAAAGCGATATGCCGTAGGGCTCGACCCCATCGACTTTGACTTGGTTAATTCATGTGGAGTCGTCGGTTGTTGTCCTGTTGCCACCTCGAATGGACGTAGCTGAGCTTTTGTGCAGATTGTAACAGAATTGGGCTATATCAAGTAAATCCACCCAATTCGTCTGACTTGCATTCACATAATGCCTGAGATAGTCCTCCAGCAAAGCATTGACTCTCTCTGTCTGCCTATCTGTCTGAGGATGGTTTGCTGTGGAAAATTTTAACTCTGATCCCATCAGATTGAATAAGGCAATCCAAAATCGTCTAGTGAACCGAGCGTCTCGATCACTAATGATGTCCTCCGGGATGCCCCAGTATTTTGCCACATGTTTTAAGAACAACTCCGCCGTCATGTCTGCATCACAATTCTTTGAAGCAGTTATGAATGTAGCATACTTCAAAAATCGATCTACCACAACCAGTACATTGGTCATTCCCTACACATCAGGAAGACCAGTTATAAAATCCATAGAGATGCTCTGAAAGGGCCTCTCTAGTATGGGTAGAGGCTCCAGCATCCCTGGCGCCTTCCTTCTCTTTGTCTTGTCTTTTTAGCATACAAGACATGTCCGTACATATTAATGGCATATTTTTATCACATCGAACTACTGCTAAGAAATCTAACCATCTCGCCTACTTGGTTGATCTTTTTCTCGATCATGAATCACTAGTTGCACTCCTCCATTTCTTCCATTGAGCTTGGATTCTATCTGTGACATCATTTTCAATATTTCCATTATTTTGTATGATTGATCATATATATTTAAAGTGTTTTACATTAGGAACTTTTACTTCCCCTAATCTTACCACTCCATCTCGATGTCTCGTATTTATAAACTTATAGTGCATGTAACAACCCCTACAATTTAACTTGTTCCACATGTAAATATAAGTGGTATGTGGGCCCTCCACCGTGGTACATTCATCAATTCTCAGACGTCGACACCAAGGTATGTTATATTTGTTCAATGTTTGTATTATACTATATAGCCTTAACAATAATTTTGATTTCTCAAACGCGTGAGGACTTTTTGTACAAGTGTTGGTTATGCGAGGTGATGTTTAGTGATTCGGAGACAAATTCTATTTAAAAACATTGATAAAATATAAACTCTAAATTTATCGAATTTATTGGTACGCGATTCCACCAAGTGCGAAAGACACGCGAATTACGGCGCGGGTCAAGTTTGGATATACAAAGGATGAGATGAATAAACTATAGTGAGGAGCAAATCACCATGGGAGTCACCAAATGTAGTCACACATGAAATGCGGAGTTAGTAGGACAGCTGAAAAAAAACCTTAGATGCGCCTCGAGATGACTATGCATAGGTAGATAAGGAGAGAAGTATAAATACCCAACACTCCACCCTTTTCTCTCTCTTCCTCTCTCATTTCTCTCTCTCTTCTCCCCTAACTTCTTCTCCAAGCTACTGGAAGGACTGGTGTAGCCGGAGCGGCGCCGGAGGTGGTGATTTCAGGCGATCCAAGGTAATATCCTCCATCTCCTCGTCATTTCCTACGCGTTGGTATAGGTTTTATCCGTGTTCGTCACGATGAAATTTGGACACCACGTTGAGATTTTGAACTTGATTGAAACTCTCAATGTTTTGGTGATCTTCACGACGATCAACATGAGTTTTGTGAAGGTAGTATTCAATTTGGAGGAGTTTTGGGTTTTTGATGAATTTTTGGAGTTTTTCGAATGATTTTCATTTTGCATTTTCCGTCGAGGATTTCCGGACGTTTTGGAGTGTGTCGAGGATGTTTTTGCAATAGTGTTAAGTCCCCGAAGAAAAATGGATCAAATCGGCTCAAGGCGGCGCGAGCCGAGGTGGGAAAACACCCCCAGCAGTCCCTCAGGTGGCGACGCCGCGATTGACGTCGTGGGCCCTTAGCCCCACGGCGCCAGACGCACCGCTGGGGACAGAGAGGGGTCTCTCTGTCCCCACGTCGTCGGGGCGCCATAGAGGGAAACCCTCACGGAGCACCCCACAGACGTCTAGGGCGAGTCTATTTGCCCCACGTCGCGAAGGTGTCGTGGGGATGAAACACCCATAAGGCGCTGCCTGCGCGTTTGCCTCTGCCCCACACCATGGAGACGCCGCTGACGGGAAAACCCTCACGGCGTCCCGCCGGCGCCTAGAACCCAGATTTTTTCCAAATTTTATGGAATCTTCAAAACGAATTGGTGATTGCCGGGATACCTAAACGGTCCAAATACAACCTAATAACCCAGAATTCGATTTAGAAAACATCATAAACATAAATAAGGAAAATTAGATAAAAATTAATGGAAACCATAATGAATTATATTATCAAGATTATTAGCACGCGGGACTACGTAGGGATGAATCGGAGTCCGCGAGAGTGCGATTAGCTTGAATTGAGGTAAGTAAATCAGTAAGAACACTACAGTTATTTTTGAGCTTTAAATTATTATTCATGTTATTTAATGTCATCTTGCAAATTCTATTCTCATGAGTTGTTTTAAGGCAAGTGTATCATGTGATAGCCCTAGTTCCCCATAAAACTAGGCCCTACCCGACCTAAACCTACGTGGACCTCCGAGTCCTTACTCGAAAAGTCTACGCATTCTAGTCAGTCTCAAAGCCTCATCTACAATATCATTTAATCTTTTTATTGTATCAAGAAATTCGCAGCGAAAAATTCTATAATCAACTATAACTAATAAGGACAAATAGATAACCTATCATGTGGAAACCCTGATAAATGGATAAATACATTCATGCCTAGTGATCAAAGCTATACAAAGTGATCATACATGATATCCCTAATCTCTCAATCCCAGATACATGTCTCAGTGTTTAAGAAAACATATAATACAATAATCGAACCAAAAAAATAAAACCTACTGTGAGTAAGGAAATGATCGCTCCAAGAGTCCTTAGAGGATATCATCGAGCTTCAACTCCTTTCCCTTGCTTGTCTCTGCTCTATCTGCACCATCGTCACAAACTAGACAGTGAGTGCGTGAAAATTGAAAGTAATACCAGAAGAAAATAAACAGTAATTCAAGATTTCTCAAATAAACTGTCCAAATATCATGCGGTATTGAAAAGCAGAAAATATAACAAATAGCATGATAAACAGACTAACAAGCTGAGCAACGAAGTTTGAGTATCTACAAAATCAAAGAAGGTCTATAAATGGTCAATATCAATACAATACCGCAGCACCACATTTATAGTCACAACAGTGAACAACAAATTATAGACACCGCAGTGCCCAAACAATCTAATACTCGGGTATAACCCGTTATTAGTGAGGTGGACTAACACAACCGCAAAAGTGTTCACGCTTACTCACTCATATGGACCCAAGAGTACCTTCGCAACACACTTACGCCAAGACACTCAACCAAGAAAAATAAAAATGGATTTCCAACAATAGTTCAATTCAAATAAAAATGTTAACAATGGAAAATGAATTAATGTATACTTTCCAATTGGCTTACATTCGTACGATAACGTACCTCAAACGCAAACCTCTGATCCTCGTGGATTCTCTAAGTCATTCCACTCAAATTCTCAAAGTCTATCAATTAACCCAAATTTGTAAATCCTATTAATAATTTTCTAATTTACTCGATTTTTCATAATTATTTAATTAGTACAATTAGGTTGATTTCCGGGTATTGGTTCGTATTCGAACCCAATTGGATACCCAGAGATCCCAAAATTTTCTAAAATTTTTAGAAAATTGGCCTCTTTGAACAGTGTCACGCCACCAAGACGTCGTTTTTTGTTCTAGATGGTGTCCCCGCGGCGTCTTTCCCGACGCTTATTGCCTGAGATGTCATGAGTGACACAGTGGGAATAAACACCTCATGGCATGTTTAGAAAAACACCAATATCCGGGGTTTTTTGAAACCTCGATTCGTGTCGCTGCATTTCGAGTCTTTCCCAAACCCTTAAGGACGTCCATGACAACATAAACCCCAATTCACTTTACAACGAAATCCCGACAATTCACCCCGATTTGAAAATCAAACGAAATTCTTCAAAAATTCTCAAAAATTCCATTTCACCTCCAATCCATAAACAAACCACCAATTCACCAATAAAACACTCAATTGATCCCAAAACCGTCAATCCAAATCAATTTCTAACATTTTCTCAAAAAGTTGTCCAAAATCGTCGCGACAAAAACCTACAAAATTTACGCCAAACTGTGCACAAACACGAGAGGAGTAAGGATCCTACCTTTTTACGCGTATTCGGTTGATCCCCGGTGCCGCAACACGTCCAAAATCACCCCAAACCTTTTCGTTCTCTCGTCGTTCTCTCCCTCTCATGTTGAATCGAAATGATAAGGTGAAGGGAGGAGAGAGAAAAGTTAGTTTTTATACCACACCTTCATCTCATCACTCGCATTGATCTCAAGGCACATCTTGTGTCTCCCTTTCATCCCATCCAACCACTATGACTCAAATGAATAACTCCAATGTATGACTTGAACTTCAAAACCATATCATTTCTCGCACATGACGAGTATTTTCAGACTTGTTTCAACTCTCAACTCGCACCACGTGCGTACCCGGACATAATCTCGCTTCCCACATTTTATTTAATTATTTATTATTTTCAAAAACTCACAAATTACCACTTTTCATTGTTTAATTACCTATTTTATACCCTAAAATTTTCATTTTTCCTAGTCGAATCTCACACAGAAATTTGTAGCGATTAATAAATGAAAACCACTCACTAGGACATACAGTGTTCATTCAGGTATAAATAATAATACAAACATCACAGAAAAATAAAATATACATCAATGTTGACTCTCGAGGCTTAAATAATATGACAAATCACAACGAGTAGGCCACGGTCCTAAAAAACACGACACATGTCACCAATTAAATTTAAGGGTTGTCACATGTCAAGTGCGATCCTTGCAGAATTCTGGGCTTTCGGTGTATTTATATCGCGGGTTTACGGCTTGGGATACATGAATGGTTGTGATAACATGTACGGGATTAGAGTTCTCCACTAGATTGCTAGGGACTCTACACTCGCGTAGGGGTCTTAGAGGAGATTTTGTCCTCGACTCCGGCCTTTGAGGAGATTTTGTCCTCGGCTCAAACGACTTTGATTGGTCGGACCACTTGTGTCTTTCCTTTGTATTCCAAGACACTCAACTTCGATTGCTCATTCATTTATTTACAGTCTTTATATATTCATGCGTTCCCTATCCTTTCTTTCTATCTGAATGAATTGACTAATTTATTTATTTATTTATTTCAAAATGTTGTATTTTATTGTCCCTGTTTAGCGTTACTTACATGGGCTCGTCATTCTTCTCTTTGACCAATGCAGATTCGCAGTCCAGTAAGGTAAAGGTCGTGCAGCTAGGCGAGATACTTTAAATGGCCTTCCTCTACTCATATAAGTGACTTTTTGGTTGTATTAGTTACTTATGTTGTTTTTGAACATGGGTTTTATGGGTTAAGAGATTGACTAGGGATATGTATGAAATTTATGATACTCTTTTTTGGTTCACATGATATATATGATTTATGGGGTTTCCACACCCTATGTAACGACTCGTCCTCGACCTAGGGTCGGGTCGCCCGGCCCAGACCGCCACTTGGACCCGATACCTGAACCAGGCCCAAATATGGTCTGGTACACCTATATAAATAAACATGCAGAATACACATTGGCTAAATAAAGGATAATAATTACGGAATAAACATAAAAAGATTTACTTGCTAATAAGGCCCTCGGTGGAACTCCACAAACATTCTGGGGCCCTGAATAACATAGATGAGAAAAGCAGTTCATTCACATTCCATAGATACGTAGGTTCGAGCCAATACCATGACGCAACCCATAAATCTCAAGTCTTTAATTCAAATTATGAATCCTAAACATAACTAATAATCATGTCATATTTGATAATTGAGCAAGCTCCCCACTTACCTGCACTCGTCGCGAATCATAATCTCGATCCTCTCGCGTTTGGGCTCGATGTGAACCGTCTTGTGAATCTAGACAATTTGAAAGAATAATTACTTTAAATATCTACATCCATACAAGTTTAACATCAATTGTCTAGACCTTAGAGATTCACCCTATTTTATAGCTGAATTCGCTAAAGGTCATTCACGACTCTAAAGTTGACACTTAAAATTAGAATCGATGATTCGAGTAAAATAGGAATGCGGTGATATAAAACAAGGAAAATCCGCTAAGACTTAGTTTTTCCAACATGAATCGAAGACGTTCGATTAATTATAATTAAGAAAATCTAAATCACCACACAAGACTCAATTTAGACTTTAAATTCCCGAATGACAATATTCAGTCAAAGTCCACAAATTTATCGAATAAGTTTATTTCCTAAAGAAAAGATTCAAAGTCCCTTTTTAAATCTCGACTCAACCTTAAATGCCAAATCCGTATCTATAAACTTCAACCACGTTCAATTTGCTAAAATCATAGGGAAACCCTTTCATGTACAGTCAAACCATGGCAAACAAGATTGATTCATCCATAATACTCGTTATCATTAAGCTTAAAAATTTGTATAACCCATTTCAAGACTAGATCTAAGAAAAATTGAACAAAATTTGAAAATCATCAACTCTCATTGCCAATACCAACACTAGGACAATAAATCTAGAGAGTATTAGAGTCTCACCATGCCTTCAATGGAGTCTTTGACTCAAAATCCTTTCCAAAATCTCATTCTAACATAGATCAAATCTTTCCTTTCTTATTTTCTTTTCTATTTTCTTCGCGTTCTTGCTGCTATCGACGCCATCAACCCTTTGGTCTCCAAATCTTCAATAAAAAAAATAAAGAAATCAAGGAGGGAAGTGAGGTTGTACCTCTCTTGAGCTTGAACTCTCCTTTTGCTCTCCTCCTTTCCACGTGGGTGTTTTACAAAATTGGGGCTAGGGTTTTCTTTGATTTGCTTAAATAGCATTAAGGTTAGGGATTAGGGTTGTGATTATTTACAACTTGTCTAAAATGCCCTTTTAGCGTGACCAGCTCGGGGGTTCGGGCTGGTCCAAGCCGGGCGACGCTCGATTCCAAGATTGTGAAATTTGGGGCTGTGACGGTCTTCGTCTTACTCAATTTAAAGCCTTTAGATTCTAATGTATTCCTCCAAAGTTCTAATTTCCCATTCACTCCATCTCTTGTTTCGTCCACTAAGATAATATCATTCGCAAACAACATACACCGTGATATATCCTCTTGATTATGTCTAATTAGTTCATCCAAAACTAGCGTAAAGAGATATGGACTTAAAGTCGGTCCTTAATGTAGTCTTATCATAATGGAAAATTACTTTGTTGTTCCTCTGAATGTCTTTATACTAGTTATTACTCCCTCATACATATCTTTAATCGTGTCTATGTATCTAGCATGTACCCCTTTTCTTTCTAGAATCGAAGCAACAGACGACACACAAATAATGAAATTCAGGGCATTAAACCTTAATTCTCCAAAAAGAAACATTGTTCTTTATTAAAAAAAATAATAATCAACCCCTAAACTATTACATGTGTACCCTTTATATAGACATGTAAAATAATAAAACTCCTAATTCTAATAGAATACCAAAAGACACATTAACTGTAATTCTAATAAAACTCTTACTACCACTAACTCTTATTTAAACTCTAACTTTGACACAGAAAAGACAAATAACTTGTAATACAACTAAACAAAACCATCTTATCTAATAAATAAAAAATCATAATCCAACACAAACTCTTATTTGCATCATTCTCTCTCGGTTGAGAAAATTCTTCCTCAAATTCAATGCTTGAATCATTCTCCCACACATGGCGTCTATGTTCTTCATCTTCATTATTCTCCCACAGTTCAAGAAAATTTGACCTCAAGTTTTCGTTTCTTTGCGCGACTTGTGATCTGAGACAAATTTATCTTCAAAGATAGGTTTGATCTCATAAACTAACAACAAAGTTCTGATAGTTGAAAAAGTCTTTAACGAAAGATTTGTTGACGTTGTATCACCAACCACTTCTTCAAGCACTTGAGGAACTTTAAACAATGAAACCACTTCGATGACAAAATAGTCTTCTCCGAAGAGTATATTGTCCTCCACAAAGTCGTGCCCATCACTGCTAAACTTTGCGTTTCGTCAAAGTTTTTTGATTCCTCCTCAAAGAAGATCGAATTGTCACCATAAAGAAAAAGAAACTCATATTTCTTCCTCGGATACAAATTCCTCCTCGTCAGAATATTCCTCTTTTAGCTTTTCACCAAAAGCAAACTCCACCCCTCAATTGCATACCCGAGCCAAATTAAGACTCTTATACCAAACTGGCACAGTGAAAGTTCTTCCAAACTGATCATTTGACACCCGAATAATGCAATTCAAGGCTTTGAGAATTAACCCTAATTTTTCAAAAAGAAACATTGTTCTTTATTAAAAAAATCAATAATCAACCCTTAAACTATTACATATGCAGCTTTTATATAGGCTTGTAAAATAATAAGATTTCTAATTCTAATAGAATACCAGAAAACACATTAACTGTAATTCTAATAAAACTTTTACTACCACTAACTCCTATTTAAACGCTAACTTTGACACAAAAATGACACATAGCTTGTAATCCAACTAAACAAAACCATCTCATCTAATAAATAAAAAAAATATTAATCTAACACAAACTCTTATTTGCATCACTCTCTTGGTTGAGAAAATTCATCCTCGAATTCAATGCTTTAATCATTCTCTTGCACATGACGTCTATGTTATTCATTTTCATTAAGAACCCATCAAAGAACAACTCTGTGAACTCTATCATATGCTTTTTCTAAATCTACAAATACCATATGAAGATCTTTTTCCTTTCTCTATTTTTTCTATCAATCTTCTTACAAGGAAAATTGCCTCCATAGTTGACCTTCCAAGCATGAAACCAAATTGATTCTTTGATATTGTTGTTTCTCTCCTTAGCCTATTGTCAATTATCCTACCACAAAGTTTCATAGTTTGACTCATAAGTTTATTTTTCTGGTAGTTTGAGCAACTTTAAATGTCTCCTTTGTTTTTGAAGATTGGTACAAGCGTGCTTCTTCTCCATGCCATTGTCATGCGATTGATTTTAAAATTTTGTTGAAAAGTTTTGTTAGCCAAGTCAATTCAATTTCTCCTTAGCATTTCCAAACCTCTATGGGTATTTCACCTGGGTCACATGCTTTCCCTATTTTCATCTTTTTCAATGCCTATTTGATTTCTAAAATTCTAATATTACATGTATAGTTTACATTTCTTTCTTGGTGTGGTGTCTACTATGATATTGACTTGGCCATCATTAATTAAACTATCGAAGTAGCTTCTTCATCTCTTCTTAATATCATCTTCGTGTATTAAAACATTTTGATTTTCATCTTTAATATATCTTACAAGGCTTAGGTTTTGATTTTTTAATCTCTTAATTTGGCTAGCCTATAAATATATTTTTCATCATCTCTATTATCTAACTTTGTATATAGATCTTCCATGAAATTTGTTTTATTTTGACTAACTACTTTTTTAGCTTGTTTTCTAGCTTCTCTATATTGATTATACACATCATCATCTTGACACCTATGTATCTTCCTATACATATCTCTTTTAGTCTTAATTGTTTTTTAGACATCCTCGTTCCACCACCATGCTTCCTTCTTTGGTGGTCTCAAGCCTTTAAATATACTAACACATTTGATGCTACTTTCCTTGTGCAACTACTCATTTCAAACCACATTGTATTAGCATCTAAATCAAGATTCCAAATGTTTTCTTTTAGTAATTTTTCTCTAAACTCTACTTGCTTACTATTTTTTAGGTTTCACCACTTTATTCTTGGGTCTTTGTCTCTTTTATTCCTATTAAGTCATCATTTTAGTTTAATATCAAGTACTACTAACTTATGTTGGGTAGTAAGCGCTTCACCGGTATTGCTTTGCATTCTCTACATATTTTTATCTATTTTTCTTGTTAGAATAAAGTCAATTTGACTCTTGTTTTGACCATTACTAAAAGTAATTATGTGCGACTCTTTTTTCCTAAAACTTGTATTTGCTAAGACAAGGTCATACGCTGAAGCAAATTCTAAGATTGATTCTCCTTCTTCATTTCTAGTACCATATGCAAAATCTCCATGAACTCTCTCGAACACATCATTACTTGCCCCACATGCCCATTTAAATCTCCTCCAACAAAAACTTTTTCATCTAATAATATACCTTGCATAAATCCATCCATATCGTCCCAAAATTTGCGTTTGATCCTCTCGTTCAATCCTACTTATGGTGTATAGGCGCTATCTATGTTAATTTTTTTGTCTCTAATAATTAATTTAACTATGATCAATCTATCTCTCATTCTCTTAACCTCTACGACCTTATCATTATCCACAAGAATTCCTACTCTATTGCATTTTCTATCTATACCAGTGTACCACAATTTAAACTATGTGTTTCCTTTTTTTTACTCTTTCTCTTACCCATCTTGTCTCTTAAAGGCAAGCAATATTGATTCTTCTTCTAATCGTAGTATCAACTAATTCTATAACAGTCCGGAAAATATTCAATTTGTGGATTATGACGTGTATTACTTATTTATACCCAAGTGTAAATATACGAATTTTATCATCGAATTTACGAGTGAGGTTTGCCTAGAAAAACGTGTCGAGGTAAATTATGGGTAGAATAAACACATGAAAATGATTTATTAAAATTATTGAAGAATATATTGGTGGGCGCTTAGTGACACACGTAGATCGTACGATAGTGTGCACACCCGAGTGTGCTCGTTGGCGCACACAATAGAATTATAAGAGCGAAAATACAAGTGTGTATATATATATATATATATATATGAAAATAAAGTAAAAAAATGCCAAATGACCATTAGGGGCATTAATTGTATAAGTTTATGGATAAGAAGTGAAGAGTATTATGGTAATTTGCTAATTCTCAAATCAATATAAAATGTGAGGGGATTTGTGGTTTGATTAAACCCTCCTTGCCTCCACGATTTTGCTTCTCACTGGTGGCCTCAAATCACGCTCTCCCTGTGTCTCTCATTGTCGACGTGCTCTCTCCTCGTCCAACCCTCTCCACGCTCTGCGCTCTCTCTTTCTCTCAGTTCGGCCAAAAGTGTGGTGGTGTTGAGGCGTTGACTCAAGGTGAGTTGTTTTGATTTGTTTATTGTGATTGAAGGATTGGGGTGATTTGTTGATGTTTGGGTTGTGGTGAGTTTGTTGATCGAACCCAACAGTTCATGAAAATTGTGTCTACGGTGATTTGAGGGAGAAGGTGCACACGTGCAACAACCGGGTCGAGCCAGGGGGCCTAGGTCGGGATCGGGCCATGAGGCAAGCCTGGCCTGAAAATATAAAAATAATAAAATAAATTCTCGAAAAAAATAAAAAAAAAATAAAATAAAATAATAAAATAAAATAAAATAATAAAAAAAAAAAATAAATAAAATAAATTCTCGAAAAATAGAGAAAAAGAAATCTAGAAAATATGAGAAAATCTAGAAAATAATATTTTGACCAAACAAATAGAAACTAATGAATTTCTATGAAAAATGAAATATTCGAAAAATTTTTGGGGCTTTTTGGATATTATTGGGGCCTTTCCGGTATCCAAATGGATCCGAATATGACCCATTACCCGAGAAATTGACCCAAAAACATAAAAATTAAAATTATGAAAAATTAATTTGGACTTATAATCAAACACATAATAGAACTTTAAAGCGTCCAAATTGGTTTTAAATTATTACTAGGGTATAGATAGTCGAGGTGGACAAGTTAGAGCCGCGTGACGATGGATTTCGCGATCGAATCAGTTAAGTTAGTAAGCTAGTAAAAAATAACATGTGATTCAATTTCCTCTATTGTTGTGATATTTGAATTGATCCTATGTTTGGCATTCTATTCTATTATTCCTTGGTTGGGTGTTCTTGGTGTAAGGGTGTCAGAAGGTACTACTGGGCCCGCACTAGCTTGGCCAATTTGAGCACTACCTGCAAGGGTGTTGTCCACCCCTAGTGTTGTGTAATATCCGAGTACTGGATTGTTGTGGATATTGTTATGGATATTGTTGTGGATTGTTGTGGATTGTTGTGGATTAGACCGCTTATAGGCCTCTTTTGATTCGAAGGACACTCAAATTTCGTTGATTATCTGTCAGTTTATTTATCATGCAACTTGCTTATTTATCTGTCTTTTCATTTACCGCATGATTCTTAGACTATTTTATTGGTTAATCTTGAATTATTGTTACATTCTTCTAGCATTACTTTCAAATTTATCAGTTACTCACCGTCTAGTTTGTAACGATGGGTGTAGATAGGGTAGATACTAGCAAGGGAAAGGGACCAGCGCTAGGTGACTTCCTCTTAGCATCCTCGGGGGCGATTTCTTTCCTTGCTTGATAGTAGGTCTCATTTAGTTGATGTATTTTTGTTTTCCGAAACACTATGGGTATTATTGGGATTGTGAGACATTTGATATCATGTATTATTTTATTTATATTTTAGGTCACCAGATAATGCATGTTTATCGATTATTCGTGATTTCACATTAATAGATTTATCTTGATTTCTCTATGTTGAGTTATTCATATGATTATAGTTTAATTTTCGTTGCGATTAATCTGATAACTTTCATAATCTAATAACTCACTTTATAACTTGTAAATTGATTAATTGAGGCCGACTATGTATACGTCGACTTGCCGAGTACGAACTTGGAAGTCTACATTTGTTTAGGTCAGACGGGACCCAATTGTATGAGAAATTTTGATTGTCACAATTGGTATTAGAGAGCAAGGATCTATATAGAGCCTAAAGTTATAAACTCGACTCTTGATTTAAATCACAATCCATTAAGACACAACCAACGAAAATTAGGACAATAGTGGAACTTAGAGTGAAACCGTATGATCCTGACTTAGATACCTAGTTGGAAAGTGACAAGAGTTTGGGAAAAAGTTGAAACTTATTATTTTAAGTATATTTGATGTGGTGTATTATTTGGTAAAGGTAGCTATCCACTTATCCGAAAATTCATTTTCTCTGTCGGATAACGATGGTGAATCAGGCTGGTCCTAGTGACGACAACGGGATGACAGACATGCGATATGCTAGTGCCGAGGATCTCCACTCGTTAACACAAAGAGTCGTGTCTCAGGATCAACGACTGGAGGAGATCTTGCAATTGTTGAGGACACCTACTACGGCAACACCATCGACACCGACTACTCCTCGACTGCCTACTACTTAGACGGCTGACACACCAATTGTAGCAGCAGCTTCGATAGCTCCTACTCCTATTGTTGTGATGCCAGAGACAGCGATGGCTCCACTAGTGCAAACAAAGGTTATTGTATCACCTACCCAGATGAACGTTGTACCTATTGAGCTGACTAAGGTTGTGCCTGCCACTACTGCGGCAAAGAAAAGTCCGAGGGCTACTGCTAAGGTCAGGCAGTGACGTGAGTTCAAGAGATACGATCCAACTGCTTTATATGGATGCACTAACGTGACAGCAATAGAGTTGATCCTGAATAATCATGAAAAGATTCAGTGTCATTACCACAGAGGAGCACATGCGGGCATCCATTTCTTCCTCGATGCTGCAAGGAGAGGCTGATGATTGGTGGACTACCATAGTGACCACCTGAGGAGTTCTTAAGGACTAGATCGGCTTCAAACCCAGTTCAATCAGAAGTACTTTCCTCCTACCATGCAGCGGGTGAAGAGGAACGAGTTTACGACCTTACGGCAGTATGCAGACGAGTCTGTTATGGACTACATGGGTCGATTCATTCAGTTGTTGCCCTATGGTGGAGGATCAGTTGACTCTGAGACTGACAAAGTCTACTATTTCACTGAGGGTTTACTACCCAAGATTGGAGGAGTCGTGGTCTCCACTGAGCCAAAGACACTGCATAGAGCTTATGAGCGAGCTTGGCTAGGGAGAGTTATTTGCTTACTCACCACGAGGAGACTAGATCTATTCGACCAGATCGGATGGACATGATAGGAAGAGAATGAGGGATCAAAATGATGGTAGTGGTTTTGGTTCCCAAGGATAGAGGGTATGTTTTAAGTGCGGTCAGCCCAGACATTTCCAAAATAGATGCCCAGATCTATATCATGACCAGCAGGACGGCGATCAGCCTCAGGTCATAGAGGGTGTACATGTGACGACTGAGCCACAGCTAATAGTGGCTCGTAATCATGCTGAAAGTAGGAGTTTCTCTAGGTTATCGTTATATCAAGCATGGATTGATTTATCTGGAGCTTTAGGTGTTAACTTGCGATTCCAGATGTAACGACCCTAAAAATTTAACATGTGCACGTGTCAATACAGGTGATACGTGGGCCCAAGCCGTGGTACAGTCATTAATTTTTGGACGTCGACGCCGAGGTATGTTAGTTTTGTATGGTGTTTGTATTATATTGTATTTCATTTGTACAATTTCAAATTTTTAACATGTAAAGGCGTTGTGTACGAGTGTTAGTAATCCGAGGAACAAATTTAATTAGAAACACTGACAAAAATATAAAATAAATAATAATTAAAAGGGTGTAAAGTCCGTTTGTTACGTCGGTACGTCTGTGGTGATGCGACGAACAAAATTAGTGTTATGAGTCAGGTGCAAAAATACCCGAGGGAAAACTTTGAGTGTTGTTTGAAATGGATGAGATCAAAAGATCAAAAGTCAACCAAGAGTCACCTATTGGAGTCATTAAAGTTGGTGGAGGTGACTGTGAAATGACCAAAAAGAGCAATAAATTTGTAAAGGGTATGGATAAGGGTGAGGGGTATTTTGGTCAAATTTTGGTCATTTGACCAAAATACCCAAATATCGACACACCATCGTCACCACATTCTCCATTTTCAATCAAAAAAATTTTTGGAGAAAGAGAGAAATCGACCAAGAGACGGAGAGACCAAGGAGAGGAGAGCGGCTATTCACGGAGAGCGTGGACGCGACGTCGAGGCGAGATCCAGGTAAGAAGTTATTGATTTCGTTGTGGGTGTTGTCATTGTGGTTGTTTCCGAGATTTTTTGTCGAGGTTGTTGTTGAGGGGATGGTGAATTTAAATGGTAAAAATGGTGGTGATGATGGTGGTGATATGGGTGTTGAATGTTGTTGTATTGTTGTTGTGTTGTTGCAAAAAAAAAATCGTTGTTGGTTGCTGGAAACAGCAAACCAACGAAGAAGAAGAGAGAACCGGGCCAGGTCAAGGTGACTCGACCGGTTTGAATCGACCGGTCGACCGGGTCCGGGTCGACAGTTTGACCCGGGTGGACCGAGTTTGACCGGTCAGGCCGGTCAGGCTCGACCCACGACCCACCCACCTATTATTATATTAATAAATAATTATTTATTTCAATTAAATATATTAAAAGGATTTTAATTGAAATAAATTTTAGAAAAATAGGAAAAATTCAGGAAAAACTCTAGAAAATTTCGGAAAATTATATTTTCATCAAATAAATAGAAATTTGGGAATTTCTACCAAAAGTGAAATATTCGGGATTTTTGCGAGACGTTATGTCGAGGTGTTTGCCTTGAAAAACATGAAATTAACAAAAATAGCTAGAAATTTGGAAAAAAAAAATCATAGGAAATTAAGGAAATTGATATAAATTGCACTATCAGGATTTTTGTACACACGGGGACCGTAAGGGCGTGTCGGAGTCCGTGTTAATGCAAATTAGCTTAGATCGAGGTAAGTAAACCAATGAGGAACACTACAGTTATTTCTTGAGTTTTTTTATCATTTATTGATATTGTTTCGATACTATCTTGTCATTTAATTCCTTTTGAGTTGTCTTAAGGCAAGTGTGTCAAGCGTGATCCTTGCAGAATTCCGGGCTCGCGGTGTATTATATCAAAATTTACGACTGGGGATACGTGATTGGTTGTAATGACATGTACGGGGTGAGAGTTCTCCACCAGATTGTTGGGGACTTTACACTTGCGTAGGGGTCTTAGAGGAGATTTTGTCCTCGACTCCTAGCCTTTGAGAAGATTTTGTCCTCGGCATAACGACTTTGATTAGTCGAGACCACTTGTGCCTTTACTTTGTATTCCGGGACACTCAATTTCTACTGCTTATTTGTTGGTTCACAGTCTTTATATATTCATGCGCTCCCTGTCCTTTTCTTTCTATCTGCATGAATTGATTGTTCATTTATTTAATTTGAAATACTGTATTTATTGTTGTTCCTGCTTAGCGTTACTTACCTGGGCTCGTTATTCTTGTATTTGACCGAGTGCAGATCCGCAGTCTAGCAAAGGAAAGGTCGTGCAGTTAGGCGATATACTTTGAGCGGCCTTCCTCTACTGACATATGTGACTTTTTGGTTGTATTAGTTACTTATATTGTTTTTTTTGTACATGGGGTTATGGGTTGAGAGATTTTTGGATATTATGACTTGGATGATACTCTCCTTGCTTTACATGATATATACGATATACGGGGTTCCCACACCCTAGGTTTATGTCCTAACTTAGAGCTTTCGAAGTTGATTGATTAGTTGAGATTAATTGCTTCTGCTTATTACTTTGATAACTCGCTAATTAATTGACTTCACTTTCAAATGATTAACAAATAATTGAATGGTAAGGATAGGTTCATTGGCCCCGCGCGGCTCGGCGGGATTAGCTCCGGGTTCGCGCGGGTCCAGGCCTGGCGACGCCCGATTCTAGGGTTGTGACACTTGGGATCATCACACCAGATGTCATTTGATTGAGTTACGGTTGATACCTGCTAGGTGTAGCGCCACTCAACCTTAGCAGAATTGTCGAGGATGAGAAATACCCAACTTAGATTTAGAGTCCGAAAGAAGTATAAAATCATGGTAGACTCGGGTACATGGGATACCAAACCTAGCCCTGAATATTCAAGAAACTTTTTGGGGCTTTTTCGAGTTTTTATGGGGGCCTCTCGGGTATCCAAATGGGTCCAAATACGACTCATTACCCTATAAATTGACATGAAAACATAAACAAGTAAAATTATAGAAAATTAATGTGGACTTATAATCAAACACGGAATAGAACTTTAACGCATCCAAATTAGGTTTTAAATAATTACTAGGGGTTTAGATAGTCGAAATGGACAAGTTAGAGCCGTGTGAGGACAGATTTCACGATCGAACCAGGTAAGTTAGTAAGTGTGGCGGCCCCAATTTCCACATTGGTCCGCCACGGGAGGCCACGCGGACCCACAACTGACCACGTCACCGCCAGCTGTGTTCCACGCCCAATTATCCATTATCAATTAATTATCAGTTAACCTTGATGTTATGAGTTAACTTTTATTTCCTCATTATCATTCAACCATAAATTACGCGGCGGAAAATTAAATGAACAACATAAAGATTTATCCTGAATTCCATGATCAAAATGCCTAAGTGGAAACCATACCAAATATACATCATATACATGTCCTTTGAGATCCACAAAATATCAAAAGTATACAACCTATCTCTCCAATCCCAAAACCCAACATAAAACAAGTATATATAGACATACGTACGAGTAGGGCTAGAGCTATCAATCAATGTAGTCCTCAAGCTTGCCCTTCCCTCGACTCGTACCCGGATCTGCACTCGAGCCATCATAAAAAGACAGATGACGAGTCCAGAGTGAGTAATCCCAAGGAAATTCACTAAGTAATTACGGAAGTAAAAGTACTGGAATTTAAATACCATAAATAAACATGCGGAACAAAAGAAATACATACAACTGTGAAAGGATCATCGCATGTATAAATATAGTAACGAAGCAAAGTACGTGCACAGTAAAAATCAGACTAAGTCATACTTCGAGCCTCTCCTTGGGCACAACCCTCAAACACACCAACAAAGTTGTCCCTGGACCCTCAGGTGGCCGGCGTAGACCCACGACGCACCCACACGAGCCTACCATAACCAGGTAGCCTATTCACCGTATATGCATAGACAAGTGCTATGACTTAGTGGACTCTATGGCCGTAACGAATAAATACCAAAGGGGAGTGATCTCAACACCGTGAAGGCTCCAGTAGGAGTAAACTCCACTACCGTAAAAACACCAAGTGAGAGAACTCAACCACCATAAAGCAGTAATGAAATGGAATAATGAATAAACGGAACTAAATTCAAATAAATCAAACTGTAAATACTTAAAGTGAAGTTCAATTGGGATACTACACACCTCAAACCGCACTCCTCGCTCCACAAATCAACCCCCGGTCCAATACCTCCAAATCCCCGATAATA
This sequence comes from Stephania japonica, assembly GCA_039657345.1. NCBI lineage: Eukaryota > Viridiplantae > Streptophyta > Magnoliopsida > Ranunculales > Menispermaceae > Stephania > Stephania japonica. Next base: position 14,275,980 of record CM077563.1, on the reverse strand, counting down.
CTCCCGATCCGATTCCCGACTAAACCCAGACTCCAATTACTATTTTGAGACTCCTGAAATTCATTTATGAGGGTTAATTATCAATTAATAGGTCTAAAATGTTATTTAGACTCATTTCCCCATTTTCCAAATTTTTACATTCCAGTGAACTATTAGCGCGCTAATGATATGAATTAGCGCGCTAATTCATCTAAGTCACTTGTTCATCATTTTCCGTAGGGTAATTAGCGCGCTAGGTCCTCCAATTAGCGCGCTAATCGCGCTCATCCGTCAGTTTTACAGCTTAAAAATTTTCACTCCAAACCACCTCATACACCATTCATTTGGTCCCAACACTTCAAAAACTCATCATTCACCTCGTAAATACCATTTAAACACAAAATTATCAAATTTAGACATTAAAATCCAAGAATCCTCAAGAATCACATTTTCAAACCCATTTTTCGAAATTCATCAAATCTCTCTCAAATTGACTTAAAAACACCACCATTTCATGCCATTCTCATTCACATTTATCCACAACAAAACCAAGTATAAAATCCCCCAACAAATCCGAATTTTACAAATTCAAACCCACTCAAAGAATCTCATAAAAATTCAAGTTTGTTGCATCCATACCTTAGATTCTTGTTGTGGGAAGCCACAAATCAACCTCTCCACACCTTGTTGGCTGTTTTTTCCCCTTCTTCTTCTCCTCCAACGATCTCTCTCTTCTTCTCAAGCTTTCCCTCTTCAATCTCACACTCTTCTCCCTTGATCGGTCAACACAAAAATATATATATATACTTGGCTTTTGATCAAATGTGTGCACGAATCTCGATAATGATCCAATGGTTCCTGATTTTCCTGTGTCACTCCAACCTTATTCACCTATCATGACACTCATGAACCTGTTGTGCATCTCGAGAAATATCAACTGTTGTTGTATTATTCAGCTCAACTATAAGACTTATTGATTTCCAATTGATTTAGCTCATAATAATTATCTACCCTATTCAATAAATTCCCAAAATTCACGAGTAAACTCACCGTAGTTTCCTCGACTACCCGGCACCCCGTGCCTCGTGTCCCGTGTCCGCACGCACCCCGAGGTCATTCCTCACTCGTCAATCAACTACATTAGCATACATATTGCAATGGAATTAGCTAATTCATACATTTCCATCACAATTTACCACAACAAGCATACACAACGGACTGTATACCTAATTCGAGTGTATTACATCCTCGCTGTGGGTCCCTCAGCTGTCTTCGCTGGCATCCACATCTGCAATGACGTCATAATTAACGGCAATTATAAATTGGGCCGTTACAGTAAGCCAGTAAAAAAATAGCATGTGATTCAATTTCCTTTATTGTTGTGATATTTTAATTGATCCTATGTTTGGCATTCTATTCTATTATTCTTTGGTTGGGTGTTCTTGGCACAAGTATGTCGAGAAGGTACTACTAGGCCCGCACTAGCTAGACCAACGTGAGCATGGCCTGCAGGGGTGTTGTCCACCTCCTAGTGTTGTGTGATACCCGATTACTGGATTGTTATGCATATGTTGCGGATATTGTTGTGGATTGTTGTGGATTATACCACTTATGGGCCTCTTTTGATTCGTAGGACACTCAAATTTTGTTGATTATATGTCAGTTTGCTTATCATGAATCTTGCTTATTTATTTGTCTTTTCCTTTAGCGCATGATTCTTATAATGTTTTATTGGTTAATCTTGAATTGTTGTTACATTCTTCTAGCATTACTTTCAAATTTATCAGTTACTCATTGTCTAGTTTGTAATAGTGGATGCAGATAGGGTAGATACTAGCAAGGAAAAGGGACCGGCGCTAAGTGACTTCCTCTGGGCATCCTCGAGGGCAATTTCTTTCCTTGCTTGATAGTAGGTCTCTTTTGGTTGATGTATTTTTGTTTTCCGAAACACTGGGTATTATTGGGATTGTGAGACATTTGATATCATGTATTATTTTAAGCTCTAAGTTAGGACAAAAACCTAGGGTGTGGGAACCCCGTATATCATATATACCATATAAAGCAAGGAGAGAATCATCTAAGTCATAGTGTCCAAAAGATCTCTCAACCCATAACCCCATGTACAAAAAAATATATGCAGCTAATACACCAAAATGTCACCTATATCAACAGAGGATGGCCGCTCAAAGTATATCGCCTAACTGTGTGGCCTTTCCTTTGCTGGACTGTGGATCTGCACTCGGTCAAACACAAGAATGACGAGTCCAGGTAAGTAACGCCAAGCAGGAACAACAATAAGTACAGTATTTCGAATTTAAATAAATGAACAGTCAATTCATGCCGATAGAAAGAAAAGGACAGGGAGCGCATGAATATATATATAAAACTGTAAATAAATAAATAAACAATCGAAATTGAGTGTCCCGGAATACAAGGGAAAGGCACAAGTGGTCCCGACCAATTAAAATCGTTAAGCCGAGGACAAAATCTCCTCAAAGGTTAGGAGTCGAGGACAGAATCTCCTCTAAGACCCATACGCGAGTATAGAGTCCCCAGCAATCTAGTGGAGAACTCTCACCCCGTATATGTCATTACAACTAATTGTGTATCCCCAGCCGTAAACTCCGGTATAATACACCGCGAGCCCGGAATTCTGCAAGGATCGCGCTTGACACACTTGCCTTAGGACAACTCAAAAGGAATGGAATGACAAGATAGTATTGAAACAATATCAATAAATAATTAAAAGCTCAAGAAATACTGTGCTGTTCCTCGCTGGTTTACTTACCTCGATCCAAGCTGATTCGCGCTAACACGAACTCCGACACGTCACTTTTGGTCCCCGTGTGTACAATAATCCTGAGGGCGCAATTTATATCAATTTCCTCAATTTCCTATGATTTTTCCAAATTTCTAGCTATTTTTGCCAAATCTCAGGTTTTCCAAGGCGAAAACCCCGACAAAACGTCCCGTAAAAATTTCGAATATTTCACTTTTCTTAGAAATTCCCAAATTTCTCTTTATTTGATGAAAATATAATTTTTCTAGAATTTTCTAGAATTTTTCCTGAATTTTTTCCTATTTTTCTTGAATTTATTTCAATTAAAATCAATTTTAATATATTTAATTGAAATAAATATATATATATATATATTTTTATTAATAAAATAATATGTGGGTCGCGGGTCGGGTCAGGACCGGCTTGACCGAGTCTGACCGGTCAAACCGGGTTTGACCGGTCCACCTGGGTCAAACCCGGTCTGACCCAAACCGGGTTGGGTCACCTTGACCCGGCCCGATTTTCCTTTCTTCTTCGTTGCTTGCTGGAACGCTGTTCCAGCAAGCAACAACAATCTCTTTTTTTTTTTTTTTTTTTTTTCTTTCTTTAAAACAACACAACAACAACTCCACAATCCTACCACTATTAAATTCCTTCTTCCCTATCAATCATCACCAACAACATCCCAACAACAACAACAATGAAATGTCTACAACCCCATCAATGCCACCAACGAAATCAATAACAAAATAACTCACCTTCAACTTGTCGCGTCTCCTCAATCTCTCTGCTCCTTCCTTCTTGCTCGATCTTTCGATTCTCCCATTCTCCACTATTTTTTTTTTCTTAATCGATAATGGTGATTGTGGTGACGGTGGAGATGAAAATTGGGTATTTTGGTCAAATGACCAAAATACCCTTCACCCTTGTCCATACATTTTACAAACTTTATTGCCCTTTTTGGTCTTTTCACCATTTCACCTACCAACTTTGATAACTCACTTGGATGACTTAGTTGACTTTTGGTCCTTTGTTCTCATCTATTCCAACCAACACTCAAAGTTTCTCTCGGGTATTCTCGCACCCGACTCATAATACTAACTTTGTTCGTCGCGTCACCACAGATGTACCGACGTAACAAACGGACTTTAAAACCTTTTAATTATTATTTATTTAATATTTTTGTCAGTGTTTCTAATTAAATTTGTTTCCCCGGACTACCAACGCTCGTACACGCCTTTACCCGTTAAAAACTTAAAATTGCACAAATGGAATATAATATAATACAAATATCATACAAAACTAACATACCTCGGCGTCGACGTCCAAGAATTGATGACTGTACCACGGCGTGGGCCCACGTATTACCTATTTTGACACGTGGCATAAGTTAAATTTTTTTTAGGGTCGTTACATTATTTCATTTATATTCTATGTCACCAAATAATGCATGTTTATCGATTATTCGGGGTTCTACATTAATAGATTTATCCTGATTTCCCTATGTTGAGTTATTTATATGATTAAAGTTTAATTTCCTTTGCGTATTAATTTGATAACTTTTATAATCTAATAACTCACTTTATAACTTGTAAATTGATGAATTGAGGTTGACTACGCATACGCCGTCTTGCCGAGTATGGACTCGAAAGCCTACGTTTGTCTAGGCCGGGCGGATTCAACTGTATGAAAAATTGGGGTTGTCACAAATTCCATTGACTTCCCTGTAAGTGCTCCTATGTTCTATGTCCCTAAACGAATTTTTCTTCCTTTTGTGTTTGTTTTCCTTTTCTATTTCTACTTTGTCTAAATGATATAGTTTCTTATCTACGATTTTGTTTTTGTTTTAGTGTTCGTTTTGAACTAGCTTCTTTACCCATACCCGTCCTCTATGGGGGAACCCTTACTCATTTTTCTTCACATCCAGGTAGTGATGTGAAGGGATAACTTATTTACCCACGCACGTTCTATGTGTGAGAACCCTTGCTCATTTATCTTCACACCCAAGTGGCGATGTGAAATGCACCTTAGCTCATTTTTTACTACACTCGAGCTCTGATGCAGCGTGTCGCTAGGTGGGAACGCCACAACATTTATATTTGTCTAATCCATTTCATGAAGTGTGACAAAAGTTTTACGCTAGTTGTCAACCTATTGCAAGCCTCCTCCATTTTCCAAAAGTGGAAAATAGATTTGGGGACTCCCTCCCCCATTTTCTCAGGTATGAAAAAATTGGTTTGGGACCTCCCTTACCCATTAGGCGTTGGAGTCCTCCTTTATCCGGACTTGGGACTAGCTATGCAGCGCACAAAGTGGACTACATAGATGGAGTTCTATTCAAGATTGTAAAAGCCTGATTATTTCGACTCAAGTTTTACCCTTGTAGAACTTATAAAATATTTTGGTGTAATGAGTTGGTTAGCTTTAAAAAAGAATTTATCAAAGAAAAGATTGAGTTGAGTCTATCTACAACTCAATTTCAAGCCATATCACACTTGGGCGGGTCACATAGGATAAAATTTTTGGATAAATTAAAAAATGTCAGTAAAAACTCATAATTGAATAATAAGCTAATAATTAGAATGATTTGCAATGTAAATTAATAAGAAACAAACAAAATTTCAAAAAGAAATTTAATTTTGTAAGTATAGTAGATCAATTATTTCTACTCCTCCCAAGCTTTCACTTAATTATTCTATGATTTGAAACAATAAAAAATGAGGTTTGAGAGCTTTTTAATCTTTATGGAGGCATTCATCTTTAATTAAGCGATTTTGACTATAACCTTCTAACTGCAACTCGAAATTGAGATCTATAAATTTTGGTGAAACTATGCTTCAATATATTTACAACTTATGATTTTTTACAAGTTTAATTTAACAATGTTCCTAAATGCATAAAAAAAATTGGATTAAAAAAGAAATACATATAGAAAATTTTATTTTTTGGGCTCACTATAGGGAGTTATTAAAAAAGTAATGTTGTTTTTTTTTAATTTCATCAAATATAGTTGATTTCTTTAAAATCACAAAAATAATGTATTGTGGCTTTTGAAAATGAGTTATTGGTGTAGGTGTGTGTGACGTGGCAGGTGAGTGTGAGGTGGCAAATGGATTATATGAATTACTCCTTTTGAAAATGAGTCATTTGAACAAAATGTTAAGTGTATGATTAACTCCTTTTCAAAATGAATAATTCATATAACGTTTACCTCAACCACACTCTCGCCCACTAAATTGAAAATACTATACATACATCAATCCAAACCACACTAAAACACATATTGGGTGTGTTCCACACTAAATCGAGGTGCATATTGATAACTTACACACCAATGTGCATTTTGATATGTCCGTGTAGCATTCCTCAAACTTAATACCATTTTTATTGAATTCCTTCAACAATTAATTTTTCAAGTACACAACACGACGAAATTAACATTTTACCTTCATCTTTGCACCGTGTTATGAAAACATGCATCATAAGTAATTCATAATAAGGAAAATGCAAATGACATAATAGCAAAGCCAAATTGAAAAATCAAAAAAATTCTATTGATTGTTTTCAAAGAGATAGTTAGTTTGGGGATCTTACTGTTAATTCAGGTTTTTCCTCATAAATAAAAGAACTTAAAAGTGGCCTCATTGTAACTTTAGCACTTGATTGCCTCCATCTCTATCTCCATCTCCATCTTCATTATATATGAAAATTTGCATACATGTAGCGGCCCCAAAATCCATTGGCCGCCACGTCATGCGTCGCGGGTCCACAATCTTGCCACAACACCACACAGTTGTGCCCCATGCGCATCAACATCCCAATACAAATCATACATCGCTAACTTTATATCATTTTAATTAATAATTGGTTCAAGTTAGCATATGGACTCGTTATCATCTGTTAAACCTCAAAATATTAAGCGGAAGACTTATAATTATCAAATTGTATGTGAAAAGCATATTTAAGAGCATTTTTCTAATGTGGAAACCATACCAAAATATCATCAATATATATGTCAAGTATGATCCATCAAAATGCCAAAATGAACCTCAAAGTCATATACAGGTCAAAATATATCACTCATAACTCATACCCAGCATAAAACGATAAAAGTAAATAAACATACCAATAGGGAAGTCCACAGTCAGATCACAAGAAGTTTGCAAATGTCCACAGGTCAAAACGTATCACTCATAACCCATACCCAACACCATTACCCAACAAACATTCAACCCCCCTCATTGAAGACCCTATTGATCCATAGGGAGGGCTTTAGCAAAGAATATATTCTCTGCTGGCGGGAAACATGGGTGACGAATTGCGCATTTAGTAAATGCGTAATTCATGATCCACGTGGCATTGGCCATCGCACACATCATACGAATAGCGCCTTTTCCGAAAGCGTTATTCGTGTGTTTTGTGCGCTGTCTAAGTAACATGAATGACGCCTTTTGTAAAAGCACTATTCGTGTAACGTGGATTCACGTAACACAAATGGCGCATTTACAAAAGGCGTCATTCGTGTTACTTGTTGTTTGCTTCTCTAATTTCTCCTTTTGAAAACACGAAATACTTTAGTTTGCCAATAAAAAAGAAAACCCACAGTACTTTACGGATTTAAAAGTATATTAATTGTACGAATATATTAATTATTATTAACATGATCAATTATTCTACCAAAGAAATATCGATAGTAAGAAGGCGAAAATAGGTCGTAGACGAAAGCATGTGAGAAGAGAAAAAGGGGTTTGAGGGGGCGAGGGCGAGGACGGGGCCGGGGGTGGGCTGCCGAAAGGGAGTCCCGGGGGGCCAGGGTGGTTCTGCGATCTCTGGAAGGATCCTTGGGAATTCTGTAAATCAGAACAAAGCACCAACTCCGATCCCCCTCCTCTTCTACCAACTTGCGCCGATAGATGTAGGCATTTGGTTCTGCTTTTGGCGCCATTCGATAACCGCTATCTATGAGCTCTATAGATACTCAATTGTGCATCGTCCACAGGCACCAGCAGCCTGAAGCAAAACCCGTCGGCTGGACGCCAAGTTCTCATCGAAATCACACCTTGAATGACGGGTTGAAGAAATTAGATGGAAGATATGTGCCAGTGCCAGTGCCAGTGCCACCGGCCCCAGCCCTGATTAAACTGGCGTAGGCACAATCTCTCAAAACACTGAGATACTCAATTCTTACATAGCTAAATAAAGATTGAAAAACCATTAGGTAGCCTTACATATAGCCCCCAATGAACTTGCAGAACAGCTAAATCCAAATGAACATAAACGATCAAAATGAGATTTGTAAAACCAAGAAAAATCCGTATCATCCGAACCTTGATACTTGCTTTTATCAACCAATTACATTGTTGCAGAACTTCCAAAAAATAGGCATAATGCAACATTACACAACATATCATAACAGGAAATTAATTAAGAGATGGAAAGCAAAGACAAGAAGAACAAGATTGAAATCACATGACGAGAGGGAGGTCCTCCCAATAAAACACCATGAACTCTATCAAATGCATTCTTACAGAACCCCAAGATTTAACTTTAATCAACAGCCTTGTAAAATAGGATTCCCAGCTGTGTCAGATGTTACGAGAGGGTGGGGTGAACGTCACCCACGCTGTCATCGGTGAACATATATGAAGGAAGAAACTTGAATGATAACCATCATCACAACAGCACACAAAAGCAGATCCAATGGTATTAAATCAGTGACCGGAAGTTACCAAAACGTTGTGTTCATTCAAGCGCCTCTGGAATGAAGCAAGGCGATTCTGCAATTGCAGAATGCCAGCGGCTTTATGGGAAAGAATGGTACTCAATCTTGAGATGTAGTCATCAAGCTGGTTTCCTGGCTGATCTGCTTCAACCAACAGCTTCATTTCCTGCATAACAAAATCAAATATGTCAAGCTAAATCCAAGGATATTTCATAGATATCAGGAAGCACCACTGACCTCTTTTACAATGTCAATTGTCTCCTCCACTGTTTTCTGATGAGCACTTACAAGATCTTCTTCCTCCTGATGGAAGAAAACCAAATTACAGACTGACAAGAGAAAAGAATACAGTTCTCATCATCGGGAAATGCAGTTACCTTCAGAAGAGCACTTAAATCTTGCTCTGGATCTAAGCTGTCATCAAAATCTGCCATGTCCTTCCATTTTGTTTGGGGCTCAGCTTTCCTCATCTTATCTTCCTTTGGTGGTACGTGAAAGGCCTCCTGCTTCACATTCTTCTTCCATGATGATGGCTTCTCAGGCTCATAGTACTCTTCTGAAAAATCAAAATCTTCTTCTCTTCCACTGGATACACGATCAATGTTATATGGCAGAGAACTTTCACTCTCCAATTGTTTAATCCACCCAAACCTGTTGTGCTCAATGGGAGCATCAATCATTGTCGCCTCCATCGTGGATGAAGTTGGCAATACTGAAGAAAGGGGAACAGTGGTTGACTCCCGTATGTTCAAAGTTGCCAAAAGAGGATCCTTCTTCGCGTTATTACCACCCTTTGAAAGACTCTTCACCCTGTAGCAAAACCATGTTAGTCCATGGAAAATGAAATTTAAAAAAGAGAAATAGACATAAACTGCAAATCAGCCTAAAATGCAAAACTGCCTGACCTATCAGCATATCTCAACGTGTTCAAAGTATGTTCGCATGATCCAGAGTTCGGTGAAATGCAAGAGATCATGACAGTGCGTGAATCACCAACAAAAGAATCCCGAAGAACTTCCGTTAGTTTACTCCCTCTGAAAGGAATATGACCTTGGTCACTGTCTAGTGCTCTAATGCATTCCTTCAATGCAAGCAAGCTTTTATTAATCTCAGCCCCTTCCATCCTGCGTCATCAAACGACAAAGGTTAATTATCAATCCACATCTGCATATATTTAATAACACAATAGTTAATTTGTTTGGACGCTAACAATAGTTGGAAGACAGCCAAAGTAAATCACACCTTGTTTGTTTATCATTATCAGTAGTATCTGCACCACGTTCACTACCAGCAAGATCTATGAAAGAAAGCTTGCCAACAACCCGCGCAGGTTTGGACTCACTGCCATCAGCTGACTTCTTAATAGCCAGTTGAAGTATGGCATGTGACCTAGAGGATTCCTCATTCGCGCCGGTTGTGCCTGTACTCCTAGTAGCATTCCCTTTCTCAATGAGGTCCCTTATTAGGTCCACACTTGAAACTCGATACTCTTGTAAACCCACGATGCAAACTTGTTGTTTACCATCCTCTCTCATGCAAAGTTTTCTACAAAGAAGAGCAATTTGATCAGGCAAATGAACATCCAGACTACAACACTTGATAACTAAAAAATGACATTAAAACCAACCTTCTGTCATTGAGGAGATCAAAAAGTTTCCCTCCATATATCTCAAAGAAACTAACAAACAAATGAAAACCTTGGTTGCGATATGTATGATGCATTAATCTCAGTATATCCTGAGATGCTTTGATGGGCAGTGGCTGCATGGTGAAAGTTTTCCCACTCCCTGAATGGCATAGTCAATGCAAGCTTGATTTAGAATTAACACTATGAAAAAGAAAAAGACAGACAGATTGTAACAAATAGAAGGAACACACGATCACACACAAAATGGTTCATAAATTCACAACTGTAAGAACTCTGCAAAGAGTAATCATTGTTGTTAAGATTTCGGGATAACAAAGATAACAAATGAAACCAACAACAACAACATAGCCTCAGTCCTAAATTAGTTGGAGTCTATATGGATCAAACTCTTCCATTGTACTCAGTTTAATGCAATTGATGGTGAGCTTTCCAAACCATTCAGATCCCTCCTAATTAATGCATCCCAAGTAAACTTCTACTACCCCTACCTCGTCGAATTTCTTCAGTTCTTATTAAGTCAAGTTTTCTAGTGGGGCATTTTAGGCCGTCTTTGCAGGTGACCAAACCACCACAACGGCTCTTCCCTAATCTTTGAGTCAATTGGTGCTACTCCTACTTGTCTTTGATTTCTGTATTTCTTATCATATCTTCACACATCAAAGAAGAATATTTTTAACAAGTGCAAAATATTATAAAAAGACGGAAAAGTTTGCAGTTACTGTCACTTAAGGTTTATTGACCAACAGCACAGCAAGAAAGCACCAGCCATACTGTGCATACCAATTTTTATAGATGACCAAACAAAAGTGACTAATAAGGTTTCAGTCAGGAAGTTATTAAAAATGAACACATAAATGATAGATGCCATATGGTAACTAGTAAGATGCTGACATCAATATTATAGAAAAATAAATTTAAATATTCAAAATTTTCAAACGTCAAAAATGCCTAAAAACCTAACCATGCCAAGAGCAGTATGTTGAACAATAAGTATTTTTGTGGTTTGAATGGAAAATCATTAGTCCTACATCAACTATTAAGAAAAGGCGAAAGGGCTTCTTTGTATGGAAACACGCTCACTCGCATTGATAAGGTATCTATTTGGTGGAGCTCAATGCACATTATGAAGTGGTACGGAGCATAAAATAGTATATATTTAATATGTTACTCATAAGTTATAACCAAAGAATGGCATAGGCCTTAGGCCTTGGGCGCCTTAAAATATTATATATTTAATATGTTACTCATAAGTTATAACCATAGAATGGCCTTAGGCCTTGGGCATCCGTATGGCTTTGGCTTTCAAATACTACTAATACTAATACAACAACAACAACAACAACAACAACAAAGCCTTTGTCCCAAATTAATTGGGGTCCTCTACATGGATCGAGCACTTCCATTGTGCTCGATTCAGTGCAATTGATGGTGAGCCAAATACTAGTACTACTAATTATTTTAAATTTAATAATAAGACATCAGTAACTGGCTTCCTTCTATTAAAAAAGTTTATTAACTAACGAGTAGTGCTATTTGGACTCTTAGAGTCCGGACTCCTAGGGAGTTTTTGAAAATTTTTTATTTCAAAGTCATCTTCAAACAATAATGACTTTGAAATAACAATTTATAACTCTCCTTTGATATTTGTAAAAATTTCAAAAACTCCCTTATGAATCCGGACTCCAAGAATCCAAGCAAATTTTTTGTTAACTAATTAAACCATTTTATTTTGAAACTCCAAAAGTTGCGATCATTAGAACAGATGCAAGTGGATTTCGAATACACACACACACATATTGTCCTTTGCAAGATTAATTATTGATAAATCCCATTTTTCATACATAGATATTTCTGTAGGAGATAAATAAATCAGTTCGAGAGAATTTTGAATCAGATGACTTCTTTTTATTCAAAAGGTTTCCCAGTTGTATCCTTAGGACAAATCTTTGTTTAATTCAGTCACCATTGAAGAAATTTTTGTCTCAAGACATTTTAGAAATTACAATCCTCCATGTTCGAATTTATTTAATTTTTGTGTAGTTTAATTTTTGTTATGAATTACATAATTTCATTAAATTTATTGTGTTCATGTATTACACAGCATTGCATGTTGTTGTTTAGGGTTTAGGGTTGTCATGTAGTTTCCAACACAGTAATAAAAAAGTGGTATTACTTATTGAATCTTGCAATAGTCTTGTCGTCATCATCATATGCACACATTCAAACACACTCAAAATTAAAAAGATTTTCAAGTTGAAAAAAATGAGAATGAAAATGAAAACATAGACTGGAATCGAGTATTGCAACCAGAATTCTTACAATATAGTGTAATAGCAAACTATCTCAATACTGCAGCCAAAAAATTCAGCAACAAATAAAGACAAGGAAGTTTCTAGAAAAATAAATAAATGAATATATATTTGCAGTGCTTGGTCCCATTGACGAGCAAAGAAAATAAAATAATAAAATGAATGAGAAAACCAAAGCTCCTGCCATAAAGAGAATGTAAAGAACAATAAAGCACGAGCAGGAAAAAAAAATCATGTAGTTAAGCAAATTGAAACTAAAGGACAAAGATCACAACACCAAACACAATTGCTGTAAGAAAAGGTACGGATTTGCAATCACCACAACAATAAATAGCACCTAATCATGTCTTTTCAAATGTGAACCATAATAAACAAAAATATACAATTGATTAGGCAAAGATTCATAAAGAATCTCAATAGTGTCTTAACATTTCCAACTCCATGAAACTCAATAACTTGCCTGTTTGTCCATATGCAAAACAAGTTGCTTTGGTCCTCTGAAATATTGCTGGAACAACAGGCTCCACTGTCTCACGATAAACCTAGAAATTAAAAAGAATTACTGACATTAAGAAATAACTGTCCACTTGGTATATAAAATAACAAATTGAGTTCTCTTTCTGTGACACTCACTTCATCATTTGAAACCTCCTCATCCAGCACTGCATCAAAAACAAATTCATGTTTTTCGACATACTCTGTCAAATCGACCTACAAAAAAAATGAAGATTTAAGCATTTAAATATCCAAGTTATTCTGAAAATTATTCATCTGAGCTGACTTAGCTCTCAGAAGAAATTACAATTTACCGTACAACCGAAAAGGTAATGGAACTTGAACAAGTTGATGGCCCAAATGTTCAGGCAAAGTGAACATCTAAAGAAACTATGGTTCTAACTAGATTAGGGTTTTATCTAGAAGGAAAGTTCTTTATCAAGGTCTATGAGCCCTAGACAGAGGCTGTCAAAATTAAAATCCAGCGAGCCAAATTAAGAATTCCAAGAGCATGACTTAAAATATCTTCTTCCAATTAGAAGGAAACAAAAATAATGGAAGGATGTGAGCATGTACACTTCATAAAAAAAAAAAAAAAATGTACACAATTTACCCAACCATAAACTTAGCTGATGTTAGCCCAATATACTAGATTATAGGAAATAGTGATTGGCTTATTACAAAAAACTGTACACATTGATGATACCAGATTGGACCCTTCTAAAATTAACTTAACATGTCCTATCCACAAAAACCAGCTGATTTAATTTTGTTGATACAAACTACAAGGTCAGAAAGGAAACTATCCTCCCAATAGCTACAAGCATAGTAGCTTACACTCATTGACAACCATTTAATTAATACCAAGGAAAAGCATTCGTTATAGTTCTCTACTGTCTTGAGAACCCTGATGATTTCCATGGTTTTCAACTGATGCTAAACAAAATAAAGAAGTATGCCCACTAATGGAGGCAAAGAGTATGGAGTAGAGACACAATCTTGTTTGGGATAAATTTTTGCAAGATTTCTAAGGTGCTAATATTTTTCAAATTTTTGCAGGTCTTAATGCACCCAATAACCTGTACTTGCATAGAACTTGAGGCTCCAAATAAGAGAATGAAGAGCCTAAGGATAAATGCAAGGTTGTAAAATAACACACACATAATAATATCATAATATCCTGCCTCAGAAATGCAAGAGTAAAACCTGTGCAAATTTCCTCCACATGTCACATGGAATTCAGAATTCAGATTTAGTTCAACAGTTCAACCATCAAAAATACAAGAGTATTTTTAGAACAATCTTTCTCAAAAGGAAGGAGACAAAAGACAGGTAGAAAGATAGGATTTGAGGCTTTTCTAGATGCTATACTTTGACACCAGTCGGAAACTGCAATTTCAGAATGTCCAAGGCAATCCCTTCTCAAAAGAGGAAAAAAATTGTAATTTTTTTTTGTTTTATATCAAGGACGGGTATAGTGGGAAGCCCATAAGTAGAATGCATGACCTTAGATATATAAATAAACGTACAATAGTCATCAAAAGGTTTTCCTTTCTCAATATTTTATTGGCTTAATTGGTTAAAATATCCTAACCTTTTACACCTTTTGTCATTATATCATAATATTTTTGAATTTGTTATTATATCCTCACCTTTCTACATTGAAGAAATTATATCCTAAGTCACTTTTTACTCCAAATTTGATGATGTGGCACCTAAATAATAACTTTAAAAAGCCACCTCATCATCTATAATTACTAAAATTATTACTTAATTTATTTTTTAAGTACATTAATTAAATGTTACCTCATCAAATTTAAAGTTAAAAAGTGAAGTAGGATGCAAATTTATCAATGTAGAAAGGTTAGGATATTTTAACCAATTTGGCCTATTTTATTCTTACGTAAAATTAGTCAATCACAAACAAATGTATCTCATTGCACATTGTCGAGAAATATCAAGAACAATAAATAACAAATATCCATTATGCTCAGAGGGAGAACTAAGGACCTAAAGATCCCAAAAGCATTGGTTCTCATGACCAATCCATTTAAATATACAGATCTTAGAGTATAAACCTTAGAAGTGGAATTTGCTTTTCAAGATTGCAACAATAAAAGAAAATATATAAATATCCCTAATACTGCTATATCAAACAAACCGACCCAAACAAATTTGGGATTGAGGCTTTTTGTTATTGTTGTTGTTGTATGGAAGAAATGAGGAGTGCAACAGGTGTAATATGTTATAGAAATATACCTATCAAGTTAAAAGGAAAATTTTATAGGACCACAATTAAACTAGCTATGCTCTATGGAAGTGAATGTTGTGCGGTAAAGCAACAACAATTACATAAAATAAACGTAGCAAAAATGAGGATGCTTAGGTGGATGTGTGGTAAAACTTGTAAAGATAGAATAAGAAACACATAAATTCAAAGAAAAGTAAGAGTAGCGCCAATTAATACAAAGATTAAGGAAGGGCAGTTGCGGTGGTTTGGACACCTGCAAAAACAGCCTACAAATGCACCCATTAGAAAACTTGACTCAATAGAAACTGACGAAATTCGACGAGGTAGGGGTAGACTAAAGTTAGCGTGGGATGCATTAATTATGAGGGACTTGAATGGTTTGAAATGCTCACCATCAATTGCACAAAATCGAGCACAATGGAAGAGTTTGATCCATGTAGCCGACCCCAATTAATTTGGAATTAAGGCTATGTTGTGTTTTTTGGAAGCATCTTGTTTGTGTGTGCATGTTTACAAAATTGACTTTGGATTTTTCAAACTAAAAAAGAAGATTACACAATCGGGAGAAAAAATGTCATCCTGCCTTTTTTAAATTGGTTGCATTTTACAGAATATCATCTCATAATTAATAGCTCTGAAAATTCCTAGTATTGTTGCCCCTATTAGACCATTTGTGCTGACACTTTTAATTTCATATTAAATAAAAACAAGAATTTACATATCAATCACTGCAGGACAAAGAATTCTACAAATACACGATACACCAAGAAGAAATTATGTTAAGCTGCATTGTTAATGACTTCTTTAAGTGGTTGTTGATGACCCGGAAACATTTTCATCAAAATAGGGAATAAATAAAAACTACATGATTATGATGATGCTGTAAGATAGCAGAATTTAATATTTGGTCAGGCATGGTTCTTCTCACACAAAAAAAAAAAGGATATTAGGACAGGAATGGCTTAATTATCTTCAGATATAGCGCACTAAAAATCACAATTAGGTCCAGAATACTTTCATTAAGCACAAGGCACTGCTAAGGGGAAGATCTCAAAAAACTATAATTGGAACAAGGTAGCATGGTCAGAAAACACGGTAATAGCCCAAAAAATAAGAATTAATGGATCAACAAGAAGATGAAGATGAAATGCAGATCAGCAATGAAGTCAAGGAAACATATATATAAAATCACCTTCTGTTTCGTCTCATGAACGGTGAGCGAATTGGAGTTTGGCTCTATTGTGACTATGTCTTCCTCTTTTCTTGCTAGTTCCTTCTTATTAAGCGGTCTCTTGCGCACCTGCATTCGACTCATTATATTTATATTTATTACTTCAAAAAATATATGAGAGACTGCCTAGTCCCAATGAGGACATCACACTGCGAAGAAATTCACGGGCCAGAGCTGAGTGATTATGACCACAAGTTCCACAACTAAGAGCATGCCTCAATAACGAATCAAAATTTAATTTAGACAACAAAAAAAAAAACATCCTTTACAATAAAGCCGGCAAGAAGGAATTAAATTTAGAACACGACATACCACAACTTTGATTTTGGCAACAGCGGATTTCTCTTTATCTGCAGAGAAGCTCTTGAGAAGATTGTTATCCGGCAGACCACGACTCCTTACATTTGCTTTATTAATGAGGAATTGCTCAGAGTCATCGAAGCTCCTACCTCTAGCAGTTGGATAGAATGATGTACTGTCATAGGGCCCCGGAATGTGATTCATCTGTGTACATACCACGCACTCAAGCCGGTCAAGGTCTAATTAACATTCATCGAGGAATCACATAACTCTTATCAATGAGCAGAACAAAGAAATCCACACCAAAGCCCCCCAATTTTCACCAACAAATTGTTACAATCAGAAATTGAATGAAAGTCGCGCCAATAAAGTATTATATCAATTGAATGAAAGTTGCGCCACTGATTCCTCAAATGAAGAAACTTTGAATGAAAAAATAGGCACTTGGACCCCAAGAAAACATAAAGAAGAATTTTTTTTTTTTTTTTTGTTGACAATAAGTCGGAACCGCCTCGGCCCCTCCCAATTAAGGCCCAATGTGGAAGGAAAATGACGCAGTTACCGCGAAAACAAGGAATCCTTATAAGAACATCAAATCAAGCATTGATCGATTGAAAACTCCAAAAAAAATAATAGTATGACTACATTCAAACAGCACGAACTAAAGCAAGAGTGACCTCCGGAAGCAATTCAGTGTCAAGTGAATGTAGATCCAGTATCCCGGGGCTGAGCTCATTCGGCGACACCTGATCATCCGCAATCTTCCTCTGGCTCGACGACCGCGAGCACGCCGGTGGCGTCGACGGCTCCGAAAACAGCTCACTCCCTCCATTTCCCCCATTCCCGCCCCTCCCCGAGCTCCGAAACATCCTCGCCCCTCCGTAAAACCCATAGTCCTGCAAGAGATTCACAACAAACAGAGACAAACTCACGAAATGCGCATCGAGAAAGTACGATCTGCGCATGGGGTTGGGGTTGGGGTTGGGGATGGGACCTGGAATCCGGGGAGAGCGGTGGATGATGAGTGCAGGTGCTGGAGACCGTTGGATTGGAGCCATCGGCCGTTGGATGAGGAGTCGAGGAAGTTGTCCGAGTACTGTCTCTGGTGATGGACGGTCGACGACCCAGATCTCATCTGTCTCCCCACTGCGTTCATCTTCGATGATTCTGTTTTTGGTCCGTCGGATCTTGCTCGAGATCGCCGAGCGAGAGAGAGATTTATTGATTGGTTGAAAAACTGAATAGGAGATGGAGAGAGAGAGAGAGAAGTGGTTCTTCTTCTGCTTCTGCTTCTGCTTCTGCTTCTTCTTTCTTCTCTTTCTCTTACAGAGGGTTGGAGAGCTTTTGTTTTGTTTTGTTTTGTTTTGTTTACAAAAGAAATAAATTAAAAAGTTGAATAAATAATTTTTTATTTTTTATTACTTTTTAAAGCAACAATGGTTTTTGAAGTTTGAAAGAGAGACCGGGAGGAGGGGCACGTGCGAGGGAGTGTGGAGTGGCACGTGCGAGGAGGGTGGGAAAGCGACGACGCCGACGAGGAGTGGGGGGTGGTAGGACTACGTGGGGCCTACTTCAATTTTGAACTGAGACCTCACTTTGCTTGGTTCACATGGTGGGGACACGGGTAGGAGGAGTGGTGTTTGTTCGGACGGTTCAGTCGTACAGGGAGGGATATACGGTTGTGGTCGACTCGAGCCATTTAGGTGCACCAGAACCTGACGTTCGGCCACGTGTCTGGGTCGACTCAGCGATCAACTTAATAAGAGTAGGTTGCAGCTTCAATTTTAAATTTTTACTTTATTTACCCTACTTTTTACTTTATTTAACCTACTTTTAATCTTAAAATTTTAAAAATACCCTTACTCACCCCATTATCCATATCTCATTTTTGAAAAAGTGTCGTTGACGGTTTCAAATGAACTAAGTCGATATCTCTAAAGAGGTGTCGACACGCAAGGTCAACATCTCTAACGAGGTTCCTGACACACAGGACCAATACCTCTTTAGAAGTATCGGCCAACTCCAACTAATAATGTGAAGATAACTCGATCTTCGTGGGTGACAAAGGGATCCAGTCGAAACTTGTGTGTCCAACCCTCTAAAGGGGCATCAGCTTTGTTCGTCTGACACCTCTTAACAATTGCCGATCTTGTAAGTCCGAAACTCACAAGCGACCAAAATGAACAAAAAAACTTCAAAACTTCTAAAAAACACATGAAAATGGTAAAAAAATAGTGAGTTTTGCTTGGGATCGCTTAATATTTTCGATTCCATATAAACTTTATACAAAAAATGCAATATTCAAGCTTCAAACCGAAGTCCTAAACTTAAAAACAAATTCACAAACAAAAAGATTCAAAAAGAAAAAACAAAATTCAAAACAACCTCGAAATCAACATTAAAAGAGATGATGAATGCATTAACGGCGTCGAATTCATGTGGTTTTGTTTGGATTTCGTCATATTTGAGTTGTTGATAAGTACGATTTGAGAGAGAGGTGAGTGGGGTATGAGTGAGTGAAAATCCCTTTATATAGAGAGGTAGTTTGGTAATTTCACAAAATTAAGGTCCTTTTAACAAAAAAATAGGGTTCTTTTAGTCACTGTCTAAGAGTATCTCTAATGCAAAATGAATATTATGGATAAAGGTTTTGAAACCTCTATTAAATAACAAAATTGTTCTAGTAAAATATAGTAGTTTTCGATGCGTAACACGTAGGGTGTGTATCCCGAGACGCATACAAATGGCTCCCAAAGCCGATGTACGTTTGGGGTGTCCGTTTGATGATGTCAAAAAACATTTTTCTTTATTAGTAAGTGGTATATTAGTAGTAGAAAAATTAATAGATTCTCCCTCCCTTATTATCTCCATCAAATAAACACATTGCACGTTATCATTGATAATTGTGCAAATCTTACAGTTGTACAGAAGTTGCTTCCTTGAAATCAACCTCTTGATTTGTAACCATGATTGTACGATTGAATGAAATATAAATATAATTTTCTTATCAAAAAAAAAAACCACCTGCTTTTTAACATATGATCCCGCATCTATTTCACGTTTTTTTTTTTTTTTTGGTCAAATGCATCTATTTCACACTTAAAGATACTTTCACAAACCATTTCTTTTTTATTAATTGTCACTCGAATCAACTTGTAAGTTGTAATTGGTCCCTGCGCATCATTTCTCTCGCAAGGCTTGCATTAATTTGTTGTGGAAAAATTGATACGTAGTCGGACCCCACGAGCGCCTGATGATGCATTGATAGCTTCTGCTTCTCTATCTTTTCACATTTTAGTTGACCAGCAATTGGCCTTAAAATAGGAGTTGAACGGAATTTGATATGGAAGTACAAATCTCAAGACGTAATCCAGCGGCCCAGAGCAAAGCAATCTCATTAAAAAAACGTTATGCTTGATAGCGTATCACTTATTGATTTCTTTTTCAATCAAAAGAGCGGGAAATGGAGATTTTGAGTGCCGTGAATCCGCTTTAGGCCAGTTAAGACGTCAAAGGACATACGCATACCAATGCACGTTGGATTTGCTCCGAAACAAGCACATCTACAACTGTGAGCACTTCGAGGCATACCCTACAGTTGTGTGATGTTGGGCGACAAGAGGAACAATTAATAAATAGAAAAAGACCGGACAGTGTCTACTAAGCGAACATGAGATGCCACGTGTCGACCACACAGTGGGCACGACGATATTAATTTATAGACATTTTCAAACCTTTTTCATACGTCATCATATTTGGAGATTTGATTTTGCGTGAATGGTGTCTTCGTCTTTAATTTGGAGTTTTGGACAAACCCTACTTGAATTCATTCAATAAGTTAGGTGGGGGTGGTGCTGCATTAATTTAGATTTGGACATTTTTTTTTTCAATTAGTTTTGTGTATGTACTAACCTAGTCAGTGATTTGTGATTGATTTTACAACCTAGTTTTGTGTCGTGTCGAGAGATTATTGAGGGCATAAGGTAATAAAGACTAAGGACAAATAAATTCCAGCTCTATACAATGAGTAATATTAATGACTTGGAGACCCATATTGGATATTGAGATTAAGCAAAATATTATTCAAGTTATGGTTGCCATTAATTGCCATACATTTGAAATTAAAAAAAGTTTTGAGATACATCCAAATAGTTTGAGATGTATTATTCTACGCCAAGCCATACACTTGAAGATACATGTATGCACGTCTTGAAATGTATTACGAGATCGAGTGAGTTAGTTTCTAATCTCAATGTGATTTGATAGGTCCATATAAATTATGAGTAACAAAATGTAATTATGTTGGACCAAAAAAAAAAAGAAACAAAATGTAACTATGAATCTACATGATATGTGTGAGCAACATTATGAAAAAGAACAGATAATCCTATGGCTTTCCAGCTTTATTTTGTCTACAATTATAGAGGGGAAAAACCGAAAAAGGAATAGGCGAACCAATTAATGTTGTACACTTATTTTTGGTATAAAATGTCATATATTTTTACAATTGGTTAAAGTGGATTTTTTTAACCAAGAGAAACAAAACCATAAATCCCAATTTTTTATTTTTTCTTTTAATTTCCTTTGTGATTCATGCATAAACCATCGCCAATCTTCTATCTGATTGGAGGTGGTTCCAATAAGAGTGTTTACTACATGTTTTTCCTTCAATAAAACACAAATATGTTTAGATATGAGAGTTTCAATCTTACAACGATTGTCAGATTCATCATTAGAGTCACCACTTGCTCCCCCTCCACATGTGCATCTATCATCATTCAAGTCCATCTCCACTTCTATCGCACTTGCGTGGATCTGCGCTTACAGTTGTTGGTTTAATAGTTTTATTAGGTTATCTTTTTCAATAAGTATTTGTCTTCCAATGTTGGAAGTTTGTGTTTGTCTTCCCTTAATGGAAGTCTTTATTTGTATTCCCTTGTTGGAAGTTTTATTTTTCGTTTTGGTCTTAATATGCTTATGTATTATTGAATTTCATGTGTTTGTTAAGAGAACAATCATTGATTGTCAAATTGTTCTATTGTTATAGTCGTAATTTCTCAAAATCAACTCTATGACAATTTAATGTTCTTATTAATAATTAGGATTAGCGAATCAATGTGTTTTTATCAAAGTAATTGATTATATTTCTCATCATGTTATATCGAATGTATTGAATCATCATGATTAATAAAATTTATATTTTACTTAAAAAAAGAAAATAAAAAAAGAAAATATATTTTTTTAAAAAAATCAATTAATTAGAAAGGGAATTGCCGAACACGAGGGGTTTAGGGCTTAGCGTTGTAGATTATTTTTTATCCAATACCAACTAAATGGATAGCTCATTGACTAATTTGATACAAGTTATTTGAATTGGAAGTTCCAGTCCTAAAGGGGCAGAATGATTACTTATAAATATATATATATATATATATATTGTCCACTCACATTAAGGTTACAAGTGGGGTTGGGCAGGGTGAGGATTGAAGTTATTGTTCCTGTCCCTATGGGGTGCGGGTGGGATTTATTCTCAAATTCCTTGTGGAGAGACTTTGTAGCCCCATTCCTCATCCCGCGATGATCTCGCGTCCTATCAATTTTGTAAAAAAAGTCTATTTTGCTCTTCACTTCTTGGTTGTTTTGTCGCTTAACTACTTTTTCATTTATTTGGCAAACTATTTTTCTCAAATTGAAGGATTAATTTCATTTATTTTTTATATTATTACATAAATTGAGTTACAAAATACTCCAAATTAGTATGCAAATATATTTAAATGAGGTTCTATATATAATTTTATATATATTTATGATACAATATATAGTGGGATTGGTTTATTGGTAAAAATAGGTTTTATGGTTGGAGATCTTGAGTTCCATTCCATACATTATTATATGTTTTTTTTTGTAGAAATTACATGATTTTTTAGTAACAACATATAATGAAAGGTTTTATGCATAGAGCGGGGCGGGAGGCAAGGAATCCTCGCTTAGTCCCCATGAGGTTGAAAGCATAGGGAAATACATGCGGGACCGAGGTACTCACCTGGGAGCTTGAGTCTACTATGCGATGATAGTAACCCCACTTATTTGTTAGTAAGTGTTTAAGTTTTACTTTAAATTTCGAGATGAAATTTCACCTAGTTGGAAAGAACTGTAAAGGCCCAAATTTAATTCATCATTATTAATGATGTCTGCAGACGTGGCTGATAGCTCAGATGATTGTGGGACCCTCAAAGAAAGCTAGAGCGCGTATGGAGTTAGGTAAATAGTTATTGTGTGTTGATTTGTCTAATTTGCGATGTTTATGTTGAAATATAGTAAATGACATTGCGATGTATTATGTACACTGTATTGACGTGTGAGACTGTGAGATATGTATTCACCTCGAAATGTGTGTCAATACGGGTACCGGGTAGGCTAAAAAGCAAAATAATAGATCGAGGAATTAAATATACATGAAATGAATTTAATGAAATAAATAATTATTATTAAATGCATATTCGAGGTTTAGTAGCGCGGTAGTACGCGTATGTAGCGTGTTGTGACGTGAAACGAGGCATCAGAACGTCCAAAATGCGATTTATTATGTTGTAAACAAAGGAGAGTGTCGTATGTGAGTCACAAATTGGGCCATAAGGGATGGAAAATGAAATGAATGTGAACCAAGAGATGGTCTTGGAATTAGGACGTGATGGATATGCATTGTGTTGGGAAATGTGCCCTAGGTCAATCCATTAATAGTCTTTATGAATACATTTTGTTAATAAGATCTATGGGTATTTACAGAAATATCCTAAATGTCCTTAGTCGATTATTATACTGGGAACTATAATGAATTAAGACTAGTCTGAGTCTTGATTGATGATCATACAATGATCATACGTATAGGAATACGAATCAAGATCATGAGTACTTGTTAGGAAACAAAGTACTGGACCGACCTGCTATGAGAACATCACATGGGTTAAGTCATAGTTGTTTCTCATGATTTGTATATTATTCAGTCTTCTGACTTGAGATTACCAGAGACTTCAACATTAGAAATACAGTGATTTGACGCAATCAAACGTTGTCTTTAACCGGACAATTATAAAGGTTGTGATTGGTTACTGTGTGAATAATGTGGTGAAGTTGTGTAATCGAGATAGAATTTGTCCCTCTCATATAGAGAGAGATATACAGTGGATCCCTCGATGTGTTAGACTGTTAAAAGGCATAGTCTAAGTGAATTGATATTGATCAATGTCACTTTGATATTTTCAGTCTACCTAGAGATCGAGACTAGTACGATTGAACATATTAGATGACAATTCCATGCCTTATGTTTGATCAAAAGGATATCGTGTGACAAAAGGATGTTATATACACTATTGATTAGGTTGTATCGATTTGATATTCGTACAACTTGGGTGGTCATAATGTCTTGCTAGAGGCCGCTTATAACTTGTATGACGATCCGCCCCTGACCTAGGGTCAAGTCGCCCGACCCAAACCGTTACCTAAACCCGATAACTAAACCAGGCTCAAATAACGGCTTGGCATGCCTATATAAACCTGCAGAATAATCAATCTAACAAGATATATGGTAATAAGAGTATGAAAGATAATCATAATAAAACCATATTATCTTGTATATCATAATAAAATCTATCATCTTTAATATTCAAAAGTCTTATACAACTTCATAATAACATTATAAAGGTTCAAAACTACCTATTAACTAAGTCTTAAGTTATAACCCACGTACGAGGTTTACAAAACGATCAATATTAACAATATACTAATATTATACGAGGCTCACATGTAAAGGAACTTCAAGATAGATCATTTCCCTTGCCTTTCTTGTCTATCGCGCTGGTAGATGGACCTGTGGGGTAAAGTGAGGTGAGCTAAAGAACCAACGGTGCTCAATAAGAGGAAAGACTCGCTCAAACATTAAATATGCAAGTACTACCTAGTACTCATGCAAGTTCTAACATGACACCAAATCCATACTCACAACACATCATGTAAAAGCCGAATAAATGTAATTCATAACCAAACATAAGTATACAAATGAACACTTGATTAGGTACGAGTATAGATATTGTTCATGTTCATCATAGTTATGGAAATAAATTCATTTTCTAAGAAGAAAACTTATAAGTAGACTTTCCATTACCAAACTAATCATCATGTAGTCTAAATATCAATATTTCATGTCGTAATTCGTCCACCATTATATACATAAAAGTATGAAGATTTTATAACACATGATAAACATTCCTTCATTTCATGCATGATCATATTCACCACTCTTCATTTATAAAAATCTACACATGACATACATAGAAAGTCAAATAAAAGATTTAAATGAAATGCGATAGATATATACTAATATAGTCCGTTGTTTCATTCAATGCGAACTAGATATTGGTAAGGATCCGGTGACCGAATCATCTACTTTTAGGTTGGTACAATAACTAGTGGAAATGCAATGGTCGTTGCGCCCTCTAAATAATGACACCAAAACAAAGGTAGTTTTATCTAAGCCGTCACCGCTACACGTCTCAAAGAACCATCAAGTAGCAAAGGATGGAACTTCAAACCCTTACTCTCGAATGGTTCACCTTATGCATTCTATTAGTCAAGTAAAACCCTCGGTGGTTAACTACCACAATCATTCTAGGGCGTCCAAAATATAGACTACTTGCTAATTTGGCATACGGTGGACCTCCACAAACATTCTGGGGCATCGAATAATATGAAAGGTAAAACAGTGCATTCACAATTTCATAGATAATAGAGATTCAAACCAATATCACGACGCAACCCATACCCGAGTCATTTTATTCAAAACATGAATTCCTAATTATCTAATAGTCAAGCCATATTTAATGCACGAGCGAAGCTCCCCACTTACCTGGACCCGTTGTAATACCTATACCGACTCCTCGCGCGTTTGGGGTTCCCGAGTCATTCTATTCAAAACATGAATTCCTAATTATCTAATAGTCAAGCCATATTTAATGCATGAGCGAAGCTCCCCACTTACCTGGACCCGCTGCGATGCCTATACCGACTCCTCGCGCGTTTGGGGTCCCACGTGAATCGCCTCGCGAATCTAAGCAATTCATACGACACTACATAAAAATTTCACTCAATTTAAAGTTGAGTATTTTAATTATTAATTTATATTTGGGGACCCAATGGTGTGGGACAGGCCCATCGTAGTTTTATCCTATTTTATTTTATTTTATTATTATTATTTTTTATTTATTATTTGGTCCCTGTTTGGTTGAACAGGGACCAATTGGTCCCTGTTCGGTTGGCCAGGAGCATTCCAGCCCCTGGTCAAACCAGGTCAAACCTCCCAGGGGTTGACTAGCCCCTGGAATAGTCCAGGGGCCTGTCCGCTCCTAGGGAAGAAACCAGGGGCAGACGCCCCTGGCGTTACGGGGTGGGGGAAGCAAAAGCTTCCCCCCATCCTAACCCTCGGATTTGGGGACCCCTCCACCGTGGCTGACTAGCCGCGGTGGCTATGGTGGTGGTGATGGAAGAAGTGGGGTGGCTATTGCCACCCCCTTCTTCCTCACGGTTACATGGGGTGGCAAGAGCCACCTCACTTGCAGACGGCGGCACCGCTGATCTTCTCCGGCGGCATCCTGGTGGCGCCGCCTCCCCCAGTCCGGCGGCTCCTCTAGGAGCCGCCACCCCCCCATCTTAACCTACAAACAAATAACACAAACAAGAAAAAGAAGAAGAAGAAGAAAGAAAGAAGAAAAATAACAAGGGATTACCTCTCCTTGGTTGGTGTTTCCTCTTCCTCTTCTCTCTCTCAAACTTATAGAAAATAACAAAAGGGGTGACTAGGGTTTGCAAACTATACTTATATAGTTAGGGTTTTAAAGTAAGGTTGTATACAACCTTGTTATTTTACCAAAATGCCCTTATGAGCCTCCAAATCCCTTACATCCACTTAACTCTTGTTAGGCCCAATATTCATTTAATTTAAGCTATACTTTTCACCCTTAAACAATTCACAAAGCACACTTGCACACATTCAGTATTGAAAATCACTAAATTACCCTCGAGTCGGGTCAAGTAGAGTTCGGGTCGTTACAACTTGTATACCAAAATATGTTTTGGTACACTGCCAACGTTGTATGAGCATATTAGGTTGCACACTAAGAATAGTTTTGCGAGATTTTAAGATGGTTCAGAAAAAACGAATTTTATATGATAAAATTCATGACAAACATCCTTGTAATGTATTACACTTATACTTCTTTAAGTAGGGGTATATGTGTAATTTACTTAATCGTCTATATATAAGGGTTGTATAAATAGACGCTTTGAGTTAGAATACACTAACGAAACATTAAAAGGCCGAAACTCTATTTTCGTTTTAGAAACGACTAAGGGTTTTTAGTATGCTCTGGATCGTTTTGGAGAGAAACAAAAAGGTTTGGTATTTTCTCGAAGCTAGCACTTCAAATCTCGGACGCCGTTCGTGTGTGGACTACTTATAGAGGGCGTTCGTCGTTGGCAGCACCTTAAAGATCGATTAACCTTCAGAAAGGTATATTGCGACTGAGGTATGATTAAGTTTTCATAGTTTAATCGTTTTTAATGGAATTAGATTCAGATTCTGTTGGAGTTTTTGTCAAAATTGTTTTGTAATCTCCGCTGCGGATGAACCCCAAACACCAACACATTGTTGATATATATGAATTGACTAACTCACCCCCACCACCTTTTCTTTCTCACCCACACTTCAAATTCCAAAATTTGAGAAACAAAGCTAGGGTTTGTGATCCTTTTGTGGTGATCTGAGGAGCTTGTGGTTTGAAATCAATCAAAGCAAGGTGAGATTCATGTTCACCTCCACTTTCTCTTCCTTTTGTTGTCTTTTTGTGCATGAATGTTGAATCCAAGATGGGGTGTGTGGATCACTGGTCTTGGTGTGGTTTTCAGTGAGTTTTAGTAATGAATTTAAAGGTGTTGTTGTTGGTTAAGTGTGGTTTCAAAGTATGTCTAGATTTCATGAATTTGGGTTTTGGAAGTTTCATGTAATTTCGTGAATTTAATGAATTATTGTGTATGAATTGTTGCCTCTTGCTTTTGAGAAGTGTTGTGAGTCCCCAACAAGGTAATGATGAGGTCGACAGCTTTGGGGTTGGCCATGGGGTGAGATTTCAGCAGAGCTGAATTGCTAGAAATTGACTACCCAATGTGTTGGGTAATCTGGGCAGTGGTTGGAAACGATGAGCCTCCAGCGCGCTGGGCCATCATCCAACGTGCTAAGTGTTCATCAGGGGTGTGATTTATAACTGTTTTGGTTGTTTTTGGTCTAATGCCTATACCAATCAACCTAAAATGCATCTAATTGACTAAAAATCAATGATAAATGGAAATATGTCATTTCGGACGGTAATTTGGATATCAGGGATTTGGTGAAACTGGACCAGGGTGTGGCGGCCCCAAAGTTTCCCAGGCGGCCCCGTGGTCAGCCACTTCCCTACCTCAGCACCTGAAGTCTCTATGCCACGTGTCTCTCTGCCTTCGGTCCAAGTAGTTATATTTGCTTTTTAATAATTTATAAGATTCACTTAATTTGTCATTTTAAAGAAATTAATAGCGAAAGAATTTAAAGTTTAACAAAATGCATTCATTTATATATATATATATATATATATAAGTTTTACTGATCAAACCTATAGTGGAAAAACCCAGCTGTACTGTGCATACAGACGATCAACTATAGTAGTATGTATACCAGTATAAGCGTGTATCTAGTTTTTCAACCCCAAAATATAATACAAAATATCAAAACATGATAATATCTACACACATACCAGCAGGCCTCGGCGTAGGCAAGTCAGATGAAATCGTCGATGATCCCCTTGCCCCTGCTAGTACTAGGATCTGCGCTCAGCCACCACAAAAGGCAGATGGCGAGCCCAGTAAGTAAAATACCAAGGAAAACCACCGTGCATAAATAATTAATGAAAATAATTAACAGAGCCAATAAGTAGTGTTGAATAAACATGCGAAAGGAAAGAAAATATGCAGACAACTGCTCAAAGCTAATAGCATGTATATAAACACATTGATAGACAAAGGGGTGTGAACACAGCCACTAAGTGTATACTAGGACCAGGAGCCCTGGTCGTGGCCCATATCTCCGACCCTACGACTGTATCCTAGCGGCAATAGCCTTATTGGGCTAATCAAACGCGTGAAATGGAGTCCAACTCGGGATACAATCTACCGAGTCCTAGATCACGTGCTACACACCTAGCCAGTGACTTCAACTACCCGTGGATACATAAACGAAACCATAACCATCCCAGTAGACATTTGACTCATAGATTTTCAAGGAAGTAAAGCACAATGGAAATAAATAAGTAAATGCAGTAGTGGTGTTCAGTTGGGTTTTACGTACCTCACGCCGTGCTCAAAATCCCAAAAAAATGCCCCCGGTCCGATCCCCGACTAGTCCCCGACTCCAACTATTGTCCCGTGACTCCTGAGATTTAATCCCGGGGTTCATTGATCAATTAAACTTGGTTTAATATCAATTAATCTCGATTTTTATGATTTAATTAAGGTTCAGGGGGTCATTAGCGCGCTAGGTTAGGTATTAGCGCACTAATTGATCTTCGTGCACTGTTCATGCACGAAGATCTAGATCTTCCCCAGAGGATTAGCGCACTACTATTCATCATTAGCGCACTATTGTTCATCATTAGCGCGCTACTATTCATCGTTAGCGCGCTAATTACCTTCTGCCTAGATTTTTCCAAAAATAAGAACTCTTCCCCAACTTGATTCAAATACTCCAAAACCCTCATGCAACATCCAATATATTTCAATATCATCGATTTACACTTCAAAACACCATTTTAAATCAGAAATTCCACTCAAATCTCAAATCGAAACATGCATGTTAGAAAAATGAAATCATTAAACACTCATCTTGTTGCCACCAATCCGATTCTAATAAACATAGATCATCAAAACTAACCTCAAAGTCCACAAATCTAGTAAAAACAGTGGAAATTGCACAAATTTTCGTTGAAATCATATATACCACAACATGCAACACTTCACACCAAAAATCCATGAATGGGTGAGTAGATTACCTCAAGCTTGTTGTTGATGTTCAAATCCAGCCTCTAAAACTCCCTAGCTGAGCTCCCTACACTGATTTCCTCCCTCAGAATCTGAAATTGTTGAGAATGGGTATGTTGTTTGCATGTTGGTGTGTTCGGTGGTATTTATAGTGGTAATATGATCTAAAGTGCACACGTATCTCAAGGTTGATCAGACGATCCCTGTTCAGCCTGTGTCACTCAACTCCTAGCCACTTTATCATGACACCTATTGCCTAGTTTTTGATCTGTTGTCAATCTCGAGGATCATCCAATGTGTGCTAATTTTCCAGTTCAAACTATAGGACTTTTTTCAATTCTATTTATCTCAACTCATACACTCTACCCAAGCCATCAACTAAATTCCATAAAAAATGCTAATTATGGTCCCACTATGCTCCCGACTACTCGGCTCCCCGTGCCCCGCGTCCGGCATGCTTTCCAAGGCGGTCCCACACCTAGTGTACCAATTATTCATTCATTTAGCCTATAGTCACATATGAATTTCTTTGCATTTAAACCCTCAACCATACTAATATAATATTGATTGAATTTTGTCTAACCCCAATGCCAGGCCTCACAGCTATAAACCCTTGCGTTGGCGTGTTCGTCGAACTAAAAACCCCAGCTCATAACTCGCCCGACAAGTATATTTAAAATGCACACCTGTGATAACTAATATATCATACCAATAATGATAAGGAAATATTAATGCATCACATAATTTAAGAACTCACAACAGTATACAGTCAGTATCCTAGGTTCGAGGTATCCTAGCCTATCCGCGACGTCCACGTGGCATTTGAGCTGGCGTCCTAATATGAAATTGATTAATTAACGGGTTAAAATTATAACGGGCGGTTACACGGGGGTTATTTATCGAGACACAGGGTGCGGTTCGAGGTGTGTAGTATCCCAAGTGGAATTTCTTGAGCATTTATTTATTTTGGCTTTTGAATTCAAATTATGCCTTTCAATATTCTATTCTTGGTTGTGGTGTAAATGGACAAACTTTGAGGCTCTCCCTCTGTACCATTCCTATGTGTATGTCCACTAGGCCATAACACGTGTGTAAGGATCTCGGTGAATAGTTCGACTCGAGAGTTGCGTCGAGGCACGTGTCGATGCGTCGTAGGTGTCATGCCGGCTATCAAGTGGATCCAGAAACTAACCTTGCTTGAGGGACACTCGCAGACAATGCTCTATGAAAGAGTCCAAAGTATGGCACTAGTCTGGCCCTAAGCTCTAGGAACACACATTGAACTTTCACTATTGTTTATCCATGCCATGATCACAGTTGCATGTATTTATTTTTTTGCATGTTTATTTAATAGATTTATTTAAATCCCAGTATTTACTTTCTAAAATTGCTCCCTTAATTTCCTTAGGAATACTTACTCTGGACTCGTCATCTGTCTTTTTGTGATGGCTTGAGTGCAGATCCGAGTATGAATCGTAGCAGGGCAAGCTTGCAGATAACTGTGATTCTGAGACATTGAGCCAAACTTATACATTTGTATGCATTTTGTTTTCACTTTGAGATTTGAGATTGTAAGACATTCTAGGACTGTACTTTTGATATTTTGTGACAGTTGAAGTTTATTCCTGTTAAATGATGATATATGGGTTATCCACACTAGGTATTCGAGCAAATGACATGATTTTGATGTTTAATATTTGATTTGTCATGTTTAAAGACTTCCGCTGTGAATTTTGAGGTTAAAATGATATTTTAATAGATGACTTGAGTTCTGTAACAATTTAAACTTAAATTGTTGTTCATTGAGGTTAATAATGATTTAAATGGTGGATAAGATTGAATGTGATACAACTGGCGCTAGTAGGCCAGGTTATGGATCCTCATTGGCCTCTGTAGAGGTTAATTGGGAAAATGTGTCGCTACACACCAACCCTACAGATGTGCATCAACTTACCGAGGGTTTTAAATATGAGCATCCCTGTGTCGCCTCTCTATAGTTTCGATGCCCCCATTGTTTTTTTTCCTATTGCCTCCACGATTACTCGTTGAACCCAGAGAAGCTCACGTGCATCATTCTTTAGCGAGAAAACCTTCCCATTTGAAGACTCTTGGATGTAAGCGCCGCTCTTAGAGAGGAAAATGATAGTGAAACCATTCCTTTCTATCTTGAAACTCCGCCACTCGCAGCCCTTCACCGGTTGGACGCCCGTTCTTGCCTCCCGCTGAGCTCTCCCATCAAACTGACCTCGATCACGTCCACCTTCGCGCGGATGTTGCCGCGCCACCTCGGTCCACTCGTCGCCGCATTGTTCGTCCAACGAGATATAATTTGTTGGGATTTACACAGGTATTAATTAGGCGTTTTCGAGCTCATCAATTCTTTGGTATTGATATTCTTAACATTTCTCTATAATATTGAACTCTGGTTATAGTTCTGTATCAAAAAAAAAAAAAACCTTTGGCCATAGGTTACATCTGCCTCTTTCATAATCGTTATAATATAAGTGTTTGCACTAGGGATGACTACAAAACCCCCACTAAAAAATTCAGACTTAATATGAAGGGAAGAAATCTGATGCAGTATAAGGAAAATCAAAGCTATCTTATGATTTATTAATTACGAGAGATTTAAATGGTTTGAAAATCTCACCATCAATTGTAATAAAATTGAGCTAATATATGAAAAAGTGTGATCTATGTAGTCGACACCGACCCATTTGGGATTGAGCTATATTGTTGTTCAACCCATTTGGGATTGATCTATATATCATTAATTATTTGTTAATTGATGATATTTAATTGTACTTATTGGACCTCTCTCGAAACCTATATAATCTTAGTTTTATTTTTTCCGCCTTAAGAAAAAAAGTGTTTTTATTTTTTATATTTTTATTTTTTTTATAGGAACGAGATCAACATTATTTTATATAGCCAAAAAAATGGTATATTCAGGGCAAGAAACATTGTGTTTCCCTAAAATAAAGCCTAGTAGTGCATGTAGATTTGTCATAAATTAATTAGTTAATGTCGGAGTCCTTCGTTTCTCGAATTTAATTCACTTGTGTATCTAAAGGACTTCGTCATCGTGCATCAAATGAAATGTATTATTTATCAAAAGTATGTCAACCATAATTTATAGGAGGTAAATATATAAGTTTATCAAATGCTCAACTTTTGACGTATAATTATTAAATAAATTGTGGTTCTGCAAAGGGAGTTGAGATGGCCGAGTTGGTCTAAGGCGCCAGATTAAGGTTCTGGTCCGAAAGGGCGTGGGTTCAAATCCCACTCTCAACATTTAAGTTTTTCGTATGTACTTTGGAGTGGCGATGAAAAGAACCCAACAATTGCTTGTCTACCTTCGATAAAAGGGTTTTTTACATACCATATAAAAACTTTTTTTCTCATTATACCATACTAATAGCTAAATGTATTATAATTTTATCAAATTATCTAACTACCCCTTCAAATAAAAAGTTTTTTACTTGTCACACGCCATTTACCTCTCTCAAATTATACTTACCAAAAATTAATCGAATCCAAGCAAAACCACATGGATATGATGATGTGAATGAATTCATTATCTCTTTTAGTGTCGATTTTGAGTTTTTTTTTTTTTTTTTAAGTCATTTTATTTGTGAATTTATTTTTAGGTTTAGTGTTTCGATTTGAGGCTTGAATATTGCATTTTGGGTACAAAAGTTTTGATGAAATCGAAAATATTAAGTGATTTTGAGCCAAATCCAATATTTTTTGACCATTTTCATGTATTTTTGGAGTTTTGAAGTTTTTTGATCGTTATGTTCGTCCGCGAGTTTCGGACTAACATAGCCAATACCTTTGAAGAGGTTTCAGCCGACTACAACTGATAATGCGAACTTGATTTCAGTGGGCGACGAAAAAATCTAACTGAAACCTCTTTAGAGATGTTGGTCCGATTCGATTGGCACCCTGAAGAGGTATCGGCTCTGTTTGAATAAAACTTTTCAGAGGTGTCGAGTATGTTAGCCCGAAATTCACGGGTGATTAAAACAATAAAAAAACAATAAACTCTTAAAAAATACATGAAAATAGTAAAAAAGATATTATGTTTTGCTCGGAATCACTTAATATTTTCAATTTCATCAAGACTTTTTGTACCCAAAATGCAAGATTTAAGCTTCAAATCGAAACTCTAAACTCAAAAATAAATTCACAAACAAAACGACTTAAAAAGAAAAAAAAATCTCAAAATCAACAATAAAAAAGATGATGAATGCACTCACGTCGTCAAATTCATGTGGTTTTGCTTACAAGGGTATTGGAATGAGAGTGGGGGTGGGGGTGAGGGTGATAGGGTACACGAAGTAAAATAGTGGGGTGCAATAAGTAAGGAGTATTAGGATGAGGGTAAGAGTGAGGGTGATAAGGCACACAAAGTAAAAAAAGTAGGATACAATAAGAAAGACTATTTTTAGAACTTCAAGAAAAAATTAGGGTACACTGAAGAGAAGTTGGAGTACACAAAGTAAAAAATTTAAAACTGTAGTTTCCGTTTAGCCCCTATTAATATGACCCGGCCACGGCCGAGAGGAATCCCGCTCTTGACATTTTAAAAGCTTTGGGTTTGGGTTTGGGTTTGGGGTTGGGTTTGGGTTTGGGCGCCAAACGCAAAATCTCAAACTTCGCTCTGCAAAATGGCGCAGGCAGCAAGGCTCGGCCTCCGATTGCAGAAGGAGCTCAAGCTCCTCCTCTCCGACCCTCCCCACGGCGTCTCCCTTCCCGCCATCTCCCCCGATGCCGCCGCAAGCTCTTCTTCGCCATCCTTGTCCACCATCGACGCCCGTAAGTGCTAATCAGTGATCTCTCTGTATGCTCAGTTTTGGGCGCTTTAATGAAGATGTGTTTGTTGTGTTTTGTTTTTTGTTCCAGAGATCGAAGGCCCCGAAGGAACCGTGTATGCGAAGGGGTTGTTTGGGATCAGGATTCAAATACCAGAGCGGTTACTTCCATCTCTGTTCATTTGTTTTTTTTTTTTTTTGGGATCGGATTTGTTCATTTTTAGGTTTTGGGGTTCTCGGTTGAATCCCTTGGTTTTTTTTTTTACTCTGTAGATACCCTTTTCAGCCGCCCAATGTTACGTTTACGACTCCGATCTACCATCCTAACATCGATAATGGAGGCCGGATTTGCTTGGATATTCTCAATCTTCCGCCCAAGGTCTCTCCTTTTCACTCTCTCTTACTTACAATAACACTTTTTAGATGGATTGTCCAAAAATGAAAAAAAAAAAAGAAATAGAGTACTTTCAGATCATGGTCGGCAATTTGGGAGAATTAGGCAGTTAGGTTGCTTTTTAAAACTCTTCTAAATCTTGCTGCCTAATTGAAGTTGGCGCGATGAAAACTCGCCGTCACCTGATTCTAAACACTTGAATATTTAAGGTTTGTGGTGTCAGACCATTTCCTGGTTGAGTTTCTGTTCTAGGTCTGGGTTCTTGTGGTAATGCTTTGGCTCAAAGGGTGCAGCCCTTGTTATTAGTTTGGCTAAGAAGCTGTTTTAAATGGACCGACTTAATTACGACGCCCTCAACTCCAACATGAGTCGAACCCCAGCCTTTGTCAATTGATGCGTCATCGTCTCACTAGAGATGCTTTGGCAATTTAGGAAGACTTTCGACAAGCAAATTTTTTCATTCCTTTTGATAGATGAGTTGGAATTAGCAGTTCTGTCATAGATGAATGCATAGAGATGACCAGTTGTTACTACTAAATTTTTATTATTTCCCCCATATGGTTTCTACTTCCATTGCCACCATAAGCCAATAGTTAAGGCTGCACAGCATGAAGGAAATGCAATGTGTATGTATGTTGTTCGACGAGTCGATAACCGATTATATTTGTACGAATTGGCCATTCCCTAACCAGACTTTTAGTATTCCTTGTTATTACATTGGTCCCAAATGCACTTTTGCTTTGTAAAACTCTTGCAGGGTGCATGGCAGCCATCCATAAATATCTCAACAATATTAACAAGCATTGGTTTGCTACTAAGTGAGCCAAACCCAGATGATGGCCTAATGTGTGAAGCTGTGAGTATGCTGATATCTTACAACAATGCTAAGCTTATTTTGATTGTAAATTTTCTTACTAAAGAGGAAGATTTCTCCTTGGTGACTCTGCAGAGCAGGGAATACAAGTATGACAGACAGACTTTCGATCAAAAAGCGCGATCCATGACTGCAAAATATGCTACAGGCAGCTCAAGTGTTTTCTGCGGTGGAAGCGTAAGCCTATCCTAATTTGTGAATGCGATGAAAGGGATACTTCATTGTTTTTTATCTACTCTCACATCTTTCAACTTTTGTTTCTTTTTTATCGCCGCAGATGGAAAGTGATAGACTGGATTCAGATACAAGAGAAGTAGTTAATGACCGCGACATAATAAGTAGTGGGAAGGAGAGTAAGGTCAGTAGGAAGTTGTCCCTAGAAGCTGTGGGTCACTCACAGCAGAGGAATGGTGACGGGGATCAAAACATGGCGCAGCCATGCAAGTTATCTCTATCGCACTCCAAAAACCTTTCTATTATGTCTTCCCGATCCTCTCAACATGTCGGTAACCATGACAGACAACTGCATCAACAAGGTAATGCTAATGAAGTAAGAACAGATAGCAACGACACGATTAATAAGTGCAGTGATGGAAAGGAGAGTGCAGTGCCTCCTGTGTCAGTCTCCATGCATGCAGAAAACATGCCTTCAGTTTCTACCAAGTCCTTGCAGTTACAGTTTGATGACATGGTGGATCCAAAAGCTGATGGTGGTTGTGAAATCAAAACTGATACTTGCGGCGTCAATCTAAGCCGCAAGAAGCTATCACTAAAATCTGTGTGCTCACCCCAGAAAAATGTAGATGAGAAAGATGGTTCGATGCACAAATTGTCACCGTTGCAGTCCCAAATCCATAACAATGATTCGATAAACTCATCATCAACACTGAAAGAGAGCAACTGTCAGAGCAAACAGCCTCAAATTAACAAGATGAAGGATGGTACTGTGAATGTAAAACATGCAAAGCTGCTGAGTGTCAAAAAGAAATCTTTGAAACTTTCTGGTAAAGCCAAAGGGAAGGATGGTATTGATGACAACGATGACAATAAGGAGAATATCCCTCCTAACTACCAGTCGGTACATCAAGATTTCTCTATGACTAGGTCAAATGTTCTTCCGACTCCACAAGTGGTTGAAAATGACGGGAAGCATCGGAGTAGCGAGGGTTTAAATGACGTGGGAGGAAGGAAACATTCAATGGAGACTTCAGGGACATCTTGGATGAAGAACTTTGTTCAGAATGATAACATTGTGCAGGCTCAGAAGTTATCACTTCCACATGATACAAGACCAAGTATGGCTACATCCAAGAACCATCCTATGACCCTGGAGGCTAATAAACATGATAAACAATTCTCTGCTGACAACTTTGCCAGTGAAGAGGGAAATGGCATGGATGCGGCTGCACCAATCATGGAAGCAGTGATTGTGTTGGACAGTGAAGATAGTGAGGAAGAGGAGAAAAGACCAAAGAGGTCTAGGGTTTTACTTGCAGGGAAACGTCTGGCTGGAAGAAGTAGCGGAAAGCCATGAAATTTAACCGCATCCATTCAGTTTTTACTGTAAAAAAAATGATGTTAAAGGTGTTATCTTTACCATTGTTTGGTGCTGAATGATCTATTATTGCCTAGTTAATACTCTAAAGATGTATGTTTGGAAGTATAGCATGTTCCAACTATTCTTGTCAGGACCTTTTGCTCTTTCACCTTTAAAATTCCTGACATGTATGTCTACTGATTAGCCATATGTTGTTTTGATTTTGTTGCAGTTGGAGATTCTAAGTCTCCAAATTTGCAGTTTTTTACAAAACAAAGTATCAATGTAATGGCTTTCATAACAATTCACCAGATCTTTAGATTACAGTCTCACGAGATTTGTTGGTTCACTAAGTTAGACTTTGATCTTTCAATCACAGTCTCAAATTAGACATAAAATCAGATGATTCTAGGCATTTCATAATTTTTTCTTGATTGGAAGGCATTTCATAATTAAAAAAGTAAGAATATTATTTATATGAGAATATAAAGCACTGATCCACCACTGAAACTTAGAATGACATCATGTAACAAAAACACAACAAGAAGTCAAATCCAGAGTAAGCAAATTTCCCGTGTTCCTTGAGCTAAACACAAGATATGAAATTTTGAGAAACTTGGAACCTGTATGATGCTATTCAGTTTACTTGTCAAACTCCCAGATAACGCCTCCATCCTCTGCACATAATCATGGACATATTAGCTTTAAGCTCATTTTCAAGGAGCAAAGAGAACATAAAAAAAGACAGCTACTTAATTCAGAATGTAGGACCGAATACGCTTTCTCGAGCAAATGTAATGTTCAGCAAAATATTTTGAAAAGCAGCTTAAGTAGAAGATACTTGGAGATGCTCATTATGAATATGGTCTGACTCTCCAATGGAACAAACACTTGGATGCAGCTCTAGAAATCACTATATTAGACGACAGGCAAAAAGGTACAAACAGGTGATAGTTTCACCATAAAAACATGCAGCGCCAACCTCTCAATTGGCACTTGAAACAAACCGTGAAGGATTAGACGTCTCTGAACTCCACATAAACTTAAGCAGATAATGAATCACTAATGGGATGCATTCATAAATTAAAAATTTTTCTAATGCTTCGAGTTGAAAGGCGATATACCTTCTATTTTCTTATTTATCCAAACTTCCACCAGCATCCCTGCGCCAACTCCAGCAGCAATAATCGCCCCGTAGACGGCAATAGCAGATGGCAAGGATCTTCGAGGAAGAAAATAGTAATCAGGAACTTGCCTTATCTTCTTGGGAAGCCTCTTCTTTACGACTGGCCCATCACTAGGCTTGCTACTTGTGTCACTTGCCACAGCATTTGATTCAACACCCGTGAGCAGGTTTTTGGCCTCCTCCTTATCCATAGCGTAGAATGTCGCCTAGAAAACACGAAAATAGAGTCTAAATTAATCAAGTAAAACAAACAGGTTTAACATCGTTTCGACAAAGCCCGGCGCTTGGCTACCAGCAGGGGATACTGATTTTATTGAGGCAATTTGAATGTCTTGCAAGTTGCAAAGCATATTTCCCATTCGGGCATTTCATCAAACAATTGCCTTGCATTCATTGAAATGCTTTAGATATTGGGCTTGCTCCAAACCCCTCCTCGACGCATACGCGTCGAATCGAAAGGAACCCATTCATCAATCAATAGCAGAACAATAACAACAGTCTTCATTTTTATAATGTGATCTACTTCACCTCTATCACACACAATTTCATTGACTACATCAAAATTTCATCCAAAATACACAAAAAGAGCATCAAATCTACAAAACCAAACATACAAACAGAAAATCAAATACACTGTTTAATGGGTGATTCCCTAACCTGGAAATCGAACGTTAGTTTGAATGTTCTCTCTCGCTCTCTCTCTACTTCAATTCAATTCAACACAACAATCCGATGTTGAATAAAGTCTCATAAACTTCTATGCCTCGAGATTTGTATACGTGCATCGGGATGCATCCTTACAGCATACTCCAGAATGCTTCCTTAGAGCATGCTCCAGAAACTCGCCACGTGTTATTCTATTTGAGGGAAATTAAGAAATGATGAATTTTCATGGATTTCAATGAATTTGATGGATTTGGAAGGACTTAATCTAAATTAAATATACATTGATTTCAAAATCCATTAAAATCCTTTGAATTTCAAATTAAATACAATTTCAAAATCCTTCAAACTCTTTTAAAATTCATCTATTTAATACACCATCTAAATAACGACACTATAAACTCACACTTCTTTTTAACTATGATCTTGTTTGGTTCAAAGGGAAGTTGAATGTAGTGAGATAACTTTTAAGAAAGTTTCAACTCACCTTATTTCGTTAGATATTTTCAAAAAACTTTCTTGAAAGTTTAACCTCCAACTTCATTCACAGGGGAAGATAGCTCACTTAGGAAGGTGAGTGAGTTATCTTCCTGAGCGGGAATAAACACTTTTACTCTCATTTAATGCTCTCTCTCTTCTTACATTCCCTACAATCTCTCTCTCAAAAACAGTGTAAAGGACATTTATATCAATTACATTATTTTATTATTTTTAAAATATGAAACTTCCCATGAAGTTCAAAGTTGAACAAAATATGAAAAGTACAACTTTCTTAGTGGTTAACTTCCCTAGAAGTTAGTAAAATGAACCAAACGATGCCTACGGAAGTTCCGACTCACCTTGTTTGGTTGGATATTTTCAATAAACTTTCCTAGAAGTTTGACCTTCAACTTCCTCTACATGAGGAAAGATAATTTATTTAGGGAATGAATACTTCTACCATTTTTTTTAATGCTCTCTCTCTTCCTTTATTCTCTACCATATCTTTTTTTTAAATAGTGTAAAGAACATTTATATTAATTATATTAATTTATTATTTTTAAAATGTGAAACTGTTCTCCTAGAAGTTCAAAGTTGAACCAAATGTGACAATTGTAACTTTCTAAAAAATTAAACTTTCGATGAAGAAAACTTCTTTCCAAGTTAATAAAATGAACCATTGGAGGCCTACGTGAGAGATCTACCTGAACTGTAAAACCCTATGTAAATCCTACGGTGTTAAAGTGGTTGTGTGGAGTTTTCAAGTGCGAAGTTCTCCCGATTAAGCCTCGCGAAACGCCGGGAACGAAGCTTGTATTTGAACCAAGAAGAGCGGAGGAGGAAGTCGAGAGGAACGCCATTATAGTAGCATCTCTGACTCTGTACCCTTCCTTCCTAAATAAATCAAACCAAAAACACACACACACAAACACAGACACAGATTATGAACTCAAGAGTCCTAACCTATCAAGTGTAAGCGAAGCCACTTTCATTGATGTGCTCTTCTTCAATGAACTCCACGCCACCCAAGTTAGGGTTTTTTCGTTTTTCGTTTTGTACTCGTCGTCAATGCTGCCGATGTCGTTGCGTTCAATTTTCGTTTTCGTTTTCGTTTATGTTTGTGATGTTCTTTGATGGGAAATCAAGTTAGGGTTTAGTGAATTCGAGACTCTGGACTGTTAAAGGTGACAACTTTGGCGCTTTACTTGTGTAATTGGTGTTGTTTGTTTAGCGGGTACGTTTCGCGGATTCATGCCGCGGTTGTTCCAGTTTTATGTTATGTAGGTGATTGTGGAAACATTGTGATTTGTATTTTTGTGGTTGGTGTGTATTTTGGATATGTGCATTCTTTGTAGCTTGTTTGCGGTGGTGACTGTGTTGTTTGTTTGATTGAATGTTGTTGTATTGGGCCATCGACGACGTATTTGTGTTCAATGTAGTGGTGATTGCATGTTTGCGTTTATTTGCACTTTGTTCTGTGCAATCAATCATATGATAGAACCGACAATTAGGCGATTCGACCACTGATTTATAGAGTGTTTTTGATGATATGATGATCTGGTTGGTTTTGTGAATTGTGGAAACTCTCTCTACTGGAACGCTCATAAGTGAGATGATTTATGTAGTGTTGTAGAGACTTGTTATTCAGGACATCACTATTATCGGACCTGCCCTTTTTTATATGCGCTTTTGTAATTGTATTGGAGTGATTTGTTCTTTTCTATTGAAGTGATATAATTCTCCGATGTCTTTGTTATTTTTCAGGTCTTAAATATATCTATATTTGCATATTGATTCGAAACACAGCTATGTCTCATCCAAAAGAAGCTCCTGCATTGGAAAATTTAGGGTTTAGTTGGGGCAAAAAGAGAGGAATTGGTGGAAAGAAAAAGGAAGTTCAATTTTATGAATCTTTTACTTTTGATGGAGATGAATATTCTTTGTTCGATTGTGTATATCTTTACAAGGATGGTGAGCCTGAGCCTTATATTGGTAAAATTATAAAAATATGGGAGCAGCCGCAAAATAAAAAGAAAATAAAGGTTTTGTGGTTTTTTCGCCCTATAGAAGTCAAGAACTGGCTCCAAGATTTTGAGCCACAAGAGAATGAGATATTCTTGGCGTCTGGTGAAGGTGTAGGTCTTGCTAACATAAATCCTGTGGTAAGAGAATTCTTCCATCAACTTGGTGTTTTGGGCGTTTTACATGACTTTCTTTTCATATTTATCATGGGAGGTGTGATTTATGAAAATGAAAAAGCTTGTATTTCTTCTTAGTCCCTTAAATGTTGTTTTGGAGATCATGTATGTGCATAATCTTAAAAGAGATTTTGGTCATGAGTAAAATAATTTGAATTCTCCTTGAACTTTTATTTAAAGAGATGTTTGAAGATCTTGGATATATTTTGGAACGTAGGAATGCTGAATTGCTGATTGACAATTGTTTAGAGGGATATGCTATGATGTATGATCTAGATTCTTAGGGTATTGTGAGTTGGGAATTATTGATAATTATATCTCTAAAGATGATCTCTGCAAAGCAAATATTATTTTTAGCAATGTCGGGATGTTGAACTATTGTTGAAGGTTTTGTGATTTTCTGATGGATTTGTTTTCTTAAAAACCTCTGCCATCTCATGCATGCAAGATTCTCTGCTTGAATCAGGAAGCAATTGCTGGGAAATGCAATGTTGTTTGCACATCAAAGGACAGCAGGAATCCTCAACCTTCTGGAGAAGAACTCAGAAAGGCTGACTATGTTTTCTGTCACACATTTAATGTTGCAACTTGTACCATTTCAGATAAGATAGATGACAAAATAGCTGGTATTGAAGGTGAGGGTTGCTGACTGAAACATGCTTCTTGTACTCTGATTCTAATTAAAGCATGGATTTTTTAGTAACTCCTCTTTGTAGATTTCACATCATTTAATCTTTTTTTTTTTTTTTTTTTTTATTTTTTTTTTCCCATGTCCATTGGTTGCAGTCAAGGACATCTTTAACAGAAAAGGAGGCCAAACTGCCAATGGTACTCATAAGCTTGAGGTATTGCAGAAAGAAGAAACGAGCAATATGTTGGCAAACAATGAGGCTGCAGTAGTGAAACCGACTGCATCAGGATCTTTGGAAGATGGTACAACAGATGAGAAACCTTGTGATACCATTATAAAAGAGAATGGGGATGTGAAACCTTATTTTGTTAAGCAGGAACCTTTGGCTGG
Source organism: Stephania japonica (assembly GCA_039657345.1). Classification (NCBI taxonomy): domain Eukaryota; kingdom Viridiplantae; phylum Streptophyta; class Magnoliopsida; order Ranunculales; family Menispermaceae; genus Stephania; species Stephania japonica. The sequence goes on along the minus strand of CM077563.1, from coordinate 14,232,977 downwards.
AGAAGATCTAGTTTCCAATACCAGTCTAGATCTAATGGAAACTGATGCTACTGCATTAGCACAAGATGCTAGTCAAGTAGATGAGAGTACTCTTCCAATGCCTTTTGTTGTTTCTGATGTCAAAGAGGCTAAAACTGGTGGTGGATCTGTCCAGAAGGTTCAGAAGAAAAAGAAATTGAAAAGCATTAAAGATGACACTCCATTGGATGATAGGCCTTTCAAGAAACCAAAAGTCAATTCATCAACTGAGAAATTGCAGTCTTCCATCTCTCCTAGTTCACCTGTCAACAAGGAAAAAGATGAGAATACCACACCCAAGAAACTAGAACTTCATTCTGATGAGATTGATTTAAAGGTTTCAGGAATGGCTGATTGTGCTTCTGATGAGAAATCCAAATCCAAGCTCGCGAAGGACTCTCTTGGAAAAAATAAAGGCTCCTTTAAGGTAACTGAGTCAAATGAGAAGGTTGCTAAGCTTTCAAATGGAAGACGGTTGAGGAAAGCTACTGCTCATTCTCCGGAAAAGAACGATGTGGCTGATGACAAAATTTTGGAAGTTTCCAGAAGACAAGATGCTGTAAGTTTGGTAGTATGCATTTTTTCTCTTTTGAAGGCGTAATATGCACTAGTTTTACATTCAAGCTTGTTGGATTTTACTTTCCTTGGAATTTGTGTATGAGCATGGCATGCCCCAGGACTCTGATATTTGCAACAATTTTATATCCTTTGCCACGCCATATAACAATTTTATTAGGTAGGACAAGTGCTTTATTTATCAACAAGAAGGAGACTGTTAGAAGCAGAGATATTAAAAAGATATGCATGCCAATAATATGATTATTGATATAACCTTAGGCAAAGCAGATGGGAGAAAGGGTTACACAAAATTGTTGGGTAAAAGCCTTCTACTGTTGTTTGGTACTGTATTATTTTGGGAAAAAAAAAGTGATGTTGTCCAACTATCTATAAATCCTTGTCAATAATATATTTAAGTTGATTCTACGTATAAATAAAATTGAAAAAAATACATGAGAAAAATGATTCTTCTATTTTATATTATTATACAAAAATATGAATAGTGAAGGAAAATATAATAGAATATGACCTAATATTTCTGAGTAGAAATAAGAAATTAAATATAAACCAAAATTTCTGACCTTTTTTATTTGAAATAAGTATGCTTCTGTGTCTTGAATATGCCAAATTTCCATTGTAAGATATTTATATTTAATAAGTTTGCTTTCCCAATGGCAACTTTGACCATGAACTCAGTTACATTATTGGTATGAGTACTTTTTTTTGCTTTGATTTGGGAACAAAGGGGCAAACGGTATAATTGCACATGAGTAAAAAAGAACATTCTCAATTTTTTATGGCCATGTAGAATTCAATGCAAACCCGTATTTGATCGTCTTGGAGGGTGGTGTCTGGATCCAACTAGCGACATTTTCCAGCTGTATAGAATTGCGACCTTTTATTTTCAGAATGCATGGAGCCATGGATAAACTTGGTGGAATATGTTACTTGTAGATGGGGCTTTTTTGGCACATACATTTTAATATGTTCATTATGTGCATTTGGATGCAACTCTTTGTGTTCATGCTTTCTCTGCAAAGACGTAGGCATGCTGTGTATAGTACTTGTTTTTTCTTTATATATATATATTGCATATACAATAGATTGTAATAATGTCTATTTATAATTACTTTTGGTCAATAGTTCCAAGATCAAAAGCATGAAATAGTAGTCCTAAATGTGGTTACTTTATCTCAAGTGTTTTCCTATATTTTAAACTTCCAATAAAAAAATCCTATATTTTAAACTATATATAATGGTTATTCAAATTGACAATCCCTTTTCCTTTGTTGATATTTCTTGCAGATATTCAGCATTGATCTTATTTAATTTTTTTTGAGTTATATAACATATATTTTATTAGATGCAATTATTTAACTTTTGTTTCCACTTCTTTGTGTTCCAGTACTTAGTGATGAGTTTTAAATATGCTAATTTGAATCTCCTTGTGAAGGAATGTTCCTCCACACCACATATCGTGATGGCTAGTAATTTTTTTATGCCATTTTATCTAGTAATGTATTGAGTGTAACTATTTCTTCATCTTTTATTTGTCTCATTATTCTCATTTCTTGGTTACATATTCGGTAAATTTTTTTCCTTTACTATTCTATTTATTTGTCATGCTGAGCTTGTGGCTTTGAGCAGTGAAGCTGCTAGTACAGTTTCTTGTAGATCAACATTACACTGATTTCATATTTTTTGCATAATTTTCAGGATAGGAGCAAATGGTTCAAGGGCCTTGTAAGTGATTTAATAACTTGGATGATGTGTGATTTTTCTTTTCTTTTTGTTTGCGTTTCTATTAGAAAATGGTTTTACACTAGTTGTATCTTTCACTTGGTTTAATAGTCCTAATTTGTGAGAACGATTCCTTGTTTTTTTTTTTTTTTTTTTCTCAATTCATTTTGTGGTAGCACGCAATTCCACTTGCAACCCCTAACAAGAACAAGTAAATGTTTTGTAATACTTACACCCCTGTTGTCATCAAACGTATTGTTTATTTATTTATTTATTTTTTTAACCACAAATACAAGTAGAGTATAATTACTACAAACATATGGAGACATGCTGGCTTATTTTGGTGGATCTTCAATGTGGTTCAGTTTGGGGCTCATTTTGAATGTAGATGGCAAGTTCTGTTATTAAACATGTTTACTCGTGTTTTCGTTGTATTGTAACATTTTCAATTCCAATTTTTTGTCCAGCCATGGGAGGGAAGAATGGAATCAGCATACAATCAGGGGACACTTGTGTTGCTTGAGAATTTTGATCCTGCATATACGTCCTCAGAAATAGAGGTAAATATTGTGGTCCAGAGTATGGTTTTGGTGTTAAAATATAAATTCATGTTTTATCATGTGTATCTGTCTCTACTCGGTCCTTTGAGTTGAATTGGTTTGTTAAGTTGAGATTCTAATGAAAACTCTGTTCTTTCCAAACACACAGAAGAGGATATATTCCTTCTGACCAACTTGTTTTGGAACATCTTTAAAGATCATTTTTTCCTTTATTGTATTGCTCTGAATGACCAAATATTGCAGACCAATTTGAATATCTTTTATATCTTTTATAAGCCAATAGACCAGCAAACTGTTAGCATTTGTACGGTGGATCCGTTGATCCACTTACAAGGAGTTATTATCCTTTAGGATCACCGGCTGTCTACCATATTGAGATGCTAAATGACATGGTATTAGAAATAGCAAGTCAAGTTTTAAATTCGATAGCCTTTCTCTTTCTTTTCCAAACTTCCTTCATCCTCGGAATGCGACAACTTGGAGATACTATGACACATTTGGATAGGAAGGACTAGATGCATTTTGAGAATAGACGGGCAAAAAATTGTGTAACTTTGGGACTTGGGAAACCACACGTGATTTGGATTGTGACTCTGAATATCTTCGGAAGTTGATTTAGGGATTGGCACAATATTGTATAGTGTTCGTAGATGGAGCTTAAGACTATTTTATGGATATGTTGTGACTTGTGAGCTTTATTATTGCTTTTTTTGGTTTTAATGAAACCTTCTTATGTATGTAAAAAGCTGATTTCTGATTTAAAGTGAAGTTTTCAAGTTCAAAAGTTATTTGCATGTTCGCTAATGCTCACAGATTGGAGTGAGCGAGAGGATGTTGGAGCATCTGATACGCAATCTCTGACATTCTCTGACTGTTTAAAGTTTTGTTTAGTTTTGTTCATATGATGAAAAACGCATGTGCTACTCTACATTTATTATAAATAGTTATGGGAGTGCGATGTATTTCAGGAGATAATATGGCATGGTTTTAGAGAGAATTGCACGGCAAAGGTGGTTCCGCGCACTGCATCTTCGAGTCCACATTCTGGTAAACATTTTAAACCCTTAGAGAAATCTACTACTCTACTTAATTGTGTTACATAACTTGCTTATGGCATTGTGAAATGTGACCCAGGTCAAGCATTTGCTATTTTTAAGTCAAGAGATGCTGCAGAAATGGCAATTAGGAAGTTAGATGAAGGGTGTCTACTGCTACCAAATGGAAGGTGAGATTCTTCTCGGAATATCTGGCGTGCTTGCTATTTATCTTTTCTTTTGGACGGTTCTTGAACCATTTTCAAGTTATTTTAATAATGCCAAAAAAAAAAAAAAACAAAAGCTCTTAATTTTTCCTCTCAAAATGAGGCTCTGTTTTGTTAGGTGTAGCGTGTGTCCTTCAGCATTCTTGATGCAATTTTTTGTGGCTCCATGTCTTGTTGTTTTGAATCTTCTTGCTTTATATGCAGACCTCTTATTGCAAGTAGGGGAATCCCTCCAATTTCTTCTGGGAAACCGCCTGTCTTTGCAGGTCATATCGTAATTGACCAAATAAAAAGGCAATTGCAGCGGGAAGAAATGGTGTGGCTTTCTTCTCCTTTTATTGAACATCTAGCTTTTGTAGTTTTCATTTATTATCTACTTATACTCCCCCTTATGGCACCAGAGACAAGCAGTATCTACATCTCATTGTTCTCAGCCTAACACCATTGAATACGAGATGGCAATGGAATGGTGTTTACTACAAAAACGATCAGACAGTTGTTGGAAGGATTTGTACAAGGTAAAAATAGTGTGTCCCAGGTTGTTTGGACGCCAATCAATCTGAGGTGTTTGTAGAATGTTTTAACTGATCATTTTTGCATTTCAGATACATGGTGATGAGATAAGAAAGCTCAAGGCCGATCTGAAGTTCAAATGACAACTGCATTAGTAGCCTCAGGTAAATTGGCAATCTTAGTGAGAGATGGTCTTCTGATACACTTATATGCAGCTATCAATGCCAAAATCCGTTTTCATATTGCCCTGACAGGTTAAACAAGTTCTCAGTCCAGGCAAAGGTTCCTGATTACTTCTTTTTCTGCCTGTAGAGCAAAGATTTTAACCGTGCAATGCTTTCTCTGCATCAAAAATGCTAGTCTTCCAGCTTTCTAGCCTTCGGCAAGTTTTGCTGTGTGATGAAGTATGAGCGAGAGAGCATGAAAAGATTCTGATAGCTGGTCACTGGCATTCGACAAAAAACTGTTTGATCTGTGTTTTATTCTATTGAAGAGCAGCGGCTCCTAGTTTGAACGATGGCGGAGTCTTCCTTGGCAAGCTGGTTGTATTTTTCAGGCACCAGTGATCTCTCAATCACCTTGCGAAATTCGTTCTCATTCTCGGTTGTCTTTAATTTTTGTTCTGGCAGGATGTTTCTGCCACTTTTTTCCGGGTATGAAGGTGAGATAGCCTTGTTTCTTTGAAGATGAGTCAAACCATTGTACAAGAGAGGTATTGAGTTCTAATTTTGAGGAGGGGTGTTAACTCCATGACTAACTTATTTTTGTACAAAAACACCTAGCTAGAGTGTTCAGTGTTGCTTCTAAGTTCTAATGGTCCCGGAATTCAAATGTAAAGTAGGAAATGCAGTACAAATATTGTTTACTCTTCCATATCAAAAACAGAGTATTTCAAGGAGAAATTCTCCAGAAAAACAAAACAAATCTTGTCACTGTTAATTAAGTGAACTACCAACAAAATGATGCCTTACTCTTTCAAGTCTCAGTTACAAAACTTCTGTTTTAGGCCATGTGAACTTGTATGTATTCTATAAAGTATTTATTATTTTAAGTGGTAAGTTTGGCATCAAAGGTCCCATGGTCTAGTGGTCAGGACATTGGACTCTGAATCCAGTAACCCGAGTTCAAATCTCGGTGGGACCTTTTTTTTTATCTCATAAATCTCTCTTTAGATTTCTTACAGGAAAGACTACCTCCATAGTTGAACATATATAATTTGTATAGCGAATTGCATTTTATTTTTTTATAAGATTCTCACATGACTCAAAACTCAGGACCTCCTAGACCTTGGGTGCCTCTATTGCAATCAAATGGCTTCGAATTTCTCCAGATTTCATGTCAAATCAGCATGCTTATAGGTACGACACTCTTGTGTTTATGAGTGTATGTAGGGCAATTAATTCATTAAGTGTGCATAATCCTTTTTTTTTTATGTGTCGATAGACCCAAAGTTGAGCCCATTGTCTTTGTTGCAAAACCACCTTGATTTCTTTGGTTCTCGTGTCCTCATGTCACCATGTAACAATGTTATGTAGCTACATAGAGTTCTACAGATAGTTTTGGGCAGATGGACGAGTAGCTCTGACCAACTGTTACAAAAGATTGGCAGTTGGAAACCAAGCTTAATTTTGTCCCCACAAAACCCCAACTACAAGTCTAGTCTAGTGTTCTTTTTTCATTACACTCACTCACCATTTCATGCTCTAGAGTAGTAGATCATATCACATGAGCATTTTTGGTTGATGAAAAATGATGGTTTTTATGCTTAGATCTTTGGTGAGGGTGTTGTGTTCTTTGATGAGCAATCCAGTGGCCTCACTCACAACAATGTTGTATTACAGTGATAGGCTGCCTAGAAATGTGAACTTGGAGAGGTTGGTGAGGAGTGACTTGCTTGCTAGAGACAACTACTTGGTTCACTTCCTCATCAACTTGTTGAGATGTTTATGGTAGCAACAAATGTCAAGTAATTTTGGCAATTAATGTGGAGTTAGTACTACTAATGAGGCTTTGTTTTCTTTCTTTGGGTGCTCTTTGTTTGTGCATTTTGCTCTGCTTTTTAAATATGTAATGTGAAGTTCTGGCCAAATACAATCTATATAGTTCTTGGTATATGTTATGTCTTATTTCAATTTTAATTAGGGAAACTACTTCTTTCAACCCACAATCATGGAATTGCAACTCAAGATCTCCATGACTAGCTCCATTAATCTATATGGTACTGCAGCTTTGGAAATCATATTAGATGGGCACCATGTCCGTAGAGCTTTTTTTTTTTTTTTTTTTTTTTTTTTTTTTTTTTTTTTTTTTGAGAGAGCAAAGAGTGTAGATTAACATTTTTGAAAAGGAAGTGCTACAAAAAAATGACACCCCGAGTGTGGGTGCAAACCAGAACAATTTGTTTTCACCTCCGATATGAGCTTACGTATGCATACTAAGTTGCATAACCACCACGAATTTGCGAAGCAAAACTTCGTTCTATCATTATCCTTCTAGCAGCTAGTGTTTGATTTCCCTAATTGACATATACGATGATGACTAATCAATGTCTTCATTTGAGTGACACTAGGAAATAGATATGAACCAAATTTAATAGATATCAGATTCGAACTTGAGATGATCTCATGAAATATTTATTCCCACTTTTGTAAATCCCAGTCGCATAATCATGGGTTCAACAACATTGAGTTGGGTGGGTTTGAATCATTGGCTCGACAGTCGACACCAATGAGGGGGAACTATATTTAGATGGACTTCGTGTTTTTTTCAAAACCTCGACAACAATGAGGGGGGAGTACTTTTATACCTATATATGTAATATTTCCACTTTTTTTTTGAAACTTCAAGTGGGAGCCGAGTTCATGACTTCTCAAAACTTTGTTTTTTGACAAATGATGCGTTCATGACTTCTCAAAACCTTATTTTTTGACAAATGATGCGTTACCATCTCACTCGAGATACTTTGGTCATATACCTATAACCACTTAAATATAAACAGAGGGGCCAATGGGGTGCACCACACATCATGTGGGGAGATTTTTGGGGCAGTTTGAGGTGATTTTTCGAGTTTGTCTAATTTTTTAGGGGGCGTTGCTAAAGAGATTCTAGTGCATGAACAATTAAAACAACAAACTATGAAAAGATGTCAAACTCGAACCTATGATTCGGGTTAGAACAAAACTTATTATAAACGTGAGATACTTAATAGATTAATTGGTGCAGTTCACATCAAGTACCAAAAAAGAAACTAAAAAAAAATAAAGGAAAAGAAATGTAAAACTAGGGGAAATGCTGTCAAATAGGGAGGCGAAAAAACGGATTCGGACTGTATGGGTTCGGGCACCCCTCTTAATAACGACTAAAAATAGTGTCCGGACCTATTACCGTTTTTGAAACGGACACTTTTTTTGTCCCGACTTTTTTTAATATAATAAAAATAATTTCTTTTTTCACCTAATTATTCACAAAAATGCATGATTTTTATGTCATCATATGCTTTCTATCACAAAAAAAATGTTATATATTCAAAACTTAAGTTTTACAAATTTCCATATAAGAATAACATCATCATTAGTGAAATTACAATGTAAACATGTTGAAAGTTTTTAAATACCACTGTAAATAAATAAAATATTATTCTAATTAAACGCTAAATGAATACCTGTTTTATTAAAAAATTTGTCCAGACCTAGATCTGATTTTTAAAATGGACAAGAAAACATGCTTGGACCTGTTAAAAGCGAGTCGGGACAAATGCAGATAAATGGTCCAAACACTTTTTGCCACCCCTACTGTCAAAGGATCTCTAGTCTCTGGTGAAATGGTAAATATATTACTTGCCAAAAGATAAAGTTTTGGGAGGTTGTGATTTGGCTTTCACTAAAAAAAAAAAAAAAAATAAGGAAAATGCTAGAATAACAACAGTGAAAGTCATACCCAAAGTCACATTGGACCCTCGAGCCGTCCACCCAATATGACTTCGACTGCAACTTTTCTGTCGTCATTCTTGTATTTTACAAGAACTATTTATTTACCCTAAAACGAGAACATAAACCCAATGCTCTTCAAAAAAAAAAAAAAAAAAAAAAAAATGAAAAGATTACTTTCTGGAGCGACACGTGTCGTTTAGACCTCGCAAGTCACCACAGTTTCTCAAACTCTAGCGAAGGTGCTGGTCATCGATACACACTGTCAATTAGATCCCAAAAAATGGAGAGAGAACACAAGGAGCTATTGGAAGAGAAGCGAATCCAAGCAAGTGATGATGGGTTGGTTGCAGATGACGGTGAAGACCAACAACTTCTCTCCAAATTGCTCTCACAGGTCAGTTTGGGAATTTCAATTGTTATGTAATCAGAAGAGAATTGTAGATTATATATGAGATGGGTGTTTACTTGATTTTTGATTGATTTTGCAATGATGATGTTGTTTGTGTAATGCCCATTTGTTGTTATATAGGTGTTTGTGATCGAGGGCATAAATGGGAAATTTTGAAGTGATTTTGGGGCAGAATTAGAACAAGTTTGAGCATATTTATTTGCATTTTTTTCCTGATTAGGATGATGGGTGATCAAACAAAAGTTGAAGTAGCACCAATCATCAAAAAAGTGATTGAAGGGTGGTTAAGAGGGTATGTAAATGATTCAGCTAGCAAACTGAAAGTCAATAGAAACTAAAGAAATTTGACGATATAAGGGTAGACCCAAGATAACTTGGGACGAATTGATTACGAGGGATTTAGAGGATTTTAAATGCACCTCGTCAAGTGCATCAAATCGAGCAGAATGAAAGAGTTTGACGTGTGTTGCTAATTGAGGTTTTGTTGTTTTGTTATTACTTGTTAAGTTGGTAGGATGATCATATGTTTTACTAAAATCCCAAATTTTATTAATGCCAATGTTGGAGTATGTAAAATCTCACATCTAAAATATAATAAGAGTTTGTGTGGTATATAAGTGGAGTAGATTGGATTTTAGCACATGCCAATTGGTTTTGTGCAAGATGGGCTCCAATCCCATTTATATATCCACATGTGTGTGTGGCGCAACACTCTTCAAAAGTACTTGTAAAAAAGATAATTAGTTGAGATGCATTAATATTAATTGTAAAAGATTTAAAAGAGTATCAATTAAATTACATCAGCGACTGGAGTCGAATGGAAGAAATGTTAGAACTATGTAGCTAACCCCGAGGTAATATGTTGTTATTGGTGTTGCGACTGCTTAAACACCACCTTAATCCCTTGATGTCAAAGCCTCTCAAGTGAGGTGGTAAAGACATTACTTGCCAAAAAGGCAAGACCTCGGGAGATCGTGGTTCGATTCCCATTGAAGTCAAAAAAAAAAAAAAAAAAAAAAAAAAAAAAAAAAGCGCTGGTCCAATTGATCAACATTCTGGTGCCCTTTTCTTTCCTAGTTTAGATACTTCCATTTTACGGTGTTCTAAAGAAACTCTTGTTTCATTTTATTCCACATAAAAAAAAACACTTGTTTCATTTTTTAATAGGTAGAGTCTTTAAAGGAAGATAGAACTCGTAATCTGCCCGAACCGCCAATGGAAACAACGAATCCATCTTCTTCTTCTTCAGTTGCCGAGACAAGTGGCAAGACTGAAGTTCAAAGCAAGGAAATTGGAACTGAAGAGATTGTGAAGGAGCTAAGGAAGCTGAAGAGACAGAATACTATAACTCATTGTCTTCTCTCTGTCATGATCTTTGTGACTGTAGTATGGCAATTGTCTGAGGTATCACTGATACTTAATGTTAAACACAAACTTAGCCACCCATTTAAATCTGCCGGGACCATGATTGCAAGTGCTCTTAAAGGCAGTTGTGATAATGATCAAAAGGGCCTATTGGACAATGGCGATAAAAAAGAAACCGAAGCTCTTCGGCTCCCGCCTCTCAACATTCCAGAGCTGCCAATCTTGGGTTTGGATGATGACGACGAACTGAAACTTTGACTGGATCATTAAAAAAAGTAAGATCATACTTGTTCTTTGTTCTGTTTTATTTAATAAGATGCACAAATTTATTCAATTTGACTCCCATCTTGCAAGACATGTAAATTTGAGTTGTTTGTTGACGTGTGTTTAAAACAGCTTCTTTTTTTTAAGTGATCAAATGCAGATCAATGAAGCTTTATATTTCAATGTTATATGCAGATCATTTTCATGTTGGATTGTAAAACATCATTGGATATACATTATATAAAAAATCTATGAATTGTGCCAACTCTTTTTCTTTCTTCTTTCTTTCTTCTTATCCATCTATATATGGTATTTGAAGCTAATAATCTTGACTAATCTAAATGATCTATGTATGCTTTATGGAGAGAGATTTTCCAATGCAATTTTTTCTTTATTAAGACAGATTTGAGACTTTTAATTAAATGGCATTTCACTCGGTCACATTGGAAACTATTGGAAACTAAGATTGTTTTAGAATCAGGGACGAAGCCAGACTTGATGAAGAGGGGGGCCAACTTTACCTAGGGCTTTAGGCGTTGTTTGTCTAATAAATGCTCACCCACACACACAATAGCAAAAGCCATTTTCTATTGTAAAAAGGAAAATGTTTTGGTGCATGCACATGTTAGCATCCGTTGCTTTTTGGATTGCGATGCGCGTGCATGTGTATCGCATAGACATTGACAAGTACGTGTCTCTTATGGGTATCATATATATAGCAGGACCCTGTAAAAATATTTAAAAATATTTAATTGGATAAGTTTGCTACCCACATAAATTACGGAAGATGCAATTAAACTAAGAATTTAACTTTATTAATTAATTTTGAAGTACTATTATTGGGTTAATATATAGAAATAGAAAAAGAAAAATTGGGATATTCACTGTTGATTAAGCGGGGGCCCAACTGTACATGTAGTTTAAATTTGGGGGGAGCCCCAATTTTCATTTTTTCTTCCTTGTGGAAGAGTACCAAATTACATCAGTGACTGGAGTCGAATGGAAATGTTATGATGTTGACTTTTTCGTTTATGGATTGGATAATATATTTTTAAATTCCTTGTGGAAAAATAAATTATATCCAATAGTTTCATGTTTTATCTTGCGGTGTCAATTAACAAGCTGAATGGAAGGAAATGACTAATAGGTTGGTGGATTTCGCTTGTTTGGAAGTTAAAAAATAGGAAGTTATTTGGTTGACATTTTTGATACATGCATTTCCTGCAAAGTTGTTGGAGTTCTTTGGACGCAGTGCAGGCACACGCTATAATACACAATCCAATGGAATGCAACAACTGTCCAGCATGTATATATAACTATGTAATATGATTTTTTTTAAAGGTATTGCATATGTATGTAATTCATGGAAATCATTCTATTTTGGCCTCGGTTCTGTTTGCTGGCTGAAAATAAGTGCTTAATTCAAACCGATTGTTCTTTCTAATAAAAGCACCTTTTAAAACTATTTGAATTTGCATTTTAATCATGCACTCTCGTCTCTCAAAAATCATACAATAAAATGCCTAACTTGGCTAATTGGATCTCCTACAGAGGAGTAGTAGATGCACGACAAAGAATATTTGACATGGAGGAAGAACATGCTGGACCAACATCTTGATCGAATTTTTCAATGCATTGGATGGACTGGTAAGTGCTTATTCAAATGGTCTCATCCATTTCTCTTATTTATTGACATTAAAACATATCAGGTTTTTCAATTTTTCTCCGTTGGTAATTTTTTATGGTATATTTATATAATATGTTATCCTTCCTCCCAAGGTATACATAGTAGTGGAAAGTGTTGAGATGTGTGGACCGAAATAATAGTCCCATATCGAATAAGTGAAACTTCTAAATGAAGTATATAAGTGATTAGCTCTTTCCAACTAGTATCAAGGCCTTTTGAGTTGAAACCCCACACCTAAAGTTGAAAGGTGGTTAAGTTGCGACAATATTGGTGCTAGCAGAGGATATCCATATGCTCGCGAACGTGTGTGCGGTGCGATCGTGAGAGTTTGACTGCAACAACCCGAAAACGGGGGATAAATACAAATAAATGAATTTTTATTAATTTAATTAATTAGTTGATGGGATGTGGCGAAAGAACGGGCACGGCGAACCAAATTTAGGAGAAATATGGATCGAAGAAATGTAAGATCAATGTTGTATTAGTGAGGCAAAATGAAGAATGATTGACGGTAATGATGTTTTATCTGCCTTAATTTGGTTTCATCGTCTTATTTTCTGAACTATCCTTTTCTGTAAACCATCAAGGTTTAGTAAGAAGCATGAAATGCTTTCTAAGCTTCTTGTGTGATGAACTTTAATTTGCTTCCTCCATATTAAGATGATGTGTGCAGTAAAAATCTGATTTTGAATTTTATGTCTTTTAGGTGCGCAGCCTAAGCGGAAGTCCTCCTTGATCACTTGTAGAGAGATTTTTCTTGGATGATAGCTTATCGCACTCCACTTTGCAACAAGGCGATCTCAAGGAGAAGAAAGAACGTTGTGCATGATACATACATATAATAGGGTAGTATAGTACAAATATGGTTCTAGTAGTATAAAGATAGTATAGTAATTTCTATATAACTTGTAAGGGTTTATTCACTATATAAGCGTTATGAGAGGCTTAGCAAGAAATACAATCTCTTTGTTTCTTATCTTCTCTAACCCTAATTCTCAATCTTCTTTATCTCTTCTTTCAAATTCTCCTCTCAATCAATTCTTCAATTTTCTTCTTATTTCTCTCTCAATCTCTTTTATCCGGTTTCTCTAATTAAAAACACGATCAACTACACTAGTAGTTGCATCATTATTTCATTTTTATGATGTTGCTTTGGGCCACATTTTTGTCAAAGGTCTAGGCCTAGCAAATGGGGGTAAGTGTCTTATAACTGCTTCCTTGACATGCTACGGATGCAAAATGAGGCCATTGTCATAGGATTTTTTTTCTACATGTTCTTGCCAATGGCTCCAACATTTCATGTTAATTAAGCAATGGTATGCCCTTATTTCTCTTATTGAATGTTATGGATGTATGATGGTTCTTCTCAGCCAAGTTGGCCAACCTATTGAACTTGAACACCAAATTATTTCTATTAAGTTTGTGAGTATTGTGGCGGCCCCAAATCCCGAGGTTACCACGTGGTGTGTCGCAGGCCCCACAACCCTGCCACGCCACTGACCCGCTGGTCCTACGCGCCTCTGACGTTCATTACCACGTCTTTTTCCTTGATGTGCGAGCTAACTTGTCATATGTTAATTATAGTTAGCTAGTTACTTGTTATTTCATCATGTGGTTAGCCATTTTATTCACTTGGGTTCGCCAACTATTCGATTGAGTTATTCAAGTGATATTTGATTGTATTTTACAGAGTTGCAAATAGATAGCTAATATTTTAACACTGGAAGTCTTAATCGACATGAATAGCATGAAAATGAATATAAATACATGCCATAGCAGAGCATCATCCTAGTGTGGAAAACTCGGCATAAAGTACATTGTATATAAGGTGACAATGTAACTCAAAAGTAAAGTGTATATACATGTACAAGTCTTTCAAAAGTTCCCTGATACCCAAAAGAAGCAAAATATCAAAAATAAAACGTACGAGTAGGTCTTGGACTGTAGACAATTATAGGTCGTCCCCCAAGATCTCCTTACCCTCTGCTCGTACTCGGATCTGCACTCAGTCATCCCAACAAATACAAATGACGAGTCTAGTGAGTAAATTCCCAAAAAAACCATCCAGCATATAATAATAGAAGCCAACAAATAAGTTAACTAAACACGTGGTAATAACTGACAACTGTAAATCAACGCACGTATTAGTTAACAACTATGGAACTAGATCGATGAACATCAGATAATACCAATGTAACCAAGTAAAAGTGCAATAATACCGATAAAACCAGACATATGTGACGCGCAGTAGACTAGACCATCATCAATCTGGATGATCTTGACAGTTCGTCTCACGCATGGATCACACCCAGACTACTAGCGCTGGGTTGGTTTGTATCACGACCTATTGAACACGTACGCCAACGAGGTCAGCAACTCGAGTTTCCATTCACCGAGGGCACAAGTGACACATGCTACTATCTAGCATGTTAGAACCCGTACCACACTGCCCCGAGTAACCTCCGACGGCGAAAGCAAACCAACTTTCGACCGATAACCAAATCAAGCGATGATAGAATATGGAAATGAAAAGCAAGAATAATAAATGAATGAACTGAACCAATTAGATACTCCAGATGTATTTCTGTTGGGTTTACACACCTCAAACTGTGCACCAAAGTCCCAAAAATACCTTGGTCCAATCTCGCTCACATCTCGAGATACGTGCTGACACCTAACTATAGTTTCTAAGTCCCTAGTGTGCTAATAAACCATTTTAAGTGATTTAGTGTCAAATTAATTGATTTTATATTGCGACAATAAAAGTTAGAATTTTATTTCAATTTTTTGTTGTGACACATTTTTTAAATTACACTGGGGTGCAAAATGCTCGAAAAAAGTCTCAAAACTCATTTCCTCCCTTTTTTCTAATAGCTCATATTTTCTCAGATATTTTTAAATTTTTTCATAATCTTTTAACTATTTTTTATATTTTTCTGTAATTTATTTTATTTAAAACTGTTTTAATTTAATTATTTTTTAAAATTGGATTGGATGGAACCGGGCCCAATTCGACCCGACCCGCTCGGGCTGGGGCGGGGTTTGCTTGACCCAGGCCCGGCTCGCTTGGGGTAGCCAGGCCCGACCACTTGGCCATCCCTTCAATGTCGTCTCTGTTTCCAGAGACTTTTTTTTTCATCATTTTTTTTCATAACTTTTCTTTCTTTCTTTTCCTTCATCAACATCACACAACAACAAAAAGGTTATAAGGTGGTGATGGCCAACAAACACAAGTCAATTTTACTTAAACTATACAGTTATTGGTTGGCAGGCCAGTTCTAAGTATTTAGACGCATGGGACGAAATTATAATTTGGGACCTTAATTATAATTAAATATTTGATAAATAAATATGCACTTCACACTCACATAAAATTACTTCAAATAAAATAAACTTAACAATACTTCAAAAAAATAGTAAAGTGTAACGATACTTACAAAATACAAAGCAAAGGACAAATCGATCAATGATTATTTGGCACAACTGTAAGCGGGTTGTTATTTTTTAGCTATTGACTCGAGTTCGAGTCACTAGTTAAACACTATAAAAAAAAATGAGCACCGCTATGTGCACCCCAATTGTTTATGAGGGCACCTCAATAGTGTATCAATTTACATGTATTTTGGAGTGCCCTGAAAAGGTACTGGGGTGCACATAGCGTGACTCAAAAAAATTAATGACTCAAATTTGAGTCTTGTAGATATAAACACTAATGTTAAGAGCTCCCCTCTCCTCTCTCTATATGGTGCGTAACTCGGGGCGAACTCGAAGTAATCAAAAATGGTTGGGATGATCACGTTTGAGATTAATGAAGTTTTGTTTAAGCCTAATGTGGGTTGAGAGTCTTAAGATCGCATCATTAATTAGTTGGCCCATTTCTTTCCACTAAATGACTTTTTTTGACTTTTATTATTTCTTCCCATGATGTTAGAAGTTGAACCTTTCCATTAAAGAAATGGATTATTTTCCTGACCCTTTTTTCTGTTTAGTTTTGGTTGAACGGTTAGTCAATTTGGTTGAATTATACCTCATAATTAGTACTAATATAGATGGTGTATTGGTGTTTAGTACTTCTAATTTTTTTTTCAATAAATCTATTTGGACTCATGAGTCCGAATACATAGGAAGGTTTTTAAATTTTTTAAGGGGTATAATAAGAATTTTACAAGTGATTATGATTGTTTCATTAATTGCTCGAGGGTGTATTTAAAATTAAAAAAAGTTTTGAGTCCGAACTCACGAGTCTAAATAGCACTAACATTTTTTTTTTCTTGAAACCGTACTACTAATTATTTAAGATATTAAACAAATTCATAAAATTCATAATTTTTAGGTGAAAGACACGCGGCTGCTTTTCAAATGCATTGATGTTGTAAATTGAATTGAGACTTGCTAGAATTAGAGAAGGAAAGTAGAAGAACTAAGAACTTCTACTACTACAAACTACAAAGAACTACAACTACAAAGTAGAAGAGGAGAAATGAGAGAGTTGAAATGAGAAGTTGTATACAACTTTGGTGTGTTTTTACAATGAGGTTGGCACCCTTTATATAGGCCCTTTGGTGATGATGATAAATGTACTTAGACAATGTTTACAAGTAATACATACATCACATGTCATACAACTCTTCACAAGCAACATTGACAATACATGGAATAATGAGTACATTTGATATGGATATAAGTAAGGGCCATGCTTGATACTACCACTCAATGTAAGAGCCATGTTTGACAATGATTAGTCATACAAAATCTTGATCAATTGTTCATCCATATCATAACACTCCCCTTGGATGACAATTATTGAGAGAATGTGCCTCGTTAAAACTTCTACTAAGAAAAACCTGTGGGAAAAAATATAGTAAAAGAAAAGAGTACACTATTCTCATAAATATTAAGATGGGTATAATATTGTTAAGATTGCCTCATTAAAAACCTTGCATGGAAAACCCAATGGGATAAAACCATAGCTAAGGGAAAAAGAGTGCAATACATTAATCAATAACTCCCCTCATGTGAACATGGGTGAAACTTGTTCGGTTTCTTTACTTGCAATGTCTTTAAGTTTACGCAAGCCAATACCATATGTAAGCCTTTTAAATGTCGTAGTTGGTAAGGCTTTTGTGAATAAATCAAAGCAAGATTATCACTCGATCGGATTTGCTTGACATCAATTTCACCATTCTTCAAGCTCATGCGCATAAAAGAATTTTGGTGAAATATGTTTTGTTCTGTCCCCTTTTATGAATCCTTCACTTAATTGTGCAATACATGCTTTGCATTATCTTCATATAATATGGTTGGAGAATCTTTTATTGAAGGCAATCCACATGATTCTTGTATATGTTCAATCATGTTTCTCAACCAAACACATTCACGACTTGCTTCATGAATTGCAAGTACTTCAGAATGATTGGAAGAAGTGGCAACCATAGTTTGTTTTACTGACTTCCACGATACAACAGTATTACCACAGGTGAATACATATCCCGTTTGAGAACGGACCTTATGGGGATCTGATAAAAATCCAACATCAGCATAACCTTGGAGATTCAATTTTACCCCTCTCGAGTAAAATAAACCCATGTCACTTGTTCCTCGAAGATATCGAAAAATGTGTTTAACACCATTCCAATGTCTTCGAGTTGGTGAAGAGCTATATCTTGCAAGTAGGTTGACAGCAAAAGCAATATCGGGTCTTGTACAATTTGCAAGATACATAAGTGCACCAATTGCACTTAAATATGGTACCTCCGGACCAATTAGCTCTTCATCACTTTCTTGAGGTTGAAATGGATCCTTATCCACTTCAAGTGATCTGACAACCATTGGAGAGCTCAATGGATGTGCCTTGTCCATATAAAATCTTTTTAATAATTTTTCAATATAATTTGATTGATGGACAAGTACTCCACTTGAAAAATGTTCAATTTGCAAACCAAGACAAAGTCTTGTTTTTCCAAGTTCTTTCATCTCGAATTCCTTTTTCAAGTATTCGGATGTTCTAACGATGTCGTCGTGGTTTCCCACTATATTTAAATCATCAACATATACAGCAATAATAACAAATCCTGTTGATGATCTTTTAATGAAGACACATGGGCAAAACGGATTATTTACATATCCTTCTTTCAGTAAATAATCACTAAGACGTTTGTACCACATTCGTCCGGATTGTTTCAACCCGTACAAAGACCTTTGTAATTTTATAGAATGCATGTTATGAGGTTTTGATTTTATTTCATCGGATATTACAAATCCATCAGGGATTTTCATATATATCTCACTTTGTCTAGAGATCCGTACGATATCTTTGTAACGACATCCATTAAATGCATATCAAGCCCTTCGAGAGGCAAGGCTTATCAAGAACCGAAATGTGATTGCATCTATAACGGAGAATATGTTTCCTCATAATCGATGCCAGGTCTTTATGAGAAACCTTGAGCTACAAGTCTTGCTTTGTACCTTGTAACTTCATTTTTTTCGTTTCTCTTTCGTACAAATACCCATTTATATCCAACGGGCTTTACGCCATCGGCGTTTGGACAATTGGTCCAAAAACCTCTCGTTTCCTTAACGAGTTTAGCTCTGCTTGGATAGCATCTTGCCATTTTTGCCAATCAGGTCTTTTTTGACATTCGTCCACTGATCGTGGTTCTGGATCATCATCATTTTCACATATTTCAAAGGACACATTGAAAGCAAATATATCATCAGGAACAATTTCATTTCGATCCCAAATCTTACCAGAGTTTAAATAATTTATTGAGATCTCATTATTTTCATCTTTTTCCTCTTTTCTAGAGGAAGTTGTTCCTCATCAGAATCAACTTGTTCTGACAAACCCTTATCAAAGGATTCTTGTGCTTTCTCAAGAGTATTTTGATTTGTATTTATTTTTACTCCCGTTTTCCTCTTTCGAGGAATTGTATCCTTTGAACCAACCGGTCTTCCACGCTTTAAGCGTTTCGTTGGTTCTTGTGCATTTTGTTGCACAGAGACATCAATTCTTGCAGGAGCATTTACAGCTGGAATATGTGATTTTGTCACTTGTTTTGCATCATTAAATGCATCTGGTAATTGATTTGCAATTTGTTGCAAATGAATGATCTTTCGAACTTCAAGTTCACACTGATTTGTTCGTGGATCATAATGTGATAAAGTTGATGCATTCCAAGCAATTTTGCGCCATTCCTTTTGAATTGACTTCTTATCTCCCCCTAATGGTGGGAAAATTGCTTCATCAAAGTGACAATCAGCAAAACGTGCAGTAAATAAATCCCCTGTTAAGGGTTCAAGGTATCTTATAATGGACGATGAGTTAAATCCAACATAAATCCCAAGTTTTCGTTGTGGACCCATCTTAGTTCTATTGGGAGGTGGTATAGGAACATACACTGCACAACCAAAAATTCTTAAGTGTGAAATATTTGGTTGTTGACCTAAAATGAGTTGCATGAGGGAATGTTCATGGTATGCAGTGGGCCTATAACGAATGATAGATGCTGCATGAAGGACTGCATGTCCCCAAACTGAAGTTGATAACTTAGTTCTCATGATTAAAGGTCTGGCAATTAATTGAACGCGTTTGATCAGAGATTCTGCCAAACCATTTTGGGTATGCACATGTGGAACAGAATGTTTAATGGTAATTCCTATAGACATGCAATAATTTTTAAATGCTTGAGATTGAAATTCCCCAGCATTATCAAGACGGATGGTCTTGATTGGGTTGTCAGGGAATTGTGCTCTTAACTTAATGATTTGCGCTAAAAGTCTAGCAAATGCAACATTGCGGGTCGAAAGCAAACAAACATGTGACCACCTAGTTGATGCATCTATCAAAACCATGAAATATCTAAATGGTCCACAAGTGAGGATGAATAGGTCCACATATGTCTCCCGAATGCGTTCTAAGAAAATTGGGGATTCCACAACAATTTTACTTGGGGATGGTTTAACTATCAATTTACCTTGAGAACAACTAGCACAATTATAATCACCAAATGAAAATATTTTGTGACTCCTTAAAGGATGTCCATGCGAATTATTAATTATTCTTCGCATCATTGATGATCCTGGATGACCAAGCCGGTCATGCCATAAAATGAATGTCGTTGGATCATTAATTTTCTTATTTAAGACGACATTCGTTTCGACATGCCTTATATGAGTAAAATATAATCCAGAGGATAAAGCTGGAAATTTTTCTAACACTTCTTTTTTCCCATTTGAAACCAATGTGACATAGAGAAATTCTCTATTATTTTCGTTCATGGTTTCAATGTGATATCCATTTTGTCGAATATCTTTAAAGTTTGAGTAAATTCCTTCGATTTTTCGAGTATAAGGCATTGTCAACATGAATTGTTGTTCCCCCAGCAACATAATATTTGCTCTTCCAGAGCCATTAATCAAATTGGAGATGCCGGATATTGTTTGAACATTAGCATCACTAAGTTCAAATTGGAGAAATATTCTCTGTTTTTAAGAATTGTGTGCGTTGTAGCACAATCAAAGAAGGCACATATCGCTCTTATTTGGTTCATGACTTGAACACATGATTTGTTGATCCATCTGGACAAATAATATTTGACAAATCAGAAAAAGAGTCATGATAATATTCATAATATTTTGCCTTTGATTTTAAAGGCATGGTAAAGGTCACAAAAATACTCGGGCATATATATGACCATATTTAGGCAAAATAGCCTTTCATATATGACTAAAAAATGTCACAATTATGAGCGCTCATTGTCAATAATTATTTGCCCTTTGTAGTGGTGCACCACTTTTATTCCAAAATTTGGTGGAATTGTCAATACGACCTTTACCTGATATTTTCACCTTTTCCACGTCCATAAATTTATTGCGATCATGATCATTATATGCAACATATGCTTCTTAATTTGAAGCTGAACTAATTGGACGGGAGTGATATTATATTTATAATATCTCATCATTTTACTCAGCTACCATGAGACAAGAAATCAATCCTTAATATTTATTGGATTGACGTGCGCACTCGATAATTTGTTGCAGTAATACATCGAGGCGAGCCACGTGGCTTTTATTTGTCTCATCAGTCATATTTCTGCATAGCCTCAATATAGAGGTAATTGAAATTGCAGAATAATAAATGATATTTGACTGATATAAATTTTTGTAGCATGAGACCCAGCCGCTCATTTTGAGCCTTTTGGAGCATTACCCTTTTGGTATGTATAACTCCATAAGGTGAAAATATATATAAAGTGAAGTATTCACTTTTCAAATCTCCAAAGAGAAATTGACGAATGATTATGTATAACACACAGCCTTGCATAGAATTATCATGACAAGAATTATAATAAGGTAACAAATGCAAACTATGGTTGAAAAGAATTTTGAAAATAAATTTAATATAAAAGAGTTTTCCTTTTATGTAAAAACATAACATATGATTAAATATATGTTCACAACTTGATTATTAGTATGCAAAATGTATTACTTGTATGAGTTGGTGGGACAACCTCCAGGTTGGGTGGTGAGACGAAGTCTACTTAAAAACCATGCCACCTCGAACGGGATAACCCGTCTCCCTTTCAATGTTTAGCTTTACCTGGGACAAGGCTTACCCACTATCAACCCAAACTCATAACACTATTTGCAATATAAAAAATCAAGAATAGAGCATAATTAATCGTTTGTAGTATAGCGAGAAAACTAGTTATGTCACATATTGATTTTTGATTTCTGATGTAGAAGATCGTACAAGACGCAACTACAGAGCATACTTTCGCAATCGGTGACGTTATAATGGTATATGAATAAAGTATGCATATAGAAGTTATGCATGTAATAAAAGGAAACAACCATGGTAATTTAGAAATAATTTGAACTTATTTAAATAACAAAAGTTATACCTTCTTAGCTTTTTCTCCTTAACAAGCCTTATTGAACTTCAAGATCTCCTTAATGCTAGAGCAAGCTCGTGCTGATAACGTGTTGTAAATTGAATTGAGACTTGCTAGAATTAGAGAAGGAAAGTAGAAGAACTAAGAACTTCTACTACTACAAACTACAAAGAACTACAACTACAAAGTAGAAGAGGAGAAATGAGAGAGTTGAAATGAGAAGTTGTATACAACTTTGGTGTGTTTTTACAATGAGGTTGGCACCCTTTATATAGGCCCTTTGGTGATGATGATAAATGTACTTAGACAATGTTTACAAGTAATACATACATCACATGTCATACAACTCTTCACAAGCAACATTGACAATACATGGAATAATGAGTACATTTGATATGGATACAAGTAAGGGCCATGCTTGATACTACCACTCAATGTAAGAGCCATGTTTGACAATGATTAGTCATACAAAATCTTGATCAATTGTTCATCCATATCATAACACTCCTCCTTGGATGACAATTATTGAGAGAATGTGCCTCGTTAAAACTTCTACTAAGAAAAACCCTGTGGGAAAAATATAGTAAAAGAAAAGAGTACACTATTCTCATAAATATTAAGATGGGTATAATATTGTTAAGATTGCCTCATTAAAAACCTTGCATGGAAAACCCAATGGGATAAAACCATAGCTAAGGGAAAAAGAGTGCAATACATTAATCAATAACTCCCCTCATGTGAACATGGGTGAAACTTGTTCGGTTTCTTTACTTGCAATGTCTTTAAGTTTACGCAAGCCAATACCATATATAAGCCTTTTAAATGTCGTAGTTGGTAAGGCTTTTGTGAATAAATCAGCAAGATTATCACTCGATCGGATTTGCTTGACATCAATTTAACCATTCTTCTGAAGCTCATGCGCATAAAAGAATTTTGGTGAAATATGTTTTGTTCTGTCCCCCTTTATGAATCCTTCACTTAATTGTGCAATACATGCTGCATTATCTTCATATAATATGGTTGGAGAATCTTTTATTGAAGGCAATCCACATGATTCTTGTATATGTTCAATCATGTTTCTCAACCAAACACATTCACGACTTGCTTCATGAATTGCAAGTACTTCAGAATGATTCTTGTATATGTTCAATCAAGTTTTGAGTCCGAACTCACGAGTCTAAATAGCACTAACATTTTTTTTTCTTGAAACCGTACTACTAATTATTTAAGATATTAAACAAATTCATAAAATTCATAATTTTTAGGTGAAAGACACGCGGCTGCTTTTCAAATGCATTGAGACTTTATTTGGTATAGTGGACACAATGTGAATGGTTATGTGTGAGATTACAAAAATGACCTTAAACTATGACGTCGCACATGCATAGTGACACGTCAGTGCCTGTCAGAGTGAGTCACTGCGGGCGACGCTCACGTGTGCTGTTCGACTAGATAATACTATGATTTCTTTTAGCCTAAGTGCACCATACTGTTTACGGTGTGCACACGATTATGCATGACACCCTAAATTCAAATTTTAATTTCTAAGTGCATCTCATATTTTTACCAAAATATCCCTTCTTCCAAAGTGAAACATCCCACTCCAAAACTTTGGTTGAGACATCCATTTTAAGTTCGGTGACATATGTCCGAAACTTATCCTCTAAGCTCGGTGTTGTCCAACCGAATCTCTTTGGTGAGATTTAGCCGACAACTGCCGACCTCAAGGTTTGGTGAGTTCCGACCGACTCTCCAATTAAAGGTTCAGCAGGCTGTAACCAACTCTCCATCTAGAGGATTTGTAGGCTCTGATCGACTCTCCAACAAGATATTCGAATCTGCAAGGCCGAACCACTCGATAATGCCTACAAATCACAAGAAAAGAGTGTGTGGAGAGATGATGACGTGGTGCACAAAACGAGAGGAAAGTATAGTGGGTGCACTAATCACAGTGAGAAGGTCATTTTATAGTAGGATTGACATTTTTTTTAAGTTTGGCTTTTTTTGGGTGCACTAAGTAAAAGACCGGGGTGCAC
The DNA here is from genome assembly GCA_039657345.1 of Stephania japonica. Taxonomy (NCBI): domain Eukaryota; kingdom Viridiplantae; phylum Streptophyta; class Magnoliopsida; order Ranunculales; family Menispermaceae; genus Stephania; species Stephania japonica. Next base: position 14,208,738 of record CM077563.1, on the reverse strand, counting down.
TTAGCCGAGCTCTCCTTTTTTTAGGGTTGTTATTTCAACCCTTCTAAACTATCTCCTCACCCAATAAGGTTGCAAGTGGAGCAGTGCATGGCAGGGATTGGAGTTACTATCTCCGTCCCTGTGAGGCGCGGATGGGGATTTATCGTCAAAAAATTTTTGTAGGAAGAACTTTGCTGCCCTACACCTTGCCTCGCGGGGATCTATGTAGGGCGGAAAATTTCCAAGACCCATCAATTTTATGAAAAATATTCATTTTGATCTCCACTCTTTTACCTTTTTCGCCGCTTAACTACTTTCTCAATTTTTATTTTACTTAGAAAACTATTTTTCTCAAATAAAATAATTTTGTTTTATTTTTGATGTTGTTACATTGATTGAGTTACGAATTATCATACTTAATTAAATATAAAAGATTTATTAAATTAATAAGATATATATTGAATCTTAAATTAATATAAATAAATTTCAATAATGTTATATATATATATATAGTAGAATTGATTAATGTTGTAAGTTATGTTTTAGAGTTGAAGATCTTGAATTTATTCCATAAAATTACATTGGTTTTTAATTAAAAAAATACATAATTTTTTAGTAAGAACTTAAAAAACTAAAAAAATTTATGCAGGGAGCGGGGCGAGAGGCGGGGAATCCTCGAGGGGATCCCGATGAGGCGTGGGGCACGGAATCCCTGCAGGGCGAGAGCAATCCCCATCCTCGCCTTGCCCCGTGTGACAGAGTAAGATTTTTTCCCGTGTCTCACCCGCAGGGGGCAAAATGCGAGGAATATTTGCCCTATTTAGGCGAGGCCCAGCGGGGAATAGGGATTTCCTGCCCCACTTGCAACCCTACCACCCAATCAAAAAAAAAGTCTTATTTAAAAACCTTATTAAGTTAATGACTATATTACCTTTATGAAAAACCCACATGTGACGACCCCAATTCCCAACCAAACTGGAACCTGCCCGGTCTAAGCCTACGTGAATCCTCTGGGTAAACCCTCGCGAAGTCAACGCAGATCTAGTCAGCTTTCCTAACCATTATCCATCAAGTTAAACAACGAAATTAATAATTTAAATTGAGTTAAACAAAATTTGTAAGTTTTATCAGTTTAGCGGAAACGTATTAACTTAAACAAAATGAACAACTGTAAATCAATGAAATCAGGACAACCTAGAGTGTGAAAATCCCGCATATATACAGTCACATATATACCAAATAAAGGAGAGTGTGATGAAATCATATACATGTACCAATATATCTCACAATCTCAATATAACCTATGTGACAAAACAAATATATATATATATATATAAATAAAAGTAAAATACACCTACAAAAGTGCGAGAGGGAGGGTCGATTCACTGTCCTCAAAGTAAGTCACTAAGTACTGGCACATTTCCCTTGCTCGACTGCGGATCTGCACTCAATCAATCACAAAAATGAGAAGCCCATGTAAGTAACACCAGTGGGATCTAAACAACATTTCAAAATAAATTAAGCAATCTAATTCATACATGTAACACCCGTTACTTAATTTAGTGATTAGCATTAACCCAAATTGTAACTAAGTAGAATTAAATTTGGAATTAGGTCCGGCATATCTTGAATAGCGTGTATGTGTGTGTTGTTGTGATGTAATTGTGTTTGAATGGTGTGTACTATAATTATGTATTAATTAGTAAGCGGAGGACTGGATGCCGGTAGAGTCGTGAGAATGTGAGTACGCCTGAGTGAACTCGTTGACGTGCGAGGATCGGAACAATATGCGTAAATATATATGTATATATAGTTATATATATAATAGGTTATATATAATATATAGATAAATATAAATTATTATAAAAATAGAAATTTGGATAAAATTTAAGTGACAGTTATATTTATAGTCAAGATCCCTTACCGCCTTTTTCTCTGTTCAGTTCTTCTTCATCTTCGAGAGAGAGATGCAAAGCGATTGGGCAAATGAGAGCAAAGAGAGAGACGAGAGAAGATGGAGTTTGTGATTAGTGGAGGCGCGACGAAGTTGCTGATGAGTTTGGGTTGTCTTCCTCGTGGGTTGGTAAGTGTAAACGTTAGTTTTAGTTCGGGAAAAATTGGTGAAATGGATGTGAAATTAAGTCAGGCTATAGGATTCTATTTCAATAAGTTTGTTGAAGTTAGGAAAGTCCTTAGGACTTATGTTACGAGGGAAATAGAGTTGGAAGGATGAAGTTAATGGGTTTTTGGGATTTAGTCGATGATTGGATTGTTGATGAACTCTCATTTAATTTTGTGACGAAATATTATAATTTATTGTTAGAAATCGATGAATATGTGGTGTATGATGGTTATGGATAGGCTCTTTAAGGATTGCAACGGAGCAGAAATGATGCTCTGTTGCAGGAAGTCCAACAGCCAGCGCGCTGGGCATTGGCCTCTGCGCACTGACTTGTTCAAGGCAGGAACATAGATAAGGCAACTGGACAACGCGTTGGCGGTGTAAAAATGGGAAAATCATATTAGTTTAAGGGGTATTTTCTAGAGTTATGAGTTTAGACTTAGAGTTTGAGGCTATAAATGTCGGATATAGTTTGACACCAGTCAATATGATATAGGTTTTGGAGTGCAAAGAAAAAGAGGTGAACCCCAAGAGCTAGAAAATCAGGAGTCAAAGTTAAGGAAATGTGACCAAGGTAAGTGGGACTCATGTTTTTCATCAATTATGCAATGTAATTCAATACTATCAGAGCACATAGTATTAGAGATTGAGAATGGGGCAATGTATTGTGACTTAAACTGTTTTATTATTGTTTTACAAATGAAAATAAAAACTGGCAAGAGGTTTGGCGGGACGAATCGGTTTGAGGTTTGGAACTGTGTTGGGCAGCCACCCATCATCACGCCACCAGTGACTTGAGAATATCCTGATCAATGCTTTCCATTTGAGTTGGTGGCACATCGATTATGAATTACCAACTATTAGTGGTAATTCATGAAAGATGTGGGAGTGCGACTCTTTGATTCAAATAAAATAAAAATATAGGTCACAGTACAATTGCAAAAGACTTACGAATTTGCATTCAGTTATGTATTGTTTATATTCTTTCAATATCCTTTTAAATATGTGTTGGATTCATATTGTTATGCATTTATCTTGTCATTTAGTTGATAATTGATTTATCCCTGAGAGTCACTTACTGAGCATGCAGGAGCTCACCCAACTTTACAATTGCAAGTTCTCGACTGACAGCGAAAAAGAAGGGGAAAGGGAAGCTTTAAGTGTTTCGAAGACTTCACTTGATGTAATGACACTGATGAGTGTATAATATATATTGGTTGACTACGTTGTATATATAATTGGGTTGGGTTGCTTTTACTAATCAATGAATTTTTGTATTATATAGTGTTAGTATATCATATAATATTATCGAAAAAGTTTTAAATTTTCGTTATATTTGAATTAAGTTTTATTCGATATATGCGATATACAAGTTATTGTTAGGTGAAATCAAAAGGTTGCTAGCTCTAGTTAGGCCTTATCTGGTTTACTGGGGCTTAATTAGAGTTTCAGCCCGGATATCCCCTAATTGGGATAGGGGATTAGAAAGAAAACTGTAAGAATGCATAAATAATAAAATACTATAAAATGAATCAATATCAATCGATAAATGAGTGTCCCAAAATCAAAATATAGAGGCGCCAAGTAATCCCGACCACCGAGGTCGTTGAGTTGCAACAAAGCCTAGCAGACTCGGGTACTAGGCCGTAGCAAAACTTAATGGGCCTAGTCCCTCGCGGATGAGAGCTCAACTTCCTGGTATTTCGGCTAAGAACTCTCACCCCGAACATAACCAAACAAACCAAAGCAGTGTGCCCCGAGGTCATGGCTCTGGAATATCACCCTGATAACTGGTCCTTCCAAAGACCACTTTGGCTCCTTTGGCCTTCGGACAACTCAACCAGAATGGAATTCCAAGAATAAGATATCGAAGCAATGAACAATAATATTCAAAAGCTTAAAATGAAATAATTGTGCATTTCCTAGCTGGTTTACTTACCTATATCCAAACTAACACACACTCACTCAAATCTGACACACCACCAAATCAATCCTCGTAAGCATATCAACAAATTATACTCCTTAGTAATCATTTTGATCAAATTTGGTTGTATTAAAGTCATGTTCCCTTATTTAGACAGGTGTTTATACTCGTATAAAAATCCCCGAAGTTTTCCAAAAATTTAAGAAAATTATTCAAAGACAGGGCATGACGTCATGTGGTGCTCCTCAAAGCGTAACTCCAGGGCAGGCCATTGCCCTGACGTTGTGGATGGTGTTGTGGGGAACAATTTCCCATGACACCTATCACGACGTGACCAGGATAGAGGCCCACCTTCTGCTCGGACATCGTGACGACTTACTCCTTACAGTGCCCCTGGCGGTGCTAATGCCGAATATGAAATCTGGAGTTTTCGAAACCCCGGCTTCCATCGCCTTTTTTCAAGCCTATTCCATCCTCGTAAGGACCTCGATTAACACCAAAAATCGCATTCAAAACATCTCAAATAAGTCCACACATTCAACTTCCATAATGAAAAACAAAATCACAAAAAATTGTCCAAAACTTTCTCTAACCATTTCAACAACCTCAACCAATTGTAGCAGCCCCAATATCCGAAACCGCCATGTCATGCACTGGGCCCACAACCTTGCATAAAACTGACCCAGTTATGTCCCACACACACCATGAACCATTTGTCAACCCAAACTCTATTAGCTTTTATATTATATTGTTCAATTTTACATTATAAAGTTAGCTTATAGACTCAATTTCATCAGTTTAATATCAATAATTTTCAGCGGAAGACTTTAAATCATAAATATCATCAAATCTAAAGTGTAAATCATTTGAAGAGCATTTTTGCTATTGTGGAAACCCAACCAAAATGCCATAAATATATAAGAAAGATGCGTATGTCTCAAAGTACCAAAATAAACTTCAAGTAGGTTATAAATTTCCAGTGTATCTCTCATATCCTAAAAACCAACATAAATCAAATAAAAGTAAACACACATACGAGTCAGGCGCAGAAGTAGATTAGAATAAGTCCTCAAGCTTGCTCTTCCCCCTGCTCGTACTAGGGTCTGCACTCCATCATCACAACAAAACAGATGACAAGTCCAGAGTGAGTAATCCTAAAGAACTTCACCAAGTAAATAATATAAATTAATGCTAGAATCAAAATACTATTAAATAAACATGCGGAAGAAAAGAATCAGACAATCGGGAAGGACCCTCGCATGAATATCCAATAGTAGTAAATCAAAGTGTGTGCACGATCTAGGACGGACTAACACCATACTTCGAACTATCACCCAGGCATCGCCAGTGAGTAAACTCGAATTGACTGAAATTCCTGAGTCCGTTCAGTAGCCGACGTAGACCACGACACACCGACATGTGCTTAGAAAAACTCAGCAGTCAGGTCGACAATCCACCGACATACCTCTAAAACACATGCTAGGTGTAGTGTGCACAATGCCAACACAATAGAATAAACTCGATGGGAATAAACTTAACTGTTTGTAAATAAATACCGGAAATGAGATTAAATGAACAACAAAACATGAATTCAAATAATCAAGCAGTAAATACTCAAAGTGAATTTCAGTTGGGATACTACGTGGACATCTCAAACCGCGCTCCACTAGTTCGCTAACTCCAATATACGCTACCAACCGCATGTCAACTACCCATCAGTAGAACCTAAAACTTGATTTTTGATAAACCCACTTGTAACGACCCTGAAATTTTACCTGTGCCACGTGTCAATACAGGTGGCACGTGGGCTCACGTCGTGGTACGGTCATCAATTCTTGGGCGTCGACACCAAGGAATGTTACATTTGTTTGGTTTTTGTATTATACTGTATAGTTTTAATAGTCATGTTAATGTCTGAACGCGTGAGGACGAGTGAGGAATTGAAGTCACCCAATTGAGTCACTTGAGTAGTTGGGATGGAGTGATTAGGAACCCTTAGATGGGCCCAGAGATGACGGTGTTGGACCAAAATTTAAGGGAAGGTATATAAACACCCACACCCATTCCCTTCTCTCTCTTCTCTTCCTTCCTCTTCTTCCCTAACGTATCCCTCAAGTCATCGGAGAACTGTGGTGGTCGGAGCGGCACAATGGCGACGATTTTGGGTGATCCAAGGTAAGATCCCTAATCTCCTCGCCACCCTCTACACATTGGTATAAGTTTTAACCGTGTTCGTCGAGATGGAATTTGGACACCATGTAGAGATTTTGAACTCGATCGAAACTCTTGACGTTTTGGTGATCCTCTTGACGATCACTACGAGATTTGTGAATGTGGTTTTCGATTTGGAGAGTTTTAGGATTTTTGATGATTTTTGGGGATTTTCAAATGATTTTCGTTTTGGGTTTTCCGTTGAGATTTTCGGACGTTTTGGAATGTGTCGAGGATGTTGTTGGAATGGTGTTGTATCCCCGATGAAAAATGGACCAAATCGGTGTAAGGCAGCTCGAGCCGGGGGTGGTACACACCCCGAAAAGTCCCACAGATAGGGGCACCAAGTACAATGCTGGGGACAGGTCTCTCTGTCCCCCACGCCGTGGGGTCGCTGTGAGGGATAAAGTGTCACGATGCACCCTACATACGACTGGGGTAGAGTCGATCTCTGTGACGGCCCCGCTTCTAATCTAGGGCACCGTCCGGCCTAATCCCGTAATTAAGCCCTAATCACAACACATAGGACCCGATTACGAATTAGTCAGCCTTTACTACATGTGTTCTCTTGTTTAAACAATTATTTTATTTAGCGGAAGTCTTTAATATTTTAGCGGAATTTTTTTTTTTTTTTTTTTTTTTTTTTTTTTTTTTTTTATAAATCCTAAGTGTGGAATCCAGGAAATAACGATCACCATATATATGCAAGTGAACGGCGAACATATATAAACAAAGTGAAAGCCAAAAGTCGGGTAATCTATCACTCATCCCAATAACAACCCAAAAGATAAAGACATAAGTAAACATAATACAAAAAGTACCCTACGTGTACGGGCAGCTACGCGCTCGGAGCTCAGAGGTAGTCGTCGATCTTCTCCTTGCCCGGCCTGGTGCTGCTCGACGGACCTACACCCACCGTCACAAACTAGACGGTGAGTATAGTGATATTTAAGTGATAACTGGGAAAATCTAATACTACATTTCCAATTTAACAAGTGGTATTCAAAAGCATATGTAGCTGAAGAAATGCTGAATAAATAATGCAAGTAAATACCAACGTTAACAGATACACATAACTGACACAGGCTAAGTCGAGATGATCTACGTCCGGTCGGCGGTGAGAACTATCACCTAGCCTTTTCCACTACTGTATGGAGCTATGCTCAACATATAATAATAATCTCTCTCTTCTTTTTTTTTTCCTAACCTCAAATGGCGGAGCTGTGCTCTGCGTATATAAATCATTTATACTTGTCGACAACCCCGTGGCCCATGCCACGTGTGCCGCCCAAGTGTAGTGGCGAGTGCCGGAGACCACGAAAGATCGAAATCCTCGTGAATCCGCGCATCTCGTGTGCAATGGACACTAGATAATCCCTACTTTAGATTTCAAGAATATATATCCTACAATGCTATGATTTCAACACAAGTTAGGCTACAAAGCCCCCAAAGGAAATAGAACACAAGTCCAACATAGCAGATAACCCTATAGCATGCATTTTCTAAATATCTATTAACCATATTTCAAGACAAACATTGAGCATATAAGGAAGCATGGAGTCAATGATATATTAAACAAGGCATCATGCTATATCAATATTCAATATGAATAGAAACAAGGAAAACATGATGTGGGAAATAAATTAGCTAGTCTACAAATAGACTGAAAATTTATAAATGACTGGAATGAAATAAAGTAAAGAGTTCCCACAGTTTCACTTACCAGTCAACGTAGTAATCCTAGCTATCCGGCCTACCGACACCCCGACTCGTGCACCCGAACTCTCAAGAATTTCCTTTAGTTCCTGAGGTTCATTTTTATATCATTTTAAATTGGTTTAAAGCCACTATAAGTGGATTCATGATATTTAACCAAAATTTAGAATTTTATGTCAATCTTTAATTGTGGCACATTTTTCGAGTTATATCGGGGTACCAGAAACACTCGAAAAGTCCCGAAACTATTTTTTTTACCTTTTTTTTTCAATTTCTTATATTTTCTATAATTTTTTTCCCATTTTTCAGGAATTTTCCAACTATTTTAAATAACTTAATTTATGTTAAGGTAGATTTGAAATAAATTGTTATTTCCTAGCCTAGTCTCGCTACCCCGGTAATTCCACTAGGTACTCGTACTTGCACGCACTCCAGGGCGTGTCCCCTCTCACGTCAACTCGACGTCTATGGTTTGCAAAAATTGACTTAATTAGTCTACACACATACACAACACTAGGCATACACCAGTACAAATATAACATTTACCTCAGCCACGTGCCTCGGTTAGTGTGCGCATCTCATGCGGGCCCCACGTCACGGGTCGGTGATCCTGATTAAGCAAGTTAATCAAGATTAGAAAATTGGGCCGTGACAATCTCTGCCCCACGCCGTGAAGGCGCTGTGGGGTATAACACCCCCACGGCGCTACCTACGTATGCCTGGAGTAGAGTCGATCTGCCCCACGCCGTGGAGATGCCGCTGATGGTAAGACCTTCACGGCGTCTTGGCGGCGTCCATAACTCAAAAAATTTCCAAATTTTTGTGGAATCTACGGAACGAATTGGGGTATTCTCGGGGTATCTAACGAGTCTAAATATGACCCAATAATCCGAAATTCGACCGGAAAACACAATAAACATAAATAAGAAAGTTTAGATAAGAGTTAATGGGAAACCACAATGAATTGTATTACCAGGAGTATTAGGACGCGGGACTACGTAGGGACTAGTCGGAGTCCGCGAGAGTGCGATTAGCTTGGATCGAGGTAAGTAAACCAGTGAGGAACACTACAGTTATTTCTTGAACTTTGAATTATTTGTTGATACTCTTTCTATGCTATCTTGTCGTTCCATTTTTATGAGTTGTCCAAGGCAAGTGTGTCAAGCGTAATTCTTGCAGAATTCCGGACTCGCGGTGTATTATACCTTGGTTTACGGCTGGGGATACGTGTTTGGTTGTAAGGACATGTACGGGGTGGGAGTTCTCCACCAGATTGTTGGGGACTCTGCACTCGCGTAGGGGTCTTAGAGGAGATTTTGTCCTCGACTCCTAGCCTTTGAGGAGATTCTATCCTCGGCTCAACGACTTTGATTGGTCGGGACCACTTATGCCTTTCCCTTGTATTTCGGGACACTCAATATCGATTGCTCATGTATCTATTCATAGTCTTTATGCATTCATGCGCTCCTTGTCCTTTTCTTCTATCTGCATGAATTGACTGCTCATTTATTTAATTCGAAATGTTGTATTTATTGTTGTTCCTGCTTGGCGTTACTTAACTAGGCTCGTCATTCTTGTGTTTGACCAAGTGCAGATCCGCAGTCCAGCAAAGGAAAGGCTGTGCAGTTAGGCGATATACTTTGAGTGGCTTCCTCTGCTGATATAGGTGACATTTTGGTGTATTAGCTACTTATAATGTTTTTGTACATAGGGTTATGGGTTGAGAGATTGTATGACATTGATGATACCCTCTTTATTTTACATGGTATATATGATATACGGGATTCCTACACCCTAGTTTTTTGTCCTAACTTGAAGCTTTCGAAGTTGATTGATTAGTTGAGGTTAATTGCTTCCGCTTATTACTTTGATAACTCGCTAATTAATTGATTTCATATCTAAATACTTGATAATTGGTTAAATGGTAAGGAAAAGCTCACTGGCCCCGTGCGACTTAGCGGGATTGGCTCGGTGGTTCGCACGGGTCCAGGCTGGGCGACGCCTGATTCTAGGATTGTGGAATTTGGGGCCGTCACACTAATCAATTTCTAAACCTTGGAAATTTCCATTCCCTATTAAACCATTGTCAAATATTCCCATTTATCTTGCCATATGGGTTATATAAACCCCTAGGTGAACCCCAATAGGTCATTTATTTGCTCACGACGCCCAGGGCAGTGAGCCCTAATCTTAGCATCGTGAGTTACGCCATCCTGGCGTTGTGAGGGGGCCTCTGGTTTGGACGCCACGAGTGACGCCGTGGGATGTAACCCCCACGGTGCCACTGGCGACTTCTGAACCAGAGATGCCTCTTGGGGTTCTCAGACCCCCTCGGCTCGTCGTCGTGGTTCGCGCTCATCCCAACTTCTCATTAAACATCTAACCAACCATGAGAAATCAAAATCCCTCGACAAAACTTGTTCGAGATGAAAACCCTGAGATTTCTCAGCCAAAACCTTAAAATCCAATTGAAACCAAAATAACAACAATAACAATACCAAAAACCTTCATAGTTGTTTCGAATCAACAACTTGAAACCATAACAACACCCTACAAATCGGTGTGCTCAATTCACGACCTTGAAACCCTCGTCAAAACACGAGAAAATACGTGCAAAACGTAGAGAACAAGATGGAGGTGAGAATCTGACCTTGTTCGTTCATTCCCAAGCCTTCTTGTGCTCCAACTGATAAGTTGGTATTTATAGGATTTAATAGTATATTTTAGTATAATTTAGTGCGGAAGTTTATAAAATATATATCTAATTATTTTTACTTTTGGTTTTTAGGTAAAACGGAGTGCACGGTTGGATCCGGGGCGGAAAAATACTCAAAATAGAGTATTTATTTGCAGTAATCGGATACCGGGAGAGTTTGTCTCAAAATATACGCCGACAGTGGGATAAATGTACACAACAGTGCCACGTGTCATCGTGTGATTCATCCAGGAAGCCACATGTCGATCGTGATTTGCCGAACCGCGTCACACAAGAATGCCGCCACAATAGGAGCGCACCACATCACCAAAGCAGCAGCGCCTCAGCCAACGCACGTCCGCCACGTCGTCCACTCTGCCGTCTCCTCTCTCCAGCTGGTCGATCTTCCTCGAGATACACAACCACACGAACTCCCAGATCTTCGCAAGAAGTCGCGCAAATTCGCCGCCACTCTGCACGCCACGTGTCGCTCCGCGACTGGTCCAGCAAGGCGCGATTTCCAGCTCCAGCGAATGAGATCCCGCCATGTGTCACGGCCACCTCTCACGCACGTCACGGCTCCAGTTTCCAGCAAATGAACGCACACCACGTCACCGGTCCACAGATGCTCGACCAACCAGCGCATGACACATCAGCAAAGCCCAAAATTCACCCAATAAGCTCCTGACACGTGTCAAGGACGAAAATACACCAAAAACCTATTTTCTCTCTCTTCCATAGACCAATTTTAGTAGTTTTACACATTAGGACTTTAGGTATAAATAGAACATCTATTATTCATTGAAAAAGGCTCTCAACTCTCCCTCTCTGCATTATTTTGTGAGTAGATGTCATGTCTGGCTAATCAAGCCATTACCTAGGTCAGAGGTGAAGCAATTCAAGATTATTGATTCATAGCATAACTTGTGAGATCTTTTAATTTATTATTTATTTAATTTAATTTCTTCTATTTCATTGTTGTTGATTTTAATGAATATGGTTTAAATCTAGGGTATGTATGTGGCCAGTGCATGCTTTTAGGTGGATAATCTATTGTTAATTGACTCATTAGTATCCGTAATTGTACTTTTGAGACAATATAAGTAACAAACATTCACCCGATTGCCGTAAAAACCTTTCGGTTCTTGAGTGTGCAACAATTGAATCTAGGTTAAATCGGGAGCGGACGCGATTCGGTTATCTAGGATTAGTATTCCCATAGAACTTTATTACTGCGGTTAATGTGTTAAATCTTATGGCGGATGTCTAGGGTTATACATTAATTAGGGAAGTAGTTAGTGGCGGATGTCCTAGCTATCGAGATTAGGGGAATTAGGAATTTCTGGCGGATGTCGATTTTCCATAGCTAATCTAGGGGAACTTGAATTAATAATTATTTTGGGAAAGATTGACGACCATGATATGCCATTGAATCTTGATCTTGTCTTGTGAAACCATAGACTTAGGTATTTAAATTAATTGTTCATAAACTTATATATTTATTTTAGTTATTTAATTTATTAGTAATTAGATTAATTAATTAAATCATTTTCTCTAAACCCCCATTTTCCTTTCTTTTAGAACCTTAGAAAGACTACATATCTCTGTGGGATCGACCCTTTGCCACTATCTGCAAATAGTTGGTTTAAGGAAATATTTTATTGACGTGTTCGGCGCGCGTCACCAACCAAGCTCCTAAATCTCAACAAACCCTCACCACCACCTCCATTTTTGGACTTGTGAAAATAAGAGAGAGAAAAGGTGGTGAGATGAGATTTTTCTTGGTTTTTATATCAATTTGTCATCTTGTGTGGTGTTGTGATCACTAACTTGGAGGGCCAAGATTAAGGTCAAGAAGTCCACCAAATGGTGACTTAGGTGGGTGACTTGAGCCCTTGTTCTCATCCTTTTCAAGACAAACAAGCCAATCCTCGAGAGTCCGATACTCGGTCTTGGATTGTGTCACGTGCCAAACGCGTAAACTCACTCACTAACGTCTATACGAACTTTATACCTAATTTGGGCGTGCTCTGACCTAGCTGCGGGGTCTCGAGCGTCCGAGCTGTCGTCCATTTCTCTTATGATGTCATAAATAACGACAACTTAGATTTGGGCCGTTACAGTTCTTCTCAACTAGTTGAGATTTTGTCCCAAACTTTAAATTAAAACTAAATTCTTACTAGTAAATAGGTGAGGGTAACGACGCAGCTTAGTAGACTCGAGCTCCCAAATGAGTCCCTTAGTCCTGTGATGCTACCGTCGTACTAATAACTTTGGGATCTTCCTGTTCTGCAGAGTCTGTATCATGCGATCCATAATCTCCATCGGCTACTCCTCGTAAGTCACATCAGGACGAACCTCAATTTTCTAACATCAACGATCAGTCTCGGTCCCAACCTAACTAGCCTCAATATAGATACATGAAATACTGGATGAACCCCCTGCTAACTGTGGTAGCAACTCCAACCTGTACGCCACAGTGTAGACGCGTGTTTCAACCCTAAACTATCCAATGAACCTTGATACCAGTCTCCCCTTGATGCCAAACCTCTGATGACCCATCCAAGCCAAACTTTTAGATACACCAAGTCATCGATCTCATAGTTCAGACCCTCGAGATACTTATCCGCATACTTTTGTCTGTCCTGAGTCGCCTGCAGTCTAAGTCGAATTTGTCTAATTTTCTTTCTGTGACCAACAACAGCCACAGGCCCAATAACCGCCGTATCCTCTGGTGCCACCCAACGAGCAGGTGATTTGTAAGGCCTATCATACAAAGCTTCGAACAGTGGCATGCCAATGCTCGCCTGATAGTTGTTGTACATAAACTCGCACAACGACAAATATTCCTCCTACGAACCTCCTAACTGCAAGATACAAGCCCTAAGCATATCTACCAGGATCTGAATCAACCTCTCTGATTGACTGTCTGTCTGAGGATGATAAGTCGTGCTGAACTGAAGCCTAGTGTCAAACTGCTCCTGCATACTCTCCTAGAGTTTTAATGACAACCTGGGATCCCTGTTGGACACAATTGATATCGACACTCCATGAGCCGAAGATAATGCTCAGCTGTAGGAAAGAGTATCACATAGCAATCGGTATATAATGAGCCGACTTCATCAATTCGTCAATCACCACCCAAACTGCATCGTGATGCCTCATAGTTTGCAGTAGCCCATTGACAAAGTCCATTATATTGTATTCCCATTTCCACTATGGAATGAGCAGCGGCTAAAGTAATTCGACTGGTCTCTTATGCTCAGCTTTCACCTGCTGGCAAATATGACAACCTCTAACGTATGATGTTAGCCTTCATCCTTGGCCACCAAAACAAACGTCGCAAGTCATGATATATTTTTGTCCTACCAGGATGAACTGTATACCGCGAACGATGTGCGTCCTCCAGAATGCTGTCACGTAGATCTTGTACCCCAGGTATCCACAACTTGCCCCTATGTCTCAAGCACCCGTTTGAAGAACCAAATGAATCTGTGCAACCCAGATCCTGAGCTAACCAGCTGAAGCGATCAAAATGTTCATCAACCCTTTGACACTCAACAACCCGCTTTAAAGACACAATAAGAACTCATGTTTGACAACAAATCTGAAACTCAATAATAGCCTTAGTCAAACACATCACCGACGCTACCTCCAACAATCCATGCTCGTGTGTCATATGTCGCAGCACAGTCTGACTCTCAATGCCGCTTCGGCTCAATGCATCAGCTACAACGTTTGCCTTCCCAGGATGGTACTCAATAGCTAAGTTGTAGTCCTTCAGTGACTCGAGCCATCGCCTCTGTCGCATGTTCAGATCCCTCTAAGTGAATAGATATCTCAAACTCTGGTGATCCGTAAACAATACGAACCGCTCTCTATAGAGATAGTGCCTCCAGGCCTTTAGTGCAAACACGACTACCGCAAGCTCCAAGTCATGCACCAGATAATTCCCTTCATGGGGTCTCAATCCCCTAGACAAATACACAACTGGGTATCCATCCTGCATCAACAGGCATCCCAACCAGTGCCGCTGAGAAGCCTCTCCCTGCCTTAGGTAATACTAGAACTGGCGCGGAAGTCAGCTTCCTCTTCAGCTTCCAAAATGCGTCATCACTCTCCTCGAACCACTCAAACCTGACATCTTTCTTGGTCAACCTCGTCATCGGCACTGCAATCGAAAAGAAATCCTGAATAAACTGTCGATAGTAGCATGCCAGTCCCAAGAAACTGCGAATGTCAAAAACAATCTAAGGTGTCCTCCAATCAATGATTGCCTAAATCTTGTCATAATTAATAGATATACCTTGCTACTGAAGATGTGTCCGAGAAACTTCACCTCATTTAGCTAAAAATTACACTTGTTGAACTTGTCATACAACCTGTGCTCTCTCAATGTCAACAAAACCTCCCTGAGATGTCTCTCGTGCTCCATACGAGTCTTGTTGTATATTAGTATATCATCGATGAATACTATCACATATCGATCCAGGAATGGCCTCAGGACTCTATGCATCAAGTCCATGAAAATTGTCGACGCATTAGTCAGCCCAAATGGCATGATTGTGAACTCCAATAAGTTGTATCTCGTGCTAAAGGTCGTCTTCTCGATGTCACTCTCTCAAATCCTCAATTGATGATAGCCTGAGTGTAAATCAATCTACGAGAAGAA
Source organism: Stephania japonica (assembly GCA_039657345.1). Taxonomy (NCBI): domain Eukaryota; kingdom Viridiplantae; phylum Streptophyta; class Magnoliopsida; order Ranunculales; family Menispermaceae; genus Stephania; species Stephania japonica. The sequence continues at coordinate 14,193,419 of CM077563.1, read as the reverse complement.
ATTGGCTCCTGCCAACTGACCGACAAATCATCGACTCTCGGAAGTGGGTAACAATTCTGAATCGTCACTTGATTCGGTTTCATGTAATCTACACACATTCGCATAGTACCCTCATTCTTCTTAACAAAAAGGACTGGAACGCCCCAAAGAGACATACTGGGGTGAATGAAACCCTACTGCAGCAACTCCTCTAACTGGATCCTCAACTCCTCATACTCAGATCCTGACATCTTGTAAGGTCTACTGTAAATCGGTTGGCCCCTATATCAGCTCAATAATGAACTCAACTGCTCTAGGTGGTGGTAAATATGGCAAATCATCGGGGAAAACCTTAAGAAAGTCACAAACAACTGGGACATCTTCGACACGCATCACTGTCCTCGGCTCTGGCTTAACTGCCGCCATGAATGCCTACATCTCCTGAGTTGTCACCAAATGACCTCTGATAATTGGTAGTGCTATCGCAACTCTGGCAAACGTAAACACTAGAATACCCTATATGTCAAAAGTCATAGTCTTACTAAAGCAGTCAATCAGTGCACGATATGCTGACAACCAATCCATGCCCAGTAAGGCATCAAATTCTAAGTACTCCAACACTCGTAGATCGGCCGGTAACTTGTGTCCCGCAACCTCTACTATGCAATCCTGACATATTCGGTTAGGGTATATCTTATCCTCAACAGTCGTACTAAGGATAAGGTGTGTGCCTAATGTCTGTGTTAGTAACCATAACTGTCCTACCATGCATCCCGCAATAAAAGATAGAGTACTGCTGGAATCAAACATAACATGCATCTAAACACCACCAATAAGTAACGTACCTCAACTTGCTGTCAAGTCCCCTCCCGGTCCGACTAAACAACAACATATGCAACCGCATGGGCCCTATCTCTGGCCTGCTCAGTCTGTGGTGGTGGTGGTGGTGGTGGTGATGTTGTCAGGCAATCGACCTTTAGATGCCCAGTCTAACGACATCTAAAGCAATGTCATCTCTCCTACCAACCTATCTGAGCCACTGCCTATACCTAACCCTATCCTCGGCCCTGACCTTGACCCAGGCTCCTCTGTCCCCTATCACGGCCTCCCTAGTCCTAGGACTATTGGAACTACTGTCGAGGTTGCTCAGTACATGCAAGTGCAACAATATAGACCACATGTTTGTCATCCTGTCTCTGCTGATCATCACGTCGATCTTTGGTACCTCGACGACCCTGATCAGACTGCCAATCACCCCATCGACTACGCTGACCTTGTCCCTGTCCACCTTGTTGATATCGCTGCCTCTTCAGCCTCTGCTCATGTTGAGAACTCCGGCTAGGCTAATCTGAATATATTGAAGTCTCAGGTTGACTAGACCTCTGCAGTAGATATGTCTCATGTGCTAAAGCTCTGTCATATATCTCCTACAAAGTTTGGGCTCCACTCGGCACAATAATGCTCACAATCCTCTTATCCAAACCTTGAACGAAATTGTCACGACCTAAATCTCTAACCTCATTTTGATTTCCTTAATCAGGATCACCGACTCGTCACGTGGGACCCACACCATAATACACACACCAACCGAGGCACGTGGTCGTGGTATATGATATTTTGTATTGATTGTATGGTTAGTGTTATGTATTGTGTAGACTTACTAAGTCGATTTGTACATCATAGGTGTCGAGACAAGAGCGAGGACACGCCTCGAGTTGCGTGCGAGCTGGGGAATCGGGTAGTTAGCATTTTGGTAAGTCTTGTTTAATATTAATATAAATTTATAGAATATTCATATGGATTAAGGAATTTATTTATAAGCCTATGGTTGTATTTATATTAATGCAAATCAAAAGGGAATCCTATAATTTGAATGAAAAATCTACAACACTTGGATTTACCTCAGGATATGTGCTAGCACACACTTCCATGCACTTGTGTGAGCATGTGGTGTCACTAAAGACTTGGACAACTCAATTAAGAGCCTTAGGTTCATCCTTGAGATGGGTACACACCCCTAAATTAAAACCCCACTATATATATCATTTTCTCCTACATTGCATTATAATGCATGTTGTATAAACTAAAAATCAAAGCTGTGGGAACTCTCTTGGCTGGAAATTTTGGAGTTTGAAGGAAGAATTTCATCACTCAAGTTAGAGAACCGAACTAGGAGATCAACCCACACCAATTAGGTAAGATGTTATTCATTTTCATGCAATGCAAAATTGGGGTTTTGGGTTTTAATTCAAGGAGTTTTCTGTTGTGATGATTTCAAAGTGTTCTAATGTTGTTTTAAATGCCTTTACAAGCCCCAATTTCATTTCTCAAACTGGAATTTCAAAATTTTCAAGTTTGGCAAAAAAATTTGGTTTTTCTTGTGATTTTGCTTTTGAGGATTTTTGAGATATTAAATGATGTTGTTTTCGAAATCTAAATTCATATTTGGATTCCTTGTGAAAAATAACTTAGGTCACTGTCCAACTTTTCGAAAATCAGAGGTGTTTTCATAACTTGAAAAAAAAGAAAAGAAAAAAAAATGAACAGAATTGCAAGCTTGGGGGAGGGGGAGGACGTGCGGTCCTTAGACTGGACCGAGCCAGCCCGGTTGGGCCAGACCGGTTTGTACCTAGTTGGACCCGCCCAATCCCATTAAAAAATAAAAAAAAGTTTTAAATATATATATATATATATATAGAAATTAGCTAGAAATTTATGGAAAAATCTGAAAAATATAAAAAATTGGGAAAAGGATAGAAAATTGGTTTTTGAGACTTTTCAGACATTTGCATCCCGATATAACTTGAAAATGTGCCAGAACTAGAAATTTGGAATGAAATTCTAAATTTTGGTTTAATATTATAAATCCATTAAATGTGGATTTAAATCAATTAAAATGATATAAAATAAACTTCAAGAACTAAAGGGAATTCTCGAGAGTTTGAGTGCGCGACTCAGGGTGTTGGGAGGCCGGATAGGCTAGGAATTTACTTGCATTGTGAGTATACCTGTTGATAACTTTACATCGCATTTCATTTCCATAAATTGTTGTTCTTATATAGTCCTCTTGACTATATACATGTTTGTATTCTGATATCATGAGTTCCATTGTTAATGTTCTCATTTATTGAAATTGATTTCATAATATCCTTTTCCTTGTTATATTCATTGATTCTATCCTACGCTTATTCCTTGTTGTTTAAAATGATTAATCAAATGATAAATAACATGCTATTAGGCTAGTATATACATATAATGTTCAAATGGACTTGTACTCACTATTTGTTTAGGTATTAGACTTGCCTATGCCTTGACATTCTATACTTGGTATTTCTTGAAAATAAAAAGTAGTTTTTTGCAATTAGGTCTCGTACTCGATCAAGGTGTGCGCTACTCGCGGGATTAGAGTCCCTGGGGAGGTCGATGAAGGTCACCCAAAAGGGGGGGTGAATTGGGTTACCAAGTAGTTATCGCATTTTTGAAAATAATTCAATAACCAAGGCGCTATATGCTCACCAAAACGCAAATATGGATGCTATGCAAGTGAATGGGGTAGAAGAGATGGAAATGAGACACGATATATAATGGTTCGATCCAACCAATCTAAATCCACTACCTAACCTCCCCGATTAGGATTTTCAACCCCTACTTATATTACCAATAAGTGTTACACCCTAAGCTAACTAGCCTAGTGAATGCCTAGCCTCAACTAGGTCTTTTACAAGATGTCTTATCGCAATAAGGTCTTATATAACCACCTAGCCGCAACTAGATTTTTCCAACCTAGACTCACCTAGGATTTTCCCCTCACCTAGCCTTAACTAGAGTTTATGTCTAGCCTCAACTAGGTCTTCCCGTTTGACTTAGATCCCACTAAGTCTTACAATCAAGGTTTGATGAATAAAATGAAATATACTTCACATAGTAAAGCGGCACCAAGTTCAAATACAAGCAAGCCTCTTTGAGCCTAACCACTCTAATGCATGCAAGTATGAAAACAATTAAGAAATGCAAATATATCACTGATTTTATGCAAGACTCAAATATGAAACCGTTTCAAACAAATCGATTAGAACAAATTCGATTTCAAATCCAAAGAACAAGAAGTTTGATAAAAATCAAGTTTAAATGCAAACTCTTGTCCAAATCAGTTATAAGGTTTAGTAAATCAAGTTTAAGTGCAAAACCCAAGATAAATGTGTTTAACAACACAATAAGTGATTTCCCAAGTCACGCACACAAGAATATATAATTTAAGCACAAGAAAAGATAGGAAATAAGATTTTCTTACAACCCCAAGAAGATGACTTGAAAATCAATTTTGGAGATGTTGTAGTACACCTTAGAAGGCCTCAAGAATGCTGATTTTAAGATTGATTCAACAGCTTCAAAATATTCCTTGTGTTCTTCACAAATCTCCAAGCTTCTCCTCTTGAAAACTTTGAGCACTTGTGTTTTTCTTTCTTCTCAAAACCAATTCTTTGTAATTGGTTGTTTGAGAGTGTTCTATATTCTTATATATTAGTTTATGACCGTTCTAGGGATCCAAGGGCTGAGATTTTATCAAAAATTCAAATTAAAGTATGATTTTCAGCTTTATAAAAAAGTTGTCAGAAGAGGAATTAGCGCGCTAATTTTCTAACCTAGCGTGTTAATAAAAATATTAGCGCGCTAATTGTCAGGGGCCTCAAAATAATATTTTTGACTATAGAGTTAACGAGCATTTATCATATCCGGGACCCTACCAAACCTCATATAACATATTATATATGTTTGTTATGGGTCATATAGCCTATTTGGGTAGTTCAGATATTTTTACAAATCTCGAAAATGAAAAATCTCAGTTTCATGACATGTGAGGGGCTTTTATGTAAATATGCAGTTTTCTTTTCAAAAACCTTTCAAAAACAAGTTTTTCTTTTTTGAGAACTTCCACAATGATTTTCAAAGTACGATATAAATATAAACACATATTTTAACATTATTTAAATTTACAAACCGAGTCATGTGTTAAGTTTCACTTAAAACTTCAAGTAATCACTTGATATTTGAAAATCAATTTGAAAAGTTCGATGTGCATGAACTAATGCAATAGGCTTGCGTAAATGAACTTGTATACCTTACATCAATGTTACAACTCGTGGTTCGATCTTTCGTATTTTTTTCCTTATGTTTGCCGAATCTTGAACTTGTATGGCTTGAATACTTGAATACTTGAGATTGTGATGTTTTGCAACCTTTGACGAAACTGAAATACACTTGATAAACTTATTAGTATATTTTCACCTTGTTTGTTTCCATCAAAATCTCGGTCGGAGTTAGAGTGACTAAGAACTTAGTCCAACAGTCGGCACAGGTTACCTGACATTGTATGACACTCAGGGTTAGAGTCCCTGAGGTGATCTATACATCGGGGTTAAAGTCCCTGGCAACACTTGGGTTATAGTCCCTTGTGATTTGTGATTATGGAGTCAGAGTGATGCAGTTCACTGCCGACCGAACCTAATTCACCACTACTTAGCCCAGTGTCAGTTTCACTTGTTTAACTCTGGTATTTATTTGCATATGATTTATTTTCCAGCTTTTCTAGTTATATGCTTTTAAATACCAGTCGTTTATATTTGGATATATAATTCAAACTTGTCATCAGGGATTACTGTTTATTTTTTATACTCACTGTCCTTTTATGACGGTGGGTGCAGAGCCGATCTCTTAGTCAATGGCGCGTCACGACATTAGAATGTAGGTCTTCTTTTGGTATTTTGTTTGTATATGTTATATATGTCTTTCTTACACATTTAGGTTATATATTTGGGTTGAACGTTAGTTCCCCGACCTGACTTAGACGACTTTACTGTATTTTGTGGTTATCTTATATATATGATGTCATTTCCTAGTTTTCCACACTTAGGATTAATTTAATTGACTTTCGCATAAAATTCTAGTTAGCTTTTGCATATTACTAAAAGCTTTTGATTTAAATGACTAAGGCTTCTGCTAAATAAAATTAACTATGGTAATAAAAGTTTTAATTAACACTAAATTACTTAGATAAAAAAGGACATGAGAGAGGAGGTGAAAGAGTTGTAAGGCCGACTAATACGTAGTTAAGTCCTACGTGGATAGGATTTGGGTTTAATTACAGGATATGGCCGGGCGGTGCCCTAAATTAGGAAATGGGCCATAACAAAAATAGTAGATATGGAGTCTCTTCGTACTTGCCACATCGATATCGTATTGAATCAAGTATCTGAACCTCTCCATATACTAAAGTACAAACATGATACCTTATCTCAAAGCCATAAACTCCTCTCTAAGTCTCAGCTAAACCTCTATATGGATGTACTCGTCAAGGAATAGCAGTCGAAACTTTGCCCACACCGACGGCTCTGGATAAGTGTTCGATAGGTAGTCCACCAGGCAGCCGCCTCTCCCCTCAAATAGTAAATGGAGAGTCGTGCATGCAAAAAGTAAATAGACAACTGTAAATTGATCATTGCGTATGCGTAAGTAATAGTAAAGCTCAAACGTGTGTGCCCGTCCCAGTCAGACTAAAATCACACTCTAGATTTACCCCAGGCACCACCAATAAACACACTCAACTGGCATAATCCCTAATCCTCTTGGTGGCCGACATAAAACCATGATGCATCGACACGTGTACGACCAAAGTAAACTCAGGTTGAATATCCATCGAGGACTCCAAGTACACATATTATGGTATAGCGTGTCACAAACACACAACAGATAAACCCGATGTGAGTAAACTTAACCAACCGTCCAAATAGTAACAATGAATATGAATAGAATGAATAAAAAGAAATAGAAGCAATAAATGAAGCAAGTAAATACATAAATGAATTTCAATTGGGTTTACAACACACCTCAAATCACACTCCAAATCCCTCCAAAACGTCTCGCTCAAGTCTTAAGATGCGCACCTGACACCCGACTACAGACTTTTAAGTCTCTGGTGTCCGAATAAACCATTATTTCCCTAAACCTCGAAAAATCCACTTCATGTTTATAAGGTGATTCTAAAATTATTTGTTCACATTTTTACTCAGTGAGATCCTCGGGATAGGCCCACAATAGTCCGAGAGAAATTTGACAAAACTGTTAAATTTCTCTTCTTATTTTTTTTCATGATGCCCATGGCGTCGTAGGTAGCGCCATGGGACAAATTCGGTGCCCGTCATGGCGCAAAGCTGGGTAGCACTGCTTCCTAACACCCCTTGGGTGGCGCTGTGGGGATTTGCTCACTACAGCGTCACTGGCAGTGCTAGGCCGTAGACGTAAGTTGAGGGTTTTCGAAATACCCAACTTCGTCGTCGTGCTTCGAGCCTATTCCATTCTCCCATGGGATTCCAAACCTACCATAGGGCATCCTCAAACATCCACTTACACTAATAAATCGAAAAACCGCAATTTATCATCAAAATTACCAATAAATATCAAAATTTCATAATTTCCTCAACAACTATCAAAACATACACCCTTAATTGCTCAAAACATCCTCCAAAACACATCACTACACCATAAATTCAGTGAGCCAACTCACAAATCCGAATTTACACCCAAAACCCACAAAACTTGGTTCAATTGATAGAGAATTTGAAGAGGAGATTGATGCTCACCTTGATCTCTTGATTGTTTGATGAAATCCTCTCCAAATCTCTCAAGAAATCTCACAAAATCCCTCACTTTGGCTCACCAATTTTCAGATTTGAGTAGGTGGAGAGAGAAAAGTTGATGAAAACACCCCAAAAAGTCAATATATATCTATAAATTTCATCTCATGAAATGTACAGATCGCGAGGACATCCTAGGGTCATGATTTGAGCCATCAACTCATTATTTTGACTCCAATAAGTGACTCACCCTTAGGTCTTATCCTCATCTAGTAGGTTTTTCGACATTCTGGTACCCCTGTTCACGCCGTGGCGGTCAACTAATATTTCGATAATATGGCATAAGTTATGATTTCATACTTATTATTTGTCACATTTGATTTGTTTGTTTTATGTAAACCATTCCTCGACCCAGAGTACCCGTAATTCACCCGTCCAGTACCCATATCGACACATTTCTTGAGGTGAATACCCGTCACATTATCTCGCTCGATTTAACAATATGAATACACACATACGATGCAAGTTAAAATAATTGAACATCCAACATCGTAAATAAGCAAACATCATACATAAATTACTATTTACCTAGTCATGTGTGTTCTAGCCTAGCTGCGGTGTGACGATCCTAATTTTAAACAAAATAACACATACCATGTTTGCAGACATTTGTTTTGTAAACTAGGAAACCCTAAATACTTATCTAATTAAAAAAAAAACTTAATGGCAAGTGGGACCCACGAGAACCCCTAAAATTCAAGGTACGTTGAATATGGTCAACTTGGTGTATAAGGGAGGGAGAGAGAATTAAGGAAGGCGTGATTTGGGGAGTAAATTTAGGATCTTGATTGATCTCCTTTTAAAACAATAAACGTGTATGGAAAGGTTTTACACAAAATTGAGAGAGAGCCGAGAGGGGAACGAGGGAGGCAATATTTGGAGTTCCTCGCGTTAAGTAATCTCTTTTAATTTAGTTTTTAAATTTGTTCTATTGATGTTGAGGTTTAATCGGGTTTTCTATCGATCTACTCGAGTATTATGTGAGATCTATATGTTATTAAGATATTTAAACAAGTCTCCCTGTTGATTGGAATTCTTTTAAACTAGAAAAGTTTCGTCGAAAGATTTATTATTGACTTAAAAAAATATAAAAGAAATAAAATAAAATGGTGAGTTTTCAAATATAAATGAAGAAGAGATTCTTTAAAATGTTTTGAATAATTATTTCTAAAGATACTTTTCGAAAGATTTTCGAAATTAGTTTTATTATAAAAAATTCAAGTCAACTTGTATAGTTAATAAGCATTTAACCTATTTAGGTTGATTGAACTTCAAAGTACTCTCGTGAGTGCCAACAAGACATTTGGAAATTAGCGTACCAGTTAAGTTGGAATTTAAGTTATTGGTTTTATGATTATTTACCTCTCTACTAGACTATATGATAGGAATCATGTAAGTAAGTCATGTGGGTAGATCATGGTGCATTAGACAACTTAGTGGAGTTCACTAGGAGTCCTTGCACCAGATGCTACCAGTTCGACTAGGAGTTCGAGACAGTTGGACCGTACAAGGGAGAACAACATAGGGCAGCTGCCCAGAATGAATATTTAATAATTGAGAATAAGAATAAGATTCAATGTTCTCAATAAATTTTGGTAGTAGGTGTTATGTCCAGTTAGACGAAATGTGGACTTGGTGATAGGTGAATCTTGCACAGTGTAAGGGAATGAAGTGTTGACACTGCTACGACCATAGTAGAGTGTAATGGCCCATTTTCTAAATAGACCGCCACGGGGGGCCAATGCAGACCCACAGTCTTGTCTAATTAATACAGTTGTGCTCTACATTGGATTATATCCTCCATTTTATCTTTTTAAACCTTATTAATTATTAATTACTGATTTAGTTGTATTGAAATCAAATCATATCTTAAGTCATCATAAAATCCTCAAATTAGCACAACTGAAGCCTTACTATCACATTTACTCAAATAATGATACTATAAATGTGTGACATAAACCATAAATCTAATGTGGAAAACCATATATAACCATAAATACCTCTGAAGTTACAAAAGATTAACATATACAATGTATATCACAATCCTAAACCCAAAATGAGACAAAATATATATAATACAAATGTACGAGTTACGCTATAAATATCTGATCAACCGTACTTTGGCAGCTTGCCATTGCCCCTGCTCGTACCAGGATCTGCACTTAAGCTATTACAAAAGGCAAATGACAAGTCCAGAGTGAGTATTCCCAAGGAAATTAAGTGAACAATACTAAAAGTAAATACTGGAATTTAAATAAAGCTATTAAATAAACATGTGGGAATAAATACAAGCAACTGCGCTCGTCGCATGAATAGATAATAGGGAAAGCTCAAAGTGTGTTCCTAGCCCTTAGAGTCAGACTACCACCATAATTCGGACTCTTCCACAGAATATTGTCGGCAAGTCCGACTTAAGCATGGCCAATATTTGGATCCACTAGGTGGTCGGTGTCGTATCTACGATGCACCCACATGTGTCCCGATGCGATTCCTGGGCCGAACTATTCACCGAGTTTCCCTGACACACGTGCTATAGTGTAGTGGACATATACACTAGAATGGAACGGAGGGAACTCAACTTAACGTCCGCCCATATAACCATAATAAGAATAGAATATTGAAATGAAAGAAATTTGAATTCAAAATGCCAAAAGAAGTAAATACTCAAATAATTTCAGTTGGGATACTACACACCTCAAACCGCACTCCTCGTCCCGTAAAATAAGTCTCAGTCCAGCTCCTCCAAATCCTCGATATCTAAAATATCGCCGAAATGACCTATTTTCATTTATAATTAATTTTTAGTCAATTGTATGGATTTTAGGTTGATTAGTATTAGCATTAGGTTCAAAATCCCCAAAACAACCTAAAATACCCATCTGATGAACATCCAGCGCGCTGGTGTTCATCATCATCAACACCAACTGCCCTGATTACCCAGCGCGTTAGGGCCTCTGGCCAATGCGCTGGGTAATCGAATTTCAGCAGTTCAGCATTCTGTTGAACTCCTAAATTTGATCCCCTAGCCTCCACTAAAGCTGTCGACCCCATCCTCACCTCGTGGGGGATAAACAACACTTTGAAAACGACAGAGGCACAGTTATAATCATCATACATTGATCAAATCACAATATCAAGGAAAAACTTGAAAAAAGCTTCTCAAACTTGAAAACTATTAACTCCAATACATTCTCCACCACATTCATGACCAAACAACCCTAAAAACTCAACAAAAATCAATGATCCACACACCCAATCCCGGATCACACCCAACGTGCCCAAATTCACCATCAAAAGAGAAAGAATGAAAAAGGTAAAGAATAATCCAACCTTGCTTTGATGATTTTCCACTTTCAAGTCCTTCAAATCTTCATTTTGAGATCTCCAAACCCTTGCCCAAGTCTTCAATTTTTGGATTTAGAAGAGAGAGAGAGAGAGAGAGAGAGAGAGAGAGAGAGAGAGATGGTTTAGAGAAGTCAAAACATGCTTTTATACTTCGATTTTCATCTCCTAACATATAGCCATCCCAAGACTCTTCAAAGGGCCTCTATTTGGCCAATAATTGGTCCTATTCTAGCACTATTTGATTTACTTATGAGACACACTTGTGTGACTTTATTTGTTTTGCATCATTTAAAGTCCTCAAACGGCCATTTCGGCACCCGTTTCGCGTCTCAACACGCGACCTACGCGTACTACCGCGATACTGAACCACATATAAGCATTCCAAAATAATTATTTAATTCATTTAATTCATTTCGTTATTTCCCTCGACCTAGTATTTCGTCTTTTAGCCTACCCAGTACCTGCGTCGACATGCCTATCGAGGCAAATACTTAACACACAATCTCGCACGTCAATGATAAAATTACACACATTGCGATGTTGTTTAACCTATTTGAACATAAACATCGCAAATTAGACAAATCAACACACAAAATAACTATTTACCTAAGTCCATGCATGCTCTAGCCTAGCTGCGGGTCCCACGAATGTCTAAGTTGTCCGCCACATCTGCAATACGTCATAAATAACAACGAATTAAATCTAGGCCGTTACATAGGGTCAACCTTCACGAACTTTAGTGTGGTTGAGAAGTCTATCACAGTAGCTCATACGTGTCTAGCATTTGCACATTTTGATGCATTGTTAAATACTTCGTTTTTATACTTCCTTGTTTATTCCTTTTGTCATATTAAATATTTGCAAGTCATGCATTTTATTTAATTTTGCATTTACTAAATGGAATGTTCATAACGCCTGTAACTTAAGCCGACTTACTGAGTATCGTTGAACTATTTGTCCTCACCTAACAAATTTTCCCCACAGGTTCTTCGTCAAGAGTCGACAAAGAGAAAAGAGTAGCTCTAGTAGTCTAGAGGAGTATTTCTGATTTCTTATTTGGTATGGTTCGAGATCGAACCATTCACCTTGTTTTTATTTATATTTATTATCATGGGGGTTGGGATTTGAATAATTTGAACTAGAGAGGTATTATTCTAGTTGAAACTTTTGAAGGCCATAAATAGCTTTTATGTCAAAACTTTGATTAAGTTTTATTTAATAATATTCCATTTCGATTATGATTCATTTATTAAATATCAATTGTTGATAAATGATAAAGAGTTAGTGTTGATAGAAGACTTACTAGTTTGGTTCATAACTTAACAACCAAGTTGGTTGGCGAGTTATGGAGCGGGCTAGGCCGGTCGGGATTCATTTGGGAAATGGGTCCTGACATGCTGTGTCCACAAGGATCTGAGCTGGCTTTCACGTCTGAAAATAATCAATAATAACGGTGTAAATAAAATTGGGTCATTACAGATGTCACTTCAATCGGCCATTAGGAACCGATTTACAATATGTGGTCCGGCTCTGCGTGGTCGAACCATATGCGAAACTCATGGTTTGAACACATAAAAAAGTTAAACTCAAGAAATACCTCTCCATCTTGCACATTTGCATCCCCTACACGTTCATCCTCTATTTTTTAAGGTCAATAGCCACCAAACAACTCAAACAAATAATGACCTAGCAAACAAAAAAAATGTTCAAACCCCATAAATGCACACAAAAACAGTGAAAATACAATTTTTCCATCATAGAGCATGAAGAAATTGATTCTTACGATGGCAGTAGGCTCTAAAGTTGCAAGTTTGCGTCACCAGTGGTTGGAAGGATCAACGAAGTCGAAGGGTTGGCAGGTTATGTGTGTGGTGCACAAACAGGAGAGAGTGGTATGTGAGTGATTGCATGTGGGAGTTGTGAGGTATGAAAGTTATTTCATTTGAGGGCATATATGGAATTGGAGTGTAACAGTCTCTAATTTTAATTAGAGAATGTTCAGCCTGAAACCCTAATTAAGCCCCGATAAATCAGATCGGACCTAATTAGAGCCAGCAGCCTTACCACATTTCCTGACAATAACCTGTATATCTTGATTTAAATAAACAACATAAAACAAACGCAACGAAAAATTTAAATCTTTTTCGATAAAATACAAAATATACAATACCGGTATGAACATCGGTATTGAGCTCGTATTCCCACCCCAATTATTACAAAATCATAAAACATTACAATATATATATATAACGAAACTCACTGCATCGTAAAAAAGATACTAAACCCCTGGTCTTCTCCTTTCCTGAGTTCCAAGTCCTAACGTACATTCATACCTGGAAATGTTAAGGTGGGTGAGCTCTTACATGCTCAGTAAGTGACTCATACCAACTATCAACTACCAATTAATATCAAGGCAATGTATAACAACATGAATCAAATACATATCTACATAAGCATATGAATCAACATAAACAATATATATAACAGATGCAAGTTCATTGGTTCATTACAATGTACCCATGATTTGTATTTCTAATATTCATTCTTGCACTGAGTTGCCCTCTCACATTCTTCAAGAACCACTCACTGGGCATCTAACCAGTTCTTGTCAATGTGTTGCTAACTCATAAAACATCGAGTCGCACTTACTCATCATCACTAAACCAATCACTGCTCATCTGATTGATTTATGATTGATCAGCTGCTAAACTCAACTGGAAAGCATTGATCGGGATAATTCCCAAGTCACTGGGGTGCGGTGATGGTTAACAACTCCACCACAGTTCTAAACCCCCAGGCCGATCCGTCCCGTCAAACCTCTTTCCGATTCCATTTTTCATTTCAAAACACTTTTGTAAAACCAAAGTCAAATTACGGTACATTGCCCCATTCCCAATCCAGTACACTACATGCTCTAGTAATACTATTTTACATTGCATAATTGATAAAAGCTACGAGTCTCACTTACCTGTTCTGAGCTTTCTATGTTTTACCGACTTGTACAACTCCTCGGAGTCCTCAAACCTTTCCACATCGGTTCATTACCTAAAATAAACCATTTCTTATCAATGTAAGTCTAATATTCATTTACTAATACTTCTAAACTAGTCCCATTTGAATCTGGTATCCCGAGATCTAGTTTCTAACATATTTTGACTATTTCACGCTTTTCGAGTTAAAAACCCCGGTATAAAGTTTCTCCCGACGTTTGAATTTCTCATTTTTCATAGAAATCCCTCAATTTCTATTTGATTGGTCAAAATACTATTTTTCCATATTTTTTACCTATTTTTCTGAATTTTCTTTTCCATTTTCTCTCTTTTCTTTTTTTTTTCTTTTTGATTAACCCTGAACCGGGCCTGAATCGAGTTCGACTCAACTGAGCCGAACTTGCCCGGTTCAGGGTCATCTTCCTCCCCTAGCCAAAAACAGAGCAAACGCTCTTGTGTATTTTTTTTTCTTTTCTTCATTACTTGGGTTGGTTCTCAACCCAACCTCAGCTCGAATTGGCAGGGAAGATTACTTCCTTGCCTTCACCACTCTCGGCCATGGCTTCCGCCATGGCCGAGCTCGCTACTCCTCCTCAACCACCAATCAAACCACCGTCAACCTCAATGAAACAACCACAACAACAACAACATACACAACTACACATCTCACCTTAATTTCATCTCGATCACGCGAGCTCGTCGTCCTGAGCTCTCCTCCTCTTGATCTCTCTCTTGGCCTTCTTCTTCTCCCTATTTTCTCTTTGATCTCTCTGTTCTCTTTCTTCTTCGATTTTAAAGAAGAAATGAGGCGGTTTAGGTGGGCAAAATGACCAGAATACCCCTCTCATTTTATCTCTTCCTTTACAACTTCCATACCCTTAAAGGTAATTTCACAATTTATGATTTTTATTATATATATTTATATATACTAATTTATATATAAATATATTTATATATATCGATATGTTGCGCCTAAAATTTCGGTTAGCACGCCAACGAGAACTCTCGGCGTGCACACCACTGTACGTCCTACGCGTGTCACTCGTGACCCCGCGTATCACTCTGCGTCCGACAAATTCACCATTATTTATTCATTTTTCATTTTAATATATATTTATATATATCCATAAATATATAAATATATATATATATATATATTTATGTCCATAATTACGCCTATAATTACGTAATTTCTACCGCCGAGCACACTCGAGCATCAAAGCTATCCCGCATCTCATGTGTGTCTACATGACCCACACATGGCATTAGGCATTCTCTCATTGGTCCGATTATTCACGTATACATACTAGCACACACCAAACAAACACAATACATCACGCAATTCCACACATACGTTAGTCGTGACGATTCGGGCTTAACCACGAGCCTAACTCGAATTAATTTGGATTCGGATTATTGTTAATCACGTGCTTAAAGTAATGGGTCGTTACATGGAGTGCAAAAAAAAATTTGTGGCTTGCCTTTATAAAATTGTATGGTGCACATAACCACGCCCAAAAAAAATTCTCATAGTCGAGTCTGGAGAATGCACCCTTTGCCTTCTGGTTTTTGGCCTTGGAAACAACAATAAATTTATCTATGAAGAAAACCTCTTTAAAGTATTAGTCCGGAGAACACACTTTTTGCCCCAAGGCTTCATTTGGTTTGTTTTTGCCAATTTACAGTGTTTGTTCAAAGTTAACTCATTAATGAAAGGTAATTGTGTCCACAACTCATGGGAGATAACTCCCCAAGAGTTAGGGTGGTGAGAAAATATCTCTCACCCTAGGATGTAAGTTGGGAGATAACTTGAAGGTAAGTTGAACAACTCTCCCTATAGATAATTCTACCCTTAACCAAACAAGGTCTATATAAGACTAAGCTTTCCTGTTTGAAGTAATATGTCTATTGTCACACATTAACTAATTATATATCAAAAGACAAAATAAACATTTTAAGATCCAACATATATTTTCCTATCTTAGCTAATTCATCTTTTTCTGGTGACCGTTTTGCCAAAAAATCCTTATCGTTTTCAGTTGGACTTTAATAAACTTCGGCATAAAACCAGTCAAAAAGCAAACAATACAAGACTGCTTAATTACAACGCATAAAATCATGCCAAATGCATGCACTCTAGCAATCGATTCGTTTCTTCGTTAATATTCCTTGTTTTTGCCAATTAAATTACCGGAACATCAAATCAAAGGCGACTTGATAGTGATATGTTCAAGCAACAACAAGGGCAAGAAATGTATATATACCTTTAATTAGATATGACACGATAGGATGCATGGTGGTGAATGAGTGTATGCCAGCCTTTTTCTTGCATGCAAATCCATACCAGATGGCAAACCCAACCATATACAACTCACATGTTCCCTCACACTGATCAAGTATTCAACTAATATCGTTCAAAACGAATCTCATATATTGCTTGTTTAAGTAAACAACTAAATTCCAAAACATTTAAAACAAACTAATATATATATACTAATATCGTTCAAAACGAATCTCATTTATTGCTTGTTTAAGTAAACAACTAAATTCCAAAACATTTAAAACAAACTAATATATATATATATATAAAATTGTATCTTGGGTGTGCCACGTGGCGGTTTCGAGCCTTCTCTTAGTACCAAGTGGCAACCCAAAATACAACTTAATCTTGACTATACAAAATTATTCACTAAGCTACTAAGTCAAACATTAACGATCCTCTTATTTCGTAAGTTAATGAATATAATAAATAGCCACTAAGTCATACATTAACGATCCACTTATTTCATAAGTTAATGATTCTAATAAAAAGCGACTAAGTCATACATTAACAATCTACTTATTTCAAAAGTTAATGATTCTAATAAATAGTTTTTTTTTTTGGTGAAATAAATAGTATATTTATCCATTTATCATGTAACCATTTTGTCATAACTTTCTTTTGGTCTCTTGATCTTCCTATATGTAGGTGTAACCACTTATTTAAATAGTTATTATTTAATCATTTATAATTATACCTTAATTATTTGTTTAAGTCTTTTTGATCTCCAAGGTAGCTAGGTATGTAACATAATATTAATTTAAAGAGTAGTGCTATTTGGACTCATGAGTCCGGACTCTTAGGGGATTATTTAAAATTTTTTTATTTCAAAGTCATCCTCAAGCAATCAATGACTTCGAAATAACAACTTATAACACTCCTTTGATATTTGCAAAAATTTCAAAAACCCCCTTATGAGTCTGGACTCTTAGAGTCCAAATAAATTTTTTGTAATTTAAATAATTATGTAACCGTTTTCTTTTATTATATCTTAATAATTTAATTTTTGTCTCTTGATCTTCCCATGTAGGTATGTAACATAGCATTAATAACCTAATCATTTTTTCCTCTATATAAGCTGGACCAAGCTTCTCAAAAACTCACTCACTTTTCAAAATTCTCTTCCAATATCTAATTTCATAAGCATTTGTCATTGCTATTAATTTTTTTGAGAAAGTTAACAAGGAAAGAACATGGTCAAAGCCTCTTAGGTGATATGATAAATACATCACTTACCAGAAATGCCAGACCTTGGGAGATCATGGTTCGATTCCTACTGAAGTAAAAAAAAAAAAAAAAAAAAAAAAAAAAAAAAAAAAAAAAAAAAAAAAAAGGAAGTTGGAACATGGTAAAGTGTATTAGGATAAAGATATTTAACGTGATAGATAATGCATATCACACAATATGTTGTTATACAATTGATAATGTGGTCTACTAGGATAAAATCTATATATTTTTGTAAAAACTCATCATTGTACAAGTGCATGTCGTTACATATATATATATATATATATATATATATATATATATATATATATATAATCAAATATATATTCAAATATATATTTATGCCATGGGTACACTATTTACAATCATTGGATTCTAATTATGTGATTTGTGTGCTAACTATTTGTTTGTGTTTTTCAAGCTTTTGGAGGTGATTGAAGTAATTTTAGAGGTTTTGGGAGGAAATTACATTTCTTTGAATACTGGTTCCATAGGTATATAAAAAAAATTGTCTTTTGAGTTGTATTTTCTTCTTTTTTTCTACATTAAATGATTTGTCATTGGCTTCAAGTTCATCAAATATTTTAATTAAAAAAACTCATTTTTCTATCAAACTCATTTTTATCTAATATATGATCCTTTGTCTTGCCCGCCCTCGACGCGTGATGCCGACTAGTAATCATATATACATGGCACTCCCCGTGTGTATATATATGTTTATTAATTATTGCATGTTTCTCTTTGATCTTTCGAGTTATAAAATTATAACACCCTAGCTAATTAAAGTTTTATGAGATTAATTGAATCAAAATAAATTAGGAGGGACTGAACTATAAAAAGCAAATATATGGATCAATATCATCCAACCATTTATTGTTGGATTACAATAGCGAAACTTACAAATTGCATGTCCCCACAGGGTTGCCATTTATATGCAATTTAGCCGTCCATCTCTATGATGAATATGCACTTTTAGTCCCTCATAACACATTATTAGATGGAAAATTTGAACTCTCGCTCAAAAAAGGAACATTTGAACAACAAAAACGGGACTAGACGGCCTAAAAGCATATTTTTCTTAAAGTAGCGAGGGACACAAGTAATTATGAAAGCAAATTAACCTTGGTGGGAATTCGGAAAGCACTCGAAAATGTATTTTTCATATATAAAATGAAATAAATTACATATTTTACTTTACAATAAATATATGTGGACTCAGAAAACCGAACTCATAAAAAAGTTTTATTTTTTTAATTTTTTTAGAAATAGTTATGTATTCATTCATATTAAAGAAATTAAAATACTTTTGACACTTTGACATACAATTATTTAGATTCCTTTAATTCGATGTGCAAGTGTTTCAAAATATTGAAAGGACATCAAACAACTATGTGTTAAATGCGGGTGTCAAAAGTGAATTACTTTTTTTTTAAATCAAAAGTGAATTACTTTAGCATGACCCTTGCAACAAACCTAATGGGATTTTAAAGTGGTAATTAACTGACCTTCCCATATGTTAATTTTTTTTTTTTTTTTGGTTCTTCAAAAAGGGAAAACTTAGTATCAATTTTCCATGCCGTCTCTCCCTTACAAGCGACTCCATTACTAATCTCACTAAATTATACTAATACTATGATTTAATTAATCAAAGATACTAGTATTTGTGAAAAACGACAGCAACCGGTTAAGACAGTAACTGAACAAAGCATTCACACAAGAGTTGGAAACACATTTACTATGTGTCCTCGTATAAACCGTTTTCAATCTCGATGTAATATTAAAAAGATGCTATAGTTACGCTAGTCACGTTTGGAGTCAACCAAACATTTTTTTAATTTAAATGAGGTGCTAAGATATGATCCCATATGAGTAATATAGTGGAATGTAAAAGCTGTACAGCTTCACATGGGCTGCACTTTATCACCAACCGTTAATCAATTAACTTCCGCGTCAACCGTTCGACAACACTTCTCTTTTCACCTTTTCCCTTATTACCCTCCCAGTAACCATCCACAATCGGCCTACCCCACCACGTCAGTTTCGTGAATCCGAGGGACCGAATAGACAATTCGGATAAGTAAACTAGGCTTCAAATTAAGTAACAAATCCCCGACACAATGTAGAGGAGGAGAGGAAGACGGTCCTCCTCTTCCGCTGACGTGGCAAAAACAGCTTCGGAAATACGCCTTTTTTGGTTCCCTCCTTTTTCTTCTCCAACGTTTCTTCTCTTCTCTGTGAAAGCTCGTTTTGATTTCTTCGCGTCTCGTCTCGTCTCGTCTGTGAAGCTTCCGAGCTTCGTTAATGGCGATTTCTGCTCGCTTTGCGTCTCGCGTTTCGGTTTGATCTGCATTGTTGAGAGCGAGTAGCTGGAGAGGTAAGGAATCGGTGGAAATCCGACCGTTGGAGAGGATTTTGAAGGAGACGAGATGTTGGACGGACTGCTAGGGCGAGGGTTCTCCTCGAAAAGGTTGGATTGGTTGCATCAGATCTCGCATTTGTTGTTTTGTTTGATCTTTTTGTGGTGTTTTTTGAGAGATTGGATATATGCGGCGATGAATTTGAGGAATTTTGTTGTTTGTTGGTGTTGTTGATGTTGTTGTTGCAGTAAATCGTTGATCAAGCTGATCAAGGCGAGGATTGACATGATAAGGAGGAAGAGGAATGCAGTGCAGAAGTTTTTGAAGAAAGACGTGGCGGATCTTCTCAAGAACGGACTCGATGTCAATGCCTATGGCAGGGTGAGAGTTCATGATCTTCGTTTCTTCATCTTCTCACTTTTCTGCAATTTCGTGTCTCAATTGAACCGTTTCTTCAAGAATCTGGAATGCATTTGTGCTTCGATGCAGAATTTTGCGTTTCCTTCTCTTTGTACCGATTTCTCCATGAGACCTAATTTTGCGAAAACATGAAAAGAAACAAACATTCTTCGTTCTTGTTCCTTGTTTGAATCTTCAGCTATTGCTCTTTGGATGAGTTGAATCGTTTTGCGTTTTCGTGCATAGATCCATTTTCGATGATCGCCTTGGACTTGTTTCGTTGTGAATGTGAAAAATTTTCTGACTTTTTTTCTATAAATTTTGTTATGAGCATTGAAGTTGTCAATAGGGGAAAATTTTGAACTCTTGAGTATCTTTTGGCATATCCGTTAATTGAACTTCGATTTTTGCGAGAGAATTTCTTCTTGAAGTTTGCTAGGTTTACAAATTACAGGTCTTTCTATCCCCAATTATTTTAGAGGTTTGATGTTGTGAGAGTATCGTCCCAGTGAGCTTGAAAGATTGCGTCAAGCGCAATTCTTTAATCGGCGTCTAGATCCACAATAGCATAATACGATACCACTACATTTAGATCTAGAAAAGAAATATGGAATTCCTAAATTTCTTCTTCAAGTCTCTGAATGATCAGCTCAATTGCTGGAGTTCTAGCTTATACAGGTCCTCCTTGAAGGCGTGTGGAGACAGTTCTGATTTTGTTTTGTCACTGTCTGTACTATGAATCTGTTAAGATTAGCCACCACAAGAGTAATTGGAGGTTTTCTTGGTGTATTTAGTGGGTCCAACAATCCTTTTCATGTTCCCATTAGCAGTTTTTGATCACTGGTTTACTTTAATTTGTGTTTCTTTGTTTCTTACTATGCTTCTCATAACTATTGTGAAACAGGCTGCAGGGCTTGTGATTGAGTTGGATATATCGTACTGTTACGACGCTATGGAGCAATTTTGTGGACTTGTTGCGGGGCACCTTTCTATCATGCGAATGCAGAGGTATTCTACACTACCTTGTTTAATCTTAAAAAAATTTATGTTTTGGTTGTTTACCTAACTATTCCATTTTCTGTTGTTATGGGCCATGTCTTCATGTGGTCTTTCATTATATTTTTCTGATGCTTTATAACTGATAACTTATCTTCTTATCTCTGCTGATCCATTTTTATTCTTCTGTTGAGTTTATCTATGACTTGTAGAAGTTAATATATTTAGAATATGGAAATGCATCATGTGCTAATGATAAATCTATGATTGTAAGCAAATTAGGTTTGTCCTGTGATGAAAATACTTGAGGACCAGAATAGGAAACTCCATCTGCTTAGCTTATTTCTATATTTGCGCATTCTCTTACAATCTCTTTGCTGCTAAAGGTATAAAGTTAAACCACTAGTGGCAAATGTATAACAGATCTGTTTCCAAAGAAGGTAAAATCTAAGAACTGAATGAAGTAACCTTACAGAACATCTTTGTTAAAACTTGAAAACTAAAAAAATATAAACTCATTTCTTCAAAACGCTCCATGTTGTGAATAAATTCATGAATTTGTTCATATACATCATTCATGTGGTGCAAGTCTTGTGAAAAATGGATTTGTATGCCCATCTTATGTTGATTACAGATCTTATAGAGTTTATTTGAGTTAAATCATGCTCATGGTACGTGACGTGGCATGCACTTTTCAAATTGCTAACTTTCCAGCATTCACATTCATGTAGCATTTTTGGCATTCACCGCTTTCATTTTTCTGGGCTCTGTGTAGAGCATGGATCCTACAAGGACGGGCACTGAAATCGCTTGATATTCATTTGGGCTGCCGGATGGCCATAGCCCATGGCTTTTAGGTCAAGGGTTCATCTAACAACAGGGGTCTGAAAAATGATTTTTTTTTTTTTTTTTTTCTGGTCTAAACTCTACTTTTGCATTAGAATCCTTTGCAATGTTCAAAGTTGATTTAAATTAAAATTTTAAGCTCATTTTAAAGTAGTGATGTAATTTAGATAATTTGATAAGGTGTTTGTGGGGAAAATGTTGCAGGAGGGGTTGACCGGGTGGTATATGATCAGAAAATTAATAATAGACTTGAAAGTTCTTTATAATATTTCTACAAAAAAAAAGTTCTTTATAATATTGTTTGTATAGTTTTCATTTTCTTTTTGTTTCACTATCAGCAAATTATTTATAACTGCAATGTTAGTTAAGTTAAATGAGGCAGCTAATCTCCAACCTTTTTTCTGTAAAGTGAGTGCCCTGAGGAATGCAAGGAGGCTGTGGCGACTCTGATGTTTGCAGCAGCAAGATTTGCTGATTTACCGGAATTGCGAGACCTAAGGAACATATTCATGGAAAAATATGGGAATTCCCTGGATTGTTATGTCAGTCAAGAGGTAATAATCTCTCTGTATTGAGTTTAGCTACGACTTGTTCTCAAATGACAAACTTAAAATTGTCTTAACAGTTCGTCAAGAAGCAAGCTGGAAATTCTCCTCCTCTTGTGGATACAAAGCTGCAGTTAATGCAAGATATTGCAAAAGAGTTCTCTTTAAAGTGGGACCGCAAGGCTTTTGAACTAACACTTTCCAGTGAACCTGGATCTTTACAGGTTAACTTTTAGGCAACCTTTGACTTGTACAATTCTACTTTTTCAAAAGAAAAAAAGTGCAGAAATGTATTTATCTTCAGCGCGCAACAGAAGTTCTTTGCAGTATTTCTAACTTAGTCTGATCTTTTGTTAGGAACAATCTCAAAGAAAGCGATCGAATGATAACGCACATAAACCACAAGATAGAACTTCAGAAAGGGACAGACAAGACAATGCTGGTCATGGAAGACGGGAATTCCCCAACGGGGTGTACAAAGGACATGGTGGACAGGAAGAAAATACCCTTCACAGAGATAATCAGGACACTTTGCCTCATAGGAGATGGGGTACCACGGATAATGGTTCAAAACCAGGCAATGGCAGGGGGAATGGTTACCTACAAAGAGATCATCACCAGAAAAATTATGGTGATGAATATGAACTAGAAAATAAAAGGGTGGAAAGTTTGCATAAAAGAGGGAATCAGGAGACATCATCTTACGGAGACCAAGAATACATCTCGAGCTATGGAAGGAAACCGACAGTGCAGAGCAATCACGACAATTCTCATTTTGATGCTAGCCGTCAGAAAGCTACACCTGATCATGGATCAGATAAAATTCCTGCAGGAATGGATTGCGTGAAGCCACAAGTTAGAAAAGTAATTCCTCCTCCTTATGTAAAACCGAATGTTGGCAAATATGGAGCTCAAACTGCTGCCTCCCTTCCTGATAAATCACCTATTGATCGTCCAATTTATGACCGAGACGTCACTGAAAACAGAACGGAAAGCAGCCAATCGAGATTTGAACATAACTATCATGAGAAGCAGGTGGTTGGATCTACCAGGAGTAATGGACGTGGGGATGAGAAGGCCCAATATGATCAGGATGAGTTGGTTGCTGACACAAAGTCAATGCCGAGATCAGTGAGGAGAAGGCAAAAACTACCACCACCACCACCAAATGAACATATGAGCAACGCAGGAGTTGATGATGAGATTGAGAAGAGACACCGAAGGACTCACCGCAGACATGAAGATGCGAGAAGAAATGGTTTACAGCTTGCTCTAGACGATGATCACGAGCAAACAGATGAAGAGGAAAAGATGATGGACAAACTTTTGATGCATTACAGTAAGAAGTCATCGAAGTATGATGCAGGCCTGCCAAGTGCGTTGAAGCCGAAGGCAGCCCCTTCATCACTTGACAATGCAGCTGATGAAGGTCACTCCCGACACCGCCAAAACACAGATGGAGCACGAACTAATAATGCAGGTTCTTTTTCAAGAATAAGGTCCCTTCCTACAGAACCAGTATCCTCCCCTTCAGAAGCCGCAAGACTACCTACTCGCGCTACCTCCTTCGAGCCCGATATATTAAACCAGGCGGGACATGTGCATCCCAAACTGCCTGACATCGATGACTTGACCGCGAGGTTCAAGGCACTCAAAGGGAGGTAAAAGAGGTTCAGAATTCCACTAGAACCCTGTATCTTCTCATCTCTCTACGCATCGAATTGTACCGTATTAATTGTACTCAAATTGACCTTGTGCCCCATTGTGTTTGGGTTCATTGTTCTCTTCAAAATCTATACATCTACTATATCATAGTGTGCTGCTTTGCTGTTTTCAATCTCTTATCATCATATTGGTTCCTTAAATTGATTTTGAGCTTAGTGCGACTCTTTTTGGTGCTTTATTTTCTGTTTATGTCTAATGTGTTCTTTTTCATGCACAAGGGGTTGATTGGGGTCGTAGCAGGAGCAGACCGAGCAGAGGACTTGACAAAGTTGGTAGAGTGAGCCAAAGAGGCGATTGTCTCCACCTGTGTGAAATGACCTGAATAGCCCTCCAATGTCAGAATAGCTAAACTTGAAAGTTCCCCTAAACGATGACAGCAAAAAGATTGTCCTGTGCCCTTCAATTCCCTTCAGAGATTCTCTTCTACTTTTCCCCCTTGTTAGCAGAAAAACTCTCCTTCCCGCCAAAACCACCTCTGCCCTTTCTCCTTCTCCCTCTCATTAATCCTTCCATCCCCTTCAACACTGCTCTTTCAAGTTTTTCACTCCCTAGTCTCAAACAATGAAGGGGTCTTCAAAGCTGGTAATGGTGGCCACTTTGGTCACTGCATTGAGCCTAACCATGGTGCTGTTACTGATTCTGGTTTTGCTGGCTCAGCTTTACTGCTCTCTTCTCCGCAACCGTAACCGTCGCCTCACTAACACCACACCCGCTGCCGCCGCCTCCACCACCACTGCTACTGCTTTCTCTCCACAACTGTTGTCCTCTCCACTCAGTAGTGTTTATGCTCAAGGGGTTCTTCGCGCGCCAAGAAGCTTCTTGTTCCCTGCCATTATCGGCAAAGAGGAGCAAGAGCGTAGGCAACAAGAACAAGAGAGAAAACATGGGTTGCCCAAACATCATAAGCTGCACCAATGTCAAGTGTCTATTCAAGAACAAAGCCCCTCCTCACATCACATTGGGAACATCATATCTGCCTCCACTTCCCCTTCTCCTTCATTCATCTCTGTTGTTCCTAAACCCCCATTCATCCCCCAATCCAAGAGGTTGGATTGGAAGCTAGTAGTAGCAGCGCCAATGGCGCTGAGCATTTCGTTTACATATCGAATCCCATTTACGACAATGAGGCTAGTCGAAGGCCTAGCAATGGTGGTGATGATTCTGACGCTACTCCTCCATTCGAAACACCAGACACTTCCCCTTCCCGGTTAGAGACGGGCGGGTGTTCGAGCAGCAATGACGACGACGAAGTAGACAGCGAAGAAGTGGGTCTTAAGAAGGTTGATCAGCCCTCTAGTTCTTGCTCTAGTTCTTCCCCTGCACCACCATTGTTGGCCACTACTCCTCCCTTGACCCCAATGAAGAAACTCTCAATAGGACCTAATAGTACTAGTACAGGCACATGTTCTTTGATCTCTCAATGTTGTTCATCCGGTATGTCGTCGTCCTCGTCGTGCGCCTCTCCTTGCACCTCTCCTTCATGGTGATTGGTCTCCGATGATAATCCAACGGCTGAGCTTAATTGTCTTATGGACTCGTGAACCGAAGTCACGCTTAACAACAGCTACAACTCTCTGAGTCTGTCTGTGCAAGTGCAGTTGCTGCTTTGTTTTTATTTTAATTGATATGTCTTTGCTGGATTATTTTGTTAGTAGTAGTTTCATTTTCTTGTACCTACGTTTTCAACGGGCCTCGTAACTTGCTTTGATGCAAATTGTAGTAATCGAAACCTGACTAATGAAATTAAACGTAGAAGAACCTTCAGCTTAGATAGATGGCAATGGAACATATCGTGTAACGTGTCTGCTTGACTGTGAGATGCACCACACCGCACGCGTGTTATTAAATATTGGTGACTAACTGAGCAACTGAAGCCAAGTGAACACACTTCTCCATTGTATATTTGTCTGTTTGCTTGGGACTTTTGAGGCCAAATTGGTCTTAAATTGTCCTTTCTCATTGATTAAGTCCTCTAGCCAAAGTTTTATTACTCAGTTACAATCTTTGGAATTTAATGTGGACTTGATTCCATATCGTGAAGCCATGGTTTAGACATCTTCGTGATCCTTATCGTAACTGTCCTGCACTAGAGCTACTTTATAACATCTTCCCCAGCATCAGCATATATGCACGCTTGTATTACATCCACGCGCTATACGGGAGCGAGCTAGTTTGGAGTACACTCTTTTAAGGTATTTATTGTAAAAGTGCAGAAGATTAGTTTGTTACTTGGAACAGGAAAGAAAAAAAAAGTTGCAATGCAACGCATGCATTACATAACCTTTGAAGGATTAAAATACTTTTCTTTCCTTTCTTTTTTTCGGTCACAGTGCAAAAGATTAACTTGTCTTATACTACATGCATCTATATACATGACACATTGGAAAAATTGGAAAATCCTAGAATGACTCCATAAGTGACACCTCTGTGACGTGACGCGTAGGCTCTATGTGAAAATGAGTGTGTACAAATAGTTTCTAGTGCATAACACGTGAGTGAGTATCTCGAGGTGCGCACAGACGACTCCTATATAGATGCGGGTTCGCACGCCACGTCATAGGGGTGTCACTTGAGTGTCATTCTAGTATTATTCTAAGGCATTAGTGTAAGATTGATTAGTCCTTATTTTCGTTCAAGGATTCAATCACCCGACTTTACAGAGTCAAGAGCATGTTTTTTTCACTGTGCTAGGTAGTAAATTGATTTAGGTTTCAATTCCTTGAAATGTAAACTTTACTCTATATTTAGGTTTTAGTTGGCAAATTGATCTATGTCTTGTATCGAGCTATTTATGATCGACCCTACTATGTGCAAACCACAAATTACTAACAACAAATTACTCTCTTTCCACATTTGCCCCCAAATGAAATGACCTATTTCTTTTCAGCTCCCACAATCACTCACATGCCTCTCTCTCACACCTTTGTGCACCTCACAAGAATTCACCTTCGTCTTTGACGCTCCCCTCCGACCATCGGCGACAATCGACGACACATACACAACCACCACAGTACAAACTTGAACAAATAAGAAACACATACACAACCACTACAGTACAAACTTGAACAAATAAACAAAATTTCACTTTACATAGTCGAGTTGATGAGAAGATGAACCGAGTGTGTTTGTGCGTTCTCCTTCTTCTTCACACCATGTGGAAAGCAAAATCGACCTAGGGTTTGTTCGTGAAAATGACGCGCAGATCACCTATCGGGGTTTGTGCGTGCATTCTCCTTCTTCTTCGTCGTCACAACGAGTTAGGATTTTTTTAATTTTCAACTTAGGGATGCACAAGGGCAAGGGTATATTTTGGAAAAGAATTAGTTATTTTGGGGTGCTATAATCCATAGGTGGGGTGCCTACACCTTTGATTTGTCATTAGTAATTTGCGATTTGCACATAGGCGGGGTGGATTTATGATTAATGGATTTTTAATTTACTTTTAAAAAAAGAAGCTATTTTTCTAAAAAAGCATTTATTGTTAAATCCAACGGCTAGAAATCATCAAATAAAGCCTAAGATGCTAATCAAAAGAGATTAACCCTTTTTTTAGGCGCTAACGTGCTAGGCAGGCAGCCCAGGCTTTCCGGGTTCATCTCCTTGGCCATGGAGGGCGAGTGCTCTTCATCTCACCCATCATCATCCAACGGTGCAGATGAACCGGATCACCAAGTGATGAGCGAGATTCACCTTGGCTGCCCTCCTTTCTCCTCTGGCCTCCACATCTCTCACTTTACCTTTCCATGCCCACCTGGTAAGTTTACTTAGTCTCATTTCTTCAATCATTCAATCTTCTCTTCCAACTCCAAATCCTTGATTGAAACCCCAATTTGATAAAAGTGGGGCTCATCTGTAATGGGTAGTGATTGTTTTGTATATTGATTCAGTTTCTGATGCGGAGAGATTAAGATGTGTTGGTGGAGAAATAGAACAAAATATTGATTTGGATGAAGATGGGGACCTTGTTCTGACCCGGAAAGGCAGTGAGTTTTCATTTTTTACCATACCCAGAAAGAATTTTGGCTCAGTATTCAACTCTGATTGGTACAGGACCCAGTAATAATGTTAGATTGAAGATTCAGCACAAGATCACATCATCAATTCCTAGTGTTGGTTTGCAGGTAATTCATATATGATTTATTGCAAAGCTTTGTGCTTTTGATTAAGCTTGACTCCTATGTTGGTGCTTGGTGGTACTGAATTATTTGTGTATATTAAGGTTTGGAAAGCAGAATTGGTGTTGGCTGATTTTTTGTTGCACAAGATGTTCACATCTTCAGACTTTGATGGGGTTGTAGCTTTGGAACTCGGCGCCGGAACAGGTATGCCCACTTTCGAGTTTTTTTGTTGGTGGTTCTCTCTTATGAAACTCTTTCTATATAGAACATTGAATGCACTGTATAGCCGGTCCCAAGTTCGGATAAAGGAGAGGACTCCAAAACCCATTTTCCATACCAAAAATTAGGGAGGGTTGCGATAGGTTGACAACCCAACATAAAACTTTTGTCACTTTTTATGAATGGATCAAACAAATAAGATAAAAGCGTTCCCCCCTAGAAAGCACGCCATCAGTTACACTAAATCGAGCGCAGTGGAAGAATTTGATCCATGGAGCCGACCCCAACTAATTTTGGGATAGAGGCTATGTTGTTATTGTCGGTTCTCTTTTATGACTTGGTTATTCTTGAACTAGGTTTATTTGGAATCATGGGAGATTGCAGAGTCTTGAACTTGGTAATTTTTATACTTAAAAATGTAGTAGGTCTATGAACAACATTTATTTTTTGAAAAGAAATAAACAACTTGCCCTTACTGGGGTTCGAACCCATGACCTCTTACTTCTAAACCCCATATCCAAACCATTGGGCTGCCCAATTGGTTGTTAGGTCTATGAAGAACATTCATATCTATAATTGGTACGAAAAAGGGAGATTGGGAATCTTTTGCTACATTACATAGATATGAAATAATTTGCCAATAGTTCTTGCATAACTCTAGGATAGAAATGATATGGTTTTTATTTTCTTTTCTTTTTAGTCTTTCTTACATTTCGACTTTTTGACTAATCAGTGATATTTCAACGTGATTTATTCATGTTATATGTTTTCCTATTGCGTCTCGTCCGCCATTTGACTAAGAAACAAATATTTGTTGTGTGACGGAGTTTCAGTTTTACTTTCTTGACCAGGGTTGCTCGGGATTTTGCTTGCACATGTTGCAAAAACTGTCTTCCTTACGGGTATGCTGTTCTCAGAGCTAATGAACTTTTGCTTAGCTCGATTTTTCCGTATTAATCTGTTTTTGTAATTGAATTTGGAAATCTGTTGATTCTTTCTCTTCTGATATGCAGGTTTGTTTTTTCACTGTCAATTAGAAAAACCACAATATGTGTAACTTGCAGTAAAGAACAAATTGAGTTTTTTTCTAATTCCTGGGCTGGGAAATGGAATTTCATGGGAAAAATAAAGTTAAACACATTTTATTGTTATAAAATTTGAGGGGCATTTGAAATTTGAAGAAGTCTCTTAACATGTTAGTCATAAACAATTTTCCAAAGGACAGGCCTGTGAATGTTTATTGATATTACTCTTAAAATATATTTGATTAGTTATTGAATATCTTATAATTTTTACATGTCATTAAAGTGGTAGTAATCCCATATCTAGTGATAAAAATGATGTCATCTATCCAATGCATTAAATTGAGAATGACGAATTTTCTTTGAA
This sequence comes from Stephania japonica, assembly GCA_039657345.1. Lineage (NCBI taxonomy): Eukaryota > Viridiplantae > Streptophyta > Magnoliopsida > Ranunculales > Menispermaceae > Stephania > Stephania japonica. The sequence continues at coordinate 14,163,273 of CM077563.1, read as the reverse complement.
ATGTCACGGTCGTTTTATGATGTAATGTTTGGGAATTAAAAACCTTTAAATGGCTTGTTTCTTTCATGATTGCATTTCTAGTTGTTTACACTCTTTTAGTAGTTTATACCGTGCTGATCAACAAACTCAAAAACCACATTAAAAGGCCTTTCATGTGCCTCTCCATCTCTTTCTTTTAACTATCAAAAGTTCAAAACTATTTTACAATGCAAATAGGAACTGTACAGAATAATTCATGAGGATAAATACTTATCATGGTAAGGGAACTCTACGTTCCAATATGTGGTAATATATGGTAATTTTGAGGGATTAAATAGTTCTTGGTAGATCCGTTGAGAAATTTGTTAGGAAAACTTAGGGTATCTCCAAGCCAACGCTATTTTAACGCTGGGTTGGGCTCCAATCAAGCGCCAAACGTTGTGTTAGAAATAACAATCTGTAATGATCTCTTATACAATAAATAAAACGAAATTACAATAAATTGAAAACATGACTGAATAAATAAATATGAATTAAATTCTAACCGGAGGCTTGCGAATTTCACAATGTCCTAAGACAATTTTTTCCACGATTTGGTGATTAATTCACTTCAAAAATCTATCCTCATGATTCAACTGGAGTGCACTTCTAAATTCAAAGATCGCCAAATTTGGAAGTCTGCTCAACTGTACTCATATTCTCTCTCACAATAATTATAGTTTCGAAAATAAAAAATTAAATAATTAATTCGTGTTTGAGTAAGACTTAAATAGACTTTGAAGAGTTGTCTCCAAACAACACATCCCTTAATTTCGAAATAAAAAAATCCATTGCGTTTAATAGTTATAGTTGTTAAACTCCAACTGAAATAACTGTTAAACAGTTAAAGAAATTCAAAAATTTAATTACTGTTAAGTAACTTCCGAAATTTAAAAAACTAAGTAAAAAATAAAACTATGTTTGATAGCTAATCAAAACCAAAGTCGCCAGACCCATCTTTGACTTTAAAATGTATATGGGTTACCCTACTACCCATGTGCACCCATTGTGTCACTCATTCCAACCATTTGCCTCAAAACAAAGTTAGTTTGGTTGCTTTCACATATAAAGTGAGAAAAAAGCTTTTTGGTTTTCCAATGTGGGACTAATGTTTTCTTTCAAAACACGAGAACAAGTCTTTTGTTCTAACAATACCCCACATTTGAATAGAAAACATTGCATCATATACACCTTAATCAATTTGATTGTAAACCTGTTCCTACTCCATTGATGCAAATTGTAAACTTAAGAAAAATACTGAAAGTGCAATTTCTCAATTGGATCCCAATTAATTTGGAGTTAGATGTACTTGATGAATTCTACAAGACCTGACATTGCCTATGCAGATAGTAGGTTTAGTAGATACACAAGCAATCCAAATGAAGATCATTGGAAAACATTGATTAGAGTATTAAGGTATTTAAAATATACTTTATATTATGGATTGCATTATACAAAATATCAACCGGTACTTGAGGGCTATAGTGATGCTAACTGGATTTTTGATAATACAAAAACTAAGTCAACTAGTGGATATATATTTACTTTGGGATGAGTTGTGATTTCATGGAAATCAACAAGGCAAACGTCTCGGATACCTGGACTCGACACTTTCCACCGGAGTACCCATGTCGACACGATCTGACACGGATCTGGACACAAGTATGCGTCGACACAAAAAATTTGAGTTTGGATGTGGCATATTTGACAAGAGATCTAGATTTGTGAGAGAGAGAGGTGCGGGTCTAGAGAGAGGAAGACGCATCGAAGAGGGAGAGAGATGTAGGGATGGAGGGAGAGAGAAGCAACGAAGGAGAGACTCGAGCTTCCATGAGTTGCAGAGATGAGCCGCCATGTAGCTCATGAAAAAGAATGGAAACCCTAACTATCGAGAGTGAAAGATGAGATATTTTTGCCTTTAAGATGGGCGGCCCACTCACTTTTTGAGTTTTCTTGTCTTCAAGATGGGCCAACCCACTTACTTTTAGAGTTATTTGTGTCTTCAACTAGACCCACTTACTTTGAGTTATTTTACTATTTCTTTCCAACACATACACATGCACACATAGCCCAATTTACAAAATTAATGCAATACAACCAAATATAAACAAATACTTATCTACCCATTACCCATATTTAAACAATTAATAAAATACAATAAAATTATAAATATATTTATAAATATATAGTTTTTTAAATGGTTATATACGTATATATTTGTATCCTTTTGCCTTTATTCAAGTACTCGTGTCAAAATATTTGGACACTTACTAGTTGAGTCCCCGTATCCTTTAACTTAGAGAATTGCAGGTCCGACCTCTAGATATGTACCGGTATCGGATACCCATTCCTAAGGCCAGGTATCCTAGGATAGCACATTCAACATTGGAATATGAATTTAGAGCCTTGGATAAAGCTGCTGAAGAAGAAAAAGGCTAAGAAATTTTCTAAAAGAAATTCCATTATGGCCAAAACCAATGTCATCAATATGTATAGGCTATACATTGTAATAGCATGGCAGCACAAGCTAAAGCCAAAAATAATGTATACAATGGTAAGTCAAGACATAATGTGCCGACATAATACTATTAGACAATTACTGTCAATTGGAGTAATTAGTATAGATTATGTAAAGTCAAAAGGAAAATATTGCAGATCTTATGACAAAGGGCTTACTAAGAGATCAAGTCATGTTGTTATCGAGGGAAATGGGTCTAAAGTCTATTAAATGAGTTAAATCTGGCGGAAACCTAACCTAGATTGAAGATCCAATGGTCTAGGTTTAATAGGCAAATTGGTTATATGAGATTTGAAGTAGAACACACTTTTACTCATTCCGAAGATATATTGTGTGTTGTGAAGATGTTAAGGGTATGTTCTTACATTTAATGACAACAAAAATGTCACCTATATGATAGTAAATGTGAGATCACATTTATGAGAATAAGACAAGCTAAATTCTCTAAAGCTATCATGAAATCGGGATGCATCCATAACCAAAATGGACAAAAAATTATAAGTTGTATTTTAATTATTGTGACATGTGTAAAGTATATTGTATCGATTTACTACAAAAAGTGAACAGTTCAAGATCTTCTATATCCACTGCGTCACTAAGTAAGTTCGATACGTTTTACTAGGGTAAAGTTCAAGTCTTTAGGCACTTTTCTTGACAACATGACATAATACTTCTCTCTCTTGTGTTTTGTAATTTTAAGTAACTATGTTTGAAAGTCAAATTTGAATAGAAATGTGGGGTGACGTAATGTTTTCTATTCAAATGTAGGGTATTATTGGTTCAAAAGACTTCTTCTTGTGTTTTGAAAGAAAACATTAGTCCCACATTCAAAAACCAAAAAGCTCTTTCTCACTTTATGTGAAAGCAACCCAACTAACTTTGTTTTGAGGCAAAGGGTTGGAGTAACTGACCCAATGGGTGCACATGGGTAGTAGGGTGACCCATATACATTTTGAAGTCAAAGATGGGCCTTGGGGCCTTGGCTTTGGTTAGCTATCAAACATAATTTTATTTTTTACTTAGATTTATAATTTTGGAATTACTTAACAGTAATTAATTTTTTGAATTTATTTAACTGTTTTAACAGTTATTTCAGTTGGAGTTGTTACCGTTTGTTACTACTAAACCCAATGGATTTTTTATTTTTTATTTTTTATTTTGAAATTAAGGGATGTGTTGTTTGGAACTGGGATACCCGGACTCGTCGGCACTTTGTGCCAGAGTATCCGTGTCGAAACGATTCGACACGGATACGGACACAGGATCTGAGGTCGAAACGGCAGATCTGAGGTCGGACGTGGTAGATCTGAGGAAGAGATCCATATCTGAGATAGAAAGAGAGAGATGCTGACTTGAGAGAGTGGGAGACACATCGATGGAGAGTGGGAGGCACATAGAGAGAGAGAGAGAGAGAGAGAGAGAGAGAGAGAGACGGAGCCGCCACCGTCACTATGAGTTGCAGAGAGCTAGTTGAGGAAGATGAGAAAACACTAAACTTATCGATGGAGAGAACGAGAAAGTGTGTTTTTATGTTAATGGGCCCACTTATTTTGACTTTTTTTTCAGTAGGTTTACTTTCCAACATAGATAGGAGAGAGAGAGAGAGAGAGAGAGAGAGAGAGAGAGAGAGAGAGAGAGAGAGTGATCAACACACACATATACACATGTAATACAACCACAATATAAACAACTACTTTACACTTCTAAAAAAAAAACTACTTTACACATTACCCATATTTAACTAGCACCTATCTACACATTATATATAACTATCTAACCAACTACTATATATGTAAATATTTCTATATTTTGCCGTATCCAAGTATACCCGTGTTCAAATGTTTGGACACTTGCTAGCTAAGTCCCCGTATCCTTAAACTTAGATAATTACAAGTCTGACCTCTGGATATGTACCCGTGTCAGATACCCATATCCGAGTCCATGTAACCTAGGTTTGGAGACAACTCTTCAAAGTATATTTAAGTATTACTTAAAAAAAAATTATTTATTCAATTATTTATTTTCAAAAGTATAATAATTGTGAGAGAGAAGAAGAATACAGTTGGGCAGACTTCCAAATTTAGTGATCTTTGAATTTGGAAGTGCACTCCCGTTGAATCTTGGGGACAAATTTCTTAAGTGGATGAATTACAAAATCATGGGAAAAATTCTATCTTAGGACATTGCGAAACTCGCAAGCCTCCGTTTAGATTTTAATTAATATTTATTTATTTAGTTTTGTTTCAATTTATTGTAATTTCGTTTTATTTATAGTATAAAAGATCATTACAGATTGTTTTACAGATTGTTATTTCTAACACACTGCACCAAGATGACGCTATATATGGTGTGCTACTGTAGCATTCACGCCAAATTGGCGATATGTTATATGTGGGGGTTTAGGGTTGTGAGGAAACTCATGACTAAGTCCTTGATTCAAATGTGTGTGGCTGAGTGAGTTGAATGATTGAGTCACACTTCAGATTCTTGTGGTGGAGTAATGGCATTAGATTTCAATTCTGAGGCTGCTTGATGATTTTATGAAGATTTATCTGCAAGAAATGCATATCTAATGGAAGATGAAAAACGCTAAAATTTATGAATTGAGTCGTGGTACTTGTCCAATTTTATTTTTAACATAGAATGAAAAACACTTGAATAATGTGGAGTGCAGTTGTTTAACAATTTCTGAAGTTTTGTTGCTATGTCTTGCTATTCCGTGATTCCATCAATTGCGCATTTCATAGTTGATTAAGAATGATTGCTTTCTGATTGTTTGAGTTTTTTTCATTGTTTCATTTCAAACATTGTTCTCCCCAAACTAATTTGTTAAACTGGCAATCCTATGAAATTTACTATCAGACCGTGGTAATGAAGTCCTTGATAATTGTTATACGAATGTTCATCTCAACTCTCAGATCTTTGGAGATCACCAAGTTTCAGTCTATGTTCGTGAACTTGATTGGAACAATCAATGGCCCCCTATTCCTGGGTCAAGTCAATTATCTGGTGGGGAAAGGTAAAACCATATGCTTAAGTTAAGTTGATAGTACATTTCCGTTAAGACTTTTTTGGTTGCTAGTACAGCGTCAATTTTTTGTGCGTTTTTAGTTTTAAGTATCTTTTTACTTCTACTTTGAGCTCCAACTTATCATTCATCAAGGTATAAATTCTCATGGAGCGAAGAAGAAATTGATGAAGCGATGGGAGCTTCAATACTCTTAGCTGCTGATGTAATTTACAGTGATGAACTTACTGATGCATTGTTCAATACACTACAAAGTTTAATGTCACAAGGTTTCCCCAAGGTACTGAGAATAATTTTTGGGCTTCAATGATTGAATTCCAATGGAAAATTAGTGCTCTCACTAGCCGCAAAAATTAATGGTACAGGAATTATCTGCTCTTTTGCCATTCCTTAATTTTCTGCCAGTGCCATTTGAGTAACCAAATAGAAGTAGCAGACGAGGATGATCAGTTCTTAAAGGATCTTCCTTGTCGATTGTATGAATTGTGTGTATTTCTTGTCATAGGCATGTATGTTGCATAGTTGCTGCTAGCAATGTTGGATCTATGTTGTATGCACTGCAATGTAATAGTCCACTGCCTGTAATGACCGAGCGTACGATTTTCTTGTTTCAGGTGTTATACTTAGCTTTGGAAAAGCGTTACAACTTTAGTCTCAGTGACTTGAATGTTGTCGCAAATGGTTATTCTCATTTTCGCAGTTATCTAAAGAATGAGGAAGGTATGCTCTTGAGTTCCACTCCATGAAAGAATTTATTAACAAGTGATTCGTTTGAGCTTAAAATGTTTCTTCTACATATGATGCAGAATTGAGGCATGCTGGAATTCGGCCCTCGCGATGCTTTGTTGGCGAGCGGAATGATTATGAAAGCATCCCACAATACATCAGGGAATACGATAGAGGAAATGATGTGGAGATTTGGCAGATCAAGCATATTTCTGCGACAAATTAATTGACGTAAATTGTACTTGAAATGTCTTCTTAATTGCAAATTAGTCCACGAGGTTCGCTATACTGTGCACTTTTAGTTCCTGTGGTTTAAAAAATATGTACTTTAGTCCCTGCAGTATATTTTTGGTTAATCAAAAGCATCATTTAATAATAATAAATTGATAATCTATATTTTGTGAAAGGAGTTAGGTGTTTTCGATTTTTACATAAGAATAAAAAATATGCAAAAGTTGTATAAGTTTATATATACCCTAGAATAAAAAAAACTATTAATTAAATTGTTGCATTGTTTTTTGATTTACACCTTTCTATATATAAAAATAAATACACAAGATATTATTAACGGCTATAAAAGTAGTAAATCAACACTAAAATCAAATGTTACTCGATTAATAATAATATACATAAATACATACAAAAAGTTTATCAAGAAAATTATTTAAAAACAATTGTAAAAAACTCATGTTTTATTTGAAAATATTAGGTCTTTATTATTTGTGTTTGTGTCTTTTGTAGTGGTAAATTAGTTTTTTTATATTAATTCAACCATGGTTTAAAAAAAAGTTAGTAGGAGGATCAAATGACATATTTTTGAAACCTCATGAACTAGAGTGCATATTATGGTAAACCTCCAAGATCAATATGTATTTTACCCAACTTTCAATTATTGAAATTTTCTTGTATGCAACATCGTCTCTTATCGTAGATTAAACCATGATAACTGAGCCTATAGGCTATCCTGCATAATCACAGTTTCTATTTTTCCATTCACCCTCATTGATTTTTTTTTTTTAGAATAGGGAGCAAGCTCTTGAAAGTTGCATTATCTAAGCATCTCCAATAGGAATGTGGATGTGGATTAGGACAAAAGGTGCACCACATAGTATGAAATGGAAATTGAAACAAAAAAAATACTCTCCAATACAAATATTTAATAGCCCGAGAGCTTATATGACAACAATAATGTTCATTTAAATGTCTAGATCTAGACATTGTGGGTAGAAGTTGTCTAGAAATAGACATTGTAGGTGCAAAATGTAAAGAAATAAACATTTAATGTGGACATTATTGTTGTCACGTCAGTTCACATCCTGATAGATAGAGCATTGGAGAGTTTGTTTATATGTGGCACACATTTCTCCAATCCATATTCCCATGAAGATGCTCTAAAAAGTATGTACACTTGAGGGATTGTGAACCCTCCATCGCATATTACAAAAAGAAAGTAAAAGAATGTTATATACACCATACACTATAGATTCATCAAAGTGTAGTGCCCACATTTCACCCATGAAGTATAAACAAATGGCAGCAGCCAAAAATGAAATCAAAGCTTCCAACCTTCTAGTTCTCCCCGCCACTACTTGTTGGTGTGGCTTTTTAGAGAGAAACTAAGATAAAAAGGCCAAAGCCTCCACCTAGCACAAGCTTAACAACAACAACCGGCAGAGACAATTTCAATGCCCAAAAAGTCGGTAGTTGGATAACCAACTTAAATCCACCAAATCCTTGTAAAACAAGAAAAGTCACTGCAGGTGCCCAGAAACCCAAACATGTGAAGTCGTCCTTGCAAATGCCCTTTCCAAAGACTGCATGTACCCAAACCGTAATGCCCAAAATAATTGATCAAACACTTTCCCTCAACTCGATTTAAAATAATTGATGACATGCTTTTGTAATCTTTTAAATTTTTTCTGTTCAATGAATCACAAGTTGTTTGGATCTACCCCTTTATTATTGAATTCTTTTGAACTCTTGTGTCAAGTTTGCTAAATAAGGTACTTGGATGATGTTTAAATCACGACAATCACCCTTTCCTAATTGTTAGGTCAATTGATTAGTGTTACTTTTATTTTATTTTTTCTAAATCTATGCATTTCTTATTCTTAGGCGGACTATATATAATGAGAGTGGAAGCTTGTTGGATTAGTTTCAATTAAGCTCTATATGGTTGCAGTATTTGGTTGAGACTAAGATGCCACGAGTCCATGGAGTTGTACCTAATGTCTTCAAAACTCCAAAATCAATACATAGATTCTTCAGCTAGTTTAGTTGCAACTAACCACTCCACAACATTTCACCTACAGATCTTAAATTCTCTCAACTTTTCATATGCTTTTTATTAATACTTTTTTATTTTTAAAGTGCAAAGAAAATAAAGGGAAAAAAGGACTACTTTTTATAATTGAATGATGACTAATTGACGGTTCGTGTAGCATTTTTGCCAAATTACTTCACAAGTAATGCCACACAAACAAGAAGTCTGTTTTTTGAAATATTTTTGTTTTATAGTCGAGAGTATCCGAACAACCTTTTATAGTCGAGGATATCTGAACCACCATCACTGATTCATTGACATTGGATTGATGGTGGAGCCGATTAATCCCTCAAGGGTTCTTAATTGTCGCCCATCAGAAAACTCAATGGAAAAATCGGAGGTAGAAAAGATTAAGTTTCAAACTCAACACATTTGCCTTAATCAGCGTGTTAGACAACGAACTTTGTAAAAATCCATAGGTCCAAAGAGTGTCGAGCCATACGCACACATGTGGGTATATAAATAGGATTGGATTCCATCTTGTACAAAATCAATTGACTTGTGCTAAGGTCCAATCTACATCACTTATATACTACACCAACCTTATTATATTTCCAATGTAGGAATATATATTCCAACAAACTTACCACTCAATCATCCCCTTGGGTGCTTTTTGTTAGAGAAATGACTTAATTCAACTTGCTTGAAGCGCGTGTGATGGCCCTCTCTCTAATCTAGGGCACTGCCCGGCCTAATCTCGTGATTAAGCCCTACTCACGACACGTAGGACCCAATTACGTATTAGTCAGCCTTTTAACCTATTTAATAGTTAAATTAGTTAGTGGAAGTCTTTACAGTTATAGCGAAAGCCTTATTATAATTTAGCGGAAGTCTTTTTAAATAGATGAAAACAATTTGATAAACCTAAGTGTGGAAATCCAAGAATAACGATCACAATATATATATGAACTGTGTGGTGAAACATATAAACAATGTGATAGTCAAAAGTCGGGAACTAATGCTCAACCCAATATATATATATATATATCCCAACAGTACGAAAGACATAAGTATGTAAAATATACAAAATATCAAAAATAAGACCTACAGTCAGTCAGTAGTATGCTTCCCAAGCTCGAGGTAGTCGTCAATCTTCTCCTTGTCGGGCCTACTGCTCTACGGATTTGCACCCAACGTCATAAAAAGGACGGTGAGTACAAAAGTATAACAATAATTCTCAAATGACCTATCTACTCACATTTCCAAAATAAATGAATGGTATTTAAAAGCATAATGATAGCCAAAGAATGCTCTAAATAAACATGCCAGATAAATACCGAGAAATCAAATGAAACTGACAGGTTAAGTAGTCTGATCTAGGTCCGATCGGCGGTGAGAACTATCACTTAGCCTTTTCCACTATTTGTATGGAGCTGTGCTCTACATATTATCATATCATTTTTCTAATAACCTCAAATGGCGGAGCTGTGCTCTACGCGTATATATTATCTATCATAAATCTCGCTGAACACCCTGGTTCATTACGTCGTGAGTCGCGCGAGTGTAGTGGAGAGTGCCGACATCCCCGAGGTCCTATGACCTCATGAGCCGCCCACTCTATAATTGTGCAATGGACCCTAGATTCTAAAACTACTTTAAAGCCAACAAAAAGACTCGGTAAAGGAATTCAAGAATAGAATGCTACGAAGCACAAGTAAACAAGAATACAAATCCATACATAAGGTTATTTACCCCTAATAGCAAGTTATTTATCATTTTACCACAACTTCTCAATAAAAAGACATTAGATGAAAAGAGGCAATTAAGTTTAATCACAAGGTAATATCATGATGACAAAGCTCAATATGAGAGAGTAGAAATAAATTATGATATCAAGATCACAAAATTGCATTTTCAATCATAAGGATTGTCCAACAATAGAGCAATTGAAATGAAATGGAAATAGAGAGTTCATGTGGGATTACTCTCATCAAGCAATATCTTAGCTAACTACAGTCTTCCGACGCCCGAACCCATGCACTCCGGATTCTTGACACACTTTTCTATGTCCCTAGAGTGTTTAGATAGATATTAGGTTGGTTTTAGGTCAAGTCAAATAGATTTGTGAACCTATAACCCAAAACAACCCCTTAAGTTCTTGCAAAACTTCAATTTGATACTTAGCATTACAACGTTAATTAAACCATCATAAAATTTAAATCATCAAAGACACTTAAGAATAAAGTTTTAGCTCTAGGTCTTAGCTTTCTGGAATGGTATGATGTGTAAGGTTTCGATATAAAAAGGAGATATCAAATATTTTCAAAGACAACTCGAATTTGAATTAAAATCTGATCAGCGAGATTTTAAAAATCATTTCTCCCAATTTATAGCTCTAAAAATCATTATTTTTTGTCACAAGTCACTAACAAATCCAAGAATGACATAATCAAAATTCATCTCATTTGGATATGAATTGGAGAAGTTATACTTTTTCAAAGTTTACCTTCAACAATCACGTCATGACATTTAAATCACATATTTGCAGAGCATTTTTGAGTAAGAAAGAGCTAGAATTTCAAAAATATGGAGAGAAAAAGTTGTTCTTCTATGAGTTAGCTTTCATATGGCATTAGAATTACTTAATTTGGACTTATGATGAGTGAGTTATGTATAAATTATAGAGGTTGTATCAAGAAAATCAGATTTTCAATTTTACAAGAAAAAACCCAATATTTGGCAAAACTTTTCAATTCTGAAATACAGCTTAGGGAAATCATTTTCTGTTTCAAAATGAGTTAAAACATCATTAAAAATATCTTTGAAATTAATTTTATATAAAAGCCTCAATATTCATAGCCAATAACACAACAATTGAAGCATAAAAGAGTATAGATGATACCTAAGGTTTTAGCTTTGATGGTTGTCACTTGAGCTTCTTTTGATATACAAATTTGGCTCTCTTATACCCCAATCTCCAGCAAACAAAATCCACTAACTCCTCAAAAATTTCTTGCTTGATTTGCATGCAAATGAGAAGGAAAGTGTTTAAGTGTTTCTTTTATAATGTTGGGTTTTCATCAAGTTGCACAACCCCATCTCCATGTGAATCAAGGGTCATCAAACACTCCTACTCACCTACTTTTTTTTTTCAGCTCAATGACACTTGTCAAGCATGAAACTCCCCTCAATGCCACTTGTCAAGCATGTAGTTTCCTTTATCATGGTCATTCATCATTTGATTATTTGTCCATCTTTAAAATGATCTAGTACCATTAATTACTCCTACTTCCACTAAAATTTCAGCTTGGTGACACAAATGTATGACATAGATTACATGGGAGTGTATGCTAGTACACATCCCCAGGCATATCCAAAGGGTGGTTGTAATCACATTTGACCATAGGCCTTAATATTTGATTTCATTTAAATAGAACATAGGCTAAGTTATAGTTTATTTAAATTGATGTGTATACCATAGACTTATGTTATGAAATAAATTAATTAACACCCATTTGACTAAACTTAGACTTACCACATGTCTAGCTACCTGACTCCCCGGCTTGCACACAAACCGAGGTGCGTCCCCGCTCGCATCAACGCCTATAACTGCATGAATCGACTTAATTAGTCTACAAATATACATATCACTAGACATACACCATAACAAATATATAATATACCTCGGCCACGTGCCTTGGTAGGTGTGCACACCTCACGCGAGTCCCACATCACGGGTCGGTGATCCTGATTAAGCAAGTTAATCAAGATTAGAAAATTTGGTTGTGACAGCGCGTGTATTCGTTGTCCTCAAGGATAATTCGTTGTAATCGACATTTCCGCAGGGTCCAACAAGCCTTCCATAATTAAACATGAGCAGAAACAACATAATTAACGCAAAATAGAAAGATCCCATAAAAAATATAAAACAACAAACGAAAAGAGATGGATGAGAAACTTTTTGTTGAACAAAAAAAAGGTAAATAGAAAGTTTTTTTTGGTGTATCCAAAAGAATTGGGGTTGAACCCTTTATATAGGAGTTTGTCAAAACGTAACTGTCACACCATTAACAACGAATAACGGCAACAAAACGGTCAAGAAGAATAATGGAAAATAACGATAACAAACACAGTCAAGAAGAAATAATGGATTTTGAAATAGATTTCAAACCTTTTGAAATATTAATAGTTTTTCAACAATCCCCACATATTTCAAAAGGTATTAAAGTTGTTGGGATATTACAATGCATTGATTTGGTGTCTTTTAAACTATGAACCAAAACTAGAGATAATAAGTTCTTACTTACAAAATAAATGGTGAAGTTATAAACTTTTATAAACCAAGAATTATTACGTAAGCAGAATACCCATCAATCACATAATACCCCTACAATTCAACTGTCTAACACGGTGTTGTGCTAATAGGCCATGCACATGCCTAGTCAGACTTTGTCATAAGTCACATTGGTGCGGCCCCACTCCACACTCATATAGGTTGTTTTATCAAGTGTACATTGCAAATTCATACACCACCTATAAAGGCTATGGAACTTAACTACTCTTTCATTGTAGTTATACACTTTTACATGTTAACACCATAGGAAAGACTTTATTTTATTTTATTTTATTGACTTTAGTGAGAATCAAACCACGATCACCCGAGTTCTTACCTTTTTGGCAAGTGATTTCTTTACCATTTCACCTGAGAGGCTTTGACATGAGAGACTTTATTTTAAAAAGTGTTTCACAAACTAACTAGTGACTTGTTATTATCTGTATGAACCTAATTCATGGGATTTCAATCACATAAGTCGGGTTACCATCTCTGTTGACTACTTAGATTGGCAAAAGTCTCATTCCCCTCAATGTTTCAAAAATTAATTTTCTTCCCAAAGGTTTAGTCAGAGGATCGATCAAATTTACTTCTGACTTCACATAATCAATGGATATGACTCCATCCTTTTGTAGCTATTTAATCACATTGTGTCTCAAACTAATGAGTTTATTTTTACCATTGAAATTTGTATTATTCTTTGCAATGGCAATAGGCGATTGGCAATCACAATGCATAGACACAGAAGGAGTAGGTTTTACTCCTAAAGGACTATTTGCTAATAATTTTTTCAACCACTCAGCCTCACTACCGGCCAACTTCAGAGGAATGAACTCTGACTCCATAGTGGATCTAGCAATAATAGTTTGCTTGGCTGATTTCCATGTAACTACACCGCCTCAAAGGGTAAATACATAACCACTAGTGGATTTTGTCTCTTTTGAATCTAAAATCTAGTTAGCATCATTGTATCCCTCTAATACAATTGAAAATCTACTACACATAATACCATAAGACATGGAACCTCTCAAATACTTCATTAGTTTGACTATCGCAGTCTAATGTGTTATCTGCTCAATCTACCCACAACATAAGCTATGTCAAGTCTAGAAAAATTCATCAAATGCATCGGACTCCCAATAATTTGTGCATACTCACATTGAGCAACGGGATCACATCTATTTTTCTTCAATTGAGTCTTAGCATCATAAGGAGTACTCACCGGTGTGACATCAAAATGCCCAAACTTCCTAAAAATCTTCTCAACATAATGTTCTTGTGATAGCATTATACCATTATCTTTCCTTATGATTTTAATACCCAAAATCACATTTGCTTCACCCATATCTTTCATATCAAATGTAGAAGCAAGAAAATTCTTAGTCTTGTGTACAAGTTCAAGACTAGTGCTAAAAATCAGCATATCATCAACATACAAACATATAATGACACAATCACTATCAACACATTTGGTATAAACACATTTATCTACTTCTAGTGAAGAAAATCCATCATTCAATAAAACACAATCAAAATTTCCATGCCACTGTTTGGGTACTTGTTTCAAACCATATAGGGATTTAACAAGCTTGCAAACTTTGGTTTCTTGACCAAAAACCACAGAACCTTTGGGTTATTTAATGTACATCTATCACCATTAAAAAAAACAGTTTTAACATCCATTTGGTGAATAACTAATTTATGAATAGATGCTAAAACAATTAAAATACGAATGGAATAAATTCTAGTCACAAGAGCAAAAGTGTCAAAATAATCCACATTTTGCTTTTGAGCAAAACTTTTTGCAACAAGTCTAGCTTTATATTTCTCAATAGAACCATCGGGATTAAACTTCTTTTTAAAAATCCATTTGCAACAAATTGGTTTTGCCATAGAAGGTAAATCAACTAATTGCCAAGTTTTATTTTTAAAAATGGAATCAATTTCTACTTTAATAGCATCTTTCCAAAAAGAAGAATTGGAAGAAGAAATCATATTGTAATAACTCGAAGGGTCGTTATCAATCAGATAAGTGTAAAAATCATTTTCAAAAGATTTTTCTTTTCTAGACCTTTTGCTATGTCTCAAATCCTCATTGAAAATTTTGTTTTGGAAATCATATGCACCTATTTGAGAAACATGTGTATGAGAAATACTACTAATTTTCAAAGGAAAAACATTCTAAACATGTGTACAAAAAATCTATAAGCTACACTATTTTCATCATAACCAATGAACATGCAATTAGAAGTCTTAGAGCTTATTTTCCTTTTCTTTGGATCAGACAATATGACTTTAGCTAAACACCCCCACACTTTTAAATATTTAAAGTTGGGTGGATAGCCTTTTCCATAATTCATAAGGTGTCCTACCTGTTTTCTTATAAGGTATTCTATTTTGTAAGTGACATGCAAACAAAATTTCTTAACCCCAAAGATTTTCATGCGTATTAGAACTAACTAACATACAATTCATCGTGTCTTTCAAAGTCCTATTTTTACTTTCAGACATTCTATTTGATTCAGGTGAATAAGGTGGAGTAATCTCATGTATTATTCCTTGCTTTTCACAAAACTCATTAAGCAAAATATGTTCTCCACCTCTATTTGATCTAACCCTTTTTATTTTTCTATCTAGTTGATTTTCTACTTCACCTAAGTATGTATGTATGAGACTAAGTAATTCTGAATATCTATGAACTGATGGACATATTTTCTTGGTTTGTTTTGATTCTGCACATATCTCACACTTATTCATGCATGGGTTACTACTGGAAATCAAAACAAGTTGTTGCATTTTCTTATTGTAAGATTTACTAACATGTCCTACTCTAGAATGTCACACATCAAATGAGTCAATAAAGTAAACAGAAGAGCAAACATTCTCATTAATTATTTCAACGACATTAAGTACAAATAAAACCATGATTAAAATAGCCCTTTCCCAAAATAGAGTTATGTTTCGTCATTACGACCTTGTCAGATTTAAATGACACTTTCACCCCCACTTTTCCCAACAGTCCTACATAAATTAAGTTACTTCGAATGTTAGGGACATGAAGCATCTCATTAAGTGCTAAAGTCTTGCCAGATGTGAGCTTCAAAAGAACTTTGCCTTTTCCAAGAACCGGAGTGGTGCTTAAGTCACCGTGATAGACAATATCTTCCCCTTTCTCAACTTGAGTGTAAGTGGTAAAAGCATTTTTGCTTTCGCAAATGTGCCTAGTGGCACCAGAATCTATCACCCATTGCTTCACATCAGCCACAAGGTTGGCTTGAAAAATGACCGCAACAATTATATCATCATCCACTTCAACCAAATTTGCATTTTGTTTACTAGGGTTGTCATTTCTCACAAACCTTTTCCTACATGGAGAGGCATAGTGGCTTGGTTTGCCACAAACAAAGCAATTTCCTTTCTTTTTGAAGAAACATTGTTTACATTGGGCTTGTAATTAGGTTTGTTTTCATGCCTCTTATTTGGCTTTTGTCATTTTCTTGCACCATATTAGCCTTTGTAGCGATCTCCTTGCCCTTCGAAACCTTTGACTCCTTCCTATTTGTATCCTCGATGATAATGTGAGTGATGAGATCCGCCAAAGGGAGTTGATTGTTCTTCTGTTTCAATTGTTGTTTGTAGTTGTTCCATGTTTGGGAAAGCTTCTCTATCAACATTCCACCCACGAATTCTTCTTGAAGATCAATGCTCTCAGACTTCAAGTCTTCAATTAGCTTGTGGTACTCGTTGCTTTGGGCCTTGATATCCTTGTCATCTACCATTTCCCACTTGTAGTACTTGCCAATGACAAACTTTTGTTTCCCAACATCTTCGATGGTATACTTGGCAATCATAGACTCCCATATCCCTTTAGCTCCTTATAAGAACAATAAACATCAAAAAGCTCATTAGATAAAGTACTAATAATGATGTGCCTGCAAACCTTGTTGGCATGAATCCAAAGCTCTAATTGCTTTGATGAAGATTCTGACGGTTTAGGATTGGTGAGTGCATGCGCCACCCCGTGCATATCCAAAATTGAGAAGACGTGTTCTTGCCACCTTTTGAAATTGTCTCCATCAAACACCTCAATTTTTGAGATATCCGAAAAGGCTTTGCGAAGTAGACAACAGGCATAACCAGGATCCGCAGGTAAGAAGGTGTCACTGGGAAGCCGCATAGCTTCAAATGTAGCAGCAGTAGTAGCAGTGGCAATGACATTAGTCGTTGTATTAGTAGTATATTCGAAGTCCATAAAAAAAACGAATTATCCTTGAGATTGTTGGAGAAATGAACTTAATTCAACTTGCTTGAGGCGCGTATTTGCTGTCTTGAAGGATAATTCGTCGTAATCGATGTACCCCCAGGATCTAACAAGCTTTTCGTAATTAAATGGGAGCAGAAACAACATAATTAACACGAATAGAAAGATTTGGGGGAAAGCTTTTTAATCAACATTTCTTCCCCTTTCTCAAATATTCTATAAATATTAATAAATTTATAGAATTCTAAAAGTATCAACACCATTAACAACAAATAATGGTAATAAAACAATCAAGAAGGAATAATGAAAAATAATAGTAACAAAACCGTTAAGAAGAAATAATGAATTTTAAGTCTTTTGAAATATTAATAATTTTTCTAACACTTTTGAAATATTTTCATGAAGTGTGAAAAGGAATCCAAAGCACCAGATGTTGTACACAGGGTGGCCATATGGGCCCAAATTGAAAAAGCTCATCAGGGACTAAAACGGTCTGCTTTTTCTATTGATTATTACACCTAAGATTTGGGTTGAACACAAATCACATACTGTATACACAGACACACAAAAACGAAATATAAAAAGAGGCTGTGTAAGATGGGTGGGTCCAAAAGGGCACGTCTCCCAAGTCCCAACCTTCACCTTTTATTTTCGGTCATTTTCTGGATGTAGCTTTCAGAACGTTGTTTAATCTCAGAGGCTCTCTCCGTCGACCTTGCATGTGACACCCCACGCCCTAATTGTTTGTCCTTGCAATCTTAAACATATGTTTGGAGGTCGAAAGTAGCGCCCTCACACTGTCAGTTTGTTGTTCCAATTGCGAAATAAAACACTACTTTTTTATTTTTTGGGTCAACTTGTTCGATGTTTCTGCTACTCACAAACGATACAATAATCTATTAGAATGAGAATAATAAATATTACAATTTATTTAAATTTGAAACAAAATCTTTATTAGGAAGGCAAAATTTCACGAGGAGGACAACAACCTCTTGAAAAAGGCAACAACCAATCAAGGCCGATCTTGTCATTTAAAGGATGTAGGGCGAAATAAAAATTTGGGGCCTTTAATTATATTTAAATTTTTCTTTTGTGCACATAGATACAATAAAGCTGCAATCTTAAACTTTGTTGGGTCGGCTACATAAATCAAACTTTTCCATTTCACTGATTTAATGCAATTTTTTTTTTGATGAAACTCGATTTAGTGCAATGCGTGCTTTTTGTACTTATAGTTAAGATTAAAAAATATATATATATATATAGTTAACTTTTCTTTTAGTCACATTTAATTTTTAGAAAAACTGCTTTGATTTTGGTTTTATTAAATTTAGTTGGTGACAATTTAGCTAAACTTTATTTATTTATTTATTTTTTGAGACCAAAACTTTATATATTTTGAAATTAGAGAAAGAACAACAATTAAATGAGTAGAGAGAACATTTAAAAGAAATGATTGTGTGACATTTTATTTCTACATACATTTACTACGTAGTGGTTGGGATCCACTCAATATACATTTTTTTCTCTCAAACACTCAAATAAGTGATTGCATATTACAATAAATCTTTTTTTAGTAGGAATTACAATAAATTTTTAATGAACCCATTTGTTGCAAAGATTCTACTCTAGCAATATCCCTACAATGCTCAAGGTGGGTCTCATTAAAAAAAAAAAAAGTAAACATAGTTTTATAGTATGGCTAAAATCTAGGGGTCTTAAGTGTGGGTGTGGGTGTGGGTGTGGGTGGGGGGTGTGGGCCTGGGGCGGCCACCCGCCCCCGCCCATGCACAATGCCGGGTCTGCAACCAACGAAGGGGGCGAAATAAACACTACTTTTTTTGTTCTTTTTTTTTTTTCAACAAATAAAACACTACTTGATTGAAACGTTTGGAGGGGATTAAGAAATAGTCTACATATTTCTCTAGGTTGGATAGCTAAATCAAGCAAATCACAAATACCGCGCTCTAATTTCTATTCCACAATTAAAGGTCTAACAAATACGTACTCTGATGACTCTTGTGAGCCAATGCCTTTGCAGTGCGATTTTCATTAAAAAAAAAACTCATACCTTAATTGTGGCAATTTTTTTCATTTGATTTGTAATCTTGACGCAATTCATACATGCACATGCACATGCCCACACATCTCCGTGCAATATTTTGAAGGATTAGTGGTAGAACGATGTGCTTTGGACATGCATCAATTTTCCTTACAATAATGATGTGTCAAATGTAAGTGTTTAAATAAGAGAAGTGCTAAATTGACATTACTTAATGGCACATCAGTTTTACTAGCCATTGATGCGTTCCTTGAGGTAGATTGTATATAATTTTTAGTTCATAACCAAGGGTGTGTATCATTTAAGTGTTTAGCATTTTGTGATATCACCTAGTAATTATTTTTCTTTTTAGAAAATAGAGTTTGCAACCAAAAGAGGCCATAGTAAACTAAAAAGGTAGTTATTTTGAGTCATACGACAGTCATCCAGGTCCTCAGGCGCGTCTTTATAATTTGATGCAAATCTGATGACCTACCAACGCTATTGACTATTTGTATTTGGTGGTCATGAACAGGTTAGAAATCTATTACACTTACGAAAATGATAAAATGACTCACTTTCAACGCATACTTTGGACGTACACCTTTCTCTTTTAGTTATTTATAACTCTTTCTTGTCTTTTCAAGTGTGAGCCCCACATATGACAAAATACCATAAACGATTAAAAGACAATGATGTGCGCCTAAAGTATGCGTTGAAAGTGCGTTGGATTATCATTTTCCTTACACTTATATCCTGCCTGATTTACCATAGCCATAGGAGCAGCCGAGCAGCTATACACTACACAGGAGAAAGTAAAGTTAGAGAATAACTTGTTAGATATCTATTTTTGACTCCCTGTTTTTCCAATCATTCCACCAATCCAACGGCCCAGATGACCTGATTTGGAAAGCATCATTATAGTAAGTAAAGATTAGATTAGGCTAACACACTACTTAACAACAACATTAACACCACCAAACCTAAAATTCTTTTTTTAATTTACTTTTATGATTTTTATTTTTGAACCACAGTCGATCTTCTCAATGATCGACAATGGTTTCAATCAAATCTTTATTGCTCTTTGTTCATTCAATAAACAACATATCTAATTAGATTAGTTTGTGGAGATTAATCCATCTTTGTTGCGGTGCATCTTCATCAATGGTGTTGCATGGATTTGCACGACACTCTGAATTGATTTATCTTTAGTTTTTATTTTATAGTTAGTTTTCTTTCCTTGTTAGAAGTCTTTGATTTCTTTTCTCTTTGTTTGAAAGTTTTATTATTTATTTTGTAGTTTTAATACTTTTATGTGTTGTCATAAGTTTCAACGTTGTACAGAGCAGTTCCTGATTGTTAAACTGTTTCAATTTTTTTAAAAAAATTAAATTAATGACAATTTATTTTGTACAAATAGATGATTTATTGAGTCGGGAATGGTTAATAAAATTTTGATTTTAAAAAAAAAAAAAAAACCAAAACCAGAACCAAGACCAAAACCGCCCACAAAAAGTGTGAAGGCACAAAAGGCGTTGGTGCTGCTCTTCTGCATCTCTACTCAGTCACTCAATGTGGTCTGTTTTGGATTAGTTGAGCCGAGATCGAGAGAGAAGTAATGGGGTGCACGCAGTCGAAGATCGAGAACGAGGAGGCGGTGTCGAGATGCAAGGACAGGAAGCAGCTGATGAAGGAAGGCGTCGCCACCCGCAATGCGTTCGCCGCCGCCCACTCCGCCTACTCCATGTCCCTCAAGAACACCGGAGCCGCCCTAAGCGACTACGCACAAGGCGAAGCCCCACACTCCCATGTCCCTCTCCGCCACCACCACCACCCCCAGCCGCCGCTCGGCCCCGTCCAGGCCCCCCCTACGAGACCCTCCCCCGCCGCCCCCTCTCCCCGACTTCTCCCCCGCCCCCCCATCAAGCGCGCCTACACCCTCCCCGCCGAGTTCTCCATCTCCACTCCCTCCACTCCCCCGCAGCCCATCGCGGAGGAGAACGACCACGACCACCACGCCGACGGTGGAGAGGATGGCAATGCCGAGGCGGAGGAGGTGCATCAGTTGGACCATCGCCGGAGGAGGAGGAAGACTCCCGACGAGGACGAGAAGGCCGTTCCCTCCATGCCCTCCATGCCGATGAGGATGCAGCATTCCCCGGCGCCTCCTCCGCCGCCGCCGAACGGGGGCGGGATCGAGTGGGACTACTTCTTTGCAATGGACGACAATGTGTCTGTGGAGATCAGGCCGCCGCCGCCGCCGGAGGCTAATGACGAGAGCGTCGATGGAGATGGGTACAATGTTGTTAATGGGTTTAAGAGATCGGAGATTGGGGACGGCGGCGGCGGCGGTGGTGGGGGAGGCATTGAGGAGCCTCGGACGCCGGAGAAGGTGATTGAGCCGGAGGCGGAGGTGAAGAGGGCGGCGCAGAAGCCGCCGGAGAAGCAGATGCTTCATTCGAACACTGCGCCGCCGGAGACGAAGAGAGCGGTGGCGGCTGCGGTTGCAAAGGCTGCGGGGAATGTGAGTCTGCTGCAGACATTGAATGATCTTGACGATCATTTCTTGAAGGCTTCTGAGAGTGCTCATGAGGTGTCTAAGATGCTTGAGGCTACTCGGTTGCATTATCACTCAAATTTCGCTGACAACCGAGGTATTCGAATCATATCATTCATTTGATTGAGATCTGGAGAGAAAGATCTCATCTTTCTAATGTTTGAATCATGAATTTACCAATGTTTATTTGCACAAATCAATTTTTCCCCTCTAGGGTTTCGCGGCGACTTTCTACATTGATCAAGCTTAATTTGTGTTTAGTTAGGGTTGTAGCTCAAGTGCTTATTGATGACCTGCATTTTGAATCTGATCATGGGATTGTATTAGTTTAAATCTGCAACTTATCATGGGGGAAACAAAAAACTGCATTTGTCTGAAGTTGTAAAATGAGTTTCTGTTTCACTTATCATGTATGTGCCGCTTATAATTGGATTTTTTTAAGTCATTTTCATGGGGTTTCTATTGTTTGCAGGGCATATTGACCACTCTGCGAGGGTTATGCGGGTTATTACATGGAATAGGTCCTTCAAAGGCATGCCTAATGCCGATGATGGGAAAGATGATTTTGATGGGGAAGAGTATGAAACTCATGCGACTGTGTTGGATAAGCTACTTGCCTGGGAGAAGAAGCTTTATGACGAAGTGAAGGTATATTTTCAGCTTGTTATATCTTTGCATTTTTCTCTATATTTTCAAGCATGTGAATTTTTCAACGCTCTTAAAATCATGAGCTGTGCTAATGATTGCTTATTTTCAGTCTTACGCATGCTTACTACATATATTGTGCTGCTCAATGGCTTGACAAACTGATTTATGCACTGTATTTCTGTTTTGCTTTTTGTATGTTGCTGTAAGTTGATGATGCATTTGTAAGTGATTGTATTTTAATCTTTATTGGCCTCATCACCATCTAGATCACTCTCTATCTATGAATAATGTATCCTGCCTGATCATGTTTATGTTGAGGGATGGGATCCAAGATCCGAGTTATGAAATCTTTGCAACTGTCAAGTTTGTTTGCTAGAGAGGGTGAATTAATTACTGCAAACTGTTTCTCCTGTTTGATCTCCTTTTCATTGTTATGAAAACCTTTAGAAACGCTATGTTTGGAACCATGATAAATCTGTCCGTCGATACTAGAATGAGTATCTGTGCTAGACTGCTTCTATATATGTTCACATGTTCAAAATCTTCTGAATGATCTTTCAATTTAGAAAGTATTGATCATGCCGCAGATCTAAGGCCATGCATTGGACGAGAACACTCATTTAATATATCCTGAAGGGAATGTTGGGGAGTGTGGCTAAGAGAAAAACTTTGTTAAATCTTTTATCACTAAACCTTAAAAAATTGCAACTATCTTCCAATCTCTCCTAACTCTACCAATTCTAAGTCAGCTTTAATGGAACTTGTTATATCTTGATATATCTGAATCTGTAGACCATTCTATGGCGAAATGGAAAATAATGGATGCCAAAGGATTGTTTCAAAAAATTACCAACAGAAGTAGGTGGTGGTTCAAATATGACCTCTGACGGTTGGTGGCATCATTTGTTGATCACTTCATTATTTTTTAGTAGACTTGCAGACTTTTTCTTTATTGTACGATTAGTTTCTTTCCCCCTTTGCATATGTCATGGTGGATTCAGATTGTTTTTTCTTTTTTTTTTTGTAAATAATTATTTGAATTTATCTTTATGGGAATATTTCTTTGTAGATATCAATAATTTGGAGTCAATTAGCTCATAGATTATTTTTTCTGATTAGGCATAGATTCCTATTGATGTTGGTGAATATATGATTGTTTTGGCAAAAGCTTTGTACTACTTGTAGATCTGCATTGGTAGTTATAACTCTCCGTTATGATGGCTAATTATTTTCGTATGCTGAATCCTTTATGTTGAACAGGCTGGCGAGCTTATGAAACTTGATTATCAGAGAAAGGTTGCATTGCTAAACAAGCAAAAGAGGCGTGGTGCTAGTACTGAAACTTTAGAAAAAACAAAAGCAGCTGTGAGTCATTTGCATACAAGATATATAGTTGACATGCAGTCTATGGATTCTACAGTGTCAGAGATAAACCGTTTGCGAGACCATCAGTTGTACCCAAAACTTGTTGCTGTTGTTGACGGGTAAGTTTTTTGTTCATCAATGTTTGAGCCTACGATGAATAAATTCTTTTTTCATGAAGCTGCTTAAAAAAGGAAAAGAATGCGTCTTCCATGTTAGATAGATATCCTTGACGAAATGTACAAAAGACAAGGGAATGTTGCCGTTGCTTTTTACTGAATGAAATTGATTTGTTATTAATAATTTGGCATTTAAGGTTATTGACTTGCAGAAGATGCCATCGCAATTGGAAAACTTGAAACACACTCTCTTGAACCATTTACAATAATTTCTTGAAGTTCATTTCCTAGTTGTCTTATGGAATTGTGTTGTTTTTGTGCCTTCTTTTCAACTATAGGATCATTGTGTTTTGCAAGGTAAGTAGCATGTGCTATAATTTTGCTTTAATTATTTTGGAGCTGCAACCATTCAAGAAGTAGTAGAGAACAGGAAGCTCTGTTGCCTCATTAAGTACTTGGAATCACAAATCTTTAACATGAAGAAGAAATATTCTGAGCTTCAAAACTTTACTCATCCTTTTTCTCTTCATCCTTCTTGCCATGCTGTAATGTGAAGCCTTTCAAATCAACGTTATTATTTATTGTCTTTTGCTTTTCATTAACTAAATATTCTCATCAACATTTCAATTCTGCATTTTCCTCGGTGTTTGTATATGTTCATCTCATGCTATTCTACATGTAGTTGCACCAGTTGTTTAAATTTGTTAGTTTAATATCTGGATCTGAAATTTTATTATTTCCCATCTAGAAGAGCGAATATGATGGACTTGAAACTTGACCATTAACATTTATCCATCCGCAGGATGGCTATAATGTGGGAAACCATGCAAGGGCATCATGACAGCCAGCTGAAGATCGTTGCAAACCTAAGATACCTCGACGTCCCCCAAATCCCCATGGAGACAACTGAGCATCATTACGAGCGTACCCGCCAGTTATGTGGTGTTGTGCAAGAGTGGCACTCACAGTTTCAGAAGCTTGTGGAGCATCAGAAGGAATACATACAAGCTCTCAATGGTTGGTTGAAGCTCAACCTCATTCCAATCGAAAGCAGCCTGAAAGAGAAGGTATCATCTCCGCCACGAGTAACTCGACCCCCGATTCAGGCCCTTCTACATGCTTGGCATGAAAATATCGGGAAGCTTCCAGCCGAACTAGCTGGGAATGCCATTTACAGTTTTACCGGCATCATGAATACCATCATTAGTCATCAGGAGGAAGAGTTCAAGCTAAAGGAGAAATGCGAAGAGACCAGGAAGGAATACACACGGAAAAGCCGAGCATTTGAGGACTGGTACCATAAGTACATGCAACGAAGAACCCCACCTGATGAGATGGAGGGGGAGAGGACGGAGGATGCAAACCACAAAGATCCTGTTGTGGAAAGGCAGTTTGTGGTGGAGAGTCTGAAGAAGAGATTGGAGGAAGAGGTTGAAGCCCATCAGAAGCACTGCAAGCAGGTGAGAGAGAAGTCCTTGAGCAGCCTTAAGACTCACTTGCCAGAACTTTTCCGGGCAATGGCAGATTTCGCTCTTGCTTGTGCTGAGATGTACAAGAATTTGCAGTCAATCACGCAACATAGAAATCCTCCCGAGCGCGCCTAAGGTACCTCTCTTTGTATAGTTTCAAGGCCTGTTGTGTCATCTTTCTTAAGTTGGTCTGTCTGCCTTGCTGTTCTTTGTATGATCTGTAACAGTAGCTGCAGCAAGTCCTTGCTTTTTCTATGTCTATGTATGCCATGCCATGGAAGAGTGGCTTTCTTAATCTTTTATATGTATGTATTAGACCGGACCTATGGGCTCCATGCATGATGGATGGGTCTGGTAATTAGGATGGAGCCCACATTTTGTTAGCAGAATGGAATGAATGACTGACGAAGAGATTTGAGAGTTTATAATTAAATGGCCAGTTCTATAATTTTCTGTGCATGATTTGTACTAGAACACATACAACATGACAAATGGTTTTTGGTTTAGGGTACCGAGTGCAATGGAAGAAGAGTTCGATTCATGTATTCAACTCCAACCATTTAAAATTCAGGTTTTCCATGTACACCCCCAGCCTTGCTTACTACGTTGGGTAGCTAGGAAAGAACAGCACATAGCCTCCCACCACCACATCCCCCTCTCCTACGCTGAATGCTGCCTCCTCTGGATCCTCATGGGGATCTCCAGGTTTAATGTGGTGGTTATTGGAGTGAAGTAGGTTTCGTTGGCGGTGCTAGTGATATTCGAGAATGGTTGGCGCGAGACTTCAAGGAGGAAGACAGTGAAGAAGGGTGATGAGTTGAAGAGTGGCGGAAAGAGAGGCCTCAGTGGCGAGGCATTGGTGGCTATGTCACTGGAACGCTGCTAGCTGGCGGATCATCCTGTGGATGTGCAGCACATCGGAGTTCCCGGCAAGGCAGATTCTGACAAACAGTACTGGATTATTCTCGGCCATTTTTTCATATGGCTTCAGCTTCAGATAAGAGTGAAAGAAATCAAAATTTTCACAAGGCTTCTCTGTTCTATATATCTTCATAGAGCCCTGTTATATATATGCATGCGTTAGTGGTGTAGCATCATGTATTGTACATGATAAACACGTACGTTAAGTATGCGTTGGTGGTGTAGCATCATGTATTGTACATGATAAACACGTACGTTAAGTATGATACATTGGCAATAATTACATGACTACCAAACTAACCCTCTTCCTCATTTACACAAATGAACAGTTTCTTAATTATTATTTGCATGATAATTGAAAAGCCATCCTATGTAACAACATTATTATGCATTGGCAGAGTTTAAATTTTGAAGAAAAACCAACTGAAAAGCCATCCTATGTAACAACATTAGTATGCATTGAAAAGCCATCCTATGTAACAAATGAACTAGCTAGATCTTTGACAAAAAAAAAAAAAAAAAAAAGAAATCAACTGGATCGATTAAAGCCAGTTCATTGCATTAGAACTTAGCGTAATTCATGAACTTCCTTCTCAAATAACAAGAGAGCCAACATCTTGAAAAAGAAAATAATTTGATTCATACATTATATGTAATTTGCAGCAGCATCTTAGGAAGTTTTACAGGTTGTTATGGAGTTATATATAGTGCCTGTGCATTACCCTGAGCAACAAAAGGCCCGTATTCCCCTTTCTCGTGTTTCATTCTGCAGCTTCATGCCGGGGGTTTGGGTTGGGCGAGCTTTTGCCAAGCGCTTTGCTGCATAAGATCAATCGATCTCCAAGTTCAATGATCATTAAATGGAAGTTCCAATTTCTAGATAACATGATTTCGCAAATGTGTATACGACTTTGCCAATGAAAAACTATAATGACAGAAGAATGCAGTACTAAACTGCCTAGCCATTTTTTCACAAGTAGCATGCATATATACAAGAGAATAGGATGACACACTTGATAGACCCTTGGCTATTAAGATCTCAAGTTGGAAGTGTCCAAGCCAATTTGAATGGCCAAAGTTAGGTCCCGTCGATAATCTATGATATTAGAGATCTTTGTTTCTCCATTCGAAAAAGAATTATGTGAAGTAAAAGAAAAGTATGACAGACAACAATCTAACCCAAAAGAAGTACTTTCCACAAAACAAAATGAAAGCAAAGCTCACCTATTTCATAAAAAAGCTCGTTAACGTTTTGTGCTGTTTTGGCAGATGTTTCTATATAAAGCAGACCATTTTCATGGGCATAAAGCTCACCATTCTGTAAAATCAATGAAAGACTCAGGTAAATGGTCATTCCTAGGCTAGCGTAATGGAAAACTTATGCACAAATGACATACCTCCGTTTCCACTCTCCTGTTTGCTTCCAAGTCGACCTTGTTTGCCACCAGCACCATCACCAAATTTGGATTTCCTGCAGTAATTAATCGACATAAATTGCAAATGGGTGGTTAACTAGTTCCTTAAGTAGATGGACAGAACCATGTATTCTTTCTTGCTAAGTTGAGCAATTATTTTCATTCATATTCAAACACAAGTATATATTAATTCTGTTTGTAATACTCACCTTGTCTTTGCAATTCTTCGACCCATTTTCTCGCTCTCTCAAACGAATCCTGATGCCATTAAAATCAGATCGTTCTATAACATTAATTCATTATCAGGGAAAGCAGAAGTTAAACCAAATATAAACATCGTTCCTTCAGTCCATATAGTATATATATCTTAGGTTCAGAATTGACCGTATCCGTATGAGATGTAATCATGTATTTGCATATATAAGCATGAAATATCTGTCCAATAACATACCATGCTTGTAATGTCGTATACTACGATCGCCGCAGCTGCACCACGGTAATACATAGGAGCCAAGCTATGGTACCTCTCTTGTCCTGCCGTATCCCATATATCGAACTTCACAGTAGCTTCATTAATGGACAAGATTTGCGTGAAAAAGGCCGCTCCAATTGTTGATTCCTGAAAGCTTTTACTATAATTAGAAACAATGCAACATCCAAGAAACAGGGAACACAAACCTTAAAACAAAAATTGCACCCTGATGTGAACCTGGAAGTCGTAAAATTGGCCTTTAACAAATCTCAATACCAGACTTGTTTTGCCAGTTCCCATATCCCCTAATAACACCTGACAATTAAAAAACAAGTCAATCGATCCATCAATGAGTACACAATCTAACTACAATATTTTTCAAGCAGTAATGAATTTAACTCCAGGGTGATGACGCGAATAAGTTCAAGTATCTACCATCAAAGAAGAAGGGATTTCAACTTTATTTTATTTTTATTTTTTTTAACAATTTTGTAATCGTAGTGAGTCTCCACAGAGAGTAAACTTAACATTTTTCTCAAACACAAAATTGCAAAAAAAGTAAAAAAAAAAAAAAAAAAAAAAGGTGCGTGCTCTCAGTGAGTGTCAATACTGGGATCAATTTAGCATTTCTCATTCTAGTATGTATGTTCTTACAAGTAGGGAAGATCAATTTATCAGCTTTTCAATTTGTTCTTGTGTAACCAGTGTTAGCAAAACAATTAAACGGCGATCGTCTATCGGTACGGTGTATCTCAAGCTCAAATTGAGATTTATCAAATTTGGTTCTTTATCACAATCCACTCCAAATTCTCGCGATCAAGGACCTAACTAATTCAACATAGCATTAAAAAAGAAGAACGTACCCACCAGCTTGGCCTGTATGTTCTTGCTCCCCCTCATGGTTGCCATTGTCGAAACTCAGGTGATCCAGATCAATGGAATTAAGCTGTAAAGAAAGAAAGAAAGAAAAAAAATCCAGAATGAATTGTTATTGCTGTGATCGACAGAATACAAAAAGAAGTGAAGAGGTTTGAATGGTAGGTGAGACTTACTATACTAGACTCGAAATATGATTGATGATCCGTTGTGTTGACAGGTAGGTAGGTTGTACGCTCGCTCGTACTCAACGTCGTCGTCATCATCATCATCATCATCATCATCATCATCTCTGTTTCGTGAAAGCACGGGCGACGCGCGCGATGTGTTTATTTTTTTAGTATTTTTTTTAGGGTGTCAAAGCAGGGGATGAGTTCGGAACCGATACGGAAAGATGATGGGTGTGTCATGTGTGCCTTGTGCCGTGAAGACGAGGCACAACAAGAATGATTGTCTAGTTTACTTACTTTTGGCATTGGATTCTAAGTGTAGATACGCATCTCGAGGCAAAATCTAAGGGACTATAATAACTATGTTGCAAATATATGGATAAAAAACCACACGAAAAACCAACCGCAACAACAACAAAAATAAAGGAAAATGCTAAGTGTACCTATATTGTTATCACATGCTAAGTGTACATATATTGTTGTCACACCTGACAATTGTGCATCGTCCGTCACACCTCGAAATGCTTATTTCGAGGTGTATCGACGGTGACTAATTGCCAGGTATCCCAACTAAGTGAGAAGTATGTACCTCTAGCATCTCCCTAACCTCGATTTGTAATTAGTAAAAGGTCGGATACATGATGAGACTCTTTGATTGCGCTCAATTTAGTGCACTAATGATGTGCTCAAGCATTAATGCCTTCTCAAAAAAAGAAAAAAAAAAAAGTTCGACTAAAGGCACTCACTCTTTGCATAGGCACCCCAACAAAAAAGTCAAATTTAAAAAGGTCAATTCTACTATAAAATGATTTATGCGCTTCACTACAATTAGTACAGCCCACCACTATTTTCATCTCATTTTGTGCACCTCACCATCATCCCTCACACACTTTCTTCTTGTGATTTGTAGGGCACCATCGAGTGGTTCGGCCTCGTAAGTCCGAATCTCTTGTTGGATAGTCGATCATAGCCCACCGAACCTTTAGTTGGAGAGTTAGTCAAAACCTACGAAACATTTGATTGGAGAGTCAATCGGAACCTACTAAACCTTTAAGTCGAGCGTTGTCAGCCAAATCTCACTAAAAAGGTTCAGTTGGACAACACCAAGCCTATAAGATAAGTCTCGGTCATATGTTGCCGAACCTAAAATTGATGTAGCGGCCTCCAATTCATCGGCAGCTACGACGTGCACTGCGGGCCCATAGCTCTGCCAACTCATCACCTAGCTGTGTCCCACGCCACTCTTAAACTCAATATAATCAAACTCTTACTAACTTTAAGTTATGTATTAATAATTATTGATTTAAGTTAATTTTAAATTCTTTATTATCATTTTACTTTAAAATACGCAACGATAATTAAAATCATTAAGGTGTTTTATGAGCATATTACCTAAGGTGGAAACCATCTCAAAATATACATCATATACATATCAACTGAGATCCTAAAAATATCAAAAATATAACCTATAAATTATATATACAAGTCATATCTATCTCTCATACCCCAAAATCCAGCATAAAACAAAGAAATAAAAACAAACGTACGAGTAGGGCAAATGCAGTTAATCAATGTAGTCCTCAAGCTTGCTCTTCCTTCAGCTCATACTAGGATCTACACTCAAACCATATCAACGAGTCCAGAGTGAGTGATCCTAAAGAAATTTACCAAGTAAATACATAAATAAACTGCTGAAATTTAAAATACTATAAATAAACATGCGAAACAAAAAAATACAAGCAACTGTGGAAGATCATCGCATGTATAAATATAGCAGTGAAACAAAGTGCGTGCACAATTAAAGTCAGACTAAGCCATACTTCGGGCTATCCGCCAGGCACGGCCTTTGAGGATACCTCTAACGGGTGACCATGGACCCTCTAGGTGGCCGGCGTATATTCACGGCACACCCACACATGCCTATCATATCCGGGTAGCATATTTACCGACGCATGCCTAAACATATGCTATGGCTTAGTGGACCCTATGCCGCCAACGAACAAACAACAGGTGGGGAGTGATCTCAACATCGTAAAGATACTAGGTAGGAGTAAACTCGACTATTGTAAAGTCACCAGGTGAGAGTACTCAACCACCGTAAAGTAATAAGGAAATAGAGTAGTAAATGAAAATGACTGAATTCAAATAAATTAAGCAGTAATTACTAAAGTGAATTTCAATTGGGTTACTACACACCTCAAACCGCACTTCTCGTCCCATAAAATAAACCCTGATCCAGCTCCAATAAATACTCGACAATCAAAATTATCACACGAATGTACCTAATAACATTTTTCATTGAATTAGCTTCAATTGGGTATATTATGTCAATTTTACATTTTACGAGGTAAAAACTACGACAACATCTCGTCAAAATTATGATAAAATCTCAAAACTCATTTATTTAATCAAATATAATTTTTCTAAAATTTTCCTATTTTATCTGAATCTTCTATTTATTTGATAAAATAAGGCCGGGTCGGCCCGACCCGTTTGGTCTTCTTCTCCAAGAGATCAAAATAGAAGCTCTGTTTTGATCTTTTTTTTTTAATCGGAGTTGGCTCTCAACCCCAACCCCTCCTCTTATCTTGGCATGGGAGACCTCTCCCATGCCATGTTCATCCACCGAACCACCACACTAACATCCAACAACAACACATACAACAACATCAATAACAACATGACACTCACCTCGACGTCGTCGTGCTCTCATTCTCTCTTCCTCAGTCTCTCTCGTTCTCTTCTCTTTCTCCTCTCCCTCGATCTCTTGATTTCGATCGAAACGGTGAGAAAAATGGGATTTCGATGGTGATTATCAATATTTTGGGGTGAAATGACTCAAATACCCTTATGTTCTTATCATCTTCCTTAACAATCAAATGCCTTTTTTGGTCATTTCACAATTATTTATTTATTTTCTGATTTTAATATATTTATATATATATACATATCTATTTTAAATTACATATATATATATAAATATATATATTCATCTATATTTTCGTGCCTACAATTTCGTTGTGCATGCCAATTAACGAGCGTACTCGGGCATGCATAATATCGTACAACCCACGCGTGTCGACCACAACCCCGCGTGTTACTAGGCACCCACCAATTTACTATTTTATCACATTTAATTTATTTAATGGGTTTATTATTTTCTTTGACCTAGTATTTCATCTTTTAGTCTACCCGGTACCCGTGTCGACACGCATATCGAGGCGAATACTTAACACACAATCTCACACGTCAATTGAAATATAATTACACACATCACGATGTCATTTAACCTATTTTAACATAAACATCACAAAATTAGTCAAAACAACAAACAAAATAACTATTTACCTAATACGGGCGTGTTTCAGCCTCACTGTGAGACCCACGAACGTCCCCGCTGGTGTCCACGTTTACAATGATGTCATAAAATAATGACAATTATTAATTGGGCCATTACAATTGATGTCTCGACATAGGTTTTAGAGTTGGGTGTGTTGTGTGACAACCCCAACAACCACAAACTGGACCTTGCCCGGCCTAAACCTACGTAGACCCCCGAGCAAGTTTCCGATGAGTCAACACAAGTCTAGTCAGCCTTAACTTACTAATTATTTAATGCAATATTCAATCACTCATCATGGATCAATCATTAATGATTCACCTTAACTCTTTTCATTACTCATTTACCCTCAAAGTTAGTTAGGTGTGCAGCGGAAAACTTAATATACTAACCTAACTACAATTTAAAAATTTACAACTTGATTAACTTAAATGTGGAAATCCTGTCCAACATATAAAACATGTATATAATAGATCAACTAAAAATCTAAAATGAACATATATATGTATCAACAGTCATATTCAACTCCCCAAAGCCTCAAAATATCAAAATAAATGAATACATAGCCAAAATATACAACAAAAAAAATAAAATACCTACAAAGTGAGAGCAAAAGTAAGAGCTCAAGAGTGTGCCTCAGAGGATATCGCCAAGCAACGACACCTTGCCCTTACTCGTCTATAGATCTGCACTCACCATCATAAAAAGGACAGTGAGTACAAAATATAACAGTAAACAACAACAATAGATATCTCAACATAAACTATTGAATTATCAATAATCACAAGTCTATGAATCATGCAGTGTATAACAAGAACTGAAATATAGCAAATCGCATGATAAATAGATTCAAGTAGCTTAAATAAAAATAATCTTACCGGGAAACAAACAGATAAGTGAATAGATAGTCCTAATCAAACCACGGGTCACAAGACCTCCTCAGTTTGCAATTAACACAGTGGGCCCAAAACTGCCTCCCCTGCTCAATCCACCCCGTACGACCTAATGGGCCCGAAGGTCGCCTCCACTGAACGCACACTCTATTAGAAAATGTGACGACTCCTATTTTCATAAAATTGGGCCCCGTCTAGCCTAGACATAGTCCCCCGAGACCATACTCGCAAAGTCAACGCATGCCTAGTTAGCCTCAAATTCTCATTTAGTCATTATTTTATCAATTTAATAAATGAGTTATTAGATTAAATCATTTTTAGGTAAGTTTGCAGCGAAAATCAACCGTAATCATGTAAATAACTCAAAATAAGGGAAATCAGGAACAACCTATAGTATGGAACCCAGAAAGTGGATAAACATGCATATCTAGTGACCATCAGTTTTCAATAGCAATAGTACATGATATCACTAGTCACTCAACCCAAAATGTAACCCATTGTATTAAAAAACAATAATACATTAGTCAAAAAGCAACACATACTGTGAAAGAAGTGTAACGACCCAAAAATCTAACTAGTGCCACGTGTCAATTTAGGTCGTACGTGGGCCCATTTTCCATGATACAAAGTCCTATTATCAGTCGTCGACGCCGAGGTATGTTATTTGTGTTATTACCTGAATGTAAATTCCAATGTCCCAAACGTGCAAGGACGTTTGAGTGTAAGCGTTGGTACGGGAAACGGTTCAGCTCGAGGGTTTCGTGAAATAATGGGTTTTAGGGCAAACGTTAGTCGGGTAATTAGTAGTCCAGGGGACTAAATGAATTAAAAATACTGACTAAATACAAAATAAATAATAATTAAAAGTTGAAAGTCACGTTTGATACGTTAGTATGTCCGGGACGATGCGACGAGCGAATTGTGGTGCGAAACGGATCCGGAAATGCGAGTATTGTCCGAGAAATTACTAAGTTAGGAGATTGAGTTACCTATTGAAGTTACTCAAGTTGTGTTAGGGTGGTTGGATGTTTCAAGTGAGAGCCAAGAGATTAGCCTCGGGATCTGTGAGTGAGTTGAGATGAAGGGAAGGGGAATATAAACCCCATTTTCACTAACTTTTCTCTCTCTCTCTCCTCTCATCCATTCTCATCTCTCTCAATGAAATCAATGACACGAGAAATGGTGGGTTTCGGGAAATTTCACAGCGATTTGACGCTAACGGATCGTTCAATCTCGAATTCTAAGATTAGAGTCCGATTCTCCACGTGTTTGTCTATGTTTTGGCGGTGTTTTATAGGTTTTCGTCACGACGATTTTTTGACAAATTTTTGGGGAAATGTTGGAAACAATTTTAAGTGATGGATTTTTGATCAATTGGAGGATTTAATTGTGAATTGTGAAGTTGGATTGTTGATTTGGAAAGTTATGGAATTTTTAGGGATTTTTGTAGATTTTTGATGATTATCAGAAATCGATGGTTTGGTCGGGTTATGGCATAAGTCGAGAGTGTGTTGGTGTTGTTACGAAGGTTTAATCGAGGTTGGGATAGGCTCGAAGTACGGCGATACGAGCTGGGGGCTCGAAAAACCCCGGATTGGGGCATCTGGTCGAGACGTTATGGGCATGTAATGCCCACGACGCCACCCACGACATATTGGGTAGTAAGCCCTATTATCACGCCGTGGAGATGTCGCTTAGGCCAATGAACATCGTTGCGTCCCGGCGGCATGACACTGTTCACAAGCCCAATTTTTGGAATTTTTCAAAAATTTTAGGAATCTCTTGAGTATCTAAATGGGTCCAAATACGACCCAATACTCGGGTAATCAACCCAATTAGGTGAATAAATAAAATTATGGAAAATTGGTTAAAATGAAGTAATTAACGGGAATGAAAATTTAAATTAATATCAGAGATTTTGAACATCAACGGGACATATGAGAGGTATTAGGAAGACGTTCGGGGTCCGTTGAGTGCGTGTTAGTTTGGACACAGGCAAGTAAACCAGTGAGAAAAGTTTTGCAGTTATTTCTTGAGCTTTAATTTGTTGTTATTGCTTTGTTTATCACTTTATTTTATTGAAATCCTTGTTGGTTGAGTGGTCCACTTGCAAAGGAGCGATGGTTACTTTTACCTACAATATGAGCTCTTTATGGATGATGTTGATATTTCTCAATTGAGTGTATGTTGGGGGCTCTTATCCGAGTCTGTGGATATCTCATAGTTGCAAGAGTTAGGACTGGTAGGCCATGTTCTCATCCTGAACCCGAGTCTGTTGGGCTTTGTTGCAACTCAACGACCTTTTAGTCGAGACTCCTTGTTGTTATGTTTTCATATTTTGGACATTCCATATTCGATTGATTTAATTACAAGTTTGTGTATTCATGCGCTCCCTTTTCCTTTCTTTCTATCTGCATGAATTAGATTGATTTATTTATTTCAAAATACTATATTTATATCCTACTTAGCGTTACTTACTTTAGGCTTGTCATTCTTGTGTTTGACAGAGTAAAGATCCACAGACCAGTCCAGAGCTTGGAGATTTGTTTTGAGGATACAGGAGCACGCCTTTCCACTTGACTGATTGGTGATTTTTGTATTATTGAATATATATTGTTTTGAAACATTGGGACTTAGGGTTTTTGAGAGATTTTGGGCATGTATATTTGTATATTGTTCTCCTCTCACTGATTATTGTTGATAATATACATATACATGATTTTCACACTCTAGAATGTCTTATTTTAATATAGTTGTGATTACTTTGATTAGTTTGAGATAGATTTTTGCTTCCGCTAAATTGATGATAACTCCTAATCAATGTTCTATACTTGTAAATGAATGGTAATTGATAAGGAAAGGCTTACTAGTCTCGAGTGATTCGTCGAGATGGGCTCGAGTTTCACGTAATTCTAGGCTGGGTGGTGCCCAGTTAAGGTTTGAAAATTGGGGCCATCACAGAAGGAATAAAACCACTCTGAGAGTCCTTATAGGAAGTCACCTAATACCGGTCCCTTGCCTTTGCTCATCTCTGCCCTAACTGCAACCACCGTCACAAACTAGACGATGAGTAACTAATAAATTTGAAAGTAATGCTAGAAGAATGTAAACAGTAATTCATGATTAACCAATAAAGCAGTTCAAGAATCATGCAGTATAGAAAGATAGACAAGTAATGCAAGTTGCATGATAAACAGACTAAATACATAACCAACAATTAGGCGAGTGACAGAATGCAAAAATAGATGCCTAAATGATCTCAACACTTATTCAATACAACATGAAGTAACCCCCAAACATTCTTAAACCATGGGCCCAAGGCCACTTCCAACGGCTTAAGCGAGCATCCTCAAACTGTGGGCTTAAAGCCACTTCCAACAACTTAAGGTCAAACTGTGGGCTCAAAGCCACTTCCAATAGCTTGAATTTAAAACGGTGGGTTTCATACCACTTCAACCGCCTTACAATAACTTTTAAACTGTGGACTAACTTGAGTCACTTCAACAACTCATTTCCCAACCCCGATCACCTAGACTCTTGGTCACTCGACACATAGAAATTAAGTTCAATGCAAAAGCAGTAATCCGAATATAGAAAAGAAGAATGGATAATGAATTACTATGTACTTTCTTACTGGCTTACTAACTTACTTCGATCGACACGAAATTTGTCCCTCGTGGTTCCTACACATCCCAAATTGATCCCAAAAACCTCGTTACCAGTCCATTATGTTCCTGGCATTCAATTGGGTCAAAGTTGTAAATTATATGCTTTACGAGGTAAAATCCCTGACATAAAGTCCCAAAAAGTTTCCCTAATATTTCATTTTTCATAGAAATTCATCAATTTATATTTATTTGGTCAAAATATTATTTTTTAGATTTTATTCCTATTTTTTGGATTTTTGCTTTATTTTCCAAATTTTGTTTTTTGTTTTTTTTATTTTTATTTTTATTTTTTTCTAGACCCGACCCGACCCTGTTCTGACATGGCCAGGTGTTGGGCCTGGCTTGCCCCGTGGGCTGAGCCCAGCCTAGACCTCCTGGTCCGATTCAGTCGGGTGGGGGTGCACACGTGTGGGTCGCACGTGTGCTCCTTCTTCCTCCCAAGGATTCCAGAGATGCTCTACATATCTAGATCCTTTTTTTTTATTTATTGGGGTTGGCTCCCAACCCCAACCCCCAGTCGATTTGGCTGGGGAGACTACTCCCCGCCTCTCCATCTTCGGCCATGGTTGAGCCTTGCACCACAACCGCAACAATAACAACAACAAAAACACCAATGCACATAATGAAATCAATACACAACACAACACTCACCTCGCCTTGCCACCTCCAAGCTCTCGACCTCGATATCACCTCCCTCTCTCGCTCGTTCGGTCTCTTACCAAATCAAAATGACACCTCTGCCACATCACAAATCTATTTAATCTACCTGTCACTCTTGAGTTTTTGAGCTATTTAATTCAATAATTTACAAGTTTACAGCAGAAGTCTAAATTTAACTAAAAGAAATATATATAATTACTATTTATCCTATAGTGGAAATCCCGGAAAGTACTGTACATATGGCGATCAACTATACAGTTAATATATACAGGTACAAGTGTGAAATATAGTCTCCCAGTTTCCAAAATATTATTACAAAATATCAAAATATAACTGTCATCACACGTACCAGCAAGCCTCGGCGTAGGTAAGTCAGATGTAATCGCCAAGAATCCCCTTACCCTTGCTAGCACTAGGATCTGCGCTCATCCATCAAAAAAGGGAGATGACGAGCCCATTAAGTAAAATCCCAAGGAAAACCACCGTGCATCATAATTTAAGAATGTAATTGAAACCAATAAATAGTGTTAATTAAACATGCGGAAAGAAGGAATAATGCAGACAACTGCTCAAAGCTCATCGCATGAATATAAACACAAAAATATGCAAATGGGTGTGAACCAGCTAATCCTAGATGTGAACTGAGGACCAGGAGCCCTGTCGTGGCCAACACCATCGACCCTACGACTGTGTACTAAACTACACACCCAGCAAACGACTACATAACCCGGATACATAGACAGAACCATAACCGTCCCAGTAGGAATGAACTCGTAGATTATTAATAATAACAACTCAAATTGAATAACAATAAGTAAATGCAGTAGTGGTGTTCAATTGGGTTTTATGTACCTGAAAATACGCACTCCGACTTCTCGGACCCGTCAGTACGCCCCACCTAGCTCCCCGATGCCCGAGCTATGGTTTCCTAGTCCCTGAAGTCCATTTATAGTGTTTTATACTTTTTGAAAACATATTATATAATTTTATGATATTATATTATATTTCTAATTTTTCAGTTGTGGTACCTCTTCCAGCTATGTCGGGGTTCCAAAAATACCTGAAAAGTCCTGAAACCACTTTTCTACCTTTCTCTAAATTTTTCATATTTTTCTAGAACTTTTTCAAATTTTTCTGATATTTTTTTTAATTATTTTCCCTATTTTCTAGAAAATAATAACTAAAACATAAAAAACATTTAATTAATTAGAAATTTTTCGGTCCAGTCCAGCCTAGGGTCGTACGAGCGCGCCCTTTCGACTCTGGTTTTCCAGAGACGAAATCGTCTTTTTTTTCTCATTATTTGTTGCCTCTTCTTTCCTCCTCTCCATTCCTCTTCTCTCTCAATACATTGGAGACCTTCAAGACCTCATAATTTCACCACAAATCCACAAAACAATACCCAATTCTTGGATCAACGTGCATTTTTTAAAAAATTTGAATTACCCAATTTGTCACTAAATTCATGCAAATTCGAGTAAAACTAGTATAATTCATCAAAACACAACTCATGAACATCAATCTTCACAAAAATAGTTGTAAATTCACTCAGAAATCCGAATTCACCCACAACCTATTTTAATGGAAATCAACCAAAGTGAGAGTTTATTACCTTAGCTTTGATTGTTAGACGCCCAGAATCACTCCCCAAACCTTAACTCGTCCCCTCCAACCTCAGATTTCTCCCTGATCTCCCAACAAATTCTTGAGAAAATAGTTGGTTTTGTGCATGTTTGATCGATCGAGGTATATATATAGGTGGTTGTCTAATCTATTGTGTATATGCATCTCAAGGACAATCCAACGGCCACTGATCACCTTATGTCACCCAATTCCTGGACACCCTATCATGACACCATCTGTCTCGAATCTCCACGTTACGCATTTCGAGAAACATCCTAGGTGTACTGATTATTCAGTTCAAACTATAGGATTTTATTTATTCCAATTTGATTTAACTTATACACCTACCTAAACCACCATATAAATTCCATAAATTGATAAATAGAGTCACACTAACTTCCTGACTACTCGGCACCCCTACCCCGTGTCCGGCACGCTTCCCGATGTGGTCCCACACTAATCTAATCAAACTCCAACGGTGGCGGTGGTGGTGTTGACAATTTGAGGTGGGTCGAATGACCATTTTCCCCCATTGTTGAATAATACATCTTTTAGTATTATTCACAAAGCTCATGTCGTTTTTAGTCTTTTCACATTTCTGATTTTCAATATATAAATATATATACACACTTGTATTTTCGTGCCTAAACTTTTGCCCCCATTGTTATCCTCTTTTTTCTTCACAAAGCTCATGTCATTTTTGGTATTTTCACATTTCTGATTTTCAATATATAAATATATATACACACTTGTATTTTCGTGCCTAAACTTCCGTTGTGCACGCCAACCACGTGCACACTACCATATGGCCCACGTGTCGACCACGACCCTACGTGTCACTAAGCGCCCACCAATAAATTATTTCCATGTGTTTATTCTTCCCGTAATTTGCCTCGATGTGTTTTCTAGGCCAACATCCCCCGTAAATTCGACGATAAAATTTGTATATTTATACATGGATATAAATAAGTAATACACGTCATCATCCACAAATAAAATATTTCTGAGCCGTTACAGGAAAAGCTACAGACAAAACCAGCTGCTAAATTCCTGACACATTACCAAAGGAAAGTCACAGTAACAAGTCAATATTAAATCCTTCCGATAGGCTCCAACGAGAAGTCACAATCTATGTCGGCTGCTAAACTCGTTGAGAATTCTCATCACTGTCGAACTACCTAAACCTAAGTCACCTGAACTAGAATGGAATACAAAGGGCTCGCATTTCAAGAATAATCAGTCAATAAATAGAAAAACTTCATGTTGATTCTATTGTTGTCTTTACTCACCTCGAATCTTGCTAATATTGCTCTCTGCGTAGCTTCACACGTTTTTCAATTAGTTGCCAACACTCCGCTCGTCACCTAAAATTATTCTGACCAATTTTCGTTAATTTTCCCTA
Organism: Stephania japonica; assembly: GCA_039657345.1. Taxonomy (NCBI): domain Eukaryota; kingdom Viridiplantae; phylum Streptophyta; class Magnoliopsida; order Ranunculales; family Menispermaceae; genus Stephania; species Stephania japonica. The sequence goes on along the minus strand of CM077563.1, from coordinate 14,122,490 downwards.
ATTATCCCAAGTTTTCTTCAATTTTCTCAAGTTTGACCAATTTTCTATAATTTTCTAAATTATTGTTCCTTTGTACAATTGGGTCGCTTACTCGGGTATTGGGTTGCATTCGAACCCATTAGGATACCCGAACGAAACCCCAGAATTTTTGTGCAATTTAAAAAAATATTTTTTAATATTTTCTGTCTTTTTTTGGCTAATTTCATGCTTTATGAGGTAAAAACCCCGACAAAATGTCTCCCAAAAATATCAAATTCTTCACTTTTCATAAAAATTTCCAAATTTCTATTTATTTGGTTAAAACATAATTTTTCAGAATTTTTTCTAAAATTTTTCTAATTTTTCTAATATTTATTTCTAAAAAAAATAATATTTTATTTATTTATTTATTAAAAATAAATAAATAAATTATTATTTTAATAATGGGTGGGTCCCAGGTCGAGTTGGGTCCGACCCAACGGTTCGGGCCCAATCCGCCATAACCGGGTAGTACCAGAGTTGGCCCAACCGAGTCGGGCGCGGTTCGACTTAACTGGGTTGAACTTGGGGCAACTCGGCTCGGCCCTCTTTCTTTGCCAACTCACAGAGACGAACTGGAAAATTTTCCAATTCGACTCTACCTCCAATCTTTTTTTTTTTTTTCTTTTTCTTTTACAACAAACAACAACATCTACATCAATACCCACACCACCATTGAAATACCAATTTCTCCATAATCAACAACATTATCAACGACCAAGAACACAACGCAACAACAATTACAACTCACCTTTGTGCTAATTCCCAAACTCTTGACCTCAATCACTCCATTGATTCCAAAATCTCCACACCCTCACTTGATCGATCTCTTTCTTCAATTTCTTCTCTCCCTCAGCTCTTTCAATTTTGTGAGCATGGTGAAAGCGGTGGTGTCGGTGGTGATATTTTTGGGGGTAAGTCAAATGACCATTTTGCCTTTCAATTCTTATCCACTTTTTCACCAAATTCATACCCTTCATGGTCATTTCACATTTCCTTTTAAGTTTATGATATATTTATATATACTTTATATATATAAATATATATAGTTGTATTTTTGCGCCTATAATTTCCTTGTGCGCGCCAACAAGTTCACTCGGGTACACAATACCGTTTGACCCATGCATGTCATCATGACCCCGCATATCACTTGATGCCCCATAATTTATTATTTAATCCCATTAATTATTTTTATTTGTATTTATCAGTGCTTTTATTCCATTTTCATCCCCTGACTCTCAAATACTCGTGCAATTCACTCGATACCCATTTCGCACGTTCTTTCATACTGAACTTGTTCTACGGTACCAACATACACTCACCATGTCCTCATACACATTGGGATATTAAATTTAATGCTTGATAATAAATAAATAATACAAATCACCAAACAAACATAACATACATCGGTGTCGACTCTTGAGGACCGAAACAAGTACACCACGGCTAGTTGGGCCCACAATACGACCATAAAATGACACGTAGCATGAGTTAGAATTTTAGAGTCGTTACAGTCTCCCCCTATTGAGAATTTTGTCCTCGAAATTAAATAAAAATACAAGGTAAGACTTACCGGAATAAAAATAAATAGGGGAAATGCTCGCGCATATAGGACTTCAGCTCCCAGGTTTGTTCCTCGTCCCCATGATACTGCCACTTGATGAGAACTAAGGAAATCTCCTTATTCCTCAATATCTTCACCTTCCAGGTCCATAATCTAAATAGGTTGCTCCTCATATGTGATGTCCTCCCTCAATTCAATCTGACTCAGGTCCACCATCGTTCGTCTGCCTTCTTTTCGATCTATCCAGTCAAAGCATCGATATGTGAAAATACAGGGTGACATCCAACTAACTGAGGTCGCAACTCAAGCTCATACGCAACATTTCCTATTCGTTTCTTCACTCTGAATGGACCTATAAAACTCGACGCAATCTTACCTTTGATCTTAAATCTCTCGTGACCCTTCAGTAGAGAAACCTTCAGATACACATAGTCTCCCACCTCATACTCCAACTCGACATGGTATATGTCATAATACCCCTTCGGCCTCTCCTGTGCACCCTTCAACCGAAGTCTGATCAGTTGTACCTTTTTTGTGTGATCCACCACAATCTTTGGCTAATCACTACTACATCTTCTGGCTCTGCCCAACAAGATGGAGATTTGCACGGCCTACCGTAGAGTGTCTCAAACGGTGTCATACCAATACTGGCCTGATAACTATTATTATAAACAAACTCAAACAAATGAAGATACTCCTCCCAAGACCCACCATACTCTAACATACTATAACAACCCTTAAAATTTTACCCGACTTGTGTTATACTTGTCAGGACCGTGACCGGTTATCGTGATGCGTTGAGTATTTCGGACTTCGAGTAGTCGACATCGAGGTAATTTTATGTTTCTGTGATGTTTGTATTAGTATTGTAGTCTAATACGAGTCTCTAGCCATTGGGATGACTTTTAGTCTGAATGAGACTTTGCCTAGATAAATGGGGGAGTTAAAACACAGAAAACATTAATAAATGATTTTTTAAATAATTAATAAAATTATTTATTGGGACGTGACAAGACAACGGGCTCGACGAGTTGATTGGTGGTGAAATATGGGCTAGGAGTATGGGATCAACATGGGAGCTAAATAGTTAAGTGACACCCGAGTCACTTAAAGGAGTCAACAAATGGAGTTAGGAGTGTTGAACAGCTTGCAAGGGAGGGTGTAGGATCTACCTAGGATAATTGTGTAGATTGATCGAAAGGGGTCCTATGTAAGGGCTTCTCTCATCACTTTTTTCCCATTTCTTTCTTTCTTTTCTCTCTCCTCTCCTCTCATCCTCTTCCGTTCTCCTTGCTTGGAGAGCAAGCCACCACAGGGGTGGTGTTGGATGGTTGAAATCCTTACATCGGAAGTCCCAACTTCTCGTCAAAATCTAGGTGAGAATCTTGCTCTCTTATCTCTCATCTTTATTCTTGTGTTGTTTCTCTTTTCTCTTTTGGGTTATTCATTCAAGTTTTAAGTTCATCGCGATGACAAGGGTGGCTTGCCTAAGATGTTCTTGGTGTTACACCAATGTCTCGACAGCTCTCGGAGCGATTAACATGCGACGTTGAGCTAGTGTTGTTGATGGATGTTTGATTTTGTTATTTATGTTTGGTTTTTCAATTCAATTGGGGATATCTCGAATCCCCGAACATTACCGATGTTTTAACTATGATCTGAAGCTGATTTCGGATGATTTTAAGTCTAGAAATATGTTTGGGATAATTGCTAAGGGTGGGTTTTCATTTTGATGTTTTGTAAATGCTAAAAATCGAATTTGGAGCTTCACGTCATGGGGACACCGTGCGTTTTGTGGCGTGACGGCGTCCCCACATAATCAAACCTAGAAGGCTCAGTTTGAAATTACGCCGTTAGAGAGACGCCATATATTTCACTGTGCTAGCGACGTCCCTCATGTACATGAACAACATAGAGGGATCTTAACATGCCGTGACAACGTTGTGAGTAATTTGAACTCGGTGGCATTTCCACGACATATTATAAATAATGTGTTTCAATATTCGCCGCTGGGACGTCATGAAGAAAACTTCACACTACGTGTTGTCTAGAACGTCTGAAAATTTGTTCTTTTTTTTAGATGCCACGAGGATGCCGTGGCCTATAAGGCCTGGCAACATCCCTAGTGGTGTATCAACCAGTGGAAGAAATAATACGCCGTGAAGGCACCGTGCGGACGTCCTTCTGGACGGCGCCACCCATAACGTCTCAAGCAGTACACAAACCAAAATTTTGGAAAATTTTATTAAAAATCAGAGAAATTTTGGGGGGTTTATTTAGGGGTGTTTATTGACCATAAACCAAACCTTTGCCAGGTAGTCGGGAACTCATGAGAAACGCGTTAGAGTCGTGGAGTGGTACCGGGATTGCGTTAGTCAGGTAAGTACACATGTGTTGTATATGTGATTATGTTAGTAAGCCAGTAAGGAAATCTCATATAATTCATATATCCTCTATTGATTGTTATTGTTGAATTGATATCATGCTTGATATTACATTATATTCCTTGGTTGTATGTACTTGGCATGAGTGTGTCGAGAAGGTATCATGTGGCTCGCACTAGATGGGACAATGCGAGTACTTCTTGTAGGGGCAATGATCACCCCTAGTGTTGTGTGTACCTGGATACTAGATTTGAGGAGTGTTGCGATGCCTCTCAATTTCATGATGCGCTAATGTTGTGACATTGCCCGAGAGATTTTGCGAGATCTTTGTCGTATACTATGAAATTAGACCACTTATGAGGCCTCTTTTGATTCTTAAAACATTCATGTTATCGTTGTTATCTATCAATCTGATTATCATGCTCCTTAAATTGTTTAATTGTCTATATCTTTCAATTACTGCATGATATTTGAACTGTTTCATCATTAAATCATGAATTATTGTTATATTCTTCTAGCACTACTTTCGATTTCTTAAATTACTCACCGTCTAGTTTGTGACAGTGGGTGTAGATAGGGTGGAGTGCAGCAAGGGCAAGGGGCCCTATCTAGGTGACTTCTTTGAGGATTAATGGCTGGATTTTATAGACCTAGAGTAGGTTTATGTTATTACTGCTTGTATGTCGTTTCTTATTATCATGTTTTGTTGTTGAACTTGGAATTAAGTTGTTGCATATCATGTACTTGGCTCTATTGGTTTTGGCATTGATTGTACATGAATACTTCCCATTTATGGGGTTTTCCACATATATAGATTCATGATTTCCCTTTGACTTAGTTATTTCCCATATTGTTATATTACTTACTTTCCGTTGTGTTTACTTGCAATAACTCTTTCATAAATTGTATAATTAAATGAACGAAGGTTGACTAGGCTCGTCGGGTTTGCCGAGTTTCAACTCGGGGGCTTGTACGGGTCTAGGCCGAGCGTACCCAATTGCATGGAAAAATTGGGGCGTCACACACACATCCTCAACATGTCCTCCAACACCTGAATTAACCTCTCTGACTGTCCATCGGTATGTGGATGATAAGCTGTACTGAGATCCAACCTCGTGCCAAATTATGTTGCATACTTTTCCAAATTTACGGCGTAAACTGCGACCCTTTGTCTAACACGATCGATAATGGTATACCATGCAATCGCACTATCTTTCTCTCTCATACAAGCTCACCAACCTATCCACTTGATATGTTGTAGAAATCGGTATGAAGTGCACAGACTTCATCAATATGTCTACAATCACCCATATAATGTCATGTCCGCGCTGAGACTGGGGTAACCCACAAACGAAATCCATAGAGATATGCTCCCACTTCCAGCGAGGAATGGGAAGCGGCTGTAGTAATCCACCAGGCCTCGTATGCTCAGCCTTAACTCACTAGCATATCTCACACCCTCTAACATAGTCACCAACATCGGTCTTTATCCCCGACCACCAAAACAGATGATGCATATAGCATACATCTGTTGGACTAAGTGGTTAGTCACTCTAACTCCAACCGGGATTTTGATGGAAACAAACAAGGTGAAAATATACTAATAAGTTTATTAAGTGTATTTCAGTTTCGTCAAAGGTTGCAAAACATCACAATCACAAGTATTCGAGTATTCAAGTCATTCAAGTTTAAGACTCGGTATACATAAAGGAATGAAGACGAAAGATCAAAACCACGAGATGTAACATTAATGTAAGTTATATAAGTTCATTTACGCAAGCCTATTGCATTAGTTCATGTACATCAAGCTTTTCCAAATTGATTTTCAAATGTCACGTGATTACTTGAAGTTTTAAGTAAAACTTAATATATGACTCGGTCTATAAGGTCAAACAATGTCAAACTATGTGTTTATGCTCACATCACATTTTGAAAATCATTGTAGAAGTTTTCGAAAAAGAAAAATTGGTTTTTGAAAGGTTTTTAAAAAAAAAACTGCATATTTACAGAAAAGCCTCTCGCAAGTCATGAAACCGAGATTTTCCATTTTTCAGGATTTGTGAAAATATTCGGACCACCCAAATAAGCTATATGACCTATAAAAACATGTATAATATGTTATATGCACAAATTTATTGGGTCCCAAGGGTCAAAATATTCATTTTGAGGTCCCTACAGTTAGCACGCTAATAAATTTATTAGCACGCTAAGTGCAGAGTTAGCGCGCTAGGTCTAAATATTAGCGCGCTAACTGCTTTCCTGACAGCTTTTTTAAAGGCTAAAAATCACACTTTAATTTGAATTCTTGATAAATTATGGTCCCTTGGATCTCTACAACGGTTATAAATTAGTCTATAAATATATAGAACACTCTCAAGCACACAAGCATAAGAAATTAGGTTTTTTTAAAAAAAAGAAAAACACGAGTGCTCAAGTTTTTCAAGAGGAGGAGCTTGGAGCTTTCAAGTCATACTTTGAAGCTGTTAATTCAATATCAAAACCAGCACTCTTGAGGCATTCTAAGAAGTACTACAACCTCACCAAAACTGATTTTCAAGTTATCTTCTTTGGGTTGTAAGAAAGTCCATTTCCTAGCTTTTCTTGTGCTTAAATTATATATACTTGTGTGATTGACTTGGGAAATCACTTGTTATGTTGTTGAACACATTTACCTTTGGTTTTGCACTTAAACTTGATTTATTAAACCCTAGGACTGATTTGGACAAGAATTTACACTTAAACTTGATTTTTATCAAACTTCTTGTTCTTTGGATTTGAAACCGGTTTTGTTCTTATCAATTTATTTAAAACGGTTTCATATTTGAGTTTTGCATAAAATTAGTTATATATTTGCATTTCTCAATTGTTTTCATACTTGCATGCATTAGAGTGGTTAGGCTCTAGGAGGCTTGCTTGTATTTGAACTTGTGTCGATTTACTTTGTAAAGTGTATTTCATTGTATTACTCAAATCTTGATTGTAAGACTTAGTGAGATCTAAGTTGAGAGGGAAATCGTAGTTGTGGCTAGGTAGGAAAATATCCTAGATGGGTCTAGGTGGGAAAATCCTAGTTACGGTTAGGTGGTTTATAAGACCTTATTGCGATAAGACATCGTGTAAAGACCTAGTTGAGGCTAGGCATTCACTATGCTAGTTGGCTTAGGGTGTAACACTTATTGATAATATAAGTGGGGGTTGAAAATCCTAACCGAAGTGGTTAGGTAGTGGATGTGGATCGGTTGGATCGAACCACTATACATCGTGTGTCTTATTTACATCTCTTCTACCACATTCACTTGCATAGCATAGATATTTATCGTTGTGTATGCATTATCATTATTATTTACGCATAAAGTTTTAAAAAGGCAATAACTACTAAGTAACCCAATTCACCCCCCTCTTGGGTGACCTTCAACATCTTGGTCCTGCCCAGATGAACCAAAAACGTAAGAGGTGAGCCTCTTGGAGAATCTCATCACGTAACTCAAATATTGATGGAATCCACAGTTTTCCTCTAAATCTCATGTAGAAATCTGTCGATTGACCCACTCTGGATGATCGGAACTCTGAACAAACTCACTGTACCTTTAATACTGCTCATCAGCCTGCTGACCATCAAGTAGACTCTAGATAGAGACTGTCTAGCCCTCAACTGTCCACAAATCAACACTCTAGTATTGTTCGAATATCAACAAAATACATCGCCTCAACCGCCTCGAGCAATCCAAACTCATGTGTTATGCGGCACGTCACAACCTTCGAGTCCAACCCCTCTTCAGCTCAATGCGTCAGCTACAACATTAGCCTTCCCCGGATGATACTCTAACGAGAAATCATAATCCTTGGAACTCTAGCCACCGTCTCTATCTCATATTCAACTCTATCTAAGTGAAGAGGTATTTCAAACTCTTATGGTCAGTAAACAACATAAACCTCTCTCCGTAGAGATAATAACGCCAAATCTTCAGTGCAAACACCACTACGCCGCCAATTCCCAGTCATGTGTAGGCTAATTCTTCTCGTGAATCTTCAGCTGTCGGATGCGTAAGCTATCACCCTATCGTCCTGCATCAAAACACCCCCAAACCGACCAAATAAACATCGATTTTCACCTCAAAACCCTTCCCTGACTCAGGTAATACTAGCACTAGCGACGCAGTAGTCAGTCTCTCCTTCAAAGTGTGGAAAGATTGCTCACAACTGTCATCCTACTAAAATCTTACTTCCTTCTTCGTCAACTGTGTCATCGGTACCGCAATCTTCGAAAAGTCCTGCACAAATCGTTTGTAATAACCAGCCAATCCCAGAAAACTCTAGATATCTGTCACTTATCTCGGTGTAGGCCAATCAACAAGTGCTCTAACCTTAGCAGGGTCTACTAACACTCCGTTAGCTCTAACGATGTGCCCTAAAAATCTAACCTCCATGTAAGCCAAAACTCACACTTACTGAACTTGGTGTACAACCTATGCTCCCTCAACATTTGCAAGATCGTCCTGAGGTGCTCCTCACGAGTTTTAGAATAGATCAAAATGTCGTCAATGAACAACTATGACAAATCTATCTAAATACTGTCTTAGTACACGATGCATGAGATCCATGAACATCATTGAGGCATTCGTCAGCCCAAAGGCATGATGGTAAACTGATAATGTCCATATCTCGTGCGAAAAGTCGTCTTCTATGTCCTCTGCTCTAATCCTCAATTGATGGTAGCCAGATCTCAAATCAATCTTCAAGAAACACTGCACTCCAGTCAGCTGGTCGAACAAATCATCAATGCGAGGTAATGGATACTTGTTCTTTACTATCACCTGGTTCAGCCGCCTATAGTTGATACAAAATCTCATGCTACCATATTTCTTCTTCACAAACAAGACCGCGCGCACCAAAGGTGACATACTCGTGTGTATAAAGCCCAACTCCAATAACTCATTCAACTGCAATCTCAGCTCTTCCAACTCCTTAGAGAGCCATCGGGTATGGCAGAATCTATAGCGGTTTGGTTTCGGGAACCAAATCAATGATGAAATCAATCTCACTCGTTGTCGTGGTAATCCGGGAAGCTCTATTGGAAACATATCCGAAACTCACACACAACTGGCACCTCATCAATCCTAACCACAACTCTCCCTGTCATACTCAAAACACTCCCAAACGTCTCAATCTCACTATTTATGGCCACCCTGCCTCTGGTAACTCTCAATTGAGTCACACCGCCACGAAAAGTAAACTATGGTTGTCCAAGAATTTGAAATGTGACCATCTTGCCGAAACAATCAATTTGTGCGTGATAAAGACCTAACCAATCCATGCCTAACAATGCATCAAACTCCAAAAACTCTAACACTATAAGATCTATCGGTAACTCATGTCCCTTTATCTCCACGATACTAACACTCACAAATCATGTTAAGGTAGATCTTGTCCCCAACAACTATGCTAAGAACTAAAGGTCTCTCTAACCTAACTGGTCTCAATGCTAACTCATCAACCATGCACCCAGAAATAAAGGAAACAGTAGAAGCATATTCAATCATAACATACATCAAACGACCACAAATGTAAATCATACCCTCAATGAGATGTTGAGTCACCTGAGGGTCTAGCTCTGCAACAACATGTGCACGCTCCTCGTTTTTTGTTGACGTGGTGCTACTCTCTGTTGAACATCAACAAGCTGTGAACACTCTCTGATGTAATGTCCAGTCTATCCACATCGATGGCAAGCTCCCGCAGGTCTCTGCCGAAACTCAGCTGGTTGTGGGCACTCTTTGACAAATGACCCACCTGTCCATACCTATAACACGCTCTAGTAGGTCTCTGTGTCGACACAACTTGTTCGAGCCCGATCCGCCCTAACTGGGTCGAACCAGAGTTGGCCTAACCGAGTTGGGACCAGTTTAGGAATGTTAATAAATGAATATTAGACATAAGTTGATAAATTAGTCTATTTTAGGTAATGGACCGACGGAAAAATGTTTGAGGACTTCGGGGAGTCACACAAGTTGGTAAAACTTAGGAAAGCTTAGAACAGGTAAGTGGGACTCATATCTTTTATCAATTATGCAATATAAAATAGTATTATTAGAGCATGTAGTGTACTGGACTGGGAATGGGGTAATGTACCGTGATTTGGCTTTGATTTTACAAAAATGTTTTTAAATGAAAATGGAATTCGGAAAGAGTTTTGGTGGGACGGATCGACTTGGGGTTTGGAATTGTGATAGAGTTGTTTCCCATCACAGCGCACCCAGTGACTTGGGAATTATCCTGATCAATGCTTTCCATTTGAGTTGGCAGCTCATCAGTCGTAAACCAATCAAATAAACAGTGATTGGTTTAGTGATGATGAAGTAGTGCGACTCTATGTTTTTATGAGTTGGCGACACATTGACAAGAACTAGTTAGATGCCCAGTGACTGGTTCTTGATGATGTGAGAGGGCGACTCAATTCAAATATGGAGATTAAAAATACAAATTACATTGCAATGAACCAAGGAACTTGCATCTGTTATATATATTGTTTATATTGATTCAAATGCTCCTTTAGATATGCAATTAGTTCATGTTGTTATACATTGCCTTGATATTAATTGGTAGTTGATGGTTGGTATGAGAGTCACTTACTAAGCATGTAGGAGCTCACCCACCTTAACATCTCCAGGTATGGATGTACGCTAGGACTTGAAACTCAGGAAAGGAGAAGACCAGGAGTTTAGTATCTTTTCTACGAGCGTAGTGAGTTTTCTTGTTATATATAAAAATTGTATTATTTTATGATTTGCAATAATTAGGGGTAGGAATAAGAGCTCATTACCGATATTCATGTCGGTATTGTATATCTTAGTTTTATCCAAAAAGTTTTAAATTTTTCGCTGCGTTTGTTTTATTTTGTTTATTTAATGTCAAGATATACAAGTTGTTGTCAGGAATTGGTAAAAGGTTGTTGGCTCTAATTAGGATCGATGTGGTTTACCGGGGCTTAATTAGGGTTTCAGGAAATATTCTCTAATTGAGATTAGGGAATGTTACAAAATGTGACTAATGGTGTTATTAACTAAGGTTCTGTTTGGCAAAACTAGCGATAATCTAGTAGACAATTGATAATTTAGCTAGCTGATAGTTGATAATCTAGCTAAAAGCTAAAAAGCTAGGAGCTGATAATCTAGTTGATTGATTGAAATCATTTGGCATAACTAGCTGATTAAGTAGCTAATAAATACAAAATGACTTAAAAGGACACCTTTCTACTAATTGAATATATATATATATTACTTTTATCAATTAATTCATTCTACTAATATATTATTGTTTATTATTAATTTATATACATGACTATATTATTATTATTATTATTGTTGCATAAGTAGTGTATGAAAATATTAAAGAATTACACTTGTATTGTACATAATTACATATTACACCATTTTTGCGTTAATTTTTGCGTTAATTGATTAGGAGTACGGACACGTGTGTAAAACAAGTGAAACGCTAATGAAATAAGACGACAAAGCTTCATATACCGATTTGAAGATAATAAGGACAAGATTGGAAGAAAAAAAACCAAAACGACAGATTTTTTTCTAAACGCTATTAGACATAGCGTATGAGATTTAAAAATAATTAATAATCTAGTTTAGCTACCTAACCAAATAAGTTACAAAGTAGCTTATATATAAACTAGATGATAAGTTAGTTGGTAAATAGAATGAGGTTAGAATTAGAAATAAATCATTTAATATTTTATTGATTTCTAATGTGTGCATATTGTGGTAAAAAAACTCAAAAAATATGATATATGTTGTGAAATGGATGGAGTAAATAAATAGAATGGGTTAGAATTGAAAATGAAGCATTTAATGCTTCCTTAATTCAAATGTCTTAATTCCAATGTGACACATTTAGTGAAATAAAAAAGTTTCAAAAATATGACACATTATCTTGAAACAGAGTATATAGCATTGAAGAGGGGATATGCTAATGTTGAGAATGTAATATTGGTAATGATCTATTAATAAAAAAGTGTTCCACATCTACAAAAAAGTAAAAGTGAGAGGGCAAATGATGCAACTACTAGTGTAGTTCATCGTGATTTTAATTAGAGAAATCGGATAGAAAAGATTAAGAGAGAAAGAAGAAGAAGATTAGGGAGAAGACTTGATTTAGAGAGGAGAATTGGAGAGAAGAGACATAGAAGATTGAGAATTAGGGTTTGAAAAAGATAGAGCAAAGATAAGAGACAAAGAGGATTGTATTCTTGCTTGCCTTCACATAAAACCGATTACATCTTATATAGTGACTAAACCTAACAAATTATATAAAATTATCATACTAACCTTATACTATTATAACTCTATTTATATTATATTAACCTTATTACATGTATATATTAGCAAAAGTATAAAAGCTTATCATATATCACATGCGTGCCCTTTAATATTATTAGATATTACCAACATTAGCAAATCTTAGGGGAGCTAGCTCTTTGATCATGGTCATCAGTGCAATGCAATCCGTTGTCACCGTTGGCCTGCAGGCCCTGAACGCACTCAGTCAGTTATGTTTTACTCTATATATCCGCTGCACCCATTCATGAACAATGAACATAGCTATAGCTAAAATCGACCTCGCGGAACTAACTAAATCTTATCTACAACCGATATATTCCTCTAGTTAGAATCAGACACATTCGTCGCCCACCAAACAAAAATCCACTCTTGCTCCATCAACTTTTTCTTGTTTTGCATGCTTTCCAACAAATTAATTAGAGTGACTCGTGAGTGCGAGATAGAGAGATACGGTGCATGAGGCCGCGCGTTGACGTGAGTGGCTGCATTAACAGATGAGGCTCTAGCTAAAAACAATAACAATACACGCGTCGCACTCCCACGTTCTCATCCCATCCGTCCATCATCATAAGATTCATAACTACATCGTGAAGTACACGAACAAAACTCTCTAGTATGATCTCCTCCAGGTGGGCCCCTCCAATCAATATCGTTTGATAAGTCCCTAAGTAGGCCCGGAGCAAGGAACACAAGGCGACATGCGGGAGCACGTGAAAGCCGCACTCATAAAATCAAGAGCCACGATTTGACCGGGTTGTTTTGTAGGACTCGGCCAACTTGTAAGATAAGTGTATTCCTTGTCCGTTGGAATTCGGTTGGTAGTCTGAGTTCGATTATATTATTAGAGTATTGTAATTAATTAAGACTTGTAGTTAGTTTCAGATAACGTTTTTTAAATGTCCAAGTTCGATTACAACTACAACTTTTGAACAGTCTATATAAAGACCCTTAGATCCGTTTTCTGACATATACCAATTTAATTGATCAACAAAGATTGAGTTTCGAGTGCTTTTAATTTGTTCAGCTAGCTCTTCTTTTCAACATCAATTACATTCAAGAAAGATGGGTTCTAATGGAGGGCTGAAGGTTGCAGTGTCCACATCTCCAAAAGGAGGTAATAATAACAACAATAGTCAGGGGGCGTCGCCAAATAAGAGCGGTACTGTTGGGCAGTGCTTGTGCTCGCCAACGACGCACCAGGGATCGTTTAGGTGCAGGTTTCATCGATCGGTGTCTTCGGCATGGATGCGCAGGTCCAACTCTATGCCTTCGGCTTCTGCCTCTGCTGCTTCCGAAACCGTCCAGTCCACCACGTAAATTTAATCATTGCTAGACAGGTTATGTAGTCATCATGGTTCGTGTAATTAATTACGGACGTTTCTGGGGTCGTATGTTGTTTGTCTATGTTATTCATATATATGGTTCGAATTAACATATGCATGTAATTAAAGAGATTCCAATTAAGTCGATCTCAATTTTAATTTACAATTTGAACGACAAGTTTTGTTAATTAATCTTTATCTTATATTTCTTTTTCATTATGAACTAATTTGATGTGCGTGTTTGTTTCTTTTTATTAATCTATCTATATATTAATATAAAAGTTGAAGTTGAGAGAAAGTTATCAAGTGATCTCTTCTCACCTGTCCATTTTTCTATTTTTCTCTTTTTTTATTATTTATTTCTTTGTATTATTGATTGTCTTAGGATATATTTTATCTCCCTAATTTCTTGAACAACGAAAAGTCCAACTAGTTTATATTCGTCCCCTCTATTTTTTAAATAACGAAAAGCCCAACTAGCTTGCGAAAAACGAAGAGACCATTATGATTAAGAGCGACGAATATAACTTCAGATTTTCATTAGCTAAAACACCTAACCTTCACTCAAACCCCACAAGTTTTTGTCTCTCTTAATTCTCCATTTGGTATGTCCAACTCTAACTTCAATTCTTCTTCATCAAATCTAATTTCTTAGATCCAATTGGACAACAGTAATAGCACAAATCTTTTAAAGGCTTGGAATCTCAACAAAGTGGTGAGGACTTGACACAACATTTTAGATCATTTTATGTGAGCAGCTGCCTATGGGATAAGATGCAACTTGGCATATTGGTGTCTTTTGTGTCTTTTGTTTTTGTTTTTACTGTTGGTTTGTTGGGGCATCTCTTGATTTTTGGTTTTTGATGGCAGGTTTTTTCTTCGAATCATTCTTTGCATATTTTCTTTTGTCTACGTTAATTATTGTAACAATTGAATATTAATTGAGTAAGGGCTGGGGTAGATGTGTGGAGGGTGACTTTTATGAGATTCTTTTTGAGTGGGCTAAGATGGGTTGGTCACAAGACTCACAACTGCGATCATCCATAACTTTGGTTTTGTTTTCTAAGGGGACAGGTTTGTTTTTTTTTTTTTTTGCATAGTATAACAAAGGGGACTTTTTGTAAGTAGATAGGTAAAATTATTTTTGTTTTCCCCATTCTTTTTGTACATGTATTTTTTGACAAATTAATGAAATTCCTTTATTCAAAAAAATAACACAAATCTAATAATATTAATCTTCATCTTCGATTTAAATCACCCTAAACTCCCTAAACCTTAATTAATCTCATTCTTATTGTATTTTTTTATAAGAAATATGAGTTGATTATTGTGAATTACAATTCTAATTATAAAAATATTACAGTATGTTCATGTAAATTAATTTATTAATTTCTTAAAAAAATTTAATAATTATGTGCAAAGTTCAGGAAATCGACTAGTTTATTTATAAGAAAGAAACCAACATGACTAATCTGCAACCACTTTACACAATTTCCTTTTGAATCCATACCAAACCAATTAATAAGCTACATATATATACCCTCTTAATTAATTAGTTGGTCACAGATTGATCATATATTAATTAGTATGTTGCACTGCTTGTTGATCTTCGTCATGAGACTGATGAGAGGGCCAACTAGCTAGCTAGTAGATCGAAGTGCTTGATCGGATCCACACGTTAGATGATGAGGAGTACATGGCTGAAGGCTCGAGTTATGATCGGCGTTGAGAAGAAGCATATCTAAGTGGGCCCACTTAATGCCTAGATTCCATTATTGAACAATATCTGTCTCAAGAAAACATATTTGTGGATGAATTTAATTAAGCAAATCTACTATCTAGGGTTGAATTTGGGCCTGTGATGGACAAATCAAAATCTAAAGTCGGTTGGCTTGGAGTGCACACTTGAAACGTGTTCTCCCTTTCTTCTTTCCCTTTTTGTAATTTTTCCTTTAATTAAATCACGTATAATATATGCTTTCACGTCGTCGCCATCAACAATAATTTAACATTACCACGAACATATGACCATCAAATTAATTTTATTCCAGAATGAACGTGAACTTCGTATGGGGCATACCTTAATGTTTTTTTATAAGAAAATTAAGGAAACTTATATCTCTTGATTATTAAATTCTTATAATATTGTTTCTTATCTAAAAAAACACTCTTATATATAATATTTGTTGATGTAGTATGATAAGGGTCAAAAACACTAACCAAGAGGTTGAAGACAACAAAGGCAAAGAAAGGAAATAATATAAATTGACATGACAAGAGAAATGAAAAAGAATATAAAATTCTAATTTCTTTCGTAGCTTCAAATGAGAATTACAAAACATTTAAATAGTGTGGTAACCTAAGCTCTTGGGCCACACAGCGGGCCTGGTGAAAAGTAAATAAGAAGCAACAACTATAATATAATGAAAATGGGACTACATAACAGTCCTTCAGTCAATTGGACCTGCGAGTGTTGTGGTTGGACCTGGTGTTGTCGTTGGGCCTGTCGCGTAAGCCCATAGGAGTCTGGCCTATATCACTGGGCAACCTTGAGATCGGGTATCATTGCCTACCCCTTCAAAAATCATTTTGTCCTCAAATGTGCAATAGATTCCAATCAAAAGGCCATCCCTTCCACCAAAAAATAATGCAAAAGCAACGCATGTAATCCCCTTGAAGACCTTCCTCTCAAAGTAGCGTTCAATCCTATGTTGGTGACACAAGCTAGCAACCAACTCCATAGAGTGCAAATCAGCCCAATAAGAAGACATGTAATGCGTGTTGGAGAACTAGACTTAATTCACTTGCTTGAGGCGCGTATTCACTATCCTCAAGGATATTTCATTGTTATCGACGTACCCCTCAGAATCCAACAGGCCTTCTGTAATTAAACGGCAGCAAAAACAACAGAATTAACACGAATAGAAAGATATCCACAAAAATATAAAACAACGAACAAAAAGAGAAGGATGAGAAACTTTTCGTTGAACAAAAAAAAACGTAAATAGAAAGTTATTTTTTTGTATATAACAAAGAGTTAGGGTTGAACCTTTATATAAGAGTTTATCAAAATGTCACTGTCAACATCATTACCAATAAATAACAGTAACAATACGGTCATGAAGAAATAATAGGTTTTCAAACCTCTTGAAATACTAATAATTTTTCAACAATGTGGACAAAGGTGTCGTACCATCGGCAACGCCATACTTGACAGAATAAAGGTTATATGCAGATATTTTGGTCATTGAAGTTGCGAAAGACCCACCAACAACTCCAATACAATAGAACCAAATGGAATATTGTTTGCCCTCTAGTTGAACATATAATAAGAAAACCAAAGTTTGGGTGCCCAAATCAAAACAATATACAATGATTGCACTCCATGCAGCTAACTCCTCTGTTTCTTCCACAATTAAGTAGGCAAAATTCATTGCAGTCCAACTCCTCACGTCTAAGTGAAGCATTTCATCAAACATCTTCTGTGTAGCACGAACACAACACTCTATTGTCACTTTGAAAGCAATCAAACTGCAAGGACTTAGAGTTGCCCGACATATCGATGAGGAAAGCCACTGAATTTGTAAATCCAGCAAATGAAGACAAACAAATTAAGGCATTGACAATCTTAGCTAGGTAAGAGAAATGAAACAATCCTTCAAGAATGGCATAGGCATCATTAATTATGCCCTCATCGTAACAATAATTAACCAGAAATTTCATGGTGGTAATTAATCTTGTACTCTCATGTCTCGCACCGCCAAGAGCCAACCACCACATGAAAGATAATAAGTTAAGCTCCAAAATCTCAATCAACATAGCGCTATACCGCTCAAAAGCTCCAAAATTTCAATCAACATGGCTCTACACCGCTCAAAGTAACTTATAAGAGGTGTACTAAAGCCATACTCAAAAATCATCCTTGTGCAAAAGACTAATTGTCTCCCCATGAATTTCATCAAACACCTTGAGGGCATCTAGTAGAGCACCAAAATTCATGTAACCAACATGCACTACTGTCCAAGGAAGCCCATATCGTTGAGGCATATTGTCAAACATCAATAGCACAAAGTGTGCACTCAATGAACACAGTCTAATAGGAGTAGGAGGATGAAACACAACAAATTCATCCAAAACATAAGCATGTAACGGCCAAATATTTATTGACCTCGTTATTCAAGTTATTTCAAACTCGGACGTTAGTTCAGGCCCACGTTAACGCATTAGATAAGTTAGGACACGCTTGACTAGGGCATAAATGGTTATTTTAGTCAGTTGGTTACTTAATTGCGATGTTAATTATTATTATATTACGTCGCATGTGTGTAACTATTTGCCTATATCGTGTAAAACTGTGTTACGGGTATTCGCCTCTAAAAATGGATCGATACTGGTATCAGGCAGCCAAAATACGGGTACATTAAGTTTAGAAAATGATTTGTATAAACAAATAAAGTAAATGTGACAAAATAATAAATTGGTGAGCACTTAGTAACACGCAGGGTCGTGAGCGACACACATGGGTTGTACAAAAGTGTGCATTCTCTTGTGTGCTCGTTGACGCACACAACGAAATTGTATATAGGCTAAAAAATATAGGTATATAATATTTAAAAATTAGAAAATGAAAAGTGTCACGATCTGCAACTTTAAGATATCATTTTAGACACATTTCTGTTAGATCGGCCTCGAAATACATGTAAGTGTATCTGAGGAAAATTTGGATATTTATCCAATCTTATCACCACCGACTCACCAACTTTTCTCACAAAATCAAGATAGAGAGAGAGATCGAAAGGAGATTGAGAAGGAGAACTCAGGAGATGAAGATCGAGACTGGGAGGAGAGAGACATGGCGACAAAGGTGAGGCGTCGTTGTAGTTTGTTGTTGTCGTTGTGCATTATTGATTGTTGTTGTTGTTGTTTGGGTCAGTTGGGGGAGGCTTGGACAATCCGAGGATAGGGGTGCACACGGATTGGATTCAGTCTAATTAGGGTCAATCCGCAATCCAATCCAATTATTGCGGATTGGAAAATTACAATCCAATCCAATCCAAATAATTCATCAATACAATTTGCAAAATACGAACCGAATTGGATCAAGTTATGCGGATTGACATTTTCCTATCCAAAATTTATGAAATTAGATTTAATCAAATGAATCACAAGAATTATATATCTCATAAATGACAAATTTATAACATATATTCCACAAATCTACATATAACATATTTCCCACAAAATTGTTATCACAATAACCTTCAAAATATAAGTTCCTACATAAATAAATGTGTTATCCACAAATCTTCACCATACATCCACACAAAAGAACAAAAAAGTGCACGTTGAACATACAACCTACAATAAAATGGTCGAAAGCATAATAAAAAAGTTAAAAACAAGTATAGTCTTTTAGATATTTTAGTTTAGAGTTGATATTTGAGTTGATGCTAATTAAGCTACTATAGTACATATGATGAAATATATGTATGTGTTGATGTGTTAAATAGACTGGATCGGACTGAATCCGCAGTTTTTTAATGTAGGATCTGTAATCCGATCCAGTCCAGTCGGATTAATGATTTTTCAATCCAATCAAATCCAAGAGATCAAAAAATTGATCCAATTAGTGATAATTGGACCAGATCCGCGGATTAGTGCAATCCGTGTGCACCCCTATCCGAAGAGGCTAAAAAGAAATAAAAAATAAAAATTGAGTTTGAAACTTGGGAGCTCATGTGACGGCCCCAAATTCTCAATGCATTTGGGTACGCCGGCCTAGACCCGTGCAAGCCCCGAGTCAGTTCTCAACGAACCTGACGAGTCTAGTCAGCCTCAAAACATTAAAATTAAACGTTTTATGAAAGAGTTATTGCAATTACAACACAGCGGAAGCAAATTACCTACTACTCAAGAATTGAGAAATAACTCAATCAAAGGAAATTAGGAATCTATATAAATGTGGAAAACCCAATATGTTCAATTCTAAGTCAACAAAATGGATTGATGGAATCCACTTCAAAACATATTCCCCAGTTCCAAAACAATCATATATATAAACGTCATACAAAAAGAAATAAACATGAGCCTACATCTCGGTACCTCAAGTCCAGCTGCTCACAAAAAGTCTCCTAGGTAAGGTCCCTTGCCCCTACTGCTCTCCGTCCTATCTGCACCCACCGTCACAAACTAGACGGTGAGCAAGCTGAGAAAAATGAATGTAATGCCGAGAAGAAGATAACAAGAATTCATGATGTAACAAGTAAAGCGATCTAAATATCATGCGGTAATGAAAATACAGGAATTTAAATAGACAAGATGCATGATAAATAGACTAATAGATATCAATCGAAAATCAAGTGTGTTCCAAGGAATCAAAGGAGGCCCATAAGTGGTCTAAACCATAGCATAACGGCGAAGACCTCGCGAGATCTTCCCGGGCATCGACACAAGCGAAAGCACAGCTATGACTGGAAAGGACTCAAACCCATCCACCCAGTACTCGGTGTCACACGGTCACTAAGGGTGGTCACACACTCGTGGCCACGAGTGCCCACGTTTTATCCCTCTAGTGCAGGTCCTAGTACTTTTGAGACGAAACACTTACGCCGGGAAACACACAACAAGAAATGGAATGGAATACCAATAAAAGAGCATAACAAAATTGAATAAATGATAATGAATCACATGACATTTTCTTACTGGCTTACAAACGTACAAATGCTTTTAAAGGCAAATGTACTTACTTGAACTATCGCGACCCGTGTGAAAACTCCGAGATCCTAACGCGTCTTCCGAAACTTCCCGATTGCCTGATAAGGTTTAAATCCCGAATGTTCTTTTAAGGTTAGTATTTTGTTTTAGGATGTTTCTCACATGTCTAGTTCAAATATTTTTTAATTAAGCTGACTTAACCATTGTGGATCAATCCATCTCTATGGTTATTGTCCTTTTTACAAAATATATCCATCTTTAGGCTCTTGTTAGGTCCATTTATCAAGTCTATACTCACATAAGTAATCTCTTTGTGTGGACCCTTTTTGGGTTTAAATCCATAAGTCCATTTTCATATTTTATGTCTTTGTCTTGGGCCTCAAGTTATACATATTTTTATTGGGCCTTAACACCACCCATTTACACATCATTTGTATTTGTTATGGGCCTTATATATACAAGATGTGTGTTGGCCCTTAATGGTTCTTATTGGGCTTTAATATAAAACCACAATTTGTATTCAGAATATCCATACACTTTCCTTGTTTTAATTATTCACACACACCCACATGTATGCATATGCACACACACACCACGTCACACACACAGACACACATACGCACATACGCACACACCCCACACCCCAGCCAAACTGTGCACACCATAGCCTATTCACACACTCCAAAAACAGTGAGAAAAAACGTGAGAAAGAGTGGGAGAGAGAGAGAGAAAAGTGTCCGTGAGGTGAGAAAAAAAAATAAATAAATAAAAGTGTTGTTTACAAGATTCGATCCTTGGTCACATGTTTTATTAACGTCCTTCACTACCAACTACACCAACAAGCCAATTTTATTTTATTTTTTTATATATATTTTTTTTATATGATACACCCCACCATTCACATATACCACGGTTTCAACAACAAACTAACAACAGTGAGATGAAAGAGAGAATACGAGAGATCAGAGAGACCGTGAGGTGAGAGTGGTTACCTTCGGCTAGGGTGGCTTTCCCGGGGATTATTTAACTCGTCGGCGAGAAGAGGAGGGTGGCGGTGTTGGTGAGAGAGTGAAGAGAGGAGATCAAGATGAAGAGATGGAGAGGGAAGGGTTGGTGGCGGTGATGATTGGAGAAGAAAATGATTACTAGGGTTTCTTTCCATCATTTTGTATATATATACAATATAAAGGTTAATTGACCATTTTGCCCTTGAGTTTAAACTTACCCAACCCTTGGACGGCTACCCTTATGAGTCATTTTACTTTTCCATTTATTTCTCTTTATTGCACATTAAAGTGTGTAACCATTCTATTTATTTCTCTTTATTACACATTAAAGTGTGTAACCATTCTATTTATTTCTCTTTATTACACATTAAAGTGTGTGTGTGTTGTCACTTGCATAACTCTCCACCTCAACACACCCACATCTCGAGGTCAATCTCATGGTTCCTCACAATTGAACTGTGTCAATTTAACAAATCCAATTCCATAGACCATATGTTGCGTAATTAACTAATTCTCGCGTTCAAACGACATTCCTCGGTCCATTTTTCCTTGTTCCAACTCTCGTAATTCGCGTAGTCTCGCCTTGTCTCGCCAACTAATTAATTAAATAAATTAAAAATTCATTTATTTGTATGTTTTACTGTTTTTCTCCCCCGTTTAACTAGTCGAAACCTCACTCAATTAAATACCTCCCGAACGGCTCGAGACCCGAAACATACTAAAATACTAATACATACAATCAAAGAATCATAAAATCACTTCGGTGTCGACTCCCGAAGTTCGAAATACTAGTCCAGTATTCACATAGCCGGGTCACGGTTAAAATTTGAGGGCTGTTACAGTCTCCCCCACTTATTAGAATTTCGTCCCCGAAATTAATCTAATAAGTAAACTAAATTAATGACTCTTCGCAACTCCTCACAAGATCGATAAAATCTCAAAGTGAGTCATTTCTTGACTCCAAACTATTCGTGACCCTTTAGTGGAGAGAACTTCAGGTATTCATAATCTCTTCGAATCATACTGAAGCTCATTGTGATACTCGACAAGTATTTCTTCTGCCACTCCTGGGCACTCTTAAATCTCGAGCAATCTATCCACAACTACCCAAATGCTATCGTAACCACGAGGAGATCGGGGCAACCACTAACGAAATCCATATCAATATGTTCCCACTTCCATCAAGGAATGGGTGGGGCTGCAGTAGTCCTCCAGATCGTCGATGCCCAGCCTTTACGCGCTGGCATGTCACATGCTCGAACAATTCCGACACCTCGGAACATCATTCCTGGTCACCAAAATAATGTCGCATATCGGCGCACATCTTAGGTCGACCCGGATACACAACCAAACCGAAACGATAAATCTCCTGAAGTAACTCTTCACAAGCATCAGACCCCAATGGAATCCCCGATCGCCGCGATACCTCTAGCATGAGTCTGTCGACCGACTCGTCTGGGCAATATGAATTATCCACCATCTCATTGCACCGCTGGTATGACGCATCGCCTTGCTGTCCCTCACGCACAATGCCAAATGAGACGGTCCACAACATCGTTTGACCACGTATCTGGGTTCTGGTAGTCGTCGGCACGTCCGCTGATCTCATCAACTCGAATGCCTCACATAAACCACGCTCGTAGGTTCTTTAACATATAACTACCTCTGCATCCAATCCTTTGCAGCGCAACGCATCAGCAATAACGTTGATCTTCTCCTATCCACAAATCAACGCATATAATGTTTATATCTAGTTCGCACCTCTCCCAAACCGTGGGCTTACAGCCGCTTCAGACAGCTTAGATCCTCTTTCTCGAACTGTGGACTACCTCAAAGTCACTTCAGACAGCTCGTTCATCATCGCTGAATTGCAAACCAATGCATAGTCACTTCAGACAGCTCAATAAGCTATAACCAACTGTGAACTCTCGCGAATGTCACTTCCAACAGCTCGACATCTGGTATTGAGCTGAGACTTGTACAAAGTCTCTTCGAACAACACAACATCTTCAACTCACTCCTTTTTCTCCACATCCATCAAACTGTGGGCCTCTCGCCACTTCGAACGACTTGATTTTATCTCGATCTTGGATTTGTAGGTCCCAACCAATTCAAACAACCTAATTCAACTACGGTCTCTCTGCAGGCCGCTCCCGTTTCCCAAAATGGTAGGAATGCCACGACCTCGTAGCAAACATCGCCCACTACCACGACTCAAGCTTGGTGATCACGACGTAAGACGCTACGATCGCAACTCGTACGCCATACTCGTGAAAACCTCCCAACCTACTCGCGTCTCGACGCAAGTTTATCTATACCCAGGCAGTAAAATAGATTCGACAAAGTTGTAACCGTGGCCACCATGTACACTACGTGTCCATGCATCGTAAGATGAATCACAACCATCACGGTCCTGCTCTCTTTAGGTGTACTTGTGGCTAGTTTTGGCACCCATTGTGCCCAAACTTACCATCTCTTTCGGACTCTTATCTAAGTTAGGTTTGTCTCATCCTAGACAACACTGCTAAGTTTAAACGGTAATACGCTAACTCTGTCACATGACGTCCAACGTCTTATTTAAACACCTAAAGCTTCATTTAATCGGTTCCATGCATGTCATATGATAACCAGGAAATTTCTTTATCTCCGTCAGTATCACGAACCACTATAAGTTATTATTCATTCGCCACGTGCACATCCTCGCACAAATCGGTACATCGGTTCTAAAAATGTCCAGGCTGTCCGCACTGGTAACACAACTTCCGCTTTCGAGAACCACTATCATCGTTCGAATTTCTTGTTCGTTTCCCATCATGTTTCCCCTGATCAGCACTCTAATTACAACTCAGGTCGATCAGGTTCAATCTTTTCGTGACTCTTCAAGAACAACTCTACTAGGATTCTAAGTCAAGATCATAGGGTTTCCACTCTAAGTTCAACCGTTCCTAACTTCCGCTGGTTTAAATGGCTTGTGTTTTATGAATTTAAATCAAGAGTCAAGTCTATGTAACCTTGTGCTCTGATACCAACTGTGACGGCCCCAAATTCTCAATGCATTAGGGTACGCCCGGCCTAGACCCGTGCAAGCCCCGAGTCAGTTCTCAACGAACCTGACGAGTCTAGTCAGCCTCAAAACATTAAAATTAAACGTTTTATGAAAGAGTTATTGCAATTACAACACAGCGGAAGCAAATTACCTACTACTCAAGAATTGAGAAATAACTCAATCAAAGGAAATTAGGAATCTATATAAATGTGGAAAACCCAATATGTTCAATTCTAAGTCAACAAAATGGATTGATGGAATCCACTTCAAAACATATTCCCCAGTTCCAAAACAATCATATATATAAACGTCATACAAAAAGAAATAAACATGAGCCTACATCTCGGTACCTCAAGTCCAGCTGCTCACAAAAAGTCTCCTAGGTAAGGTCCCTTGCCCCTACTGGCTCTCCGTCCTATCGCACCCACCGTCACAAACTAGACGGTGAGCAACTGGAGAAAAATGAATGTAATGCCGAAGAAGATAACAAGTAATTCATGATGTAACAAGTAAAGCGATCTAAATATCATGCGGTAATGAAAATACAGGAATTTAAATAGACAAGATGCATGATAAACAGACTAATAGATATCAATCGAAAATCAAGTGTGTTCCAAGGAATCAAAGGAGGCCCATAAGTGGTCTAAACCATAGCATAACGGCGAAGACCTCGCGAGATCTTCCCGGGCATCGACACAAGCGAAAGCACGCTATGATATGGAAAAAGGACTCAAACCCATCCACCCGGTACTCGGTGTCACACGGTCACTAAGGGTGGTCACACACTCGTGGCCACGAGTGCCCACGTTTTATCCCTCTAGTGCGGGTCCTAGTACTTTTGAGACGAAACACTTACGCCGGAAACACACAACAAGAAATGGAATGGAATACCAATAAAAGAGCATAACAAAATTGAATAAATGATAATGAATCACATGGCATTTTCTTACTGGCTTACAAACGTACAAATGCTTTTAAAGGCAAATGTACTTACCTGAACTATCGCGACCCGTGTGAAAACTCCGAGATCCTAACGCGTCTTAGAAACTTCCCGATTGCACGATAAGGTTTAAATCCCGAATGTTCTTTTAAGGTTAGTATTTTGTTTTAGGATGTTTCTCACATGTCTAGTTCAAATATTTTTTAATTAAGCTGACTTAACCATTGTGGATCAATCCATCTCTATGGTTATTGTCCTTTTTACAAAATATATCCATCTTTAGGCTCTTGTTAGGTCCATTTATCAAGTCTATACTCACATAAGTAATCTCTTTGTGTGGACCCTTTTGGGTTTAAATCCATAAGTCCATTTTCATATTTTATGTCTTTGTCTTGGGCCTCAAGTTATACATATTTTTATTGGGCCTTAACACCACCCATTTACACATCATTTGTATTTGTTATGGGCCTTATATATACAAGATGTGTGTTGGCCCTTAATGGTTCTTATTGGGCTTTAATATAAAACCACAATTTGTATTCAGAATATCCATACACTTTCCTTGTTTTAATTATTCACACACACCCACATGTATGCACATGCACACACACACCACGTCACACACACAGACACACATACGCACATACGCACACACACCCACACCCCACAACCCCAAAAATGTGTGCACACCATAGCCTATTCACACACTCCAAAAACAGTGAGAAAAAACGTGAGAAAGAGTGGGAGAGAGAGAGAGAAAATTGTCCGTGAGGTGAGAAAAAAAAAATAAATAAATAAAAGTGTTGTTTACAAGATTCGATCCTTGGTCACATGTTTCATTAACGTCCTTCACTACCAACTACACCAACAAGCCAATTTTATTTTATTTTTTTATATATATTTTTTTATATGATACACCCCACCATTCACATATACCACGGTTTCAACAACAAACTAACAACAGTGAGATGAAAGAGAGAATACGAGAGATCAGAGAGACCGTGAGGTGAGAGTGGTTACCTTCGGCTAGGGTGGCTTTCCCGGGGATTATTTAACTCGTCGGCGAGAAGAGGAGGGTGGCGGTGTTGGTGAGAGGCCGAGTGAAGAGAGGAGATCAAGATGAAGAGATGGAGAGGGAAGGGTTGGTGGCGGTGATGATTGGAGAAGAAAATGATTACTAGGGTTTCTTTCCATCATTTTGTATATATATACAATATAAAGGTTAATTGACCATTTTGCCCTTGAGTTTAAACTTACCCAACCCTTGGACGGCTACCCTTATGAGTCATTTTACTTTTCTATTTATTTCTCTTTATTGCACATTAAAGTGTGTAACCATTCTATTTATTTCTCTTTATTACACATTAAAGTGTGTAACCATTCTATTTATTTCTCTTTATTACACATTAAAGTGTGTGTGTGTGTTGTCACTTGCATAACTCTCCACCTCAACACACCCACATCTCGAGGTCAATCTCATGGTTCCTCACCATTGAACTGTGTCAATTTAACAAATCCAATTCCATAGACCATATGTTGCGTAATTAACTAATTCTCGCGTTCAAACGACATTCCTCAGTCCATTTTTCCTTGTTCCGACTCTCGTAATTCGCGTAGTCTCGCCTTGTCTCGCCAACTAATTAATTAAATAAATTAAAAATTCATTTATTTGTATGTTTTACTGTTTTTCTCCCCCGTTTAACTAGTCGAAACCTCACTCAATTAAATACCTCCCGAACGGCTCGAGACCCGAAACATACTAAAATACTAATACATACAATCAAAGAATCATAAAATCACTTCGGTGTCGACTCCCGAAGTTCGAAATACTGTCCAGTATTCACATAGCCGGGTCACGGTTAAAATTTGAGGGCTGTTACAGCTCATCCCTGGTTTCGAATTGAGGAAGAAGGTGCACACATGCGCCCCCGCCCCGGGGCCGGGCCAGGGGCCCAGGGTCAAGTCTGGTCCTAACCGGACCCAACAAGAAATAAGAAAAAAAGAAATATAAACTGGAAAAATCATGAAAACTTACAAAGTAATAGGAAAAATTCATAAAAATGACAATTTGACTAAATAAATAGAAATTTATGAATTTCTATGAAAAGTGAAGTATTCGGCATTGTGGCTAGACTTTATGTTAGGGTTTTTACCTCGTAAAGCGTGTAATTGGCAAAAATAAAATAAATTACAGAAAAATATGAGAAAACTCAAAAAAATCTGAAAAAAATATGAGAAATTAGAAAAAGGGTTAGGAAATGAGTTTCGAGACTTTTTTCCTGGGCGTTTGGCACCCCGGTGTAAACCGAAAAAATGTGCCACAATCAAAAATTGGAATTAAATTTTAATTTTTGTTGTCGCAATATAAAATCAATTAATTTGACACTAAATCACTTTAAATGGTTTATTATGGTTGTTGGTCATTTCCATATTCTATCATTGTTTGGTCTGTTTATCGGTCGGTTGGTTTGATTTTGTCGTCAAAGGTTATTCGAGGAGTGTGGCACAAGATTTAGCACGCTAGATTGAGCACGTGTACTTGCACCCTTAGTGAATGGTGACCCAAGTTGCTTGGTGTACGTATTCGGTAGGTTGAGATTCGGGCCGATCCACCGCTAGTAGTCTGGTGTGACCCATGCGTGATATGGGCCACGGGGATCATCTGAATTGATGAAGTTTAGTCTAGTCTGCTACGCGTCACACATCCTTCTGGTTTTATCGATATTATTGCACATTTACTTGGTTACATTGGTGTTATCTGGTGCTTATCTAGTTTCATGGTTGTTAACTATGCATGCGCTGCCTGTTATTACCGCATGTTTAGTTAACTAATTTGTTGGCTTCTATTATTATATGCTCGATGGCTTTCTTTGGGAGTTTACTCACTTGACTCATCATCTGTATTTGTTGGGATGACTGAGTGCAGATCGGAGTACGAGCGGAGGCAAGAAGATATTGGCAACTACTTCTGATTGTCTACAGTCCGGGACCTACTCGTACGTTTTTATTTTTGATATTTTGTTTATTTTGAGTATCAGGGGACTTTTGAGAGACTTGTACATGTATTTACACTTTACTTTTGAGTTGAACATTATATCGTGTTTTCTACATTAGGATGATGCTCTTTTTATGATATGAATTTATACTCATTTTCATGTTATTCACATCGATATCGATAGGACTTCCGCTGATAAAATATTGGTTATTTACTTGCAACTCTGTAAAATACAACCAATTGTTGGTTGAATAACTCAATCGAATAATTGGCGCACTCAAGTGAATAAAAGGCTAACTGGTAAACAAATGTGGTAATGGATGTTAGAGGCGCGTGGGACCCAGCGGGTCAATGAGGCAGAGCTATGGGGCTCACAATGCACAACGTGGCGGGCCTCAGCTTTTGGGGCTGCCATAATTAGTATCTGAGCAAGGTCGATTGTGGATGAAGTATAGTTTATTCGCTAACCTGATACTAACGTTGCAGTTGGTATCAGAGCCCAAGGTTCAAGGAACCTAGGGAAAAAGGTTAATCAAGAGCATAAAACTTAACAAACAAATATTAGATGTAGAAACCTAGTGTACTTGCCGTAGAACTCTACTTGGGATTGGGCAAGGGTTTTCAAGCCCGACCCATGAATAATTTTTGAAGTAATAAATTAATTAAATAAAATTAACAGTATTCAATTGATATTTATATATGGTGGCCTTACTGAGGTAGGCTTGAGCAATGATTTTCTACGCTCTTTTGCTCTAATAGTGTGAATTGTGTCTTATTAATTATTATTTTCGTATTTTTTCATGTTCGGTGGTTGAAGCAATTGATAATTTTTACGAGCAAATTGAATTTTCCCAAACCCCAGCTGATCAGTAGGTATATGAAAAAACTAGTATACTCCTTTTCTACTACATAAATGAAAATGAATGATATTATTCGACTTTGAGTTTTCACTTTTTTCTCATTAAATCTATTTTTGTCTCATACATTGATATTTGATTTTGCCCGCCCATCAAGTGCAAGATGTCAACTAATTATTATTGCAAACCTCATGGAGATGCATATATTTCTTCTTCTTCCCGTTATTTTCTAATCTAAAAATCATGTGGATACGCTCTGAAAAAAATAAGACTTTCATTCCTTCGTATGCATCAAGAGTCTATTGACTAGAAAGAGACGTAATATGTAGAAAGATTGAACCCAACTTCTAAAGTGAAATGTGTTAGGGCATGCGCCCTAGGTCAATCTACAAACATTGTTTATTTTATAGTTTTTAGTTAATAACATAGAGGTTTTTTATTTGTTGTGTTTATTATAAGTGATTGCATGTTTACCTTATAATAAGATCTATGGGTATTTGTTGAAATATCCTAAATGTCCCTAGTCGGTCATTATACTGGGAACTATAATGAATTAAGACTAGTGTGAGTCTTGATTGATGGTCATGTGATGATCATACGTATAAAGGATACGAATCAAGATCTGAGTACTTGTTAAGTCATAAGTGTTACTCTTAATAGGTATATCATTTAGTCCTTCAACTTGAGACTACCATAGACTTCAATATTATGAGCATGATAATTTGACACAATCAAACGTTGTCTTTAACCGGACGATTATAAAGATTGTGATTGGTTATCATGTGAGCAATATGTGAAGGTGTGTAATCAAGAAAGAATTTGTTGCTCTCGTAAAGAGAGAGATGTAAGTGAATCTCTCGATGTGGTGGATTGTTAAATAACCAAGTTCAAGTGAATTGATATGATCAATGTCACTTGGATGTTTTCAATCTATCTAAAGATCGAGACTAGTATGATTGAATATTAAGGGTAACTTTTCATGCCTTATATTTAATCAAAGGATATCGCACAACAAAGGATATGATATGCGTTATTCATTAGGTTGTATCGATTTTTATATTCATACTACTTGGGTAGTCATAATGTCTTGCTAGAGACCGCTTATTACTTGTGTACCAAAATGGTTTTGGTTCACTACAAACGTCGTATGAACCTATTGGGTCGCATACAAAGAATGGCTTTGCACAATTTCAAATGGTCCAGAGTATTGAATTTCATAAGATAAAATTCATAATATATATGCACTTATGATTCGTTATATGATAACTTATCAATAGAGGTATATGTGTAATTTACTTAAATAAAGAAAATACAATAGTTGTATTTCGAATTTACTTAAACATCGTAAATACAATAGTTGTATTACAAATAAGATTTAAGTGAGAGCTTATCTACACATATAAATAAAGGGTGATACCCAAAACGTAAAATAAGAATTTTCATTTTTTCCAATTTTCGAACTCTCTGGATTTTGGGAGAGAAAGAAAAACGTTTTCAATCTCTCTTGGGGCTAACACTCCAAATTGAGATCACCTTTCGTGTGTGAATTTCTGATAGAGGACGTGCGCTAGAACGTCTTAAAGATCGAACAATCAGAGAAGGAAATCATGAATTGTAACGGCCCCAAATTCCACAATCCTAGAATTTGGGCACCGCCCGGCCTAGACCTGCATGAACCTCCGAGCCAGTCTCGCTGAGTCACGCAAGCCTAGTCAAACCTCCTTCCATTTACCATGTATTACGTATTTACAAGTGAAGTTAATCAATTAGTGAGTTATTATCTAGCATAGCAGAAACAATTATACTCCAAACTAATCAATAAACTTCAATACATGCAAGTCAGGACAACCTAGGGCGTGGAAACCCCGTAAATCATATCCCTTATAATAGTCAAGGGAGAGCATCAATAATATCATACAAGTTCAAGGTCTCTCAATAACCACATAACCCATGTTTCAAAACGGAACAAGTACATAATACAAGAACCTACTCAATACGTGAAAGGAGACCGCTTTGTGGTCCTCGGCTTCAATCGCCTAGTGCTAGTCCCTTGCCTCTGTCCGCTCGTCGATCTGCCCACCGTCACAAACTAGACGGTGAGTACAGTGATGTAGAGAGTAAAATACCAATAGAGTCTTAACAATATTTCAAATGTCACATATATTAAGCAGGCAATTCATGCAGATTGAAAGAAAAGACAGGGAGCACATGAATATATAAAGACTGTAAACAAATGAATGAGCAATCGAAATTGAGCGTCCCGAAATACAAGGGAAATGCACAAGTGGTCTCGACTAATCAAAGTCGTTGAGCCAAGGACAGAATCTCCTCAAAGGTTAGGGGTCGAGGACAAAAACTCCTCAAAGTGGTCCCCTACGCGAGTGCAGAGTCCCCAGCAATATAGTGAAGAACTCTCTCCCCGTACATATCATTACAACCAATTACGTATCCCTAGCCGTAAGCCCCGGTATAATACACTGCAAGCCCAGATTTCTGCAAAGATCATGCTTGACACACTTGCCTTCGAACAACTCAAAGGATGGAAGCAAAAACCACACCGATAATCCACCAAGGATAGATATAACCAAAGAGAATTCTACAATTCATAGTCCACAAGGAAATACTACTTAACAAATATAATAGCCCAAATAAATGCACAAATGAAATAATGTAAATACTCTGATTGGTTTTACTCACAAATACCGCGCGTAACTCCGCGCTTAAGGCTCTCAAACGCTACCAAACTGCCCCCTCAAACCCATCATCGGTTCACTAAGTACTTGGTAAGCATTGTCATTTTAAGTTGGTTGTATTAGCATTTTGTTCCTCGTTTAGTTGAAATCCCCCATTAATTTTCTGTAATTTTATTCAATATGTTTCCGAGTCGACTTTCGGGTTATTGGGTTGTATTTGGACCCGTTTAAGTACCCCGGGAAGTCCCTAATTCGTTCCAAAAATTCCACAAAATTTTGGAAAAATTTGGGTTATGGGCGTCGCTGAGATGCCGTGAGGGTATTACTCTCAGTAGTGTCTCCAAGGCGTGGGACAGGGTGTCTCTGCCCCAGACGTCATGGGCAGCGTCGTGGGGTTTTGTACCCCATGGCACCTTCACAGTGTGGGGCAGAGAGGGACTCTGCCCCAGTCATATGTGGGGTGCGCCGTAAGGGTTTATCATCCTTCACGGCGTGGGGGACAGAGAGACCCCTCTCTGTCCCCAGCGCCGCACTTAGCGCCCCTATCCGAGGGACTTTCCGGGGTGTTTACCACCCCAAGCTCGCACCGCCTTATGCCTATTTGGCCCATTTTTCATCGGGGATGCAACACCATTCCAAAAACATCCTCGTCACACTCCAAAATGTCTGAAATCTTCGATGGAAAGCCTAAAATGAAAATACTCCGAAATCTCCAAAAATTTACCAAAAATCCAAAAACTCTCCCAAATCGATTACCGCTTTCACAAAACTCACGTTGATCGTCATGAGGATCACCAAAACGTCGAAAGTTTCGATCAAATCTGAAATCTCGATGTGGTGTCCAAATTTCGTCGCGACGAACGCGAATAAAACCCCCACCAACACGTAGAGAACGACGAGGAAATGAAGGATCTTACCTCGAATCGCCCGAAATCGCTGCCTTCGGCGCCGTTCCGGCCTCCAATCCACCAGTGGTTGCTTGGACAACAAAGGAGAGAGAGAAAATAGAGAAATAAGGGAGAAAGATGGGTTGACCCATCTTTTATAGGGTGGGCCTCATCTTTGCTCACACCCACCTCTCGAGGCACATCTGGTGGCCCTAAAACACATCAGCCCAACTACTTTAATGCACTCACTTGTGTGACTCACCCTTGTCCTTATCCTCTTTTGCTCTAAAATTTGAGTTTCATCGGGCATTCCTACGCTCGGCATGCACTACGACTTTCCCTGTTGCGCGCAAATGAAGTTACTAACGACCCGTAAATTCCTCTAATTAATTTATTATTATATTTTATTTCTCAGTCATCCACCAAGTTCATTTCCCTGACCCGTGTACCCGTAATCCTTCCGTCAATGTTTTTCAATGCGGACTCTACTCGCAACTCGACGTCACCGTCCTGTCACATAAACACGATTATGTATCGATAGTACATGTCATCACACAGAAAATAATATAAATTTTCGGGTCGCTACACGAATCAAGGGGTGGTTTACCTTTGTAGATCTTGTTTAATATAACTTATTTGCGATCCTGTTGGGGTTTTTCAAAATTGTTTTAAATTTTTCGCTGCGTATGAACCCCAAAGCCCAACAAAATGTTTAATTGAGACACTGTTAGATTTATGATAATTCTTGCATAGGAACAACACCAATAATCCATCTCGAACTTAGTGGTTAATTAAACTTTACTGCAGTGACCATAATGTAAGGAGCCAAGGTAAAAAATACGGAAGAGACAAATTTTTATTAAAAGATCTCTGGTGAAATAATAGATGTGGTGGGGTGACTCTCGCGCGTTTAAAAAAAAAACATGTAGAATTTCAATTGCAAATTAATTACTGGAATTTGTTCGCCTATGGTATGTTCAAAAATCACACATTTATGGCTCCCCAAACTCAAAAAATAACCCTAGTTCAAGCTTTCATATCTGCACCGCTCAAATGTTCCAGTGACATTTCGCTCGCTCTTGCGAGCGTGGCTGTCACCGGTAGCCCCCTCTCCGTCGTTTTTTCCCTTTTTTTCTTCTACTTTTTTTTCCCATCGCGGGATCTAACGTCGCCACATCTTGATCTGAATTTATGAGAAGCGTTGGAGATCCCCCTCCTTTTATTTCTTGTCCCTCCGATTCGCCTCCCTTGTTTTGTCTCTTACTATTTTGCCTATGATCTGGTCTATATGATGAAGACGATGAGATGGGGTCTGGGTCCTCCACACTAAATGAAGGCGATTAGCCAATGGCGGCAAGCCGACAGTAGCGGAGAGCGGCCAGTTGCGACGACATTCAATGATGGTGATCTTGAT
This sequence comes from Stephania japonica, assembly GCA_039657345.1. NCBI lineage: Eukaryota > Viridiplantae > Streptophyta > Magnoliopsida > Ranunculales > Menispermaceae > Stephania > Stephania japonica. The sequence goes on along the minus strand of CM077563.1, from coordinate 14,088,298 downwards.
TGAGACGACACCAACCAATCGACTGTTCTTCACTCATTTGGACCAAGGTTGTAGTTTCTTTTTTTATTGCTTAGTTAGATTTGATTCTCGTCTATTGCTTGCATGCGGATTTAATCTAAGTCTGTTATGAATCTTGGTAGAATAATATAGGTTATAGATCCTAGTAGGTCTCCAGGTTCACATAGATTCTGATAGTTATGCAGGTCTGTCAGGGCCATTAGGCAATTTAGGCTCACCTAGGCTCTATGAGTTCGATGTGTCAACCCACCTAAATTTTATGGGTCTACTATGACTGACTAGCTCTGTCTATTGCGCGTCAGTAAGCTTGTAATTGCTCCTCGTGAGCTTGTAATTGAGACAAGATTGTTTTTTAGAAGGGCAAGTATGAAATTGCCTATTTAAGCTTCAAAAAAAAAATCACACATTTGGTAATCGATTTGGTTTTTCCTGAAAAAAAAAAAAAAGTTTAAAAAAACACATATTTCTTCTTCCTTGCCATTCGGCCCATATAGATTAAGATGATCCCGAATTAACTGTTAATGAAGTACTCAATATTGTAAAGTGATGTCAGCTACTGCGTCTGATGCGTGCGTGTTGTTTCTCATAGAAGTAACGGGAATTGCTTGAATAACTCATAAATCCACGTCATAAAGACACATTTGTTTGGAATGACTAGTGTCTCAGAGTGGTTTAATACTTCGACAATTTAAGAGAATGTCACGAGTAGGAGAGTAAGAATGGTAATATGGGTCACGACATAATAACCCGACACGACATGTTATAAATGGATTGGGGTTTGATATAAACAGGTTTGAGTCATAAACTGGTCAACACGATTAGACACGACTAAGATGCGGGTCATTAACAAGTTAACCTGCTTAACTTGATAATGACATGTTTAAAACGATTAATGAATAATGTATAAATAATAAATAAGTTATAGTAATAAATAAATTAGTACAAAATCTACCTATTTGATATCTTATTAATAACATAATTTATTTTTTATTTGCATATACATCTCTTATCATACTTTAATTTATTTTTAAAGTAAATATTTATTTGTTTTTAAAAAAAGTAAATATTTATTTTACCTTAATATATTATTTATGTTTTATATTTTATTAATAATTACTTATTATGAAAAATTATAAAATCTTCCCTAAAATAAAACTTAGATGTTTTTTGAAAGATTCTTATAGCTTTTTATACGTTTTTTGAAAGCTTTTTTATATGTTATTTGTTATGAGACATTACCTCTCTATTGTTAAGATTTTTTTTTTACTAAATAGGATATATTTTATTAATCTCAGCTCAAAATTACATCTTAGTGAATAATAGACATTACACTTAAGGAGTTATTTCCCAAAGAGTCTCATACTCATGACGTCGCGAAAGTTTTGTCATCTCATGGGCAAGCTTGTTAGCTTATTGACGTATATGAACTATTCTCCATGTTGGATGATTGTTGCTTATACGTTGGCATTCCTGTAGGATTAAACTCATTTTCGACTCATTTTCATTGGCTTGACTCAACCCTTGTACTGTGCTTAGAGCATCAGTCTCAAAAGTCACATTCTCAAGTCCAAACTAGAAACCCACTTTAGTGAATCACGAAGAGCCACCGCTTCGGCTTCAACTGGTGTGCAATTAGAATGATAAAATTTTTGATCCCCTTTATGAAGTGCCCATTTGTATCTCTTAGTGCTGCCCATATAAGACTTGAATAAAAAAGTAACGTAAAACTTCTTTTTTTCTTTTTTGAAACGAAGTAAAATAAAACTTAAAAACTACAATTTCATTATATTTTATTAGCTATTTAATTAGGTTATGTTCATTTCAATTTATTGATGTAGATAAATATTTTTAAAAGTTGTAAATAAATTATAAAAGTTCAAATAAAATATTTAATAAATGGGTGACACGAAAACCCGAAATATTTAACACGACCCATTTCAACACGGACATGATAAACACAATTAATAAATGAGTTGAGTTTAAATTTACCTTATATGAGACCTAACACGTTTTGACATGACACGGACACAACTCGCTAACATGAATTGCTACTCCTCATCTCAAGTTAAAACTTCACAAACGCAAATGTCATTATTAATAAGCTAACCTGACTTCAGTCCGAAATAGTTAAGTCCAAATACGGGGTAGTTTAGACTGAAAGAAGAAGGAGAAGAAGAAAAAAAACTTACTAATACAAGACACTCTCCTTTCTTTCCTACCAAAGGACCCATCAAATTATCCAAGCCCCCAATGGCCTCCCCACCGCCGCCGGCCTACTACACCCCAATCCCACCTCCGCCGCCGGCGGACACCGCCTTCTACGACCCGGACCCCCAATTCTACATCCTCCTCCCACTCTACCACCGGCGGCGCCACCGCCTCCTGCGGCGCCTGACTCGGTGCGTCCTCTTCTCCTCCGCCTTCCTCCTCGTCGTCACCGCCGCCTTCCTCCTCTGGCCCTCCGACCCCCGCCTCCAAATCTCCCGCGCCACCCTCGAGCACCTCCGCGTCCGCACCAAGCCCTCCCTCTCCCTCGACCTCTCCCTCGCCCTCACTATCCAGGTCCGAAACCCCGACTTCTTCTCCCTCCGTTACGATTCCCTCTTCGTCTCCATCAGGTACCGGGGCCGCGAATTGGGGGTCGTGGACTCCAGTGGGGGCTTCGTCAAGGCGAGGGGGTCGTCCTACGTCGACGCCACGCTGCAGCTCGACGGGGTCGAGTTTCTGATGGACTTCTTTTCGCTGGTTGAGGACCTGAGCAAGGGCGTCATCCCCTTCGAGACCGTGACCGAGGTTCGTGGGGATCTCGGGTTGCTCGTCTTCCATGTCCCCATCAAGGTATACGAAATTCAATTCGAAGTATTGAATTTGCCATTTCTAGGGTTTACAAGTTTTTGATCAACTTCTTGGATTACAGTTTTCTTATATGAAACTATTGCAATTCCTTGAATTTGGGCTTTAGGGTTTTTGATAACTCGACCAAATTGAGCACAATGGAAGAGTTTGATCCATGTAGCCAAACCCAATTAATTTGGGATTGTATACTTCAGGCAAACTACAATATTAGGTTTGACATTAATGTTGAGGTTCAATGGTATGGGATGATATGAGCCACCACGTTAGGTTTGCGGCACTAGCTGAATTGAGGTTGATATTTTCGTTTCTTGTTTTCGAAATCCAGATATAGTTCTCAATGGTTGGCTGGTTTCATCATTGATAAGAGTTTGCTGGTTATTTCATAGGACAATGTGATTAGTTTGGGGTATACTGCAAAGAATTAGGTTGTGCTTTCTTGTTGACGTATTGTATTGGAATATTATACAGTTTGATCAATTATAGTGCTAGTTGTTTGTGTTGTGACCTTGGAAAGTTTCTTCTCATTATCAACAATTAATGAGTAAGCTTAAAAGGCAAAAGGAAAATCATGTTTAGAAGAAAGTTTCTTAGCTTAAAAGGCATACAACTACCGCTTAAAGCATGGCACTTGATGTTTTTGCCCTTTTGTAACTTTTTTTTTGTATATGGTATATATGATGGAGCAACTCATGAAAGGATATAGGATTTGAATTGAACTTTAATTATTATGTATAGTAATTACAAAACTACTCAAGGATATCACACACTTAAAGTAGAAAAGGGGGAGAAAAAGGAATAATGTAATGCATATTAAGAATGTTGAAAGGCATATGTTCTACCGAAATTATTTTCAGCTTGGCTTTTGATTGGCACGTCTGTAGTTTGGATGTGTGCGGGTAAGTGAGAATGAAAGAAGATTTGGGGAAAACTGATCAGTAATCACTTGCCCAAAACTTGGTTTTCTAAACCCGATTGAGTTACAATTGGAAATTGGATGAGTAATATTTGTTGTGATAAAGGCAAACACAGTTATAATGTTATATAAACAACACCCACATAGGGAAGTTATGATTCCATTTTTCTTAGAAACAGAACTCTTCTAGGTGTGGCATTGAAACACTGCACGGAGAAGTAAAGAATGTCTTGCATTGTACCGTTCTTGACTCTTGAGTCACCTAAAATCAATAATTCCAAAGTTCTGAAGCTCAACATATTATTTCAGTGTAAATTTATCCATTTGTTGACAGTGATAATTATTATGTTTGAAATATAATAAGTGGAAGAAGTCCGAATAATTTTTTATAAACCTTTTAAAATTTTGTCAGAAATTGCAGGGAATTGCTCAAACTTTTATAAGTTATAAATTAGAAGGATGGCCTGTCCAGGGACCTAGGAGATTTGAGGAGAATGCCTAGGCCTTGACAACATTGTAGTAGAAGTATTTAAGAGAATAATCACATGCTATAGTGTAATCTGCTTTTTTTGTATCAATGGAGCAATTGATGAGATGTTAAAGTTTAATGTTTACTATGCCGGTTATATATAAAGAGTAAGGATACAACTTTTTTTGTTTTGTACTTGTTGAGGTTAGCTTTTGACTCATTTTGATTGTTGGAGTTATAGAATTTGGGTGTGATGTTTTGAATTATTGCTCAAGTTCAAGTCCTCATGTTATTTCAAGGATGGATAAAATTCCTACTGAGTTTGTTATGAGTTGTTTCGTTGAAATGACAAGGGCCCCAATTAGATAGAAGGCTAGGAAATCTTAACAATAATATAGGTCTGAGTTAAGAGAGATTGCAAGATAGTTATATAGAAAGTTGTGTGTGAGTTTTGATATGGATACACATGCTGCGTTTGTTTGTTTTAGGATTTGTCAGATGATTAGTTGGAAAACGTATCTTTCTTTCTATGTTTTATAATACGGTACTGCAAATGTAGGAAACTTATTCATGTTAACTGAGCCTTCCATTGTATGGAATACTAAGTCTTGTGTTTTTGTTCTCGTCGAATTCTTTGACTAACCGTACCCTTCTGTTTCTTATTCACACAAGTTTAATAAAGATAGAAGAAAGCAGATGCTTCCCCTTGCGAAATTGATAACTAATGTCAATCTTCAAAACAAAAATAAACAGTTGAAATTTAAAGAGAACTTTGTCGGACAAGCTATAGATGAGAGTTTTCATGATCACACACTTTTTGCATTTAATATGATCCAATTTGATTTGAGGATATGTATTATTCACCGTTCCACAGGTTGCTTCTGATTTGTAAGAACTTGAACTTCTCCTTGCTTCTGTTTCAAATTTGCTTGATGGCATAGTTTTCTTTTCTGCAGAGCAAGAGTTAGATTTTTCTTAAAGCGTAATTAAAAAAAAAAAGTAATTAGGTGCTCTTTCATCAGTTTCTTAGGCTATGCATTTTTCATCATTTTCAGGCTACAGTGTCTTGCGAGGTGTATGTGAATACAAACAACCAGACAATTGAGCGTCAAAACTGCTATCCGGAGGTGTGGATTCTTCTTTCTTTGTTATTTTGAGTTCCTTAATACATAAACCACGACACCAGATGCGTTGCGAACCTATATCCCTTCTTTTACCCCATAATTTTTCCTTCTTTCTCAGTGATTACCATTGACATTCGGAATCTTGGACAACAAAGTTATGTAGATGAAGAGGCGGAGATGGACATCAGATGAGTTGTTCACCTACATATTTGGTTCCATTATTATTACAAGTACATACACAAGTTATTCCCTGTTTATTCTTTAGAGTTTATGTGCGGCCTTGTGATGTACCAGTTAAAAAATTGAATGTTGCCTGCTATTCGGCCATGACAGCAGTGCTGCTTGTACAGGATTTCATCTAAAAGTATAATCATGTAACATCCATCCTTTAGAATGTGAAGTATAGTGAATGTCTATTTGTTTTAAAAGAACAAAATTGTCAACACTGAGAGCATGAGCATAGGCATCTGGACCCTTTGTTTTGAGGATAAGCATATGCCAAACTGAAGAATAATATGGCACAATGATTGTGAGATGCTATGTTCGTATTCCCAAATGCCATCAATAGTTACAGAAACTCTATTTAAATGGTGTTTGTTGCAAGTTTTGCAACTATTTAATGGCATAATCTGATAGATGTGAAAGTACAAACTCTACAACAATAAGAGGAAGATTTTGGTTCTATATGTTGAACTTAATCTTTTAAATATTTTATCTTAGAATTCATGCCGAAGACTCCACTAAAATAAGTCTTAGAAATGCACTAAAATTTAGGTTACGAGAAGACACCATAATAAATGCCATTGAACCCTAGTCTTTTGGTTCTTTTAATTATGGTCCTAGATATGACTACAACTAATAAAGCTGAAATAGGAAGCTTAGAAGAGATTACTCTGTTAGTCCTATTAGACGAATAACATGCTACAAAGCTATGTATGGCTTGTTGGGGCCTAACAGAAACATTATGGGTAGAAACCAAGGTTGAATATTATATAGTCATCCTATTCAGTTACCCTCCTATAATCTAATGAGATGAGATTGGACGTCAACATCCTTCCCTGTGTATATAACTGAAATTAAAAGCATTCAAGTAGTTTGCTTTTTATGTATCAATTCTCAATCAAAGCATCATAAAGGGTGCTTCCACTGACTTATATTGATCTGCTTTCTGCTCTCCCTGATAGTACATGATCATGAGAGACGGAGATGGATACATACTAACCAACTCTACCAGTTAAGGCTTTGCCCTGACCAACCTCCCACCCCACTGGTACTCTCCATGGTGATGCCTACACCGGAAGGACCCGGGGTGTCTTGTCGGAGAACACAAGCACTGCTGCTTAGTCCCTACTCCTCTGCCACCGCCACCGCCACCGCCACCGCCTTCAGTAGTTGTGGCAACAGCGCCACCTCGGTCAACAACAGTTACTTGAACTTGCAGGTTCATTAGCTCCACCATCCTGGCCCTCTGTAACAACATACACAAGGAGTACTCCATCCCATCTCTAGAGCTACTTGTGTAAGGCACACCTGGGTAATAACACATGATGATCTTTTAGTTTCCCAACTAGTTCAATCTTTCAGTTTCTATATATCTATACCTTGGTTTTGGGTTTTGGGTTTTGGTTTGGAAAGCATCATGACAAGTCTATGATTCTTTTCTTTTTCTTCTTTTGGTTTCTTATATATACAACTTATGAGGTGATGGGAGATTCTTTGGGTGGTTTCATTGTTGGAAAGAGGAGCTAAAAGGGAAGGTTGGGCAAGTAAAGTTAACTTTGATTCCTACTTCATCAGATATATATTACTCACTCATACACAATAGATATAGACGTTTGTTATAAATTTCTACATTTTGGATTTGTATAGAGTCAGTGTGCTTTATCACAGTTGTCCATGTGAGAGGGCGTGCATCTCTCTCCACACTGTACGCGCCCTCTCTCAATTCGACCCATCAATCTGCCTTTCGGCTTCATGTGTTTGTTTCTGAGCAATCCATGTTATGCTACTTTCAAAGATCACATTAATATACATATTCTTAATAAGAAAGACACCAACTTACCTCCATTAAAACTTAACTTTCAACGGTTCAACCTCTTACACAAGTGACCTCCTATCAAATCTGTGAGCCACTACTTAGGTGTTAGAGATCACATTAATATATTTTATGATAAGCAAATTAATTGGATTCAATTATAATCTAATTCGTCTTTTTTTTTAGTTACATGGAATTTGATGCGAACTACACTGGTTAATCCACATTCGGACATTGTCAAGCCCTATTCAAAGGGTGGCCCTTCCAACTCAGTTTTTTTTATTCACGAGATGTGAACTTGAGACCTTGCTTCAGAAGAACTGAGTCTCTTACCACTTGGATCAATTGATTGTTGATTATAATTATTAAGAACTTAATTTCCTTGAATAAATAACGGCTTTGTTTGAAAAGGGACCAATTAGTGGTTCAGGAGGGAGATCTTAGAGATCCCAAGTTTGAGTCTTATAACATTTGAACACATTTTGATAGTTTCATAATATAATAAGTTTATTGTATATTTCGAATGTACAGTATAGTGCTCTATTTATAGAATGGTACAGAACTAAATCAGTGTAGACGTTACATAATCAGTGGAGGCGTTACACGATTAATTTAGACGTTACACAATCAGTGTAGACGTTACATAATCAATATAGACATTGCATAATATTAGTTTCCTAACACATTTTTAAAAAAGAAAAAAAAGAAGAAAAAGAAAAAGACATCCCAGTAGGGATGGAACAATAGCTTCAATTTTAATTTCTTAAAATTAGTTGGAGTCAATCACTTGGAGATCAATTTTTTCCACTTCATTCAATTTAATGTTTTTGTTGGTTTGGTATCAAAATCAATTAATTAAATATCTTCTTATTTAAAAAAAATATTAAATATCTTCCAATCAATTAACGCATTTCAAGTTATTTTAGTTTTACTCTGATACTTCGATTGACGCTATTGCTTTTTCTTAATTTTTACATTGATGCTATTCCTATGTATGTTTTTTAAAATATCTTTATTTCTTTTCTAAGGCACATTGCTTGTAGGGAGTCTGTGTATATAGTAGAGTAATCAAGGTTAAGCCTAGACACCACATTATCAAAAACAAAAAACTACTTTCTCTTACCCATTTATTTTCTTTCAAAAAGATGAAAAAATATGTAAGTAAAACTAGCTTTATGGGTAGGAAACTGGTTCCTAAATTGACTAAAAAGGTTGGTAATTAAGAATGTGAAAGTTATGCAGTGCAATATATGAATGTGAAGAGCATATATAGCGTAGGAGCCACAACGGTGCTGATGCCATTCCAACTCATTGTCTTTGTTTCTTTATGTGCATGTGTACGTGTATGTGATGAGGATGGATCCTTAATTCTTGCGTGCCAGTCAACATTACTACCACATTTGAGCTTCTCTCTGTTATGTCCCATGCTCTTACTAAATTCGTGGTAAAGTGAATAGAGACATTTTTGTTTCTATGTATTTCTTCTGCAATACCCATCATTTCCTTTTTATAATTATTCATGTAGACTTTGTGTTTTGCTCTCTAAAAAAAGTTAAAAAACATAACGACAACTACTTTTGTCATTTGATATATATATATATATATATACACACACTAGTTTCTCAAGAACGCTTGAACCCGCTCGCCACTCTCATAGGAATTTAATTAATTTAATAATATATTTTTATATTTCAAAAAGTATACTATATTTTTATTCAGATTTTTTTGACAAGTAATTATGACTATTTGGACTTAATAGTTGGAATGCCTTTAATTAAGAGTAGAATAGTAAATTTAAGTGAGTTAAAAGAATTAGTCAATGGTAGAATAGTAAATTTAAGTGAAGGTTGAAAAACTTAATTAAGGGTAGAATAGCGATTTTAAGTGATGGGTTAAAAACTTAATTAAGAGTAGAAATAGAATAGTAAATTCAAGTGACGGTTGAAAGACTTAATTAAGGGTATAATAGTAAATTTAAGCGATGGTTTTTCCTCAAAAAAAAAAGTGATGGCTTAAAGACTTAATTAAAGGTAGAATAGTAAATTCAAGTGACGGTTGAAAGACTTAATTAAGGGTAGAATAGTAAATTTAAGTGATGGTTGAAAGATTGATTATCCGTGCTTATTAAATATACTAGTTTCTGGAGTGTTACGCACGCCTGAACCCACTCACTACACTCGCAGAATTTCATTAATCTAATAATTTATTTTTATATTTCAAAAAGTATACTACATTTTCGCTCCAATTTTTTTGAGAACTAATTATAACTATTAGGATTTAATAGCTAGAAGACTCTTAATTAAGGGTAAAATAGTAAATTTAAGCGAGTGTTGAAAGACTTAACTAGGGGTAGAATGATAAATTTAAGTGACAATTGAAAAAGTTAATTAAGGGTAGAATAGTAAATTTAAGTGACGGTTGAAAGACTTAATTAAGGATAGAATAGTAAATTTAAGCGGCGGTTGAAAAATTGGTTTCATAAAAAATAGAAAAATTGGTTTCATAAAAAATATATATATATATATATATATATATATAAACTCAAAACAACTACTTTACTTTGAAATTAGCTTCTCATTTGAAAAAAGAAGAAAAATAAATAGTTCTCATTGTTAATGAGCCTTATAAGAAACTTGTAAATAGCCATTAGACCCAATAGTGAAAAGGCCTGCCAAATAATTAAGTTTTAATTGTAATTTTTTTTTCAAATTTAATTGTAAATTTGAAACTGTTTAAACCAAAAATGGCCTAACCAGATTTAACTCAGAAGGGGTAGGGCATAAGCAATGTGATCGTCTTGTACCTAAAAAGCTCAACTTTACCTAAACCACACTAATACCTAAGAGGCCTTAGTAGACACTGGTGTGGTGCTAGACAAAGCTAATCCGATGCTTAAGTTAGTAAGTTGGTTGTGTAGATCAAGAGTAGAGTGAGAGTGAGTAATATATGTCGCATACCTCAAGTGTGGGTTGGAGTGGCTATTTATATGGAATGGTTGTAGTTGTGATCCAATGGATTAGTAAAACTTGCACATTAGATCGGTGACACATTTCATTTCCTTATCTTCGACTTTTGTGAATCACGAGGATATTTGTAACAGCCCCAAATTCCCTTTGCATTTGGGTATGCCGGCCATAAGCTCATACAGGTCCCCGAGCCGGTACTCGACGAACCTGACAAGCCTAGTCAGCCTCCAATCAATCAATTATACAATTTATAAAAGAGTTATTGCAAGTTTTGCGCAGTGGAAAGAAAATAAACTAACATAAGGGAAAATAACTCAGTCAAAGGAAAATTAGGAATCTATAATGTTGAAAGCCCTGAAATATTCATGTACAAACATATGTGAGATATGGATAAATACAAGATATCAATCTTAAAATAACCCCAAATTCAATGATCAAAAGCATATATATAAAATGCCATACAACTGAGCAAAATGTATAATAGACCTACACTAAGGTCTTCAAGTCCAACCACTAATCCTTACAAAAAGTTGCCTAGGCAGGGCTCCTAGCCTCTACTGCACTCCACTCTATCTGCACTCACCATCACAAACTAGACGGTGAGCAACTTAAGAAATCAAATGTAATGCTAGAAAAAGATAACAGTTGTGACGCCCCAATTTCCCTATGCAATTGGATACGCCCGGCCTAGACCCGTGCAGATCCAAAGTCATCACTTGGCAACCTGACGAGCCTAGTCAGCCTCCTATTTAATCAATTTAGTAATTTATGAAAGAGTTATTGTAATAATAAACAGCGGAAGACTAAACAATTATAACCAAGGGGAAATAACTCAATAAAGGGAAATATAGAATTCTATAAGTTTGGAAAATCCTTGGGTATTCATGTACAATTCGATAAGCATATATACATGATACCAATCTCATAAAAAATGTCAAGTTCAATAATCCCAAAAACATAAATATGAAACGATATACAAATCAACAAAACATAAACACCTACTATAATGTCTTTCTGATCCCGCTGCTAGTCCTCAAAGTAGGTCTCCTAGGCAGGGCCTCTTGCCCTTACTGCTCTCCACCCTATCTGCACCCACCGTCACAAACTAAACAATGAGCAACTGAAGAAATTGAAAGTAATGCCAGAAGAAGATAACAATAATTCATTATATAACAAGTAAAATAGTTTAAATATCATGCGGTAATAAAATACAGGAATTTAAATAAACAAGATGCATGATAAACAAACTAATAGATATCAATCGAAAGTCAAGTGTGTTCCAAGGAATCAAAAGAGGCTCATAAGTGGTCTAAATCATAACATAACGGCGAAGACCTCGCGAGGTCTTCCTGGGCATCGACACAAGCGAAGGCACAGCTATGATGGGAGGGACTCAAACCTAGGGGTGCGCACGGATTGACATAATCCGTGAATCCGGTCCAACTCGAACCAATTATCACTAATTGGATCAATTTTTTTTATCCCTTGGACTGGATTGGATTGAAAAATCATTAATCCGGCTAGACTGGATTGGATCACGGATTCTTCAATGAAAAACCGCGGATCTAGTCCAATCCAGTCCGTTTACATAAGTACATATGAAAAACCCTAACTCACTATCTAAAACAAAAAATCTCAACACCCTCCCCTCTTGTCCGCACCTTGCCTCGCCTCTCCCTCCTCAATGCTCTTCGCCTCTCCTTCTTTGATCAGTCTGCTCCTCGCCTCTCCCTCCCCGATCAGTCTGCACTTCACCTCTCCCTCCCCGATAGCCGCTCTTCGCCTCTCCCTCCTCGATCGGTCTGCAATTCACCTTTCCCTCCCACTTCGTCTCTCGTTCACGTCTCTATCCGTAGTCCGCACCTCGCCTCTCCCCCCCTTTGTCTCTGTCCGCACCTCGCCTCTCTCTTTCCCCCTCTCGTCCGCGGCCGCGACCCTCTGCTTCGCGCCTCTCCCCCTCTCGTCCGTGCTCTCCCTTCCCCTGCGCCTCTCTTTTGCGCTACACTCCCACCCCCTATCATATGCGACTCTCCCCTATTTCTAGGGCTCCGAGGATCGACTTTGAGCCTCCGACCTCCGACGTGCAATTGCATCAAAAAGTAAGGGTTTTTTCTTTTTTATTTCTGATTCAATTTTTTGAATCTAGCTATACTTGTATGCCAATGTATTGGAAGTTTCAACAAGCTTTATGTATCTCTTAATGACTAGTAAACCGAATAAAATATTTCTATCTTAGATGGAATGTATATGGTGATCTACATAAGTTCTAGATGACTAATTCCCTCTAGTTTCATTGTTACTGTTAAGCTACTTGAAACATTGAAAAGGATGTAAATAACTCAATGAGAACTGAGAGACAGTATGGTGATTTCTTATGAGCTCTTGATGAGTTTCTTGCTTTAGATCTGTCTTATATCAAAATTATGCGACAGCATAATGATTTGTTACGAAATAGAGGCTGTAATAACTTATAAATGCTTATAACTAAATAACAAGATCGTTAGCACAAGTTGGTACTCCTAACTTCCTAAGCTGTTTTTTCATTTTAAAATCATTTTTAGTCCATCGAACCTACTATTCGTTGTTGCTTTTTTTTTTCGATTCAATTTTTTGAATTATTATTGATTTGTGGAAGATGATCTATTCACTATCCATTGTTTATTTTTTTTAGTTTAGTCAATTCAGTCTTTCGTAACTCTTGCTAATAACGAAGATATGAGAAGAGGCTTGAAGAAAATAGAGATTAGCAATAGAAGAAAGTTGTTGTTTTCTATTTTGTTATCACTTCACTTGTATGTTGTGTTTAGGTTTTCATAAGAACTAAAGACTATGCTTGTTCTCAACTTTTTTGTTATGTTTCGAACCTTTTTTTTGTAGGTTTTATGTTTGCAACATGCACTTAATTTTCATGTTTATTCATGTAAGACTTGCATTTTGAAGCTTATTGTGATAAGTTTTTGAAAAATATGTTATAGATTTTGCGGGATGTATTTGTTAATTTGTCATTCATGAAATGTATGATTTGTGTGCTTCATTTGATTAAGTTTAATTTCATAAATCTTTGGATATAAAAATGCCAATCCGCGAAACTTGATCCATCCGGTCCGCATTTTACAATTTGGATTGGATTGGATTGATGAATTACTTGGACTGGATTGGACTTTGTAATTTTCCAATCCGCAATTATTGGATTGGATTGTGGATTGACCCTAATTGGACTGGATGCAATCCGTGTGCACCCCTACTCAAACCCACCCACCCAACCAGTATTTGGTGTCACACGATCACTAAAGGTGGTCACACACTCCTGTACATGAGTGCCCGTGTTTTATCCCTCTAGTGCAGGTCCTAGTACTTTTGAGACGAAACACTTACGCCAATTTCTAACAAAATTTCATATACAGACCCATTCAATTCATAAACAAACCTTCACAATGCCTCATCAATGATATCAAAAACATCACTAAACATGAAATTATCAAGATCAAACCCCAAAATCAAAGGATCATAAAAAATCACCTTCAAAACCCATTTTATCAAAATCATCCAATTCCTCTCAAATTGATCAAATCCACAACCATGTCATACCAACCTCATGAACCTTAAATCTCAACAAAATACAGTATTTAATTCCTCAACAATTCAAATTTTCTCAAATTTCCAACCAACACCAAAATTTTATAAACCACCCAAGTTTGATGAATCCATACCTTAGGACCTTGTGGTTGATTTGCCTTGAATCTCTCTCTACACCTTAGCTGATGATCTCCTTCTTCTTCTCCTCTAAATGATTTCTCTCTATCAATCTCAATCTTATTACACCCATTTGACCAATCAACCATGTATATATATTTGGTTTTGATCAAGTGTGTGCATAAATCTCGAGGACAATCCTATGATCACTGATCACCTTGTGTCACTGAAAATCTTGACACCTTATCATGACACTGGTTGCCTCAATCCTCTTTATTGTGCATTTCGAGAATAATCCTAAAGATATTGAATTATCCAGCTACAACTATAGGATTTGTATTTTATCCTTTGATTCAAATTATATGAATTTACCAAGCCTTCAAATAAATTCCATAAATTTGTGAATAAGGTCACACTAGTTTCCCAACTACCCGGCACCCCATGCTCCGTGTTCGGCATGCTTCCCTAAGCGGTCCTACACTTAGTGTAACTAATTGAATTTTAGCCTAAGTTTATATTTAAATTTCATTTACATTAAATCCTCAACTTTAGTCATGCTTAATCAACTTAATCTAATCAAATCTCAACGCCCGGCCTCACAACTACCGAACTCCCACGTTGGCCTGTCTCACAACACGAAACCCCGGCTCTCAACCTGCCCGACAAGATAATGTAAACACACACCTATGATGAATTTTTTACACAAATGATATAAAAATACATCATAAAATTTGTCAACCATCAACAAACAATCAGTTACCTACGTCAGTCTCAGGTCTAGCCTCTACACGACGTCCACGTGTCGTCGAGGTGGCGTCGTAATCTAAATAATTATAATAACGGCGTTAATAAATAATGGGCCGTTACACGACAGATTGACTTGGCTTTGTAAAAAATTGAGTTTTCAAAAGTGGGGTGCTCTGAGAGGGCATTTGAATGGGTATGTAAAATTATTGGAGTTGGTTGAGTGCATTTTTGTTAATTGATCATAAAATCAATTTTAATTAAAAATGGTGAGGTGCTATGAGAGATTGTGGGGGTGTCCTTAGCGTAACTCTTTTTTTTTTTTAATTTGGACAAATTTGATAATCTAAGCCACATCACCACCATCTCAGTGCAAGTCCAACTACTTAACGGTCACTTAATGATAAATGAATATAGAATTATCCACAAACAAAACTTGCGAAAATTTTGATGACCATAATGAGAAAAAAGAAAGTTTTGTAATCATGAGCGTAATTGACCCCTAAAAAGTAATAGGATTGAGTTATAACTTCAGTTGATTTCTCTATCATGGATTGAGGCTCATGAGTGAGTCTCGTGGCATCTAAAAGAATGGCGAATCGGCTACATGTTTTTTTCATTCAAAACATAGAAATAAAAATAATAATAAAAAAATAATAGTGTCATTTAAGAGATGATTTTTTTGAGCCCTACTATATGCACCCTAGTGATCTATAAGGCACCTAACCAAAAAAGTCAAACTTTAGAAAATGTCCCTTCTAATGAAAATGACCCGTATGCTTCTCACTATGTTTAGTGCACCCCTCCCCATTTCCATCCCTCTTTGTGCACCCCACATTCATCCTCCCACACTATTCCCTTTTGTCATTCTTAAGGCATCATACGTAGTTTGGTCTCGCAGTTCGAACCTTTAGTTGGATAGTCGATTGGAGCCCACCGAACCTTTAGTTAGAGAGTCGACTAGAGCCCATCAAGCCGTAACGACCTTAAAATCTAACTCGTGCCACGTGTCAATTTAGGTCGTACGCGGGCCCATTTATCGTGATACAGTTGTCCAATTCTCGGTCGTCGACGTCGAGGTATGTTATTTTTGTTCAGTGTTTGTATTATATTTTATTATCCGAATGTAAATTCCAATGTCTCAAATATGCGAGGACGTTTGAGTGTGAGCGTTGGTATTGCGAAAACAGGTTTGGCTCGATGGGAACGTGAATAACGGGTTTTGCGCGAACAGTTATCGGATAATTAGCAGTTCGGGGATTTAATTAATTAAAAACAATGACTAAATACAAAATAAATAATAATTAAAAGTCGTATATCGCATTCGATACTTTGGGATTACGCGACAAGCGAGTCGTGGTATAGAACGGATCTGGGAACGCGAGTACTGTGCGAGAAAATGGTTAAGTATTGATATGACTTACCTATTGGAGTCACCAAGGAGTGTCAAGGTGGTTAGATGAATTGAAAGGAGGCAAGGGATGTGCCTCAAGACTCGTGTGGGTGTGTAGATGAAGGGGGTGTATGTAAAGCAACCCATCAACTTTTCTCTCTCCTCCCTCATTTCTCAATCTCATCAAAACCAAAACAATGTTGAAACGGAGTGGTTCCGGGGGTTTCAATGCATTTGACATCAAGGGATCAATCAATCTCAAATTCTAAGGTGAGATCCCGATTATCCATGTGTATATCTACGTTTTAGTTGTAGTTTTATGGGTTTTCGTCACAACGATTTCGAACAAGATTTTGAAGAAATGTTGAAAATGAGGTTGTATGATGAATTTATGATCCAATGGATGATTTATTGATGATTTATGAATTGGGTTGTTGATTAGAGAGGTTGTGGAATTTTTTGGGATTTTTGAATGATTTTTCAAATCGATGGTTTTTCGAGGTTTTGATGCGAACCAAAGGTGATTTAGGATAGTCACGGACGTCCCTAAGAGTTTGGGATAGGCTAAGAACGCGGCGACGCGAGCCGGGGTTTCAGAAAACCCCGATGGGTGTGTGCAGAACCTACGCCGCGAGGGACGCCGTGGACATTTATTGCCCACGACCACCCATGGTTGCTGGGAAAGTCAGTCTCGAAAACACGCCGTGAGGGCACCGCCACCGCGGCGTGACACTGTTCATAGAGGGCGAGTTTTTACAAAAAAATTTAGGGATCTTTCGGGGATTCAATTGGGTTCAAATACAACCCAAAACCCCAAAAATCAACCCAATTACACTGATAAAATAATTATGAAAAATTGGATAAATTGGAAAGTATTTAATAGGATTTATAATTTAATTGGATTATTAGGGGTTTTAGTGGTTGACGGGTCACACAAGATTCATAGGAGGCGAGTCAGAGGTCGTGTAAGTGCAAATTAGTTTGGATACAGGTAAGTAAACCAGTGAAGAATTTTTCATTTATTTCTTGAGCTTTAATTTGTTGTTATTGATCTATTCATGTATTTCTTGGAGATTCCATTGGTTGAGTGGTCCATTGGCAAGTGAATCATGGTTACTATTTACCTGCGATATGAGCTCTTATCTGGATATTGTTGATATCTCCCAATTGAGTGTACGTTGGGGCCACTTATCCGGGTATGTGGATATCTCATAGTCGCAAGGGTTAAAGTTGGTATACGGTGTCTCGTCCTTAATCCAAGTCTGCTAGACTTTTGTCGCAACTCAACGACCTTTTGGTGGGGACTCCTTGCTATTCAATTCTCGTATTTCGGACACTCTATATTCGATTGATTTATTTACAGTCTTGTGTATTCATGCACTCATTGTTCCTTTCTTTCTATCTACATGAATTAGGCTGATTTATTTATTTCGAAATACTATATTTATGTCCTGCATGGCGTTACTTACCTGGGCTCATTATTCTTGTGTTTGATGGAGTGCAGATCCACAGTCCAGTAAGAGAAAGACTTCACAGCTTGAAGATTTTATTTGAGGATACAGGAGCAAGTCTTTCTGTTTGTCTGATATATGTGACTTTTCTTGTATTATTGTATATATTGTTTTTAAACACTGAGACTTGGGGTTTTGAGAGATCTTGGCATGTATATCTATATGTTGTTCTCCTCTGACTGATCATTGATGATGATATACATATGCGAGGTTTCCACACTCTAGATATCTTATGTTGTATGGTTGTGATTATTTCCATTAGTTTAAGGATTGATTGATTCCGCTTTAATAATGTTAACTCACTAATAGATGTTTTAATGATTTAAATGATTTAAATGGTAAAGGAAGGCTGACTAGGCTTGCGTGATTCGGTGAGATTGGCTCGAGGATTCATGTAAGTTTAGGCCAAGCGGGGCCTAATTTAGGACTGTGAAACTGGGGTCGTCATAGTGCCTTTTAGTTTGACAGTTGTCAATCAAGTTTCAACAAAAAGTTTGGTTAAACATAACCGAATGTAGAAGATAAGTCTTGGTCATGTCTCATTGAACCTAGCTAAACGGACGTCTTAGTCTTGTGTCGCTAAACTGTACAAACGGCTAAAAAATTACCCTAAAACTCAATGAATGACCAACGTCCATAGAATGTCTCTAAATCGCATGAAATCAGGCTAAAATGTACAAATATTACTATACGACTCGAAGGGTTTGGTCAAATCGAGGAAAACCTTGCAAAAAAGATTGAAAACACTAAGAAATGGATCCAACGAAGTGTAAAAATCTAAGGTAATACTGCCCAATTGATTGAAAACACCAATAAATGAATAATGTGATTCGCGAGGGTTTGAAAAGGTTTTGGAGATGGGGAGTTTTGGTTGGGATGAAGGGGTATTTTGGAGATTTTGGTAAAAAAAAATTAGGGTGCTCTTATAAAATGAAATTCAAATTTGAGATGCCCTCATCAAATTCAATTGCTCTTATGGATCATTAGGGTGTATATAGCCAGACTCTTTTTTTTTTTGAACAAGTGTTAGAAAGTTTCTTGGTGCCATAAAAATGCTGCCAACATTTTGTAAATTTATCAAAACAAAAAAGGAAAATGTTACAATGACACCCCAGTTGATACCCCAAGTGACACTTTTATGACGTGGCGTGTGGGTCCAAATCTTTAGAGTCTTCTATACATGTCTTGGCATACACACTTTGCGTGTTATGCATCGAGAACTACGTCTTTAACACCCATATTCTTGTAGGACCCACACGCCACGTCATGTATAGAGGTGTTGGGATGTCATTATACCATTAGTCAACAAAAAATATATTTTCAAAAGACTAATTGTGTCAAAACTCAAAAGCGACAGGTCGATAAATGAATTGTGCTTTCAAAAGTAAACTAATTTATCTGCTGACAAAATAAAAGTCCAAATGCATCGTGCGTGCATGCTCGCCATGCGTATAAGAAAGCAAAATGTAAAATCAAGAGACATATATGTTACCATGCATGTATAAGATAGCAAAACGTAAAATCAAGATAATGATTTGTGAGTCACAATTTATGACTTCCGCATCCCTCGAAACTCCTTTAGTGCAAGAGAACAATATACTCTCCCCATCACGACATCGAGATCAGTTCGCTTTATCCAACGCTCCAGAAACAAAGTGGCACACACTTTCATTAACTCCGAACCAACACTTTAAGTCGGCAAAATCAAACCAAATTAACGAGGCCTTTGAGAAAAATATCTCATGTAATTAGAGTTGAAGGGATGCCATTCCATTGGCTATCTCATGATTCTCATCAAATGTAATTCTAATTTTTTATCTCAATTGATGAATGAAAGTTACCTGTTTAGGCCTCAAAAAAATATAAATAAAAATAAAAAAAAAGCAAAGACGAAAAAGTATCAAAAAAGCCAAAAAAATCATTCGTTCGGGTCGGTTGGATTGTGCATTGTGATATGAATATTCATTTTTTAAGTACACCACTACATCGGACGGCCTCGAATAGTTCTATAGTCCTTGTATGCAATAAATCAAAAAGAAAAGAGAATCTAGCTCTCAATGTGAAGAAAACTACATCCATTTATGATATCATCATTTTTTTTTTGGTCAAATATATATTATCAATTGAAATGCATGTAACTTGACCAATGAAATAGACTTCAAAAATGTACCCTTTTTGGCTAAGGACATAAAATAAAATCTTTTTTGGCAAGAGAAAAATAAGGCTCAAATGCTCAATTTATATTGACTGCTCTACCCCTTATACTACTAATTAAATTCATAAATTTCCAATGGGCAATCTAGTAAATTAGTAGTTTCCTCTGTCCTTCGAACTTAGAAGCGCAGAGTAGTATTTTGCCAGCCAACGTCGCCCGGCCTTAATTTATCTTAGACTTTCCTTTGATTAATTGCTGACTTTATTGTATTTATTTCCCAACTTAAAGCCCACACGGCCCTCCAAGGTTTACATTTAGGAAAAATGTTGTTGTGCTCCAATACGGACACAAACAACTAATGTGCACGTGTTGACGTCAGTTGATTTTTGCATTCAGATATGATGCGCATTGTGACGTGTATCACATGGACACCAACATGTACGTGTTCATGTTGGAGCACCATACCATGATCCTTACGTTTTTATATGTATGAGGGTTTACATCATGCTATATGTTGTCCTCGCGGGAACTCAATTATTCTCGATTGAGTTTTTTTTCTTTTTTACTTCGGAAAAGTTGAACCCACGACTTTCTTAAACTTTGTCCTTTAATAAGTGATGTCTCATCTATCTCACCAAGATATTTTTATTGCTATTGGGGAGATCAATGGCTCACGAAGAAGTGTCGAGGGCGATCGCTTGCAGGTAACATACCGCGAGATAGAAAAATTCAATATGGTATCAGAGTCGACGATTCGATCGGACCTATCGAAAAAAAAACTCCTTGGATGGATTTCGGTCTAAGGTGGAGTGTTATGATGTGTGGACCGAAATAATAGTCCACATTGAAAAAGTAAAACTTCTAAATAAAGTATATAAATGATTGTCTCCCCTCAAATAATATCGAAGATTTTTAAGATAAGACCTCACACCTAAAGTTGAAAGTGGTTAAGTTGGGGACAATATCAGTGCTAGCGGAGGAGATTCACGAACTCGCGTATGGTATCAGAGCCCATGGTTCGAATGAGACCTGAGAAGAAAAAAAAGTCCTTGATCATGTGACTATCGGTCCATGAGGGAGTGTTGAAGTGCGTGCACCAAAAGTTAGTCTCACATCGATTAAATGAAACTTCGAAATGAAATATATATAAATGATTAACTCCTCCCAACTAGTAACAAGGCCTTTTGAACAAGAAAATGATAAAATGACCTCCTTTCAACGTACACTTTAGGCGCACACTCTTGTCTTTTAGCTATTTATGGTATTTTGTCAGATGTGTGGCCTACACTTGGGGAGACAAGAAAGTGTCATAAATGGCTAAAAGACAAGGGTGTACGTTGAAAGTAGGTCATTTTATCATTTTCCAAAATAACACTACAACAGAAAGAGGATTCAGTGACAAAAGTTTTAGTGATAAATGAAAATTTGTCACTGGTGGTTGTGTTCAGCGACACATTGAAAGTACCTTCACTAAATCATACATTCAGAGACAAAATATATAGTGACATTGTACAAAATCTTGCTAAATGTTTTTAGAAACTAACAAATAGAGACATTCCATTTATTTGTCTCTATTGCCATTAACTAAAAGCCTCACTTTTACCCTTTTGTCTTTCCATTTCGCGCGCCTCTCATAATCTTCTTCATCGCCTTCTCATCTTCTTCTTCATCGCCTTCTCATCTTCTTCATCGCCTCTCGCCTCGCTCTCTCGCTTCGCCTCTCGCTCTCGCTTCTTCATCGCCGCCTCGCATCTTCTTCTTCATCGCCGCCTCGCCTCTCGCGCTCTCATCTCTCTTCTTCATCGCCGCCGCCTCGCCTCGCTCATCTTCTTCGCCTCTCGCTCTCTCATCTTCTTTTCATCGCCGCCTCTCTTCGCCTCGCCTCTGCCCTCTCATCTTCATCTTCGCCTCTGCCCTCTCATCTTCTTCTTCATCGCCCTCTCATCATCTTCTTCTTCATCACGCCCTCTCTTCTTCTTCATCGCCCTCTACCCTCTCTTCTTCTTCATCACGCCCTCTCATCTTCTTCATCGCGCGGACAGAGAAGAGTCTCGGCGCCCTCTTATTCTTCAATCATCACTTCGGCGGTCTTCCGGCGTCTCTACAACAACTCTCAGGTAGCTCTCTGTTCTTTCTAACAAAATCGCTTACTACTTCATCTTATTTCCATCGATTTGATTTTCTTGGCATCTCTGTTCTTTGTTCTTAACATCTCTGTTCTTTGCACTAATCAACTTCACAAATAAATTAACAAAGGACAACATAGAAGCAATTGCATGGCATTGCACTAATCAATAAGCATATATCCAAAGAGAGTGGTTTTCATAGAATCTTGAACAAATATTCAAGGGTCCCAAACATACATACATATATATATATTCTTTAATTGATTTATGACAACATATATGTTGACTGATTTACAAGATGTTGCGAGCAACGTAAACGCTTGAACAAGGAATAATCCTTAAAAGTTTTGATAAAACTCGAAATTGAATAAATTGATAATAATTGATAATGATTACAACCCTAATCATGGCTTTATATAGCCCATTAGAAACTCTAATCCTTATACAACTCAAATTCCTAATCTTTCTATGAATCAAAAAGCCTAATCCTTCTAAAACTCTAAAAACGACTTAAATAAGTAAATTATGAAAATACCCTAACCGAACAATAAAATTAGAAACTCCCGATGAAGGCCAAAACAAAGGAATTTAGACCCGCGAAACCCAATCCCGAAGAGCATAGCTCCAGGGATAGCTGTAGAGCACGAAACGCCATTTCCGAAAAGATATTATAATAGTTAATCGGATTACTGGATCAAAAGTTATGACCTCGAAACTGCCACGACATCAGTTTCATTGGCCAAAGAATCTCAAAAATTAATACATTAAAAAAAAAGATAAAGAAAATGAAGATTTCTCTCTCCCTATATATATAATATATAATTGGAGTATATATAATTATTTAAAAATGAAATTACTAATCAGTGAACTCATTGTCTGATAGCATTGTCTGATAGCATTGAAGCCAATAGGTTTTATCTATACTTCATTCACATGTGTGTTTATTTTTGTTGCATTATTTTCCTTTTAGTGTGAGTTTACTTTAATCTAGCTTCCCATCTCCTTTAGAAAGTTATTAATCATACTCTCTTTTAGGAACTTCTCAAAAAAAAAAAAAAAATGGTGTGACTTCATAAAGATAGGTTATTACATTATAGGTTTGGGTTATGGACCTAAGCCTAAGCCTCGCTTGGAAAGAGATAAAAAGTTAGGCAAATGATCTTAATATTTGGAAGAAATTAAGAAGATAAATGAGCGACATTTGGAAGAAATTCAAAGATAAGGGAAGAGAATAATGCAAGGGAAGAAATATTGCAAGCTGATAGAGATGAAACAAAGGCAAGATTGCAAGCACTTGAGAATACCATTGCTGAGATCTTACGCATGTCCGTGCCTGCTTCTATTAATTTGACTCCATCACAAGATTTACCCACAAAAGGTATGTGATGCATTGTTTCTTGGTTGATTTTATATACATATTCTATATGTTCTATTCTTCAATGATTAACTCAATTGTAGAGTTGACATCGAACTATATAAGTAGAGTTAATTGCTTTATATTTCTTCAATGTTGTCGTTGTGATTGTCAATGTCTTCAAAAGAGTTGAATTGAGTGGTGCTTTATGTATGCTCAAGAAGATGAAGCTATCAACTTCCTCAAATAGAGTATAATAAGGTTAGAGTTAGTTGTTGTTAGCTATACACATCCATTATTTAAATTTGATTAGAAAAAAAATTGAACTTGTCAATCTATGTCATTGCTTCTTACCTTTTTATATGGGTGGTGTTGTTGTGAGTTGTTGTTGTTGTGATTGTCAATGTCTGCAAAAGACTTCAATTGAGTGGTGCTTTATATATGCTCAAGAACATGACACTATCAACTTCCTCAAATAGAGTATAGTAAGGTTGGAGTTAGCTGTTGTTAGCCATACACATCCATTATTCAAATTTGATTAGAAAAAAAAAATTGAACTTGTCAATCTATGTCATTGATTCTTACATTTTTCTATTGATGGTGTTGTTGTGAGTTGTTGTTGTGATTGTCAATGTCTCAAAAAGACTTCAATTGAGTGGTGCTTTATATATGCTCAAGAACATGACGCTATCAACTTCCTCAAATAGAGTATAGTAAGGTTGGAGTTAGTTGTTGTTAGCCATACACATCCATTATTCAAATTTGATTAGAAAAAAAAATTGAACTTGTCAATCTATGTCATTGATTCTTACATTTTTCTATTGGTGGTGTTGTTGTGAGTTGTTGTTGTTGTGATTGTCAATGTCTCAAAAAGAGTTCAATTGAGTGGTGCTTTATGTATGCTCAAGAAGATGACGCTATCAACTTCCTCATATAGAGTATAATAAGGTTGGAGTTAGTTGTTGTTAGCCATACACATCCATTATTCAAATTTGATTAGAAAAAAAAATTGAACTTGTCAATCTATGTCATTGCTTCTTACCTTTTTCTATTGGTGGTGTTGTTGTGAGTTGTTGTTGTTGTGAGTGGTTGTTCGATTGTTATCTTGTACTTCTTATTTTTATTTTTTAAAATGCAACTTCTTTCTTTTGTTGGTGCCAATAGTGCCTTCTTGTTTAAGTTGATGTTTCAGTTGCATTATTAGATGATAGTGCCTTCTTGTTTAAGTTGATGTTTCAGTTGCATTATTAGATGATTGTTGTTTAAGTTTTTTCATTGCATTAGTCATCTTAATTAGTAATAAATAAATGTCTTTATAATAATTGGCGGTGTATGAAGATAACGACAAAAAGTTGAAGACATGGAATATAGTGGCTTGGGGATGATGGAGTGTTATTTTGGTTTCTTCAACTTAGTACATGTGATATTTTGCTATCCTTTTTTGTTAAGACATTATATTTCTCTACATGTGTACACTCTTCAACTTAGACTTCATTTTTTGTTGAGTAGAAATATGTATTGGTTATTGTTGTAGTAGGGATATGACAATGGATTAGATCTAATTAATTTTTTGTATGCAAATATGATATTTAAATGATAATATTATGACGTGTTTTTTGGACAAAATGAGTATGATGTATGTGATTCTTTTTAATATACATGGCATATTTTTCTGTGACAAAAATTGTCACTAATAGTGAATATAAAATATCAGGCTTACTTCATATTTAGTGACAAATTATATTGCTAATCATAAGGTTTAGTGACAAATTTGGTCACTATATAGGTCATTTAGTGACAAACTTTGTCACTGATTACTTATAGCAATTGGATACCCACACCCATGGTTGTTGTCGCTATTCATCTATACCAATAAAGAATTAGTTGTCTCTAATGATGTTTACACACAACTTTAAACATTTCGTCTCTAATAGTGTTTAGATACAATTTTTAAATTTTCGTCGCTAATAAGTTGTTTGTGACGAAACTTTTGTATCTTTCACTAAAAGTATTTAATGACATAATAATTTTATTGTCTTTAAATTGGTATTGTGACAGCCATCTCTTTGTTGCTAAACAAAGTCTTTAGCGACAATATTTTTTTTTTTGTCGCAAAGTTGATTCACCGATAAAGACTACAAATGACGAAGTTAGTGACACTCGGCTTTTGTTACTAAACAACATTAGCGACAGTTAGGCAACCATTTAGTAACGCATGTGTTTGTCACTAAAGCCCTTGACTGTTGTAGTGTAACTTCACACCTAAAGTTGAAAAGATGTTAAGTTGGAGACAATATTGGTGTTAGCGGAGGAGATCTACGGGCCTGCGCACGCTCACGCGGCGCGACCTTGAGAGGATTTGAACAGCTTTGACCTCGGATGAGTTTTTTTTTTTTTTTTTTCGTTATAAAAAAGTTGAATAATATTCACATTTTTTCATCCGGAATAAGTGATGATATACACAATATTAATAATTGTAATTACCATATATTATTCATATGTATTTTAATTGCTCTTGATAAAAAGCTCATTATATATTATAGAAAATGAGAAGTTTTCCAACTAAAAATAAAAATAAAAAAAAATAAAAAAATTGAGAAGTTTGACAAATGATATGTATTGATTTTTTTTTTTGAAACCACAACCAACTCTTATTTATTCTAAATCTCTCACAAGTACATTCAAAAGAAACGAGGGTATAACATCCACTCGTTTCGACCAGACATAGAAGTAGCTTCCCTTGCTAATGTATGGGCCGTTACATTCGCTGATTGACAAACAAAAGAAACACTATAGGACCTCAAGTCCGTTACCAACTTAACACAATCATCAATTATAGCTCCAAAAATAAGATTTATCTTTGTGCCTATTCCGGATTGCCTGAATCACTCCAAGCGCATCGGACTCAACTTTACTTTTCTCTCGCCTTTGTCCTTCAGCCAAGATAGTGTCTCTCTAATTTCAATAGCCTCAGCTACCCTTGCCTCAAATACCCCTTTATACTTTTTTACTAAAGTAGCCACGAATTGTCCACTATTGTCCTTTAGAACTACTCCATATAAGCTAAACCCTCTCTTCAAATACCGAAGCATCCACAATATGTAATTGATTTAATAATGGAGTCATCTGAAAGTACGCATTCTTTCTAGACTTTACATATTTTTTTAGTTTGATTGATAAAAACAACCGAGGTACCATCCTCATTATCAAAAAAAAGGAAATGAAAAATTTTACGCTACAAATTTAAGATAATTAACTTATGAATCATACATGCATTAATTAATGAAGAAGGATATTTTTTGTGCAATGATTAAGAAGGATAAAAAAATTATGAGAGTGCGACATCAACTATATCAAATTGAACAAAACGGAAGAGGTTAATTCATATAGTCAATCTGAAGTAATTTATAGTTGAGTGTTGTATACTTTTTTTTGAAGAGTGACGCATGTATATTGAATCTTAATTACTATAAAAATAATAAATGAAGAAGACTTTTATCTGTTGATTGTATTTTCCTTTGAAACTTTCGCGTTAGGTAACGTTGAATTTAAGCCTTTTGATTAACGTCATAAATAATTAAACGTAAATATAGTATCTCCAAATTAAGAGTTGTGCTGAGATATGAAATTGGTACATAAATGACCCAATTATCATTAATACATGTACAAGCAGAAATTAATCAGAAGAGTTAGTAAGAATTCCTTATTCACACAGTACCACTAAATAGACCAAACGCACTTGTGCTATCAAATTCAACAAAAGTAAGCTGTGGACTACAACAACTCTACAAATTAAGTACGTACGATGTATAGATGAAAGTCATGTATATTTAGATGCCCAAATTGAAGTCAAACTCTAATGTTGAAGTCAAAATGGTCCTACAAACTATACACCTTAGCCAAGCCAGCCGACTTAATCAAACTAATAACAATTCAGCCAGCTCTCCAACTCCAACCAATCTCCAGTTCAGCACAAAATTAAGTATTTTTTCATGTTTATTCAGATGAGCTTCGAATTACGCAAATACGTGATTCGATGCACATCCAACTTGAGAAACAAATTTCCTAACACCAAAGTGGTACACAAATTAATAACCACATCATATCATCTTCCCTTTCTATATATACAAACACAAACTACACAACATATAAGTTACAACTCTATACTCTATAGTCGTGTTGAGAGATCAACAACCACCACTTTGCACTGTATATTACTACAAACCAAACATCTAATATAGGAGAAAACATGAGCTGGGGCTCAAACTCAAGGCTTGACAAGCAGAGGAGCTGCTCGGCATTCGCCATGGAAGTCGGAAACTGGTGCAACTCTCGCTGCGGAAGCATGAGAAACGTGAACGGCGTGAACGACTTCGAGGAGTGCACTGCAATGAACATGGCCGATTCGCGGTCGAGCATGCCAAAGTGGAGATGGTTTTGGAAGAGAATCAAGAAGGAGAAGAGAAGGATTTTCGACTACCCGTCTTCAGGCCCTTCCCAAGTGCCTTATGATCCCTATACTTACTCGCAAAATTTCGACCAAGGAACGGCATGGACCGAGCCCGATAACCTCTCTAGGTCCTTCTCGGCAAGGTTTGCAGACCCTTCACGGATCTTTCAAAGAAATGCTGCAGTGATGAGTTGAAGTAGTGATTAAGTTAATTAAGTAGTTGTTCATAATTCAACTTTTGATGGAAATCCATTAAGGGGAAGTTGATCATGAGTTTCTATGGAGAAATTCTAGCTAGCTATATAGGTAACAAGTTTTGATGTATAAACATATGTTATATATGCTTCTATATCAGCTAATTAATTTTTCTTGATTCATTTATGGTTGTTAGTTTCATTAACTGGTCTATTTGATAGACTTTTGTTTCTGGCCTTGGACACTAATTCATGTATGTTAGATAGTTTGAATTGCTCATTTGATCTTCTTTTTGTTCAAGATCTGAAAAAATATTGTTTTTGTAATTAAACTTTATGATCACTAATAATTGAAGGGTGTAGGAGTAATTATATGATAGATCATTAGTTTGGATTCTGTTAACAATAAATCTACTTGGACTTATGAGTCCGGACACATAAGGAGGTTTTTAAATTTTTTAAGGGGTATAATAAGAATTTTACAAGTGATTATGGTTGTTTCATTAATTGTTGGAGGGTGTATTTGAAATTAAAAAAAAATTTGAGTCCGGACTTACGAGTCCAAATAGCACTACCCTTCTGTTAATAAGGGATAAGAAGACAGAACATGGAGTGAGATTCAAGAAGTTGAATTGTTCTTATCTGATTTATGATTAGTTTGATTGTCAAACTTTAAACAGTATGTTCCAATTGTTAATTAACTCTATTAATTAATAGTAGCTCTTAATTTGAGGGCTTTCTATATACAACAATGGGATTTTGACCAAATTGATGGTTTGTAAGCCCAAAGCACAAAATCAATGATATGATGCTTAATCTCCTTTTACTTTATTCACAAGCAATCCAAGATGCTTTTCTTTCTTCATTGCCTTTCTTTTTTATTTCATCTTGGGAGAGGGAACTCTCCCAAAACCTTTTTCACAATTAAAGTAGAAGACAACGCTAAAGCAGAAGGAATCTTGCAGGATTTGTTATTCTTTGAAAAAAATATATATTAGGCTTAATCCGATCTATCTAGAACTGCAAAACAAATAAAATAATTCTTTTCAAAGGGAAACAAATTAATTCATCTCATCTTCTTATTTAGATCGATATGCTTATATTCATTATTTTATTAAGAGTGGTCATGCGTCGAACGTGCCAAATATATATCCCGTTGATATATACCAGATCCTACAATGGATTTGTAGTAGCAGTAAAGACGGGGTCGAACCACAAAAACCAAGTTATTCCTTTAGGAGGTGCGGAAAGGGAAAATCGGAAGTTTTGAGAGTGAATTAGATTAAGAGAAGACAATAAAGTTAGCAAGCAAGGATAACAAGTAGAGAAGTAGAGAATTCAGTAAGAAAAATGATCCAAACCATCAACTTCATATGACTATCCTATGACAAATACACTGATCATTGACCTAAACAAAGATAGATTGAATATCGCGATCTAGTGTAGCTATAGAATCCCGTAAGACGTGAATTCCTCGTTCTTCTATTACTGATAGTTAGGGTAAGACCTCTAACTATTACCCTAGTCAATTCACATAACTCTAGGCACGTACCTTGGGTTCAACATGATGATCGCTCTAATTCGTGATTCATGAGAACACTACACCTAGATAACCGGTACAACAAGCATGTCCGATTCAACTTATGTTTCTAAGATACATGGTCTAAAACTCTGTAAGGGGATTAACGCAACCAGAGCGACCACTTGCCACAAATACAAGTCTTTTGCACAATTACGTATGTATTCGACTCGATAGCAATAGGTCTCAAACTACAACTAATGCGAGGCCCCTTCACATCAATCAAGTAATCGACCATAATAATAAGAACAATACCAAAGAAACTAGAAAACCACAATCAATTAGTGAAATTGAAGAATAAATAGATCTTACAGCGATTAGAAAGTCATAGAATAGTCGCGATCGGTCTCCGGCTTGAATCCCCGAAGGATTAGCCGGACATAATTGAAGTAATACACCGCGTTCTCTTTATTGAAGAAAGACACAAAAAACACAAAAAAAACCCTAAAATAATATGTTTGTCGCCTCCGTGTGTTCTTCTCTGAACAAAATATGCCTCTACCAATCTCTCAAACCCCAATTTATAGATGTGTCTTTGTAACGGTTGGAGTGATTTATGCCCGTTTGAATGTTTTATGATTAATGGTGTGATTTGTGCATCGGGATTGATTTGGACATTTTGTGCAGTTCAAGACACTTATCATGCACTTATTGGTCAAAAATTGTGCTCTGCTGACGTATCGGAAGCTCATTGGTTGAGGAAGGTGTTGGTGACGTGCTGGCGCGACACGTGGCGGTGCATGATTGGTGGAAACAGCTGATTGGCGTGACACGTGCTGCGTGATTGGTGGAAATGGCTGATTGGCGTGATTTGCGACTCGTGATTGGCGAAAAAGGCCTGTGAGACGCAGCTGGACCAATAAAATCCCAACACGTGGCAGAATTAAATACTATATTACGTGAAAACCCCGACATCCAATTACTACAAGTAAATACTCTATTTTGAGTATTTTTCTGCCTCGAATTCAACTGTGACCTCGAATTCACCTAAAAGTGATAGATGAGTATAAATTTAGTGGTATTTTGGAGACTTTGACATAAAAACATACATAAACAAATGGTAAATAATGCATATTAAACGACTTATCAAAAAGATAATAGGAAGATCTAGATGTCAAAGTCCTCCAAATTAAGCAACCATTTATAGAGGCCTCGTTTCTGACAAGTTGATTATTTTTTTATTTTTTATTTTTTATTTTTGATAACCATTGGTGGTCAAACCTTTTTTTCAACCCCTCCTTACTTTGGTTCAACTAATCTCATAGAAGTTAGTGAAATTGATATTTATGTATTTGATTGAGCTTTCTGCATATTTTCTAGTGAGACAAAATTTATAACCTAATAAGTATGAAGTTGTCACTTTTGAGAAGTGCACATCCCTAACCATGACAAGCACAAACTAGCTTAGGGTTTAGAGTTTACGATTATATATTACTTTTCTTGTTTTTGGTAAACTACATTTTTTTTAACATTAACGAGATTAACTATTACTATATATTAAAATAATCTAGATTAACTCTTTGGAATATAGTTTTTAAATGACAAGTTCATGGTTTTTAAGTTTTTAACTAGATTATTAATGTTTGTGCTGTCATTAATATAGACCTACTCTTTTTTTTTTTTTCTTTTTTTTGCTGTTGCGTTGCAATTTGGGCAACTCTGCTCGATCAATGCTTCATTATTATTTTTTTGATGAAATCAATGCTTCATTTAAATAGTTTCTATTATTACCATAAGAAATAAAGATTCCATTTGCATGCTTTGCTAGCTACTATGCATGATTAGCAGAGGCTCTTCGCCTTTTGAAGTACGGAACTGAAAAGCATTACAAGGATAAGCTTTTCCATAGCCGAAAGTGCCCAACAAGAACAAGTCTTCATGAAAGTAATTATATAATCTAATAATGTTTTGTTCCTAAAGAAACTATATATAGGAAGTAATAAACGATAAAAGATAATGTACCAAAAAAAAAATGATCAAAAATAAATGAAGCTTTTACTTCGATAACGACAATTTTGCAAGACAAAGTAGTGCATATCCATACATTTTATTAATGTGGGGCTCATGTGTAGCGAATAAGTCCAACTACATGCCTCTTGAAAAAAAAAAAAGTCCAACTACATACCTCATCTTCACATACTTGACCCTGACCAGCCACCATGTAAATTTACGGTTCTCCATATTAATGAGCCAACCTTAGTTGATGGTGATCCAAATAAATGTTTCAATCAAAAAGGAAAGTTTAGGAAAGTACAGTATATATAATAATAGAATCGTAGTATCAAAATATGCCTCAAAAGACATTCTTTACGTAGTTCGAGGTTCAT
Source organism: Stephania japonica (assembly GCA_039657345.1). Classification (NCBI taxonomy): domain Eukaryota; kingdom Viridiplantae; phylum Streptophyta; class Magnoliopsida; order Ranunculales; family Menispermaceae; genus Stephania; species Stephania japonica. The sequence continues at coordinate 14,056,391 of CM077563.1, read as the reverse complement.
TTTGATAACAAAAGGCAAGGTTTCAATAAGTAGATGCAGTGCCCCCTTTGTTGATGGTAATGGTGCTAAAATTTGAATTATTATGAACAAAAAGTTAACTCCACTTGTGTAGAACATGGTAACCTCTCTGAAATGGATTATACAGTGCAAATTCTAGTGCATTAATATAATTTTCTTTTTGTACGATTGCATTAAAAATAACTTGAGATACATTAGTTAGAAAAAATTTAAAGAATTATGAAAGTGTACTAGCAACTATATATATTAAATCGAGTGACTTGAAAGTTTCAACTATGTAGCTAACCTCAACTAATTTGGAATTAATACTTCTTTATTGTTGTTTACTCCGAACAAAGAAGTTACATACTTCTTCAAATTTTTAAAGATTTTCGACAAAAAGAAAAGTTAAAGGATATAAATAACGAAAAGGGAATTGGGTTGGTGATCATGATTCGTAGTCAATATTATAGAACTTAAGCAACAACCAAAAAAATAACAAAAAGAAAGATAAACCTACAATGGCACATCCTATCAATGGCATCATATCACATATGAAACTACCTCCTAAATCATGAATTGGAAAAAGACAAATCCGTAACACAGGTCTACCTTTAAAATAAGAAGTGAGAAATGTTTCCTCATATTCCTAGAGTCTTAACTAATATTAATTTCAGACCTAGAATGATTAAAAACCATACTAACCATTCCTAGATCCTATTATTCTCAAAGGTAGCGCCAACAAGTGACACCTAATATTTTTTTTGAGAATTAAGTGACACCTAATAGTATTAAACAGTAGAACATATTCATATACAATATCAGAACATTAAACCAATAGGCCCCACTAATATAATAGCTAAGACATGATTGCATCTTCATATGTGAAGTCACCAGTCCGTCGCACACCTAACACAAAGGAGAAAAAAAGGCCAAAAATGTGAAGACAGACTTGTAAGCCGTCTGTGAATCAACAGTTGCTACTATTTTTATTAGGACCTGGGAAGCATTTGTACGTCAATGATGCCCCACAATCATGGCAGCTTGAGCTCATGTTGATTCGATGACTTAGTGCCCCAACTTCCAAATCTAATTATTTCTTATGGGGCGGAGTTGAATATGTCCACATCCACATGGTCTTTATGCCTTGTGAATCGACCCAACAATACAATATATATAGACCACATTACAAAAAACATAAAATATGTTAGTCCGAGTTCTTTCTTATGGACTACTCTTGTTTAATTTCACATTGCATATAGTTGGCAGGACCTAATTGGCCGTATGTTTTCATGACTCCACATCTATTTACATACACACTCCAAGAGCAACCATTTCAACTTTATATATATATAAGAAAAAAAAAAACTATTTTTTTAGATGTAATATCCAATATAACTAAACCACTAATTTAGGATTGTAGCTTTGTTGTTGTAGCAAATAAGGCGCAACATCATAATAGTTGGTTAGGCAACTTCCGATAGCTTTCAAAAGGGAAACTAATTAAAGCCAAGTCTTGGCCATTCTAATTGTATTGGAATAGATAGTGCTTATTAGGTAGTGTATAAGCAAGTTGATTTGCCACGTCGCCAAGAAACAAACTTTTTAAACCTAGTTCTGAAACCACCCAAGTGTTTCTACTCAAAAGATAGAACCAGCCGAAAAAAATAAACAGTTATAACAATTGCATGATAACATGTAATGGTTTAATCTCAGCTCTTCAGTGTCAAAAGTTCATCTGCAAAACCAGTATCTCTATTTTTATTTTTATTTTTTTTATTAATAAGAACCACTCTGCTTGGAATTAATTGTAGACTGTCTACAGATTCTGCATAGAAAGTTTGAGCATTATTTTGTTTTACAAGGAAAACTATCAATTATAAAATTGCAGATAACAGAGATAAAGACTACGACAGCTCCTCCACTACAAGTTTCAACTCAACCTACAGAAATTAAAAGGCAATCTTCCCACCAAAAATAGTAAATGAGTAAAAGAAAGCACATTTATGCCATGTAAGTGGCCTTCGTGTCATGAACTCAACTCTCTACTGGCAAAAGAAAAGAAATATGGACAACATGATCAATGAGAGGATAAGGTTTCAGCATGTTAGTAAGCTCAACCTTCTAGAGAAGTTCACAAAAATTTTCAAGAGAAACATTCTGCCTAGATAATGTATGAAATGTAATAAAATTAAAAATTGAGGACTTCCTCTAAGATTATCTACTACAGTGTGAAACATTAAAGTAACTCGCTATAACACCAATAATTGTCAATGTGTTTTCTTTGTCAAGTTTTTTTTGTCAAATTTTGTTGCATTGATGTTCCTAACATCCCACGGGGTACAACAATTTGTTACAACTTAAGCTTGGAACAATATTATCACTAGGAGGGTAACAACCCCACGGAGGAACACAACAACCACCATAAGGAGGGCAACAATCCCACAAGGGGGCAACAAACCCCATATTTTCTGTCTAGTTGCTCATCACTCTTTTCAGGTCCCACAATTGAGGGTCCGTAGTTAAAATTCTTGTGAACCTAAATCAAGCAAGCAAAGAATTCTAATTAAATCTTCTTGTTTTCACCACCATGCCCAGAAGTGTCTACGCTTGGTACTGCAACTAAGGCCACTCAAGACTTTAACTACAAAAGAAACTACAAGACCTGAAATTAGTTGTGTAGGCCCATAATGCAGTGCCATATAGCAAGCTCTACATTGAATTCACTGGCACGCTGCTATATTTATTAGGAACAATTTCAGAGAGTTCCATAAAAGATAAGAGAGGACATCCATTTCTAACCGTACCAGGCATTAAAGAGACGATCTATCAAGGCAGTCTGGGGAACAACGAGCTTGTTGAGATGGTTTAAATATGCAGAAGACCTAAAAAGTGATTAGCAACATACCACCAACAAATTCACAGATAATAAGACCTTAAAAGTAAAATTTCTGCATTTTAAGATCATTCAACCAGTATGGCACCACGTTATACGTGATGTATTGAGAAGTTTTCCTACCAATTGGGGGGTTTAGAATGTGACACAATAGATGTATTTGGCCTAATTCAGAAGTATTTATTGGTCACACAAATACAGCAAGGATTGAAAATGAAAGAGTAGGGAGAAGTAGACAGAAAGAAAAGAGACTCAAATAAATATAAAAAAAAAAAAAAAAAACCTAAAGCATGAAAGAACATGATAATTTAACCTTTAGATTTGATGTTAAATAAGTTTTTAGAGTCATTATATCAATATGAATTTTATTTTTTTTCCTTTTTTTTTTCACATCAATATCCATAATGTGTTAAATTTAGTGATGGATCTCACTTCTTTCTTGAGCAGTAAGATCTTCTCTTGTCTCTCTATGGGAAGATCTTCAGATAAGGAACTTTATGCTTCAGCAGATTATCTTGGTTAAGGCATGCACAATCCCATCTAGCTTTCATTCTTCAACTGATCACCCGCCACAAGGAAAAATGCCGTATGCCTAAGTAAAATGCCCAACTTATTATTTGAAGGAATTCATAGGATTTACTTTTGAGGCAGAATTCAAGGGATTTACTGTAAGCAATAATGAAAATTAGGACGTGATGCACAACAAAAGAGTACCTGAAGAAATTCATCATTTTTACTTTTGAATCAGAATCAATATCTGGGACACTGTCTAACGCTTGTTGCATATGGCCCAACCACCTCTCTGCAGCTATGTGTGTAACAGGGAATGGACGATGACGTCCAATTAATGCAGGATGGCCTGCAACGACAGAGTAAAGAAGATGAAAAGAAAATCCTATTCAATCACAATGTTAATTTCTCAATGAACTCATGTCACATTCATGCTTATTTAATTTATAGGGCCAACAAAAGATTCTTTTCTTTTTGTCAGCAAACAAACGATCCAAATAAAAGTCGTACGAATTTGCAATACCAATTTCCCATCTTAAAATCGACCCAAGAAATCATCTTAAAACTAGTGAAAAAAATCAGTAAGGCTGGAATTCTTCAAGTTAACACAACCTCAATATGAGCCTTTGAAATGTCGAATGTAAGAGTCAGCGTAGAGCAAATTAAAGTTAGTTGTATGATGACCCAAAGAGTTAAATGTATAATCAGAGGGTTGAGTCGATCAATATGACTCTACCAGTCGATCACACATTTGAACAAAGACTTTTTCTTGTTTTGCATTAGTGATTATTTATGTACACATTAGTTTTTTTTTTAGCTGACTTAGGCTTGAAAGTTTTAGCTAAGATAACTGTCAAAAGAGAAGCTGCACCATCAACATTCTATAATCAGGTATCAGAACCAAAAACATGCCGAGTAAGGAATTTCAACTGCATAAATTACTTGAAACCTTTAGAAAAAATAAAATAGATTCAAAGAGTTGAATGTTTTAATTGAAGCAACAATTTATTGATTAAATGCAAGCTCTGTACTTGTTGTTCATGAATATAATGTGGCAAATCTATGTTTTACTTCAAAATACGAGGCTCTGCATTAAGAAAATATATAAATATTATAATCAATTGCTTTAAAATTTTCAAAACATAAAAGTTGGCTAAAATATGTCAAATTACACCTGGTATATATACAAGACAATAACTAACAACATATATGGTATACCGCAATTCCTCACATACTAAATCTTCATGAATAGGTGGGTAATGGTAGATGATTAGGGCTTTGTTTGGCACACAAAAAGTAGCTTATAAGCTAGGTTGACAAAAAAGTTGTGTTTGGTCACTAGCTTATTCTAAAAAAGTAATCTAGCTCAAACTCTAAAACTTTAAATGCTACTTGAGATAGCAGTTATACCTGATATAAAACAATAACTAACATCATATACAGTATGTGCACAACAATATTTCTTTTCCAAATTCATTCCCTAGGTGCCCCACTCTCAATAGATTTTCCACCAGCAAAAGCAAAAGAAGGAAAAAGAATGAAGACATCTGTATACTATTAACCTAGTCCCTAGGTACTAAAAGCAGTAGTAGAGTTTAAAATTTCAACTCTTGCCTTTAAAAGCTCATCCTAACATAAACCATTGTCGCCATTTTCTGCTCCACACACCATAATTACTTGTCCCTTGATCCGGTGGTGGAGTTGGAAGGGGCTTAGAACAGCTTTATGAATTGCAAAAGAGTATTGTATGGCTTTAAAACTGATCACAATGAGTTTGGTTACTTGTGCACAATTTGATAAACTAATAATTCCACACACAAGTTTTCAAAATAACTAAATAAATAAATAAATAAATAATTCCACACGCAATACTCCAAAGTATGGCAAGCAGCAACTTTTCAAAGACATTTAGACCAAAGCTCCAAAAGATCTAAAACAAGACAATTCAACAATATATATGAGCAAATATTTTGTCAAAAATGGACAAGATATTTTGCAAAACAATATTCCGCACCAAGGATTGTAAGGCGCCAAGGCAATCCCAAAGCGATTTCCCTGGCCTAGGCGAGGCGGTGCATAGACGGCGCCTAGGTGGCGATCAAAAATATATTTATTTAGAGGCCCTTGAATTATTTTTTTTTTTTATAAGTCCTTAATTAACAATAATTTTTTATTGGTCAATATAATTCGCATTCAATATATACTTCAAGGATACTAATAACCCTTTAGGTACTTAAGTAACATCATCTATGTTAAGATTTTATGGTTTGATAGGTATTATAGCACCAAACTTAATTATAATTTTTCCCCTTCAAATTTTTAAAAATTATTTAGAAGGACACCGCCTGCCTAGGCGACCGTCTAGGCGGTTTTCCTTCGAAATGCCTAGGCAATGCCTATGCAACCGCCTAGGCGTCGCCTTGCAACCACTATTCCGCACAAAAGGTCACAGCAAGTTATTAACCTCATAAGGCTGGCAATAAGATATCAAGATCAAAACACAAAAGAAAAGAAATTCACAAATACGATTATTGCATAAGGCGGCTAATATTTTAACAATTCTGTTGGAGTTTTAAGTCTAAATGTGCTGTTTACATTTTTCTAGTTTCAGTTAAAATACAAGGTTTTAATATTTATTTGATAAAAATGATCTGAATTTAACATTAGAAACATCTTTTCTTTTATGGCTTCTACACTTGAAGCCATTACCACATTTCAAGTTTTCACATTCATTCCAACGCATTCATTTGAAGGGCCACTTGTTATAGTAGAAATTAAATCATGAAATGGACTACTTAATATAAACAGGCGAGTTAAGAGCTTTAATAACCAAATTTTGTTCTCATTTGACAACCATAAATTGGCCAAAATTTAGCTAATAATAATAACATGCAACTGCCAAAGCATCTCTAGTGAGATGGATGAGGCATCGCTTGCCAAAATGCAAGGTAGGGAGGTCGTGGGTTTGAATGTATAAATCGACTAGTCCTACAAAAAAATCTTAAATGTTGGAACCTTTCATTTACCCGATATCCTACTATATTTTTGTGGGCTAAAGTTGGTATTCACATGTATAAATCGACTGAACAAAACCTTTTTCCATAATAGGTTACATAACTCAGCATTGTGTTTCAATATCTACAACAACAACAACAACAGCCTCAGTTGTAGCCAAAGTTTGGCAGAAATTTATCTAATTTGTTTGTTTTTCAATATCTATTTTTTTTTAAAATGAGGAGAAATTCTACTGTTGCCATATCTAAGGGTGTTTTATGGGTCAAGATAAATTGCAGCCAAAGTTGTAGCCAACTCAAACAAACCATGTTATAGAAGTTCTAATTCTAATATGGTAGAACCCATCAATCCAATCCACCAGTCAACGTGTAGAAATATTTGCTTTTAATTGTAAGTAGACCAGTGCAATGAGCGGGCCTGGGTGGGCTCGGGCCGGGCCTAAACGGGCTTTTTTTTTCGAGTTATTGTCCAGGCCTGCCCAGGCCCAAATTTGAATGTGACGGGCGTAAGCCCGCCCAAGCCCGCAATGGGCCGGGCTTGGGCACCCTCTAAATGTGGTTGATTAAAATTTGTATAAACCAAATATATTTAATAAATATTTATAATTACAAACAAGTTGAAGGTGGAGTAGTGGTTAGGAGTTTCACTACTACCTAAAGGTCTTGGGTTCAAACCAAACTAACAACCTTTTTTTTAAATGAATATATAAAAATTGCAACATTCTTAACTGCGGGCCAGGCTCGGGCCTGGCCTGGCTTGGGCTTAATGTCCAAACCCAAGCCCGCCCATTAGTTGATCGGGCTTTTACAGGCTTGGGCACGGGTCGGGCTTATATAAGATTTAATGACCCAAGCCCAGCTCAAGTAGGCCAGACCAGTCGGGTACCCAGCCCGATGAACTGGTCTAATTGTAAGTAAAGTTACACTATTGAGTTTCCAATTGATTATTTCTTGAAAAAATAACTTAAATGAGTAAAAAGACAATTTTTAGAACCTTGTGATCGTGTTGCATTCATAGATTCGTAATATTGTAAGTAATTAAAAAATGGAAATGCTACTAGAAGACTAGGACACACTATAGTGACGCTCAAATGACACACCTACTTAGAGAACATGAGATACACATGGGCATGTGTGCACCACATCTCAATGTGTATTGCACAATTTCCAAGTAGGTGTGAGCGACTATAAGGTGGTGACCTAGCTATTGGATAAATTTAAACACCTAAGATCTCATAAATCTTATCCAAATCATAATGAAGGACTTACAACTCCCATTAGAAGATCTTCAACCTTCTAATGGGTAAATTTAAACACCCAAGATCCCATAAATCTTATCCAAAATCATAAATAAGGACTTACAAGTAATTCCCATTAGAAGATCTTCAACCTTCTACAACCTATAGGGTGTATTTGATATGATGGAATACCGTATTTCTAAATACCCTTGGTTTTACTGCGAAGACTGGGACTTCCAACGAATAGGTGGAGATGGTTATAGACGGTTCCACCAACCATCAATAATCAACTCTATAATAAAAAGACCAAAAGGTCCCCAATAATATCTTAGTAGTAATAAGTTTATTAATTAAAATAAACCATATACAACATTCACCCACTTGATTTAATTTAATTAATAAGCTTATTATTTATCTAAGATATTAGTTGAGGCATTTTGGTCTTTTCAAGTAGAGTTGCTTGTTATTGATGGTTGATGGAACTATCTATAACCAACTCCACCCATCCGTTGGACGTATCAGCCTTTGTAGTAAAACCTAGGGTATTTGGTAATATGACATTTCATCAAACCAAATAGGCAAATACACCCAACAGGTTGCAGAAGATTGAAGATCTTCTAATGAGAATTACTTATAGGTCTTTATTTATGATTTAGATGAGATTTATGGAATCTTTGGTGTTTAACTTTATCCATCACTAGCACGCTAGCATTGTCCTTAAGAAAAATAATTACCTTTTGCAAATTAAAGTCAGAGTCAAAAAACCGCACTTTTGGGTTGAAATATGAAGTGGGTTTAAATATGAGGTGAAAGAAAATTCAAACACTAAATAGTGAAAGGGTCTCTCTAAAATATTGTTCTCCACTAGAGACCCTCGTTCTCCTTGTTCTCCACAAGAAATATTTTTTATTTTATTATTTTGAAAATATATTTTTTATTTGAAATTGTGAGTGAAAACGTGTGGAAATTGGAAAATGTGGAGGTAAGAATTGTTGGTGTCGGGATGCTCCACCATGCGGCTTGTTAAAGTCATAGTTGAATGGACATTGAAAACACTCTAAACTTGATGAAACGAAACGATTGTAAATTGAGGCTGGAGTTTAATTAAATACTCTATCTCCTTAAGACAATCATGCCCCGCAATTCGTGCTCGCAGTTGGTGGCACTTGCTTCCCAGGATACAACAATCACGATCCTACGACTGTAGCACTTCAGAGCGTACGAACAGGGTACTCACTCTATTAAAACAATGATTTAAAAAACCCGAGAGGAAATAGGACAATTTTCTTTTAAAAATACGGAAGCCAAAATTCAAGTATATTTCTTATTGCGTAGGAGGATTTATATATACGTGCATGTGTCCATTAGAGAGACATACCAATTTGATTTGCTAGAAACGCAATTGTACACTTTAAAGAGGTACAACGTTTTGTGTGTAAAACATTTCTAATTTACATTGGTTCAACACTTATCCAAACATTGGTTCGATGTTTATCTCCAAACAACAGGTATCTTCACAATATACACTATATATACAACGTATCTTGTATACCACGTTTCATTAGTGCCTTATCACATGTTACTCTACCATCAATTTTTCATTCATATATTGTATATCTATGGTCACTAATAAATTAGATGAACCATAAATTCCAACAAGAATATGTTGATGAGAATGCATAGGTAAAAAAAACATGGCCTTTATTGTTGAGATTGTTCGACCAAGTGTCTTTGCTATACACTCCACCCGAGATTTTGATGGCAACAAACAACGTGAAATAGTTCTAACAAGTTTGTTTAGTATTTCAGAATATCAAACTTTGTTAGGAACATCAAGTTCAAGTCTACTCGTCAAAATGAAGCCGGATAAGTTCAAGACTCGACTCATATAAGGACACAAGGACCGAAAAGCTTATACTACAAATTGAACAAGTCGTGTAAGGTATATAAGTCTCATCTTACAAGCCAAAGAGCTTAGGATCATGCATTTCATGTTTTTCGGTTTTTAAAGAACTTAAAATCATAAATTTTATAATTTCAATTTCGCAAGTTTTTAATACGATTTAAATCATGCAAACAAGTTTTAAAACATGTATTTAAGGTGTATAAACTGTCGGAACTGTTTTTGAATGCACCGGCAAGTGTTTATACGGCTTTTGGATTGACATTAAAAATATTTGTAGAAAATCCCCCATGTTTTTCATGAAACCGGGATTTTTGATTTCCGAGGTTTATGAAATTATCCGGGATATCTAGACACATTTTATGGACCCTACTAAACATGTATAAAGTGATTTTAGAGGTTTAGTAGATGCAACGACCCTAAATTCTAACTTGTGCCACGTGTCAATTTAAGTCGTACTGAGCCCATTTGCCATGATACAGAGTCCAATTCTCGGTCGTCGCCGAGGTATGTTATTTGTATTCGGTGTTTTGTACTATATTATACTACCCGAATGTTTAAATTCCAATGTCTTAAACGTGCGAGGACGTTTGAGTGTGAGCGTTGGTACGAGAAGCGGTTCAGCTTTAGCATTACGTGAAATAACGGGGTTTCGAGCTAACGTTGGTCAGGTAATTAGAAGCTATGTTACCTTGACTCGGGTGCAGGTGTCGGGTACGAGTATGAATCTAAAGATCGGCTATTCTCTAATTTAAGGACACAGAGACTCAGCAAAAAGTGTCTAAAACTTGCGTGACATATGCTTAAATATATGTAATAACATATATGTAATATATGTAATAGCTTATACACCTAGATTTTTTCTCATTTTTCATTTCTTACTCTACACTAGAAAGTTCTTATTTAGTTTTTTTCTTTAATCTCTTACATTTTAAATCTTTTTATACAAAGAGCTCTTCAAATGGAGTATCCATGTCTTTTTAAGTGTCAGACTCATTTCAAGTGTCCGACACGAGTACTTTGGGTTAGAGTGAAAGGTCCGGGTAACATAGATTAGAAGTCCGGGGGATTTAAATAAATTAAAAACACTGACAAAATACAAAATAAATAATAATTAAAAGTTGTAAAGCGCGTTCGATACGTTGGCACGTCCGGGGCGACGCGACGAACAAGTTTGGTGTTCGCAACGAGTCCGAAAACACGAGTATTGTGCGAGAAAAGACTTGAACAAGGAAACTGTGTCATCTGTTGAAGTCACCATTTGGTGTTACAGTTGGTGGATGGACCAAATAGTGGTCATTGGATAATCCTCAGGATTCGTACGTGTGAGGAGATGAAGGAAGGAGGATATATAAACCCAATCTCATAACCTTTTCTCTATCACCTATCTCTCATTTCTCTATCTTCTTCGATCAGACAACGTGAGAACGTGTGGTTTCTGGGGGTTTTGACGCGATTCGACACCAAATGAGCGATCAAATTCAAAAACTAAGGTTAGATCTCGATTTCCCACTTATCTACATTTTGGCAGTGTTTTTGTGAGTTTTTGTCGCGATGAATTCAGACAACGAATTGGGAAATTTGATTTTTATGAATTGTTTTGATTGATTTGGAATCAATGGAATGATCAAAACATGAATTTTGAAGTGGTTTTAGTGTTTGAAATTTTTTTAAATTTTGGGGAATTTTTGGTGAATTTTGTGTGATTTCGGCAAATCGGGGTTTGGTCGGGCTTTGACGCGAGCCGAGGTTGATTTGGAGTGGTGTTGGTTGTTTAATTGAAGTTGAGATAGGCTCGAAGCACAACGACGCGAGCTGGGGTGTTGAAAACCCCAGTTCAAAGGCGTTCTGCAAAAAACGCCGTGAGTGTTCCAACTCATAGTGTCACCTACGTACGTCTTGGGCAGGCCCTCATGGGGAAGACACCGTGAGGACGCCGTCATGGCCAATGACGTCACAGCGTCACTCACATACATGTTGGCCAGTGAAGGGTAGTCTCGACGCCGTCCAATTCATTGAACCCACGGCATCTCGGCGGCGCGTTACTGTTCACATGAGTGAATTTTTATAAAATTTTCGAAAACTTTCGGGGATCTCTCGAGTATCCAAATGGGTGCGAATAAGACCCAATACCCGGGGGGGGTATATAAACCCAATCTCATCACCTTTTCTCTATCACCTATCTCTCATTTCTCTATCTTCTTCGATCAAACAACGTGAGTTTTTATAAAATTTTCGAAAACTTTCGGGGATCTCTCGGGTATCCAAATGGGTGCGAATAAGACCCAATACCCGGGGGGTATATAAACCCAATCTCATCACCTTTTCTCTATCACCTATCTCTCATTTCTCTATCTTCTTCGATCAGACAACGTGAGAACGTGTGGTTTCCGGGGATTTCGACGCGATTCGACGCCAAACGAGCGATCAAATTCGAAAACTAAGGTTAGATCTCGATTTCCCACGTATCTGCATTTTGGCAGTGTTTTTGTGAGTTTTTGTCGCGATGAATTCGGACAGCGAATTGGGAAATTTGATTTTTATGAATTGTTTTGATTGATAAGGAATCAATGGGAGGATCAAAATATGAATTTTAAAGTGGTTTTGGTGTTTGGAATTTTTTTGAATTTTGGGGAATTTTTGGTGAATTTTGTGTGATTTCGGCAAATCAGTGGTTTGGTTGGGTTTTTACGCGAGCCGAGGTTGGTTTGGAGTGGTGTTGGTTGTTTAATCGAAGTTGGGATAGGCTCGAAGCACGACGACGCGAGTCGGGGTGTTGAAAACCCCAGTCCAGAGGCGTTCTGCAAAAGACTTCGTGAGTGTTCCAACTCACAGCGTCACCTACGTACGTCTTGGGCAGAGCCTCATGGGGAAGACGCCGTGAGGACACCATCACGACCAATGACATCACGGCGTCACTCACGTATGTGTTGACCAGTGAAAGGTAGTCTCGATGCTGTCCAGTTCATTGAACCCACGACGTCTCGGCGGCATGTTACTGTTCACATGAGTGAATTTTTATAAAATTTTCAAAAACTTTTGGGGATCTCTCGGGTATCCAAATGGGTCCGAATAAGACTCAATACCCGAGTAATCGACCCAAATGGGTGAACAAATAAAGGTATAGGAAATTGGTTAAAATGAGGGTTATTAATGGAATTTTCAATTTAAATGTATATTAGGGGTTTTTGAACATTGACGGGACACGGGAGATCATAGGAGATGTGGCAGGGATTCGTTGAGTGCGTAATTAGTTGGATTACAGGTAAGTAAACCGGTGAGAAATTTTACAATTAGTTTTTGAGCTTTAATTTGTTGTTATTGCTCTGTTTATCATCATATATGTTGGAATCTCTTTTGGTTGAGTGGTCTACTGCAAGGAAGTTATGGTTACTTTACCTGTGATATGAGCTCTTATCTAGACGTCATTGATATCTCCCGGTTGAGTGTACGCTGGGGGCTCTTATCCAAGTCTATGAATATCTCATAGTCGCTGGTAGGCTGTATTCTCATCTTGAACCCGAGTCTTGTAGGTTTTACCTCGACTCAACGAGTGTTGTCGGGACTCCTTGCAATTCCATTTTGTAACTCAGACACTCACTTTTCGATTGAGTTTATTTACAGTCTTATACATTCCATACGTTCCTTATTCCTTTCTTTCTATCAGCATAAATGTGTACTGATGTTTATTTATTTCAAAATGTTGTATTATTGTTCTGTTTAGCATTACTTACCTGGGCTCGTCATTCTTGTACTTGACAGAGTGCAGATCCACAGTCCAATAAGGGGAAAGCACCAGAGCTTAGAGATTTGCTATAAGGACATTAGAGCAAGCTTTCCACTTGACTGAGTAAGTGATTTTTGTATTATTGTACATATATGATGTTTTGAAACATGGGTTTTGGGTATGTGAGATTTTGGACATGTATATCTATTTGGTTGTTCTCCTCTGACTTATCATTTATGATGATATACATATGCGGGGTCTCCACACTCTAGGATCTCTTATCTTTTTATGGTTGTGATTAATTGATTAGTTTGAGCTTTGCTTCCGCTATATTGATAATAACTCGCTAATCAATGGTAATAAATTGTAAATGAATAGTAAATGGTAAGGGTTAAGGTTGACTAGGCTTGCGTGACTCGTCGAGATAGGCTCGAGTTTCGCGTAAGTCTAAGCCGAGCGAGCCTAGTTCAGGTTTGAAAACTGGGGCCGTCACAATTAGTATCAGAGACGAAGTTTTAAATCACAAGCCATTAAGACGTTAATCAGCGGAAGTTAAGAATGGTTGAACTTAGAGCGGAACCCTATGAACCTAACTCAAGTCTTAGTTGGGAAGTAAGGAGAGTTGGGAAAAATTAAAATTGGACTATGAGCTATTTGATTATTGTATATTATATTATCGATAGCTATGTCCTGATCGAGAGAATCACTGTCTTTTCAGATAGTGATAGCCGATTAGCCTAGTAAAGGCGAGACTAGTACGGGTGACGTACAGGGCCAGTTGGATGGCATGTCGTAGAGGATATCATCGCATGATCAGCAGTTAGAGGAGATTCTCAGACTGCTGAGAGCTCAGGCGACAGGATCACCTAGTACGTCAGCAGCTCCAGTTGCTCAGTCTGGGAGTGCTCCGGCCGTTCAGATACGCCAGCAGCATCCACAGTTGTTGCAAGACTTGCAGTGGCTGAGGAGGCACCTATACAGACAGAGATAGTACCTCATACACCAAGGACTCTGGCAGAGGATGCGCCTAGCACACCGACTGATACTGGTGTTAAAGCGACACTTGAGGTGAGGTAGGCTCGAGAGTTTATGAGACACCAGCCGGTGAAATTCCACGGGGGAACTAATTTGGAGGCAGCGGAGAAGTTCATGAGGAGCCATGAGAAGATCCACGAGGTCTTGGCTACGCCGGCACATATGCAGTTGAGTATTTCTTCATCATGTCTGTTTGGCGAGGCTGATATTTGGTGGCGCATGACAGTAGCTTCGAAGGGGAGGCCCAAGGACTGGGCTAAGTTTAGAGAGAGAATTCACAAAAAGTATATTCCTCCTACGGTCCGTAATCAGACGATGGTCGAGTTCTAGACAATCAGACAGCAAATAGGAGAGTCTGTTATGCAGTATATGGATCGACACTTGAGACTGATGGAGTATGTCGATGGCGCAGCCAATACTGACGCCGATCAGGCTTACTATTTCGTACACGGTCTACTAGATGCAATTGGTTCTGTGGTAGTGACGACAGCTCCGAGCACGTTACAGGATGCCTATGAGCGGGTTATGGCTAGTGAGAGCTTTGGGAACACACGCACCAAGGCACCAGTGACGTCATTAGCACCCTCACAGTCAGTCGGAGGGTCTAGAGGTGATAGGAGGAAGTGAATGAGACAGTGCAAGCAGGGTGATCGAGCTCAGAGCGTAACATCAGTTGCGTCTTCACCGTCTACAGCGATTGTACTAACTGCTCCAGTGAGGAGTTACGCGAGTTCACCTCGGCGACCCGGCAAGTCACAGGTCCTCGGCAACGGTTTTATCGAGGATCGATGGCGAGAGCCGATGGCTGAGAGACAGGGGTCAGGTTCCGATCAGTGCCGAGACAGGGACAGAGGTCTGGTCAGGCACAGGGGCAGGGACAGCAGACATAGTCTGGGCTAGGATCTCAGAGAGGCTATTAGGAGTGTGGTCAGCTGGGGCATTTTATTAGTGTGTGTCCACGATTGGGTCGAGGACAGCAGCAACAGTAGCAGCAGAGCCACGCGGTTGCTACACCAGATCCGGCTGCCAGCCATAGTCTTATTGAGGGTACGATTTTCATTTGCAGTCATTTCATGCACATTATGTTTGATTCAGGCTCTACCGTATCTTTTATTTCGGGTCGTATGGTTAATGATTTGGGTTTGAGACCTATTAGACTAGAGAGACCCTTGATCCTTAGCACAGCTGCTGGGGACAAGATTTACCCGAACTTGTTGTGTGTTGATTGTTCGGTAGAGATAAGGGTCATGTCATGCCAGCGGACCTGAGAGTGTTGGAGTTCCTCGAGTTTGATGCATTATTGGGCATAGATTGGTTTGGTGCATATCATGCACAGATCCACTGCTTCAGTAAGATGGCCATATTTCAGATTCCAAAGCATCCCGAGTTAGTTTTCAGGGGACTTCGACCAATTTGCCTATCACAAGAGGTAGAGTCGCCACTAGTGTAGATATTGAGACGTTTGCTTGTGTATTGAGTACGACAGAGCGAGTTGTGACTAGATTGGAGGAGGTACCAGTGGTATGTGAGTTTCCTGACGTCTTTCCAATAGAGTTACCAGGGTTACCACCGCCTAGGGAGATCGACTTTATTATCGATTCGGTCCGGGGACCAAACCTATTTCGATTCCGCCGTATCAGATGGCTCCTAGAAAGCTAGAGGAACTGAGGAGTCAGCTAGATGAGTTAGTAGAGTTGGGTTTTATCTACCCAAGCATGTCACCCTGAGGAGCACCAGTTCTGTTTGTCAAGAAGAAAGACGGCAACCTGCGATTGCGTATCGACTACTGGCAGTTGAACAGGGTGACAGTGAAGAACAAGTATCCACTTCCGCGCATCGACGACTTGTTTGACCAGTTGACAGGAGCACAGTGGTTCTCGAAGATAGACTTGAGATCTAGGTACCATCAGCTGAGGATTAGAGTGGAGGATAAGGAGAAGACTGGTTTTCGCACTCGATATGGGCATTATCAGTTCACAGTCATGCCTTTTGGGCTGACTAATGCACCTGCGATGTTTATAGACCAGATACATCGAGTGTTGAGACAGTTTCTGGATCGCTTTATCATCGTATTCATCGACGATATTTTGACCCACTCTAGAACACGTGAGGATCACGAGGAGCATCTCAGATTGGTGTTGCAGATTCTGAGAGAGCACAGGTTGTACGCTAAGTTCAATAAGTGCGAGTTTTGTCTTGCGAAAATCGGATTTCTAGAACACATCGTCGGAGCAGACGGAGTGTCAGTGGACCTCGCTAAGGTCAGAGTAGTTATAGATTGGCCTACACCGAGATCAATGTCAGATATTCGCAGTTTCCTTGGCTTGGCGGGATATTACAGGCCATTTGTACGTGACTTCTCGAAGATTGCGGCACCTATGACGTAGTTGACGAAGAAGGACGTGAGATTACAATGGGATGACAGTTGTGAGCAGGCGTTCCAAACCTTGAAGGAACATTTGACTACTCTAGTATTGCCTGAGTCAGCGAAGGGTTTTGAGGTGAACAGCGAGGCTTCGAAGGTTGGTTTAGGCTGTGTTTTGATGCAGAATGATAGAGTAATTGCCTACGCGTCGCGACAACTGAAGGTTCACGAGAAGAACTACCCTACGCATGACTTGGAGTTGGCGGCAGTGGTGTTTTCACTGAAGATTTGACGCCATTACTTCTACGGAGAGAGGTATGTGTTGTTTACTGACCACAAGAGTTCGAAATATTTGTTTACTCAGAAGGATCTGAATATGAGACAAAAGCGTTGGCTTGAGTTCCTCAAGGATTATGATTTCTCTTTGAAGTACCACCTGGGGAAGGCTAATGTGGTTGCAGACGCATTGAGCCGTAGAGGGTCAGACTCAGAGGTTGTTCTTGCCACATGACACGAGTATGGGTTGCTTGAGGCGGTCGAGAGGATGTATTTTGTTGATATTCTGACCAGCACTAGAGTATTGATTTGTGGCCAGTTGAGGATTCAGACTGTCTCTATTCAAAGTGTGCTAGATGGTCAGCGGGTTGACGAGGAGTATGGCAGATTTTTGGAGTTCTTTTAGAGTTCAAATCATCCAGATTGGAGTCAGTCAACAGACTCGTGCATGAGATTTAGAAAGCGACTGTGGATTCCATCAGTGGTTGAGCTACGCGATGAGATACTTCATGAGGCACACCGCTCGCGTTTTACGGTTCATCCGAGCAGGACCAAGATGTATGCTGATTTGCGTCGTCTGTTTTGGTGGCCAGGGATGAAGATCGTTGTTTCTAATTATGTTTGAGGGTATGAGATTTGTCAGCAAGTTAACGCTGAGCATCGCAGACCTAGCGGGTTACTACAGTCACTTCCCATTCCTCGGTGGAAGTGGGAGCATATAGCGATGGATTTCATCAGTGGTTTACCTCAGTCACAGCGCGGTCATGACAGTACCTGGGTGATTGTGTACAGGTTAACGAAGTCTACGCACTTTTTACCAGTTTCGACCACACATCGGGTGGATAGGTTGGCTTTGTTGTACGAGTGTGAGATAGTTCGACTGCATGGTGTACCTATATCGATTGTGTCTGACAGAGGGCCACAGTTTACGTCACAAATTTGGCAGAGCATGTAGGCACAGTTTGGCACGTGGTTGGATCTCAGCACCGCCTATCATCCACAGACTGATGGACAGTCAGAGTGTCTGATACAGATACTCGAGGATATGTTGAGGATGTGTGTGTTGGAGTACAATGGTTCATGGGAGGAGTATCTTCACTTGTGTAAGTTTGCCTACAACAACAGTTATCAGGCCAATATTGATATGGCACCGTTTGAAGCGTTATATGGGAGGCCGTGCAGATCTCCATCTTGTTGGGCAGAGACATAGGATGTGACAGCTATTGGGCCAGAGATTGTTGTGCATCACATAGAGAAGATACGTCTGATCAGATTGAGGCTGAAAGGTGCGCAGGAGAGGCAGAAGAGATATTATGATTTGTATCACGAGGAGTTAGAGTACAAGGTCGGGGACTACGTGTACCTGAAGGTGTCTCCGATGAAGGGTTACAAGAGGTTCGGAATCAGAGGGAAGCTTACACCGAGATTCATTAGTCCATTCAGAGTTGGGAAGCGGATAGACAGAGTTGCGTATGAGTTGGAGTTGCCACCTCAGTTTTCCGGAGTACACCCTGTATTTCACATATCGATGCTCAGACTTGATCGGTCGAGCGAGGGCAGGAGGCCGATGGTTGACCTAAGCCAGATAGACTTAAGGGAGGACATCACCTATGACGAGCAACCCATTTAGACACTTGAGCTCGTCATTCTTGTGTTTGACAGAGTGCAGATCCATAGTCTAGCAAAGGGAAGGCACCAGAGCTTAGGGATTTTCTTTGAGGACATTAGAGCAAGCTTTCCACTTGACTGAGTAGGTGATTTTTGTATTATAGTACATATATGATGTTTTGAAACATGGGTTTTGGGTATGTGAGAGATTTTGGGCATGTATATCTATTGAGTTGTTCTCCACTGACTTATCATTTATAATGATATACATATGCAGGGTTTCCACACTCTAGGATGTCTTATCTTTTTATAATTGTGATTAATTGATTAGTTTGAGCTTTGTTTCCGCTATATTGATAATAACTCGCTAATCAGTGGTAATAAATTCTAAATGAATAGTAAATGGTAAGGGTTAAGGCTGACTAGGCTTGCGTGACTCGTCCTGACTAGGCTTGCGTGACTCGTCGAGACGGACTTCGGTTTCACATAAGTCTAGGCCAGGCAGGGCCCAGTTCAGGTTTGAAAACTGGGGCCGTCACAGTAGAGTCGTAGGGTTATTAGTGGGTCGTTTTACAAAACCAGTAAGTTAATTATTTTCAAGCCCCTGCACCCAACGCGCTAGGCGTTCTGGCCAGTGCGTTGTGCAATAAGCAGGAAATTTTTTCCAACTTAGTGCCCAGCACGCTAAACACCTACCCAGCGCGTTGTGCAGTATTCTGACAGCTTTTTTAAAGTTTTGATCTACACCTTCCATTTGAATTTGATGATCATTTTGGACCCTTGGATCATTAGCAACGGTTATGGGGCAACAAAAAGGGTTTGACTAAGTGCCAAAACCACAAGAACACAAAATACACCACACTTGCTCAAATACTCTCCAAAATCTAAGTTTGCACCAAAATTTGTCAACTTTGTTCACACAATCACTTTGAACTTTTGAGGGTTTGCATTTGGATCTTAAAGTCGGTGTTCTAAAGCCTACAACTCGTGCTCCAAATCTGATTTTTCATAATACATACTTGGGTTGTGAGGTTTTGTTGATTTCCTATACTTTTTTAGCTTAATCTATACTATTTGGCTAGTGTTTTTGTTTGGAAATCATTTGTTGTGTTCTTGAGCAACTTGCTTGGGTTTGACGCTTATATTTGGTCTCTTTAAGCCTATGACTTATTTGAACAAGTTGTTGGTCTTAATCTTGATTTTCACATACCACTTGTTTATTTGTGTTTGAAACCGCATATTCTTCGTCGATATCGTTTTGCCGATTTTCTTGACTAAGTGTTGCACACATTCATTGACTTCTATTGAAAAACTTAGTCACAACCATACTTGCATTCATTGGAGTAATTTAGCTCTAGGAGGCTTGTGAGTTGTTGGACTTATTACCGTTTTACTTTGTAAGGCTTATTTCATTGTATTCATCAACTTTATTGTGTAATATTGATTGTAAGACTTAGTGGGAACTAAGTCAAGGAAAGACATAGTTGAGGCTAGGCAAAAACCCTAGTGGAAACTAGGTGGGAAGTCTTAATTTGTATTTAGGCATTCTAGGCTTGTATGCTTAGGTTGTAACTATTATTGATAATATAAGTGGGGGTTTGAAAATCCTAACCATGGCGATTAGATAGTGGATGTAGATCGTTGGGATCGAACCACTATAAATATCATGTCTCATATCCATCTCTTCTACCTCCTTCTTTATAGCATAGCATAGATATTTATTGTTTGTGTATGCATTATCATTGAATTTTTGCTTAAAGTTTTAAAAATGCGATAACCTCTCGATTCACCCAATTCACCCCC
This sequence comes from Stephania japonica, assembly GCA_039657345.1. Lineage (NCBI taxonomy): Eukaryota > Viridiplantae > Streptophyta > Magnoliopsida > Ranunculales > Menispermaceae > Stephania > Stephania japonica. The sequence continues at coordinate 14,036,019 of CM077563.1, read as the reverse complement.
CTCTTGTGTGTGGTTTCAAAGATATCTCTGAATAAATTATATTATTTCTTAAGGAGGTCTAAGTAAATATTTTTTAGTCTGCCTAGGCCCCGACTAGTCTAGGCACTACAAAACTGTCTTGAACCGCCTCAGCGCCTTGAAAACACTGACAATATATAAGTATACATACAAAAAAGGTATTTGGAGTATATAGGCTTGGCAATATAGTGTCCAGACCCGTTGGCCCAGTTTTGTCCGGCCCGGAATAAAAAGGATTCGAACAATATTTTAACAAATTCGAACTGGGTCTGGACAAAGACCTCTTATCCAAATTTAAAACCGGGTCGAGTCTAGACAAGGTCTTCTAACCCTAGACCCGGTTCGAATTTTAAATAAAATTAAAATTATCTTTAATAAACACTTAGTACTTATTATATAAATTAACAAACACTTATCTACTCCAATACACATAGAAATTAATGTACTAAAGATAACTTTATTTTAGAATAAATTAAATTTTATTTTTTTATACTTGAACATTTGTTTCTTGATATTAAATGTTTAATTACATGAATTATTTCCAGTAATGTTACATTGATTTATCGTTTGCAATTTTTGTTAAGACTTTGACTTTACTTTTTCAAATTGCATCATATGAAATAATAACATATGTATATTTTAACATTTGAAGAGGCTTTCTATATAAGAAGTTAATTTTTAAGATTGCAACAAATTCGGACAATCGGACAACCCGAATTTTAAGCAAAACGGGTCTGGACAAGTTAGTCTTGTCCAAATTTCAAATCGGGTCGGGTCCGGACAATGAATATACTTTTGTATAGTAGGGGTTGTCCAGACCCGAATTTTTGCCAGCGCTAGGTGTATGTGCACTTGTACATAAATAATTTGCTAATATGAATCCAAGTTTGCTACAAAAGGGAAGAGCTCCAGATTACGTTCATGGAAGGTGCATGAATGGAGAAGCCTGAACAATTAAAATTTTAATTTATAAATCTTTGTTCCATATAATGCACCTCTTTCTTTTTCTTCTTCTAAAAAATAAGGAGTAGGACCTCAAATTCTAGATAGTGAGGCTTCATCTCAGTGCATCACTTTGGTCACAAAGAGTCCATGGCTTCCTTTCTGGACCAAATAGGTTTACAATGACACATGACATAAATTTAGATTACTCCCACTAGGAACACAACTTCCACAATTGGTTTCCAAGGAATCCATGTACAAATCTTCCACAAGGCATACTGCCCTAATAGAAAAAACAACCAATAAGTCAATAAAACATGGTCTTTGTGATACTATATAACCAATATCGATAACGACATTCATTACAAAAGCATGATCCTCCACCCAGTGCAAATTGAACTAATTTCAAGATCTAATACTTCTTAACATGAAATAGGCTCGCAAATTTGCCAATTTCATTAAGGAGTTGAATAATCTTGAATGTAATAAGCAGGACTAACATAAAATGAATGTAACAGATATGAAAATGCTTAGGTGGATGTGTGGTAAAACTCGTAAAGATAAAATAAGAAATACATAAACCCTAAGAAAAATAGGAGTAGCACCAATTGACACAATACCCCCATTAGAAAACTTGACTCAATAGAAACTGAAGAAGTTCGATGAGGTAGGAGTAGCTTGAAGTCAACTTGGGACGTAGTAATTAGGGGGGATTGAAATGTTTTGGAAAGTTGACCAACGATTGCACTAAATCGAGCACAATGGAAGAGTTTGATCCACGTAGCCAGTCCCAATTAATCAGGGACTGATGCTATGTTGTTGTTGTTGTTGCAATAAGTAGGACTAACTAGTAACGAGTACAATTGCGGGTTTAAGCAATCCACTAAAAGTTTCATTACAATGAAAAAGCAACACAACAAAAGAAATTAAGAGCAAGGAAGTCCAAAGAAATCACCTCTCCTCTGCGAATAGAGAGGAGGCCCTCCCATTCTCTGCACAAAAAACTCATACTGGTTTCTAATCGCGTCCTCCTTCTTAGAACCCGCGAAAATCTCTCGAAACCACTCTTCCTCATCATCATAAACCCTAGCACCACCACCACCACCACCAACAAATCAAAACTTCAACAATCTTCACATCTACAGAAACACAATCAGTACCAACCTGTTGTAGAAATCGGTGGAGAGGCTGACGAAGGCCTCGAGCCCTAATTTCTCGAACAGATTCTCATCGTCGATCGCGAATGCGTCGGTGGTGGCCACTCCGCTCCACTCGGACGCTTTTTCCTGCAGAGATTGCATTCTCTTCACACTCTCCTTCTCTGCTTCGTCTCTCTCTCTCTCTTTCAGTGATTTAAACAGAGAAGTCGCTCAATTGGAGATTCGAAGTAGCGAAGCGCGTGGAGATCACGCGTGGTTCGTGTGGCCTCCAACAAAGATTCGTAGATGCTGAAAGCCTGAAACCATGTGCGGATGCTTTTCTGCTGAGTTCTTATTGGAGACGCCGGTGGTTGTCTGATAAAGAAGATCTTGACCGTTCAGGATTTGGGATAGGAGATGATGTGAGAATCGGACGGTGCTTCTTGGGGAGTTAGTTAGTTTGTCGTGGTTAGAGTGCGTGGAATCGTTTTGAGGTGGTGTTTAGTGGAACATAGTGAGGACACTCTTACTCTGATGACTCTCTAACACACAGTTAACGCGGATCTTGATGTGGTATGAACGGACTACGATGCATGTATTCCTCTGCGGGTCGAATCATTTTTGAGTTCCAAATTTCCAATAACGTTGTGGGCTGAAAGATGTTTAAATTTAATCATCTTGGGCTTCGATGGGCTTCTGGGTTCCTATAATATGGGCCAAACTAAAACAGTAAAACCCATCCCATACTGCTGCACCAAACTACAACTGATTAGGACATGCTTTTGTATGAGGTCTTATCTTTGAGTTTAGATGATGGAGCAAATTAGATTAGGAGGGACATCGTTCTAGAGGACATCGTTCTAGAGGACATGCCTGTGAAAGTGGGATTCACTCTCAAATGTCAAAGCAAGACGGAGTGACAACTCCACACTTATAAACTTTATTTTTTTTTTCTAACTAGTTGATGTAAATTATTTTCAACACCTTCAATAACCGAAGTTTAATTGATAAAGTGACTTTAAATACCACGTTTAAAAACACAACAAAATTCCAGCTTGCCTCGATATATTTAATTATCAATAAAATTAATAATAAGTTGAATAATGTTTTGGTGTCTTAGCTAAGACCCTAAACACTCGTCAACCACCTTTAATTTTCGGGCTTACATTTATCCTAAGGTGTGTCGTATCCGAGGAGGACGACGAATGCTGGGCCTAAATAAATCAGTCTTGACACTTGAGCTTCACTTAGGCCCATTTCTACTATTTTCCTCCTATAAATACCTCTAGGTCCTCAAATTATAGTTTATTCATTTCCCAGTCAAGCTTTTTCCCTCTCGTTTCTTTCTCTAATTCCACCAAACTCTACCCATCAAATCAGGCGAGATTATGCTAAAATCTCTGGGCGTTTTGTATGTTTGTTTCGTTGTTGTTGTTGCAGAGAAGACGACGACGAAGAACAGAAGAAAATCACTCTGAGAGGTTCGTTGGATTGTAATGGAGGGACCTCGAACAAGAAAGCGCGCTCGTTTGGCGTGGGACGTGCCGTCGACGCCACCAGAGGTCCGTGCGTGCATTTGATTCTTCATCGGTGGGATTGTGAGGGGCTAGGGTTAGGGTTTGGGTTTTTGAGAGTGCGATGACGAGATTAGGGTTTTTGACATCGTTCGGTCTGCCTCGCTCTCGATCTTTGTAGGCTGCTCCTAGGTCTCTGCTGGATGTCGCGAAAGAACACTCGGCGGCGAGGGCGCCTTCGCCTCCGTTGCGTGTCGATGATCGCGAAGGGCATTACGTCTTCAATGTTGGTGAAAACCTGACTCCGAGATGTAAGTATTTGGTTTTTCTTTCTGTGTTTCAAGAATCAAGACTTGCTTTTTGTTTTGGAAGTCTGCAGTTATTGGTTTTTGCGATGCTTCATTTGTTTTCTAGTGGAATTTATTCGCTGCGATCGTAATGTTAACATCAATGGTGCGAAGTCTTCTCATGAAATCAGTCATTATTTTTGTAAAATCACTGCTTTTAAGTCTTCATGAATCCTCTTTGTATAAGATTATCTTCTCTAGTTGTTTGCTCATGCTTAATTAGGTTAAGATTTTGTTTGCTTTCCTCGTCTCTAACTTGATCTTAGCTTATTATGCTATCCATATAACTGAAGCATGTCGGCGACATTTGAACTGTTAAAGCTCTGTTTTCTGGCTTGTAGGAATCGATTCGGTGACAAATTTATCCTTTTTTACCCCATTTTGCTGAAGAATTCACATTATTTTTTTCTTGTGTCATTTTAATGGAATCCAGATGTAAAACCATGATTTTTGTGCAAACAGTTTGAGTTTAATAGAAATTAATTGGAAGTACACTTTGACTTTGCTCACAATGTTCAGCAATATTTTTCTTAAAAAAAAAAAAGAAATTCATAAATTTGATGAATAATGGATTAAAAAATTAATGTTTTATTGTGGAAAGCATTTTACATTTTGAAGACCAACCAAGTGGGTGGCTCATTAATTTGGTATTCACCAGTGTAAGAGGTTAGGGGTTTTAGGGTTTTGAGCTTCAATGAGGGCGAGGTGTGATTTATTTTTTATCAAAAAAAAAAAAAAAAGAAAACATAAACATTTGAAGGAGGATTACCATGTTAGTTGCCTTTTAGTACCTTTAATTATTGCAATTTTTTGTTTCCTTTTAGCAATCATCAATTGATTATACGTGTGTTACAATAATGTTTTCAAGCTCCTTATTATTTATTTTTATTTTGATATTTGATATTGCAGATAAAATACTTAGCAAAATGGGTGAAGGTTAGCCACCAAATGCATTGAAATCTCCTAGATAAAAGAGAATTAGACTTTTGTATGGCTGTTAAAATGTTTCTGCTTTTGTAGGAACATTTTGCCGCGTGTTGGAATGTTGGGATCGTCAATCTCTTGAGTTGGTGGCAATTAAGGTGATAAGAAGCGCTCAAAGATACAGTGATGCTGCAAAGCATGAAATTGACGTCCTTCGTCACCTTGCGCGGAATGACAATAGTGGCTTACGGTATGATTTATGTATATTGTTTTTAAGAAAAGTGTAGTCTGATATGTTCGCACAAAGTATCGTTATGCTCAACTGTTTGACTTTTTTTGTTTACAGCTGTGTTCGGATGCTCAATTGGTTCGACTATCGGAATCACACATGCATTGTAAGAACTTTTAAGGACTTACTAACTTTTGATAGTTTTAGATTTCCCTTCACATTTTTGCTTAGACTTTTGTCTTTTGGTGATCTAGTATCATAAAATCTCTCAGTAAATGCTTGCATTTCGTTAATGTCACATGTTTGTTTTGTATTCAGTTTTTCATCATCTTATAGGTTCTTTTTTTTGGGTACACTCTAAGTTCATTTTTGGTGACAGTCCTACATTTCGGCCAAATTCTTTTTTTTTTCTTTTCAAAATGAGCCATCTGCCTATAGTTGTTAGTTATTTGCTGTCTGAAGTCCACCAATTTTCCAATTTTCAAACAGAATAACATTCTAATGAGTCAAGTGGATGTACTATTTCCTACTTTTCTGTTACCAGAGAGCCATTGTCATAAAAATATAGATTTTGAGACTTGTGTCTGTTGTTTCTTCTTAAGAAGGCGTGCAATGTTTGTTTTCATCTTAGTTTGAAGTTGTTGTGGAAAACTAAATATTAAATGTTTATGTAAATGAACTTCCATGGTGTTACCAGGTGTTTGAGAAGCTTGGACCAAGTTTATTTGATTTTCTACGGAGAAATAATTACTATCCATTTCCTGTTGATCTTGTCCGGGAGATCGGGCGTCAGCTATTGGAATCTGTAGCATGTGTGTGGATTATTCTTTTGCATCCTACTTCTTATTGTCTTCTTTTACTGATACCCAAATGGTTGCGTAGATATTTTACTATATTATTTGAATCATTTGATTATCCAGGGACTTTGTTTCATTTTTTGGTTTCTGACAAGTTGCTTGTGATTCACCATTTCCTATAGATATGCACGATTTGCACCTAATTCATACTGATCTGAAGCCAGAAAACATACTTCTTGTGTCCTCTGAGAATATAAAGCTTCCTGAAAAGGTATTATACCTTAAATTATTTTCAAAATGCTACCATTTGGGGTATCAGGTTTCTTTAACTTTGTTGGTAACGCTCTTGATAAATGCTGTGGGTGTTTTAGAGGAACTCAAGGGATAGGATGAAGTTGAGGAGCGTTCCAAAGTCAAGTGCCATAAAGTTGATTGATTTTGGTAGTTCTGTGTTTGACAATCTGGGTCATAGATGCATTGTTTCCACAAGGCATTATCGAGCTCCTGAGGTTATATTAGGTAAATTTGTTACACAAAATAGTTTTCAATGTTAGATTATTGATACACATTTACAACTATGGGTATCATGATAAGATAATATTTGATTTTGTGTTTTTGATGACTAGAGCAGGAATTAGTTAATCAGAGATGAAAGTTTGTGAAAGTTGTTGGGGGTTTTAATCCTGTTCTAGCTCCTATTTTTTCAATTTATTTGCTAATGGATGAATTGTTTGATTTTTGGGCTTTATCAAGTTATGGTCCTATTGGTTAGGGTTTCTCCTTCTTGAACCTGCTTGAACTTTTTAATCTATTTTTTCTTCACACAAACTGATATTGCCTTGATAAAAAATCAATCTTCACGTCTACCTGCCTCCTCTTTTTACCAAGTTTGAACTTTACTGTTGACAAAAAAGAAAAAAAAAAGTTTGAGCTTTACTATGTGAGGGCAGCATTTTGATATCCACTTCATACTAGATTACAAATATGCGTGCAATAGAAGCTGATGTATGAATGGATACATGAAGTATTTGAGGTGATTTGCTTGTATGTTTTTCTACATGTGACCATAGGGGGGAAGTAACACTCCGATCAGTTAAAAATTAACTTTTATCTTTATAGTTCGTTGAGCGCTTAATCAGTATCTCATCTAGAATTGCAAGGCTTACCCCTAGCAGAAGTTGCCGCGAGGTTAGACTGTGACTAAATAGAATAGTTAATGTTAGAATCTCACTTGTTCTTCCACACTTCATCTTTTATGGAGAAACATTAAGTTGAACTGTTACTCATATTGTATTGCATTATTACTAATGCAATGCATGCTGTGGTTCCATGCAAAGCTAGCCCTCATTCTTATAAGTAAGTATTATTTAGATCACTAGTCTTGTTTTGTATTTTATTTTTTCTAAGAGAGAAACTTCATTGATCATCGTCAGGAAACTGCAGACCAGCTTAAAGGAACATTAGTCTTGTTTGAATTAGAAACATTGGTAAGTTAATGTGGACCCATTCTCATAAGATCAGCTGCTGAAAATTGGAAAGCATACATATGATTTTCCAATTGAAGCTTTTGGTTTAATTTTGTGTTATGGCCTGTGTCAAGGACTGACATGCTGTAAATGGGCCTACCATATTCCCTGATGAAGGCTGGGTCAATGGGCTATTAAATTGATTTGTCTAATCTGTTATTGAGTTAGATTGGCTATTTATTGGTTCTTCTCACCATTCCGCTCACTCACTCACTCACTCACGCATTCTCTAAGATTTCACTTACTCATTCAGTCACTTCCTCTATTTCACTCACACAAAAAACAGGAAGAAAATTGTGCCCACCATCGGCTTATGTGATCTGCTGAGGTCAAGACCATTGAGAGAGAGGTGTTATTTATTTTGAAGCTGCGCTCATGAAAAGAAAAAAATAAAATTGTGCCCACCTACCTCCACCACAGCATATGTAGTCTGCAAAGGTTGAGACTGTAGAAAGTGTGATATTAAATATTTGGAGGCCGCGCTCTTTCTCTAGTTCTTAAATCAGTGGTTTTTTAATATTTACTGAATCCTCAATTAAACTTGGTGGAAATTAAATATGCACTTCTTTTTAGTTTCTTATTTTATTTGTCCTTTCTCCACCCTTGCCATGAGCAAGAAACCTTGATTAGGATTTGTGCTTTTCTCATAGGGATTATCATGTTTTGTAGTAGTCTTTAACCCGTTGAAGTTGTGAACCTAATGCTCGCTTATTTTGCAGGATTAGGATGGTCATATCCTTGTGACGTATGGAGTGTTGGCTGCATACTTATTGAGCTATGCACGGTGTGTCATTTGATGTTGTAGGATTTCCTAGATTTGTTTTAATCATGAGATTTGGCAGATGTTTTGGGGTATGCCTAAACTTGCTCTATTGTCTATTTCAGGGGAAAACATTGTTTCAGACACATGAAAATTTGGAGCACTTGGCTATGATGGAGAGTATACTGGGTCCAATACCAGAGCAAATGGTTCGAAAAGCCAAGTAAGTAGCCTTCTGTTTATGAGTAGGATTTTAGTCATTATGTTTGGTACTGGTCTTGAAATATGAACTTCACTGGAGTGTCATTACAGCCCAAGTTATCAAACATTGATTGCAACTCTATGTTTGCATTTATGTTTTTTGCTTTTTCTCATTGCATTGTAGTAGTTATGGAGCTGAAAAGTACATCAGGAAAGGAGCGAGAGGTGCGAGACTGAATTGGCCTGAAGGAGCAGTTTCAAGCGAAAGCATTAGGGTTGTAAGAGAACTTGGCCGTTTAAAGGTTTGTACTGGACCCCTAAAAAGATTAACTTTACGCATCAGGGTCAGTTGTTCATTAGAGAGAACAAATCTTTTACCAGGATAATGGTATCCAGATTGTAGTTTTTTTTTTTTTTTTTCTTTTTCAATTAAACGCTGCTGTGTAAAATCCCTTGTTTTCTTCGTTGCAGGGTACTGTTGACATGTATGTTAGTTCCTCAAGGACTGAGTTTACAGATTTATTGTATAGTCTCCTGAAGTATGATCCTGCAGAACGAATCACAGCTCAGCAAGCTCTTCGTCATCCGTTCTTCCGGAATTCATCGCATGAGTAACTGTTGGCAAGGAAAAAAGCTTCTTGGGGCAAGTTGCCTACACCTGTTACACCAATCTGTATGGTTTAGTTGCAAGATGGTCATGCCGGATTTAGTGACTAGTAATGTGAATTTTTGAAGAGTTCTTTTTGGTTCTTTTAGGTCAATTAGCCCTTACTTACTAAACGAAATTTCTGTATTTACAGTCTGTATATATGATGTTAAAAATCTTTGTTATAAACATGACAGGTTGAAATTTCAAAGCAGTCACTTTTTTGTAACTGAATTACCTGAAAGTTTCTTGCCCAACCTTGTGTAGCTCTTTTCAAGAAAAGCCGAGTAATTGAATTATTTAAAAATTTCTTGGCTGAGCCTGTGAATAAATAATTGGGATTGGGTAGACTTTTTCAAAAAAAGCCGAGCCTCTACTGAGCCCGATTAGGCCCACTTGCCCACTTAAAAAGGGGCAAAGCTTGGGCTACTTTAAAAAAACTCAAGTTGGCCATGAATGTTAAGAATAACTTATATTTTTATATTTTTAAAACAAGTAATGATGTTGGTGGAATTTGACCTTAGGATGTGACACATTTGTCTATTACCTTACCATTTCCGTTAAACTTTCTTCTTGCACAACGAAGTCACACAATCTCTTTTTTGGTCTTCTTTTGTAATTCAAGATCTTGAATCACAATTGATCTCCTCTTTTGATTGGTAGTAGTTTCAAGTAATACATCTTTTTGCATTTTATTTTTGTTCAATAAATTACATTTGATCCATTCGTGTTGTAGAACATCTTTCTCAACGATCGTTCATGAATCAGTACAGTTGATGGGTTGGTCTTTTTCTTTAGTTTTTATTTTTGATAGTTTACCTTCCCTTATTAAAAGTCTTATTTTTTGTTTTTCCTTGTTAGAAGTTCTAGATTTTTTTTCTCTTATTAAAAGTTTTGTTTTTTGGTTATGTGGTTATAATGGTGTTTGTGTATTGTCACGCATTCCAAATGTTTGTAGAGAGCAGTCTCTAATTGTCACATTATTTCAATATTACAGTTGCATTCACAATCAAACTCATGGCAGTTCTTGTGAACAAATAAGATTAGCGAGTCAGTATATTTTTATTAGGGTAAATGATTATGCGTCTAATAATGTATCGAGCCATTAATGATTAATAAAATTTCTATTTTACTTAAAAAAAACAAAGTCACACAAAAAAATATATATAGAATTATGAATATAAATGGTATTGTAAAAGTAAATAAATAATGTGTAGGCTCAAATATAAGTGATAGATTGGATCTAGGCCAAGGTTTTATGCTCAGGTCTAATTGGGCCCATGAATAGGCCTGCTTACGTGTGATGATAAATAAGGTCATGTAATTCTACAAATTGTTTTATGAAAGTCATTTGGATAACTTTTTTTCCCAACTTTATAAATTGCTGAAGTCAACATATACTTGCAGTGATTTATAGTTGTCTTATGAAAAATATTTCGATAACCCACTTTGAGAATCGACCTAATAGATATACCATGCAATGCACCTCACAACTTGTGTACACACATCTCGATGTATGTTACATGACATCCGATTATGTTTGTGCTTAAAGTTTGTGCCCAAATAACAATGGGTGTCCCAAGTACTCGACAAATTGATAATGCTTTGGTTTTAGACCCTAAAGCATAATATAAAATGATTGTGAGTTAGTTGAAGACGGTTCAAGTGAGTTTATGAATTAGTAAGTGGAATGCTTATGTTGTATTTTAGGATTGTAATGGTGAAACATTTAGGGGTGTTAATTTTTTGAGTCCGAACGGGTCCGGGTATGGGTTCTCTTGATATAAACTAGCATTTGCATTGTCTAAACCTGACCCGATTTTAAATTCAAACAAATGTACCTTGCTCAGACTCAATTTACTTTGAATCTAGGTTATCCAAATGTCCAAATTTATCGAGTTTTTTGAGAATTATTTTATGCTTAAAATCTTTTTTAATGAATTAAAATCAATTTAAATCTCTCATAATAAATTTTTCTCTAACATAATTTTAAAAAGTAATGTTAAAGTTGTACCTATTATTTTAAATTGGAAGACAATAATGTTTGTGGCTAAAAGACAAAAATGAATAGTAATGTCTCTGATCAATTTAGTTATGTCTAAAAACTAAATTAGCACATTTCTATATAAGCTACTTAACTTCCTTATTTCTATGCTTGTGTGACGGCCCCTCTCCTAATCTTAGGCACCATTCGGCCTAATCCCATAATTAAGCCCTAATTCGGTTCGTAAGACTTAACTACTTATCAATCAACATTTTTAATCTAATTACCAACTTGATCGTGTTCAGGATAAATAATACACTAACCCTACCAATTTCCATATTTTAGAATTGTTATAAAATTTAACAGTTAATTAGTTAGCGGAAGTCTTATCATGATTTTAACAAAGATTTAACACAATGTTAGTGGAAGTCTTTGACATATTTAATGGAAATAATTTAATAATCCTAAGTGTGGAAATCAGGAATAACGATCACAATATGTATATGAAATATGTGGCGAACATATAAACAGTGTAATAGTCAAAAGTCGGGAAACTAATGTTCAATCTAATATATACACAACCCAACAGTATGAAAGACATAATAAATAAACTATACAAAATATTAGAAAAAACCTACAAGTCAGACAGTAGCACACATCCCTAGCTCAGAGGTAGTTGTCAATCTTCTCCTTGCCGCGTCTACTGCTCGACAGATTTGCACTCATCGTCATAAAAAAGACGATGAGTACAAAAGTATAACAGTAATTCCCAATTGACTTATTTATTCACATTTCCAATATCAATAAACGGTATTTAAAAGCATAATGATAGTCAATGAATGATCTAAATAAACATGCTAGAAAATACCGAAAGCACAAATGAAATTGACACAAGTTAAGGTGTCTAATCTAGGTTTGGTCGGTGGTGAGAACTATCACTTAGCCTTTTCACTATTTATATGGAGTTGTGCTCTACATGTTACTATTTTCTAATAACCTCAAATAGCGGAGTTGTGCACTATGAGTATAAATCATCTATCAAAAATCTCGCCAACATCCCCAGGTCCTGTGACCCCATGAGTCACCCACTTTATAATGTGCAATGGACCCTAGATTTCAAAACTACTTTTAAAATCAATAAAAGACTTGATAAATAAATTCAAGAATAGTAATACTACAAGGCACAACCAGCCAAGAATACAAGTTTATAACTCAATATCATCTAATCATAATAGCATGCTATTTGCAAGTCAAATATCAAATAACCATAAGGCAAACATGAATATGGAAGGAATCAATGAACTTTAAGGAAACGAGATATCATGATAGCAAGTCCCAATATGAGGAGATTCCATAACAATTCATGATATTCATAATACAAGGCATAACATAGTAAATTAGACTAATTAACAATAGTAGAATAGAAATGAAATGAAAATAAATAGTTCAAATGGGATTACTCACGCTCAAGCAATTCTTAGCTAATTTTTGACCTCCTGACGCTCCGAAACCTACGTTCCCGGACTCCCGTAACGTATCCTAAGTCCCTGGTATGTTTAAATACTATTTAGGGTTTGTATATGTTGGTTGGGTAGGTCGTATACCCGATTAATTAAATCAGCCTCTTAATATTTTTCCTAAAATATGAACTGTGTCCAGCACGCTGGGGAGATTGTCCAGAGTGCTAAGGAGATCTAGCGCGCTAATTGTTCTTGAGTGAACAATGTCGTCTTCTTCCCTAGAACAGGTAGCTCTCTAGGAAATGTGTCTAGCGCGCTACCTGCATCGAAACCTAAAATTCCATAGAGAATTATGGTGTTTTAGAGGTACTGGACGCCACACCACACTCACCGATCCATGCATGATTTCTAGAGACAAAAATCAACTCCAAAAAACACCCAGAAATGATGAAATTCTTGGATTTACATATTCAAATTCATGCATGAACACTTTTCTCAATTTTCCACTAAAAACCTCACCTCTTCCGAAACTCCGATTGAAAACCTTAAATGTCAATTGAATGAACCTTAATCTGAAATAAAAACACTTTTAAAATAGATATCTCGGGTTCAAATCCGTTTTTCACAAAAACCCCCATATTAAGCTCATTTTAATGGAAAAGAAGAGGTGATTGGGATTACCTAACTCTCAAACTCTGATCTCTTAAACAACCTCGATTTTCCAGCATAAATCTCCCTCTCAAATTCAAGAAATCAAGAATTTGCATGTTCAACTGTTATGATGTTGGTGAGAACCCACTCACATGGTATTTATAGTTTTATTGTAATCTTGCGTGCGCTACGCATCTCGAGGCCAATCTAAGGGTTCCTAGCTAAGCAATCCAGCTTTACTGGTGACAAAATTTGTGACTCTCAATATGGGAGTGTGTGCTAGCACGGATTCCCAAGGTAAATCCTATGGTTTGTTGTGTTTTAATTAAAACTATAGGACTTTAATTTGATTTACATTTATTAAATCCCACATACCATCAAATAAATTGAACTACATTAGACTAATTTTTAGACTTACCCAAGCCTAGCTACCGGTTCTCCGGCTCGCACGCAACTCGAGGCATGTCCCCGCTCATGTTTCGACGCCTATAACTGCAATAATTGACTCAATTAGTCTACACATTTACATAACACTAGGCATAGACCACAACAAATGTAAAATATACATCGGTCCACGTGCCTTGGTCGGTGTGCACATCTCATGTAGGTCCCAACGTCACGGTCGATGACTCTAATTACGGCCAAAATCTAGGATTAGAAATTTGGTCCGTAGCAGCTTGTTTTTGTGAATCATATAATGTATATACAGAACTATACTTTCAAAAATTAGTATATTTTGGAATCCAAGTCGGGTTCGAGCTTAAAGGGTCTTGTCCAAACTCGACTCAAATTTTAATTTGGTTATCAAAGCCTTGTTCAGATCCGATCCGTATTTAAAAAATTATTGTTCAAACCTTTTTTCTTCGGGTTGGACAAAATATTGACACCACTAGTGAAACCCATGGAAATGAACTTATATTTCAATTTGATGATATATTATAAATTGTTAGGGAGTTGTGAGCCCTTTTAGGCATTCTCCCACTATTATTTATTAGGTTTTAGATTTTGCCGGCTATCCATTTTTATGGGAGACTCGGCCAAAATCTTATAAACTCTTTGAATTCAAACCGTATGATTTCCTAAATTACTCCACTTAGAAAATTGAGAATGAAGTTTTATTTGAGAATCTGATGCATACTTTGAGGTTTTTAAATAATATAATGGATTAGGAATCTAATATGACCATCTCCAACCACAATACTTTATTTTTTCCTCTATTTTATCTTTTTGTCACGTCAAACTCTATTTCTTCTTCAACAACAAACTCCATTTCTACTTCAAAACTCTATTTTTTGTTATTTATTTTGTATTAAATATAATAAATTGTTTAATCAGTAAAAAATTAAGAAAAAAGAAACAAGTATTGATAATTTTTTAAAATAAAAAATAAAAAAAGAAAAAAGAAAGGAACTCTATAATAGAGGAGAAATAGAGTATGGTTGGAGTTGTTTCAACTATATTTTAAAGTTTGAACTCTAAAATAGAGTACCATTTGAGTTGCTTTTAGGGTAACTAGGACGCCACGATACACGTAGAGACGTTTTCTCTTTTTTTCAACCAAAGCCTAATTTTTTTCTTTGATTCTCTTTTTTGATTTTTTTATTCTTGAACTACTGTCGATCCTCCTCTTTGATCGGTGGTGGTTCCAATCAAATCTTTTGCACTTTCTTTGTACAATAAACTGCAAAACTAGTCAGATTTGTGGAGTTTGGTCCAACCTTATTGTGGTGCATCTTCATCAACGATGTTGCGTGGATTCGTGTAGTGCATTGGGTTGATCTTGTCTTTAGTTTTTAATTTTATAGATAGTTTTTCTTCCCTAGTTGGAAGTCTTTTATTTGTTTTCTCCTCGTTGAAAAATTTTAGATTTTATTTTCCTTGTTGGGAAGTTTTGTTATTCATTACATAGTTCTAGTGGTGTTTGTGTATTATAATTAGAGGTGACAATTCGTGTCGGCGAGTCATAAACGTGTCGTATCATAAACAGGCCATAACCCATCTAATGCAAACTCATGACATGACATGTTTATTAATCATGTTAATCATTTTCGTATCTAAGTGGGTCGTATTATAAATATCTCGGTATTTGTGTCACCCGTTTATTAAATATTTTATTTAAATTTGTATAATTTGTTTACTACTTTTTAAATATATCTATATGAATAAATTTAAATAACAAATGAATATAATGGGGATGTATTCTTAAATTTAATAATAGAGGGAAAATGACTCGTAACAAATAATATATACAAGACAATAAGAGTCCTCTAAAAAATGTGAAACTTTTATATTTTTTCTTAATGAATAATTATTAATAAAATCTTAAACATAAATAATATATGAAAAGTAAAATAAAATATTTCCTCTAAAAATAAAATAAAGTATGGTAAAAGATGTCAACAAATAAAAAATAAATCATGTTATTAACATAATTCAAATAGGTGAACATTGCAATAATTTATTTATTATAACATATTTTTTTATTTATACATTATTCCTTAATCGTGTTGAGCGAATCATAAACGAGTTAAACAGGCTGACATGTTAATGACTCGCTTATTAACCGTGTATAAATGTGTTAACATGTTTATGACCTAGACTTACTTATGTCAAACTCATGACATGTTTATTATATGTTGTATAATCGTATCATGACCTAAATTGCTACCCCTAATTGCAATGAGTTCGTTATAGAGAGCAGTTCTCGATTGTCAAACTGTTTCAATTTCATAATCGCATTCACAACCAAATTAATGACAATTTATTTGAACAAATAGGATTAGCGAATCAATGTACTTGATTTAATGTCTGGTCCTGTATCGAGCCATGAATGATTAAGAGCCGCGATATGTACACCCCGGTATCTTCTCAAGGCACCCCATTGATCAGGGCACCCCAGTGTTGGGAAATGTGCCCTAGGTCAATCCATTAATAGTCTTTATGAATACATTTTAGTTAATAAAATAGAGATTTCATTTGTTGTTTATTATAATTGATTTGCATGTTTACATTATAATAAGATCCATGGGTATTTACAGAAATATCATAAATGTCTCTAGTCGATTATTATACTGGGGACTATAATGAATTAAGACTGGTGTGAGTCTTGATTGATGATCATACGATGATCATACGTATAGGAATACAAATCAAGATCATGAGTACTTGTTAGGACCCGCTATGAGAACATCACATGGATTAAGTCATAGTTGTTTCTCATGATATGTATATTATTCATTCCTCTGACTTGAGATTACCAGAAACTTCAACATTAGGAATACAGTGATTTGACGCAATCAAACGTTGTCTTTAACTGGACGATTATAAAGGTTGCGATTGGTTACTGTGTGAATAATGCGGTGAAGTTGTGTAATCGAGATCGAATTTGTCCCTCTCATATAAAGAGAGATATCCAGTGGATCCCTTGATGTGTTAGACTGTTAAAAGGCCTAGTCTAAGTGAATTGATATTGATCAATGTCACTTAGATGTTTTTAGTCTACAAAGAAATCGAGACTAGTATGATTGAACATGTTGGATGACAATTCCATGCCTTATGTTTGATCAAAAGAATATCGTGTGACAAAAGGATGTTATATACACTATTGATTAGGTTGTATCGATTTGATATTCGTACAACTTGGGTAGCCATAATGTCTTGCTAGAGGCTGCTTATGACTTGTATACCAAAATGTGTTTTTGGTACACTTTGCCAACGTTATATGAGCCTATTGGGACGCACACCGAGAATGGTTTTGCGAGATTTTAAGATCGTTCAGAAAAATGAATTTTATATGATAAAATTCATGACAGAAACGTCTTTGTAGTGTATTACACTTATACTTCTTTAAGTAGGGGTATATGTGTAATTTACTTAACCGTCTATATACAAGGATTGTGTAAATAGACGCTTTGAGTTAGAATACAAGTACGAAAGATTTTAAAAGGGCCGAAACTCTATTTTCGTTTTAAGAAACGACTTAGAGTTTTGGTATGCTCTGGATCGTTTTGGAGAGAAACAAAAAGGTTTGTTATTCTCTTGAAGCTAGCACTTCAAATTTCAGCCGCCGTTCGTGTGTGGACTGCTAATAGAGGGCGTTCGTCGTTGGCAACACCTTAGAGATTGATTACCCTTCAGAAAAGTACATTGCGACTGAGGTATAATTAAGTTTTCATAGTTTAAACGTGTTTTAATGGAATCAGATTCGGATCCTGTTGGGGTTTTTCTCAAAATAGTTTTGAAATCTCCGCTGCGCATGAACCCCAAAACCCAACAATGGTATCAGAGCCTTCGAGTTTGATTCCATTAAACTTATTGTATGTTTTCTTATTATATATGATTGAAAGCATGTTAATAGTTGATGTATATGTGATATACATAAGTTTTATGTGAGATTTATTATCATGGTTTATATATATATATATATGATACATATATTCGTGATTTAATCGAAATCAGTTTCGTACATGCAAGTAACCATGTTAGGTTAATTCGAATAATTTTAATGAATTGAATTTCGTATTCTATGATCCATGACACCGTTAGTTATAATCTTTATTTTCGTGTATTGATGCATGGATGAAATCTCTGTAATTCAGTATGCATATTTAGGTTACATTAATTTAAGTTTCTTAAATTGTATAAGTCTGAATGTTAATTCGAAACTAATATGATTAGGTTCGATTGAGATAGTAGTTCATGATTCAACTACATATTTGTGATTATTTGGATGAAGATCAAAATTGCAAACAATTAATTTTTGAAATTATTTATTTATCTTGTTATATCTATTTTGTTATGAAGTTTCTATTTGATAAAGATATATAACAATTAGATTATGAGATATATGCAAAATCGGCTTTATTATCCCTATTGGATAGGAGATAAATATGGAGAAGTTTGTTATTGGTGATATGCTAGGATTCAAATATCTAAAGTCCTAATTGATTAGGATAAGATGATTAGTTAGATGTGGGTCCGAGTTAATTAAAAATGTTTTAATTGACTTAATTTTGGATAAATTAAGGGGTAAATTTAGTATAGTAAAATCAGCAAAAAATATAATTTTCTATAACAAATTTAAATTTTCGGAATTGAGATTTGTCTTCTAAAAAAAGGGCGCGCTCCTTTGTTCCCCGTCAATCATTGACCGGCGTTATGAATTACCACCGCATTTTGATGACCGGCCAGCGGGACCGCCGTCTAACTAATCCTAACGCACGAAAATTCTTCTATTAGTGAATAGCATAAAATTTCCTAAATTGTTTAGTGGTTCTACAAATCAATAAAATATATGATATTTCATTACTTACTTAAAAATCATTAAAACTGAATAAAATCCCTCTATTAAATCTTAAGTCTTGTGCCATCCAATTTTAAACACTTATCAAGGCCTCGATCGCACTAATATATTTTCAGCCATAGTTGGGTGTATTGTGTTATCTTGGTGAGATAAGTTGGGTAAGAGTTACCTAAATGTTTAAATTGGTCCGACTTAATAAAGCTATCAAAATAGTTTTGGACATTAGGTATATGATGAGATAAAAACATGCTAAGACATAAGATGTCCTGTATCTCATAAAAGTATCTAAAATTACATAAGATGTAATTGGTAACTGTTACCTACCTAAATAATCTAGTTATGTGTTTCATGCCATAGCTGTCATAGAATTAGGTGAAATATGGATTTAGTCCCCTAAATAAACAATATGTTTTAGGAGGATTGTTAATTTAATGGGAGTCTATTCCTCTATACTAAAATAAACTCTGCATAATCTTTATTGTAGATCAATGGCCTCTTCAAGTAACAATAATCCCCTGTCATCGCGATCTATCCTTGAGAAGGATAAGCTATCTGGGACTAACTTTGTTGATAGGTTCAAAAACTTGAGAATCGTTCTCAAGCATGAATGCAAGTTGTATGTTCTGGATGCTCCGATCCCTGAGAACCCACCAGCCAATACTACAAAAGCTGTGAAGGATGCGCATAATAAACATGTCAACGATTCTACTGATGTTGCATGCATTATGTTGGCAACTATGGTTCCTGAACTTCAGAAGGACAAGGAACTAATGGAAGCCTACGACATGGCTGTAACGCTGAAGGAAATGTTCCAACAACAAGTTAGGCAAGAAAGGTTCGAGACAGTAAAGAACTTGCATTCTTGTAAGATGACTGAGGGTGCGTCAGATAGTCCTCATGTTGTGAAGATGAAGGGCTATGTTGACCAACTTGATAGACTTGGATTTCTCATAAGCCAAGAGTTGGCTACAGATTTGATCCTAAATTCATTATTGGAGAGTTACTCACAATTTGTGATGAACTACAATATGAATAATATGGAGAAATCAATTTTAGAGTTGCATTTGATGCTCAAAATTGCTGAACAAAATATCAAGAAACACTCTAGTAATGTGCTGATGGTCCAAAAAGGAAAGGGAATGAAGAAGAAAGGCAAAGGCAAGGCTAAAATTGCCAAGGCTGCTGCTACACCTGTCGCAAAGCCTGTGGAACAAGTCAAGCCCCAGCCTGTTCCTGCTTCAAAGCACCAAAAGGAAAAGGAAGGAAATTGTCATTTCTGTCATGCACCAGGACATTGGTTCAGAAATTGCAAACGTTATCTGGAAGATCTAAAGAAGAAAAAGGGTAGTGCGACTACCACCTCAGGTATTTATGTTATTGAAATTAATTTATCTACTAGTGATTCCTGGGTATTGGATACCGGATGTGGATCTCACATTTGTATAAATGTGCAGGGACTCACCAGAAGTAGAAAGTTGAAGAAAGGAGAAGTCATCCTCCGCGTAGGGAATGGAGCAAAAGTTGCTACCCTGGCTGTTGGATCATATGACTTAGTCTTACCTAGTGGACTTATCTTAACTTTAAATAATTGTTATTTTGTGACTGCCTTGAGCAGAAACATCATTTCTATTTCATGCTTAGATATGGATGATTTTGATTTTATTATTGCGAATAATAGATGTTTCATTTCTCATAAAGGAATATTTTATGCAAATGCTGATTTATGTGATGGTCTTTATATTCTAAGCATGAAAAGGTCCACTGATACTCCAGTCTATAACATAAATACAAAGAGATTTAAGTCAAATGATTTGAATCAAACCTATCTTTGGCATTGTCGTCTCGGGCACATAAATGAGAAACGCATAACGAAGCTCCATAAAGATGGACTTTTAGATTCATTTGATTTAGAAACATATGAAACGTGCATATCTTGTTTACGAGGCAAGATGACTAAAAGTCCCTTTACTGGACACAGTGAAAGGGCAAGTGATTTATTAGGTCTAATACATATTGATGTATGCAGTCCTATAAACACAATGGTTAAAGGAGGTTATCAGTACTTCATTACATTTACTGATGGTTTCAACAGATTTGGTTATGTGTATCTTATGAAACATAAAACCGAATCATTTGAGATGTTTCGAACGTTTCAAAATGAAGTGCAGAATCAACTTGGTAAAACTATCAAAACACTTCGATCAGATCGAGGTGGTGAGTATTTAAGCCAAAAATTTGATGATCATCTTAGAAATTGTAGGATTGTCTCCCAATTGACTCCACCAGCAACTCCACAATGGAATGGAGTTTCTGAAAGGAGAAATCGAACCTTATTACATATGGTTCGATCTATGATGAGTCATGCGGATCTTCCATTATCTTTTTGGGGTTATGCATTACAAACTGCAGCTTTCACTCTAAATCGAGTTATTTCAAAAGCGGTTGATAAAACACCATATGAGGTATGGTACGGGAAGAGACCTAATTTGTCTTTTCTTAAGATTTGGGGCTGTGAGGCTTACGTAAAACGACAAGTCTCAAAAAAACTAGCACCTAAATCTGACAAGTGTCTATTTGTGGGGTATCCTAAGGAAACAAAAGGATATTACTTTTATAATCCCGCTGAGAACAAAGTATTTGTTGCTCGGTATGGTGCTTTTATGGAAAAACAGTTTATTTCAAAAGACACTAGTGGGAGAGAAATAAATCTTGAAGAAGTTCAAGAATCACAAATAAATGCTGAATCGCTACTGGAAGTTCAACAATGTTCTGAACCAGTTGAACCTCCACAAGTGACACAAGACCCACGTAAATCTGGTAAGGTAAGACATGAGCCAGAGAGATTCGGATTTCTCATTACTAATAGTCGTGATATGTTGCTTATGGATCAAGATGAGCCCACCACTTATCAGGAGGCTATGTCTGGACCAGACTCAGATAAATGGCTAAGTGCCATGAACTCTGAGATGCAATCCATGTATGATAACCAAGTTTGGAACTTGGTTGATTTACCTGAAGGTGGTAAGACCATTGGATGTAAATGGGTTTTCAAGAAGAAAACTGACATGGATGGCAAAGTGCATACTTTCAAAGCAAGACTTGTAGCAAAAGGTTTCAGGCAGACTCAAGGTGTTGATTATGATGAAACTTTTTCTCCGGTAGCCATGCTTAAATCTATAAGAATTTTAATTGTTATTGTTGCATATTATGACTATGAGATATGGCAAATGGATGTAAAAACAACATTTCTTAATGGAAAGTTGCTTAAGGACGTGTATATGACACAACCTGAAGGTTTTGTACATCCTGAGAATTCTAGGAAGGTATGCAAGCTTAAAAGATCCATTTATGGATTAAAGCAAGCTTCTCGGAATTGGAATCTTCGTTTTGATGAAGCAATCAAGGATTTTGGTTTCATTAAGAACGAAGATAAGCCTTGTGTATACAAGAAGGTCAGTGGGAGTGTAGTTATTTTTCTGGTACTGTATGTTGATGATATATTACTCATTGGAAATGACATCCCAATATTGCAGAGTGTCAAGTCTTGGTTAGGGAAGTGTTTCTCAATGAAAGACTTAGGAGATGCAGCCTATATCCTAGGGATAAGGATCTATAGGGATAAATCTAAGAGGCTAATCGGTTTAAGTCAGAGTGCTTACATAGACAAAGTACTGAAAAGGTTCAATTTGCAAGACTCTAAAAGAGGATTGTTGCCAATGTCTCATGGCATAAGTCTCAGCAAGACTCAATGTCCTAAAACAAATGATGAGCGAGACCGTATGAATAAGATTCCATATGCATCTGCTATTGGATCTATCATGTACGCCATGCTATGCACTCGGCATGATGTATCATATGCTTTGAGCACTACAAGTAGATATCAGTCAGATACATGTGAGAGTCACTGGATAGCAGTAAAGAACATCCTTAAGTACTTAAGAAGGACTAAGGAAGTGTTCTTGATCTATGGAGGTTTTGAAAATGATCTAGTTGTAAATAGTTACACAGATGCAAGTTTTCAAACTGATATAGATGATTTTAGATCGCAGTCTGGATATGTGTTTACTTTGAATGGGGTGCAGTAAACTGGAAAAGTTCGAAGCAAGAGACTTTGGCAGATTCTACAACAGAAGCTAGGTATATTGCAGCGTCCGATGCAGCAAAAGAGGCAGTTTTGATCAAAAAGTTCATTTCTAAACTAGGTGTGGTTCCAAGTATTGCTAACCCTATTTGTTTGTATTGTGACAATAACAGGGCAATAGCACAGGCTAAGGAACCTAGATCACACCACAGATTCAAACATATACTCAGGCGTTTTCATCTCATTAGAGAAATCATTGAGAGAGGAGACGTGAAGATTTTCAGAATACCTACTGAAGACAACATTGGGGATCCATTGACAAAGGCTCTTCCACAAGCGAAACATGATGGTCATGTTAGATCATTAGGCATTAGATGCATGAATGATTGACCCTAGAACAAGTGGGAGATGTTGGGAAATGTGCCCTAGGTCAATCCATTAATAGTCTTTATGAATACATTTTAGTTAATAAAATAGAGGATTTCATTTGCTATTTATTATAATTGATTTGCATGTTTACATTATAATAAGATCTATGGGTATTTACAGAAATATCCTAAATGTCCCTAGTCGATTATTATACTTGGGACTATAATGAATTAAGACTGGTGTGAGTCTTGATTGATAATCATACGATGATCATACATATAGGAATACGAATCAAGATCATGAGTACTTGTTAGGGAACAAAGTACTGGACTGACCCACTATGAGAACATCACATGGATTAAGTCATAGTTGTTTCTCATAATATGTATATTATTCAGTCCTCTGACTTGAGATTACTAGAGACTTCAACATTAGGAATGTAACGACCCGCCCCCGACTTAGGGTCGGGTCGCCCGGCCCAGACCGCCACTTGGACCCAATACAAGAACCAGGCCCAAATAACAGTCTGACACGCCTAAACAAATAAACCTGCGGAATAAATATAAAGAAATATCCTAAAGCCAAAAGATTTAAGTTCATAGAATATTAATAAAACTATACATGATATATATCAACTCAAAGCTCAAATCAAATGAAGACTTCAAGCTCGTTTCTCCTTGTCTCAATTCTAGCACACTCGTCGATGAACCTGTATTGTAAGTGGGGTGAGCTAAAAGAATCAACGGAGCTCAGTAATGCGGAAAACCCGCTCAACCATCAAATATGCAAGTAATACCTAATAAGCATGCATAGTCTAGCATGTATTTGAAAATAAACAAGGATTCATTAAATAGTTGCATGGTAGCAGGATTTTAAAAAAAATAGACTTATAATAAACCATCAAGTACTATCATAGACATAAGATTCGTAAGTCACAAATTGTAACAACAATAATCATGAATAACATTAAAGAGATTGACAAATCATTTCATAATTTCAAACTTTCATATAAATGAGGGGGTTTCGCGAGATTATGTACTATAAAATATAATAATACGATAAGTCGTTGTTCCATTCAATGCATACTAGATATTGGCAAGAATCCGGTGACCTATTCCCCTACTCTCAAAGTGATGGAAACAACTAGCTAGCACACAGGCCTTATGTGCCCTCTCGTTTGTCCCATCAAATCAACAGTAGGTTCGTCCAAGCCATCACCGATGCACATCTCTATGTCTCAAGAGTACAAGATAAGGTAACTCCAACTCATGTCCCTACGTGACATACTTATGAATTCAATTAGTCAAGTAAAGCCATCGGTGGTAAACTCCACACATCCTGGGGTGTTAACGACCCTCGGTGGTAAACTCCACACCCTGGGGTGTTAACGACCCTCGGTGGTAAACTCCACACATTCTGGGGCCATGAATAACAGTGCATTCACATTCCATAGATTCGTAGATTCGAGCCAATACCACGACGCAACCCATAAACCCCAAGTCTTTAATTCAAATTATGAATCCTAAGCATAACTAATAATCATGCCATATGTGATAATTGAGCAAGCTCCCCACTTACCTGCACTCGCCGCAAATCCTAATCTCGATCCTCTCGCGTTTGGGCTCGATGTGAACCGTCTCACGAATCTAGACAATTTGAAATAATAATTACTTTATGTATCTACAACCATACAAGTTTAACATTAATTGTCTAGACCTTAAAGATTCACCCTATTTTATAGCTGACTTCGCTAAAGGTCATTCACGACTTTTAAATCGACACTTAAAATTAGAATCAATGATTCGAGTAAAATAGGAATGCGGTGATGTAAAACAAGGAAAATCCTCTAAGACTTAGTTTTTCCAACATAAATCGAAGACATTCGATTAATTTTAATTAAAAAGATCCAAATCACCATACAAGACTCAATTTAGACTTTAAATTCCCAAATGACAATATTTAGTTAAAGTCCACAAATTTATCGAATAAGTTTATTTCCCAAAGAAAGATTCAAACTCCCTTTTTAAAATCTCAACTCAACCTTAAATGCCATATCTTTATCAATAAACTCCAACCGCGTTCAATTTGCTAAAATCATGGGGAAATCCTTTCATGACTAGATCTAAGAAATATTGAACAAACTTTGCAAATCATCAACTCTCATTACCAATACCAACACCAAGACAATAAATCTAGAGAGTATTAGAATCTCACCATGCCTTCAATGGAATCTTTGACTCAAAATCCTTTCCAAAATCTCATTCTAACATAGATCAAATCTTTCCTCTTTTATTTTCTTTTCTATTTTCCTCGCGTTCTTGCCGATGTCGACGCCATCGACCCTTTGGTCTCCAAATCTTCAATAAATAATAAAGAAATCAATGAGGGAAGTGAGGTTGTATCTCTCTTGAACTTAAATCCTCCTCTTGCTCTCATCCTCTCTACGGGGGTGTTTAACAAGATTGAGGCTAGGGTTTTCTTTGATTTGCTTAAATAACATTAGGGTTAAGGATTAGGGTTATGATTATTTACAACTTGTCTAAACTCAATTTTTTTTTCAATAAAATAAACAAATAAAAGCTTAGATGGGATGAGGGGAGGGTGTGTTACCTTCTTGAATGTTTAAATGGACTTCATCATCATCTTCTTCATCATCAACCTTCCTCTACTTCTCTCCCATCACAAGTTTGGAGTTTCAACACAAAAGGGGCTACAAACTTTATAAAAGGTTTATATAGGTAGGGTTTTAGAGTAGGTTGTGTACAACCTTGTTATTTTATCAAAATACCATTATGGGCCTCCATATCATTTTCATCCACTCAACTTTTGTTAGGCCCAATATTTATTTATCCTAAGTTATATTTTTCACACTTAAACAAATCACAAAGCACATTTACACACATTCAGTATTGAAAATCACTAAATTACCCTCGAGTCGGATCAAGTAAAATTCGGGTCGTTGCAAGGAATACAGTGATTTGACGCAATCAAACATTGTCTTTAACCGGACGATTATAAAGGTTGTGATTGGTTACTGTGTGAATAATGTAGTGAAGTTGTGTAATCGAGATAGAATTTGTCCATTTCATATAAAGAGAGATATCCAGTGGATCCCTCGATGTGTTAGACTGTTAAAAAACCTAGTCTAAGTGAATTGATATTGATCAATGTCACTTAGATGTTTTCAGTCTACCTAGAAATCGAGACTAGTACTATTTAACATGTTGGACGACAATTACATGCCTTATGTTTGATCAAAAAGATATCGTGTGAAAAAAAGGATGTTATATACACTATTGATTAGGTTGTATCGATTTGATATTCGTACAACTTAGGTAGTCATAATGTCTTACTAGAGACCGCTTATGACTTGTATACTAAAATGTGTTTTGGTACACTGCCAACGTTGTATAAGCCTATTGGGTCGCACACTGAGAATGGTTTTGCGAGATTTTAAGATGGTTCAGAAAAATGAATTTTATATGATAAAATTCATGACAGAAACGTCCTTGTAGTGTATTACACTTATACTTCTTTAAGTAGGGGTATATGTGTAATGTACTTAACCGTCTATATACAAGGGTTGTATAAATAGAAACTTTGAGTTAGAATACAAGTACGAAAGATTTTAAAAGGTCCAAAACTTTATTTTCATTTTAAGAAACAACTTAGAGTTTTGGTATGCTCTGGATTGTTTTGAAGAGAAACAAAGAGGTTTGTTATTCTCTCGAAGCTAGCACTTCAAATCTCGGCCGCCGTTTGTGTGTGAACTGCTGATAGAGGGCGTTCGTCGTTGGTAACGCCTTAGAGATCGATTAACCTTCAGAAAGGTACATTGCGACTGAGGTATGATTAAGTTTTCATAGTTTAAACGTGTTTTAATGGAATCATATTCGGATCCTGTTGTTTCTCAAAATAGTTTTGAAATCTCCGCTGCGCATGAACCCCAAAACCCAACAACCAGAACTTTTACTATAATGCTTATAGTTTCTTAAGCAACGCATCACACTATCCAAGACATGTTAAAGTGGTATCGGTTATGTCTTACCGAGACCCGTATTATAGTGTCAGTTTATACCAACCAACACTCAAATAAGATAGTTAAATACTTAACTCGATGGGTGACCACCGAGACTATACAAGTGGTCACGGTGGCCTTGTGCCGAGACATGTGCGTATGTCTCGGTTGACACCAACTGACAAACCAATTTATGTCTCGGTCATGTATGTCCGAGACCACATGTTCTGTGACGGCTCCAAATTTCCCTTGTATTTGGGTACGTCCGGCCTAGACTCGTACAGGTCCCAAACCGGTACTCAACGGACCTGGCGAGCCTAGTCAGCCTCAAATCATTCAATTATACAATTTATGAAAGAGTTATTGCAAGTTTTACGTAGCGGAAAGTAAATAAACTAAACATAAAGGAAATAAATCAGTCAAAGGGAAATGTAGGAATCTATAAGTGTGGAAAACCCCGGGTATTCATGTACAATTCGATAAACTAAGATACATGATACCAATCTCATCAAAAATACGAAGTTCTATAATCCAAAACATATATATGAAACGATACACAAGTAAGAAAAACATAAAAAACCTACTATAATGTCTTCTAAGTTCAGTCGCTAATCCTTACAAAAAGTCACCTAGGTAGGGCTCCTTGCCTCTACTGCACTCCACTCTATCTGCACCAATCGTCACAAACTAGATGGTGAGCAACTGGAGAAATCGAATGTAATGCCAAAAGAAGATAACGGTAATTCATGACATATCAAGTAAAGCAGTCTAAATATCATGCGGTAATAGAAAGACATGAATTTAAATAAATCAATTGTATGATAAACAGACTAATAGATATCAATCGAATTTCAAGTGTGTTCTAAGAAATCAAAAGAGGCCCATAAATGGTATAAATCTTAGCATAACGACGAAGACCTCGCGAGGTCTTTCCGAGCATCGACACAAGTGAAAGCGCAGCTATGATGGGAGGGACACAAGCCCACCTACCCAGTATTAGGTGTCACACGGTCACTAAGTGTGTTCACACACTCCTGTAGAAGAGTGCCCACGTTTTATCCCTCTAGTGCAGGTCCTAGTACTTTTGAGACGAAACACTTACGCCAAATAACACAACAAGGAATGAAATGGAATACCAATAATAGAGTATAACGAATCTGAATGAATGATAATGAATCACATGGAATTTTCTTACTGGCTTACAAATCATACACAAGCTTTAAGGCAAGTGTACTTACCTGAAACTATACGCACCCCGTAAACACTATCTCGCGTCCCTAACGCGTATCCCCGAGTTTCCTGCTACCTGACAGGTTCGAAACTCTAGTTAATAGGTCAAATCGTTAATTAAACCTAGGTTGAGTCCCTAGTATTTTTTCCAACGTTTGAATGACTCGAACAACTCGATAATTCAATCGGTAAATTAAACAAAAAAAAAAACGATGAAACACAATGACTCTCTTAGGTTTTGTAACTACACATATGTAAGCCTAATAACATATCTTAGGCTCAGCTCAGTCGTATGTGGGTCACGTCGTAGCTTCGAGAGCCGGCGGCATGACCACGATATCATGACCATTCGACAAACCTTAAACAAGATTTTTAAAATGTAAAATTAACATGCATGAAAATGACACTAAAACACCCACAAATAACCACACGTTCCCAACACACACTTGTTGTTGAAATAACAAAACATGTACCCAAGTGTCTCGCACACACAATGTGTTCATCAACACACAAAAGCACTTTTCAAAGTAAAAACTAAGCTTATATATCTTATCCAAAATCGAAACCTACAAGTAGGCTCAAACGACAACCACCATCAAGATCATGAACTATGTTAGTATCATGTTGATGTTATTCGACAATGGGGAGGAGTCACTACAACATTGGGTTGCCGAAAAACTCCTCAGCCAAATCGTATAACCACCTTACATCCTATTACGATTTTGACGTTGAAATCACATGAAATGATAACTAAGCATAAAGCAAATTGATCAACTCTTCTCTACCTTCACTATTATGGACCACTCTAAGGTTGCAAGGCACTAGCATATGTGTAGCGTGGTCCCCGGCCCAATCCCTGTCGTACGTGACGTGGCGGACAACACAGACATCCGTGAGACCTGCAGCTGGTCTCGGTGTTTTGTTTAATTTGCGATGTTTATGTTAAAATAGGTTAAACGACATCGCGATGTGTGTAATTATATTTTAATTGACGTGTGAGATTGTGGTCGACCGGTGCATGAATAGACAAAAAGATGAAATATTAGTTAAATGAATTAAATGTGATAAAAATGGTAATTTGGTGGGCGCAGGGACACGCGGGTTCGTGGTCGACACGCGTGGGTGGTAAAATAGTGTGCACGCCCAAATGAAAAACACTGGCGAAATTTTAAATGTGAAAATATAGGTGAGTGTATGTATTTATATATATATATATGCATAGGTAAATTGATATATATATAAATATATATATATTAAATCAGAAAATAAAATATAAAAATGCAAAATGATCATATACATAAAATAGTGGACACTACTGGGCGGACGTTGAGCGGGGCTCCCTCCGTACCATTCTTGTGTGTATATCCACTACACCATAGACTACTCGATCTCGGGAATAATACGACCCGAGTATCACGTCGTGGTTGGCGCGCCGTAGGTGTAACGTCGGCCTTCGAGCATCCAGATGCTTGCCTCGCTTGAGTTGGACTCGCCGACGTATTCGTGGAAGAGTCCGAATTGTGGTGTAGTCTGACCCTGGGGCTAGGAACACACTTTGAGTTTTTCTATTATTTATTCATGCGATGAGCACACAGGTTGTTATTTTATTTCCGCATGTTTATTTAATAGCATTTAAATTCTAGTATTTACAGAAAGGCTCACATATTTTCTTGGGAATACTAAACTGACTCGTTTATCACACACGATGGCTTGAGTGAGGATCCTATGCTGAGGGGGTATTAGTTAAACGAGATAGCCCGACTCGTACGTTTGTATTATACTTACTTTGTTTTATTATGGGTTTTTGGGGTTTTGGAGAAACTTTATATATATTGTCCGTGACGGGTTTTCCACATTAGGTTTATCCATTAGAAAGGCTTCACGCATTGTGAATTTGAGGATTTTATAATGCAACATATAATTTTACTTCCACACCATAGCCCATACCACCGGTTTACCAGGAGGATGTAATCCAATGTAGAGCAAGAGGGGACAGAGGAGAATTGGCGTCTGATTTGAGATCTATTGCAGTCGAGAAATGCCAACACTACCACCACAATCCACGTCCCTCACGACGTTGGGGGAGAACGCTCGAGAGATCTCCGGTGAAATGCCAACACTACAGGGTCATCTCCGACGACTCAACGCTTGCCTCCCCGGTCATTGGACGAGAGGTGGCGAGGTGGCGGCAGTGAGCACAACGAGAACGAAAGAGAAGGGGAGAGAGAGAGAGAGCTCATGGACCTCCGACGTGTTGGTTCCGATTAGGCCGAGTGGAGAGAGGAGGAGTGGCGACAGTGGGTTTATACAAAGAAGAAGATGAATAGTGAAATCAGGGTTTAGTTGTTTATATATGAATAAATGGGCAAAATGACACTTTTGCCTTTCATCCTCCTTCTTATACATTTCAAAACAGCTGCCCTTATGGGTCTTTTACCCCTTTATCACATCTTAACATACATACACATCTCAATGCCAATCTCATGGCTCTCCTCATTATGATGTGTCTCTTTAACAATTTATATCCCATAGCCGTATGTTGCGAGACTATCCGACTCCCGCATTGGTCTTGCGCTCCTCAGTTTGTATTTCTCCGTCACGCGCATAGTTTCGCCTTGTCTCATAAATAATTTCTTAAATTATACAAAAATTCATTTAATTGTATTTTTTTACTTGTGTTACACCCCCGTTTACCTAGGCGAAGCCTCACTCGGTCTAATATTCACACATCACGGAAACATAATATTACTTCGAATGGCGCAAGACCCGTATTAGACTAAAATACTAATACACACATCACGGAAACATAATATTACTTCGGTGTCAACTCCCAAAGTTCGAAATACTATCTAGTATCATGTAGCCGGGTCACGTCCTAATCACTGCAATACTAGTCAGGTTCAAAATTGAGGGTTGTTACATGTTCGGTCATTTCCCACCGAGACCTAAAACATAATGTCGGTTAATGTACTATTGCGTTATGGGCACCCCGTCGATTACTTTGGGACCCCGGAGCAAATGTGTCATTTTTCTTAGAACCAACATAAATAAAAAAAACTGGGGTTGTAATGACTCTAAAATCTAACTCGTGCCACGTGTCATTTTAGGTCGTACACGGGCTCACTTGCCATGATACATGTGTTCAATTCTCGGTCGTCAACACCGATTGATGTTATCTTTGTCTAATGTTTGTATTACTTATTTTATTACCCATATGTTAATTTCAATGTCCCAAACGTGTGAGGATGCTTATGTGTGCGCGTTGTTGTTGAGGAATGAGTTCGGCCTAAAAAAACGTGCATTAGGGCGTCGAGTGAATGGTTGTCGGGTATTTGGTTGTGCGGGGAACAAATTAAATTAAAACATGAACAAAATACAATTTAAAATAATAATTAATCAAGGTGTAACGTGTCCGGTATATTGGTATGTCCGTGAGCACACAACAAAGTGAGTTGTGGCGCGGTTCAGGTGCGAGAACGCCCAAGAAAGTTTTTGATTGTATGAGCATAGAATATGACTAATTGACCAAGTCAAGGAGAGTCTCAAAGTGAGTTAGAGGAGGTGGTTGGCTGGAGTGAACATGGGCCATTGGATCAACTTTTCAATACGTGGGTGAGAAGGATGATGAAGATGACTATAAAACGTGATTGGAGCCTTAGGTTTTGAACTTTTCATCGCGAATCAACGCTGAGAGAGCGATCTACCGCGCAAACAAATGTGAGATTCCAGATCATCTCACAATTCTTGATGTTTGACGCCTATTTTACTGGTTTTTATCGCAATTTTTCTCGAACACATGTTGGACCAGGATTTTCTGGGGTTTTAGTAGTGAATTATTGATGTTTTGAGGATCAATAGGAGTGGAGATGTGTTGTTGCTATGGTGGTCGAGTGAATGATGGAATTTTTGAATTTTTGGTTAATTTTGGGGATTTTGTTTTGGTTTTTGAATCGAGAGTTACCAACGTATTTGGTACAAAGTGAATGTGGTTTTAGGTTTGTACAAAGGTCCCTATGAGTTTGGGATAGGCTCGGAACGCAGCGACACGGACCGACGTTTCGAAAAACCCTAGAATTTTCGTTCAGTCATTGATGCCACGATGAACATCGTGGAACCTAAAGCTCCACGACGTTAATCACGACGTTTGGGACAGGAGGCACCTCTGTAATACCATGAGAAAGTTATGGAAAATTATTGAAATTATGGAAGTTTGGGATTGAGGGCACCCTCGTAATACCACGACGTCGATCACGACGTTTGGGAAAGTTATGGAAATTGTAATTAAACGAATACCATGGGTTATAATACGTTGACGTGCACATGGGGA
The DNA here is from genome assembly GCA_039657345.1 of Stephania japonica. Classification (NCBI taxonomy): domain Eukaryota; kingdom Viridiplantae; phylum Streptophyta; class Magnoliopsida; order Ranunculales; family Menispermaceae; genus Stephania; species Stephania japonica. The sequence goes on along the minus strand of CM077563.1, from coordinate 14,003,554 downwards.
TTCCTGGGAGACAAGTCGAAGTCGTATGAGTGCGTATTAGCATCGGATAGAAGTAAGTAAACCAGTGAGAATTGTACAGTTATTTCATTGAGCTTTAATTTGTTGTTTCTATCGCTATATTCTTGTTTTGGGATTCCATTCTGATTAAGTTGTCCACGGACAAGTGAGTCAACAGTAATCCTTGGAAAGACGAGTTATTTGAGGTAATATGCCAGAGCTAAGAACTCGAGATGCACTACACTGGCTACTGGTTCTATACGGGGTGAGAGTTATTAGTTGGACTACCAAAAAGTTTGTGACGCACCCCAGTTCCCCATAAAACTGGGTTCCACCCGGCCTAGACCTACGTGGACCCCCGAGCCCTTACTCGCGAAGTCTATGCATCCTAGTCAGCCTCAAATCCTCATATACATCATTATGTTATCATTTAAATGCGTGAGTTATAGGATTATAAATTATCAGGAAATTCGCAGCGAAAATCACTATAATCAACTATAACTTTGTAAATGGAAAATCATGAATAACAATAACCTATCATGTGGAAACCTTGAGAAATGGATAAATACGTGCATATCTGATGATCAAGACTAAACAGTGTGATATTACATGATATTCCTATTCTCTTAACCCCAATACATGTCCTAATGTTTTACAAAAACATACAATACAATAATCACAGTCAAAAGAAGCAAGACCTACAATGAGTAAAGGAAAGAAACACTCCGAGAGTCCTCAGAGGATGTCACCTAGCGTCAACTCATTTCCCTTGCTTGTCTCTGCACTTTCTGCACCACCGTCTCAAACTAGACGGTGAGTTTATGAAAAATATGAAAGTAATGCCAGAAGAAACTAGACAGTAATTCAAGAGTTACTAAATAAACAGTCCAAATATCGTACGATATTAAAATACAAGAAATATAACAAATTGCATGATAAATAGACTGACAAACATAGCAACAAAGTTTCAATGTCCAATAAGTCAAATGAGGCTCATAAATGGTCAATTTCCACATCCACAACAGTACCATGTCCACAACCACAACAGTCCACATCTACATCAATATCCACAACAATCTAGTACTCAGGGTGGACAACGCTTCTGCAGAAGTGTTCATGTTAGCCCAGCTAATATGGACCCAGGAGTACATTCATGACACACTTACGCCAAGACACTCAACCAAGAAAATATAGAAATGAATTCCAACAATAGCTCAATTCAAATAGAGATATCAATAATGGAAAATGAATTAATGTGCATTTTCTTACTGGCTTACAATCGTACGAAAAACGCACCTCAAATATCGCAAAACTCCGATTCTCACGTAACCCTCTAACTTGTCCCACTTGAATTCTCAAAGTCTGGCAATCATTAAACTCAAATTTGGTTCAATTATAGTCACTCCGTGACCCTAGATAATCCCCCAAAGTTTTCAAAAATCTTAGAAATTTATTTTTTTTAAAAAAAAAATTACTGTTCCAGACGCTGCCAGCAAAACTCCCACGGCGTCACTTAAAGCACGGGTTGGGTAAACGCCTCTGTTTTAGACGTCATGGATGAAAATCTCCACGGTGTCCCTCGCGACGTGGCACATAAAAAATACGTCTCTGTTTTGGGTAAACACCTTTGTTTTCGGAACTCCGGCTCGCGTCGCCATGTTCCAAGCCTATCCCAAACTCTTAGGAACTTCCAAAATAACAACAAACACGCCTCACTTTGAATCGAAACCCCCGCCAAATACCCCGATTTGTAAATCACATAAAAATTCACCAAAAATTCCTAAAACTTCCAAATTGCTTCAAACAATCAAACCAATTCACAAATCCTTAATAAATTACCCATTTGATCATAAAAAACAACACCCAAACTTATTTCTAGCATTTCCCAAAATCTTGTCCTAAATCGTCATGACGAAAACCCTCAAATTGGACGTCAAACCATAAATAAACACGAGGGGATTCGAGATCCTAATTTTTTCACGTGATTGGTTGATCCCAGACGTCGCAACGAGCTCGAAATGTCTGAAACCCTCGTTCACCACTTCGTTCGTTCAAGTGGAGAGAAAAAAAGGAGATAGAGGAGAGAGAAAAGTTGATGGCCCATTTTTATATTTCCACTTCATCAACTCACATACACGAATCTCGAGACACATGTTGTGTCACTCCCTCAATCCATCGAACAACTCCAACTCACATGTGTGACTTCACTCCAACCTCACCACTTATCCAATTCTCGATCACACGTCTCTTTCTCGAACCCGTTTCACCCCATAACTCACGTTGTGCGTTCCCGGACATAACCTCACTCTCGCATTTTATTTAGTTATTTATTATTTTTCGATAATTCACTAATTACCATTTTTTGATGTTTAATTATCTGTATTATACCCTAAAATTCATGTTTTTCCTAGGCGAATCTCACACACAAAACCGTGGCGATTGATAAAACAAAATCACGTACTAAGACATACAGAGTTCACATTCGGGTATAAATAATAATACAAACATCACAGAAAAATAAAATATAGCTCAGTGTTGACTCATGAGGATTGAGTAATATGACAAGTCATAACTACAAGTCACGGTCCTGAAACACGACACGTGTCACCAATTAAATTTGAGGGTTGTTACAAAGTCTCTCATCCTCATGGATTTTGGGATGGTGTGAGTGTACCACGTCCTAAACTCTGAGTCTTGTAGTTTTTTCCTTGACTCAACGACTGTTTGGTCGGTACTACTTGTGCCTATTTATTTGATTTGTTGGACATTCATATTCAATTGAGTGCTATTTATTTACAGTCTTTATATATTCATGTGTTCCCTGTACCTTTCTTTTTATCTGCATGAATATTGACTGATTTTTTTGTTTCGAAATGTTGTATACATCCTGCTAGGTGTTACTTACCTGAGCTCGTCATTCTTGTGTTTAACCGAGTGCATATTCGCAATCTAGCAAGGGATAGGCTCCCTACTTGGGTTATCTACTTTGAGGATACGGAGCGGTTCTCCCTCTTGACCGATGTATGTTTGATTTTGTATTATGTATATTTGTTTTGACACATTGGGTTTATATGGGTTTCTAAGAGATCTTGGGACATGTATACGTTGATATTACTCTCCTATGACTTGATATGTTGATGATGGTATACATATGCGGGGTTTTCACGCTTTAGGTTGTCTTGACTAGTGTCTAAATTATTCTATTAGTTTGAGTTTAAACTGCTTTCGCTATACTCTGATAACTCACTAATTTGAATAACTCACATTTAAATTGTTTAATTAATGGTAAATGGAAATGAAGACTGACTAGGCTTGTGTTGACTTCGCGATAGTGGTTAAGGGGTCTACTTGAGTCTAGTCCGGGCAGGGGTCCAGTTTAAGGTTGTAGAATTGAGGCCGTCACAAAGGTGCCCTAAAGGATATTGGGGTGTACATGGATTTCACTAATTCGCAAATCCGATCCAATTCAGACCAATTATCACTAATTGGATCAATTTTTTGATCCATTGAATTGGATTGGATTAAAAAATCACTAATTCAGCTGGATTGGATTGGATTACAGATCCCGCATTTTAAAATCGTGGATCCAATTCGTTTATCACATCAACACACACACACACACACACACACACACATATATATATATATATATATATATATATATCTCATCATATGTAATATAGTATCTCGAAGAGCATCAACTCAAATTATCTACTCTAAACTATATAGTATATCTCAAAGACTTTGTTTATTCTTACATCTTTTATTACACTTTAGACATTTTTTGTGTGTTGTATGTTGCAATGTGCATTTTTTTGTGCTTTTGTTTGGGTATATGGCGGAGTTTGTGGATGTCAATTTATTTATGTAGGAATTTGTATTTTGAAGGCTCTTATGATGAAAAATTTGTGGGACATATGCTGTATATAGATTTGTGGGATGTACGTTGTAAATTTGTCAATCATGATATGTATAATTTTTGTGATTCATTTGATTAAGTTTAATTTTATAAATTTTTAGATTGAAAAATGTCATTCTCGTGAAACTTGATCCACTCCAATCCATATTTTGTAAATTGAATTGAATTGAATTGATGAATTATTTGAATTAAGCTAGATTGTAATTTTTTAATTCGTAACAATTGAATTGAATTATAGATGAATTCAACTGAATTATAGATTGATCATAATTAAACTGAAATCAATTTGTGTGCACTTGAAGGCCCACATAGCGCGACTAATGATTGCTAACACGTGAAGTGATCAAATGTCGTGTTTGGCTAAATAGCTTCATCAAATGCTAACAAAAAAATGTACTGCTACTGCTAGGGTTTTAGTTTTTCTCTTCTCTTCTCCACTCAACAATGGAAGCCGAAGCGATGATCGGCAAAGCCCGAATCGAGAACCTCTTCAGCGAATTTGAAGCTCGGAAATCTCTCCTCGCGACCTGCACTGAACTATGGAACAACCTCTCCGAACAATTCTCTTCATCAGAGCAATCTCTCATTCACAAATCCAACGAAATCGATTCAAAGCTCGAGAAACTGGAATCAGAGAAGAAGAAAGCCCTAGAAGATCTGGATAACAGAGAGACCACAATCTCCGAACGCGAATCGGCGATCATAGCTCGCGTAGAGGAGCAGAAACAATCGGCCCTGCTCGAATTCGAGAAACCGAGTTCCGGAACCCTAGAACTGTCCGAGGAGCTTCGATCGCACTGCAAGAAGATGAATTCGGAGGGTTTGCTGAGGTTAATGGTGGCGAATCGGAAGGACTCTGCGGCGGTGCGCGCGGAGGTCTCCGACGCGCTTGTCGAAGCGGTTGACGCGCCAAGATTGGTTCTTGATGTGGTTGAGGGTTTCGTGGAGCGGAGAGGCGTGAAGGAGGGGATATCGGATCTGCGGTGGGCGTGCGCGACTCTGATACAGAGGTTGGTGCCTGGGTTTGAATCGGATGGGAGAGTGCCTGGTGTTGCGAGGAGTGTTGGTGAGAGAGCGGGAGCGGTTGCGGAGGCGTGGAAGGCGAAATCGGATGGCGGAGAGGGTGGGGAGGTCGGGGCATCGGAGGGTTCGATGTTTTTGCAAATGGTGGTGTTCTTTGGATTGCAGGGAAGTTTGATGCTGAGTTTTTGAAGAAGTTGGTGTTGGAGTTTTCGTCGAGGAGGGAGATTCCAAAGATTGCTGCTAAATTGGGGTTTGGTGAGAAAATGGGAGGTATGAGTTTAATTCTCTTGGCTTTCTGTTCTCAATTATACATGCATTGAATGGTTTTTCTGCAGTTGAGTACTTTAAAGATGAATCCTTTTTTGTTCACTGTTCATAACATACTAGTACTTCTCGTTCTTGCAACTTTTATCAATATGGGTCCTGTCTTGTTGAGAACTATGAATCGTATCGCCTATTTGTGTGTTCATTTGAGATTTCATAAGCTTGGCTGTGTTTAATTGGTGGCGTGTAACAGCTAAATTCTGATGCTGCATGAGAACTTTACAAATAAGAATTTGGACAGGAATGCTAAATCCTGTCTGTGTTGGTTAAATGAAAAACATTTATAGTGTCTTTTTTGGGCATGGAACAACAACAACAACAACAACAACATTGTCTCAATCCCAAATTAATTGGGGTTGGCTACATGGATCAAACTCTTCCATTGTGCTCAATTTAGTGCAATTGATGGTGAGCATTCCAAACCATTCAAATCCTTCATAATTAATGCATCTCAAGTTAACTTCGGTCTTCCTCTACCTCGTCAAATTTGTTCAATTTCTATTGAGTCAAATTTTCTAGTTGGGGGCATTTGTAGGTCATCTTTGCAGGTGTCCAAACCATTGCAACCTCCCTTCCATAATCTTTTGTCAATTGGTGCTACTCATATTTTTCTTTGAATTTTTGTATTTCTTATTCTATCTTTTACGAATTTTACCTCACATCCACCTAAGCATCCTTATTTTTACTATGTTCATTTTATGTAATTGTTGTTTTACCGCCCAACATTCACTTCCATAAAGTATAGTTAACCTAATTGTGGTCCTATAAAATTCCTTTTAACTTGGTGGGATATTTCTATCACAGATCACACATGTCCCCCATTTCTTCCATCCAACTTGAATTCTATGTGACATCATTCTCAATATTGCCATCATTTTATTTGATTGATCTTAGATATCTAAGTTTCACCTTAGGAACTTCTACTTCATCTAATTTTACCACTCTTATCATCTCTATGTCTAGTATTTCTAAACTTGTTCGGTCTTTGTCTTACTCAACTTAAAGCTTTTAGATTCTAATGTATTCCTCCAAAGTTTTAATTTCCTATTCACTCCACCTTTTGTTTCGTCCACTAAGACAATGTTATCTACAAATAATATGCACCATGGTATATCCTCTTGAATATGCCTAATTAGTTCATCTATAACTAGAGTAAAGAGATATGGGTTTAAAGCCGATCCTTGATGTTGTCCTATCGTAATGGAAAATTCTTTTGTAGTTCCTCCAAATGTCTTTATGCTCGTTACTATTCCCTCATACATATCCTTAATAGCGTCTATGTATCTAGCATGCACTCATTTTCTTTCTATAACCCACTAAATAACATCTCTAGGAACCTATCATATATTTTTTCTAAATCTACAAATACCATATAAAGATCCTTTTTCTTTTCTCTATATTTTTACATCAATCTTCTTACAAGGAAAATCGCCTCCTTAGGCCTCGTTTGGTTTATTTTACTAACTTCCAAGGAAGTTTTTTTCTAGGGAAGTTTAACTTTCTGGGAAGTAAACCACTAAGGAAGTTGCACTTTTCACGTTTGGTTCAACTTTGAACTTCTTGGGAAGTTCACATTTTAAAAACTGTAAAATAATGTAATTGACATAAATGTCCTTTACCAGTTCCACGCAGGAGAGAGAAGGTAGGAGAGAAAGAGCATTAAATGAGGGTAAAAATTTTCTTCTCCTCAGAAGATAACTCACTCATCCCCCTATGTGAGGGAAGTTAGGTGCTCAAACTTCTAGGAAGTTTGTGAAAATATCCAACAAAAAAGGTTAGTTGGAACTTCTCTGGAAGTTATTTTACTTCCTTCAACTTCCCCCAAACCAAACGAGGCCTTGGTTGACCTTCCAAGCATGAAGCTAAATTGATTATCTGATATTGTTGTTTCTCTTCTTAGTCTATTGTCAAATATCTTCTTCCAAAGTTCCATTTTATGCTTATAAGTTTAATTCTCCGGTAGTTTGAACAACTTTGAATGTTTTCTTTCTTGGGTATGGAAGTAAACAAAATTTGGTAGAAGATGGAGTTGGATTACATTTCTAAGATGAACCTAAGAACAAAAATTTGGAAGTACTGCAAAGAGATCAAGATTATCAAAAACGTCAGAACTAATTAGTTGGACCAACATGCAAGTACATACTCAAAACTTGCCTCCTATTTCAAGTATTGCCCGATTTTTTCTAGACCTTTTTGTCCAATCTGTTTAGAAGGATTTTTTTTTTTTTCTGCATGACCTTTGTAAGCTTCCAAAAAAACTCTTGTTGTTGGCCGTCATGGTTTTAGGTTTTAGTTTAGTTTCATAAATCAGTTTTATTCTTCACAAGTGAGGACTTGGAAGAAGTAGCAAAATGAATTGGCTAGTATGCTATACTATTAATTTAGTTTGAATTTACTTTCCTCTCTTATGGATAATCTCTTTTAACTTGAGTAGATTTGAGATGCATCATGCACTATGAATTCCAAACATTACAGGATTTTATCAATAGGAAGGGATTTTTTTATTTTAGGTGATAAAACTTCCATACCTTTCGAGGTGGAAAATGAGTGAAAGCGAATAGGATACTTCTCCGCAAGGTGAACTACTTCAAAATTTGGTTTAGGTTGCTAATTTCTTGACTTCAGGAAATGCTTAATGTAAGATCCCAAGTTAAGGAACCAAGTTTGGCATTCTATCTCTCCTAGTCTTATCCGTCTCGTGATTTTTTGGTTATAACATAGAATGTAAGAAGATGGTGATAATGGAAATGGGATTCAGATTAAGGCGAGTATTACATGGTAGATTTTTCTTCCGGTATCTCATAAATAACTCAAACTTTAGCTCCTTTCATTAGGAAACCGAGCTTCAATCTAAAGTTCAAAGGTTTTCATTGGTTATAGATTCTCAAGAAGTTGATGTTTGGCAAAAAGTTTTAGATGAAGAATCCAGTCTAAATGTCGTGTCTTCTATCGTGTTACTTGTGCGAAATGGCAGATCACTGTTTTTTGCTTCACATTCCTCATTCTCCTTCCACAACAGGACAAGATTGTTTTGTACTTAATTGAAGTTGGGTTGTGCCACTGCCTACAAAATTTAAGGACTTAATGGAAGACAATTTTATCAGTGGATGTGGCGAATGAAAACAGGTTTTGTGGGATTTGCGGAAAATGCTGAATTATATTTTATTTTGTTGGTATGCAATTACAAGACTTTTGATGATTGTTAGAAATTGCCTTGGCAATATCACTTAGAGGCAAGGAAGAAAATTTTGACAAAATTCGCCAAAGTTTAGGCAAAATTTGTCGATTATTTAAGAAAATGCATAAAAAAATCTATACTTTTTTCTGTATTGCGCAAAATAAGCAAAGAGTGCCAAACATTTGACTGAAAAAATCGACACCAATAAAAACTAAGCTAAGGTTCAACGCATTCTACTTCTCTTGATGTGTCTTCTATAACCAGAGAAGAGAGGAAGCAATAATGCAAGAAAACTCACACAAATCTCTAAAGCATGAACTTAAGACTCAAGTCAAATAACAAACACGATAGAACTCAAACCCATTGGCGATGTGACTGGAAGTCTTCCTCAATCTCTTACCTCAGTCCTCACCTCAGTTCTTCCTCTCTTTGCTATAATTTCTTTTCTTTTCTTTTCCACTTTGTCGTCTTCTCTCCTTTGTGTTCTATCCTTTGCGTTCTCTGAACTCCGAAGTCTGGACTTCGTCTCACTTTTTCTTTGCTCTTGAAGAACCTACGACGATTGACGAGGCTGCACAGTTGAGTTGAGAATCTTTGAGTAGGGAGGAGAATTGACTAGGGCATGGAGCAACAATTCTTTTTTGAGAAATATAGAGAAATCAAGTGTAATGTGAAAAATGGGTATGAAGTAGGAAGGAATCTAATTTTGAGAAGATTGAAGATGGTTGATTTAGAGACAATTTTTTAGACAAGTCGTTTGATTTAGAGATACTTTTTTAAACTAATCGTTTTTCACCCTTGATTTGGTACAGAGATTCTCTTGTGCAATATCTGAATTTAATCTTTTCTATTTTATTTATCTTACTACCTCTATATTTAATAACAGTTCAATTAACACACTTCTATTTGTATTATCTAAATATTTAATTGCTAAATTTATCATAAGTTCAAAACAAAAAAGAACAGAAATGCTTACACACTCCGAAGAGCTTTTAAAATTATTTAAAGTAGAACTGTAAACTATTATGTCCTACCCTAACTATATTATTTTTCCTCGATCAAACATCATTTAAATAATGGATAACAACAAAACATAGCCTCAATCCCAAATTAATTGGGGTCGGCTACATGGATCATTTAAATAATGGATGCTTGACATAAAAAAATATTGAATTGCAATTATAAACACTTGTACATGAAGCCTTAATGAAAAATTTAAATTTTGTTTAAATATTCACTTCATGAAGTTATTATATATAAATGTTTTTTTCTGAAGTTATATAAGATACAACATTTTTTTGGTAAAGCTTATATAATTATGTATACTATTTAAAGTAAGCTTCTAATTAGAGTTTCTGAAATTCTGTACAAATATGTTTACTATCAATTACAATACAATATTAATTATAAATGAAACTGTGATAAGTTATTCACTCATGATTTCTTGTGTAATGTAAGAGTCAATGTTTAACATTTGTGATGTGAAGATAAAAAATATTAATTTTGATTTTTTAATTGCTAAAAATGTATTGTTGTACTTGTTTTACCATCCCTAAAAAGGAAATTTGTTTTTTATCATTGAAATAAAAAACTCCTTGAACTTCTTTAAGTTAGCAATTTTTTTACAAAAAAATTTTCATTTTGAACCCCTAATTAATTCTGATTCTCAAGAGAGTGAATTACAATGCGGAATCAAATTTGTTTGAAGCCAAGCAAAATCGAATTTTTGATTCTTTGCGAGTGGACATCTGGACAAAAATCTCATACTGCTTTCCCTAGAGTCTTCAAACACACATACTAATACCTCCTTGAAAAATGAATTGACGTTCCTTTACGAGTGTGCATCTAGACCATCCTTCTGGATATAGTGCTTATTATATATCCATCATTCTTTTTTTTTTCTTTTGGGACCTCACGTTCTTTGATGTTTTATGTCCTAGTGGCCTTAGGCTCTGACGACTTCTAGCATTTGCTTATTTCGTACCTGTAAAGATCCTTTCTTACTTAAAATGTTTGGGGGCTGAGAAGTATAGTTCGAGAAGTATAGGAAACTATAATTAGAATGGATTGAGTAGAAGTGATAGCTTTCATGAAAAGATGGGCCTTGATGAGTTTTTATGCACTGATGATGCGTTTTAGGAAAGATTTGTGGTTGCGGATGATCCAAATCAAGCCTATCTATTCGTGTCCATTGTTGGGCCAGCTGAATTTAAATGGAGTTTTCTATCAGGTCAACAGGATGTATTTACAGATGTTGCCCTTGTAGGTTGTGTAACTGTCATATATTTAATATTGTATTTCCATATTTATGAATGCTCATTCAAGAGAGTGTGGTATCATTCATCAGGTGAACTTTGAAAAGGAGCAATTTGTGGCGTGCTTGCTTTCTATTCGCTGTTTAATCTTCATTATAGCATTTTCTCTAACCTTTCTTTGTCATCTATCTAACGTGATACCCACCCAAGACTGCTCTCTGAGTCACTCTGGGATGATTTATGCATTTTTTCACTCAAGCATCCAAAACAAAGAGAGAATAGTCATTTGAATGTTATGTCGTTTTATTGAAACTTGCTGGTACAGACCGATCAATTGCACTAAATCGAGCACAATGGAAGAGTTTGATCCATGTAGCCGGGCTCCAATTAATTTGGGACTGAGGCTATGTTGTTGTTGTTGTTGTTGTTACTGGTACAGACAGATCAAAAAGAACTTACTGGTTCAGAAGAAATTGTCTGAGGCATCATTTATTTTATTTTAATTGTTGAAATTTGAACTACATTTTACTGATTTCTTCCTTGCAGATATCATTGATGAATTGGTGAAGAGTGGTAAGGAGGTTGAAGCTGTGTCTTTTGCTTATGAGTCTGGTTTGACTGAACGGTTTCCACCCGTTTCTCTGCTAAAGTCTTATCTGAAGAACTCGAGGAAGCATGGCAACGCGTTGCTCAAGAACAAAAATTACAGCACAGCTGCAACGGTGTGTTGATATCCAAACTGATCTTGTTTTAGCAGCATATCCACAAGGATCCTTTCATGACTGTTTTGTTAGCTCATGTGCTGTGAACAATTGCGGTTCGTTGGACTTGTTTAAGCTTACTGTAGATTCATTTTGTGTTTCTTATGAGTGTTTCATTGATCCCTATATTCTTGCCAAATGATGTTTCAGGAACAAGCTAATGCTGCAGAATTGAACTCCTTAAGAGCTCTTGTCAGATGTGTAGAGGTCCACAAGCTTGAATCTGAGTTTTCCTTTGATAGCCTAAAGAGGCGTCTTACTCAATTGGAAAAAGCAAAGGTGGAGAAAAAGAAAAGCATGGCCTCAACCAAGCCACAAAATAAGCGACCCAGGGGAGATGGAGGCGGAGGCGCAGTTGCCTTTCATGCAGCCAAAGCAGGACGAATTCCTAATGCTTATCCCTCTTTTGGTGGCAGGAACCCTCCTGTGCACCAGAATCCCCCTAGATATTCTGGTCGATATACTTATCCTAGTTCAACAGTTTATGATAGTCCGGTTTCCGCTTCATACGTGCCAACATACGGTGGAGCACATTCTCAAAACCCTGCCGTGCTACCTCAGCAATATGGATATGTTTCTGGAGATGCATCTGTTGGAGGGCTGCGAGCTGGTGGATCCTATGGAGCACAAAGTAGCTATGGTGCTTATGATTACAGTGCTAGTGCCCCTGCTCCGTCCAGTGCGCCCACTTATCCTCCTACCCACAATAGTATTGAGGTATGCAAAATGTCTTTGTTTGAACATTAGTATATACATAGCAGCGTGAACTAATGCTTTTCTCATAAAGGATATCTCTTGTGTTCTTCATTTCCGCTTTTAATGATGTGACTATAAAAATGGCTAAATCATGTAATCACAATTTGTTTGTTCATACTACAGTAACAAACAGGTTAACACATTTTAGTTTTCAAGTCAACTAAGTTAGCTTTTACCAACGTAGCCTCAACCCTAAATTAGTTGTGGTCAGATACATGGATCAAATTCTTCCATTGCACTTGATTTAGAGCTAGCTAAGTTGCTACTAAAAAAAATGCTTAGTCAGCTCATCATCTTTTTTTTTTTTTTTTTTTTTTTAATTATTTGTAGATATATATTTTGCATTGAAGTTGCATTAAATTTAGGCCTTGTTTGGTTTAGGGGAAGTTGGGAAAATAAAGTTAACTTCTAGAGAAGTTGTCACTTGTTTGGTCAGGTTTTAGTGTCTAACTTCCCCCATATGGGGTCCTTGGGCCCTCCAAGTGAGTTATGTTCCATTGGGGAAGTTGGACATTATGACACACTTGCTCTATATTAAATCACCTCTCTGCTATGTGCAAGAGCCACCACTCTTTCTCAAAAACACTAAAATATTTTCTTGATTCTCTTTTGTGATTTTTGATTTTGAACTACCGCCAATCCTCCATTTTGATCAGGGATGGTTCAAATCACATTTTTTTACATTTTATTCATCCAATAAGCTGCAGATCTAGTTAGATTTGTGAAGGTCAATTCTAACCTTGTTGCGGTATATCTTCTTCCTTAATGGTTGTGTTTGGTTTTTATGCGGTTCGGGTGGGTTGGTCTTTTCTTTAATTTTTCATTTCATAGTTAGTTTGTTTTCTGTACTTGGAAGTTTTTGTCTTCTCATCGTTGAGAAATTTTTGTGTCTTCTCATCGTTGAGAAGTTTTAGGTTTTATTCTACTAGTTGAAAAGTTTTATTATTCGTTATGTGGTTCTAGTGATGTTTGTGTATAGTCATAGGTTCCAGATGTTGTAATGAAGAGTTCATGATTGTCAAACTATTTCAATTTTACAATTGCATTCACAACTAAATTAATGGTAGTTCTTTTGAACAAATAAGATTAGCAAATCAATGTATTTTTTTATTCTACGTCTGGTCCTATATCGAGCCATAAATAACTAAAAAACAAAGTGTGCGTTCAAAATATATTAGATCATCATCAAAGTATTCAATCTATGCTCACACGCATACACACCGACACACAGATAATTGCTAATTGCTTGTCTTGTTATCCAGGTACATCATCTTTTCCTGCCCGACAGTATGGTTGATGAGGCCCAATGTGAAAAGAAGACTATGGAGTACGGACGTGGCGGTCTGAGGATATTACCAAGCCTTGAATGGTAGCTGCATGGTTGTTCCGATGTTCTAGTTGGTCTTATATTACTGGACCTAGTGATTATGGGAGCTACGAAATGTCGTCCGTGCATTCAGGAATGCAGTATGTGCTTACTGAGGGTCAAACATCTGATGCAGTGCAAGACTCACGAATGCCAGGCCAGTCATCATGTCCATAAGACTGCTTACTTTTAAGAGTGCTTTAACTTTTTTTTTTTTTTTTGAAATATCAAGCATCTATTCGTTTTATTAACCTCATCGTGCAAACATAATGTTAGTCATAAGTGAAATTATTTTGACATAATTATTCTCTTGTAATTGTGTTTCTAGTCATCAGACTCTGATTAAGAATGGTAAATCTAGTATTAACATCTTTTGAATGCAACCTATATGTGACTACCAGTTGCTTAAATTTTTGTAATCTCTGTAGAATTTAGTAATTACTTGGATGGTAAATTGGTAATGTTACTGGTGATGTTATAGTCTTATAGATGCCATCTTGACCGTCTCATCTCATCGTTTCTTTATTATGTTTTGTCTCGCTAATTAATGAACTGGCCCTTCTTGTTTGCTTGATCAATTGACCTAGTTAGTTGTTGAGTACTGAAAGAAAATAAGCAGTGTCGTGAAATTAATGGTTTTTGGTTCCAGACTGGAAATCTACCAATTGATTTTGCACGTCTGCTTTAAGTAGTTTTGTTTTGTCGTACATTTTTATATATATATCTTTTTTTTTTTTTTTTTTTTTGTTTATCGCGTTTGTTCATCACTGCAATTTAGTTTGAATTCATTGCACGTGAGATGTGATGGAAAGAAAGAGTAGATGAACAGATCTGACATTATTGGGTTTTGCATTAAAGATTCGCACTTAGCTCTTAGTGTCCCTATCTTGTTGGGGTCCCTTGATCAAGAATGCATGTAATTAATGAGATTTTTGGTGTTAATCAGGTAGTTGGACCATAAAAAATAAGAGAAATTCTTTCGATGATATATTAATCTTGCATTAGGAAAACTTTGGTTTGCCAAGATATTATCCATTCTCCTGATTGCGATTATCATCTTATATACTAAGGCCATTTCAAGTTTGTTATCTAACAGAGTCGATTTTGTTAATGCCATACATTAATCATTCATGTCTTCATCGATGAAGGATTGATGTGTTCCATGCGGCTTAGCCAATTCCTTTGGTGGTAGTTTCACCATTGACTTCAGAAAAAGATTCCAGGCTAAATTGCATACAAACCATTCCCTTTACGAATATGAAGAACAACTAAACAAACTTCCTGCTTATTTTTCTTGACTATTCAAATGGTGACATTCTACCCTTGAGATTTTTCGATTTTTTTGGTAAATTATTTTTGATAAATTATTGTAAAAGGATTCAAGGTCAAACAAGATTCAATTTATTACCAGATGTCATGTCATCATCAATTGTTTTTTTTTTTTTTTGATGAACATCATCTAGTGGTTTTTTTTAAGAGAGTGTTATGTGCAATCTCGGTCTTCTCAGGGACACCTCATTGATGAGGACTTTCTAATAATTTATCAGGGTACTCGGGACTTTTATCAAAACACCTTTTCGTTTGAAGCACTAGTACCTCATCACCAAATCGAACGAAACCCTTTATTTCTCTCTTTCATCACCTGTTATCGAGACATTAACCTATGTCTCAGTTAGTTCTAACCAAGTGTAATAAAAAGTTATGTTTGGGATTAGATTCGATTGGTAGTAACTGACATCTTTTAGTAGTTATCGTTTATAGGTTACTGAGACTCTACATGTCTTGATCCTATGTGACCGATAAATTTGTTTTCGTGGTTCACTTTCAGAAATGGAAAAAAAATCACAAACATCATGAAAACTAACCTTATCGTGTGCAACATACACCTCCCACTCATTTTTTTCAACTACCAGACCCAAAAAATGCTTAAAACTTGTCGAATCTCTAGCCAACAACATATCGACAAACATGATTGACAAGGGCACACACTTTTTGATTGACAAACGCAATGTCCATTCAACGGATCGACTCGATTTGGTAGAAAAATCAAGTTTTCGAGAGTGGGTGCCTTAAGAGGGCATTTGAATGGGCATATGAATCGTTAGGTTGGAGGGTATTTTTGTCATTGGTTATAAAATCAATTTTAATTAAAAATGGCAGGGTGCCCTGAGAGGATATCGGGGTGCATATAACGCGACTCTTTTTAAAAGTTCCAAGTTATAACATTATTACTATGGCACCGGCGAAAGGGACTTTAGTTTTTTTTAAACATATCTCACTTTTTTTTAAAAAAAATATGAAATGACCCAACTACCCTTCACATAAAAGGGTTTTTGTGCTCCTTATACTCATCTCATCCATCCATACCCTAGTCGCACCACCGTCTTTCCCACCCTCAAATTGCACTTGCCTTCGGCACTAATCCGATGAAATATGGAAAAATCATATTGATTTGATGACGTGAATGTGATTTTTCATATCTTTTGTGTCGATTTTGGTCGGTTTTTTTGTCTTTTTAGTCGATTTTCTTGGGTTTTTTTGTCCTTTTTAGTCGGTTGAGTGTTGTTGTGTTGGATATAGGGCTTTGATTTGGAGTTTGAATATTGCATTTTGGACACAAAATGTTGACTGAATCGAGAATATCAATCGATTCCTCTCGATTTCGAGCAAAATCCAATAATTTTTCGATCATTTTCATGTATTTTTAAGAGTTTTGGAAAAAATAATTTCGTTCTCGTCACCCATGGGTTGTGGGCACACAGGATCGAGACTTCTTTGGAGGTCTCAATTGGTTCCCATCCAGACCTATGAAGAGATCTCGGTGGGAGTCGGTTGAGACTCAATTGCCTTCCACTAAGACTATGAAGAGGTCTCTGTGGGATCTAAATGAAGCTGGTCGAAACCTCTAAAAAGGTCTCGGTATGAGTCATTTGAAACTTTTTAGAGGTCTCAGTTATGTATGATCGAAACTCACAGATATGGGTGATAAGGGTATGTTTGAATAATATGGTATATTTAATAAAAAGTGGGGTACATTTAGTAAGGGTATTTTAGAATTTTTTTTTAAAAAAAATGAATTACGTTTAGCAATTAAAATTCAAAAAAATTAGGGTATGACAAGCAAATGATGTATGTTTAGCAAAAACGGAGGTATGTTTGCCGCCTATTGCTATATATGCTAGATATGATATAAATGACCCAAAATACTTCAATATTTTCTTGATCTATCTCATTAATGGCTTAATTTTTCTTTTTTTTTTTGAGCAAGCTTAATTGACTTCCCACAAGATGCCGTTCCCTACATAAACGCTCTAATTTATGTTTTCTCAAAAAAAAAAAAAAAAAACTCTCTAATTTTTGTCCCACAATTTGTATTTAATTTCTTGCTTTACTTGAAGCTGATTTTTTTTTTTTGGGTCAAATCTTTACTTGAAGCTGATAGGACACATGCCTTCCGTGCATGGTAATGAAATTAATACGTCAAAAGTATTCCGTTCATGAGTGGAGACGTGATTTGTGCTTTAAACGTTTGAAGATTGGAACCTCATGCCCTGGAATGTCAAATGAACACGTTGTAGAGACCAATGATCATCAAGGAATGCAATGGTTGGGTTTTTGTTTAATCTAAACCATTGGATATTTAGACTAATTAATTGTTTGCCGCCCATGATTCTCACAAGAGCATGCATGCATGTCTATATTGGGTTACTTTAGCATAATTTTGCAATTTTTTTTTATAAGAAAGCATGGTCCTTCAATTAATTATAATTTTAGGAAAAATTCAAAAGGGTTGACTTAGTAGTAAGGACAAAGGTCAAACATCGGGCTACTAGTGATCTTTTTTTGTAATCTCACGGGTCTTTGGACAGAGCCACTCTTTGGACACGGAGGGCCAAACTTTCTAATATAGATTAGACTTAATAAAAAAAAAATTTCCATTATATTGTCTCAATTTCATCATGTTAAGTTCAATTGTAAAGATTTTGTTCAAGACAGACTCTTAATAATTAAATTGAGTTATACTATATAATCACTACTATGTACTAATCAAATAATCATAACTATTAACTTGATCTATTACTTATCATAAAAAATTTGATTATTTAAATTTGATTATTTGACTCACTCGCTTTAATTTCATCTAATATTTAACACAAAAAAATAATAATTATACAACACAACTCACATTATTTTATATACATCAACAATAATTAATTGGTGAATGAATTAGTAAGAAAGTGCATAAAAATAGATCTTGATAGAGACATTTTGAGACAAAGTTATGATGGAGAGATAACTAGTAGGAATATATTGTAATTGAGAGAAAATTGGTAGAGATGATGAAGCATTATTGAATAAATTATTAGTTGAGGTTGTAATATTGCATGTAAAATAAAGAGAACGATATCGACGAATTAATATATGGAGCGCCTCAAACGATGTTAAGAAAGTCGATTAATTTTTTTAAGAAGTTAATTAATTAAGTACAACAATATATATATTTCATTAGATTGTTTCATTTCTTGTGTTGAGACAAGTCTATATACACATCCTAACATACATCCAACAAGGCCCACATCAATTTTGTTGCAAATGCTTTTCAAATCACATTATATTTGTTTTTGATGGGGTGTATATAGATAGAAAGAGGGGGACCAATATATTATTTTTATTTTATTTTTTAAAGGGGGTTATGAAATTAGTTAAACAAGTGTCTGGATACCTTCATAAATCTTTTTTGTAATTTTAGAAAATTAGGGAGTTTCATCTTGTTCTCTTATAAGCAGAGACAGTCCATAGGCACGAGCTTTCAAATGGACTTTTGTGTTTCAACAATAAATACTGTTCTAAATATGTCTACTTGCACAAACAAAAGTACAAATAAATAATGTTGATTGTACTATATATGCTGGTATTCTATTGTCGTGTTTGCTCATCCCTGCTACATATTTTGAATTTATTGCATGTGAGGTATGCAAGAAAGAAATTAACAACGCATAGCGTCAGAGAGTTGTCATTATTTGTTTGTACATTAAAGACTACTCTTGTAAAAATATTTCTTTTGGAAGTTCTGGAATCTGGAGATAGCATGACCAAATAAATTTGTTTTAATAAACATATGTTGTCAATTAGTTACATGGACCGAAGTGAAGCCATGATCTTTTTTTTTTTTTTTTTTTCCAGAAACAGTGTTATGTATTCCATAAGTTGAGCAGAAATCATGGGTTGGGTTCTCCCAAATACAATTTGGTTACTCTGTAAGAGCAAGCCGCGCTAATGAATGAGCAATAAGATTCAACTTCCTAGAGATATAACAGAAATCAAAGGGATCCCGGTCCCTGACAAGATACTTTAGAGCATCTCCAATGGGGCTGTGGATTGGGGTGGATGTGTGTCCACATAGGATTGAATAGACATTGGAGTAAAAAAATTGTCTTCAATGGGAATATGGATTGGCACTGTGTGGGTGATGTGGCATAGACACTGTCTACCGCACCTTCTACATCTAGAGGGTGCGATAGACACTGTCCACAATGCCACATCATCTTATAAAACCGAAATAATAAAACAAAAAAAAGCCCATGCGTATAAACAGAAAAACTGAAAAACTTTAAAAGCCTACATAATAGGAAAAACAAATAAAAATTGCCTAAAAGCAAGAGAAAGAAAAAAAAATGTCTAAAAAAAAGGAAAGTACACATTATCGATTGGAGAAGGTTTTCACTCTTCAATGTGTATTTACACAATGTAATGTGCACATCCCCTCAAAATTGATGATGTGACGGTAATCCACAGTTTCAATCCACATTTATCATTGGAGATGCTCTTACATCAAAAACTAATGGATCAATCTCAGCGCATGACAAGTAAGGGTTGTTGATGGCTTCGATGACTAACTTCTCATCTGAGCAGAGCTTCTTCAATTCCTTGCAGTCTAGGCATCTTTGCAGTGCAAGCAAAATTGCCCATCCCTCGGCAATCTCTATTAGATTACAAGAGAACCAACCAACATCAATAGGCCTTCATTCTAAAACCACGGGATTTTTCATACAACATCATGACTACTCAAATCGAAAACACATTTTTTTGTTGGATAAGAAAGAAGTCGACTTGCCACAATCGGAACTCGAACCCCACCCACTTACAACAATACCAAAAATACCATATGCCAAACAATTCGCAGCCTAAAAACTACTTGGTGCTGTTGCATCAATTATTGATAATCCTTGGTCTATTTTTTTTTTTTTTTTCAAAGCCTCACTTAGTCTATTTCATCGTTCATATATAACTCCCCTTATATTTTTCCTCCAAAGATTGATAATTAAAGTGAACGTATGATGCAAGTAATTAGCTATATTCATCTTGAAGGAAATCGGAATGTTGACTTGATGGTGAACTTTGCTGGTCAGCATGCAATTAGTCAGATATTGAAATTTGTCCTCACAACTCTCACAATTCTAGAAGAGGACGCTCGTGGGGATAGTCTTCCCTAGCTAGAGTGTATTCCCTACAATTTGTGGTTTTTCTCCTCTGAGTTCTAAAGCCCCTACTAATAAAAATTAAAAGTGCATGTATGATGACCATCTTATTAATTATGTAAGCAGTGTGTGCATAGAACCTCTCTCAATTGCAACTCTACGGGATGTTTTAGTGAAGAGCCAATTGCCTGAAAAAGTCAAATTTAAAAAAGGTCAATCCTATTACAAAATTATCTTATGCTTTTCATTGTGATTAATGCACCTCACTACACTTTTCTCTTATTTTATATACCCCATCATCATCCCTACACACACTCTTCTTGTAATTTGATAGGTATTATTGAGTGGTCCGGCCTCGCACGTCCGAATCTCTTGATGAAGAGTCGATCAAAGCCCACTAAACCTCTAGTTGGAGAGTCGGTCACATCCTGTCGAAACTTTAATTGAAGAGTCGGTCAAAACCTACTAAACCTTTAAATCAATAGTTGTCAACTAAATCTCACCAAAGAAGTTCGGTTGAACAACACCGAACCTAGAGGATAAGTCTTGGTCATATGTTGCCGAACCTAAAATAGATCGATATTTCGACCAAAGTTTTAGAGTAAGGTGTTTCGGTTTGGATGAAGAGTTATTTTGGCAAAAATATGGGTGCACTTAGAAATTAAAATTTAAATTTGGAGTGCCACGCATAATCAGGTGCACTCAGTAAACGGTGGAATGCTATTAGTCTGAATAATGCTACTACTCTCTCTCGTTCCATATTATCTATCACATTGACTTGTGCACAAGAATTAAGGTGAAGATTAATTACAATTAAATTTTATGACAAATACTAAATTACCCTCCCATATGTGTTAAAAAGAGTAATTGATGTTGTCATTAATTAAATAGAATAGGGTTAAAATTGGAAATATAACATTTAATGCTTCTTTGATTTTCTATTGTGACATATATTATGGAACAAAAAAAACTCCACTTAATGAACAGATAATATGAAACGGAATGAATAGTATATAAATATATTCCATTATTAATGCACAAGCCATGACATTTAATAAGCTTGCTGAATATGTTTAAAAATGAATATGTATAACGTAAAGAGTAGTGCTATTTGGACTCATGAGTAGGGAGGGGTTTTTTGAAATTTTTTTATTTCAAAGTCATCCTCAAGCAATCAATGACTTTAAAATAACTTGTAACACTCTTTTGATATTTGCAAAAAATTTAAAAACTTCCTTTGAGTTCGAACTTTTAGAGTTCAAATAGATTAGTAATGCTAGTTTGAACTCATGAGTCTAGACTCTTAAGGGATCTTAAGAGATTTTTTGAAATTTTTTTAATTTTAAAGTCATTCTCAAGCAATCAATGAACACATAATCATAAACAATAATCATGAGTCAAGGATTAGTTTTGTATTTTCCATCGTCAACGGCACAAATGCACACATAATCATGACCAATAATTCACAAAAAATGTTTACGTGTATACTTTGGGTTTCGTATACTTTGAGAGATGGATTTGGACATTAAGTAGTTGACTTTCTTTTTTGTGAGAGTGAATTATTGTTCATGATTATGTATTTAATGAAACGGCGGAGGGCGAAGGAGACCGTAACCAGTTCGTGAGATGGAGGCGAGGGTGGGATGCATTAGTGTAGTTGTGAGTTATGTATTTAAAAAAATGATAAAATGATTCACTGTTAACACATGCATTTAAGCGCAAAGTTGATGTGAAAAGGGAATGAGTCGATAAGTAAAATATTTTACTAATTTTGTCCTCATCTTCTTCCTCACCTCCTCCTTCAACACTAACCCATCTTCTTCTTCACATCCACTGCACACCTTCGTCTGCCCACCGCCGATCTTTCTCTTGTTCCTCACATCCATCATTTGTGTGTTGAATGTATGTGTTAAAAATGAGTCATTTTATCATTTTTCATATATTTAAGGACATTTTTGGGATTGTTATATTATTGTTGGATGAATTTATAGGATTTTAAAAATTAGTTCTACGTGTGGTCAAATTAAATTGGGTGGCTTAGAGGGGACTGAATAGGTTGAAATAACAACCATTTTCCTTATGACCATGGTGTTCAAATCGCCTCGATCTCTCAATTAATGTCCAGTTCCTCGCCTTGGCCAAGGCAATTCAATGAAAAAGAATTTTATGTTTTGAGTTTTTTTTTTTAAATAGAGAGAAAAAAATCTTTTAGTTCAATAAAAAAATGTTCATATTGTCAAAGTCTCTATATTGAGAGGTAAACACATCACTTGTCAAAAAAATAAGATATCAAAAGATCGTGGTTCAATTCCTACTGAAGTTAAAATAAATAAAAATAAAAGTTTATATTATGTTTTAAGTTTATTTATTCCAAAAGGCCCTCGCAATTCCACCAAGTCCTAGGCCTCGTTTGGTTCATTTTACTAACTTCAAGATAAATTTTCTTTTAGATAAGTTTAACTTCTTGAAAATTAACCATTATGAAAATTGTACTTTTCACAGTTAGTTCAACTTCGAACTTCCTAAGAAGTTTCACATTTTAAAAACTGTAAAATAATATAATTGACATAAATGTTCTTTTACACAGTTTTTGAGGAGAGAGATAAGGGAAGAAGAGAGTGAGCATTAAATGAAGATAAAAATATTCATTCCCACTAAAGAAGATAACTTTGATCCATCAAATTTGGTTAAAACTTTTGAGTATCTTCTTGGACTCTATCCGAAAAGTTTTTTGAAAATTTTTTATTTCAAAGTCATCAAAATCAATGACTTTTAAAAAACACTATTCAATATTTACAAAAATCTCAAAAACCCCCTTTAAGTGGATTTTAAAATTTTTTTTGAAAACTTTTTTAAAAATGTTATTTTTTTACTTCTTTTATTTCACGGTCAACTCTCTTTGTTTATAGTATCTAATGTAGTGCTCCCTCCCTTTCATCTAATGAAATGCTCCCTCCCTTTCACAATGATATAGTTAATGTATGTCACTATCTATCACAATTTAGCGATTTTAAAAATATGTCTCATTAAGAAATTAAAAAATGTATTAAATATTTTTGCCGATTTTAACCTTAATCAATTTAATTACTGATATTTCTGACGTGAATACAAAGACATGAATAAAATAATTTATGTAAGGCGAACCAAAAAAAACGTTGAACTGGTTAACCAAAAAAAACGTTGAACTGGTTAAGGACTTGGCATACTTGGGATGAAGATGGCTGGAATTGGGACATCATCTTCATACCCATATCCACTTAAAAATTCATTCATTCATTCTCATACCTATCTATATTCTTTGTGGAGATGGAGAATACTCATGGAGAAAGTTTTTTTCCATTTCATTTTCCATTTAATGGGGGATCATCTCTCGAGATTTTATATGAAAATTTTTATCTTCGGGGATGAAATCTTCAAAAAAGTTTTTTTCCATTTCATTTTCCATTGGGGGTCCTCGCAGAGATTTTTATGAAGATTTTTAAGGGGAAATTGTTTTTCCAATTTATTCTTTATTGGGGATCCTTGCGGAGATTTTTATGAGAATTTTTGCAAGGGTGGGAAATCACCATGGGAAAATATTTTTTTCTTTTTTTTTTTACTTCAGTGAGAATCAAACCACGATATCCCGAAATCTTACCTTTATGATAAGTGATGTATTTACCTTTCATTTGAGAGGCTTTGATATTTCTCCTTCTTAATTTTCCTCAAAAAAAGGATTATAAAAAAATAAGTGTCAAAGATACATACATAACACAATTGTTGGAATTTCAACAAAAATTAAGTATCAACATATCATGCAATGAAAGTTCTAACTTTTAAGTGCCAACACTTATAAATATAATAAGTGTTTCGGTGTGAAAACTATGTAATATTATATTATATTATAATATAAATATCATATGGTGTATATAAAAATAATAAATATTATATGGTGGATAAATTGATATATAGGTATCTTTGTGGGTATCCTCGTGGGGATTACCAATGGAAATCTTCGTAGATATATTTTATTACTCATCCCCGTATTCATATCCATGTAGGTGTCAAGTTTTGTGTCCATCCTCACCCTCATATACATTTAAAATCTCATACTCGTACCTGTTAAGATAAATTCTCCACCCGTGGGGATTACCCTACCCATTTGCATCTCTAAGCACATCCCTCTTTTTTTTTAAAAAAAAAGAAATTAAAATCAGTCCTACACCAAATAAGTGAAACTTTGAAATGAAGTCTATAAGTGATGATTAGTTCAATTTTTATCATATAAGGCTCAATCCAAGTTGAAAGAATGTGGTGACTAATTTTATGTATTAGCTACAAATGTGAAAGTGTCTTATCAAAAAAAGAAAAACAAGTGTGAAAGTGGAGCTCTCTCCAAAATGTCAAGGCAAGATAAATGTCCACTCCACACTTATAATAAGCCTTATTTTTCTTTTTAAGTAGTTGATGTGGGGGTGGCCGCCAAATCCTAAATCCCAATTTTTTCTCTTTTGATTATCTTTGTGATTCTTTCATGAACCACCGTAATCTTCTATCTAATCAACGGTGGTTCCAGTAAGAGTGTTTACTACATGTATTTTCTTCAATAAAACACATTTATTTAGATCTTAGAGTTTCAATTATGCAGTGATTGTCTAATTCATCATTAACGCCACTACTTGCTCCTCTTCCATGTGTATATCTATCATCATTCAAGTTCATCTCCACTTCTATTACTCTTGCATGGATTTGCGATTACAGTTGTTGGTTTGATAGTTTTATTAGGTTATCTTTTTCAATAAGTATTTATCTTCCAATGTTGGAAGTTTGTGTTTGTCTTTCTTTGTTATAAGTTTTTATTTGTCTTCCATTGTTGGAAGTTTTATTTTTCGTTTTGGTTTTAGTATATTTGTGTATTGTTGTGTTCTAGACATTTTCAAAAGAACATTTACTAATTGTCAAATTGTTCTATTGTTGCAATCGCAATTTTTCAAGATCAACTCTATGCAGTTTAATGTTATGATGAACAATTAAGATTAGCGAATCAATGCGTTTTTATCAAGGTAATTGATTATATGTCTCATCTTGTTCTACCGAATGTATTGAAATATCATGATTATTGAAATTTCTATTTTACTTCAAAAAAATGGTAGTCGATGTGGGACTATCCAATATCTCTAACACTCCCCCCTCAAGTCCTAGTACTAAGACTTGATCACGGTACATCAATCAACCATTTTCGTTGGATGTCTAAAAGGCTCTTGGATAATGAGCAATTAAGCCAACCATCAGCTCTGATACCATGTTCAATTTTTATTATATAAAACCCAATCCAATGTGAGAAGAGTGTGATGACTAGTTTTGTGTATAGGCTACAAGTGTGAAAGTAGAGTTCACTCCAAAATGTCAAGGCAAGATAAAATATCTACTCCATATTGGAACAAGCAATCTAAATTATCACAAATCTGAACATGACATACATCATAATAAACGAAAATAAGAACTAGTCATGTTGTTCTAATACAGAGGCAATAATAAGTAAATCACACAAATAAATTTTACCACAGGCTTGCAATATGTAATGTCCTAAGATAGATATTTTTTTCTCTAATTCGGTGTAGAATTATGTTAAGAGTTATGTCCCCAGGATAAAACTGGTTAAACTTTGATTAATACACCAATAAAAAACTTTCAAAACAACATCAATACAATCTCTCTCAATCCACCAAAAATATATGTATTGTTGTTTCGAAAATTTGTATTTTTCTATGTTCTAGGACTCTACATTTATAGAAAATTTTCTTTAACTACCTCAACAATTATTAACTTTATCTAATTTGAATTAAAGCACTCTAAGTGGACTTACCCAGTTTAATTAATTGTCTTTAAGTGGACAGTTGTCCAAGTGGACCATTATTAATCTAATTCAAAATCCATATCTATTAGTGTTTTAAAAAACAAACAATAAGGAGGTGTGTCGAAGAAACATTTGAAGTAACAAACCAAACTTTTCTCTCTATGTGGGACTAAAGATTTGTTGTTACTTTTACAATACAAACTTATAAACTATGTTCAACACTCCACACTTATAAGCTTTTTTTTTTTAGTAGTCGATGTGGGATGACTATCCCAACTCCCAACATCTCCCTTAATTTTAATCAACCAGCATCGCTTGGTGAAAAATTAACATAATATGTTTATTCAAGATCTTAACACGAAGAAAAAATTTCCATTTGTGTGTTCGCGAAATGTAGTTGAACATGCGCCGCAATCTTCCCTGTTTCTAAGTTGTTTGTTTTGGAATCTATTTTTGAGTTCTTAATTTCCTGGCATATGCCGCGTTTATGGAAAGAGTATGAAACGGGAAAATGATAAAATAACTCACTTTTAACATACACTTTGGGGGCACATATTATTTTTAATTATTTATGACTTTTTTTTATTATCTCCTTATATATGACCTCCACATCTAACAAAAACACTTTAAAACTAAAAATTAAATGTGCATTGAAATATATGCTAGATTAACATTTATGGTGGGGAGCATCGACACTAAATGGTGACAGATGATTGAGGATCGGACGGTTTGAAGTTGGAGTCAATGGGATTGATGGCTTTTGTTAAAAGTCAACAGTGAAAAAGGACAAAATGGGAAATTCGACTCTTCCGGTCCTTAGCGTCCATCCGAGACGACGTCGTCCTCGGTCCCGTCCCAATGGTCCCATCATGCATCGCTTCAGTAGTTTGACTACTAAAGCTAGCCCCCAAGCCTGGAGTAACGAATCTCTATTTCTCGGTCTCTATTTCTCTCTTTCTCACTATTTTCTTTTTTTTTTTTTTCGGATAGATGAAAAAAGAATTTTGTGACCACTAAAAGGAAAATGACTCGGTAAAACAATGCATTTGAATTAATCCAAAAAAAAAAACAATGAATTTGAAGCCTGGAAGGCCACCATTGACGTCACGAAATTGTTGAAGGTTTTTTTTTTTTTTTTCATCCTAAAACGTATATGGTGAGATAGATACATTATATATAAAACATTATTTGCTAAAAGATAAAGTTTAAGATGTCATTTAAAAATAAAAAATTCCCTCTCTCTTAAAATATTTTTCATATTCAAAATTCAAGAAGTTTAGTGTTTGAAAGTTATAAATTATAAGTGTAACTCTCTTAGTCAAATTTGTAACTTAATTAGCTGAGGTAATAAACAACTTAAATGGTTCCTGATTCTATCGAGAATCGAAATTAAGCTTGAAGGTAATCGATATATATTAGGAGAGAAATCGACAATCTGCTGGATGGGAGGTTTCATCCGGCCATTCATGAATCCTAAACCACAAGCATTCATTCACGCAACTTCCAATTGAGTTTTGAAATTTTATCTAATAAAAGTTGATTTCTAAACTTTTATTTTTTCTTATTGATGCTCTTGAACTAATATTTTCTCTTTAACGTTGAAGATGAAATCAGTGTATAATTTTAAGTTGTCGGCATCACTAGCTAGTTTGTCTCCCGTTGCAGAAACTTTGATTTTATCTTCCTTTGAAGGAAGCTTTGTTTTTACCTTCCTTCTTATAAGTTTTGTTTTTTCGTTATGTGGTTCTAATAGTGTTTGTGTAATGTCATGTGTTTTAGATGTTTGTAGAGATAAGTTCATGATTGTCATATTATTTCAATTTTACATTCGCATTTACAACAAAATGGATACCAATTCTTTTGAACAAATAAGATTAGTGAATCAATGTATTTTTATTGGGCAATTGATTCTATGTTTGGTCTCGTATCAAGCTATTGATAATTAATAAAAGGTAGCGCTAAACGGACCCCGCTAATTGCTCTACATACGTCAATTTTGAATTATTACTTCATGTACTTTACTTAGTGTACTCCACTTTTTTTTTTAAAAAAAATTCAAAAATATCCTTACTTACTGTACCCCACTTTTTTACTTTGAGTACCCCATCACTCTCACCCCTCACCCTCACCCTAATACCCTTTGCTTATTGTACCTCACTTTTTTACTTTGTATACCTCATCACCCTCACCCTTACCCCAATAACCTTGCATACTGTAACCCATTTTTTTACTTCGTGTACCCCATCACCCTCACCCCAATACCCTTGCACGCGGTGTCAGACAAACATACCCGACCCTTTAAAGTGATGTCGGATGAACCACACTAACACCTCTAAAGAGGTTTCATTTGACTCCAATCGATAATGCGAAAATAACTTGTTTCAGTGGTGATGGAGGGATCTAACCGAAATCTTTTAGAGGTGTCGACTTGATTCTTCCGACACCTCTTTAGATGTGTCAACTTTGTTAGTCTAAAACCACGAACGACTAGAAAGATAAAAAAAAACTTCAAAACTCTCGAAAAATACATAAAAATGACCAAAAAAAATAGTAGGAGTTTGCTCAAAATCACTTAATATTTTCAATTTCATCGAAACTTTATACTCAAAATGCAAGATTCAAGCCTCAAATCAAAGCCTTAAATCCAAAACAAATTCATAAAACAAAACGACTCAAAAAAGAAAAAAAATCCAAAAATAAATTGCGAAATCAACACTAAAATAGATGAATGCACTCACGTTGTTGAATCCATGTGGTTTTGCTTGATTTCGTCAATTTGACCGATTTTTGATGAGTGCGATTTGAGAGAGGTGATTTGGGTACAAGGTGAGTAGGGTTAGTGGGGTATGGTGAGTAAAAACCATTTTATATGAAAGTAGTTGAATAATTTCATAAAATTGGGGTTCGTTTAGTAATTAGTGGGGTATAGTGTGTAAAAACCCTTTTATATGGATGAGTAGTTGAGTAATTTTACAAAATTGTGGTATGTTTAGTAATTAGTGGGGTATGGTGAGTAAAAACCGTTTTATATGGAGGGATTTCACAATAGACTTGGGTATGTGAGCAATTTGCGAGGTTTATTTAGCCGCTCCCTTATTTTATTGAGAAAACACATTTGCGTTGTGTTCAATGTACATGTATGCGCGTACCAATATTTTTAATTGAGGTTCAAAATTCTAATTTTTTCCGTGAACCCACTTCCTACCGAGTTTGGGGATTTCCAAATCGAAGTTGAAGAGGGAATGACTAGAATATTTTTTGCATAATTTGGGTAAAATAGTACTTCCTCCGCTTCATATTATCTGTCACGTTAGGGCTCTTTTTTTGTTCCATAATATGTCACTTTAGGAAATCAAGAAAACATTAAATATTTTATTTTCAATTTTAACCCATTCTATTTAGTTAATGACACCTCTAATTATTTTTTTTATACAATACATATATTAAATGAAATCATTGGAAGGGTAATACAATCTTGTTATAAAATTTTAATTTAAATTAATTATCACCTTAATTTTGGTGCACAAGTATGCTTGTGCAAAGTGGGGGCCAGTATCTTCAAGGGCTAGGAGTGTGATTATTCCAAAGTATGCTTGTGGAGGAAAGTGGGGGCCAGTAGCTTCAAGAGCTAGGACTATGACTATACCAAAGTAGACTATCCCATGATTATTCCGCCTATGGTAAAAACCGGACTCCCTGATTTCAAAGTCGGACACTTGAATATGAGTGCAATCCTCCCCATCCCACGCTCCCACTTCCTCCTCGTGATACGCATACGTGCCGTTTACTGCAGGTCTACTCCAACTATATAAATCCCGAACTTGTTTGGTCTCCTCCTCAACCTCAGAACACAACGCACTCACACGCTTAGAGTTTTGAGAGACACAGAAATGGGGAGCGAATGCAATGAAACCTCAGAGAAGCCCTCGAAGATTCCGAAGATCAACTTCACCAAGCTCTTCATCAATGGAGATTTCGTTGATGCTGTTTCAGGTACACATCTCTTTAATTACTTTTAAATTTTTGTGCTATAGACCAACTTCTGAAATATTTACAAAAACAACAACAACATAATCATAATATCTCAAAAATTAGATGGGGTCGACTACATGAATCAACATAGCCTGACATTCTAACATTTGGAATTTTCAAATTTCAAAAAATTAATTTACATGTACTCTGTTGGTTGATTTGGTGCGTAACTTGTCCATTGTTTTGTTGTGTTACGATTTCCCTATTTGGCGTCGCCTATGTTTGTGCAAGTTAGTTCTTCTTCAGTTCTTCTTCTTCCTAATTATGCCTTTCGGTCTGGACCGTACGCGTGTCTCTTCTATTATCTTCAGATGATTCACTTAATTAACACCCACCCCCTCATTAAATGAAATGATTTTTTTTTTTAATTATTCAATGCATTTTGGAAAGAAATGTATCAACTGAGTGTATGAGTCTAGTGAAGGAAAAATCACCATCCACGGATCTGACTTAGGATATTATTAAAAAATTAATCAATTCAGAACAAATACTGACTATATAAATTCATCAAATTACATTTTTTTATAAGAACAATAAATTACATGATTTTTCTAAAAATATTACCTGTTGATGTCGAGGATTGAAATAAGCTTAATTAATTGATCACGTATTTTATTTTTTATAAAGAAATTAAATTTACGTTTTTTTTTTCTTTTTTAACATTAAGAAATTAAATTTACATTTTTTTTTTGACAAACAAGAAATTAAATTTACATTAAAACAAAAAAATGGGCTTAGCTCTTGAGTTTGACCTTTAGATGTGGGGTTCCTTTCAAATCTTTGAGGGAGAGCTTTATCGCCGCTTAATAGTCTTGCTCGACTTGAGCCTAGAGTTTTTGGTGTAGTTGGGCATCGGATACTGAGTGGTTTAGACTAATTAAAAAAAAAGACACTCCGTTTATAAGTAGGTCTAACCTTGGTGTAAATTATAAAAGCTTATACACAACAACTTCAAATCGTCTAAACCTTCCTCGTGATAAATTAAGTGGGCCTTTCACTAATGGAAAATGATAATTTAACACACTTTTCACGTACACTCGATGTTTAAATTTTGTTTTTTTAACTATTTATAGTATTTTGTTAGTTGTGGGCCCACGCATTGAGAGATAAAAAAGAGTTATAAATGGCTAAAAAATAAAGTGTGCGTCTCAAGTATGCGCTTCAAGTGTGCGTTAAAGTGTGTTAGATTATCATTTTCCTTAATTAATAATAGGGACTCCGTGTCGATTGGGCCTTCAATTAATGATTAACTAAGTGGCCTAGCCCACGAGTCGGCCAGTCTCAATGACATTTAATGTTTTTTGTGATCTTATAGTCCCTGGGTTCCACTACTTGCCTCACATGTTCGTCTTACATTATTATTATTATTATTATTATTATTATTATTATTTAAAAAAACTATGTATTACATTATGTTAATTGAGCATGCTTAATTTCTTTTTCTTTTTTCTTTTGTAGATGGCTTAATTTCTTTTTGGTCCAGGGCATTCTTTTTTTAGGGAAGGCATTCATGTTATTATTATTATTTTTAAATGATTATCATTATAACTTTTATAATATTGTTAAAATTATTTAATGATATAATAAAGAATGGTAGCTAGTATTTTGAACCAACAAAAAGTTGGTTGAACAGTAACTAGTAAGAGACTCAATTCTCGACTTCGAGACTAATGAATAGAGAAAACGAGTTGGGAGGGTTGCCCCTGAATGGAGCCCAACAATGGCTATGCATAGATTAGTCAGTGAGGTTAGTGTCAAACACTTCTTGAGAACCCATAAAAAGAGAATATTATTTAGAGTTTATTTACTCATTGTTGCTATGTTGAACTCATTGTTTTTGTATAATCTTTTTCGACTCATTTACTTTTTTTTGAAGAAAAATAGAAGTTTCATTAATCATTAATAACTCACAGGATAGGACCAAACTTAGAATAAAAAAATACGTTGATTCACTAATCCTATTTGTTCAAAAGAGCTGCTATTACTTTGGTTGTGAATGCGATTATTAAATTGAAACAATTTGACTATCATGGGTTGCTCTCTACAATGTTAAAACACATTACAATATACAAACACCTGCTAGAACTACATAACAATAACAAAACTTTCTGACAAGGAAGAAGACAAAATCAAGATCTCCAACAAAAGAAAGACAAACTACCTAATAAAAAAACTAAAATTAAGGATCAACCAATCACCGCACGAATCAAAAAACGAGTGTTGAGAAGAAGTACCACAACAAAAAGATCTAATCTTCACATAAATGCAGTCTCGTGTAGTAAGTGTATGTTACCAAGCATGTACTTGACAAGTCTTGCCTTATATTGACATTTTCTTTATATGCATTTGTGTTCTTCCTTGCGCCATGCATCTTCCTTTAGAATCTAAAGAAAACTTTGATGAACAAAATTACTCGGCAAAGTGTTTGGAGTAGTATACAAAATAACCAAACGTGTCTAACATTTGTTAGCCCTTTTTTACTTTGCTTTGATTAATTCCTTTCAACTTAGTTATAAGTTCAAACTCTATATTTTAAAGAGAAATTAAAAAAATGTAATTAACTACCAAGTATATAACTAATGACCTTGGCCTAAATTATAGTTAAGGTGCTCTTTTCCTTACTGCTGCACCGTGCTCCACACCCCTTGACGCGGAGTGGCATACTTTTGATACATATGCATCACACATCAAAATATGTGGGTATATGTCGGCATGTCGCATTGCACACTCAAAGGACTTCAGCAATTTTTTACCAAATTTGTGTATCAAAATTATGTTTGTCTTTTT
This sequence comes from Stephania japonica, assembly GCA_039657345.1. Taxonomy (NCBI): domain Eukaryota; kingdom Viridiplantae; phylum Streptophyta; class Magnoliopsida; order Ranunculales; family Menispermaceae; genus Stephania; species Stephania japonica. The sequence continues at coordinate 13,970,841 of CM077563.1, read as the reverse complement.
CTGCGTCGCAAATGTACGTAGCTTTACTTTCCAAAATCTGTCTTCTCTGTGCAGCATTGATGTGAAGGAGCCCGTTCTAGACAGTTCTGCAGTTGATTGTCGTGGTCTAAACTTTGGACTATTATTTGTAACGTGGTCCATGAGTTCATGAGTTGTGCTGTCCATGAATCATGACAGATTGACAGATCACTTCAATTTTGAATCGTCGTATTTGAACCACTTTGATTTTTTTGATTCATGATTTTGACTAAATTGGAAGAAAAACATTGACTAGAGCTCATCTATACTGTTTTCTTATGTATTAGCAACCAATTAGTTCAGTTAATTACTTCTTAATTCCATGGGACTCTTTCTTTGTTATTATGATATCCTTTAGTTATGGACTTACTATGGTAAAAACAACAATGTATGAGTATGTGAACCGCTTTGATTTTGATTTATGATTTTCACCAAATTGGAAGAAAAACATTGACCAGAGCTCATCTAAACTGTTTTATTATGTATTAGCAACCAATTAGTGTAGTTAATTACTTAATTCCATTTGTGTTCTTTCTTTGTTATTATGATATCCTTTTGTTATGGACTTACTATGGTAAAAACAACAATGTATGTGTATGTGCATCAGAATGCTAAGAAAGGCTTTTACTAACTATAGGCAAAATAACTTTCTCATAATAAACCCATCAAGAGGCCAAGTTATTCGTAAGGAGTTGTTTTTCGCGCAAACTCATCGTAGAGTGGTAGATAGTAGTTTCTATGCAATAAATTTGTTAATGATAAAATGCATCTTCATGCAGTGCAGAGATCTGATATTTAGTCAATCAGGATGATGTTTGCAAGTGCTAAAACCGATACGAAATGCTTGAAATGAAGTATTACTAACTTTGCTATAGCAAATTGTTCTTTCTTTTCCCATTCAATATCCCAGTATTTTCCTTTCCTATAAGACTCTGGATTATAAATAAATTTAACTGGCATTTCTTAGGAACCACGGGTAATATTGCGAATAAATTTGATCTATTATATATGAATATCCCCTTCTTAGCAATGTGAAGATGATCTTCATTAAGTTTGGTGAATGCATCATCTGAATTGCGCTAATAGTCGGTCTATATACAATTTTGTTTCTAAATTCATTACTCTCGTGTCCTAAACCAGGAAAAACATTTGACACTATCGATCCAAGAACCGGAGAAGTGATAGCTAGAATTGCTGAAGGAGACAAAGAAGATATCGAATTAGCTGTCAAAGCTGCTCGAAATGCATTTGACCATGGGAAGTGGCCTCGAATGTCTGGCTCGGTAAGTCCCTTTTCTCATCATCATTCACTGATGTCTTTTTCATCACTAAAGTTTATCTGCTTATACTATTAGCCTGCCACTGGTCTCTGAAATACACTCATTTCCTTCATCATGTTTATCTCGTAGCTCTGCGTTGCATGGAAATTATATGCTAACTATTCTCTAACATTTATGAAATTTATTAACTTGAAAGAGTTTGTATCTTAACTTTTGTAGTCCCATGTTTATGAAATTTATTAACTTGAAAGAGTTAGTATCTTAACATTTTCAGGAGAGGGGAAGAATAATGATGAGATTTGCAGATCTAATTGATGAACATGTGGATGAATTGGCTGGCTTAGATGCGATCGATGCAGGGAAGCTGTTCATCCCGTTAAAGTTGGGAGAAATTCCAGCTGTCGCAGAACTTTTCCGCTATTTCGCTGGAGCTGCTGATAAAATACATGGGGAAACACTAAAGATGTCTAGAGAACTTCAGGGGTACACTTTGCTCGAGCCAATTGGTGTCGCCGGACTCATCATTCCATGGAACTTTCCCAGCACAATGTTCTCCCTAAAAGTTGCACCTGCCTTGGCTGCTGGGTGTACCATGATAGTGAAGCCAGCAGAACAAACGCCCCTCTCCGCTCTCTACTATGCGCATCTCGCTAAGCTGGTTTTAATTCAATCACATTACCATTTTTTCAAATGAGTAGGTTCATACAAGTTTTCTAGGAAGATTATATCCTTTTTGTTTCTAATTAGTTTTCCTATCTTAAACCAGGCTGGTATCCCTGATGGAGTTGTTAATGTAGTCACTGGATTTGGCCACACGGCTGGCGCTGCCATCAGCTCTCATATGGACATTGATAAAGTAATTGTCTCGCGCCTTTGTTCTATTCAACCGATCTCCCTACTTCAACTTGATATTTAACTATAATTCCTTTCCCTCGGTTTCTCCAGGTTAGTTTTACAGGGTCTACAGAAGTTGGTCGACTAATAATGCAGGCTGCCGCAACAAGCAACTTAAAACACATCTCACTTGAATTGGGTGGGAAGTCGCCATTCATGATTTTTGATGATGCGGATGTAAACACCGCAGTCGATCTTGCGCTTAGTGCCGTGTTTTACAACAAGGCAAAGAATTATCCAATTTTCTTGTTCCTTACTAAGTTACCATCAGTTTCTAAGTATTAACATCAGTAATTGGATGGATCTACAGGGCGAGATATGCGTTGCTGGATCTAGAGTTTTCGTGCAAGAAGGAATTTACGATGAATTTGTAAAGGAGGCTGTGAAAAGGGCCAAGGCTTGGATAGTTGGAGATCCATTTGATTCTCATGTTCATCAAGGACCCCAGGTACCACTTTAGTATTCTGTCATAAACTTATTTATGTTACATTGGCATATTGAACAAAACATAAAGGTTTCTTCCCAATCCTCTGTTGGGCCCCATCCACACTGAGTGCGCGAGCACGTGGATCTCTGTTAGTACCAATATTGTCTCTAACTTAACCACCTCAACATTAGGTGTGGGGTTTTACTTCAAAAGGCCTCGGTACTATGAGATGGAACATCCACTCTTATGAACTTCTTCAATAAGCCATAGATAACCAATGTGGGACTAAACTTTTCGGTCCACACAAGCCAACAATCTCCACCTTGGACCGAAATCCATCCAAGATGGGCACACCGCATGATCCGTCGTCACTACCACCTCGAGGGAGAGCAACTCGAGGCACACATGCGACCACCAACAGACATGCTTTGTCCTAGCCGCACCATCGGCTCTGATACCACTTGTTGGGGTTCCATTCGAGCGTGCATTAAACTGTATACACTCACATTTGAAACATATACACTAATATTGAAACAAAATACAGTTGAGGCTAATTTGCTGGATGCTTCTATTAATCCTTAACAAGCAGTTATCAAATCAAATGTTTAACGGATTTACGTGTCCTGGACAGGTGGATAAGAAGCAATTTGAGAGGATCCTGTATTACATTGAACAAGGCAAGAAAGAAGGGGCAACCCTACTAACAGGAGGCAATGCTTGCGGGGAGAAGGGATACTATATTGAACCGACGATCTTTGCAGATGTCAAGGTATGTATCTATAGATCGCTTCAATTTGAATATGTGACCCTCATACACAACTCTCATGTATATACCACTCGCTTATGGTGCTGCCCCGTGAATTTAAAATATTTTGTGTTTGGCAGGATGATATGGTTATTGCCAATGAAGAAATATTTGGGCCAGTGATGTCTCTCATGAAGTTCAAGTAAGTTCAAAGTTTCCTGCCCCTTTTTCTTGTTTCATTAACTTCAGGACTTCCCTCATCAAAAGCAATAGTGTTTAGTCATTTTAGACAATTGTTTGGCTTCTTTGATTGATTCAGAACCTTTAACTACTGTACTGGTATGATATTATTAACCAGCAGTTGGTCTCTTGTGATTGTAGGACTGTGGATGAGGTGATTGAGAGAGCCAACAATACAATATATGGTTTGGCATGTGGAATTGTAACAAATGACTTAAACTTATCGAATAGAGTGTCGAGATCGATCCGAGCTGGTGTCATTTGGATCAACTGTTACTTCGCTTTTGATAAAGATTGCCCTTATGGTGGGTACAAGATGAGTGGATTTGGAAGGGACAATGGACTTAATGCCCTCCACAAGTATCTTCAAGTCAAGTCTGTGGTCACTCCCATTTACAATTCTCCTTGGCTGTAATTTATGAACTTCACACCTTATGCTATATATGCAATATACAGTAATATATGGAGATCGATCTTCATTTATTGGGAAAAAATAGTAAAAAAATAAGTAACATTGTTTTGATACATACATTTGCTACGGTTGTTATTGTCTTAATGATGATTTTGCATCGAGATGTATGCGCACACATATTGATCTGTCCAAAAGGACTCAAACAATTGCAGGGAAATGTACAAGTAATATGCTACGTTAATGTAATTGAATTTGTATTAAGGGTTTAAAGTAAACTGGATCTGGGCAATGTACACTTGTACGAATTTAACATCATCGTTTATATTAAGGGTGGCTGGACTTGTCAAACATTGACACTCCCTACCCAAGCTTACTAGAATCGCGAATCGGAAGCGATTTCTCGAGGGCTTTAATGAATTGAATTAGGATTCGAATCGACGAATCGTAAGATTCACAATAACTTAGTGAATCGAATATTTCTAATGTTCATTTCTTTCTTTCTTTTATTTATAATTTTAATGTTAACAAAATAAACTAGTTTTTAGGTTCATATCAAATTATCCCCCTACAATAGAAAAAAATCCAGTCAATTAATCATGTAGAAACTTGGAGCACCATAGAATAGGGGAAACGTTTGAGTTTCGATAGTTTTAGGGCTTGAAATGAGTAAATTTGATACTATGTAGTTTTATTTTTTATTTTAATTGGATCACATGAATCATTGAATCGTACAATTCGCATTGCCATTTGTAAGATTTACCTTGATTCATTCGATTTAGTGACCGATTCAAGGGCATCTTGATTCATAAGTTTGAATTGAATCGTTGGGCAATGATTTGGATTGCGAATCGTAAGATTCACCGACTCGAATCCTGATTCTAACAACCACGCCCCTACCTAATGGATTAGTAACTGTCGTTCTTCCCAGTCCCCCTTACCCCACCCCACCCCACCCCACCCCACCCCACCCCAACGTTTTCCTCGCGCACGCCTAGCACTAATAATTTATTTTCTAATCTCATCATCTTCATTTTCACTGCATCTACATGGCTTATGTCACTACCACTACAATCTCGCCACTACCACTATGATATTGCCTTTATGATCTTCGGAGTCATCGTTGACGTTTTGGGTCGTTACCAAACTCAATCGTTACGATAATTTAAAGAATATTGCATTATTTTTATGATGAGTACTGTATAACTTTAAAAAAAGGGTAGGTGCACTTATTAACTTGGGTTGTTACAAGTCAAAGCCTCTCCAGATGAGATGGTAAAGACATCACTTGCTAGAAAGGAAAAACCTTGGGAAAACGTGGTTCAATTCCCACTGAAGTCCAAAAAAAATTACTGTTGAAGAAATGGACTTAATTCAACTTGCTTGAGGCGCGTAAGGGTGCCAAAAAAAAATAAAAAAATGTTACAGGGCATTCACGCATAATCAAAAGTAACAACATTGGTAGCAACGACAACATCAACATGAACAGGGACGGTGTGTGACGACCCTAGTTCCATAACCCTAAAGTGGGCCCCGCCTAGCCTAGACGGTGACGGCCCCAATTTCCTCATGCAATTGGGTACGCCCGGCCTAGACTCGTGCAGGCCCCAAGTCATCACTTGGCAACCTGACGAGCCTAGTCAGCATTCAATTTAATCAATTTAGTAATTTATGAAAGAGTTATTGAAATAATACACAGCGGAAAACTAAACAATAAATAACAAGGGGAAATAACTCAATCAAAGGGAAATTAGGAATTCTATAATTGTGGAAAACCCCGGGTATTCATGTACAATTCGATAAACTAACATACATGATACTAATCTCAATAATAATACCAAGTTCTATAAACCAAAACATACATATATAAAGCGATATACAAATGAACAAAAACATATAACCTACTCTAAGGTTCCTCAAGTCCAGCCGCTAATCATCACAAAAATTCGCCTAAGCAGGGCTCCTTGCCTCTACTGCACTCCGCTCTATCTGCACCCACCGTCACAAACTAGACGGTAAGTAACTGAGAGAAATCGAAAGTAATGCCAGAAGAATATAACAATAATTCATGAATTATCAAACAAGGCAGTCTAAATATCATGCAGGAATTAAAAGACAGGAAGTTAAATAAACAAGGTGCATGATAGGCAGACTGAAAATAATAACAATCGAAACATGCGTGTTCTACGAGTTAAGAGAGGCCATAAGTGGTCTATATTCCACAACAATACCACAACAATCCACAACAATCCAGTACATGGTATCACACAATCCAGTACATGGTATCACACAATCCAGTACATGGTATCACATAATCACTAGGGGTGGTCAAACACTCATGCGCAAGAGTGCCCGCGTTTTATCCCTTCTAGTGCAGGCCACATGTACCTTCGAGACACATACTTATGCCAAGAACACACATACAAGGAATATGGAATGGAATGCCAATAAGTAGATAATAGCAACACAACGAAATGAAAATGAATCACATGGTATTTTCTTAACTGGCTTACTAACGTACACAAGTTTTTAAGACAAGTGTACTTACCTGAACTATCGCAACCCGTAGACACTCTCATATCCCTAACGCGTATCTCCGAGTTTCCCGCTACCTAACAAGGTCAGAAACTCTAATTAACGGGTTGAGTCATTAACTAAACCCAATGTTTTAACGCGTATCTCCGAGTTTCCCCGCTACCCAATGTTTTAAGTATTTACATGACTCGTCAAATTGTTATGAAAACGTATACTCTCTCGGGTTTGAAAAACCACAACAATAATTGCGACTACGATATCACAACATCGATAACCATGACGCATGTAAGCCTACTCATAAATTGTAGGCTCGGTTTAGTTGTATGGGGGTCACGCCATAGTCTCGAGGACCGATGACGTGACCACTACGTCACAGCCGTTTAACAATCATGCACACACACCTACCCTCAAATCGGGACCATGAACCATATGTTCGTAGATCTCTTGCACTCGTCGCGTTTTCATCAAGATAACTGATCACTTTAGTTAGTTTGAAAAAAATCAATTCATCATACCCAAGCTGAAACATTAAAACAAAGTTGGAAAACTCAAAACGGTTTAGTCGATAAGGAATAACAAAAATTCCATAGCCATACATCCAACATCGACGAGACGGTCATAGCAACATGTTGGTACTATCCGACATCTGGAGGGGTCTCCTCGACATAGAAATGGCCGGAAACAACTCGCCTAGTCGGGGCTCTAATACACACGCATAAATGAGAAAGCTATCTTCAACATCACATGAAATCACAACAATTCGCATTCACCACGCTGTTTTGGGCACTTTGGAGGTTGCGAGGTTCTAACCACATTTGGCATAGTCCCCAATAACCCCCCACAAGAGGTGGTCCACCTAGCGGCACCCCCAGTTGTGGTGTTTTCCGGCGAGGGCACTAAACAACCCAAAATAGTTGAAAACATTCAATAAAACATAACCCTCCACTGCCCTCGATGTTATGCACCACTCCGGGAGCCGTGAGACGCAAGCACGGGTTTAGCATGGTCTCCGACGTTCCCCAAGTCATGGTGGTCCGACCAGTGGCGCCGCCCGAGCTCTGCAACTCCGGCGAGGCGTAAAAACCGTCAACCCATGTGTAAACCGAGTATGGACAGCAACTACTCTATGTATCAAACGTTCAGAGGTCTCCCGGGGATAAGGAGCTCCAGTGCGCCACGAGGGCCCATCTCAGACCGTCCTCGACCACCGCCAATCATTCCAGCACTGGCCAAGACACGACACAGCCGCCCATGCATCAAATAAATAAAAACAGTGAGAAAAGAGAGAACAAGTGGGAGAGAGGGAGAAGGAAGATCTCCGGCGAGAGGGATGAATTCCAGCCACCTCTGGACCTCCGACAGCCGGTGGTGTGCTCGGCCAAGGCAAGGAAGAATGGACCGAGAGGGAGAGAGTGAGAGAGTGAGTGAGAGAGTGAGAGAGAAGTGAGAGAGAGAGAGAGAGAGAGAGAGAGAGAGAGAGAGAGAGAGAGAGAGAGAGAGAGAGAGAGAGAGAGAGAGAGAGACCTCCGTGTCGCCGCTCCGGTGAGGCCGAGTGTGGTGAGCAGGAGGGGTGGCGGCGGTGGTGTTTTGAGGAAGAAGGTGAATAGTAAATAAGGGTTTCCTCCTTCACGTTGCCTTTATATTCATTTAATTGGTCAAATGACCTTTTACCCCCCCCCAACTTACTACTTACACAATTTAAAACAATTGCCCTTATTGGTCTTTTTTTTTTTTTTTTTTCTTCATTACATCTTAAAGTAGGTGTATGTTGTCACTTGCATGGCCTTTCATCTCAACACACACATGCATCTCGAGGTCAACCTCATGGCTCCTCACTATTGGGCTGTGTTATTTTAACAATCTTATCATGTAGTCCGTATGTTGCGTAGCTAACTAACTTCCGTGTTCAAACAGCGTTCCTCGTCCCATATTTTTCCGTCAATTAGCTCGCCGTGCCGTTTTCTCGCCACATACCATCAACTAATCTATTAAATTAATAAAAATTCATTTATTTGTATTCTTTATTGTGTTTTTATCCCCCGTTCAACTAGGCGAAACCTCACTCAACTAAACATCGCCCATACGGCTTGAAACCCGTAAAATACTAAAATAATAATATACACAATCAAAGAATCATAAAATCACTTCGGTGTCGACTCCCGAAGTTCGAAATACTGTCCAGTATTCACGTAGCCGGGTCACAATCCTGACAAGTGTAACGCAAGTTAGTTAAAAATTTGGGGTTGTTACAGTCTCCTCCACTTATTAGAATTTCGTCCCTGAAATTAACCTAATAAGTAAACTAAACTAACGATTTTACTGTTCCTCTTCACAAATCCTGAACAGAGCGATAAAATTTCGAGAGAGTCATTTCTTGACTCTGAACCGCTCGTGACCCTTCAGTGGAGAGACCTTCAGGTATCCATAATCTCCCTGAATCATACTGAAGCTCATCGTGATACTCGTCAAGTATTTCTTCTGCCACTTCTAGGCACTCTTAAATCTCGAGCAAATCTATCCACGACTACCCAGATGCTATCGTGACCATGAGGAGATTGGGGCAACCATTAACGAAATCCATATCAATATTTTCCCACTTTCATTAAGAAATGGATGGGGCTGCAGTAGTCCTCCAGGTCGTCGATGCCCAACCTCTATGCACTGGCATGTCACACGTTCGAACAACTCCGACACTTCGAAATCATCCCTGGCCACCAAAAAAATGTCGCATATCAGCGCACATCTTAGGTCGACCCGGATGTATAACAAAACTGGAACGGTGAATCTCTTGAAGTACCTCGTCATGTGTATCAGCCACCAATGGAAACCCCAGTCGCCCACGATACCTCTAGCATGAGTCTGTCGACTGACTCTTGTCTGGGCAATCTAAACTATCCACCATCTCACTGCACCGCTGGTATGACGCATCGTCTTGCTGTCCCTCGCGTACAATGCCAAATGAGACGGTCTGCAACATCGTTTGACCACGTATCTAGGTCCTGGTAGTCGTCGGCACGTCCGTTGAACTCATTAACTCGGCTGCCTCACGTAAACCACGCTCGTAGGTTCTTTAACACACGACTACCTCCGCATCCAATCCTTTGTGGCGCAACGCATCAGCAACAACGTTGGTCTTCTAAGAATGGTACTCAAATAAGAAGTCGTACTCCTTCAAGAACTCAAGCCAACGTTTCTTTCTCGCTCCAGCACGTATGAAACTCAAAAAGATCTCCCATTCGTCTTCTCGTATCAACCAATCAACGTACGTAATGTTTATATCTAGTTCGCACCAACCAAGGCTTCAAACTCTAACAACTCTAGTACTCGCATGTCTACTGGCGACTCGTAGCCCCCTAACACTACCGAAATATTAAGACTATGCATGTTCGAGTATATCGCATCCTGACAACCGTAACTAGGATTGAGGTCTGCTACGTCTAATGAGTTTATAACCCTAACATGTCTACCAAGTGCACAACAATCAAGGACTCGGCGTAGCTTGAATCGAACATGATATGCATGCAAGTATCGCAAATGAAAATCATACCCTCATCAATGTGTCTGGACGCCCCCTGGTCTGGCTCAACAACAGCCTGAACATGTTCCCTCTAGTGCTGGTGATGCAGTGGTGGTGTTCTCGCTGGCTGAGGGCACTCCCTCTGAATGTGGCCAACCTTTCCGCACCTGAAACATGTGCGGGTATCCTGGGATCCCTGAGTCTGGCTCTAGCCTCGTCCCTGTGCGAAACTCGAGTCTGAGTCTGAGTCTGACTAGACCTCTGTGTCCTCTGCTTGTCTCCTCGGTCCATACCCCTACTCTCGTATACTGCCTCTGCGACTGCTGTCCTGTCGACTAGGCTGCGGTGGATGACTGGAAAAACTCAGTACTGGCAGAATGGTCTATGTCGGACGAGTAATCTACTGTGCAACATACCCTACACTCGGAGTCCTACAGTCACGAAAATTCCACCTATTCTTCTTCCTCTTCTTGCCCTGATGGTGCTCCCCCGATCGAAACTCTGATCTGGCCGGTCTGTCCTCCTCCCGATGAGTAAGCAGATAACCCTCTCGTGCGAGACTCCGCTCATACACAATCTGCAAAGTCTCCGGTTGCGTAGTGACTACAGAGCCTCCAATCGTAGGTAGAAAACCTTCAATGAAGTAGTAGACTCGATCAGTCTCGGTATCTGCAGATCCTCCAGTATAAGGTAATAGTGAAATAAACCTACCCATATAGTCCATCACTGACTCATCGGTGCTCTGCCTCAGTGCCATAAACTTGTTCTTCTTCGCCCGAAGAACAGTCACCGGGAAGTACTTCTAGTTAAACTGGGTCTTGAAGTCGATCCAGTCTCTCGGAATGTCTCGGGTAGTGACAATGGTAGTCCACTAATCATCTGCCTCCCCCTGAAGCATGGATGAGGAAATCGTCGCTCTCATGTGATCCTCGGTCGCGATAATAGTATGAATCTTCTCATGATTCTTCAGGAAAAGCTCTGCCGCTGCTACGTCTGTACCTCCAAAAAACTTAACTAGATCGTGCCTTTTAAATTCTCTCCACTGCCTCGCCTCAGCTGTGGCCCTAGGGCTCTTCTCCGGAGTAGTGACCGGAGTAGTGACTGGAGTAGTCTCTGCAGCAGCAACCGACATAGTCGATGTCTCCGTCACTCGTACTTTCTCTGTCTGTAACAGAGGTGTCTCCGCCTCGGTCTGCGTACCTGTCGCAGCAACTGCTCCCTCGGGAATCGCCGCTAACGGAATCGGAGTCGTAGATGCCGCAACAATCGGAGTCTCTGCTCCACAAGTAACAGTAGGTGGCAATGGTGTAGTCGGAGTCGATGGTGTAGTAGTAGCTGATACGAGAGTCCTCAACAGTCGTAACATATCCTGTAACTGCTGGTCCTGCATCGCAAATCTCTGTGTCAAAACGTGCACATCGTCTGCACTAGCATATCGTGTGCCAGACGTGCTGTTATCGTCGCTCGGACCGGTCTGATCCACCATCGTCGTCTGAATCAAAAGAGCGATACTTCAGATCAATACATAGCTACCACGTACCATATAGTACACACAACAATCATAATATGTACAAAGTTAAATCCAACTTATCCCAAACTCCCCCATCTAAGTTTATAAAAGGATTATAGGGTTTCCACTCTAGGTTCAACCATTCCTAACTTCCGCTGGTTTAAATGGCTTGTATTTTATGAATTTAAACCTGGTATGCTCTGATACCAACTGTGACGTTGGTATCACAATTTTTTTAGACAACTCTATACTCAGTCCCTAAGATTCTAAAACCTATGCTCTGATACCAACTGCAACGGCCCTAATTTCCCCGTGCAATTGGGTACGCCCGGCCTAGACCCGTGCAGGTCCCAAGTCATCACTTGGCAACCTGACGAGCCTAGTCAGCCTTCAATTTAATCACTTTAGTAATTTATGAAAGAGTTATTGAAATAATACATAGCGGAAGACTAAACAATAAATAATAAGGGGATATAACTTAATCAAAAGGAAATTAGGAATTCTATAATTGTGGAAAACCCAGGGTATTCATGTACAATTCGATAAACCAACATACATGATACTAATCTCAATAATAATACCAAGTTCTATAAACCAAAACATACATATATAAAGCGATATACAAATGAGCAAAAACATATAACCTACTCTAGGGTTCCTCAAGTCCAGCTGCTAATCCTCACAAAAAGTCGCTTAAGTAGGGCTCATTGCCTCTACTGCACTCCGCTCTATCTGCACCCACCGAACAAACTAGACGATGAGTAACTGAGAGAAATCGAAAGTAATGTCAGAAGAATATAACAATAATTCATGAATTATCAAACAAGACAGTCTAAATATGATGCAGGAATTAAAAAACAGGAAGTTAAATAAACAAGGTGCATGATAGGCAGACTGGAAATAATAACAATCGAAACATGCGTGTTCTACAAGTCAAGAGAGGCCATAAGTGGTATATATTCCACAACAATACCACAACAATCCAGTACATGGTATCACACAATCACTAGGGGTGGTCAAACACTCGTGCGCACGAGTGCCCGCGTTTTATCCCTTCTAGTGCAGGCCGCATGTACCTTCGAGACACGCACTTATGCCAAGAACACACATACAAGGAATATGGAATGGAATGCCAATAAGTAAATAATAGCAACACAACGGAATGAAAATGAATCACATGGTATTTTCTTAACTGGCTTACTAACGTACACAAGTTTTTAAGACAAGTGTACTTACCTGAACTATCGCAACCCGTAGACACTCTCACATCCCTAACGCGTATCTCCGAGTTTTCCGCTACCTGACAAGGTCGGAAACTCTAATTAACGGGTTTAGTCATTAACTAAACCTTAATTTAAACCCTAGTGTATCCACAATGTTTTAAGTATTTACATGACTCGTCAAATTGTTATGAAAACGTATACTCTCTCGGGTTTGAAAAACCACAACAATAACTACGACTACGATATCACAACATCGATAACCATGACGCATGTAAGCCTACTCATGAATTGTAGGCTCGGCTCAGTTGTATGGGGGTCACGCCATAGTCTCGAGGACCAATGACGTGACCACTACGTCACAGCCGTTTAACAATCATGCACATACACCTACCCTCAAATCGGGACCATGAACCATATGTCCGTAGATCTCTTGCACTCGCCGTGTTTTCATCAAGATAACCGATCACTCTAGTTAGTTTGAAAAAATCAATTCATCATACCCAAGCTGAAACATTAAAACAAAGTTGGAAAACTCAAAACGGTTTAGTCGACAAGGAATAACAAAAATTCCATAGCCATACATCCAACATTGACGAGATGGTCATGGCAACACGTTGGTACTATCCGACATTGGGAGGGGTCTCCTCGGCATAGAAATGGCCGGAAACAACTCGCCTAGTCGGAGCTCTAATACACATACATAAATGAGAAAGCTATCTTCAACATCAGATGAAATCACAACAATTCGCATTCACCACGCTGTTTTGGGCACTTTGGAGGTTGCGAGGTTCTAACCACAGTTTGGCATAGTCCCCAACAACCCCCACAAGAGGTGGTCCAGCCAGCGGCACCACCAGTTGCGGTGTTTTTCGCGAGGGCACTAAATAACCCAAAATAGTTGAAAACATTTAATAAAACATAACCCTCCACTGCCCTCGATGTTATGGACCACTTCGGGAGCCGTGAGATGCAAGCACGGGTTTAGCGTGGTCTCCAAAGTTCCCCAAGTCACGATGGTCCAACCAGTGGTGCCGCCGAGCTCTGCAACTCCGGCGAGGCGTAAAAATAGTCAACCCATATGTAAACAGAGTATAGACAACAACTACTCTATGTATCAAAAGTTCAGAGGTCTCCCCGGGATAAGGGAGCTCCGGTGGGCCATGAGGACCCGTCCCAGACTGTCCTCGACCACCGCCAGTCATTCCAGCAGTGGCCAAGACACGACACAACCGCCCATGCATCAAATAAATAAAAAAAGTGAGAAAAGAGAGAACGAGTGGGAGAGAGGGAGAGAGGAAGATCTCGGCGAGAGGGATGAACCCCAGCCACCTCTGGACCTTCGACAACCAGTGGTGTGCTCGGCCAAGGCAGGGAAGAATGGACCGAGAGAGGGAGAGAGTGAGACCGTGAGTGAGAGAGAAAGTGAGAGAGAAAGTGAGAGGGAACCCGAAACCGAGAGAGAGAGACAGAGAGAGAGATGACGGACCTCCGGCGTCAGCTCCAGTGAGGCCGAGTGTGGTGAGCAGGAAGGGGGGCGGCGGTGGTGTTTTGAGGAAGAAGGCGAATAGTAAATAAGGGTTTCCTCCTTCACGTTGCCTTTATATTCATTTAATTGGTCAAATGACCTTTTTGCCCCCCAACTTACTACTTACACAATTTAAAACAATTGCCCTTATTGGTCTTTTTATTTATTTTTTTCTTTATTACATCTTAAAGTAGGTGTGTGTTGTCACTTGCATGGCCTTTCATCTCAACACACACATACGCATCTCGAGGTCAACCTCATGGCTCCTCACTATTGGGCTGTGTCATTTTAACAATCTTATCATGTAGTACGTATGTTGCGTAGCTAACCAACTTTCGCGTTCAAACAACGTTCCTCGTCCCATATTTTTCCGTCAATTAGCTCACCATGCCGTTTTCTCGCCACATACCATAAACTAATCTATTATATTAATAAAAATTCATTTATTTGTATTCTTTATTGTGTTTTTATCCCCTGTTCAACTAGGCGAAACCTCACTCAACTAAACATCGCCCAAACGGCTTGAAACCCGTAAAATACTAAAATACTAATACACACAATCAAATAATCATAAAATCATTTCGGTGTCGACTCCCGAAGTTCAAAATACTGTCCAGTATTCACGTAGCCGGGTCACAATCCTGACAAGTGTAACGCAAGTCAGTTAAAATTTTGGGTTGTTACATAGATTTATGTAAATCCAAAGTCAACCCTCGCGTAGTCAACATAAGCCTAGTCAACCTTACCTTACCATTTACCATTGTTAAGTAATTTTTTAAGTGTGAGTTTTTCAAGTTAGTGAATTATCAAAGTACAGCGGAAACAATTTCTTCTCAAACTAAATGATATAACTCTAAGACACACGTTAGGATAACCTAGAGTGTGAAACCCCCACATATGTATACCATTATCACATATCAAGTCAAAGGAGAATCAAAATTCTATATACAAGTCCTAAGATCTATCATAATCCCATAAACCTAGTGTATTAAAAATATATACATAATAGTACAAAACATATTCAGTAGACGAGAGGAGGTTGCTTCTCTGCTCTCAACAACAATCGTCTATCAATGTTCCCTTGCCTTTGTCTATCCTGCAGTATGACGGGGTTGCACCCACCGTCATAAAAAGGACAGTGAGTACAGAAAGTATAACAGTAACAACCAAGTGGAGTCTCAACATAAATTTCAAATGTCAAATAAATGGCTAAACTAGTATCATGCAGGAATATCACAAAGATAATAAAATACAACATGACAATTTAATCACTGAGCTATCAACGATAAATAAGTGTCGAGAGCACAAAGTAAAAATGCATCTAAGTGTTCTAAGTCCATCAGGTTGCCACACATAGTTCACAACCTGACTTCCCAAACAGATTATGGATCTAAACAAACCACCAGACAGTTTAGGATGAGTCACCCTACCATAGCACATGCATAGTTCAACTCATGGTCAGACTACCAACCCTAAATTGTGGGTTTTAACTTGCCTAAAAATTCGTGTAGTCACGGTAGTGAAAGAGATCACAAAGCAGTCTCATCGCACCTATGACCACCATATCGCCCACATAGACCCAAAATGTAACGTCCCTAAACATCTAACTCGTGCCACGTGTCATTTTAGGTCATACGTAGGCCCTTGTCGTGATACGTGTGTACAATTCTCGGTCATCGACACTGATGTACGTTATTTTTGTTTGGTGTTTGTATTATTTATCTATTTACCCGAATGTGAATTCCAATGTCCCAAACATGTGAGAAAGTTTGTGCGGAAACGTTGGTGTGGAGAAACGGGTCCGACTAGGAGAAATGTGTGATACGGGCATCGGGGCAAATAGTTATTTAGCTGTTCGGGAGACAAATTTAATTAAAACACTGACAAAATACAATAAAATATAATAATTAAACATTGGGTAACGTGTTCAATACATTGGTATATCCTGAAGCACACGACGGTATGAGTGGGGTTGCGGATGGGTGCAAAAATGCTTAGGAAAGCCTCGTTTTTAGTTGTAATGTATGAGAGAGTGTCCCATGTTTAAGTCAGCTGAGTGTTAGGTTAAGGTGGCTGGTGAGAATAGGAGCTGTTTGACGCACTTTGAGATACGCGCATAAAAACGGATGAAGAGGATATATAAAGTTTTGTTCTCTCTCTTTTTCTCTCTCTCTCTCTCTCTATTTCTCTCTCGATGGTGGTTCATTCTATCGTCTATCTCTCTGTTGTAGGAAACGAAAGGAAGCCTTGGGTTTCGACTGGATTTGAGCTCAGAACGACGTCGAGGAGCGTCCAAGCATGGGAATAACAGTAATATCAAGACTCATCGTGAGGTGTTATACGTTTTGACGCATGTTTTATGAGTTTTTGTCATGATAATTTCGGACATCACTTTGGAGTTTTGATTTTTCGGATGTTTTGAAGGTTTGTGTAGATAGTTTGTTTGGTGTGGAGCACAACCATGTGATTGTTTTGGTTATTGGAGTCGAATTTGAATTCTTTGGTGAATTATTGTGGATTTTTTGTTTAATTTCCATATTGGGGAATTTGTGGATGATTTTAATCGGTTTGAATGTGGTTTTGGGTGTAAATGAGCATCCCTATGAGTTTGGAATGAGCTTGGAACGTGGCGACACGAGACGGGGTGTTGAATAACTTTGAATTCATGTTTTGAAATCGATGCCGTGAGGGACGTCGTGAAGCCATAAGGTCATGACGTCAGTCACGATGTCCAGACTAGAGAGTTTGTAAATCGACGCTTTAAGTGACGTCGTGAAATAATTTACCCCACGACGTTTGAGGCATTGAGAGTTGGGATTTCACGTTTTAAGTGACGCTGCCTGGTATTTCACCCTACAATGCCACTCACGGCGTAACACTGTTCATCAGACTAAAATTTCAAAAATTCACAAAACCTTGGGGATGTCTCGGGTAACCGAATCGGTTTGAATACGAGCCAATACGAGTAATTGACCAAATTAAGTAAATGGATATAATAATAAAAAATTGGGTAAATTAGAGAATAACTAATGAATTTTATAATCAATTGATCAATAGGGAATTGTAGAACAGTGAAGGTCACACGTGGATTCGTAAGAGACGAATTTGAGTCATGTGAGTGCATAATAGCTTTGGATACGAGTAAGTAAAGCAGTAGAGAATTTTACAGTTATTTTCATTAAGCATTAATTTGTTTTTGTTATTACTCTATTACTATTTTGAAATTCTATTCTGATTGAGTGGTCCAAAGATAAGTGAGTTAATGTAATCCTTGGGAGGACCGATTATTTGAAGTAATATACTAGATCTAGGAACTCAGGATGCATGATATTGTTTGTGGCTCTATACAGGGTGAGAGTTCTTCACTAGATTGTCGGGAACTTTGCATCCTCGTGAACTTTAGGATAGTGTGAGTGTACCATATCCTAAACTCTAAGTCTTGTATGTGTTTTCCTCGACTCAA
This sequence comes from Stephania japonica, assembly GCA_039657345.1. Lineage (NCBI taxonomy): Eukaryota > Viridiplantae > Streptophyta > Magnoliopsida > Ranunculales > Menispermaceae > Stephania > Stephania japonica. The sequence goes on along the minus strand of CM077563.1, from coordinate 13,953,055 downwards.
CGACCTTTAGTCGAGACTACTTGGGCCTTTCTGTTTGGTTTCCTGGACACTCATCTTCGATTGATTCATCTTTATTTATAGTATTTATTTATTCATGCATTCCTTGCACCTTTCTTCCTATCAGCATGAATATAGACTGCTTATTTCTTTCGAAATGCTATCAACATCCTGCTTGACATTACTTACCTGGGTTCGTCATTCTTGTGTTTGACTAAGTGCAGATCCTCAATCGAGCTGGGAAAAGGCTCCTTAGTTTTGTGATTTACTTTGAGGATACCAGAGCGGTTCTCCTTTTATCATCGACGTAGGTTTTGGTTTCTTTTGTATTATGTATATACTTGGTATGTTTTCACATTTGAGATTTGGTTTATGAGATATCTTGGACATGTTTACATGGACATTACTCTCATGTGACTTGATATGTGGTTAATGGTATACATATGCAGGGTTTCCATACTCTAGGTTGTCCTAACTAGTGTCTTTAAGGTTGTTTTATTAGTTAGAGATTTTAATGCTTCCGCTATACTTTAAATAATTCATTAATATTAATAACTCTCATATAAATTATTTAATAAATAGTGAATGGTAAGGTAAGGCTGACTACGATTGCGTTGATTGCGCAAGGGTTATCTCGGGATCTACATAAGTATAGGCCAGTCCAGTTTTAGGGTTGTGGAATTGGGGCCGTCACACAAAAAACTACTTATTGAATTCAAGGAAAACAAAACCAACAATTCACCAAGGACAAATATCACAAATGAACTCCAACAAAACCATATTTCATAAGAAATCATAGCTCAATAAAGATAAAAACTAAGTAAATGCACAAATGAAATAATGTAAATACTCTAGTTAGTTTTACTCACAAATCACCACGCAAAACTATGCGCTCGCATGCTCGCAGCTCTCACACGTCACCAAACTGATCTCATACGCTTGTCACTAGTCCACTAAGCACCCGGTAATCATTTTGATCTAATTTGGTCACGTTAGAGTCTTGTTTTGCATTTAATTGTAATTTATTGGTAATTTTCTCCATTTCCACAATATTTATGTATTTAATTATTTTGGGTGAGTCGCATTTGAACCCATTAGAATACGCGAGAGGAGTCCTGAAGTTTTTGAAAATTTTCAAAAATTAGGGTTTGTGAACAGTGTCACGCCGATGGGGGTTGATACTCTATGGCATCACTTAAAGCGCAGGGCAAGGCAACCCCTGCTCCAGACATCGTGGGGCTTTAGGCCCCACGTCGTCTCTTACGGCGTCATGTGCAGAACGTGAAGTTTCGGAGTTTTGAGACCCTGGCTCGCGTCGTCATGTTCCTAGCCTATCCCAACCTCGTAGAGACCTTGATACCCACTCAAAACTACCATAAAATCATACAAAAATGTCCAACCACCAATCTAAAACTCGAATTAAAATACATAAAACCGACGTCAAAACAACGAGAATTGAACGGGAGTCGAGATCTCAACTTCGTTTACATTATTGTACGCTCCCTTGGCGTTGATCCTCACTCAAAATCCAAAAAAATCCCCCTTATCTCCGATTTCTCGTTCAAGAAAGAGAAGAGAAAGAAATGAGAGAGAGAGTTCACCAATCCTATATATAGGTTCATTTACATTTTGGCTCACAATCGTATCTCGAGGCACATCTCAAGGTCCTACAATCACACTAGCCCAACTACTTTGGTGACACCAATGAGTGATTTAGTCACTTAATCTTATTCTCTTTTGACTGAATAATTGGCCTATCTCGGGCGTTTCTGCACCCAGTATGCACCACGAGTCACACCGTCGTGCGCGAATGAAAACACTAACGACCCAAGTACATTTCCATATTAATTAATTATTGTATTTTATTTTTCGGTCATACACGAAAATCGTTTCCAGGACCCGTGTACCCGTATTTCGTCCGTCCGATATCCGTTCGACTCGTTTTCCTAGGCAAACTCTACTCGTAGCTCGACATCACCATCCTGTCACACAGACATGAGTATAAATAGGTAATATACGTCATCACATAGACATAACATAATTTTTTGGGTCGTTACACGTTGGTAGTCGTTTCGAAGTCCATCAAAAAAATATATCCTCGAGATTGTTGGAGAAATGGACTTAATTTAACTTGCTTGGGGCATGTATTCACTGCCCTCAAGGATATTTTGTCATACACCCCCCAGGATCTAACAAGCCTTCCGTAATTAAACGGGAGCAGAAATAACCCAATTAACATGAATAGAAAGATCCCAACAAAAATATAAAACAATGAACGAAAAGAAAAGGATGAGAAACTTTTCGTTGAAAAAAAACATGAATAGAAAGTTTTTTTTAGGTGTATTTCAAAGAGTTGGGGTTGAACTCTTTATATAGGAGTTTGCCAAAACGTAACCGTCAACACTATTAACAACAAATAATGGCAACAAAACAGTCGAGAAGAAATAATGGAAAATAACAGTAACAAAACGGTCAAGAAAAAATATTGAATTTTGAAATACCATTTCAAACTTTTTGAAATATTAGTAATTTTCCAACAGTTACAACTTATGTAGATAGGATTTGGTTAAACATGTGTTGTTACAACTTTTTTTTGATATAAAAGGATGTTACAATTTATTTAGATAGGATTTGGTTAAACCATACCCTACGGTACTAGGTGAGTTTTTTTATTGAAATACGTGATGCCTTAAAATCTTCACTATAACTTTGCTTTTTCCTACTTGCAATCATTGTAGTAATAAAATACTTGCAATTACCGTCATTATATGAAATTAATCAAACCAAACAAAAGTTGATCCGTGACTGACTAGTTGTGGCTTTTTGGACTCCAAAACTTAGTAACTTGTATATATGCAGACCTCATGGCAAAGATAGATGATCCAAAAGGGCAAGTTAGAATTTTATAGGAACCTCCCGATTTAGTAAAAGTTCTATTTAGAACATGATTGTAATCACTCCTTAGAGGGCCAATTCGAGGTTCGGGCCTGTTTTTCCAACAGATAAAAAAAAAAAAAAAAGGAAAGAAGATTTGTTAATTTTCTCGCTCACAGGTACAATTTTGCAAGCAGCCCACCCGCAACACTTCTTTGTAGGTATGTGAATTTCAACTAGTAACAATATTGTCCCCAACTTAACCAACTTCAACTCTTAGATGTGGGGTTTAACTCAACTCAAAAGGGCCCGATACTAGTTAGGAGGAGATAATCAATTTTATACTTTTTTATGAAGTTTTATTTAGTCGATGCGGAACTAAATTCGATCTACACATCTTCAACACTCCACCTTGGATCGAAAGTAACAAGATCCAAGGGGCATTTTTTTTCACAGGCCCTCTCTGTATCGTGTGCTTTGATACCATGTTAATTTTCACGCTTGCAAGCACAATCACAACAAAAAATACAAAAAAAATAAAACTAGATCTTGACACCAACGAGTAGCGGAGGATGACGATAGTGGCGAACTCATGGGTTGTGGACAGAGAGAGAACAAGAACGGATCTGAGCAGTGGGTGTTGGCAAGGAAGCGAATCTGGGTAGTGGCTAGGCAGCGAAGTGGCAGATCTGGAGAGAAAGATTAGCGATGTGGCGGAATTGGGAAGCGGCGAGGTGGCGATAGCAGATCTAGGCAGAAAGAGGCGGGATTCAACTACACAACAATAAAAAAAACAAAAACAAGCCAAAATTGTAACGACCCGAAAATTTATGCTATTTATGTGTGATGGCATGTACTATCGATTTATACTCGTGTTTGTGTGACAGGGCGGTGACGTCGATAAACGAGTAATATTCACTTGGGTAAAAGTGCAGAATGGGTATCGAACGGACTAATTACGAATTTATGGCGTCCCAGGGGAAATATATTTAAATAAAACACTAAAAAATAATAAATTAATAGTCGTTTAGTGATACACGGGGTTATAGGCGACACACGTGGGTCGTACGGTAGTGTGCACACCCGAGTATGCTCGTTGGCGTGCACGACAAAATTGTAGGCAATTTATATATGTATATGTATGTAATTATATAAATATATATAAATATATATATTAAAAATCAAAAATTTAAAATGCAAATGACTTATAAGGGCAAGTTGTTTATTAAGTAATGAATAAGAATGGAGGGGTATTTTAGTCATTTGACCAACCTTCCAAAATATCAATACATCACTGTTCTCACCATTGAGAAATTGAAGAAGAGAGTGAGGGAGCCGTCAAGGGAGAGAGGAGAAAGAGAGATCGAAGGATCGAAGGATTGAACGAGGGGAGTTTACTGGATCGATGAAGATCGAGGTGAGTGTTGTGTGTTGATTATTGTTGTCGTTCTTGTTGTTGTTTGGTTGTTGGGGGGTGTTGTGCAAGGCTCGACCATGGCATAATGCCATGGCCGAGGACAATGAGGGCAGGGGAGACTACTCCCCTGTCGAATCGATTGGGTTGGGGTTGGGAGTCAGCCCTAACAAATCGAAAAAAAAAAAAAAAAAAAAAACCAGAGACACACAACTGGGAAGAAGGTGCACATGTGCTATGGACTAGGCCATGGGCCTGGGCCAAGGTCGGGTCAGACCTGCCAAGGTCGACCCCGCCCAATAAAAATAAATAAAATTAAAAAAATAGTTTTAAATTGAATAAAAATTTGAAAAATATTGGAAAAATCTCTGAAAAATGGGAAAATCTAGAAAAAAATATATTTTGACCAAATAAATAGAAATTTATGAATTTTAATGAAAAGTGAAGTATTCAGGATTTTTATGAGACGTAATGTCGAGGTTTTAGCCTCGTAAAGCATGAAATTGGCAAAAATAGTTAAGAATTTCAATTAAACGCAGAACAAAACGCTAATACTACCAAATTAAAATGAAAATGCTTACCAGGTACTTAGTGGACCAATGACAGGCTTGCAGAGACATTTTGGTAGGGTTTGAGAGTCGCGAGAGTGGAGTTATGCGCAGTAATTGTGAGTAAAACCAACTAGATTACTTACATTATTTCATTTGTGCATTTACTTGGTTGTTATCTTTGTTTGAGCATATTTCTTTATGGATTATATCTTTGTTGGATTCACTTTGGTCATATCTATCCTTGTTGATTTATTGACTTGGTGTTGATTGAATTCCATAATGAGTGGTTTATTGGGTCTAAGTGAATAATATGGTACTCACGGTCTACACCGGGAGTACAGGGACTTTGAACGTGGTTAAACCCGCAGTTTGGGATTGCGGTGGCAGTATGTTGAACTGTGTGTGACGCTGCAGTGCCCGTATACGAACTAAGTGTGTAACATGGGGCTAAGTGCCTTATTCTAGATTGTCTTGGGTTTGTGTAGGTCCAAAATCTGTCTTGGAAGGCAGGTTGTAAACTAAGTGTGGCAACCTGGTGGACTTGGGACACTTAGATGTCTTTTCTTTTGGCTTTGTGCTCTCAACACTCAGTTACTGTTGTCATCTCAGTGATTTCACTTATCATGTTGTCTTTTATATTCTTTGAGATATTTATGCATGATAATAGTTTAGCAATTTATGTGACATTTGAAATGTTGTTAAAACTCTATTAGTATTTTACTCTCTACATCACTGTATTCATCGTCTAGTTTGTGACGGTGGGTAGACTGGCGAACAGACAAAGGCAAAGGATTAGCGCCAGGCGATTGAAGGCGAGGACCACGAGGTGGTCTCCTCGTGCGTATTGAGTATGTTTTGTATTAAATATCTATATTGTTTTGTTGAACATGGGATTATGGGTTATGAGAGATCTTAGGCATGTAGGACTCTCTTTTGATTCATATTGTAGATATGATTACGGGGTCTCTACACCATAGAATTGTCTTAACTTGTGTGTCTTGAAGTTTATTGATTAGTTTGGAGTTTAATTGCTTTCGTTGTATTTGATGATAACTCACTAATTGATTAACTTCATTTGTAAATACGTAATAAATGGTAAATAGTAAAGAAGGCTGACTAGGCTTGCGTGACTTAGCGAGACTAGCTCGGAGGTTCGCGTAGGTCTAGGCTGGGCGGTGCCCAATTCTAAGATTGTGGAATTTGGATTCGTTATAAAAATAAGCATTAAATAAGTTGTAGATATGAAAAAATAAGATTAAAAAAAAATGCATAAAGACATTAAGCGTCGTAGGGCAGTAGAGAGAGGCAAAGGAGCACACTGGAGGGATGTGACGGAGGCGGTGGATCCCTGATCTAGGGCAGAGGGAGGCAGTCGAGGAGGCCGAGGGAGGGCAGAGGGAGATCGAGGTGAGGGAAGGAGAGAGTAAGAGAGTGAGAGAGGTAGCACAGTGATGAGTAGCGCGAGAGGGAGAGAGGGGATGAGCAGTGCGGATCTGAAGCGGCGCGGGAGGGAGAGAGTGAGAGAGGTAGCACGACGGAATTATGGTTTTTTTAAGGGTGGGATCAGGTTTTGTGACACGTGGAGATGGGCGGGCCCTTGGAAGTGTTTATTCTGTTTGAGTGGTCATCGCTGACCACGTCACTAAATTAGTCAAAGAGTCAAATCCGTCCCCCTGTCGCATATCCTCACTAAACAATGATGAGAAATAGCCGTCACTATTTTCTGTCACTATTTAAATCATTTTTTTGCAGTGAATATGTAACGACCCAGAAATTTGGTTATTTGTGGATGATGATGCATGTATTAGTATATTAATATTTTATGGGTCTCGAGCCGTTCGGGCGATTTTTTTTAGTTGAGTGAGGTTTCGCCTAGTTAAATGGGGGAGAAAAACACAATAAAGAATACCAATAAATGAATTTTCTAATAATTTAATTAAATATTTGATGAGATATAGCAAGAAAATGGGCACGACGAACCGAGTTTGGGAGAAATACGGACCGAGGAGCGCAAGACCTGTGTGGGAGTTGGATAGTCTCGTAACATACGGACTATGAAATTTAAATTGTTAAAGAGAAAGCCTAATGGTAAGGAGCCATGATATTGACATCGAGATGTGTATTTATGTTTAGATGTGATGATGAGGTAAAAGACCCATAAGGGCAACTGTTTTGAGGTGTGTGAGAAGTAAATTGGAGGGCAAAAGAGTCATTTCACACTTGTCTTATATATATAAATATATATAAACAAAGAAAAACCTAATTCACTATTCACTCATCCTCTTCACACACACACCCGAGTCACCTATCCCCTCTCACCGCCGCCCCTCTTCCTCTCCCTCTCTCGCCGGTGGCTAGACCCAGAGTCGTCGGAGTTATTGTCAACTAGAGGTACGTGTCTTCTTTTCCCTTTCTCCCTCTCGATAGTGATCTCTCTCGAGCTCCCTCATCTCGGTCTCCCTCTCTTCTCAAGCCATGCTCCACGGCCTCACTGTACCGCCGTCCCTGGCCAACCTCGGGGAGGTCGGAGGTCACTCCGTTCACCAGAAGCCTCTCTCTATCTCTCTCGATCTCTCTTTCTTTCTTTCACTGTTTCATTGAACTGTGTGTGTAGTGGCGGTTGGCCACTGCTGTGAAGGTTGATACAATGACCTGGGGACTGGACGGAGACGACTCGACGATGTCTTACCGGAGTCTCGACAGTCCCAGAGCATCCAATCTCGCGCGGTACAGGTTGTGAGGAGACGTTGGATTTATTGTTTGCACTATTTTTTCTTGTTTTTCTACCCTCCATAGACTGTCACGGGGAAGGCGCTACTGTCGGCGAGCGCTGTGGCCTGGTGGACTGCCGGGGGGTCGTCACGTTCATGTTGACGTCGCCCTAAAGTCAAAACCAATAACTTGTGAGTGGTGTTCACTGTTTTATAAATTTTTCAAATGTTTCGCTGTTTTGTGTTTCTCGCTGGAAACCACCGCTGTTGGTGCTGCTGTTGGTCGGACTGCTACTTCGGGAAGTTGTCGGGGACCATGCTAAACCAATGATGGTGTCTTGCAACTCTTCAATGGGTCCGAGCCGGTAAGGACAAATACATTGACATGATTTCATATGTTGTTCTCTCCTCGTTGGAAATCGTTATACTTAGCAGCGTTGCCATCGATGCGTGACTAGAGGAGTGTCGAGGATCACACCAAACCCTTGTGTGCATCCCATAACCCCCAGAGCATCCATATTGATGGTGGCAAGTTTTGGTAAAAACTTATGTGTTGGTTCTCTATCACGTCGAGTGGTTGTCAACACGACGTAGAGCATGCACACGGCCTTTCCATGCCGTGTTGGCACTCTACGGATGTTGGACCACACCCATGAGGTTCCCTACTCGCCGGTGTATGGTCATGTTAAGTTTCATATTAAGTCGTAATTGTTGGGTGACATCGAAGTTGTGTCTCACGTTGGTTGAACGGTTATGACGTTGTGGTTACGCCGCTGGTTTTCGAGACTATAGCGTGACCTACATACGACTGAGCCGAGCCTAAGACTTGTAATTAGGCTTACATAGATGTGGGTATAACACCCAAGAGAATTATTGTATTTTGTTGTGTTTTTAGTTTGATTTACCGATTGAAATATCGAGTTGTTCAAGTCATTAAAACGTTGGGAAAAGCATTAGGTTATCAACCTAGGATTAGTAATGACTCAAATCATTAATTAGAGTTTTCGACCTTGTCAGGTGGCGGGAAACTCGGGGATATGTGTTAGGAACGTGAGTGTGTCTACGGGTTGCGATTAGTCAGGTAAGTACACTTGTTTTAAAAACTTGTGTACTTTAGTAAGCCAGTTAATAAAATACCATGTGATTTATTTTCATTCCGTTGTGTTTGCTATTATCTACTTGTTGGAATTCCATTCTATATTCCTTGTATGTATGTTCTTGGCATGAGTGTGTGTCTCAAAGGTACATTCGGCCTGCACTAGAAGGGATAAAACGTGGGCACTCATGCGCACGAGTGTTTGACCACCCCTAGTGATTGTGTGATACCATGTACTGGATTGTTGTGGTTATCGATGTTACGACATTGCTGTTGTGGATTTGTTGTGGATTTTAGACCACTTATGGCCTCTTTTGACTCGTAGAACACGAATGTTTCGATTGTTATTATTTTCAATCTGCCTATCATGCACCTTGTTTATTTAACTTCCTGTCTTTCAATTCCTACATGATATTTAGACTGCCTTGTTTGATAATTCATGAATTACTGTTATATTCTTCTAGTATTGCTTTCGATTTCTCCAGTTGCTCACCGTCTAGTTTGTGACGGTAGGTGAAGATAGTGCAGAGCGCAGTAGAGGCATGGAGCCCTGCTTATGCGACTTTTTGTGAGGATTAGCGGCTGGACTTAGAGACTATTTAGTAGGTTTTATGTTTTGCTCATTTGTATATCGCTTTATATGTATGTTGGTTTATCGAATTGTACATGAATACTCGGGGTTTTCCACATTATAGAATTCCTAATTTCCCTTTGATTGAGTTATTTCCTCTTGTTATTTACTGTTTAGTCTTCCGCTGTGTATTATTGTAATAACTGTTTCATAAATTACTAAATTGAGTAAATAGGAGGCTGACTAGACTCGTCAGGTTGCCGAGATGATGACTCGGGTTTGTACGAGTCTAGGCCGGGCGTACCCACTTGCACGGGAAAATTGGGGCCGTCACAGAATATCCACAAACGACCTACCTACAAAGTAATTGGGACATATAGATCAATTATATATTTCTTGGAGAATGCTTTAAGGACCTAAATAGAAGCATTGACTTAGGCATCGCGGCCACGTAGCGTGTACGGAATGGGCCCTACCGACTGAAGTTGTTAGCTGCCAATAAACTCAAAATCGATTTTCTACAAAAAATGAAAAAAAAAATTCAAAATCGAGACAGCTCGTCTGACCAGTTGTCTCTTAATTTACTGTAGCTTTGACCTGGATTTGACTAGTTACTATAGCAAATTTGAATTCCCTTCCAAAAAATTCAAAGAAACCCTAAATCAGTTTCTCTTCCACATTTAGAGCTAATTGAAAACCCTGTTCGTCCGCCTATCCGTCTTCATCATGAACTGACTGGTTCTTCGACACAAGCAGAACCAGTAGCTGGCTTTGTCGACACAATTTGAACAAAAACTCTGGTCTCGTATCGACATGGGCTAATCAATTTTTGTGGACTCATCGATACAGCCAGTCAGACCAACTGGTTCATCCTCGTATGGAAGGAAGGCATGTGGTAAGGAAGTAAAGCCAGAACAACTGACTGGTTCGTCCTCGTCTCAGCTACATTGACATTGGGAGATTAAAGAATCTCGTTTCTTTTTAGGCAAGAAAAAGGACCATAATCACAGTCTTTTGTATTTTATGTAAATGATTCATCAAATCTTTTCTTAAAGTTGATGTATTTTGTTGTTTGTAGTGTTTTGTTTGTTTGAGGCAAGGAATTTAGGGTTTTGTTCTCAGTGGTAGCTTAGATTCCTTTAGGGTTTAACATGTTTTGCTAGCTGGAATCAAATTTTTTACAGGATTTTTTTACTGCTCCATGGATAGTCATTTATTTGTCTTTTCATTTTTAGGGTTGGAATTAACAAGTTTTGTTGGCTGAAATCAAATTTTTTTTACTGGTTTAGCATGTTTAGTTGGCTGAAATCAATTTTGTAGGGATGGAATGAACAAGTTTTGTTGGCTAAACTGATTTGTCCTTAGGGATTAATATGTTTTGCTTACTGAAGTAATTTTTGACAGCCACGATTTACTCATTGATTTGTCCTTTCATTTAAGGATTGCATTCCATTAGGCATAACTAAGAAGAAAATCCTTTACGTGAGACCCCATATTACACATGAACCACTGATACAACTGCACTTATTTTGTAAGTAATACGATGGTGCGCTCATTTGATTTGAACGAGCCAGTGGATTCAATAGTTGATTTGGGATCTGATGATGGCATTGAACCAGTTAATGCAAATGGCAAAGTTGAGGACGAGGATGAAGCAGCTAGCATTGATAGTGTTGATGATGATGTAATTGCAAATGATGAACCGAATGCCCCTGAGTTATGTATGGTGTTTGATAGTCCCGAATATGTTAAAAAGGCATTTCAGAAGTATGCAAATAGGAATGGATTTGGAATCAAAGTTCGATCAACAGATAAGGAAGATGGAGTTATTTGGAAGTACGTTTTCGCGTGCTGTAAGTAGAGGTTCAAAAAAATCAAGGGGTATACCAAAAAGGAAGCCTTAGTGCGAGGTGTGGTTGTCGTGCCCAAGTGAACACATGGTTAATGTCAGCCGCCCATCGAAATCAAGATTTTATCATTGCAATAAGTTCATTTCAATTGCGGCTAAGAAGAGATTGGAATTTATCTCGCGTGTTGGGATTCCACCCTGTAAGTATTTCATGGCAGAGTCTATCTGTGTAGGAGGGATCGATTAAATGACATCCAATGAGAAAAACGTATGTAACCACGTTAAGTTTGAACGACGACTCGGGATTTGATGTGGTGATACGGTGACAATTGCGAAACATTTTCAAAAGAAGCAAAAATAGAATCACAACTTCTTCCACCTAATGGCCTTAGATGAGCATAATGAGCTGAGCCATGTGTTTTAGGCCGACAACAGGGCTAGATTAGCTTATCAGTACTTTGGGTATTTTATGTCTTTTGATACAACGTACCTAATGAATAGGTACGACATGCCATTTGCTCCCTTTATCGATGTGAACCATCACAATTAGTCTATTGTGTTGGGTTGTGCTTTATTGGGTTATGAGACGAAGGGAAACTATGAGTGGATTTTCAATACATGGCTTGATTGTATGGGGAAGGAGCCGCAACCCATTATTACCGATCAATGCCCCTCAATTGGGCATGTCGTAGCGAAAGTTTTCCCTAATACGTGACACAGGTTGTGTATGTGGCACATAATGAAGAAGGCGCCTGAGAAGATAGGCGGTCATCATGACTGGGAACGCATTATCTCAAGGTTAAAAAGGGTAGTTTACAACTCCTTTACTGCAAATGAGTTTGAAGATGGATGGTCTAAATTGTTCATAGATTTCTCCCTTGGTGAGAAATTTAGTACTTGGTTAAAGGACTTGTACGCCATTAGACGGAAATGGGTTCTAACGTACATAAACTGGGACTTTTGGGCTGGGATGTCGACGACTCAAAGGAGCGATGGTATGAATCATTATTTCGATGGATATCTTAACACAAAAACGTGTCTTAAATAATTTATTGGCCAATATGACATGGCATTACAGAAGAGGTGGGAGAGCGAGACGAATGAAGGCTTCAAATCATTTCACAAAAAGTGTCCCTTGAATTGCAAACAACCATGCGAGCATCAAATGGTATAAATATACATGGACAAGATATTCGAGATTTTCAAGATGAAATGTTGCGGGTGTTGGTCTACAAGGCAATAATAGTCAGCAGCGACGAAGAATACATATACTATGACGTGCGACAGATAATATACATAAGCGATGATAGAAGTGTGATCACAAAGACTTTCAACGTCATTTATGAGGTGGCCACCCAAGGAGCAATTTGTGTATGCCAATCATTTGACTTTAGGGGCTTCTCTCTTGTCATACGTTTTGTGCGCCATGACCGGGATATCATGTAGATCCCATTGCAGTACATCAAGGACTGTTGGAGGAAAGACTTCACACACACATATGAAAAGGACCTACACATAGAGGAGTTGGATGCTAGTGCGGCGACTGTTATTGAATGATATGACGTTATAGTTACTAGATGCACTCGAGTTGCTGACTTTGAAGCCCAAACATTTACAAGGTTTAAGCTTGTCCTTGAGACCATGTATAAGCTGAAAGGGCTACTTCTTGACATGGCAGACCGGGAGCCATGTCCCAAAAATTTTGCAGGAACCCAACAACCTATAAAAAGTATTATTAATGACACAATTAGGGAGCCGAAACAGTCAAACAAAAAAGGAAGAACTCGTAGTAGGTTTAAGGCACTGACAGAGAAAAAGACAAAGCAGAAGTCTTCCCAACAGGTAATGGACATCGATGACGATCTGTAACGACCCAAAAATTTGGCTATTTATGAATGATGATGTGTATTACATATTTATACTCGTATTTGAGTGACCAGACAATTAAGTCGGTGAATGAGTAGGAAAATTGGGTTACGGGTATATGAGGGATTTAAAACACTGTTAAAAATACAAATATATGAATTTTTAGATAATTTAAGTAATTACTTGACGAGACAAGGTGAGACTACTCGCGCGACGGAGAAATACAAACTGAAGAGCGTTGTTAGGACTCAGGGAGTTGGTTAACTAAATAACACTCGGGTTAAAATGAATGAACAAATTAGAGATTGTTAAAGTGACACAGCTTAATAAAGAGGGATGTTGGATTCGGCCTCGAGATAAGTGTGTGATATGTGAGCCTATAAAAGAAACCCCCACCTCACAAACTACACACTTTACTCTCTCCCTCAAATTGATTCTTTTATTTTTATTTTTTGTTTTGTTCACTCCTTTCCCTCTCGGTCAGTTCTCTCTTCCTCCTCCCTCTCTGGCCGAGCAAGTCACCGAGGTGTGTGACCGGAGTTGCTCTCCGATCGCTGGAGCCAGGTTCTTTTCTCTCTCCCTCTCTCTCTCTTTCTCCCCTCTTTCGTATCTCATTGTTTCGGGTATGTCCGCCAAGTTGGGGTCTGCTCTTGGTCAGACACTGGTCGGAGATGCTCCTTCGATGTCCTGACAGTCTGGAGTAACCCCATCATGATGTGTATGCGGTGGAAACTGTTTTTATCGATTCTCCATATGAATACCCTATTTTGTTGTTCTCTTCGTCGTTGCCGAAATCATTGTCAGGGCGATGCCACTGCTGACGACCGTCGTGGCCTAAATACTGTTGGAGGTTTCATCATGATCAAGTTGATGTCTCCCAACTTCCAGAGAGTCTATAACAGCAGCAACAAGGGTGTAATGTCGTTGATTTATTTTCATCAAAGTGTGTTTATCCTTGCTGCCCTCACTGGAATTGTCATGACCGGGGGCGTTGCTGGTCAGACTGCCACCCATGAGGGTTGTCGAGGATCTTGTCAAGTCCTTGATAGTGCCTCACAGCCTTTGGCGTGTTCGAATCAGTAGAGTTTGGGCTATTTTTGGTCATTTTTTAATATAGGCTCTTCTCCTAGCCAGAAACTACCCATTGGGGCGATTGTGCCATCGGCGCGATGAGTAGGGGGATTGTTGGAGACCATTCCATGATCTTGATGGTCTCTCGCAGTCCTCCGGAGCATTCAACCAACGGTGGTTGTGTGTGCATCCATTATTTCATGTATTGTTGTTGTATCTCTCTTTGCCGAAAACCACCATTGTGGCGGTGCTGCTAGTCGGATTCTTCATGTCTGAGAGATTGTCGAAGATCACTCCATGATGTTGCTGGTGTCTCGTAACTCTTTAACGTAGTGTTGAGTTCAACTATCCTTGCGTGTATGTTTGTGTTAAACTTCGACTAGGCGAAGTGTTTTTCCGGCCATGCCATGCCTAGGAACTGACGTCAGATAGTATCAACATGAAGTCATGACGGTCTTGATTGTTGTTCATTTGTAATTCAAAACGAGTTGCAATTACGATTTAGTGTTTGAAGTTTGTGGATTGGTTATGATGTCGTGGTCACACCGCCGATCCTCGAGACTATGGCATGACCTATTTATGACTGAGCCGAGCCTAAGATGTGTGATTAGGCTTACATATGTGTGGCTACAAAACTCAAAAGAGTCGTTATGTTTCGTTGAGTTTTTGGTTTGATTTTCATCGAGATGTTCGAGTCATCAAAACATTGGGAAAACACTAGGGTATCAACTTAGGGTTAGATAATGACTCAACCAAGTAACTAGAGTTTTTCAAACTTGTCAGGTAGCGGGGAACTCGGGGATATGCGTTAGGATTTTGTGATAGTGGATACGATTTGCGATAATTCAAATAAGTACACGCGTGCTTTATATGTGTGTATGTTAGTAGGCCAGTAAGGAAATAACATGTGATTTATACATCCTCTATTCATTGAAATTGTTGAATTGATCCCTTGTTTGATATTCCATTCCATATTGTTTGTTGTATGTTCTTGGCATGAGTGTGTGTCTCGAAGGTATCATGTGGTCCCGCACTAGCTGGGACAATGAGGGTGCCTCCTGCAGGGGTAACTGACCACCCCTAGTATTGTGTGTCTTGAGTCTTTGGATTCGAGAGGTGTTGCGATGCCTCTCGATTTCAAGCTGCACCAGTGTTGCGATATTGCCCGGGGAGATCTTGCGAGATCTTTGTCGTATTGTTGTGAAATTAGACCACTCTTAGGCCTCTTTTGAATCTTAGAACATGCAAATTTCGATTGTTTATCTATCAGTCTGTTTATCATGCACTTGATTTACTTACTTTCCTGCTCTTTCATTTCCGCATGATATTTAGACTACTTTACTTGTTAAATCATAAATTACTGTTATATTCTTCTGGCACTACTTTCGATTTCTTGAGTTGCTCACCGTCTAGTTTGTGACCGTGGGTGCAGATAAGGTGGAGAGCAACAAGGGCAAAGGGCCCTGTCTAGGAGATCTACTTTGAGGACTAGCAGCGGGATCAGGGAGACTTTATAGTATGTGTTTATGTTTTGCTTACTCGTATATCGTTTCATACATATGTTTTGGGATTATCGAACTTGGTATTGTTGATGAGATTGGTATCATGTATATATGCTTATCGAATTGTACGTGAATACCTGAGGTTTTTCACAATTATAGAATTCCTATATTTCCCGTGATTGAGTTATTTCCCTTATTATACTTGTTTAGTCTTCCGCTGTGTGTTATTGCAATAACTCTTTCATAAATTATCAAATTGATTAAATCGAAGGCTAACTAGGGTCGTCAGGTTGTCGAGTGATGATTCGGAACCTGTACAGGTCTAGGCTGGGCGTGTCCAATTGCACAGGGAAATTAGGGTCGTCACATGATCAACCTTTAATGGAATCCAAAGATTTTATAGTGTCCTCTTAAAATAAGAGAGCATCAGAAAAGAAGTCAACCATGAAGGTAAGTAAGAGAGTCACAATCACCAAGAAGTAATTACCAGATTTTAATCACTTTATGTATGATTTCATTACCGAATTAGTAGTGTGTATTATGAAGTTACTAAGTGCATGGTTAAGGTGTCGTAAGGGGATGCGAAACCCAATTTGAAGTCATCCCAGCAAGGGATGGAAATAGATGAATGGACACTCCCGATGGTGTTATAGGGGGTCTTAGCCAACAAAATTAGTAGTTATCTAACTTTCAGACAATAGTTTCTTTCAGACAATAGTTTATGTTAGTACTTTTATATTTTTCTTGACTCATTGAAGTTAACATTTCATTTTGTTTGAACTAAACATGTTCATGTACTGCATTTTTCAGAAGGAAAAGGTACCAACTGATGTTGTTGCTTTTTGGGAGATGTAAAAATCATTTTGTTGTTTTTACAATATATATTTTGTTGCTTTGATAATGTAAGTTGTGACAGGGGGTCATTATCTCTAATGACATTCTATATAGTGAAAAGGTACCACCTTATCATCTTAGACAACCTTGAAAATATTTTTTTACTATTTTTTATGATAATGTTACTTGCATTCTTCCATTAATCTAATGTAATTACACATTTTAAGTTAATTTGGTCGATCATCTATGAATGTTGTAGTTTACAGTTTCAGAGAAGTTATAGGGCAAATGGGGGTTAATGGAGAGATGAAGAGATGCATGCCTGCCAAGTGTCAAGAATGAGGGTTGGGAGTTGTTAATGGAGAGTTTAATTGGTAGTGGGGGAGTGAATTAGGATTTCAGTAAGCATTAATTGTAAGTTAATGGTGGCAGGTGGGGGAGTACATTTCACTTCCTCTTCTCATCGAAACATAATTACCTTAGTTTACCTTCCTTTCCTCTGTAATAGATTCGAGCAAGACCCTAAGAAACCCTAAGTGCACCAGGATGATGAAGGTAAGGGCTGTAACTAAAGTTGGTGGTCTCTCTAGTCCCTCTAACAAATTGGATACTGCATCAAAGAAGAAGGGCTCGAAGAAAGTCACTGATCCTGTGCTTAGAGTCAAAACTGAGAAAGGATCAACAAGCACTCAGCCCAAATGATTGTCTTCAAGGCTGAGGAAGCTCGATGGGCCTGCTCAACCTTCAAACATTGCAAACACCCCAGTGATGATACCTGATGAAGGCGTTGTAGAGGAAAATGTGAGGGTCACTCCAAAAGGGGGTGGTAAGAAGAATAAGAAGACCAATTTCCTTCCGTTGTCATTGTAAGAGTTGGAGACTCATTTCTTTGCAATGCAAGTCATCAAAACGAAAAGGTTAGATTTTCCTTACTTTGAGTCTGAAGGTGTTTGTGTAAAGGTATGTTTTGAGAGGTTAGGTTGGCTTAAATTTATTGAAACTAAGTTGCCCATCAATGAATCCTACGTAGCATACTTTTATGCACATTTGAAGAAATCTGAGAACAAATCAAATGCTTTAATGTCATGGATCAATGGGGTACAGAAGTTACTAATAGGATGCTCGGGAGCTTGTTTGAGTTGCCTGTTGGAGATCGCAAGTGTTATGGGTACCAAAAAGCTTGTGAGGTAGAGGGTTACTCACATATGAGAGCACTTAACTATGTTTGTGGGGGTTACAACAAGTGACAAGAAAAAACCTTTGATTGCTGAGATGACAATGGAGGCAAGGTTAGTGCATCAAGTGGTGATACATTGCCTCGTATTTAGACTTGGGGCACGCAGTTGGATGACCCACTTCGATGTTTTCATGGTATGGGCAATCTTGAATGCATGTTCTGTGAACTTGGCCTACATTATGGCTCAACATATGTTGAAGGCAACTACCCAAAGGAAACCAAGAGCTAAGCAGATAGGTTTTTCGTATGTCAACCATCTATGCAAGTTGTTTGTGGAGAATGGTCTGTCACTACCTTCGAAATATGAGTATGAAGAAGTACTGAGAGACACTTATGACATGATTGAAAAGAAAAACTTCGACAAGATGTCATACATGAAAGTGGATGGGAAGTGGATATCAAAGGAAGAAAGAAATGCCTCACCAAACACAAAAGAAGAAAATAATGCCTCACCAGAACAAAAGAAGAAAGGAATGCCCCACCACAACCAGAACAACCAAGTGGCAAGAAGAGGAAGAAGTCTCAGCTGAAGTGAGACAAATACAACTCTGAACAAGAGGAGGAGGAGGAGGCCATTTCTACGGAGAATGATGATGAGTCAGAGTACTCGACGAAAGGTGACTCTGAAGAAGAATCTGAGTTTGATGGAGAGAAGGAAGACATCGTGGAAGAAGATGGGGAATCATCCCCTGAAAAGGAAGGCATTATGGAAGAAGATGTGGAATCGTCCCCAAAAAGAACAAAAATGATATGTATGATAACATCCAGGAGACAAAGGTCCAAAAGGAAGGTAGTGTTTCATATTTATTCAAATTATTTTTTTTCTTGTGCTTATGTCTTCATGTTTAATGTCTTAGACATGGAGATGTTTCCCAAGCTGAGAATTTACGCAACATTGGTGACGACCTGACTTTTAAAACCAGTCAAAAGCATAATGGAAAGGGCACTTCTCTCCCTGGTCAAGAGCATTATCTTCAAAGTAAAATTTTGGATATTCCATTTCTTTAAGTCTTTCAAAATTGAATCCATTTACTGCTTCTCAGCACGTCAAAGTTGGTGTTTATTGTGTGTTCATGTTTGTTATGTCAAGTTCTTGATTTTTTAGGTCTTAATGTTAGGCTTTGAGGTATCACCAACTGAATAAGGAGGGGGTGTGACCTTAAATGATGATCTACATTAGAACCAAGTGCAAGTGGCTCAGCTAATTCATGAAAAAATGAGGATCATGTTGATAAAGCTGACCATGTGAGTGTCCCGGGCCATAACAATTTTATTCCACTAATGGAGACATGAGAGGTGAACCAACATGTGAATGAAGCCATCTCCAAATCTGCTTAAACACGTCCTTCAAAATTCTAGCAACAACAGCTAATTCAGAGGCTCCAAGCTATTGAGGAGAACCTTGAAAAGGTTAAGGTGGTCATCCAGCAAACCAGGGCTAACTTGAAGACTGAGGTGTCAACCATGATGAGGAATGAGTGCAACATGCTAAAAGAGGATATTGTCAACTTGTTCTGTCAAACTATGAACAAGGTCAATGATAAGTTTAACACAAGGATGGTGCACAACTACCGTTTGGTGGAAGACCAGATAGTTGCAGTTAAACGACATATTTCAGAGCATGGGTCCGAGATCAAGAGGGAGTTGCACAGATGAAGGTATAACTAAGTGGCTGGAAGTGTTGCCCACCATTGAGCAACCATCAAGCAAAGGCAATGATAAGTAGGTAGAGAGCTTTTATGGGGTCTTACTAATAGTTTTCGGAGTTATTAACAACTTTATTTGGGCACGTATTAAACATTGAAGTAGTTCTTGTTCTTGGTTTCCTTTTCGATACTTGAACTATGTTTTCCTTTTGTCTCCATTTTAGTTTGGCTATCAAAGAGTTGGTTTCCCAACAGGTTTAGACTAGTTTTACTATTCAAGTTTTAGTGCTCCATGCACCAAATACTTAATCTGGGTTATCTATCATTTCTTGATGCGTTATGGTGTAATTTTTTACTAAATGTTACTGATTTAATATAATTATGATGCTCAACTAGTTATTGTCTTCACTGTGATTCAAACAACTCCCTGAATTAGAGACAACAATATCCAAAGAACTATGAAACAACATAGGAATGCATAGTTCTATTGATCACATATAAGAACTGTCAATGACAAACTAAGTGTAACGGCCCAATTAATAATTGTCGTTATTTATGACGTCATTGCAAACGTGGATGCCAGCGAGGATGTTTATGGGTCTCACGGCGGGGACGGAACACGACCGGATTAGGTATACAGTCCATTTTATGTGTTTTTTGTAGTGTGTTTGCGATGTATATGTCTAATTTAGTTGAATTGCATCGCAATATGTGTGTTTATATTGTTCATTGACAAGTGAGCTGGTATGACGGGTATTCGTTGCGACTAGCGCATTGGAACGGATATCGGGTGGCGAACAATTAGTACACTAGGTCGAGGGTCTAAACATACATAATAAATGATAAAACTTATTAAATAATTCATAATAAATGGCGTCGAGACCGATGGTACCGTAGTTGTGTGTGATTGGAATGGTTCGCAGTCCGGAGCTGGGTATCGAACGCCCATGATTGAATGGTTGTAGCTACAAAATGGGGTTAAGAAACAAAAGGAGAAGTCAATTTTAGCACTATTTGGAGACCCTTTGACTTGATGTCAACCTCCCATCCTGTTTTGAGATGGGTGGTTGAGCTAAGATGGCATGGAAGTATATATATATATATAGGTGGTGATGAGTTGTTTTATCAACTTTTCTCTCTCCTCTCAAGTGTGGACGAAAATTCAGTAGGGTGTGAGGGTTTTGTTGATTTCAAGTAATCATTTGGAGCTCAAGAACTCAAGAAGAATCGATATTAAGGTTGGTTCTTCGATCCCAATCACTTTCTCTACGATTTGGGATGATTTTCAGGGATTTTGACGGTGGTTTTGGGTGGAGGTTTGAGCACACCAGCTATGTAGGGGTGTTGCTATAGTTTTGGTATTGAAATTGAGGTTATGGTTGTGATTTTGGTGTTGTTGCTATGGGTGTTTTGATTTTCAAGTGATTTTTAGGGTTTTTGGTCGAAAAACGTCGAGTTTGTGATTCAGAAGTGTGTTGTTGAGGGATTTTGATTTTATGGGCTTTATGGAGTATTTAATGAGTTGTTGAAGCGAGCGTGGATAGCGGCGACGAGCCGAAGGGCTTCTAAAATTTGAGAAAACCCCCTCTGCCGAAGACTCCGTTAGGACGTCGTGGGGATCAAAAGCCCAAGGCGCCACTCGCGACGTCATGGGCAAAGGCGTAATATAAGAAAATGGAAAAATGACGCTTTTAAGATGCCGTGTGAGGAGATAATATGACGGTGTGTCCACGATGTCTTGGATGCCGTAAAGGGTTAAACTTGGCGGCGTCCTCGGCGACATCTGGGACAGTTTTAAAATAAAATTTTTAGTAAAAATTCACCAATTGGGGTTTATCCTGGATTTATCTAGTCTATTTAGAGTATAAAAATGATGGTTTTATCGATGATTTGGGTGTTATACCGAGGTTACGAGGTTTGGGAATATGTGTAGTTAATTGGGGAATTATGGTTTTAGGTCGGATTGACGGGTAATTGTACACGCATTGGAGGAGTGTGATTAGATTAGGGATGATATTGGAGTGCAGTTTGAGGTGTGTAGTATCCCAACTGAAATTCACTTTAGTACTTACTGCTTGATTTATTTGAATTCACTCCTGTTCATTATCACTTTATTTCTTTATTGCTTTAAGGTGGTTGAGTACTCTTACCTGGTGTCATTACAGTAGTTGAGTTTACTTCTACCTGGTGTCTTTACGGTATAGATCACTCCTCACCTAGTGTTTAATCGTTGCGAGGCATAGGGTCCACTAAGCCATAGCATATGTCTAGGTATGCGCCGGTGAATATGCTACCCGGGCATGATAGGCATGTGTGGGTGTGCCTTGAATCTACGCTGGCCACCTAAAGGGTCCAGGGTCACCCGTTCGAGGTATCCTCACGGGCCGTGCTTGGCGGATAGCCCGAAGTATGGCTTGGTCTGACTTTGATTGTGCACGCACTTTTTTCATTACTATATTTATGCATGCGATGATCTTCCACAGTTGCTTGTATTCTTTTGTTCTACATGTTTATTTATAGTATCTTGATTCCAATAGCTTTACTTTTGTATTTACTTGGTGAATTTCCTTGGGAATACTCATTTTTGACTCGTCATCTGCCTTTTTGTGATGGCTTGAGTGCAGATCCTGATATGAGCAGAAGGAAGGACAAGCTTGAGGACTACTTTGATTGACTGTGATTGACCCTATTCGTACGTTTGTATATATTTTATCGTTTTATGTTGGGTTTTGGGTATGTGAGAGATAGGCCTTACTTGTATGAGACTTGGAAGTTGACATTTTAATATTTAAAGGATCACTTTTGATATATATATATATATATATATATGGATTATCTCTTAGTATGGTTTCCACATTAGGTTTTTATGATTATTAAACTTGTTTTTCTACTGTACTTTATGATGTTTTAAGAGTTTTGTTGTACATTCTTATCTTATATGATGGTTGATAGAGTTTGAGTGGCCATGGGACAGTCAAATAATGAGTTGGCATGGCTGTGGGCCCGTGGTGCACACTGTGGTGGCCGATGGATTTGGGGTCGTCACACTAACAAGCCAACAAGGATCCAACAAACCAATCAACAAAATATTAACCAAACTTAGATCCAAATCAATATGCATTACATTAGAGATAGGACGATAATCCTAGTACAACAATCCTTAAACTTTTTCACTCGTCACCCCCTTCTAACAATTGTTGTTGTTGTTTTAGAAATTGTCTCCACACCACTAATTGCCAATTGCTCCGTGAATAATATCGAGAACTCCATCACAACCTCACTTTCCCATTCCTTGCCGGATGAACGTTTGTCGTTCCCTTCAGAACTAACCCCTTATTCCCATTGACAATTGCAATGACTTCATCCATCACTGTCTCTCTGCCTTGTGTTTGAATAAGTGCGCATTATTGGGCGAGAGCGTTGATGGTCATCCTAATTAAAGAATCCACACACCTCCTTCCTAGTATTATAGACCACAAAAGGTCAATTCTTTTTAAGGACCTCCTTTTTGACCTTCATAGGAGACCAACTTAACACTTTTAGCAAGGCTCCCGTAGTGGGCATGAGTCTTCAAAGTGTCCGAGGCTAACACAACTCCAACAACGTCTATCATTCTTTATTCACATGCCTAACAAGAACAACAACATAAAAAGGAAAATACATACACATAAAATCCTAAAACAAAATTTAAAAATAAAACCCTAAAACACAAATCCTAAGTATAAACCAAGATGGTTATACATAACAACAACAACAACAACATAACAACAATGCCAACTATTGAAAAAAAATATATAATCAACTCAAACACTGAAACCCCCGAAGACCAACACAAACCTTAAAATAGGCAACTCTCCAATTTATTATACCCTGAACATATAAAACACACCATAACCCAGCAAATCCACATTCGAAATGGTGAAACCCTATAACACTCCAGTGAAGGTAAATTAGAAACCCTAAAACCAAGAACTATACTTTCCAAATCGTGACACCTTAAAACACGTCCAAAACAACCAAATCAAACAAGAGGGAAAAAGGGGGATACCTGCAATTCCTTTTATCTTCACGAAGGTCGCCTTTGATCTTCACGAAGAAAAGAAGAAGACAAACAAGGAAGTGATCTGCTCTTCCCTTTTTTCTCTCTAAACCCTAAGTCAAGAACCATAAAAGGGCAATACTGGGATTTTTAAGATTCGATGAAACAAACATAACACTTGAAACAACAAAGGAAATACATCAACTTTAACAAAATACTCAATGAATCAGTCAGTTGTTCCAACTGTACCTTTAGTCACGTGCCTCCCTTCCAAACAAGGATGAACCAGTCTGTTGTTCTGGTTGTGTTGACTAGCCCCAAGAAATCGATAAGCACCTATCAAGGCAGTCGACTGAACAAGCTTTACGAAGAAGACGAAGAACAGGGGTGTTTTGCCCTTCCTTTTGTTTCGATTTGCCCCAAATGTGGAAGAGAAACTGATTCAGGGCTTCTTTGAATTTTTGGAGGGGAATTCAAATTTGCTACAGTAACTAGTCAAATCCGGGTCAGAGCTACAGTACATTAAGAGACAATCAATTAAACCAACTGTCTCGATTTTGATTTTTTTTTCATTTTTTTGCAGGAAAATCGATTTTGAGTTTACTGGCAGCTGACAGCTTCAGTCGATGGGGCCCACTCCGTACGTGCCACGTGGACGTGGTGCCCAAGTCGGTGCTTCTAACTGGGTTCCTGAAGCATTCTCCATATTTCTTTATGAAGTAATTTTTAGTCGATATGAGACTAATTTTAGTCCACACATCTTCAACATTTTTTATTTATATTTATATTTTTTTATTTTTTTATTTTTTTTTGGAGAATGAGTATATATTTTGGAAGTTTCTATTCATCACAAAAAGGTTTACAAAAGCACTAAAGAAAAGATAGTTAACCCCCAGAACCAAACGACTACCTAAAATGACGATGTTCTATCCCTTGCATCTCAAGTAACAGTGACTCGGAGTCCCTGCGATTCATATTGAGATGTAGGAAACTCTATCTCCATGTTTATCTCATGAACGTCAATGCTGACGTGAGAATACGATCGATTCTAAGTTGATCTGTGAGTACGTCTACCTATGAAAGACGTTGCGATGTATCTGAAAGTCAGCACACAACCTTAAATACGTGGTCCAACCGCGTTGCGATGTGTCTGAAAGTCAGCACACAACCTTAAATACGTGGCCCAACCGCAACACACGAACATAGAAAGTATGTATTTGTGAAGCACAAGATCTCTTCACTCCCACGCCATCCACAAATTTACGGGTGCACAAGGATTGTATGTGGTATAATTAGAGTCAACGAACAAAGCAGTCCAATTATTGCGAATTAAAAAATTACAGTCATGTATAATTCAAATAATTCATCAATCTAACTAAATTCAATTTATAAAATATAAATCAGATTGGATCAAATTCTATAGATTGACATTTTTCTATTCAAAGATTCATAAAATTAGATTTAATCAAATGAATCACAAGAATTATATATCTCATGAATGACAAATTTATGACATACATTCCACAAATCTATATATAACATATTTCCTACAAACTTATCATAACAATAACCTTCAAAATGAAAGTTTCTACATAAATAAATATGTCATCTATAAATCTTTACCATACACCCCACAAAAGCACAAAAAAAATGCACGTTGAACATACAACTAGAAAAAAAAAGGTTGAAAGCATAATAAAATAATTAAGAACAAACATAGTTTTTTAGATATTATAGTTAATTGTAGTTAATAGTTTGAGTTGATGCTCTTT
Organism: Stephania japonica; assembly: GCA_039657345.1. Classification (NCBI taxonomy): domain Eukaryota; kingdom Viridiplantae; phylum Streptophyta; class Magnoliopsida; order Ranunculales; family Menispermaceae; genus Stephania; species Stephania japonica. Next base: position 13,928,025 of record CM077563.1, on the reverse strand, counting down.
AAGATATTATAATACATATGATCAAATATGTATGTGTTGATGTGCTAAACAAACTGGATCAGATTGGATCCACGACTTTTTAGTGTAGGATCCGTAATCTGATCCAGTCCAGTCGGATTAGTGATTTTTCAATCCAGTCCAGTCCAGCTGGATTAGTGGTTTTTCAATCCAGTCCAGTCCAAGGTATCAAAAAATTGATCCGATTAGTGATAATTGGTCCGGATCTGTGAATTAGTGCAATCTGTGTGCACCCCTATCCACAATGGCGCATTTTTTAGTAGGGGTGGACAACGTTCGCCGCAAAACTGTCCAAACCATCTAAATCGTCCAAATTGTGTGGTCATGATTTGGTTTTTTAAAATTGAGGTTTGGAGGTGGCTTGAAAAACTTAAAAACTGCAATTCTACGGTTTGTTAGAGTTTTTTATTTATAGAAAACCGCATTCACCAAACTGTAAAACCAACCCCAAACTTGGAATGAAATGAAATGAAGTTGAAACCTTTTCTTGTTGTTGTAACTTTTGAAATGAACTTAGACTCATAATTTTGATTAAGTGTTTATGTTCCAGTGTTTTTGGTGGATATGGTCATGTATGTGTTTTGTTGTATGTTAAACTATTGTTTCATTTAACTATTGTTGAGACCAACCAATTGGATGATCCAATGGTATGATATGGGGTTTGAAATAAAAGGTCATGAATTCGAACTTCGGTGGTGGCAATATACTTCTTTCTTATCAAAAAATTTAACTATTGTTGACCGCACTCGTTGTCTGATAGTTCTCAACCTACAGCTTAAGTCCAACCTATCCTTCAACTCTTTTGTAACCTTCATTCTTTGGGCCTTTTCGCCCCTTTCTTAACATTATAATAAAAAGAGAAGAAGATCTCTTCACTCTTCTTTCTTTTTGGGCTCTCACTTCCTATATATATGGAGCTTTTTTTGTTCACAACGACACAGCTGAAGACTATTTCTGCAGCTCTCCAAATTAAAATAAGAATCCCAAATAGAGAGAAGAGCTTCTTATAAGAAAGGCTAGAGAGAGAGATGGCGAAGCGTAGTAATGGAACCTCTGAGTATCTTGAGAACATCCCTGATATCAAGTTCACCAACTTATTCATCAACGGAGAATTTGTCGACTCCATTTCAGGTACTTCATTAACTTTTTCAATGGCCGGAGTATTTTTTTTGTTTCATAAAATTGCTGCAAAAACAACACCAACTTTATTTTTTGTTTTCTAACCTCTAAAATACTTTTGCATATATTTTAAGTTAGAAAATATAAAATTTTGTGCGGAAATAGCACGAACCTCTACTTTCGATCGTTGTTCTTAAGTTCTCTAGCTATTTTTCAGTTTCTCTGCGTTTTTCTTCTTTTTTTTGGGTAGGAACAAGGCCAAACTTGGCCTAGGGAGTATTTCTATTATTACAATTAGAACTGTGAATCGAAATCCAACGAGATAGAAATACTAGATTATTTTTTTCTTTGATAGGAGGCTTTGCTAACAGTTGCAACCCACCATTTGATGCCAACATATCTTTGGCTAATTTATCCGCACACAAGTTATTCTCTCTAAGCGTGTGCTGGACATACCCCAGTGAGGAACACAAATTGTGGACTTCTAACACAGTTGGGTCTCTCACTGAAGAAGAAGGAACATCCCTTATCGATTCATGTCAGCCTGGCAACCTCTTAATTAATTAACCATAGTGCGAAGTTTGGGATTAAATTAATCAATTGAATGGCCGAATGGTAAGATATGGTGTTTGAAAGTAAAAGCTCATGGGATCAAAACTCGCGGCAAGCAAATATTTCTTTCTTATCAAAAAAAAAAAAAAAAAAAGTTTGGGATTAAATTAAAAGAAATGGTAGCTAGAGAGATTGGTATGCACGGAGCTTATCTATTTGTTATTAAAATGCTTGGACGACTTGTCCTCAGAAAAAAAAAAAAAGAAAAAAAAAATTGCTTGGACGACTAGTTTATTGTGATGACCTAATTCCTTACTTAATAACTTATAAAATGACTAAACTTCCTTTTGACTTTTTGTGAGGAGTTACAAATTGGGATGCGACATTATAATGTCCTCGTCTTCACATGAAACCTAAACTTTTTGTGAAGTAGATGTATATGCTGCGTTTACCAAAAAATAATGTCATGCAATAAGTTTGCAAGGTCAGTCGCACACTCAATTCTCTACCAAACAGAGGCAAAAAGTCAATTCAACAAAATTTAATGCTCCTGTTATGGCAAGGCCTGTCCAGGCGGGACAAAATATAGGGTCCCGAAAGAGTTGTACATTGCCTTGTTTGGTTCATTTTACTAACTCTTAGAAAAAAAAAAAAAAAAAAAATTTCAGGAAAGTTTAATATACTGAGAAGTTAACCACTAAGGAAGTTATATTTTTCATGTTTGATTCAACTTTTAACTTCCTGATAAGTTTCATATTTTAAAAACAATAAAATAATGTAATTGACATAAATGCCCTTTTCATTATTTTTGAGAGAGAGATTGTAGGGAATAAAGGTCGAAAAAGAGCATTAAATGAGAGTAAAATTGTCTATTCCCCCTCAAGAAGATAACTCACTCACCCTCCCTATGTGAGTTATCTTCCCCTATGTGGGAGAAGTTGGGGGTCAAACTTTTAGGGAAGTTTTTTGAAAATATCCAACCAAACAAGGTGAGTTGAAACTTTCCTAAAAGTTATTTCACTTCCTTTAACTTTCCCCAAACCAAACAAGGCCTTCTGATGAACACATAACTATGTGCATATACATGAATACAGTATATATTTATCATGAATATTTAACTCTAATGCATTTATATGAATGAATCCTTTAATGGTGTTACAAGAATTGAAAGTTGAATTGAATGATGTGTGGGCACGTATTATAAGTGAAAAATGAGGCCAAATAAGCTGAGGATAGGGTCTTCTCCTTGTTGGGAAGTTTTGTTATTCATTTTGTGGTTTTAGTACTTTTGTGTATTGCATGAGTTTCAATGTTGTAGAGAGCAGTTCCTTATTGTCAAACTGTTTTTAATTTTGAAAAAAAAACTAAATTAATGACATTTTGTTTGCACAAATAGGATTAGCGAATCAATGTACTTGATTCTATGTCTGGTTCGGTATTAAGCCATGAATGATTAATGAAATTTTGATTTCTCTTCAAAAAAAAATTGAGGTTAGAATTGATACTAAGTTGAAAAAGGTTAGGATATATATATAATTGATAAATTTCAAAAGTATTTTAAGTTTATTTATTTATTTAGAGAAAAAGAGTTGCACAATTTGTTTAGACTTTAGTATCAGTGCCTTGTATTAAACCAACCACTCTGATATGTACTAACGTGGGAGCTAAATTTTCTAATAACTTTTTTGGGTGGTGGTATGGACCAATACGATGGGACCATACCCCAATTTGTTGTATGGATCATGCTATGTTTATAATGAGTTTTTTTTTTTTTTATTAAGTCGAACTCATGACCTCCCTAAATCTTTCCTTCCTAAACATTTCCTTTTGATAAGTGATGCCTTGCTCATTTCATCAGAGATATTTTGGTATGTCAGTAATATAAGTTGATCAAAATTTAGAGTTATTTTTTTGTTATAATAAATAAGATCTCGTTCTTCTTTTAAGAAAAAAGAATTAAGAGTTGTGGTTGTAATAAAATAAATCTTATATATTAGTTTGGAATTGAGGTGAGTAAAATTAATTTGGTCTATAGAGCTTGAGATATAAAAAATAAAAAGTTGTGTAACTTTTAATTCTCTTGTTATAGTAGTAAAAAAAAGAAAAAAATAATTTTTTTAATTTTAAGTTTCTGATGTTTTCAAGTGGTTTTTTGAGTGAAATAATCGTTAAAACAGTAATCTTTAATTTTTTAATTATATATAGTAGTACCCACTTGAGTAGGGATGCAAATGGATCTATTCGATGGGACCCTACCCCAATTAACTGTATGGATTATGTTATGTCTATAATATTGAGGGGGTTTTTAATTGCTTTAGTAGAGGTCGAACTCACGGCCTCACTAAAGTTTCCCTTTTAACATGTAATGTGATATCAAAAAAAAATGTGTAATTTCTCATTCATTTCTCCTGATATGCTTTGGCATGTCTATGATATATAAATTGATCAAAATTTAGAGTTGTTTTTTTTGCTATAATAAATAGGTATCGATCTTCTTTAAAAAAAAGAATTAAAAGTTGTGTTTGTAATGAAACAGATCCTATTAGTCTAGGCAAGGTGAGTAAAATTAATATAGTCTATAGAGCTTGAATTATAAAAATTTAAAAGATGTGTTTTTTTCTTTTACTTAAGTGGGAATCGAACCACGATCCCCATAAGTCTTGCCTTTTTGACAAGTGATGTCTTTACCATATCACCTAAGAGGCTTTGACAAAAGATGTTTCCCTTGTTATAGTTAGACCAGTGCAACGAGCGGGCTTGGGCGGTCTTAGGCCGGGCCTGGGTGAGTTTTTTTTTTTTCAAAGCCCTATTCAGGTTTGAATTTGTAACCATCGGGCGGGCCAGGTTTAGATGGGCTTATCAATAATTGGTTAAAAATGAATATGTATAATAAATATATAATAGAAACAAATAAGAAAGAGTTGGTCTAGTGGTTAGAACGTGTAGTGGTAGTGAAGTGAGTTCAACCCTTCTTTAACCTCACTTTTTGAACATTTTTTAGAAATATCTATAAAAAAAAAAGTCTACCACATATCTAACGCGGGCTGGGCTTGGGCCAAAAGTACAAACTCAGACCTGCCCACTAAATTGTCGAGCTTTAAGCGGGCTCAAACCTGAATCAAGCTTTGTAGTATATTTGAAACTCAAGCCTAGCTAATGTCGGGTAAGCCTAGTGGGCCCCTGACGAGATGAATTGGTCTAGTTATAGTAGTTAAAAAAAGAAAAAAGAACAAAAAAAAAAGGAAAATGTTTTCTTTTGTTTTAAATTTATGATGTTTTCAGGTGATTTTTCGAGTAAATTAATTGTTAAAATAGTAGTAATTTATAATTTTTTATTATATATAGTAGTACCCACGTGAGGAAGCATTAGTGTAGTACGGTGTTATTTTGAGTTTCTTTTAACCGACGCCAGCTTGAAAGTCTAAAACCCCCTATGAGATCGATATAAGGCTCCTTTAGGGCCTTTAAAGTTTGTAACAAATCAGTACAAATTCACAATACGGTCCTTTTCAGCTCACATCAACGTGATGCACGATAATGTTTATTTTCAATGGAATAACTAGTAGCTTGTTTAACTGCAAGTCAACCTTCAAATTAATTATACCTTAAAAAAGGTAGTATATCTTTTTTTTTTTTATCAGAAAGAGATATTTGTATTACTTCACAAAATAGAATGGGAATTTTGTTTCACATTCTGATACAAAATATATAGATATAATAAGTATTTATATACAAGTGAATCCCCCAAGCCTCAAAGTCGTCTCTCCAAAATACATGCCTCAAAGCCGCCACCGACACCAACAACTTGATCCCTCATCGAGGTCCCATCTCTCTCCGTACTCAGTTACCGAACTTGGGCAGTAATCGACGTAAGAGAGAAAGGCCCAAACATGATAAATACTATCTTAGCTTACTCCAGTTACCAACCAAGTCTGACCAACTCCACGCTTTGAACTCTTTAGATTCCAACAAAACTGCAGCCACTCTTCTCTTAATATTTTCCCAGATATCCTCCCATTCGTGTGCCTCTCCCCGAAATATTCGATTATTTCTTTCCTCCCATATGACCCATAATAAGGCTAACATAACCGCTCTCCATAAGGTTCCTCTCCTCCCATTTAACGGATGAGCCTCGTCGTCCTTCATTGCATCTTGAACTTGATTGTGCGTAGGCCCATACCATCCCAGCTCGGTTCTCATCTCAGCCCAAACACGCCTTGTGAAAGAACAATAGAGAAAGACGTGATCAATTGTTTCGTTATCCCTTTTACATAGAATACACCACGCTGGCGAGATGTAAAGATACGGGCATCGTTTTTGCAAAACACTCGCCACATTAACTTTACCTTTCCATATAAGCCAAGCCAGAACCCGTGATTTCATCGTCGCCGGAGTCTTCCAAATAGTCTTATACACATCACAAGGTCCGTTTGATTCCTCAACGCATAGATTATAGAAACAAGATTTCACAGTAAAATTCTTAGAGGCATCCCATTTCCATGTTCTAATGTCATCATGGAGTGGTCTTGGTTGCTTATTTGAAATTGACTCCATGAGAGAGTTTAGTTGTGAGACAAGGCCACTATTGAGGTCCCGGCGGAATGGAATAGACCAAGCATGTTGATCACTGAAAAAGACTTCCACCATAGCGTATCTCCTCCTTGCCAATGCATACAAACCCGGGAACTCATCTCTAAAACACTTCCTACCTGCCCAATGATCGTTCCAAAAACTTATACGATTGCCTTTTCCAAGATCATAAAAGATGCCCTTACAAAAGTCTTGATGAATATCCCTAATGAAACGCCATGGGGATCGGTATGTAGGGTTGAAGTCGTCTCCCGGGTCCCACCCATTATTACTCCTACCATATATACTTTTAATAAGTTTCGCCCACATATTGTGCTCGTCCTTTGAAAGACGCCACCACCATTTACAAAGGAGCGCTCTATTTCTTTTTGTCAAATTGCCAAAACCAAGGCCTCCAAGATTCTTAAAAAGGTAGTATATCTTTCTAATCACACCGAGATCAACTAAGTCGTTACAGCTCTTCTCATTAAATTATTACAATTGTCGAACATTTTATATCGATTATACTTTTTTGTTACCCATGAATGATGGATCTCTATGGATGATGGATGTCTAAGTCTTTTTCAATCCTCGTTACTTTTGGTTCAATTTAATTTTGCAACTGCAAAAGTCAAAAAATTAAGTGAATATAATGTATAAGTCAAAACATCTTTGATGAACTCTTAAGTAAAAAAAGTGAATATAATGTATATAGCTATCAAAAATCGAACTCATGAACTTTATCGCCAGAGTTTTAGTGCTCTTTTTTCGCCCCTTTACCACACCACTTAGGGGCAACATTTTATATCATGGACACAATTTTTTCAAAAATCACGATAGCTATCGTTTTTCTTTGGCAATATTGTTTTATATGCCATGAACACAATTTTTGCAAAAATAATATAATTAATGAAAAATATACAGGACAATATTAAAAAAAAAAAAATTGAATTGGTTTCTTACCAGTCACTATAGCATATAGATATATAATTTACATTGCCTCATCAATTGGTTCAATACATTAAAACCAATAATAACAGCAATGCCGCAGTCCACTGTCTCAAATTAGTGATCTTATAAATAAAAGGGATAACTACAAAAAAAAATACCCCCGATTTCCGTTATGTTTTGTAAAAATTATACCAACTTAAAGTTTTCTTAAAAATAACACAAACTTTCAATATGTTTTTAATTTTGGCACAGAGAACAATTTGGAGATTTTAAGCGACAAACAGGTTTTTACATGGTTCACTCGAACCGACCCAACAAAAATCAAAATCCGATTTATATAATTGGTTTCTTTTTGTGTCTTTTTTTTTGCGATTAAACCCAAAATTCAAAAATCATGAGTACTTAGAAAAAAAAAAGCCCAAAACTCAAATTCAAAATTGATATAAATTCCTCCAATTTTCCCTTTAGCAATAGCTTTTTTTTTGTTTATTCAATTTTGTCTTTTTTATTAGATTCCATGATTTTTTTAAAATAAAAAATAATTTGTATTATCGTCCTTTTTTAGAAATTTAGTTGTTTTTTTTGTCGTACTAAAAAACATAAAAAAGAGAATTTTGGTTTTTGTAGACACAGTTCGAGTGAACCACGCCTAAATTGCTCGCCGTGCTAAAATTGAAAAAATATGAAAACTTCATGTTATTTCTGACGACATTAAAAGTTTGTATTATTTTTGCAAAAATGACAAAAATTTGTGTTATTTTTTATAGTTAACCAAAAAAAAAAGAATGAAAAAAAGAAAGAAAGAAAATAGTTAGGGATGTGGTAAAGAAGAAATGGAATGCCTTTTGTTTTGGTTGTGGCTATTCACACCCCACCTTTTGCTCTTTGTACTTCATTTTTGAATTTTTACTTCGTCGTATCTCATTTTTTAAGTAATTTACCCCAATTTATTTTTTAAAAATTTCAAAAATACCTTTGCTCACCTCCATCACCCTCACCCTCACTCCAACACCCCTCAATCCTCTCTATCTCTCAGTTTTAGTCATTATAGAGCACTTGTACTAGGTCACCAAGTGTCATAGGAGTTTTTTTTGTTGAACAAGGTCGGATGTGGTCGTGTCGTGTCCTATAAGTGAAAAAGTGTCGCTCGTAGGGTTCGAACGCAAAGGACCGAGACCTCTAAAGAGGTATCAACCAACTCTAACCAAGACCTCCAAAGATATAGCAACTGACTTCTACCGAGATTGTGAAAAGGTCTCAGTCTCAGTCTCAGTGGATAACGAAGAGATCCAGTCATGACCTCTTAAGAGGTGTTGGCTCTGTGTGTCCGAGACCTCTTCAGATGTGTCGGCCATATGTGTTTAGGGATGACAATTTAGGTCATAAAATGTTTAACATGACACGACACATACGTAATAAACATGTCATGGATTTGGCATCTGAGTCATAAACAAGTTTACCTGTTTATACACGGTTAATAAATGAGTCATTAACATGTTAACTTGTTTGACTCGTTTATAACTCGCTTAACACGATTAAGGAATGATGTATAAATAATAAATCTAAATAAATTATTACAAAATTTACTTATTTGAATATGTATTCACATATTTGAATACATGTTAATAACATGATTTATTTTTTATTTGCATACATCTTTTTCCATACTTAACTTTATTTTTAGAGAAAATATTTATTTTACTTTTAATATATTATTTAGGTTAAAATTCTATTAATAATTATTTATTAAAAATATGAAAATTTACACGTTTTTTATAGGATTCTTGTTGTTATTTGTTACGAGTCATTTTCCCTTCATTATTAACACTAAGGAGTAAAGACTTGAATGAAAAAGTAAAGTAAAACTTAAGACTACACCTCTATTATATTTTATTGTCTATTTGATTATGTTCATTTAAATTTTTTCATAAAAATATTTTTAAAAATGTAGTAAACAAATTATTAAAAAAATTAAATAAATTAAAAAGTTTAAATAAAATATTTAATAAACATGTGACACGAATACCAATGTGTTTATAACACGACCCACTTAGACACGAAAACGATTAATACGATTAATAAACATGTCATGTTATGTATTTGCATTATATGGGTCATGACTTGTTTATGACACAATATGTTTACAACTCACCGACATGAATTGCAATATGTGCGACACTCGCGGGCAATAAGAATGAACAAAAAACATTTCAAAAAAAAAACACATGAAAATGGCAAAAAAAAGTAGGTTTTACTTGGAATTGTTTGATATTTTCAATTCCATCGAAACTTTATATCCAAAATGCAAGATTCAAGCTCAAAATCTAAGTCCTAAAACCAACAACAAAACCCTAAACAATATCGACTCAAAAAAGAAAAAGAAAAAAAACTACCAAAACATTGAAATCGACACTAAAAGAGATGAGGAATGCACCTAAGACATCGAATCGATGTGGTTTTGCTCAGATTTCATTGGATTTGGGTTGGTGGTGATAATGCATTGAGAGAGGGGTGGCTAGGGTATGGGTGAGTAGGGTAAGTGGGGTATGGGTCCGTAAGTAAAAACTCTTTTATATGAAAGAGGTAGTTGAGTCATTTCTTTAGGGTGGGATACCAAAAAGTAAAAAGTGGAGTGTGAATAGCTGCGGCCTTTATTTTTGATATTTCTCAGGACAAAATACCAATTCCATGATACATGCACGCACTACTGAACATGATTTGATGGATATTATGCCTCAATTTTCGCGAGTTCGATAGATTTGTTCAATCAATTTTCGTTGAGATTTGGTGCTAATTTGTTCAATCAATTTAATCATGTATTTGTGAACATATAGGCAAAACTTTCGAAACAGTTGATCCAAGAACAGGGGAAGTAATAACTTTAGTTGCAGAAGGAGATAAGGAAGACGTGGACTTGGCTGTCAAAGCTGCTAGAAAAGCTTTTGATCATGGAACCTGGCCTCGCATGTCTGGCTTTGTAAGAATTTCTCTTCATATTCACAACTAAAGTTAGTTACATGTACATATAAGTATATAACTAGGAAGTTGAGGCGGGATGGTAAGGGTCCCTCCATCATTAATAGAGGTCTCACGGTCTAGCCTTGGGAATAGAAAAACTTTAGAACTCTTAACTAGAGAGGTTACCACCTTTGTGGTCCTACCAACCTCGAGGTCTGAGATTAGTCAGGGCAAAAGCTTCAAACACCCTGACCCAAAACTTAAAGTAGTTACATGTATTATATCATCTATAAAGTAATATAATTTGATAGCATTTGAACTTTTTTTTATCTTACATTATATGACATGATAACAATTTTGATGTTGTTCATCAGGAGAGAGGGAGGATTATGAACAAGTTTGCAGATCTAATAGACCAAAACCTCGAAGAATTGGCGGCGTTGGACACCATCGATGGCGGAAAGTTGTTCAGTTTAGGCAAAGAAAGCGACATCCCAAGCGCGTCAAGGATGCTCCGCTACTACGCGGGTGCTGCGGATAAGATTCATGGAGAGACACTAAAGTTGTCGATGGAGTTTCAGGGGTACACTCTGCTTGAACCAGTTGGGGTTGTGGGATTAATCATTCCTTGGAACTTTCCAAGCCTCATGTTCTTCATCAAGGCAGCTCCTGCCTTGGCTGCTGGGTGCACCATGGTACTTAAACCCGCGGAGCAAACACCGCTCTCAGCGCTGTTTTACGCTCATCTCGCAAAGCAGGTCAGTCAATCCATATGAGAATATTAAGAACTCAAGGCATGGACTTGTTTTTGTGTTAGGTTTGGTATAACTTTTCTTTTGTTCAAATGTACTAGGCTGGTATCCCTGATGGAGTGCTCAATGTCATCAATGGATTCGGATCGACTGCTGGCGCTGCCATTAGCTCTCATATGGACATTGATAAAGTGACTCTCTATCTCTCGCACAAATACATATGTTCTGTTTTAGTTTTCAAGTTTTGGATTCTATAGTGATATGTATTTGATGTGGAGATGTGTTTATATTTATGTCATACATTTCCTTGGTTCAATTTAGTTAAGAGCAATGAATATTTTTGTTTGTTCAGGTTAGTTTCACGGGGTCCACGGAGGTCGGACGATTGATAATGCAGGCCGCGGCGACAAGCAACTTGAAGCAAGTCTCACTTGAACTTGGTGGGAAGTCACCTCTCATAATATTTGATGATGCTGATGTTGATAAAGCTGTGGAGCTTGCACTCCTTGCAGTTCTATACAATAAGGCAAGAAAAAAGAACTTCACATACAAATATAAGTTTTACTGACAATGTGAATCCGTATTCAGTTAGTACCAATAACTATGACTAAAGCGTGCGTAATGCAGGGCGAGATTTGTTGCGCTGGTTCTCGAGTTTATGTTCAGGAAGGAATTTATGAAGAGTTCGAAAAGAAGATAGCGGAGAAGGCGAAATCTTGGGTTGTTGGAGATCCTTTTGACCCTCATGTTCAACAAGGACCTCAGGTATATGAATGCCTGGCCTTAAGTAATTTTATCTTTTTCTGAATCATGTTTCAATGTGTGAGATATATAGAAGGCAAGGGATCATATATGTTACTTTGACAATTTTCGTGGTGGAGGAGAGCCCTAGTAAATTTCATCAATCGATCGCTTCATTTGTATTATCGAAAATTTTTGCTTAAGCAACTAACCACTTTTTCACAAATGAAGTACTGAAGATTGCTTTAAGACCTTTAATCACTTGTTGAACAGGTTGATAAGGATCAATTTGAAAAGATCTTGTACTACATAGAACAAGGTAAGAAAGAAGGAGGCACCTTACTAACAGGGGGCAAGGCGTTGAATAAGAAGGGCTATTATATCGAGCCAACGATCTTTACTGACGTCAAGGTATATACAAAACCAAATTCGTAATCAGTCTTTTTTTCTTAAATGAACTATTTGTATCTATTCTTATTACTTGTACTATATGATCACATGTGCATTGATAATTAACTAAACATCCTTGGACTTGCAGGAAGAAATGCTAGTAGTTAGTGATGAAATATTTGGACCAGTCATGTCCCTCATGAAATTCAAGTAAGCAACACAGTACTAGATTTCTCTTCTTTACTCATAACTAACTTCACAACAAACATTATTTACAAGGGCTTCCACAAGTTGAAGATATGGTAATAATCCAGTAACATTGCCATTGTAGGACTGTGGAGGAAGCGATTGAGAGAGCGAACAATACAAAATATGGGCTAGCTGCAGGAATCGTGACGAAGGACTTGAACGTGGCCAATACAGTTTCGAGATCGATCCGCGCTGGTACTATTTGGATAAACTGTTACTTTGCCTTGGACAGAGGTTGTCCTTTTGGAGGGTACAAGATGAGTGGATTTGGTAAAGATAAAGGAATGAAGGCCCTTTACAAGTTTCTGCAAGTTAAATCAGTTGTGACCCCCATCTACAACTCTCCTTGGCTCTAACTCTCCTCATATATCTATTTTCATGTCATTTATAAAACTCAATTTCGCGCTAGCTAAATAAGCACAATAAAGTCACTCACTTATTTAAAAATCGTGCAACATACTGAAAATTAATATGTGCCCATACATCTTGATATATCACACGGAATTCAAACAGGTGCGCGCCTCTATGTGTAATTTCCTTGTGTCAAATATCATTTCCCTCCACTTAATGTGACAGTTAAAGTCACAATACTTCAGCCCCATATCAACTAATGAAAATGGACCCTGTTTAATGAACATTGCGAATGGTGGGCGACACTCCTCTGAGTCTGAATTGAATTCTGAAATCCTTCATAGAAAGTGCTAGTGGAATCAACCAAACTTTTGATGTTGAGATAAGGTAAGGCTGGAAGCTAGATTGCTACTGCTCCAGTGCTCCACCTACTGTTGCTCCTCAGTAAGGTATTTGACCTTCCTATGAACTCTAAACCACCCAAAGATTCTGACTTTATAGGAAACAAAGCATCCATTTGGTTAGGTTTTTTTTTTTGGGTGCACAATCATCCCACATAGTTGAAGATGAACAGAAAATGGTTAAATAATTCTAGGATCCTAGATTCAGTTGTCTCCCCACAACAATATAATGAAAGAAATGTTACTCAATACCTAAAAACAAAAAGAAAAAGAAAGAAAGAAAGAAAGAAATGTTACGTTTGGCTATTTTTTTTTTATTATTGTCAGAATATATGAGAAAAACCCTAACTAATCTTGAGCTCGAGGAATGTAGAACTACAATTAAAGGCGGCACCTCTAGCCAAGAGTTTTAAAATTTTTCCAATCTCCCATAACTCAAACTGAAACATCTAGTTAATTAAGGAGGAATAATTTTGGCTATTATTAAACTGATGGTTTATGTTACCAACAATCAACTGGTCCAAGTGTCAAAAGACTTTTATTTCCTTTAAAGCGAATGCTCTGTTTTGAGCCTCATAGATGAAAAAAAAAAAAAAAAAAAAAAAAAAAAAAAATTGAGTTCATGAGATGACCACCCTTCATGAGCAATTGATAGTGCTCCAGCTTGGATTTGATGACCACCTAAGCTTTAAGCCTTAAATAAATTTTCAAAATTGTTTCAAGAACCATTTAATCCATCAAGGTGTCACCATTTAAAATCAAAATTTGGACTTTGCATATACTTTCCTTAATTACACTTTTAATTCCCTTCCATTTATGTTAAGTGAGCAATTTTCTTACACACCAGCTTAGTTCATAACTCCAAAAATCTTCCTGTACAGCAGTAACAAATATACAGAGTTAATGCAAATTTACTGCAAGAGATTACTTAATTTAATCTGACAAGATTCTGATTTTTACTCCAAGACCCATTAAAATCTTTTGCCCAAAACTGTAACCCCACAATTCAATACCTTCAAAAACGGATGAAATCTGGATGAGATAACAGTTTCAAATCTCTGTTTTAATTAATTAATTAGAATCAGTTCTGTCAAACTATATACTCTGTTTTTGTGAGTCACAATTTGAGACACAATGCCAAACAAACTTTACAAACGCTTGGAGCGTCTCCTCCCAAAGATCAAAACCTCCACAAAGCATTTCTCCAATCTTCCCCCACCAAAACAAATCGCCGACTCCGCGAAGTCCATCGTCTTCGGACGCTGCGACCGCTCCAGGACTCTCTCATTCTCCGATCAAATCCGAACTCCCAACAGCCCACAGAACAAAGATGAAGCAGCCACGCTCGCCGATGTCGATCAGTTTCTTCTCGTGAACTTTCAGTCTTTGTTTCGCGATAACAAAACAGGGGAAGAACAGGGGAGTGAAATTGGGGGAAGTTGCGAGGAATACTCATATGGGTCGCCCATTTTCGACGAACCTGTCTGTCAAGTTAGCTCGAACCAGCGGTTCTTCGCTTCGCCGTGCAGATCGAGCTCTTTGATGGGAGATTTCGACGGCGAAACTGGTTCAACCCCGGCAACCAATACTACTAGTACTGTTAATTCTACTGAATTTATTATTAGTACTAATTACTCTGCTTCATCATCATCATCATCATCATCAACAACAACAACAACAACAGCAACAGCAGAGATGAAGAATCAAGAGATTCCTGAAGAGGGCATTGCGGTTTTGACATTCTCTACAGACCCATACGGCGATTTTAGAGGATCGATGATGGAGATGATCGAAGCGCGGTTGCGAAAACAGAGCAATCTGGAGTGGGATTTCATGGAGGAATTGCTGTTCTGCTACTTGAACATGAACGAGAAGAAGTCATTCAAGTACATTCTGTGTGCGTTTTCTGATCTGGTTGTTGGTTTGCGGTGGCACGGCGAGGCCGAGAAAGGATCCGGGGATCTGGGAGAGAGACCATGGAGATGTAACTTTTGAATTCAATTAAGAGAGGTGATTCGCGCCAATAAATCTTAACCAATCTTTTTCTTGGAATATGTGTGGTGCATATCTCCAGGAACTCTTGGGTGATTGTGATTGACTTGTTTAATTTTGGTTTAGGGTTTAGAGAATGCTAGGTGGCAAACTTTAGGAGATACCCATATTTGCTATGGTGTTGTTGATGTTTTTTAGATTCACATTGATTTTTACACTAACATATCACAATGCATGAATCAAGGACATCAACAACTATGTGGCAAAAGTATGTATCAAAAGAACGTATCAAAAATATGTCATTCAATCATTCTCTTTTCCTTTTTTCTTTTTGTTACATATTCTCTTTTCTTGGTCGATTACTAATACTTGATGATTTTTTTTTGGCAAATACTTGTTGATCAGTTTAGCACTGAAACTTGGGAAGTTGATATTTTTTTTCTTTAGATTTTGAAACAAGTGATAACAAGATGAGATCATTTTCTCACTTCATTTTAATGGTGTTAGTGTCGTGATCGACCGTTTGGATTGTCATCATGTTGTTTGGATTACTTGTTTGGCAAAGGACTCACCCAAGCATGATTCACTTGCTCAAATCAAAAGATAGACTTTGGTGGTTGGATGAAGGTACTCGGTTGCAACAGAGCGCTGAGTGGTTGCAACTGGATCTTTGAACAGGTTTGTTACAAATTTGATCTTATCTACAACCAACTAAAGATCTTATGAAAGTTGGAGTTGCGGTTTAGAGACATGCTTACCACGTGTTCAAGGTGCAAAGACATAGTTATTTGAAGTTGAAGATCAGGCATGTCTTAAGATGTGGTCAATATTATGTGTCCTTCATCAATCTATATAATAAAGTTGATAGAGTTTGTATCCCTCTTTAACTTTGTATTGTGAACGTGTTCACTTCTTTATCAAGATGTAAACACCAAGGGGACTTAGGTGTTCCAGTTAGGGTTGGCAAAAAAAAGGTCCAGACACACCCTCTAATAATGACTAAAAATAGTGTTCGGACCCAGACCCGTTTTTGAAACAGACACCTTTTTTTTGTCCAAACCCGTATTTTGTAAAACATACATGACTCGTTTTTGTCCATTTTTTAAATATAATTAAATAATTTTATTTCTTACTCATATCTTTTTCCAAAAAAAGCAAAACTACATATAACTTACATTCAATTACTAAAAAAAATTACTAGCATACAACAAAATGTAAACGTACTTAAAAAAACATAGTATTTATTCAGATGAATAGAAGTCATGTTAATTTTTCTTAATAGAAGTAATGCTAATTTTCTTACTATATATTAATAAAATAACAAGATAATCATGTGAATTAATTGAGAAATGGGTACCCATTTTTTGAAAATTTTGACTTGTATTTTTAAAAGGACACAAAAAATGTTTTAACCCGTATTTTTTTAAAAAAATTATGTCCGAGCCCATTAAAAATGGGTCTAAATAAAATAGGACAAACGGTCCCAGACAACTTTTGCCAGCCCTAATTCTAGTGAGAGGAGCCTCACTATGCAATTGAGAGACTTGTATTCCATCGAGGGGAGCTCGACGCACCGAGTGAAAGCTTAAGTATTCTAGTGAGGGAAGCCTTCACCGTGCAAGTATCGGGAGAATGTATAAAGTCTATTGTAAGGAAAAAGGGTAGTGTAGCAAGCCCAGTGAAGGATCACTAGATTCGAGTATTACGTAAATATGTAACTCTTTATCTTAGTGGATTTTACATCGGACGTGGCCCCGCAGATGTAGGTCGTGGATTTTACATCTGGTGTCTAGCTTGATTTACTTTCTACATACTTTATTTAAGGGAAAATGATAATCTAACACACTTTAGGTGCACATTTTATTTTTTAGCTATTTATGATGTTTTGTTAGATGTGGGGTCCACGCTAGGAGACAAGAAAGAGTCCATAAATGGCTAAAAAATAAAAGTTTGTCCCAAATATGCACCCAAAGTGTGTTAGATTATCATCCTCTTATTTAAGTACTTGTTAGTTTATGTTTTCCCCATTGCAACTAGCATTATATCATGTTGTAACCGCATTTGATTATTTCAAATGGTGATCATTTCAGTTAGGTGAGTTTATTTTGGATCTTAATATTTTTCTTCTTTGATAGATATTTTGGATCTTAATCCGGCACATGGTGTGAATAGATAATAATTAATAACACTTGGAACTCAACGAACCTAAAGCATCCACACACCATCAAATCGGGCTTTGACTCTTTACATATGCTAGGCCCAACCTCAGTGGAGCGTGGATATTTTAAAAAAGTTAAGTCAGAGATCTCACTCCAAATGTGAAAAAAAATTTTAAGTGTAAGGTTTAGCTTTAAAGAGAACGAATTCTCCAAAATGTTAAAGCAAAGTTAGAGATCTCGATCACTCCAAATTTTTAATTGTTAATTTTACTTTCATCTCAAGTTCTCAATTAGTCAACATGAAGTTATTCTATTGATACTTCTATCTTTAAAATCTATAGAACGACAAGATATTACTACTTTTTTTTAGGCAAAATATAATTTTTGGTCCTTCGACTTTGAGTCTTTTATGCTTTTAGTTCTTGGTGTACAAACCCTAAAATTTTTGAATTTCTTATGTTTTGGTCCATAAACTTTTGAGTTTTTATGTTTTTGAATGTTTTTTTTTCAACTTTTGTTGATCGATGTGAGCTGCCGGGTTCAGTAATATAAACCACTTTACTCTTTTTGACTAGTTGATAAGTGTTCATTTAGGCATAATTTAGTATAAGTTATTAAGATTAATTGGACTACATTTATTTTATTTTATGGTGATAAATGCAAATTTTAATAAATTAGGAATTTATTGGAATAATATGAGAATATATATCTAATTATATTAAATTTTTGTTTTTAGGAGAAACGGAGTGCACGGTTGGATTCGGGGCAAAAAAATACTCAAAATAGAGTATTTACTTGAAGAAATCGGACATCGGAAGGCTTGTTTTAGGACGTACACAAGAGTATGTGCATTGGAGTTCGAAATATGCCACGTGTCACGTCCCCATTGGACTGACCGTGTCACACACAATCGTTTGGCGAATCAAATCGTGCCACGTCGCCCATCTCCACCAACCGCGTCGTGCCACGTCGCTCTCACAGCTCATTGTCCCACCTACGCCGCATGATTTGCCTCGAGATGAGCGTCAGCACAAACTCCCAGTTTTCGCACGACTTACGCGAATTCGTTTTTGAACAGTAACCGCCACGTGGCAGTCCCCTATTGGTCCAGCAAGTCATCACTCACCGCTTCAGCCAATTAGCTCTTGTCGCGTGGCGCCCAGTCAGCACTCTAGCACGTCATCAATAGCAAACTCAACCAATCAGACGATGCCACGTCAGCGCGCCACAGCAGCTCCTCCAATCACAGCGTGACACGTCAGCCGGTACCTGAATTTCAACCAATCACAGCCTGCCAAGTGTCCTGACATGTAGAAAACGCCCAAAACACTCCCAAATTCGAAAATCACTCCCGAAACTATAAAAATTGGTTTTTCTCACCTCCAGAGACCAAATTTTAGGAATATATATATTAGGACTTCTGAATAGAACAAAGGAAGATCTGTTTTATTTTTATTTATTTCAGTTTAGTTTTAATTATGTCTAGGTAGCTTTTCCTCTAGGTTGAAGGTGAATCAGTTAAGCCTACGACTTGGGAATCCTTTATCAGGTTTATTTATTTTTAATTATTATTGATTCTTTTCTATGATTTATTTTCTTTGGTATTGTTTGAACAATTGAGGTTAAACACTAGTTTAAACCTTAATTTATATGTCAATAAGTCGTAAGCACCCGTGCTTGTGCAATAAGACCACACTAGTGGCAATTGACTTTACCAATTGATTAGAACCTTTTGGGACCGGTCAAATACCTTAGGGATCTAGGCTAAATCGGGAGCACTAGCGATCCAGTTGTCTAGGTGTAGTGCACTCACAAATCGAGGTAATGCGACCAATGCGTTAAATCTGGAGCACTAGCGATCAGGTTGGGTGTTTGGTCAGAGAAGTAGTCAATGGTCGTACCTTGGCTGCCGACATCAGGAAGTGCGAGGAACTGAAAAGTCCACCGGATTTTATAGCCGCACTAGATCATAGGTTAGTTTCATATCTTTTATAAACCATCAATTAATAAAATCAATCCCAAGTTGTATGGTGAGACTGTGAAACTGAATACCTAGATTTATTTTCATTTAATTTCTTTATTTTTAAATATTTATATATTTTCTCTAAAACTCAAATTCTTCTTTTTTGTATTTTTTTTACCTAAGAAAGACACCAATCTCTATGGGATCAACCCTTTACTACTATCTACAAAATAGTTGGTTTAGGTTTATTTATTTTATTGACGCGTTCGGCGCGCGTCAAATTTTTGGCGCCGTTGCCGGGGATTGGTTTTTCTTTCTTTGGTTTTTGTTGTATATTTATTTATTTATTTTTGTATATAGTCCCTTGTTCCCAATACTTTTGCAGGAAATTTCTCAATAGCCTCCTACTACCATAATTATGATCGATTAGAAGACTCATACTATCATGGTATGAATGGGGTAGGTATGTCACATAATGGACATCAATTTTCTAACTCGTAATCTTTTATGCAACAGGTCGAGGCTTGTGATTTTTGTGGGGAATCCTTTCATCCCACTTATGCTTGTCCTTACTATTCGAGGTATGGAAATCATCACAATTCTAGCTATGCATCGCCACAACCCGACTTCCGTATGTCTAGGCCATGTCCACGGAGTCCTTAACAAGAACGGAAAACCATTGAAAACATGGAGAAAGATATGATCTCCGACTGGCTTTCTCCAAGCACCAAAAAATACCCCTTTGACGACTGGAGTAATTCATCATACCAGCAGGACACATATAGTTCCATGCGGAATTAGCCTTCAAGGGATATAATAAGGTATTGTTTGGAGACTGTGCAAGATATGAACCTCACCGAGCAAGAATTGGATGAATGGATTGAACAAAGGGATCAAATAGCTGAAAAAGAAATAAAGTCAATTCTCCAAAAGATATCAGCTGAGACCATGAGTGCAATTCCATTAGAGTGTTGAGGTAAATGAGGGTACACCGATTGACGACTATTGGAGTGAACCAGAGAAAATAATTGAAGTTTCCTTACATGAGCCGAACATTAGCATTGCGCAGAATGAAGCGGATGAAGCCGAGAAAGAAATTAATGTCATTTTAGAAAGGCTGGAGGAACCGCAAAAAAGAAGCAAGGAAGACCAACCTCTGGTGTTGGTGACGCCACCCACCCTCCCATGCTTACCTGTTAAATTTACAAAGGGGGTGGTCATAAAGGAGCGTTTGCAGATCTTTTACACGGCTGACACCTTTGTGTCAGATGACGATGATGCGATAGATTCATATGTGTTAGAGGTCCCGGATGAGCTCCTACATCTGACGGAGGGCATGTATTTTGAATTGCCCAAAGCTATAAATGCGTCATTCGTTGTCGACATCTCGAAAGGAGAGGGCATCATGTGATCATTCACGACAAGTCGAGCTAACGACTTTAACCAAAAGCGCTATTGGGAGGCAGCCTAAGTTTTTATTTATTTATTTTTTTTTATGTTTTTTTAGCTTGCTTATTTTTATATTTGTTTAGTGTACTCACCATTATCCCGTTTTTGACTATTTACAGGTGTTTGATACACTTTTGTTGAAACACCGAAATTGAGAGCCCGACATCACCGCTAAGGCTCCATGCTTGCTATTCATTTGGTTAGTCAATTGGGATCTGGTAAGTCCTAGGTTTTAGATTATTAGGTTAGTTTTTGAGTCTCATTGGAGGTAATTAGATGTATATTCCCTAGATTTCTGAGTTGCGCATTTTATCACTTGTGCTTTATATTTTATGAGATATTATAGTCCATTAGGTTTTGCATATTCATTTTGGCATGTCATTTCCCCATTACTTGTTTCTTTCACTTTCATGTTCATTTCACCTCTTTTCCCTTCATGTTGTAGTTTGATAGCCTCATTCTTGTTTTAAACCTTAAGGACAAGGTTTAGGATAAGTTTGGGAGTATTTCAGGTATAGTGGAATGTTGAACGAATGGAATTAGCGCATGACAGGTATGATCGTTTTATTATTTTTATGCGTGTTCCATAGGTATGGTAAGTTATGGTGGTGTTTTTCTATTCTTTTCACATCATTTTCTTGTTATGACATGCTATGCATTACATCATTCAGGTTAGTAGTAGTTTATAGTAGTTCATGCATTTTTTTATTTTTTATTCTTTCTTTTTTCTTTTTTTGTTGCATTATAGATTCTAGGCATGTTTAGAGTTATTTAGTTGCATGTCGCCTGAAGTCTTGTTAAGTGATTTTGATTGTGGATATGAGTTCAAATTATGCTACTTTTGAGACTTGAACCCTTTAGATTATTAGGAGTTGTACTTAATTTAGAGTGTGGTCCAACATCTTTGAGGTTGCTTATAAGAAAGCTAGTATGAAGTTTAGACATTGTGCTAGATACCAAAGAGACAGGCGGTTATATTTTGCAAGTTATCAGATTTATAAGGTGCTAGAACTAGAATGTAGCTCACTTGAGACATTAATTCATATGACTTGACCACTTTTGGAGAATGATTGGGACTTGAACATACATTGGATGACTTGTTTGATTATAGTGAAAGTGAGAAGGGTCAACAAGAGTTTTCTAAAAAAATTTTAGAGAGTCCTACAGATTCCACAGGAAATGGAGTAGGGAATCTTGTGGTGGAAAAAAGTGAGAAAAGTGGTTTCCACAAGAAATGGAGCAGGGACCGTACTACTTTTAAAAATTTTGGAGAAAATAGAGTGATAGAAATGAAAAAAGTGGAGATTTATGAAAACTCTTTTAAATTAAAAGATTTGACCGAGTGCTTATAGCTAGATTAATTGAGTTATTCCAATGTGTTGTTCCACATTTTCATATTTAAGTCTGATTATCTCTCTTTGGTGTGTTTAGTCAACATCTATGGATAGTGTGTTGCATTTTTCGTTCATAGTCCCTTTTTCGGTATTAATGCACTATTTATAAGAAATTCTGGACTTGTGTTCTTTGATGATAATGACTCCGTAAAATCTTAAGTAGTTGAAGGCTCTTATCTGGACTGATTCTAGTTTTTAAAATGGTGATTTTCATTGATGTTTGGATTCTGTTTTCACACTATTTGACTCCGAACTTCTTTTAGGTGATGGTTGATTGAGTGGCATATTTAAATAAAAAAGGAACTCAAACTTGACTTGGTGAAGGGCATAGGTTTTTCTAGGATTAGTCATTGTAATATAGGAATAGAAGGTTTTCATTCACCCCTTTGCTCGGGATGAGCAAAGTCTACGTTTGGGGGTGTTTGATAAGTGTTCATTTAGGCATAATTTAGTATAATTTATTAGGATTAATTAGACTATATTTATTTTATTTTATGGTGATAAATGCATATTTTAAGAAATTAGGAATTTATTGGAATAATATGAGAATATATATCTAATTATATTTAATTTTTGTTTTTAGAGAAACGGAGTGCACGGTTAGATTCGGGGCGAAAAAATACTCAAAATAGAGTATTTACTTGAAGAAATTGGACACCGGAGGATTTGTTTTGGGCGTACACAAGAGTATGTGAATTGGAGTTCGAAATATGCCACGTGTCAGTCCCCATTGGATGATCGTGTCACACACACTTGACGTTCGACAATCAATCGAGCTCGTCGCCCATCTCCACCAACTACGTCGTGCTATCGTCTCACCATCCGCCGTTGATTCTCCTCGAGATACGCATCGGGATGCGCATCGCACAACTCCCGCTTTTCGCACGACTAATCGCGCGATTTTTCCAACAAACTCGTCCGCCACGTGGCGCCTTCCCATTCATCCACGAGTCATCATCACCGCTCACCGCCCACTACGCGTTGACATGTGGTGCCTAGTCAACTCAAGACTCAAAGCGTCATTAATAGCAAACTCAACTAATCAAACGACGCCGCCATGTCGGCCGATCAACGAATCCAGCCTCCAATCACAGCGACACGTCGGCCAACGCACTGCTTTTTCAACCAATCACCTCCTGCCAAGTGTGTCACGACGCCCCAAAACACTCTCAAATCCGAAATTACTCCGAAAATTGGTTTTTCTCACCTCCGTAGACCAAATTTGGGGTATAAATATATATTTTAGGACAGGAATAGAAAGAGAGGAAGATCTATTTTTTTTTTTATTTCTTTCAGGTTTTAATTATGTCTAGTAGCTTTTCCTCTAGGTTGAAGGTGAATCAGTCAAAGCATACGACTTGGGAATCCTTTATCGGTTTATTTATTTTTAATTATTATTGATTCTTTTCTATGATTTATTTTCTTTGATATTGTTTGAACAATTGAGGTTAAACACTAATTTAAACCTTAATTTATATGTCAGTGAGTCGTAAGCACCCGTGCTTGTGCAATAAGAACACATTAGTGGCAATTGACTTTACCAATTGATTAGAACCTTTTGGGACCGGTCAAATACCTTAGGGATCTAGGCTAAATCGGGAGTACTAGCGATCCGGTTATCTAGGTGTAGTGCATTCATGAATCGAGATAATGCGATCAATACGTTAAATCTGGAGCACTAGTGATCAGGTTGCATGTTTAGTCAGGGAAGTAGTCAACGGTCGTACCTTGGCTATCGAGATTAGGAAGTGCGAGAACCGAGTGCGTCACCGGATTTATAGCTGCACTAGATTATAGATTAGTTTCATATCTTTTATAAACCGACAATTAATAAAATCAATCCCAAGTTGTATGGTGAGACTGTGAAACTGGATACCTAGATTTATTTTCATTTAATTTCTTTATTTTTAAATATTTATATATTTTCTCTAAAACTCAAATTCTTCTTTTTTGTATTTTTTTATCTAAGAAAGACATCAATCTCTGTGGGATCGACCCTTTACCACTATCTACAAAATAGTTGATTTAGGTTTATTTATTTTATTGACGTGTTCGGCGCGTGTCACTAGTCACGCAATACTTTTATTACTCACATTGGTATAATTTAACACTTTAATTTATGGAGGACTAAATGTAGATATTTGTGAAAGTTCACGGACCAAACGTGTAGTAATAAAAGTTGAGGGACCAAAATTATAAAAATCAGAAAGTTCAGGGACCAAATGATGGGTTTTGCCTTTTTTTGATGAAAAGATATTTTCATTCATAAAAAATGTTCACTATTACATCTGATTTAACAATGAAATTACATCAATAGCAACCATTTTCCTTCTCGCAGAGAACAAATCGACGTTGTGAAAGTTTGCAAAATTATGTGCAACTTATATGTTTGTTTTCTACAATAATAGAACCATAACGGAAAATAAAACTTCTAACAAGAGAAGACGAACAAAAACTTTCGACGAGCAAAGATGAACACAGACTTCCAACAAGGGAAGACAACTACTTATTGAATATAGAAGGGAGCGACCAAAAGGACTACACTTTTTTTCTAAAATGACATCATTACTCTTTGTACCCCACTTTTCGTACTCGATTTTTTTACAATATAATGGTTAAAACCAAGAAAATGAGAGGATTGAGAGGTGTTGGGGTGAGTCGAAGGGTATTCTTTTGATTTAGAAAAAAAAAGTCAGATATTTAAAGTAAAAAAAAGTGGGGTACAAAGAGTAATGGGGTCCTTTTAGCCGCTACCAAAACCTAGTAAAAAGGTATCAAACCAACAACTGACGCAGATCCATATATACTTGAGCATATATATAGAAGTGAGGACGAAATTGAGTGATAGTAGATGCATGCGTGGAGAAGAGGTAAGTTGTGCCAATGATGAATCTTACAACTGTTGCAGGCCAAATGAAACGGAACATCTCATATCTGAATAGATCTGTCTTTTATTGAATAAATAAAAATAAAGATTATTGTTGGAACCACCGCCGATCAAAAAAGAAGATTGTCGGTGGTTCAAACTAAAAAATCACAAAAAAGCAACCAATACTCCAAACCCTAGCTGTCGCTCATCAAATATTACTACTATATCATGAAACTCATGCCAATAACAACATAGCTTTAGTCCCAAATTAAATAGGGTCAGGCTATTCGGACCTCACTTTTTGCTTCATTTGCCCCATTACCTCGTTATACCACAGTTTTAAATTTTTTACTACTTTTACCCCACTTTTTTTAAATTATTTCAAAACTACTCTCATCTTCAACACACCTACCCAACTCACATACTCCATAACCAAACTTGTCACCACCCTTATTGTTTCGATTTTCTTGACTTATCGAACACTCGTTTGAGGTCGTCGGTACATTAAGAGTGTTTTAGTGACTCAAAACCCACCGGATCTAGCTGAGGGACCACCACGATGATATTCGTTTTCTTTTGGTCTTTTGAATAACTTTTTTTCCCTAAAACTTTGTGGGTTTTGTTCCCCATGAGATTCCTAGTGTATTGATGAAATTTTTGTGAACTTTGTGGGTTTCCTTGGCTTTCAGTTGAAGGTGTCGAAATGTACAGCCACACAGGGCCAAGACCTTGTAAAGGGTCTCGATCAGGTTTGACCGAGAGGGCTGAAAAGATATCGACCACACTCAATCGACATAATTTTATTGGTATCGGTTCATCAAAACCGAGGCTTATAAATGTCTATCAGTTATGAGTAGTTGCTACGTTAATAGATATTGCGGTTTCATTCCTTTAATACTCTACTATATAATAAGAAGACTATTATGGGGTGCACACAACAATTTTGTAGGGTATGACTAGCATATCGAAGCCTAGAGTGCGAAGTCATGAGTGTATATCAGAGATCTTCGACCGAAACATTTGAGTAAGTTTGAGTGGTGTCTGTTAGGGTGGGGTACAGAGAGCAATTCGATGGTGTACGAGCATCATTTCGGCATAACAGGGCCAATACTTACAAGTACTTCGTGGTCACAAAAAGCTGACATGAAACTATGGGTCTCGACCAACATACACCGATATGTACTATATATTGTCGAACAAACAGAACTGAGATGCATGTTGTACATCTCGGTCCTGTGTGTTCGCACAGTCATAAAAACAACGAAAATTATCTCATACGACTCGGGTTTACTTCATTTTGGTGATTCTTTCAACATTTTCCTTCCTACAATGCGTCAATCAACTCCAAACTCAAAGCCCTAAAAATAAAAATAAAAAAATGCAATAACCCTAGAACAATCAAATAACCACCAAATGTCCAAAAAAAAACCAAACGAAAGGAAATCGACTAGAGAACAAAGTTATCAAGTTCATTTTGTGTGGTTTCACACTTATTTAATCAGTTGTAGGTCGAGTGTGGGGGTGGAGTTCATGGTTTTCCGCAGAGTGTTCTTGGTTCAAAAAAAATTCATGGGAGTAATAGGGTATGAGAGAGTAAAACATCTTTATATATATGGGGGCATCAAAGACATTCACAAAAGGAGTTAAAAAATTCAAAAAAGGGGTATAATGAGTAAAAAATAGGGTCCGAATAGCCTAGCCCATTAAATATTTGGCATGAAACTCACTTCAAAAATAATGAAAATAAAGCAGGGACGAGGCTCTTTTTCTAACTTCATGTATACCCTTATAATATCGGACCATCTATTGTATGTAGAATTATTGGGTTCCCCCCCCCCAAAAAAAAAATTTGTATTCCTTGATCAAATGCAATTCGGTTTTGGAAATTAAGGGTGCACACGGATTGCATTAATTCGTAGATCCATTCCAATTCAGACCAATTATCACTAATTGGATCAATTTTTTGATCCCTTGAATTGGATTGGATTGGATTGAAAAATCATTAATCCGGCTGGACTGGATCGGATTACGGATCCCACATTTAAAAACTGCGGATCTAATCCGATTAAATTCATTTATCGCATCAACACATATATATATCTCATCATATGTACTATAGTATCTCGAAGAGCATCAACTCTAAACTATATAGTATCTCAAAGACTTTGCTTGTTCTTACCTCTTTTATTATACTTCAGAAAAAAAAAATAAATAAATAAATAAATAAAATTGTGGGTTGTATGTTGCAATGTGCACTTTTTTGTGCTTTTGTTTGGGTATATGGTGGAGTTTGTGGATGACATTTTTATTTATGTAGGATCTTGCATTTTGAAGGTTCTTATTGATAGTTTCATAATAGAATAAGTTTATTTTATATTTTCAATTGTATAGTATGGTGTCATATTTATAGAATGATACATAACTAAATCAATGAAGACGTTACATAATCAGAGACGTTACAAAATCAGTGGAGGCATTACACGATTAATGTAAATGTTACACAATCAATGTAGTCGTTATAGAATCAATGTAGACATTACATAATCAATGTAGACGTTACAGAATATTAGTTTCCTAACATCCCCCCTTAAACTCAAGGTGGTGGCAACGAAACTACTTGAGTTTGCAAATGAATAAGATGAGGATACACAAAGTCGACGATAATTCTACGTGGGGACACCAGATCGCGAAGAACGAATGCAAATGATCACAGACAGAATCTTCAGATAGGTAGGCCGATAACGGACGTGATTACTGAACAACGGAACAACATAGTCGACAAAACGACTAACGGAGCTGAGTTGGGGGAACGACTAACGGAACAACATAGTCGACGAAACGATTAACCGATCTGAGTCGGCGGAACGACTAACGAAGCTGAGTCGTCGGAACGACTAACGGAACAACATAGTCGACGAAACGACTAACGGAGTTGAGTCGGCGGAATTACTAACGAAACAACATAGTGGGCGGAATGACTAACGGAACAACATAGTTGGCGGAACGAGTAACAGAATGACTAACGGAGCTGAGTCAGCGGAATGTCTAACGAAACAACATAGTCGGCGGAATGACTAACGAAACAACATAGTCAGCAAAACGACTAACGGAACAACATAGTCGGTGGAACGACTAGCGAAACAACATAGTCGGTGGAACGACTAACAGAACAACATAATCGACGAAACGACTAATGAAACAACATAGTCGGCAGAACGACTAACGGAACAACATAGTCAACGGAATGACTAACTGTAACGGCCCAATTTTCAATAGCCGTTACTAGTGACGTCAGTGCGGACGTGGACGCTAGCGAGG
The DNA here is from genome assembly GCA_039657345.1 of Stephania japonica. Classification (NCBI taxonomy): domain Eukaryota; kingdom Viridiplantae; phylum Streptophyta; class Magnoliopsida; order Ranunculales; family Menispermaceae; genus Stephania; species Stephania japonica. The sequence goes on along the minus strand of CM077563.1, from coordinate 13,899,830 downwards.
ACGTGCGTGGGTCCCACAGCGAGGCTGGAACGAGTTTGGAATAGGTATACAGTCCGTTTTGTATGCTTGTTGTGGTAAAATGAAAAAAAAAATATATATATATATATATAGTAAATTGGTGGGCGCCTAGTGACACGCGGGGTCGTGGTCGACACGCGTGGGTGGTAGTGTAGTGTGCACGCCCGAGTACGCTCGTCGGCGCGCACGACGAAATTGTAGGCGCGAAAATATAGGCGAATATATATATTTATATATATATGTATATATGTAATTTAATATATATATATATTAAAATCAGAAAATAAATAAATAATAGTGAAATTACCAAAAAGGGTATTGAAGGAAAGAAGGAAAGGATAAGAACTTAGGGGCATTTTGGTCATTTCACCCCCAAAATGTTGATAAACACCACCGATTGTCTCCATTTTCGATCGATCGAAAGTGAAGAGAGAAGAAAGAAGCCGAGAGGAGAGAAGCCGAGGAGGAGAAGGAGAGCGCGACGAGCTCGTGAGGAGTCGAGGAGATCAAGGTGAGTTTGTGGTTTATGGTTGTTGTGCGTTGTGTGGTGTGGTGGTGGTGAGCTCGGCCATGGCCGAGCCATGGCGAGAATTGGAATTTGTCGAGGAGGAAGACGACGTGTGGTCTTCTCATTCTCTTAATTTCATTGAAGAGAAAGAAAAGAGAAGAAGGAAAGAAAATCAATAGAGAAAAAAATTGAGAAAAAAAAAAAATAGAGGCGCCGTGCGCCTCTCGTTGTGAAGAAGATGAAGGGCCGGTTCGGCCCTGAACCGGGCCGGTTCGGCCCTGAACCGGTCCGGTTCGTGCGAACCGCCCTTAAATTAAATTAAAAAAAAAAAAAAAAAAAAAATAAAGAAAAAGGGAAAAGAAAATCCGTAAAAATAGGAAAAATTATGGAAAAATTCAGAAAATCCAGAAAAATATGAGAAATTAGAAAAATGGTTCACAACTGAGTTTTGGGATTTTCTCGGAAATGTTGGCGAGACATAGTCGGGGTTTTAGCCTCGAAAAACGTAAAATTTGATATAATATATCAAATTGAAGCTAATTTAATGAAAAATGATCTTAGGTATAATTCGGGTGGAAATTTTGATTTGTTGGACATTTATTCGAGCTGGACTGGATAATTGGAGTGCGATATAGGTGCGTAAACCCCAACAGAAACACATTTGAGTATTTAATTCTTTCAATACTTGCATATACTGTTGTTGTTGATATACATACTCATGGGGATCATGTGTTGGTCTGGTTGTCGATGGGTGTTGGATTTGTTTTCTCTATCGGAGTTTATTCGGGACGATTGTGGCACGTGATCAAGCATACTAGATTGTAGCACGTGTACTTGCGCCGCCGGTGGATTGTGATCCGAGCCGCGGGGTGCACGTGTTCGGTGGGTTTGTGATTTGTTCCGGTCACCGTTAGTAGTTCGGATGTGGGTTAGACTTGATGTGCTCAGTCGGGGTCATCCGAATCTACGAAGTATGATCTAGTATGTGAGATTGCATTCTACTTTTGTCTGGTTTTATCGTAATTGTTGTGAAGTATATTGTTGGCATTATGATTATTCGTTGATCATCTTGCATGCTTGTTACCTACACATGCAGGGTTTTATGGCTGCCCATACTCTTTGCATGTGTAGCTAACGTTAGTTATTAGCTTCTGAATCTGTTATTATTTACTCGATGGTTTTCTTTGGGAGTTTACTCACTGGACTCGTCACCGTATGTGTTGGGTGATTTGAGTGCAGGATTTGATATGTGAAGGGGACAAGGAGACACGTAAAGATTATCTGTGACTGAAGACGTGAACTACTCCTCTTATACGCCTGTTGATTGTATGTATGTATTTGATTTATGTTGGATTTGGGTTGAGAGATTAGTTGCATATTTTTGATATTTTGAGGATCTTGGAAGATATGTATATGATCCACATTTTGGTAACATCAAGGTTAACCGAAAATTGATTAATAATGGATAATTGGGCGTGGGACACAGCTGGCGGGTGACGTGGTCAGTTGTGGGCCCGCGTGGCCTCCCGTGGCGGACCAATGTGGAAATTGGGGCCGCCACATTTTGGTATCAGATCTTAGGTTTAAGGAACCCAGGGAGTGAGGTGTGGGTTATGGTTACCTCTGATACCGCCACAATTTGGTATCAGAGCGAGGTCAAACTTTGAGAATTGGAGATTGAACAATAGTATAAACTCAATGAATAAATCTTAGATGTGGAAACCACAAGTGAATGATTAAAGACTTAGTTGGGAAGTGATGCGAGGTGGGTAGATTCAGGAAATTATATATATATACGTGTATATTTTGATTGTGTATTACATATTATACGCGTATATACTAAGTCTGATCCAATGCACGTTGGTTGTGCAGTTTATGATGGACGGACAGACTCCTACTACTCCGCCGACTACACAAGGAGGTTTGGAGAGACTAGTGATCATACCACTAGTGACGTGGCTGATTTGCGAGCTATGATTCAGAGGCCAAGATGAGAGGATTGGTGGGGTGATAGTTGCGACTGGTGCAGAGACGCTACAAAGTGTTTTTGACATAGCATTGGCTCGCGAGACATATTTACAACACCGGGGTGAGCTTGGAGACGGGGCTGGACAGAGTTCTCGGTCTGATCAGAGACCGAAGAGACAGAGAAATCAATCTAGCAATCAGGAGCAGGATTTTCGACCACGCAGAGTTCGCTGGCAACAGGATCATAATTTCATTAATGATCGTGATTGGAGAAACGATCGGTATGATTATGATGACGAACAGATAGATTGGAGTCGTGAGGAAGACCAGGATCAGACTGATGATCGATTGAGCAATGACGATCGCCAGGTGGTACATGAGGTTGTACCTATACCGATACAGCAACCGAGACAGTCGTATAGACAAAATCAGGATCAGAGGGACCGGAGTTGGGGTAGATGCTCTGAGGACCGACAGTCTGGAGTCAGGGACAGACGTAAGTGTTATCGGTGTGGACAGAGAGGTCACATTAGTGTGAATTGTCATGGAGCCTCTCCAAATCGAGATTCCACAAACCGGGGAGAGAGTTCACATTATAGTACCGCCAGTCAGAGAGACGACCCGACAACATGAGTAGGGTACGTTGTTTCATTAGTCTTATTTTTTTCATGCATTCGTTGCATATAGGCTGGTTAGTTTATTTTTGAACCAGCATATTCTAGTGGATGTGTTCACTAGGGTTTTTGTGAGATTGTGAGATTAGTAGATGTGTTCACTAGGGGGTGGTTGCGAAACCGGTAGATGTGTTCACCAGGAGGAGGTTGTGAAACTGGTTGATTGGTTCACCAGGAGGTTGTGAAACTGGTTGATTGGTTCACCAGGAGTCCATTTGCAACTGGTTGTTGTGTGATTGGTTGATGTTTTCACCAGGGACTGGTCGATGTGTTCACCAGGGACTGGTTAATATGGACTGGTTGATGAGTTCACCAGGGATTGATTTGTACACCAGGAGTGAGTGGACGACTGGTTGATCGGTTCACCAGTGGCAGATTGATTTTTCTTCACCTAGGTTGAGGTTGATTTGTTTACCAAAGTTAGAGGTTGAATAGTTCATCAAAAGTGTTAGTGGAATAGTGACTGATTAGGTTGGCTACATTTGGTTAGATTGGTTGACCTGATAGGAAATTGTATCTATGTTACAGTTCTATGAGACGAGATGTTAGTTATCTCAAATTTTGGGACGAAACTTCAAATTAGTTGGGAAGAATTGTAACGGCCCAATTTTCAATAGCCGTTACTAGTGACGTCAGTGCGGACGTGGACGCTAGCGAGGACGTGCGTGGGTCCCACAGCGAGGCTGGAACGAGTTTGGAATAGGTATACAGTCCGTTTTGTATGCTTGTTGTGGTAAAATGAAAAAATATATATATATATATATAGTAAATTGGTGGGCGCCTAGTGACACGCGGGGTCGTGGTCGACACGCGTGGGTGGTAGTGTAGTGTGCACGCCCGAAATACGCTCGTCGCGCGCGCACGACGAAATTGTAGGCGCGAAAATATAGGCGAATATATATATTTATATATATATATGTATATATGTAATTTAATATATATATATATAAATATATATTAAAATCAGAAAATAAATAAATAATAGTGAAATTACCAAAAAGGGTATTGAAGGAAAGAAGGAAAGGATAAGAACTTAGGGGCATTTTGGTCATTTCACCCCCAAAATGTTGATAAACACCACCGATTGTCTCCATTTTCGATCGATCGAAAGTGAAGAGAGAAGAGAGAGCGAGAGGAGAGAGAGCCGAGGAGGGAGAAGGAGAGGCGACGAGCTCGTGAGGAGTCGAGGAGATCAAGGTGAGTTTGTGGTTTATGGTTGTTGTGCATTGTGTGGTGTGGTGGTGAGCTCGGCCATGGCGGAGCCATGGCCGAGAATTGGAATTTGTCGAGGAGGAAGACGACGTGTGGTCTTCTCATTCTCTTAATTTCATTGGAGAAAAGAAAAGAGAAGAGAAGATGAAGGGCTGGTTCGGCCCTGAACCGGTCCGGTTCGGCTGAACCGGGACGGTTCGGCCCTGAACCGGTCCGGTTCGGCCGAACCGCCCTTAAATTAAATTAAAAAAAAAAGGAAATAAAGAAAAATGGAAAAGAAAATCCAGAAAAATAGGAAAAATTATGAGAAAATTCAGAAAAATCCAGAAAAATATGAGAAATTCTAAAAATGGTTCACAACTGAGTTTTGGGATTTTCTCGGAAATGTTGGCGAGACATAGTCGGGGTTTTAGCTTCGAAAAACGTAAAATTTGATATAATATATCAAATTGAAGCTAATTTAATGAAAAATGATCTTAGGTATAATTCGGGTGGAAATTTTGATTTGTTGGACATTTATTCGAGCTGGACTGGATAATTGGAGTGCGATATAGGTGCGTAAACCCCAACAGAAACACATTTGAGTATTTAATTCTTTCAATACTTGCATATACTGTTGTTGTTGCTATACATACTCATGGGGATCATGTGTTGGTCTGGTTGTCGATGTGTGTTGGATTTGTTTTCTCTATCGGAGTTTATTCGGGACGATTGTGGCACGTGATCAAGCATACTAGATTGTAGCACGTGTACTTGCGCCGCCACGTGGATTGTGATCCGAGCCGCGGGGTGCACGTGTTCGGTGGGTTTGTGATTTGTTCCGGTCACCGTTAGTAGTTCGGATGTGGGTTAGACTTGATGTGCTCAGTCGGGGTCATCCGAATCTACGAAGTATGATCTAGTATGTGAGATTGCATTCTACTTTTGTCTGGTTTTATCGTAATTGTTGTGAAGCATATTGTTGGCATTATGATTATTCGTTGATCATCTTGCATGCTTGTTACCTACACATGCATGGTTTTATGGCTGCCCATACTCTTTGCATGTGTAGCTAACGTTAGTTATTGGCTTCTGAATCTGTTATTATTTACTCGATGGTTTTCTTTGGGAGTTTACTCACTGGACTCGTCACCGTATGTGTTGGGTGATTTGAGTGCAGGATTTGATATGTGAAGGGGACAAGGAGACACGTAAAGATTATCTGTGACTGAAGACGTGAACTACTCCTCTTATACACCTGTTGATTGTATGTATGTATTTGATTTATGCTGGATTTGGGTTGAGAGATTAGTTGCATATTTTTGATATTTTGAGGATCTTGGAAGATATGTATATGATCCACATTTTGGTAACATCAAGGTTAACCGAAAATTGATTAATAATGGATAATTGGGCGTGGGACACAGCTGGCGGGTGACGTGGTCAGTTGTGGGCCCGCGTGGCCTCCCGTGGCGGACCAATGTGGAAATTGGGGCCGCCACACTAACGAAACAACATAGTGGATGGATCGGCTAACGGAACAACATAGTGGACGGATCGATTAATAAAACTAAGTCGGCGAAACGACTATCGGAGCATAGTTGTGCAAACGGCATCAAATTTGTGCAAATATGGTAAGCGGATTGGCTGACTGAGTGATGCGAAAGAGGCAAATGGACTGGTACAACAGACAGACGTGTGTGAAGACACATGAGAGAAACAAGATGAAATCAAAACAAGAACATAATCGAACACAAGAACAAACACTAAAATGTATCATGGATTGGTTGTCAACTCAAAAGTCGACCGACCTTGGATTAGAAACCAAGCTTTGATACCATGATAGTTTCATAATAGAATAAGTTTATTGTATATTTTCAAATGTTCAGTATGGTGCCCTATTTATAGAATGGTACAAAACTAAATCAATGAAAACGTTATAGAATCAGTGGAGATGTTACACGATTAATGTAAACGCTACACAATCAGTGTAGACGTTACAGAATCAATGTAGACGTTACAAAATATTAGTTTCCTAACACTTATGATGACAAATTTGTGGGAAATATGTTATATATAGATTTGTGGGATATACGTTGTAAATTATTCAATCATGATATGCATAATTTTTGTGATTCATTTGATTAAGTTTAATTTCATAAATTTTTGGATAGGAAAACGTCAATCTGTGGAACTTGATCCAATCTGTTAGTATTTTGCAAATTGAGTTGATGAATTATTTGAACTAGACTAGACTGCAATTTTTCAATCCGCAATAATTGGATTGAATTTTGGATTGACCTTAATTGGACTGGATCCAATCTGTGTGAACCCCTGATTAGGAATACACCCATCATATATATGTTTGCTATTTTTATATTAAAATCAAAGAATATGTGTGTATTTATATAACAAATAAATATTATTTATTTGAGTATATATTTAATTGATAAAATAAATAAATTATAAGCACCTCTAATTTGTATCTCACCAAAATTTTCTTTTTTTAACTGCATAAGCCTTACACTTCATTTCAGGGACGGAGGCAGCCATAGGCATTTAGGGGGGCCAACTTTAGCAAAATTTTTAAAACTAAAAATTTACATTATCTAAAAAAAACATAATTTTTGTTTTGAATTGATTTTGGCGTTGAGATTTAGTACAACTTTTGACCGATTATATTATACAACATATAATTATAGAGAAGGAAATTTGATATGCTTGTATGCATATACATCAACTACTTTTAAGCTAAATTTGTTAAATTTTTATTTTGCTAAAGTTGCCCCCCACCCCCTAATGCCTATGGCTGGCTCCGTCCCTGAAATGAAGTATAAAACTCATGCAGTGGTTTTTTTTTTTTTGGACTTCACTGGAAATCGAACCACAATCTCCCGAGGGCTTGCCTGGCTCCGTCCCTGAAATGAAGTATAAAACTCATGCAGTGGTTTTTTTTTTTTTTTGGACTTCACTGGAAATCGAACCACAATCTCCCGAGGACTTGCCTTTTTGGCAAGTGATGTTTTTACCGTCTCACTTGAATGGCTTTAATGGCTCATGCAGTTTATTAACAACAATGTTTATTAAACCATTTAAGGAGTTTTTTTTTTATTAGGAGATGTTACAATGTTTTTTTGGTAAAATTTCAGTGTTTTCTTTCTACTTTTTTTTAATGAAATTGCAGTTTAACAGCAAGTTTAATCCGACCCCTTGTAAAATATTAGTGTTTGGTACATGTGGCGGCCCCAAATTTTCACATTGGTCCGCCACGGGAGGCCACGCGGGCCCACAACTGTCCACGTCACCGCCAGCTGTGTCCCACGCCCAATTATCCATTATCAATCAATTATCAATCAATTATCAGTTAACTTTGATGTTATGAATTTATTTTATTCCTTTAATATCTTTAACCATAAATTACGCAATGGAAGATTTACTATCAATATAAATATCTAACCTGAATTTCATGTATATTATGAGCAAAGTGCCTAAGTGGAAACCATATCAACTGTACATCATATACACATCATCTAAGAATCCTCAAAATATCAAAATATACAACCTATCTCTCTCAAGCCCAAAACCCGACATAAAACGAATAAATATAAACATACGTACGAGTGGGGCTAAAGCCGTCAATCGATGAAATCCTCAAGCTTGCCCTTTTCCCCGGCCAGACTAGGATCCGCACTCACCATCACAAAAAGACAGATGACGAGTCCAGAGTGAGTAATCCCAAGGAAATTCACCAAGTAGTTACGAAAGTAAAAGTACTGGAATTTTAAATACTATAATTTAAACATGCGAACAAGAAATAATACGTATAACCGTAAAAGAAAGATCATCGCATGCATAAATATAGTGACGAAACAAAGTACGTGCACATAAAAATCAAACTAAATCATACTTCGGGCTTTTCCCAGTGCACGGCCCATGAAAACACACTAATGGGTTGGCCCCGGACCCTCAGGTGGTCTGCGTAGACCCACGACGCACCCACACAAGCCTACCATACCCGGTAGCCTATTCACCGGCGTATACCTAGACAAGTGCTATGATTTAGTGGACTCTATGGCCGTAACGAATAAGCACCAGTGGGGAGTGATCTCAACACCGTAAAGACACTGTAGGAGTACACTCCACTACCGTAAAGTCACCAGTGAGAGTACTCACCACCGTAAAGCAATAATGAAATGGAGTAAAGAATAAATGGAACTGAATTCAAATAAATCAAACTGTAAATACTTAAAGTGAAGTTCAATTGGGATACTACACACCTCAAAACGCACTCCTCGTCCCAAAAATCAAACCCCGTCTAGCGCCAATAATCACCCGATAATCCAAATTATCACCCCAAATGTACCTATTATCATTTATCACTAAATTAGCTTCAATTTAACATATTATGTCAAATTTACGTTTTTCGAGGTAAAAACCTCGACTTTATCTCGCCAACATTCCGAGAAAATCCCAAAATTCCTTTATTTGATCAAAATATATTTTTTCTAATTTTTCCCTATTTTATATGAATTTTCCAGATTTTTCTTTTTCTTTTTCCCAAAACTGTTTTCTTTTTCTTTCAAAACTGCTTTTTTTTTTTTTTTTTTTTTTTTTGAGTTGAGGTGAACCGGACCCGGTTCACCGGTCCGGTTCGCCCAACCGAACCGGCCAATCGGGTCGGCCCGACCCGCCAGACGGGGCGGGTCGGCCCGACCCGTTGGCTGGTCTTCTTCTTCACCTCTTTTTTTTTTTTTTTTTTTTTTTTTTTTTTCTCCAATCGAAGAGGAGAGGGAGAGGGAGAGGGGGAGAACGACATGTGGTCGTCTCCCTCCTCGGACGAATTGCTCTCGCAACTCGTCCGAGCTCCCGAGCTCCACCCCGCCACCATCGATCCACCAAACCACCAAACCGCCACCACCACCATCCAACAGCACACAACAACAAACAACAACCAAAACAACAATAACACAACGTCAACAAACTCACCTCCTTCGCCTCTCCAACACAAGCTCGATGATCTCTCTTCTTCTATCTCCCGATTTCTCTTCCTTTCCTCCTCGATCTTCTTTTCGATTTTTCACCAAAACAGTGAGAAAATGGGGAAAATGAGGAACAATGGTGACGATGTGGTGTATATCAACAATTTTTGGGTAAAATGACCCTTTTGCCCCTATCCATATCCATTTCCTTCTTTCCTTCAATACCCTTTTTGGTAATTTCACTATTATTTATTTATTTTTCTGATTTTTAATATATTTATATATATATATATATTAAATTCCTTATACACACATATATATATATAAATATATATATACTCACCTATACTTTGCGCTAAAATTTCGTCATGCGCGCCCAACGAGCATACTCTTTCGGCGTGCACACTAACGTACCACCCACGCGTGTCGACCACGACCCCGCGTGTCCCTAGGCGCCCAATAATTTACATATTTTATCACATTTAATTCATTTTATGTGTAACATTTTTCTCAACTTAAAATTTCGTGTTTAATCTACCCGGTACCCGCGTCGATACGCATATCGATGCGAATACTCATCACACAATCTCACACGTCAATTTAAAATATAATTACACACATCGCGATGTCGTTAACCTATTTTAACATAAACATCGCAATATCAAACAAAACAACACACAAAATATTATTTACCTAATCCGGACGCATTCCAGCCTCGCTGTGGGACCCACGAACGTCCCCGCTGGCATCCACGTCTGCATTGACGTCATAAAATAACGGCAAATATTAATTGGGCCGTTACAATTCTTCCCAACTAAATTTGAAATTTCGTCCCGAAATTTAAGTTATAATCAACACTCACCAGCGAATAACTGAGGATATCTCTGTCTCATAGTCGACTCGAGCTCCCAGGTGAGTCCCTCAGTCCCGTGATGCTGCCATCGTACCAACACCTTCGGAATCTCCCTGTTCCTTAGAGTCTGAACTCTAAGATCCATAATCTCAACGGGTTGCTCTTCATATGAAACATCAGACGAACCTCAATCTGCCTAATATCCACCATCGGCCTCGGTCCCGACTTAGCTAACCTCAACATGACACGTGAAACACTTGGATGAACGCTCGCTAACTCTGTCGGCAACTCCAATCGATATGCTACTCGTCCCAACACGTGCTATAACTCTAAACGGTCCAATATATCTCGGTGCCGTTTCCCCGATTCCAAACCTCGATGTCCTTTCCAGGGCGAAACTTTCAAATATACCAAGTCGTCCACATCATAACTCAAACCCTGAAGATACCTATCAGCATACTTCTTTTGCCTATCTTGAGCTGCTTGCAATCTCAATCTAATTTGCCGAATTTTCTCGGTATGATCAACAACTTCAGGTCCAATCACTGCCACATCCTCAGGTGCTGCCCAACAAGCTGGTGATCTGCAAGGTCTACCATACAAAGCCTCAAATGGTGGCATACCAATACTCGCCTGATAGCTGTTGTTGTACGCGAACTCGCACAACGGCAAATATTTTTCCCAAGCACCTCCAAACTGCAAAATGCATGCTCTGAGCATGTCCTCCAATATCTGTATCAATCTCTCTGACTGACCATCTGTCTGAGGATGATAAGCTGTACTAAACTGAAGTCTGGTCCCAAACTGCTCCTGCATGCTCTCCCATAACTTCGAAGTCAACCTGGGATCTCTGTCAGACACAATAGATCTCGGCACTCCATGTAGTCTAACAACCTCTCGCTCAAAAATGATACTCAACTGAGGAAACGAATACTTCATCGATATAGGAATGAAGTGTGCAGACTTCGTCAATCTCAATAACAACCCACACAAAGATCATGACGTCTCATCATGCAACAGGCAACCCGCTCACAAAATCCATCGTGACATGCTCCCATTTCCACCGTGGAATCGGTAGTGGTCGTAACAATCCAAATGGTCTCCCGTGCTCGCCTTAACCTCGTTGACAAATATGACAAGCTCTCACATATGCACCCACATCGCCTTCATCCCAGGCCACCAAAATAAACGTCGCAAGTCATGATACATCTTAGTCCCGCAGATGAATCGTATACCGCGATCGGTGTGCATCCTCAAGAATACTATCGCGTAGTTCCCGCACCTCGTATCCACAACCCGCCTCTCGTGTCTCAAGCACTGGTCCGAACCACTGACCAATCTCAGGCAACCCGGATCCCGAGCCAGACAGTGAAATAAAGCGAGCAAAATGTCCGTCGACCCTTTGCCACTCAACACCCTCTCTAACGACACAACAGAACACGCATCCGGCAACGAGATATGAACATCGCAGAAAAGCATCCGACAAACACAACACCGTCGCACCTCCAAGAATCCATGCTCATGTGTCATCTCGCCGCAAAGACATCCGACTCTCTACACCACTCCGCTCAATGCATCAAGAACTACATTCGCCTTCCCAGGATGGTACTCAATCGCGAAATCGTAGTCTTTCGCAACTCGAGCCACCGTCTTTGCCACATATTCGTATCTTTCGAGTGAATAAATATTTCAAGCTCGATGATCTCAAATAACATGAACCGCTCTCCATAAAGATAATGTCGCCAAGCCTTGAGTGCAAATACAACTGCAGCTAGCTCTAAATCATGTACCGGATAATTCTCCTCGTGGGGTCTCAATCACCTCGATAAATATGCAACTGGGTGTCCTTCCTGCATCAACACGCATCCCAACCCAGTCCCGGAAGCATCTGTATAGACCGAGAAGCCTTTCCCTGTCTCAGGTAGAGCCAACACTGGCGCTGAAGTCAACTTCCTCTTCAACTCTAAAAAGGCTGTCTCACAGCCTTCAGACCATTCAAACTTAACATTCTTCTTGGTCAACCTCGTCATCGGCGCTGCAATCAACGAAAAGTCCTGCACAAATCGTCGGTAATAGCCCGCAAGCCCCAAGAAACTACGAATGTCTGGCAATGGTCTCAGTGTCTTCCAATCAATGATCGCTCGAATCTTGTCTCCATCAACAGATATTCCTTGACTACCAATGACATGTCCGAGAAATTTCACCTCTCTCAGCCAAAAAGCGCACTTGTTGAGCTTAGCGTACAATCTATGCTCCCTCAATGTCATCAAAACATCTCTGAGGTGTCTCTCGTGCTCCTCACGAGTCTTACTGTATATTAAGATATCATCGATGAACACAATCACAAAACGATCCAAAAATGGCCGTAATACTCGGTGCATCAAATCCATAAAGATAGCCGGCGCATTAGTCACCCCAAATGGCATGACTGTGAACTCAAACAATCCATAACGCGTGCTAAATGTCGTATTCTCTATATCACTCTCTCGAATCCTCAACTGATGATAACCAGATCGTAAATCAATCTTCGAGAAAAATTTAGCACCCGCCAACTGATCAAATAGATCATCAATCCTAGGAAGTGGATAACGATTTCGAATCGTCACTTGATTCAGCTTCCTATAGTCTATGCACAACCTCAAAGAACCGTCCTTTTTCTTAACAAATAGGACTGGTGCGCCCCAAGGAGACATACTGGGATGAATAAAACCCTTCTGCAACAACTCCTCTAATTGGGATCTCAACTCTCCCTGCTCCGACGCTGACATCCTGTACGGTCGGCTATATATCTACAAGCGTCCCCGAATCAACTCAATCATAAACTCAACGACCTAGGAGGTGGTAAACCTGGCAAATCGTCAGGGAATACCTCAGGAAACTCACACACTACTAGGACATCCTCCACTCTAATCTCTGGTCTCAGGTCTGGCTCAACCACCGTCCTAAACGTCTCCATCTCCTGTGTCGTAGCTAATCGACCTCTGGTAATCGGTAAGTCTGACGCCGTACCAACAAAAGTAAATATTGGAATGCCCTCAATATCAAATACTATCATCTTCCCAAAGCAATCAATGTGTGCGCGATATGTCGCTAGCCAATCCATACCCAATAAAGCATCAAACTCTAAATACTCTAGACACGAAAGTCGACAGTAACTCGGTGTCCCTCAATCTCTACTACACAATTCCGATATCCAGTTAGGGTAAATCTTATCCCCCAGCAGCTGTACTGAGGACAAGATGTGGATCTAAGGTCTCAACCTGTAATCCTAACTGTCCGACCCTGCGTCCCGATATAAATGACAATGTACTGCCGGAATCAAATAATACATGCATGAAGACATCGCATATAGATAACATACCCTCGACAAGCTGACGAGTCGCACCTCGATCCGGCTGTACGACGGTAGGTGTAGTAGCTACATGAGCCCTTTCCCTAACTGGCTCAGTCTGTGGTCGTGAGGATAAAGCTGACATCGGACAATCTCTATGTATATGTCCGACCTGATGACATTTGAGACATCGTCGTGTATCTCGCCAATCTGACTGCGACACTATATGAACCTGAGTCCTATCATGACCTCGACCTCTCTGTCCTCTACCACGACCTCCTCCATCTCGCACATGGTGTCGAGGCCGCACCGGTGCAGTGCACAAAGAACGTACACCACCTGTCTCTCATCTCCTCTCTGCTGCTCGAAACGCCTATCTCGTCGACCCTGATCATGTCTCTGTCTATCAGACTGGTCTCTCGATCTCTTCGGTCTCTGATCAGACCGAGAGCTCTGTCCAAATCCATCTCCAAACTCACCCCAGTGTCGTAAATACGTCTCGCGAGCTAATGCTTTGTCAAAAACACTTTGCATCGTAGCTCGCAAATCAGCCATGTCACTAATGGTATGATCACTAGTCTCTCCAATCTCTGGCTGAGTAGTCGGCAGAGTAGCAAGAGTCTATCCGTCCATCATAAACCGCACAACCAACGTGCATTGGATCAGACTCAGTACATACGCGTATAATATATAGTACACAATCAAAACATACGCATATGTAATTTCCTAAATTTACCCGCCTCACATCACTTCCCAACTAAGCCTTTAATCATTCACTTGTGGTTTCCACATCTAAAGTTTATTCATTGAGTTTATACTATTGTTCAATCTCCAAATATAGCCATATCAAAGCTAGCTATAATCCCTATTCCATTCCCTAGGCTCCTCAATTTAGATTCCTTAAACCTAAGCTCTGATACCAAAATGTGGCGGCCCCAAATTTCCACATTGGTCCGCTACGGGAGGCCACGCGGGCCCACAACCGTCCACGTCACACGCCACCGTGTCCCACGCCCAATTATCCATTATCAATCAATTATCAATCAATTATCGCTTAACTTTGATGTTATGAATTTATTTTATTCCTTTAATATCATTTAACCATAAATTACGCGCAATGGAAGATTTACTATCAATATAAATATCTAACTCGAATTTCATGTATATTATGAGCAAAGTGCCTAAGTGGAAACCATATCAACTCGTACATCATATACACATCATCTAAGAATCCTCAAAATATCAAAATATACAACCTATCTCTCTCAAGCCCAAAACCCGACATAAAACGAATAAATATAAACATACGTACGAGTGGGGCTAAAGCGTCAATCGATGAAATCCTCAAGCTTGCCCTTTTCCCCGGCCAGACTAGGATCTCGCACTCGCCCATCACAAAAAGACAGATGACGAGTCCAGAGTGAGTAATCCCAAGGAAATTCACCAAGTAGTTACGAAAGTAAAAGTACTTGAATTTTAAATACTATAATTTAAACATGCGAACAAGAAATAATACGAGACAACCGTAAAAGAAAGATCATCGCATGCATAAATATAGTGACGAAACAAAGTACGTGCACATAAAAATCAAACTAAATCATACTTCGGGCTTTTCCCCAGTGCACGACCCATGAAAACACACTAATGGGTTGGCCCTGGACCCTCAGGTGGCCTGGCGTAGACCCACGACGCACCCACACAAGCCTACCATACCCGGTAGCCTATTCACCGCGTATACCTAGACAAGTGCTATGATTTAGTGGACTCTATGGCCGTAACGAATAAGCACCAGTGGGGAGTGATCTCAACACCGTAAAGACACCAGTGTAGGAGTACACTCCACTACCGTAAAGTCACCAGGAGAGTACTCACCACCGTAAAGCAATAATGAAATGGAGTAAAGAATAAATGGAACCGAATTCAAATAAATCAAACTCAGTAAATACTTAAAGTGAAGTTCAATTGGGATACTACACACCTCAAAACGCACTCCTCGTCCCAAAATCAAACCCCGTCTAGCGCCAATAATCACCCGATAATCCAAATTATCACCCCAAATGTACCTATTATCATTTATCACTAAATTAGCTTCAATTTAACATATTATGTCAAATTTACGTTTTTCGAGGTAAAAACCTCGACTTTATCTCGCCAACATTCCGAGAAAATCCCAAAATTCCTTTATTTGATCAAAATATATTTTTTCTAATTTTTCCCTATTTTATATGAATTTTCCAGATTTTTCTTTTTCTTTTTCCCAAAACTGTTTTCTTTTTCTTTCAAAACTGTTTTTTTTTTTTTTTTTAGTTGGGCTGAACCGGACCCGGTTCACCCGGGTCCGGTTCGCCCAACCGAACCGGCCAACCGGTCGGCCCGACCCGGTTGGGTCTTCTTCTTCACCAACAGAGGCGCTTGTGCGCCTCTGTTTTCCTCTTTTTTTTTTTTTTTTTTTTTTTTTTTTTTAATCGAAGAGGAGAGGGAGAGGGAGAGGGGAGAACGACATGTGGTCGTCTCCTCCTCCTCGACGACAATTGCTCTCGCAACTCGTCCGAGCTCCCGAGCTCCACCCCGCCACCATCGATCCACCAAACCACCAAACCGCCACCACCACCATCCAACAAAGACACAACAACAAACAACAACCAAAACAACAATAACACAACGTCAACAAACTCACCTCCTTCGCCTCTCCAACACAAGCTCGATGATCTCTCTTCTTCTATCTCCCGATTTCTCTTCCTTTCCTCCTCGATCTTCTTTTCGATTTTTCACCAAAACAGTGAGAAAATGGGGAAAATGAGGAACAATGGTGACGATGTGGTGTATATCAACAATTTTTGGGTAAAATGACCCTTTTGCCCCTATCCATATCCATTTCCCTTCTTTCCTTCAATACCCTTTTTGGTAATTTCACTATTATTTATTTATTTTTCTGATTTTTAATATATTTATATATATATATATATATATTAAATTCCTTATACACATATATATATATATAAATATATATATACTCACCTATACTTTGCGCCTAAAATTTCGTCGTGCGCGCCAACGAGCATACTCGGGCGTGCACACTAACGTACCACCCACGCGTGTCGACCACGACCCCGCGTGTCCCTAGGCGCCCAATAATTTACATATTTTATCACATTTAATTCATTTTATGTGTAACATTTTTCTCAACTTAAAATTTCGTGTTTAATCTACCCGGTACCCGCGTCGATACGCATATCGATGCGAATACTCATCACACAATCTCACACGTCAATTTAAAATATAATTACACACATCGCGATGTCGTTAACCTATTTTAACATAAACATCGCAATATCAAACAAAACAACACACAAAATATTATTTACCTAATCCGGACGCATTCCAGCCTCGCTGTGGGACCCACGAACGTCCCCTCTGGCATCCACGTCTGCATTGACGTCATAAAATAACGGCAAATATTAATTGGGCCGTTACAGTACATGTATTAAATATAACGAATAGAACATTGTAATATATTAAGAAAGCGTGCATTTTTCGCATAAATTATTTTTCTTAAGAAAAAAAAATGAAATTCTCCTTAACTAATACACTTCTCCAGACCTGTAGAGAAATTATTTCCTAATACACCTTGTAAAAATTTTTTCCTAACGTTTAAACTTTAGTAATTAATTTGTTCGATGTACACTTGGAGAACAATTTCTTCTTTTCCTTTACAAAGAATGTGTTCAACTTTCCTCTAGATGGGGTCCAACGGTGCCTTAGTATTGGAGTGTGGATTAGTCAAAGTGGTGAATACCAAATGCCACATAGTTAACAAAAAAAATGTCTTAAACCCAGTTATTTTTTTCTTTTTTTGTGAATGGAAAAAATTAGATTGAGAGGGTCGCCCCCACATATAAAGCCCGACAAATGTCCGAGCGTAGATTAGTCGATGTAATTAGCGTCGGACACCAAATGAGAAACCACCCTTTCACAACTTGAAAAAGAGGGTGATGGGTGGAGAAGAGAGGGTGAAAACCACTCCTCAAAAACCTCCTCTCGAGACAAAGAAGGGGTGGATCAATGAAAGAGACTAAGCTTTGACTAATTATACTTTTAAATCTAAAAGACTTGTGCAAGTATATTAATTTTTTGAAGAAAAAAAACAAATTATTCTATTTTGATTAGTATATTGTCTATTTTATATGTATTCAAGGCGTGGTTCTAATCACGAAAAAAAAGGCGTGGTTCATCGTAATATATGTTTATATTTTGTAATATAAAAATTGATTTTCATCCCTCCCTAAAATCTGCTTTTTGAAAAAAAAATGTGAAGGGGTGGAGATATAGTCTGGCTGTGAGGTGGAGACTTAGTTTTTGTGTGTTATGCTTTTAGGACTGAAACTCTCGTTAAAAACTAGAAAGAAAGGAGCATCTCTAATACATATGTACCCATTATAAAAGTGTCATGTCGTCAATGTGGAGGGAATATCTATCCTAGCTACTTAAAGTTTATAAATAGTGTCCAATGAACCTATATCCATCTAGCTAGCAGCTGCGACCATCTCTGAATTGGTTCATCCGTCGGAGTCACTGAATGCACTCCTTCTAGGGTACGCTACGGACATAATGTTCATCATACCGTAGCATTAGGCTGCACATCTAATGTACCTAAAAAAAAAAAAGAATTTAGCGGTATTCTTTGCAGTTTTAATTAAAAGGCTTCATTATGAACGGAGTATCTCTATATTATAACGGAATAGATGTTAACAAAAAGATAAAAGTGGTGGAATGCGCCTCGAATTATGTAAAATGCATGCTTGATCTGATACACACGCAAGTCCACTGCCTACATATTATTCATAGAAGAACCTTGTTTTTCTACACCCTATTGATAGCACAACTTAAAAAAGAGAATGAAGGTGACTAGAAGAACTATGACTTACAAAATAGAAAATAAATATATGAAGCAGCATGCCTCACCAATCACTTCCACTCGTTGACCAACATAAACAATATTTTTCTTGAAAAGGATCTAAGAGTACAATATAGGCATCAGATTGGTTGATCCAGGTGATTTGATGCAGGAGTTTGTTAAGTAGAGGTCTCGATCACACGCTTGTAGATCTCGATTCCACTGGCACAAATATTGTCCTCAACGTCACCATCTATATCACTTTTAGAGTTTTACTTTAAAAGACCTTTATACTATGGAAAATGATAATCTAACACACTTTGGATACACACTTTAGATGCACACATTATTTTTTAGCAATTGATAGCTCTTTCAACTCTCTCCAAGCGTGGGCCACAAAATACCATAAATGGCTAAAAAATAAAGTGTGCGTCTAAAGTGTGTTAGATTATCATTTTCCTTATACTATTTGGGGGTAGATTTACAGTTTCACAACTTCTTTACGAAGTCTTATTTAACTTACGTAGAACTATCTTTTGGATTGAGCCTCATTTGGTTTATTTATGCTAACTTACAGTGTTAGTTCCGAGATATCTCCTTAGAGTTAATATTCTCATGTTTGGTTCAACTTTAAACTCGCAGGGAAGTTATAAATTTTTAAACAATAAAATATATGGATTGACATAAATAGTCTTCAAATAAGAGAAAGAGATGGTAATAAAAGAGTCATTAATTAGGGTAATTGTGTCCATAACTCCTGAGAGATAACTTCCTATAGGGAGGTGAGAGATATCTCTTACCCTTCCCTGTAAGTTAGGAGATAACTTGCAGAAAAGTTGGGCAACCAAACAAGATTAGTTCTCAACTCCTTGTAAGTTCTCTCCCGAGAGATAACTCTACCTCCAACCAAACAATGCCTTGATGAAGGTTGTGAGTTGACTCGTGTTGTAAATTTTGGTTTCTTAAAAAATAAAATAAATTAAAATAAATAAAATACAAAGTACATAAAAATGGATACAAGTCGTTTCTCATTAATCGTATTAAAAGTCCCCATACAATAAGAATCAATTTCAATCGAACAGTATATCGAATTAACTAGGCAGAATGCTCGTTTGGTTTTGTTGCAATTGAGTAGGGAAATATTTGCACCACGTGTACAAAATAATAAAGTGGAAGAATAAAAACCACGTGTACAAAATAATAAAGTAAAAGAATAAATGTATAAAAACACATTACTATTTTGTACAATCCGAGCTTTGCCTTTAATGACATTATAGACATTTCCCTTCTCAATTGCAGCAAAACCGGACTCGCTGAATCCAAATCTAATAAGTAATAACACACCTCCCCATCGCCAGCTCAGGGAGGTTCATCACAAGGGGCGGAAGATACATTAGAAATCCAACTCCTTAATTACACATATTAAAAAACATAAAGTCGTTTCCGTTTTCCGTTTTCCGTTTTCCGTAGAAGAGTTTTACTCCTTTATGAACTGACTCAACTGAACCCTACATTATATTAATTTTTTTTTTACAAGAAAGAAACAATTGATTTAAACTCACAACTTCTTACTTTTAAACACTATATCAAACCATTGAGTTGTAGCTCAAATGAGAAAAAAAAAAAATAATTTGGTGCCTCCGACAGGACACCCATGTAGGACACACACTCATTCAGCCATCCTTGATTCACGAGCGTGCACGCATCACAAGAGACATCAAAGGACCGTGTCCTACATGGGGGCACCCTATCACTTCCCAAGAAAATACTCCATTTTATTTTTTAAAGTAATTGTGAGTATCCAAATTATTTGTCTGACTAGTATAGTGGGTCTTAAGATTGCGTAATGAGATCACCAGTGGCCCGACGTTTAACTATTATAAGGAATCGATATCTAGATCATGTGCCTAAACTATACAACTCCATCGTCGCCCTTACCACTAGGCCACACCTATACAGGTTGAAATACTCCATGTTTTGAGATTCCATTGAGTGACAAAGTTAATGCAAGTTAATGCAGGAGATCACACACAAATATACAATCTCCCCCAAACACCACTCAAGTCTCGGCCCAAAAAATGTACCAGTATCCCACTATTCAATCCCTCCAAAAAAGACCAAATCTTGTGCAGATGTGATTCCCCCCATCTCCTATTAATTACAACCATCCCCCTGTCGTCGTCTACGTTAAACCTCCTCTTCTCTCCATCCGTTACAACAACAAGAAGAACAACAAGAAGAAGAAGAAGAAGAAGCATGTCTGCGAATCCACAGCACTCAAGCTGGAGCGAGAGAATGCCCCACAAACTCCGCAAGCACTTCGCCCGTCTCATCCCCAAGATCAAAACCACAAGAAAGTACCTCTCATCCCACATCCCCCCGCCAAAGAAAATCGCCAACTCCACCAAATCCATGTTCCTCAACCGCTGCACCCACTCCAGGACTCTCTCCATCGCCGCCCCCGATCACCTCCGCAGCCACAGCACTCCCCAGAGCACTACCACCACCCTCGCCGTCGACCCCGCCGCCACTCTCGCCGACGTCGACAAGTTCCTCCTCGAGAACTTCAAGTCTCTGTTTCACAAAGCAGAGGAATTCAAGGAGAACTCTGAAAATGCGGAAATGGGGAGACTGATGATGATGAGGAGGAGGAGAAGGAGTTCCCGTATGGATTGCCCAGATTCGACGACGACCCAGTTCGTGAAATCGGATCAAACCAGCGATTCTTCGCTTCTCCATTGAAATCGAGCACTACTCTGTTCCGGGAGGGGTGGAATGGTAAATTTGGTTCCACCTTCACCACCAACACTAGTACTAGTACTACTATTGCTAGCTCTGTTTCTTCTTCAATGATGGCGCCAGAGGCTCCTCCTGAGACGGGAATTGCGGTTCTGACGCCGTCGGCGGACCCTTACGACGGGTTCAGGGCGTCGATGATTGAGATGATCCAGTCACGTTTGAGGAAGCAGAAGCATCTCGAGTGGGGGTTCATGGAGGAGCTGCTGTTCAGTTACTTGAACATGAACGAGAGGAAGTCGTTCAAGTATATTCTCTGCGCGTTTTCCGATCTCCTTGTCGGTCTGCGGCGAGGCTCCGACAAGTGCAAGAATCCGCCGGGGGCGTGGGGGAGGAACAAAGGTGGGGATGTAACGTTCGAATTTGATCAACAGAGGATCATGGACTAATCACAAAAGATCTATCTAATTACTTTTCTTCCATTTGTGTTGGCGGGGCCGTCGATGAGCTTCCAGGTGCGTGTCGTACGCATCTCGATGCGTGTCTTCAACCGTTTTCAGCTTTCTTATATAGAATAAATAAAAAGTATAAACAGTGTTGGTTTTGAAACAAGTGTTGATATGACGAGATGGATTTCTGCTTTGATATCAATAATGTTGGATTACCAAAGTTATAAACTGTATCAACTAAATCCGGGTTTCGATTCAAATGAATTGAAGCTTTAGCAGATTTATGTTTGATCTGATTGACTCAAAAGCATCAATTTGATTTGGCTAATTACATGTATCTGAATCTGATACTGTTTTAATCTTCTCATGATTTATTGGTGATCATAATGTAGCCTTTTGTTTTCAAATCAATTTTAAGACCAACGGTTGGTTGGCACAACTGCAAGCGGGTTGTTGTCCCTTAACTAGTGACTCAATTTCGAGTCCTCGAGAATGGAAAAACTAATGTTGGAGCTCCCCCCACCTATATAATACGCTACTCAGGGCAAACCTAAAGTAGTTGGATAGTCTGAATACCAAGTGGTTTAGACCAAAATAAAAAATCAATTTTAAGATCTTGTGTGTTTGTGTTGAATCTAATCTCAAATAGAATTGAATAGATTCAGCTGTGTTTTTATTAGTATACCTACTCCAATTTTGCTTACTGCAGCTTATTATCAAATATTATATGATAAAACCATCTGATAACTTTATAATCTCTGCGGTCTTTGATATCTTACTTCGCCTTGCATCCTACAATGTTCACCATATTAATCCACTCCAATGGAGTTTCTGTAACCAAAAAAAGAAAAAAAAAAAAGAAGTTGATGTTTCACGTGCAAATCTTACACGACTATGTGCTTTAAATTATAAGGCTATTATATATATTCAACTAATAAGCAGAATAATGTCTACAATCATCAACAACCTTCAATAGCAAAAAGATTCTAACAAAAACCTATAGTGTACTTGAAGGCAATCTTCCAAAAACTCTAAAGAGTGTTCTAAATTCTAACCATATTCATTTACAAAAAAGGCTTTCCTTGTCATATCCAAAACACAAGGAAATTGCATCTTGCACATTTCTTGAGCAATAGTGAAGTACTGAAAATCTATTTTTTCTCCTCCTCACTCTCTTCAAGCAATCCTTCGAGGGCATCATGGGACTCCCTTTCAGTGCCTGATTGGAGGTTGGTCATGTTTTGCGAGCAGTTGTCATCTTCAGAATTGGAAACAACAATACGATTCATGTCACTCGAAAGAGGTTCCGGCTGCGTTGTTTCCTTCATGTCTGCATGACTTTCAGGATTCACATCAGAAGTGCTACCATTTAGCCTTCCACTTCGACGTAGACCAGCAGTATCTCTGGCCAAGGGATCCTTCTGCTTTTTAGTATTGCATTTTCTCCCAGCATCAGTGTCTTCCTTCTTACTACTACTTGTGGGTGTACTGTTTTCAATATCATTTTCTTCGTTTTCCTCTTTCTCGCCATCATAATCTTCATCATCAGTTTCATTTTGGGAATTATATCCCCAAAGTTTTCTGTCTTCAGCAGCATTTTTAATGGGGCCGTCATTGGAACCAGAACTGTCATAGTGATGATCCCTTTCCCTACCTCTCTCCTCAACATCTTCCTCCTCTTGGTCTTGAGTAGTCTTCCTTCTCCTGATAAAAAATGATAATCAAACAAGCAAATAGCAAAATAGAACACGCCCGTTCACAGACTTGTGTTTGTGTTTCTGTTATGGATCAGAAGAAGGAAATTTTGTCACCATTTGCATTTAGGAAAGAGATTGGCGACACACATTTCATGCATAAATTCGCTGAAAGGCTGTAGGAATCCAACTACAGACGATGTGCATGCACACATATTAATGGGACTCCACAAATTCATACAAAATTTATGTCTATTTCCTAGCGCTCATCACCATTTTTTTCTTTTCAGTCTCTTTCTTTAGAATGATACCGATGAATGTTCACCCGCCCACATTAAATTGAAATTATAATCATCTGAAGTACCATAAAATCTCAATGTGTCACCTCATGCCTCAAGGTAAATAAAATGGTGAAAACACGTTGAGTCAAACAGAACTTACTTCATGACCTGTAGAGCTTCCTCAATTGACTTGTCATAATCATCTGTAAAAAATGGACACATAAAATTAACAGATACAGAAAAAGGGGATCAGAAGCTGAAGAGGACTATTAAGACCAAACAAGCAAACCACAAATACTATAAACATAGACAACAAAGTCCAAATGGCATAGTCTTTTCCTTTCTGCTTATCCTAATAATATATCATGCCAGAGAAAGTGCTTGATGAGATATTCTGGTCTTTAATTTTATTTTCTATGATGCTTTTCAGAATAATCGAGTTGTTTCAATGCCTAACAAGTTAGATCACTAAAATTTAAAAAAAAAAAAAAAAAAGTTAGATCACTTTAACTAATTAGGATCCAAAGACGTCATAAAACAAATGAGAAAACTTATTTTTCAATTTGCACTATCCCTTAGCTCTTCTTTTTGCCTTTTCAACAAATTGACAAAGAAGCATTATAAATTTACCATTAAAACATGGAGATGCTCTCACCAAAAATATCTTTACCCTACAAATATGTTGCAAAAGGAGAAATATGTGGAGGAAAACCTAAATGTAAAGTCTACATCCAAGACCACTATACAAATCAACGGACAAAAGTTGATCTATGAAAGTGCCTGATATACACTAAGCATTAAAGAATGGACAGCATTATTTACAGTGCTAATCCTTGGATAGCACGTTCTCTAGTGACTTCCTACAAGCACCAATTCTACATATACGATATATCAATTTACTGTAGACGACAAGGAAGAATATTGCTGTGTACAGAATGATATTCTGACAATGAAAGGTCATGTAGCTTCTTCAATTGACAACATCCCAGCTTCATAAAAGTTGACAATAAACCTTCATCAGATTCAAGCAACAAAAAGATAGTTTCATTTTCTAATTACACATTTACACATCCTTGACAAGTCTTTGGTTGTTTTCAAGGCACCAGCCGTAAGGTATCAAATGCAATGTCAAGATTTCCAGGAACTTTCAAACTTACACTTTAGACCTTGTGGTGCAAATAAATCATATGGTATGTATATTTTCCAGATGCAATAAATTAAGACAGCCAAAATTGCCCTTTATCAGAATGCTTGTCACTTACTTTTTATATTCAGCACCATGCACTGAAAAAAGTTTTAGAAACTAACAAAGGTATAAAGCTGTAAATACAATGCATATTCTGAAGTTGGAACTAAAGTGAAGCTGTGAAGGACATACCGAATGTGTAGTTGACAGGTTTGCGAGTGCGACAGGATCGAGTGCTATACCCCATTTGATAAGAACCAATAGAAACGCTGAACAAGGCTCGTCTTTGCTGCTGTTTAAGCATTCTTTCTTTCCTCTGTGGAAATGCAAGAAATGTGTAACTAGAAAAAGAACTAGACAAACAGTTTGAAATCACTAAATACTTGACAACAAAAACTAAGAGTAGCATTATTTCATAAATGGAACTTTTGTGAAAAAATAAAAAAAGAAGCATGCATCATTATAGAAGCAAACTTCATTTTTTTTTCTTTAACTGATTTTTGTTTTAAGTTTAATGCTTGCAGATCTTCGCAGTCTTATCTCATAGATTGCATTCTATTCTGATACAAAAGGAAATAGCGATGCATGCACATTAATAATTCCGGTGACAGTGAAACACCAGAAACATTGAATTAGAGACTGAAGAATTCAACTAAACTGAATAGCACAAAAAGTTTAACCTTTCGACTACGCTCTAAAACAGGTATGACTTCACTCTCCACAAATTTTGCAACGCTGACTTCCACCGTAATCTGGCTTGATGATAGTTTATCCTGCCATAGAATAAACTAAATCTAAGTTGGAGGCCAATATAATTAAACAACAAAAGATAAATTAGCATACATATAATTGCTGAAACTCCTCAAGATTGGTTGCTAGTGTTTCCCACTCGAAACTGTTGATTGATTGTGTTAGGCGCCCTTTCCCCTTAAACCTTGGCATGAGCTCAACCTTCATTACTTCTTTGTATAACCGATGGCCAATAACTGAATCCCCATCATACCTTAGAGAAGAAATCACAAGGAAAGTTAATGGAATTTAGTGGACCAAAAAAAGTTCCAAAATTAAAAGGAGGGAATTAATGGAGTGGGGAGGTACAACATAGGCCATGCTATCAATTATTCAAACTTCAAAGTGCCATAATGAAGTTTAAATATTTTACCAATACGCAATTCCTTTTCCATCTTCTGCAATTTTATCTTTACGAAAATTAGACAGTTCAACCCCTTTCTTCATTTCATCATTGACAAAACTCAAAATATCATCTTGCTGGGACAAAACAATCATAAGAAACAGAAGTATTAAACTATATGGCTAATAGACAGCCATTAACTGAAACAGAAGTATTAAACTATATGGCTAATAGACAGCCATTAACTGGAACTAGGATCTGAAAAGCAAATTTAACATGCATCTACCAGAGATGTTTCCATTGCACTAGTACATTCAATGACTAAAGCAGTTCAGGTTATAAGAAAAAACATTTAAAGGTTGCAGATTTACAACGGCACGGATTTCACAAAGTGCTTTCAGGATCAGCAAACGGGTTGTTGGATCAAGGTCATTGTACCCAGAAATCTCCTCTCTACAAAAACAGCAAGATTTAAATTTTGTCATTGCATTGAGGTACACCATTGCTCCTAAACAATTCTAAG
Source organism: Stephania japonica (assembly GCA_039657345.1). Taxonomy (NCBI): domain Eukaryota; kingdom Viridiplantae; phylum Streptophyta; class Magnoliopsida; order Ranunculales; family Menispermaceae; genus Stephania; species Stephania japonica. The sequence goes on along the minus strand of CM077563.1, from coordinate 13,873,413 downwards.
ACAACACTATATATGCCATAAGAGGAACAAACTTACCCCTGGAATTCAACCATTGGCATTACTCCGTCTGCAACCTGCATCAAAAATGAGCAATGACTGTGCAGATAATAGCATTCAAAAAGAAAATAAAAACAAATCAATTTGTAGTGGCCATTGAGTAGCACCACCACCTACCCATGGCCACCATGGAGCGAGTTTCTTGCGAAGTGCTGCCACCCATCCATCTGAATTAGTCAAGGTTTTGCTTACAGGAGGTATCCCCTGATAAGAGAATTACAAGGAGCCAGTTAAGAGAACCAGAAAGCACATTATCACAAAGTAAAAAAGCCTTACTAAATTGGGCGTTAGCGTTTTTATGGAGTTTTGCACGGGCACAAATTTCATTAGCATATATCGTATTTTTTCCAAACGAACAGCATGCCTCATTTCTGTTTATAGCAGATCAATTTTTCTAATAAGCTGCATTTTTGGGGATAATCACCTACTACGACGCCAAACCATCGCATGCTATTGGTATGTTTGATATAATGAATACCCTTTATTTTGTTTACCTCTAATTTGAACCCTATGACAGCCTTCCTACTGATCACTTTACGCTTTTGTTTTCGCTAATGTTACCTGGACTAGGGTGCGGGTGTCGGGTATGAGTCTAAAGGTCAGACCCACCTATTCTCTAATTTAAGGACACAGAGACTCGACAAAAAGTGTCTAAAACTTGCATGACATATGCTTATATATATATATATATACATGTAATAACATATATTACATATATGTAATAGCTTATACACCTATATTTTTTGTCATTTTTCATTTCTTACTCTACACTAGAAAGTTCTTGTTAAGTTTTTTTTCTTTATTCTCTTACATTTTAAATATTTTTATACAAAGAGCTCTTCAAATGAAGTATCCATATCTTTTGAAGTGTCCAACTCCTTTCAAGTGTCCGACACGGGTACTTTAGGTTAGAGTGAAGAGTCCGGATAACATAATCGCTAATTGACATATAGCGTTTGATATTTTGGCTTTTTAGGGTTTAGACATCAAGAATTTCCATGTGCCACACAACTTATTGAGTTTCCTGCACCCATGCAGCTAGAAAGTTGAAACAATGAAATTCCTCAAAAGTTTTCTAGCGTTCTAGCAATTAGGTGTGTTGGGCATTTTCTAGTTCAGTTTCCCGTTAGACTACCAACCAAATGTCATAAACTAATCGAACAATGGAAAATCTTAGGAATGTGAACTGATCCTCAACATTCTAAGCATTCAAAAACTTATCCCAACTCCCAACAAACACACCCTCCTTTATTTCAAAAGCAAACAATTTTTTTATATCCATGGAATGTGGGTATCACGAGGCCCTGGTGCAATCAACCTAAGTAGCAATCAATTCAGAAGCATATCCAATAAAATGATCTCACTAGTTCATTTCCACAACGCATTTTCATTCAATCCCAACAACAAAAGCAAACATTTTTGAAACCAAACCTGCAAAATCGAAACATGTAGCTGAACGAGCGGGTCGTTGGGCGCAATCAAACCCCCTTCGATCTCCTCCGCAGAAATCTCCAACTTGTTCCGAATAACAGTCTTGAAAACCTAAAAGCCAAAAAAAAAAAAAAAAAAAAGCACAATCACCAGCAAAACCCTCAAAAAAACTAAAACCCCAAACACCAAAAGAGGGATCGATCGGTTTTCCCCACGTGTAAGAAATTGAGAACCGAGGCCAGCTCCCACCGCTCGCGAAGCCGCGAAAGCGCGAGCTGCGTTTCGGGGAGAGACAGAGGCGGAAGAAGGGGCGGAGCGCCCGCTCCGTCGATCTTCTTTTCATCGAAGAGACGCTCTTCATCTTCTTCTTCTTCTTCTGTGTCTTGTTTGTCGTCTTTGTGTTCTTTGTGTGTGTTTGCGATGATCTTCGCAGAGGCTCTGGTAGCCCTTCGCGGCGTCTCCGCCATTGCTGAGTGAGTCGAATAGTCGAGAGAGAGAGAGAGAGAGAGAGAGAGAGAGAGAGAGAAATGGAGTTTGAAAGGGGAGGGAAATCGACGCTGTCAAAAGTTTTCCCGCCGTTGAGCGAGATTTTTACTTTGCCGTTAACCGTGGTTCATATGTGGAAGCCTAACCAGAGTTAATTCGCGCTTATTGGGCTCAGCCCAACTCTCTGAAGAAGCCCTCGATTTTCTTAACACGAAGGAAGTTGTGGGAATTGGATTTCACCTCTCATGGAATTGTTCGGCTATAATATAGAGTGTTTTTTTTTTTTTTTTTTTTTTTGGAGAATGCTAAGGTGACACTCTTACTCTTACGAGCACGCACCCTTTTTTTATTTTTTTTTTATAATTTTGTGATCGTAGTGAGTGTCTGTAGTAGGCAACCTTAACATTTTCCTTAACCATAAAATTATATAAAAAAGTTAAAATAAAAAATAAAAAAATTAAGATGCGTGCTCGGAGTGTGTCCATAGTAGGTTACCTTAGCCTTTTCCTTTTTTTTAGTTCAACTGAAGTAGAACTCATAAACTTCTCTAAATTTTACTTTTTAGCAAGTGATGTCTCGCTGTAACATCCTAGATTTGTAAGCAGATGATTAGTGATAATCAGATTACTAATTAACTCGAGTTAGGTTCGTGGTTGAACCTAATAGGTCTTGGTTAGTGTATGTGTGTGGATTTGCGTGATGTATTGTGTTTGTTTGGCTTGAATGATAAAATAATTAGTTACTAAAAAATTCATAAATCAAGTGTTAAAATCACGTAAAGACTTTGCTTAGGTTTGCATGCAAGTCGGGTCCAATGGTAGTATAAAATGAGAAAAAAGTTTGTGTAAGACCTTGCCTCGAGTTTTATGTGAGATGGTAGGAGTTGAGGTTGAAATTGGGTCAAAATTGGTACAAGTTTGATTTAGTATAGCAAGAGAATTGATTTGTAAAAGTTTGATATGTAATGGACAAAGTTATGATTTTTAGGGTTTTGGTGTGACTAAAACCATTGTTATGGGCGTTTTATGAAGATTGACTGTTTTGTCGAGAGTTTTATGCACATGTTGACACATGTCAACTCTACATAGTTTTGAAATTAATGTTTTCGTGAATTAATTAGTTTACCTAATTAATAACTTAAATAATATCAATATATTTTTTTACCCAATTAATATCAATATCTTAATTAATAGCTTAAGTACATTATTTTTAATTTTTTGTTTTTATTTTTTTTCTTACACCTAAAAGTTTTATTACGTCATTCTTCGTATATTTTATATTTAATTTTTAAAAAACTTTTATTTATAAAAAAACAAATATAAATTTATAGTATTCCGGGATAATGTCAGGGTCTAAAACTAGTTGGATTGAAAACGGACACCAAAAATCAAAACACGTCAAAATAGAGATTTCTTAAATTGATAAATAAAATAAATTAAGCTGCTCAAGCAGATAGCTGAAGGTTTATAAATAAAAAGAAAAAAATAAAAATAAAAATAACACATTTCGTTCAAACAGGACGAATTGGTTTCGTTAAAACCTATTCCTCTCCGTTTGATCTCTTGCATACGGAGCTTCCTATGTATGATTTTCATCCGATTTCTCTTTGCAAAATAGTAGAGCATCGCGAGATAGTCAGTTTGAGTCAAGTTTCCGCAGTGGGAACGATAGATTCGACCCGAAATTCAGTAAAATCTCAATTTATGGTATTTTTCCTTAATTCAATTTGAAAATTCTCGCAATTTTTGGGTTTCTCTTGGATGATGTTGATGGAAATTGGTAGAAATTATTGTAAGTTGATGTATTGGATTGATTTGCGCCAATTTGAGATAAATTTCATCGGTGTAAGTTAGGGTTTTTATTATTTGAGTTGATGTGAATTAGCTGATAACTGTTTTGAAGATGTTTTATAGTGGATATTGATTTACATTGGGAATTTTGAATGAATAAATTACTCGTTTTAATCCAATTTGAATCCAAGGACTATGGAAATATATTTAATTTGGGGTTTAGGGTTTAACTGCGAAAATATTGATTTGGAGAAGGTTTCTCAGTTCAAAACATATAAAGTTTGCTTAGTTAATGTAACGACCCGAAAATTTATGTTATTTTTGTGTGATGACATGTACTATCGAGTGATACTTGTGTCTGTTTGACAAGGCGGTGATGTCGATAAACGAGTAGTGATTACCTCGAAAAAATGTGTCGAATGGGGTTCGACGGGCGAATTACGGGTTTACGGTATCCTAGGGGAAATACATTTAAATAAAACACTGACAAAATAATAAACTAATGGTCGTCGAGTGATACACGGGGTTATAGGCAACACACGTGGGTCGTATGGTAGTTTGCACGCCCGAGTATGCTCGTTGGCGCGCACGACAAAATTGTAGGCAAGTATATATATATATATATATTTATATATGTATATGTATGTAATTATATATATAAATATTAAAAAATCAAAAATTTAAAATGCAAAAAACCAAGTAGGGTTTTGGGCTTATTAAGAAAGAGGATAAGATTGAGGAAGAGATAGAGGGAGTCCGGGAGAGAGGAAGAGAGAGTCATCAGAGACGGGGAGATCGAGAGCTAGAGGTGCGGTAGCGACGTCAAGGCGGAGGTGAGTTTGTGTTGTTGGTGTTGTTGTTGTTGATGGTGGTTGTCGGCGATAGTGGTGACGGAGGGAGCAGAAGAATTGCTATTGCAGTTCGTCCGAGAGCAGTTCGTCCGAGGAGGGAGACGACATGGTCGTCATCTCCCTTCCCTCCCATCTCAGATTAGCAAGCAAAAAAAAAAAAGGGGTGTTGCAGCGCTGTTCGCTGGAAATTTCCAGCGAACAGCGCTGGAGAAGATGACCCAAACGAGTCGGGTCAAGGTGACCCAACCCGGATGGGTCAAACCAGGTCATGGCCGACCCGGTTGAGTCAAACCGGGTCATGGCCTGACCCGATTGGGGCGGGTCAGACCCGGCCCGGTCGGGCCAGACCCGACCCGGGACCCACCCCTATTATTATATTACTAAATAATTATTTATTTCAATTAAATATATTTAAAAGGGTTTTAATTGAAATAAAATTTCAGAAAATAGGAAAAATTCATGAAAAATTCTGGAAAATTATAGAAAATTATATTTTCATCAAATAAAGAGAAATTTGGGAATTTCCATAAAAAGTGAAGTATTCGGGGTTCTTATGACGCATTATGTTGGGGTTTTTGCCTTGAAAAACGTGAAATTGGCAAAAATAGCTAAGGAATTTAGAAAAAAATTTATTATTAAGGAAAATATGGGAAATAGATTTAAAAATCCAAAATTTTCCAAAAAGGCCCTAACATGATGTAAATGGATCAAAAAATAATGACCATGTGTCTAGTAGATTAGTGACAAGCGTGCGGAGTCGTTTGGTGGCATGTGAGAACCGCGAGCGCGGAGTTACGTGCGGTATTAGTGAGTAAAACCAACCAGAGTATTTGCATTATTTCAATTGTATATTTATTTGAGCTATTATGTTTGTTGAGTAATATTCTCTTGTGGATTATATGAATTGTTGAATTCCCTTTGTTATATCCATCCTTGGTGATTTATCGGCTTAGTTTTGATTAGATTCCTTAATGAGTGGTATGCTTGGGTCTAAGTGGACAACATGGTGCTCATGGTCTATGTCGTGAGTACACGAACTCTAGACGTAGTTAAACTCGCAGTTTGGGACTGCGGTGGCCGTTTGTTGAACTGTGTGTGACGCTGTAGTGCCCGTATGCGAACTAAATGTGACCTGAGGCTAAATGTCTTATTCTAGACTGCCTTGGATTTGTGTAGGTCCAGAATCTGTCTTGGAAGTCAGGTTGTAAACTAAGTGTGGCAACCTGGTGGACTTGGGACACTTAGATTCCTTTTCTTTTGCTTTGTGCTCTCGACACTTATTTATCATTGTTATCTCTGTGATTTACTTATCATGTTGTCTTTTATATTCTTCGTGATATCCATGCATGGTACTAGTTTAGCCACTTACTTGACAATTGAAATAATGTTTGGACTCTATTAGTATTTTACTCTCTACATCACTGTATTCACCGTCTACTTTGTGACGGTGGGCAGACCGGTGAACAAACCAAGGCAAAAAATAAGCGCTAGGCGATTGAAGGCGAGGACCACGAGGCGTTCTCCTCGCGCGTATTGAGTATGTTTTGTATTAAGTATCTATATTGTTTTGTTGAACATGGGATTATGGGTTATGAGAGATCTTGGGCATGTAAGATAGTATTGATACTCACTTTTGATTCATATGGTGGATATGATTACGGGGTTTCCACACCCTAGGATTGTCTTAAATGGCGTGTCTTGAAGTTATTGATTTGTTTAGAGTTTAAGTGCTTCCGCTGTACCTGATAATAAACTCACTTATTAATTAACTTCACTCGTAAATATGTAATAAATGGTAAATGGTAAGGAAGGTTGACTAGGCCTGCGTGACTCAGTGAGACTGGCTCGGGGGTTCGTGTAGGTCTAGGCCGGGCGGTGCCCAATTTTAGGATTGTAGAATTTGAGGCCGTCACAGTTAACAAGCTATATTAAAAAATTCATAACGTCTCCGTTTATAATCTGATTTGAGTGTTTTTATAGTTTATGGAAAGTACAATTGAAGTACTACAAGTTCCTTGTTGGTTATCATGACAAATATTGATGTTTTCATGGTTAAAAACTTAACCTTACTTGATTAGTTAATAAAACTTTGAACTGGTTATAAAGTATTATTTTTGAAAATAGCTCTCAAGCGTACTTTAGTCGCAGTTTTCGTGTGGTCCCAGGGTTTTGGATTCAAATAGGGCCAGTTTAGGAATGTTAACCAATGAGTATTAGACTCAAATTAATGATGATCAACTTGTTTTAGGTTCTTGATTGACAGGACAAGGTATGAGGAATTCGAGAGTCGTGTAAGTCAATTTAAAGTTAGAAAAGTTTGGTACAGGTAAGTGAGACTCATGTTTTCATCAATTATGCAATGTAAATTAGTACTATTAAAGCACGTACTAGAGACTAAGAATTGGGCAATGTACTGTGACTTAGCCATGTTTTGTTACTGTTTTATAAATGGAATGAATTCAGGAAAAGGTTTAACGGAACGAATCGACCTGGGCTTTAGAACTTATGTTGGGAGGCATCCCAATATTGCGCCCCCAGTAACCTGATGTATCCCGATTAATGTTTTCCATTTAAGAGCGAGTCACTACGTCGGGTCTGGATACACCACATAATCACATGTTGGCCAACGTGTGAGTTCTATGGACCGTAGTCGTTGATAACGATAGTGTACAACACTCTTATTCAGTTTTCAAATCAAAATATATGTCACAGTACAGTTGCAAATAACTTGTGAACTTGCATTCAGTTATGTATTCTTTATATTGTTTAAATATCCTTTTAAAATATGCTTAGGAATCATATTGTTACACATTATTCTTAATATGTAGTTGATAATTGATGATCTTATAAAAGCCACTTACTGAGCATGTAGGAGCTCACCCAACTTAACATTTCAGGTTCTCAACCTAATGCAAGGAACAAGGGAAAGGAAAAGATGTAGGAGTTTGGGAATCGTCTCTATTATGTATTGAATCCCTTTCATGTATTATATATATTTTTTGAGTGATGTTTTGTATTATCACGAGGCTGGGATATGGTTTGATAATCGATGATTGTTTTGGTTTAAGTGCTTTTTGTATATTGCAAAGTTTATCAAAAAAGTTTTAAATTTTTGTTGCTTTTGAATTAGTTTTTTTTTCGATATACAATATACAAATTGTTTATTAGGTACAGATTAAAGGTTGTTAGCTCTAGTTAGGCATGATCTGGTTTATTAGAGCTTAATTAGGGTTTCAGGCTAAGTATTGCCCTAATTAGGATAGGGGATACTACATTCATGGTCTTATTAGAGAATCAAAGACGATTTGGCATATATGATTGGATTATTAGAAATGTCATCTAGTGGGTATTAATTAAAAGCAGAATAGGTAGTGCATGTTCTATATTAAAAATAAAAAATAAAAAATAGGTGCATGTTAAGACTTAAGTATATATACATACTTATGATTCTCCACAAGCCCTTATATTTGACATGTGAATTAACTAGACATATTCAAGATAATGAACAGTAATGTCACAAATACAGTAATACGTGCTATATTGCAAATGGTAACTCTAGCATATCTCTTATCTAACTAAAACGCAATGGTGGGCGATAAGGGAAGAACTTGTAGATAAAATGTGCAAAAACGAATATGCTTACCTTGATAAATATTAAACAATCATAAAAGATAAAATAATATATAAACATAAATATTAAGAAAAAAGAAAAAACATCAAATTATGAATAAAAGAAAAAAAAAAGGAGGCCATTCCGATAGTCTAGACACATGCATCCATTAATGTAAAGAAGAGTTGAGTGCAAGTATTTGTTATTAGGCCTCATTTGGTTCATTTTATTGACTTCCAGTTAAGTTTTCTTCAAGATAAGCTTAACTTCTTGGGAAGTTTTACATTTTAAAAATAGTAAAATAATATAATTGTAACGACCCAATTTTAATTAAGCCGTTATAAATAACGTGTTTGCAGACATCGACGCCAACTCAACACCCTGTGGATCTCGCAATTAGGCCAGGGTGTGCCCAGAGTAGGTAAATAGATCGTTTTGTGTGATGTTTTGTATTAGTTTGCAATTTTTATGCTTAAATATATTAAATTGCATCGCGATGTGTGTATGTATATATAATTGATCATGCGAGACAGCTTGACGAGTATTCGCCTTGATATGCGTGTCAACGCGGGTACCGGGTAGGCTAATGATATAACATTAGGTTGGAAAATTAATATAAAAAATGAAAAAAATTAAAATGTGATAAATAATAAATATGTAATGCTAATTTGATGATTTGTGGCGCGGTAGTTTGCTTATGTTACGCATTATGGTGCGAAACCGAGTGTTGGAACCCCGGGATGCGACTTTATATGTTGCATACAAGGGAGAGTAATACATTGGAGTCACAATACGTGTCTTTTTGGTGTTGATTATGGCCTAAATGGTGTCCCTTAGATGATCATGGGGATATGCATGTGTTGGGAGATCAATTTCATGATATAAAAATCATGTTTGACTAGGGTTGGCAATTTGTGTCGATGAGTCGTAAACGTGTCGTGTAGTAAACAGGACATGACTCATATAATGCAAATTCATGACATGACATGTTTATTAATTGTGTATAAGTGGATCGTGTTATAAACATGTCGATATTCATGTCACATGTTTATTAAATATTTTATTTAAACTTTTTAATTCATTTAATCGTAAGCATATAAATGAACACATAAATAGGTATAAGTATAGATCTTGTTCATGTTCATCATAGTCATGGAAGTAGGTTTATTTTCTAAGAAAGAGCATATAAGTAGAGTTTCCCACATCCAACTAATCATCATGTAGTATAAGTACTCTTTGGAGCTTAAACAAATAAGAATACCATTATTACATAGCATGACGCAAGGTTCATTTACCTATAGCATAATAGGTTTCATTAATAATAACAAGTTCTAAGTTACTTGACATGTAGTATAATGCATTCCATGATCAGTTACTTGACATGATCGGTTAACATAGTCTATGTATCAATATCGCAAATCGTAATCTATCCACCATAATATACATGAATGCATGAAGGTTTCACAACACGTATGATAAGTATTCATTCATTTCATGCATGATAATATTCACCATTTTTCATTCACAAAAATCTACAAATGTCATACATGGAAAATCAGATAAAAGGTTCAAATGAGATGCGATAGATAAATAGTAATATAATCTGTTGTTTCATTTAATGCGAACTAGATATTAGTGAGAATCCGGTGACCGAATCCTTTACTTTTAGGTTGGTACAATAACTAGTGTAAATGCAATGGCCGTTACGCCCTATAAATGATTGCACCAAAACAAGGGTAGATTCATCCAAGCCGTCACCGCTACACGTCCTAAAGAACCATCAAGTAGCAAAGGGTGGAATTCCAAACCCTTGCCCTCGAATGGTTCCCTTCATGCATTATATTAGTCAAGTAAAACCCTCGGTGGTGAACTACCACTAACATCCTGAGGCATCCAAAATATAGACTACTTACTAATTTGGCCCACGATGGAACTCCACAAACATTCTGGGGCATTGAATAACATGAAGGGGAAAACAGTGCATTCACAATTCCATAAATAATAGAGATCCAAACCAATATCACGATGCAACCCATACCCGAGTCATTCGATTCAAAACGTGAATTCATAATTATCTAATATTCAAGCCATATTTAATGCATAGTGAAGCTCCCCACTTACCTGAACCCGTCGCGATGCCTACACCGACTCCTCGCGAGTTTGGGTGTGACGGCCCCAATTTCCCCATGCAATTGGGTACGCCCGGCCTAGACCCGTACAAGCCTCGAGTCATCACTCGGCAACCTGACGAGCCTAGTCAGCCTTCAATTTAATCAAATTAGTAATTTATGAAAGAGTTATTGCATCAAGAACAAATGAAAAGACTAAAATAATTATAATAAAGGGGAAATAACTCAATCAAAGGAAGTAGAGGAATTCTATAAGTGTGGAAAACCCCGGGTATTCATGTACAATTGAAATGCAAAGGTACATGATACCAATCTCATCAAAATTTGCCTAGTTTAATAATCCCAAAGCATATATATATATAAAAACGATATACATAAAAGCAAAATATAAAGAAAAATCTATAAAATAGTCTCCAAATCCAGTCGCTAATCCTCACAATAGATCACCTAGGCAGGGTCCCTTGCCCTTGCTGCTCTCCGCCCTATCTGCACCCACCGTCACAAACTAGACGGTGAGCAACTGAATAAAATCGAATGTAATGCCAGAAGAAGATAACAGTAATTCATGATAACATAAGTAAAGCAGTCTAAATATCATGCGGTAATAAAAATGATAGGAATTTAAATAAACAAGATGCATGATAAGCAGACTAATAGATATCAATCGAAAGTCAAGTGTGTTCCAAGGAATCAAAAGAGGCTCATAAGTGGTCTAAATCATAGCATAACGGCGAAGACCTCGCGAGGTCTTCCCGGCATCGACACAAGCGAAGGCACAACTATGATCGGAAAGGGACTCGAACCCATCCACCCAAGACTCGGTGTCACACGGCCACTAAGGGTGGTCACACACTCGTGCGCACGAGTGCCCGCGTTTTATCCCTCTAGTGCAGTCCTAGTACTTTCGAGACAAAACACTTACGTCGGAAAACACACAACAAGAAATGGAAGGGAATACCAATAATAGAGCAGCATAACGAAACAAAATGAAAGATAATGAATCACATGGCGCTTTCTTATCAAGCTTACAAACGTACAAATGCTTGTGGCAATTGTACTTACCTGAACTATCGCAACCCGCGAAACAAACTCTCGTTCCTAACGCGTATTCCCAAGTTTTTCGCTACCTGACAAGGTAGGAAATTCTAATTAGTGGGTCGATTCATTACTAAACCTAGGTTGAATACCTTAATGTTTTCCCCAATGTTTTGATGATTCGAACGACTCGATGCAAACCGACTGAAAAATCAAACGAAACACAACTCTTTTAGATTTTTGAAAACCACACCATAACTCAAAATAACCATGTATTCGAACACTCAATACACATCTATACTAAACAAATACCCGACCCTTGTATATTCTCACGTATGCATGAATTCGAATCACCAAATCATGTATTCATGCCATGAGTTTTGAAATGAAATAAACTCAACACAAAATAATGAAATCCCGATGACAAAAACACATGAAATAACACATTCACGTTTAACAAAGTTTAAGCAAAATGGATAAACGCCTTTTCTCCTTGAGATCTTTCTCCCTAAATAAGAATAATGTACAACCTAAATTTGGCAACAAAATATACAATTAATATAATTGACTATACAATTAATGTATTTGACTATACAATTAATATAATTGACTATACAATTAATGTAATTGACTATTGCTCTTAATTCCTTAATTAGTGTCATAAATCAATGCCATTAATATCGTTTACTACCGCGAGGAAACCATGCATGAGCACGCAACTCCAACATAAATTGCTCTCACACACGACGTGCTATTAATTCAAGTGATTTCAATAGAACATTCAACCTAGATTGATAAAACCTTGACCGAAACTCAACACCAACGTCATCAGCAAACAATGATCGAAACACGAAACCACACAACATTGATAAGAAATTACGACAAATCCGATCATTTACTCAAAATTAAATCAATAAACTATACAACGGAATCACATGACATGACGACACGAATAAAAAAAATCTTCGATACGATGAATACATTTCCACTTTCATAGATTATTTTTTTTAACATAAACTTTTCTTCTCTTTCTTCTTTTCTCTTCTTTTTTATATGGTACACCCCATCATGCACCCCATATATACCAACCCACCACCAAACCGTCATGCATACACCCAAAATAATTACAAAAATCCACCTAAAATCATGAACACATGAACCCGAGAGACAAGAGAGGAGGAGAGGTTCACCTAGGGTGAGACGTGGAGTCTCTGACGGCGAGGGAGGTGGCAGCAGTGACGTGAAGCCGAGAAGAGGAGGGGAGATGTGAGGCCGAGAAGAGGGAGAGATCCGAGAGAGAGAGCAACGAGAGTGAGAGAGGAGAGATCGTGAGTGAGAGAGAGATCGCGTGGCCAAGTGAGAGAGATGGAGAGGCCGAGAGTGAGGGAGATGGATAGCCGAGATGAAGAGAAGGAGGAGAGGAACGAAATGAGAGAGATGAGGGGGGCGGTAGAGGGGTAGGATTAGGGTTTTGTTTTCAACAACCTATATATATATGTAACAATGTGTATTTACCCTTTTGCCCCTTTAAGTTACTTTTTACCTAACTCAAACAATTGCCCTTATGGGTCTTTGACCACATCATCTCATCTTAACATATATACACATCTCAATGCAAATCTCATGGCCCTCCTTATTATGATGTGTCACTTTAACAGTTTTCTATTCCATAGCCCGCATGTTGCAAGATTATCCGACTCCACATTGATCTTACGTTTCCTTGGTCCGTATTTCTCCGTAAATTGGTTCGCCGCGCCCATTTTCTCGTCACATCCCATTAACTAATTAATTAAATTAATTAAAAATTCATTTATTTGTACTATTTACTTGTTTTTATCCCCCGTTTAACTAGTTGAAACCTCACTCAATTAAATATCACCCGAACGGCTCGAAACCCGTAAAATACTACAATACTAATACACACAATCAAAGAATCATAAAATCACTTCGGTGTCGATTCCCGAAGTTCGAAATACTGTTCAGTATTCACGTAGCCGGGTCACAATCTTGACAAGTGTAACACAAGTCAGTCAAAAAAATTTGGGGTTGTTACATTGGGGTCCCATGTGAACTACCTCGCGAATCTAAACAATTCATACAACACTACATAAGAAAATCACTCAATTTAAAGTTAAGTATTCTACTCGTTAATTTATTTTTGGGGACCCACTAGTACGAGTCCCACGGGTTGTGCCATTCAATGCCTTTGTCGGGATGCCGACGCCCATCTTGGTTTGATCTTTTTTTATCTTTGTTTGGTTGACCAGTTGCCTTTCAAGCCCCTGGTCAAACCAGTCAATTTACCCTTCACAGTTGACTGGCCCCTGGAATCGTCAAGGGGCCTGTATAACCCTGGGTGGAAAACTAGGGGCCGAACGCCCCTGGTGCGTCACGGGGTGGGGGAAGCAACGCTTCCCCCCTCCCTAACCCTCGAATCGGCATCCGAAGGTAGTCCCCAGTGCTCGCCAGCACTGGGGACCCCTCCACCGCGGTTGGCTAGTCGCAGTGTTGGAAGAAGTAGGGTGGTTGTGTGCCACCCCCTTCTCCTTCACGGTCTTCTTGGGGTGGTTGTGTGCCCCCCTTCTGATGACGACGCCGCTATTCTCCCCCGGCAGAGCCTTGTGGTGCCGCTACCTCTGTCCGACGGCTCCTAGAGGAGTCGCCACCTAAGGCCCCCTTCCATACCATTTAACCCACTAAAAGAAAAGAAGAAAAATGAAGAAGAAGAAGGAGGAAATGAGATTACCTCCCTTTGGGGCTCCACCTAAACTTGGAATTTTCTTCTCTTCCTTTCCTCTCTCTCAAGAAAGTATGAGACAACAAAGTGGTGGTTAGGGTTTGGAAACAATACTTATATAGCTAGGGTTTTAGGGTAGAGTTGTATACAAAATTAATCCAAATAACGCAAATGCCCCTATGGGCCTTGAGACTAATTTCTTTGTTAAGCCCATTTGAACTTATTACCACTTAGTTTGAGTCTTGCTAGAATTAGTTTGTGTATCAATTTCATTTATTCACACAATTTAGTGTAAAATCACTAAAATTCCTTTAAAACGGGTCGGAGAATATTTGGTCGTTACATGTCTTGTCTAATGTCTTTGAGTTCATTTAGTTAGAGTTTTATTGCTTCAACGATAACTAATTTGATAACTCAACCTTTAATTGCTTAATAAATAGTAAATGGTAAGGAAGGCTAACTAGGCTCGTGTTGACTTAGCGAGGTTGGTTAAGGGGTCCACGTGAGTCTAGGTCGGGCGAGACCTAGTTTATGATTGTGGAACTGGGGTCATTACACTGATTACTTGTGATTTCAGACAGACATGCTGGATTTGTACGTTTGTATATGTACATTTTGTTATCGTTTATCTTGGGTTTGGGACGGTGAGAGATCCCATATGACTTGTCTTTTGATATTTTGATATATTTTGGATGTTTCTTTACCTTTATATGACGGTTTACGGGTTTTTCACATTAGGAAATGACCTTATAACATGAATAATGATACTGATGTTTTAATTATATTATCATGCTTTAAGTCTTCCGCTGTTGATTGAGAATTTAGAACGATATAATAGATGACTTGAGTTCAATTAACGAACATAAATGATAATAATGATTATAATTTGAGATTTTAATGATATATGGTGGAATAGTTTGTCGTGGGACATAGCTGGTAGCTACGTGGCTGATTGTGGCACGCGTGGCACCCGAGATGGGCCTCGGTGGATTTAAGGGCCGTTATAGTAATTGACAAAAATGCCTTTTAACAATTCCAAGGAGGAGAGAGAACATTAAAAGAAAGTAAAAATGTTCATTCCCCTTTAGAAAGATAACTAACTCACCCCCCCTAAGTGAGTTATCTTTCCCTTCGTAGAGAAGGGTTCAAAGTGTTTGAAAAGTTTGTGAAAATATCCAATCAAACAAGATGAGTTAGAATTTCTTTAAAAATTATCTTACGTTCTTCAACTTTCCCCTGAATTGAACAAGACCTTAAGCTACGGTGTTGAATTTTCACAAATTTGATTGAGTTTCGAAAGCTATAAAGCCATATTATAGAGTGAGTTAAAGTTAGGTTGCCTTCCCTTAATTTCTAGATCTTAAAAGATTGTTGGGGCTTCCACTTCATTCCAACATTTTCTAAGCTCGACTTTTTTTTTTTTTTTTTCTTTTTTTCTGTCAAAATTTCTTAAGCTCAATTGAGCGAGGAGAAATGAGGGAGTCTTTGACTGATCTTAACTATGCTTGACTAAGATTTTTTGCCTATATATATATATATATATTTCTTGACTTAACCCATTAATCATCAATTTAACTGAGAAACATGGTCGGATCTCCTAATTTGTATCTTTCTTTTTTTCTTTTTTGAGAAAATAATTTTGTAACTTTTGAATCTCTCGAAAGTAGCAGTTTTTTTTTTTTGAAGAAATAGAATCGTATTTTTATTTTTTTATTATTTTTCTTTCTTAGAACGCGAAACATCTATTGTCTTGCAAAATACTTAGAGACAAATAATTCAACCACGGTTAAACATATAACAACATAGCCTCATTTCAAAATTAGTTGAAGTCAGCTATATAGATCAAACTCGTCTATTATATACGTTTTAGTACATTTGATGAAGTGTTTTTCTTAACTTTTTTGTTTGAAAAATGTTTTTCAAATCTTTAAAATCTCATCATTAAAGCGCCTCAAGGCAGCTTCTCTCTGTCCCCTATATTGTCAAATTTCTTCAATTTTTATTTAGTGAATTTTCTAGTGAAGGTATTTTGTAAGCTACTTTTAGAATATGTAAACCACTACAACCAACTTCCCCTAATCTATGCGTCAATTGGAGCTATTTATACATTAATTTAAGTTTTAGGTATCTTCACAAATTTTACCTTACATCTATTTAAACATCATCATTTTTTACTATATCCACTTTATGTAATTGTTGTTTCTCTACCGCTTACGATGAAAAATTGTTGGAATTATCAGTTAAATGTACCTTTTTTCATTTCTTAAGAAAAAATATAATTTTTTTAAAGCTAAAAGTAAATAGAGGAATTCTAATTTGACCTGAAAATCACATTTGATCAACGCACTCGAGTGACGTTAGCACCCGGTTGTTTTTGAGTGAGACCCACAGATGCCATGTCACAAATGTATTGACTGGGTGTATTGACAAGTCAAATTAACATTCCTCTAAGTAAATAACTAAATATGGCTTTTAAAACGTCCAATCACACTATTTCATCTTCTAATTTTCCTTTCTTTTGTCAAATTTCATCTTGTAATTTTCTATTTTGGTGACATGTTCACATTTTTATTGGTAAGCTCACCAACATAGACATATCAGCATAATAGTGTTCCAACCAAACGACCCTTCCAGAAGCACGTAGGCCCTCTAGATCCCTCCAGTACAATCATGACCATCTACTCATTTCCGCTCATCACGCCCCATCCAACCGCACCTCCTCTCGAAAACAATCCAACGACAGAGAACTCACGTCTACGCCGAACCAAACCTCTCTCCACTTTGCCCTAATTTCACTTCTTTACTCTAATCGAGGAGGTTTAACACTAAATCTCATATTCTCAATAGATGGTTCTAGAAAAAGACCAACTCCCCTAACTCTCCATATTTTAACGCTCTCGCTCGCTCGCACACACGACTGAGACCACAGACGCGTCGTTCGTTCGCGTGAGCACAACAACAAGCTCTCTCTCTGGACTCACCGAAGCGAAGAGGTTCGTCTTCGCATTCGATTTTCGTCGATCCGTTCGATTCATGGAACTGTTTTCGTTTCAGATCTGTGTCTCGTTTACCTGATCATTGAATGTTTTTGGTTCCAAAACTCAATTTTAGGGTTTAGATCATAGGGTTTTGTCATCCGTGCTGCGAAATTCGATGTTTTTTAGGGTTTTGTTAGGTTTGATTCGTTGGAGTTTGTTGTGGTGGATTGGATTCATGTTTGTGTGTTGGTTTGATTGGATTTGAGTTGAAATTTGTGGTTTTTGGATGATCTGTTGAAAAGTTTTGATTTTGATGTAGGAATTAGGGTTTAAGTTGTGTAGAAGTGTTGGTTTTGTTTGATTTTGTAGGTTTGATGTGTAGTAGATTGACAGATCTTATTTTGTTTGTTTGATGTAGTGTTATTGTTTCGAGTAGGTCGGATTTTTTGTGAGAGAACATGAGCGTGGTTGGGTTCGATTTTGGTAACGAGAGCTGCATTGTTGCCGTTGCGCGGCAAAGAGGTATTGACGTTGTGCTCAATGATGAGTCGAAAAGGGAGACTCCAGCTATTGTTAGCTTTGGGGACAAGCAGCGGTTCATTGGAACCGCTGGGGCCGCCTCAATTACAATGAATCCTAAGAACTCGATTTCTCAGATTAAGCGTTTGATTGGGAGGCCGTTTGCTGATCCTGAATTACAGCGCGATCTTGGTACCTTACCATTTACTGTAACAGAGGGCCCTGATGGGTTTCCATTGATCCACGCTAGATATTTAGGAGAAGTGAAGGTGTTTACGCCCACACAAGTGTTGGCTATGGTTCTCTCGAATCTTAAGGGTATTGCGGAGAAGAATCTGAATGCAGCAGTTGTGGACTGTTGCATTGGGATTCCTGTTTATTTCTCTGATCTTCAGAGAAGAGCTGTTATGGATGCAGCGACTATTGCGGGCTTGCATCCTCTTCATTTGATTCATGAAACTACAGCAACAGCTTTGGGGTATGGAATCTACAAGACCGATTTGCCGGAGAACGACCAATTAAATGTTGCTTTTGTAGATGTAGGCCACGCGAGCATGCAAGTGTGCGTTGCTGGATTCAGGAAGGGCCAACTGAAAATATTGGCTCACGCATTCGATCGCTCACTTGGGGGTAGAGATTTTGATGAAGTTCTTTTCCAGCACTTTGCTGCGAAATTTAAGGACGAATATAAAATTGATGTGTACCAAAATGCAAGGGCGTGCATCAGACTTCGAGCTGCTTGTGAAAAGCTGAAAAAGATGCTCAGTGCAAATCCGGAGGCACCTTTGAATATAGAATGCTTAATGGATGAGAAAGATGTCAGGGGCTTCATTAAAAGGGACGAATTTGAGAAGATTAGTCTTCCCATTTTGGAGCGGGTGAAAGCACCCTTAGAAAAGGCCATTTCTGATGCTGGCCTTACTATTGAGAACATCCATTCGGTTGAGGTTGTTGGATCAGGTTCTCGGGTTCCAGCAATCATCAGAATACTGACTGAGTTCTTTGGAAAGGAACCTAGGCGAACTTTGAATGCTAGTGAGTGTGTTGCTCGTGGCTGTGCCCTCCAGTGTGCAATCCTTAGCCCAACTTTCAAAGTGCGGGAGTTTCAGGTATCTTTTTTTCCTCCTCAGCGAGGTTTCATTATTTCTCTGCCTGATTAGTATGCCTGCTGAAACGATTATTGTCATTTCATTCTATTTGTTGAAACCATCTGAATCTGAACTGGAAAGCTGTTCTGCATTCTACTAACATTGTAACGGCTTGTTTGTGTTTCAAATTTAATGTGCAGCTTTCTAAAGCTTTTTTTCTTGTGTCACGATGCTTACACTCTTTAAGTTCATCTCTTGTTAAATTTACATTGAGATAGAAAGTAAAGATTCACCTGTTTAGCCTGGTGTCTTGTCAGAGTTTTGGTTTTATTTTGTCTTAAAATTGATAGTGAAATTAGGAGCCATCAAAGCTTTATTAGACTCTGTAGTCTAGAGGTACTTGATTTTTGACATCTGACGATGGTGATTGTTGTATTGGTTTTTTCAAGGTTCATGAAAGCTTTCCCTTCGCTATTGCCTTGTCTTGGAAGGGTTCTGCTCCTGATTCTCAGAATGGAGAAACTAATAACCAGCAGAGCACTATTGTCTTCCCTAAAGGAAACCCATTGCCCAGTGTTAAGGCTATGACCTTTTATAGGTCATCAACATTTACAGTTGATGTTATCTATCATGATGCCAATGAAGTGCATGCATCTCCAAGGATCAGTACTTATACGGTATGTTTCTTTCTCAAGTTGTATATCATCAACATGTGTAGTTACTCGACATTATTAGTGTATTTTGCGAATTCTTTGTTTTAAATTCTTATTGTCCTTTATATCGTGTTCTTTAAATGTACTTGTTCCTTGACAGGTTGGTCCGTTCCAGTCTTCAAAAGGGGAGCGTGCAAAAGTCAAAGTTAAAGTTCGCCTTAATCTCCATGGATTGGTCTCTGTCGAGTCTGCAACTGTAAGTCCTTGCCCTTTAGTACATTCCACTTTATAAAATATATCACCATTTCAAGAGAGCGGACAGATGATCCTGTAGTCATTTGGCTGCACTCAGGAATTGGATCACTGCAAGTATGTACTATTGAAATGATCAAATAATTTAATGTAAATGATGTTACTCTATTTTCTGCTTCAGCTTTTGGAAGAAGAAGAGATTGAGGTTCCAGTTGTGAAAGAGCCAGCTCAAGAAGCATCTAAGATGGAGACTGATGAGGTTCCGACTGTTCCGACTGAAGCTAGTGAAAATGATGTGAATATGCAAGATTCAAAGGGATCCACCAATGATGGTGGAGCTGAGAATATTCCCGAGTCTGGAGAAAAGCCCACTAAGATGGAAACAGATGCCAAGGTATGCATTATTTCTTTTTGTACACATCTCTTCTTGAATAAGTACTACATGCTCATTATATGCAAAATTTCAAACAAGAATGTGGTGCTGGATTTCCTTATCAAGATTTTAAATATTATTATGGTCTTGGGGGTAAAATTTAACCTTTTAAGTTTTAACAAATGCAATCAAGAAGAAATATCTCTTTATCTCCTTTTCTCTTAAGCACTATAAAGTGATTGAAGCCTTGGATTGATTATTTTTAATTGTGATTTGAGGTACCTTTTATTTTGAGAAAGAGACTTTGTACTATATATTGGTTGCAATAATTTACATAGATACAAAGTTTAGGACGTACAGTCCTCAAAACTCATAAGATAGGAAAAATATATAGCCCCATAATAAGAGAATAATGCTTGTGCAAATAAAGTCTGAGGTACCTAAGAACAGATGCGTAATGAAGTTCCTTAATTTTTTCGTAAATAACTGTTACAATTTAGTTATTTGCTTAGTGTTATTAGAGGATCATTTTTATGACTTGTAGTCTAATTTAAATGGTAAATGATAGAGTTCAGCTGGGAGTTTGCATTTGCCTTGTGTTTAGAAGTAGCACTGTGCTCAACAAATTTTCTTCTACTGTTCATTAAGTAAATAAATACTTTGTATTGACGCTAATTTAGTTCTCTTTTTGTGTTTTGGCTTTTATGGATAGAAATGTGAATTTCTCTGTGCACTTGTGGCCCAAAACTTGGCTTATCTTATATTATTGTTCATTATATTGTATGTCTTGTTCATTCATCACATTTCGGAATATAGTCGCCTTGTTTGCTGTATGATTTTTTAAAAAATTAACGCTTGTAATTGCATCAATCATCCAGTATTTAGGGAAATGTTCCTGTAATTCTGCTAATTTATGTTTCTGTAGGAAAAGTTGCACGTAATTATGATAAAAAAACACCCAATTTATTTTGTATCTAAAAGGGAGTAAGCATTATATAGTATATAATTTGGCATGTGAAACTTTTGAACTGTTAACCTAACCTAAACAATGAGTAAAGTGCTGGTGGTTGCACTTTGCCTTTACCAATTGTTTTGCATATATTTTTGGTTATGTGCACTCGAGATTGAACCAAGCAGTAATGCTAGAATCGAAGATATATGAAGAAATTTTTTTTTTTTTTTTTTATTTTTTTATTTGTATTCTTGATGGTTGGTGCAGTGAATTTGCCTTTTTCAGTGCTTCATCTGGATGATATTAATTGATTTATCTTCTGTTTTATGCGGCGGATTTGTGTTTGTTAGTGCTTCATCTGGATTCAATGAATTGAATTAATGTAATTTTCGTTTCCTTTCTTTTGTTACCTATTTCTTTGTTTTGGGGTTGGCGACGTGGTTTATGTACCACCCCCAGTGGAAACCTCTGTTACTGGTTTTTATGCCTTAAAAGTGGAAGTCTTCTGTTGTTGCAGGCTTTCTTTATTTGTTTCCTTGTTATTAGAGAGGAAAGAAAAAATTAACGCGGGTGTGATACTGATGGAGAGTATAAATAAAAAAGGTGATGCGATGATAAAAAATAATGAATACTGACAGTTTAATAATCATAGGGCAGTTGACAAAGTTGGTGAAACGAGTTGCTTGTGGTGTTTTACCGTTTTAAGGCATATTGTGTTGATTTTGTTGCTTTTGGATATCTAATCTAGTAATTGTTTGTAAGCATGATCATGAGTTCCTTTATTGTTAGTGACGGACCTGACGGTGTGTTTTGTTAACAGGTTGATGCTCCCAAGAAGAAAGTGAAGAAAACAAATATCTCAGTAGCAGAGGTGGTGTATGGTGCAATGATATCTGCAGATGTGCAGAAAGCTGTAGAAAAGGAGTTTGAGATGGCACTTCAAGATCGAGTCATGGAAGAGACAAAGGACAAGAAGAATGCTGTGGAGGCATATGTTTATGATATGCGTAACAAGGTACATGATGGTGGTCATGCGGTGCCCTTTTGTATATAATGTATGATGTCTGATTTTACTGAACCTTGTTTGTTCTCGTTTTTCCTTTTTTGCTTTAGCTCCACGATAAGTACCCGGAGTTTGTGACGGAATCGGAGAGAGATGTGTTGACTGGGAAGCTTCAGGAAGTGGAAGACTGGTTGTACGAGGAGGGTGAGGATGAAACCAAGGGTGTTTACATTGCAAAACTTGAGGAGCTGAAACAGGTGTGGT
The DNA here is from genome assembly GCA_039657345.1 of Stephania japonica. NCBI lineage: Eukaryota > Viridiplantae > Streptophyta > Magnoliopsida > Ranunculales > Menispermaceae > Stephania > Stephania japonica. The sequence goes on along the minus strand of CM077563.1, from coordinate 13,851,205 downwards.
TCTTTCTTGCATAGTTGTCCTGGGTTCTGCGACGTTTTTTTTTTTTTTTTTTTTTTTTTTAGTTGACGGTGTTGGTGCAATTGCAGCAAGGGGACCCCATTGAGGATCGTTTTAAGGAGTTCTCTGAGCGGGGACCAGCCATTGATCAGCTTGTTTATTGCATCAATAGTTACAGAGAGGCCGCTTTGTCCAATGATGCGAAATTTGATCACATAGATGTTGCTGAAAAGCAGAAGGTATATAGACATCTCTTTTCTAGACTTTTTGTGTTTCTCACTTTCATGATGTAAAAATCAAATAATTGTTTGTCTGGTAGGTTATAAATGAATGTGTGGAAGGAGAGGCATGGTTAAGAGAGAAGAAGCAACAACAGGATGCTCTGCCAAAGCATGCGACACCAGTCATACGATCTACTGATGTGAAGAGAAAGGCTGAGGCCATTGACAGGTACACTTGAACTTGATCTAATAAATGAACTATAGAACTGAAGCTCTGGATATTTTCTGAGGTTTACAATGTCTTTGTGCTGTCATTAATGATTCTCTTGAAAGTAACGAAAAAATGATTACCTTGTTTCTATAATTTCTGATGAACAATGGTTGATGAATGAACAACCTTCCGTGGAATATAAATTTAGTTGAAGGTAGTGGCTAGTGAAGCTAATGAATCTCAGCTGATGAGAGCCTTTTGAGAGGCTGCTATTACTCATTAGTGTTCAGCTACTACTTTCATGCTACTTTAACACTTTTATGTCTTATAAGAAACCATCAACATGCTAACATACTAGTTTTACTAATTTGTTTAGTGTGATATATGTGGGAGTAGGACACGAGTGCCGGATACGGATACTAGTTTTACTAATTTGTTTACTAATTAGTGAAACTAATTTGTTTACTAATTAAACCTAACACGGGTATTAGTTAAACCTAACACAAGTGCCGGATATGGATCCGGATATGGATTAAACCTAACACGAGTGCCGCATACTAGTTTTACTAATTTGTTTTTGCTAACAAGCTAACATAGTAGTTTTACTCATTTCACACGTCTTAGGTTTAACGTCTACATGTTTGATTGTTATTTAATTTAATTGGTCCATTATATGGTCTTGATCTATGTTACCCGGACTAGGACACGAGTGTCGGATACGGATGTCTAGAGGTCGGATTTGCCTATATTCCAAATTTTAAGACTCGAGGATTCGACTAAATGCGTCTGAATATTTGGACACGGGTACTTGGACATAGGACACGAGAACTATAAATTTTATATTTCTATTGTAGCGCTTATTCTTTTTACAGGAATATTGTAACATGGTTGGTTAAAAAAAAGTTTCATTGTAAGGGTAACTTGGTGTACAAGTTAACTAAAGAAGTCAAATTGTGAAAAAAAAAAAAAATTAATGAAGTCAAATAAAAAGTTGATTAAAGAAAGTTAGAGTCATTCATTCTTTATTAAGGGTGCTTAGACACTAGGCTAGTACATGCTTGTGCAAATCAATTGACATCCCATTGTTCATCTTCGACATTCTATTTTCTTTTTTATCTTCCTCGGCAACTCCTTCCAACTCTCCTATTTGGCGCAAACAACATCGATCAAATCGTGAGCCCTGAAACCCTAGTCGTGTCCAGAGTCATTTTTGGGGGATTTGACACATATCCTGTCTGAGTTGAGTCGTGTCGACGCGGGTGCTCCACCTGAACTGCCAAGTCTAGATAACATAGGTCTTGATGTTGAAAACATTGTCAAACGGTTTAGGGTATGATTTTGTTTCCATAATCTCACTACAATGCCTGAAATAAGCTTTCACTGTGTAAGAGCAAACTGTTACTAGGACTTCAGGCATACTTCCTTCCTGCATTTAAACCTGAATGATGATTCTGGTCCTTCAGTGAAATTTCTTGGCATAGTATTTGACAAGTGAAGTTGTAGCCAATGTTATGACTGTTTTTTCTGTCGAGAAAGATTTGTTTGACCAACCCTTTGTTACTTGTAAAGACTTTGCAGCAATATTATAATTGGTGTGGTAAAATGGATAAAGAGTTGAAATAGTTATTTTGATCATCGATGACCGAGTTCGTCCGCATACCTAATTGTTGAACTTTTTTTTTTCCTTTGCAGGGTTTGCAGGCCTATTATGACTAAACCTAAACCAGCTGCCAAGCCTGAAACTCCTCCAGTGGAGACTCCTCCAGCTTCTCAGCAAAGCACAGAAACATCACAAGATTCTGAAAACGACAACGGAAACGCTGCTGCTGATGTTGATATGAATGGTGAAGCAACGCAAGCGGCTGCGGAACCAATGGATACTGAGAAAAGTGCTCCAAGTCCAGCATAAATCTAGAGAGAGTGGAAGAGAGGGAGTTTGTTTTATTGTTATTTTGTTCCATTCGTCCAAGCTAAATTTTATAGTTTGTCCGGTTTATGATTTTGGAGAAAGGTCAGAATATCATGAGATTTAATTCAATGTCGAACTCGAACCGGGTCCTCGTCACCCTTAGAGGTGATATATGTTTGATATCTGTAGGCTCACCTATTGCAGGTGGTCCCACTTCATTTATATCTGCCAGGAATGTCTCTACAATCCAGTTTTTTGGGAGGGGTTCAAGAGAGAAATCTATATATTTTTCTATATGTTCTCATAGTGGTTCTGGGTTCTCAAACCATTTTTTATTTCTTTTCGAGTATCAAGTGTATGTGATGGCACCTTCAAGTCTGGTGACAAATTTTAGTGGCATGATTGATTGGAGTTCGTGTATTGAATGCCTGGTATTCGACTTCTGGGAGCTGGCTCTCTTAGCCTGCCTGTGGAAGCTCTTCATCTAGCGGATTTAACGTTATCGCAATATTGTTTTCTGCAAATTGTTGAGACATTTGAGCGTTTGGGTGGTAAACAAGTTAGGCCCCTGTTGGGCGCCAAATGGGGCACTAAAATGGCATTTTAGTATCCCGTGCAGAGCTGATTATGTGCAAGCCATTTGATGCATCTAAGGATGCGTGAACTCATGTACAAGTTTAAGGTTTTTTTTTTTTTTTTTGAGGGACATGTACAAGTTAAGGTTTGGCAATTAAAGAATCTTTCAAATAAATAATCCTTGGCTTACAAGTTTGAGGCCCTTGTGGACTTGATTTTAATCAAATTGAGAAAATTATTTCAACATTTATGAAACCTTTCAAAATATAATCACATATGAAAATTTTCTTACACAAGATTTTTAGAAAAATCAGTATGTTAAATAAAGTCTGGCGAAGTATACCCGAGTCTTTACTTAGTGTACCTCAAATAAAGTCAAATTTAAAAAAAGTCAATTCTACTACAAAATAACTCTTATACCTCTCATTGTGATTAATACACTTCACTACACTTTCCTCTCGTTTTGTGTAGCCCATCATCTCTCCACACTCTCTTCTTGTGATTTATATGCATCATCGAGTAGTTTGCCTTCGCAGGTTCGAAGAGTTAATTAGAGTTCACAAAACATCTAATTGAAAAGTCGGTCACAACCTGTCAAACCTTTAATTAAAAGAGTCGATCAAAACCTTGTCGACAGTTATAAACTAAATCTCACCAAAAAAGTTCGGTTGGACAACACCAAATTTAAAAAATAAGTTTTGACCATGTCACCAAACTTAAAATAGATATCTCAACCAAAGTTTTAAAGTAGATACTTCAATTCAAATATAGGAGTATTTTAGTAAAAATGTGGAGTGCATGTATATATTAAAATTTAAATTTGAGATGCCACGCATAATTGGATGCACTGCACTTAGCGGGTTCGACAAATAAGTCACTTTTATCCTACCAAAAAAAAGTCACTTTTATTTCTTGTGTCTCAAGTTTTAATAACTAAAAATGTTAATTACTCAGAGTACTAATTAATGGCGAAAACTGGTACAACTTTTGTGAAAACATAGTTTTATTATGTGCAAACTAACCACCGTTCTCTCATATCATGATAGTGTACAAGGAATAAAGTTTTATTGTATATTATGTCTTAATACGTAGAAGGAAGACACCACAAAATGTCATCACCACAAAATGTCATCAACCAAAAGTGGTCGACTGACCTAAGATTAGAAACCAACGGTGTTACCATGTAAAATCTTAACAAAAAAATACGATAAGTTTAATTATAAACCAGTAAAATGTCAAGTCTTCCACTAATAACAAGTTATTCTGACTGATCAGGAGGTTAATTCACTCCAAATTGAAAGACAAAGATTAAGCAAGAAATTAAATGTGTCATTACTCATGAATCGAGAAAGAACAAGAAACACCAACAGACTTCAAGTTCAAGATCATTATCATCATCTACAAAAATTACAAAGAACATCAGAGTATCAACATCAAATCAACTGAGTAACTATATACGTACGTACGTAATTTCTTCTACACTTATATACATGCTATATATATAGACATCAGATCGATAAAACGAGAGATCATCATCAGATCAGATACGAAACCAGCGCGCTTGAAACCAAACCCTATCGATCAAAGCGCACCACCGACGATCTTCCCCCTCAGCTTCACACCAAGAACTCTCTCCATCTTCGCCAGCACCGCCTGGTTCGGCACGGCCTTGCCGCTCTCGTACTCCTGCACCACCTGCGACCGCTCGCAGATCTGCTTCGCCAGCTCCGCCTGGCTCATCTTCTTCTCCAGCCGCGCCTTCTGTATCGCCTGCCTCACCTCCGCCCCAACCCTCCCAAGCGCCGCCGCCTCCGCCGCCTCGTCCAGCTTCCTGGCGCTCACCGCCGGCGCCGACGCCGACGCCTTCTTGTTCGACCCCGCTTCCGCCTTCCTCACCGTCTGCACCGGCGCTCCCGTCCTCATCGCCTGGTTCACCGCCTTCGGGTCACGCAGGTCCTGCGACTTCTGCTTCGCCTGCTTGCGCAGCACCACCGGCTCCCAGTCCTGCGTCGGCGCTCCGGCGGACCTGCTCGGCATTTTCACAGCTCTATTCAAGAGGACTCAATCGGAAAGTTTGTGCAATTGCAAATGGTGTGAGCGAGACTGATCGTCTGCGCGTGAGAGACGTCTATTTATAGTAGTGGAGAGAGAGAGGGGCTAGAAGGTTCTGTAAGCGCGATTGATTCGCGAAGCTTCCTAGAGACGCCTCTTTTGCTTGGGAGGCACGATGAGCTGAGATTGGTGAGGCCCAAGAGGAAATCCTTTTAGAGAAACGCTCGTGACGGGCACGTGATGGTTTCTCTTACTTTTCTATCACAAGATCAATTATCCAAAAATGTTAAAAAATATATATATATATATATATAAAGGAAAATCTTCTAGGAAAGATTAATATGATTGTAACACTTGGCGTGCCACATGGCCACTTTCTATTTTCTTTAAAGTTAGTAGGAGTACGTGTTTGTGTTTGTGTTTGTGTTTGTGACTATGACTATGTACACATAGATATTAATCTTTTTAGCTATTTAGTAGCTGACGTTTCTTTTTTTTTTGATGAAATTTAATAGCTGATGTTATTAGATATTATAATTGCCTATCATTTTGATGTATTAATTAGCCTATATTAATTTATATTTTTTATTTTTTGATAGTATTAATTAACCTCTAATTGATGCATGTTTTTGACATTAATTAGAGATTAAATCACGTTTATGTTTTGGGTTTTTATGTTTGGGTCCATATATAGATGTGTTAAATATATTTAGTAGATGTATTTGATTTGATATGAATTCACTACTTTTTAACTACTTTTTTTTTGCGATCCATGTTTAATTTTTTTAGTTATTTTTTAAGTGAAAAATCTCTCTTGCACAAAACCTTAATTTTTTTCTTCTTAGATTAAATAATATACCTATTATAAACACAAACATGTATAGTAGTTAGAACACATATATATGAGTTATTTACGTGCGGAATAGCAACACTTTTATAATCGAATGATAGAACTACTCTTTCTCGGTTCCTATTCCTTTAGACATTTTCGTAAGTCATTGAAATTAGACATGTACTAATTGAGCTGAGTTGCTTTGCAAAACTTCTCTAATTAGATGAAATGAAGCTCATATGGCTAATAATTATTGTTTGGAAGCTTTAGACAGGAGTATGAAAAATATTTTACAAAATGAAGTATGAGAATAGCTCAGAAAAAACGTTTGTAGACTTATAGTTGTACTCGGAGGTGGTTTTAGACAAATATTATCTATTGTCCCTGAAGGTGGGAGATTTTTTTTTGAAGCAAAATAAAATTTTTTTTTTGGTAGGAAAATAAAAATTTCATTAATCATGATGACTCAATACATTCGATAAAACATGACAAGACATATAATCAATTACCTTAATAAAAACATATTGATTCGTTAATCCTAATTATTCATCAGAACATTCGACTGTCATAGAGTTGATTTTAAGAAATTGTAACTGTAACATTGGAACAGTTTGACAATTAGTGACTGTTCTCTTTACAAATGTCTGGAACATAATAGTACACAGACATATTAAGACTAAAACGAAAAATAAAACTTCCAACAAGGGAAGACAAATAAAGACTTCCAATAAGGGAAGACAAACACAAACTTTTAACATTGGAAGACGAATATTTATTAAAAAAACAACCTAATAAAACTATTAAACCAACAACTGTAAACGCAGATTTATGCACGAGCAATAGAAGTAAAGATGGACTTGAATGACGATAGTTGACACATAGAGGGTGAATGAGTGGGGGTGCTGATGATAAATCTTACAACCATTGCAGGATTGAAACTCTCATATCTGAATAGATTTGTGTTTTATTGAAGAAAATGTGTGTAGTAAACACTCTTACTGGAGCTGCCATCGATTAAATAGAAGATCAACGGTGGTTCACGCATGAATCACAAAGGCAATTAAAAGAGAAAAAAAATTGGAGTTTAAGGTTTGGACGCGGCGGCTCACTTTACAAGTTGAGGTGGGAGAGTTAGTATCATTGAACTTTTACTTAGTTTTTTCTATTTATGGAAGCAATGCAATGTCTTTGAACTTAAACAAAATATGAGACTTTCCATGAAAATTTAAGATCCCAAAAATTAGAAGAGCTAGCTTCTTTTGACAATTTGTTGCTTCAAGTGGATCATTGTATTCATCAATTGTAGAAAGGTTTGGCGATTCTACTCATCTAAAAGAACGGGCTATTATGACTCTAACAAATGAAATTGTCACTGAACCTGTTTGTCATGAATCTAATACCGAGTGATTAGTATTACATATTTCATCTCTGATATCGTATGTCGATCCTCCACTGCATCAAGTAATTAATAATGATGATTTAATGTACAGAGTTCCTTGATAAATTGTAATTTTCAGAAGTTTCTAATCATGATTTGCAATTAAAAGTGGGCTCATATGTTATTGATAGTTTCAGAATAGAATAAGTTTATTGTATATATCGAATATACAGTATAGTGCCCTATTTATAGAATGATACAAAACTAAATCAGTGTAGACGTTACATAATCAATGGAGGCGTTACATGATTAATGTAGACGTTACACAATCAGTGTAGATGTTACACAATCAATGTAGACGTTACATAATATTAGTTTCCTAACATCCCCCCTCAAACTTAAGGTGGTGGCAACGAAACCACTTGAGTTTGCAAACGAATAAGATGAGGATACATAAAGTCGTTGATAATTCTGCGTGGGAACATCAAGTTGTGATGAACAGATGCAAGTGATTACAGACATAATTGACAAACGGGCCAACAAAACAGACAGATCCGAAACGGGTACATGAGATGGGCAAACATCGCGAACTGCACTCAACAACATATAGTACGTGGATAACGGACATGACAGACATCGCAAACTACGCTCAAATTAGCGGACAATGCACGGACGGGACAATAGAATAACTGAACAACGGAGTCGATAGAACGAATATCATGGTTGAGTCGATGGAACGACTAACAGAACAACATAGTCGGCGGAATGACTAACGGAACAACATAGTCAACGGAACGACTAACGGAGCTGAGTCGGTGGAACGACTAACGGAGCTAAGTCGGCGAAGCGACTATCGGAGCAAAGTTGGCGAAACAACTAACGGACAGCGGAGTCGACACAGTCGAAAATAGGAAAACAGAGCAGACGTATGACAGAGTTGACAGTGTCGACAACAGATCGACACCAGAGTCAACGGCAGACAGGATAAGAAGTGGGGATCTCGAGATAGACATATGGTTATGCAAGTTGGAAGGCATCAAATTTGTGCGACCATGATAGGCGGATGGGCTGACTGAGCGACGCGGAAGAGGCAAACGGACTGGTACAACTAACAAACATGTGTGAAGACGCAGAAGAGAAATAAGAGGAAATCAAAACAAGTGCATAATTGAACACACGAACAAGCACTAAGATGTATGAAGGATCGGTCGTTGGCTGACCTTGGATTAAAAACCAAGCTCTAGTACTATGATAGTTTCAGAATATAATAAGTTTATTGTATTATCGAATGTACAGTATAGTGCCCTATTTATATAATCAATGTAGATGTTACGTAATCAGTGGAGGCGTTACACGATTAATATAGACGTTACATAATCTGTGTAGATATTACATAATCAATATAAACGTTACATAATATTAGTTTCCTAACAGTTATGACATTTAAATTAAATAGACATCAACTCCCTTTGGTCCCATATTTTGCTATGACAACCACTAAAATATGTTGGGTTATTCTTGCCGAATCAAGTATTCACAAAAAATTATACGTAGTCGTATCTCAAGTCGCTAGAAGAGATGGATTGATGATATTAAATGCAGTAGATGATGAATTTCAAGACCAAACATCTGTAAAGAACATAATTTATCATGAGATCTTTCAAAATATCAACACTTCAAATGATGCTAATGAGGTATTCTTTTCATATATATATTTTAATAGTTTCTTATTGTAACGGCCCTAAATCCATTGGCCGCTATGGCGTGCATTGTGGCGGCCCCATTTTTCGGGGTCGCCCCATGCAACAGGTACCTTTCCAGCCCATACTCCAGAAATACCTGCCACGTCACTCAGTCCGTCCACCTCATCTCTCATTTCCTAATTTCATGCCATTTAAGTTAGTAATTCAACATTTTACGTTTTACAGTTTTACAGCGGAAGCCTTAATAACACCAAATAGCCTGCCATAAGATTTATTTGTCGGGACCTATAGTGGAAAGCCCGGTAGTACTCAATATATAGGCGACAATCGCTATTAGCGCATGTATATATACCAGTACTGTAAATGTATGGTCTCAAGTTCCCAATAATAACAATTTAAAACAACTTAATACCAACAAACATACCAGTAGGTCCTTGACAGTGAACAGATGAGGATGTGTCGCCGTGACCTCTCTGCTCCTACTGATACTTAAGGTCTGCACTCAGTTATCACAAGAACTAGATAACGAGTCCAGTAAGTAAAATCCCAAGGGAAACCACCAGGCATTTCAATTTATGAACATAAATGGAAATCAATAAATAGTGTTAAATAATCATGCAATAATCAAGGAAATAACGCATGCAACTGCTCAAAAGGAAATGCATGAATATCAACACGAAGATAACAAATGGGTGTGCAATAAATACCGCCAGTGAAGCTAGGATCAGTGGCCCGGTCTTACCCTACTCCAATGACCCCGCTGACTGTATCCTAGTCACCGAATACATTTGAGAAGAACAAACCCCACACACCGAAAAAACTCGCCGAAAACGCTACCGTTCCCATCACAAATCGGATTTAGATTAACAAAGAAATAAAGCTCAACGAATAGAATAAGTAAATGCAATAGTGGTGTTCAATTGGGTTTTACATACCTCAATCCGCGCTCACAAACCCCAAAAAAATACCCCCAGTCTGATTCTCCTCAAATCCCCGACTAAAATTACTGTCTCGAGACTCCTGGGATTCATTTATGAAGATTATTGGTCAATTAATTTGATTATAGTGTTATTTTGGATCATTTCTCCATTTTCCAATTTTTTTAGGTTCCAGTGGACAATTAGCGCGCTAATTGATCTTTATCACTCTTCATTCAGAGTGATTAACGCGCTAATTTCTCCAATTAGCGCGCTAATTGCTCGCTGTCCAGGAAATTTCCAATTTAAAATTTTGAACTCCAAATAACTTACAACCCATAAATTTGATTCCCATACTTCCATAAAACATCAATCACATTAATTACACTATTTAAACATGAATTTCCATAATCAAACACCAAAATCCACAATTTACAAAAATTTCCATTTTCAAACCCATTTTCAAAACTATTCCAAATTCTCTCAAATTTGGTCAAATATCCAACCAATGCCATACCAACCTCATGAACACTAAATCTCAGCAAAATACAGGATTTAATTCCTCCAAATCCGAATTTCCTCAAATTTCAAACCCACAACAACATTTCACAAACAACCCAAATTTTTTGATAAATCCATACCTTGATCTTGTTGTTGTTGGTCTCAAATCCCTATCCAATCTCCAGCTTTTGATCCTCCTCTTCTCCTTCTTCTCCCACCGATTCTCCCCTCTTCTCAATTTTCCTCTCTTCCTTTTCATTTGATCGGTCAATATATATATATATATATATATATATATAGTTGCTATTGATCAAGTGTGTACACCCATCTCGAGGCAAATCCGATGATCACTGTTCACCCTGTGTCACTCCAACTCACTAACACCTTATCTTGACACTGGTGACCCTATTGTGCATCTCGAGAACCATCCAATGGATCCTGATTAATCCAGCCACAACTATAGGACTTTACAATTTCAATTAATTTGGACTATATAAATTATCAAATCTACTCAATAAATTCCCAAAATTTATAAATAGGGTCATACTAGTCTCCCGACCACTCGGCACCAGGTGCTTCGCGTCCCGCACGCACCCCGAGGTGGTCCCACACTTAGTGCACCAAATATAATTTTATCCTAAGGTTATATTAAATTTCCATTAAATTAAATCCTCCACCTTAGTCATGCTTAATAAATTTAATCTAATCAAACCCCAACGCCCGGCTTTACTACTTACGAACCCCCGCGTTGGCCTGACTCACTCCACGAAACCCCGGCGCTCAACCTCGCCCGACATCAAGTTACACACATGTGATGTTTATATAAATAATAACTTCCCATCACAATAATAAACAAACAACATGCACAAATAACACAATACCAGCCTGGGTACTCATTTTCGAGTCAACCCAGCTTATCCACGTAACGCCCAAATTACCTGTTAATCCTTATGATTAACACTAATCATGATTTAATTAATTTGGGTCGTTACAATTCTTCCCAACTAAAAGAAATTTTGTCCCCGAAATTTGCCTAGACTTCCTCCTCAAACCATGAACTGCAATACTGGAAGAATTAAGCTGGCCTCGCCATTTCATCCGCGACCCAGTCCTAGACCATACTCTGGTACGTCGGGATCCCCACTAGTGTACGCATCACCTGGCCCATTGCCCATAACTCTTCCCTCTGGGAATCCACCAGTGATAATGCTCAATCCTAGTCCGTCACCCGATAGCCCTCGCCATGGCCTAGTGTATCGCGTGCTCAATCAATTCTTTTTTTTTTTTTCAATTAACATCCCCCGGTGAACACATCAACCGTTTCCTGTCGCATAGGTAATAAAACAATAATACACCTACAAAATAACCAACAAAATAATATAAACACCCTCCTGCGTATCCTCAACAGTCTGTCAGTCTCCTTCCGAATTAGCAGTGCCACAATGTGAGCTCTATCTTTGGCCAATCTAGCATCCAACCTACTACAGGTAGTATCACATATGACTTTACCGTCATAAACTTTTTGACATTTTTGTCATCTGTGCTTGAACCACGTCTTATGTCCACGAAATCCTAACATAGTCACCATCTTTTCGCTTGCCTGAAAATTTCATTGAATCCGCTACCAATACGCCAAAATTCCACCAGTGTGTGTATCAATTGATCCTTAACTCAAAATTCTTTCCATCTGAGATTCCACCAATGTATATATCAATTGGTCCTTCACTCAAAATCTTTTCCATATGAGATTCCACCAATGGTACACTCCACTAGCCCTTCACCTCACGCATGTTCTATCTTGTGTGAATAATGCCCCTGAGGACTCTGTTTAATCATTGCTGACTTTTGTGACTGTCTCGGTTTCTAACCACTGAACCTTCTGGCCCTGTCAACCCTTATAGCTCAAACTCTTGCGATATCTATATGCGAATTTCTTCTACCTATGTTGTGCTGCTCAAAACCTCAGATTAATTTGTCGAATCTTCCTGACGTGATTAACAACCATCTCCGACCTTATCCTCACTGTATCTTCCAGCTCTGTCCAACGCGCTGGTGACTTGTAGGGCCTCCCATACAGTGCCTCAAATGACTGCAACCCAATACTAACGTGATAGTCGTTGTTGTAGAAGATCTTACACCGGGTAAGTAGTCCTTCCTTGAACCTACAAATTGCATGCTGCACGCCCTCCACATATTCTCTACAATCTGTATTAATCTCTCAAATTTGTTGTCTGTTTGAGAATGATACACCGTGTTGAACTGCAATCTTGTGCCCACTATTTTCGCACCGCTCCCCAGAATCTCGAAATGAATCTGGCAATCTTCTGCAATTTGACAGTCTCCGACATCCCATGCAGTTGGTCAACTGAGGAAACGTGTATTGCATCGAAACTGATATGATGTACGCCGATTTCGTCAGTCAGTCAATCACCACCTAAACCGCATCGTGTCGCCTCGAAGTCTGCAACCAATACTCCAGGTCGCCTATGCTCTACTTTCACCTGCTGTCATGTCTGACACCCTCAAACGTACTTGCTGATATCAGCCTTCATTCCTAACCACCAAGACAATCTCCGCAATTCATGGTACATCTTGGTTCTGCCCGAATGAATGGTGTATCGCGACCTGTGAGCATCCCTTTAAAACACTATCACGTATCTCTAGCACTGCTGGTACCCATAGTCGATCTTGGTGCCGTAAACATCCGTCAGACGTCTCCGCCCAATCAGTGCAATCGGGATCCCGTGCCAAACCACTGAACCGCTCATAGAGCCCATCAGTCCTCTGACACTTCGATTGCTGCTCCAGTGACACTGTTCGGTACTCCATCTGACTGCAAACCTGTCCATCATGTGTAATTGCAACGTTTAACATGCTCACAACAAATGTTGCTTTCAACAGTCCCATATGTCAATTTCTTATCCGACTGTTTACTTAGCATCTACTTAAAGCATTCGCCTCATGTTTGCCTTGCTGGAATAATACTCCATCATGAAATCAAAATCCCTCAGCAACTCTAGCCACCTCTTTTTAATGCATATTTAAATCTCTCTACTGAAAATATAGTGCAGACTCTGATAATCTAATGTACAAAATGTACTTTCCTCCATAAATGTAATATATATACCATCATTCAGCACACTAAAACCGTTGCAAGCGTTGCAATCAGGTATAAGATAGTTACACTCCTATGGTCTCACTCGCCCGGACAAGTGAGCCATGTGTCGTCTCTCCTGCATCAAAACACATCCCAGTCCAGTCCTTGAAGTATCAGTGTAACCGATCACACTCTTCAAACCATCCAAAAGAAAACAACCTTCTTTTGTCAGCCTCGTCATTGTCTTTGCAATTATGGACAAATACTGTATAAACCACCGTAGTATCTTGCTAGACACAAGAACTCCGTATCTCGGTAACAGTCTCTGAGGTCTTCAAGTCAATGCCCGCTAAAATCTTATCTTCTATAAAAGATATGCCCTGGAACTTCACTTTTCTGAATTTCGCACACAGTCTGTGTTCCTTAAACGTCATACAGTCTGAATTTGACCTTAAATTTTTTTTTCTTATGTTACGGTGTTTGAATAACCATCCATTCTCCATAATATACCAATACCTTACATATATTTTAACAAAAATCCTCAGGTTTCATTTATATCAAAATTGTAAGCAACCTGATAGTTTTTATACATAGCACCACCAGTTTCCATAATTTACACAAAAATATAGTTGACTCATTTTCCCGTAATTGCCCTAACATATTGTTCAGATATGTTCTGAACCAGGAGCCTGAACACGTAACGGCTCCACAAATATCGGTGCCATCCAGATCAACGTGCATTCCCCATGTATATGTCCCTCACTCCACACTAAATACATCTCGGAACTTGTCGCGATCCCTCCTGTGAGCCTCCAATACCTGGCGTAGCTGAATTAGCCACATCTGGTGTCCTAGTCGGAGTTTCTGGTAGCTGCATGCTCTTACTCCTTACCGGCTCGTATTTTCTATCTTGAATCTCTCTCTGTTGCGATTCCTCTGTAGCTTTTCGTCGACGTCTTCTATGATATTCGGCTACTGCAGCCGCCGGTGTCTGGCAACTAACCCTCAGATGTCCTCTCTGTCCGCATCTATAGCATTTGCGCGTCTCTCGCTTCCTAGTCTGCTTGGTAGCTCCTATATCTAGCCGTGCCTCCTCGTGCACTCTGTCCCTGTCTGGATCCTGATCCCGTCGTGGTAATGGTGCTCTACACTCATATCGCAAGTGTCCTTGCTGACCGCATTTAAAACATATGCGTGTCTCCCTCCTCCCATTATACCTGTCATCAGATCCCTGACCCTGACCCCGGTCCCTTTGACCCCTGTCTCGGTCACCCTGATGTCTATCCTGGTGCTGTGGCGAAGGTTGCTGTCGTTGCTGCTCGCTAGACGAAGGTGCAGTAGCATACATCACGTTCTCTTCATCTCTCGTATGCTGCTCGGGACTCCTATCTCGTCGACCACAAATGTACTCGACAACCTCTGCCATATGTGCTTGATGTAAAAATTGTTGCTCCATAACCTGTAACGGCCCAAATTAATTAAATCAGGATTTGTGTTAATCACGAGGATTAACGGGTAAATTGGGCGTTACGTGGATAACTGGGTTAACTTGAAAATGAGTACCCAGGCTTGTATTATGTTATTTGTGCATGTTGTTTGTTTATTATTGTGATGGGAAGTTATTATTATTTATATAAACATCACATGTGTGTAACTTGATGTCGGGCGAGGTTGAGCGCCGGGGTTTCGTGGTGTGAGTCAGGCCAACGCGGGGGTTTGGAAGTAGTAAAGCCGGGCGTTGGGGTTTGATTAGATTAAATTAATTAAGCATGACTAAGGTGGAGGATTTAATTTAATGGAAATTTAATATAACCTTAGGATAAAATTATAATTGGTGCACTAAGTGTGGGATCACCTCGGGGTGCGGGTCGAACGCGGGGCACCGGGTGCCGAATGGTCGGGAGACTAGTATGACCCTATTTATAAATTTTGGGAATTTATTGAGTAGATTTGGTAATTTATATAGGCTAAATCAATTGGAATTGTAAAGTCCTATAGTTGTGGCTGGATAAATTGGCATTAGTTGGATGTTCCTCAAGATGCACAATGGAGAGAGTTGAGGCAAGCAGTGTCATGATAAGGTGTCAAGAGGTTGGGTGACACAGGGTGGTTGTTGACCACAGGATTGTCCTCGAGATGGGTGTACACAGTTGATCAAGAACCAACTATATATACATGTTTGATCGGTCAAATGGAGAAGAAAGAGTAGAGAGAAATGGAGAGGAGAGAATCGGCGGGAAGGAAAGTAGGATTTGGAGAGTGAATCGAGGCCATCAACAACAAGATCAAGGTATGGATTTATCAAAAACTTAGGTTTTTATGAGATTTTGGTTTTGTTGGTTAATTAAGGAAATTCGAATTATTGAAGTGATAAATTCTGTATTTGGTTGAGATTTCATGTTCATGAGGTTGGTATAACATGAGTTGTATATTTGATCAAGTTTGAGAGAGATTTGATGAATTTGTGAAAATGGGTTTTGAACATGATTTTTTTTATGATTTGTTGAATTTGAGGTTTAAGCTCGATAAATTCGTGTTTAATGATGTTTTTGGGTGTCAATGAGGCATGTGGGAAGTGGAAAAATCAATTTGAATGGGTTTAGGAGGTGCTGGAATCTAGAAATTTAAATCTGAAAATGTCTGACAGAGTGTTATTAGCGCGCTAATAGCTTGAATTAGCGCGCTAATTTCTTTCTGGAAATGATGATGAATAGTGACCAAGATCTATTGGCGCGCTAATAGTTGGAATCAGCGCGCTAATGATCATCTGGAATGGAAAACAGTGTGAATTTGAACAAAATTGATTATAAACCAAATTATTGACCAATAAACCTTGAAATTTGGTCCCAGGAGTCTCAAGATAGTAGAATTGAGTCGGGAATTAGTCGAGGGTCGAACCGGGGGATATTTACGGGGTTTGTGAGTGCGGATTGAGGTATGTAAAACCCAATTGAACACCACTATTGCATTTACTTATTCTATTCATTGAGCTTTATTTCTTTGTCAATCTAAATTCGATTGTGATGGGAACGATAGCGTTCCGGTGGTTTTTGGGTGTGTGGGGTTTCTTCTTCTCAAATGTATTTGGTGACTAGGATACAGTCAGCGGGGTCTTTGGAGTAGGGTATGACTGGGCCACTGATCCTAGCTTCACTGGCGCTATTTATAGCACACCCAGTTTGTTTTCTTGGTGTTGGTATTCATGCATTTCCTTTTGAGCAGTTGCCTGCGTTATTTCCTTGATTATTGCATGATTATTTAACACTGTTTATTGGTTTCCATTTATGTTCATAAATTGAAATGCTTGGTGGTTTTCCTTGGGATTTTACTTACTGGACTCGTTATCTGGTTTTTGTGATAACTGAGTGCAGATACCAGTATCAGCAGGGGTAAGAAGATCTTTGGCGATTATATCTGTCTTGCCTACGTCGAAGCCTGCTAGTACGTATGTTGCTAGTGTATATTGTTGATATTTTGTATTACTTTGGGATAAGAGACTACAACCACTTCTATACTTGTATATATATTGGTATAGTTGATCGCCTATATGCAAGTATAGCCGGGTTTTCCACTATACATTGAATTAAATAACTTTATATAATGTTTCTTTTATTAAGACAAGACTTCCGCTGTTGCTTATGAATAATAGCTATAATTTGAAGATTCTTAGACGATGGATAGAGATATGACGTGGCAGTTACTTCTGGTGCATGAGGTGGAGAAGTAACTGTTAGCACGGGGCGACCCCGGAAATTGGGGCCGCCACAGTTTTGTATCAGAGCTTAGGTTTAAGGAACCCAGGGAGTGAGGTGTGGGTTATGGTTACCTCTGATACCGCCACAGTTGGTATCAGAGCTTAGGTTGAGAAACCTGGTGTTGAGGAACCTAGGTGGGAGGATGGAATGGAGGTTATATGTTAGCTCTGATATGGTTACATTTGATATCAGATTGAGGTCAAACTTCAGGAATTGGAGTTAAACAAGAGCATAAATTTTAATGAACTTAGATGTGGAAACTCGATGAATTGCCTAGAACTTTAGTTGGGAAGTGACTGTGAGGCGGGTAGATTAAGGAATATATATACATGTATGATTTGATTTTGTATTACATATGGTATACGTATATGCTGAGTCTGGTCCGACGCACGTTTTGTAGTGTAGTTTCTGATGGACGGACAGACTCCGACTATTGCTCCGTCTACTGTTCAGCCGGAGGTTGGTGATACGAGTGATCCGACACGGGAGACGTTGACTTTGCAGTCGTTACTGCAGAAGGTTATGGAGCAACAAGTTTTACATTAGGCACAGATGGCAGAGGTTGATGAGTACATTTGGGGTCAATGAGATAGGAGTTCTGAGCACCAGACGAGAAATGAAGAGAGGGTGGTGAATGTTACTACACCTGCACCTGTTGAGCAGCAACGACAACAATCTTCACCGCAGCACCAGTATAGACATCAGGGTGATTGGGACAGGGGTCAGAGGGACCGGGGTCAGGGATCTGATGACAGGTATACTGAGAGGCGTAAGACACGCAGATGTTTTAGGTGTGGTCAGCGAGGACACTTGCGATATGAGTGTAGAACACCATCACGACGACAGGATCAGGATCCGGACAGAGACAGAGTGCACGAGGTGGCACAACCCAATATAGGAACTACCAGGCAGATTAGGAAGAGAGAGACGCGCAAATGTTATAAATGCGGACAGAGAGGACATCTAAGGGTTAGTTGCCAGACACCAGCGGCTGCAATAGTCGAATATCATAGAAGACGTCGACGACAAGCTGTAGAGGAATCGGAACAGAGAGAGGTTCGGGACTGACAATACGAGCTGCTGAAGAGTGAGACTATGCAACAATCAGAAACTCCGACTAGGACACCAGATGCGGCTAATTTTGTTGTGCCAGGTACTGGAGGTTCACAGGAGGGATCGCTACATGTTCCGAGATGTATTTATTGTGGAGCAAGGGATAGATACATGGGGAATGTGCGTTGATCTGGATGGCATCGGTATTTGTGGAGCTGTTGAGTGTTCAGGCTTCATGTTCAAAACGTATCTGAACAATATGTTGGGAAATTACTGAAAAGAGTCAAGTATATTTTTGTGTAAATTATGGAAATTGGTAGTGCTATGTATAAAAACTATCAAGTTGTTTCCATTTTGGATACAAATGAAACCTGAGGATGTTTGGTAAGACATATATATGGTATATTATGGAGAATGGATAGTTGTTCAAACACCGTAACAAGAGAAATGGTATATTTCGGGTAATCGAAAATTTGAGGCCAAATTCAGACGGTATTGATGACATTGAGGGAACACAGACTGTGTGTGAAAATTCAGAAGGTGAAGTTCCGGGGCATGTTATCAATAGTTAGAACATATCCTTTATGGAAGAAAGATTTTAAGTGGTGATTGAGCTGATGTTATTAGAGGTTGTTGCTGAGATACGGAGTTCTTTTGTCTAGCAAGATATTCCGGTGGTTTATACATTATTTCTCCATAATTGCAGCACCAATGACGAGGCTGACAAAGGAAGGATGTTTTCTTTTGGATGGTCTGAGGAGGGTGAGCAGGCATTCCTGGAGTTGAAGTAAAGATTGATTTCTGCATCAGTGTTGACATTATCTGAGTCAGTGAAGAGTGTGATCAATTACACTGATGTTTCAAGGACTGGACTGGGATGCGTTCTGATGCAAGAAGGACGACCAGTGGCTTGCTTATCCAGGCGATTGAAATCGCATGAATGTAGTTACTCTGTATATGAGTTGAAGCTTGCGGCAGTTGTATTTGCACTAAAGCTTTGGAGGCGTTATCTGTATGGAGAGAAGTTGTGCTTTACACCAACCATCAGAGTCTACGCTACATTTTCATACAAAAGGATCTTGATATACGTCAGAGGAGATGTTTATAGTTGCTAAAAGATCCTGATTTATGATCGAGTATCATCTTGGTAAGACCAATGTGTGGCGGATCTTTTGAGTAGATGCGGAGTCGACAGTCAGAGCAGTATGCGATATATGGGACTGATGGATGCAGCATCAGTTATGAGCATGTCAGACATTGCAGCTACGCATGATGCTCAGATTTGCGGTCATATGAGGGTACCAACAGTGTCACTAGGGTAAGTAATCGGAGTGTCAGAGGGCTGATGGGCTCGATGAGCGGTTCAGTGGTTTGGCACAGGATTCCGAGTGCAATGATTGGGCGGAGACGTCTGACGGAGGTTTACAACACCAAGGTCGATTATGGGTACCAGCAGTGTTAGAGATACGTGATAGTGTTTTAAAGAGGATGCGCACAGGTTGCGATATGCAATTCATCCGGGCAGAACCAAAGTGTATCACGATTTACGGAGAATGTTTTGGTGGCTTGGGATAAATGTCTGAAGTAGAAGAGTAAATTCGGAGGTGTCAGATATGTCAGCAGGTGAAGACTGAGGCTAGGTGACCTGGAGTATTGTTGCAGACTTCGAGACGAGACGATGCGTATTGGGTGGTGATTGACAACTGACGAAATAGGTGTACATCATATCAGTTTTGATGCAATACACGTTTTTCCTTAGTTGCCAAACTGCATGGGATGTCGGAGACTGTCAGACTGCAGGAGATTTCCAGATTTATATCGAGGTTCTGGGGAGCGGAGCAGAGGTAGTTAGCATAAGGTTACAGTTCAATATGAAGTTATTCGTTCTCAGACAGATAGCACATTAGAGAGATTGATATGAATTGTAGAGAATTATGCTGAGGGTGTACATGATGCAATTTGCAGGTTCGTGAGAGGATTACTTACTCGGGGTAAGTTTGTCTACAATAACAACTATCAAATTAGTATCGGGCTATCGTCATTTGAAGCCTTGTATGGGAAGCCCTGCAGATTTTCAGTACGTTGGGCAAAGCCGAAGGATACAATTACGATAGGGTCAGGGATGATTGTGGATCACAAAGGAAAATTTGGCAAAATTCGTCAGAGGCGGCGAAGATGGTGAAAGACTTTATGTGGTTTAACCCCACTTATTTTTATGGGGTGAGCGATCCAGAGTTAGTTGGGTGTTAGTTGATGACGCATCAACAGCTACATCAGTTATTGGAAGTGCCGAAGGTTGAACAGGCACGAATTTCGGGGTATTGCCTGAGAGGACAAACGACGACCTGGTGGACGACTTATACTGATACACAACCGAAGCCGACGACTTGGGCTGAGTTTTATCAGCTGTTCTTACATATATATTCCGATAGAGGTACAACTGAGGCTCAAAGAAGAGTTTCTCGTGTTGAGGCGAGGTACCATGTATGTGCTTGCATACATGGAGAGATTTAGGTATTTGATGCGGTACACCATAGATGTGGTGAACATCGAGAAACTCCAGATTTATTATTTCATCAGGGGACTAGATGAGAAGATCGTTGATGTTATTGTTGCGAGTGGAGCCGACACTTTGCAGGCTTTATATACGATAGGGTTTTGGCTCGTGAGACATACTTGCTGCAAAGCGAGGAGCGATCGGATCAAGTTGGATAGAATTCTCGGTCTAATCACAAGCCGAAGAAACAGAGGGAGGAGTTTAGCAGCCAGTGCAGGCCAGAGATAGGGTCGATATTGTTGCACTGTCGATCCGGGAGGAGACTAAACAGGCTGTTGAGGATACTTATGAGGTTATTTGCTTATTTTGTTGTTTTATTTCATAGGTGAAGCTATTGTTTTATTACCTACGCGATTGAGGACGATTGATGTGTTCACCGGAGAATGTTGATGGAAAATTGATTGATCGTGCGATACACAAGGCCATAGCGAGGGCTATCGGGTGACGGACTAGGATTGAGCGCTATCACTGGTGGATTCCCAGAGGGATGTGTTATGGGCAATGGGCCAGGTGATGTGTACACTAGTGGGAATCCCGACGACGTACGTGAGTATGGTTTAGGACTGAGTCGCGGATGAGATAGGATGTCAGCAACGATCAGACAGAGTCATCAGAGACATTATTCACACAAGATAGAACATGCGTGAGGTGAAGGGCTGGTGGGGTGTACCATTGGTGGAATCTCAGATGGAAAAGATTCTGAGTGAAGGACCAATTGATATGCATTGGTGGAATCTCAGATGGAAAAGATTCTGAGTGAAGGACCAATTGATACACACACTGGTGGGATCCTGACGTATTGGAAGCAAGTTCAATAAAGTTTGACCTTGTGAATGGGTGCGGTTCGATGAACTTGGAAATTTTACTCGGGATTGTTCAATTTCGAGGACGAAATTCTTTTAGTTGGGAAGAATTGTAACGACCCAAATTAATTAAATCAGGATTTGTGTTAATCACGAGGATTAATGAGTAATTTGGGCGTTACGTGGATAGTTGGGTTAACTTGAAAATGAGTACCCAAGCTTGTATTATGTTATTTGTGCATGTTGTTTGTTATTATTGTGATGGGAAGTTATTATTATTTATATAAACATCACATGTGTGTAACTTGATGTCGGGCGAGGTTGAGCGCCGGGGTTTCGTGGTGTGAATCAGGCCAACGCGGGGGTTTGGAAGTAGTAAAGCCGGGCGTTGGGGTTTGATTAGATTAAATTAATTAAGCATGACTAAGGTGGAGGATTTAATTTAATGGAAATTTAATATAACCTTAGGATAAAATTATAATTGGTGCACTAAGTGTGGGATCACCTCGGGGTGCGGGCCGAACGCGGGGCACCGGGTGCCGAATGGTCGGGAGACTAGTATGACCCTATTTATAATTTTGGGAATTTATTGAGTAGATTTGGTAATTTATATAGGCTAAATCAATTGGAATTGTAAAGTCCTATAGTTGTGGCTGGATAAATTGGCATTAGTTGGATGTTCCTCAAGATGCACAATGGAGAGAGTTGAGGCAAGCAGTGTCATGATAAGGTGTCAAGAGGTTGGGTGACACAGGGTGGTTGTTGACCACAGGATTGTCCTCGAGATGGGTGTACACAGTTGATCAAGAACCAACTATATATATACATGTTTGATCGGTCAAATGGAGAAGAAAGAGTAGAGAGAAATGGAGAGGAGAGAATCGGCGGGAAGGAAAGTAGGATTTGGAGAGTGAATCAAGGCCATCAAATCCCCTACTAAAATTACTGTCTCGAGACTCCTAGGATTCATTTATGAAGATTATTGGTCAATTAATTTGATTATAGTGTTATTTTGGATCATTTCTCCATTTTCCATTTTTTTTAGGTTCCAGTGGACAATTAGCGCGCTAATTGATCTTTATCACTCTTCATTCAGAGTGATTAGCGCGCTAATTTCTCCAATTAGCGCGCTAATTGCTCGCTGTCCAGAAAATTCCCAATTTAAAATTTTGAAGTCCAAATAACTTACAACCCATAAATTTGATTCCCACACTTCCATAAAACATCAATCACATTAATTACACCATTTAAACATGAATTTCCATAATCAAACACCAAAATCCACAATTTACAAAAATTTTCATTTTCAAACCCATTTTCAAAACTATTCCAAATTCTCTTAAATTTGGTCAAATATCCAACCCATGTCATACCAACCTCATGAACACTAAATCTCAGCAAAATACAGGATTTAATTCCTCCAAATCCGAATTTCCTCAAATTTCAAACCCACAACAACATTTCACAAACAACCCAAATTTTTTGATAAATCCATACCTTGATCTTGTTGTTGTTGGTCTCAAATCCCTCTCCAATCTCCAGCTTTTGATCCTCCTCTTCTCCTTCTTCTCCCACCGATTCTCTCCTCTTCTCAATTTTCCTCTCTTCCTTTTCATTTGATCGGTCAACATATATATAGTTGCTATTGATCAAGTGTGTACACCCATCTCGAGGAAAATCCGATGATCACTGTTCACCCTGTGTCACTCTAACTCACTAACACCTTATCTTGACACTGGTGACCCTATTGTGCATCTCGAAAACCATCCAATGGATCCTGATTAATCCAGCCACAACTATAAGACTTTATAATTCAATTAATTTGGACTATATAAATTATCAAATCTACTCAATAAATTCCCAAAATTTATAAATAGGGTCATACTAGTCTCCCGACCACTCGGCACCCGGTGCCTCGCGTCCCGCACGCACCCCGAGGTGGTCCCACACTTAGTGCACCAAATATAATTTTATCCTAAGGTTATATTAAGTTTCCATTAAATTAAATCCTCCACCTTAGTCATGCTTAATAAATTTAATCTAATCAAACCCCAACGCTCGGCTTTACTACTTCTGAACCCCCGCGTTGGCCTGACTCACTCCACGAAACCCCGGCGCTCAACCTCGCCCGACATCAAGTTACACACATGTGATGTTTATATAAATAATAATAACTTCCCATCACAATAATAAACAAACAACATGCACAAATAACACAATACCAGCCTGGGTACTCATTTTCGAGTCAACCCAGCTGTCCACGTAACGCCCAAATTACCCGTTAATCCTTATGATTAACACTTATCATGATTTAATTAATTTGGGTCGTTACATGCATCGAGAGCCTACAACCTGGCTAACTCACCTTCCAGCTATGTCCCACAAGCACTCAAACCTTAATACCAATAAAAAAATCTCACTAACTTATGTTGCTTATTAATAATTGTTGAATCAAATTAGCTTAGAGCTCATGATTATCATTTAACCTCAAAAATACACAGCAGAAAACTTAAAACATCAAAATAAATATTCAAAGCAAGTTTTAATTGTATTTTACCTAATGTGGAAGCCATACCAAAATGTACAACATATACATATCAAGTGTGATCCTTAAAATATCAAAATATATATAACCTCCAAGTCATATACAAGTCAAGTCTGTCTCTCAAATCCCAAAACCCAGCATAAAACAAAGAAATATAAACAAACGTACGAGTAGGGTAAATGTAGTGAATCACAGGTAGTCCCCAAGCTTGCCCTTCCCTCTACTCGTACTAGGACCTGCGCTCAAGCCATCACAAAAAGTAGATGACGAGTCCAGAGTGAGTAATCCCAAGGAAATTCACCAAGTAAATACATAAATAAAACTGCTGGAATTAAAATACTATAAATAAACTTGCGGAACAAAATAATACAGACAACTGTGGAAGATCATCTCATGAATACAGATAGCAGAGAAATCAAAATGCGTGCACAATCAAAGTCAGACTAGAACTATACTTTGGGCTATCCGCCAGGCACGACCTGTGAGGATACCTCGAATGGGTGACCTTGGACCCCTCTAGGTGACCGGCGTAGACTATGGTGCACCCACACATGTCTAGCACATTCGGGTAGCATATTCACCAGCGCATGACTAGAAAATATGCTATGGCCTAGTGGACCCTATTCCCCGTAATGAATAAACACCAGGTAGGAGTAAACTTAATCACCGTAAAGCAATAACAGAAAATAAGAGTTGAATAAACTGGACATAATCCAAATAAACAAAGCGGTAAGTACTAAAGTGAATTTCAGTTGGGACACTACACACCTCAAATTGCACTCCATCCGACCTAAAATCACCAATTCCTGATCAATCCAACACGTTCCCAGACCTTGTAACCTCGATACAAAACCCAAATTATCGATAAAATCATCATTTTTATACTCTAAACATCCTATATAAGTCCCAAGGTTAGATCCCAATTGGTAAATTACATTTAAAATTTTATCTCAAAACTGCCCCAAACGCTGCCGCCAAGTTCAACCCTGTATGGCGTCTTCACAATATCCTGGGCACCATAAACATGCCGTCACGTTGTCTCCCCCACGTCTCCCAAAACATGTTTCACAATTTCTCACATTTTTCCTCTGTCCAAGACGCCGTGAGTGGCGTCGTGGGCTTATGAACCACACGTTGCACTTGACGGCGTCTTCGGCAGAGGAGGTTTTCTCGAGTTTTTGAACCCCCTCGGCTCGTTGCCGCAATCTGCGCTCATTCCAACAACTCATTAAATACTTCATAAGGTCCACAAAACCAAAACCCCTCGATAACACACGTCCAAAATGTAAAACCCGAGTTTTTCGACTAAAAACCCTAAAAATCCCTTGAAAATCAAAACATCCACAACATTAATACCAAATTCACAACCACAACCTCAAATTCAACATTCAAAACCATAGCAATGCCCCATTCCACTGGTGTGCTCAAACCCTCGACCAAAGCCAACGTGAAAACACCTGAAAATTATACCGAATCGTAGAGAAAGAGACGGGGATCGAAGAACTAACCTTAATATCGATTTCCTTTCACCTCTTGAGCTTCAAATGATCATACAAAGTCCACAAAACCCTCATCACCTCACAATTTTTAAATTTCTTAAGGGAGAGAGAGAAAAGTTGGTGAAGATGAATAGTAACCAACTTTTATATATATATAAGATTTGTCATCAATTCACACCCTCATATCTCAAGGCATGTTTAGAGGGGTGAGATGGGGTCAAATAGTCCTCAATTGATGCCAATATTGACCCTTCTCTAGGTCTTTGACCTTATCCCTTAGCTACAACTATTGTCCCCGGGCGGTCCGGTACCCGACTCCGAGCTGCAAACCATGCCACTCTCGCACAACAACGATACTAACCATCTCAACTTTATTTAATATGGATTATTTAACAAATTTTATCATTTAATATGTATGTTTAGACCTCTAACCTAGAGTACTAATCATTCGTTATCCGGTATCCATTTTTACTCGCCATACGCAGCAAATACCCGTCACACCAGCTCACTCGTCAATGAACAATATAAACACACATATTGCGATTCAATTTAACTAAATTGAACATATACTTCGCAAATACACACAAAACATACTGTATACCTAATTCGGGCGTGCTCCCTGCTGTGGGACCCACGAACGTCCCCGCTGGCATCTACGTCTGCAATGACATCATAAATAATGACAATTATTTATTGGGCCGTTACACTTATACTCAATATCGTATGACTCATCTAAAATTTGTTTTGTAAAGGAATAGAAGAAAAAAACACCAAGATGTGAGGACACACTTACTTTAAGTATATAATGCTATGCAATGTATTTTTTTTGATGAAAAGATATTTTCATTCATAGAAATTGCTATTACATCTGATTTAACAATGAAATTATATCAATAGCAGTCTTTTCCTACTCCTTGATAAGATTAAATCGATGTTGCGAAAGTTTGCAAACTTATGTGCAACTTATACGCTTTCTTTTGCATTTTCAACAATAGAACCATAACGGAAAATAAAACTTCCATCAAGGGAAGACGAACAAAAACTTCCAATGAGGGAAGACAAACACAAACTTCAAACAAGGGAAGACAACTACTTATTGAAAGTATCAAACCTAGTGAAAATATCAAACCAATAACTTGCGCATATCCATACATTAGCATATAGAAGTATGGACGGAATTGAATGATAGCAGATGCATGTGTGAAGGAGTGGCAAGTGGTGTCAATGATGAATATGACAACTGTTGCAGGCAGAATGAAACCGAACATCTCATAACTGAATAAATACGACTTTTATTGTATAAATAAAAATAAAGATTGTTATTGGAATCATCGTCGATCAAAAGAGAATATTGGTGGTTCTAACTAAAGAATCACAAAAAAAAAACCAATGCTCTAAACCTTAGCCGCCGCTTTTATAATGCTATGCAATGTTAATAGGTAACATTCTCTCAATCAATTTAATAATGATGGATTAATAAGTTCGGAAAAATAGAGAATTTTTAGATGAATCATTTTAAATATTGTTGATTTTAAGTATATAATGCTATGCAATGTTAATACGTAACATTCTCTCAATCAATTTAATAATGATGGATTAATAACTTAGGAAAAATAGAGACTTTTTGAGATGAACCATTTTAAATATTGTAGACTTTAAGTATATATTAATGCTATGCAATGTTAGGCAACACTCTCAATCAATTTAATAATGATGGATTAACAAGTTAGGAAAAATAGAGACTTTTTGAGATGAACCATTTTAAATATTGTAGAGTCGAGTTTATAAAATGCTTTTCTTGGTGTATTCGATTTGCTTACATACTTTTTTGGTGTTGTTTTTACGTGCTTTTGTTTTAATTGCATGAATTTTATGCTACTTATAATTTTTGCTTTTATTTTTTTTAAGGTTTTAGAGGTGATCAAAACAATTTGGTAATTCTCATAATGATATTGATTTTTTTGAAATGTCGGCTCAGGATGTATGTAAAAAAAAATCTTTTCAAATGTATATTCTCCATTTTTAATTCTATATGGTTATTAGCTTTGAGTTTATAAGATACTACACAATCATTTTATACTTATTCTTTAATATATTTATTTTTATAACATACTGACACTACATCTTGCCCGCGTGCGAAGCTCGAGTTGTATGCCAACTCCATGACAACTTTGAAGTCGAAACGACTTTTTTTGCCCTTTTTTTACTTTCGCTTTGTTTGGTTAGGGGTGGAGTTATCTCCGAAGAGATAACTTACAAGGAGTTGGGAACTAATCTTATTTGGTTGTCCAACTTTCCTACAAGTTGTCTCCTAACTTACACCCTTGAGTGCGAGATATCTCCTCCATCCCCCTAGGGGAATTATCTCCCGGGAGTTTGAACACAATTACCCTTCATTAATGACCATTTTAGTACATATCTCTCTCTTGTTTGAAGGTTATTTATGCCAATTCATATTTTTTACTCATTAAAAATTTGAAACTTTCCTGCAAGTTTAAAGTTGAACCAAACATGAAAATATTATCTTTAGGGAGATAACTCCGAACTAATACTGTAAGATAACAAAAACGAACCAAACGAGGCCTTTGATTCAAATTTTGCTTGTGATGAGAACCAGAGTTTTCTTTCTTAGAAGTGCGGTGAGGAGAACAAGAACACAGAGTTTTCCAAGTATTCATTGGTGCAATCGATCGAAGGAGTAACGAACGTCCTGACCATTTTCAACAGTAACAGTAAGGATTTTCGGCCTTGTTTGGTTAGGGGTGGAGTTATTTCCCTGGAGATAACTTACAGAGAGTTGAGAACTAATTTTGTTTGGTTGCCCAACTTCCCTGCAAATTATCGCCCAACCCCCCTAGGGGAGTTATTTTTCAGGAGTTGTGGATACAATTACCCTTTATTAATGACTCTTTTATTACACAACTCTCTTGTTTGAAGGTTATTTATGTCATTAGATATTTTTTATTGTTTAAAAATTTGAAACTTCCTTGCAAGTTTAAAGTTGAACCAAACATGAAAATATTATCTCCAAGGAAATAACTTCGAACTAACACCGTAAGTTAGCAAAAACAAACCAAACGAGGTCGATTCGTTGATGGTTTTGTAGTCGATTTACTTTCACTGTTCTTGTAATGATTTTTCTTGTAGATGATGTTGATCACTATTGTAGAGGTTTTTGGTGCAAAGGAGTTAATATGGTTAGTTCCCTTCATTTTTCTCGAGATGTGTGTGCACACGCATCCTGAGGTGCATCGAAGAGGCGTGCACAAGTGCGTGCCGATTTGCATATTCAATTGAAGTTATGTTGCTGTGGCGGCCCCAATTTCCCGAGGCCGCCCCGTGACCCACGCCCTCCGCCCGTAAGCCTAGCAGCGCCTGTCACGTCACCGGACACGTCATCACTGCTGCCGCGACCACAGCTCTGTAAAGTGACGCTCCGTGTATCAAATCCTACTTTATTAAGTTGTCTTACACATCTAGCAGGTTAGTTGATAATTACAATAACATCATTAGCGGAAGCATTTAATTTGTATTTTATGAAAATTTATTAAGCCTAAGCAAGTGGAAAACCCGAATAAACACCATGTATATAATCGAGACGAAGTAAACAAGAATCCATATACATGTGATAAAGTTCTAAAGTTCCCAAAACCCAAAGAAAATAAATATATACATACATACTAGGTAGTCAAAACACGAGTCGTCGCAAAAAGAACGCCTCGTAGATAGTCGCCTAGTACCTCTTTTCCCTTGCTCTTGCTCGTACCAGATCTCGCGCTCGCTTGCCCAACACATACAAAGAACGAGCCCAAGGAGTAAATTCCCAAGAGAAGTCTACACAAATAATCATGAAAACATCGATAACTCATGCGAGACATGTGAATATGACCCCGACAACAGAATCATATTCCCATGGTCGGCAAAACAACCTTCACAACATCACATCACATCACATATTAACTGGAAATGTAAACCATCCAAAATCCAACAAATAATTAACTAAATGGCTCGAAAGTAAATTCAACGGTAAATAAATCATCACACGTTTAATCACGATAAAACCATGACCCGCCGGTCATATGATAACAAAACGGAGTTCTCAGCACAAACCAAGTGCTTAATAACAAAGCTTACAATGATCTACACCTCAACTCAAGAATCGGCGTACTCCTTTCCAAGCTTTTTAGTGCTAAGAGTACCCTTAATCCCTCGAGACAGCTTGTAGATACATTCTACTCCTATCTACACGGCCGCCGTCGCAGACTAGCCCATGCTCAAGCGTGTAGTCATAACCAAGATGAAAAACCATGCGTGACCACCAGCAGTCATCGCATACGATAAGATAATCGATAGAATACACGCCATGAAATTAAAGTGTAACTTTCTCAAGGGTTTTACGCACCTGAAATACGCTCTCCGACTTCCGGACCCGCCAATTCGACCCGCCTAGCTCCCCGATACCCGAGCTATGGTTCACCAAATCCCCAAGTCCATTTATAGTGTTTTTATACTTTTTAAAAACATATTATATAATTTTATGTTTTTATAACATATTTTCATATTTGAGTTGTGGTATCTCTCTCATACTATGTCGGGGTTCCAAAAATACCTGGAAAGTCCCGAAACTACTTTTCTACCTTTTTCTTAATTTTCTATATTTTTCTAGAATTTTTTCCAATTTTTCTGATATTTTTCAACTATTTTTCCTATTTTCCAGCAATAATGTATATATATATAATATATATATTATTTAATTAAAAATATTATTTTATTTTATTTTATTTTTTATTTGGGGGCCCACCTGACCGGTCCGGTCCAGGCGGTTGGACCGGCCAGGCCGGCTGGCCGGCCCGGCCAAATCGTCAGGGACGACGCGCGCGCGCGCGCGTCGCGTCTTTTCCGAGACGAAATCGTCTCTCGTTCAACAGAGACGATTTCGTCTCTCCCCGTATAACCCTTTTTTTTTTTTTTTTTTTTTTTCTTCTTCTTCTTCTTCTCTCTCTTCTCTCTATCAATTTCTCATCAATCTCACTTCATTGACCTCCAAAACACCAAAATTCCACCACAAATCACCACAAAACCAACCCAATTCCCGATTACATGCATGTACCCAAAAATTCGAAATCCACAAATACATCTCAATTTTCCACAAATTCGATCCCAATTGACAAGATTTCATCAAACTAAACCTCAAGAACATCGATTCTCACAAAAACAGCTTGTATTTTTACTCAAAATCCGAATTTTTCAACAACCTATTTTAATGGAAATTCAACCAAATAAGAGTTTATTACCTCGTAAATTCCTTCGTTTGATCGCCCAATCTAGCCTTCAAACCCTCGCTTGTATTCCCCAATCAACAATTTCTCTCCTCAAGATCTCACAAATTTGTTGAAAACATTTTCATTCTTTGCATGCTCGATCGATCTATGTGTATATATAGTTGTGATTTTAATCTAGTGTGAACACGCATCTCGAGGCTAATCCAACAAACCACGATCACCTCGTGTCACACAAATTTCGAACAACCTATCATGACACCATCTATCTCGAATTTCCTTGTTGTGCATCTCGAGGATTATCCTATGCATGCCGATTTTTCCTATCAAACTATAGGACTTCAACTAATTCATTAATACATTAATTCAACCTTAGGTTAAATCACCTAATAAATTATATAAAATTCATAAGTGTGTCACAAGAACACTCAACTACCCGAAACCTATGCCCCGTACTCCCGCTACCCAATACCCGCATCTGGTCCTCGACACGCACTTCGGGACATATACCCGATCGTAGCCTTGCCCGATGTCAACTTACACACATGTGATGTTTATTTAATAATAATTTCCCACATCACAATAATAGACATACAACATACACAAATAACACAATATAACCTGGGTACTCTTATTTGAGTCCACCCAGCTGTCACCGTAACGCCCGAATTACCCGTTAATCCTCGTGATTAACACTAATCCTGATTAAATTAATTTGGGCCGTTACAATTCTTCCCAACTAGGAGAATTTCGTCCTCGAAATTGAACAATCCCGAGTAACATCCCCGGTCACCGAACCACACACTTCCCCGTCGCTCCACCACCGACTAACTCTTCTACAGCCTCCTTGGACACTACCGCACCCACTCACAGTGGTCGAACAATAACTTCTCGCTCCCACTCACAGGGCCGAGTCTTCACACCGAGCTACAGTGCATGTCGCACACGCGAATCTTGGTCACGACTTTTTCCCGACATCTCCGCCACCCGTACTCAACTAAACTCGTGTCCAAGAAACCCTAATCCAGCCACCCATCCCGGTCGACCGACACTTGTTTACCCATCGTGTATCTCCACACGATAACTCGTCTTAGCCACAATACAATGGCCCATCCCGCCATATAAACCGACAATACCACTATGTGGCTCCACCGACCACACACTCATAAATCGACCATGCATCAACTAAGTCATGCATGCTTAACACATACCATAACATATAATTATAAAAATAAGTAAACTTACCCCGAACCCCGTCTTTGGACGTCTCCTCGCTTCGGCTCGCCGCGCGTGCACCGCTCTCGAGTCTCGCACTGGTCTCCTAGTACCGGAGTTTCTAGCTCCCGGGTACAATCACGTCCGATGTGGCCCTCCCGTCCACATCGCCAACACACAACCCCCTCGTCTCGGTTGTCCACTCCTCGACCCCCGGCTCGACCCCGTGATCTCTCGGTCTCTCGCCTCGTTGGTCCCGAGTGTAATGTTTGTTGGGGTGCCGCTATCGCTGGTACTGCATATACTCTGTCATCACCTCTGTGCTGTCGATCCCGTGGTCTGTCCTCATATCGTGGTCTACTTCCGTAGTGATCACTCCTACTATCTCCATCTGACGGTTCTCTCTCGTCTCTTTGGTCCCCGATCGGACCGAGAACCTTGCCCCGACTGTCTATCGCCACCCCTAGGTCGTAAGTATGTCTCACGCGACAAGGCTCTCTCATATACACTCAGAAGTCTCGGCTCCACTCGCAACTATCACGCCACCTATCCTCTCATCCAAACCCCTGATGAAATAATAGACCTGGAGTCTCTCGGTGTTCGCCACGTCCATGGCATACATCATAAGGTACCTGAATCGATCCATGTACTGCGATACTGTCATGGTGCCCTGTCTCAACGCCAAGAACTGCTCTCTAAGCCTCAACTGTACCTCGGTGGGAATATACTCATCCAGAAACAACTGTCGAAACTCAACCCATGTAGTCGGTACATTTAATGGATATCGGTGTAGGTCGTCCACCATACGGCCGCTCGCCCTCAAACAATAACTCCGAAATACGTGCCCGATCGCCTCTCGGTACCTCTAACAATCGATGTAGACGTCGGTGTGTCATCAACCACCGTCCCGCAACCTCGGATCACTAACCCCAAGAAAGTAGGTGGGGTTGAATCTCATAAAATCTTTCACCATCTTAGCCGCTTCGACATCTTACTCCCGCCAATAAACAACCGTATGTTGCTCCGTAGTAGTAGGCGTCACCTCGTATTATTTGTCGGTATTACAACAGCTCGATCTCTCTATCATCGTCTCGCCCCGCCGCTCGTGAGTCAACCGGTGGCGCTAACACAAATGGAGGGGTAGGTGTAACTAACTCGGCCAACATTGGTGCTACCGCAGGTATCCTCGAGCTCCGTATGTACTCCATGAGCTCAACCATCTCGTACTCTTTCGCAAATAATTGCCGATCCGTAACTCTCTCGCACCATGGCTCGCAAATCGCCTATCTCTCTAGTGGTATGATCACCGGTCTCCCCAGCCTCCCGCCGAGTAGTCGAGAGAGGTAGTGGTAGGAGTCTGTCCGTCCATAGTGATCTCGCATCGATTTTCGTGTCCGGATCGCACCCGATATACGTATGCGTATAGTATATAAAAATACAACAATACATATATCACATAACAATCCTAACTTTACCCGTTTACATTGCTTCCCAACTAAAAGTTCTAGGCAATTCATCGGGTTTCCACATCTAAGTTTTGTTTTAAAGTTTATGCTCTTTCCTTAACTTTGTTAATTCAAGGCCCTATCGACCTCGCTCTGATACCAAACTGTAACCGGTATCGAAGCTAACCATAATCCACGCTTCATTCCCTAGGCTTCTCAAACCTAGGCTCGATACCAAACTGTGGCGGCCCCAATTTCCCGAGGCCGCCCCGTGACCCACGCCCTCCGCCCGTAAGCCTAGCAGCGCCTGTCACGTCACCGGACACGTCATCACTGCTGCCGCGACCACACTCAGTAAAGTGACGCTCCGTGTATCAAATCCTACTTTATTAAGTTGTCTTACACATCTAGCAAAGTTAGTTGATAATTACAATAACATCATTAGCGGAAGCATTTAATTTGTATTTTATGAAAATTTATTAAGCCTAAGCAAGTGGAAAACCCGAATAAACACCATGTATATAACTCGAGACGAAGTAAACAAGAATCCATATACATGTGATAAAGTTCTAAAGTTCCCAAAACCCAAAGAAAAAAATATATACATACATACTAGGTAGTCAAAACACGAGTCGTCGCAAAGAACGCCTCTCGTAGATAGTCGCCTAGTACCTCTTTTCCCTTGCTTTGCTCGTACCAGATCAGATGCTCGCTTGCCCAACACATACAAAGAACGAGCCCAAATGAGTAAATTCCCAAGAGAAGTCTACACAAATAATCATGAAAACATCGATAACTCATGAGACATGTGAATATGACCCCGACAACAGAATCATATTCCCATGGTCGGCAAGAAACAACCTTCACAACATCACATCACATCACATATTAACTGGAAATGTAAACCATCCAAAATCCAACAAATAATTAACTAAATGGCTCGAAAGTAAATTCAACGGTAAATAAATCATCACACGTTTAATCACGATAAAACCATGACCCGCCTGGCCATATGATAACAAAACGGAGTTCTCAAGACAAACCAAGTGCTTAATAACAGCTTACAATGATCTACACCTCAACTCAAGAATCGGCGTACTCCTTTCCAAGCTTTTTAGTGCTAAGAGTACCCTTAATCCCTCGAGACAGCAGTAGATACATTCTACTCCTATCTACACGGCCGTCGTCGTCGCAGACTAGCCCATGCTCAAGCGTGTAGGCATAACCAAGATGAAAAACCATGCGTGACCACCGGCAAGCATCATCGCATACGATAAGATAATCGATAGAATACACGCCATGAAATTAAAGTGTAACTTTCTCAAGGGTTTTACGCACCCGAAATACGCTCTCCGACTTCCGACCCGCCAATTCGACCCGCCTAGCTCCCGATACCCGAGCTATGGTTCAACCAAATCCCCAAGTCCATTTATAGTGTTTTTATACTTTTTAAAAACATATTATATAATTTTATGTTTTTATAACATATTTTCATATTTGAGTTGTGGTATCTCTCTCATACTATGTCTGGGTTCCAAAAATACCTGGAAAGTCCCGAAACTACTTTTCTACCTTTTTCTTAATTTTCTATATTTTTCTAGAATTTTTTCCAATTTTTCTCGATATTTTTCAACTATTTTTCCTATTTTCCAAAGAATAATGTATATATATATAATATATATTTATTTAATTAAAAATATTATTTTATTTTATTTTATTTTTTTTTTTATTTGGGGGGCCCACCTGACCGGTCCGGTCAGTGCGGTTGGACCGCCAGGCCGGCCGGTCCGGCCAAAAGGTGACGACGCGCACGCGCGCGCGTCTCCTACCTCCGAGACGAAATCGTCTCGTTCAACAGAGACGATTTCGTCTCTCCCCGTATAACCCCTTTTTTTTTTTTTTTTTTTTTTTCTCTCTTCTTGCCTCTCTTCTTCTCTCCTATCAATTTCTCATCAATCTCACTTCATTGGAGACCTCCAAAACACCAAAATTCCACCACAAATCACCACAAAACCAACCCAATTCCCGATTACATGCATGTACCCAAAAATTCGAAATCCACAAATACATCTCAATTTTCCACAAATTCGATCCCAATTGACAAGATTTCATCAAACTAAACCTCAAGAACATCGATTCTCACAAAAACAAGCTTGTATTTTTACTCAAAATCCGAATTTTTCAACAACCTATTTTAATGGAAATTCAACCAAATAAGAGTTTATTACCTCAGTAAATTCCTTCGTTTGATCGCCCAATCTAGCCTTCAAACCCTCGCTTGTATTCCCCAATCAACAATTTCTCTCCTCAAGATCTCACAAATTTGTTGAAAACATTTTCATTCTTTGCATGCTCGATCGATCTATGTGTATATATAGTTGTGATTTTAATCTAGTGTGAACACGCATCTCGAGGCTAATCCAACAAACCACGATCACCTCGTGTCACACAAATTTCGAACAACCTATCATGACACCATCTATCTCGAATTTCCTTGTTGTGCATCTCGAGGATTATCCTATGCATGCTGATTTTTCCTATCAAACTATAGGACTTCAACTAATTCATTAATACATTAATTCAACCTTAGGTTAAATCACCTAATAAATTATATAAAATTCATAAGTGTGTCACAGTAACACTCAACTACCCGGAAACCTATGCCCCGTACTCGCTACCCAATACCCGGTGCACTGGTCCTCGACACGCACTTCGGGACATATACCCGATCGTAGCCTTGCCCGATGTCAACTTACACACATGTGATGTTTATTTAATAATAATTTCCCACATCACAATAATAGACATACAACATACACAAATAACACAATATAACCTGGGTACTCTTATTTGAGTCCACCCAGCTGTCACCGTAACGCCCGAATTACCCGTTAATCCTCGTGATTAACACTAATCCTGATTAAATTAATTTGGGCCGTTACAGTTGCAATTCTCCTTTGGAAAATATGCATCTTATCCTTCTTATTTGATTTTTTGTCTAAATATACTGATCATGTAAATAATGAACATGAGTTAATTGGTGTTCACATCTTCTTGCTGTGTTCCAAGCAGTCTCATTCACATACACAAGATCACATTCAGTTGGTGGCTTACAACACCTTGACTGCAAAAACTCAGACACTGTGATTTAAGGTTTTGAATTTGTTAATTTATTAATACATGTATAAACACATACATTTTTGGGATTAAGGGTACAAATAAATCAAATTTAACAAAAAGGTTGTGAAGCCTTTAGCATCAAAGGCTTAAACAACCCAAATGCTTAAATTTTGTGAACTGTATTGCTTTCCCTTATATTTTTCTCTCGGTGTTTTTGTGAGGCTATTTTGAAGAGGCAAGTAAGGTGTTTACGTAGACTAATACTTACATTTTTGTGAGCTGCATTGCTTTTTCTTGTTGTTTTCATGGTTTTACTGTTGTTGTGTTATTAGTGTGTATCGCCTTCCTAAATTTGGAAATGTGAAGTTATGCGTGTCGGCTTCAATTTTTTTTTCACGCCCATTCTATATTCTTTGCAGCTTATGGTTAGCAAGGGCAAGAAATGGTACATTGTATTTAGCGGGCAGGAAAAAGGTGTGTTCGAGCCATGGGAAGAATGATGTTGGTTCGTAGACAGGTACAACGGTTGCAGTTACAAATCTTGCGCAACCAAAGAAGAGGCAATTGGAGCCTTCGAGAGATCAAAAGCAACAAGGTCAAGAGGAAGGGCGATGCCTCTACCTCCCGAATGGACGATGTCAATATTCAGCTACTGCTATCGTCAAACTGTTGGGTTGAGTACGGAGGGGTTCCCCCACCACCGCTAACTCCTGCCCAATGGATCAATGACGCCTTATAAGCCGTGAGGTACTGCAGTTAGTGTGGAAATGATGAATGTATCTCGTTGCGTGGGAGATGCTATAAAGGAATGTCGTGATTTAGTTTATGTTTGAACTTTTTTCTTTAGGAAATGTATGCTCCATGCGTTGGCTTCGCATTAGGATTCAAATGTTCGCAACAAGTTAATTTAAATATGTGTTGCTTGTTTAATTTGTTAGAAGCAAACTTTGGTTCGTATGTTTGCATATTCAACATTAGATGTGTCTATGCACTTATAGCTGTGAGCCATGACGTAAATTCAACATTTGTGATGTTAATTGTCAATGTTTTGTTCTCTTATTTTTGTCCTAACAGTTATCAACAAAGGAAAATGCTATGAATGAGTTGGAAAAATGGTTTATGTAATGAATCTAAACTAAAAAAATGGAAAAGATTTTTAACAGCTTGTTACTTTAACTTGATTTGTTCTGCATTGTAGGCGGATCATATGGTTGCAATCCTAACGCACTAAAGTCACAATTGATTGATATGTGTAACCGCATTTCCTCACACAATTGACCTTTAATTTTGTAGTTATTTTTTGGATCTTTTAAGTTGTAGCATCCCCTATCCTAATTAGGGTGATACCTGGCCTGAAACCCTAATTAAGCCTCGGTACACCAATCAGACTTAACTAGAGCCAACAACCTCTTCTCAATACCTAATAAAATAACCTGTATATCTTGATAATCGATTAATAACTAAAACAAAATGGAACGGAAATTAAAACTTTTTCGGTAATTAAAAGATATACATAACCCGCATAAACCTCGGTAGTAAAACCGTTTTACCCAACCCTGTTTATTACAAAACAATAATTCATATAATATATAAGTAACAAGGAATATCTGTGACGACCCCAAAACCCGAGGCCGCCACGTCATGCATCGCAGTCCCACAACCCTGCTACATCACGAACCAGTCATGTCCCACGCGCACCATTCCTCAATTTATCTACATTTTTACCACTAACTTTTCAAGTCATTTTCATTAAAACCAGTTCAAGTTAGCTAGTGACTCAACTATCGTCTGTTATATCATCATTTACATCAAATTATCAGTGGAAAAATTTATAAATGTGATTCATCAAAATAAGGAAATGAAAACATGTCATGTGAGCATAGCTGTGACGGCCCCAATTTCTCCATGCAATTGGTTACGCCCGGCCTAGACTTGTGCAGGTTCCCGAGTCAGCACTCGACGAGCTAATTATACAGTTTATGAAAGAGTTATTGCAAGTTTAATACAACAGAAAATAAATAAACTAAATAATACGAGAAATAACTCAGTCAAAGGGATATCAGGAATCTATAATGTGGAAAACCTCAAAATATTCATGTACAATCAAATGTGAACGAGAATAACGTGTACATGATATCCAAATCAAAATGATCCCCAGTTCAATGATCAAAAATATATATATAAAACGTCATACAATCAAGCAAAACAGATAATTAACCTACACTAAGGTCTCCA
The DNA here is from genome assembly GCA_039657345.1 of Stephania japonica. Taxonomy (NCBI): domain Eukaryota; kingdom Viridiplantae; phylum Streptophyta; class Magnoliopsida; order Ranunculales; family Menispermaceae; genus Stephania; species Stephania japonica. The sequence goes on along the minus strand of CM077563.1, from coordinate 13,812,305 downwards.
AATCCAGCCGCTAATCCTCACAAGAAGTCACCTAGGCAGGGCCTTTGCCTCTACTGCGCTCCGCTCTATCTACACTGTAACGACCCCAAATTTTTAACTGACTTGTGTTACACGTGTCAGGATTGTGACCCGACTACGTGAATACTGGACGGTATTTCGAACTTCGGGAGTTGACACCGAGGTAATTTTATGATTCTTTGATTGTGTGTATTAGTATTTTAGTATTTTACGGGTTTCGAGCCGTTCAGGCGATTTTTAGTTGAGTGAGGTTTCGCCTAGTTAAACGGGGGACAAAAACACAATAAAGAATACAAATAAATGAACTTTCTAATAATTTAATTAATTAGTTGACAGGATGTGACGAGAAAATGGGCACAGTGAACCAATGCGGGAGTCGGATAGTCTCGCAACATACGGGCTATAGGATAAAAATTGTTAAAGTGACACAACATGATGAGGAGAGCCATGAGATTAGCCTTGAGATGTGTATGTGTGTTGAGCCAAGATGATGAGGTAAAAGACCCATAAGGGCAACTGTCCAAGAAATGAATAAGTGTTGAATTAAGGGCAAAAGGGTCATTTCACATTGTTACATATATATAAAAACAAAGAAAACCGTAACACACTATTCATCATCTTCTCAATGCCAATACCGTCACTATTCACCTCCTCCCTCCTCTAGCCACTGCCGCCACCCACACCAGAGACCGGCCGATGTGACGAGGCCAGAGAGACCAGAGGACGCCATCGACAAAGTGAGGTTCTCTCTCTCTCTCTCTCTCTCTCTTTTTTCTCTCTCATTCGCTCACTCATTCTCGGTTTTTCTATACTCACACATATTCTCCTCGACCTCATGCTGTGGTAGCCACCTCCTCTCGGCAAGCTCTTCATCACCGCCACCTCCTTCGCTGTTGAAGCCTTCCCCACCCACCGGAGACGCCTAGGTGAGCTCCTCCTCCTCTCTCTTTCTTTTTCTCTCTCTCGGTTGTGCTCTCGGTGCACCTCCCTCTCTTGGTCCATTTCCCTTTAACTTGGCTGGGCACACCACCGTTGGTAGGTCCCGAGGTCACCAGGGTTCACCGCTAACCGGAGTCGAGGTTCCCTCCCACACTCTCGATTTTCCTTCCCTCCTTTCTCGTCTTTCACTATTTCCACCTCTTTGGGACTGTTGTGCGTCGTTGTGGCCACGGTTTGGATGACCGGCACTGGTACCGGTCGAGGCTGACCGGAGGTCATCCTTCGGCGACTCTGCGGCCCGGAGGTGACTGTTTTGTGAGTATTGTGTGTAGACAGTTTTGTGAGTGTTATGTGTAGACGATTTGGTGTGTGAATGTGTGACGGTTTGGTGTGTGTATGTGCATGGGGTGTACACAACAGTTGTGTGTGTGTGCATTGTGAGAATCAACTAGTGTGTGTAAGAGTTGTGGTGTTTAAACAATTTCCTTTATTTTTGTTATCATTTCATGTGAATTTCAACGTCAAGTTTGTAATTGTATGTATGGTGGGAATACGATTTGGTTGAGGGGTTTTCTGGCGACTCAATGCCGTGGTAACCCTCCCCAATGTCGGAGAACATCAATGTAACAACCCCCAATTTTTAACTGACTTGTGTTACACTTGTCAGGATTGTGACCCGGCTACGTGAATACTGGACAGTATTTCGAACTTCGGGAGTCGACACCGAAGTGATTTTATGATTCTTTGATTGTGTGTAATAGTATTTTAGTATTCTACGGGTCTCGAGCCGTTTGGGCTATGTTTCAATTGAGTGAGATGTCGCCTAGTTTATACGGGGTTTTTCGGGAACCGTTTTAGTGGATTTTATTAATAAACAAAGTCAAATGAAAAACATAACCTAAGTTGAGGAAATAAAACTTTAACAATAAAGTATAACATAAGCATGAGAAAATTTATTCGAATCCCAAGAGTGGGACCGCCTCGAGAAGCGTGTCGAACGCGGGGCACGGTGCACCGAGTAGGCGAGAATTTGTGTAACCTTATTGGTAATTTAATAAAATTAATGGGGTTAACTCAATAGGTTAATATAGGATAAGATTGTTAAAGTGACACAAGTGAGTGAGGAGGACCATTAGATGGTCATAGAGATGTGTACATGGGTTAGATTGGATGATGAGCCAAATGACTCATAAGGGTAGCTGTCCAAGGGTTGGGCAAGTTTAAAAATCAGGGGCAAAAGGGTCATTTCGGCCTAACTCATTGGTATAAAAACAAACAAAACCCTAATACACTATTCATTATCTTCCCCACTCAACAGCCGCACTATTCACCCTCCCACATCTCGTCACTGCCACTCGCCCCACCTGCGACCGGCTGACTCCGACGTGGCTAGAGAGACCGGTGGACTGCTGTCGATGAGGAGAGACCCTTCTTCCTCTCTCTCCCTCCTCTCGGCTTCTCTGCTCATATGTCTCTCTCTCTCGCTTGACCGCCCTCTTTCCTCTTCTCAGCTGTCTTCTCTCCTAGCTGGACAACCACCACCATCGCCCCTTACCACGTCACCGGAGCTAGGTGAGTTCTTTGCTTTCTCCCTCTCTCTCTCCTCACTCACGCTCCTTCTCGATTTTGAAACTCACACTTGTTCTCTCTCGGCGAGCCACCTTCTCACGGCGAGCTCGTCACCACTGCCACCTCCTTCGTCGTTGAAGCCACCACGTCCTACCCTAGGTGAGCTCCTTCTCCTATCTTGTTTCTCGTCCTCTCAGTCGCACTGATTTCACGTTGTGGAATGATTTGGGACTGTTTATGTGACGGTTTGTGTCACTGTTTTGGGATGACTGACACTGGTGCCGGTCGAGGCTGACCGGAAGTCCCCCTCCGGCGACTCTGCTGGCCAGAGGTGACCCCATTGTGTGTGTTATATGTGGGTGCTTTATTTCGTTTTCCTTTTCTTCTTTCTTCTTCATTCTTGTTGTCGAGATGTTTGTTGTGGTGTGTGGAGTATGTGTTGTGTGGGGTGGCTGTTTTAGATGTATGGGGTGAGGTTGTGTAGGTGCACACCCCAGTTGGGGTGTGGGGTACCATTTGGGGCTGTCACAGTTGGTATCAGAGCGTAGACTTTAGAATCTTATGGACAGAGTATAGGGTTTTCTAAAAATTGTGATACCAACATCACAGTTGGTATCAGAGCCTAAGGTTATAACGACTTGACTCTTGATTTAAAAACACAAACCATTAAGACAGCGGAAGTTAGGAACGGTTGAACTTAGAGTGGAAAACTCTACGATTCTAATTAGAACTTTAGTTCGAAGGGATGAGTTGGGATAAGTTGGATGTGATGTTTATACATATTATGATTGTTGATTGTAATATATTGTATACGGTAGCTATCTATTGATTTGAAGTATCGCTATCTTGATTCAGACGACGATGGCGGATCAGACCGGTCCGGGCGATGATAGAGGCTCGTCTGACACACGATATGCTAGCGCGGACGATGTGCACGTTTTGACGCAGAGAGTTGCGATGCAGGACCAGCAGTTACATGATATGTTACGACTGTTGAGGACTCTCGTATCTGCTACCACACCATCGACTCCGACTACGCCATTGCCACCTACTGTTACTCGTGGAGCAGAGACTCCGATTGTTGCGGCATCTACGACTTCGATTCCGTTAGCGGCGATTCCCGAGGGAGCAGTTACTGCGACTGGTACGCAGACCGAGGCGGAGACACTTCCGTTGCAGGCGGAGATAGTACGAGCGCTGGAGACACCGACTACGCCGATTGCTGCTGCAGAGACTACTCCAGTCACTACTCCGGAGAAGAGCCCTAGGGCCACTGCTGAGGCGAGGCAGTGGAGAGAATTCAAGAGGCACGATCCTGTTAAATTTTTCGGTGGTACGGACGTGGCAGCGGCGGAGCTTTTCCTGAAGAATCACGAGAAGATTCATATGATTATCGCGACCAAGGATCACATGAGAGCGGCGATCTCCTCATCCATGCTTCAGGGGGAGGCAGATGATTGGTGGACCACTATTGTCACTACCCGAGGCATTCCGCGAGACTGGATCGATTTCAAGACCCAGTTTAATCAGAAGTATTTCCCGCCGACAGTGTTACGGGCGAAGAGGAATGAGTTCACTTCATTGCGACAGTCAGTAGGAGAGCCAGTGATGGATTACATGGGCAGATTCATTTAGCTATTACCCTATGCGGGAGGATCAGCAGATTCAGAGGCCGATCGTATCTACTATTTCACCGAGGGTTTGCTACCTGCCATTGGAGGCTCAGAAGTCATTACTGAGCCGGAGACTCTTCAGAGGGCATACGAGCGGAGTTTGGGTAGAGAGAGCTACCTGATTTCTCACCCGGAGGAGGATAGACCGGCGAGATTAGAGTTTTGATCGGGGGAGCACCATCAGGACAAGAAGAGGAAGAAGAACAGGTGGATTTTTCGTGATCGTAGGACTCAGAGTGTAGGGTCCGTTGCACAGCAGATTACTCGTCCGACACAGACCATTCCATCAGTACCGAGTTTTGCCAGTCATCCACCGCAGCCTAGTCGACCAGGACAGCAGTCGCAGAGGCCGTCTACGGAGAGTAGGGGTACAAATCGAGGAAACAGACAGAGGACACAGAGGTCTAGTCAGACTCAAACTCAGACTCAGACTCAGACTCAGAGTTTCACACAGGGACGAGGCCAGAGCGAGACTCAGGGATCGCAGGATACCTGCACATGTTTCAGGTGCGGAAAGGTTGGCCATATTTAGAGGGAGTGCTCTCAACCACCGAGAGCACCGTTGCAGCATCACCAGTACCAGAGGGAGCGTGTTCAGGCTGCTGTTGAGCCAGACCAGGGGGCATCCAGACACATTGATGAGGATATAAATTTCATTTGCGGTACTTGCATGCATATCATGTTCGATTCAAGCTACGTCGAGTCCTTGATTGTTGTGCTCTTAGTAGACATGTTAGGGTTGTAAACTCATTAGACGTAGCAGACCACAATCCTAGTCACGACTGTCAGGATGCGATGTACTCAAACGTGCATAGTCTTGACATTTCGGTAGTGTTAGGGGCTACGAGTCACCAATACACACGCGAGTACTAGAGTTGTTAGAGTTCGAAGCCTTGGTTGGTGCGATCTAGATATAAACATTACGTGCGTTGATTGGTTGATACGAGAAGACGAACGAGAGATCGTTGTGAGTTTCATACGTGCTGGAGCGAGACAGAGACGTTAGCTTGAGTTCTTGAAGGAGTACGACTTCGTACTTGAGCACCATTTCGAGAAGACCAACGTTGTTGCTGATGCATTGCACTGCAAAGGATTGGATGCGGACGTAGTCGTGTGTCAAAGAATCTACGAGCGTGGTTTACGTGAGGCAGCCGAGTTGATGAGTTCAGCGGACGTGCCGACGACTACCAGGACCTAGATACGTAGTCAAACGATGTTGCAGACTGTCTCATTTGGCATTGTGCGCGAGGGACAACAAGACGATGCGTCATACTAGCGGTGCAGTGAGATGGTGGATAGTTCAAATTGCCTAGACAAGAGTCAGTCGACAGACTCATGCTAGAGGTATCGCGGGCGACTGGGGTTTCCATTGGTGGCTGATGCGTGTGACGAGGTACTTCAGGAGATTCACCGTTCCAGTTTTGTTGTGTATCCGGGTTGACCTAAGATGTGCGCCGATATGCGACATTCTTTTGGTGGCCAGGGATGATTTCCGAGGTGTCGGAGTTGTTCGAGCGTATGACATGCCAGCGCGTAGAGGCTGGGCATCGACGACCTGGAGGACTACTGCAGCCCCACCCATTTCTTGATGGAAGAGGGAACATATTGATATGGATTTCGTTAGTGGTTCCCCCGATCTCCTCGTGGTCACGATAGCATCTGGGTAGTTGTGGATAGATTGCTTGAGATTTAAGAGTGCCCAGAAGTGGCAGAAGAAATACTTGACGAGTATCACGATGAGCTTCAAGACGATTCGGGAGATTATGGATACCTGAAGGTCTCTCCACTGAAGGGTCACGAACGGTTCGGAGTCAAGAAATGACTCTCTATGAGTGGTCTCGTTAGGAGTTGCGAAGAATCGTTAATTTAGTTTACTTATTAGGTTAATTTTGAGGACGAAATTCTAATAAGTGGGGGAGACTGTAACAACCCCAAATTTTTAGCTGACTTGCGTTACACTTGTCAGGATTGTGACCCGGCTACGTGAATACTGGATAGTATTTCGAACTTCGGGAGTCGACACCAAAGTGATTTTATGATTCTTTGATTGTGTGTAATAGTATTTTAGTATTCTACGGGTCTCGAGCCGTTTGGGCTATGTTTCAATTGAGTGAGATGTCGCCTAGTTTATACGGGGTTTTTCGGGAACCGTTTTAGTGGATTTTATTAATAAACAAAGCCAAATGAAAAACATAACCTAAGTTGAGGAAATAAAACTTTAACAATAAAGTATAACATAAGCATGCGAGAATTTATTCGAATCCCAAGAGTGGGACCGCCTCGAGAAGCGTGTTGAACACGGGGCACGGTGCACCGAGTAGGCGAGAATTTGTGTAACCTTATTGGTAATTTAATAAAATTAATGGGGTTAATTTAATAGGTTAATATAGGATAAGATTGTTAAAGTGACACAAGTGAGTGAGGAGGACCATTAGATGGTCATAGAGATGTGTACATGGGTTAGATTGGATGATGAGCCAAATAACTCATAAGGGTAGCTGTCCAAGGGTTGGGCAAGTTTAAAAATCAGGGGCAAAAGGGTCATTTCGGCCTAACTCATTGGTATAAAAATAAACAAAACCCTAAAACCCTAATACACTATTCATTATCTTCCCCACTCAACAGCCGCACTATTCACCCTCCCACATCTCGTCACTGCCACCCGCCCCACCTGCGACCGGCCGACTCCGACGTGGCTAGAGAGACCGGTGGACTGCCGTCGATGAGGAGAGACCCTTCTTCCTCTCTCTCCCTCCTCTCGGCTTCTCTGCTCACACGTCTCTCTCTCTCTCGCTTGACCGCCCTCTTTCCTCTTCTCAGCTGTCTTCTCTCCTAGCTGGACAGCCACCACCATCGCCTCTTACCACGTCACCGGAGCTAGGTGAGTTCTTTGCTTTCTCCCTCTCTCTCTCCTCACTCACGCTCCTTCTCGGTTTTAAGACTCACACTTGTTCTCTCTCGACCCCATGTGTGGCAACCACCTTCTCACGGCGAGCTCGTCACCACCGCCACCTCCTTCGTCGTTGAAGCCATCACGTCCTGCCCTAGGTGAGCTCCTCCTCCTCTCTTGTTTCTCGTCCTCTCAGTCTCACTGGTTTCACGTTGTGGAATGATTTGGGACTGTTTATGTGACGGTTTGTGTCACTGTTTTGGGATGACCGGCACTGGTGCCGGTCGAGGCTGACCGGAAGTCCCCCTCCGGTGACTCTGCTGGCCGGAGGTGACCCCATTGTGTGTGTTATATGTGGGTGCTTTATTTCGTTTTCTTTTTCTTCTTTCTTCTTCATTCTTGCTGTCGAGATGTTTGTTGTGGTGTGTGGAGTATGTGTTGTGTGGGGTGGCTGTTTTAGATGTATGGGGTGTGGTTGTGTAGGTGCACACCCCAGTTGGGGTGTGGGGTACCATTTGGGGCCGTCACAATCAACATGTTACTACAATAGTTTTTCAGTCTCGATTGGTGTTCGGTCTTGGTTATGTCTCGAGAATATGTTGTGTTGAAGTTTGAGGTCATAGGGACATTGGTATGTGTGTGCGGCGTAGTATGTGTACATGTATACTTTACGCCAAGCAATGAGTTGTTGGTATCATAATTTCGCGGCAAATTGCATAATGTGAGTGTTTCTTTCCGTTTCGACCCTACGTTGTGTATAACTTGGTCCATGTGTGTTTGAACGTCGCATGCTAGGGGTTTATGTATTGCAAATGGTTATGACGTCATGGTCACGTCGCCGGTCCTCAAGGCCATAACGTGACCTAATTACTACTGAGCCGAGCCTAAGATGTGTGATTAGGCTTACATACGTTATGGTTTTCAACCTGAGAGAGAGTATTCAATTTTCTATCGATTTGTCGAGTTGTTTGAGTACTTAAAACATTGGGAATACATTAGGGTTTAACCTATGGTTTAGTTAATGACTCGATCCATTAAATAGAGTTTCCAACCTTGTTAGGTAGCGAAAACTTGGAAGTACGCGTTAGGACTTGCGGAAGTGTTGTTATTCACGGGTTACGATAGTTCAGGTAAGTACATATGCCTTAAAAGCTTGTGTATGATTTGTAAGCCAGTAAGAAAATGACATGTGATTCATTATCATTTATTCAGATTTGTTATGCTCTATTATTGGTATTCCATTCCATTCCTTGTTTTGTGTTTCCCGATGTAAGTGTTTCGTCTCAAAAGTACTAGGACCTGCACTAGAGGGATAAAATGCGGGCACTCATGTACAGGAGTGTGACCACCCTTAGTGACCGTGTGACACCGAATACTGGGTGGGTGGGTTTGAGTCCCTCCCATTATAGCTGTGCCTTCGCTTCTGTCGATACCAGGGAAGACCTCGTGAGGTCTTCGCCGTTATGCTATGATTTAGACCACTTATGGGCCTCTTTTGATTCCTTGGAACACACTTGACTTTTGATTGATATCTATTAGTCTGTTTGTCATGCATCTTGTTTATTTAAATTCCTGTCTTTCTATTACCGCATGATATTTATACTGCTTTAATTGTTATATCATGAATTACTGTTATCTTCTTCTGGCATTACATTCGATTTCTTCAGTTGCTCACCGTCTAGTTTGTAACGGTGGATGCAGATAGAGCAGAGTGTAGTAGAGGCAAAGAGCCCTGCTTAGACGACTTTTGTGAGGATTAGCGACTGGACTTGGAAACTATTTAGTAGGTTTTATGTTTTGCTTATTTGTATATTGTTTCATACTTATGTTTTTGAGATTATTGAACTTGGCATTTTTGGTGAGATTGGTATCACGTATATATGCTTATCGAATTGTACATAAATACTCGGGGTTTTCCACATTTATAAAATTCCTATATTTCCCTTGATTGAGTTATTTCCCCTTATGTTTAGTTTATTTACTTTCCGCTGCATAAAATTTGCAATAACTCTTTCATAAATTGTATAATTGAATGATTGGAGGCTGACTAGGTTCGTCAGGTTGCCGAGTGATGACTCGGGGCCTGCACGGGTTTAGGTCGGGCATACCCAACTGCATGGGGAAATTGGGGCCGTCACATGCACCCACCGTCATAAACTAGACGGTGAGTAACTTGAGAGAAATCAAAAGTAATGCCAGAAGAATATAACAGTAATTCATAATTTATAAAGTAAGGCAGTCTAAATATCATGCGGTAATTGAAATACAAGAATTTGAAATAGATTAAGTGCATGATAAACAGACTAATAGATAGCAATTGAAAACATGCGTGCTCTAAGAATTCAAAAGAGACTCATAAGTGGTCTAATCAAAGCATAACGACGAAGACCCTGCGAGGTCTCCCCGGGCATCACCACAAGCGAAGGCACAACCATGATAAGAGGGACATAAGCCCTCCAACCCAGTACTTGGTGTCACACGTTCACTATGGGTGGTCCTACACTTCTGTACAAAAGTGCTCGCATTGCCCCACTATTGTAGGGCCGAGTGCTCTCGACATTACACTTATGCCAAGAAAACACATAACAAGGAATAAAATAGATTGCCAACAATAGACCAACATGCAAAACAAAATAAATGGATAATGAATCACATGATATTTCCTTACTGGCTTACTAACGTACATAAGCTTGTGGCAAATGTACTTACTTGTCTAACGTGACCCGATGACCACTCTCGCAATACTAGCGCGTATTCCTAAGTTCCCGACTACTTGACAAGGTTGAAAAACTCTAATTAATGGGTCTAGTCATTAATTAACCCTAGGTTGAAACCCTAGTGTTTTCCCAACGTTTCAAAGAACTCGAAAACCTCGGTAAATCGATAAAAAAACCGTCTCTCTTTGGATTTGAAACCATACAAATATAGGCCCACACTTTGAGTAATAGGCCCTCAGCTCAGTTGTATGGGGTCACACCATGGAATCAAGGACCAGCAGCGTGACCACGACGTCACAACCATTTAACAATACATAAACCTTTAGTATGCAAAATCCTAATGCATGTGAGTTCAAACACACATGGACCAAGTTATACATAACGTAAGATTGAATCAGAAAGGAAACACTCACACACTATGCCGAAATCACATGAAATCACAATTATGCTTCACGCCTACACGAAACTGAAATAATACTCCATACACTTTACTCCATGTCGCAAATTATGTTCAAACCGACGCCGCGAGGAGACATGCATGAGAACACCACTCCAACATGAATTTGTTCTCACACACGCCATGCACATAACCCATGAAACTTCAACAAAACATATAAACCGAATTGAACAACTCAAGACCGAAAACTCCAAACAATTCGACATCGACATGGAGGTAATCACCAAAATTGAACCATAACCAATACCGCGACTATCATGGTTACTTGTTGGTGATGTCCGACGTCAGGAGGAGCCACCACAGCATGGGAGAGCCAGAGGTACCCACTACAGATCGAGAAACACTTACACAGTTCGGACAATAAGAAAAGAAAAACTCGAACAACATACAAACGAGAATCAATAATAGCACACACTCGCCACCACTGGTTGGACGCTCCAGAGGACTGTTAGACACCAGCAAGAGCATGGTAAGGTCTCCAACAGCCTCCCTGTCATGGCGGTCTGACCAGTAGCGCCGCCTAAGCTCGACAGTTCCGACGAGAGCATAAATGGAGCACAACCTTGATAAAGCAGTCGATACATACAAAACAACGCCTCTACACATATGCAGTGAGGTTGGGGTGCTTCGGGACCGTCAAGACTCCGGTGAGCCACCGTATGTAGTCTCCAACCAGTCCCAATCACGACAGCAACTACCGCATCAACAAGACACAGATAGTGCACAACAACGTGAGAAAAAACCAATGAGAGAGAGAGAGAGATAGAGAAAGAAGGCTCACCTAAACTCTAGCGAACAGAGGAGTCTCTGGCGAGGTCCGACCACCTTTGGACCATTTTTGGGTCGGTGGCTTGCCCACCAAGGAAAGAAGAAAGGAGAGGGAGAGGAGGGAAAAAAGAGAGAATCGGTTAGAGAGAGAGAGGAAAGTGCGTTATGTGGTGGGGTCTCCTTTTATAGAACAAACTTCACCACCAAGCACACACACATCTCGAGGCATATCCTTAGTTCCCCTTAAAGCTGAGTCATCAACCTTATCTCTTCAATTTGTTCCTACAAAGTAACTTGGGTGTTACTTAGTTAAACGGTTCCCTGTGTCCAATAAACGCTCCTCGGTCTGCATTGCCTTGAAATTTCTTTTGTCGCGCGTGTAGTCTCGCCTTGTCTCGCCAAATAATTATTTAAATTATCCTAAAATTTATTTATTTGCATTTTTTTGTGTTTTTACTCCCCTGTTTACTTAGGTGAAGCCTCACTTAGACTAACGGTCGCCCAAATAGCTCGAGACTCGTATTAGACTATAATGCTAATACAAATAACACATAATCATAAAATTACCGCGGTCTTGACTCTTGAAGTCTGAAATATTGTGCAGTATCATATAGCCAGGTCACGGTCCAGACAAGTGCAACACAATTCGAGTTAAATTTTGAGGGTTGTTACAATAGCCTAGTCTGGAAATCCATTAAAAGGTCAAACATATATACAATGATCCAAAAAGCCTCAAAATATATCATATACATGCCATGGTAGCTCACATTGTCCTATCCTACCATAAAACGAATAAATAAACAAACGTATGAGTCTGATGCAATCAATCAGTCACAGAGAATTCTCTAACTTTCCCTTTCCCCTGCTCGTACTGGGGTCTGCACTCAATCATCACAATAAGACATATGACGAGTCCAGAGTGAGTAAACCCAAGGAACTTCACCAAGTAAATACAACAATAAACATACAAGAATTTATAAGACTATTAATTAAACATGCAGAAGAAGGTAAACAAGCAACTGTAAATGATCATCGAGCGTGCCTGGAGCTAAGTAAATAGTAATTTTGGTGTTTTTGTGCTTTAATTTGCGATGTTAATGTGTAATTAGGGTATTGGCATCGCGATGTATGTATTTTATTTTGTTATTGACGTGCGAGACAATGTAGTGTGTATTCACCTCGATTAGCGTGCAGATGCGAGTACCGAGTAGGCAAATGACAATACACTAGGTTGGGTAGTCATATACACATGGAAAATGATAAAATACAATTAATAATTGATAAATAATGCCGTATATGCATTCGTGGCGCGAGAGATGCGAGTGTATATGCGGGAGTCGGGTATCGAAACACCCAAGGGTTTAGTGTTTGTTTGAGCAAAAATAAATCAAGGGAGGTTAGTCACCATTCAAGTCATTAAAATCAGAACTTTTGACTCAATAAGATCCATTGGAAGAGGTCTTGAGATTTGCAAGTGAGGGGCGATGGGTTTCAACCTATAAATATCAATTTTTCAACTATTCTCACCATTTTTTCTCTATCTTCTCTCTCATCCGAAAATACAAGAGAAGAACAAGGTTTTGTGAGCTTGTGGACCACATTTGGAGCATCATATGACAATGGTTCGATAATCCGAGGTTAAAATGTAACAACCCCAAAAAATTTTAACTGACTTGTGTCGCACTGGTCAAAATTGTGACCCGGCTACGTGAATACTGGACAGTATTTCGAACTTTGGGAGTCGACACCGAAGTGATTTTATAATTCTTTGATTGTGTGTATTAGTATTTTAGATTGAGTGAGACTACGACTATGTAAACGGGGGAGTAAAACATACAAATAAATGAATTTTCTAATAAATGTAATTAATTAGTGTTGAGATGTGGCGAGAAAACGGGCGCGGCGAAACAATTTACGGAGAAATACTGATCGAGGAAATGCAAAAAAATTCATGTGGGAGTTGGTTAACTACGCTACATATGGGCTATAGGATAAAAGGATTGTTAAAATGACACAGCCCAATAGTGAGGAGCCATGAGATTGACCTCGAGATGCGCGTGTGATAAGATGAAAGGCCATGCAAGTGACAACACACACCTACTTTAAGTTGTAATAAAGAAAAAAATAAAAATAAAAAGACCCATAAGGGCAATTGTTATGAAATGGATATGAAATAAGAGGAAGGGCAAACTGGTCATTTGACCTTTATGTTAAAAATATAAACAAAGCCCTACAACTTTACTGTTCACTCTCATTTGTATTCTCTCACCGAATTCACTCCTCCTCTCCCTTTTCTCGTCGACCTCTTGGCAAGCTCCACCGGCCCTCAGCGGCCCAGAGGTGGTCGGACTCCCATCGGAGAAGCTTCAGGTCTCTCTCTCTCTCTCTCTCTCCTCTCGCTCTTTCTCTCCGATCTGCTTGTTCTGAGCTGCTGTCCGCCACTTTGGCCGTCTTTGTGATGGGTGGCGATGACCGAGACCGATCGGAGGTCACGCCCAGTGGCTCACCGTGAGCCTCGACGGTCTCGGAGCACCCCAATTCACAAAGCATTAGTTGTTGTGGTGACTGGTTTACCCTCGTCATCACCTATATGCCCTGTTTTGTACACTCCACTTCTAACCAAACCGTTTTGGCGAGAGGCGTCATGGCTGATGACCGCCGAAGCCTGGGGTACCGTTGGGGGTTTCATCATGATCAAGTTGATGTCTCCCAACCTCCAGAGGGTCTATAACAGTAGTAACAAGTGTGTAATGTCGTTGAGATTTTTTTTATTTCATTTATGCCTACCCTTGCGGCCCTCGCCAGAACTGCCGTGATTGGGGCGTTGCTGGTCAGACCGGCAAACGTGGGGGTTGTCGGGGACCTCTCCATGACCTCGATGATGCCTCGCTGTTCTTGTTGTGATCGATTTGGTCGTGTTGGAACTGTTTTAGTGTCTTGAACCTAGATGATGTTGTTGTCGTGTTGTGTGTGACTGTTTTGAACCCTCATCGAAAACTGCCTCTAGGGGCGGCGCCGCCACTGGACCACCAGGACTGGAGGTTGTCGAGGACCCCACTAAGCCTTGGCTTGGGTCCCACAGCCCTCCGGAGTGGTCAACAACAGTGAGGTGAGCACAAACTTTTGGTATTTCATGTTATGTTCATTTCATGGGGGTTATGCTCCTCCTCGCCGAAATCCGTTGCCATGGGCGACGCCACCGCTGTGCCACCATGATTGGGGATGTCGAGTACCAAGCTAAGTCTATGCTTGTGTCTCACAACTCTCGGAGTGGCCTAAAACAGCGGCATTATTGATATACTATGCCATTTATGTAATGTTATGCGTGTTGTAACCTTCTCGTCGGAAAACCACTCGTTGTGGCGGTACTGTCATCGACGCGATGACATGGGGAACTGTCGGAGACCTTACCATGCCCGTGATGGAGTCTCATAGCCCGGGAGCGTCCATATCAATGATGATGAGTCGTAATGGCGGAGATATGCGTGAGTTGTTTATATTGCGTCGAGTAGTTGTCAACGCGACGTAGGGCGTGCACACGGCCTTTCCATGCTGTGTTGACACTCTACGAATGTTGGACCACACCCCGAGTTCCTTACTCGTCGGTGTATGGTCATGTTAAGTTTAGTATTGAGTCGTAATTGTTGGACGACATCAAAGTTGTGGTTCCATGTCGATGAATGGTTATAACGTCATGGACACACCGCCGGTCCTCGAGACTATGGTGTGATTTCACATACGACTGAGCCGAGCCTAAGACCTTTAATTAGGCTTACATAAGTGTAGTTATAATACCCAAAAGATTCATTGTGTTTCGTTGTATTTTTGGTTTGATTTACCGATTGAGTTAACGAAGTGTTCGAGTCATTAAAACACTGAGAAAATACTAGGGTACCAACCTAGGGTTTAGTTAATGATTCGACCCATTAATTAGAGTTTCCAACCTTGTCAGGTAGCGGGAAACTCGGGGATACTTACTAGGAACGCGAGAGTGTTGTTACACGGGTTGCGATTAGTTCAGGTAAGTACACTTGTCTCAAAAACTTGTGTACGTTAGTAAGCTAGTTAAGAAAATATCATGTGATTCATCTTCATTCCATTGTGTTTGCTATTACCTATTTGTTGGCATTCCATTCCATATTCCTTGTATGTGTGTTCTTGGCATAAGTGTGTGTCTCGAAGGTACATGCGGCCTACACTAGAAGGGATAAAACGCGGCACTCGTGCGCACGAGTGTTTGACCACCCCTAGTGATTGTGTGATACCATGTACTTGGATTGTTGTGGATTGTTGTGGATATTGTTGTGGTATTGTTGTGGATTTTAGACCACTTATGGCCTCTCTTGACTCGTAGAACACGCATGTTTCGATTGTTAATGTTTCCAGTCTACCTATCATGCACCTTGTTTATTTAACTTACTGTCTTCCAATTCCTGCATGATATTTAGACTGTCTTGATTGATAATTCATGAATTACTGTTATATTCTTCTGGCATTACTTTCAATTTCTCTCAGTTGCTCACCGTCTAGCTTGTGACGGTGGATGCAGATATAGCGGAGTGCAGTAGAGGCAAAGAGCCTTGCTTAGGCGACTTTTGTGAGGATTAGCGGCTGGACTTGAGGAACCCTAGAGTAGGTTATATGTTTTTGCTCATTTGTATATTGCTTTATATATGTATGTTTTTGGTTTATAGAACTTGGCATTATTATTGAGATTAGTATCATGTATATTGATTTATCGAATTGTACATGAATACCGGGGTTTTCCACAATTATAGAATTTCTAATTTCCCTTTGATTGAGTTATTTCCCCTTGTTATTTACTGTTTAGTCTTCCGCTGTGTATTATTGCAATAACTCTTTCATAAACTGCTAAATTGAGTAAATATGAGGCTGACTAGGCTCGTCAGGTTGCCGAGTGATAACTCGGAACTTGAACGGGTCTAGACCGGGCGTACCCAATTGCATGGGGAAATTGGGGCCGTCACATAAAATCTTGTTCTCCATCTCGGTATCTACGTTTCAGGTGTGTTTTTACAGGTTTTTACATAGGTTTCGGGGATTTGATTTCGAGCACACTAGCTGTGGAGGTGTTGCTATGGATGTTGTGGTGGTAATGAAATATTTGTGGATGTTTTGTTGGAGTGGTTGTTGTTGTTGTTATGGTTTTTGTAAATAAAATAAGGTTTTTGGTCGGATTTGCCAGGGTTTTAATTTCAGACGATTTCCATCAAAGGTTTATGGTTGTAGATGAATTCTATATGTTTGTATGCGATGTTGGGACAGTTTTGGACTACGGCGATGAGCTGAGGGGGACTCGAAAACCCCTTTTGGGCGTCACTGGTTCAGACGCCGCCAGGGGCGCCGTGGGAAGGAAACTCCCATGGCATCACCTGTGGCATCCAAACCAGAGAAGAAACTCCCACCCACGTTTTATTTCATACGTGGGAGGTTTATTCTTGGTGGCGTGTGTTGGAAAATGTGCCCTAGGTCAATCCATTAACAGTCTTTATGAATATATTTTAGTTAATAAAATAGAGGATTTCATTTGCTGTTTATTATAATTGATTTGCATGTTTACATTATAATAAGATCCATGGGTATTTATAGAAATATCCTAAATGTCCCTAGTCGATTATTATACTGGGAACTATAATGAATTAAGACTAGTGTGAGTCTTGATTGATGATCATACGATGATCATACGTATAGGAATACGAATCAAGATCATGAGTACTTGTTAGGGAACAAAGTACTGGACCGACCCGTTATGAGAACATCACATGGATTAAGTCATAGTTGTTTCTCATGATAGGTATATTTTTCAGTTCTCTGACTTGAGATTACCAGAGACTTCAACATTAGGAATACATTGATTTGACGCAATCAAACGTTGTCTTTAACCGGATGATTATAAAGGTTGTGATTGGTTACTGTGTGAATAATGTGGTGAAGTTGTGTAATCGAGATAGAATTTGTCCCTCTCATATAAAGAGAGATATCCAAAGTGGATCCTCGATGTGTTAGATCGTTAAAAGGCCTAGTCTAAGTGAATTGATATTGATCAATGTCACTTAGATGTTTTCAGTCTACTTAGAAATCGAGACTAGTACGATTGAACATGTTGGATGACAATTCCATGCCTTATGTTTGATCAAAAGGATATCGTGTGACAAAAGGATGTTATATACACTATTGATTAGGTTATATCGATTTGATATTCGTACAACTTGGGTAGTCATAATGTCTTGCTAGAGGCCACTTATGACTTGTATACCAAAATGTGTTTTGGTACACTGCCAACGTTGTATGAGCCTATTGGGTCGCACACCGAGAATGGCTTTGCGAGATTTTAAGATAGTTCAGAAAAATGAATTTTATATGATAAAATTCATGACAGAAACGTCCTTGTAGTGTATTACACTTATACTTCTTTAAGTAGGGGTATATGTGTAATTTACTTAACCGTCTATATAGGAGGGTTGTATAAATAGACGCTTTGAGTCAGAATACAAGTACAAAAGATTTTAAAAGGGCCGAAAATCTATTTTCGTTTTAAGAAACAACTTAGAGTTTTTGGTATCCTCTGGATCGTTTTGGAGAGAAACAAAAGGTTTGGAATTCTCTCGAAGCTAGCACTTTGAATCTCGGCGCCGTTCGTGTGTGGACAGCTAGTAGAGGGCGTTCGTCATTGGCAGCGCCTTAGAGATCGATTAACCTTCAGAAAGGTATTGCGACTGAGGTATGATTAAGTTTTCATAGTTTAAAACATGTTTTAATGGAATCAGATTCGGATCCTGTTTTTGGGGTTTTTCTCAAAATTGTTTTGTAATCTCTGCTGCGCATGAACCCCAAAACCCAACAGCGTGGGCCACGACGTCCAGCACGCCGTAAGCCCATTGTTCATGGCGGCGCCACCAGCGGCGTCTGGGACAGAAAATTTAATAAAAATCTAAAAATAAATTTTCTGAAGTGGGTTTTTAATTGGGTTTTATTGAGGATTATAATCAATTTAATGGGGATCTAAATTGATCAAAAAGGGAGTCCAATTAGGATTTCAAATTTGGAAAATTTACAGATAATTTTAGTTATCAGACTGTGGATTGATTGACTAGGGATTTGGCACGCATAATGGGCGTGAATTGGATGGCAATTGGGATTAATTGAAATGCAGTTTGAGGTGTGTAGTATCCAAACTGAAATTACTTGAGTATTTACTTACTTTGATTTTTGAATTCAGTTTATGTCTTTCAATATTCTATTCTTTTTTGTGGTTTATATGGACGGACGTTAAGGTTCTCCCTCCGTACCATTTCCGTATGTATGCCCATTAGGCCATATCATGTGTATTAGTGATACACGTGTGGGTGCGTCGTTGGTACTACACCGACCACATAGCTGATCCAGATACTGGCCCTGCTTGAATGGGACTCGCCGACAGTATTCTGTGGAAGAGTCCGAATTATGGTGCTAGTCTGGCCCAGGCTCTAGGAACACACTTTGAGCTTTCACTATTATCTATCCATGCGATGATCACAGTTGTCTGTATTTATTTTCGCATGTTTATTTAATAGCTTTATTTAAATTCTAGTATTTACTTTCAGTATTGCTTACTTAATTTCCTTGGGAATACTCACTCTGGACTCGTCATCTGCATTTTGTGATGCTTTGAGTGCATATCCTAGTACGAGTCGAGGCAAGGGAAAGCTACCAGAGTATCGGTTATTCAAAGACATATATCCCGACTTGTATGTTTGTATCATATATATTTTGGTTTCATTTTGGGAACTTGGGAATTATGAGACATTTTAAAACCCTGTATATATTTGATATTTTATGATATATGAGGCACATTTTCTTGATATATAATGGTTTAATGGGTTTTCCACACTAGGTTTATGGTTTATATCACATGATTCGATATTTATTAACTGATGTTAATATAATTTTAAGACTTCCGCTGATATTTTAAGGTTTTGGAGATAATTAATAGATAACATGAGTATATTAATAATTTGAACAATAACTTGTGGCATTTGGTGGTCAATAACGATTAAATTGTGGATATTATTCAATGTGAGGCACAGTTGGTGCTGGTAAGCCAAACTGTGGGCCCGCATTAGCCTCCATGGCAGTCTATTAGAAAATGGGTCGTAACACATCTGCTCCTCCACTTGTTCAGTTATTTGCTCCTGTACTTGCTCATCCATGTGGTCATATTCTGCTCATGTATTTACTTATCGGTGTGACTATGACTTGTAGTTCCATGGAATGAGTCGTAATCAATATAATAACCCATCCATGTAATGTTTCCTGTAATGCAATCAACGTAATGAAATTAATTAAAAACAATACAAAAATGTAGTGAATTGGCATAGAAATGAAATTAAAACGGGCTTACACCATGATCATAAACATCCTTAACCTCATCATAACAGTGTACACCCTGTTCATATCCATCAATTCCATCTTCCTAGCCTTCTGCATCATCCATTTCTTCCTCATTAGCAGCTTCTTACTTTGCCCCCTCTTCATCATCAACACCTTATACCTCATATTCACTGCCTTCATCATCACTCTCTTCCTCATCTTCTTCTTCCTCATCCATTTTCCCCTCAATCGATTCCTCTTGTCTATAACCAACTTCTATATTAGTTTTACCTCTATCATTTGTTCCTCATTCTGTTCTTCATCAGCTTGAGATTCTCCTTCTTCCATTGTCTGGTCAACCTCATGACTATCATCAAACAAAACATCCTCACCAACCTTATATTCTTCCTTATCAACTGACCCATACCTCTTAGCCTCTTTTCGGGTAGTGGATGCTATGATTGTCCTCTTCTTCTTTCCATTACCCTTGGTAGTCCATGATCTTGATTAGTATACCCACTTCCCATTGATTCTTTGGTAATGCATTTACCTAAGGTTACTCTCCCTAATTACATCGTTTCTATCATCTAACACATTCCTAATTTCCTCTTATGTTGGAGATGGCACACCAGCCTTAACAAACAATTTTTATAGATGGTTTCCATATGCTAGCCCCCTCGATGCATCTATGGTATTCTTGTACATGAGGTTCACAATGATGTGGGCTAGATCAACACACACTCCATTCATCACTGCCCAAACTAGGAAAATGTTGAAATGGCTTAAACATGTCTTACTATCAATTCTAGGACAAAGTATGTATAACTATCAATTCTAGGACAAAGTATGTATGCAACTTGTCGATGCACAAGACAGGCCTCCACACATAGCTCCCCAAATGATGGTTTGTTGCTAGCAGAGTCCATGCCTCCATAAAGCTGTCTCATGGCCTTTTGTGGATCATAAGACTTTACAATTTTAATAAAATCACACGAATCATCCACCCAGTATTTACCAATAGGTAAGTTAAACAGTTCCCTAATGATATTCACGTCTACTTGTATACTACATGAATATACATAGCTTTCAAGTGATGTGCGTTCATCATTGGTTGGATGCTAGTGTGCATAAAAAAAGAGGTGTAGTCCTCGTGAATTGGCATTTTAGTACTCACAAATCAAACTATCCAACTTTCTCAAACATAGCCTTAACATTGATATCAACCTTATCAAGGTAATCAAAATCTGACCGATGCGTTATTAGTGATTCTCTTTCCAAGAAAGTTGCTTCTTGGATTTTGATTTTTTTGTGATGTCCATTATATTTTTCTGCATGCACATGCTCTCTGCAGTATCTCTGCCATCGTCAATAGTGAACGAGTTTTCGTAAGTACTCTTTGGTAGCTTTGAGGCACGATGAGTATTCAACCTTGCACTTTTACGAGTGGGGGCAGATGTTATCTCAATCTTAGTGGTTAATTGACTACTAAATTGTGTAGATTTCTTCTTTTCCTTTCCCTTCCCATTCCGCTTCCCCTTCCCCTTCGTGTTGATCCCTGCATTCGTTCTGTCAGCAGAGTCAGCTTTGGCTATGGGTTTGGGTACTGTGACAAGGGCAAAGGTTTTGGGTACTGTCACAACAGGAGCAGGAGGTTTGGGTGTAGCAAGGGCGACAGGAGCATGAGGTTTTGGTGCAGAAAGGGTAGCAGGAGCAGGAGATTTCGATGCATTAGGTTTGACCTTAGAAAACTGAGGCTTTACTTTTGCCAACTGAGAAGAAGTAGGGTTGTGGCTGTTTCAACTACCTTTGGTTGTTTCAGTGCTACCTGAAGACTTTGCAGAGGGTGCCTTGGAGATAAGATGTGTACTTTGGACTGTTCTTTTCGAATATTTTGTCGCCCCTATCATCTTTGCTGGAGAGGCAACGAAGGAGGAAAGGTTTTGGGTTGAAGGCAAAAATGAGAGGAGCAGAGGGTTTAGGGTTTTAGTCAGCACTATACAGAAGAGGAAGAGGAAAGGACGACATGTGGTTGGGATGGGCCAGTTTGGGGGGTTTTGGGTAGGGCAAAATTGAAATTGGCATCCAAAATTGAATCTCTCGCTCAATAAAATTGAGAAAAAATTCTTTTTGAAGCACAACCACTCTCGCCTGATGCACGTCGACAAGTCGTACGCGCTACTAGCGATCTGCCACATGTGCAGTCTTGGCCAAAACGACGTTTATTTGAACAAAAAAAATTGTAAAACACTTAAAACTCGGTCAACACCAGCTTATGGGACCCGGTCAGGACACGTCAACAGGTGCGCTGACCAGGTGTTTAGGGTTTAAGGTTTAGGGTTATACTAGGCAAGAAAAAAAAATGGGAAATGCTAGAACGCACACCTCTAAGGCACACCCTCATCCAACCATGTTTGAATTTCGAGATGTGTAAGCTCACATTGCGAGGTGGACACGGACGATTGGATAAGGGGCGTGCTTTATGGGTGGTGCCTTCTAGGGGTGTCACGTAGCAAAGTAAAAAAAAAGTAGTATAGACGTGGTTATCAAAGAAAATATGCATTGATAAGTCACTCTTTTTTGCAATAAAGTAGTGTTTTGATGGAAACCCTCGTCATTATAGCTAGGTTACCTAAGATATGTGAGTAAACATATTTAACATATTTTAAAGGAACATCTGGCATATTTTGGAAAGTAAAAGTAAACAACTAAAATTGAGAAAAGAACTGAACGATAACATGATTTGAGACTATCCGAAATTAATGAAAAAGACAAAAATTGTTTCCAACCATATAATTCAAATAAATAGGCATAACATCGTGACGACATGTAAATTATCATTAACTTGCAATGAGCAAAATTTAAAAGTTTATAATACATATATAGGTGTTTCTATCATGGTGATTTAAAAATATAACCATCCATAGTGATTTAATATGTTGACCATTGAATTTATATCTAATGAACACTATTTCTTCTTGAAACTTGTGCATGCATTTAAGTGTCATTAATGTACATTTCATAACAATAATTGGAGACAATATTCCTTCTTGAAATTTGTGCATACATTTAAGTGTCATTAATGTATCTTTCATAACAATCATTAACATATTAAAACATCAATAAACCTAAAAAAAAGTCTTAGTAGGACAAAAGGGAGAAGGGTAGGCATGATTTGGTAGAAATTAAGGAGGTTGTATCTTACCATGTTTATCGATTAATTTCAAATCTCGTGTTTGTAGGTTAAAACAAAAAATTCGGCGGAATTTAAAAGTCACACTATTCGGGGTGTCCAGAACTTGGAGAAGAGATCATATTTAGTGGGTCTCCATGTTCATCGGTGATCACAATTCTATCTTTAGACAAGTCACACTATTTTTGCAATAGATCAGTAGTAGAGTTTTTGATGGAAACCCTCGTCCTCTTGCAATGAAATTCAATCCAAGTACGAGATGTAAGTGTACATATTTTAAAGGAACATCTAGCATGTTGGAATTTAAAAGTACAACAAAACAAAAATTGATAAAAAGAACTGAACAATGACATGCTTTGAGACTATCCGGCATTAATGGAAAAGGCAATGAAATTGTTTTGTATAAATCAAATAAATAGGCACAACCTCGTTACTACATGTAAATCATCACTAACCCGTAATGAGCTAAACTTAAACCATCATAATATGTATAATGGATTCAGTAAACCTAAAGAAAAAAATCTAATTAGGGCAAGGGAGAAGGGTGGGCATGATCTGGCAGAAAGGAGGACGTATCTTACCATGTTCATCGATTAATTTCAACTCCCGAGTTCGTAGGTTGAAGCATAAAATTCGACGGAATTTTTTTGATGTGTGTGTTGAAAGATTAAAAAAAAACCACACGACCTCCCCACCAGAGTAAGGCAGGGGCTTAACGACGTGGAAATGTGCCAAAACTTTTGCAACATCCTTTTTTGCAACGCGATCGAAATGTGCCAAAACTTTTGCGACTTTCCGTTTTATAACTTTGTTTTGCTTCTTTATTTCTTCTTGCTTTCGTGTGTATAGTTTGCAAAATCTCAACATCACATTCCAATTCTCTTCGATAATTCCCTGCAAGCTCACAACGTGCTTCTTCACCCACTCTAATTCATTATTTTCGTCTCTTAACAACCATATCTCTAAATCCACTTGTATTGTCACCCTACTATAACTCAACTGGCCTTCACAAACTCCAATCTCTGTGAAAGCTTTGTCTTTGTATTGAGGAACAAAGTTGTCATGATGATCGGGACAACTAACAGTACCTGCGGCGTCTTTTCCTATATCAAACCATAATATGTGCTCGGTAAGAGACCAAAACACCTTTTTCCCTCCCGTGTAGACAGCAGTTGGATAATTTCTAAAAGTAAGGCCGGAAAACTTCAAAGTATTTTCCGAGACCCGCCATGCCCCCGTCTTTGATGAGTATACTTTGAACCGTAAGATCTTGTAGCCAGCATTCACGCCACCGCCGCCCCAATGTGAAGTTGAAATAGGGTGGACGAGGGTGAAGCCAGAGTTGGGATTGGATGGATCACAAGCTTAAGGCAAGTACAACATTTTCTCTTGGATCGGGGTTGGGGACATGGACTGTATGTTTTGTAATAGGGTTGCAAATAAAAATCTGTGTATGCTTACGACGCACACCGTAAATAAGTCCATTGGTAGAACCCACTACCATGTCCTCCTGGTGTATGAGTAATGAAGCATATGAAGGGCGTTTAATGAATGATGGTGATCTGGACCATCTGAACTGAGAGTCCTTGGAGAAGAAACACTCAGTTTTGACAGAGAAGAAGGTGGAGGTGGTTCTGTGGGGGCCCTTCTCGTAGTGTTGGACATGGAAGACATGGTCGCGGGAGAGAAAATCGCGCCATTTTTTGCACACCGATTTGAATCTAAAGATGGAGTTGACGGGCAAGCGAGGAAGAATCTCTTCAAATATGATATCTTCTCCAAGTTCTGCAGGACACCCAATAAGAGTTTTTCTCTTTTTCTTGCTTATTAGTTGTTGATCAGAACACCCAACAAGAGCTTTTCTCTTCTTCATAATTTTTTTCTTCATTGTCTTGGCACTATTGCTTCCAAATCGACTGGAGGAACAGAAGCACCGCAAACCCACGAGCCCTTTATAATAATCCTAGATATTAGGGCGTGGAGTTGTGGTAGGAAACTAGGACTAGGAGATCTGCACAATTTCAATACCCTGGGCTTTGGCCCAAGAAGAATGCCCGAAAACCTGTCCGTTACTTGCGATACCGAAACACTGCCAAGTTAGAAATCCGGTTCTTTTACTAAACAAAAAAAAAAAAAAAAAAAAAAAATCCGGTTCTTTCCCTCAACCAAAAACAAAAAACCCAGTTCACCGTGACTCGAGTTTGAGTCTTGAGAATGCAAACATCTATGTTGAGAGCTCCTCCCAACTATATGGTATGTAATTCGGGGGAATCTGAAGTAATCGGATAGTTTAGATATCGAGTGGTTCAGACTAAGAAAATAACTACTCAGTTTAAGAAGACGTCTCGAGTTTGAGACTTTACCAATGCAAAACCCACGGTTGAGAGAGCTCTACCCTTTAATGGACCAACCCAGCTCGAGCTCAGAGCAGTTGATTAAGTCCGATACTAGGTGGTCTCGACAAAAAAATATAGAAAATCCTGTTCGGGAACGGCACGTGACTGGCACGCAAGGGTCTCCACTCTACAAATTCCCAAAAAGTTGGCGCCAAAGCTTGGCTTTCCCTCCTCTTCAGTTCTACAATTCGACTCATCTCTCTCTCAGACTTTCCATTTCTCTGGTTTTGGTTCAGCGATGCAGCAGCAGCAACGCCAGAGGACGATCCACTCGTTTTTCCGGAAATCCTCGCCGGAGAACGGCAACAACTCCGGCGTCTCTGCGTCCAACTCAGAGAACAGGCTCAAAGGCCGGGATCTCGCGCGATTTGCGGTGAAGCAGGAGCGTATTGATGCAGAAGAGGCTAGGGTTCCGCTGGCCGGAGACCGTCCAGCAGAAGATGTCTTCGGGACGGATACGCCGCCGGAGAAGCTGCCGAGGAAGGTTTTGCCGGAGAAGAGTTCGGAGAGCGGCGCCGATGGCCGATCTTCGCTGTTCTCGAGCATAATGCACAAGTTCTGCAAGAATGAGAAGTCTGCGGAGTCGGATGAGCGGTTAGATTTTGAAATTTTGGTTACTTGTTCTCTGATGTTGGATTTCGTGGTTTTAGGGTTTCGTAGTGGTGTTATAAATTCTCTGCGAAAAAATGTTCATTTTTGTGATTCTGTGTTTTAGGTGTAGTACTAATTGTACAAGTGAAGTAATGAACTTGCTTAGTCAGTGTCGATCTAGTGGCGATAGATCTTCAAACTATTAGTTGATAACGTACATATATGACTGTTTGTCTGAGCAGCGCAATAAACTACATTTCGCATTTTTGTTAAATAAATGTGTATTTTTTTTCTCTTATAGTTGTTTTGGACGATTTGTAGGAGGAATGAAGAAGACAGTGTGGCAAAAGATCGGCCGGCATCATGTGAAATTGGTGCAATTCAGGGCTTAACTGACCAGCAAAATCTTTCTCGGTGTTTCCATAAGGATGAGGTTACCGAAGTTAGTAATTATGTTGACAAAGTCTCTTCACAGCTTGAAACTTGTGATGATAGTTTAGGGCCGGAAACACCAGCTATGCAATCTCTTGGTTCTCGTTTGAAGAGAATTCAAGATGAAGGTGTTATCAATGGTGACAAGACTGCTTCTAACTTACTGAATTCTAGCAAAAGAATGAAGCTACTTCAAGAGCTTGATTTTGAGAACGGCAAAGACATGGATGTGTCTGAAAAAGTTTCTAGCAAGTTTGATTGGTTAAACCCTTCCTCTATAAAGGATAAAAATGGGAATAGGCCATGTGACGTGCTCTATGATAAGAGGACTTTGTACATTCCGCCCGTGGTCTTAGGGAAAATGTCGGCATCTCAGAAGCAATATTGGACCGTGAAATGCCAGTACATGGATGTCCTGCTCTTCTTTAAAGTGGTCAGTTATAATCATGGGTCTGGATGCCTATATGTGATCTGATTGTTGTGTATTGATTTTTTTATAGGTCAATCTTGCTTTGCTTTTGCTTTTGCTTTGGATCTCTCATATCTGGATTTCATAGCTACTGCCACAACAATTTCAATTGAATAATTACTCTAGCTCTTGTTTTATATCTGGGTTACTGTTGGTTTATAGTTCAACATCCCTTTATGGTCTGGAGGGTAACTAACTATTGGCCTAATGAAACTCATGCTGGAGGATTTCAAACTGCTCTTTTTTACTGGTTTGAGGCTTGAGGCTTGAGTACTACATGGATGGATGGCTGGAACATGCAGTAACTAATGTTCACTTGCATTTTTCTTTTCTATTAATATATTTAGATAAAGCAAATTGGTCAGGGTACAAAATCTTTATGCAAGTTGTGTAAGGGTGGCGTTTTAAAGTAGAATAGCTGAAATGTCCCTTTCTTTAGGATTTATAGGCCTTAGATCGCCTTTGTTTGAGGCTTCTTCCATATCTAATGCTTAAGTTTTTCAATATATATAAATGTTACTGAATGGCTTCTTTATTTGTTTTATTTTTTTTGGCTTATCCAAAAATGTTCTTAATCGCGTAATTAAACCTTCATGTTTGCAAGTGTCTTGGCTGCGTGACTCTTGATGGAGGCTATGACCTTGCTTTCAACTTGGTCCAAGCGAGTTTAAAAGATATTGGTATGGCAAGTATAAACAACCTCAACCCCCACTATTGCCCATCTACCTTTTTTTGCTCCCATTAAACTTTCCTTTTCTTGAGGCTGATCATCAAATGCTCGGAAGCACATTTGTTTGACAATGTGTTGATGAAATTTTGTATGCTTCATGTTTGATTTATTTTTTTTTTAAAATTATTCTATAGATTTCAAATTTCCATTGTTTGTTTCAAAGTTCAAACTATAATGTGCAAAAAAGAGCACGTGTTTTATGCATAGTCAATTATTTTATAATAGTAGAAGCCTGATATGATCTTCGGATCTTGTGTAGGAAACCTGCACAAAATCTTAACCAGACTCCAAAATCTTTGTTGATGAAGATGGATCGCGACCCAATGCTCACAATAGAACAAAGAACCTTGGTATAAAAAAATGGACTGCAACCCCAATACTCACAAGTTGTTGTATGGAAGCTTGGTATGATAAAGACCTCAACCCCTTGAACACGTAATGGCTCAAGAAACCTTGGTATCACCTCAACTCCTTCAAAACAATGCCCTAAGAAACCTTGGTGTAAACAAGAACGCCACAAGCAACGCTTGATAAGTTCAACACATTTCACAAAGTGCAAACTCTCAAAAGAGAGGAAACTTTAATTCATAAACTTCATATCATATTCATTGCTAGAAAGGCCTTTATATAGGCTACATAAAATTCATAAATAGAAAGTAATATAGAAATAGAAAATCGTAATCTAGGACAAACTTCTAAGTAACAAAACAATTCGTAAAATAGAAACTAATACATAAAGAAATAGAAATTGACTTAAACTAAAGTTTCTAACTCTATAACCTTCCTAATTTCTGAAAATAGAAACTAGAAAACAAAAAGAAACTCCTAATTATTGTCCTTATTTAATGAAACAAAATTGGACATTAAGTAACTACTTAAAAGTAGAAACTCGTATGAAAATAATAATTTTCTATTTCATGACCTTTGAACTTCCATTTATGGATCGTATCAAAGCCTCTCCAAATGAGAGGCAAATCTCCATGTTTGTGTTTGTTGGGGCATAGACGAAATCTTGTTCATGTTAAAGAGCACGATAAATCACTTTAGATTCCCCACATCGATCTTTTATCAGTGAATAATGTGCACAATGACACATTAATTATACATATAAAACACATTGATTTGAAATTTATATGATCCAGTTAAACCTTATGTTGAATAATGAAGAAATTGTCAGAAATGTCCACTTTCGCATCTCCTTTAATCAATAGCTTGTTATCTTTAGAGCTGAATAACTTGATAGCTTGAAATCATTTCTCATTGTCATGTGAGCTTTCACTCACAGTTTGAAACTCTTTCTTTTGAAAGGATTCCATGAATTTGTGGGACACATGCTACAGTGCTTCTCTGCATGACCTACTATTGTTTTTCTGCAACAGATTTTGGAAAAAGTAATAATGTAATGTGGTTAGATTATTGTTAGCGGTTATGCTTTTGTTGTCATGTAATCCTTTCTTCAGTGTTGACCCTTAGCTATTCTATTTGTGGTGTTAGGCATGCTACTATTTTAATTGATGTGCCACTAGAGTTTGACCTCAACTTCTTTTCACTATTTTGCGTGCCTTGTATTCACTATTCAGATCCTTGTGCATGAAGCCTGCTAATAACTTCATTAATGTGGCCAATGATCATGTTGGTCTTCTTATTATGCATTCTATTATCTGTATGTTCCTGGTATTTTGCTGCAGTGATTGTATATCTTCAGTTACTTGCAACCTCTCTTTGGGAATATAAATTTTCTCTAATGCCATTTTTCCCTGTGAAAAATTAGGGTAAATTTTATGAACTCTATGAGCTAGATGCTGAAATTGCTCATAAAGAGCTTGATTGGAAAATGACATTTAGCGGTGTCGGAAAGTGTAGACAGGTAGGAGCAGCTATAAGTCAGTATCTGTATTTATTTTCTATCTTTGGCTGTTTATAAACATATACAGATTCTCTTTTTTCTTTTTGTTTTCAGGTTGGTATTTCTGAGAGTGGTATTGATGATGCTGTTCAAAAGCTAATCTCTCGTGGGTAAGGAAAAATAATCTTGACTTACTACAAGTTTTATAGTCAATCTTTATAGATACATACAAAATTCATGACCTCGAGAAGGCTGAAAACATTTGTTTATGTATGTTTCTGATTGGGGTTTTAACGTGAGTGTATGAAATTTGAAATTGAATCATTATTCAAGTTTTTTTTAGCTTATTGAGTGTTTCTCCTGTGACTCAAGTATCAAATTAGACATTTTGTGTGTGTTTTGTCTGCTATAAAATATCTTGAATATGATTTTGGTTTTTTATCAGTCATTGGAAAATAGGTAATTCTAGAAAGCGTAACTGTCAATATTGCTGAAATCTACCGATCTTGCTTAGGGTATTGTTAATTATATTTCACTTTAACTGTTATTTAAGGTATAAAGTTGGGCGGATAGAGCAGCTAGAGACATCTGATCAAGCCAAAATGAGAGGAGGGGCTTCGGTAAGTAATTCACTTCATGGTAGCCAAATTTCTTATTTTATTATATTTTGTTAAATATAGTATTTTACTTACTATTTCTCTTGGCCTCGGTTGTTGTTTATATTTTGCTTTTTCTGCCAAAATGATAATGAGGCTTTCAGGCTTTGATGTCTGAAATGGGAAATAATAGAATGAAAAAAAGATGAAAAGAAATGAGAATAAGTAAGAAACATAAAGAAGAAAGCCAGAAGTGGTGACAATGCGTGCTCCAATTTTAGTACTGTCACACTCTCATTTTTTATATAATGTTATTACTATGCTTTTCAAAAAGGCCTAAGGGCTTTTCTCGTAAATCAATATACTTTTTACACCATACCATGCATTGACATTTGATTGTTAGTATTTGAATTATATATCTACTTTTCTCTTTGCACTTGTTGGAAATATTATCTGTTTAGGTTCTTATCCTGCGTCTCTCTAGAATTCCGTCATTTTATGAGATTTTTGTTCTTCTGATAAGAATTTCTCTCTAACCATTTCTTTTCTTATAACAATATCAGGTGATTCAAAGAAAGTTGGTTCAAGTAATCACACCGTCTACTGTGACGGAAGGAAGTATTGGGCCTGAAGCTATTAACCTTCTTTCTATAAAAGAGATATGTAAGGTTAGCTCTCTCAGTCTTTGCATGTGGAGCAGTTGATATAATTAATTTTGGTTTCATCTCTCAATTATAGTTTGTGAGTTGTTTACTGTTCTCTTATTTCTCTTTATAGTCTACAGTTTTTTGAATGATTTGATGATTTGTCTAGGTCATGCTCACTCTGGTTTTACGCACTCAGGACATAATTAGGTTTTCCCAGAAGTATTGCTGCTTATGGTTTAGCCTTTTAGGTGCATCATTTTTATTACCAAATCAAATAGAGATTGAATGCTTTCCCACCTTTTTGATTAATTTATATTTGCTGGTTGGGTCTAATACTCCAATAAATTATTGGACTGTCTGAATGTAGATGATAGCAATTTAATTTTTTATTCTCGTACTTTAATGGGTAATATCTGATATTTGTATGTTATGAGAAACTTTGTTTTCGTGTTTGTATTTTCTAGTACTTGTTACTCGGATCAATTTGTTTTTTCTTTTTCAGAGTTTCTGAGTTCAAGTGTAAACATTAAATCTCTTCCTGTATACTCTAGGAATCAATGGATAATCATAAAGAGAACCAAATTGGAATGCCTGGAACCACTTATGCAATTAATGCAAGTGCAGCACCACAAGACCTTGCTAATACACAAATTGTTGCATTGGGTAAAGGAAAACCTAAGAAGCCACCATCCATTGTTTGGTGTCATTTCACTAAAATCGAATGTTGTGATCCCAAGAACCCTAGGTGTAAGTGCAATTACTGTGGAAAAGACTATGCTTGTGATTCCAAAAATGGTACAAGTTCCTTATGGACTCATTTTAAAAAGTGTAAAAGGAATCCATGCAGAGCGGTGGACAAAGATCGAAATCTTTTGAGTTATCTGAAAGGCATCTCTATTGAAGCTAGTTCGGTGCTTGCGGGGCTCTCTAAGGAGGTTTTGAACGCTTCTGTAGTGTTGTAGAACCACAACTTCATCCTCCTTCAAGTGTCATAGTGGCTCAAGATGTTTTTAAATTATTTTTAGAACAGAGGAATAGTTTGAAGAGTTCATTAAAAAAGACTGCCCAGAGAGTGTGTCTCACTGTAGATTCTTGGACATCTTTGCAAAATATGAATTATTTGTGCCTTTCATGCCATTATGTTGACTGCGATTGGAATTTGCAAATAAGAACACTAAATTTTTGCCGAGTTCCAAGTTTTGAAGGGGAAATAATTAGTAAAACGATAGAAGCCTGCTTAAATGATTGGGACATTCATAAGGTTTTCACCATAACTGTTGATGATATTTTAAATGATGCAGTTGTTGGCCATTTAAGAAGTAGAATCAATGGATGTAAAGTATCTATTTTGGGCGGTGACTTTTTGCATATAAGGTGTTGTGCCCATATTGTAAATTTGCTTATAAAGGAATGTTTTCTAGACTTGCATGACTCAATTGCTTGTATTCGTAGTGCAGTAAGATATGTGTGGTCATCAACTTAGAGGTTGCTTAAGTTCAAATTATTTGCAGAACTAGAAAATGTGGAGTTCAAAGGTCTCTTAGTCTTGGATGTTTCTTCTTGTTGGAATTCCACGTACATGATGTTGGAAAAAGCTTTGAAATTTCAAAAAGTTTTTGAAGATTGAAGAAAGAGGATTTCGACTTTGTCAACTTCCTTTTAGAGGAAGGTGGAGAGACAAAAAGGTTAGAAACACATATGGATGTAGATTGGGAGAAATTGAAGGTCTTTTTGAGATTCCTTAAAACCTTTTATGATGTAACATTGAGGTTCAGCACATCAATGAGTGTCACTTCAAATTCATATTTTCATGAACTTTGTGGGATTCCGAGTCAATTTGTTGAACTGAGTGAAAATGGAGATCCTTTGATGAGAACGATGGCTACAAATGTGAAAAAAGTGTGTGACAGACACTGGGGAAAATTGGAAGAAAGCAACTGTTTGTTGTTTCTTGCTGTTGTTTTGGATCCTAGATACAAATTGGTGTACTTAAAATATTGTTTAAGTTGCATATATGGCGAATCAACTGTATCAGTACTGACCATGAAAATCAGAAATACATTGCGGCACTTGTTTCAACAATACAGCGAACCCGATTCCATTGTTTTTGAATCTCAAGCTATTGGTGAATCCCAGCTTATTAGAGAAGATGTAGATGGTGCACCAAGAAAGTCAGTGGTCAATAGCCCGGAGCATTCTTTGCTGTTGTCTAAATTTCTGAACCAACAAAAACGAGACAATATGGGTGTGAATGATATAGATAGGTACTTGCAGGAACCCAATGAAGATCCACTAAGAGAAAATTTTGATATTTTGTGCTGGTGGAAAGCAAATTCTAACAAGTATAAAGTACTTTCTCAAGTTCCAAGGGATATTCTAGTTGTCCCAGTGTCTACAGTGACATCTAAATTGGCCCTTAGCTCTGGAATTCACACTCTAGACCCTTTCAGGAGTTCATTGAGTCCTAGGATGGCAGAAGCTTTGGTCTGTGCACGGAACTGGCTGCATCCAAACCACGAAACAATACAAATTCAAGATTTTGTGGGGGAGGTGCTAAGCTACAAACTTGATTCAGGTAGATGGCTACTTTACTGTCTTTTCAATTTAAATTTTTCCCTTTCATTCCATCTGCTACTAACTTTTCTTGTGGTATACTTCTTCTTTAGAGCTTTGGGGATGATGCTAGTATGTTAACCAATATCTAGTTCAGGTAAGTTCAGTACAAACTCGTTGCAGATTTTGTTGTTCATGCTTGCTATTTTTTAACCTAATTATTATTTATTTGGTTTCAGTTGGAGTAATGGAGCTGCTTACCAAGACTGGAGCTTGGAGGAGATTTTGAGAGGAAATTTTTTTTTGGGAGGAGAGATTGGAGTATATTAAGTAACCATTAGTCTAATTATATGAAGCATCTCTTAAACTTGGGTTTAGTAGTTATAATAGTGCTAGTTTGAAGTATGAAAATGGAAAGTACTTGGTTCTTGGGGAGTAATGATTGTTCATTGGCTGGTTTGGCTCCAGTTTTAGTTGGTTTCCTGGAGAATGGGAACTGGATTAGTGTGTAATTGTTGACTTCCATGAAAAGAAAATTTTGTCTTACTAATTTTGCTGTACTTTAGAGTTAAGACGAGGAACATTGTGACAATAAATAGTGAAGGCAGATTAGAAAAAGCCAAAAATAACATTGATTTAGATAATTGGATAAGATATAACTACTTCTAATTTTCCATTGAAGGGCTGAATTGAGAAAGCAGGTTCACAATACTGACCTTAATGGTGAAAAAAAGTCTAATTTTCCATTGAAGGGCTGAATTGAGAAAGCAGGTTCACAATACTGACCTTAATGGTGAAAAAAAGTCTTTATATAGTGGAGGATTTAGTAACTGCAATGCTACATATTCATGGTTGTCGGTGTTTGTTTGTTTTTTTTTTTTTTTTTATTGTCTTTGTTTCGTTTTGTTTTTTTTGTTTTGTTTTTTTGTTAAAGTTGGTATTGGTAGTGTTGCTGACGTATTGATGTTTATATATGCAGAATTCTGGCTTTTCATTACTGCATGTTTGGTGTTCTTACAAACTTTATGCAGAAAAGCAAGTTTCTTAACAAGTAAAGAAAAAAAGCCGACATAAAATGATAAATATTTCTGTCGTGACTCCTTTGTATCTGCTGAAAAATTTTAATTGATTTTGTCGAGTACTCTACAGATGTACACTTTACATGTTTCTTATTATAGCGGTGATGTTATTTGGCTGTTGAAGAGTAGAAACAAGCCAACAGGAAAGGACCATCTACTTTTGAAGGAAAAGAATAGAAGTTAAAACATAGTTCTGATATTCCTCTTGAAAGGACTCTAGGACGAAAGGACCAATGCATGAAACAATAAATTATTGCTTTCACATGAATGGATGTATCCCCATATCTTATAACATGGACAGACAGAACCAAGTGGATGGCTCACTGGTTTGGTATGGAATTATTTGGGTATGAGTTCTAGAGTTCAAACCTCATAGTAGTCAAGTTGTGTGGTTTCTTTCTTATCAAAAAAATAACAGACAAACAATTTCGACATATTCATAACATGGGAATGGATAATGACATATCTAGTTGTAAATTAACCTTAGATATAGATGATAGACTGGATATTTCTCATCCCACATTAAGTTGCTAAAATGATTCTATAGTGTAAAATTTTCTGATGGTGAAACTATTATAGTTATTAATGATAGAGCAACACGCTTGACCTGTGCATGCAAAATTATGTTCATGAATATGCAATTTTTTTTAATGTTACACTTGTTGCCACAGAAATTTCATGTCGTTCTTGCAATTGCATAACGTATGCTGATCTTGAGGGATGCTAACTGCTTCTTGCCCATTTTGTATAGTGCGTATGAAAAAGCTCTTTCCAGTTCCTATTAAATTTTTTCTAGGATATATATTCTTGATCATATAGAGTATTGAAAACGTACTTTGAACTCTAGCTTATCGTTTATGTCTTGTTTGGCTGTAAATTCTCTTCATTCAGAGTTGATGTAAGGTTGGTTATATATATATATATATATATATATATATATATATATATATATATATATATATATATATATATATATATATATAGGCTTTGCTACCATGGTGATTTTCTAAAATCACCATGGATGGTGATTGACATTTTCAACCGTAGGATCAAATCCTACTGTTGACATCTTTAGAGAATTAAATAAACAGTTACTTGCTATAGCGTGAGAATCATAGTTACTATTGCGTGAGAACAATTTTTAAATATACTTAAACATTTAATGCTAAACATTGGTCATTGGTGCTAACAACATTAAATGTACAATACAAATCATAGTTCCCATGCCATGGAAATTTCTTTTAGTTATATATATAAAGAGTGATGTGGATGTGCTATGTGATTCTCATGAATTGCTTGTTCATTTCCTTCGCACGTTTTCTTGTCATAGTTTAGTGTTCTTTTTCATAGATAGGCACATTTCTATATAATAGTGAAGTAATTGTAATGTACATGTGGAAACTGATGAATCAAGTCTGCTGTGTGACTGACATGTAGGTTGAATTATTTCTTAAAATTTTTCATGTTCAATATGTATATTACGATTTCCATGGCTCTAATTTTGCAAATTCGAAACACCTTGGATTTTAGTATGCCAATAAAAGTGGCAACGGTCCCTAACATTTCAATTTTTTCCATGGAAAACACTTGTACTGATCCATCAAGGTAATGAAAGAGGTCATGCAGACTAGGCAGTACTTAATAATGCTAGCTTGGTTGCAGTTTCTCTTTCATTTGATATGATTAGCTAAAACTCTTACAAGTCTTGCGAAATCATATATGCTTATCCTTTGTCATTGCCAACTATAGTTGCACTTAATTTTTATCTGTTACCAAGAGATGTTGTTTTCCATTTTAATTACTTGGAGTAGAGGTCGATCAATATAACTTTGTGAGCACTTTTCTTGTCCAGCGTTCTGGGTCAGAGAATGGAATGACTGTGTATGGATTTGCATTTGTTGATTCGGCTTCCTTAAAATTTTGGGTTGGTTCCATCAGCGATGATGCATCTGGAGCTTCTTTAGGTGCTTTGTTGATGCAAGTAAGCGCTGTTTTTTTTGTTTTCCCTTCATATCCTTGCTTTAAATAATAAATACTGAAAATAAGTAATTTACTCTATTTGTCATTGGATTGTTTATTAGGTGTCACCGAAGGAGGTTATATATGAAGGCAGAGGTAAGCTCTTTTGGGTTCTCTATGGCATTTGAACTTATGATTAATAGCTCCAAGCCTCCAGCTGATTTAATCTGAATCATTTCCAGGGCTGTCAAAAGAAGCTCAAAAAGCACTCAAGAAATACTCATCAGGTGCCAATAAAAAAAAAAAAAGAATCTTATTTTCCCTTTTTGTCTCTTAGAATTTTTTCTTAACCTACATTTATTTCTCTTACCAAGAAGTGTGCATAAATGCTATTTGCATCTTTGCATGCTCAATCATCTATTGGTTGTTTACCCAAAAAATATTCAGGTTCAGTCAAATGAGGAAGATGACAGTTTTAACTTCTTCTTTCTTATTGGCTACTATACACAAATAGAATAATCTACAAATTCCCCCCAAGCGTGGCCTCAATATGTTTGCACTTCAGTCCTCCTAGAGGTGCTCTGATGGCTGATGCTAAAACAAACCACAAGTATCACTGAAATAACTGGATATCGGCTATTTTTACTGATATTTGATTTCACAGTATTAAAAAGTATGCACTTTGAGTAACAATAAGTGTACTTATAGCCTTATAGAACTAAAGTGCATGTTCTTGTAAGTTAGAGAGTTAAGTGCCTAATAAGTAAAACCTCAAGGGGAACATTGTGATTTACAAAGTTTCAATCCCAAATTAGTTAGGGTCGGCTACATAGATCAAACTCTTCCATTGCGCTTGATTTAGTGCAATTGGTAACTTCGTGATTTACCCTACTCAAATATGAATCGAACTCAAAGATGGGAAGATTTGGATGTTGTTTAATGTGGATACGATTTTTTTTTTTTTTTGGAAGTAAAGTATGATGTTCTCAAGTTAATCAATCTGTTTCTCAAACAAAAAAAAAGTTACCAATCTGAATGAGTAAAATCTCAATTTCAATTATTCATTTTTTACTTTCGAGAGGAAAGAAGGAACAATTCATTAAATTAATGCTTTATCAACAATGCAAAGGAGGAGAAGTCCACCAAACTCCAAGAACAAGATGAGCAAAACAAGCAATCAAAGCGGGCACTATATGGTGCAAAAGAAAAAAAAATGTGGTAAAAGGTATCTAACACATGTCTCCAGCTACCAAACCAGTCTCGGAGTGAAAATCCTGCCAAGATTACTTATAGCCACCACTAGCCATAGAAGTTGCTAGTTTGGAGGGGTTAATTATTGCAAGGAAGTTAATTGGGTTTGATGAGAATTTCCCTATAGTTATATTTTTGCTAACACGCTTGCTTCCAGACTGTAGTTTGCTAGCCATCTAAGTGGCCTTGCTTGCTTGAAAAGAACCTTACATTTACGCATATTTCTCTGACTTCCTTGAAGTTCTATGGAAATTTGTCTATATGATCAAACTAATGTAAATTTGAATAAATGTTGGTTTTGAAAACTGAATATTAAGTGCTATAAACAGTCAATTGTTGTTTGAGTGATTGTTTCACAGCTTCTATCTACAGAAGTCATGTGTATTTCTAGTGCTTAAAAGGTTTCTATTATGTAATGGTTTGACTTGCCTTTTTGTTACATTGCTCTTATTTGTTCATTTGGTTGTGATGGTGATAGAACACTCACACAACATATTAAGAAAACACAACAATTTTATTGATGATGAACTAAAAGAGAGATATAACCAGAGACAAGAGAGAAGAACTCTCAAGATCTCACCAGACCCAAGTCCTAAATACATTCAAATTCTCCTATGCCCAATCTCACTAACCCATCCCTAGTTATAGTGTTTACTTCTAACTCACTCTAAATGACTCTATATGGGATTCTACCAGATGGTCCTGGCTGTTCATTTAATACTGTGGTGGGGAATTTGCTGATAAGGTTATGACATATTCAAAGACTGCTTTGCTAAGTGAGCTTATTGTTAAATTTTCTGTTCTTACTCTTTGTACTTTCATATTTGGCGCAATGAGCTTGTCAAAATGATTTTTTTGCATTTATTGAAGTTTAAGATGACGACAACTGTATGCTGGATAAATAGTTTCATTTGTTGTGCAGGGACAAACTCATTGCAATTGACTCCCACCATTACTGATTTTATGGATGCTTCTGAAGTTAGAAATCTTATCCAAGCCAAAGGTTACTTTACTGGGTCATTTGGTTCCTTGGGCTGGGATTCTGCACTTGACAGTGACATTCACCAGGATCTCACAGTTTGTGCCCTTGGGGGGCTTGTTAGTTACTTATCAAGGCTAATGGTAAGCTTTTTTCTGCACTTATGGACTTGATCGTTTTGAAGATTGATACTTGTATATACTATTACACTAACGATATTGAATTCTTCCAAAGATTTTCCTAATTGTTGTAGTGGAGACAAGATTCACACAAATCAATATGCATAAAAAAATTATCAACAAAGGTTTCTTTACCAAAAAAAAAAACCTAAAATACTTGAAACGTCTGGAGCTTTTCATTGACTTAAGGTCTCTTTTCACTACTTTTAAATCCTATGACTCATGGTAGCTCTAACATCTGCCAAATTGACAACCCTCTTTGTTTCAACAGCCTTCGATCTGACTCATCAAACTCTGTTGATCACTCAATGAACCAAAACACTATTTTATCCATTTCATCATGAGCAACTTAAAATTTTCATTCATCCTAGAGTCCATTTTGGGTTTTCATTGTTTTCCAAAGGCAATTTTTTAAGAGATGTATTTTACACTTTACACAACAAACATCATTAAAATTTGTTTTAAGATTCTTCATATCAATTTTTTAGAGCCCCAGACAATGAGGGATTGATGTTGACACAACAAAAGGGAAATTAAGGAATTCATTTCTCTAATATTTGAAACTATTTCTTTCTTATCTGGTGAAAGCAGTTTATGTTTTGACCGAAAAAGAGTGCTCTTTAGTGTAACATTCAAAAGTCGTTACCTTGGCATTGACATCAACTTAACACATCTTTAGTGATTCAACAGCTAGATGATGTTTTACGCAATGGAGACATCTCATTTTACCATGTCTACAGTGGCTCTCTGAGAATGGATGGACAATCACTTGCAAATCTGGAGATATTTTGTAATAATGCCGACGGCGGTACAAAAGGTGAGCAATAAGAGCTATACTTTGGTTATGGTAGAGCTTCTTGATCCATGAAGAGAAGTCGGGACCACCTGAACACTTGTTATTTTTTTCATCGGAGTTCACACTTATTGTTTAATTGCAGGTACTCTCTACAAATATCTTGATAGTTGTATAACATCATCAGGAAAAAGGCTTCTAAGGAGTTGGATTTGTCATCCCCTGAAGGATGTTGGGGAAATAAATTGTAGACTCAATGCAGTTGAAGAACTTATATCACATCCAGAGGTAATATTACTTGTGGCTGAATATCTCCGCAAGCTCCCCGACATGGAGAGGCTGCTTGGAAGGGTTCGGGCAGCTGTTGGGTCATCAACGTCTCTTTTGGTGCCCTTAATTGGAGAAAAAATGCTGAAACAGCGTGTATGTTGGATTTCTATTGTTTGGAAATTCTCTCATTTTCGTGCTAATTACTGGTTGCTTGTTGCTTATTGGGGAACAGTTTGAAAGCTTGCTTTATTTGCGTATCATGTATGCCATATGTTCTTTAGTTCAGGTCTCATAAATATAACCACAATGAAGCCTCAATCTCAAATTAGTTGGGGTTGGCTACATGGATCACACTCTTTCCCTTAGCTTGATTTTAATGCAGTCAACGTTGTGCTTTCATAATTCCTTAAATCCATCATATTTAATGTATCCCAAGTTATCTTAGGTCTACCCTTATACTATTGAACTTCTTTAATTTCTACCGTGTCGAGTATTCTAAATGTGGTATTTGCAGGACGTCTTTGAATGTGTCTAACTTTTACAATTGCCCCTTAATTTTTGCATCTATTGGTGCTACTCTTGATTTTTTTCGAATCTCCAATTTTTTTATTTTATCTTTTCAAGTTTTACCCCTCATCCACATATGCATCAACATCTACACTACACTCATTTTATGTGGGTGTAGTTCCTTTACTGCCCAACATTCACACTTATGAAGCAGAGTTGACCTAATTGCAGTCTTGTAGAAATTTTCTTTTAGGTCTTATATATGTAAAATATTTATTTCACTATTTCTCTGTGATAGTTATGTGTCAATTGTATTTTGTAGGTCAAATGCTTCTGTTCTCTTGTTAAAGGGCTTCGAGTTGGAGTAGATTTTTTATCTATACTACATGAAAAAGAACATGAGTTATCTTCATTGTCAAAAGTGCTGGATGTGCCATCACTAAATGGAAGTGATGGGCTTGATGGACTGCTTTCACAATTCGAAGCAGCAGTGGACAGCGAATTCTCCAATGTACAAGTATGCTGTCTTTAACCAATGGCAATGCTTTCATACATTCAGTCCCATTGTCGTTGTCGTATCTATTGTTGTCTTCAATCTTCATATCTTAATCAACTTTTCAGCTGTGGATAATGTTCTGGGGATATGCTCATGTGATTTAGTTTGCTTTCAGCGACAAAAGATGATACAACTTTTTCTGTTGGCATTTCTTTAATAGTTACCGTCTAGTGGCATCCTTTGATTACTCTGGGTTTTAAGCAATTTCTTAGCATCTAAAGAAAAAAAATAAAATTATACTGATGGGCTATCTAATTGAAATGATTATAAGACGTGATTGGCTGGTGATCACCTATTTGCTTTTTGTTGTCGCTGTTCCTGCCCGTGCAAAGCTGAATGTGGCAATTATGGAACACTATGATTGATCATTCTAAATCTTGACCTTTTAAGTTGCACTGCTGGCGACTTGCCTCTGAAGAGCTAAGGTTTGATGGAATGCTAATTTCTAGTTGTTTATTAAGTTTTTTTTTTTTTTTTTTTTTTGTTCTCCTGAAAATTATGATTGCAGGTCTTCTTAAAAAATCAAAATTTATTGCTTTTGCTATGCTGTTCACGACTTGCGTAGTTTTCAGCTACAAAAACTCATTGCTGTTTTTCTTCTTGTTGCCAGGAGCAGGCAATCTCAGGCTCAGATGCTGAAACACTATCTGCTCTAACTGAGTTGTTTATTGAAAATTCTACTAAGTGGTATCAGGTCATCCATGCACTTAGTCGTATTGATGT
This sequence comes from Stephania japonica, assembly GCA_039657345.1. NCBI lineage: Eukaryota > Viridiplantae > Streptophyta > Magnoliopsida > Ranunculales > Menispermaceae > Stephania > Stephania japonica. The sequence goes on along the minus strand of CM077563.1, from coordinate 13,771,158 downwards.
GCTACGATCCTTTGCAGTAGCTGTGAACTGTTCATGTGGTTCCATGTACAGACCTGTTTTCTTGCCTGCCAGTTCCGGATCCAGTTCATGCAAAGGGTCTGGAGGACCATTGCTTAAGATTAAAGGTCTGTGGCATCCATATGCATCACTTGGAGCAAATGTGGGTATAATTGTTCCCAATGACATACATCTTGGGGGGGACTCTAAAGAATGTTCTCCACGTACTTTGCTATTGACTGGACCAAACATGGGTGGAAAATCAACTCTGCTACGGGCCACTTGTCTAGCTGTGATTCTAGCTCAGGTTTGCTTCTGCTTAGAGCTGAAAGTATCTTAATGTGTCATGTCACTTGGTAACACCCAAATGTTGTGACATTGTGTTCCTTCTGTTTTTATTTTCAATTGTTGTCATCACAGTTGGGCTGCTATGTGCCTTGTGAGATGTGTATGCTGACGCCTGTGGACATTATCTTCACGAGACTTGGTGCCACTGACCGAATTATGACTGGTGAAAGTAAGTATTTTCATATTTTAGTAACATATGGAATTTGATTTCTGTACTGTAGTGCAAATCTAAAAACAGTAACAATCATTTTCCTGAAGTCAGTCCACAAGTTGGAGAATTTGGGAAAGGGATGTTATTGGTATTTCTTTTCGGTTTTTTTTCCTTTTCAATCCTACAAATAATTTCCACATTTCGCTATACCAAACACATCAATATGACACTGTTTCTTGAAATTTTTGGTTTCGTTTATATATGGAGTGTGATTCCACTAGCACAATGAAAGAGTTTGATCCATGTAGCCAACCTTGATTAATTTGGGACTTAGGCTATGTTGTTATATATGGATTGTGATTGTGAAGAGCCGGTGTTCATTACCTTTCATTTGCAAAAATTTCTGATTTTCAACTTATTTTAATCTTACTTCCCAAGTGGTTGCTAAAAGCTTACATTTTTTTACTTTTCACAGGCACCTTTTTTATTGAATGTACGGAAACTGCATCGGTCCTTCAAAATGCTACTTGTGATTCATTGGTTATTCTTGATGAACTTGGTCGAGGCACAAGCACATTTGATGGATATGCTATTGCATACGCTGTGAGTATTTAGTATCACCTTGATTTATAAAACTTGAGCTTCTCTTCATAGATGGTGCATTTATAGCTTTTATATCTTTTTTTTTTGATAAAATAGGTTCTATATCTTAATTATTAAATATTTGTGCCTGTGGTATTGTACGAGCCATAATTTGAACTGAGGCATTTTCTAGAGTGTTTAGCATTATTTTTCCTAATGATTGACATTAAGAGATTCATTCGTTCACACTTGGCTGAAATTTGGAACATTGTTTGTGCATCTGTATCTCCGTTATGGTTTCCATTCCTTGTTTGTGTCTTGGTTCTGCTTTCTTTTTCTAAATCAAGTTTTGTCATGGACTTTGGCTCTACAAGTGCCTTCTTTTGTAGCATGTGGAGCACTATTTAGCAGTGTCTGTCTTTAGTTACACAAAAATTCGTAAAAAGTTTTGGTGTATTATTGTTGAACTTAGATCTCAATGGTTAAGGTCCACAAGAAAATACTGGATAGACGCCCTCAATGGAATTGATGCAGTGGTAAAGCTGTTGAGATGCACTTTTTGGTTTTTCCTGGGTCATGGGGTTGGTGGTGCCCAACGAACTCTTGCAAGATTAGTCGAGCCTTAGTAGGGAGTGTTGAAAAAGTTCAGATAAGTTGTGAATAGAGGGGAGTAGTGAAACCTGCCCAAAGTTGGATAAGTTGGCAGGAGCCTGGAGTTCTAGTTATTGCATATAGTTCATCCAATCATGGCAGAATCAGTAAATTTTGTAAATTAGGGGAAATGAATTTGAAAGTGAGGAAAGCTTACATTCATTCTGTGTTATTTAAAAGATTCACGAACTTAAGAACAGCTGATCAAAATAAATTGCTACCAGTTGTTATGACTTGCTCTCATGTTATATTAAAACTTTAGAAAGCACTCGGAAGGGTTTATGCTACTTGCCTCGGTTCGGAATTTTAGAAGTCCTTTAGGTTTAACCAAATGTCATTGCCCTTCAATTAATGATTGAATTCAAAATTTGGATTTTAGTATCATTTTATGTTTGTGATTATATTTTGCTGTAGTGTTGTAGTTACTGTGATGCTTATCTACAAAATCTTAAAGAAGCTATCCAAAGCTTATCTAACATGGCACTAAGATCGCTGATAGTTCACCACCCTCAACTCGCACATAGGAAGATCACTGATAGTTTGTATCATTTCATATGCAATTGGTTATGTCTGTTTACTGTTACATTGACTCTTTTACACTGATCTTGTTTAGGTTTCATGGGAACAAATTACTATTATTTTTTGTTCCCTAGAACAAATTACTGTTAGATTGACTTTTGTATACCTATTCTTGAACAATTGCACAGGTGTTCCGCCATCTCGTTGAAAACGTGAAATGCCGACTACTTTTCGCAACCCACTATCACTCCTTGACCAAGGAATTTGCTTCCCATCCTAATGTGACTTCACAACATATGGCCTGTGCTTTAAGACCAAATGACGGGAGCTCCTCCATAGATGATAAGGAGCTCATTTTTCTTTATCGGCTTAGTCCAGGAGCATGCCCAGAGAGCTATGGTCTGCAAGTGGCACTCATGGCTGGTATCTCTAGGAATGTGGTGGAAGTCGCAGCGAAAGCTAGTCAGTGGTTGAAGGGTTCAATAGGGAAGAACTTTCGGTCTAGCGAAAAAAGATCAGAATTTTCCACTCTCCATGAAGAATGGCTGAAGAGTTTACTGTGTGCTGCACGGGACAGTGAAAGAGGCTTTGATGAGGATGCGTGTGATACATTGCTTTGCCTGTATCATGAATTGAAAAACTTCTACGAGACTGGAAATTGAAGTGCACATAGCATGGCATCTGATGCAAGTTGCCAAATAGAGATTCCAGAACTCGCTTAGGGAGGTTTTGGAAAGTCAGAGATCAACTGCATGTTTAGCAAATTGACGAGGAGTTGTGAGTTTTGTATGATAATGCACTTGATACTAAAGCAAAGATATTCCATAACTCGCTTAGGGAGGTTTTGGAAAATCAGAAATTGACTGATTGCCTGACTAGAGATTGTATTTTCAAATCTGTTCTAAAGATACATCTCAATCAAGCCGTGGTTCAAATTATTACTTCAAACAATTGATCGTATACTATAAAATACATTCTTAGAATGATTCTTTCATAGTTGATTGACTTATTCAAATACAGGTCATTTTGAAATCTCTACCTGATTCCATTTCAAACAGTGGTTTAATAGCTGATTGAATTACAGCTTAGCTTAGTCGGGGCCTAAGCAGGGGACTTAAGCAGGGGACTAAGCGGACTAACAAATATTTACTTAAGTTTCCTAAGAAATAATAAAAATTATTTAGAGATCCGTAACAGTAAGACTCACTGTCACCTTCATAATTTTCCCCACACATTTTGTATTAATAGAATATTAAAATGCAATTAAAAATTAAACAGCGAGCTGTTCGCCTGTTCTCCCTGAACGCAGTAATACTCATTTTTTCACCTTCATAATTTTCTATATGAAAGGGTTCTTGCCGTTGCAAAGACCTTAGAAATTTTTTTCAGGCCCACCGCCTGTCTAGTTAACGCCTCGACGGTGGACCCTCTGCAGCCTAAGGCGGACGCCTTAAAAACACGGATTACCAATGGTCCAACGTTGCAAAACTGTCTACCCGTAATTGTAAGAGATATCTTAAAACCATCAGCAAAACTAAACTTTTTTTTTGTATTGTGCACAAATCTAACTATATATTTTCTTCTGGTTTCAAAAAAAAAAAACTATATATTTTCTTCTTAATAGCACCGATTGCAAGATTTAGAGAACTGAAAAAAAATTCTTATAACTAACTGCTGCCACCTTCGTTAAGAAGTGCGCCGCAGCAAAATCGCTATCAATTAATGTTAAAACAATTAGCTGATCTTGTAAATTATAATTCAGGTGGACTCGGCAATTAAGGGTACAGCTAACACAAAATAGAATCAAAATGGAGGAAACATAACAAGATCAAACCTCTTTGGAATCATGCCATCTCCAAAGTCAATTGAACGCAACCTCCATGAATGTAATTCCAGTCTTGCATGCCGCCATATTCGAATACCTACAATTAATACTTATAAACTTTATAATCTTAAGGTTTGTTTGTTTTTTTTATTATTATTTTTTTAGAAACAAGGCCTAACTAGGCCTAGGAGGTATTTCAATTTATTCCTTGAAAATCAAAGTCTAGTAATATAAAAATACTTAAGGGGCAATTAAATTTTCTAAACTTTATAATCTTAAGCTTTAAAGAACGGAATACATCACAACTCGTGAAATTCTAAAAGTTATTGCAAAATGCACGAAAGAAACCTTTAGAGTTAGTTTAAAGAGAAATCCTGAATGTAATTTCATCCTCGCATGCTGCCATACATGGGTAAACTACAATAAATGTTTCCAAGTTAATCTCTGAAAGCAGTTAAACAGAAGGAAGAACAACAAGAAGAAATAACGAATACAAAACTTTGTGAAAAGCTAACATGGTTATTCTTTTTGATGAGTGACTCTAACACACGAGACGAACTTGGGACCTCCAATGTTGCATGCATTTTAGCAAGTGACGCCTCATCCATCTCACAGAAGATGCTTTGGTTTATTCCTAAAACTATAAGATCAACTACGCTTCCAAGAAAAAAAGAAAAAACTATCTCTTGCTCAGGATGTCACAGGAGCAGGTTTCTCATTCGAGTTGTTGGCAAAGTAATCAGCAACAATCATTGAAAAAGAGAATAGAAATAAAACGTGAAAATGTGGAATTAGCAAAGATGTCATCTTACCCAGCAGCACCATTTGTAATACCCTCTTGGAATTCTTTGCTTAGAGACATATTGTAGTGAGAAAGAATGTACAAGATCGCCATGCACTGGAAGGTCCGGAACGCCTTACCATCAGGACGGGCATAGTACTCTTTCCTGAAATTAATCCACAGCAAGGCCGAGTATGAATACAACTCAATAATTTAACATAGTAAATCAGTACCATTAGATTGCACATCTTTATACAACAAACCATCTGTGCTCGAAATGTGGACCAAATTTGCAGACCAAGCGGTACAAGCCACATTACTGGGACACAAAATTAAACCATATCAGTTTCATACTGGTTTGTTAAGCCTAATAATTACATCTCCAGTTGGACCCAAGAAATCAAAACCTTCAGAGCATGAATGAAAAGAAAAGAACTCAGATAAGGACAACTAATTTTTTCTATCAAAATTAACTATGAGCTTTCTAAATCATTTCTGTGTTGGCATATATTGCACCATTCCTATTCTAAGAGAAACGCAAAGCCATCGAATACACAGCATCATCAAACATGAGATCACAAAGTATGCAGAAATCAGCATGGTGAAAGCCTCCATGTTCGGTCAAAATATCTTATGTTTTTGACGATAAGAAAGAAATGGCGAAATCATTAAGAAAAGTAAGGGGCCTGAATACTCAACCGACAAAAGTAGACACTAGAACTAAACATGCTAATAGCTTTGTTGATCTAGCAGGATGAAAAGAATCATCTTAAAAGTTTAAATTTATGTAGCACCATGAAACAGAAAGAGGAGTTGTAAAGCAATAGTTGGCTATTTCCTTTTTCTTTTTCACCTCTACTCAATTTCTCATCCTCAGATAACCTACGTAGTTAGGCAAACCAATATGTAACACCAAATTATGAGACTAACCACGAGCACAAAAGAACAAAAAATAGTGACAAAATGAAGATTGTGCAGGGCCACAAAAATAATATGAATGATGCAAACAAAGCTTCGAGATTTATACACAAGGAGATACTTAAAAATAAAATAAAATAAAAAAATAATAAAAATAAAAATAAAAAAACTGCATAGTTAGAGATACAATTGATTTCAAACATAAAATTACCACTACTGACCAAAACTTCGTAATACAAAGAGAAAAAAAAATTATTAACCCATACAAACTTGCAGATGCCGTAAAATTATACTCTTTCAACCAACACGTGATAGCCTTGGTTTAAGGCCGAGTGACTCTACATCATCATTCATAGGAAAAAACTAAATGCAATTATGTCAGTTGGCATGCTGCTTAAGAACAGAGGAATCTAATGGAACCAGCAATGATAGAAATGAAATTACTCGATCAATATGCAGAAACAAAAAACACGAGTCTGCCAACATGATAGATGGGAGAAGTCCATTTCATACTCACTTGGTTGTGAAAATCGCAATATAAGTCAATATAGTTCGCATAACCACGTGTCCTATGGGAAAAACCATCAGGATTCATTGTGGGAAGTATATGAAGGTGGACTTTTGTAATGAACAATGTCGCCTATATGTACAAAATACAGTATAATGCAAAAAATATAGGTAAAATTAATGGAACTGACATCATGCAACGTAAGCATAAGGAGCGTAGGAATCACAAGAGAATACTACAAAGGATGTAGGTGATAAAAGCACATGCACAAGCATCTCCTTACACAGGTGAAATCCAGAATCATAATACATCAACAAAATGAAATAGAATAGACGGCCTTTAACTAAATTTTTCACAGCACATCACCAGAAAAGGTAGGTTCCTCATTGAAAAGAACTTGAATAAACTCTTGCTGTAAATTCATATTATTCATCATTTAAAATTCAAACAAGTAAAGGCAACAACAACAACAAATCCCCCCCAAATTAGTTGGGGTTAGCTACATGGATCAAACTCTTTCATTTCGCTTGATTTAGTGCTTAAACAAGTAAATGCATAAAACAAAATTTTAGGAAAGCTGATCTAACTAACAGAACGATCATGAGATCAACACTATAACTGATTAACCACATAAATCTGAAGAGTGGAGTGAATCTATTCTTCTTATCATTGAAATCATCTCCAGTGGCACACAAAACCTAGCTGTAAAACATAAGAGGTTCGTGAATATTTTTTCATCTTTCATCTGCAAGACATAAGAGGAATAGTGAAGCTCCAAGTTTTACCTAATTTGAAAACAAAAACATCTTTTTCCATTGAAAGCATAAAATAATGATACCATCCAGAGAAGCTGATCCAACAACTAATCTCATTTTTCTCTTCTACAACCCACATTGTTCGGATTTTTATACACAAAAGCTGCAAACAGGATAAAATCAATTCTGTGGCCCAATAACAAGTTCATGTCAAAACAGTTAAATCTTCACCAATAATCGCCGCAGGAGCACTTTCCATCCTTGAAATGATGGAACCGCTTATTATCTCTAACAATAAGCTCCCTGCCAACAATTTTTGCCATGATCTTGATCGCATTGTGACAGTCACCGCAGATTCGAAGATTCTTGATTATTCTAAGAGTCGTCCTCGCAGGTGTACTGATCAGTCCATAAGCAATTGCCAAACGTTCGCTATGGTACAGCAATGCCTGCTCCTTTGCTTCCTGATCAATGTCATGAAGCACATATCTTGTGTCTGGCACATAACCCGCCTCCTTCATTTGCCCATTTAATCCCTTCAGTTTGTCATTCAACTCACCCTTATACGGGGTTGTGCTTCGAAACTCACTGACCCTGTTCTTCCCCTCAATCATATTGAAGGCCGACCGCTTCTTTGGTGGTGGTGTCGGAATCTTGTTCTTGATAGCCTTAGAAGGATCGAGGGCAACCATCAACTCCTCTGCCCGATCTTCAAGATCAATATCTCCATGAATTCGAGCAAAATGCCTCAGTAACTCCCATATTTGAGCAGTGGGCTCAAACGGTAGGTTCTCGATGAACTCTTCAACCTCAGCCATATGCCCAGAGCTTCCAAGAACATCAATAAGTCCTAAATAATGCTCAATCCCAGGAGTAATTCCATACTCGTTCTTCATTAGATCAAAGTGGATAAAACCTTCTTCAACCGCTTCTGCACTAGCACAAGTAGATAAAACCGCAATAAATGTTTCTGCATTTGGTCGAACCCCACCTTTCTCATCTGCTCAAATACCAGCAAACCCTCATCTCCCTGCCCGTTGGACGAATACCCGTTCATCATCAAATGCCAAGAATCAAGATCCCGCTGAGGCATTCGATTAAACACATTGCGGGCATCATTCATGCTTCCACATTTCCCAAACATCTCAATCGATTTATTAGCCAATCGAAGCTCGCCCCTAAAAGGCGAACACATCAAAAACTCGTTAACTTTTTCCCTTCCTCGATCAACTTTGAATTCCCACAAGCATTCATCAGCTCAAAAAACCCATCAGCATCAGCAACAACTCCCTGACTCATATACTGGACAGCTTCCTTAACCTTACCCTCTCTACACAACCCGACTAAATCAACATTCTGCGGCGGACCAGGCGCCGGAGCTGCCGCATTTTCCGCCGCAGGCCTCTGAACCTGCCCTTGATTGTTCCACTGGTTCGGACTATTAGGGTTAGGGCTAGGGTTTGACCTTTGAGGGTAAGCCTGATTTTGAGAATTCCACTGGTTGGAATTAGGGTGTCCGCGCTGTGGGTAACTCTGATTCTGAGAATCCCACTGATTAGGGTTAGGGTTAGGGTTAGGGTTTCCGCGCTGTGGGTAGCTTTGATTCTGAGAGTTCCACTGATTAGGGTTAGGGTTTCCGCGTGGTGGATAAGTCTGGTTCTGATAATTTGGGTTAGGGTTTTGCTGGCTCCACTGATTAGGGCTCGAATAGGCTTGATTTTGAGAAGAAGCCGTCCATTGATTAGGGTTTTTCTGGTAGTAATCGTTGGGAGACGCATGAGTAGAGAGAGAGTTGGATGGGAGGTTGGGGAGAGCGAAAGGTGAGATTTTGAGGGTCTGGGTGCGTCTGGAGGAGGTGAAATGAGAAGGGTGTGGAGATCGTACCTTGGAGAGGGCAGCAATCATGGAGTTCCCCATTATTCGATGAGCCGCCATTAGAGACGCCATTGTTGTTGGAGCTTCTGTGGAGAGAGGTTTTTCAAGGGTTCTAGGCTAGCCCTATCTCCTCTTCTTATTTTCTGTTAAACGCTTGGTGGAAAATATTTTCCAAAGAAAAAAATTCTTTTCCTGGTGAGAAAGCCCTCTCTCTAGGACGCCCATCAAGTTCTGATAAACCAAAGTAAGAGATTCACAATTGAGTGATGGGCTCCTAGTTGAAGGCCCAAAGCCTTCATGAGCAGACCTAAATCTGGTCAACCCAGACCAAAAACGAACACCACATGTTGAAGTAATATTACAGTAGTACTTAATTAGCACTAATTAGAGGGATTTTTTTTAGTCCAACTATCCGCACCCCACTCTTTACTTAGTGCACCCCAGAAAAAATTCAAACTAAAAAAAAAGTCAATTCTACTATAAAATGACATTTATGCCCCTCATTGCAATTAGTGCATCCCACCACCCTTCCTCTCATTTTGTGCACCCTACCATCATCCCTCCACACACTATCTTCTTGTGATTTGTAAGGTATCATTGAGTGGTTTGACCTTGCAGGTCCGAATCTTCTGTTGGAGAGTCGGTCAGAGACCATAAAACCTCTAATTTAAGATTGCAAGTGGGGCAAAAAATTCTAGTCCCCCGTGGGCCCTGCACAGGCGGAGCAGGGGTTCCTCGCATTTTTGCCCCTATAAGGGCAGGGTGCGAGGCGAAAGTTCGCCCCACATAGCGGGGCGGGGCGGGGCGGGGCGGAGCGGAGGATTACCCTTCCCCCACGGGTTTTCTCCCCACACCCTGCCTCATTATGTGGGGCGAACTTTTGCCCTTGGCAAGATGTTGCTAAACCTAAAATAGATGTCTCAACCAAGGTTTAGGAGTTGGGTGATTCGGTTGGAATAAATGGGTATTTTGATAAAAATATAGGGTGCCCTTATAAATTAAAATTTGAATATGGGGTGCACTAAGTAAAGAGTGGACTGCGTTTAGTCGGACTCTTTTTTTTTTTTGATAACCGGAGTATCGAGGTTACTATCCTCATTAATCTACATGACGCTAATGTTTATTGACCGAAAGACAGGCGTAATGGCCCTAAAAAACTTACAACATTGGAGAATCGAACATCAGATCGTGTGTTTAACTCACACAACCCCCCTCGATCACTCTTATCGTTGTGCCAACCCATCTGGGTTAATTAATTAGCGTGAAATAATCTATATATATGTATAAAAGTCAGAGGAAAGAGAAATTTCAAAACCTACCTAGTCTCATCTTTCTAATTTTCTAATTATCTCAGTTTTCTTATTTTTCTTATTTTCTATTTATTATTTATTTCTATTATTAAATTATATCATTATTATATTCGGTCTTCGAAAAGTTTTTGTTTCAGAAAGTTCAAACTTTTTGCTTGGGAAGAGTTTCTGCAATGAAGTAAGTACAATGTATGCATCTATTACTAATTAATAGCATGTGGAACTCTAAACCATGGTTATATACATGGAATGGAGTGTTGTGCAAGTTTTTTCCCCTATAAATATCGCTTTCCATCCATTCTTCTTGTAATCTATACGAACTTGGTTTTCTAGGCACAACTGGTAAGGCAAACTATCGAACAAGCTTGCATCTCCTTCCAATGAGATTGTAAAATCTTTTTAGTTGCAGCTTTGTCACAACTAGTAATGCAAAGTATCGAACAAGCCATCCACAATGTCAGTCACCCAGTCACAGATAAATTACTCCCTCGCCTCTCCTCCAGGCCGCTTGAAAAGGGAGATGAGGAGATGATGAACGTACTCACCAGGATTGATACAAACATTAAAAGTCTGGGGTACATAGCTGGACAAGCTGTAAGAGATAAAAGTTTATTTACCAAGGGTAAATACAACAATTGAATGTGCAACGAAATCGTGGAAAAATATGAGCCTTTCACCTATCTTTTACTACTACGTACACTTAAATTTGGTCTAATAAACAACTATACAAATTCTGCACATACATCAATATCAACGTATATTTCCTTCCATTAATTTTTTGATTCATACTTATTTATTTATTATTTATTCATGAATGAATCCATCTTTACATTTAATGTATTTATATACATTGAACAGGTTCATAGTAAATTCATTAAATCCACCTAATTTACTTTTAAATAATCCTTCTTCGTATCAATACAATCACAATTTACACCCTGGTTGCTGTTACCACCCCAATAAGCTAGATACAAGCATGCTGGGCTGGGCAGCATGATAACTCAGCAGATGATCGAGTCTCGGTGGACTCGGGAGGTTTCGGTGAACTCCAAAGTTGGATTGGGGTTTAGTACATGGCTCGTGCCTAAGTGGGCAAGCCTTGGCAAGGGCAAGGCTTGGCAAGGCCAGTCGGGCCTGGGCAAAACCAGGGCAAGGCTTGGAAAGACCGGGCAGGCTTGCAGCAAGGCCAGGCCAAGGCAAGGCAAGGCAAGGCAGGCAAGGTGAGACCGAGCCAAGGCAAGGCAAGGCAAGGCAAGGCGAGCCAAAGCAAGGCACGGGCAAGGCCAAACCAAGGCACGGACAAGGTTGGGCAAGGCAAAACAGAGCCAAGGCCAAGGCATGGCCTTGGCACAACAGATTGACTTTCCTTGACCGGGCATTGACCCCCGGTCAAAGTACGCTTGGTCTCATTTTGGGATGTTTCCTTTTGGAGCTGGGGAAACGGCTTAACATCTACTATAAGGGGAGGTGGGCTCTCTCCTAGGGGTGGCATGGGCAACAAAGTGACAAGCAAAGCCTCGTGCACGCCTTGGGCACCATGCCAAGGCGAAGACCCACGGACCATGGTCCCGGCCACCCGGCCGGTGGGACTCGACCACGAGCCCCGGCTAGCACCCAACGTGCTGGACACGGCCAGGCACCACGAGACGCAGTCCCTGTCCCGTAGAGAAGCATGAACCACGTCCCTTGAAATGTGGAAGACCAAGTCGAGGTAGTTGGGGAACTACCTTGGTCATGGCTGGGCCATGACCAACCCACGTCCAGGCATGACCCGAATGCATGGAGAATGTGCAAACTGACCCTGTAATGGAGGTGGTTACGGAACCAGGTGGCAGCAAGGGAACAAGGCAGTTCGGCAACTGCCTTGACCACTAAGAGAGTGGTGATTTACCAGGTCTATGGATTGATGTATGCTGGACATGTGTCCTAGTCGGTTATGTAACTACCTAATGGCTAGGCTATAAAGCCATGGGCTCTGAGCTTGGGGAAGCATAGAGTTCCACAGTTGTAAATCCAATTGAGAGCTAGTAAACGTTTCCTTGTTACCTATTGCTTGCTGTCCCTTTAATTTGAGTATTGGCGTGCTGAACTAAGGTGGCCCTTAGGCACCGCAGGTTCAATCGAGAGAAAATTTTCCTAGTGAAAAACCCCTCTTTCATTGGCCCTGTGACAATTGGTATCAGAGCCAGGTTTGGAGACAATGGCGACCCGAAAGCGAAGAAGCGATCTAGGTGAGAGGGTGTCTCACCTAGAGCATGTGATAGCAACAATGGCCACTCCGGCGGAATTGGCGGAGTCTTCAACTACGTCCCGACGTATTGAAGCCTTGGAAATGTTGGTGGCTTCCTTGGTGACTAGGGGAGAGTCACAAGAGGCCATGATTGCTATGTGGGAATCAAGGTTTGAGGAGCTTGTAGCGGATGTGCGGTCGGTGGGAGAACTTACCACCGAAACAAATTTCGACAATGGCCGTGGAGGTGAGCTTACTCAAGCGAGCTGTGGGCGGAACCTCGGAGGGTGCTGTTGCGGCAAAGCCCCGAACAAAGGTGCCGGAACCAAAGAAATTCTCTGGCAAGCGGAGTGCAAAGGAGCTTGAGAATTTCATTTGGGACATGGAGCGATTTTGCTACTTGTTGGCACGGAGGAGAATCGAAGGTCATCTTGACCCCGATGTACCTTGAAGGTGATGCGAAACTTTGGTGGAGAACCGGGGTGGATGATGATGCGGCTGCGGGAGGCCCAAAATTGTAGATTGGGAGGTGCTCAAGAGGGAATTGAAGGATCAATTCCTTCCTACCAATGCGGCTTGGCAAGCGCGGGAGGCCTTGCGCAAGCTCAAACAGACGGGATCGGTGCGTGACTATGTGAAGGAGTTTTCCTCCCTCCTACTTGGACATCAAAAACATGTCGGAGGAGGACAAACTTTTCAATTTCACCACGGGATTGCGATCTTGGGCTCAGCCGAGCTAAGGAGGCAAGGAGTGAAGGACTTACCTGGTGCAATTGCGGCTGCCGATAGTCTTGTGGACTTCAAGACTAGTTCATCCCCGAGCGAAGGGAAGAACAAGGAGAAAAAGCCATTCAAGAACCACCAGAAGAAGAGCGAGAAGAAGCCCTTTCCTCCTAAGTCGGCGAGCTCGAAACCAAGACCTAAAGCGGACTGAAGCCTTCATCAAGTTCTGCGGGTAAGGGCAAGTTTTATTTGCAATGGTCCTCACAGGGCACGAGACTGCCCAAAGAAGGAGAAATTGTCGGCCTTGATCGCGGAAGATGATGGCCAGCCCCGAATGAACCCATTGCAACTGCTGAATGCAATTCAGCAAGCCAAGACGAGCCCTTCGGAGGGGCTAATGTACGTGGATGCTGAGGTGAATCAGAGACGAGTCTTGGCGATGGTGGATTCGGGAGCTACTCACTCATTCGTGGCAGACCATATGGTGGGAAAGTTGGGACTGGATCTCGTTGAGAACTCCAGTCGAATGAAGGCAGTGAATTCGGAGGCTAAGCGAATTCAAGGTATGGCCACTGATGTGAATTTGAAGGTTGGGTCTTGGGAGGGAAAGATCAACCTAATGGTACGTTCCTTGGATGATTTCGATGTCATCCTAGGGAATGACTTTTTGCACTTGGGGAGCATTGCCTTGATGCCGTTCTTAAAAGGATTGTTCGTGATGAACAAGTCCCACCCTTGTTTTGTCCCTGCGACTAACACGATTGCAGGAAAGGAGAAGACGAAGCTATCCCATCTTTCAGCCATTCAGGTGAAAGATGGACTGAGGAAGGGAGAACCCACATTCCTAGCAGCCTTGGTGGAGACCAAGGCAAGAACGACATCAAAAATCCCCGATGTAGTCGTTGAGATCTTGGAGGACTTCTTAGATGTGATGCGGCGAGAATTGCCAAAGCAATTACCCCCAAAAGGAAATTGACCATGAGATTGAGCGATCCACGGCTCAAAACCCCAAAGACAAGCCCGTCTGACGAATGGCTCCAAAGGAGTTGGAGGAGCTAAGGAAGCGATTGCAAGAGTTGTTGGATCTTTGGATTCATTCGGCCATCCAAGGCCCCTACGGAGCACCGGTCTGTTCAGCGCAAGCACGATGGTTCCCTTCGAATGTGCGTGGATTACGGGGCACTAAACAAGCTCACGGTGAAGAACAAGTACCCTATTCCACTTGTGGCGGACTTGTTCGATCGATTATCTCGGTGCGGCCTACTTTACAAAGTTGGACTTGAGGTCGGGGTACTATCAAGTTCGGATTGCAGCTGGTGACATTCCAAAGACGGCCATGGTGACTAGGTATGGTTCGTTTGAGTACTTAGTCATGCCATTTGGCTTGACAAATGCCCCCGCTACACATTACGTAATTTAATGAATGATGTCTTGAGAGAATTCATTGATAGATTTGTCGTTGTTTATCTTGACGACATAGTGATTTACTGATCGAGAACCTCCATGATCATGTGGATCACTTACGGATGGTTCGACTACTTTGAGGGCTAACCATTTGTATGTAAAGAGGAGAAATGTGAGTTTGCTTTGCGCAAACGATTTCTTTCCTTGGTCATGTTGTAGGCCGGGAAAACTGCAAATGGATCCCAGAAGGTGCGGGCTATCATGGAATGGCCAAACCCCACGAAGGTTTCGGAGTTGCGATCGTTCTTGGGTTTGGCGAATTACTATCGGCGGTTCGTGGAGGGCTACTCACGGAAGGTGGCACCACCGACGACTTGTTAAAGAAAGATCGAGCTTGGGCATGGACGGATCGATGCAACCAAGCTATGGCGGAGTTGAGGCGGGTCATTGCCTCGAACCGATCTTGGGACTACCAAACTTCGAACTACCGTTCGAGGTGCATACGACGCTTCGATATAGGCATTGGGGGCGGTGCTTGTCCGGGAGGGACACCCCATTGCCTTCGAAAGCGAGAAAACGAAGGATGCGGAGCGAGGTACCGAACTTACGAGAAGGAAATGCTAGTTGTGATTCATGCTCTCCATCTTTGGAGGCATTACTTGTTGGGAACCAGTTTTGTGGTGCGGACAGACAATGCGGCGATCACCTACTTCATGAGCCAAGAAAAAGCTCAACCGAAGCAGGCGAGATGGTTGGATTTCCTTGCAGAGTTTGATTTACAATTCGAACACAAGCTGGTAGGCTCAATTCAGTTCCGGATGCACTTAGTCGCAAGGTGGTGGCTGAGATGGTGACAGCAGTAGTGAGGCTGGAAGGTGAATTCCTGCCTCGAATCAAGGAGGAGACCGGCAAAGATCCTACTTGTAAGAAGTTGCTAAAGCTAGTAGCAGAGGGAGTCACTCGGAGGTTCTGGTGTGATGATGGGGTCCTCTATGCCAAAGGAGGACGCCCTTATGTCCCTGTCTGTACAAAGGATTAAGGCGCTACTCTTGAAGGAAACACATGATGCTCGGTGGGCTGGGCATCCGGGCATGGAACGCACCTATGCCCTCTTATCACGTTCCTACTTTTGGCCAAAGATGGAGGAGGACGTGGATCAGTATGTGCGGACTTGTCTTGTGTGCCAAAAAGACAAGACGGAGAGGAGGAAGGCACCGGGGTTCTTTGGAGCCTCTACCCATACCAGAGAGGCCCTTTCAAAGCATCTCGATGGATTTCATCACTGGTCTTCCTGATGTGCAGGGAATGACCAGCGTATTGGTGGTGGTTGATCGATTCTCGAAGTATGCTACATTCATAGTTGCTTCGAAGAATTGTGATGCAGACATGACGGCGGAATTGTTCTTAAAGCATGTGGCGAAGTATTGGGGCATCCCCGAAGACATTATCAGTGATCGAGACGCTCGGTTCACTGGACGATTTTGGGTTGCCTTATTCAACTGATGGGATCAGAGTTGAAGTTTTCCACGGCAAACCATCCTCAAACGAGATGGGCGGACGGAGAGAATCAATGCTTTACTGGAGGACTATCTCAGGCATTATGTGAATGCCAGTCAGACGAATTGGGTGGATTTACTTGATACAGCCCAATTTTGTTACAATCTGCACAAAAGCTCAGCCACGGAGCTGAGTCCATTCGAGGTGGCGACGGGACAACAACCGGCTACTCCACATGAAGTAGTCAAGTCAAAGTCGATGGGATCGAGCCCTGCGGCGTATCGGTTTGCAAGGAACAAGCGGGGAGGCGAGGAGGGCTCGTGACGGTTGGCCAAAAAAGCGTCGGGAGGATGAAGAAGTATGCGGACCGCACGAGACGGCCCTTGGAGTTTCGGGAAGGAGACCTCGTCTTATTGAAGCTCACTCCTCAAATTTTGAAGAAATTCAACAAGAGGAGACCCATAAGGGTTTGGTCCAGCGATATGAAGGACCATTTGAGGTGGACAAGCGAGTAGGGAGGGTAGCTTATCGCTTAAAGCTACCGAAAAGGCTAAAGGTACACCCTACATTTCATGTCGGTTACCTTAAGCCCTTCCATTCGAGATCGGGAGGATCCGGAGCGGAGCGCGGTCGACGAGCTCCACCCTTGATACGGAAGGAATTTGCGGGAGAGATTGAGCGAGATTCTAAACCACGAGGTGCGTGGTCGAGTAAGAAAAATCGGCGGATTTTCTACCTAATCAAGTGGGTTGATGTGGAAGAACCTACTTGGGAGCGAGATACTACCCTACATGGCGGTTTGAGAAGGAGATTTCGAGACTACTGAAGCGCAAAGAAAGCGGTTCGATGAGGGCATCGAACATTTCGGCGGGGAGGTTTGTTACCACCCCAATAAGCTAGATACAAGCATCTTTGGTGGCGATGATAACTCAAGAGATGATCGAGTCTCGGTGGACTCGGGAGGTTTCGGTGAACTCCAAAGTTGGATTGGGGTTTAGTACATGGCTCGTGCCTAAGTGGGCAAGCCTTGCAAGGGCAAGGCTTGGCAAGGCCAGTCGGGCTGGGCAAAACCAGGGCAAGGCTTGGAAAGACCAGGGCAAGGCTTGGCAAGGCCGGCCAAGGCAAAGGCAAGGCCAAGGCAAGGTAAGACCGTAGGCCAGGCAAGGCAAGGCAAGGCAAGGCAAAAGCAAAGCAAGCACGGGCAAGGCCAAACCAAGGCACGGACAAGGTTGGGCAAGGCAAAACAGGCCAAGGCCAAGGCATGGCCTTGGCACAACACAGCTTGACTTTCCTTGACCGGGCATTGACCCCGGTCAAAGTACGCTTGGTCTCATTTTGGGATGTTTCCTTTTGGAGCCGGGGAAACGGCTTAACATCTACTATAAGGGGAGGTGGGCTCTCTCCTAGGGGTGGCATGGGCAACGATGTGACAAGCAAAGCCTCGTGCACGCCTTGGGCACCATGCCAAGGCGAAGACCCACGGACCATGGTCCGCCACCCCGGCCGGTGGGACTCGACCACGAGCCCCGGCTAGCACCAACGTGCTGGACACGGCCAGGGCACCACGAGACGCAGCCCTGTCCCGTAGAGAAGCATGAACCACGTCCCTTGAAATGTGGAAGACCAAGTCGAGGTAGTTGGGGAACTACCTTGGTCATGGCCGGGCCATGACCACCAACCCACGTCCGAGCATGACCCAAATGCATGGAGAATGTGCAACCGACCTGTAATGGAGGTGGTTACGGAACCAGGTGGCGAAAGAGGAACAAGGCGCTTCGGCAATCGCCTTGACCACCCTAGAGAGTGGTGATTTACCAGTCTATGGATTGATGTATCTTTGGACATGTGTCCTAGTCGGTTATGTAACTACCTAATGGCTAGGCTATAAAGCCATGGGCTCTGAGCTTGGGGAAGCATAGAGTTCCACAGTTGTAAATCCAATTGAGAGCTAGTAAACGTTTCCTTGTTACCTATTGCTTGCTGTCCCTTTAATTTGAGTATTGGCGTGCTGAACTAAGGTGGCCCTTAGGCACCGCAGGTTCAATCGAGAGAAAATTTTCCTAGTGAAAAACCCCTCTTTCATTGGCCCTGTGACAGTTGCCACCTCAAGTGTAAATGATATTTTGCAAAAAAAAATTGCATTGTGCATTGGCAAGGAAGATAAGGATATTAAAATTTATTTTAAGAAGTATATATATATATATATCATATATGTTTTTAGTTTCATACGGAATTATTAATTTTTTTTATAAGAAATTACTACCTTCATATTCACTAAACTTAATAATGGGTAGGTTCATAGTAGATTGTGAATTACAACTTTCATTGTAAAAACATTATACTACATTGAAATAAATTACACCATTAAATTTTACATAATATATTAAATAAGTTTTGTGCTCTGAAAAGGGAATAAACTTTAAATTTTTAATGAAAATTATTTTTATGTTATATATATAAAAAATATATGATAAATTATTTTATAAATTATTTAATTAATTGTGAAAATTTGAATAATAATCTTATGTTTTCACATTCCAAAAATTATTAAGTGTGATCATCTTTACAAATAAATAAAAATATTATTCTTATCATCATAACTAATGTGTATAGTTAACTTTATCTTAATTAACTATATAGTAGCCGATCAATAAACTCATTCGATAACAAAATAAAATTATACTTACATTTTAACAATTTTTTCACACTATATATATATATATATCCCCATCCTTCGAGTCCGACAATTTCATATGCTCAAGTCAGTCCCACCAAATACATTGATTCGGATAAACCATAAATAAGTTTTCATTATAATACTTTTCACTATTTAAAAATTAAAATATTTTTTAAAGAATGTAAAATAATTTAATAAACTTCATATTGTATAGTTTAAATAGCACCTGCGCCAAGCGCAGATAAATGACTAGTGGTACATATAAACGTATGAAGTGGCCCATTTATGTTCAGTGAAACCAATATTCATTTAAATAAGCAAGAGAGACAAAACACACACATCCATATACAATGGAGACCAAGTACAGCACTAAAAACTAGTGTCACCCATCCTACCAAAAAAAAAAAAAAAACTAGTGTCACCCATTGTTGGTGACTTGGTGTAAAAGAATAATCGAAGATTATTTGAACATTAATTAAGTTTGGATAAATTAGTGTCATCCATTTTGAAGTTAACTTACATGTCCAGATTATTTGAACATTAATTTAGTTTGGATAAATATTTTAATTCTCAGCAGCCTCCAATAAGTTTATTTATTTATTTAGAAAGCCTCCAATAAGTTAGTTAATGTTCTAACCGCTTTTTTTTTTTTTTTTTTTTTTTTTTTTTTACGAGTTCTAATCACCTCTTTAATGGTTAGTAAAACAACTCAATGTATCTCTAGCTTATATTTTTACCCCCTCACTCCTCAAAGAAAATTTTCTTTTTATCTTTATGACACCCAATCCCCAACTCTTGCCGCACATCATCTTTTTCTCCCCTTCCTCAATTTATTTAAAATTGCATTCCAAGATTGATTATTTGATCCTTGAAAGCTAAACCCGAACACAAATACATGTCCTAACCTTTCATAGTGAATCAAATGTCTACCAAATGCATGCAAAAATTAAAATGTTGTATTTAGTGATGAATTGTTGAATATACAGACAAAGAGATGAGGAGGGGTGTAGAGGGAAAAATATAAAAGAGGAAAAAAAAGGATTTAGGGTTTAATTTGAAATGAGGTATAGAGAGCAAAATTAAAGTATAAGAGGAGAAGGGGGGATGGGTTGTATTTAGGGAGTGATCACATCTGTAGTGAGTGGGAGGAGAAGGGGATGGGTATTAGAGTTTAATTTAGGGAAAGACAAGTGAAAGTAAAGTTGAAGAAGGGGTGTAGAAAGTGAAAAGTTCAAAAGGAAAAAGAAATAGGTTATGACCAACAACCAGTTGTCTCAAGTGGTAAGGAACTTAGTCCCCTAAAGCAAGGTCATTTGTTCGAGTCTTGTGAATAAAAAAAAATTAGATTGGAAGGGTAGCCCCCTATATAGGGCTCGATAGTGCCCGAGAGTGAATAAGTTGATTTAGTTGGCATCGGACACCACGTGAAAAACCCAAAAAAAAAGGATTATTATTTAAATTTTGTTTTGAAGCCGGTTATGATTTTAATTTGGGGTGGTTATCTATGTAAATTTACTTCAGGGATATTTTTTGTAGTAAAATTGAATTTCATTAATGTTGTGGCTCAATACATTCAATTGAACATGAACGAGCATATAATTAATTACCTCAATAAAAGCACATTTATTTGTTAATCTTAATTATTTAAAAAAAATTCAACTGCCACATAGTTGATTTTAAAAAACTCTGACTGTAACAATGGAATAGTGTGACAATCAGTGAATGTTCTCTTGGCAAAATTCTGAAATACAATAAGACGCTCAGATACTATTGAGGCCATAACAAAAAAATAAAACTTCAAACAAGGGAAAGATAAACAAAGACTTCAAACTAGGGAAGACAAATACAAACTTCCAATATTATAAGAGAACTACTTATTCAAAAAGATAGCTTGATGAAAATATCAAACCAACAACTATAAGCGTAGATTCATGAATGGGCAGTATAAATGAAGATGAAATTGAATGATGGTATTTGCATGCATGGAGGAGTGAGCGATGTCAATGATGAATTTGACGACAATAACCGATTAACCTAAGTGGTAAGAGACTTAGTCCCTTTAAGTGCGGTCTCAAGTTTTCTAGTCTCATGATGGAGAAAATTAGGTTGAAAGGACTACTCACAATATGAGCCTCACCGGTGTCCAAGCAAACTCGAGATATAGATAGATGATTTTGCAGTGTACCTCGAGATAATCGAACTTATATATGACTTAAAATAATGATTATACTTGTATATTTGTTGTGCATTATTATATTATGCTGTCGGGTGATCCAAGAAAAAAAATATTTTCTAAATAAGAAATCACAATTATCAAACCTAAAAATTATAAAGTTTTTCTTTTTTTATTGTTTTCTTTTTCCACGGGCAAGAAGACAAACTTGGTTTTGGTAGCATTTGATAATTGACAGAATAACAACAAATGAATGAATTATATATGATGAAAAGAAGATGAATGTGGATGACTCTTCATATGTACGTTCCATCAAATATGTAATTACTTGCACTCTATGTTTAACATGTTCCACTATTTGTTCTATACAACTCATTTTAGATAAATAACAAAATATCTTACATTTGAGTTTTTCGATTATGAAATTTATGTTTTATTTCATATGTTTAATAAGTTTACAAAGAAAACTTTGGATTTATGCCGGTTTTCATCAATTCTTTAAGCCTTGAGCCCCTAACAAGGGATTTATTTATATAAGTTTTATCGATTGTCACTTCTTTGAAGCAATTTTTCTACCATTAGAGGGAGATATTGTTGGACTAAGTGGTTAGTCATTCTAACTCCGACCGAAATTTTGATGGAAACAAACAAGGTGAAAATATACTAATAAGTTTTATCAAGTGTATTTCAGTTTCGTCAAAGGTTGTGAAACATCACATCGTGGGTATTCGAGCATTCAAGCTATACAAGTTCAAGACTCGGCATACATAAAGGAATAAAGACGAAAGATCAAGACCACGAGTTGTAAAATTGATGTAAGATATTCAAGTTCACTTAAGCAAGCCTATTGCATTAGTTCATGCACATCGTGTTTTTAAAATGGATTTTTTCAAATGTCAAGTGATTACTTGAAGATTTCGGTCCTATAAGTTTAAACAATGTTAAACTATATGTGTATGTTCATATCGTATTTTAAAAATCATTGTGAAAGCTTTTGAAAAAGAAAAACTTGTTTTTGAAAGGTATTTGAAAAGAAAACTGTATATTTGCAGAAAATTCCCTCACAAATCATGAAACCGAGATTTTCTATTTTTGGGATTTGTGAAAATATCCGAACCATCCAAATAGGCCATATGACCTAAAACAAACATGTATTATATGTTATATTAGGGTTTGTTGGGTCTCAGACGCGTTAAAGGGTCGCTAACACAAGGAACATAATTAATTATTCTGAGGTCCCTGCAGTTAGCGCGCTAATACTGTTATTAGCGCGCTATGTGCAGAGTTAGCGCGCTAGGTCATAAAATTAGCACGCTAATTGCATTCCTGACAGCTTTTTTATAAAGTTAAAAAATTCACTTTAATTCGAATTTTTGATCAAATCTCGGCCCTTGGATGCACACAACGGTCATATACTGGTCTATAAATATATACAACACTCTCAAACACAAAAGGCACAAAAATTAGGTTTTGAAATCAAAGAAAAACACTTGTGCTTAAATTCTTCAAGAGGAGGAGCTTGGGGTTTTCAAGTTATACTTTGAAGCTGTTCATTCAACATCAAAACCAGCACTCTTGAGGCACTCTAAGGAGTACAACAACCTCTCTAGAACTGATTTTCAAGTCATCTTCTTGGGGTTGTAAGAAAGTCCATTTCCTAGCTTTTCTTGTACTTAAATTATATATTCTTGTGTGATTGACTTGGAAAATTACTTGTTGTGTTGTTAAACATACTTGTATTGGATTTTGCACTTAAACTTGATTCATTAAACCCTTGGATTGATTTGAACAAGAGTTTGTGCTTAAACTTGATTTTTATCAAACTTCTTGTTCTTTGAATTTGAAACCGGTTTTGTTCTCATCAATCTATTTAAAACGGTTTCATATTTGAGTTTTGCATAAAATCAGTTTTATACTTGCATTTCTCAATTGTTTTCATACTTGCATGCATAAGAGTGGTTAGGCTCTAGGAGGCTTGCTTGTATTTGAACTTGATACCACTTTACGTTGTAAAGTGTATTTCAATTGTATTTATTCAAATCTTGATTGTAAGACTTAGTGGGATCTAAGTCGAAAGGGAAGACCTAGTTGAGGCTAGGCATATATCCTAGTTGTGGCTAGGTGGAAAAAATCCTAGGTGGGTCTAGGTGGGGAAATCCTAGTTGCGGCTAGGTGGTTGTATAAGACCTTATTGCGATAAGACATCATGTAAAAGACCTAGTTGAAGCTAGACATTCACTAGGCTAGTTGGCTTATGGTGTAACACTTATTGATAATATAAGTGAGGTTTGAAAATCCTAACCGGGGAGGTTAGGTAGTGGATGTAGATCAGTTGGATCGAACCACTATAAATCACGTGTCTTATTTCCATCTCTTCTACCCCCTTCTTGATTGCATAGCATTGATATTTATCATTGGTGTCTGCATTATTATTGTTATTTACGCATAAAGTTTTAAAAAGGCGATAATCACTCGGTAACCCAATTCATCTCCCTTGGGTGACCGTCAGATATATAAATTCGAAGCCGATTAAAAATGAATGGCGTGAAATTGCTTGAAACGCATCAAAACTGTTGCATTATGATGTGAACTACTTGAAATTCAAATGATCATTTATTAGCAATTAGTTAAAAATCAATTACCTGATGCAATCATTAATATAAAGAAGGTGACAATCGTATACGTCCACTATTAAAGGTTCATATATAAAATAATATCCAAGTGTAACAAAATGCACAAAAACCAATAAAACACTTAAGGCGTAAAATGATTGTTGGTTTAAAGGATTCAAATCCCTCAAAAAAGGTTAAGGAGTAAAATAATATCCAAGTGCAATAAAATAATCCTTTGGTAAGGATTCAAAGTGATGATCCAATGCCACAAATAGTGGATGAATGTCAAAGAAGACATAATTATCAAAAGATGTTATCCATACAGAGCTAAACATGTTAAAGAAACGAGAAGTTGTTGGACTAATAGTCCAAAAGATTTATGGTGCCATAAAGCGGTTGGATTTAAACAATTTGGTCAGATAAACGTACCAAAACCTCAACGATTATTTACTTAAAAACAATATGTAAGTAATTTATATTATCCATATTTCTTCATTATAATATCATCGTATGTCGATGATACACATATTGTGAGAAATTACAACGATAATGCTATATCATTTGAATACCTGAAAAAGAAAATTTAAGATGGAAAACCCTTGAAAAAGAAGACTTAACCTTGATTTGGAAATCGAGTATTTTTCTAAGTAAAATAGTTCTCCATCTATTAATTTATTTTACTCAAAAGAATAAATTTGCGTTTGCAAATATTTGTTACAAAACAATAAGATGTTTCGCCCATGTCAACAGGAGGGGAAGAATAAAAAGGAGTTATTGATTAGTGTTTTGCACTTTTATTCCCTTGGCTACGGTTTTATCCCACTAGATTTTTCTAGTAAGGTTTTTAATGAGGCAAATCAACAATTTTATACTCCTTATCAAATTTGATTAGTGTATTGTACTTTTTTTTTCTCTTAGCTATAGTTTTATCTCACTGAGTTTTTTTAGCAAGGTTTTTAATGAGACAATACTAACAATATCATGCTCCATATAAAAAAATTTATAAGAGCAATGCTTTCTTTTTCCTTTACTAGATTTTTCCTATAAGGTTTTTCTAGTAGAGGTTTTAACGATGCATCTATATATATTCTCTCAAAATGTATCAATGTGGTGCACTCTTTTCCTTAGCTATGGTTTTATCCCATTGAATTTTTCTAGCAAGGTTTTTAATGAGACAAATCAACAACGTTATATTACAAATCAAGATTGGCGAGAACAATGTATTTTTTTCCTATACTAGATTTATTCCAAAGAGTTTTTCTAGTAGAGGTATTGACGAGGCTTGTTTTATCAAAAAGTGTCATCCAATGAGGAGTGTTTAAATAATATGAATGAATTTTCACATGGATATGTAACATCAAATATGTAATTATTTGCACACCATGTTTAACATGTTCTACCATGTGTATTTTTTTTGTTTAGCTTGCACAATGCACTATGTGTAACTTGTATTCATTTTTCATTGTTCAAAGTACATGTGGCCATTATAACAAAGACCCTATATAAAGAGGTTCCTTCTGTTATAATTAATGGATACACCAAGTATGAATGAAATCTTTACATTCTCTCTAGCTCTCTTCTCTCCCCTTCTCTACTTGTTCTTATAGTTTCTAGTTAATGTTTTTTTTTTTTTTTTGTCTTAGTTCTACAAGTTCCTAGTTGAGTTTACAACTTAGTTTACAACATATATGACTATATGGTCCATTTATTTCGCTCCCAAGTCTCAACTATACATACAACAAAAATGACTCCTCCTTGGCACCCTCACAACCTCCAACCTATGTTTTTTCTTTTGTTATTATTTTTGTTATTATTATTATTATTATTATTATTATTATTATTATTATTATTATTATTATTATTATTATTATTATTATTATTATTATTATTTGCAGGTGTCCATACCGCTCTACCCTTCTAGATTAAGGCCCAACTATATAGAGGTTAAGACGGTAAATAGAGTAGTGCTATTTGAACTTGTGAGTTCGGACTTCTAGGAGGTTTTTACTACAAGGACCCTAATTTTGTGAAATTACCCAATTACCCTGTATAAAATTTTACTCACCCATACCCCACTCACCTTTCTCTCAAATTGCACTCATCAACAACTCAAATTCGAAGAAATCCGAGCAAAACCATATTGATTTGACGTCATGGGTGCATTCGTCATCTCTTTTAGTGTCGATATCGATGTTTTTTTTGTGATTTTTTTCTTTTGATTCGTTTTTGTTTGTGAATATGCTTTTGGGTTTACAACTTTGATTTGAAGCTTGAATTTTACATTTTAGGTACAAAATTTCGATGAAATAAAAAATATTAAGCGATTACGAGCAAAATCCACTATTTTTTTTTACCATTTTCATGTATTTTTCAGGAGTTTTGAAGTTTTTTTATTCATTTTGGTCGCTCACGGGTTTCAGACTTATAGGGTCGAAACCTTTGAAGAGGAGTCGGACACATAGGGTCGACACCTCTAAAGAGATAATGGATCCAATCGACACCTCTAAAGAGGTTTCGATTGGATCCCTTCGTCACGTATTGAGACTGAGTTATCTTCGCATTATTGGTTGGAGTCGACCGAGACCTCTAAAGAGGTATCGACCCTGTGTGTCTGAAACCTCTTTAGAGGTGTCAGCCATGTGTGTCCAACACGTCTTCAGAGGTGTCCTCTCGGTCGTTTGAAACCCCCAGACGACACTTCTTCAAAAGTGGTGTATGAGTAATGGGGTGAGCAAGGGTATTTTTAAAAATTTAAAAATAAAAGTGGGGTACATAAAGTAAAATTTTAAAACTGGGTTTCATTTAGCGGTTGCATTTTTTTTACTTTGAAGTCATCCTCATGTAATAAATGACTTCGAAATAACAACTTGTAACAATACTCATTTGACATTTGTAAAAAATTCAAAAATCCCCTATAAGTCCAGACTCTTAGAGTCTTAACAGATTTTTTGTTAAAAGAAAATGCAAAACTAACCCAAATTTAGATCATCCATTCATTCAAAGCATTTTATCTCAAGATGTGAACCCACACATCTCGAAGTGTATTAAACAACATCGAGTTAGTGCTGAAAGTGGGTTAATTGAGGAGTTCCCCAGTTGTATTAAAGAGCTCAAGTCCAACCTTATTTTAAAAGCACGCAAATCCCAAGCCTTCCCTTCCTCTGTCATCTCCAACTCCATCTCCACCTCCTCTCAGGGAAGTGCCAATCAAAATCAGAATGGATGAAGCTTCCCGTTTTGTGATCGCATCATCAGAAGTGGAAACAATGGCGAAAAACGCAAAGGTCTCAGCCGTCCAACTCCTCCCATCACTAGTACCCTCCGCCCAGGCCCTGGCCCGCCCCCCAATCTCCCAATACCACGTGGGCGCCGTCGGCCTGGGCTCCTCCGGGCGCGTGTTCCTCGGCGGAAACGTGGAGTTCCCCGGCGTCCCCCTCCACCAGTCCATCCACGCCGAGCAGTTCCTCGTCACCAACGCCGCCCTCCACTCCGAGCCCCACCTCCCCCACCTCGCCGTCTCCTCCGCCCCCTGCGGCCACTGCCGCCAGTTCCTCCAGGAGCTCCGCTCCGCCACCCGCATCGAGATCTGCATCACATCATCACCACCACCACCATGTCATCATGATCCCAAGCCCATGTTCAAGCCCATCTCGCATTTCCTACCGGATCGTTTTGGGCCCGACGATCTGCTCCACAAGGACGTGCCCTTGATTCTGGAGCCCCATCACAATGGGCTGGCTTTCTGGGATCATCATTCAAATGTGGATGTGGAGAGTAGTAATGGGTGGGTGGATTTAGAGGGAGAGTTGGGAGGGGCGGCGCTGGAGGCGGCGAACGGGTCTCACGCTCCCTACAGTGGGTGCCCGTCGGGGGTGGCTATGATGGATTCTGAAGGGAGGGTGTATAAGGGGTCTTACATGGAGTCGGCGGCGTATAATCCGAGTTTGGGGCCGGTGCAGGCGGCGCTGGTGGCGTATATTGTGGGGGCCGGGGGGGACTATGGTGGGATTAAGAGGGTGGTGCTGGTGGAGAAGAAGGATGCTGTGGTGAGGCAGGAAGGGATGGCTAGGTTGCTGTTGCACTCCATTTCCCCGCATTGCGACTTTCATGTGTTGACTTGCGTCTCCTCCAACAATTCAAGGTTTGATCATTGAATTCAACTGCAATTCAATTCAATTGAATTGTCTTCTCCTTAAATTATATTAATATAGACTCATAAGGGCTCAACTCAGTTAAGTGCATGAGTTGAATTGAATGAATGTAATCAATTTACGGTTCATTGTTAATGGCTTAATCTTATATTAGTTTGAATACTACACTTTCACTCTTCCCTGTTTAAAGCTTAATCTTGTTAATTAGTTCAAATACTAAACTTGTCTCAATGTTGAGAGAATTAATTCTAACTTTGTTATTGGTGGATGATTCTATTTGGGTGTTGTTCATATGTTGATTTACTATGAACAAGTTGAACACCTAACTGGTCAGCAACTTAGAAGTATTTCACTTTACTACTCTTGGCAAACTTATTCACAACTGGCCTTAAAAATGCATTTCTTGTTGAGATAGATGAGGCATCACTTGCTAAAAGGCAAGGTTGGGGGAGGTACCAGGTTCGACTCGTGTTGGAGTCACTTATTATCAGAAAAAAAAAAAAAAAAAAAAAAACTTTACAACCCTCATCCCCACGCAACAAAAAACTTGGTGACCCATTAGTTGGTCTTACTTTTTTATCTTACTATTAGGGACTGTTGAGTTTAATGGAACAAGTCTCTTATCATGGTTCTTTTTGTTGTTCAGTTGAATTTCTACAAGTAAAAGTACTTAATATGAGGTTTTTAGTGTAAATTTTCTAGTCTTTGGTTCATTTGGAGTATTATTGTTTGTGATGCTCAAAATTCTAAAACTTTCATGGCGAATTTTGGGTCATAGAATAATTGTTGTTTTAGTCCTTTAGAGGTCTTTGAGATTGAAGATGGACTGTTTGTTGGATTAAAATAGTACTGTTATTTTACCTATTGAACTGGTCATTAATCTGTACAATAATATATACTACTATCAAAGATGAGAAGAAGTGAAGAACTATTATAAAAGACTGATGAATTTGATTGCTAGTTTGTCCCTTCCAAATCAGTTCTCTTGTTAATTGTTCTTATCTTGTTTCGCTTTTCGTATGTGGTATAAATCTTTTTGTTCCGAGGGCCCAAGCCAAAAAGAGCACCTCTGCTTTACAAGTTTGCTCGGTGTCAATCGCATCAAACCAAAACAATGACCAAACTTTTGGTAGTACACATCAGAAAGCAATTAAATTATTCCTATAAGAGTTAAATCTAACTGGTGAGCATGAGCTTGCTGAATCAGAATCCCAACCTTACCTCTTTTATGGTGTGATCTGCCATTACTGTCTTTCTTTATTTTTCCTTTAATCCCCAAGAAAGTTCTCTTAGTGTTTGTATGGCATAGTGAGTGGCTTGTGCAGTATGAGTAGATAGGAATTAAAAGTTGGTCTAATGAGAGAGATTGGTTTGATCATGTAAAACAAGAGTGATGATAGTGATCTATGCCGACAGTAATTGATCTCTCCTGGTGCCTTGATTGAGATGAAAAGAAACAATGTTTAGCCAATTGTTTTGCTATAGATATGAAGATTGAAACTAAGTGGTTCTTGGTCATCCTTGGTTCATAGAACATCAAGGATACTGGGGAATTTCAATCTTCTGGGAATAAAATCTGTTCTCAGCACTGGATGTGTATCGATGACATTATGGGTTGATCGTAATCCAAAGAACATCACAGTTGCAGAATTTTAAAAGCAGTTCAGCCATTTCAGGCAATGCTTAGTAACCACATCAGCGAAGCGTTTGCAGAATTTGTTCACCCCACAAAAGTATATGTTCTGTGGACGGCTCTTACTGTTTCATACTTTCATATCATGTTATAGGAAGGCGATGTGAGATTACTTATCGATGCATTACGATCCAAAAACCATTATCAATTCACTCTCACACTAGTTACTATCATTTTGAATTCAAAAAAGAATTTACTATCATTTTGAAAGGTTCGTTTGGTTTTACGTTCTAGACTGCAAAAGTTTTTATTTTCAAATTGAAGACTAAAGCATTGGGGCACAATTGTGAATGGGCGTATATTAGTCGGTTCAATTGATGTCAAATGCTACGTTGAAAACCAATAAAGGACTAAGAACCTACAAATACTGCCACTAAGACCATCTCCAATCACAAGACTCTATTTCCCCTTTTATTTTACAGTTTTGTCATATCAAACTCTATTTTTTCTCTAACTACAAACTCTATTTCTACACCAAAACTCTATTTCTTACTTTTATTTTTTTTGTTATTTATTTCTATTAATTTTAATAAATTATTTAATCATTAAAAAATTATGAAAAAATATATATTCATATTTTTTTGAAAAAGAAATAATTATTAATAATTTTTTAAAAGAAAAAATAAAATGAAAAATAAAAAATAAAGGAACTCTATTATAGAGTTGAGTGAATAGTGTAACTCAAAATTTGGAGTTTCACTATTCACCCAACTCTATAATAGAGGAGAAATAGAGTATGATTGGAGTAGTTTTACCTTATTTTAGAGTGAAACTCTAAAATAGAGTACCCATTGGAGTTGCTCTAAAAATAACAATAAAGCCTCGATTGCAAATTAGTTGGAGTTGGCTACCTGAATCAAAGCTTACACTCAACTCAATTTAGTAAAAATTGATTATCTGCTATTATAATCTATTCAACTCTCATAACTATTGCATCATGCCATGATTTATCTTAAGTCTGCCCCTTTTTAACTCCAGATACCTCCTCTTTGTGAACCAAAAGCCTAGATGATAGAGAGATCTTAGTTAATTGCAGCTACTCAAAGCATATAGATCAACTCCTACCAAAAAAAAAAAAAGGCATATAGATCAACTACTTAATTGAGAAAAACGAACTTAACAGTCTTCGATCAGATAAGTAGGACTGCATTTAGAGTCCACTGAAAAAAAAAAAAAAAAATTATTGAACAAGTCCAATGCTAAATTACGGACTCAATGGTGGTTCGTATTTATGACTCTTGTTATGCATCCAATGCTAATTTGTATTTTTGACACTCCTAAATTTAACATTTTTGTCGATTTATCATCTAAAAGAGCTTCTCCAGCAGTGCAGAGTATCCAAAATGAAAACAAGCTTCTATGCTTTCATGCAAAGTGCTTATATACATGCTTGTGCATGCGTGTTTTAGACAAATTTGAGTAGTATACTATCGAACCTGGTCGACAGGACCCATTTGTGCACGTTTTGAAACAGCTCGAACATCACCCGAGTAAATTCTCTTTTAGAGAGTTTTTGCAGAAGTTCAGCCTGCTGATCAATGGACACAACTTCACGAATATCATCCACAAATCCAGACAAGTCACCTATGCCTGTTCCAAACATATCAATTGAAACTCCAAGGTTTGAAAAATCGACGAACTTTGCCGAACTTCGGCCGAAGTTTGTCAATTTTTCAAGTGGCGAAGTGAAATCTAAGTGCTCAAATAAAAGTGTACTATTTTGCCCAAAAACTCGACGGACTTCAGGAACTTCGACAACTTCGATCGAAACTGGACCAAAATAGAACTAAAAATGTAAAACTTCGATCAAAGTAACTTTGTTTCGACGAAAAATTCGACGGACTTTGGGAACTTCAATTAAAGTAACTCTCTTCACATTAAGTAGTAAAAAAAGCCAAAAATTATCATATAAAACAATATAAAAACAAATATTAATGTCACACATATTGCGAATTGCATGTTTATCACAAAAATGACTATTTAAAACAAGTGTGTTGTGATCATTATGCATTATTATTGTATAATTAAGTATATTTTAAAAATTTTATGAAGGAATTTGAGTTTTGTAGTGTTTAAAATAAAATTCTATAAACTTTCGTGTATTGATGAATTTTTGTTAAACTTCTGTTGTCGAAGTTGACTTTCTCGAATTACTTTCATATTTTAAGTGAGCGAAGATTAAGTAAACTCAAATTTTCGAACCTTGATTGAAAGTGAAAAAAATTTAAGAAAATTAGATGCGTGATGAAGAATTTCACACTGAAGAATGTCAATATAAGTACATCTTTTCCTATCAAGAAAACAGGTGGCTGACAAATGGCTTCACATCAAAGACTTCAAGCTTATCCATGTGCTCCCTAGCGCCAAGGAATATGACTGGATTCTTAGTGGCTGCAACTCTGCAATAACGGTAGTATAAAATAACAATACGAAACATAAACTCACAAAAATTTTGATATTGTAACCAGAAACTTAATTTTTTATTGGTAAACAGAGTAGGTTCCTACTTCAAAAGGAGGCCAACAATATATGCTTCCAAAGAATGTCTTGATACATCTGCACCTGGGCTCTACTTTAAAGTAGTTTTCTATAAGGAACTTTTTTTTTTTGATAAATCAACTAAATGAAAAGGTTTGCTGTAAGTTTCCAGTTATTCTGGAAAAAAAAAGTTTCTAGTTCACTAAATTTCTAACTAGTGTTTTTCAATGTTTAAGATTTTGAAGGTTTTTCGCCCTACGCTCTTATTAGGGAATATGCTCTCATGTTTTGTCTTTCAAAAATGACTTGTGTGATGTAAATAACTCGAATTCCCAAAGTTATCCGAATAAAAAAAGTAACGATAGAAAGAAAAGAAAGAGGAATAGAAAGACTAAGCAAAACAAAGAGGAAATGATGTTAATGATTCATAAGATATGCAAATATTTTTAAGACTTCCACAAAAAATAAAAAAACACATATCGCAAAACCACTGAGACTTGATAGATATACAGTTCATTTGTATGTGTCGGTGTGTGCATAGCCATGGATGTTTCTTAAATTTTGCTCACTTCGAGGAAGTCAACTTCGACAACAAAAGTTTGACAAAAATTTACAAATGCACGAAAGTTTATGATATTTCATTTTAAATGCTACAAAACTCAAATCCCTTCATAAAAATTTTAGAAATACACTTAATTATACAATAATAATGCATAATGATCACAACACACTTGTTTTAAATAGTCATTTTTTGCGATAAACATGTAATTCACAACATGTGTGACATTAATATTTGTTTTTATATTATTTTATATGATAAATTTTGGCTTTTTTTTACTACTTTATGTGAAGAGAGTTACTTTAATCGAAGTTCCCGAAGTCCGTCAAATTTTTCGTCGAAACAAAGTTACTTTGATGAAAGTTTTACATTTTTACTTCTATTTTGGTTTAGTTTCGATCGAAGTTGTTGAAGTTCCCAAAGTCTGTCGAATTTTTGGGTGAAATAGTGCACTTTTATTTAAGCACCTAGATTTTGCTTCGCCACTTGGAAAATCGACAAACTTTGGCTGAAGTTTGGCGAAGTTTGTCGATTTTCCAAATCTTGGCCTTAGCCTTAGGCAGCCAAACTAATGCCATAGGAGCATGTTGGGTGCCCATCAACTTCTTTGGAGTTGAATGGTAGAATTTCATGAAACGACCTTTCAGTCAAGAAACATATTCCAACAACTTAACCACTATACCAATTCAATTGGGGATGACATGATGATTTATAATATGAATAGACTACAAGATTGTTGGTTTTTGTGTGGCCCCACAAAAAAAAAGTCCAACACATAAAGCAACAAATTGGAGTTTGAATAAGAATTTGAGAGAGAGAAAATAGGAAAGAAAATTGGAGTGAATTAAGGAATTGGGCGATTCTTCTAATTAGCCAGCTTTTATGTGTTTTGGCAATTTTTCTTCTCTCTTCTACATTGTGCGTTCAAGGCGGTGAATGCAATAACAATTTTCTCTACATTAAAGATACATCAAGATCTTGAATCTGAAGACTTGCGGCGAAGTCTTTGGTGGTTTCTTGGTGATCAAGAAAGGGTACAATTTGAGGGCGGAGTTCTTCAAGATCTTGGTGTGACCATTCAAGTTCTTTGAAGAGTTATATTGTATTTTCCTCAATTGAGATTCTTGTACTCTTTATTCATATAGTGGATTTATTCGGAGTTTGACCCATGATTTTTTTCCCTCTGATTTGGAGGGTTTTCCACGTTAAATCTTGTGTTCTTTGTGGTGTGATTGATTTGGTGTATAGTTCGTGGCTTAGTGAATTTTATTCATCTGTCTCTCGAGTTGAAGGGGTTACTTTCTTGTTGAGTAACCCCAACAAGTGGTATCAGAGCCGATGGTGCGGCTGGGACAAGGCATGTCTATTGGTGGTCGCATGTATGCCTCGAGTTGTGCTCTCCCTCGAGATGGGTAGCGACGATGGATTATGCGGTGTGCCCATCTTGGATGGATTTTGGTCCAAGGTGGAGATTGTTGGGATGTGTGGACCGAAAAGTTTAGTCCCATATTGGTTATCTATGACTTATTGAAGAAGTTCATAAGAGTGGATGTTTCATCTCATAGTACCGAGGCCTTTTGGAGTAAAACCCCATACCTAATGTTGAGGTGGTTAAATTGGGGACAATATCGGTACTGGCCAGAGATTCACGTACTCGCGCACTCAGCGCGGATGGGGCCTAACTTATGGTTGGCATTGGAGATGTCTTTATGCAGACAAATATGGGTTGCATGGTAATTCTGAAAGAAGTGCGACATGTTTCGGATCTGCGTCTGAAACATCTTTGGGGGCAAGGAGTGGAAACTCACCAAAGGCTCAATGGTTGTTGCTAGAGGAAAATTGAGCTATACACTTTACAAGACTCAATTGAAGACCGTCAGAGGTGACCTGAACGCAATTGAAGATGATTCTTCACCAGATCTATGGCATAGGCGGCTAGATCACTTGAGTGAGAAAGGGTTGCAGGTGTTGGCAAAGAAGTCTCACATTCCCTTTGCCAAAGGTAAATATTTGAACCCTTGTGATGATTGCTTATTCAGTAAGCAACATAGAGTTTCTTTTTCTTCATCATCGAAGAAAAAGAAATTTACTTGACTTAGTATACTCTGATGTTTGTGGTCCCATTGATGTGGAAACTATGGGAGGTGGCAGATACTTCGTTACTTTTATTGATGATGTTTCACGGAAGGTTTGGGTGTTTGTGTTGAGAACAAAATGTCAGGTTCTTGAGTAGCTCAAGAAGTTTCATATGATGGTGGAACGAGAAAAAGGCGTATCTTTGAAGTGCTTTCGTAGTGATAACAGGGGAGAATACACTTCAAAGGAGTTCGAGAATTATTGCTCAGAACATGGAATCAGACATGAGAAGACTGTTTTGGGTACTCCTCAACATAATGGTGTTGCTGAAAGAACAAACAGAACCATCCTTGATAAAGTCAGATGTATGTTAAAAATGGCTAAGTTGCCCAAGTCGTTTTGGGGTGAGGCTCTCAGTACTGCTTGCTACTTGATAAATTGCTCTCCTTCAGCACCATTAGAGTTTGATGTTCCAGAGAGAGTTTGGTCTGGGAAAGATGTTACTTACTCTCACTTGAAGGTGTTTGGATGCAAGGCATTTATGTATGTGCCTAAGGAGCAGAGACAAAAACTTGATGATAGAACTGTTCCGTGTATCCTCTTAGGATTTGGAGATGCAGAGTTTGGTTATAGGTTATGGGATCTAGAGAAGAAAAAGATTGTCAGGTCCAGGTGCGACAGCCCCAAATTCCGAGGCCGCCCCGTGGCTTCCCGTTTCCCCTGCTCGTGCACCGGAAACACCTGCCACGTCACTCGTCTATCCAACTAATTCAAAACTCTTAAGTTACCTGCCATTTAATTTAGTAGTTTACAATTTACAAATGGAAGTTTTAATATATCACCAAAAGAGCATTATATAAAGTAACTTATTCAACCTATAGTGGAAAACCCTAAGTACTCGGTATATAGGCGACAACGCCATCCGTGAATGTTTATATACCAAGATCAAGATGTAATAACCACAAGTTCCCAATAATAATATTCAAAACAATTTAATACTAATACACATACCAAGTAGGTCCTCGACAAATGGGCAAGTAAAGATTTTGTCGCCCGTGATCTCCTTGCCCCTACGATACACAAGGTCTGCGCACACGCCCAACACAAAAAGCCGGATGACGAGCCCGATAAGTAAAATCCCAAGGAAAACCACCGTGCATTATAATTTAAGAATATAAATGGAACAAGTAAATAGTGTTAACCAAACATGCGGAATAGAAGGTAAATGCGATAATTTGCTCAAAGCTCATCGCATGAATATAAACACAAGATAAACAAATGAGTGTGCACCAGCTATCCAAGATGCGTACTGAGGATCAGGAGCCTTGTCGTGGTCTGTACCATCGACTCTACCACTGTCCTAAACCACACATCAAGCAAGCAACCGCACAACCCTCAGATACATAGACGGGAAATCTCAACCGTCCCAGTAAGATTTGACTCGAAGATTTTCAATGAAAAATAGCTCAAATGAATAACAATAAGTAAATGCAGTAGTGATGTTCAGTTGAGTTTTACGTACCCGAAAATACGCACTCCGACTTCTTGGACCCGTCAGTACGCCCCACCTAGCTCCCCAATGTCCGAGCTATGGTTTCCCGATCCCTGAAGTCCATTTTATAGTGTTTTATAATTTTTAAGAACACATTTTGAAATTTTATGATATTATATGAAAATTTACAAATTTTCAGTTGTGGTACCTCTTCCAGTTATGTCGGGGTTCCCACAATACCCGAAAAGTCTCGAAACCACTTTTCTACCTTTTTCTAATTTTCTGTATTTTTCTAGAATTTTTCCCAATTTTTCTGATATTTTTTTCCATATTTTTCCTATTTTTCCCACAATTAAAACTGTTTTTTTTTTCTCTCAATCTTCTTCTCTTCTTTACTCCTCTCGATTTCTCTTCATTCTACCTCCATTGAAGACCTCTAAAACCTCAAAATTCCTCCACAAATTCATCAAAACAACCCCAAATTCTCGGATAAAAAATACATGCAAATAACCCAAAATTTATCAAATCACCTCAATTTTTCCACAAATTCAATCCAAATCGATGATATTCATCAAAATCCACCTCAAGAACATTTAATTCACTAAAAACAGTATTGATTTTGTTCGAAAATTCAAAATTACCACAACACCCATTTTAATGGAAAATCAACAAAAATGAAGGTAAATTACCTTAGATTGGTTGTTGTGAAGCTCAATCTCCTCTCCAAGCTCAATTTCGTCCCTCCAAACTTCGATTTCTCTCACAAAATCTCTCAAATCGTTTGAACAAAAATGGAATTTTGCATGCATTTGATCGATCAAGTTGTATATATAGTTGTGTTTTAATCTCACGTGCACACGCATCTCGAGGTAAATTCAATGGTCATTGAACACCCTGTGTCACCAACTTCTTGAACACCCTATCATGACACCGTGTATCTCAAATTTCGTTGTTGTGCATCTCGATGACAATCCTAGGTGTACTGATTATTGATTTCAAACTATAGGACTTTATTATAATCCAATTGATTTAATTCATAACACCTATTCTAGTCATCAATAAATTTCATAAATTTGTGGATATGGTCACACTAATTCCCCGACCACTCCGCACCCCATGCCCCGTGTCCGGCACGCTTCCCGAGGCGGTCTCACGCTTAGTGTACCCAATTTAATTTCCTTAGCTTAGCCTAAGCTTATGTATTTACATTTAATTAAATAAATCTTCAACCATAACATGTTTAAATAATTTAAATGTAATTAGCCCCAACGCCCGGCCTCACTGCTACTAAACCCCGCGTTGGTGCGTTCACCGAGCTAAAACCCCGGCTCACAACTCGCCCGACAATAATTTACACACATGTGATATTTATATAAATATTAAATTCCCACATCACAATAATAGACATACAACATGCACAAATAACATAATATAACCTGGGTACTCATATTCGAGTCGACCCAGCTGTCCACGAAACGTCCGAATTACCCGTTAATCCTCGCGATTAACACTAATCCTGATTAAATTAATTTCGGCCGTTACACCAGGGATGTGGTCTTTCATGAATATGAGACCATAGCAGATTTGAAGACATCAAAGAAAATCATAGTTGATGATGATGATGTTTCTGGATTGGAGTCTTCTTCCATTACTGATGCCACACATGAGGGAGACTCATTTGAAGAACATGGGGTTAATGTGCTAGAACCAGTTGATAATGCTGAGCAGGGGGAGCAAACTCCTCCACCAACAACTTTAGTTGAACCTTCACTTAGAAGGTTTGAGAGAGGGTTGCTTCCTTCTACTAGGTACCCCAGTTCGAATTATGTTACAATTACAGAAGAGGGGGAGCCAGAGAGCTTCCAGGGAGTTCAGATTCACAAAGACAAAGCTCAATGGATGAAAGCAATGCATGAGGAGATGAGTTCTTTGAAGAAGAACAATACTTGTGGGCTGGTGGAACTTCCAAAAGGTAGAAAACCTTTGAAGAATAAATGGGTGTACAAGTTGAAGACAGATGGAGATAAGCTAGTAAAACATAAAGCTCGTTTGGTAGTGAAGGGGTTCAATCAGAAGAAAGGAATTGACTTTGATGAGATTTTTTCCCCTGTTGTAAAGATGAGTTCTATTCGAGTGATTTTGGGTCTGACTGCTAACTTGGATCTTGAGCTTGAGCAGTTAAATGTGAAGACTATATTCCTCCATGGTGATTTGGAGGAAGAGATTTATATGGATCAACCTGAAGGATTTGAAGTAACAGGAAAAACACATTTGGTTTACAAGTTGAAGAAGAGCTTGTATGGACTGAAACAAGTTCCAAGGCAGTGGTATAAGAAATTTGACTCTTTCATGATTGGTGAATAGAGTACACTAGAACAGATGCAGATCATTGTGTCTACTTCAAGAAATTTTCAGATGGGAAGCTTGTGATCTTGTTCCTCTATGTTGATGATATGTTGATAGTGGGGCATGATGTTTCCTTGATTGGAAACTTGAAGAAAGAATTATCTAGTTCTTTTGATATGAAAGACCTGGGGTTGGCAAAACAGATTCTTGGCATGCAGATTATTAGTGACGGAGATCCAAAAGATGGGTGTCACAGAAAAGTATGTTAAGCAGTGTCTGAAAGCAGATTCAATATGAACAATGCTAAGCCGCTTAGCACACCTCTTGCTAATCACTTCACACTTAGCAAGAAATCATGTCCCTCTACTTCTATAAATATAGCGAAGATGTCAGATATTCCTTACTCCTCTGCAGTTGAGAGTTTGATGTATGCGATGGTTTGCACCCGATCGAGATATTGCTCACGCAGCTTGGTGTGTTAGCGATTTCTCTCAAATCCTAAAAAGTTCATTGGGAAGCAGTGAAATGGATTTTGAGATATTTGAGAGGTACTTCGAAGATGTCTTTATGTTTTGGGAGCTCGAAACCTACTTTGGAGGGATATACAGATTCAGATATGACAGGTGACCTTGACGACAGAAAATCTACTTCAGGGTATGTGTTCACTTTTGCAGGGGAGCTGTATCTTGGCAGTCAAAATTGCAAAAGTGTGTTGCTTTGTCCATGACAGAGGCAGAATATATTGCTATAACTGAAGCAAGCAAAGAAATGCTTTGGTTGAAGAGATTGCTTCAAGAGTTGGGGTTGAAGCAAGAAGATGGGTATGCAGTGAACTGTGATAGTCAGAGTGCTCTAGATTTGAGCAAGAATGCTACTTATCATTACCACACTAAGCATATTGATATCCGATACCATTAGATTCGAGAAGTTGTTAATGATCATGAGATGAGTCTAAAGAAGATTCACACTGATAAGAATCCAGCTGATATGTTGACGAAGGTGGTGACTCGTGAGAAGCATCAGTCCTGCACCAAGTTGGTGGGGCTAAGTTGTTATTGAGCATCAAATATAATTGAGATCTCCCCATGTGTTGGAGGGGGAGATTGTTGGTTTTTGTGTGGGCCCCACAAAAAAAAGTCCAACACATAAAGCAACAAATTGGAGTTTGAATAGGAATCTGAGAGAGAAAATAGGAAAGAAAATTGAAGTGAATTAAGGAATTGGGTGATTCTTCTAATTAGCCAGCTTTTGTGTGTTTTGGCAATTTTTCTTCTCTCTTCTACATTGTGCGTTTAAGGCGGTAAATGCAACAACAATTTTCTCTACATTAAAGATACATCAAGATCTTGAATCTGAAGACTCGCGGCGAAGTCTTTGGTGGTTTCTTGGTGATCAAAAAAGGGTACAATTTGAGGGTGGAGTTCTTCAAGATCTTGGTGTGACCATTCAAGTTCTTTGAAGGAGTTATATTGTATTTTCCTCAATTGACATTTTTGTACTCTTTATTCATATAGTGGATTTATTCGGAGTTTGGCCCGTGATTTTTTTCCCTCTGATTTGGAGGGTTTTCCACGTTAAATCTTGTGTTCTTTGTGGTGTGATTGATTTGGTGCATAGTTCGTGGCTTAGTGAATTTTATTCATCTGTCTCTCAAGTTGAAGGGGTTACTTTCTTGTTGAGTAACCCCAACAAAGATGTCATCATTTACTTGAAACTCACAAAATGTAACCATCTACATTACATCCCAATTTCTACCGTCTCAGATCAGATGACAAAAAACATTTTATTGCCTACTATGCTAACATTAAATGAAAAATATTTCCAATGAAGCAAAAAACTGATCGATGTGGAACTTACGCACCAAGAGCGTCACCATCTCTCGCTTTAGCAACCATTTTTGTAACAATAACAGCACCAACCAAGACAATTTTTTTAAAGGCTTGAGCTTGATTAAATGCAGCTTGACCAATACTGATGTCCATTACGAATATAACAAGATCGGATTTCTGCAATATTAAGGTAAAATAGAATTAAAAATCCATCAACAGAATTTAGAAGAGACAAAAGGACGCATGATTGTAAGAACCATACTATTGCCTCAGAAAGTTGGCACATTTCTTCAAAAAGAGCAGCTTAAACCTTTCCATTAGTGTCTACAATGACCAGATCACACTTTCCTCTCCTTAACCTTTCCACACCTTCCGCAGCAATCTTCACAGGATCAGAGTCATCAGACTCCATATAACTATCATAACAATGAAATAATCAAAACGAATCTCCTTAGTAGTAAGGATTCCCAGAAGTTTCATTACGGAAGAATTTGTTGTATGAGAATAACAGGAGACCGGTGGAAACACCAAACAGTAAAATGTGACACTCCTCAACCTTAGAACATTTTCTTGATGTCAGAGCCACATAAATAACAATAACTGGAATCAGTCTATAGATCTATCCATTGATAGCCTTAATAGCAATTTCATCAGTACAAGTGTGTGCTTGTCTGAATTTGGTTTATATTACTTAAGTTCGAGAAAATGGAGACTCCAGATAAGTGTAGGTAATCTTCATAACTTCGGTTATGCATTTATCTTTATACAAATGTTAAAATGCCCTGATTATACACTAGTAAGCAACAAAAATTGAAGAGGAATTTTAGAGAATGGGTAGAACTCCTAGGCATGTTTTGGGAGTCTTTGAGGTTTAATTCTTTATACCATTTCCATCAATACAAAGTCACACTAGTTTTTACTCAAGTAAAAAAATAGAGGACTACAGTTTAAAATTCTAGTCACATATTGCCCGTGTCACGAAATATTTCTTTAGTTTACAAATGGTAGAATGAAACTAAGGTAGGTTTTTCACAATACATGGAAGATAAAGGCCATAGTATCTCTTCTTTAAATCTTTCCAGATCATAGTTTAAGTTAAATCTCTGGTCTTGATTGAGTATTTGTGAGATAAATTCCCAACCTAAATTATTTGGAATAGTTTGATACCGTCTAATTACTTGAGAAAAAACAATCCTAACTGTTTGTTATATGATATCTTTATTTGAAAATAAAATAGTCTAACATGTTTTAGACTTTCATACGTCATCGATGTTTTTAATAATTTAGTTTGTTTTTTCAGTATTTCTTTTTGATAACTATGGATATCCACACCCTTCAAGTACAACTAATCCCATAGGTCAAGTTGGTCCCAACAAACCCATTGATCGGGAGAAACCATCAAAAAATGGTTTCAATATCGACGTAAAAACTCGAACACGCAATCCCCTTCCATGTGAAGAAACCCCCATGTAGTACTTGCACCACTCCACCACCCCTGCTGGGTGGTTTTCAATATTTTTAATAGCATTCAAAAGTCTAATTTGGGGAGTAAAAGATGTTAAAACAATGACTAATGAGTCGTTCTAACTTCTAAAAACTGTTTAGCTTCTCTTAAAGCCATGATAGGTATGCCCTTTCATTTCACTCTAAGGGCCAATAACATGATATATATTTGGAGTACATGTAGGTTGAGAATTGTATGACTTGTAATTTTAGCAATGGGAAGAAAGATATTAATGTTTTCTTAAACTTTTCTCATGTTTTATTCTATGATGAAACAATTATATGAAATATGGGTTTTGGAGTACATCCTAACTCTAAAGTGATACCATAGTCTGCAATGCCAACAAGAATGGAGGCAATCATGCTCCTCTGTAAAGCAACATTCAATAGATTTTCCTATACCCTTTTGATTCGACCAATTTATGAAAGTGTAGTGCCTTTTTTTTTTAATTTCAAATACACCCTTAATCCTTGTAAAATTCCAATTTATGAAAATCAATATACTCCCTCCATGACATAAGACTTTTTACATAAGACTTTTTACGCACATATTAATGAAAGCATTAATTATGGTTCAAATTATATTCTTGCTTGTGCTTTAATTACATGATTAACTACACCAACTCTCTATTTTATCCAATAAAAAGAGAACAAGTGTTTAATTGCAGTTAAATGTTTGGGGATAAAATACGTATATGCACACAAAAGTTCTCTAAAATTTGAAAATGTCTTATATTGTATCGCCAAGAATGCCTGGCATACCCCGCCATCTATAAGACTATCTTTATCCTCTTCAACTTCTATTGGGATAACGACATTTTTCTCCATATTGATCTCCAATCCAATGAAACAATTGAATCTTGTAAAAGCTACATTTTCAAGAAATGTAACATGGATTCTCTCCCATCCAAAAACAAAACCATGCATGATAGAGCCAAATGTCTCATTTAACCTTTCATGTTACAAACTCTCTTATTTTTCTGGTCTCCTAGTCGCACAACAATATCGACTCATATATATTTCTTCACTTCCTATTTTCTCTGTCGTCGATTCCTATTCAAACTCCAATTTGTTACTTTATGTGTTGGACTTTTCTATTTTTGTGTGTGGGGCCCACAAAAACCAACAATCTCCCCTCCAACACATGGGAGATCTCAATCATATTTGATGCTCAATAACAACTCACCCCCACCAACTTGGTGCAGATCGATGCTTCTCACGAGTCACCACCTTCGTCAACATATCACTGGATTCTTATCAGTGTGAATCTTCTTCCAGACTCATCTCATGATCATTCACAACTTCTCGAATCCAATGGTATCGGATATCAATATGCTTAGTGCGGCAATGATAAGTAGCATTCTTGCTCGAATCTGAGCACTCGACTATCACAAGCCACTCGCATACCCATCTTCTTGCTTCAACCCCAACTCTTGAAGGAATCTCTTCAACCAAAACATTTCTTTGCTTGCTTCAGTTATAGCAATATATTCTGCCTCTGTCGTGGACAAAGCAACACACTGTTGCAATTTTGACTGCCAAGATACAGCTCCCCCTGCAAAAGTTAACACATACCCTGAAGTAGATTTTCTGCCATCAAGGTCACCCGCCATATCTCGAATCGTATATCCCTCCAAAATAGGTTTCGAGCCCCCAAAACATAAAGACATCTTCGAAGTACCTCTCAAATATCTCAAAATCCATTTCACGCTTCCCAATGAACTTTTCCAGGATTTGAGAGAAATCTGTGACACACCAACTACAGTAAGCAATATCTCGGTCGGGTGCAAACCATCGCATACATCAAACTCCCAACTGCAGAGGAGTAAGGAATATCTGACATCTCCGCTATATCTATAGAAGTAGAGGGACATGATTTCTTGCTAAGTGTGAAGTGATTAGCAAGAGGTGTGCTAACTGGCTTAGCATTGTTCATATTGAATCTGTTCAAGACCTCGCTCAACATACTTTTCTGTGACACCCATAACTTTTTGGATCTCCCGTCACGAATAATCTGCATGCCAAGAATCTGTTTTGGCCTCAGGGTCTTTCATATCAAAAGAACTCGATAATTCTTTCTTCAAGTTTCCAATCAAGGAAACATCATGCCCCACTATCAACATATCATCAACATAGAGCAACAAGATCACAAGCTTCCCATCTGAAAATTTCTTAAAGTAGACACAATGATCTGCATCTGTTCTAGTGTACTCTTGACCCATCATGAAAGAGTCAAATTTCTTATACCACTGCCTTGGAGCTTGTTTAAGTCCATACAAGCTCTTCTTCAACTTGCAAACCAAATGTGTTTTTCCTGTTACTTCAAATCCTTGAGTTGATCCATATAAATCTCTTCCTCCAAATCACCATGGAGGAATGCGCTTCACATCTAACTGCTCAAGCTCAAGATCCAAGCTAGCAGTCAGACCCAAAATCACTCGAATAGAACTCATCTTCACAACAGGGGAAAAAATCTCATCAAAGTCAATTCCTTTCTTCTGATTGAACCCCTTCACTACCAAACGAGCTTTATGTTTTACTAACTTATCTCCATCTGTCTTCAACTTGTACACCCATTTATTCTTCAAAGGTTTTCTACCTTTTGGAAGTTCCACCACTCATATAAGTATTGTTCTTCTTCAAAGAACTCATCTCCTCCTGCATTGCTTTCATCCATTGAGCTTTGTCTTTGTGAATCTAACTCCCTGGAAGCTCTCTTGGCTCCCCCTCTTCTATAATTGTAACATAATTCGAACTGGAGTACCTAGTAGAAGGAAGCAACCCTCTCTCAGATCTTCTAAGTGAAGGTTCAACTAAAAGCTTTGTTGGTGGAGGAGTTTGCTCCCCTGCTCATCATCATCAACCGGTTCGGCACATCAACCCTATGTTCTTCAAAGGAGTCTCCTCATGTGTGGCATCAGTAATGGAAGGAGACTCCAATCCAGAAACATCATCATCATCAACTATGATTTTCTTTGATGTCTTCAAATCTGCTATGGTCTCATATTCATGAAAGACCACATCCCCGGACCTCGACAATCTTTTTCTTCTCTGGATCCCATAACCTAT
Organism: Stephania japonica; assembly: GCA_039657345.1. Taxonomy (NCBI): domain Eukaryota; kingdom Viridiplantae; phylum Streptophyta; class Magnoliopsida; order Ranunculales; family Menispermaceae; genus Stephania; species Stephania japonica. The sequence goes on along the minus strand of CM077563.1, from coordinate 13,726,426 downwards.
AACCAAACTCGCATCTCCAAATTCCAAGAGGATACACGAACAGCTTATATCATCAAGTTTCTCTCTCGCTCCTTAGCACATGCATAAATGCCTTGCATCCAAACACCTTCAAGTGAGAGTAAGTAACATCTTTCCCGCACCAAACTCTCTCTCGGAACATCAAACTCCAATGGTGCTTTGAAGGAGAGCGATTCATCAAGTAGCAAGCGATCTTGAGAGCCTCACCCCAAAACGACTTGGGCAACTTAGCCATTTTTAACATACATCCGACTTTATCAAGGATGGTTCTGTTTGTTCTTTCAAAGAACACCATTATGTTGAGGAGTACCGAACAGATCTTCTCATGTCGATTCCATGTTCGAGCAATAATTCTCGAACTCCTTTGAAGTGTATTCTCCCCCTCGTTATCACTACGAAGGCACTTCAAAGATACGCCTTTTTCTCGTTCCACCATCATATGAAACTTCTTGAGGTACTCAAGAACCTGACATTTTGTTCTCAACACAAACACCCAAACCTTCCGTGAAGCATCATCAATAAAAGTAACAAAGTATCTGCCACCTCCCATAGTTTCCACATCAATGGGACCACAAACATCCGAGTATACTAACTCAAGTAAATTTCTTTTTCTTTCGATGATGAAGAAAAAGAAACTCTATGTTGCTTACCGAATAAGCAATCATCACAAGGGTTCAAATATTTACCTTTGGCAAAGGGAATATGAGACTTCTTTGCCAACACCCGCAACCCTTTCTCACTCAGTGACCTAGCCGCCTATGCCATAAATCGGTGAAGAATCATCTTCAATTGCGTTTAGGTCACCTCGACTGTCTTCAATTGAGTTTTGTAAAGTGTATAGCTCAATTTTCCTCTAGCAACAACCATTGAGCCTTTGGTGAGTTTCCACTCCTTGCCCCCAAAGATGTTGTAGTAACCATCTAGGTCCATAGCATGAGTAGAAAACAAATTCGACGCAGATCCGAACATGTCGCACATCTTTTAGAATTACCGTGCAACCCATATTTGTTTGCACAAAGACATCTCCAATGCCAACTATATCTTCAAAACTGTTGTTCCCCATCTTTGCCTTACCAAAATTCCCTGCTCGATAAACAGAGAAGAAATCCTTCCTCGGAGTAGCATGGAAGGATCTTTGCGAGAATCAACAACCCATTCACTATCTCAGTATTAGTGACATGACCTTGATCCTCAACTAAAGAAAGCACAACCAAGTCTTCAATTGCATCGATATAGCAAAGTAGTACTCGATCATTCGCTTTATTTTGATTTTTCTCATCATTCTGTTCTCTTTTCCACACTTTACAATTTTTCTTTATGTGTCCTTCCTTGCCACAGTGATAACAAGAGAATTTTCCTTTTCCTTGAGACTTGCCTCTAGATTTACTCCGCCCCTTTGGACCTCTAGACTGACTTCTGCCTCTATGTTCTACAGTAGTAACAAGAGCTTGTGAAGTTTCAATGCCTTTATCCTTTCTCCTAGTCTCCTCGTCAAAGAGACTATCCCGCACTATGGATGAAGAAAAGACACCGCCTGGAGCAGAATTACTTAGAGACACCACCAAGGTTTCCCAGCTTTCTGGCAACGAGCTCAAGAGTAAAAGTGCTTGTAACTCATCCTCAAGCACAATCTTCATAGCACTTAATTGATTGATCAATGCTTCAAATCATTCAAGTGCTCTATCATCGACCGCCCATCTTTGTACTTCATATTAACAAGCCTTCTAATTAGAGAAGCCTTGTTCGAGCCCCTTCCTCTCACACATATTCTCGCAATTTTCTCCATAACTCCTGTGCATCAACCTCTTTGCTTGACATGGTGATAAATACTTGAGATCGATCCACTTTCGAATAGTCCCAGCCAGCTTTTTCTGCAACTTCCTCCAATTAACATCGATATTTTCTCTCTGGCTTGTTTTGTCCAAATTCAATTGGATCAAATAAATCCTTGCAATAAAGATGATCTTCCATCATCTATTGCCAAATTGAATAATTCGTAGCCGTCAACTTGACCATATTGCTTGCTTTATCATCATCATCCACCATCTTGATTCCCACAAAGATTCCCGAACACAAACCGACCGCGCTCGATACCACTTGTTGGGGTTTTTACTCAACCCCTTCTAATAATGAAACAGATGAATAATAAATTCCACCAAACCACGATCTATGCACCAAATCAACACACCACAAGACACAAAAGATTTAACGTGGAAAACCCTCTAAATCGAGGTAAAACCACGGGCCAAACTCCGAACAATCCACTATGTCAACAAAGAGTACAAGATATCTCAATTTAATGAGATTCACCAACAATGAAGTAATACATAAAATACCTCTTCCAAGAACTTAGATGATCACACTAAGAACAAAGAATCTACCCCAATTGTATCAAACCCTTGCACCTCTTTTCTTGAACACCAAGAAATCACCAAAGCCTTCACCGCGAGTCTTCTGATTCAAGATCTTGTTGTTCTTCAATGTAGAGAAAAACTTTAGAGAGATAATGCACATATTCCCCTATGCACACACCAAGCCGAACTACTCGTTGACTTCTCTAGAATACCTCTTATTTTTCGGTCTCCTAGTCGCACAACAATATCGACTCATATATATTTCTTCACTTCCTATTTTCTCTCTGTCAGATTCCTATTCAAACTCCAATTTGTTACTTTATGTGTTGGACTTTTCTATTTTTGTGTGTGGGGCCCACAAAAACCAACACAAACTTCACAAGATCACAAAACTCATGTCCGATTTCTTCATTCTAATTTTCCTCCTTAAACCTTTCCACATCTTCTCAAAAAACCATTTTCAAAACCCTCAATTTCTTTTTTGTTTTTTTACTTTAAAAAGACTATCAATCTCTGTGAGATTGACCCTTTGCCACTATCTACTAAATAGTTGGTTTAGATATTATTTTATTGACGTGTTCGACGCACGTCAATTTTTGGCGCCATTGCTCGAGATTGGTTTTTCTTTTTTGGTTTTCTTTTGTTTATTTATTTATTTTTCTATCTAGTTCCTTGTTTCTAACATGTTTGCAGGAAACTCCACAATCGCCTCCTACTCCCATAATTATGGTCAATTCGAAGACTCATACTATCATGATGTGAATGGAGTAGGTATGTCACATAATGAACATCAATTTTCTAACTTGCAATCTTTTGTACAACAGGTCGAGGTTTGTGAGATTTGTGGGGAGTTCCTAAATCATCACGGTTCCAACTAGACATCATCACAACCCAACTTCCATGTGCTCATGCCTAGTCTACATACTCAACAGGAAGGGAGATCTATTAAAGATATGATGAATGATTTGATTATCTCCAGTCAAGAATTGCTTTTTCAAAACTCAAATCAACAATACCAACTAGCTAGAGAACCAACAACTTCAACAAAGCACCTCCTTAGAAGAGATGATGAAGCAATTACTGACTTCTCAACGACAATTGCAGGAGGATTTTCTAGAATTTCAGCATCAAAACTCAATTAGGTTGCAAAATTTAGGAACTTAAATTAGTCAAGTGAAGATTGCAAAGATGCAAAGATGTGACAAGAAGACTCTAGGGCAAAATCATTAAAGTAAACCTTGCTTTAATCTTCTAAAACTTCATTTGCCAGCCCTTGATAAATTCAATATACAGACCAAACTAAATTACAGAATATATTTGTCAAGAAGAAATTTGTCATAAGTACCTTCCATAAAATGGGATTATGGGTCTAGTGGCGTTCTGCTTCAATTGATCATAGGCACCTGCTCTAAATGTATCAACATAGACGAAAGCAGGATTCCCGTTATGATAATATGCATACTTGTGTGCATGTTGTAGTTTTACTAGAATCTGGATATTTAGAGAAAGAACAATTCCGGCATTGAGTAAAACCAAAAGGCTAAAACAATGATGAAAAGCAAATTTACCAACCGTACTAGTTAGATGCTAAAAAATTGATAGATATTTAGCTATTAGTAACGCTATTTATTAACTATCTTGTCTCCTTAACTATTCAAACTGAGCTGAAAATTAAGAATATTTTGGCTCATTTCAGCTATTAATAACACTCTAATTCCCAGTTACTCTCCCTTCAAGTATGTGCAAAAGAACATTTAGACTTCACCAACCAAATCAAATCAATGAAGAAAAAATATAGATGCTCTTTACTAACTAGATTTAAAGATTATAAGGTTCCTAGTAATAGGCCAACATACCTTGTAAGCCAACAAACATGATAATGCTCGTTTTGTCTTTCATGGAGGCGAATGAAGGCTTTCATAACTCATTGAATATATATAGTCTGAGAACAAAAAAAATACTACTTGAAACAATATTCGCAATACATAAACAATATTCGCGATTGAGCTTAGAATAAATACCATGAAATTAACAAATTCTTAAATATTACAATCATAATACAAAAAATCCTAAAGGATTCAATTGCTCTTAACATATTTTCTTTACCTCATTTACCCAACATGAATATATAACAGAGGCACACCTCATTCCAAATTAATTAGTTGAGATTTGCAAATGTAAACTCATAGTGCTCGATTTATTACAATTGATGGCATGCTTTTCAAATCCTTTAAATCACTCCTAATCAATTTGTCCCAACTTCGGTCTACCCTTACATCATGAAATTTCTTCAATTTCTATATTGAGTCGACTTGTTTTAGTGGAGACACTTATAGGTCGTCTTTGGAGTTTTCCAAACCACTGAAACCGCCCTTCCTAATATGTGTCAATTGATGTTGTTCCTACTTTTCCTTAATTTGTATTTCTTAATCTATGTTTACGTGTTTTACATACTACATATCCACCTAAGCATTCTCATTTATATATTTCTTACTCTATTTTTACAAACATTGCAATAAATCCAAATAAAGTCAAAAACCTTTGTAAGTTTAATAATTAATGATTGTCGTGTCAGATGTAGATTTTTTTTTAAAGAAACTACAAGGGTATATGATTGAAATAAGTTTCGGAGATAGAACGAAAACCAAACAAAGCAAATTAGGCATCGACCTCACCAAAGTTTCAGTCTCTAAAGAAAATACTTGGATATGATAATTTAATTCTTTTTATTATATGTATTTTTTAAAAAAAACATATTTTTTGTGGTAAAGTTTCACATCCTACATTTGACTACATAGAAAAGATGTTAGGAAACTAATATTATCTACATTGATTTGTAACATCTACGATTTAGTTGGTCATTTATAAATAGGCGCACTATATTTACATTCAAAAAATACATAAACTTTCTATTTTCCAAATCTATCATGGTATTAAAATCCTCCATTTTTTTAAGTGCATCTTTCTTTTTGAGTGTTCACGATAGTCGATGATGTATCGAATGAATGTTCTTGTATTCGATCCAGGATTTTCATTTCCTCTTGTTTCTCTTATAACATGTTTGTTACTACACTTTTATTTTCTCTACCCAAAGTCATATTGGACACAAGAGTTGTTCATGCGCATGTCTCGTGGATGAGGGCATACATAAATCTTCCAACTCGCAAACCATGTGCCTATCTCGAGATCCCTACTTCGTCGATGGTTCATGTGCCCGATGTAACTTCAGGTGTGCACCTAGGCATTGTCATTCTAGCATTTTTCATAACATATATATTACGGGGAAAATAAAATAAAATAGTAAAAACAAATGAAGAGCACATTATTATAATTGCAAATATGACCTGTTTGATATGCTTACTTTTTTTAATAGTACATTGATCAGTGGAGAGAAAAAAGATAAAGTAATAAATTTTCATAATACATTGGCTACATTGTTGTTAGACTCCTTAAATCTTTATGTATAGGGATAGAGACACACTATGTGCACCCCGACATCTATCAGGGCATCTCAGCATTGAATTTATCAGACACCCCGAGACTTTTACCAAAATGTTCTTTCGTTTTAAGCACAAGCACCCCACCAGCAAATCGAACAAAACCCTTTCTCTCGTCTTCCCATCATGCCATAAAAGGTCGTAATATACTAAATCCCCTCATTTTCTTGCTCGTTTAAGATAGATTTGTTGTTTTAAAGGTCGGGTGAGTGTTTTAACTTCAATCCCGTAGTGTTCAACTATACAAGGTCATGATCTGTCTTTTGGTCTCGGACATCCATGTATCCTCATCTTATTTGTTTGCAAACTCAAGTGGTTTCGTTGCCACCACCTTGAGTTTGAGGGAGATGTTAGGAAACTAATATTATGTAACGTCTATACTGATTATGTAACGTCTACATTGATTATGTAACGTTTACACTGATTTAGTTATGTACCATTATATAAATAGGGCACTATAATGTATATTCGAAAAATACAATAAACTTATATACTGTACATTAAAAAAATACAATAAAGTTATTCTATTCTGAAACTATCAAAAGAAGTACAAACACACATTATCCAAAATTAGTTCTTGAACTTAACATGACTAAAGAAATTATGCACTTCAATCCATATCCATATCGCTGATGAAGCAAGGTCTTCGATATCATATTAACAAGTTTTCATCATCAAGTCATCAAAATTTTCAAAACCTTGCCCTAAATTCAATCTACATTTGAGCTTCATAAATGCAAGCAAAATCATAATATAATTCGATCACCAAACAGTTCCGAATTGTTGCGAAATTGAAATTAGACTAAACAGAAACAATTTGGTGAGAATGTGATGAGTACATTAAGCAAACCTTTTTGATGATCTTGCGCTTGTCGTGAAGATTGACAGTATTCTTCTTCATGTTGTCTTGCATGTAGCGACAAGTTGGAATTGCACATCGGCTTGAACATGAAGGAGAGCTCGAGTGATATCTTTGAGGCCAAATGCGTAGGCAAGTAGTGGCTGGGGGGTCCATGGCCCCCCCAACTTTTTTGCTTACCCCATATAGCTCCTATGCATATTTGATCTTGGACCCCTAAATTATTTTCTTTGCCTCATTTACCCCTATGAATATATAATTTAGAGGCACGCTGTATGAGCTAACACGTTTGAGATTTGCAAATGTACACATCTCAAGGCATTCAATCCACGACTCATATATACTTGTTCTATAAATCAGCCCCAATTTGTGGACTTCAAGTTTTCCTGGGCAAGAGTTTATGAACAAAAATAAAAGTTTTCCTATGCAAGACACACATGCGAATAAAAAGTATTCGCACGAACCGAATTGGACCTTTTACACGTGATTCCATCTCAGATCTTTTCGACCCTTGGCAAAAAATTAAACCCTAGCCCTACAAAGCCATTTCAATCTTTAAATTCTCTTACAAATAACTTTGTTAAGATGGAAGACAGAGTTCTCTCTTATTGTTTGCTTGTATATATTGAAAAGAGAATTGCCAAAGAATTTGACATAAATTTTCTTATAAATTAATTTTGTTAACATGAAAGAAAGGAGGTCTAAATTCTTTTGAAATATAGTGTACTTGTTTGATTTTGATGTTTTTCTTTATATGATAATTATATTCTTTTTATTATATGTATGTTTTTTTAAAAAAAATATTATGTGTATCTGTAAATTTGAAATGGGTTAATTCAATGACAAATGGTATTAGGTACATTTGAGGCAATCTTTGAAGACTTTGACATTGACGATTGTGGCATTGGTCATTTGGCGTAGAGCGCGCCTAACTTACTCAAGACCATCTTAATTTCCAAATCAATCAAGAAAACCCCAAAATTCTCTATTTTTTTTTAAGTACATCTTTCTTTTTGAGTGTTCAAGAATAATCGATGATAGAATGAATGTAGGGGCCAATCTAGGATTTTCAATTACCCTGGGCTATAACAAAACTACTACACTTTTATTTTTCTCCTACCCAAAGTCATATTGGGTACAAGAGTCGTTCATGCGCGTCTCAGAATGAGGGCATACATAAATCTTTGTGCACAACACGCAGGTTGAGCCTGCGTCGATGGTTCATGTGCCTGATGTAACTTCAGGTGTGCACCTGGGCATTGTGTTGAGGCCACGTCAATGGTTCATGTGCCGATGTAACTTCAGGTGTGCACCTGAGCATTGTCACTCTAGCATTTTTCATAACATATATATTACGAGGAAAATAAAATAAAATAGTAAAAACAAATGAAGAGCACATCATTATTATAATTGCAAATATGACCTGTTTGATATGCTTACTATTTTTAATAGTACATTGATCAGTGGAGCGAAAAAAGATAAAGTAACAAATTTTGATAATACATTGGCTACATTGTTGGTAGACTCCTTAAATCTTTGTGTATAGGGATAGAGACATGCTATGTACACCCCGACATCCAATCAGGGCACCCCAGGACTTTTACCAAAATGCCCTTTTGTTTTAAGCATTTTACCTTTAGGGAATTTTGAATCGATAAAACCTTCCTATTTCCCTCCTATCATGCCATAAAGGCCTTAATATACCAAATCCCCTCATTTTCTTGCTCGTTTAAGGTAGATTTGTTATTTTAAGGGTCGGGTGAGTGTTTTAACTTCAATCCCGTAATGTTTGGCCATACAAGGTCGTGATTTGAGGATTCTTGATGACTTAACGTCCATTATTGATTTGATTTCATAGTATAAGTGTCAATAATATCAAACACCTAATTAAATAATGTTTAAAAAGATAAAATGGTTGTGTATCACCAATACTACTGGTTTGGCCTCGGTGACCTATTACCGAGACATTAAGCTATGTCTCTATTACTTCCAACAGAGGCATAATAAAAAGCTACATTTAATATTAGACTCGCTTGGTAGTAACTGACACTTTTTAGTATTTATCGGTTATAGGTTATCGAGACACTACAACATGTCTCGGTCATGTGTGATCGATAAATTTGCGTCCGTGGTTCACCTTCAAAATGGAAAAAAAAAAAAAAAAAAAAAAAAACAAAAAACATGAAAACTAACCTTGTCATTTACGACGTCCACCTCCCACTCATTTTCTTTAACTATTAGACTCTAAAAACACTTAAAACTAGTCGAATCTCTGGGTAGCGACGAATCAACAAATGTGATCAACATGGTTGGTGCGCACTTTTTGATCGACAAACGCGATGTTCGGCAGGCGACGAGATCGACTTGACTTGGTAAAAAAAATGAGTTTTCGAGATGGGGTACTCTGAGAGGGCATTTGAATGGGCATGTGAATAGTTGGGTTGAGGGCATTTTTGTCAATTGGTTATAAAAACCAATTTTTATTAAAAATGGTGGTGGTGCTTGAGAGAGGATGTCAAGGTGCACATAACGCGACTCTAGAGATATTGTGAATACATCTCGATGTAAGTTAATTTCAACTATTATGTGACAAATGTGTGCATTAAATCAAGCATGATGAAAAATTTTGATCCATGTAGTTTACCCTAATTAATTTGAGACTAGGGCTATATTGATGTTGATTTGTAGCAAATTTGTAACAAAAGTATGTTATTAATGGGAGCAAAAGTAAGTTTTGAATTTTTACTTTGTGTACCCCACTTTTTAAAAAAAAATTCAAAAATACCCTTGGGAGCGTCACCCTCACCCCCAATAAATTGTACCCCAACCCCATCACTCGCACCTTCACCCTCACCCCGATTGTTCCACATCACCCTCCCCTCACCACCCTCACCCAGTTTTGAATTTTAACTTTTTCTATCAACTCGTTCTACAATACCCCACTTTAAAAAAAATCCAAAAAAAGCTCTAAATTAGGACAAAAACCTACAATTGTCATAATATCCAAAAAATTTCTCAACCCATAACCCTATGTACAAAAACAATATAAGTAACTAATACAACCAAAAAGTCACCTATGTCCCCTTTTATCTCTAACCGCACAACCTTTCCTTTCTTTGGATCATGAGATCTGCACTCGGTCAAACACAAGAATGACGAGCCCGGTAAGTAATACCAAACGAAACAACAATAAATACGACCAATCAAAGTCGTTAAACCAATGATAGAATCTCCTCAAAGGCTAGGAGTCGAGGACAAAATCTCCTCTAAGACCCTACGCGAGTGCGAGTCCCCAACAATCTGCTCTCACCCCATAAATGTCATTACAACCAATCACATATCCCCAGTAGTAAACCCCACAACTCATATGAATGGAATAACAAGAGGGCATTGAAACAATATCAATAAATAATTCAAAGCTCAAGAAATTATTGTAGTGTTCCTCACTGATTTACTTACCTCGATCCAAGCTAATTCACGCTCATACAGACTCGACCCCCTCAATTTATATCAATTTCCTTAATTTTTCTATGATTTTCCAAATTTCTAACTATTTTTACCAATTTCACATTTTTCAGGGCAAAAACTCCGACATAACGTCTCGTAAGAACTCCGAATACTTCACTTTTTATAGAAATTCTCAAAATTCTCTTTATTTGATGAAAATATAATTCTCTATAATTTTCCAGAATTTTCCTATTTTTCTGGAATTTATTTCAATTAAAATCTTTTTAATATATTTAATTTAAATAAATAATTATTTATTAATATAATAATGGGTGGGTGGGTGGGTGGGTGGGTCCCAGTCGGGTCGGGTCGGGTCGGATCGGCCCTGACCGAGTCGACCGGGACCAGGTCTAACCTAACCCAACCGGGTCGGGTCACCAGACCCGTTTCTATCCTCTTCTTCCTTGTTCGTTGGAACGAACAGAATTTAACTTCAAAACCCATTTCATTTTCACCATCAATCACCACCATAAAATCCACACGAGAATCTCTTGAAAAATCCTTAAAATTTGTCAAAATTTCAAAACTCAACCAAATCGATTACAGCCTTAGTAAATAGCCTATTAATCGTCACGGGGATCGTCGGGATGTTGAAAACTTTGATAGACTTCGAAGTTTCGAAGTGGCATCCAAATCTCACAGTGACGAAAATAAGCAAACTACGCACCAACGTGTAGAGCACAACTCTATTGTACCATCTCGAGGCGCATCCAAGGCTTCTCTTTGCAACAATCCCAACAACTCTTCACTTTAACTTTACTTTAGTTCGCAACTACGTGCCAACACACCTATAATTTTATAATTTGTGTTTTGTCCGTGTTTTTAGTTAAGTTTGTCTCACGACTACCGACGTTCATACCCATATAAAATATTTTATAATACAAACACCATCACTCCGAGAATTGATGGTTGTACTACGCGTGGGCCCACGTATCACACGTATTTAGGGGTGGGCGGCGGTTTTCAAAAAACCGCCCAAACCGCCAAACCGACCAAACCCCTCGCGGTTTGGTCGCACCCCAATTTTGGTAAATACCCTCCCACTCGACGCTTACCTTCCGGTCGTCCATGTGATCTCCATCCAATCTTCCTTGTTGACTATGTGCAAGCCTTGCTTTGCATTCAACACAATCCCATTTTTTTTTTGTTTTTTTATTGTGTGTACCCCATCACCCTCACCCTCACCCTCACCCTCACCCCAATACCCTTGCACGTGGGTGTCGGACAAATAGAGCCGACACATTTGAAGTGGTATCGGACAAACCGGGCCGACATCTCTAAAGAGGTTTCGATCGACTCTAACCGATAATGCAAATATAACTTGGTTTTAGTGAGTGACGAAGGGATCCAGCCGAAACCTCTAAAGAGGTGTTAGTCCTGTTCGTCTGACACTTCTTCAGAGGTGTTAGCCCTGTTCGTCTGACACGTCTTTAGAGGTGTCAACTCTGCATCCTCCAACCTCGCTTTCATTATTGTCTAAAACCTAAATTGCCATTTTGCGGGTGACCAGAACGATAAAAAAACTTCAAAACTCTTGAAAAAGTACATGAAAATTGCTAAAAAATAGTGGGTTTTGCTCGGAATCACTTAATATTTTCGATTTCATCAAAACTTTGTACCGAAAATGTAAGATTCAAGCCTCAAATTGAAGTCCTAAATCACGCAAAATGCAAGATTCAAGCCTCAAATTGAAGCCCTAAACCCAAAAACAAATTTACACACAAAATGACTCAAAAAAAAAATCTAAAAAAACCTCGAAATCGACACTAAAAGAGATGATGAATTCACCCATGTCGTCAAATCTATTTGTTTTTGCTCGGATTTCATCGGTTTTGAATGATTTTTTATGAGTGCGATTTAAGAGAGATGATTGGGGTAGGGGTGAGTGGGGTATGGTGAGTAAAAACCCTTTTATATGAAGGAGTAGTTGGGTAATTTTACAAAATTGGGGTATGTTTAGTAATTAGTGGGGTATGGTAAGTAAAAAATTTTTTATATGAAAAGATAGTTAGTTAATTTTATAAAACGGGGTATGTGAAGCAATGTCTGCTTTAATTTAGGTTTATTAATTTAATGGAACTGTCCAACGCTAAAACAAGTTAGGCTCGAGCTCTCAAACACGGGCTTCTCTCTCTTTTTTCTTTTTGAACGGGGTGGGCTACACTATTTTTTTAGGGTGGGCTTTGATACGCGGGCTTTACTACTAATAAGAAAAAATCTCAAGTTTGCTCAGGGCAAACAAAACGTGGATCCGCCCCTGAATGAATGTTAACATTCGTGTGTTAATATGTAAAATTAAAAAAAATAATAATATTTGTCAAAAAAAAAAAATTATAAGAAAAAAAGAGTCTGTTATGTGCATCCTAAATATTTATAAGGGCAAGTCACTGAATTTGGACATCCTTTTTTTTTTTATAATGTTTGATGTCCTAAACTACCCTTATAGTTATAAGGGAATCTCATCACCAAAAAACACAAATGACACTTACGGTGGTTGAAAAGAATTTTGGGCTCCAAAATTATGAGGTTGCGTCGCCGGCAGTCTAAGGAGGTTGTCCGAGTTAGAGGTGTAGATGAGTTTGGGTGGTGTGCAAAACGAGAGAGAGAAGACATGTGACTAGGGGTGGCAAAAAATTGGGTTCGAACGGTACGAGTTTGGACAACCCCTACTATAAAGAGTATATTCATTATCTGAACCCAACTCGATTTTAATTCGGACAAGACTAGCTTGTCCATACCCGGTTTGCTTAAAATTTGAGTTGTCCATTTGTTCGAATTTGTCGTAATTTTGAAAACTTACTTTGCATATTGAAAACTTCTTCAAATGTTAAAATATACATAGATTATAATCTCATATGTTGTAATTCAAAAAAGTAACGTCAAAGTCTCAACAAATATTACAAACGATAAATCATTGTAACATAACCGCAAATAATTTAATGTCAAAAACAAATGTTCAAGTATAAAAAGACTAAAATTTATTTTATTTTATAATCAAAGATATCTTTAGTACCTTAATTTATGCATATTGTAGTAGATTGTTGTTTGTTAATCTATTTTATAAATACTAAGTTCCGATATACCTTTTTTTATCAAAGATATTTTAACTCTATTTAAAATTCAAACCTGGTCCAGGTCAGGGTTTCAAGTCTTTGTCCAAACCCGGCTCGATTTTAAATTCGGACAAGTGGTCTTTGTCCAGACCCAACCTAGATTTATCAAGATATTGTTTGAACCTTTTTTATTTCCCGGGCCTGGCGGACTCGAACACTAAATTGCAGTCCTACATGTGAGACATTGTTTGGTTTCTAAATGGTAAGTGGCATTTTTTATGGGGCATAAATTGAAATTGGGGGCTAATAAAGTTGTGGCTTGCCGTAGGGGTGCAAAATAGTGGCACCCAAAAACAAAATACAAACATTCATGTGTAAGAGTGTTAATATGTAAAATACAAAAAAGTACTAGTATTTGTCAAAAAAAAATATTTATAAAAAAATAAATACAAAAAATATATATTTTATAAGTTGTGTGTTTTTTTAAAAAACATACTTTAAAAGTTAAATATAATATATATATATATATATATATATATATATATATATATATATATATATAACGTACTAGGCAACTAGCCCAACTAATTAAACTTTGAGGGGGTCGTTGCTGTTGCAATGTCGCTGCTGCTTTTTGGGCTTTTACTTTTAGATCCGGCCCAAGCCCACCCAATAAGATGTCTACTTCAAACTAAATAGACCCCCGGGCCCCGACTACTTCATAAATATGGAGTACTTTTTATGGGACATCTGTAACTTTTCATTTGTGGTCTGTTTGGTAAATGATAACTCAGACTTCTCTTTTTTTTTTCACCATAGAACATAAGGAATACCAGACTAATTGAAAACAAAAAGATAGCCATCTTTATCATCCATCCTCAATAAAAAGACAGCTCTCTTTCTCTTTGTAAAGACCGTTATAAACCTAACACCTCTTTCTCAACTAATAATAATTCAAAGTAAAAAGTTGTTAACATAAATATAGTAAGTACCATGCAGCTCCCCCATATGGGGCCGACAGTGCCCAATGTTGATTAGTCAGTGTGGTAGAACATATAAAACCTATATATATATATATATATATATATATATATATATATATATATAATATATATATAAAAATGCACGAATCTTTAATTTTTGAGTGGTAAGCAAAAAGTCTTTTTTGTCTTGTTTTTGTGTTATTTTACATACATACCCAAATGAAAGATTTTGAATAGAATAAGTTTATTGTATTTTTATGTTATATATTGATTTATTACATATCTCTATATATAGAGATGCAATTACATACAAAAGGAAACATCTAAATAAGGTAGCACAAATCACTGCACATAATCAAGGGAGTGATTTGTGCTCAGCGTAAATGTTACAAATCAATGCACATAATTAAGGGAGTGATTTGTGCTCAAGACGTTAGGCAATAAGTGTAGACGTTACAATAAGTGTAGACGTTACATAATCTTAATTAATGTGTATGTATAACATCCCCCTTAAACTTAGCGGTGTAGCAGTAACGCCAAATTTGAACCTCATAGATTGATGTTTAGAAGTGGAAAGTCCTTTAATGAGGCTATCAACCAATTGATCATTAGAAGGCATGAAACAAAGATCTAGTTTCTATTGGATAAGCCTATCTCGAATGAAGTGAATATCAAGCTCTATGTGCTTTATACGAGCATGAAAGACAGGGTTAACAACCAATGCATTTGCGTTTCGGTTGTCACACCACAAAGTAGGGCAGGAGGTAGGAACAAACTGGATTTCCTTGAGAAGTGACTTAAGCCACATGAGCTCAGCAGTAACTGTTGGGAAATATGCCCTAGGTCAATCCATTAACAGTCTTTATGAATACATTTTAGTTAATAAAATAGAGGATTTTATTTGCTGTTTATTATAATTGATTTGCATGTTTACATTATAATAAGATCCATGGGTATTTACGAAATATCCTAAATGTCCCTAGTCGATTATTATCTTGGGAACTATAATGAATTAAGACTAGTATGAGTCTTGATTGATGATCATACGATGATCATACGTATAGAATACGAATCAAGATCATGAGTACTTATTATAGAATAAAGTCTTGGACCGACCATTATGAGAACATCACATGGATTAAGTCATAGTTGTTTCTCATGATAGGTATATTTTTCAATCCTCGACTTGAGATTACCAGAGACTTCAACATTAGGAATACAAGGTGATTTGACGCAATCAAACGTTGTCTTTAACCTGGGACAATTATAAAGGTTGTGATTGGTTATTGTGTGAATAATGTGGTGAAGTTGTGTAATCGAGATAGAATTTGTCCCTCTCATATAAAGAGAGATATCCAGTGGATCCTCGATATGTTAGATCGTTAAAGGCCTAGTCTAAGTGAATTGATATTGATCAATGTCACTTAGATGTTTTCAGTCTACCTTGAAATCGAGACTAGTACGATTGAACATGTTGGATGACAATTCCATGCCTTATGTTTGATCAAAAGGATATCGTGTGACAAAAGGATGTTATATATACTATTGATTAGGTTATATCGATTTGATAATCGTACAACTTGGGTAGTCATAATGTCTTGCTAGAGGCCGCTTATGACTTGTATACCAAAATGTGTTTTGGTACACTGCCAACGTTGTATGAGCCTATTGGGTCGCACACTAAGAATGGTTTTGCGAGATTTTAAGATGGTTCAGAAAAATGAATTTTATATGATAAAATTCATGACAGAAACGTCCTTGTAGTGTATTACACTTATACTTCTTTAAGTAGGGGTATATGTGTAATTTACTTAACCGTCTATATACAAGGGTTGTATAAATAGACGCTTTGAGTTAGAATACAAGTACGAAAGATTTAAAAGAGGCTGAAACTCTATTTTCGTTTTTAAAAAGAAACGACTTAGAGGTTTTTGGTATGCTCTGGATTGTTTTGGAGAGAAACAAAAAGGTTTGCTATTCTCTCGAAGCTAGCACTTCAAATCTCGGCCGCCATTCGTGTGTGGACTGCTGATAGAGGGCGTTCGTTGTTGGCAGCGCCTTAGAGATCGATTAACCTTCAGAAAGGTACATTGCGACTGAGGTATGATTAAGTTTTTTATAGTCTAAAAATGTTTTAATGGAATCAAATTCGGATCCTGTTGGGGTTTTTATCAAAATTGTTTTGAAATCTCCTCTGCGCATGAACCCCAAAACCCAACAGTAACTTGTCCAAGAGCCCGACATTCAGCTTCAGTGCTAGACCTTGTGACAACATTTTGTTTCATGGAGCTTCAGGACACAAGTGTGGAGCCAAAGAAAACACAATAACCTCTAATCGACTTTCAATCCTCTGCGAGGAGGCCCAATCAGCGTCCGAGAAGGCAACTAGGTGAAGTGAGGAGCTAGGCTTGATGTGAAGTTCGAGGTCCATTATGCCAGAAACATTGCATAGAATACGCTTAATAGCTTGCCAATGGAGAATTCGAGGGAACTGCTAAAACTTGGCTGATGCGATTGATCGCACAGGAAATGTCTGGTCGAGTATGTGTTAGGTATTGAAGAACACTAATAATTTGTCGATAGAGAGAGACATCGAAAACAAGCAGACTTGACTCAATGTGATCGAGTTTCACGAAATAGCAAGAAGTGGTAACAACCTTTAAATTGAAAAGCCTGCTCGTTCAATAAGAGATTGAGCATAATGTTGCTGAGAGAGATGGAAACTAGTGTGATTACGACGAACTTCAATCCCCAAGAAGTAGTGGATTCCCCTAGGTCCTTGAGAGCAAACTGAGCATGAAGAGAATCAATAAAATGTGTAATCATATAACCAGAATTACCAGTGATTAAAATGTCATCTATATAGACCAAAATATAAGTGAAATATGTCCCAGACTTATGAATAAATAGAGATAAGTCTGCCTTTGAATGAGTAAAACCCCATGACATTAAGGCTTGTCTAAGACGATCAAACCAAGCTCGAGGGGCTTGACGGAGACCATATAAAGCCTTATGAAATTGACACACATGTGAGGGATGTATAGAAGAAATGAAGCCTTGTGGTTGATAGAGATGTACACCTGTTCAGTTAAGCGCCAATTGAGAAAAACATTGTTGATATTAAGTTGTCAAATATGCCATTTGAAAGAGGAAGCCAAAGATAGCATAATGCGAATAGTAGAGGGCTTAATCACAAGGGCTATAGGTCTCGTGAAAGTCAACCCCTGGTTCTTGGCTGAATCCTTGAGCAACAAGTCGTGCCTTATGTTTGTGGATAGAACCATCAGAGTGACATTTGACCTTAAAGATCTACTTTGTACCGATTAGCTTTTGACCACCAGTGGAAGGAACAAGAGACCATGTATTGTTCTTAGAAAGAACATCATATTCTTCTTGCATAGTTGTGCGCCAAACATGATATTGTAATGCCTCCTTAATAGATTTAGGAGTAATTCCATAACCAGTTGATGATGTGTCCTCAGTGACAGATGTGTTGAGTGCCTTTCTTTTGAAGATGTCATCATTAGCTTTAATGATCATGGGTGAATATTCACTGGTTCAGAAGAAGTAATTGGAGCTGGGACCGATGGAGGTATGAAAGAGATAGTTGAGGGATGTAGTGAGAGAAGGGTGATGGTGTGGTTAGATACTGGAATAGGTATGGATATAATGGTGTGAGGCTCAGATTGTAAGGGAAGATTGTCATGTGGAGGAACCATTGATGGATAAGGGAAGTCATGTTCATAAAAAATGACATGACGACTAATGTAATATATGTTGGAAGGATTTAAACATATGTATCCCTTATGTGAAGAGCTGTAGACAAGGAAAAGGCATTTAAGGGATCGAAACTGACACTTATTAGAATTGTAGGTCGAATATAAAGGTAACATGCACACCCAAACACTTGAAAGAATTGAATAATCAGGTGGGACTTAAAAGAGAGCCTGATACAAACTGACCCTTGAGGATTGGAGTGGGTAATCACTTTATGAGAAAAACTGCTGCTGAAATGGCATCCCACCAGAAAGTAGTAGGGAGTTTTGCCTGAGCAATTAATGTGAGGGACATCTCAACTATATATTTATGTTTGCATTCAACCCTTCTATGTTGTTGGTGAGTATAAGGACAAGGATGCTAAAAAAAAATCTCATGATTGCGAAGATAACCTTGAAATGGACGATATTCCCCTCCTCATTCAGAATGAATGGTTTTAATAGGGCGTGAAAACTATTTTTTGACTAGTGTACGAAAGGTAATAAAGGTTTGAATGCCTCAGATTTATGTTTCAAGGGATAGACCCATGTAAATCTACTTTGATCATCAACAAAATGTATGTAGTACAGGGTAGCCCTGTGGTGAGGTGGTGGGAGAAAGACCCCATAAGTCTATGTGCACAAGATCAATAATAGAAGTTGCTCTTTTACTATTCAATTGAAAAGGTAGAGCGTGTGATTTCCCATATTAACAAGCACTACATACTCGATGAACATTAACTAGACACTTTTTATTACAGACTCAAAGAACTTGATGAACGATAGACTGAGAAGGATGACCCAAACGAGAGTGTCATAACTTGAAAAGAAAAGAAGAAGATGTCCCAGTGGTAAGAGTTGCAGCATATGATTGAGGAGGAGACTGACTTGATGAAGGAGAAAATTGGTAGAGGCCGTCTTTAAGGATCCCCTGATGTAAAACTTTATGAGTATGAACATCTTGATAAGACATTTATCGACATGAAATTCAAGGAACAGAGAATTATCAATGGTGGTGAGTTGAGACACAAAGATTAAATTCTTTTTAATGGAAGGAGCACAAAGGGTATCAGACATCTTAAGAAGAGGACTTAAATTGGTTGAACCAATGAATGTGATAGGAATTTGAGAGCCATTACCAACCATAATCCGTTCATTACCTGCATACTTTGACCAATTGTTCAACATGGACGAATTAGAAGTGATATGGTGAGTAGCACCACTATCAAAGAATCAACCATAATCAATAATTGAAGGGGTTGATGCTACAAATGTCGAGGAATGAGCCTGTTGAGGATGTGGCTGTAGTGGTTGGGAATTGGAAACTGATCCCATATAGACATTATCTCCACGATGATAACAATAAAGTGCAGTATGCCCGATTTTTCCACAGATCTGGCAGGTGGGACAATTGTTGTTGTTAAATTGGCGTCCCTCTCCACGACCACCACCTCCTCGAAATGGTTTCTGAGAGGTATTTGAAGAAAAACAATTTGGAGTGTTGTTGGTGCGTGGTTGAGTTAGATTTATCGTGGGTGTTGAAGAATTTGAAGTTGGTGCACTTGAGTTGTTCACTGACAAGGCAGATAAGGCTTGCAGATTCTGCAATTGTGTCAATCTTGCTTCAAAATTCAACAGGGAAGCTTATAGGGCAGACCATGTTAAGTCGACTTTCTCTTTGAGAAGAGTAACAATAGGAAGATACTCCCCATCAAGCTCAGTTAGAACACAAGAGATGAGATCCCCAATAGGATAAGGTGCCTCAACTGTAGCCAAATTATCTGAAAATTTATTCATCAGATTCAAATAAAAAATCATGGATCGAGTACCTTTCCTTGTGGTTTGAAGGTTTGAACGACAGATTTGGATCTTGGCTCGATTTTGAGCACTACACAAATCTTCGATGGCTTTCCAGAGTAAGTGCAAATGCGATAGATCCAGCAATCGGTGTGGAGATATCTGGTGAAAAGGAGTTGAGAAGCAAGCAAGTGAGCATTTGATCCTTGCTACTCTAATCTTCATACTTTGGGTTGATCTCGTTAGATCCGAGCAATAGAGGAGGGCACGGCTTTTGTGCCATAGAAAAAACCTTCAAACTTGATTCTCCTATAAAAGCGACGACGATAGACTTCCACATGATGTAATTGTCTTGATCTAATTTGATGATGATTCCTTGAGTGAATGAATTTTTGAAGGGAAAATTGAGATTGCTCGTTGGAGCAACCCTTATTAAAGATGTTTGAGAAGAAACATAACTAGGACTCATAGTTGGCGTTAATTCAGCCATGTCAAAGGCTTATGCGGTTCTGATAGCATGAAAGATTTTGAATAGAATAAGTTTATTGTATTTTATGTTCTGTATTGATCTATTACATGTCTCTTTATATAAAATTATAGATATGCAATTAAATACAAAAGGAAATATCTAAATAAGGTAGCACAAATCACTGCACATAATCAAGGGAGTGATTTGTGCTCAGCGTAGACGTTACACAAACAATGCACATAATAAAATGAGTGATTTGTGCTCGACGCAGACGTTCCACAGTTAATGTATACGTTCCACAGTAAGTGTAGACATTACACAATCTTAATTAATGTGTATGTCTAACACCAAATCATCTTTTTTGTTTTTTTTTTACACTCATATAATTTAATGTATGTGAATTGCATCACCCAAATTAAATTCTCTCTCTCTCTCTCTCTCTCTCTCTCTCTCTCTTGGTTTTCTTTCGCTCATGCTCACACTCGCACTCACCCTCTTTTCTTCGTTTTTAATGTTTTGTCTTTTTGTCTTTTTTCTCCTTTTTTCATATTTCCTTTATTTGATTTGTGCATTATATGATTCACATTTTAAATTGTATACTTGTAATTTTACATAATTTTATAACTTTGTACGTAGTATGAATTAAATAAGGTCCGATTATAAATTCCTGCGAGCGTAGCGAATGGACTTATTCATGAAGATATATAAACTAGTGTGTACATGTGTGCGTATATA
Organism: Stephania japonica; assembly: GCA_039657345.1. Classification (NCBI taxonomy): domain Eukaryota; kingdom Viridiplantae; phylum Streptophyta; class Magnoliopsida; order Ranunculales; family Menispermaceae; genus Stephania; species Stephania japonica. The sequence continues at coordinate 13,705,399 of CM077563.1, read as the reverse complement.
TATATATATATATCTGAAACCAATTATTACTCCAAAAAGAGAAAGAGAGAAAACTTGTTCAATTCTTCTAACCTTGTTTTTTTTGAAGCTCAAATAGACGACGAGGAGCAATCTTGCTTCCTTAATAGATATGTTTGTCCCTATTACAATCGAACAATTACAGCTTACAAGCATATATTGACTTTCTAGAGACATATGAGTAAATGAAGTTATAAAATTAAACAAATCTCCCATCTCCTAGGGAGCCATAATTGTTGCTCAACCACCCAAATGGAGTCGAATCAATTTTATATTATTAATTGAGATTAGATGAGATAAGCAAATTAGCAATCCTCCCCAAAAAAAAAAAAAAAAAGTCAATTCAGAAAAATATCCCAACCATCATTCAGAGTTGCATAAAAGAGGAATTCATCTCATCAATTCTCATTAACACAACAATAATACAAACAATCAAACCATCAATCAAATAAATCTCACTCTCTCTCTCTTTTCTCTCCCCCAATTTCTCTAACCCTAATCAACAGCCACAATTCACAATTACCACAAACCTAAGCCGCCGAAGAAGAAGAAGAAGGAGGCACAACAAAAGGCTCCTTAATCCCCCTCCTCCCCGCCGCCGCCGCCTCCTCGTCCACAAACAAATCCTCCGTCCTCCTCACCGCCGCGTGCAACACCACCACCACCACCCCCACCGCCACCGCCACCAATATATTCGTCGTCGCGTGGGTCAGCAGCAGCGCCACCAGCGTCACCACCGCCAGCACCGCCAACACCACTCGATCGTTGATCGTGCGGTGGAGAATCACCAGAGGCTCGTCGCGAAGGAAGTACAGGATCAGCCACGCCAGCATCATCACCACGAACACGATCAGCGAGATCGGGTGCCAGAGCAGGCTCAGGAACACGATCCCGAGGACGATTATCGCGTAGTTCGTGCGGAAGTACGCCAGGTTCGTGCGGATCCTCGATACGGCGTCGCCGGTGCCGGAGGGGAGGCCCAGGGCGTGCAGCGCCGGGATCATTTCCCGCCACGGCCGCCGCGTCGCGAAGCCGGATCTCATCCGTTCCTTTGCGCGGGAGATGTACTCGAGGCTGCCGGAGGTCGGCGGGGCCGTCGGGATCGTGCCGTACGTCGTCATTTTCCGGTCGCCGGAGAGGTTTTTTAGAGATAGGAGTGTGGGGAGGACCGAGAATGGGAAGAACCGAGAAGGTTTTTAAAGGGGTAATGTTACAATTGACATAGTAAACTCTACACATTTGAGTGACGCACATATTTTCTAACCGTGCGATACAAGTGACGATTCGTGCGTTATGATTTTTAGACTAATGTGTGAATTAGTGTGTGACTTTAAGTATATCAAAAATATCATTTTCTATTATGGGGTGTGTGGTTCGGTGGTGATGAGGTGTATGGGGGTTGGAGATGGTTTAATGCCACGTGGGTGCGTTATTGAGGTTTGTGGGCCCGGGGTGTGTGTGCATGGTGAATCTGGTGATTGATTTGTACGGGTAAATAAAAATGGTGTGATTGGATTTGTGAGCTGCGATGCTTAAATATCATCGACACGTAAGTGTGTTTTCTGTTGTCGGATACAGCTCGTGAGACGATGTTGATAACCTACGAGAAGCGCACGCGTAGTATAAATTGATCATCGAGATGAGTAAGGATGTGATCAATGCGAGTTTGTTTTTGTTTTTATTTTATTTTAGAGTCGCGCTATGTTCACCTCAACTTATTATCAGAGCACCCTGGTTTTATTTTATTTTTTTGAAGAGAAATCAAAATTTCATTAATCATTCATGGTTCAATGCAGGACAACATAGAATCAAATACATTGATTCGATAATCCTATTTGTATAAACAACTGTCATTAATTTGACTTTTTTTCGAAATTTAAACAGTTTGACAATTAGAGACTGCTCTCTGCAACATTGAAACTCATGATGATAAACAAAAGTAGTAGAACCACAAAATGAATAACAAAACTTTCCAACAAGAAGAAGAAAACCAAAAACTTTCCAATGAGGAGAAGACAAATCAAATACTCATAACTAGTGAAGAAAACTAACTATAAAGTAATAACTAAAGACAAATCTATCCAGCGCACCGCACAAATCTAGGCAACACCGTTGATGAAGGTGCACCGCAACAAGAATAGACCAATCTCCTCAAATCTGATTAGATCTATTATTTATTGAATGAATAAAGAGCAGAAAAGATTTAATTGAAACCACCATCGATCGTTGAGAGGATCGGCAGTGGTTCAAGACCAAACATCACAAAAGTAAATAAGAAAAGGAATTTTCGGGTTTTGGATAGAAATCGATTTTTTTATTAATGTTGGTTCTAAAAGGAAATTACAAATTTGTCTCGGGGTGCCCAAAGTGTAATTGGCGGGGTGTCTATAGTGCGACACTACGTTTCAAGTCGCAGTGGAAATAATCGAATCTATAATCTCGAACACACAGAACTTGGACATATATGTATATGCCTCGACACAAGGCCACCATGTATAGTCTCTCGGTAGTCACTAATCGAGTTGGGTGTTTAACTACCTTATTTGCATATCAGTTGGTATAAATCGACACTTTTATTACAAGTCTCGACAAGACATGATTGAAACCATGTTAATGTCTTGAGTGATAGGTTGCATTGCTTCACAAACTAGGAGCAATTTGAAAAAAAAGTGTCAAGGTGAGCAACAGCTAGGGTTGCACTTTTATTATTATTATTATTATTATTTGTCAGCAGATCAATTCGAGTTACACGGATCATCTAATGTGCACACACACACACTGCTTCATGGAATGGGTTTAAGGTGTTTGCCAATGTGCCATTAATGTAGTATGCTGAGGATGGAACCATGGTTACATATTTCCTCCATGGGTATATGCTATTTGAACTCTTAGAGTCTGAACTCGTAGGGAGTTTTTGAAATTTTTTTTATTTAAAAGTCATCCTCAAACAATAAATGACTTCGAAATAACAATTTGTAACACTTCTTTGATATTTGTAAAAATTTAGGGTTCCTTGGTCATGTGGTCTGCACAAATATTATTCTCTCTAAATATGTGGCAGAAAACTACACTCCACTCCTTGTTCGTCTCCCTTAGAATATTATGAATACTTGAGGCTGACTTTGAAATAAAAAAAAATTTATTGTTTGAGGATGACTTCAAAATAAAAAAAAAAAAATTAAAAACCCCTTAGGAGTACGAACTCATAAGTCTAAATACCACTACTCTAAAAGAATTAAGTGAATAATTAGTAAATTTCAACTATCTTAAGGTATTTTTTAAACTAACAAATTTTGAGCCAAGTATGCTTGCATTGCTCGGGCACAAGGGTTTACTTATGTCCTATGGTAAAAAATGTCACCAAAGCTCCAACGGCAATTGTTGCTTTGTTCTCACATTGATGTCAAGCCGGACTGGTGGTATTACCTTGAGTTCTAACGGCCTGTTTGGTTGGAGTTATGTGTAAGGTGTAGGGATTGGCTTAGATAAGCCTGGTCTTTGTGAGAGATAGGAGTTTTATGTGCATCCGTTTGGTTCAAGTATAAACCCACAAGGAAAAGTGAGTGAAAAGTCTAAAATGCCCCTATTTAATGTTGGCTGACCTACCACCACCCACCATATTCAAATCATGAGGGTATTTTCGTCATTTCACGTCAAAATTGGATGGGCTTATGTAATGACAGGGTCCCCCCTGTCATTACATAAGCTAGTGTATAAGTGCTTAGGTAAGCCTGTTGCTTACCTAACACTTCAACCAAACAATGGTCTTATCTCTAAGCCCAGGCTTAAATAAGCCAATACTCCAACCAAACAGGCTGTAAGAGCTTTAGTAGTTCAATCAATGTAATAAATTGGAAGTGAACGAGATAAGAGCTTAACTCTAAAAAGAAAAAAATAATAATGCAGGAATACAATACAAACTTGAAATAAACTTGACTGAACATGAGTTGAACCATAAACCTCCGTGACTGCCTTTTGGCACGCAAGTGATGCTTTCGTCCATTTATGTAGAAATACTTTGTCCATAAAATCACAATTAAAACTTTAGGTAAGTATATTTCAACATGTTTTTGTCACAAATATTAATTATATTTTGACACAATTAAAATTAGAAATCATTCGATTCCAATTAATTTGAGGTTGAGGCTTTGTTGTTGTTGCTAAAATATCGACGAGATTACTTGTGTGCATGTCTGATATTTGATGTGTATTGCATGATTTCTATATATTAATGGATGTCAAATGTGATGTGTTTTTATTAGAAAATATTAAAATGACAATACAATGTCACATTACAACACACAACAACTAATGCGTCACATGAGGCCCACTCGTGCGCAACTCTCCCTTGTATTTCAACATAAAATATTGCACAACCTGATGGACCCCACCATGCAACACATCAGCAATGTGTTGTGACATTTGTCATTCACATTTCCCCTTCTTATTACTTGCAACCCCATGAAGATGCAAGTGCTACCTTTTTTTTTTCTTTCCCTCCACAATCATCCAAGTCTTGATTGAAGGCATTGAAAGGGCAAAGAGAGGAGTTATTGGAAATGATGGGCGAGATTGCACGGTGCACTACTATTTGTGATTTGTGAATTTAAAAAGCTGAGGGTGGCGGGGGCCTTGACTTCAGATTTCAGAGCCCCTTTTCCTCGGACAAGCTGTATGGATAAAAGGTTTCAGTAAGCGTCGTAGGGACGGCAACAAAAACTACACTATAAAGCCAAGCGAGAGACGGGCCGGCACCCTTGGCGCGGGCACGTGCTCTGTTGGACTTGGGCAGAGCCATCACCACATACATAATACATTCATTCATACCTATTGAAAATTATTATTTCTTCTGGGCTCTGCTATAGCTGTTGACATGTATGTTATGCTCACACGTTTGATCATGTCTTGTGGTTGCACCCACGTTTGTCACTTACCCCTTGTATTGGTTCATCAATTTTCGATTTTGATCTTGAGATACACTAGCAAGGGATAATGTTGTCCGCTTTACCAACAGCTGGTTGGTTGCCTCCATCCCACCCTACTCCACTCCACCCACACACACGTCGTGACTTAGGACGAACTTAGAGTAGTCAGATATGTAGTGGGGTTTGACTAACGAGTCCTGCCAATTTAACTCTATTTTGACGTGCATTCATTGGAAGCTCCTTAGATGCACATTGATTTTTTTGTGTACACACATCAATGCAAAAATCAAGTGCATAAGTATGACTGTTTGGAAAGTAGGTCACAAAAGCATTTTTCTTAAATAAAGGATACCTGTAGGTACCCTACTCGTGAAACTCATTGTATGCCATACAAAAATGTCTCCTAAATATCAAAGGTATTGCCACTTGAACCAAGTCGAATACTTTAACAAATTTTCTTCAAAATTATATTTGTTATATGTAGTTTTTTTTTCTTGACTTTGGTGGGAGTCTAACGATGATCTCTCAAAACTTTGTCTTTTGACAAATGATGTCTCTACTATCTCACTAGAGATGCTTTGACATATTTGTTATATATTTGTTATATGTAGTTTTTGTAGTTTTTTTTTTGATGAAATTTGTTATATGTAGTTAATCGAGTGGCTAAATGGTACATTTTGATTTTTATATAATTTTTTTGAGAGAAATTCTACAATGAGAAAAAAAATTACGTTACATGTCATGCGTATGGATCTTAATCTAATGGTAAATGGTATTGTGCATTAATTGTATTGTGCATTAAATGATGATTAAATGCACTCACTTAACAGGTAATAATCGAATTTAGAATACGCACGAGAATTGTAGTACACTTTGGGACAGATACAACCATAAACTGGTTGAGGAACGGGTAAGGACAATTTTGCACCTCCTCTATTTTCCATTCTTGCACCCATTTTTAATGTTGCATCTCCGTTTCCTTCTTATAATCTTTTTATATCAAATGAATCTCAAAGGACTTGGTTTAATTTCTTAGACAAATATAGTTCCTTATGACTTTATTTCATTACTAAGCCACATTTTTTTAGGCAAAAGGGGTAATCTAATAAACTGAATTTCTTTTCACTAGACTTGCGCCTATTTAAGAGCTTGGAAGGGTCTCCAAACCCAAGGAGCATGTAGTCATGAGTTTCTACTTGCAAATTCTAATGGCAAGAGCCCTGTGAGAAAGAGTGGAAGCTTTTTCAGCCTGGCCATTGGTTTGAAGGAACTAACTTCATCTACAGCATTTTCTTTTCTTGGCCATTCTTTTTCCTTTTCTTTTGAATGCCTCTCATGCCAACAACTTCGACTAGTCGAGACAATTACAAAAGGCTCTCAAAAGAGTGAAACCTCCCAATGCAATTTCCTTGATGACTAATGATTGAGCTTGGAACCTCTGGTTTAAGAGGGATCCGTCACGTCTCGACCGCTCAGCCCAATCGCCATAGGCAACATTTAGTTCTTAATAAATGCCTTTTAAGTTTGAGATTAGACAAAAAGAACAATACACAAATATACCACTGCATGAACTGCATTTCCATAAACAACATGGTACATGGATATACATACTGACATAATCACATAAAAGAACTAATATACATGACTCACTACGGACCTATCTGTAACCATGGTATACATTTCTCTGTCATTCCATGTCAAACAAGGAGACATTTTTCTTTTCACCGAAGCAGTACAAACATTTACAGTTTTATACTTATGTTTACAATTCAGAGGTACTATAAACATTGCCACCACAATATGTACAACAGGATTTCCGTGGTCGTGCGACGCCTCAGGTTTAGTGCACCAAGGTGTTCATTTGGGCCATTAGACTCTGATCAAAGGGCACTGCCACCCAAATCAATCAGGCGTTGCTTTGAGAGATTCACAATTGAATCTGCTATTACTCTTGCGCTGGATTTCATATACCCACCTGAAAAATGAATATTTTCCATGGATGAGACTGATGTAACACACAGAACTGGACAAAAGAATAAAACCAGTAAACACAAGCTGAATTGAAGCATCCTGGCCTACAACCCTTACTTGCACCTTCTAAGCCTTTGAAGGCATTCTCGTGTCTGGTGCATCAAAGAATTCTACAAATAGAGGGGAAATGGTGACAATAGCAATCAAACAAACTCATCACCAGTCAATCAGTGAGGATACATGTCTTTTATCATTGTTCTTATTGTTTCTTGATTTTGAATTTTTTTACGTGCCTAACTTTGATTGTTGTCCTAAGATTATTGTTTGTAACGGCTGTACTGTCTCATCCCAAGAGCAACTAAGCCCTTGGGAAGGATCCATGTTCGAGAACAGCTAGGCACTGCACAGCCTGAAAAGCAAGTAGCATGGCTTTTTAATTTTTACATCCAATTGCGACGATAATTTCACCTGAAGTGACCATAACGATTGGAATCTTCTTTTCCTTGGCAAACCTGAAAACCTTCTCGTCTCTCTGGATTACGCCATCAGGGCTAATCTGAAGAAAGTGAATATTATCAGTAATCAGTTCGTATATTCAGCAACTCAAAGACGTAGTAAACATGAGTCATAACTTACCTTCAGCATACCTAAAGGATCCCCATCAAGGATATCAGTGCCAGCATTGTACACCAGCAACTCAGCATCAAACATATTGCCTGCAGCCTGGATTTATCACCCAACTACATGCATGATTGATCATTGAACAGACTAACAGTAAACGGAATTGCAGATAAGTTAATCCTCATCAGTGTGTAGATAGTAGAAGAAATTATGTCATTAAAGTACGCAGCGGGAAAAAAGTACAATAAATAGAAAAGAAGAATATCACATGCGAAAGTTGTTTCCAACACTATCCTACAACCGACCATAGAGAAGAAGAATATTTATCCAAACGCTGGTCATTTGTTTTCAACAGTTTCAAAAAATGCTCATAACTGTAAAAACATAGACAGCAATCGAAACTTGAAGGTATCTCAACAAATTTATTTGGAAAATAATTGCAAGAAATATATCATATGTTGTGAATCGTCACTGAAACCCTTGAGAAACAACTAAATAACCAAGTGCTCCCCTGTTAGCTGGCCTATGCAGGTCATCTGGCCAACTGTCTTCTTGGACAATAAACCTAACAGAGTTCAGAAATCATCGTTCACACTTAATAAATTATTTAAATTATTTAAGACATACAGTGTTACATCTGAATTGGAAATCACAAAAGAAATGGACGATATGGGAAAGCTGGTAGAAGGTAAGATCACACCTATGTTGACAATTATTACATTGAATTAAGGAAAACGCCTGCTCATTGTAGATGAACTAAAGTGACTCCTGAACCTGGTAGCCAAGAAATCACTACAGGAAGCAAGAGTCATGCATTCTAATTATATCTTTTCCATTGGAGCAGAGATTTTTTTTTGGCTTCTAAAACATGAAATAACAATCCTACAGATTCTAGAGGGTGTTCAAGGGTTCATAACCACACATGAAAATTCCAAATACTGATAATAAAATAAAAGATTTCGAAGGACAATGCCAATTCCATAACTCAATTAGCATAGATGGACTGCCACGACATGTGTACGCTTAATGATGAACATGGTCTAAAGCCCTCTGGATTAATATTCGATACCACAGTCCAAGCCTGACAAAAACAGGCCAATGGCTGACAAGGAAAAAAAAAAAAAGAATCAACAAGATGACTTAAGTACCAACTTGTCTTTCACAGTTAATCACTATGGACATGGATTAGCTTGAAGATCAAGCTCGAAGACATGCTGGGCTGCAAGCTAAATATGCATGCTCCTGAATCTACAAGTTCAATGATGGTTCATAGTCACCAGGATTGTGGGAACCTCAATTATAGATTTAGCTTAAAAAAATGAGAAAAGAGAGGTCTGAATACCAGAAATAGTAGCTTTTTTCACTTCTAATGTTATGCCATACAGCTTGAGGCAGTTGAGGATACAATTTAGGACCAGTACCGCCATTTAACAATAACTCTAGCAGAAGCCTCCATTTGATATTTTAAAGGAGAAGCCTCCAGTTCACTTGCATAATTTACCCTGTAGTGGAACTAACATTGTGCAGTCCGTAAACAAAAAAAAAAAATTGTAATTTTTGCGAGCCACACACATCAAGTTATTCTGAAAATCTGAAGTGTGTTTTCTAATAATCTCTTCTAATTTATACCATAAATCCATACTTTTCTAGGCCAAACAGTCAATAACCTTGAACCTGATTCCAGGCAGAACAAGAATCGATCATAATATTTGGAATTTTGCCACACCATTGAGAGTTTCTACATCACCAATAATTCTGATTCAACAAAGCAACTTTTACCTATTAGTCATCTGAAGAACTACCCTTTAAACTTAATTGAGAATTCTGTAAGCAGTACACTTGACCTGATGGATGACAGCTGTACTCTTACCCCAAGTTTCATTCAGAAGAATAGATTCATTGTCATCGACTAATTAGGATCACTAATCGGTGATTATTTAAGAGTCCGGCTAAGTGCACCCCACCTTTTACTAAGTGCACCCCAGGAAAAGTCAAACTTAAAAAAGATCAATCCTACTTCAAAATGACCCTTATGCCCTTCACTGTGATTAGTGCATCCCACTACAATTTCTAAGTGCACCCCACACTTATTTGTGATTTGTAGGCATCATTGAGGGGTTCGGCCTTGAAGGTCCGAATCTCTTGTTGGAGAGTCAGTCGGAGCCCACGAACCACTAGTTGGAGAGTCAATCACAGCTTGCCGAACCTTTAATTGGAGAGTAGGTCGGAACCCACCAAACCTTTAGATCGGCAATTGTTAACTAAATCTCATCAAAGAGGTTCGGTTGAACAACATCGAGCTTAGGGGATAAGTTTTGGCTACATGTCGCCGAACCTAAAATAGATATCTCAACCAAGGTTTTAGAGTTGGGTACTTCGGTTAGGATGAAAGGGTATTTTGGTAAAAATGTGGGGTTCACTTAGAAATTAAAATTTGAATTTGGGGTGCCACGCAAAATGGGGTGCACTTAGCCGAACTCTTATTTAATTATGGGTAAAATACAAATTGGTCCCTGAGGTTTATCATAATATGCACTTTAGTCCTTGAGGTTTCAAAAATATACATTTTGGTCCCTCCTAACTTTTTTCTAAACCATGGTTGAGTTAATGTGAAAAGACTAATTTACCACTACAAAGAGACAAATACACAAAGAATAAAGACCCAATATTTTCAAATAAATCACGACTTTTTTTTATAAATCTTCTTTAAAATAACTTTTTGTATGTATTTATGTATATTAATTATTATTAACAAAGTAGCATTTGGTTTTAGTCTTGAATTACTACTTTTATAGCCTTTAATAATATCTTGTGTATTTATTTTTATAAATTATAGAAAGGTGTAAATTAAAAAATAATGCGACAATTTAATTAATAGTTTTTTATTTTCGGATATACATAAGCTTATACACTTTTTTGCATATTTTTTATTTTAATGTGAAAATCAACATGGCTTTACAATTTTGATTGTTAAGCACCAAATTCCTTTCACAAATATAGATTATCAATTTTTTATTATCATTATTGTTAAATAATAATAATGATAATAAATAAACAAATTCCTTTCACAAAACATGATTTTTATAAATTTAAAATAAGTGAATAATTCTTGAACAAATAAACAAATATACCTATGTACATATAGTTGATATCAAAAAAATAAAATAAAATAGTACATATAGTTAAGGGACTAAGATGATAATTTTTTAAATAGTGTTGATTAGGAAAAAGAGAATTTGAAAAAACTTAAACGGTATTGTTAGTAAAGTAATTATGCCACATCATCAAAAAGTAATATAATAGTAATATTTTAATTTGATACTAACCGAATGATACTTTTGACTAACTAGAAGTAAACTACAAAGACCAAAGTGCATATTTTTGAAACCGAAAGAATTAAAGTGCATATTATAGTAAACGTTATGGACGCATTTGCAATTTACCCTTTAATTATTGGTTAATGTTAGCTAGAATTTGCATCGAGTCTTATCAAAAAAAAAAAAAAATCTCATATTTTTTGTTTCCTCCTGTGTTACCTGGACTCGGCACTTTGGGGTCAAGTACCCGTGTCGACACGACTCGACACGGACACTGACTCGGGATATGAGTCGGATCCTTCAAAATTTCTTTGGACTCGTCCATTTAGTATGGCAGAAGGAAGAAGTTCATCTAAGTAGGGTAGGACAAAATTGAGAAGAAAAACAGTCTTACAAAGAAGGGTAAGGCTGCGATGATGAAGAACAAAGTCCAACAAAGAAGCGAAAAAGTAGATCCAGTGAAGGAGAAGAGAAGAAATCCAGCGAAGATCCGAAAAAGTCCTGTGAGAACCTTGAAAGAGGAGAAGAAGTCCAGCGAAGAAGACGCCGCCTCGTACTCTCACAGATCTCAAATTTGTGAAAGTGTTTCTCACTAAATGTTGGCCAATAAAACACATTTATTACATTTATTGTACACAAATCTGTACACAATAGATATTTATAGGGCCAGTTTGGCTTGAGAGGAAAAAACAGTTTTTCTTATTAAAGATTTTTTTCAAACAAAACTATTTTTCTTACTTGACACTTTTACAATGTATTATAAATTACAAAAAATGAAGAAAAATATTTAAAATATATAGTTTTACAGCCGTGTCCAAGTACCCGTGTCCTAAATTTTGGACACATTTAGCCAAGTCCTCGAATCCCAAAAATTAGAGAATTGTCGAGTCTGACCTCTAGACACATACCCGCACCCGACACCCGCACCCGAGTCCGGGTAACATAGGTTTCCTCTTCTAAAATGGAAATATAGACACGAGGAGATCATTTCACAGATACCATCCACTGAAATTCATGGTGCCCATAATTTCGTGTGAAGTATTTACTCAATTAGGTCACCAATTTCCATCATTTGCACATTAGTGGTCAATGAACGCAAACAGAGATTAAGGGGACTTAAAGGAAGTCGTGATAGAGACAAAGGGACATACCTCAAGTGCTTTGTCTAACTTCTTCAAATATGTGTTTGTTGTTGTCCCACTCTGAGTATTTTCCCCCCAAAAAATAAATAATATAAAATAAGTAAAAGGAGAAAGTGACTATATATTCCTCATTCAAAATTAGGTGCCCAAGGCACACTCAGATGGAACAAAAGATTGCAATTACCACAATTTCAACTTTATAGTCAATGTACCTCCTTGCTTCATAATCCTGAAAGGACCAAAAAAGTAAATTATACTAAAAATTATTATGTATACATTTATCAAAATGTTGGAAGTAGCCTACACAAGATCAATTAGATCCTCAGGAAAACAGAGGTGCATCAAATAAACTAATACATTTTAAATTTCCGTTAAATAAAAGTTCTAGAACTTGATAAACAGAAAAGTTCTTACATGAGGATAAATTCCAGCGTTGTACATATCCAGAATGAAAACTCTTCCTGCATGATTAATGCAGCCGGTGAGATACACAAAATGTAAGTCTTTTCATTTCTATGTAAAACTGAAGAAATAGTACCATCATTTGAAAAGTCTCTTTCATGTCCATTTCCTTGATGTGCATCAAGATCAATAATCATAACCCTGAAAATTTTACAAAGAGTAATAATGAAGATCAGAATTTACACCTCTGGGGACTGATTGCATTACAACAGTCCTATCTTATCCGAGCAAACCATGAATACCTTGAAATATTCAATCGAATAAATGCAAAGTGAATGCAAAGCGAAATGTCTGCATATGCACAAAATCCACCTCCCTTGTCTGCAGAGCAGTGATGAAAACCTCCGCCAACATTAATGGCCCAGCCTCGTTCTTTTGCTAATTTACCTGCCATAATGGTCCCACCAACCTATAACTGGCAGTTTAGTATGCATGCTCTCTATGATAAGATGTAACCCAAAATCCCTGATCACAAGGGTTGCACCTGCTTGCGAAATGGTGAAAGTGCTCTCTGCTGAACGAGAAAATTTGGCAGCAACGCCACAGGAGGTACCTACACAATAACTATTACTAAATGTTATTCATGCATCTCAACCATATTAAGTGGACTAGCTCATAATCTCATTGAGGTGCAAGGTACATTGTAGAATCTACTAACATCATGAATTTCGTAAATAGAATAATTCAGGCAACATATACATAGACGAGGTTCATTTCCAACGAATATAATCATTGGCAACTCAAATGAGAAAGTTGCCTTATATGAAGCAAGGACACATTGGACTTGTTATGATTTTAGAGGCCCAATATGATACAAAATAAATGTCTAGATTCGGTTAATGGTTTTTCATAAACTAATTATTCCATACCTCCATGATTATGGAAACTGTCAAACTGCTTTTCAGACTGTCCAAATATGATTTTGAATGAACCTGAGATATATAACAAACAAATTTAGCTAAGGATAATTTAATTGAAGAAAGTACAACATTATAAGTGATCAGATGAATACATTTTATTTTTTACATGTTTCCAACCACAATCAACAAACAATTGGTAACAAAACCAAGCCAAGTTCCTTTAATCTTGCAAGTCCCCGTCAAAGACTGCAAACAAACCAATGATACCCTTCAAATACTTTCCACCGTGATCTGATGCCCAGACTTAAGGATCTTCAACAAATAGAAGGTAAATTGGTAATGGTATGTCCAAAAAGAACATAGTCAGAGTGTCAGACATAGACATAGACATTAACACTAAATGAACCAATAGTCCAACCATGCAACAAGTCACGGCGGCTATAAAGTTTATTTCGACAATTGAAACTTAATTGCCTCAACAATTGAATGGCAGCTGTCTGTAATTGAATATATTAGTCAGTTGCACTTTTTGGGGGTTTAAATAGGTTGTGATATATTTTCTTTATTCAAGTTTTCATGGTTAAATATTTAACAACATTTGCAGGTTTACAGTAATTTTAGGAAAATGAAAATGACTTTGAAGGTTCAAATCTTTCCTTCTGCACGGAAAATGATAATATCCTTGCTTTGTTATAAGTGGAAATGGTACAAAAATTTTGATAAGGAGTCTTAAGGACAAACTTAAATTCACTTTAAGTTTTGTTCCAATCTTCGATATTCCAAATACTTCAAAATCTAATTTTTGAAAAACAATCATGTAGATTGTTTTAGCTGACCCCAACTAATTTGGGATTGAGTTGTTGTTATTCAATTTTCAGTATTTCAATAAAAGATGAAATTTAAATCCGGTCCAAATGATAAGAGTGTGGAGAGACTAGTTACAATGTGTTGGCTTTAGCTTAAGAGTGAGTTCTTCTTCAAAATGTAGAGTAACTTGAGAGTTCTTGCTCCTAATTTATAATCCTTTGTATTTCTTCTCACTTAGTCGATGTTGTACCATTCCTTCATACTTCTATCTACAAAAATTACCCTCGAGTACAACTAGGCTGACTCTGTCGTGGTTTGCTTTCAATCTATGATAAGGAGGTCAGTCCATTTTTTTTTTCTTTTCTTTTCTTTTCTTTTTTTATTGAGTTAGCCTGGGTTTGCGTTCTTTTGATTCTCAAAGGTCTCTTTTTCTATTTGGGCTTGTAACTTTTTTAGCTTGCCTCTCTCTTAGCCTCCATCCTTTGTTGGATTTCCAAAGCTTGGACCTTGGATCATTCATTAGTTGTCAAGTCACAGTGAGCTTGACACCAAGTTAAATTTATGTATGTGTCTAGGTCTGGTCCAAATGTTGAGACTTGAGAGTGTTGAATAACTGGTTTCAATGTGCGGGCTTTAGCTTTAGAGTAGGCCTTTCTCCAAAATACCAAAGCACTTTAGAGTTCTCACTCCAATCTTATAAGCCGTTGTCTTTCTTTTCAAACATTAGATATAGAATTATTTATTGTACTTTTATTTTCAATATATGATGCACTTTTTTATCATGTTTTGGATAATTGGATTAACTTATCTACCGGCAAAAAAAAAATAGAAATTCCCACAAGGAAAAAGAACAATGAGTAAAGGATTTAAAAGTTACTCAAACTTGGAAAAATAGAGAAGAAAATAAAAAAAATAATATGAGAGTAGTTACCACTAGAAGATCTTCTTTGGAAGCTTCCACTGGCTTCACAATCAAGTTTTTGGCCAAAATACCATCCGAAATGAGGAATTGGCATATGCGCCCCCATTTTGAGGAGTCAAACGCATGCCTGCACAACATAGAGATACAAAAACAGTTCAACTATAAGCAACAAAAAACAATTTGAATTGAGAAACAAAACATAAAAAAGACAAAAGATTGTTGGAATGAAAAAAAAAGTGGCGCTGCAGCATCAAGCAACAGATGCATGGAGCTCAAACGTCGTGTCATGAAGAAATGTCTATATGTAATTTGTTGTTTAGTTTATCAAGCAACATTCAATAATTAGAAATTAAGCAAATCAAATTTTGCAAAAATGGTTCCATAAAGTTGTGCCTGTTGGAGTCACATGAAGATACAAGACTGAAGTTTGAGATATGTCCATTGGTTAGCCAATATTTAGAAGAGACGCCATTTTACATGTAGATAATAATTTTGACTATCATCTAGTAATTTTTTTTTTATTTTTAAAAGAAACATTATGATTTTTTTAGAATGTTTCCTTAATTTCTAGCATCATTCTTTGCCTATGTAATCAAGAATATTCTAAAGTGGATTTGAAAGTACACAATCAATATCCAATAACACTAATTGACACTTATTGAACCCAAAAGGCAAATTCCTACATACCCCGCTGTGAATTTGCGGTTTTGAACCTGAAACAGAGAAATCTTGTCTTAAAGACAAAGATTATGTAACTTATGTAACTATTATATAACGTAATATATACTTATCTAATACCTTTCTATTGCTCCACATGTGGGCCCCACACATCTAAAAACTTGACACTTTTCAAGTGACTATTATGTAACCGTTTGCTGGGAGATTACTACTTTGGGTTTTAAAATCAATCATGAAGTTTGGTCCCCAACCTATTCTTCAACATTACTCACTCCATAACACCATCTTAATAGAGAAAGAAAAGAGTTAGAAGATCAAACTTCTCAGCAAAACAATAATGGTTGAAAGTAGCACTTCATTAATTTTATTTCTACATTGTGATTGCATGATCTTTGTATTTGTTTAAGAATTACACAAAAATCATCATATGGTTTAAAGTATTACAGTTGGTATCAGAGAATTAATGCATTTATCTTGAAGTTTTGCCTTTGGTTTGATTCATGAGTGTTCATGATCGATAGTGTTTTTGGTTCGATCGACATTAGAGTGTTTGTGGTAAGTTGGGACTGCCGTGATTTTTATTTATTGAAGCCGGTTAAATTCTTATGCATTTGGTATTTTCAAATTGGTGTTCCAAGAATCTCAAATTCGATGGATTTTTTCCACAATTCAATTCAAAAGTTTAGTACGAATAAACTCTTTGAGAATTTTATTTTTTGCGGTTTTGGGATAAAAATCAATTCCTACAAAATAGGCATAGTAAATGTGTTTTGCAGTTATTGATTGAGTAATGGGTGACAACATGTCACGTCCATGCTTTTAGTCATTTTTTTTTCAACATTTTGAGATATATCGACACATCTAAACTGTGAAAAAAAGTACATGTTTTGATCGAGATTCAATGGTTTGATTACCATGAGATTTCATTAGTGCTTGCCATGTGTACGTGATCAATTAGTCCTGTTTTGACTTTGACTATCAAATAGAATTTAAAGCAAACTGGAGATCATGTATTAGCGTCTCTTTATGATTTGTGCTTATTGACACGTGTACATGTATGGAATTCTTGTATTGTACACAATAGTTTGGGCATTTCTTATGTTGTGTCATATATGTTTTCTTTGGCTGGGACGTGTGCTGTTTATGGATTTTGGAGACACAAAATAATCTGTTGTTGATTAATTGTTCTACTGCCATGCTATATGTATACTATTAATCTCTAGCTTACACGGACTCGAGTACGGGTATCGAATTCGGGTACGTATCTAGAGGCCGGACATGTAATTCTTTGACTTAAAGGATACGAGGACTCGGCTAGTAAGTGTCCAAATATTTAGACACGAGTACTTGGACAAGGCAAAAGATATATATATATATATAAAACCAACTAACCAAGTGTATATTTATATATATAAATAACTTTATGATTTTGTTGATGCTAGGTAAATTAAACTATAAGCATATTACATACTTTTTTTTTAAATATGGACAGTGTAAATTGTTTGTGGGTTATGAAAAATAGCATTGAAAGTATGTGGGCCATGTTTACTAATGTGTTACAAGTATGCTTTAGTCAAAAAGAAGTAAGTTGGTCACGAAAAGAAGTGGGCCCATCTAAAGGACAAAAACAATTTTTCTCACTCGATGGGTTAGGGTTAGGGTTTCTTTCATTTTCTCATCTTCAACTCTATGGAGGCGACTATTCTGCTGCATCTATCTCTATTGAACTTCTGCTACATCTCTTTCTCCTCTCACACACAACACATATAGCTTTATTGAAGAAGATGAAAAGTCAAATCTCTCCCTCTCAAAGCTTAGTTGATGAAGACAAAAAGCCAAAAATATTGTGATTCAAGCATCCGACCTCACATATGCAAGGTCGACACGTATTTAGTGTTGGTACCTGTGTCGTGTCGTGTCGACACGGGTACTTCAACCCAATATGCCGAGTCCAGGTGAGGTAGATTGATCTAATGTATATATAGTATGGTTGTCCTATACATTTAGGACTTAAGGCACATTGAATATGCATTTTTTTGGGTGAATCATTTAATATGCTTTTATTCAAATAATGTATGAGATTATGTGTCAAAGTACATATGCATGTATATACTTTGTAAGTATTGCCTTAATTAGCATGCAATAAATTAAGAATTTCAGTGGTTAAATCTAAGGTGATCCACGCATTTGAAATATCAAGGGACGTTAGATAGCCACATCATCTACATTATGAAAAATTATTTGATTAATTATAGGTTCATTCATGTATTTATTGTAATTAGGTATATGATTACAATAAAATTCATCCCATAGGATATTTTATTATATTCATGTAATTAATTAGGAAAAAATATCGAGTTGTATTTCTTAATATATCCACAAGATTTTTTTTTTTTTTTTTGCAATCAACACAACTTGATAGTCTTATTATTTGGTTTATATGAATTTAATTGAGTAGAATATTGGGTCACATACATGTTTTTTATGTCACTTGATTTATACTTTCATTATCTTTTGCATTGGTAAAGCATACTTATTTAGTCTCTATTTGATGTTAAGCATGTATTTATTTAATATTTGCAAGAGCTCATTTACCCTTCTTAGGTTTTGATTTGGATTTTGAAATCTGGCCATTCAAGGTGATGAGAATCTCATAATCAGGGTATTGACCAATGCCTTATCAAAGGTTTGAAACTTATCAACGATGGCCTTTTAGCAATGGACATACTTTCGGATACTTTTCCACCATGACCCAAATACTAGCAGACATTTTCGTTTTAATGAACGTAACACAAAGATGGTTAGATCTCTCACATTTCTCATATAGATCAATCACGTCAGATTCGGTAATTGGCGAAGGTTCATTTTTGGGCTTAGAATTATGGATTCTATCTCAAGGCCATTGAGAATGTATTGTGATAATTCAGTTGCTATCTTCATGACTAAAAATAACAAAAGTGGGAGTCAAAGCAAACACATCGACATAAGTACTTAGCCATAAGGGAATGTGTTAAGGACAAAACAGTGGTCATTGAGCATATTAGCACCAAATTAATGATTGCAGATCCTTTACAAAAGACATGCCACCAATGAAATTTAAAGATCATGTTGATAGAATGAGACTTGGGCCCATCATGTGATTATCATTGTAAGAATGATGTTTGTTGAAACTCTATTAGGTATATTTGCCGACTTAAGTATCGTGTACACATTTATGTCTTATCTGATTTATTGAGAAATTTCATTTTGGACCAAGAGTAAACATAAGGTTTATTCATTAAGTTATAATGATTAGTGTTAAGAAATTTGATGTATCATGATACATGGAAGATACAACTCATTCGATAGAGGACCTATTGCCATGATTCATGCATTTTATTTCTTAATTTTGGATGATAGTGTGTGGATCTAGTGGGACAATGTAGGTATTATATAACATAATATATACTTACCTTTATATTGATCCACATGTGGATCAAACTTCATTAATTTTATTTCCACATTGTGTTTGTATGATCTTTGTGTTTTTGTTATGTATGGCATGGTCCATGTCTATTAGCCTTTTCTTCCTCTAATTAGATGGTGTTCCAGAGTGAGTAATGTTAAACAATAGATTGGGGACCAAGCTTCACGATTGTCAAGTGAAAAGATGAAGTGAAATCCTAAATACAACAACTTGGAAACCAATCAATAAAGTACGATTTCTTACTGCATTTAATTTAAATATCAAGTTAAAGGATGTCCCAGAAAAGATAAAGTGAAATCCTAAATACAACAACTAAGAAACAAAAATTAAGTTTCTGAAAAAACTAGGTACATACAAAATATTGTCCAAATTCAAAAAAAATGTAACGGCCCAATTTTCAATGGTCGTTATTTAGGATGCAATTACGGACGTGGATGCTAGCGGGGACGTTCATGGGTCCCACAATGAAGATGGAGCACGACCAGATTAGGTTTACAATCCGTTTTATGTGCTTTTGTGGTGAAGTTGCAATGTATATGTTCAAGTTAGTTAAATTACATTGCAAATATGTGTGTTCATATTGTGCATTGACGAGTGAGCTGGTGTAACGGGTATCTGCTGCGTATAGCGGCTATACGCAGATACCGGGCGACGAATGGTTAGAACACTAGGCCGGGGATCTAAACACATTAAATAAATGATAAAATACGCTCAATAATTCATTATAAATGATATGGAAGTGTTCGGGATTGTTGATTTGTGAGATTGGGACAGTTCGCTGTCCGGAGCCGGGTATTGGAACGCCCGAGAGGTGAGTAGTTGTAGCTATGCATTATGGGTATGGACAAAACAAACAAAGTCAAGTGTTTTTGGCTTTATATGGGACTTGTTGACCCAATCTCAACCTCAAATCATGCCTAGAGATGAGTGGGTGAGGTTGGATGAAAAATTTGGTATAAAATGTTGATTTTCTATTCTTTGTCAACTTCTATCTCCCATATGTGCTTTGGACGAAAATTGAGAGGTGGTGAGGGTTTTGGTTATTGTGTGACAATTTGGAGCTCAAGTACTTGAGGAAAATTGATAAAAAGGTTAGATCTTCGATCCCCATCTCCGTTCCTACGTTTTGGGGTAATTTTCTCGGGTTTTGACGGTAGTTTCGGATATGGGTTTGAGCACACCAACCAAGTAGGGTGTTGCTATGGTTTTTGAAGTTGTTTTGATGGTTCAAATGTAGATTTGGTGTTGGTGTGGTGGTTATTTTGGTGTTTAACTGATTTGTCGGGGTTTTCGCCGAAAAACGTCGAGTTTGGGTTTCGGACACATTAGGTTGGAAATTTTTGGTTGCTCAATGTTGTGTAAGTGTTTTGTGGGTTGTTGGAGCGGGTTTGGACCACGGAAACGAGCCGAAAGGGTCCGAAAACCCCTAAGGTGCCCACTGATGGAGGCGTCGTTACACGCCACGACGCCACTCACGGCGTCTCGACCAGAGGCGTAAGTTGGGAAATGTTGGAGGAACGTTTTGGGGGACGCCATGAGGGAAATGAGAGTGGCGGCGTAGTCACGGCGCCCAGGACGCCGTGAGGTGTTGAACTCGGCGGCGTCCATGGTGGTGTCTCAGACAGTTTTGGGATAAAATTTTAAAAATAAATTTACCAATTGTGGTTTGACCTAAGGTTTCATATGGTCTAATTGAGGTGTTTAATTGATGATTTTATCGACAATTTGGGGTCATGTATCGAGGTTTACATGATTTGGGAATAGGTGTGATTGATTGGGAATCGATGTATTAGGTGGATTGAACGGGTATTGGACACGCAGTTGAGGCATGCTATTTGAGAGCACGATTTGAGGTGTGTAGTATCCCAATTGAACTTCACTTTAGTATTTACTGCTTGATTTATTTGAATTCAATCCTGTTCACTTATCACTCTATTCCTTAATGCTTTATGATGGTTGAGTTTACTCCCATCTGGTGCTTATTATGGTGGATGAGCGTACCATTACCTGGTGTCTTTACGGTAGTGGAGTTACTCCTACCTGGTGTCTTTACGGTGATGCAATTACTTTCCACTTAGTGTTTATCGTGTGAGGCATAGGATCCACTAAGCCATAGCATATGTCTAGGCATGCGCCGGTGAATATGCTACCCGGGTATGATAGGCATGTGGGTGCATCGTGGTCTACGCCGGCTACCTAGAGGGTCTAGGGTCAGCCCTTTGGATGGTTTTACTCGCAGGCCGTGCCTGGTGGATAACCCGAAGTATGGTTTGGTCTGATCCGAGTGTCTACGTACTTTGCTTCACTGCTATTTATATGCATGCAAAGATCTTCTGCAGTCGTCTGTATTCTTTTGTTCTGCATGTTTATTTATAGTATTTCGGATTCCTGTATTTTATTTATGTAATTACTTGGTGAATTTCCTTAGGATTACTCACTCTGGACTTGTCATCTGCCTTTTTGTGATGACTTGAGTGCAGATATTGGTACGAGCGGAGAGAAGGGCAAAATTGAGGATTATCTGTGACTGGCTACGATTTGCCCTACTCGTACATTTGTTTATGTTTATTGTTTTATGCTGGGTATGAGTTGTGAGAGATATATGTTGCCCTGTACATGACTTTGAAGTTTACATTTTGATATTTTGAGGATCATTGATGTATATATCTTGATTACATTTTGGTATAGTTTCCACCTTAGGCTTGTATATTTAATATTTACTTTCGTTGCACTTTTTGATGTTTAAGACTTCCGTTGTATGATTTGAGGTGAAATGATGATTAGTTGGGCGTGGGACACAGCTGGCAGCCAAGTGGCCGTTTGTGGGCCCGCGTGGCCTCCCGTGGCAGTCCAATGTAGATTTGGCTCGTTATGACAAAGCCACTTGATAACTCAAGAATGTATTTTATTTCTTAATTTTGGTTGATAGTGTGTGTGGATCAAATGGGAGAATGTAAGTATTATATAACATATATACTTATCATTATATTGATCCACACGTGGTCCCCATACAACTAAAAACTTGACACTTGTCAAGTGGCGATTATAATAACCGTCTGATGAGCGGTTACTATTTTGACTTTAAAATAAATCGTGAGATTTGGTCCCCAATCTATTCTTCATTGAAACACCATCTTGTTAGAGGAAGAAAAGGGTTGGAAGATCAAGCTTCTCGGCAAGACGACAATGACTGGAGGTAACACTTCATTAATTTTATTTCCGTGTTGTATTTGTAAGATGTTTGTGTTTGTTTAAGAATTTAGTCATTTTAGATTGACTTTCTCTATTCCTTCACTTGTTATTTTATTTTATTTTATTGGTTTTGACAATCATGGGTTTCCATGTCTTTTTTTTTGCCCCTCCCCACTTATGCTCGACTATTCTCAGGTCTGACTAGAGAGAAATTGTTGGAGTATATAATCCCACATTGGAAATATAATAAGAGTTGGTGCGGTATATAAGTGGTGTCGATTGGTTCCTAGCACAAACCAATTGGTTTTGTGCAAGATGGTTCAACCCCATTTACATACCCACGTGTGCGTCCCAACAATCTCCAGGTCCATGAATTTCTATAGAAACCAATATATTTAAAGTTGGATGGCAGGATTACATACCATGACTTATCAATCATCAAGCACATCTCAAGCACATCTCAGTAACTTTGCCACCGACCCAATTTCCTTCATCTAATTTCCTCAAACAATATTTAAAGTTTCCTCCAACAGATATTCCCATCCCAAATCATTCACCTTCTGAAGTTGTCATTCTCTTAAGAATTAAAGCAATAAACACAGAGACTAAATCAAACAAACAGAGAACTCATCAAAACTAACACAAAAAAAAAAAAAAAAAAAAAAAAAAAAAAAAAAAAACGAAAAATCTACTTACAGCTTCTCGATTCCGAAAAACGCGATGTCATAGGAAGAAGAGTAGATCACAGGAACCTAATCAACAACAAATTTCAGACAATCCAAGAATTCAAAGATCAAATCGAACCAAAAAACCTAAACGAGAATTAATGATTACTTTGGTTGGAGGAACATCAAAGTAAAGCTTGCTCGAGAGGACTCGATTTCTTCTCTCTGTCTTCGCCGCTGAAGAGTCGGTCTCTGGGGAGCTTCGTGGGGCGGCAGCAGCAGCGCTGGAAGCCGAAGCGGCCATCGCTTCAATGGCGAGAATAGCAGAAGAAGAAACGAAGCAGTAGCGAAGTGAGAGAAACTGAGGAGCTCTTATGGCGAGAGCCCAAGATCGAAGTCGAAGACGAGGATGATGTGTGTGGATGCGTGACACGTAATACAATGATGATGTAGACTCAGTTGCGTATCTAGTGCGTCGTGCGTGCGGGACCACGGGAGTAATCGCATTTTGATTATAATTTCAACCAATAAAATAGATACTCCATCGCATACGCATACTTAAAGTCGAGAGCAGCTCCGTTTTTTCTTTTTTTGTCAAAGTATTAATATCAGCCACACATCTTTAATACAGAGGAACCAATACATGGGCAAAGAGTCATTCCACGGCTTGGAAGAGTGAAGCATTCTGGGCAAAACAGGTCATCAGGTCATGATCACTAAAATTCACATCGTGAGAATTTTCCTGTTGTTTAGTGCTATTTCGACTCTTAGAGTTCAGACTCTTAAGAAGTTTTTAAAAGATTTTTATTTCAAAGTCATCCTTAAGCAATAAATGACTTCGAAATAGCAACTTGCAACACTTCTTTGATATTTATAATAATTTCAAATTTTTATTTATGAGTCTAGACTTTAAGAGTCCAAATAGATTTTTTGTTTCCAGCTCCCTCTCGGATGTCCCGAGCCAACAGGTCATGATCACTAAAATTCGCTGCCTCTTGAATGAGGTGAAATACATTAAGTGAGTGTGTGACGATTGCTAGATTTGTCAACCTTCCTAGAGTGGTGGTGAGGGCCCCCTTGAATTCTCTCAAGAATTGCCTGAAGTTCGGCCCAATCAACGTCTAAGGAGTATTGCCTAAAAGTGTTGCCTAGGGTGCACATGGATTGCACTAATTTACGGATCTGGTTCAATTATCATTAATTAGATCAATTTCTTGATCCCTTGGACTGGATTGAATTGAAAAATCACTAATCCAGCTAGACTGGATCGAATTACGGATCCTATATTAAAATACCACGGATCCAATTCAATCCAATTCATTTAGCACATCAACACATACATATATGATCATATGTACTATAGTATCTTAAAGAGCATCAACTCAAACTATCAACTCTAAACTATAATATCTAAAAGACTATAATTGTTCTTAACGCTTTTATTATGTTTTCGA
The DNA here is from genome assembly GCA_039657345.1 of Stephania japonica. Lineage (NCBI taxonomy): Eukaryota > Viridiplantae > Streptophyta > Magnoliopsida > Ranunculales > Menispermaceae > Stephania > Stephania japonica. The sequence goes on along the minus strand of CM077563.1, from coordinate 13,680,899 downwards.
TCTTTTTTATAGGTTGTATGTTTTTTTTTTTTTGAAAACATAGGTTGTATGTTTAACGTGCACTTTTTTGTGCTTTTGTGAGGGTGCATGGTGAAGATTTGTAGATGACATATTTATTTATGTAGGAACTTGCATGTAACGACCTTCAAATTTAACACGCCACGTGTCGCATTTCAGGGTCGTGACCCGACTGTTGTGATATGTCAAACATTTCGAACCTTAGGAGTCGACACCGAGGTAATTTTATTTTTATGTGATAATTGTATTAGTATATATGTCTAGTACGAGTCTCGAGCCGTTTGGCGAAGAATGAGGCTTCACCTAGGATAAACGGGGATTTTAAACATAGAAAATGCTAATAAATGAATTATTGAAATAATAAGTAAGCTAAATAACCAAAAATAATGACGTTGGCGAGACTAGGGGCATGCGACGCGCTAGTCGTAGTGTGGTTCGGATCCGAGTACGTGAGAATGGGCTAGGGAGTTGGGTAACTAAGTGGTGTACGAGTCACCTATTAAAGTCACTAAGTGGAGTTAGAGTTGGTGGACAACTCAAAAGGGAAAGCTTTGGATCTACCTCGGGATACATGTGTGAAAATAGATGATAAAGAGACCTATAAAAGGCCCATCCCTCTCACCTTTTTTTTTTCTCTTTCTCTCTCTCACTTTTCTTTCATTTTCTCCTTTTCTCTTCTTCTCTTCTCAAACTTGGAGAACAAGAATAGCTTGGACAGCCATTAGAGGCTGCATTACTTGCCGAAAACTCGCTGGAGTTTCAAGATTTTGCCGGAGTTAAGGTGAGATCTCAAACCTCCTCATCTTTTCCTTTGTTTACACGTTAATTTCGTTTGATTTCATCGCAATGACCATGGACACCACGTCGGAACAATCGATTCTGATCGAAACCCCGATGCCTTGGTGATCCTCGGAGCGATCAACACGTGTTTTGTGAACGGTGTTGGAGATTTGGAGGAGTTTCAAGATTTTCGTCGAGTTTTACGACGTTTTGGAGTGTTTTTTATTCCGAACAATCGCCGGAGGTTCTACGACGATCCAAAGACGATTTTGGATGGTTATGGACCTTTGAATAAGTTTGAGATATACGCGAAGCGCAACTACGCGAGTCGGGGTTTTGAAAAAACCCCGAAAACCCAATCTGGTCTACACGCCGCGCATGACGCCATGGGCGATAATTCCCACGGCATCGGTTGACGGTGTCCAGAACAGGGGGCTAAGTTGTGAAAAATTGAGACATCGTGAGCTAGATTGCTGGCGGCATCCTCCCATGACGTCCAGAACAAAACCTAAAAAAAACTCAAAATCCACGAGACGTCGCGGAGACATAGTGAGCCAGAATCCTGGCGGCGTCCTCCCATGACGTCCAAAACAGAGACGTATTAAATCCACGTCGTGACGATGCCTTAGAGACCTTTTACATGGCGGCGTCACCCACAACGTCTAAAACAGAGAGTCAAAATTAGACGTTGCGACGACGCCGTGGACTTTTACACACGGCGACGCGGCGCCGGCGTGCAGAACAGAAATTCGACAATAAATTTTATGAATTCTCGAAAAACTTGAGGAATTTGGAGGTTTATTTAGGATCTTATATTGACTATAAACCCAACATATTGGGGTTCAAATCAATGACAAGTAGTTAGAAAACCCTGAACAAAGGGTTAGAGTCGCGTGAGTGTACACGAGTCACAACCTTACCAAGTAAGTACATATGTGCTTTTGTATATATGTACAATAGTAAGCCAGTTAAGAAAATGATATGTGATTCATTTCCTTCTTTTGTTGTGATATTTGAATTGATCATATACTTGGCATTCCATTCCATTATTTTCTTAGTTGAGTGTTCTTGGCGTATGTTGTATCGAGAAGGTATTATGTGGCTCACACTAATTAGGAAAACGCGAGCACCTCTTGCAAAGAGTGTTGACCACCCCCTAGTATTGTGTGATACCCGAGTACTGGATTGTTGTGAATATTGTCGTGGCTATCGTTGTGGACTTACTGTGGATTAGATTGTTTGTTGGCCTCTTTTGATTCGATGAACACTTAAACTATTATTGATTATCTGCTAGTCTATCTATCATGCAACTTGCTCATATTTCTGTCTTTTCATTTACCGCATGATTCTTAGACTACTTTATTGGTAAATCTTGAATTACTGTTACGTTCTTCTGGCATTACTATAATTATTTTTCAGTTACTCACCGTCTAGTTTGTGACGGTGGATGCAGCTAGATCGGAGACGAGCAAGGGGACGGGACTCGTGCTAGGCGGCTATATCACTTGATCTTGCGAGGGAATTTTCCCATTTTTTAGTGTAGGTTTTTGTTTTGCTTGATGTATTTTCATTTATCATATACTATATGTTTTATTGGTTGGAATTGTGAGACTGATATCATGTGTTATTATCTTATCTTTTTGACACATGTTTATTGAATATTCGGGGTTCCACATTTATAGAATTTTCCTGATTTCCCTTTAATTATTGAGTTATTGCTTGATTATAGTAAATTTCCGCTACGTATCATTTTGATAATGTTTATAATCTAATAACTCACGTTATAACTTGTTAAATTGATGAATTAAGGCTGACTAGGCATGCGTTGGCTTGCCAAGCATGGTCTCAGGGTCCACGTGTGTCTAGGTCGGGTGGAGCCCAATTGTATTGGAAATTGGGGCCGTCACATTGCATTTTGAAGGTTGTTGTGATGACAAGTTTGTTGGAAATATGATATATATATATAGATTTGTGGAATGTATGTTGTAAACTTATCGTTCATGGAATGTATAATTCTTGTGATTCATTTAATTAAGTCTAATTTCATTAATCTTTGGATAGGAAAACGTCAATCTGTGGAACTTGATATAATCCAGTTAGCATTTTGCAAATTGGATAGAGTTGGATTGATGAATTATTTGGATTGGATTGGATTGTAATTTTCCAATCCGTAATAATTGGATTGGATTGCCGATTGACCTTAATTGGACTGGATTCAATCCGTGTGCACCGCTATGAACAGAGGATCAATCCATCTCGATTTCGCACAAACCAACCCAAACTTGTCTTCCCCAATTCAGGATCTCTTGCCGTATCTACACAAAGGATGTTCCTTGTGAAGAAGATTTCGCCCACACCTATATTGAGCTTCGGCATTGCCAAGCGCAAGAAGCCCTGACCATTCCACCATTCTTTGCAGCGTTTATGAGTCAAATTTAATGTAAATTCCACAACATCCAAGATGCCTTCAAACACCCATTTGCTTCGCTGTTTCCAGAGGAGCCACATACCTTATGCAATCCAACTTAATCTATCCGATTAAGTTGCCTCTTCATTCAATTGCTTCAACATGAAAGACCAGAATTCCTGAAATGTATTGGCTAGTACATTGAAGGTGAGGGATGCCCAAGGGATTGCTCATCTAGAAGTGTTGGGCATGGAGATAAGTGAACATGAGAAAAAAGGAGAGATTCATCCTCTGACCTGCAGACTGGACAAAGCGAATCAGTGGCCAATTTACCCTTGGTTCGAAAGCAGTTCGTGGGAACAAGGTTGTGAAAACACTTCCATAGGAAACACTTGATCTTCGGTGGGCAATTAATCTTCCATAATTTGGTCCATTGCCCACTTCCTGGCTTAGTACCTAAGGAACCTTTCGAATTGCACTACCTGGTTGATTAAATATGTGATTGTTAGCAGCTTTCTTGTAGCCAAACTTGATGCTATATTGCCTTATCTTCGTAAAATGCCAAAGGATTTTATCCTCCTCATTTGAACTCCAAAGTGGTATGGAAGAAATACGAAGTGCATCATGTGGTTCGAAAAAATGGTGGAGTAAGGAATGGTTCCATGAAAGTGATGCTTGATCAATAAGATCGTTGACCTTTGGGGGGCAACCCAGTTTAACAAGAGTAGGCTTAAAACTGTGAGGTCTACGAAGCTAGGGGTCATGGCGAATTGAGATCTTCCTACCATTCGCTATCTTCCAGTGCAACCTTATGAGCAAGAGCTTGCGTCATTCAAGAAGGATTCTCCAGCCCCAAGAAGGACATCTCCTCGTATTTGCTGTGAGGAATGTGGAACCTTTAACGTACTTTCTTTTCATGCATTGCGTAAGGAGAGACTGAGGATGGTTCATGATTTGCCAAAACTGCTTAGCGAGAAGAGCTTTGTTCATATACTCGAGATTTCTGAGCCCCAAATCACCTGCCTCTTTTGGTTGAGCCAATTTATCCTATGAGCACCAGCTTTTTTCCAAGCTCCAAAGCCATCATTTTGCCACCAGAACTTTTGTAACAACCCCAAATTTTTAACTGACTTGCGTTACACTTGTCAGGATTGTGACCCGGCTACGTGAATACTGGACGGTATTTCGAACTTCGGGAGTCGACAACGAAGTGATTTTATGATTCTTTAATTGTGTGTATTAGTATTTTAGTATATTACGAGTCTCGAGCCATTTGAGCTATATTTTAATTGAGTGAGGTTTCGACTAGTTAAACGGGGGATAAAAACAAGTAAAGAGTACAAATAAATAAATTTTTAATTAATTTAATTAATTTGTTGACGAGACAAGGCGAGGATACGCGCGCTACGGGAGTCGGGGCAAAGCAATACGGGACGAGGAACGTCATTTGAACGTGGGAGTTAGTTAACTACGCAACGTACAGACTACATAATGGAAATTGTTAAAGTGACACAACTCAAATGAGGTGAACCATGAGATTTGCATTGAGATGTGTGGGTGTGTTGAGATGTGATAAAGGGACAAAAGACCCATAAGGGCAACTGTTTTGAGGTGGGTTTGAAGTAAATTGGAGGGCAAAAGAGACATTTCACACTTGTCTTATATATATATATATAAACAAACAAAACCTAATCCACTATTCACTCATCTCCTCCACACACACACCCGTACCTTATATTCTCTCCCACCACCACCGCCCCTCTCCCTCGTCAGATCAGTCACGACTCTCGCCGGAACCCTCACCGGAGCTGACGCTGGAGGCTCGTCATCTCTCTTTCGGTCTCTGCTCACACGTTTCTCTCTCTCTCTCCTTTTCTCACTCACGGCCTCACTTCATCTTCCTCATCTCACCGCCACCCTCCACCTCTTCTCGCCGTCGACGAACCGGCACTGGTCCCCGGGACCCCAGCAGTGAACGAGCTCACCGGAGATCCGTCACTCTCTCTCGGTTTGTACTCTTTCACGGTTTGTTCTCTCTCTCACTTCGTTCTCTCTCACACTCTCTCCCTCACTCAGCCCATCCTTCCCTGCCTTGGCCGAGCAAACCACCGGTTGTCGGAGGTCCAGAGGTGGCTGAGGTTCACCTCTCTCGCCGGAGATCTTCCTCTCTCCCTCTCTTCCACTCTTTCTCTCTTTTCTCACTGTTTTTTTTCTTTATTGTTGTGAAACTGTTTTTGTGACTGTTTTCACTGCTGTCATGTTTTGCCGCTGCCGGAGGCGGTGGCGCTGGTCAGGGGTGGTCGGGGATGGTCTCTATTGGTGCCCCAAAATCCCCACATCCCCGGAGCACCCACGTTTGCGTCGCATAGGGTGTCGTGATCGATTGTGCATTGTTTTCATAAATTGGTTATTATATTACGTCTCGCCAGAATATGCATGTGTGGGTGGCCCTGCTGGCCAAACCACCGAGTGTGGGGGTTGTCGGGGACATCTCCATGACCTCGATGATGCCTCGCTGTTCTTGTTGTGATCGATTTGGTCGTGTTGGAACCGTTTTAGTGTCTTGAACCTAGGTGATGTTGTGGTCATGTTGTGTGGACTGTTTTGAGTCATCGCCGAAATTCGTTGCCGTGGGCGATGCCACCGCTGTGCCACCATGATCGGGGATGTCGAGTATCAGGCTAAATCTATGCTTGTGTCTCACAACTCTCGGAGTGGCCTAAAACAGCGGCATTATTGATATATTATGTCATTTATGTAATGTTATGCGTGTTGTAACTTTCTCGCCGGAAACCACCCGTCGTGGCGGTACTGTCATCGACGCGATGACATGGGGGACTGCCGGAGACCTTACCATGTAAGTCATGGAGTCTCATAGCCCCGGAGCGTCCATATCAATGATGATAAGTCGTAATGGCGGAGATATGCGTGAGTTGTTTATATTGCGTCGAGTAGTTGTCAACGCGACGTAGGGCGTGCACACGGCCTTTCCATGCTGTGTTGACACTCTACGGATGTTGGACCACACCCTGAGTTCCCTACTCGCCGGTGTATGGTCATGTTAAGTTTAGTATTGAGTCGTAATTGTTGGACGACATCGAAGTTGTGTTTCAAGTTGGTTGAACGGTAGTGACGTCGTGGACACACAGCCGGTCCAAGAGACTATGGTGTGATTTCACATATGACTGAGCCGAGCCTAAGAATTGTAATTAGGCTTACATAGGTGTGGGTATAACACTCAAGAGAATCATTATATTTTGTTATGTTTTCAGTTTGATTTACCGATTGAAATATCGAGTTGTTCAAGTCATTAAAATGTTGACAAAAACACTAGGGAATCAACCTAGGATTAGTAATGACTCAAACATTAATTAGAGTTTCCGACCTTGTCAGGTAGCGGGAAACTCAGGGATACGTGTTAGGATTCGCGGGAGTGTTGTTACGCGAGTTGCGATAGTTCAGGTAAGTACATTTGCCCTTAAAGCATTTGTACGTTAGTTAGCCAGCTAAGAAAATATCATGTGATTCATTTTCATTCCGTTGTGTTTGTTATTATCTACTTGTTGGCATTCCATTCCATATTCCTTGTATGTGTGTTCTTGGCATAAGTGTGCGTCTCGAAGGTACATGCGGCCTGCACTAGAAGGGATAAAACGCGGGCACTCGTGCGCACGAGTGTTTGACCACCCCTAGTGATTGTGTGATACCATGTACTGGATTGTTGTGGATTGATGTGGATATTGTTGTGGTATTGTTGTAGATTTTAGACCACTTATGACCTCTCTTGACTCGTAGAACACGCATGTTTCGATTGTTATTGTTTCCAGTCTGCCTATCATGCACCTTGTTTATATAACTTCCTGTCTTTCAATTCCTGCATGATATTTAGACTGCCTTGATTGATAATTCATGAATTACTGTTATATTCTTCTGGCATTACTTTCGATTTCTCTCAGTTACTCACCGTCTAGTTTGTGACGGTGGGTGTAACGACCTAAATATTCTCCGACCCATGTTCAAGGTATTTTATTAATTTTATATTAAAGTATTGTGAACAAATGAAATTGTTACACAAAATTAATCTTAACAAGACTTGGATTTAATGAAAATAGATGGAATGGGCTCCACAAGGAAATTGGGCCCATATGGGGTATTTACGTAATTTTGGGTTAAATTGGTGAAAAACCCTAACTATATAAGGATAAGTTGTAAACCTTAGTCACCCTATTTGTTGTTTCAACAAACTTGGAGAGGGAGGAGAAGAAGAGGAGGTTTGAACATCCAAGAGGTAATCTTTTGGTGGTTTTCTTTCTTTTTCTTTTCTCTCTTCTTTTCTTCTTTTCTTCTTTTCTTCTTTTCTTCTTCTTTGGTTTGGTGATTTGGAGGAAGAGGGAAAGGGGGGTGGCGGCGCCACCAGGCGCCGCCGCCAGCAAAAGGGGGGGGGCTTGGCCACCCCCCATGAAGCCGTGAGGAAGAAGGGGGTGGCATTGCCCCCCCCTTCTTCCATCTCCACCACCACCACCGCCACCACGGCTGGTCAGCCGCGGTGGCGGGGTCCCCAGTGTCGGCGAGCACTGGGGACCACCCTCGGATCTCGATCCGAGGGTTGGGGTGGGTGGGGGGAAACCCCCACCCCGTGGAGCCGAAACGACAGGGGCGTCTGCCCCTGCGTTTCGGTCCCAGAGGCAGACAGGCCCCTGGACCATTTCCAGGGGCCAGTCTGGCCTCTGGGGGGGTTTGGACCCAGTTGACCAGGGGCTGGAACGCCCCTGGCCAACCAAACAGGGACCATTTGGTCCCTGTTCAACTAAACAGGGACCTGGCCAAAATAAATAGAAAAAAAAATTAAACTAAAATAGGAAAACTTACGGTGGGCGTCGACAACCTCGACAAAGCCCTTAATGGCACATCACGTGGGACCCACACCATTTGGGTTCCCAAATATGAATTTAAAAATTAGAATATACAACTTTAAATTTAGTAAAATTATCATATAAAAATTGTATAAATTGCGTAGATTCGTGAGGCGGTTCACGTGGGACCCCAAACGTGCGAGGAGTCGGTATAGGCGTCACGACGGGTCCAGGTAAGTGGGGAGCTTCGCTTATGCATTAAATATGGCTTGATTATTAGATAATTAGGAATGCATGTTTTGAATTTAACGACTTGGGAATGGGTTGCGTCGTGATATTGGTTTGGATCTCTATTATCTATGGAATTGTGAATACATTGTCTTGCCTTTTATGTTATTCGGTGCCCCAGAGTGTGTGGTAGTTAACCACCGAGGGCCAAATTAGCAAGTGGTCTATATCTTGGACGCCCCAGAGTGTGTGGTAGTTAACCACCGAGGGTTTGCTTGACTAATTGAATGCTTAAGGTGAATTATTCGAGGGTAAGGGTTTGGAGTTACCATCATTTGCTATTTGATGATTCTTTGAGACGTGTAGCGGTGACGGCTTGGATGAATCTATCTTTGTTTTGGTGCGATTATCTAGAGGGCGTAATGGCCATTGCGTTTCCACTGATCTTTGTACCAATTCGAAAATAGATAATTCGGTCATCGGATCCTTACCAATATCTAGTTCGCATTGAATGGAACAACGACTTATATTAATATTTATATCTATCGCATTTTATTTAAATATTTCATATGACTTTATTTGTATGTCATGTGTAAATTTATAAATGAAAAGTGATGAATATTATTATGCATGACATATATGAATGTTTATCAAATGTGTTGTAAAACTGTTAGGCTTTTATGTTTAGTATGGTGATTGGAATACGAATTGAAATATTGATATATAGATTTATTGAATATCTAAATTAGATATGGAAATAATATTTAGACATTTCTTCTTAGAATATAATTCCATTTTTCATAACTACGATGAGCATAAACCATATATTTAATGGTATCGAATTATGTGCTAAATTATTATGCTTATAAGTTTGTTTTGATTTACATGTATTCAGTTATTACATGTTGTGTTATGCGTATGGATTGGATGTCATGTAGAATTTGCATGAGTATTAGGTAGTACTTGCATATTTAATGTTTGAGCGAATCTTTCCTCTTATTGAGCATCGTTGGTTCTTTAGTTCACCCCACTCTACCCCACAGGTCCCTCTACCAGCGCGATAGACAAGAAAAGCAAGGGAAATGATTTATCTTGAAGTGCCTTCATATGTGAGACTCATATAATACTAGTTTATTATTAATATTAATCGTTTTGTAAATCTCGTACGTGGGTTATAGTTTGAGAATTAGTTAATGGGTAGTTTTGAACCTTTATAATATTATTCTGAGGTTGTATGAGATATTTAATATTAAAGATGATTGATATTAGTATGATATACAGGTTATATGGTTTTGTTGTGATTATTTATCACACACTTGTTATTATATATATATTGTTTAGAATGATTATTCCGCAGGTTATTTAGGCGTGCCAAGTCGTTATTTGGGCCTGGTTCAGGTATCGGGTCTAAGTAACGGTTTGGGCCGGGCGACCCGACCCTAGGTCGGGGAGGGTCGTCACAGGTTGGTATCGAGCCTAGGGATTAGAACCTAGGGAAACATTAGGTTAGGGAAACCTAAGGTTTAGAGCCTTAAATTTAAAAGGTTGAGTTTAAGTCGAGCAAATCTATGGTATGGGACATCGATTTGAGTCGACTTAATGTGCACAAATATCCAAATTTTAGATTGGGAAGGGATCGGAAATCCAAGATGAAATGTTAATATATTGTTATATGTTGATGAATGTAATATATTTATAACGTTAGATATTTTTTTTTTTTTTTTACAAAATTCCTCAAATTATTGGACTAACCATTTGTTGCTCTACGATGCACTATGAGTAACCATGGGGAAGTTCTCATAATTTGAGGGATGCTCAGACAGAGATGATAGACATTGGCGTAGGGAAATGGAGCGGCGCATCTCTTCCCGACGAGTCACATCAAAATGCTCGCAAGAAATGGCGTCTGCTCAAGAAAGGAATATGGCTCGTATTATGGAACTTATTCAAACACAAGGAAATGCTAGAACAGTGAGCAAGTGCAAGTAGGACAAGGGCCTAATCCTCCACAAGAACATGTTCATGAGCATCATATAGCAATGCGGAAGGTGCCGATTCCGTTACAAATACGGTTGCAACAGTAGTACTGAAGGAGATAGGGATACGAGGCGTATCGGCGAGGCAAATTACGAAAGAGTTTATGAAATATGACATACCTCGTTTTTATGGGGATAGGGATCGTAGAGGTGAAGCATGGATCTTGCACATGGATAAGAGGATGAAGACACTAAGTATTGATGAGTGGACTATGGTACCTCTAGTATCATTCTTGTTGGAGCATTGAGCCCACAAATGGTGGTTGTCCATTGAAAGAGCTCAAGGAACAAATATGTCTTGGACACAATTCAAGAAATTGTTTTATGATGAGTGGTTTCCTGAATCAGTAAAGGCAGCTAAGATTCGAGAATTTCTTGACTTAGTGCAAGGCGGTATGAGTGTAGCAGATTATGCAGCGAAATACAATGAATTAGCAGAGTTTGCGCATGAGTACGTTCCATCTGAGACGATGCGGAGGAGACGTTTCGTTGATGGGTTGACAGAGGAGATTCACTCCCTAGTGGCAGCATCAGGGGCAGAGACATTTCAGCAAGCGTATAACAGGGCACTCGACTGTGAAGATGCACTCCGCATTGATGAGACACGTTCTAGTCGGTATGGTCAAGGCAAAAGAAATTTTGACAGTTATCAGAGGGGATCTGAGAAAAATTGAAAGAAATTTCGTTTTGGAGGAGCATCAAGTGCACTGACACACTCTGTGGTAGCATCGAAGGCCACACAAATTTTGATGGGGACCACCACACCTTCCCATGTTTCCGTACCTTCGACTAACCAGGGTGTGACATTCAGACAGCCACGTCCACCGAACCAGAGTAAGAATAGTGGCAGGGGATCGGTAGGGCCAAGGCCGAGTGTATCAGGAAGTGTCGCGCAGCCACATTCGAATGCGCAGAAGCCACATGTTGTATGTTTTCGGTGCAAGACGCCGGGGCATTACAGAAGTCAATGTCCACACCCACCATCGTCGAGGAGAGTGCAGCCCCGGTTGCCGAGGAAGAGTTCATGCTATGGCGAACAGAACAGAGAGCCGCGCGACGCTTAGTCGCAGTACGGTTTCAATTAATGGTCGTAACATGCATACATTATTTGATTCGGTTCTACTATTTCTCTTATCTCGGGGCTATGGTACATGCTTTGGGATTGACACCAATTAGAGCACACACATACTTGATTTTGAGCACGCTCTCCACCGAAAAGATTTACCCTAATATGACATGTGAGGGGTGCATAATTAAAATTGGGGATCACATTATGCCGTTTGATTTGCGAGTGTTAGAATGTTTAGAATATGATGCACTATTGGGAATGAACTGGTTAGAGATGTATTACGCTAAGATTGATTGTTTCAATAAGACGGTGATCTTTCAGATTCCGGGCACTACTCCATTTGAGTTTAGAGGTTGTTCTTTGACTAATGTTATCAGCCGAAGTAGAGTTGCGACTTTTGATGAGATAGAGACTATTGCGAGTCTAACTTCTATGGGAGAGGAGGGACAAGAAGTCATAATTGAGAAGATTCCTATTGTTAGGGACTTTCCAGATGTTTTTCCTTCAGATCTTCCGGGACTTCCTCCACATCGAGACGTTGACTTTGTGATTGACCTCATTCCGGGCACCAGACCAGTTTCTAAGGTACCTTACCGTATGGCGGCTACCGAGTTGAAAGAGTTGAAGAAGCAATTAGAGGAGTTGACTCAGAAAGGCTTAATTTCCCCAAGTGTTTCGCCATGGGGAGCACCAATGTTATTCGTGAAGAAGAAAGACGGTAGTTTGAGAATGTGTATTGACTACCGACAATTGAATAAGGTGACTATTCGGAACAAGTATCCGCTTCCCAGGATCGATGATTTATTTGACCAACTAAGGGGAGCAAGATTCTTTTCGAAAATAGATTTGAGATCGGGGTACCATCAGCTGCGCATACGAGAAGAAGAAAGACAACATTTAGTACACGATATGGTCACTTTCAGTTCACAGTGATGCCGTTTGGACTTACCAATGCACCAGCTATGTTCATGGATTTGATGCACCGTGTTTTCAAACCTTTCCTCGACCAGTTTGTGATTGTATTTATCGATGACATCATGATATATTCTAAGACTGAGTCGGACCATAGAAAGCATCTAAGGAAAGTGTTGCAGACATTAAGGGAACACAAACTTTATGCTAAGTTGAGCAAGTGTGAGTTTTGGGTTTCCGAAGTGAAATTTTTAGGCCATGTGGTGAATGTAGAGGGTGTGACAGTTGATCCTACAAAGATTGAGGCGATACTTAGATGGCCACAACCTAAAAATGCTTCAGAAATACGAAGTTTCTTGGGATTAGCAGGGTATTATCGGCGCTTTGTACAAAATTTCTCGTCGATTGCTTCACCGCTTTCTGAGTTGACGCGGAAGGATGTTACTTATGTTTGGAGTGATGCATGCGAAAAAGCTTTCCAATTGTTGAAGGAGCGTTTGACCACCGCACCTATTTTGGTACTACCAGAGTCCGGTAAGGAATTGTCAGTGTACACCGACGCCTTCAGGGATTGGATTGGGAGGAGTACTAATGCAAGACAAGAAGGTAATCGCCTATGCTTCACGCCAACTGAAGATTCACGAGAAGAATTATCCAGTGCATGATTTAGAGTTAGCAGCAGTGGTGTTTGCTTTGAAACTGTGGAGACATTATTTGTACGAGGAAAAGTTTATTGTTTACTCAGATCATAAAAGTTTGAAGTACCTGTTTACTCAGAGTGATTTGAACATGAGACAGAGGAGGTGGTTGGAATTCTTGAAAGACTACGACTTCACACTTGAGTATCACCCGGGGAAAGCGAATGTAGTGGCGGATGCTTTGAGCCGTATACGATTGGAGTCAGAGTCCGAGGTTGTAATGCAAATACATGAAGTACCTATAGAAGACTCAGATGTCATAAGGAGTCAAGAGCATGTTCAGATGAGAGCGGAGCCAGTGGCATTGTTTAGAGTGATTGATTGTCAGAGGGCCGATTCTGAGTATGGACGGTACAGGTCATTGGCAGATAACGGTGATGACAAGGATTAGAGACTGTCAGGTGATGGGGCGTTGAGGTTTCGAGATAGAGTATGGATACCATCTCATAGACAATTGAGAGATGATTTACTCAAAGAAGCGCATAGATCATGGTTTACAGTGCATCCGGGAGGCAACAAAATGTACCAAGATATGAAACGAATGTATTGGTGGCCGGGGTTGAAAGTTGACATCGCTACTTACATTCAGAACTGCGAGATCTGTCAGCTAGTAAAAGCAGATCACCAAAAGCCGGGAGGATTATTGCAACCATTGCCTATTCCACAATGGAAGTGGGAACACATAGCCATGGATTTTGTTTCGGGGCTGCCGAACACACAAAAAGGACATGATGCGGTTTGGGTGGTTGTAGATCGTTTGACTAAGTCGGCACACTTTATTCCTATCTCCATGGGATATTCAGCATACAGACTTGGAGGCATGTACGTCAATGAAATTGTCGGATTACATGGAGTTCCAGTGACTATAGTGTTGGATCGTGATCCGAGATTTACCTCTCGGTTTTGGAGAGGGTTTCAAAGCACTGAGATGGGAACTCAACTCAATCTCAAGTCGGCCTTTCACCCTCGGGTGATGGGCGACCGAGAGATTGATTCGGATACTTGAGGACATGCTTCGAGCTGTGTATTGGATTTCGGTGGAAGTTGGGAAAAGTACATTTCGTTGTGCGAGTTCGCATACAATAACGCTTTTCAAGCAAGTATTGGCATGGCACCTTTTGAGGCTCTTTATGGGAGACCGTGTAGATCTCCGCTTTGTTGGACCGAGGTCGGCGACGTGGTGTTGCTTGGACCGAAAATGGTTCATGATGAGACGAAAGAATTAAGATTATTAGGCAACGACTAGAAACCGCCCAAAGCCGTCGAAAAAGTATGCCGATAAGAACCATCGAGATGTTGTATTCAAGGAAGGGGAATTCGTACTTTTGAAAGTTTCTCCTATGAAAGGGCATCACCGATTCGGGTTAAAAGGAAAGTTATCTCCAAGATTCATCGGACCATTCGAGATCAAGAAAAAGGTGGGACCAGTAGCCTTTCGTCTCAAGTTACCACCACAGTTAGCGGGAGTACATGACGTTTTTCATATCTCCATGTTGAGGAAGGCACATAATAAACACGCACCGAGGATTGATTGGGGGCAAGTTGATCTAAGGGAGGACGTGTCCTATGATGAGCAGCCGATCCAGATAGTGGATAGGAAAATAAGAAAACTACGTAATAAGGAATACGTAATAGTGCAAGTCCGATGGCAATTTCATGGGGAACAAGAGTTGACTTGGGAGCGGGAGGATTACATGATAGAGAATTTTCCATTTCTCTTTGAATCTTGAGGTATGACTTTGATTTAATTTCGAGGACGAAATTCTTTTAAATTGGGGATATTGTAACGACCTAAATATTCTCCGACCCATTTTCAAGGTATTTTATTAATTTATATTAAAGTATTGTGAACAAATGAAATTGTTACACAAAATTAATCTTAACAAGACTTGGATTTAATGAAAATAGATGGAATGGGCTCCACAAGGAAATTGGGCCCATAGGGGTATTTACGTAATTTTGGGTTAAATTGGTGAAAAACCCTAACTATATAAGGATAAGTTGTAAACCCTAGTCACCCTATTTGTTGTTTCAACAAACTTGGAGAGGGTGGAGAAGAAGATGAGGTTTGAACATCCAAGGAGAGGTAATCTTTTGGTGGTTTTCTTTCTTTTTCTTTTCCCTCTTCTTTTCTTCTTTTCTTCTTCTTTGGTTTGGTGATTTGGAGGAAGAGGGAAAGGGGGGTGGCGGCGCCACCAGGCGCCGCCGGAGGAGACAGCGGCGCCGCTGCTCCTCAGCGGCGCTGCCGCCAAAAAGGGGGGGGGCTTGGCCACCCCCCATGAAGCCGTGAGGAAGAAGGGGGTGGCATTGCCCCCCCTTCTTCCATCACCACCACCACCACCGCCACCACGGCTGGTCAGCCGCGGTGGTGGGGTCCCCAGTGCCGGCGAGCACTGGGGACCACCCTCGGATCTCGATCCGAGGGTTGGGGTGGGTGGGGGGAAACCCCCACCCCGTGGAGCCGAAACGACAGGGGCGTCTGCCCCTGCGTTTCGGTCCCAGGGGAAGACAGGCCCCTGGACCATTTCCAGGGGCCAGTCTGGCCCCTGGGGGGGTTTGGACCCGGTTGACCAGGGGCTGGAATCCCTGGCCAACCAAACAGGGACCATTTGGTCCCTGTTCAATTAAACAGAGACCTGGCCAAAATAAATAAAAAAAAAAAATTAAACTAAAATAGGAAAACTTACGGTGGGCGTCGACAACCTCGACAAAGCCCTTAATGGCACATCACGTGGGACCCACACCATTTGGGTTCCCAAATATGAATTTAAAAATTAGAATATACAACTTTAAATTTAGTAAAATTCTCATATAAAAATTGTATAAATTGCGTAGATTCGCGAGGCGGTTCACGTGGGACCCCAAACGTGCGAGGAGTCGGTATAGGCGTCGCGACGGGTCCAGGTAAGTGGGGAGCTTCGCTTATGCATTAAATATGGCTTGATTATTAGATAATTAGGAATGCATGTTTTGAATTTAACGACTTGGGAATGGGTTGCGTCGTGATATTGGTTTGGATCTCTATTATCTATGGAATTGTGAATACATTGTCTTGCCTTTTATGTTATTTGGTGCCCCAGAGTGTGTGGTAGTTAACCACCGAGGGCCAAATTAGCAAGTGGTCTATATCTTGGACGCCCCAGAGTGTGTGATAGTTAACCACCGAGGGTTTGCTTGACTAATTGAATGCATAAGGTGAATTATTCGAGGGTAAGGGTTTGGAGTTACCATCCTTTGCTATTTGATGATTCTTTGAGACGTGTAGCGATGACGGCTTGGATGAATCTATCTTTGTTTTGGTGCGATTATCTAGAGGGCGTAATGGCCATTGCGTTTCCACTGATCTTTGTACCAATTCGAAAATAGATGATTCGATCCACCGGATCCTTACCAATATCTAGTTCGCATTGAATGGAACAACGACTTATATTAATATTTATATCTATCGCATTTTATTTAAATATTTCATATGACTTTATTTGTATGTCATGTGTAAATTTATAAATGAAAAGTGATGAATATTATTATGCATGACATATATGAATGTTTATCAAATGTGTTGTAAAACTGTTAGGCTTTTATGTTTAGTATGGTGATTGGAATACGAATTGAAATATTGATATATAGAATTATTGAATATCTAAATTAGATATGGAAATAATATTTAGACATTTCTTCTTAGAATATAATTCCATTTTTCATAACTACGATGAGCATAAACCATATATTTAATGGTATCGAATTATGTGCTAAATTATTATGCTTATAAGTTTGTTTTGATTTACATGTATTCAGTTATTACATGTTGTGTTATGCGTATGGATTGGATGTCATGTAGAATTTGCATGAGTATTAGGTAGTACTTGCATATTTAATGTTTGAGCGAATCTTTCCTCTTATTGAGCATCGTTGGTTCTTTAGTTCACCCCACTCTACCCCACAGGTCCCTCTACCAAATAGCGATAGACAAGAAAGGCAAGGGAAAGGATTTATCTTGAAGTGTCTTCATATGTGAGACTCATATAATACTAGTTTATTATTAATATTAATCGTTTTGTAAATCTCGTACGTGGGTTATAGTTTGAGAATTAGTTAATGGGTAGTTTTGAACCTTTATAATATTATTCTGAGGTTATATGAGATATTTAATATTAAAGATGATTGATATTAGTATGATATACAGGTTATATGGTTTTGTTGTGATTATTTATCACACACTTGTTATTATTATATATATATTGTTTAGAATGATTATTCCGCAGGTTATTTAGGCGTGCCAAGTCGTTATTTGGGCCTGGTTCAGGTATCGGGTCTAAGTAACAGTTTGGGCCGGGCGACCCAACCCTAGGTCGGGGGAGGGTCGTCACAGTGGGTGCAGATAGAGCGGAGTGCAGTAGAGGCAAGGAGCCTTGCTTAGGCGACTTTTTGTGAGGATTAGCGGCTAGACTTGAGGAACCCTATAGTAGGTGTTTATAATTTTTGCTGATGTGTATATCGTTTTATACTTATATTGTTTTAGTTTATTGAACTTGGTGTTTTGATGAGACTGGTATCATGTATATATGCTTATCAAATTGTACATGAATACCTGGGGTTTTTCCACATTATAGAATTCCTAATTTCCCTTTGATTGAGTTATTTCCCCTTGTTGTTTATTGTTTAGTCTTCCGCTGTGTATTATTGCAATAACTCTTTCATAAATTACTAAATTGACTAAATAAGAGGTTTTGTGCTAGGCTCGTCGGGTTGAGTGATGACTCGGGGCTGCTGCAGACGGTCTAGGCGGGCGTCTCCATTGCATGGAAAAATTGGGGCCGTCACAACTTTGTTAAGGATGAATGGATCTTCCTGCAAAAATATTGATTAACTTTGAAACATGATAATTGGTATATTGGGAGTTGATTAAGATAGCACGTCCAACCTGTGAAAATATTTTCTCTGCCCATCCCTCAATTATGTCGTGTATGGCTTCTTCAATGGCGCTGGTAAGTACTGCTTTGGAGGCTCCAAAGTCGATAGGAAAGCCCAGGTATTTGCCAGAGGAAGTGTACTCATGGAGATCCAGAATTCTACATGTGTTGTCTCGCCAACGGGCTTACGATATGACAAAAGATGATTCTTTTCTCTTGATTGATGAGTTGGCCCGACGCTCGACAGAAGGTGGAAAGTATATGCTGAAGAAGATGTGCTTCCTGGAGGGTTGCTTGACCAAACGACTCTCATCATCCATTGGCCCCACCCCCTCCTCCAATTGAGCTTGAATAGAGTATAATTTCTTACTTTTGTTTTGTTTTATTTTTTTACTTTAGTGGGAGTCAAACTACAATCACTACCTCTCAAAATCTTGCCTTTTGACAAGTGATGTCTCTACCATCTCACCAAATAGCTTTGACAACTCTTCCTTGTTTTACAATATTAAAGGGCAAACAAACATTTTCTAAAAAAAACATTTAGAAAATTTCATAAAAAAATGTTTTTTTTAAGAGAAATCGAAATTTCATTAATCATTCATGATTCAATACAAGATCAGACATAGAATCAAATACATTGATTCGCTAATCCTATTTGTCTAAACAAACTACAATTAATTTGGTTTTTTTCGAAATTGAAACAATTTGACAATTAGGGACTGCTCTTTACAATGTTGAAACTTATGACAATACACAAAAGTACTAGAACCACAAAACGAGTAACAAAACTTCCCAACAAGGAGAAGACAGAGACCTAAAACTTCCCAATAAGGAGAAGACAAATCAATAACTTCTAACTAGAGAATAAAACTAACTATAAAGTAAAAATTATAGACAAACCAATCTTGCGCGCCACACAAATTCCATAAAAAAATGTTGTAAACGGTCTTGTGAGGTAATTTAAAGGCTTTGGGTACATCAGGTGGAAATAACTAACGAAGTAACGAGTAATGCTATACTCAATTTTTTTTTATTTTTTATAAGTCACCCTCAAGAAATAAATTAAGCAAACACAATAACTTGTAAAATCCTTTTGATGCATATTTGTAAAAATCTTGAAAACCTCTTTATAAATCCGAACTCTTTGAGTCCAAATAGATTTATTGATAACTAACAAAGACTTTTTTTTTTAATTTTTTTTATATAAAAGTTGTATTCATATTTCATTTAACTCTGAGAGCAAGTACAGCCATAGTTACCTCATTCAAGAGGTTGATTTCATTCCTTCGGTCATTTTGATTAGCAATGTATGAGAAAGTTGCATCATTACATGACCAGCTCCATTCGCTTGCTTACGAACCTCAAAATATAAAGCTTCCAACAATTGAAGAAAATTAAACTTTTAATTAGGGAAGAAAATCTAAACCTTCCAACGAGAGAAAGAAACTACTTATTTAATAAAAAAAATACCAATAAAAAATATCGATCCAGTAGCCGCAGTCACAAATTCACACAGTTGAAGAATTGACTTGTACCAATGTTGAATTTGATAACTACAACATGGAAGGAACTATTCATTGCTCTCAGATCTAATCAAATATGTTTTATTTGACGAACAAAAAAGAAAACGGTATCGATGGAACCACCACTGATCATAAAAGAAGATCGACGGTGATTCAAAACTAAAATCACCAAAATAGAGCCAAATATTAAGAAAGAGGGCTTTTAGGGTTTTGGAGGGGAGGCAGAGTTTCGATTGATCGGTAGTGAAAATTGTGAGGTTACCAACTAACAAACACTTATTAGTGTAGAATTAAAAAAAACAAAAACAAAGACTTATTAGTGTAAGTAGTTCCGTGCTCAGGTCCTTTAATAGAGATCTTGGCATGAGTCTTACAAATAGAGTTCGCTTCCGTTGGAACTTGGAAAAGCTTTTATCTTTTCGTAGGCCAAGCTGATCCAATAAGAGAGAGAATGTAGTGTGGGCCCA
Source organism: Stephania japonica (assembly GCA_039657345.1). Taxonomy (NCBI): domain Eukaryota; kingdom Viridiplantae; phylum Streptophyta; class Magnoliopsida; order Ranunculales; family Menispermaceae; genus Stephania; species Stephania japonica. The sequence continues at coordinate 13,660,998 of CM077563.1, read as the reverse complement.
AATAAGGTCGGTCTAGATTGTTTAGCCAGGAGCCCAGATAAGATGAAATCTCAAAATAACAACCTTAGCAGTGATTCAGTTTGGCCATCCTTATGGTTTGATAACAAACTCTTTTTATCCCTATCAAAAATGATTATAAACGATATTGAAGTGCTTCTATTCCAAGAAAATGACAAGAGTTGAATATCTCTTGAAGTGACTCAACATAAATACAAATTCAAATTAATTGAACTGATAGAGATAGAAATGAAGCCCTCTTAGTCCACAAGAGGAAAAAAGTGATAAAATATGATTAGGCTTGTTTTCCAAGCAAGAGAAAGCAATATATAACTTATCAAATACTTGAAGGTTGCCTCTAAGAATTAACAAACTGTATAGATTGCCACAAGTTTTTCTCCAACTGCCGAACTCTTCCATTGCATTTCAAGTTTGCAATGCCACCCTCAATATTGTACAAGCAAAATCTAATCTGTCTACACATATAAATATGATGAGATGTGGAAACAGCAAACTCTCAAATGCCTAATCGAGTTTCGAGTACATTCGCCGACGCTTTAAACACTTGCTTGAAGCTTTGAATTGAGTGAGAAACTATTGAGTTTTCGATGGAGGCGAAGAACAAGTTCTTCCACGGGACACTTGAAGCCACCATCTTCCATGCCACCCCTTACAAACCGCATTTTCCCTTCAATGTGAGTACTGCATAGTTTAAAGTGTTATTGCATATAATAATGAAGATGAAGGAAATGGTTCATGTTCTGTACTTTCATTTTGCACTTACAAGTAGTTGACATGAACCCTGTTTGCCTTTTCAGTGCATCCCTGTTGGAGAGAAGGCCAGCTACGTGACCATCAAGATAGACCAGAAGAAAGTAGCAGAGACAAGTCACAAGTTCGATCGACTCTGGAACGAAACATTCCGAGTTCTCTGCGCTCATGCTTCGACTTCAACCATTACCATTATGCTGAGGACCAAATGGTCCATCTTAGGAAAGATTCATGTTCCAGCCATTCACCTCATGAATGAAGCCAGCCTCATGGATGGCTTCTTTCCTCTTCTCACAGAGAAGGGAAAGCCTAATCCTGAGTTAAAGCTTCGATTCATCTTATGGTTTAGGAACGCCGATGGTGAACATAGCTGGGAGAGTGTTCTCAGTCATGGCAATTTCTTGGGACTCAAGGGGTCAAGCTTTCCTCTGCGAGCAAACTGCGACGTTGTGCTCTATCAAGATGCCCATCATCATTCTACTTTTCACCCACCCTCCTATAAGTTTGGAAGACGTCCAAGAAAGCTTTGGGAGGATGTGTACAAGGCCCTAGATGGTGCCAAACATTTGATATACATTGCAGGATGGTCTTTCAATCCTAACATGGTTCTTGTAAGTAGAATAAACTCACCTATGATGCAAATGCTTAATGAATCATAATCCTTCTTCGTCAATAACTCGATGTCATCTCAAACAGGTTCGAGATCCTAGAACGGAAATGCTGCGAGCAAGAGGAGTAAAGCTCGGGGAACTGCTGAAACGGAAAGCAGAAGAAGGCGTAGCGGTGAGGGTCATGCTTTGGGATGATGAGACATCCTTACCAATCATAAAGAACAAAGGAGTTATGAGAACACATGATGAAGATGCATTTGACTACTTCAAGCATACCAAGGTGGTGTGCAGGTTATGCCCAAGATTACACCATAAGTTCCCTACACTCTTTGCTCACCACCAGAAGACCATCACTGTGGATACTGAAGTTCAGTTTCCATCTTCTAGTGCTGATAGGAAGAAAAGCAGTTATAGCAGCAGAAGAGAAATCATGAGCTTCATTGGCGGGCTAGATCTCTGTGATGGGCGTTACGATACTGAGGAGCATTCTCTCTTCCAAACACTCAACACTGAAGCCCATGCACAAGATTTCTACCAAACAAGCATATCTGGAGCAAGTCTACAAAGTGGAGGGCCTAGAGAGCCCTGGCATGATGCTCATGCTTGTATCAAAGGCGACGCTGCTTGGGATATAATGAAGAACTTCGAACAGCGGTGGACAAAACAATGTAATCCTTTGAGACTTGTCAATACAAGCGCTGTACCAAATCTAATCCAGCCTTCTTATACTCAACATTTAGAGGATTCTCAACAAAGGGATTGGAAGGTTCAGGTCTTTCGATCGATTGATCATGTTACGGTGAGCAATTTGCCAGACAAGATCTCCAAAGAGTGCAGCATCCATGAAGCTTATGTAGAAGCGATTCGGCGTGCAGAGAGGTTTATCTACATTGAAAACCAATATTTCATTGGAGGTTGCCACATGTGGGAGCAAGATAGACATTGTGGCTGCAAAAACTTGATCCCCTTGGAGATTGCACTTAAGCTAGTGAGCAAGATAAAAGCAGGAGAGAGATTTGCAGCGTACATTGTTATACCAATGTGGCCTGAAGGGGTATCAGATAGTGAGCCAGTTCAGGATATACTCCACTGGACAAGACAGACAATGTCTATGATGTATATGTTGATAGGCGACGCCATTCGAGAGAGTGGCAAGGATGCCCACCCAAGGGATTTCTTGAATTTCTTCTGCCTCGCAAATAGAGAAAAAGCCATTGAAGGAGAGCTTATCTCACCTCATTCCCCTCAACATGGAAGCCAGTACTGGAAAGCTCAGAAACATAGGAGATTCATGATCTATGTTCACTCCAAGCTCATGATAGGTATGAACATTCTGATTCAGAATAAGTTTTATTTTTTATTTTTTTTATAATATAACAGAAATGGTTATGAAGATGAAGATACTGAACTTTTTTTTTTTTTTTTTTTTTCTATGGTTCAGTTGATGACAGATACATACTGATAGGATCTGCCAATGTGAACCAAAGATCGATGGATGGGCGAAGAGACACTGAGATTGCAGTTGGATGCTACCAGCCGAAATATGCAGGGAACAAAGTGAACTACAGCGACATTCATGCATACCGAATGTCACTGTGGTTTGAGCACACTAGGCGCCATGATAAAGCATTCTTACAGCCACACAGTTTGGACTGTGTGAAGATGATCTGCAGCATAGGACAGAAAATGTGGGATACATTTAGCGGAGAAAAGATAGTAGACATGGGAGGTGTTCATCTGGTGAATTACCCTATCAAAGTCTCAAGTGATGGTTCTGTTGAGGATCTCCCTACATGTGGGGGTGTCTTCCCAGACACTGCAGCCCATATAAAGGGGAAACGGTCAAGATTTCTACCACCTAGGGTCACCACCTAGCCATATTACTGTTCATCTCCATAAAGAAATTGATCATCAACATCCACAAAAAAAAAAAAAAAAAAAAAAAAAAAAAAAAAAAAAAAAAAAAAGATTCACTTTTACTTCCCAAAAAATAGATCAATGAAGAGCAAGCTATTCTTTGAATGTCACTAATAGCTGACTATACTAACATTGTTAGGAGCTGGCCATTTTCAAACACTAGTACGAAGGAACAAGACTGCTCTTCCATAATAACATCAATGAGTGTGGAGAAAACACATCTAGCAGAAAATTCAATTCACAGAATTGAATGCAGATCTAGCAGAAAATTCTATTCGCATAATTGAATGCAAATCCGTAGCATTTACATTATGTTGTGATAGAATGATTTCCATTATGATTTTTTTTTGGCGGACAAGGTCATTATGAAACCTTGATCCAACATATCGCGGTAAATGTACTAAAAAAAATATTGCGGTAATAAAATGCTCTGATTTTCAGAAAGGATGTTTTGTATGTACACATAATAAATTAGAAAGACACTATGGTTGCAACTGAATTAAAACTCTCCATTAAAACTGACCAGTTCTATCACACATTACAAAGTAGCAGAGCACAATATAAATAAAAGAAAAAATGACAATAAACTTGCAGAATGAATGCAACGGTTGAATTCTTTTTGAAATATAACTGCATATACAATTTCCAAGTATTAGGCCCTCTACCAAGATCTACATGCAGAGCCCAAAGTCTGATCGCAATATGAAGAAAACATTAATTGAAGGTTATAACTCAAAAACATGAAAAGCTATCTAGAACTTGTTGCCGGAGCATCCTTTGGAGGGGGGGATGAATCAGGGAGGTTGAGCTCGCCAACGCCTTTGGGCGGGCCAATGCTACAACGTTCGGTATTATGTGTTGCAATAGCATCTTTTATTTTCTGAAACTGCAGTGTAGTGAGGAATGTGGTCAGTAAAGTAGCCCAACATGCATTCATTACAGACAATACTTACTAAATGTTTAAGTTGTTTATTAAGAGATCAACTTACCAAGATCCTATATGATGCCTTTAGTTGCCTAAACACACTACTAAACAGTAGTACCAAGATTCATGAAATAGAAGCCCGTCTAGGGATGGGATAACCGAAATGTATAGGAATCTACAAACTATAAGTTAGCAAGCAACCTACCTTTGCAAGCGAACATGAAAATGCTTCCAACTGCCCGTCTGCGCCTCGATAAAAATGAAAAAAAGGCAGAACCTTCACATTCAAACTCTTGCACATTGGCTTGTTCTCATCAAAATTCACTTTCAGGAACAGAATCTCGGGATGTTCTTCAGCAGTCTTGCAAAGCTGAGCAACACATAACATCAGATCTAGAGCAAGAAATTAACTAAAATACATTAAAAAAAACTTGCCAGGATTTTTTTTGAAAAAAAAATAAAAATAGAGTATTACTAAGAATATATTATTTAGTATAAAATTGAAAAGAACGTAATAGACAAAACAGGAGAAAGGGTAATAAAGTATATAGCTCAGCAGAAGGGTAGAAATGAGAAACATAAACAGTATTCATTTAAAATTATTCAGCACTTAGTATATATTTACAGTTTCAAGTTATATTAGGAATTGAAGAAAGAATTACGTGGTGAAACTTAAACTGTGATCATATATTTTTAGCTCAAAGTCACCAAAAGGATAAACAGGACCTTGAACCCAACCAAATGTGGATGGCAGCTAGCATATAGCATCAACAATCAAATGTGTAGTTATATTAAAAGGGAACATTTATTTCTTAAATATCTAGTGTTTTTTTTTTTGAGAAGTTAAATATCCAGTGTTTCTGTTGATAAGATTTTTGATTTAGCATTAAATAAATAAATGCCCTGAAGGATACCCTTCTCCAATAAATGGTTCAATTATTACTGAAACAAAATCCATAAATATTCATAGAAAAAAGTTGCGGCCCCTTTATTCCAGTCATCTTCTCTTCATATCTATCTCCACTTCAAAACTTTAACTTCAACCATATTAAAAAGGCCCAGGTTATTGGTGCACAGATATCACAACTGAGATCTGGATTAATTAGATATAGTTGACAACACTTTGAAATGTCCAATTACAGCTATGAAGTAGAGCAAAAGAGATGATTCAGTCCATTCTAAAATACTACTTAAATGCACCTTAAAGCGAAAACAATAGTACGCCAAACAGTTTTTTTGAGATGATCCATCTTTTAAGTACGAATAATATGAACAAATTAATTCCTTTTTTCCTCGTTGAATTTAAGTATCAATTCTCGATTTGGCTTTCCAATATTTTGTATTGCGTTTTTTTTTTCAATCCATAAATCTTTACTCAGCTTTTATTTTGGATTTATAGCATTTTCTTTCGAACACCCCTTGGCCTTTTTTATTCACTCTTTAGCCCTTTTTACTCTATCAAATTGAACGGCAATGACTTTATTTCAGTAAATACCAAACTTCTGCCCACTTATATTTTTAACTACAGCCAGTTTTTCTATCTGCTACACTTTCAAAGCATTTCATGTGAAAATATGTTTGTACTCGCATGAGCATAGAAGTGTGCCACTTGTTTTCACGACTTGAGAAGTACTGTAATTTAAAACTTGACTCTTTGTACCACAGTAACAATCTTCTAGTGTATGTGCCTAATCTATATGATTTCATCACTCGTTACAAACAAGGTTTTAAAACCTAAGGCGGAAAAAATACCCCGATTTTTTTTTTGAAAAAGAAAAACACATTAAACAATAAAATACTGTTAAAAAAAATAATAAACCCAACATTACAACAAATATTTTAGCATTTTACGAACTCAAAGAAATATATCTTAAATTATAAATCGTACCGATTATTATAAGAAGGGAACGAGTTTTACACTTTTTTTTTTAGTTCTACACATATTAAAAAAAGTCACACCATCTTTAGGCAACATTTAAAAAAATATTATAAAAGTCAATACAAGTAATGATCATCATTTGTTTGATTAAAATAATATTTTTAATAATTGAAATTTAAAAGAATTTTATGCATTACTAACAAAGGGAGTGAGGTTCAAGGCCATTTTTTAATTTCTCTAAAAGGAAAGAGGGTTAATCCTTAAAACTAAGAGAATTGATTTTCAATTGCCTAAAAATAAAATAATTACTTTTATATAGAAAGAAAAAAGATAAAGTTCTAAGGCAAACCGTTGCAGTCTTCATTTTGACTGCTCAAGCCCTAAGGCTCATTTGAGAACCTAGAGGTGTGTATCTAAAAGATTAAATACTCTTCAAAAAAAAAAAAAAGGATTAAAATATATCTTAAGTCTATTCCTATGCCATTGTTGTATAGTTGGTGAGTATTATGTAGTAAAAATGGTGAGACTACAGAAAGTTACTCCACTTATTGTCCATTTAATCAGTTTGCAAAAAGTGGCATCATAGAGTTCACTAGCTTTTAGCCATGCATGTGCATATAGTGTTGGAAGCTACACATAAAGTTGGAAGTTAGGAAATAGAAAGATGTTTTAGCATAAGGAAGCTGATGCATTAGAAGTAAGGAACTTGGCAAAAACGATTCAAAGAACAAAAGGAGGCTTTTCAAACAATGTCAAGTATTACTGTATAGGAGTGGCTAAAAAACTGGTGTATGAAATTCTAATGCAACTTGCTTGCATCATAGTTGCGTTGTGATAGGGCATGGCCCTAGGTCAATCTATGAACATTGTTTCTATTGCTATTTTGGTTAATAAAATAGAGGATTTTATTTGTTGTTTATTATAATTAGTTTGCATGTTTACATAATAATAAAATACATGGGTATTTACTGAAATATCCTAAATGTCTCCCTAGTCAATCATCATACTAGGAATTATAATGAATTAAGGCCTATGTTACCCGAACCCTTCACTCTAACCCAAAGTACCCGTGTCGGACACTTGAAACGAGTCTGACACTTAAAAAGACACGGGTACTCCATTTGAAGAGCTCTTTGTATAAAAAGATTTAAAATGTAAGAGAATAAAGAAAAAAACTTAACAAAAACTTTCTAGTGTAGAGTAAGAAATGAAAAATGAGAAAAAATATAGGTGTATAAGCTATTACATATATATAAGCATATGCCACGCAAGTTTTAGACACTTTTTGCCGAGGCTCCGTGTCCTTAAATTAGAGAATATGTGAGTCCGACCTTTAGACTCATACCCGTACCCGCCACCCGCACGCGAGTCCAGGTAACATAGATTAAGGCTAGCGTGAGTCTTGATTGATGGTCATATGATGATCATACATATGGGGATACGAATCACATGAGTACTTGTTATGGAACAAGGTATTAAACCGACCCTTTGTGAGAACACAACATGGATTAAGTCATAGGTGATTCTCATGATAGTTATACCATTAGTTTTCCTGCTTGAGTTGACCAATGACTTCAACATTAGGAATACAATAATTTGACGCAATCAAACGTTGTCTTTAACAAGACAATTATAAAGGTTGCGATTGGTTACTGTGTGAATGATATGTGAAGATGTGTAATCAAGATAGAATTTGTCCCTCTCATATAGAGAGAGATATCAGTAGATCCTTCAATATGTTGGACTGCTAAATGACCAAGTCCAAGTGAACTGAGGTGATAAATGTCACTTGGTTGTTTTCAGTCTAGTTGGAGATCGAGACTAGTACGGTTGAACATGAAAGATGACTTTTTCGTGCCTTATGATATCATGTAAGAAAAGGATATACACTATTGATTAGATTGTCTCAATTTTAATCTTCCTGCAACTTGGGTAGTCATAATGTCCGGGTAGAGGTCGCTTATAACTTGTGTAACAAAAGTAGTTTTGGTTCACTACCAACGTCGCATGAACCTATTGGATCGCACACATAAAATGACTTTGCGTGATTTCATATGGTCCAGTTTGATAAATTTTATATGATAAAATTCATAATAGAAAGCCTTTATGTTTTGTTATATCATAGCTTATTTAAGTACATGCATATATGTGATTTACTTTACCACCAATATACAATGGTTGTATAAATAGGTGTTTAAAGTGAGAGCATGTTTGTACGTAACTTTAGATGTTGAAACCCTAAAGCAAATAGTGGCTTCGTTTTTGGCTTTCTTTATGGTCCCTAGACTTAGAGGAGAAGAGAAAAACGTTTTCAAGTTCTACCATAGCTACGTGTGTGATTTCTAATAAAGGATGCTTGCGTGAACGTCTTAAAGATTAATCAACACAGAGAAGGAAACTAGTGATCGAGGTATGATTTAGTTTTACAAATCAGTTTAATAGAATTCGTAATGGATCCTGTTGGGGTTTTTTGAAATTTGTTTTTAAAATTTCGCTTCAAAACCCAACATGTTGTGTAGCAAAACTCTAATTGGTGATAGATCTATAGATTCCATCTCTTATTGTAAAAAAGGAGACTCTCAAGCTAAGAATTATAACAATTGCCTTAAAACCCATTAATTGCAAGACAATTGTCTTAGCTGATGCATGCCAAATAATACAATGGAAGTTAAAAAAGAAAATGAAATCAGTGATCCATCATACCAAGGAGCATCAACTATGACTAGCACAAGAAGTAACAAGCAACATTCAAGACATATTCATACAAAGAAATAAATGCCAAAAGTGAAACTGTACAAGAACAATCATCTAAATTACTACAAGAGATGCAATGCACTTCAGGAGATTTCTAGTACAAGAGTGACGAACCAACTTTTGAGTTGGTTTGTTGTCAGCTACTAAGTTGAGTTTGTTGACCTTTTGGGCCATTGTTGCAAGTATCTCGGCTCTTTTTGTTGGTAGAGCCAATGTGATTGTAACTAATATCTTAATTGAATGGAAGTCCTTGTCATGAAATGGAAGCATGCACAACCAACATAATATAGAGACTACTATACTATCCAATTTCTAAGCCACCAATCCAAATCACCTCTCTTGTAGTTGAGGATATAAGAATGTGAGGCAAAGAGCTTAGAATTAGCACATTGTTTGAATCTCTTCTTGGAGGCAATTAAGGACAATTCCTAAATTGTTAGACAAATTCTTCATCATGATTTAGCAAGTCTAACTATAAGATCCAAATTCAGAATACCATATAGAAATAAGATTCACAAAGATTTTAAAAAATAATAATGCCATACAGGAAATGGAGACTAAGAAATGTATGATCAAATAAGCGAACTCACCTTTGGGAACAAGGCCCGACACGAGGCACACCAGGTGCCATAAAATTCAACAATAACTAGTTTATCTCCAGCTTGACTCAAGGCATTCAAAAATTCTTGTGTAGAATGAATATCAATCATATTTGGGCCAGCATTTCTTTCCCACCATTTTGGCCCTTCAGTTTGAGCAACAGCTGCATGCACCTGAAGTGAAGTAGCCAAAGTAAAGACAATATATGATGAAATAGCCATATAAGGCTTAATATATGTACTAGGGTTTTAGTATAAAAGGTTGTAAAGACACGTCAATAATTAGCTTCTGACAAATGAATTAAAGAACAGAGTTGAAAAACACTGGATTGGGTGTTTATGAGTTCTTTTTTATTGGTTAGTTCTTTTCTCCTCCTCCTATTCTCCGCTCTACATCAATGTAAATCATAGAAATAGTAACCACTACCACATTCCAGCTGTTTATAAACAAGACTAGCAAAAGAGTTTTATGATTAAATTCTGGTGAACAGAAGGTTCTCTCTTCAAATATTTTAGAAAGCCTCTCTTAATTTAGCCTTTTAGGTGATTCAAGACTAGTATAAGAGTTTTCATAAATAATATAAAACCATGGATGCCCTTTCAGAATCCCACAAGAGAAGAATATTGATGTTTCCCGGGAAAGTTCAATTATGATTTATCCAAAGACCTAAAATCTTTCAAAACCAATAGTTACTCAGTTCCTGTATTTTCTTTAATGATATTTTTCCATTTCACTCCTATGCAGATCCATGGGACCATGACTCTAATAATCTTTGAACATGCTCTATCATTCTAATCTCAAACAATTGAATCTTTTGGAAAATTCCTACGGCACTTCATATTTTTTTTTCCTTAATCCAGTTTAATTCAGCAGTTTTTTAATCAGAACTATACAAGAAAGTAACAACTAACAAATCCAATTTTCTAGCGTGCAATTTATGAAACAGAAACATGCATAAATGGTTCCTTTTCTATTACTAGTTCATAATTTTGTTTAAAGCGAGCAAACAAACGATGCAAGAATTGAAATGGACTGAACCACCAACAAAAGTCTCAATGCATGCACAAATATTGCAACGCGCCCTTACAATTGTCCAAATGATCTCCTTGTCACGGACTTGTAGTGTATTGATATATAGATATATTGGGCCTGCCCGCGCCTGGATATGCGAGTTCATGGATTACACTTGTACCAATATTGTCCCCACATTGTCACCTTCAACTCAAAGGTGTGAGGTTTTACTTCAAAAGGCCATGGTACTATTTGAGGAGAGATCCACACTAAAGTACTTCCTTATAAATAAAGTCACACTTAACCGATGTGGGACTATTATTTCGATCTAAGCATCTCCAAAAATCTCCACCTTGGACCGAAATCCCACTAAGGTGCCTTAGCTCTACCTTAGACCAACTTCCCTCCAAGCTGTCTCATCACATAATGTCATCGCTATTATCTCAAGGGAGTACAACTCGAGGAACACCTGCGACCACCAACAGACATTCCTTGTCCCTTCCAAACCATTGGCTCTGATACCTCTTGTTGAGCCTGCCCGTGCCTACATACATAGGTCCATGGATCTCACAAGCACCGTATATGTAAAGCAAATACTTCAAAACAGTTTTGTTAAAGCTAAAATAGGCTTATTTCCAAAAGTGCCCTCTAACAACATGGTTTAACTTTTAAGTTTCCCTTAGTGTCCTTAAGAAAAAAAAAGAGGGTAAACATGTCTTTTTCATGAAATTAACATTAATGAAATGATAACTGCAAATTAGCTTCTACAACCGAAACACGACACGACTTTTTCACAAACATGGAACCGACAATAACAACCACTTCTATCAAATCATTTTCAATTTCTATTTCTTAATTTTGTGCCCAAAATAAAAGAAAATACAAAGATCTATAACCTCTCTTTTTATCTTTCTGTATATGTCATTGCTTAAGTTGAATTCCATGCAAGTTTTTGAGTTTCTTTTGCCTTCTCTCATATAAATACACCGTATGAAAATGCAACAACATTTCTTTTGTCAATAATTGGATTTTGGCCCAGAAGGCCCAATTCTTCTTTCATTTCCCCTCTTTATTTGCACCTGCAAGTTTCTTGATTCAAGTTCCTTACTAACTTTCGAGCTCCTTCACATGGTCGTGGCGGCGTCGTCTCCTCTATGCTTACAACTCATTCCATGACGCAGAAACTCTAACCTTCTCCATTTCTCCAACCCTAAGCACCTCCACATCTGTGCATGTTCTTCTTCATCTTCTTCCAAACTCCTAAACCTCCCAGAATCTTCCGACTCGCTGATTGATACCCTAGGCAGAAAATGGGATTCGTTTTGGAAGAAGAAGGTCGTGATCCACGTAGAATACATTGGAACTGAATACAAAGGTGATTTCATCTTCTTTTTTTTGTTGAATTCGATCTTTATATTCTCTTGTACACACCTACTGGTGTTCCTGATTGGGATTTGTTTCTGGCATTGCAGGTCTGCAGATTCAATGAGACGAGAACTCACTGTAAAGTAAGGCTTTTTTAGGGTATCATGTCAAAATTATGTTAAATTTTGGATTTAGGGCTGTCGTGCTCTTTATTCCAGTGAAGGATGGGCAGTAAGGATGTATTAATGTTAATACAGTTTGATTGGGGAGTTTTTTTTTTTTTTTTTTTTTTTTTTTTTTTTTTTTTTTTGTAGGTTGATTGTTTTGGTCATCAGTAATACGTAATGTTGTCAAATAACACAAATCATCAGCCTTGGTAGTATGAAGGAATTGTCTAAACGATTGAAATCTTGCAATGTAGCGATTGAGGCGGAACTTGAAAAAGCAATCTTTAAGGCAGGGGGTTGCAAAAAATTGGTGCCCAAACACTTTTTTGCAAAACTAATATTTGTGTGATTATGTAGATTGTCGAATCTCAATTGGGTGTTTCTTGATGAACTTTCTCATGTTTTTGTGTAATTCAGAAACTGTATTTGGAATAGAAGATTAAAATTTCCGAGTCACCAATTTGCAAAACTAATATTTGTCTTCTCATGAAGACAACAACTTGCTAATGCTAACATAAATTGTCTCTTTGAATTGTCTATTATCAAACGAGCTTTCCATGTAACAAAGAGTTCATAAAATTTCAAAAGGGCACACAAAACCCCCAAAAAAAAAACACAAAACATGCCCTAATGTGCAGTGAATTACCTTGAAAGAGATGGATCGTCTTCGACTGGCGAAACCAAGTGAGGAAGCACCGCTGTTGTTTGTGTATGTAGAAGAAGAACAAGAGATTCTCTTATTGTGTGATGAATTCGGCCTCGCAGAGTATGGCAGAAGTGGCGAAGAAGACGACGACGACGAAGGAGAACGACTTAGTAAGTGACGAGACAATTGAAGAACGTCCGCCATTGTTGATGACCAACGGAGAGAATTGTGCGAATGAATGGGTCACAGCGAGCGAGATTGAGATTCTTCGCTGCTCAATCTCTGCTCACCTCCATCGATTCTGGAACACAACGGCTCTCTCTCTCTCTCTCTCTCTCTCTCTCTCTCTCTCTCTCTGGACTCTACAGTTTCTCTGTGGTTTTGTGGACTATAGATGAAAGAAAGGATACACAATTGGTGTGAAACACCTTTTTTACGGTGACAAGGTCCCCACGACCACCAAAGATACAACTTGCAACACTACCAAGCACTTGTATAAGAAACCCGTGATGGGACCCACTTTAGGCGACTTAGTATCTCAGTCATTGTCGCAAGATACACTTCGAGATATGTGCACACTCAAAGTGAGTTATCCGAGCATGAGATATAATTTTTTTTCTATTTTTTGAAAGAAAAATATTGTTGTGCCCTCGCACTATTTATTTTTGTATCAAGATGTGCTTGCACATATTTAGATTTGTATTATACAAACACCAAGAAGTGCATGTTGGTTGAGCATGAGCTTAGGTAACTTGAATCATGTGGTTTTTTTTGTCAAAGAATAGACTTACCTAATTACGTTGGGCTATCTCAAAACAAAGAACAATTATGTTGAGCCAAAAAAGAAAAATATACCTAAGAAATACTAGGGCCTCAGACTCACACGAAATGTATACCAACCAATACACTTCACCGTATGGGCTTTTAGATATACATGACTTGAGGTGCATCTAAACAATCCACAAATCCTCACGTATATAGACCTTTATATTACAGAAATTCTAGTTGCATGCTTGACCCACCAAAAAAAAAGAAAATGAATTAGTAAATCCGGGCATTTTTTTTTTCAAAAAAGAAAAAAGAATCAAATAGAAGAGTTTGGTTGAGAATTGGTCACTAAAATACGTCAAAATGTGAGTGTTTAGTTCCAAAGAGTTCCTTGCCTTGGGCGGCTGAAAATAACAAGAGAGTTGCCTTGCCCCTTTTTTCTTGGAAATGGTCAAGCATCATGAAATGGTGCCGGCTGTGATCTTGAGACTTTTCCCATGTAGCAAAGGAGACTCCTTCACAACCAAAAATTTAGGAGGCGGCAGGGCTCAATACAACTGAGAATTACACATGTGCTTGCGCAAAGGCACAGCGTGGAGCACCACGGATTTCATCCACGCCGTTCTGCCATGTCTGCGCCACCTGAACAAAATCGCATCCACGGCATAAGCTTGCTTCTGTTTTGATATAAATTGATACAAGATCAGAAGATTCGTGTTTAATAGCAATAGTTGAAAAAGTTGTGGTAATTTTATAAATATGGTGAAAATGTTCTAATAGCTTCCAAAAGAAAAAAAAAAATAAATAGTACAGTCTGCATTACCTTCTACAGTATATTAAGCTTCTCACAGAGGAAAGGAAAAATCAATAGAAAAGCAAAAACCAGGAAGTGCTAGAGGAAGAACAGCATTTGTCGAAGTGTGAAAATTGACATCTTTCCTTGTGTCGCAAGTGGAAGATGGTGATCTATCTTGTTCATGTTGCTAACATATATTATCTTCATCTACCTAAAAAGATCAGATACTTCTAATTCAAGTTTTGTTTTTCAATGAAGCAACAGAAGCTCCACCAAACAATTATTAGAGGCAAGGGCCAGCAATTGCTACAGCAATACCCAAAAAAAAACTCACTAAGTATATATCATTAAGCCCACTAGAATATAAACATCAATGTGCATTACTTACTACTGCACATTTAGGCCGGCCAAGTAATATGGCTGCAGTTTTTGACCACTCATTCTATGAGGCCTTGCCTCAGAACTTCTTGAAAAATTAGCTTGTTCTATTTCCGTGTCACAAATCCACTCCATATGTTCAAGCATGCAAAGGGGGTAACTCTGCTGTATAGTATACAACGTTGTAGCAGCTATAGCTATTATTGGGTTAAGTCTGTTAGACTAAATCAATGGTTGTATTGATTTTTAGACTGGCACAATAAATCAAGTTATTCAAAGAACATATTATTCAAGAAAAATGAAACACAGAAAAAGATCAGACAACAGACATAAGCAGTACTTAGCGATTCTAAAATGCACAAACGAGCATATCAGCACTTACGATTCAAGTCATACGTTCAAGTTATAAAGAAAAGCTATGTATTAAGAGAATTCCAACCATATCTGTTGGTGTACATTGCGCGTAACATACTTCTGAACGCCACCAACCAGATCCTTTCTTCATGGAATGCTTAATTTGAATAAGAAAATACATAGAAAGAACTCTTTCAATAGATGATATGCCATTATAGTATGCATGATCGGTTTTATTAGAGTCAGTTGGTAGAATACCTCAAGTACATCCAGCATATTAGCCTGCCGTTATCTTCTTTATGAGATAGCCCTCGAGAAATTCTATGAAAGCGCTTACTCATCTCATAGTGTATTTTCCATAGCAAGTAGAGTTTCACAACAGTTCTTTCCATCTGCTCACCTTAGAGTGAAGCACAACTCCAAGGCCGACACGTACAGGTACCTATTTTTTTGTTTAATTACAGCTAACAATTGGATTTGTAACCCAACAAAGCAAGTAAGAGTTCATCAAAGACAAGCTAAAATACATAAATGAAAAGTAAGAGAACATACCAAAGAGCCTGCTGTTTATGCTGCTTAAAAGAAACATAGCGCCGGCTCAAGCATCATGAATGTAAAGCCATCTTTATCATAAAGGTTTTAGAGATTTTTACTACAATCATGAATGTAATATAGCCATATTTTTTCAAGAACATTTCACCCAAACCTAGTCCTTAACTAGCAGGAAAAAAGTGCAACAAGGATTTGCAAAAGAGTAAGGCACTTGATTTGTAGAAATGATCACAAATTACACGCAAATACAAATAAGGTTAAAAAATAAAAACATATGAAAGAGGAAAAAGTCGATTACTTGCAAACAATTCCGGTAGTTCTCCCCATCAAGTTTACCTGCTTTTAATTACTTGCTAGCAGATAGACATCCAAAATGAGTGCTGCGTTGCTTGCCAAATCAAAAGAAGAGCCAATGTGCATATTCACAAAATGAAAACAGAATGCCGGCCGAATGCTGGCTGGCTCGCCTTCTCTTTTTGAGTAATCGAAAAAAAGAAAAAGAAAAATCCCCCTTGGAAAATGAAATTATTAATGACAATAACAACATTTACAAAATCAAATAAAATAAGTACAAAACGGTCCATGTATAAGTTCCATTTATAATTCTTTTTAAGCAATTGTACTACATTTACAAAACCACCAGTAATGCTAGGGGTTTCTACTCAAGCACCTCCATGATAATTAAAGACAAACTCGAACTAGAACTTTAGACAGTAATAAAGTCAATGCATAAGCTATAAAAGTTGACCTTTGAACTCAGAAATAATGTTCTAGTTTCCTTTCACCTAAACCCCATCTTTCATGATTCAATGACGAACCATTCCTACGATAAAGTAGGGGAAAAGAGTTCTTATGAGACACCAGCGATTGCATATCCAAATTCACAGCATCCATACATCAAGGACTAACCAGCAGCACTGAATTTGGAAATGATAGTGTTCCATTATTGGCAGCACCATTTATCTTCAATATCGAAGTCACCAGGTTGTAAATCTGCACATTTTCAAAGGACGGTATCTTCCGACCCCTAGCAAACTGCGGACCATGGCCAATAAAAATCGTTCTCATGGAAAAGACAGCATTATCATAGCCATGAGCTCCGCCGCATTCTTTTCGCTTAGCATTCTTCTGCTCCACCTTAAACCCTTCCTCAATCAACCCTATTATAGGCGGGATCCGATCACTCGCAGCATAATGCAGCCTACCAGGCAAATCCTCCTTAAGAAACACCCTCAAATTCTTCCCATTATCAACCTTCCCCGACTTCAACCCCTCATTCATCTTAGCAACCACATCCGACGGAGAAACACCGGGAGGCGGCCTAATAGCTAACAACGGACTATACGACTGCACCCAAGTCTTAGGAATCTCAATCCACTGAGCCAAATCCTCTAAAAATATAAGCTTCTTATCACAAGTACCTACCATCCCATGATCACCCACCATGATTATACTAACATCCTCAAAAACCCCTCTCTTCTCAAGCCCCTCAATCAGCCTCCCAATCATCCTATCAATGTTGGCTACCGCCGCAGTGATCTCCGGATCATCAGGCCCTACCTTATGCCCCTGATGATCCGGGTCCTCAAAATACAATGTCATGAAAGCAGGAATCTCATCACTAGGCAAATCAAAGTACCCTAAAACGGCATCGACGCGTTGTTCAAAAGGCACAGAACCGTTATAATGCAAACAATACTTATCAGGGCAACTCCAAGAACCCTTTTTTACCTCCGATCCCGGCCAGAAATACGTGGCGGCTTTTCGTCCGCTGTTCGCCACAGTCTCCCAGAGCGGCTCCCCGAGCCACCACTTGGGCTCGTGGCTCTGCATTGTGAAGAAGTCGCCGGTGGCGGGGTCGACGAAGAAGTTGTTGATGATTCCATGGTGGGCGGGGTAGAGACCGGTCACAATTGAGTAGTGGTTGGGGAAGGTCAAGGTCGGGAAGACCGGGATCAGCCCCGCCTCGGCCTCGGTCCCGTTCGCGATCAGGCGCCCAATGTTGGGCGTCGGGGCCTTGAACTGGTACCCAAATCGAAACCCGTCTGAGGAGACCAAAATCACGACTGGGTTTCGGAGCTTGGTGAGAGGTCTGGCGGTGGATTCATGGGAGATTGGGTTTTGGGCGGATCGAGAAGCAGGGGAAGAGAAGAAGAGGAAGGCGAAGGCGGCGGAGGCGGCCACGGCGACGGAGGTGATGAGGAGGAGGGAGATGAAGAGGATGGTGGTGCGGGAATCTCGAGGAGGGGATGGGGAGTGCCCGGAGAGAAGGGCCGTCGATGGGGTTGGTGGGTCGAGTAGGAGGAGTTCGTCTGTAGTTGGAGTTGATGATGGACGGTTGTGATCTTTCGATGGGGCTAAGATGGAGAGAGCAGCAGTAGTGCCGCCCATTGAGCAAAACAGGGGAAGAATTGAAGGCAGGGGAAGTGTTGGTTGATTTGCTGTTTGTTGCTTCCCAAATTTGGGAGAGTTTTAGTGGTGTTGTTGGTGACAAGTCAAGAGTAGAAAGCAAGAGTTGTGGTTGAGAGGCCACTGTTGACTCACTGCGGTAGGTGGTGGACTCACTGAGTTCACACTCCCCGACTCACTTCATTGGCTAGTCTTATTTTATTTTATTTATTGGAGCCAAGAATTGGGCTAGTATTTGGGATGGCAACAAAACAAATTTCTGGACAAACTAATGCTTTGTTGACTTAGTTTGGGTTTCTTAATTTTTTTGAGACGCATATCGTTTGTTGCATTTGGATTCGTTAAAGGTGATTTTAGACACTGCAATAGTAAGAAACAACATATTTTTTAATAAGAAAAAATATCACGACCTTTAATAAGTTGTATTATCAATTATATATCCTAACATTTTCTATGATTTCTATCATCAACTAATTTAAATTTTTTTTTCATAATATATGTCCACACATCATTATCTTCAAACACCCTTTAAAGATTTATTATGGTTAATTGAACTTTATATGTTATAACACTTTTTTACTAAATTTTACTTTGTAACTAAGAAATCATCAAACTTTTAAAATGTTTCAATGAAGTCATCTAATCTATTTCCCATCACTTTTTCATCAGCAAAAGTATGGCACGCTTATGTATGGCTTTCACTTTGTTAACTTTGATATTTTATATTAATTTGCCTGAGATCTATTCTTTCTATTTAAAACAACCCTCTAAAACATCTTTTTTTTTTTTTTTTTGGTAGGACTAAAAACTCTTATTAAGTGCACATTAGTGCTCAACATTCATGTATATAATACACATAGTTGTGTATATACATGCTCAATCAAATACATAATTTAAATGCACCTAAAAAAATCACATACAAAATTTAAGTATATTGTTCTTTTGTTAAATTAAACAACTATTGGTAACCTTCTAGTAAGTTTTATGTCATGTTCATATGTATATACAAATGATTTTCAACTTACCATTAATGATCTAGGAGTAACTAAATTAATTTTAACTAATGTAATGATTTATTATTGATTTATAAATTATTATTTTTGTGAGTTCTCATAATCTTAATTTAACAGGAGGCTTGAAAGATTTCAATATAAATTGATCCATGGATGATCATGAAAGAAAATTTAAAAGACTAAGTTGATTTGAAAGAAAATAATGCCTCAAAATAATTAAGAATAGAATTGAATCTAAATCGAAAAGGTTAAGTAGGCTTGAACTTTAATTAGTTCGGAGGTTAGTTACAAGATTAGTCTAAATAAAAATTGGGTTTGGATATATATAATAAAGCAGTAATGCCTCCGTTCATCCAAAAAAAAAAAAGTGGCAAGAACACCCAAAGAAATTGTAGCATGCATTGATCTATTTACACACTTTCTCAGTGAATCGGTGATTCTTAAGAACTAATTTTTCAAACAATTTACTATGTCATGATTCTTTTGTATGTCAACTTAATTGTCATAATTTTTTCAAACTTTCATGAACAAGCAACGCAAATATAGAATAGAATACAAGCTTAACAAGTCACAACATCATGTCTATTCATATGCACTTAATTTATTCTCAGCACTGGAACTTACTTCATGTATAGCTCATTCAAGGTTGATTAATTTTTATATGAACAAGAGAAGAGCGATTTTGGAAACATTGAAGTTCCATTGTTAGGCGCGCCGGGAATCTCCAAAATCGAAGTGACCAAGTTGTAAATCTCGACGTTGAGGAAAGACGGGAACTTGCAGCCTCTCTTGAACATAGGCCCATGTCCTATAAAAATGGATCTCATTGAGAAGTAAGCATTGTCATAACCATGTTTTCCTCCACATTCTTGTTTCTTTGTATCAATTTGTTCCAACTTAAATCCCTCTGCAACTAATCCTACAATTGGAGTGATCCTATCACTGTCCTTGTAAACGAATCGGTCGGGCAGTTCTTCCTTCAGATAAATCTTCAAATATTCGCCGTTTCTTACTTTGTTCGACTTCAATGCATTGTTCATCTTGGCAATGACATCCGTCGTGGAGACATTAATAGGTGGCCTAATTGTGAGCAGAGGAGTGTAGGTCTGGATCCAACTTGAGGGGATGGTTATCTCGGGAGTGAAGTCGTCCAAGAAGATAAGCTTTGTGTCACAAGTGCCCACCATTCCATGATCACCTAGAAAAATTATGTGAACATCCTCAAAGATCCTTCTCTTCTCCAACCCTTCAATCAATAGTCCAATGGTTCTATCAATATGAGCAATTGCTTCAGTGATTCTAGGATCATCAGGACCATATTTGTGGCCTTGTGAATCTGGGTCTTGCAAGTAGAGCATCATCAACGAAGGAATGTCATCCTTGTTGGGTGAATCAAAGTAGTCCAAAACATTTTTCACTCTCACTTCAAAAGGGTCTAGATTGGTAGAGTTGAAGTGTTTGCAGAACTTTGGTGGGCAAGTCCAATTGCCCTTCTTCACCCCTGAGCCTACCCAGTAATATGTGGCAACTTGGAGCCCGTTATTGGCCGCGGTGACCCATACAGGCTCCCCGAGCCACCATTTCGGATCGATATTGTCCTGTGCGCCTTGTATGAACTTCGCACCGGTCACTGGATCAACGAAATCGTTGTTGACTATGCCATGGTATGCAGGGTAGAGACCAGTAGCAATGGAATAGTGGTTAGTGAATGTCATGGTAGGGAACACTGGGATTAAGCCTCTATCAGCTTCAGTCCCTTTTGAGATTAAGCGATGGATGTTCGGTGTTGGAGTCTTGAATTGGTACCCGAATCGGAAACCATCCGAAGATATCATAATCACCACTGGTTTCTTAAGCTTATGAGGGCGCCACCGGTCTTCACGAATGCATCTTCCAAAGATGTTACCAGGATCAGAGTTGGTGAAGAAGAGAGTGAAAAAGATCGCGGTGCCAATGAAAGCTCCAACGATGAAAAGGATGGAAGCATGGTCACGGAGGGCAGTCTGTTGGTTTTGGGGAGTAGGGGAATATTGTGGAGTTTGGTTGGAGGGAAGAAGATGTGTGAATTGATTTGGATGTTCTTCTGCAGGTGCAGAAGCCATGGTTGAAAGAGAAACTACAACTTAATTAGTAGAACTACTTTGTAGGGAATGAAGAAGATTTCTGCAGTTGCAAGCAGAGAAGAGATGTGTTTAGGACATGGGCTGCTGTGGTGTTGTGGCTTTTATAGACTGAAGAATTGATTAACAAAATAAGATGGAATGCATGCACGTTGAGAGTTCAACAATTACACTTGACATTTTGTTTATTAACGATGCGGTTGGGTCTATTAGTTGTTTGTTTATGCCATCATCACTGGTGGAATTAATAGTTAGGAATAGTCTTAAACATCGGCGTATTAAAAAAAAAAAAAAAAAAAAAGCTGGCTAGTACTTTGGCCTCCAAAGAGATGTACTTGCATTTGACAGAAGAAAGGTGTAATTAATTAGGTTGTAACCTTTGGAGTCAATAGTCAATCCTTTTAAAAACTGAACATAACTTTTACAATGAAAGTAAGTTTTAATTTAACCATTTTTTTTTTTTAGATAAATCAAAATTATATTAATTATTCAAGACTCAATACAGGACCAAACATAGAATCAAATATATTGATTCGCTAATCCTATTTGTGCAAACAAACTGCTATTAATTTGATTTTTTTTCAAAATTGAAGCAGTTTGACAATTAGGATCTTGCTTTCTACAACATTAAAACTCATGACAATATATAAAAGTATTAAAATCACAAAATGAATAACAAAACTTTTCAACAAAAGAAGGCTTAAAACTTTTCAACAAGAAGAAGACAAATCAAAGACTTCCAACGTGCCGCACAAATTCACGCAACACTGTTGATGAAGATGCACCATAATAAGGATGGACCAATTTCTATAAATTTGATTATATATGTTTTTATTTAATGAACAAAGAGCAAAAGATATTTGATTAGAACTACTACCGATCTTTAAGAGATCGATGGTGGTTCAAGAATAAAAATTACAAAAATTAATGAAAAAATTTTAGAGTTTTGGTAAAAAGAAGAGGCGGCTCAGACATGATTATAGTTTTTCTCTTCGTTTTAATTTAACCAGCTGAAAAGTAAGATTCTTCCTACAAGGCTCATGATTAATTTTATACATCTATCCTATCTCTTGCAAAATTTCACAATTACTCTTCACTATTGAATATATTAACCCGTATTAAAAAAAATAATCAATCAACTGGTGTCTACTGGCACAAATAGGATTAGTGAATAAATGTACTTGATTCTATGTCTAGTCCTGTATTGAGCCATAATGATTAATGAAATTTTGATTTCTCTTTAAAAAAAAAATTGGTGTCTACTGCATGCTTACAACAACAATAACAAACCTGAGCATCTCGTGAGATGAATGTCGCATTAATTGCCAAAAGCAAAGTGTCGGGAGGACGTGGATTTGACTTTCAATGAGGAGAAAAAATGGTCACAATCATAAAAAAGTTGGGCCCAACTAAGGGATCAAACTCTTCCATTGCGCTCAAATTAGTATAATTAATGGCATGGTTTCAAATTATTTGAATCTGTTTTATTGTTTATTGTTGTATAGGCATATTTTTTAAGGCAACGGCTATTCGGACCTTACTTTTTGCTTCTTATACCTCATTTTCGAGTTTTTTACTTATTTTATCCCACTTTTACTTATTTTATCCCAAATTTTTCTTAAAATTCTAAAAATACACTTGCTTAACGCATCACCCTTCAATCATCACCTCACCGTCACCTCGACACCCCACAATCCTCTCCATTTCTTAGTTTTAGTCATTCTAAAGCACTTGTACTAGGACATCAAGTGTCGTATGAGTGTTTTTCATTGAACAAGATCGGATGTGGTCGCACCATGTCCTAAAAGTGAAGAAGTGTTGTCTCCGGGTTCGGTCGCATAGGGCCGACACCTCTAAAGAGGTATCAGTCGGCTCCGATTGAGACTCCTAAAGAAGTAGCAGTCGACTCCGACCGAGACCTCTTTAGAGGTGTCGGCCGGCTCCGACCACGATTGTGAAGAGAACTCTTTAGAGGTGTCGGCTGTGTGTGTCCGAAACCTCTTTAGAGGTGTCGACTCAGTGTGTCCGACACCTCTTAAGAGTTGTCGGCCCTGCGTGTCTGAACCATGCAAGCAACAAAAACAAACAAAAAAATTTCAAAACTCCAAAAAAATACATGAAAATGACAAAAAAAATAGTGAGTCTTGCTCGGAATCACTTGATATTTTCAATTCCATCGAAACTTTGTACCAAAAATGCAAGATTCAAACCTCGAAACCATAAACCCAAAAACAAAACTACAAACAATACCAACACAAAAAGAAATAAAACCCAAAAAACTTCAAAATTGACATTAAAAGAGGCGAGGAATGCACCTACGACGTCGAATCAATGTGGTTTTGCTCGAATCTTATCGGATTTCGATTGGTAGTGAGAGTGCGATTCAAGATAGGGGTGATTGGGGTATGCACGAATGGGGTGACTGTATGGGTGAGTAAAAACCCTTTTATATGGAGGGTTAGTTAGATGATTTCACTCAGGTGGGGTACGAGAAGCAAAAACTAAGGTCCGAATAGCCGCTATCTTTTTTAAATAAACACCTTTAAAATATGGGAAATGTTACACATACATACTTGGTGAACACACTCTCCCACTACACTCAATTAAGTGGCACATTCTCGATATGCGTTACTCCATCCAATAAAAAATATAGGCAGTGGCTATTTGGACCACACTCTTTACTTCTTGTACCCCATTTTTTATTTTCTTACTTCGTTTACCTCACTTTTTACTTAGTTTACCCTAAGTAAATGAATGTTGAACTTAGATCAATGACAATAAATGAGTGTTGAACTTAGTTTGATGAAAATTGGTCTATTTTAGGTAATGAACCGAAGGAAAAGGTTGAGGACTACGGGGAGTCATGTAAGTCAGTAAAAGTTTGAAAAGCTTAGTACAGGTAAGTGAGACTCGTGTTTTTCATCAATTATGCAATGTAAATTAGTTGTGACGACCTCTCTCTAATCTAGGCACCGCCTAGCCTAATCTCGTAATTACGCCCTAATCATATCCACATAGGACTTAACTACATATTAGTTAGCCTTTACAACTTATACGCCTCGTTACTCGTGTTCAACATAAGTAATACACTAGTTCTACCAGTTTATAAAATTTAGAGTTAATTAAAACTTTTTATTAATGTGACGGCCCGTTTTCCTAAATATGGCACCGCTCTACTTAATCCCTAATTAAGCCCTTAATCATATCCACGCAGGACTTAACTACGTATTAACAAATCCATCCATGTTTTCACAATTACTCCTACACTAATAGCATGTTATTATATACAATTCGACTCATTAAACAACCAAGAACAACATAGCAATAGAGTGGAGTCAATGAATTCAAGAATGATATATCATGAATAGAAACAACTCAATACTTGAATAGAACAAATCAACAATTAATGATATAAAAGTACTAAGTGTAAATCAGTCAACAAGACCACCAATCAATGAAGAAACAAAATTGAAATGAAAAATAAATTGACATCGGACATACTCATATCAAGCAATGTTTATCCTAGCTTTAACGACTTCCCGATTCTCCGACTTGCGCACCCGAACTCTCGGACTAGCAATGTTTAGATATAATTTAGAGTATTTTTCAGTAGGTTTATAGGGTATTTGTTATGATTTAGGTGTTGCAAAAAATTTAGAAAAGTTGCAGGAAAATCCTGCTACTAGAATCACCTAGCACGTTGGGTGCTGGCAGAACCAGAATTCTACAACCAGTTTCAAAATTTCGAGCTTTTCCCATGGAGATGGCCTTCTCTAATGCTTGGGTCTCTGTTTCCCCCACTAGTGACCTAATACACCTTCCACAACAATAAACAACACCAGAAACTTTATATTCATCATCAATTTCATTAGATATAAATATGCATGGTGTTATGAACTCAAGAACATGAAAAAAAAACTTGTAAAATTTATAACTTTTTTTTATTTCAAAACCGATTTTGAAACTTCTTAATAGTTGATTATTAGAAAAATTCAAGAAACTCAAATATATAAATGGATTTTGAGAATAAACACATTTTGAACACTGATTTTCATAAACCTAGAATCATAAGAAAAACCCCAATTTTTAGCCCAAAACTTGAAAATCCGAAAATAAAAGCTTGAGACTAAAACCAATGTTTCCATTTTATCATAAACCACATTTCAAACTCTTTGAAACTTATTTCTTATAAAAGCCCTATGATTCCATATCAGACTCACAAATTGAAGCAAAAAAAAAGAGATTTTGCTTACCTATGTAGGTGGTTTGATCTCTAGCACTTGCACCCTCTTTTGTTGATGAATTTTACACCTTCTTAGCTCTAATTTTTGTTGAACTCCAGCCCCTAAAGTTCAGATTTGATTTTATTTTGTTTGAGCATGCAAATGAATTTAATAGCACTAAGTGTGCTATTTATATATAGTATGTCTTTCATCAAGTGATCTAATTCCCATCTTTAACAAATCCCATGACTCACATCCACTTCTACAACCTACTAAATCCAGCCAAGTAACACACATTTTTGACACAAGTTTCATAGGAGTGTGTGCTTGTGTGAATCTCGAGGCACATCCATGTGTTATTCAATTATTATTCAAACAATAGGACTTCTAATTTGATTTGCTTAATATAAATGACCATAGACTATGTAAATCATCATTAAATCATATTAAAATGAAATCTGACTTACCATAACATTATCTACCCGGTCCCACAGCTCACACATAACTCGAGATGTGCACCGAATCAACGAAACTATCAAACATAACAATTTCGAGTATAAGATACACACATACAATACACTAGGCATTCATCACATCAAATATAAAATATACCTCGACCACGTGTCTCGGTCAGTGCACATGTCCCGACGCGGGTCTCATGTCACAGGTCGGTGGTACCTTAATTACAACCAAAATCTAGGATTAGAAATTTGGGTCATGATATTAGTACTATTAGAGTACGTAGTACTAGAGACTAGGAATAAGGCAATGTATTATGACTTAAACATGTTTTATTACTATTTTACAAATGGAAATGAAACCCGGAAGAGGTTTAGTGAGACTAATCGGCCTCGGGGTTTGGAACTGTGTTGGGCAGCCACCCAATACCGCGCCCCTAGTGACTAGAGTGCCGCAATCAATGCTTTCCATTTGAGTTGGTGGCATATTGATCATGAATTATCAGTTGTCAATGGTAATCCATGAGAGATATGGGAATGTGACTCTCTACTTTGAATTGAAACTAAAATATAAGTCACAGTATAGTTGCAAAGGACTTATGAACTTGCATTTAGTTATGTATTATTTATATTCTTTCAATATCCTTTTAAATATGCTTTAGAATCATATTGTTATGCATTGATCTTGATATTTAGTTGAATTGAAACTAAAATATCCAACTTATATATATGTTGTTTGACTGCATTTATGTAATATAACTGGGTTAGGGTTAGTTTTTAATAACCAATAGATTTTCTGGTTATATAGTTGTATATTGTATATTATTACGAAAAAAATTTAAAATTTCTGTTGCATTTGGTTTATTTTTTATTCATTACATACAATATACAGGTTGTTGTCAGGAGTTAATGGAAGGTTGATAGCTCTAGTTAGGTATGATCTGGTTTATCGGGTCTTAATTAGGGTTTCAGATCAGATATCGCCTAATTGGGATAGGGGATGTCACACATATAGCTTAATGGTTCTCCCACTTGACCCGCATTATGACCAAACATTACATATTTTGCAAATTAGTGCACATATATGTTTGGTATTATTAAATCATTATAAAATAAAATAGTAACGTGAGTCATAGCGCTTATACATCAAAATAGGATATATTCACTTCTATGTACTATGAACATTACTAATTCATTTTGTATGATTCATAACATAATGTCCGTATCAAAGATTGACTTCACTTGCAATCATCATAAAGCATAAGTGTGCACATACATGAATAGAATTAACACAGTAAATGAGATCTCATAAAATAAACATAAACATAATCAAATCCCAAAAAAAAATTATTTAAGAAATACAACCAAGGCTCATTATGTCGACGTGTTCTTTAAAGCCTTTGTGTAATATTTTCATTAGGGGATTTGTAATCATAAGATTCACATTCTTTCTTTTGAACTTCTTTAACTGCAACGTATTTTACTCCAAATATTTTATACAAGCTTAAAACTGATCATTTTTGGAGAAAATATAACTGCATAATTGTCAAATTGAATATCGTTAATGGCTTGAAATTGAGTTAATTATACCAAGTCCTTAAATGAAGTTCTTTAACTATGATCCTTGATTTGTAGATTTAAACTGCAAATTTAGATTTCATAGTAGTAGTAGTAGTCAATCATTTGCTTAACACTCTTAATAGATTTCTCCATTAGTGAAAAGAAAAACATACCTAAAAGTAGACTTTGTAGTGTTAAGACACCATAAAAGTCCGTGTCTGAATAGCCATTAACTTTAAAGTTATCAAACTTTCTGAATGTGAACATGCGATCTTATTATAAATACCGTAAAACCTTCTTTGCAGTTCACTAATGGCCCATGCAAGAATTACTTAGGTAACATCCCAACACGTACGCCACAACAAAACACAAATTCGGTCTGGTATATCATTCATTTGAATGTTCTGAAAGAGAAACTCTTTGATCTCATATAGCTACCAAGACTGCCACTATTAAGCAAAATATTATCCGTGTATAAAATCAAAATATGATGAACTTGCTCCCACTGGCCTTCAAATATATGCATCAAGTGATAACATTTTACTTAAGTCTGAAGAATGTTATGGTATTGTCAACTTAATTTACCATTAATTAGAGCTTGCTAAATCCATATATTGACTTATTAAGTTTGCAGACTAGGTGTTCATTTTTTTCTACTATAAATTCCTTTAAATTGATTCATATAGACTTCTTCATCTAAACCCCCACTCAAAAAAGTAACCTTTACATTCATTTGGCATAATTGTAAATCAAATAATTAACCAATGTTATTATGATTCTAAAAGTGTCATTTTTGAGTAAAATGTTTAGCTATAAGTCTAACTTTATAATGTTTAATATTGCCTTTAGAATCACCCTCAGTCTTGAAAACCATTTAAATTCAATGAGTTTAAAGTTCTTACGCAATTAAATGAGATTCTAGATTTTGTTTTGATCCACTGATTTTATAACTCATCTTTCATGTCATCAATCATCAATTCCATAAACTCATCACATTGATGACTTCATCATAAGAAATTGAATCTTTAATATATATATATATATATATATATATATATATCCAAAAAGGATTATGACTACATTCACTAGAGTCACTACCCGAGCTAGGGGTACGGTCACCCCTAGACCCTAGTTCTTAGATTAGAACCTCGATTAAAATATATTCATCACATGTAGCTATTAAGCACATTTACTTGTACTTTTGAGTTTGCCTTTGCTTAATGAGAAATTTTGAGTTAGGCCCGATCCAAGTCCTGAGAATGCAAAGTGAATAGTTGTATTAGTAGGCTTAAACTTAGAGTGGGTGATTTCTCCAAAATACTAATGCAAGTTGGAATTCGTACTTACTCCAAACTTATAAGCCATTTCTTTTCTTTTAAGTCTCAACTAATCGACGTGGAATTATTCCTTATCTCTAACACTCCCCCTCAAGTCCAATTGATTTTCCAATTGTCATTATCCTATCCCAACTGCCTAACCAATTGTCACTGATACGATGTTAGATATTATTAAGATAGGGTAGCCTATAACCTCTATCATTTTCATCATCATTATCGATTTTTTTCTCAAGGATTTTCCCTTCTAAAATTTATGTGCATTAATCTATATACTTGAGTGTCATGACAAGTGGCAATTACGTATGCTATTTCACAGGGAGCTAATTAACTCACTTGGAATTCAAAAATAAATTTGTATTTTTTTTTAGTATACAATTTTGTTTGTATTTATTCTATCATAATAGAGATTTTTGGATAGTTAACCCCTTAACGACGAAATCTTATTTTATTTTATTTTTGAAACCACCACCAATACTTATTCATTCCAAATCTCTCGCAAGTACATTCAAAAGAAACGAGGATACAACATCCCACTCTAGTTTCGACCATAAATAGAACTAGCTTTCCTTGCTAATGTATGAGACGCTACATTCGTTGATCGACGGACAAAAGAAACACTATAGGACCTAAAGTCCTAACCGAGCCATTTTTGTGATGTATGGGTTGCTACATTCCCTTGTGAAACCTTTTTAGTTAAATTTGCGAACAATTATGACTTTTCTTCTTTCTAACCGAGCCATTTTTGTCTTGTTTTTTTAATCACGTCTTCTTTCCTAGCTAGAAAGTTTGAGTTTTAGGGTACACATTCCCTTCGATTTGAAATGTATATATTTGTTTTATTTATTAATATAATAACTACCCGAGTTAGGGGACCCTAGTCCTTAAATGAAATGAGTTTTCAAAATTATTTATATCCAAAAAAGATAATGACTACGTTCACTTGAATAACTACCCGAGCTACCCTTAGACCCTAGTCCTTAAATGAAATGAGCATCGCTAGCCCAATTAGGTCTTTAAATACGAGTCTAGGATCATTCCGCTCTTATACCATATATAAATCTATGGGCCCAGAGAGTGTTGAGCTGCACACGTACACGTGAGTATACAAATGGGGTTGGAGCCCATCTTTGCACAAAAACTAATTGGTTTGTGCTAGGATCTAATCTACACCACTTATATACCACACCAACTCTTATTATATTTTTGATGTGAAATCATATATTCCAACAATTTATATCCAAAAGGGATTATGACTGCATTAACTAGAATCACTACCCGAGCAAGGGATAAGGTCACCATTAAACCCTAGTCCTTAGATTTGAACCTCGATTAAAATATATTCATCATATGCAGCTATTAAGCATATTTACTTTTACTTTTGAGTTTGCCTTTGCTTAATGAGAAATAGTCATGAGCGTGCAAAGTGACTAGTTGTATAAGTAGGCTTAAGCTTAGAGTGGGTGATTGCTTTAAAATACCAATGCAAGTGAGTTTGTACTTACTCCAAACTTATAAGCCATTTCTTTTCTCTCAAGTCTCAACTAATCGACGTGAAACTATTCCTTATCTTTAACACTCTCCTTCAAGTTCAACTGATTTGCCAGTTGTCATTATCCTATCCCAACTGCCAAACGAATTATCACTGTTACGATGTTTCTTAGATATTATTAAGATAGGGTAGCCAGTAACCTCTATCATTTTCATCAACGTTATTAATTTTTTTCTCAAGGATTTTTCCTTCTAAAATTTATGTGCATTGATCTATATACTTGAGTGTCATGACAAGTGGCAACTACATATGCTATTTCACAGGGAGCTAATTAAATTACTTGGAATTCAAAAATAAATTTGTATTGTTTTTAGTATACAATTTTGTTTGTATTTACTCTTATCATAATAGAGATTTCTGGATAGTTAACTCCTTAATGGAGAAATTAATCTTTTCAGTTAAATTTGCGAACAATTCTGACTTTTCTTCTTTCTAACCAAGCCATTTTTGTCTTGTTTTTTTAATCACGTCTTTTTTCCTAGCTAGAAAGTTTGAGTCTTAAGGTACACATTCCCTTCAATTTGAAATGTATATATTTGTTTTATTTATTAATATAATATTCGGAGTACCACCTCCTTTCTAAAAAAGAAGCTTTTATTTTATTTTTACTTATATTTATTTTTATTTTTTGACAATAAATTTTTTTAATCTAAATTGTGCCTGGAGTAACTAATTATATAAATCTTTTAATAAATATTGTTTGTATATGTACACATCAAGATTCAATTTCTTTTTTCTCGTCTAATTTTGACTGAATTGATTGATTGTAGGCTTGTAGCATTCATTTTTTTGTGCTTTTGTTGTCCAATTTTTTGGCCTTGTGTCATCCCTATTTGTAATTCTCTTTACTAATATAATAAGCTACTTCCTATCAAAACCATCTTTTTGTTGTTCTCCTTGTACCTATCCATTGCATTAAAATCTATAAACTTGTCTTAATGTCTCGCAGACCAATTATTTTTAAAGCAAATACCACACATGGTGACAGCTTCTCTTTATTTTCAAAATTGTCCTACACTCACAAAGCAAAAGAAATTTCACTTTCTTTGCCTTATTATTGCCAGACATCTCCCTTTGTTTCATCCCTTCTTTAGCCTATAAAAGCAAGCCCAAACCTTCACAACACTCACATTTTCCTAAACATTGCTAAAAACACCCCCAACACCACCATGCATAGTTCCACCTCTTTAGCTTAAGATGTCCATAAACTTCCTTGAATTTCAGTGACAAAATTCAATTTTAGTACACTAATCAGTATTAGTACGTAAGTTGGAGTCCTGAATGGCTACTTCAACTTCAGATGATCACACAAACCAATTAACATCTCTTCTCCCCATCAAAAACACTACTTAATCATTTGTTAATCACCCACCTAGCAAGCACAAAATGAGTGGTACTACTATCATTATCTCCATGTCACTCCTCCTCATCGCGGGCATTATCATAGGCGCTGCAGCGGCATCCACCTCTATACCATCAGTTCTCAAGCAAGCCCTCTCCGCTCGCCACTCCCAAAAGCTCAAAGCCAGTGGTAATCATGATCTCCAGCGACGGATTCCGTTTTGGGTACCAATTCAAGACCGTGACACCAAACATAGATCGGTTAATTGCCTCCGAAACCGAAGCCGATAGGGGGTTGATTCCAGTCTTCCCAACCCTGACCTTACTTAACCACTGCTCCTTAGCTACTGGTCTCTACCCTATCTCCCATGGCATAGTCAACAACTACTTTATCAATCCGGCATCCGAGGAAGTGTTTTCGAAGATGATTGATCCCAAGTGGTGGTGGGGGGAGCCTTTGTGGCTCACTGTAACCAACCATGGGCTCAAGGCTGCTGCCTATTACCGGCTGGATCGAGAGGTGAAGAAGGGCAACTGGACTTGCCCTCCAAACTTGTGTCCTAAGTTTGTTTTGAACAACCTCACCTCGTTTGAAGAAAGGGTGGACACTCTCTTGGGCTACTTTGATTTGGAAGATGTTCCATCACTGATGATGCTCTACTTGCACGACCCAGATGAGCAAGGCCACTCTTATGTACCTGATGATCCTAGAATCACTGATTCAGTTGCCAATGTTGATAGAACTATTGGGAGGTAGATTGAATGACTAGAAAAAAAAGGGATCTTTAATGACGTCCATATAATTCTTTTGGGGGACCATGGCATGGTCGGAATATGCGATAACAAGGTTGTTTATCTTGAGGACTTGACGTCCAGACTCATACTCCTCTACTCACAATTAGGCCTCCGGAGAATGTGTCTTCCGCCTATGTTGTAGCCAAGATGAAGGAAGGATTGAGCTCGGGTAAAGTCGAAAATGGCAAGTACTTGAAGATTTACTTGAGGGAAGAACAGGGAAGCCAGAGTGTGGAGGGCAACATGGTTACTGTCACAGGGCCAATGAAAGAGGGGTTTTTCACTAGGAAAATTTTCTCTCGATTGAACCTGCGGTGCCTAAGGGCCACCTTAGTTCAGCACGCCAACACTCAAATTAAAGGGACAAAGAAGCAATAGGCAACAAGGAAACGTTTACTAGCTATCAATTGGAATTACAACTGTGGAACTCTATGCTTCCCCAAGCTCAGAGCCCTTGGCTTTATAGACTAGCCATTAGGTAGTTACATAACCAACCGGGACACATGTCTAGCATACATCAATCCATAGACCTGGTAAATCACCACTCTCTTAGTGGTCAAGGCGATTGCTGGCTTGCTGCTTGTTCCCTCGTTGCCACCTGGTTCCGTAACCGCCTCCATTACAGGGTCGGTTGCACATGCTCCCCATGTATTCGGGTCATGCTCGGACGTGGCTTGGTCATGGCCCGCCATGACCAAGGTAGTTCCACAACTACCTCGACTTGGTCTTCCACATTTCAAGGGACGTGGTTCATGCTTCTCTACGGACAGGGACCGGGCTGCGTCTCGTGGTGCCTGGCCGTGTCCAGGCACGTTGGGTGCTAGCCGGGGCTCGTGGTCGAGTCCCACCGGCTCGGGGTGGCCGGACCATGGTCCGTGGGTCTTCGCCTTGGCATGGTGCCCAAGGCGTGCACGAGGGCCTTCCTTGTCACTGTTGCCCATGCCACCCCTAGGAGAGAGCCCACCTCCCCTTATAGTAGATGTTAAGCCGTTTCCCCAGCTCCAATAGGAAACATCCCAAAATGAGACCAAGCGTACTTTGACCGGGGTCAATGCCCGGGTCAAGGAAAGTCAACTGTTGTGCCAAGGCCATGCCTTGGCCTTGGCCTGTTTTGCCTTGCCCAACCTTGTCCGTGCCTTGGTTTGGCCTTGCCCGTGCCTTGCTTTGGCCTGCCTTGCCTTGCCTTGCCTTGGCCTGGTCTTACCTTGCCTTGGCCTGGCCTTGCCTTGCCCGCGCCTTGCCTTGCCTTGCCCTTGCCTTGCCTTGCCTTGCCTTGCCTTGCCTTGGCCTGGCCTTGCCAAGCCTTGCCCTGGCCTTGCCCAGCCTTGCCCTGGTCTTGCCCAGCTTTGCCCGCGCCTTGCCTTGCCTTGGCCTGGCCTTGCCTTGCCTTGGCCTGGTCTTTCCAAGCCTTGCCCTGGTTTTGCCCAGGCCTGACCTGGCCTAGCCAAGCCTTGCCCTTGCCAAGGCTTGCCCACTTAGGCACGAGCCATGTACTAAACCCCAATCCAACTTTGGAGTTCACCGAAACCTCCCGAGTCCACCGAGACTCGATCATCTGCTGAGTTATCATGCTTTGCCTTGACCAAAGATGCTTGTATCTAGCTTATTGGGGTGGTAACATGTAACAACCCCAAATTTTTAATCCGACTTGTACGGCAATTGTCAAAATTGTGACCCGCTACGTGAATACTGGTCAATATTTCGAACTTCGGAGTCGACGCCAAGTGATTTTATGATTCTTTGATTGTGTGTAATAGTATGTTAGTATTTTACGAGTCTCGCGCTACGGGTCGGCGATATTTAATTGAGTGAGGTTTCGACTAGTTAAACGGGGAGAAAAACAAGTAAAACATACAAATAAATGAATTTTTAATTAATTTAATAAATTAGTTAACGGGATGTGGCGAGAAAATGGACACGACGAGCCAATTGACGGAGAAATACGGACCGAGGAACGTCGTTTGAACGTGGGAGTTAGTTAAATATGTAACATGCGACTATGTGATTAGTATTGTTAAAGTGACACAACCTAATGGTGAGGAGCCATGAGATTGGCCTAGAGATGTGTGTGTGTGCTAAGATGAGATGATGTGGTAAAAGACTCATAAGGGTAGATGTGTTTGAATGTATGAAGTGAAGGGAGAAGGGCAAAAAGGTCATTTGATGTTATATATACAAACCGTTTCATAAAAAAAAAACCTATTCATACACTATTCATCTTCTCCTTTGATGAAAACCGCCGCCCCTCCTTCTCTTCCATCTCGACCTCTTCACCACACCACTCACGGTCTCTCTCTCTCCCTCTCCATTTCACTCTCGTTGTTCTCTCTCGATCTCCTCCCCACGCTCGACGTCTCTCACGCTCTCGGTCTTTCCCTCTCGGCCTCACATCTCTCTCGCTCTCTGTCTCTCTCCCCACCACCGCCGCCCCTATCCCTCGTCAGGTCAATCACGACCTCGCCGAACCCTCACCGAAGGTCGTGGTCTCATTCCCTCTTCTCTCTCTCTTGCAAACGAAAAAAATAGAAACGATAAAAAAAAGAGCGCGCCTCATTGCAAAAAATTGGAGAAGATGATGAAGGGCCGGTTCGGCCTGAACCGGCCGGTTCGGCCCTGAACCGGCCGGTTCGCCGAACCGCCCTTAAAAAGAAATAAAAAAAAAAAAAAAAAAATGGAAAAGAAAATCCGAGAAAAATAGGAAAAAATTATGGAAAAATTCAGAAAAATATGAGAAATTAGAAAAATGGTTCACAACTGAGTTTTGGGATTTTCTCGGAAATGTTGGCGAGATATAGTCGGGGTTTTAGCCTAGAAAAACGTAAAAATTGATATAATGTATCAAATTGAAGCTAATTTAATGACAAATGATCTTAGGTATAATTCGGGTGATAATTTTGATTTGTTTGGCATTTATTCAAGCTGGACTGGATAATTGGAGTGCGGTATAGGAAATCGGGAAGTCGCGTTAGGATCTCGGAGTTGTCATACGGGTCACGATAGTTCAGGTAAGTACACTTGCCTTAAACAAGCATTTGTACGTTTGTAAGCCGCTTAGAAAATGCCATGTGATTCATTTTCATGCCATTGTGTTTGTTATTATTTACTTGTTGGCCTTCCATTCCATACTTCTTGTATGTGTGATTCCGCGTAAGTGTTTTGTCTCGAAAGTACTAGGACCCGCACTAGAGGGATAAAACGCGGCACTCGCGCCACGAGTGTGTGACCACCCTTAGTGACCGTGTGACACCAAGTACCGGGTGGATGGGTTCGAGTCCCTTTCCAAATATAGCGTGCTTTCGTTTGAGTCGATGCCCGGAAGACCTCGCGGGGTCTTCGCCGTTATGCTATGGACTAGACCACTTATGAGCCTCTTTTGATTCTTTGGAACACACTTAACTCTCGATTGATATCCATTAGTCTGTTTATCATGCATCTTGTCTATTTAATTTCCTGTCTTTTTATTTCCGCATGATATTTAGACTACTTTATTTGAATTATCATGAATTACTTGTTGTTTTCTTTGGCATTACATTCGATTTTATTCGCTTGCTCACCGTCTAGTTTGTGACGGTGGGTGCAGATAGGGCAGAGAGCAGCAAGGGCAAGGGACCCTACCTAGGAAATCTGTTGTGAGGATTAGCGGCTGGATTTGAAGACTATTTTATAGGTTTTTATTATGTTTTGCTTTTATGTACACCGTTTTATATATACATGCTTTGGGATTGTTAAACTTGGCAAATTTTGATGAGATTGGTATCATGTACCTTTGCATTTCGAATTGTACATGAATGCCCGGGGTTTCCACACTTATAGAATTCCTTTACTTCCATTTGATAGAGTTATTTCCCAATATTTGATTTGAATTTGACTTTTGCTTCCGCTGTGTTATAATTGCAATAACTCTTTCATAAATCTTGAATTTTTGATGTTTTGAGGCTGACTAGGCTCGTCGGGTTGTCGAGAACCGACTCGAGGCTTGCACGGGTCTAGGCGGGCGTACCCAAATGCATTGGGAATTTGGGGCCGTCACATGGTATCGTAGCTTAGGCTTTAGAATCTTAGGGACATGGTATATAGTTATCTAAAAATTGTGATACCAACATCACAAGCTTGGTATCGTAGCACAAGGTTACATAGACCCGACTCTTGATTCAAATTCATAAAACACAAGCCATTTAAACCAAATGGAAGTTAGGAACGGTTGAACTTAGAGTGGAAACCCTATGATCTTGACTTAGAATCCTAGTTGGGGAGTGGGATAAGTCGATGTGATGTTTATATATATTACGATTGTTGTGTGTATTATATGGTATCGGTAACTATCCACCGATCCGAAATACGCTTTCGTTATGAGAGGCGATGGCGGATCGAAGGGTCCTAGTGACGACAATGGACGTCGAGTACTCGAGCTGTTAGCATCGACGAGTTTCGAGACTTTAACGCAGAGAGTCGCATCTCAAGAGCGATAGTTGGAAGAGATTTTGGCGATAATGAGGCGTCGATTCTTGTTGCATCGGTGCCATCAACTAAGAGTAACCATTATTCAAGAGGCACGACCCTCGTCATTTCTATGGAGGTACTGACGTGACCGTAGCAGAGTTGTTCTTGAAGAGTCACGAGAAGATTGAACCTGATCGACCTGAGTTGTAATTAGAGCACCGATCAGGGGAAACATGATGGGAAACGAACGAGAAATTCGAACGATGATAGTGGTTCTCGAAAGCGGAAGTTGTGTTACCAGTGCGGACAGCCTAGACATTTTTAGAACCGATGTACTGATTTGTGCGAGGATGTGCACGTGGCGAATGAACAATAACTTATAGTGGTTCGTGATACTGACGGAGATAAAGAAATTTCCTGGTTATCATATGACATGCATGGAACTGATTAAATGAAGCTTTAGGTGTTTAAATAAGACGTTGGACGTCATGTGACAGAGTTAGGGTTGATACTGGCTAGAGTATTACCGTTTAAACTTAGCAGTGTTGTCTAGGATGAGACAAACCTAACTTAGATAAAAGTCCGAAAGAGATGGTAAGTTTGGGCACAATGGGTGCCAAAACTAGCCACAAGTACACCTAAAGAGAGGCAGGACCAGACTGGTTGTGATTCATCTTACGATGCATGGACACGTAGTGTACATGGTGGCCACGGTTACAACTTGTCGAATCTATTTTACTGCCTGGGTATAGATAAACTTGCGTCGAGACGCGAGTAGGTTGGGAGGTTTTCACGAGTATGGCGTACGAGTCGCGATCGTAGCGTCTTACGTCGTGATCACCAAGCTTGAGTCGTGGTAGTGGGCGATGTTTGCGACGAGGTCGTGGCATTCCTACCATTTTGGGAAAACGGGAGCGGTCTAGAGAGACCGTAGTTGAATTAGGCTGTTTGAATTGGTTGGGACCTACATCCGAAAGATGGAGATAAAATCAAGTGGTTCGAAGTGGCGAGGCCCACAATTTGATGGATGTGGAGAAAAAGAGTGAATTGAAGATGTTGTCTTTGTTCGAAGAGACTTTTTACAAGTCTCAGCTTCAATACCAGATGTCGAGCTGTTGAAAGTGACATTCGCGAGAGTTCACAGTTGGTTATAGCTTATTGAGCTGTCTGAAGTGACTATGCATTGGTTTGCAATTCAGCGATGATGAATGAGCTGTCTGAAGTGACTTTGAGGTAGTCCACAGTTCGAGAAAGAGGATCTAAGCTGGTCTGAAGCGGCTGTAAGCCCACGGTTTGGGAGAGGTGCGAACTAGATATAAACATTATATGCGTTGATTGGTGGATACGAGAAGATCAACGTTGTTGTTGATGCGTTGCACTTCAAAGGATTGAAGGCGGAGGTAGTCGTGTGTCAAAGAACCTACGAGTGTGGTTTACATGAGGTAACCGAGTTGATGAATTTAGAAGATGTGCCGATGACTACCAGGACCTAGATACGTGGTGAAACGATATTGCAGACCATCTCATTCGGCATTGTGCGCGAGGGACAGCAAGACGATGTGTCATACCAATGGCGGTGCAAAGAGATGGTGGATAGTTCCGATTGCCCGACAAGAGTCGGTCGACAGACTCATGCTTGAGGTATCGCGGGCGACTGGGGTTTCCATTGGTGGCTGATGTGTGTGACCAGGTACGTCAGGAGAATTCATCGTTTCGATCTTGCTGTGTATCCGGGTTGACCTAAGATGTGCTTGCCGATATGCGACATTCTTTTGGTGGCCAGGGATGATTTTCGAGGTGTCGGAGTTGTTCGAGCGGGTGACATGCCAGCGCGTAGAGGCTGGGTATCGACGACCTGGAGGACTACTACAGCCCTACCCATTTCTCGATGGAATTGGGTACATATTGATATGGATTTCATTAGTGGTTGCCCCGATCTCCTCGTGGTCATGATAGCATCTGGGTAGTTGTGGGAAATTTTATTTGAGACTTAAGATTGCCCAGGAGTGGCATAAGAAATACTTGTCGAGTATCACGATGAGCTTCAGTATGATTCGGGGAGATTATGAGTACCTAAAGATCTCTCTACTGAAGGGTCACGAACGGTTCGGAGTCAATAAATGACTCACTCTGAGTTTTTATCGGTCTCGTTAGGAGTTGCGAAGAGTCGTTAATTTAGTTTACTTATTAGGCAAATTTCGAGGACGAAATTCTAATAAGTGGGGGAGACTGTAACAACCCCAAATTTTTAATCCGACTTGTACGGCAATTGTCAAAATTGTGACCCGGCTACGTGAATACTGGTCAATATTTCGAACTTCGGGAGTCGACGCCGAAGTGATTTTATGATTCTTTGATTGTGTGTAATAGTATGTTAGTATTTTACGAGTCTCGCGCCGGTCGGCGATATTTAATTGAGTGAGGTTTCGACTAGTTAAACGGGGAGAAAAACAAGTAAAACATACAAATAAATGAATTTTTAATTAATTTAATAAATTAGTTAACGGGATGTGGCGAGAAAATGGACACGACGAGCCAATTGACGGAGAAATACGGACCGAGGAACGTCGTTTGAACGTGGGAGTTAGTTAAATATGTAACATGCGGACTATGTGATTAGTATTGTTAAAGTGACACAACCTAATGGTGAGGAGCCATGAGATTGGCCTAGAGATGTGTGTGTGTGCTAAGATGAGATGATGTGGTAAAAGACTCATAAGGGTAGATGTGTTTGAATGTATGAAGTGAAGGGAGAAGGGCAAAAAGGTCATTTGATGTTATATATACAAACCGTTTCATAAAAAAAAAAACCTATTCATACACTATTCATCTTCTCCTTTGATGAAAACCGCCGCCCCCTCCTTCTCTTCCATCTCGACCTCTTCACCACACCACTCACGGTCTCTCTCTCTCCCTCTCCATTTCACTCTCGCTGTTCTCTCTCGATCTCCCTCCCCACGCTCGACGTCTCTCACGCTCTCGGTCTTTCCCTCTCGGCCTCACATCTCTCTCGCTCTCGGTGTCTCTCTCCCACCACCGCCGCCCCTATCCCTCGTCAGGTCAATCACGACCTCGCCGGAACCCTCACCGAAGGTCAGTGGTCTCATTCCCTCTTCTCTCTCTCGGTTGCAAACGAAAAAAAAATAGAAACGATAAAAAAAAAAAGAGGCAGCGCCTCTGTTG
Organism: Stephania japonica; assembly: GCA_039657345.1. Taxonomy (NCBI): domain Eukaryota; kingdom Viridiplantae; phylum Streptophyta; class Magnoliopsida; order Ranunculales; family Menispermaceae; genus Stephania; species Stephania japonica. The sequence goes on along the minus strand of CM077563.1, from coordinate 13,621,079 downwards.
CAAAAAAAAAAAAAATTGGAGAAGATGATGAAGGGCCGGTTCGGCCCTGAACCGGGCCGGTTCGGCCCTGAACCGAGCCGGTTCGGCCGAACCGCCCTTAAAAAGAAATAAAAAAAAAAAAAAAAAAAAAATGGAAAAGAAAATCCAGAAAAATAGGAAAAAATTATGGAAAAATTCAGAAAAATATGAGAAATTAGAAAAATGGTTCACAACTGAGTTTTGGGATTTTCTCGGAAATGTTGGCGAGATATAGTCGGGGTTTTAGCCTAGAAAAACGTAAAAATTGATATAATGTATCAAATTGAAGCTAATTTAATGACAAATGATCTTAGGTATAATTCGGGTGATAATTTTGATTTGTTTGGCATTTATTCAAGCTGGACTGGATAATTGGAGTGCGGTATAGGAAATCGGGAAGTCGCGTTAGGATCTCGAGTTGTCATACGGTCACGATAGTTCGTGTAAGTACACTTGCCTTAAACAAGCATTTGTACGTTTGTAAGCCAGTTAGAAAATGCCATGTGATTCATTTTCATGCCATTGTGTTTGTTATTATTTACTTGTTGGCCTTCCATTCCATACTTCTTGTATGTGTGATTCCCGGCGTAAGTGTTTTGTCTCGAAAGTACTAGGACCCGCACTTAGAGGGATAAACGCGGCACTCGCGGCCACGAGTGTGTGACCACCCTTAGTGACCGTGTGACACCAAGTACTGGGTGGATGGGTTCGAGTCCCTTTCCAGTCATAGCTGTGCTTTCGTTTGAGTCGATGCCCGGGAAGACCTCGCGGGGTCTTCGCCGTTATGCTATGGACTAGACCACTTATGAGCCTCTTTTGATTCTTTGGAACACACTTAACTCTCGATTGATATCCATTAGTCTGTTTATCATGCATCTTGTCTATTTAATTTCCTGTCTTTTTATTTCCGCATGATATTTAGACTACTTTATTTGAATTATCATGAATTACTGTTGTTTTCTCACGGGCATTACATTCGATTTTATTCGCTTGCTCACCGTCTAGTTTGTGACGGTGGGTGCAGATAGGGCGAGAGCAAACGTGCAAGGGCAAGGGACCCTACCTAGGAAATCATCATTGTGAGGATTAGCGACTGGATTTGAAGACTATTTTATAGGTTTTTATTATGTTTTGCTTTTATGTACACCGTTTTATATATACATGCTTTGGGATTGTTAAACTTGGCAAATTTTGATGAGATTGGTATCATGTACCTTTGCATTTCGAATTGTACATGAATGCCCGGGGTTTCCACACTTATAGAATTCCTTTACTTCCATTTGATAGAGTTATTTCCCAATATTTGATTTGAATTTGACTTTTGCTTCCGCTGTGTTATAATTGCAATAACTCTTTCATAAATCTTGAATTTTTGATGTTTTGAGGCTGACTAGGCTCGTCAGGGTTGTCGAGAACTGACTCGAGGCTTGCACGGGTCTAGGCCGGGCGTACCCAAATGCATTGGGAATTTGGGGCCGTCACATAACAAACCTCCCCCGGCCGAAATGTTCGATGCCCTCATCGAACTGCTCGGTTCTTGCCGCTTCTGGTAGTCTGAAATCTCCTTCTCAAACTGCCATAGGGTAGTATCCCGCTCCCAAGTAGGTTCCTCCACATCAACCCACTTGATTAGGTAGAAAATCCGCCGATTTTTCTTACTCTGACCACGCACCTCGTGGTTTAGAATCTGCTCAATCTCTCCTGCAAATTCCTTTCGTATCAAGGGTGGAGCTCGTCGACCGCGCTCGCTCCGGATCCTCCCGATTCGAATGGAAGGGCTTAAGGTAACCGACATGAAATGTAGGGTGTACCTTTAGCCTTTCTGGTAGCTTTAAGCGATAAGCTACCCTCCCAACTCGCTTGTCCACCTCAAATGGTCTTTCATATCGCTGGACCAAACCCTTATGGGTCTCCTTCTTGTTGAATTTCTTCAAAATTTGAGGAGTGAGCTTCAATAAGACGAGGTCTCCTTCCTGAAACTCCAAGGGCCGTCTGTGCTGGTCCGCATACTTCTTCATCCTCCTGACAGCTTTGGCCAAACTATCATGAGCTGCCTCCCTCAGCTCCTGCTTGTTCCTTGCAAACCGATACGCCGCAGGGCTCGATCCCATCGCCTTTGACTTGACTACTTCATGTGGAGTAGCCGGTTGTTGTCCCGTCGCCACCTCGAATGGACTCAGCTCCGTGGGCCGAGCTTTTGTGCGAGTTGTAACAAAATTGGGCCGTATCAAGTAAATCCACCCACTTCGTCGACCGGCATTCACATAATGCCCGAGATAGTCCTCCAAAGAAAGCATTGATTCTCTCCGTCTCGCCCATCTGTTTGAGGATGGTTTGCTGTAGAAAACTTCAACTCTGATCCCATCAGATTGAATAGGGCAACCCAAAATCGCCCAGTGAACCGAGCGTCTCGATCACTGATGATGTCTTCGGGGATGCCCCAATACTTCGCCACATGCTTTAGGAACAATTCTGCCGTCATGTCTGCATCACAATTCTTCGAAGCGGTATGAATGTAGCATACTTCGAGAATCGATCGATCACCACCGACACTGGCGGTCATTCCCTGTACATCGGGAAGACCAGTGATGAAATCCATGGAGATGCTCTGAAAGGGCCTCTCTGGTATGGGTAGAGGCTCCAGCAACCCTGGCGCCTTCCTCCTCTCTGTCTTGTCCTTTTGGCATACAAGACAAGTCCGCACGTACTGATCCACGTCCTCCTCCATCTTCGGCCAAAAGTAGGAACGTGATAAGAGGGCATAGGTGCGCTCCATGCCTGGATGCCCAGCCCACCGAGCATCATGTGTCTCCTTCAAGAGTAGCGCCTTAATCCACCCGTACTAGGGACATAAGGGCGTCCTCCTTTGGCATAGAGGACCCCATCATCACACCAGAACCTCCGAGTGACTCCCTCCGCTACTAGCTTTAGCAACTTCTTGCAAGTAGGATCTTTGCCCGTCTCCTCCTTGATACGAGGCAAGAATTCACCTTCCAGCCTCACTACTGCTTTGTCACCATCTCAGCCACCACCTTGCGACTGAGTGCATCCGGAACTGAATTGAGCCTACCAGGCTTGTGTTCGAATTGTAAATCAAACTCGCAAGGAAATCCAACCATCTCGCCCGCTTCGGTTGAGCTTTTTCTCGCTCATGAAGTAGGTGATTGCCGCATTGTCCGTCCGCACCACAAAACGGTTCCCAACAAGTAATGCCTCCAAAGATGGAGAGCATGAATCACAAACTAGCATTTCCTTCTCATGAATTACCTCTGCTCCGCATCCTTCGCTCTCGCTTTCAAAGGCAATGGGGTGTCCCTCCCGGACAAGCACCGCCCCCAATGCCCTATCTCGAAGCGTCGTATGCACCTCGAACGGTAGTTCGAAGTTTGGTAGTCCCAAAGATCGGTTCGAGGCAATGACTCGCCTCAACTCCGCCATAGCTTGGTTGCATCGATCGTCCATGCCCAAGCTCGATCTTTCTTCAACAAGTCCGTCGGTGGCGCCACCTTCCGTGAGTAGCCCTCCACGACGACGATAGATAGTAATTTGCCAACCCCAAGAACGATCGCAACTCCGAGACCTTCGTGGGGTTTGGCCATTCCATGATAGCCCGCACCTTTTCTGGATCCATTTGCAATTTTCCCTGGCCTACAACATGACCAAGGAAGGAAATTGTTTGCGCAGCAAACTCACATTTCTCCCTTTTTACATACAAATGGTTAGCCCTCAAGGTAGTCAGAACCATCCGTAAGTGATCCACATGATCATGGAGGTTCTGACTGTAAATCACTATGTCGTCAAGATAAACTACGACAAATCTATCAATGAATTCTCTCAGTACATCATTCATTAAATTACAGAATGTAGCAGGAGCATTTGTCAAGCCAAATGGCATGACTAAGTATTCAAACGAACCATACCTAGTCACCATGGCTGTCTTTGGAATGTCACCAGCTGCAATCCGAACTTGATAGTACCCCGACCTCAAGTCCAGCTTTGTAAAGTATGCCGCACCAGATAATCGATCGAACAAGTCTGCCAAAAGTGGAATAGGGTACTTGTTCTTCACCGTCAACTTGTTTAGTGCCCTGTAGTCCACGCACATTCGAAGGGAACCATCGTGCTTGCGCTGGAACAGGACTGGTGCTCCGTAAGGGGCCTTGGATGGCTGAATGAATCCAGCATCCAACAACTCTTGCAACTGCTTCCTTAGCTCCTCCAACTCCTTTGGAGCCATTCTGTACGGGGCTTGTGCTGGGGGTTTTGAGCCAGGGATCAGCTCAATCTCATGGTCAATTTCCCTTTTTGGGGGTAATTGCTTTGGCAATTCTGCCGGCATCACGTCTCCGAAGTCCTCTGGCACTTCAGTGACTACGTCGGGGATCTTTGATGTCGTTCTTGCCTTGGTCTCCACCAAGGCTGCTAGGAATGTGGGTTCTCCCTTCCTCAGTCCATCTTTCACCCGAATGGTGAAAGATGGGATAGCTTCGTCTTCTCCTTTCCCGCAATGTGTTAGTCGCAGGGGACAAAACAAGGGTGGGACTTGTTCATCACGAACAGTCCTTTTAAGAACGACATCAAGGCAATGCTCCCCAAGTGCAACAAGTCATTCCCTAGGATGACATCGAAATCATCCAAGGGAACCGCCATTAGGTTGATCTTTCCCTCCCAAGACCCAACCTTCAAATTCACATCAGTGGCCATACCTTGAATTCGCTTAGCCTCCGAATTCACTGCCTTCATTCGACTGGAGTTCTCAACGAGATCCAGTCCCAACTTTCCCACCATGTGGTCTGCCACGAATGAGTGAGTAGCTCCCGAATCCACCATCGCCAAGACTCGCCTCTGGTTCACCTCAGCATCCACATACATTAGCCCCTCCGAAGGGCTCGCTTGCTTCTTGAATTGCATTCGCGCTGCAGAGTGGGTTCATTCGGGGCTGGCCATCATCCTCCGCGATCAAGGCCGAAAGTTTCTCCTTCTTTGGGCAGTCTCGTGCCCTGTGAGGGCCATTACAAATAAAACAGCCCTTACCTGCAGAACTTGATGAGGGCTTCGGGTCTGTTTTAGGTGCTGGTTTCGAGCTCGCCGGCTTAGGAGGAAAGGGCTTCTTCTCGCCCTTCTTCTGGTGGTTCTTGAACGGCTTCTTCTCCTTGTTCTTCCCTTCGCTCGGGGAGGAACTAGTCTTGAAGTCCACAAGACTATCAGCAGCCGCAATTGCACCAGGCAAGTCCTTCACTCCTTGCCTCCTTAGCTCGCCTGAGCCCAAGATCGCAATCCCGTGGTGAAATTGAAAAGTTTGTCCTCCTCCGACATGTTTTTGATGTCCAAGGAGGAGGGAGGAAAACTCCTTCACATAGTCACGCACCGATCCGTCTGTTTGAGCTTGCGCAGGCCTCCCGCGCTTGCCAAGCCGCATTGGTAGGAAGGAATTGATCCTTCAATTCCCTCTTGAGCACCTCCCAATCTACAATTTTGGGCCTCCCCAGCACTCCGCATCATCATCCACCCCGGTTCTCCACCAAAGTTTCGCATCACCTTCAAGGTACATCGGGGTCAAGATGACCTTCGATTCTCCTCCGTGCCAACAAGTAGCAAAAATCTTGCTCCATGTCCTAAATGAAATTCTCAAGCTCCTTTGCACTCCGCTTGCCGAGAGAATTTCTTTGATTCCGCACCTTTGTTCGGGGCTTTGCCGCAACAAAGACCCTCCGAGGTTCCGCCCACACTCGCTTGAGTAAGCTCACCTCCACACCATTGTCGAGGCGTTTCGGTGGTAAGTTCTCCCACCGACCGCACATCCGCTACAAGCTCCTCAAACCTTGATTCCCACATAGCAATCATGGCCTCTTGTGACTCTCCCCTAGTCACCAAGGAAGCCACCAACATTTCCAAGGCTTCAATACGTCGGGACGTAGTTGAAGACTCCGCCAATTCCGCCGGAGTGGCCATCGTTGCTATCACATGCTCTAGGTGAGACACCCTCTCACCTAGATCGCTTCTTCTTTCGGGTCGCCATTGTCTCCAAACGGGGCTCGATACCAATTGTCACGGGGCCAATGAAAGAGGGGTTTTTCACTAGGAAAATTTTCTCTCGATTGAACCTGCGGTGCCTAAGGGCCACCTTAGTTCAGCACGCCAACACTCAAATTAAAGGGACAACAAGCAATAGGCAACAAGGAAACGTTTACTAGCTCTCAATTGGAATTACAACTGTGGAACTCTATGCTTCCCCAAGCTCAGAGCCCTTGGCTTTATAGACTAGCCATTAGGTAGTTACATAACCAACCGGGACACATGTCTAGCATACATCAATCCATAAACCTGGTAAATCACCACTCTCTTAGTGGTCAAGGCAGTTGCCAAACTGCCTTGTTCCCTTGCTGCCACCTGGTTCCGTAACCGCCTCCATTACAGGGTCAGTTTGCACATGCTCCATGTATTCGGGTCATGCCTGGACGTGGCTTGGTCATGGCCCAGCCATGACCAAGGTAGTTCCCCAACTACCTCGACTTGGTCTTCCACATTTCAGGGACGTGGTTCATGCTTCTCTACGGACGGGACTGCGTCTCGTGGTGCCTGGCCGTGTCCAGTGTACGTTGGGTGCTAGCCGGGGCTCGTGGTCGAGTCCCACCGGCCGGGTGGCCGGACCATGGTCCGTGGGTCTTCGCCTTGGCATGGTGCCCAAGGCGTGCACGAGGGCCTTCCTTGTCACCGTTGCCCATGCCACCCCTAGGAGAGAGCCCACCTCCCCTTATAGTAGATGTTAAGCCGTTTCCCCAGCTCCAATAGGAAACATCCCAAAATGAGACCAAGCGTACTTTGACCGGGGTCAATGCCCGGGTCAAGGAAAGTCAACTGTTGTGCCAAGGCCATGCCTTGGCCTTGGCTTGTTTTGCCTTGCCCAACCTTGTCCGTGCCTTGCTTTGGCCTTGCCCGTGCCTTGCTTTGGCCTGCCTTGCCTTGCCTTGCCTTGGCCTGGTCTTACCTTGCCTTGGCCTGGCCTTGCCTTGCCCGCGCCTTGCTGCCTTGGCCTGGCCTTGCCTTGCCTTGCCCGCGCTTGCCTTGGCCTGGCCTGGCCTCGCCTTGCAAGCCTTGCCCTGGCCTTGCCCGCCTTGCCCTGGTCTTGCCCAGCTTTGCCCGCGCCTTGCCTTGCGCTTGGCCTGGCCTTGCTTTTGCCTTGGCCTGGCCTTGCCAAGCCTTGCCCCGGTCTTTCCAAGCCTTGCCCTGGTTTTGCCCAGGCCCGACTGCCTGCCTAGCCAAGCCTTGCCCTTGCCAAGGCTTGCCCACTTAGGCACGAGCCATGTACTAAACCCCAATCCAACTTTGGAGTTCACCGAAACCTCCCGAGTCCACCGAGACTCGATCATCTGCTGAGTTATCATGCTGCCCAGCCCAGCATGCTTGTATCTAGCTTATTGGGGTGGTAACAGTTACGACAATGCTGACTTCTCTATAAGGACAATATTTGTAGGACATGGGCCTGAGTTCAAGAGAGGGTGCAAGTTCCCATCATTCAGGAATGTTGAGATTTACAATTTAATTACTTCAAGGTAGTGCTATTTGGACTCGTGAGTCCGGACTCAAAACTTTTTTTAATTTCAAATACACCCTCGAGCAATTAATGAAACAACCATAATCACTTGTAAAATTATTATTATACCCCTTAAAAAATTTAAAAACCTCCCTATGTGTCCGGACTCATGAGTCCAAGTAGATTTATTGTTACTTCAATTCTGAAGATAAATGGTGCTCCAAATAATAATGGCACTCAAAACTTCCCAAATTCAATATTTTCTTGCCGTCCTCGGCGCCGGTCTTAAATTGTTTGTGATCTTTAGCCGGCCTAGTATTGATACATGAGTGCAGAATGAAGGGTTTGTAAGTTGTGTTCTATGCTGTGGAGTGTTAGAAACTCCAGTTGATCATTTCATAATAGTATTAGTTATGAAATTGTTGGACCATTATATGAGTTTAACATGGTTTATTTTCTTATTTTTAAATGGTGATAATTTTATTCAAAGGTAGTCCCTAGATTACAACATTAAACAAATAATAAAATATAACTCCATATTAGTTTTAGACTTTTAGAGGGATGACCTGATAATAAAGTTAGGGAATATCGAATCTAATTAACTTGTGTGCTCGTAGGACTCGTGCTTTGTACTGGAATAGAAGATTACAAAGAAGAAATACTTTTATTTATTTGTTTGTTTATAATATATATAAATAAATATATATATATTGTGGGTGTCCGAAGCACCTCGGCTCCTCCCGATTAAAGCCTGACTAATCCCACAAGAGCTAGGACGATGCCCTCACTACTAAACCAAATATAAAAAGAAAATGGTCGATTGCCACGAATTAAACCCATCACATCTGTCTTAGTGAGAGTCTTAGAAGTAGGAATAATAGCACGAGAAATGATATTGCCTTCATAAAGTAGAGACCCAGAAACAAGTTCACCCCTGGGGGCAAGGAAGACAACAAGAATAAATCCGCAATTCTAAATTAGTTAGTTTTTTTTATTGCCCTTCGGTTTTTAAATAAACATGTGAAACATAGTGAATTTGCCATAATTAATTAACTGTTGTGGAGCAAAAGTCTTATTTGATAGGAATTGAGAATTGTGTACCATATGTTATGCACCAAAATATGTTGGTTTTCTAATGGGCCAGGCTGGGAACCAGCGGAGCACGGCCTGCACATTGCAATTTACTAACGTAGGATCTATAATCTGGACTTCTTCAATTGGGCCCACAATACAAATTTGCAGCCTCGTATATATGACACTAAACTCATTTTCCTGTACCTCAAATTCTTTGTGATTCTAAAAAGGAAGCAGCTAGACTATACGAACGCTGAAACTACTGTTGAGATAGTTTTACTCTTTAATAGATCAACTTGGCTCAAATCCGATGTAGTCGGTTAAGTGTATTAGGTGATGTAGACCAAAAAAAAGAAATTGCTACACGTACCCACTTTGGACATTGTGTTTGGGCACCTACTCACTCTGTCGTGCAATACACTTTAGGACGTGAGCCCCACGTGCGCATGCATCTCGAGGTGCGATGTGTCGCACAACACTGAGTGGATAGATGTCCAAACTCCATGTCGAAAGTGGGTACCCCCAATCATTTTCCTTTTGAAAAATCGAAAAAAAAGATGGCGTGAAATTATAATTTGGTAACTGATTATGTAGTTGAAAGCTTAAAAGTTGTTTGTTTGTTTTTTTATTAAAGCATAAAAGTTTTGTTTAAGCAAAATAGAAATTTCATTAATCATCAATGACTCGATACAAGACTAGACATGATTCGATATAAGACTAGACATAGAATCAATTGCTCTAATAAAAGTACATTGATTCGCTAATCCAATCCGTTCAAAAGAAATGTCATCCATTTGTCTTTGCATACGACTGTAAAATTGAAATAGTGTGACAATCAGGAATTGCTTTCGATAAACATGTGAAACACATGACAATACACAAACATTACTAAAACTAGATAATTAAATTATAAATGAAAGTTAGACTTGGTGATGTTGTTGGACCTGTTGGACAACGGTTGTCCATTTGTGAGTTCAGAGCAAAAGTCGAAACTTTCACGCCACGAGGCATCTTTGGACTCGCACCAAGGTGATCGGGAGTCGACGGCGAGGACTTCGCTTGAGAACTGTGCATGTAGACCACCATTTATCTGATAACTGCGATGACAGTAATCACTAGCACCAAAAATAGTGCAACCATATACATCTTCAGCAATAACTGCTTTTCCAACAGGGGCGGAGCCACATATATATAAGGCCGACCTTGGTTGTAGCCTAAGGCACATTGTTGTGACCCCTATATATATAGTAAATTAATAGGAAAAAAATTGAAAATGCCTATCCCTCAAACACTACATGAAAAAAGATTTTTGCAATATCTAAAAATGTTGTTATACTTTATACACTGTTAACACTTATTTAATATGTAATCAATATACAACAAGATTATCTACAATTAAAATTTAAATTGTAACGATTAATATGTAATGTATAATGATTTATAAATTTAACAAATTTTTTTGTTTTATAATATTTAATCAATCATTAAACATTATTCTTTTGTCAAAAACAATATTAAGTTGTACATTAATTTAAATTTAATAAGTTTTAACAACGTATTGTAAAACAAAATGATTAAGTGTTGTAAGAGATAATTTTTTTTAGTGAAAGTAATCCTTAGATTACTTTTGGTCTAGCCTAGGGGGGCTTGAAATCCTACATTCGCCTCTGCTAATGGAGTACTTCCAGTTGATGGAGCCACAGATGCTACATCGGTAGGCATCTCCAAAGCAAAGTTGGACTTGCTAATGTTGTTGGAGTCACTGAACTCGCCAGAAATATGTGCCTCTCCAGACTCGCCTAAGATTTGGAGTGACGATGATATGTGCCATGAGGCATCTCTGGACTCACACCAAGGTGAACGGGAGTTGACGGCGATGACTTCCTTTAAGCAGGAGATCTGTGAAAGTAGACTGCCATCCATCTGTGTGACGGCCTCAGCTCTTACAAACTAGGCCCTACCCAACATAAGCTTACATAGACCCTCGACCACCTTCCCCCGAGTCAATGCATGCCTAGTCAACCTTTTAATTCCATTTAATTACTGAAAGATTTTGAATAGAATAAGTTTATTGTATTTTATGTTATGTATTGATCTATTACATGTCTCTATAAATAGAGATGCAATTACATATAAAAGAAAACATCTAAATAAGGTAGCACAAATCACTGTACATAATCAAGGGAGTGATTTGTGCTCAGCATAGATGTTACACAATCAATGCACATAATCAAGAGAGTGATTTGTGCTCAACGTAGACGTTACACAATCAATGTAGACATTACACAATAAGTACACAATCTTAATTAATGTGTATGTCTAACATTGGTGGTGTAGCAGTAACACCAAGTTTGAACCTCATATATTGATGTTTAGAAGTGGAAAGTCCTTTGGTGAGGCCATCAGCCAATTGATCATTAGAAGGCACGAAACGGAGATCCAGTTTCTGTTGGATAAGTCTATCTCGAATGAATATTAAGCTCTATGTGCTTTGTACGAGCATGAAAGGTAGGGTTAACAGCCAATGCATTTGCACTTTGGTTGTCATACTACAAAACAGGGCAGGAGGTAGGAACAATCTGGATTTCCTTGAGAAGTGACTCAAGCCACATGAGCTCAGCAGTAACTTGTGCAAGAGCTCGGTATTCAGCTTCAGTGCTAGACCTTGCGATAACATTTTGTTTCTTGGAGCTCCAAGACACAAGTATGGAGCCAAAGAAAACACAATAACCTCCAATCGACTTTCAATCCTCTGGCGAGGAGGCCCAATCAGCGTCTGAGAAGGCAACTAGGTGAAGTGAGGAGCTAGGTTTAATGTAAAGTTTGAGGTCCATTGTGCCGGCAACATAGCATAAAACACGCTTAAGAGCTTGCCAATAGGGAATTCGAGGGAACTGTTGAAACTAGCTGAGGCGATTGATCGCAAAGGAAATGTCTAGTTGAGTATGTGTTAGGTATTGAAGACCACCATTAATTTGTCGATAGAGAGAGACATCAGAAAACAGTGGACTTAACTCATTGTGATCGAGCTTCACGGAATAGCAAAGAGTAGTAACAACCTTTTAAATTAGAGAAGCCTGCATGTTCAATAAGAGATTGAGCATAGCGTTGTTGAGATAAATAGAAACCAGTATGATTACGGCGAACTTCAATCCCCAAAAAGTAGTAAGTTCCCTTAGGTTTTTGAGAGCAAACTGAGCATGAAAAATCAATAAAATGCGTGATCATAGAACCAGAATTACTAGTGATTAAAATGTCATCCACATAGACTAAAATATAAGTGAAATATGTCCCAGACTTATGAATAAATAGATATGTGTCTGCCTTTGAGTGAGCAAAACCCCATGACATTAAGGCTTGTTTAAGACGATCAAACCAAGCGTGAGGAGCTTGAAGGAGACTATATAAAGCCTAGTAAAAGTGATACACATGTGAAGGATGTGCAGAAGAAATGAAGCCTTGTGATTGAGAGATGTACACTTGTTCAATTAAGTGCCCATTGAGAAAAGCGTTGTTGATATCAAGTTGTCAAACAGGCCATTTGAAAGAGACAGCCAAAGATAGCATAATGCGCACAGTAGAGGGCTTAATCATAAGGCTATAGGTCTCGTGAAAGTCAACCCCTGGTTCTTGGTTGAATCCTTGAGCAACAAGTTGTGCCTTATGTTTGTGGATAGAACCATCAGAGTGACATTTAACCTTAAAGATCCACTTTGTACCGATTAGCTTTTGACCACCAGTGGAAGGAACAAGAGACCAAACAGAATATTGTTCTTAGAAAGAGCATCATATTCTTCTTGCATAGTTGTGCGCCAAACAGAATATTGTAATGCTTCCTTAGTAGATTTAGGAGTAATTCCATTACCAGTTGAGGATGTGTCCTCAGTGACAGATGTGTTGAGTGCCTTTCTTTTGAATGGGGTAAATATTCACTGGTTCAGAAGAAGTAATTGGAGCTAGGACCGATGGAAGTGTGGAAGAGATAATTGAAGATGTAGTGAGAGAAGGAGTGATAGTGGGGTTAGATAATGGAATAGGTATGGATATAATGGTGTAAGGCTTAGATTGTAAAGGAGGATTGTCATGTGGAGGAACCATTGATTGATAAGGGAAGTCATGTTCATAAAAAATGACATGACGACTGATGTAATATCTGTTGGAAGGACTTAAACATATGTATCCCTTATGTAAAGAGTTGTAGCCAAGGAATAGGCATTTGAGGGACCGAAACCGATACTTATTGGAATTGTAGGGTCGAAGATAAGGGTAGCATGCACACCCAAACACTCGAAGAATTAAATAATCAGGTGGGACTTGAAAGAGAGCATGATACGAATTGATACCCTTGAAAATTGGAGTGGGCAATCGATTTATGAGAATAACTGCTTCTGAAATGGCATCCCACCAGAAAGTAGTAAGGAGTTTTGCCTAAGCAAGTAATGTGAGGTACATCTCAACTATATGCTTATGTTTGCGTTTGACCCTTCTATGTTGTTGGTGAGTATGGAGACAAGGATGCTCAAAAAGAATCCCATGATTGCGAAGATAACCTTGAAATGGACGATTCCCCAATCAGAACGAATGGCTCTAATAGGGCATGAAAACTATTTTTTGACTAGTGTACGAAAGGTAATAAAGGTTTGGAATGCCTCAGATTTATGTTTCAAGAGATAAACTCATGTAAATCTACTGTGATCATCAACAAAATGTATGTAGTACAGGTAGCCCTGTGGTGAGGGGGTGGGAGAAGGACCCCATAAGTCAGTGTGCACAAGATTAAGAATAAAAGTTGCTCTTTTACTATTCAATTGAAAAGGTAAAGCGTGTAATTTCCCATATTGACAAACAGTACAGACTCGATGAACATTAACTGGACATTTTTTATTACAGACTCGAAGAACTTTTTGAACGATAGACTGAGAAGGATGACCCAAGCGAGAGTGTCATAACTCGAAAAGAGAAGAATAAGATGTCCCAGTGGTTAAAGTTGCAGCATATGATTGAGGAGATGACTGACTTCATAAAGGAGAAAATTGGTAGAGGCCGTCTTTAAGGATCCCCTGATGTAAAACTTTGTGAGTATAAACATCCTTGATAAGACATTTATCGACATGAAATTCAAGGAACATAGAATTATCAGTGGTCAGTTGAGACAAAGATTAAATTCTTTTTAATGGAAGGAGCACAAAGGGTATCAGGCATCTTAAGAAGATGACTAGAATTGGTTGAACCAGTGAATGTGATAGAAATTTGAGAGTCTTTACCAACCATAATACGTTCATTACCTGCATGCTCTGACCGATTGTTCAACATGAACGGATCAAAAGTGATATGGTGAGTAGCGCCACTATCAAAGAACTAACCAGAATCAACAACTGAAGGGGTTGATGCTACGAATGTTAAGGAAGGAGCCTGTTGAGGATGTGGCTGTTGTGGTTGAGAATTAGGAACCGATCCTATATAGGCATTATCTCTACGATGATAACAATAAGCTGCAATATGCCCCATTTTCCACAGATCTGGCAGTTAAGATGATTGTTGTTAAATTGCGTCCCCCTCCCCGACCACTACCTCCTCTAGATCTGAATCCTCCTTAAAATGGTTTCTGAGATGTATTTGAAGAAAAATGATTTGGAGTATTGTTGGTGCGTGGTTGAGTCAGATTTTACCGTGGGTGTTGAAGAATTTGAAGTTGGTGCACTTGAGTTGTTCATCGATAAAGTAGATAGGGCTTGCAGTGTAACGACTCGAATTCTACTTGACCCAACTCGAGGGCATTTTGGTACTTTAATATTTTATTTGTGTTTGGTGTACTATCATGCGTATTATATGTTATCACAATTTGGCGAGACTCAACTTAATAGTGCGTGCACAACAACGAAGGACTCAAGTCACAAATTTATTAAGGAATTATTAAGTGAGGGCAATTTGATAATTTCATGATAAAAATGTGTTGGGTGTTTGATGTAAAAATACAATTCTAAACTTGTCAAATTAAATATGAGTTAGGGAGTAAGTAAAGTTTTATTTTAAATAATAAAGCCCAATTGAGATTATGACCCAAAAGGGCATTTTAGACAAGTTGTAAATAATTACAATCCTAATCCCTAACCCTAATGCTATTTAAGCAAATAAAAAAAACCCTAGCCCCAAACACCCACGTGGAGAGGAGGAGAACAAGAGAAGAGTTCAAGTTCAAGAGAGGTACAACCTCACTTCCCTCATTGATTTCTTAATTATTTATTGAAGATTTGGAGACCAAAGGGTCGATGGCGTCGACATCGGCAAGAACGCGAGGAAAATAGAAAAGAAAATAAGAAAGGAAAGATTTGATCTATGTTAGAATGAGATTTTAGAAAGGATTTTGAGTCAAAGACTCCATTGAAGGCATGGTGAGACTCTAATATTCCCTAGATTTATTATCTTGGTGTTGATATTGGCAATGAGAGTTGATGATTTGCAAAGTTTATGATAACGAGTATTATGGATGAATCAATCTTATTTACCATGGTTTGATGGTACATGAAAGGGTTTTTCCCATGATTTTAGCAAATTGAACGCAGTTGAAGTTTATTGATATGGATTTGACATTTAAGGTTGAGTTGAGATTTAAAAAGGGACTTTGAATCTTTTTCTTTGGGAAATAAATTTATTCGATAAATTTGTGGACTTTGACTGAATATTGTCATTTGGAATTTAAAGTCTAAATTGAGTCTTGTATGGTGATTTGGATCTTTTTAATTATAATTAATCGAACGTCTTCGATTTATGTTGGAAAAACCAAGTCTTAGCGGATTTTCCTTGTTTTACATCACCACATTCCTATTTTACTCGAATCATTGATTCTAATTTTAAGTGTCGATTTTAAAGTCGTGAATGACCTTTAGCGAAGTCAGCTATAAAATAGGGTGAATCTCTAAGGTGTAGACAATTAATGTTAAACTTGTATGGTTATAGATACATAAAGTAATTATTCTTTCAAATTGTCTAGATTCGTGAGACGGTTCACATCGAGCCCAAACGCGAGAGGATCGAGATTAGGATTTGTGGCGAGTGCAGGTAAGTGGGGAGCTTGCTCAATTATCAAATATGGCATGATTATTAGTTATGTTTAGGATTCATAATTTGAATTAAAGACTTGGGATTTATGGGTTGCGTCATGATATTGGCTCGAATCTACGTATCTATGGAATGTGAATGCACTGTTATCCATGGCCCCAAAATGTGTGGAGTTCCACCGAGGCTCTTAAAGAATACCTCAGAATGTTGTGGTACCACCGAGGGTCGTTAACACCCCAGGATGTGTGGAGTTTACCACCGAGGGATTTACTTGACTAATTGAATTCATAAGTATGTCAAGTAGGGACATGAGTTGGAGTTACCTTCTCTTGTACTCTTGAGACATAAAGATGTGCATCGGTGATGGCTTGGACGAACCTACTGTTGATTTGATGGGACAAACGAGAGGGCACATAAGGCCTGTGTGCTAGCTGGTTGTTTTCATCACTTTGAGAGTAGGAGAATCGGTCACCGGATTCTTGCCAATATCTAGTATGCATTGAATGGAACATTTACTTGTCGTATTGTTATATTTTATAGTACATAATCTTGCGAAACCCCCTCATTTGTATGAAAGTTTGAAATTATGAAATGATTTGTCAATCTCTTTAATGTTATTCATGATTATTGTTGTTACAATTTGTGTCTTACGAATCCTATGTCTATGATAGTACTTGATGGTTCATTATAAGTCTATTTTTTTTTAAATCCTGCTACCATGCAACTATTTAATGAATCCTTGTTTGTTTTCAAATATATGTTAGACTTTACATGCTTATTAGGTATTACTTGCATATTTGATGGTTGAGCGGGTTTTCCGCATTCCTGAGCTCCATTGGTTCTTTTAGCTCACCCCACTTACAATACAGGTTCATTGACGAGTGCGCTATAATTGAGATAAGGGAGAAACGAGCTTGAAGTCTTCATTTGATGTGAGCCTTGAGTTGATATATATCATGTATATTCGATTTTGAAACTATTAAACTTGGGTTGTAATTAAAATAAGTCTTTAGGTAGTTTGAAACCTACTTACCTTTAGTTGATCCAATTGGAAGTTTTAATAGTTTAACTCAATATGAACCCATTTATTGTTTCATAGATATTCTTGTGAACTTAAATCTATTGACTTAAGGATATCTCTTTGTATTTATTTCGCAATTATTATCCTTTGTTTAGCCAATGTACTTTTCGTAGGTTTATTTGTTTAGGCGTACCAGACTGTTATTTAGACCTGGTTCAGGTATCGGGTCCAAGTGGCGGTCTAGGCCAGGCGACCTGACTCTAGGTCAGGGGTGGGTCGTCACATGCAGATTCTGCAATTGTGTCAATCTTGCTTCAAAATTCAACAGGGAAGCATGTAGGGCAGGCCATGTTAAGTCAGTTTTCTCTTGGAGAAGAGTAACAATAGGAAAATACTCCCCATCAAGCCCAGTTAGAACACAAGAGATGAGATCACTAACAGGACAAGGTGCACTAGCTGTAGCCAAATTATCTAAAAATTTCTTCATCAGATTCAAATAAGAAATCATGGATTGAGTACCTTTCCTTTTGGTTTGAAGGTTTGAACGACAAATCTGGATCTTGGCTCGATTTTGAGCACTACACAGATCTTCGATGGCTTTCCAGAGTGAGTGAGCAGATGTGATAGATCCAACAATTGGTGTGGAGATATCTGGTGAAAGGGAGTTGAGAAGCAAGTAAGTGAGCATCTGATCATTGCTACTCCAATCTTCATACTCTAGGTTGATCTCGCCAGATTCAAGCAATAAAGGAGGGCACAGTTTCATGCCATAGAGAAAACCTTCAAACTTGATTCCCCTCACAAAGGCGACAACGATAGACTTCTAGAGGATGTAATTGTCTTGATCCAATTTGATGCTGATTCCTTGAGTGAATGAATTTCCGAAGGAAAAATTGAGATTGCTCGTTAAAGCAACCCTCATTGAAGGCGTTTGAGAAGAAACATAACCAAGACTCATAGTTAGCGTTTATTCTGCCATGGCAAAGGCCTATGCGGCTCTGATACTACAATTTATGAGTTGGGACAATCCTATATATGAAAAAATCTTGTAAGAACAAGTGACCTCATGTATATAAGTGGTGAAAAGGAAATATATCAACATATACATGTATCAACCAAGGTATCTCATCTCCCCAAGTACCCAAAAGTACAAAACTATATGAGTACATAGTCATATATATAACAAAAGAAACAAAAGGTCCTACAAAGTAAGGGCGATGAATCTGGCTCTGATGGTGGCTCAGAGGAGATCACCAAGTACCGGTGCCTTACCCCTGCTTGTCTGCGGATCTGCATCCACCATCATAAAAAGGACAATGAGTACAGTAAAGTAACAATAAAAGCAACAACTATTGGGATCTCAACAAAATTTCTGAATAACAATAAGCAAGAGTTTCTAAATCAGGTGGGTATTAAAAGAAAAAGAAATAGACAAAAATTTGTATGATAAACATACTAGTTAAATACAAACAACGATAATCAAGTGACAAGGAAACAAATAGATAGTCGAATAGGTAATCTCGTTCAAACCGCGGATCATAAGACCAACACAACTTGAAATCGACATAATGGGTTCGAAGGTCACCTCCACTTCCCGACATAATGTACTAGGAATAGCCACAACTAATGCCAGCTGCTAAAGCCCTATTACAATACCGAAGAATAGCCACAGTCACTGTCGGATGCTAAATCCTCCAATATACTCAGCGAAAAGCCACAACCAATGTCGGATGTTAACCCGTGAGACTTCTCTTTTTCTTAGTGGACTACCTAGACCCTAGATCACTCGAATAAGAATAAAGTACAAGTATGACACACATCTCAAAAATTTATTACCAGGGAATGGAAAAGAAATCATATGTTGATGCTATCGTTGGTTTTACTCACCTCAAATCCCGCTAAATTGTTCTCTCGTAGCTGCACACGTTCCTTAAAGTCGATCCCCAATCGTTCGTCGGTAATCCGCTAATTACCTAACATTTATTCGGATCAATTATGGTTGTGTTACAGTCATATTAAATTGTTTTACAGTCTCATTTTAGATTGCCCGCTTACATTTCGAAATGTCTCGGTTCAATTCCTTCACCCATTTTATACTTCTTTAGGGTATTTTTCATGTATTTATTTATATTCGAACCGGTGTTTCTACCCAAGATTATATCTAAAAAGGATTATGACTACATTCAATAGAATTACTACCCGATCTAGGGGTACGATCATCCCTAGACCTAGTTCTTAAATTAGAACCACGATTAAAATATATTCATCACATGCAACTATTAAGCATATTTACTTGTACTTTTGAGTTTACTTTTGCTTAATAATGAGAAATTTTGATTTAGGCACGATCCAAGTCGTGAGAGTGCAAAGTGACTAGTTGTATAAGTAGGCTTAAGCTTAGAGTGGGTAATTGCTCCAAAATATCAATGCAAGTTGGAGTTCGTACTTACTCCAAACTTATAAGCCATTTCTTTTCTCTCAAGTCTCAACTAATCGACATGGAATTATTCCTTATCCCTAACACTCCCCCTTCAAGTCCAACTGATTTGCCAGTTGTCATTATCCTATCTCAACTGCCCAACCAATTGTCACTGTTACGATGTTAGATATTATTAAGATAGGGTAGCCAATAACCCCCATCATTTTCATCATCGTTATTTTTTTTCTCAAGTATTTTCCCTTCTAAAATTTATGTACATTAATCTATATACTTGAGCGTCATGACAAGTGGCAACTACATATGCTATTTCACAAGGAGCTAATTAACTCACTTGAAATTCAAAAATAAATTTGTATTTTTTTTAGTATACAATTTTGTTTATATTTATTCTACCAAAATAGAGATTTATGATAGTTAACCCCTTAACGGGAAACCTTTTTAGTTTTTTTTTTAAACCACAACCAACTCTTATTCATTACAAATCTCTCGCAAGTACATTCAAAAGAAACGAGGATACAACATCTCACATTTGTTTCGACCAGACATAGAACTAACTTCCTTGCTAATGTATAAGCCGTTACATTCCCTGATCGACGAACAAAAAAAATACAATAGGACCTCAAGTCCTAACCAAGCCATTTTTATAATGTATTGGTCTCTACATTCCCTTGTGAAACCATTTTAGTTAAATTTGCGAACAATTCTGACTTTCTTCGTTCTAACTGAGCCATTTTTGTCTTGTTTTTTTAATCAAATCTTCTTTCCTAGCTAGAGAGTTGGAGTTTTAGGATACACATTCCCTTTGATTTGAAATGTATATATTTGTTTTATTTATTAATATAACATTCGAAATACCACCTCCTTTCTAAAAAAACAACTTTTCTTGTCCAATTTTGACTAAATTGACTGAATTGATTGATTGTCCAATTTTTCTTCTTGTCCAATTTTTTTTCTTGTCCAATTTTGACTGAATTGATTGATTGTAGCATTTATTTTTTTGTGCTTTTCTTGTCCAACTTTTTGGCCTTGTGTCATCCCTATTTGTAATTCTCTTTACTAATATAAAAAGCTATTTCCTATCAAAAAAATTAACACAAACCATCTTTTTGTTGTTCTCCTTGTATCTATACATTGCATTAAAATCTATAAACTTGTCTTAATGTCTCACAGACCAATTATTTTTAAAGCAAATACCACACATGGTAATAGCTTCTCTTCTTTATTTTCAAAATTGTCCTACACTCACAAAGCAAAAGAAATTTCACTTTCATGGCCTTATTATTACCAGACATTTCCCTTTGTTTCATCCCTTCTTTAGCCTATAAAAGCAAGCCCAAACCTTCACAACCATTCACATTTTCCCAAACATTGCTAAAAACACCCCCAACAACACCATGCATTGTTCCACCTCTTTAGCTTAAGATCTCCATTAACTTCCTTGAATTTCAGTGACAAAATATATTTTAACTATCCAGAAATCTCAATTATGAAAGAATAAATACAAACAAAATTGTATACTAAAAAAAAATACAAATTTATTTTTTAATTCCAAGTGAGTTAATTAGCTCCCTGTGAAATAGCATATGTAGTTGCCACTTGTCATGACACTCAAGTATATAGATTAATGCACATAAATTTTAGAAGGGAAAACCCTTGAGAAAAAAAAAATAATAATGATGATGAAAATGATAGAGGTTACCAGCTACCCTATCTTAATAAAATCTAACATCGTAACAGTGACAATTGGTTGGGATGTTGGGATAGGATAATAATAATAACTGGCAAATCAATTGAACTTGAGGGGAGTGTTAGAGATAAGGAATAATTCTACGTCGATTAGTTGAGACTTGAGAGAAAAGAAATGGCTTATAAGTTTGAAGTAAGTTCAAACTCCAACTTGCATTAGATATTTTGGAGCAATCACCAACTCTAAGCTTAAGCCTACTTATACAACTAATCACTTTGCACTCTCATGACTTGAATCTGGCCAAACTCAAAATTTCTCATTAAGCAAAGGCAAACTCAAAAGTACAAGTGAATATGATTAATAGTTGCATGTGATGAATATATTTTAGTCGAGGTTCTAATCTAATGACTAGGGTCTAGGGGTGACCGTAACCCTAGCTCGCGTAGTGATTCTAGTGAATGTAGTCATAATCCAAAACACTAAAATCAAAACCCAAACCCAAACCCAAATCACCTTATCAATGGCGTGGCTTGAGGTCGTCGACCTTGACGGGCTGAGAAACAACTCCTTCTCGGAGCGCTGGCGGTCCCATCGCGAGGCGAGGGAAGAAAAGAGGCGAAGGAGGTACTGATCGAGGAGGTAGAGGTGTATTGAAGTGTTCGATGGGTCTGCAAATCTTGGCAGAAAGGGAGACAGATGAGGTCGAGGAGGTAGAGGTGTATTGAAGTGTTCGATGGGTCTCATTGTAACTTCTTTCATTTCTACATTTGATGGATTTTCTCTCTCAAGATTTCACCATTTAAAATGACACTGACATTTTCCATTTCTCAAAAAAAAAAAAGATGACATTGACATTTTCCATTTCTCAAAAAAAAAAAAAAAAAAAAAAAAAAAAAAGACGTTTCCAGTTTCCATAATCTTTATGCAATGACATTAAATTTTATAACCTTTAGATTTTTGTAGGATAACCAATAAAGTAACTGACCCTAATTGTTTTAAAACTCAATTTATTTTCTTGTGGAATATAAATTCTAGCCTCGGTTAGAAACCTTCCATAGCCTTTAATTTGCCTCATAAGAAGAACATGATTTGTAATGCAATATGGCTGGTTTTATCTTTGTAGCTTGTTTAATTGAGTTAAGCTCTCACTTCCAATTG
The DNA here is from genome assembly GCA_039657345.1 of Stephania japonica. Taxonomy (NCBI): domain Eukaryota; kingdom Viridiplantae; phylum Streptophyta; class Magnoliopsida; order Ranunculales; family Menispermaceae; genus Stephania; species Stephania japonica. Next base: position 13,599,088 of record CM077563.1, on the reverse strand, counting down.
CTTTATTTAAGGTAATCGCATGCCATAAATGTTTCTAAAGTAAAGATGCGAATGTAATGAGTATATATGTTTTATTTTTCACTTAGGCTTGATCACAATATTGAATGTAATGCGCTAGTGTCATAAAGAGTCTCATACCGAAGATTCTTTTTGGTTTGTTCTTATCAATGAAATGGTTCTTAAACCCTGAATGCATTAGTGGGTGGGTGTGTCTTGGTGAGCTTAGTGATACACAAGAAATATTGGGGAAAAAAAAGAGTATGATAGCTTTAGAAATGCAAATTATGTATGATTAAGGAGATTTCATAACATTTGGAATGGAGAGGAACCTGAAGAAAGCGAATGATATCTAAGGGAAGCATAGAATACAAGCTATCCTAACAAGTCACAACAATCACTAGGCAGACACATGGATCGAGTTCATTTATTCTCATTCCTAGAATTTACTTCCTAACTCATTCAAGCTCGATTAATTCCTAATACGACAGGAGAAGAACGATTTTGGGAACATTGAAGTTCCATTGTTAGGCGCACCGGGAATCTTCAAAATCGAAGTGACCAAGTTGTAAATCTCGACGTTGATGAAAGATGGGAACTTGCAGCCTTTCTTGAACATAGGCCCATGTCCTATAAAAATGGATCTCATTGAGAAGTAAGCATTGTCATAACCATGTGTTCCTCCACATTCTTGTTTCTTGGCATCGCTTTGTTCCAACTTGAACCCTTCTGCAACCAATCCTACAATGGGAGTGATCCTATCGCTGTCCTTGTAAACGAATCGGTCGGGCAGTTCTTCCTTCAAATAAATCTGCAAATACTCCCCATTTTTTACTTTGTTGGACTTTAATGCCTTGTTCATCTTAGCAGCAATATCTGCAGAGGAAACATTGGCAGGGGGCCTAATTGTGAGAAGAGGAGTGTAAGTCTGGATCCAACTTGTAGGGATGGTGGCCTCGGGAGCGAAGTCATCCATAAAAATGAGCTTTGAATCACAAGTTCCCACCATTCCATGATCACCAAGAAGAATTATGTGAACGTCCTCATAGATCCTTCTCTTCTTCAAACCTTCAATCAATAGACCAATGGTGCTATCAACATGGGCAATTGCTTCAGTGATTCTAGGATCATCAGGACCATATCGGTGGCCTTGTGAATCTGGGTCTTGCAAGTAGAGAGCAATCAGTGAAGGAATCTCATCCTTGTTTGGAGAATCCAAGTAGCCCAAAATGGTTTTTACTCTTTCTTCAAAGGGATCAAGGTTGGAAGAGTTGAAGGTTTTGCAGAACTTTGGTGGGCAAGTCCACTTGCCCTTCTTCACATCTGATCCTGGCCAGTAATATGCGGCGGCTTGGAGCCCGTTATTCGCCGCAGTGACCCACAAAGGCTCGCCATGCCACCATTTGGGGTCGACGCTGCGCTTCACGAACTTCTCACCGGTCACTGGGTCTACGAAATTGTTGTTGACTATGCCATGGTAGGCAGGGTGGAGACCAGTGGCAATGGAGTAGTGGTTAGGGAATGTCATGGTTGGGAAGACTGGGATTAGGCCTCTATCAGCTTCAGTGCCTTCAAAGATTAAGCGATCGATGTTCGGTGTTGGAGTCTTGAACTGGTACCCGAATCGGAAACCATCTGTGGATATCATGATCACTAGAGGTTTCTTGAGCTTATGAGGGCGACGTCGGCCTTCAAGAATCCATCTTCCGATGGGATTATTCTCGGGAGAGTAGGCAGAGAAGAGGGCGAAGAAGGCAGCAGCCCCGATGATGGCGCCGATGCTGAAACAGAGGATGGAAGCGCGGAGCGTACGTCTGTGGTTTTTGGGAGGAGCAGGGGAATGTGGAGTTTGGTTGGAGGGAAGCAAATATGTCAATTGGTTTGTTTCATCTTCTGCTAATGCAGAAGCCATAATTGAATTACAAAATCAGTACTCGTTTGCAGTGAATGAAGAGTGGTTCTGCAGTGATAGGCAGAGAGTATATAGCTTGGAGTTTATAAACTGAAGAATCGGACACCCATCGTCATCAAAATAAAAAATAAACTGAAGAATTGAATAACTATAAAAAGTGAAATGCACGTTTAGAGTTCAATATTTCCACTTGACATTTTCCTTTGTTTAATTACCAAAATAGCTGTCCTCATTTCGATTCACGCGTTTTTTTTTTTTTTTTTTTTGAAGAGAAATTAAAATTTCATTAATTATTTTTGGCTCAATACAAGACCAGACATAGAATCAAATACATTGATTCGCTAATCTTATTTGTGCAAACAAGCTGTCATTAATTTAACTTTTTTCTTGAAATTGAAACGTTTAACAATCAAGAACTGCTCTCTACAACGTCAAAACTCATGACAATGCACAAGTACTAGAACCACAAAATGAATAACAAAACTTCTCAATAAAGAGAAGACATAAAACTTCCCAACAAAGAGAAGAACTAAAAACTTTCCAACAAGAAGAAGAGTAATCAAAGACTTTCCAACTAAGGAAGAAAACTAACTATAAAGTCAAACTAATGATAAATCAATCCAGCGTGTCGCACAAATCTACGCAACATTATTGATGAAGATGCACTCGTAACAAGAATAGACCAATCTTTACAAATCTGACTAGATCTATTTTTTTTATAGGAATTAGATCTGTTTTTTATTGAATAAACAAAGAGAAAAAGAGATTTGATTAGAACCACCGTCAATCATTGAGAGAATTCACAGTGGTTTAATAATAAAAATCACGAAAATGAATAAAAAAAAATTGGGTTTTGAGAGAAGCAACCTAGCCTTTCATTTCGATTCACGTGTTTTGATCGTGTTGTGATTAATAAATTTATGTATGTTGATTAGTAATCTAGAAAACAACAATATTTCTCCAAAGAAAAAAAAGTAAGAAAGAGGATCTTGCAATGTGCTTCAAAAGATTTTTTTTTTTTTTAAAGTACCGTACTCTTGGGATAATGTCAATTATTTTGTGTCAATTATTTATGCTACAAATAATATAATAAGAGTTCGGCTAAGTGCAACTCACCTTTTATTAAGTGCATCTAAAAAAAAATCAAATTTTAAAAAAAGTCAATCTTACTATAAAATAACCATTATGCCTCTTATTGTGATTAGTGCACCCCACAAACTCTTCTTTGTGATTTATAGGACATCATCGAGTGGTTCAGCATCGAAGGTTCGAATCTCTTTTAAGAGAGTCGGTAGGAGCCCACCGAACCTTTAGTTGAAAAGTCGATCATAGCTTGCTGAACTTTTAATTGGAGAGTCGGTCGAAATTCACCGAACTTTTAGGTCGACAGTTGTCAACTAAAACTCCCAAAGAGATTTGGTTATACAACACCGAGCCTAGTAGATAAGTCTCGGCTACATATCGTTAAACCTAATATAGATGTCTTGACCAAGGTTTTGGAGTTTGGTGCTTCGATTCAGATGAAAAGATATTTTAGTAAAAAAGTAGGATGCACTTTGAAATTAAAATTTAAATTTAGGGTATCACGCAAAATAGAGTACACTTAGCCGGACTCTATAATAATCACGTTGGAAGCGAATGAGGCGGCGCATGTGGTAATATCGCGATTATCTCATCTCATCTAGCTAGCTTTATTACACTAGTTTTACAATTAGAAATTATCCTTGAGATGAAGTAGCTTTGGTTGTATCTAACGATCTTTGATGTTGAATGAAATAGAATAACCAAACTTAATAAAAAAAGAAAAAAAGGAAAATAATGAATAGGATCTCGCACCTCAAGAATTTTATTTCAAAATATCAACTAATACATTTACAAGAAATTGGTGACATGCCTCTTGATTAATTTTATGTAGGTAAAATCTATCTTTTGGTCCCTAAACTTTGTATTTTTTTTACTTTTAGTTCCTGAACTTTCAAAAGTGCACATTTGATCCCTAAACTTTAACAACAGTTTAAATTTAGTCATTTTATTGGTTGAACTATTAATTTATGCTGACATGGCCAACATATGTGCCACATGACAGTTCACTAAGTACCCGTTTGGTTGGAGTTATGTGTAAGGTGTAGGAATTAGCTTAGATAAGCCTGGTCTTTGTGAGAGATGGGAGTTTTATGTGCAGCTGTTTGGTTCAAGTATAAACCCATAAGGAAAAGTGGGTGAAATGTCTAAAATGCCCCTATTTAATGTAGGCGAGTATTGATCGATGTGAAGAAGAATGTAATCTAGGGTTTTGTTCAAATCATGAGGGCATTTTCGACATTTTACCTCAAAATTGGGTGGGCTTATCTAATGACAGGGTCCCCCCTGTCATTAGATAAGCATGTGTATGAGTGCTTATGTAAGCCTGCTGCTTACTTAACACTTCAACCAAACAATGGTCTTAACTCTAAGCCCAGGCTTAGATAATCTAATACTCCAACCAAACAGGCCATAAAGATTAAAGTGATTTTTTTAAATTGAACCACCGGTTCATCCATGAACTGCCCAAAACCAAAAAATAAATAAATAAATAAAAATCCCAAACTATCCCTCTCAACCAAATTCCTGGCTCGTCTCTCTTGCCTTTTCTCATTCTCATCGCGCACTGTCTATTTCTCCCAATCTTGGTATACATGAATAAAATCAAATTTACAAATTGGCTATTCAACTTTAAAGCAAATAAGCAACAAGAAGTTAAATTAGTGGTTATACGTTCAATGAAACTTTATTTTTTTAGAAATCAAGTAACTCAAATAAACTAAATTAAGGAAATCAAGTGTTAGGGATAGATTTTGTTCTGTTCATTTCATTCCGCCATTAATAATTCAGAGGTATTGCTCATCAAGATACAAGCAAGAATAGGTGGGCTCTGTTATGATCTTATAGCGCCACTCCCTCGCTATTCTCCAAATGCAAACGCCAAAATTGATGGAAACAAAGTCAGAACAAAGGATTAAAAAATGATTTTCAGTTCTGCAGATTCAATCTTCTAAATAATCAAACATAGAGCAAACCGTAGTGAAACTATAAGGGTGTGCGAATAGAGACATCGGCATGAGAGAGATGAACTCTGTGAGAGGGAGGGATCGGCGAGAGAGCTGAGAGACTCAAACTCAGTTTAGGGCACGTAATGGAAATTTGTTTTTTTTTTTGGTTTTGGGCGATTCATGGACGGACCGGTGGTTCAATTTTAAAAATCATTTTAATCTTTAATGGACTGCCACGTAGCACATATGTTAGCCATGTCAACATAAATTAACAGTTCAACCAATAAAATGACCAAATTTAAATTGTTGTTAAAGTTCAAAGACCAAATATGTACTTTTGAAAGTTGAAAGGCCAAAAGTAAAAAAAAAAATACAAAGTTTAGGGATCAAAAGATAAGTTTTGCCTTTTATGTATCTGATATCTTCTTCTGAATCTCACAAGTACTCTTGGATATAGTATTAAATAACTTAATGTATGTTTCATTATGCATATATTAACTTATAGAAATTAAAACTAACATTTGAACAAATTAGCTACCGAATCGAGGTTAGAGAAAAAAAATAATTTAAAATATGGAATTCCTTAAAATATATAGAATAAAGTTTTGCCAAACAATGTGACCTTCCAATGAGCGAGCTTAATATTTGCAAAGAATCAAAAAACCATAAAATAAATTAAAATTCTAAAATACAGTTTCTTGTATTCCCCTCCCATGGGAATACAAGAAAATAAAATTCTAAAATTTCGTAAATAAAACTTACTTACAAAAAATAGAATCAAATTCTCTCACATGGGAATACAAGAAAATAAAATTCTATTTTATTTAATAAAATTCGTAAATAAAATTCTATTTTATTTAATAAAATTTTGTCCATAAAACTTTTACTTACAAAAAATGTTTCGTAAGTGAGTTGTAAATATAGAGTTGTTAAAAGTTTTGTTGTCTTTTTACTTACGACTAAATTTGTTACTAAAAACTTATTTTATTTTTCAAATATTTTTGTTTTTTGGAACGTATTTTTTAATAAATTGGTTATTTAAGCAGTTTTTTTTTTACGATATTGGTTATTTAAGCCGTTGGTAAAACAATTTTTGGGTGTTTTGGTTAATTTTACTATCCTTTTGTCAAAAGGTTAATAATTTTTTAATTAATTAAATATTATTTTCAACATTTTGAGTCTTATCAACTTTAAGTTTGCCAAATTTCATCTTCTTGAATAGTCAAAATGTTTAGAGATTAGTAAAACCAAAGCTTTCTTCTGCAATCAACGCAAAACTCATTTTTTTTGGTCCCTAAACTTTGTATTTTACATTTTTAGTCCCTCAACTTTTATTACTACACATTTGATCTTTGAACTTTCATAAAGATCTACATTTAATCTTTACACCATTTAAAGTGTTAAATTTTGCCAACATAGGTAACAAAAGTGTCGTGTAACTAATCAAAAAGAGTAAAGAGGTTTATATTACTGCACCGGACGAATCATATCGACCAACAAATTCTGAAAAAAATTTAATTTCTCCCAAAAACATTAAAAACTCAAAGTTTAAAGACCAAAAGTATAAAAACTCAAAAGCTCAGAGACCAAATATACAACAATAAAAGTTTAGGGACCAAATATACACTAATGAAAGTTTTGGAACCAAAAGTATAAAAGACTCAAAGTCGAATGACCAAGGGTGGCAATACGTGTCCGCGAGCCGTAAACTCATCATGTTGTAAATAAGTCATGACCCATATAATGCAAACTCATGACATGATATGTTTATTAATCGTGTTAATCGTTTTTGCGTCTAAGCGGATTGTGTTATAAACATGTCGATATTCGTGTCACATACTTTTTAAATATTTTATTTAAACTTTTTAATTTATATAGATTTTATAATTTGCTTACTACATTTTTTAAAATATCTATATGAATAAATTTAAATGAACATAATTAAATAGACAATAAAATATAATAGAGATGTAGTCTTAAGTTTTACTTTACTTTTTCATTCAAGTCTTTACTCATTAGTGTTAATAATGAATGAAAAATGACTTTTAACAAATAATATATGCAAGACAACAAGAATCCTCCAAAAAAACGTGTAAATTTTTATATTTTTTAATAAATAATTATTAAAAAAATTTAAACCTAAATAATATATTAAAAGTAAAATAAATATTTTCTCTATAAATAAAATTAAGTATGGAAAATGATGTCTGCAAATAAAAAATAAATTATGTTAACATGTATTCAAATAGGTGAATACATATTTAAATAAATAAATTTTACAATAATTTATTTATTATTACATATTTATTATTTATAGATTATTTCTTAATCGTGTTAAGCGACTTATAAATGAGTCAAGCAGGTTAACATGTTAATGACTCATTTATTAAACGTGTATAAACAGGTTAACTTGTTTATAAACCATACTCACTTATGTCAAATTCATGACATGTTTATTATGTGTTGTTTACGTTTCATGACCCAAATTGTCAGCCTTAGACCAAACATATGCTCTTCCTGCAATCATCTACGAAACACAAAAAACAAAAAAAAACAAAATCAGATAAAGTTAAAAATGGATTTATGAATTTTTATTTTTTTTTAAAAATAAAACTTAATCAAACCTTCAGCGTGCAGGAAGATTGAAGTCTCCCTTGCATATTCAATCTCCCATAGGCACTTCTCATATGCATATATAAAAAGAAAAAGTTTGAGACAAGAGCTAACTAATTAAGTTAATTAACAAGAAGAAAACGCGTTAAGAAACTTACAAATTTGTTCAATCGATCAAACCCATACACTCTGAGCAAAATCGACTGTGCACCCATAGAGATTTGAAAGGGGTAATAGCGTTGAGAACTTCCACTTCGAAATTTGCCGTGCGTAGAAGACGTGCGTGAATTGCGGAGATCGGGAGAAATTGTTGGGCCATGATCTCTATTTTTTTTTAAATAAATTTATATTTTCATCATTATCTTTTATTTTATAAGTTTGACGTTATCTTTGCAAATCTACCACCACACGTTTGCAAGTTATCTTAAAAAATTCAAACGTGTTAGTTTTTTTTTTTTTTTTTTTTGAAAAATTCAAACGTGTTAGTTAACTACTTGAGTGTTATGCTAAAAAAAAATAAGTTTAAAAACTAAATATTCAAATTTGCCACGTTTACTTTTTTTTTTTCTGAAACGTTTATCTTTAAATAAAATAAGCATTGCATTTCAAATAATTTAACATATAAATCTGGATTCGTTATTAATACTTTTGCAAGTAAAAGCCCATATCATTGTAATTAGCATCTTTCCTGTTTTATTACTAAAAACTCATCTATTTCAACAGGTATGGCCTAGTAGTACGGATGATTAAAGGGTTGTGTGGGTTAGACGCACAATCTTGGTATCGATTTTCTACGACTGGTGATCTCGTTGCGAAATTTTAGGGCCCATGAGATTAGTCTGACAAAGAGTCTGGATAGTGGATATCTACGGTTACTCAAAAAAAAATTCATATGTTTCAATTTTTCTATCTGTAAGAAACTTGCATCCATACCACTCAACAATAATCTCTACTCCCACACAGTTTTTAACTTTTTACCTCACCGAAGTTAAAATTTTTTTTTTTTTGGAAGCGGCTTAACGGACCTCGAAACTTGCTTAGCGTACCGCATTACTCAAGCATGACCCGATTTTGAAGGAGGGCTACTATTTTCACTTATTTATGTGCTTTTTTAGCACCCATACTTTGATTCGCCCAAATGTGTTAGATTCACCCATAAACCCATAGTTTCCTAAAATACCTTCATTTTTTTTCCATGGACTAAAATACCTTCATTAATTTAATCCCCCCACCATCAACCTATTTGCTCTGCCCACCCATTCTAGAAATCTCTTCACAGATCTCCATCACTACCATGCTCGCACTTCCATCTCTTTGCAGAGTTCCCCTTAATCATGGGTGGTGCCTGAGCTCTTAACTTATCTATCCCGTCATGTTACTAGATAGATCCAACTGGAACCATAAGCAAGGCACCCGATTGACTGCAACTGGATTTCAAATCTATAGACAAACAATACCTCTAAATCTTCCAAGCTTACTTCCAAGCAGAGGGTGGATGGTAAATTATATTAAAGTTCAAATTGTCAATACAAATAAGGGTTTTTTGGTCTGAAATTTTGTTTTTCATTTTACGGTGTTGAAAGCACACAAATGGGTGGAAATAGTCCCTCTCTTTTGAATTTCAATTGCTCAGCCTACCCCACTTTTTTTGAAATCTCCAAAATACCATTGCTCACCTTATCACCCTCACCTTCACCCCAACAGCCTTCAGTCCTCTCTATTTCTCAGTTTCGACCATTGTAGAGCACTTATACTAGGCCAAGAGCGCCGCCAGAGTGTTTTTTTCGTCCAATAAGATCGAATCCAATCTCGTCGTGGCCTAAAAGTGAGGAAGTGTCTCACCTGTAGGTTTTGAATGCACAGGGCTGAGACCTCTTTGAAGGTTTCGGTTGACTCCTTCCTACTGAAAACTTTGGAGAGGTCTTGGTTGCCTCCCACAAAGACTGTGACATGGCCTCGGTCTCGTTGCGAGATGGAGGGAGCCGGACAAGACCTTTAAAGATGTCTCAGTGGGAATTAGCTGAGACCTCTTCAGTGGTCTCGGTGGAAGTTAGTCAAAACCCCTAAAGAGGTCGTAGCCCTATGTGTCCAAAATACGCATACGACAAGAATGAATAAAAATTTTAGAACTCCAAAAAAATACTTGAAAAAGATCAATAAAATAGTGGATTTTGCTCGAAATCGCTTGATATTCTAGATTTCATCAAAAAAATTGTTCCTAAAATGCAAGATTCAAGCTCCAAATTGAAGCCCTAAACCCAACAACAACACAAAATAAAACCGACTTAAAAAAATCTAAAAGAAATTCAGAAATAAACACGAAAAGAGATAGGTTCGCACACACGGCGTCAAATAATGTGGTTTCACTCAAATTTTGTCGAATTTTGGCTGGAGGCGAGAGATGATCAAAAAAAAGGATAGTTAGTTGAGTGACTGGGGTATGGGTGAAGAGGTAAACGAGAACAAAAGCCCTTTTATATTGAGGGGCCATAATGTCATTTAGCGCATAGGCAAAAACGAAATTTTGAATCGAGATTTGTTGAGCAAATTTTGGGATCCGTTTAACCGCTTCCTTTTTTTTAAAAAAAAGTTTGACCATATTAAGATTTGTTTGGTTCTCAGTTTTGCTAACTTACGAGTAAGTTTTTTGACATAAAAGTTAAATCACGGTAGAGTTCATATTTTCATGTTTGGTTCAATCTTTAAGTTACTAGAAAGTTGCAAATATAAAAATAATAAAATTTGAGAATTGACACGGATACCCATCAAACAAAAACTATATAATAGAGATGTGGTTTTTTTTTTATCAAGGAGGGGTAATTTTATCAATTTGTCCTTAGGGAGATAACTCCTCTACGGCGACGGAGTTATCTCCACTTTAAGAGTGTAAATTGAGAGATAACTTATAGAAAAGTTGGATTTATAAAACTAATCAAATAAAATTAGTTTCCCTCCTACAAATTATGTCACTCCCATCCTTGTTTGCCACTCATACTTTTTTCGCCTTAATATGTGAGATATATAAATATTATTTTTTTGAGCTATGAAACAATATCATTAATTTATAGAATATGTTAACCAGACAAGCTGCATGTGCGCCTTCATCAAGATTCGTGCAAGTTTTCGAGTTTAAAGTTAACCAGACAAGCTGCATGTGCGCCTTCATCAGGATTCGTGCAAGTTTTCGAGTTTAAAGTTTAATTAATCCTGTGAAACACGTGATGATGACTTATTATTAAATAAATGAAAATAAAAAATATTATCCCTGTACTCATAATAGATTACGGCAGCTGCTATTCGAAATCAACTTTTTGCTGCCTTTACCCTATTACTTTATTATTTTATTGTACTCCAATTTTAAATATTTTTTACTACTTTTACTCCATTCTTTTATAAGTTATTTCAAAATTACCCTCATCTTCAACACACCTACCCAACTCACGTATCTCATTACTAAACTTGTCGCCACCCTCACTGCTTCATTTTTCTTGCTTTATCGAACACTTGTTTGAGGTCGTCGGTGCATTTAGAGTGTTCTAGTGACTCGAAACCCGCCGAATCTACGCAAGGGACCACCGCAATTATCTTCATTTTCGTTTAGTCTTTTGAATAACTTTTTTTTCCTAAAACTTTATAGGTTTTGTTCCCCATGAGAATCCCAGTATATTGGTGACTTTTTTTATGAACTTTTTGGGTTTCCTTGATTTTCAGTTGGAGGTGTCGAAATATATGGCCACACAGGGTCGAGTCCTTTTAAAGGATCCCGGCTAAGTTTAATAGAGAGGGCTGAGAAGGTATCAACCACACTCAACCAACGTACTTTTATTGGTATCAGTTCATCAAAAGGAGACTTATGAATGTCTATCGGTCATGTGCAGCCGCTACGTTAACAAATATTGTGGTTTCATTCCTTCGATACTCTAGTATAGAATAATTAGATTGTTATCGCACACAACAATTTAGTGGGGTATGACTAGCATATCGACGCATAGAGTGCAAATTTATGAGTGTATATCGGAGATTTTTAACCGAAACACTTGAGTGGTGTCTATTAGAGTGAGGTACAAAGAGCAATTCGATGGGGTACGAGCAACATTTCGACGCAACATGACCGATACTTACAAGTGTTTCTCAGTCACACAAAGCTTACATGAAACTATGGGCCTTGTCCAACATACACCCCTATATACTATATATTGTCGAACACATCGAACCAGAACGCAAATTGTACATCTCGGTCTTGTGTGTCTGCACAGTCATGAAAAACAACGAAAATTATCTTGTACAGCTCGGATTTACTTCGTTTTGGTGATTCCTTCAACATTTTTCTCCTTACAATGCGTCAATTAATGCCAAACTCAAAACCTAAAAAAATACAAAATAAAAATGCAATAACCCTAGAAAAGTCAAATAACCACCAAATGACTCAAAAAAAAACCAAATGAAAGGGAATCGACTAGAGAACGAATTTATCGAGTTTATTTTGTGTGGTTTCGCACTTATTTGGTCAGTCGGAAGTCGAGTGTGGGGGCTGAGTTCGTAGTTTTTCCGTGGAGTGCTCTTAGTTCAAAAAAAATGAGTCTGACTAAGTGCACCCCGGCTTGTAGGAAGTGCACCCCATTTTGCGTGGCACCCCAAATTCAAATTTCAATTACTAAGTGCACCCCACATTTTTACCAAAATACACTTTTATCCGAATCGAAACACCCAACTCCGAAACCTTGGTCGAGACATCTATTTTAGGTCTGGCGACATGTAGCCGAGACTTATCAACTAGGCTCGGTGTTGTCCAACAAAACCTCTTTAGTGATATTTAGTTGACAACTGCCGACCTAAAAGTTTGGTGGGTTCTGACCGACTCTCCAATTAAAGGTTCGGCAAGCTGTGATCAAGACTCCAACTAGAGGTTCAGTGGGCTCTGACCGACTCTCCAATAAGAGATTCGGACCTCGAAGCCGAACCCCTTGATGATGCCTACAAATCACAAAGAAGAGAATGTGTGGGTTCCACTGAGTAATTGTAGTGGGGTGTACTAATCATAGTGAAGGCATAAGGGTCATTTTGTAGTATGATTTTTTTTTAAGTTTGACTTTTTTGGGTGCACTTCCTAAAAGCTGGGGTACACTTAGCCGGACTCAAAAAAATTTGTGAGAGTAGTGGGGTATGGGGGGAGTAAAGCATCTTTATATATGGGGCATCAAAGACATTTTACAAGGGAGTTAAAAAATATTCAAAATTGAGGTACAAAGAGCAAGCAGTGAGATCCGAATAGCCACAGTAATTTATGTCTAAAATATCCGTTTTTCATCTACTACCCATTTTAAAATACATTAACCATGTTCCCAAAAAAGAAAAGAATACATGAACTCTCAATGTCTCATACACTTATTAAGCTTTTTTCTAAAAAAGTTTTGTGACTATATGATTGACCATATGAAATTATTTGGGGGACCCCTAGCTAGCTAATTGAAAGATTTACAAATTTGGTAAGTAGCGAAGATTTTGATAAGATTTTAAATTGGGATATCTAGATAAAGATTGGGTTCATGCAGGTTGAGCCAATGAGCCTTGAGATGAGTGTAAAAATGTCGAGCGGTATTAGGTTTGGTACATTTTTAAAGCAAAATGTTACTCACCTGATGTCTCATATATAATTTTTTTTCATCGGTGGATATGAACGTGAGCTTGACTAGTCCCATGTACATTTGATGCTTAGCGGTTGGACGAAGCCCCCAATGGTCTCAAAAATCTTGACAACGGATAATCAAATTTGGAGTTGTATGCCTAACCCACTCAATCGTAACTAGTACTTACAGTTGGGCCTCATATATATAAAATTGGCACAATCCAATTTGTTGCATATCTGCTCTCAATATTCTTAACCATTATCATACTATCTTAAACTCCCAGGGGTACCAGCCGTCTAATCCCTCTCCTTCCACTATTCCTCCGTCTCCACCTTATTCTATCACCAGGTTAGACCTGATCATGGGCTCGAATGTCCGCCCGACCTGCCCAAGCTTGTGAACAAATAATCGAGCTTAAATAGATATTTTTAAGAAAAGCTCGATTAGGTCCCGAGCCCACTTATACCCGCTTTAAAGTGGACTGAACTTTGACCACCTTAAAAAGCTCAAGCTCGGCTCGGGCATGACCCAAAAAACAAGTTAGTAAGTAATGTATTATAAAATAATTAGTGTTGGAGGTGGTATTTGATCCTAAAACGCAATTCTCACATTAGTTGATTCTTAACATTTGAGGTACTTCTCCTTTTTGCACAGAAATTGAATATACAATATATACATAGAAACACACATGGTATCGAAAAAGTTTATAAAGATTTTATTAAAAAATAAATAATTTTTTTATATTTTTAATATTAAAATATTTATATATAATCCTGATGGGTCAGACTTGAGCTTTGTATCTTTTACATGGTCGGGCTTACATCTTCAAATAGGCCCGCGTATATGCCCCAGTTCAGTTGGGACCAGCTCGAGCCCAAGCCAATCTCAGCAAGTCTACACCTGGTCTTTCACTACTCCACCACCTAGATCTTCTAGGGGTACTCCGTCGCTGCTGCCGGTGCGTGGGTCGTCGTCGAGTTTGTCGTCGCAGGTGCCGGCGCCGGCGCCATTCTCCGTTTCCTCTTCTTTGATAATATCAAAAGGAGTGGTGGTGCGGATTGCGATTGGAGACGTGGTGGGTGCTGGTGGTGTTGAACCTGTTATCTATCATAGAAAGAAGAGAAGAATAGATGATATGTTGGAGTTGTCCCATGGTGGCTGATGTTCAAAACACCCCCAACGCCCTCATTCCTAAGTGGGCCTCAGGCACGTGTTTGCAGTTTGTCCAACTCTCGAAAGTCGACACTGAGATATTTTATTTTTGTTTAGTGTTTTATATTATGTATTATATACTCGAATGTGAATTTCAATTGTCCGAACGTATTAGTGTACGTTAATTATCGCATTGATTTTTACGGGCAAAATTAGCTTAGAAAAACGTGTTGTTACGGGTACCGAATGAGCGAAATATAGTGTATACGAGGTCAGGAAAAATAATTTATAAGAACAACTGACATGGTCACAAAAAAATATTGTTATGGAAATCATGGTCGAGTGAAATAAATCGAAAAAAAAATTCAACACTGGCAATACGGGTTGCGTATAGGCGGGCGAAACGCCCGATAACTGAATGTTATAAAGTCAAAATGGATAAGCTCAAAGAGGTTAGTGCTCTATTGGTGTCAATTAAGTGGTTGAATGGACTCCACGTACACCACAAGATGAGCCTAGGGATGGGTACATTGAGACTATATGACAAAAATAGTATAAAATGGTCAAATTTGGTCAAATGACCACATTTCTCACACTCACACTCGCAAATCTAAAAATTTGGGGAAGATTTGGAGAGGGTTTTGGTGATCTTTCATGGTGATTGAAGACAAATGATCGAACAACAACGACGTTTGAGGTGAGATCTCATTTAGTATATCAATTCTTGTCGTTTTGAACTAGATTTTTTGGGTTTTTCATCAAAAAATGTGAGCAACACCTTGTCTCACTGGTTTCATGGGTTTTATGGGTGTTTTTTATAGTGTTGTGATCAATTATAGCACTTACGTTGTTGGTTTGAGGTGGTTGCGGAGAAAGTGATGATTTTGGTATTAATTGATGACTTTTTGGTTTTAATTGTGGAGAATGGTTATTGTGGACTTATATGGATGTTTGGAGATGGTTTATGATGTTATTGGAAGTCCATATGAGAAGCAAAAAAGTGAGCTCGGAAAGCGACAAGTAAGCCAAGGAACAAGTCCTCACGGTGCCAGGGCAGAGGTCTGTCCTGGAATGAAGTCGTGATAGGCATCGTGAGGGGATGTTCCCCTCGGTGCCACCCACGACGTCAAGCCTTGTTTTGGACATCGTTTTTTTAAAAAAATCAGAAAACTTCGGGACTTTTTACTCAGGTATAAACATCGATCCGAATATGAATAAATACTTGAAAAAGATCCTAAAGAAGTATAAAAGGGGTGACGGAATTAGATTGAGACATTTTGAAATGTAAATGGGGAATCTAAAATGAGACAATAAAACAATTTAATACGACTCTAACAAAACCATAATTGATCCGAATACATGTCAAGTAATTAGCGAATTACTGACGAACGATTGGGGATCGACTTTGAGGAACGTGTGGAGCTACAAAAGAACAATTTAGCGGGATTTGAGGTGAGTAAAACCAGCGATAGCATCAACATGATTTCTTTTCCATACTTTAGTAATAAATTCTTGAGATGTGTGGCAAACTTGTACTTTATTCTTGTTCGAGTGATCTAGGGTCTAAGTAGTCCACGAAGAAAGAGAGAAGCCTCACGGGTTAACATCCAGCATTGGTTGTCGCTTCTCGCTGAGCCTATTGAAGGATTTAGCATTCGGAAGTGATTGTAACTATTCTTCGGTAGTGTAAAAGAGATTTAGCAGTCAGTATTAGTTATGGCTATTCCTAGTACATTATGTCAGGAAGTGGAGGTGACCTTCGGGCCCATTGTGTCGATTTCAAGTTGTGTTGGTCTTATGTGTGACAACCCCAGTTCCACAATCCTAAACTGGGCCCTGCTCTGACTAGACTTACCTGGAGCCCTGAGCCAATCTCGCTGAGTCACGTAAGCCTAGTAAGTCTTTCCTTACCATTTACCATTTATTAAGCAATTTAAAAGTTGAGTTTAATCAATTAGTGAGTTATCATTGTTATAGCGGAAGCAATTGAATCTCAAACTAATCGAAATAGCCTCAAAGCATACAAATTAAGACAACCTAGAGAGTGTGAAACCCCCACATATATATATCATTATCAATGAATAGTCAGAGGAGAATCACATCCAGATATACATGCTCAAGATCTCTCAAAAACCATATAAAACCAATTGTTTAAAACACACACACACACATATATATAAAGTAATACAAAAATGAATCACCTATGTCTGACAAGTGGAAAGAACTTATCTGTATCCTCAAATGATATCCCCTAGCTGTAAAGCCTTCTCCTTGCTAGACTGTAGATCTACACTCCGTCAAACACAAGAATGACGAGCCCAGGTAAGTAACGTCAAGCAGGACATAAATACAACATTTCGAAATAAATAAATCATCAGTCCATATTCATGCCGATCGAAGAAAAGACAGGGAATGCATGAATAAATAAGACTATAAATAAATCAACTGAGCAATCGAAAATAAGTGTCCCGGAAACAATAAAGAGGCGCAAGTAGTCCTGACTAAACGGTCATTGAGATCCCTGAAATTTTTTGAAATTTTTATCAATTTGCTCACTGTGAACACTGTCACATCGCAGGTGACGTCGTGGAGGTCAAACCCCTACGGTGTCACATAAAGTATGGCATTATGAGCTCACTGCCTTAGACGCCACAAGTGGCGCTGTGGGCATAAATACCCCACGGCGCCCCTCGCGGCGTGAGTTCCTGCACGCACATCTGGGGTTTTCCAAAACCTCGGCTCGTGTCGCCGTATTCCGAGCCTATTCCAAACTCTTAGGGATGTCCGTTACAATGCTAAACCACATTCGCTTCGCGTCAAAACTTCGAAAAAACTCCCGATTTCGAAAATCACACAAAAGTCCCCAAAAATTCACTAAAATTCCTAAAACTCCACAAATCATCAAAATCACCAATGAAAACACCAAATCTAAGTTCATTGACATCAAATACATCAAAATAACTCATCAAAAATGAAATTCCAAAATAGTCGTCTGAAACCATCACAATGAAAACGCTCAAAACTACTACCAAAATGTAGATATACACGTGGAGAGTCAGGATCTCACCTTAGAATTCAAATTTGGTCGATCCCTTGGTGTCAATCTCCGTCGAAAATCTGAAAACCCCAACGCACATTCGTTTCTTTCGTTTGGATGAGAAAGAGAAAAAATGTAAGGAGAGAGAAAAGTTGGTGGTGGAGGTTTTTATACTCCCTTCTCATCCACACTCATGCACGAATCTCAAGGCACATCTTATGATCCTTATTCAATTCATCCAACAACCTTAACACAACATGGTGACTTCAATGGGTGACTTTCACTCACAACTTAACCATTTCCCGCATAATACTCGTGTTCCTGAACCCGTTCCATACCACGACTCGTTCGTCGCATATTTCTGGACGTATCAACGTATCAAACACGGTATACAACTTTTATTTATTATTTATTTTGCATTTAGTCAGTGTTTTTAATTCATTTAATCCCCCGGACTGCTTATTACCTGACAACTGTTTGTCCAAAACCCATTATTCACGTTTTTCTCTAACTGAACCTGTTTCCCAATAACAATGCTCACACTCAAACATCCTCACACGTTTGAAACATTGGAATTTACATGCGGGTAATAAAATATAATACAAAATGCCGAACAAAAATAACATACCTTGGCGTCGACGACCGAGAATTGGATCAATGTATCACGGCAAAGGTCCACGTACGATTATCATATTCGCAGTTTGAACGAGATTACATATTCGCCTATCTGTTTGTTTCCTTGTCACTTAATCATCATTGTCTATTTCTTTTTTCTTTTAATACCCGAATGATTTAGAAACTCTTATTTATTGTTATTCAAAATTTCTGTTAAGATCCCTATTGTTGTTGTTTTTTATTGTTACTTTACTGTACTCACTGTCATTTTTATGACGGTGGGTGCAGATCTGCAGACAAGCAGGGGTAAGGCACCCGTACTTGGTGATATCCTCTAAGCCACCCTTAGAGCCGGATTCATCGCCCTTACGTTGTAGGACCTTTTGTTTCTTTTGTTGTATATATGACTATGTACCCATATGTTTTTGTACTTTTGGGTACTTGGAAAGTTGAGATACCTTGGTTGATACATGTATATGTTGATATATTTCCTTTTCACCACTTATATAAATGAGAGTTCTTACAGGATTTTTCCACATATAGGATTGTCTCACTTATAACATGATAGATTACGTTGCTTAAATTGTATAAATTATTTTCGTTGCGTAAATTAACGTCAAGCTTAAATTAACTAACTTAATGACGTACTAAGCAACTAAATGGTAATTAAATGGAATTAAGAGGTTGACTTAGTGTACGTTGACTTGGGGGAAGGTGGCCAAGGGTCCATGTAAGCTTAGGTTGGGCGGGTCCCAGTTTGTAGGGGCTAAGGCCGTTACACGGATGGATGGCGGTCTACTTGCACAAATTTCCTGCTTAGAGGAAGTTATCGCCATCAACTCCCATTCACCTTGGCGTGAATCCTGAGATGCCTCATGGCGCGAGTCCAACGGCTTTAACAACATCAGCAGGTCCAACTTCTGCTTCGAAGATGCTTACAGGTGCGGCGTCGGTGGCTCCATCAACTGGAGGTACTCCGTCAGCAAAGGCGAAGGCAGGATTTCAAGCTCCCCTAGGCTAGACTAAGGGTAATCTAGGGATTACGTTCACTACAAAAAAAAAATTATCTCTTATAACACTAAATCATGTTGTTTACAATATGTTGTTAAAACTTATTAAATTTTAAATTAATGTATAACTTAATATTGCTTTTGACAAAAGGATAATGATTAATGATTGAATAAATATTATAAAACAAAATTTTTTGTTAAATTTATAAATCATTACACATTACACATTAATCATTACAAATTGAATTTTAATTATAGATAATCTTGTTGCATATTGATTACATATTAAATAAGTCTTAACAACGTATAGAGTATAACAATATTTTTAGATATTGCAAAAATCTTTTTCATGTAGTGTTTGAGGGGTCGACTAGACTAGGTATTTTCTGTTTTTTTTTATTATATATAAAGGGGTCACAATAATGTGTCTTGGGCTACAGCCAAGGTCGACCTTGTATGTGGCTTAGCCCCTGTTGGTATCGTCGTAGCCTTAGCTGGACTTATCTTAGGCATCACTTCTCCGGTGAAGAGGAAGAGCACATTATTGCTGAAGATGTATGTGCACTATTTTTGGTGCTGGTGATATCTATCAGAGCAGTTATCAAATGGATGGTGGTCTACATGCACAGTTCTCAAGCGAAGTCCTCGGCGTTGACTCCGGATCACCTTGGCGCGAAAGTTTCGACTTCTGCTCTAAACTCGCAAATGGAGAGCCGTCGTCCGACGAGTCTAACAACATCACCAGATCCGACTTTCATTTATAATTTCATTATGTAGTTTTAGTAGTGTTTGTATAGATCTGTTCCACATGTTTGTCAAGAATAATTTCTGATTGTCACACTATTTCAATTTTTTATAGTCGTATGCACAGCTAAATGGATGACGGTTCTTTCGAACGAATAGGATTAGCAAATCAATGTTTTTATTAGAGCAATTGATTTTATGTATAGTCTTGTATCAAATCATGTCTAGTCTTGTATCAAACCATTGATGATTAATGAAATTTCTATCTTGCTTTAAAAACTTTTAAGCTTTAATAAAAAAAAAAACAAACAACTTTTAAGCTTTCAACTACACAATCAGTTACCAAATTATAATTTCAATCCATTTTTTTTATTTTTTAAAAGGAAAATGATTGGGGTTACCCACTTTCGACATCGAGTTTGGACACCTATCCACCAAGTGTTGTGCGACACATCTCGAGATGCATGCGCGCGTGGGGCTCTCATCTTAAAGTGTATTGCACGACATCGAGTGAGTAGGTGCTTAAACTCGATGTCTAAAGTGAGTACGTGTAGCAACTTTTTTTTGGTCTACATCACCCATTATACTTAACTGACTAATTTGAATTCGAGATAGGTCAGCCCTTTAAGGGGTAAAGCTCTCTCAACAGTGGTTTTAGCGTTCGTAGAGTCTGGCAGCTTCCTTTTTAGAAAAACAAAATTTGAGGGACAGGAAAATGAGTTTAGGGTCATACATACGAGGCTGCAAATTTTTTTTGTAGTCCGGATTACAGATCCTACGTTAGTAAGTTGCAATGTGCAGGCCGTGCTCCGCCGGTTCCCAGCCCGGCCAATTGGAAAACATATTTTGGTGCATGACATATGGTAGACAACTCATATCAAATAAGACATTTGCTACACAACAGTTAATTAGTTGTGGCAAATTCACTATGTTTCACATATTTATTTAAGAACCAAGCGCAATAGAAAACTAATTTATAATTGAAAATTTATCTTGTTGTCTTCCTTGCCCCCAAGGGTGAACTTGTTTCTGGGTTTCTACTCTATGAAAACAATATCATTTCTCGTGCTATTATTTCTACTTCTAAAACTCTCACTAAGACAGATGTGATGGGTTTAATTCGTGGCAATTGACCATTTTCTTTCGATATTTGGTTTAGTAGTTAGGGCATCATCCTAGCCCTTATGGGATTAGTCAGGCTTTAATCGGGAGGGGCCGAGGTGGTTCGAACACCCACGATATATATATATACTAGTTTCATGATCGTGCTACGCACGACTATGCCCGCTCGCTTCGCTCGCAGGAATTTAATTAAAGAAATAAATAATGTTAATTACTTATAAAACTATCAAAAAAGAAAAAAATTACCATAATGCACACCCCCATCCAATTGTGTTTTGAATCTCGAGATGCATAAATGTGTTACTTTAGCATAGTCCTTTAACAAAAAGCTAATAAAGTAAACACTCGCACGCAAAGCAGGACGTCGAAACGAGTGAAAATAGAGAGTGCATAAATAGTTCGAACAACAATTAGTTGCAGTTATGCTTGAGAAATTGTAATTCTAGAATGTTGAGCTCTATCATTCATTGATTAATGAAAGAACAATACCATTCCATTGCAATCATTTATGTTAATCGAGAACCTGTTGTGCCACCACTGCATCTTGTGGGTCATTAGGTTCGGGTGTAGAGAGGAGAGCTTGTAAATATAGCATTGTTGTCTTCACCGTGAGGACAGGGCTCCACTGATCCTTTAAGATGTCTAAGCAGATTGCTCCATTTTGACTACTGATGTTAGGATGCCTTCCATCACAAGAAGCATGGAACTCAAGAATTGTAAGAACATAATTTAAAAGTCAAGCCCAACAATCAATAATATAGTGAATTTTACTCCGAATTTAAAAATAACGGTAACACCGTTCCTTGTCCCAAATGCATGTAGAATAACAATAAAAATGACCTTATTTCTTTATGGGCTTATGGCACACCACAAACCGTCAACATAAGTCCAAACCTCCAAGGAAAACAGCAGAAAGTGAGGTCTAAACAAATTATAGTGTTGGCATACTTGAGCAGGAAACACAACGCAGATAATAGAGTAATATTGATTATAAGGATACATCCACAGATGTTTGACCTTGAAAAGGGAATCTCAAGAATCAACTCATAACACAATGTTCATTGTTAATGTATCGTTTGCAACAAAACATCTTTTTTTTAAAAAAAAAAAGAAAAACGTCTTAATTTACCTTGTTTTCATGTTTAGTGAGATTTGGCTCTTTTGTTTTTTTTTTTGCAAGAAATTAAATTAAATCACGTCCAAGTATTAGGGTCAAAGAAGCAATGGGTTTAGGTTGGGAATACAATTGAATAGAAAGATCCGTAGTTCTAAGTTCTAAGTCCTATGTAGGTAGGTTATAGTTGTTGCGAGATTCTTTATTGAATTTTCATTGAAAACTACAATAGTGATGAATAGGATGAGTTTACTTCTATTTGCAAGAATTCTGTGTACTGCTTATTCCTTTTTCAGTCGATTAGCAGATCACACAAATGTAGCCTAACCTATTTTCATCAGACATTCCTCAAAATTCGAATTCCTGCTTGGAGAAGCATTTGATGGATGGATAGAACATTTTATCAAATAATCATATGTTTGGTTTAAGCTCATGCATCAAAGAGATTGACATTAAAGGAAAAAAAAAGCATTAAGTTCTAAAAGTGGAAAGATTAGCATATAAGAATCAAAATGGCTTTGGCCAAAAAATTCTGAAAAACATTATTTGAGCATTGCTCAGGGACAACTGCCTCTACAAAATCAATAATTTATTTCCATGCCCTTATTGGGTGGCTATGCTTTAATGGATCTCAATTTATTGTGGGAAACTTATTGTGTTGATGTTCCTAGCCATTGAAGAATCTCCCCTGGTACTCTCAGATAACTCGGAAGCAAATTTGTTTTTGCTTCCTCCCATATCAAGTAGTACATGCTGAAAAAATCGATGTAACAAAATTCAAGAAGATGAATGATTAGTTGACGTCGTAAACCCATTTCTCTGCATTGCTGGTGTAACTGACCAACTCCTCTGGTTTAAACCACATATTTATTTCATCCTTGGCCGTCTCAAGACCATCACTGCCATGTATCATATTCCTGCATGTAAAAGCCATGTCAGTGCAAAGGGCACTTGAATAAACTAAAACAAATAGGATAAGATACTTCAAGAGCAAAGGGGATCTGGTGAATCATTTGACTGATAACTTGACTATTTGGAGTTGCTTGAACTAAGAGTTGGGAGAGACTAATAAAATTTTCATATCAGCAACTACTGGAAGCACTTGGGAGGGTTTTCATCAAGCATTTAAGCCAACTTGAGTCTCGTTCTCTTCAAGTACCTATGAAACTGCATGCATCTTCTCCGTTCTCAACTCGTCCTCTTTGCAGGATCCCCCCTCTGGGCTCTTCTTGTCCTCTACCTCTTCGCGATTGACCTCATTCATCATCCCTACTCACCACAAAACCAGTTCCCCAAAATTGTATTAAAAAAATAATCAACTCTAATCACCAAAACACACACACACTCAAATAAAAACACACAATTGCACAACAAAGGCCTAACCCCAACTTCGGAAAAAAAAAAAAAAAAAAAACAAAAAAAAAAAAAAAAAAAAAAAAAAAAAAAAAAAAAAAACAAAACTTCAGTTTCAAAACAATCCTTTAGGTTGTTCTCATTGCATTACCTGAGTATTCTCCGAAAATGAAAAATAAGCAAAGGAACCAGAATGTCAGGAAGCAAGAGTTTTGGGCTAAATAGTGTTTTGTTTCCATTGCAGTCATCACGATGTTCAACTCCTACGAAAATTACTTCCAAATGAGATAAAGATCTTTTTTTTTCTTCCGAAAAAATATCTATTAGGTTATAATCAAGTTCTTTAAATTTTTCCCTTTCCTCAAAGCATTTCCTTTTAACCCTCCTCCACACTTTGTGGAATTACTTTTTCATGTATAGAAGTTAACTTTC
The DNA here is from genome assembly GCA_039657345.1 of Stephania japonica. NCBI lineage: Eukaryota > Viridiplantae > Streptophyta > Magnoliopsida > Ranunculales > Menispermaceae > Stephania > Stephania japonica. The sequence continues at coordinate 13,575,331 of CM077563.1, read as the reverse complement.
ACTATTTCCTTTCTATTTTTTAGAAAGTTTCACTCACGTATAAAACAATTGAAGAGCAATAGTTCTTTTATTGGTGACATGTTTATAGGAAGCATAGCTTTATAGAATTATGTAATGTCTTGACCTTCTTAGCTTTGGAGTTTTTGACAACAGAGAAATCACTGAAACCAGTTTCCATTTTGCAGAGACATTTGAAATCATGCTAGGCCTACTAAGCGTACTTTATTCAATCAAACTACGAAAGTATTACAGAAGAAAATACAGTACCTCAAATATGTCATCAGGAGTAAGAAATCCACGACCTCTGCAAACATAACAACAAGTGAGTGCAATGAAACTCAACATACCTCATAGACCAACACATACAAATTGTCTCAGACTTTTCAAGAGTATAAAAAAAATTGTCATCTTAAGTTAATAAGGAAATAAATATGAAGGTGATCAAGGGCACAAAGATGTAACATTTATGTAATAACGAGCCAAAAAAAGGTAGTTTACACAAAAGTGACAAAACCACTCCAATAGATTTTCTCGTTCAAAAGCTAGGTACGTGTACATCAAATCAACATAGCCTTCATAAACCGTCTTTCGTGCTCATGAAACAAATTGACAGTAACTTGACTGTATTTGAGATTTAAATATCGTCTTTTACTCCAACAACTTGGTAATTGGTTAGCACCCTTGTGGAATTAGGCTGGCTCTTTGAAATTAATAGCAACCTGTTAAAAAAATATTTTTTTAAATACGGGCTATGCAGTTAGATTCTTCGACTGCTTAAATTTTCAAAGGTGACTTAAAGAAAGGTCATATTATACAAACAAACTTAATCGGCGTGAATACTTTGAGGAAGGAAATCCATCAAAGAGCTCTAAAGAAGCTAGTTTTGATGTTCATAAACCAAATTAACAATTATGATGATAATCATTGGGAATAAATTAGATGCATCATCATGCTTCTTCCTACAAACATATAAAAATAAACAAAATAAACTCTTAGGCATTTAAAGTTACAAGCAGATTAGAAGTATAATTCAAAATAATTCAGAAGATAAGAAGCAGTAATTAGTACCTTTCGAAATCTGAAAAGGCATGTCTAGGCATTTGAAAGGATATTAAGTAATTTGAAATAACTAGAGATATAGATCATGTGAGTAGAAAGATTCTTAGCATGTTGTTCACATAAAAATGCATTATACATCACTGCAGTTCAGACAAGGATGTAAATTGAACCAATATATACAAAATACATATCATAGAATATGTAAGTTGCAGTCAGTGTTTATTATAGATTTCTCAAAGGTTTAAACATTTCATAACATTAAAAACTTAGACTCCTCTACCACAAATTAAGAATTAGACTCTCCCACTTGGAGAGTTCTTAAGCGGGCGCCCTTCCCAAGTGCAATGGAGGTCACCCATTAAACCAACCCCAACAATCCTCCCTAGAAATCTAAATGGAATTTGGTGCAAGTTTACTAACATTGCCAAGAATACTTTTACAAATACAAAAATCATAAACAAAATAGGTGGGCATACCTCTTTTGAGAAAACTGACAAGCCTAGAAGCCGTGAATCCCGCACTGCTCGGTATAAATCAGTTAGGATTATGGGCTTCTACAAATACAAAAATCATCAAAACGCCATTAAATCCAGTCAAACCACATACTACCAACCATAAGTGTATAAAAATAGAGAGAGAATGTTAGAACATATTTGGTTAGGGAAGTAGATATATAAAGAGAGTAATGGTGGGAAACAGATACATGAAAATAGAGTTTGTAAGGGCATACCAGCAGAAGACGTTCTGTGCGATGCTCGACCAGATGCCTCTGGTGAGATGGTGGGATCAGTGCCACTTGGAGTTCTAGTTGAACTCGGAAAACTCAAATTATGTATCACGATTAGCTGGAGCTCGACTTGGGTGATAAGGGGATAAGAGTTAGTATATCACATTATATTTATTTATGAAAAATAATTATTACAAAGATATTTTTATTTAATTAAAGTTTAAATAACTTACTTGATCAAAAAGTATTTTGTTTGTCTTTTTTAGTCTGAATCTTCCAAATAATCGCCACTTATCTTCCGCTTCTTGATTTCTTTATCCACAACGTCTTCTTGATTTGTTTGAGGGTTTGAATCTTCATGCGAGCTTCCCAGGTGAGATAACCATGTTGTGGCATTGCTCTATGAAGTCATTGCTTCGAATTTCTGTTATAGACATATTCATAAACAAGCATCCTGAATGTATAGAGGGGAACAACAAACCAATCAATCAACCGATTAAGGAAATTTCATTGTAATACAAGTGACGAATGAATTCATGTAATTTAAGCCTTTCATCCTATGCTAACTAACCATATGGGAAGATAAGAAGTAAATTTTGTTTATGTGCAGCCTCACACATTTTTATGAATGTTCCCTAATCAAGCAACAAATAGTTATAGAAAGTTTATCAAAGAAAATGGTCATATTAACATGTACCAGAAGATTAATAAATGTGTTATGCTCTATCAACAAATCACAAAAAAGTTATAGGTAGGTACACAAAGTGCAGAAAGGAAGTTGATACCTTGAACCAGAAAAAAGTGGACACTAAACAATTCAGCCATAATAAGTCCCATTGCCCACATATCTAAACATATAAAAGGATCTCCACATAAAAATGTGAAACATAAAAAAAATTAAAAAAAATTAAAAAGAGTAAAAAAATGTTTATAAAGAATAAAAATAGTTAATTGTTCCATTATAACTCCATACAGTCAACTCACCAACAAACAGAATTGTAAATGGATGATCGTAGCGCAGGACTTCGAGGGCTCGACACACGACAAACGAGCTTTAGTGACAACGAATCCGTGAATGCATAAATCAAAAAAATACACATGATGCTTTATCAGCAGCCAACTGACCAGCAAGTAGAAACGTATTTTGTGTATGGTGATTGAGAGGAAATTTCTCAAGCAAGGCCAAAATCAGCAATCTTTATCAAATCTTTTGTGACCAATAGATTCTCTGCATATGTAACAGTAACAAGACACAACTCCAAGTATGAAACAAACATCAATTAAAAACTGAAGAGAAGGAAGAAAATACACTGCCCTACAAATATATCCCATCTATATGTATCTAAAAATATATTGCATTCAAGCAGAGGAAACCACACGAACATGTAAAGCAACTTTTACAGAAATCAATATTGTAAAATCACATTATCACTTGTGTAAAGGTTCACCTAGTTACTTAATTCAGAAATTGTTAATAAAGATATATGGCTAGATTTTAAGCTGGATTTTGTGTGTTTATAAAGTTAACTTTACATGGAATCTCTTAGCCACACGAGGTCAAGATTCAAGACCATAGGAACTACAACGCAGTGCTGGTAATGCATGCATAATGAAATATGGGCAGTAAAGAGGTTGTCACAGTAAGATGTAAAACAGTTAGATTAATTGGTGCTTGGAGGTGCTAACCAGGTTTAAGGTCGCGATGAAAATATCCTTGCTGGTGAATATATGGTATGACATTTTGGCATTAACACTTTATTAGTTGAAATACTTGAAAGCACCAATTCCAAATTTCAGCCTCTGAGAACAATTTTCCTCTATCCTTCATGAGTTGGTACAAGTTGCAGTCTTGAAATGCATATGAGCACATAAAAATGTTTAATATAGGAAAGACATCAGCTAGCAACTTTATTAACATAGCCATTGTACAACTAACAAAGTGTTAATGCCAAAATATCGTACCATGTACTCAAACACAAAGTATAAAATATCATTCTCTCTGATGACTTCCTTGAGCTTCACAATGTTAGGATGGTTCATTTTCCGTAGTGAGTGCAAAAATGAATTTATGTTCAAAAAGGAATCATGCAGAGTTAAGACCAAAAGAAGGTCATAAAGATAATAGGATTACCTTCACTTCCCTAAGATTTATGCATGCTTCCCAAGAATAATATTTCCTTTTCATTTTTTTGACAACGATGTGCCAAGGAACCAACATGATTAAATGACAAGAATCGTCTAACCTCAAAAATATAACACGAATCACTTTATTTAAGATACACTAAAAGGAAAATCACAACGAACATGAAAAGATAAGCTAGCAAAAGAGCACATACAACTTCACCAGTTTGTTTATTTAATTATAATCTGCCAGACACTTTTGAAAGTTCCATCACCAACTTCCTTGATGATCTTGTACCCTGCAAGAGAATCAAATTTTGTTAGTTAGGACAACATAAGAGCATCCACCAACTCATTTGGGAATGAATAATGAACATACAACTACCTTTCCATTCTAGCTTGCTAAGACCGAAATTGTTGCTCCTTATTTTAGTGGTGGACATTATATGTTGAGATGATGCAATTATATGTTGATTTGTTGAATATGTTGAATCTGTTGATGATTACCTTATGATTATGTTCAGTAACTTTTCAAGTTAGCATGCTATATAGAATGAAATACTGAGTTGTGAAAGTTCCTTGGTACATATGAAATAAGCTTAAGAAGATAGAGTAAAAATTAATTATTACTTAGCTAGTCACAAGTGGTCTTCATCCTTCACGTAGTACTCATCCAAGTTCACTTACAAGCCAAAAAACAAGAGACTTAACCTTCCTCAACTTTGTGGCCTTAGGCTTTTGTTATGTAAACTCCACCATATATAGTCTAATCATACTATGAATTGGCTTGACTACGCAAATAGCGTAATTCAATATTACAACTAATAGGTCTCTTTATCAAACAAATAACAATAATTAAAAAAAAAAACTGACAATTAGAACCATATGATAGATCTCAATTCGGTACTCCAAAGGATGATTCCAAAGCTGAAACATAGAAGATGTTGCCATTAATGGACTGGCCAAGAGGGTTTATTCTCATTGCTCTATAGTGTTCATATCTCATTGCTCCAAAATCACAAGTTTCCTACATTTCATCACGAATGTGCTACTACTACCTCCAACCCTAAAAAACATTCACAGGTTACGACATAATTGACTAACAAGGGTTGTATAAAAATATTTCTTTAAAATCTTAATGAATAGTCCAATTTGATTATTATGCAGAACACGTTTATTAATTATCATCAGCATTATGCGGAACACATTTATCTATTATCATCGAAGATCGAAAGATAGACATCGCATCGAAATTCTTTCATCATATTTATCTCATCAAAGATAGTGTCAACAAGGAGAAGGGTTTGCACGTCAGAGAACCCATAGGCATTTGACGGGTCGTGGGCCTCAATGTCGAGTATTAGGAAATTCTTGAGCAGGTGTAATAGAATTAACTAATAATAATCTATACATCACCAACAAAAGTAAATGAATCTAATCATTTTCTTTTGAATTTTTATTTGCCATCTCCCCACTTCTGTTGGTATTTGGCAATAATTCCGACAGATACCAAGCCATAAATCTCATTCCATAGAGGAAAAGAGAGGAAAAAAAAGAAAAGAAAAGCACGGGTATACAGACCTTGATTGTGCAATCTAACAGAGCAAGCGAAATAATATACTTGGCATCGGGACTCACAGCAACCACAAGCACATCGTCTTTCATTGTCAAAGGCCTTGTATTTGTCACAGTTAGGTGCTTTGATTCCTGCAAATATTAGACAAACATAATAGTCAGTGAACATTTAGAAAAACAAAAGCCTCTGAAGTCTGAATTTGAAACTGAATAAACAAGTCAAACTAAAAAATAGGTAGTTCCCACCAACCAACCAAAGAAATGCTAAAGCTGCACTTTTTCAAAAAAAGAAAGAAAGAAAAGAGCAAGAGTTACTGTAAATATAAACAAAACAATGATGATTAAGAACATAAGAAATTAATTTTTTGAAGAAAATAATAAAAATCAAGCCACATCGCTACAATTACAATCAGACATAAATTATCTAATCAGTCCATTAATGGACTGGCCAAGAGGGGTTTATTCTCTGGCCCTAGTCAAGAATCACAAACAACACCAAAATGCTCACTTTGTTGTTGAAAACCAAATCACCAAGATAGGAAAATATAGATGTTTCCTATTCTCTGCTTACAATTGCATATTAATTATAGTTGTTTAGCAACGGTGGCGGAGAAGAAATCAATAGAGAAAACTGAAACTCTAGGAGAAGAAACAAATATGTACGCAAACAACCCTTAAAATTCACTTCCACAACATATTCCAATAACCCATATTGGCATTTATTCAAACAAGTGATCTGCAGAGGATTTTTTTCCTATTTAGAGAAACTAATATGTACACTATCCCTAATATCAAAAACCAACTATGTACACCAAAAACTGAGAAAACGAAGTAATCCATTAAACCAGTCAATATCCAAAACTAAAATACCAATTACTCTACAAATCTGAAAAACAACAATCAAACAAGGAAAGAAAACCCTGTCTCGCCAAAAAACAGAGAAGCAATCTAAATCAGAGAGGAGTTGATAGACAGAGGTACGAAATCAAATAAGAGAATTTGATATATAGAAGACCTTGTGTGTGAGAGCCGAGATGTTCAATTTTGAATGCTGAAGGCTATGAGATGTTCAATGTTGAAGGAATTGATGTTTGATGAAGTAATTTTTTTGAAACGAAAGAAGAAGAAAAGGGTCAATGTTTGAGTTTGAGTTTGGAGAAGAAGCGTTATAAGGAGTTTGGAGAAGAAGCGTTATAAGGAGTTTGGAGAAGAAGCGTGAAGAAACGAAAGAACAGGTATAAGGAGTTTAGAGAAGAAGCGTGAAGAAAAGAAAGAACAGGGAGAGGGATGAGAGAGCGAAATCGGATTACATAAAGGGGCAAAATAGGGAGTTCAAGTAACGAAGGAAATGAAAAGTATTCTCACTTTTATTATATTGATAGATATATATATATATATATATAAACAAATATATAAATAAAACTGTTTCTTCTTTGTAATCTTCTATTCCAGTACAAAGCAGGAGTCCTACAAGCACACAAGTTAATTAGATTCGATATTCCCTAGCTTTATTATCAGGTTATCCCTCTAGAAGTCTAAAAATAATACGGAGTTATAGTTAGTATTTGTTTAATGTTGTAATCTAGGGACTACCTTTGAATAAAATTATCACCTTCTTAAAAATAAGAAAAAAAAATCATGTTAAACTCATATAATGATCCAACAGTTTCATAACTAATACTATTATGAAATGATCTAACACTCCACAGCACAGAACACAACTTACAAACCCTTTATTCTGCACTCATATATCAATACTAGCCCGGCTAAAGATCACAAACAATTCAAGACCGGCGCCGAGGACAGCAAGAAAATATTGAATTTGGGAAGTTTTGAGTGCCATTATTTGGAGCACCATTTATCTTCAGAATTGAAGTAACCATACTGTAAACCTCAACTTTCTTGAATGATGGGAACTTGCACCCTCTCTTGAACTCAGGCCTATGTCCTACAAATGTTGTCTTCATAGAGAAGTCAGCATTGTCGTAACCATGTTGCCCTCCACACACTGGCTTCCCTGTTCTCCTCTGCGCCATCGTGAACCCCTCTGCCGCTAGTCCTACTATCGGAGTCACCCTATCGTTACCCTTGTAGATGAACCGGTTGGGCAATTCTTCACTTAAGTAAATCTTCAAGTATTCAGCCATTTTCGACATTACCCGAGCTCAATCCTTCCTTCATCTTGGCTACAACATAGGCGGAAGACACACTCCCCGGAGGCCTAATTGTGAGTAGAGGAGTATGAGTCTGGACCCAGCTTTTGGGGATGGTGATCCAAGGCGCCAAGTCCTCGAGATAAACAACCTTGTCATCGCATATTCCGACCATGCCATGGTCCCCCAAAAGAATTATATGAACATCATTAAAGATCCCTTTTTTTCTAGTCCTTCAATCAACCTCCCAATGGTCCTATCAACATTGGCAACTGAATCAGTGATTCTAGGATCATCAGGTACATAAGAGTGGCCTTGCTCATCTGGGTCTTGCAAGTAGAGCATCATCAGTGATGGAACATCTTCCAAATCAAAGTAGCTCAAGAGAGTGTCCACCCTTTATTCAAACGAGGTGAGGTTGTTCGAAACAAACTTAGGACACAAGTTTGGAGGGCAAGTCCAGTTGCCCTTCTTCACCTCTGATCCAGGCCAGTAATAGGCAGCAGCCTTGAGCTCATGGTTGGTCACAGTGAGCCACAGAGGCTCCCCAACCACCACTTGGGATCAATCATCTTCGAAAACACTTCCTCGGACGCCGGACCGACGAAGTAGTTGTTGACTATGCCATGGGAGATAGGGTAGAGACCAGTAGCTAAGGAGTAGTGGTTAGGGAAGGTCAGGGTTGGGAAGACTGGAATCAACCCCCCTATCGGCTTCAGTTCCGGAGGCAATTAACGAATCTATGTTTGGTGTCACGGTCTTGAATTGGTACCCTAAACGGAATCTGTCGCTGGAGATCACGATCACCACTGGCTTTGTGAGCTTTTGGGAGTGGCGGGCGGAGAGGCCTTGCTTGAGAACTGATGATATAGAGGTGGATGCCACTGCAGCGCCTATGATAATGCCGGCGATGAGGAGGAGTGACATGGAGAGAATGATGGTAGTACCACTCATTTTATGCTTGCTAGGTAGGTGATTAACAAATGATTAAGTAGTGTTTTTGATGGGGAGATGAGATGTTAATTGGTTTGTGTGATCATCTGAAGTTGAAGTAGCCATTCAGGACTGCAACTTACGTACTAACACTGATTAGTGTACTAAAATTGAATTTTGTCACTGAAATTCAAGGAAGTTTATGGAGATCTTAAGCTAAAGAGGTGGAACCATTCAAGGAAGTGCATGGTGGTGTTGGGGGTGTTTTTAGCAATGTTTGGGAAAATGTGAGTGGTTGTGAAGGTTTGGGCTTGCTTTTATAGGCTAAAGAAGGGATGAAACAAAGGGAGATGTCTGGTAATAATAAGGCCATGAAAGTGAAATTTCTTTTGCTTTGTGAGTGTAGGACAATTTTGAAAATAAAGAAGAGAAGCTGTTACCATGTGTGGTATTTGCTTTAAAAATAATTGGTCTGTGAGACACTAAGACAAGTTTATAGATTTTAATGCAATGGATAGGTACAAGGAGAACAACAAAAAGATGGTTTGTGTTAATTTTGTTGATAGGAAGTAGCTTTTTATATTAGTAAAGAGAATTACAAATAGGGATGACACAAGGCCAAAAAATTGGACAACAAAATCACAAAAAAATGAATGCTACAAGCCTAAAATCAATCTATTAAATCAAAATTGGACGAGAAAAAAAATTTAATCTTATACATATATACAAACAATATTTATTAAAAGATTTATATAATTAGTTACTCTAGGCACAATTTAGATTAAAAAAACTTATTGTCAAAAAATAAATATAAGTATAAATATAAATAAAATAAAATAAAAGCTTTTTTTAGAAATGAGGTTGTACTCCGAATATTATATTAATAAATAAAACAAATATATACATTTCAAATTGAAGGAATGTGTAACTTAAGACTCAAACTTTCTAGCTAGGAAAGAAGACGTGATTAAAAAACAAGGCAAAAATGGCTTGGTTAGAAAGAAGAAAAGCCAGAATTGTTTGCAAATTTAACTAAAAAGATTAATTTATCCGTTAAGGAGTTAACTATCGAGAAATCTCTATTATGATAGAATAAATACAAACAAAATTGTATACTAAAAAAAATAAAAATTTATTTTTGAATTCCAAGTGATTTAATTAGCTCCCTGTGAAATAGCATATGTAGTTGCCACTGGTCATGACACTCAAGTATATAGATCAATGCACATAAATTTTAGAAGGGAAAATCCTTGAGAAAAAAATTAATAACGTTGATGAAAATGATAGAGGTTACTGGCTACCCTATCCTAATAATATCTAAAAAATATCGTAACAGTGATAATTCGTTGGGCAGTTGGGATAGGATAATGACAACTGGCAAATTAGTTGAACTTGAGGTAGAGTGTTAGAGATAAGGAATAATTCCACATCGATTAGTTGAGACTTGAGAGAAAAGAAATGGATTATAAGTTTAGAGTAAGTACGAACTCAATTGCATTGGTATTTTAATGCAATCACCCACTCTAAGCTTAAGCCTACTTATACAACTAGTCACTTTGCACGCTCATGTCTATTTCTCATTAAGCAAAGACAAACTCAAAAGTACAAGTAAATATGCTTAATAGTTGCATGTGATGAATATATTTTAATTGAGGTTCAAATCTAAGGACTAAGGTTTAGGGGTGACCTTATCCCTAGCTCGGGTAGTGATTCTAGTGAATGTAGTCATAATCCTTTTTGGATATAAATTGTTGGAATATATGATTTCACATCGAAAATATAATAAGAGTTGGTGAGGTATATAAGTGGTGTAGATTAGATCTTAGCACAAGCCAATTGGTTTTTGTGCAAAGATCGCTTGTGCTAAGATGGGCTCCAACCCCATTTGTATACTCACGTGTACGTGTGCGACCCAACATTCTCCAAGCCCATATATTTCTATATGGTATAAGAGCGGAACGATCTTGGATTCGTATTTAAAGACCTGATTGGGGTAGCGATGCTCATTTCATTTAAGGACTAGGGTCTAATGGTGACCTAGCTCATGTAGTTATTCTAGTGAACGTAGTCGTTATCCTTTTTGGATATAAATAGTTTTGAAAACTCATTTCATTTAAGGACTAGGGTCCCCTAACTAGGGTAGTTATTCTAGTTAATGTAGCCGTCATCCTTTTTGGATATAAATAGTTTTGAAAACTCATTTCTTTTTTTTTTTCCTTTTTTTTTTTTTGGTTACAAAACTCATTTCGTTTCACCGACAAAGTGGATAGCCCACTCATTTTGTATGAGATCACTTGTGTAAGATGTTGGAGGTTTGAATCTCAATGGAGGCAAAGTGGTTTCCTTCTTATCCAATAAAAATGCATTTCATTTGTCCAAGTATATATTCTCTACTTGTGTCGGTCTTGCTCAATGTTTTGTCTAAAAAAAAATATAAAAACAAAAACAAAACAAAACACCTATCATGATTCCGGGGATTACGACTTCCGGACTCCCCAAATAATTAAGATCGAACCTCACAAACTCATACACCAAAGACTATACTGCGATTAATTGTAGTTTAGATTCAAGGTTACCACTACCAGCTCATGACCTACTTAATTATCATAAAATGATTTTTTGGTAATTAATTAAGGTCATGAGGAGTGATCCCTAAATCACTTGAAGCCGTAATTGGGTTTCTCCCCCATGATCTTCTATTTATTTATTTTTCAAGATGGATAGAAATAGAGAATACTTTTGAAAGGTAAAGACGAAACATTGTTTCAAGGTTGCAGCGGTTAGCTTGATATCAAGTGAATTATATATAGCACCTAAAAATATGAAGCAGCTAAAGGATAGGGTCCAAGAGTTCCCTTAATGTTTAATTAAGCAAGGAAGCATTAGTAAAAAGGAAAGTAGCATGAGTGCAGCACGCAAGTTCTCTAAAAACGAAAGACAAATATGAGAAGGAAACCCTTACATAGCTATTATATAACACTCACCAGAATAAGAATTCAAGGGAAGGACAACTTTTTCCTACTAGTGTATGCTGGTCCAAAAGGAGTGGGTGACTACCATGAACATAACATATTCAGCATTGTGCTATAGCAATTTTATTTTATTTATTTATTTTAATATTGTGGTGTTTATTACCTTTAACTATTCCACAGGAGACTCTCCACCACCCTTCAAAACATATGCCTCAAAAAATTAAGTGTTTTGTACTAAGGCCTCATTTGGTTTGTTATTGCCAACTTACCGTGTTAGTTCAGAGTTCCTTGGAGTTCATATTTTCATGTTCGATTTAACTTTATACTTACAGAGAAGTTGAAAATTTTTAAATAATGAAATATATGTATTAACATAAATAGCCTTCAAACAAGAGGGTGACATAATAGCCTTCAAACAAGAGAGAGAGAGAGAAAAATAATAAAAGAATCATCATTAACGAGGATGAATATGGGAGAGATATCTCTCATCCTTTCCTTTAAGTTGGACAACCAAATAAAATTAGTTCCTACTCCCTTTAAATTATCTCCGGAGAGATAACTCCACCCTCAGCAAACAAGGCCTAAGACTTTATAGAGGCCCAAATAAACACCTAACAAGCTCCAACGGATACACAAAGGCAACAACTTTTCATTTGGAGAACTCTAAGAATGTGTTAAAGTAATGAATGCAAGGCCTTCAATTGCATAATGCCTGCCATATAGAAGTTTTTGGAGATTCAAATGGTAAATACTCTGTTTGCTTTTCACGAGGTACATACTTGAGATGAGCATTGGAGTGTTTGGTCATCTAGATCTGAGATTAGCATTGTTCTTCTAATAGGGAAAATACTTGAGTGACCGACTTTTGGCACAGAGCGAGCATGCAGACATCTCAAGGTAAATCGCACGACAAGCGCACACAGTTCAGTGCAATTTCTCGGTGCCAAAAGTCATGTACCTATCATCACCCTTTGTGAATCTATTACGCGTAGAGCACCTAATGCAAAACCAATTCCCCTTGACGAAGAGGCACGGTAGAGTCAAGTGCATTGAGCAAGCTGCGCAAAATTCATATCCCAGAACCATAGATCAAAATGAAATGTGAAAAGCGTTGGGCAAAGTCACAGCAGTGATGGACTCATATTTGAACAAAAAAAAAACAATCAAAACCAAAAATAGTAAAACAAACAAAACTCTGGCGCAACGTCTCCAAGCTGCGCTACATAGTCGACAGAAGAAGAAGCACAATGAGAATAAGTTAATCCTCTTCCTCAGCCTCGTTTTCTGCAATGTTGAAGTATCTGAGCTCGTAAACATTGCGGTCCTTGTTGGATGCAATGACTCGCAGCCAATCCCTCACGTTGTGCTTCTTCAAGTACTTCTTTGTTAGATACTTCAAATACCTAAATATATACACAAAAAAACCATAAACCAATATAAAAGTTTACTCATTATGCATTCACCTAAGAAATGGTAAAACAACTAAATTTTGCAATGCGATGATCCATTTCATGTAAACACAGTATGAATAGAAAAGGCACGGCACTAAGATGTTATTTTTTTTTTTTTTTATAGTAGTGCGGTACCTCTTGGAGAAGGGGTTGTCGGAGATGACGGTGATCTTGGACTTGTCGCGGGAGATGGTGATGGCGTCGCCGAGAGCTCCGGGCTTTCCGGCGACCTTGATGCGCTCCTGCAAGAACTTCTCGAGGGAAGCGATGTCCATGATCTTGTCCTCAACCGGCTTCCCGCAGTCGATCACGAAGCTCGCCGCCCCCTTCTTCTTCCCGACTCCTCCTCCTCCCTTCGCCGACGCTGCCGCTATTTTCTGACTGCTCATTTTCCCCTTCTCTCTCTCTCTCGTTCGTTCGTTCCTTCTTCCTCCTCTCTTCTCTTCAAAACCCTAGCTCTCTTTTCTTTATATATACTGTCGATCTACCCCTTGGGCAGGCATGTTGCGGGCTTTTATGTACTTTGGCCCGTTTTTAATTATCCAACAAGTTGGGTTTTTTTTTTTTTTTTTTTTTTTTATCCATACTTAATCGACTACTTCGGGCTTGAGTTACGTCGACCCACTAAGTGGTAAAGCTTTTTGCGATCGTAGATTCTCGAACTCAAGATGATTTCTTAAATCGTTAGAGTGTCGAACCACCCCAACGCACCAGCAGTTGGTGATTCTAATTGTTCTTTATTAACTGCATAGCATACTTGTTTTCGCCCTCAGGATAGTTGGTTGGGCTCAACATACCAAAAGTGAGAGCGTTGATTCCTTACCTCACGTTTTTCTTGCCAATTTCTTCTTTGAGTTACCTAGTTGGGGCAACTAAGGACTTCGAAGAACTAGTCGGGTACATCATCAGTTCAGTGTCAGCGACGGTGGCTCGAATGCCCTCGGCAATTTTAAAAAAATACTTTTTTCATGTTTTTAGGAAGTATATATATACTTAGTTTCACCGTTATTTTTTTATTTTTGGTAAACAATTTCACCTTTATGTCAAAAGAAATTATAAGAAATCAAAATGGTATGGTTAGTAAAAGGAATCAAATTGGCAACAATTATTATAAGAAATCAAATTGGTAAAATACCAAGGCGAATTTCTAATTTAAGAAAAAAAATAAAAAAACATTTCTTAATTTATTTTTTGGGTGGAACTTTTTTCTTTCAAAGATTTATGTGGAACTTAATTTAGTTTTGAAAACATACATGTTACATATAATTTATAATTTGGATATATCTATTTATGTATATTATAAAAATAGGAAACTACAAAAACTCTAGAATTTGAAAGTTCTATTTAATTAGGATTTATGTTTTAAATTTTGTTAAGATTAGAAATTTGAGTTAGATAAGGACTAGAGGTTTATTTAAAGCTGCAAATTTGGAAATATCTATTTATGTATCATGACAACAACTGTCAAGACTCTTGAATTAGACAGTTATATTTAACTAGGATTTATGTTTTAAAATTTGATTAAGATTAGAAATATGAGTTGAATAATGATTAAGTATGTATTTTTTCTATATTAAGCTACAAGGGACATTGTGATGTTGAAGCTTTATGCCTTTGAGAAATAAAAGATTTCATATTGCCTAAAACAAAATTTTCCATTAAAAGCAAACTGGGATGGTTGGAAACACAAACCAACCCAGTCACACCACTTCCATCAACAATTGTGCTCGTATCACGCGATTGCTGTCCACGCTTTCGGCAGAACGAGTGGATTGTCCTCTCCTACGATCAGATGTGGAGGTCATAGTTCAAGTAAAAAGAACTCACAAACAAGTACTAGAAGACCACAATAATGGCCACAATGCACCAGTGACCAAAAGTTTTGTTGTGAGCTTGCCGTGGATGTTCTCGCGCAAATTCTGCAAGAGATGTAACATGGATGTCCTAGTGACCAAGGATCTCATTCCGCCGCAGTTCTGGAATGCACTCGAGCAGCGTCTGTCATATCACGCGCGAAAAGCTGGAAAAATTGCACTGCAAAGGAAGCCTAAGAAGGTTCGTATTTTCATGGATATAGTTGTGCCGTGGAGAGGTTTCAAGCATCACTGAAAGATTTGAATTGTTTAGAGGCATCCCATTAATGTATCTTATGACAATAGATTAAGTCCTGACAATTTTTTCTTAAAAGAGAATTTCATGTGCAGATATCAAATTTTAGTTTCGATCTTCTCCTAATGCATATGGGAAAATTGTTTGATTGGGAATCCTATTAAAATTAGAGTTACAGATCAAATGGTTTCAATAACTAGGTCCTAACTACTTTTGATGGGTGACTCCAACTTACTACATGATGGTACAATACTCCGTTAAAATTATTCTCTAAACACATACCTACACTCTTAATTCACAAATCGCCGAATAATCTGCAAACAGGCTAGGTTGAACCCACGAGATAACGCTACGAATTGACAGGCTTGCCATTCAATTTGGGGAAAGGATCTTGCTTGCTCAGTACCACGACTTTGCTCTTGTGCGCAAAGTAACCCTTCACCAGGTTCTTGTATATTAGAATGGCCACTATGCATTCCACCTACAAAAGTGCACCAAGGTTTACATAAGATCGGCGTAATGCCAAACAGGAAAGAACGAGTAAGAACCATCTATAGCCATTGTAACTCCTAGCAACTAACTGAAATGTACAACCCCAATACATAATAGCAGAAGTTTTTGGCAACGTAGATTTGGTTACCCTCGCTGCACCTTAACTGAGCTACAAAACCGTGTCTGCTTCCAATAAGGCGATAATGACGTGTATTATTCTTGGTTTTGATTGAATTATCTGACAATGACAATTCTGGAAATCAGATAGAATTGAAATAGGCAAAGTTAGAAATTACCTCATCAACGTCCATGTCAATCTCAAGCCATTTAAGTGCTTTGACAATTACGTCCAACTTCACCTGGTGTGCCTTACTTGGATCTCTCTGCTTTTGGATGATATAGCTACAGGGAAAAAAAAAAAAGAAAAAAAAAAAAAGCAACCGTTGAGTTTGTTTTTCATTTGTATGATTGACCAGATAAGAAATGAAGTTCTAAAATGAAATAATTAACTTACATTTTTTTCACTAATCGTTGATAAACTTGAAGTTCAAGCTTCTCCAGGACAAGATACACACCTGCTCTTAAGAAACTGAAACAATAAAGGACGCTTATAGCAGAAGATACATAGATAATCAACTAGAAAAGAGTACGACAAATGATTTCCATGCGTACCGATCTTCATGTTCCTGAAGAGCATGTCGAAGCAGTCGTAAGTCTCCTCTTCTTAGCGCTTGCACAACATCATTGTACTGCCAAGTCAAGAAAAAATTAATTTAAAAAGACAGATCCAAGTGAAATAGAAAAAGGACGGTGCTAGAATGACACCTCCAAAGTCACACCGGAACGCACACCCCTTCCAATCCGTCGGTCGTTGATTTGAGCTTACGCATCTCGAGATTCAAAACACGGTTGGATAAAGGGGTGTGCATTCCGGCATGCATTCTAGGGGTGTCACTCTAGCATTTTCGATAGAAAAAATACGAATGTCCCCGACATAAAAGAATTGTCACTGTCAAATGTAAACTACGGATTTTTTGATATTTTAAAGGGTCAGTAGTTTCAGTCATAGATATTATACATCCGACAACATGTGTCTAATGAGTTTAAAAGGAATAAAAACTGAACAGATCCAAGACTTCCTTGCCAAAAATTCAATTGACGAAGGAACAATATTGGATTATTTCCATCAAAATTTAAAACATGTTGCACAAAATACTTTGACATTTTTTTTTTGCAGGTTTTCCTCATTAATTTGGTTTCTCAGACAATTTTAAATGCAATTGACCGACACCAGAATAATTAAATTTTCAAAAAAATTATATCAAGTTGTGCTTTTACTTTCTGATATGGTATATACAGAAAAATCCAAAAATATCAACTAGACTTTGCCAAGTCAATTTAATATTCAATTGTGACTCATGAAAAGCAAACTGGTTCAGAACTTTTATTTCAAATTAGAATTAGAAATGTATTAAACTCGATTAGTCAACTAAATCCTTTAGCACAAATGGAAAGTTAATTTGAACTTCTAGTATACAAGCATAAAAAATTCCATTCACATTAAAAAAAAAAAAAAAAAAAGAGAGAGAGAGAGAGAAGCAACAGAATAGCAAATTAGTTCAGAACAAAGGAGCTGCCTTTTGGTCCGCGAACAACTCAACGTAATATATATTTTAGCAGTAATAATATGCTTTTTTATCCACAAAGTCTTAATGCATCCCTCAGAAAGAATAGTAAAAATCATATCAGAAGGTTTTCTCGCAAGAACATGAAACACTAACAAAATTATGTAAATATGACAATGAACAGTTTACAAGCATATACCTCAACCAAGTTATATTTATCCAGAAGCCAACTTTTTGGTAAAATGCCAATAGAAAGCTTGACAGGTATTAGGTACTTCAGGATCATTCTGACACCAAAAGAGCAGATGGTTTCAGTATACAAACAAATATATGGATAAATCAAACACCAAATATAGAAGACTAACTGAATGTTGAACCAACATTGTTTTATAGTTAGCAACATGCAAACAAACAGAGAGGGCTCCTAATTATGTAATCTCAGCACACCTCGTTGTAAGAAACAATTAGGAAAGAAGATCTAGTATAGCATGGAAAAAACTTGAAGGAAATCCCAGCATATGTCTAGGATATTTAAATGTGTGCTATTATTCAGCATGGGCCTATTTATATTAAAACTATAAATATGTTTTAATGAATCTAAAATCCTGAAATGGTGATAATGGAAAGTTGGAAGGGTAGAGGTTTTCTCCAAGTAAAAAGGAAGCTTTGAAGAAAAAACTCAGGAGTCAGGTCTGGAGAGGGAATTCTAGGGGTGCGAGTGTCTCCTAAAATAAATGAAAAATATAAGTCACTTGAGAAAATTTTTATGTCAGAGAGATGTCAAATAGAGCCTATGTTAGAAAGGATAAACCAAAGCATAGAAGCTATCAAATACAATTGCAAAATAGTGATAAATAACGGTAATCTTATCAATAATAAAAATCGTTATTATTACTATTATAATAAGAATTATATTATCAACAACAGAAATGAATGAGACTAGCCAATTGATATGATTTCTCACAAAAGACAATAGAATGCGTCAAAGATACAGAAATAGCAAGAAATAACAATGTAGAGGATCTCAAATGTCATCTATCTGAACTGTAGAAAACAAGCAGCAAGCACACCTGAACCAAACCTTATGTTTGCTTCCTTCCGAGGATCGCAATGATTTAATGAGTATGTCAGCTTCTGATCAGCCTGCCATATAATGAAAGTAATAACTCTTAGACAATGCTCTGAGAGCCCCAAATTGCAGTCAGAGAGCCCTCAAAGAAAAGAACATAGAGAATTGTAATACATGCAGAACTCTGTTGACGCACTTTCAGAACCTAATAGTTGCTTTAAACATTAATTTTCATCACTTAATGAATACGTGAAGTTTGATATTTGAATTTCCAATTAGAAAATTAATGAAAAAGCAGGACAACATAATTCTGGGTGAAGACATATTGCATCAGAATATTCTGCAATGATTCTGATTTCATATTGAGCCATATTTTGGACAACGAAATGTCAGATACCAAAAGGCCTACACCAGACACACATACATGATAATTGATAAATCTAGGGATGATACAACATTCATTGAATGCAATTCCAGATTTCTGGAAGCACTATGGCTACAAAGAGGAAAAGGCATGAGTATACTAATTTGGTTGAATAAACCCCTAAAGAATAAAAACAAATAGGACAATGAAAGTATCCTAGAAAGAACTTCTAGTATATCAATTATTTAATATCATAAATCCTGCAACTGCAAGTATGAAAATTCTCCAAACCACCAGGACTTAATAGTTAATATATATTTTCAAAGCATCAAATAAGGAAAGAACAAAATTAAAAGTAAACAGTTTCTTAAAAAAAAACCTCTAAGACGATAGAATTTACAAATTTCAAAATCAAAATAAGCACTTTGATCTATCATTTAAGAGTTTCTTAAACATTAAGTTACAAAAAAAAAATGATCACAGCTAATACTAATTTGGTTGAATATACCCCTAAAGAATAAAAACATAAAGGGAAATGCAAGAGAAGAAATTAATCTCATAAACAGGAAATGAATTATAATGAAAGAAAAAATTAATAATATTATAATATCAAAAAAAATTAAATCATTCCAGCTGTCCTCAAAAAAATTAATTTGGATAGAAAAAATAACATCAATTATTATAAACATGTGAATAGTTCATATCTTTCCAATACTATAGTGTCACCAATAAAATCTATAGACAATATGAAAATACGCAAAAACATTACAGATGACAAAAATCTTACACAAATCCTTTACATTAATCTAATATATTTGAAGGACATAATCGCACCTTAAAAGACTTGACAAAACATGATACTTGCTAACATTTAGATAGAAATTGTTTATTCCTACTCTAGAAAGTCGAGATTTTACTTAAAAACAAAAAAAAAACTGCCTTAAATGAGTTAGATTTCTCCAAATCAATTTAGGATTTTACTTGACTGAATTCTTAGATAATTTTCCAACCAAGTAGTTGTTCCATTAGTTTGGGCATGTCCTCACCACTACATTAGGTTAGGAGGTCAAGTTTCCTCGTGTGGGAGTTTGGATTAATGGTAGGGATGGCGTAAGTGGGTTTCCAACCAAAAAATAAATAAAAAATAAAAAATAAAAATGCCTTAGGATATTTTAAATCCCAACTATTGCTCTGTAATGCAAACAAACTAACCAAAGTAAATCTAGATATCCTAGATCATGCATCAAAATCTAAATTTTTATGGCATACTTAGTAGATATGGGGTCATAATACTTACGGCGAGAAAATTTTCATTGTACACCTCCAAGCGGCCCGTGTAATACATGTATGTGACCTATGATAATGAAGTGAATGTACGTATAAGGACACATTAGAAACGACCAACACTAAGATACGAGGAAGATGAGCAAGGAAAAGGGAGAAGTATATTATTAATGTTTTGCAATTAACTCAACTCTTACCTTGTCTCTAACCGGAAATTCCTCAAAGTCGAAAATTCTAGCAGTCTCAATACTTCTAATCACACTACGGCAGAGGTGTACAGTTCCAAGCTGAAACAAAAAGAAGTGAAAGGTAACCTCACCTCCAACAACAATTTTGACTCAAACTCGATTTTTTGAAGCATTTAGACAGAAACAACTGAGTTTCTACACTAGGTGTGAACGATGAAAAAAGTTGGGAAAGAAAAGCTCCACCTTGAAGTAGATTTTGAACAATTGGCAAGTCACATATAAAGCTCCAATACGTTTTGGTCCTTTCCCCTGCCAAATGAAAGATTTTTATGACTACACAGAATGCACCAAAACAAATCCAACTAAGAATATAACATTTGCATAAGGTGAGCATACACAATTTCAGTTTAATGTGAAGTTACTTCACATATGAAAAAAGAAAAATCGAAACTTGACTAGATATAGAAGAGACCAGCACTAAAGTCGTAATAGATATGAAACATACAAAGACATCGAGACAAACAAGAAACCCGATTGTTTATGTATTTGTTTTTGTCAAATGAATGAGCAGCCAACTCAGTATTTTGGTTGTGGAAGCTTGAAAAAGCTTGTTACCATTAACATATCAGGGTTCAAATGATCAATTGTCCTCTCCACCCAATCGCATACCCAGCAAATGGTATCCTACCCTTACACAGTGAACAAGTTTACATGTGATGTGCATTTATATAAAAATAAATAAATGCCATAAAGGCAACATGGAACACCAAACCATTTCTACAATCCAAGGAGCAACAACGACAACATAGTCTCAATCCCAAATTAGTTGGGGTTGGCAACATGGATCAAACTTTTCCACTGTGCAGCTGTGCTTAATTTGGTGCAATTGATGGTGAGCTCCACAAATCATTTAAATCCCTCCTAATTAATGCATCCCTTATAATTAATGCGATAGGTTGACAGCCATCGCAAAACTTTTGTCTTCATGCAATGCAATGCAATCCAAGAAGAAAAACACAAAATGTTGCAACAAAATAACCAATTCAACAGCAAAGGAAACCTTATGTGCATTGAATCAAGATTAAGATGAAAAAGGCCATTGCTTTATCGAGATTGAAGAACAAAACAAAGCATTAATCACCCACAAAAAAAGAGATCATGTGATTCATATCAGCAGATTCAAAAACTATTAAAGAAAATTAACACACCGCGAGAGTTCCAAACACTTTCATGAGAAATGAACCCGCGGCTTTCAACTTCTCCGGCGCCTTCCCAAGCGAAGCCAGCTCCCTGTCCGCCTACAACCAAAACTCAAACTCAAAAATCAAAACTTTTAACAATTCTCAGACTAATAACAACAGAAAAATAAAAAATCTCAACAATTCATCCATCCATTCACCTTCTCAGCTAGAACCCTAATTTCGTAAGCCACGACGAACATCACTTCCATCGCCCACGCCGTCTCCCAATTCCGAAACTCCTGAAGAAACGCACTGCACACAATCACTCAATCAATCGATCAATCGTTCAAAGCTTTATGAACAATTACAACTACTACAACACAATCACAAGAGAAGAAATTGAAGAATTGTGACTACTTGGCGGATCTCTCGAAGGCGTTGTAGGCGTCGACTAGGTTACCGATTCGGTAACTCTGCAGGCATCGGAGGAGAGGAGCCAGGATTTCTGCAAGCTCGGAGTACGCATCGGACTGTTTGATGAGTCTGTTCGCGTCTTGGAAGACGTTTAGGGCATCGGCGAGAGAGAGGAGAAGAGGCGAATCGGAGGAGACGCGGAAGAGTTGCTTGAGAGAGGAGGATTCCTGAGTGGAGACCGAGTCGGAGAATCGGTGGAGGTACTCCGTGATTCGTCTGTGCGATTCGCCCATGCTCATCGACGCCATTTCTGCGACGTTCGAGCTCGTTCGCAGTTTTCGATTGATTCGATGTGTTGTTTTTACGGGAAAAGAAAAGGAGGATTTGGTTCGCACATCTCGATGCGTATCCAAGGACGCCAACTAGAAATGGCTTCAAAGTCAATTTGCATGGGTGACCACTTTAGACACTTAAAATGGACATCTAATTCTTGGCGTCCCTTAAAGACACGTCCATTTGTGTGATCATATACATCAATGCACAAAAATCAATAGACATCACACCAATAAGTGGGTAGCTATTTCAAGTGTCTAAAACAGATCACCTAATCATTTCTCCATGACTAAAATACAAGTGAATATTCCCCTAATAAAAAATGTAAGTTATTCTAATTCACTTTCTTGTTCAAAAATGTAAATCGTTTTTTCATTCTCAAACATATTTTATCTATTTTACCCTCGTTAATAAAGCTTAGAAAGTTAGTTAATTTTTGTCAACTAATATGCCAAGTTAGATCAATTTCTCTCTCATTTCACTCAAAATGACATTAATAAAGATAAGAGTAATATAGTAATATTATCTTATAATTAAGTTACTCAATTCTTGTGTCATTACTTTAAACAACTTACCATTGTGACTAGAGGGAGTACTGCAAAAGTTATCTTGCTCAATCCAATAATGACGTTCTTAACACGATTAAAGAATACTTTATAAATAAGTAAATATTTTGAACTCTTTCAACTAATCAACCCAAGCACTGTTGGAAACAAATATTTTTGTACATAGTTCAATTCTAGCTATTTCGAAAATATAGATAAAGATTTTCGACAACAATGTAACTATACGTGTAACATCGATGGCAATGGAAATTTGAGTGAATGAACCTGCAATAAATTTTACTGTAATTAATCACTACTTCAAAATACAAGCAATAAACCATATGGATAGTCTGCAGGAGACCCATGACAGTTCCGTGACTGTCTGTCAAAATTGTTCCATCAAAGAAACCCTATTACATGATTATTTTTCAGCAAATATGTGATGTCTAGCATGAGCAGATACAATCATTTTTTACTGATACAGATTGATAACAATTAGCAGATTATAATTGTCTACTCCGTATTCTTCACTCCCGGTTCAACTAGAAATGGTTTGAATGTCATTAGCAATCCCACGAACTCGATCACACATAGGGCGAAGAAGACTAATTGAACACCTGCACCTCAACAAAAGATATATATAGCCGGTGCGTATTCAAGCATGCAAGAATCAAAAAGACGTGACATAACTCCAGAGGGCATATAATAACTATGAAACAGCTCAAATCGATAATTCTACGACAATACCCAAGGATGGGTTGGCTCAGTAGGGAGGGCGTTCGTTGATGAGTGGTCCCGGGTTCAAATCCCCCTGGTGCCTTGCATCCCTGGGGAGGGGAAGAATTTCGTTCCGCCAATCCCCCGGGCCCAAGGGATTAGTCAAGACCCACTAAGTGGGCCTGGATACCCTCGGTTCTCAAAAAATGGAAAAAAAAAAAATTCTACGGCAATAATGAAAGCTATAATGTGGCACTATAGGGATGAGGGAAGCTATTATTAAGAAACGCACACTCCCACATGAACACAGAAATGAAAAGCCTCGTTAAAATTCTATATAGATAGAGACTATGGAGAAAACAAGATAAATAAAATTATGTGGACTTGAGGGAAGCTATTCAAGCACAACTGAGATGGCTTCGCAATGAGCAGAATCCAACAACATTACGACAGTACACTAGTTTGAAAGTCGCAAGCTCGAAAGTCCAATGTCAAACCATAGGACTTCTATGAACTTGAGCACTTATAGTATATCTATACAATCAATAAACCCACAAATTATAGCAATTAGTTAGTGGCTCAATTATGCAAATCAAGGTGGTACCAGCCCTTAAAAGTAGGTATACTTCAACATGATGATCTATATAGGAATGCTTTCGACTTAAATTTTCAAAAAAAAAGTAGGTAGACTTTCTTACCTGGGAGAAAGGAAACTTTCTGCCGCTTTTCAGCCAAAGAAAACCTGCGATTTTAACAAAAATTATAAGAGAGAAGATCCTTAAAGCACAACTCATTTGGGTGTGAGGCTTTGTTGTTTTTGTTCTTATATGAGAACCATAAAGCACAAAACAAATCAAAAGCATCCCAAACAAGTCCGTGGAGTAATACACATTAGCCAGTATAATGCACTGTGATCTCAGCTTTAGACTATACAAGTGACAAATTTTTTTTCTGTCTTTTCCTAGCACATTATGTTCCCCATCCCATCAATTAGAAGCCCTGAATATCCATGTGAAGAGAAGTTGATCTCTGCAAGAGAGCATTAAGTGATTTAACTTGGAACTTGGAAGTATTTGTGCATGATGATGGCAAATAACTGGGTACATGAAATGGATGGAAAAACCAAGCAGACAGCTCAAGAGACCAATAATAGATCACTAACCATTCCTCGATGTGTCTAGCAGTTTTTTTTTTTCATCTCCCTAGACTACTAGATCACTACAACCAAGGACTTGATCTAAATGACCAAAATTCAATCTCTGTATTGTGATGATGAAGAAAATTTTGCACCTGACATATCGAAGTTTTAGAATACTTATTTTATCTGCTTGGGCAGCCCCACTTTGTCGTCTATGAGTATGTTACTTACTCTATAGTTCACATGTTGTACAACAAAAGATCTGCATTCCTCAAGCCCTCGAAGTAGAAGAAAGATATATGAAATAGTCCAGAGATGTATACTTACAGCATGCCTCCTAGAGCTGGACCAAATCCATTAAAAAGAGACATCCCAGCCATTGCAATGCCATTTGCAGCTCCTCTTTGATGTTGAGGCTGTTATTGAGGCATACAAGTAATGGCACAATGTAGAACGAGATTAGCAAAGTTTTATGCCAGGGGGAAAAGAAAGATGAGAGAGAAAGCGAGAGTTACCACAGCATTGTTTTGCAGAATAAAGAGGCCAGTGGCTATTGATACCTGTCATTTTCCACAAAAAAATACTTGTCAGAGAAGGATATGTTTCCATCACGAACACAATAAAATTTAGGAACTACCCATGGATGAATAACTTAGTATAATCTGAAGTCTCACACCACTACAGCATACCGTCCATCATAAAGATATGAACCAGACTTGGATCAGAACAAAATATTTATATCAAGCAAAATTTAGTGGACTTTCTCACACTTTAATTTAAACATACATCTCCGTGTTCTTCAAATAATTAGACAGATTCCGGGAATAATGTGTTCGACTTTTAAATCATTTATTTGCAAAAAGTAGTTGATCTATTAAGAAGTATGAATTGAATTTACAAATGTAAAAGACAATATAGGACAATATATAGCCAGCAAAATAATCATCTCATCAGTGATTACATGTATCTGTAGCCAACAGTATAATCATTGATATTACATAAAGAAAGCCAGTGCCAGAGGTTTAATCAGGATAAACTTCTAATTGACAGATTCGGCTACATGTTTCTTTTTCCTTAATGTTTCAGAAAAGGTGGAACTTAAAAGACAGCGAATTTTCTAGCCAAAAGAAGCTGGACCTGGTTTAGTCACTTACGGATAATACATTCTTCACCATGGATGCACAATTCAGCGACAGAAAGAGGCTGAATCCAGACAGCAATGCTATAAAGGGGTAACTTGATAGCACTAGAATAGACAAAACCTTCACACAGATTCACAAAATAATGCTATCAATCCAATAAATATTTAAATTTTAAGGAAACTTCACTTAAAATAATAATGAACAGTTGAGAGCATACCGCTGCCAAGCGAGATACCAAAATTGGACCAATACTTTTCTCCGCCACGGGGTAAAAAAAGGTTTGAAATATAAAGAGGCCAATACCTAATACTCAAGCAACCAATTGTTAGAGAGAGATTGAGAGGGGGAAGAAAAGAAAGTAATAAAAAAGAGGAGGATTAAAATGAGAAGAATTCATTAATTAAGGCCATATTTAGGTCAAGATTCATTGATTCAAAACCAGTTTTGCAAATAACCATTTAAAGATAAGATTTGAACAAGTTTTTTTTTATGAAAACCAAGAAAAACTTTTCTTTATTTTTTGATTTCCATGCTTATAGATTGCTTACTTTGAAAAATGAGAATTTGACCCTCAACCAAAGGCTTTGGTTCACATTGTTTTGAGCAACTTAGCATACCCCATGAATAATATATGGCTTTCTCTTGCACATCCACAATTAGATCATGTGTTTATTTGTGGATAAACATGTTAGAGTTGAAATCTAAATTAGTTTAGTGCTTGTGTTTGAGTAGGAGTTTGAGACTTTGAGTTAGTCTTTGAGTTATGTTTAGAATTTCCAAGTTAGATTAGGAGTCCAGTTAACGAGTCTTTAAATAGGTGTAACCCCATATTGTTAGCATCGAAGTTTAGATTAATAAAGTGTTCGTTGAGTTTTGTAAAGACGTGACCCTCAATTTTAACATGGTATTAGAGCAGATTTGATACCTAGCTTGATGATCAACAAGTTGATTGATCGATTAGTGTTATGAGCAAGTAATGATTATGGGTGTGATTTTCACAATTGTGTTTTGGCAAAGTTGAAGAGAATTTTGGGCCTTAAATTATGCTTGAATTCCTTTAAGCGTGTGGCCGCAGTCGAAGAAGATGGTAAAATGAGTTTTGGAGGCTGCAAGTTTTGTGTAGAGAAGTTATGCATGAAATCAAGACTAGCCGTGCAAAGTTTTCAGACAAATTGTTCATTGAGCACAAATAAGATGAATAGAGAAGAGATATAGAAGCAATACTTTGGGAAGAAAGAGTGCAAATATTTAAAAAGTAGGACATGCAAAAAGTGGATGCGAAAAGGGCATTCCCCTGTACGTTTTCTTTTATCCTATGAGCACGTTCATCAAACCGAGGTGACGTGTAATATTTATATATCCAAATAAGCATATGCATAGGTTGGAGCCCATACAAGAAGGGTTTTCAAGGAGACTAGACTAGTAACGAAGCTAGACAAAAAATTGAAGTCATGTGGCCTTTGAGTTTCAAGCCACATGTGAGAAGAAAAGGTTCTCAATGATTTGAAGATGGAAAATGCAGAGTTGCTTCGGAGGTGAGTGGCAAGTTGAAGTTCATGGGCGGAGCTGTACTGAAGTCTGAAACGAGACATGACAACAATATGAATTATGGGGCGATGATGATTTTAATTCAGATGAGTAATTTACATTATGTGGGGATGTTGGAGTTGTAATCTAAATTAGTTTAGCGTTTTTGTTTGAGTGGAAGCTTGAGTTAGTCTTTTGAGTTTGTTTAGGATTTCCAAATTAGATTAGGAGTTCTGTTTATTGGAGTCTTCAAATAGGTGTTAACCCCACATTGCTAATAATGAAGTTTGAGATTAGTAAAGTGTTTATTGAGTTTAGTGCAGATATAGCCCCCATATTTAACAAAAAGTATATAAGAGAAACCATTTTAGAAGATGTTTAGCTGTTTCTTGTTCAGATACATACTATGTGCATGGCAGAATACCTGATAGAGTAAGAACTTCACCAAGTACATTAGTTGAATAGTTTAATCCCCCATATTTCCTAGGACTGACCGCCCATAATGAGAATATCTGGAAGGTTCAACAATCAAATAAATGCAGATTAAAATATAAGAAAGTTGACAAACACAACAAACAAACATAGAATGACATTGTAGATGTGTTGGATTTGGTTAAAAAAAATTGAGAGAGAAGCATGAATGTGAAGCCGAGCAACTTGATTTAGTTGTAATGCTCTACTCATAGAGCTAAAACTTACAAACAACAACAACATCATCAACAACAACAACAACAACAACAACATAGCCTCAATCCCAAACATTTAGAATTTAAAATTTGAATAATTAATTAACCTAATCTCAACATAGTTATAGAAATTTATCTAAACTTGAAATTCAAAAAATAACAACTTATTCCTAAAATCTAGAATATCATCAAAGACAATTCAACACTCCTCCTTGGCTTTGATGCTGCAACTGCAAGCATATTTTCCATTTTTAAATAAAAAAGCATCTCCTCTTGAACTTGATAATTTTTTACTCGCATTTATTTCTTGATTTCGCAATCCACAAATTTTCTTTATGTGACCCATCTAACCACATTTTTTGCATTGAGCATCTGGCCTCCGCCAACATTTTCTTTTGTGAATGATTTGTCTTTTTGCAGTAAGAACATGGTGTGAAGTGGAATAGAAGGCATAACATCTGGACTTCAAGTTTAGACAATCATTAATCTTGAGGATGCAAAAAGTTCACATTAAATGGATAAAAAAATTGCCCTCATTGGGAATCAAACCCCCAACCTCTCATACTCATAACTACATATTGAAACCATTGGGCTACCGACTTGGTTGGGTCCCGACACCATGTGGTCTGATCCAACCAAAAAACAAATGATGAGCAAAATTTAGGTGCAAATATATCCTAACGTTTTAAGGTTTTTACAAAAATATCCTAACGTATCCTAACCTTTTGATTTCTTGTAAACTGTATCCTCACTTCATATTATTTGAGTGGATTACACTTAAAAATATAAAAAATTATACACACAATTGAAAATATTATTTCATATAATGCAATGAATATGCAATATAGTGATCATTCATCACTTAAATTGTGGTTTGAACAAGCAAGGATACAATTTTCATGAAATCAAAAGGTTAGGATATTTTTTCAAAAACCTTGAAAAGTTAGGATATATTTGCCTATTAGGCCTTATAGTTATTAGCAACAATAACAATTGAAGAATATGAAGAAATTGAAGGTGTAGATCTAGGATAACATGGGATGCATTAATTAGGAAAGATTTAAATGATATGAAAGCACATGATCAATTGCATTTAAGGGGAATGGAAGAGTTTGATCTTTGTAGCCAACCCCAACTAATTTGGGGCTGCGGCTTTGTTGCATACACAGTCTATTTTTCATGATATTTCAGAGTGCAGGCAGCAGTGTAAATGAGATCACGTCAATTAAATAAATGCAGTGAACTTTAGAAATTATTATAAGCAATCGAAATTGTAATCAGGTGATGATTTCATGATCAAATGTAACACATAAGCTGATGAAAAATAACGTGCGTGTCAGAAGAATCATAAGCTGGTGGGTGATACTTTACCTCTGTGTAAGCCATATCATGAAGTGAAAAGACACAATATGCGATAATGGCTGACATCAAAGGCCAATTTCTTAAGAGGCTTTGTTCAGAATGCAAGAGTATTCCACTATCATCTTGTATATTTTCTTTCACAGTGCAGCAGTCTGGTGAAGCCTTCAAGGGCGTATGAAGACCGTATTTATTAGCACAGTTCACATTGTGCATATGTAACGTTTCCTGCAATCAACAACATGCATGAAATTTATTCAAGTAATAGGAAAATTAAGTGCTGTCAAAAAATTTTCAAAGTCACAAGTAATCAGCACAACAATGATGTATTAATTCCTAGAGGAGAGCATGAAAAGATTAAAAAAAAGTACTCATCAGAAGCTAAATGTCCTGCAGGATAAATTTTTCATATATTTGGCTCACCAATGATTTTAAAAACTTAATGCTGATTTGATAGGTTTGGTTAATTATTTTTGGGGTTTGAAAAAACTGGTTAAACTTAAACAACCTAGCTAAGGATGTAACGACAATTTCAGACTTCTATCAATGCCAAAAACCATTGGCATTTTATAAATGCTTTAGTGAATATTTTAGGCCTTCCTCTTCTTATATCATTATTGGTATAGCTAATTCATCATTATGTCTAATTTGCAGAATTAGTGATCCTCATTGTGTCAAAAGCATATCTAATGGTAATCCATCATTTTATTTCATTTCCAATTAGGCCTGCTCCTTACTATTTCTTAGACATATTTCTTTCTATCATAAGTCTTACATCCATTTAACATCAACAAAGATGAATGGGATTGAAAAAAACTAAAAAGGGCATATAAAAAAGTCAAAAGAGGAAGTACATAATCACCAAGAAAAACTATACTTTGATTATGAAAGAAGACATTAGTCCTACCAAAAAAAAAAAAAAAAGAAGATATTAGTCAGATTTAAGTGACATACTGGAAGCCAAAAGCAAGATATAAATACTATTGCTGCAAAGATTGAGGTGCAGAGGCAGGGCAAGAGATATGGAAACCTGCAACATATCGTTGAGCACCACATTATCAGCATAAATTCTTCATATAGCAGTAAAAAAAATCTTTGTGGTACGTGAAACTGCAGCAACATTGGAAGAACTGTAAACATTACTCACCTCCAAAATAAAGATCCTTCGGGAAATATGTTTGGAAATTTCTCTGCAGGCTGAACACAGAAAAATCCACATATACTATATTGATGGTAGACATATTTCGAGATGGAACGCACAACAAAAAATAAAAATATCTTTTGCTTCAAGCAATAATTTATTATATGAAGACGAATAAGTAATTCTTTCATTTTTCATGAAATGTTTACGCTAAAGTTAATTACACTTTTATATCTGAAACCCTCTGTACTAAAACGGATATTTACCAATTTAAATTATTAATAAATGAATGACATTTCCATTATTCTGCCCATACCCACGACTATAACACTCAGCCTCAGGTCAAGCAGAAACCTAACATGGTACTAGAGCTTTCATTAAGTGCAAGTGGTGGGTTCAGCTCTCATCGGCAGCATAGCATTTGTCCTCATTTTGTTTAGCAATATAGCATTATCTATTTATTTTTTTTGCCCTCCGTTTGGATCTTCACTTAGAGGATAAAATTTAGGTATATATTAGAATAGCTTGACAGTCACTGATTACTATTAACTTATGCCTGGCAGCTAATTAAATTATTAATTTCAACCCATTCGTTTAAAGCTTGTTTGCTTCAAGAAGGCAAACAAGGCCAACCAAGTGGGCTTTCTCTTCCTATTTCTTTCTATGTGTCATACTCATAATACGAATGAGCCACACATACAATAGTGTCTTGGTCCATCTAAATTCTTGTTTCTTCAGGCTTGGCAAAAACAAAATATGCCCAGATGATACACAGACAAAAGATTCAACTTCTCCATTTCGTAACTTTCATTCAAAACAGTATTGATTATTCTTCAAATTGAAACTTTATTTGCCTACGCTACATTTCGCTAAGTTGTTTGGCTTTCAGTTAACTCTCCAGCTGAATCTATTTGAGTCTCACTCCATAAAGTAAGATTGGTATAAAGATTCCAAAACTAGATTGCACCTTATCAAGAACCATGGAATTTGTCTTAACAAAGGCTTCATGAAAGGTTACAAGTACTCAATCTCTCATTTCACAGATCTATTTATTACATAACACCACAGCAAAATCAATTATTTTGTCTATTATATTGCAGACGGAATTTCGATCAAGATAGAGCAACTCAATCAAGAAAAAAAAATAAGAAGAACCACTACCTATGAATTTCTGCAATGTTTATCT
This sequence comes from Stephania japonica, assembly GCA_039657345.1. NCBI lineage: Eukaryota > Viridiplantae > Streptophyta > Magnoliopsida > Ranunculales > Menispermaceae > Stephania > Stephania japonica. Next base: position 13,543,840 of record CM077563.1, on the reverse strand, counting down.
TCTTTAGTGATTTCACGCAGTGTTAGCCTACATATTATCATGTTCGGTATGTTGGAACATGTCAAATAAGGTCTTTAAATATCTATTGGGATTAAAAAATTGAAGTACCTGGGCAAGCCAGCCTCCCAAAGCAGGACCGATAATTAATCCAATGCCCCAGGATGTGCTAGTCTGTGATAAACTGTGGTTTAGCCAACAATTCCATGCTAATGATGCAGAAGAAGAATCGGTGAGGGGAAAAAACTATAAGCAAAATGCAGCAGAGTATTACTAGTGACAATCCTAGTGCTTGATGCTCTTCTCGGGAAACTTCAGTAGCATATGCCTTCAGTACAATAAAAAAAAAATTGGGAGAGTTCCAAAGTATGTTAGTGTAATGAAGAAAATGAAGACAAATAAAAGCAAAAGAAAAGCAGCAAGGAGGACCAAGAAATCCGAAAGATGAAATACAATCTTATTGATAATTAACAGAAACACGTTCATAGAGTAACAACCAAAATCCTATTAAGAGCTTGACAACAAACTCATAGTTAACGTGGAGGGTTACCTTCATCAAAGCAAGAAGAGGATTCATAGCTCCAAGTAAGAACCTCGTAGAAAGTGCCATCCAAAAGCTCGTACTAAGACCAAAGAGTGTGTTGAAGAGGACCCTATGATCCATCAAGATTTAAGCCAACACTTGAGAACTTTTTTAACAGTGAACTCCATAAATCAAATTCAAGTTGAAATTTGTAGGTAGCATGTCTAACAATACTAACATTGAGGCAGTGCCAATCATTATGATAGGTTTCCGACCAAATTTATCCGCCATGATTCCCCAAAAAACAGAAGTCAATGCTCGTCCAAACATATATGAAGATCCTAAAGAAGCAAAAAGGTCAACTCATACGAACATTGAACTATGCGATAAGGTATTGACATGAGGTAGCATCACTATGAGCACATGTATAGCTTAGAGTATTCTTACCAACAAAACCAGCATAATATCCTATATCTTCCTCCCTTCTGGCAATATGAACATCTCTTATCTATGCATGGAAAACCAACAATTTACGAAGCACTTGATGACAATTAACAATGTAACACACAACTGCAGCCGTTTTCATTAAAAAGAAAACTTCAATATTGATAATTGTGCTTTGTCAGGGGAAATTCTGCAAAATGTCAATCGAACCACAAAAGTAATGAAAAGACACAGTAGATATGCCTCCGCAGATTTGTTTTTCTTTTTATTTATTACATTCAATTTATTGGCATCTTTCCACTACTATATCAACTTCACAGAGATTATGCCGTAACATTTCTTAATAAATAATGATTAGGTGACACATTTCTTAAGCACACATTTGATAACAGGTGCTGAAGCCCATGGGATTTTGCATTGAGGTCAAGAAGGTATGCATGTGTGCTCACAATTTGCATCTAAGGAACTGCAACAACTGAATAGCAATTGTGTGTCAAAAATAGGTCATGACATATCAAATTTTTTATTGTATCCAGTTCTTTAATTGCATGCGGGCACAGATGAACTGGGCACCTCAAAGATACGAGGTTATGAAGTACATTTATCTGTTCACAACTTCTTATTGAAAAATAATACTGTTATAGAGAAAAACAGGACCATATTGGAATAGTTTTGAACGTTGTTTGAACTCACACTTGAAGACTAGAAAATATCCTTGCGCCTGATTTCACCAATCATAGCTTAAAATCAAAAGAAATATGAAAGAAAAATAAACAATTAAGCCTTATAAAATTGACAAATTTCCAAATCCGGGCTATTGAAGTCCAATAAAATTGGAATATATAATGGTGAGCAGTGCTAACAAATTTTCAAGCACTTTCTGCAGTTCTCCTTCTAAACAACTTTTTATATTTTACAGTTTGAAAGGTTGGGTAGAGAAGACATGAATAAGTAGCGGCAGAACAAGACATGCTATGTTACAATTATAAGTATTATACCAGTAAATTAAGCGCTTATAAAGTAACACTGCTCCACATACATACCATAAAATAAAGATATGGAAAGAGAGTGGACATTGGCAAAGCTGAAAAGGACGCAAGAAAAAAAAAAGGATGTTAGGGTGCAACTATACAATCAACAATACTCCACACTGTTCTTGCAGGTAGAGATAATCTGAATCAGAAATAGAAATTAGTAAGCTTTTATTAAAATTCAGCATTATACTTAGATTAAGAAAGCTCGGTCATCACAACATTAAACGCCAAGACAGCTCCTGATTTTTCCTGTCTTGCTTATAGAGATTTAAATAGGAACAACAAAGGTAATCGCCATCATGCTCGATCATCTAGGCTACTAATACAAGTTTTAATAGCAATTATGACCCAATGGAGCTGGATGAAACCTCAACCTTTTTTCTTTTTTTTTTTTTTTTACTTTAGTGGGCGTCAATTCACAACGTCCCCAAACCTTGCCTTTTAGCAAGTAATGCCTCTAACATCTCACCGGAGATGCTTTGGCAGGATGAAAACTCAATCGTAAGTATTAAGAAATGATCTGAAAATGCAATCAGCAACTCTTCAACCATCTAAAATCAAGAACCAAAATAAAATAAAATAAAATCATCTTTGATCCTACTATAGAAGGGTTTTTAATCGAAAACTCAAATGGCCGAATTCGGCAGATAAACATAACATATGCTTACTTACGGAGAAGTAACAATTGAATGATTTTCTTCCATAAACCATATAAAATAAAGCATCTAAATCTCACATGTATTTCAACCAAGCCAAAACCAAAAACAAACATCCATAATCATTAAAAAAAAGAAATTCTAAAAAAAGCAGTCATCAATTACCATTACACAGTGTTACAACCCAAACATATGTGAATTCCTTGTAAGGAATCCCGCGCCGCGTCTCCTTAAGTTGATCCATCCTGCAACCCGGGCAATCCCTGTAGTAAACATTCTTCAACATAGGTTCTTCAATATTCGCCATTTGCACAGTATCACTGGTTTCACTAATGACCACTCATTCTCTATAAATAATGGAAAATTATAATCTAACACAATGCACACTTTATTTTTTAACTATTTATAGGATAAAAAATAAAGTGTAGAAAAGAAGTATGTCGTGTGTGTTAGATTACCATTTTCCATAACTAACCAAACATAACCAAACATGGTCTCTCTATGTAACATGGAGAGTGGTACTTTACAACCATGCCCACCACATAAAAGTTGTATAACAAGAAGCATTCAAGGAGATGTGACAACCTAATGCCAGTACAATAATTCATTGAGAAGGTCATTATGGCAATTAAAGAAGGATAAAATCTCTCCAACACGAACTGTCATCATCTCTCACCATTAACGACGTTGTCACTTAGTGGTTGTCAAATAAGGTTCTTCTGAATCTGACATGTGCACCAAACCCAAACCCTAATTAGGTCATCCCCCACCCCCATTGAGTCAGTTTGATGTGGTCCATTTCGAGAACGAATTGGCGATGGTGATGTGTAGTTCGTTCCAAATGGAAATGAACACATTTGGGGGTAAATTCATCCAACCCAGTTATATATAGTGAGGAGTTGTGCAGTTGAATGACACGTGTGATCGTCGCTGAACAAAAGCAGCGGCTGGAGCTGGATAGACCCATTGTTTACCCAAATTTATTTGTCCGAAAATATAATCTAACTCACTTTAGCATATTTTGTCTTTTAAACTATTTATAGTTATTTTTTATCTCCTAAAAATAATCTCACATATAACAAAACATTATAAATAAGTTAAAACACAAAGTGTGCGCTCAAAGTGTATTAAATTATTATTTTACTTTTTGCCTCTACCCAACTTTATGTCCCTCACAACTCACATGTCATACTCTAATTTAAAAATCCCAAAATGCCCTTGCTTCCAACCTGTGAAATCTAACACTCAAAACCTTTTTTTCTTCTCTAAACCGTGGCAAAGGCATCTCCAAAGGAAATAATAAAATTTTAAATATATTTTTCAAAATTTTTTTATTTTTATTTTTTTTCCAATTGTTTCAAAATTTATTACTTTTATTGATGTGGGTAGGGTCATTTTTGATGTAAAGTTTAGTGTTTATAGTTGATATGGAAATATTGTTTTTGATACTTTTTACACTAAAATAATGTAATGCATTACATTATATTAAAATGGTATAGCTTTTGCAATATTTTGTTGTAAAAAGTATTAAAAATACTATTGTTATCTCCAACCATCCAAAATAAGCTCCACCACAAATTTTCCACGTATTTACCTAAAACTACATCAGGTTTTTTTTTATTTTTTAATGTTTTTAAATTGTTAAAGTTATCGAGAGGTGGCCTCATAAATAAGATATAGTTAGAGCATCTTTAATGAAATATAGATTGGATGTCAATGTGTGCTACCTATAACTAAATAGATATTAAAGTGAAAAAAAACTCTTTAATAGAATGTGCATTTTAAATGTTGAGCTGACGTGGATAGACATTGTCACATCGCATACATACAAAGCACAAGATTGCCCGACTAAAAGCACTTAATATTGGAATATATAATCTCACATAAAAAATATACTCCCTCCAGTTATTTTTATATGACGTTTTGGGTTTTTAGGGTAGTAAAAAATATATGACGTTCTCACATCCCAAGAGAATTTTTTTCAAATTTACCCCTTGTTCCCATCCGGGTAATTAAAACCTAAATTTCAGCATATTTTCTTATTTTCTATAAGGACTCCAAGTTGCTTGATGAAGATGATGCGAGCCATCTTCAAGTAAGGCAGAAGGTTTTAATTTGCTATCCATCCACTACATAATCAATGAAGAATACATTCTTCATGCTCAAACGAAAATCAGTGAAGAATTGTTTGAGATAGAATGGATAGTCTAGGGCATACTCAACTGAACAACATCACTGAAGCAAAAGATGAACATCTCGATTTGAACAAGTTTCTGGAGCAGCAACTTTTTGATCTTGATGTTTGCATCCTTAGAGCGTTCATTATCTCTTATGACAACTTTTCTTTTTTCATTTCCCCATCGTTGAAACCAAGAAAATTTGATAACACAATTAAAACAAGGGTAGTGCTATTTGAACTTGTGAGTCCGGATTCAAAACTTATTTTAATTTCAAATACACCCTCGAGCAATTAATGAAACAACCATAATCACTTGTAAAATTCTTATTATACCCCTTAAATATGTACAAAAAATTTAAAAACCTCCCTATGAGTCCGAACTCATGAGTCCAAGTAGATTTATTGTTAAAACAATTAAAGATACTTTCCTTTTTTTGTTTTTCTGTTAAGGGTGTAAGTATTAGTTAAATTATACTTATCATAAGTGATCCATGTGGGCCCCACACATTACAAGTGCGAAATTATGATTAGAGATAACGGTTGATGGGCGGTTATCTTTTGGGATATTAATCAACGTAGTTTGGTCCCTAATTCTATTCTCCAAAAAGTTTTTGACTCCAAACACCATTAAGGAGAGGAGAAGAAGAAATTGGAAGATCAAGCTTTGGAAAGAACAACAATGGCTGGAGGTAATTCTTATTTTATTTCTGCAATTTAGATTAGATGATCTTTGTGTTTGTTCACACAAAGATCATTAATGTTTAGGCTTACAATTGGTATCAGAGCAACAATGCCTCTGCCTTGTTTGATCTTCTATTCATGTTTTGGAGTGTCTTGATTGTGTTGGTTTGTATATATTTTATTTGGTTGATCAAAATTATTTTCGAATTAGAGAAGTCAATGTTCTAAGTATTTTGCTTTTGTATTCCGTCGAAACAAGGTTTTCAATTTGATTCCTATTAATTAGGCGGAATAGCAAATTTTTTATTTTTTTTATTTTTCGGCACTTATGTTCGAAATTAATTTTGAGTTTCGACAATATTTTAAATCCCATTAATTTAGGGATAGATTGACCATATCAACTGTTGAACTTTACACGTTTACAAATTTCAATTTTGAAAGTATGTACAAACCCATGCACATGCAATGTACAGGTCATATGATTTGGTCGTAAGTAGATAACAATTTTTTTTTTTAATGTTTGCTATGTGTACAAGTATATGTACAAAACAGTAATGTGTAGCTATGTCACATATATTTGATTGGCATGTTCAATATGCATAGATTTTGGAGGCATAAATTAACATATTATTGATTATTTATTTACTGCTATGTTGTGTGTATTATTAAAATTGAAATTAACATATGCTATATGAATATGATGCCTACATATTAAGAGTAGTACACGTGCATAAGAGGGATTATATATATGTGCATATATAATAGAACTGATACATGTTTGGTACAAGTTGATAACCACTTGATGAGTATTATGTTCTATATATTTAATTTTCAGGTACATTAATTATTTTATTTAAATAATATATGAGATAATATGCCATGAAATATATATGCACGTATTAATTTGTTAGTATTGTTTAAATAAGGATGCAATACATTAAGAAATTCATTGATTAAATGTAGGATGATCCATGCATGTGAAATTTTAAATAATGTTAGAGTGGCCACAACATCTAAATTATATAGGATCATTCATGCATTTGTTGTAATTAGTAATATGGTTGTGGTAAAATTCATCCCACATGATATTTTACTATACTCATATAATTAATTAGAATAGAATATCAAATTGTATTTTCTTAATTTATCCACAGGAATTGAGAATATGAAAATAATTTGATAATTTTATTATATGGTTAATGAATCTTATTGAGTAAAGGCATTTGCCCACAGGCATGTTTTTACGTCACTTGATTTATTTCTTTTATTATGTTTGCATTGGCATAACATATTATTTGTAGTCTCTATTTGTTTTTAAACATGTATTTATTTATTTAATATTCGCAGCTACTCATATACCCGTCTTAGGTTTTGAGTTAAAGTTTGAGATCCCGACTCTTAATGGAGAGAATTATAGGGTATGGAAGGAGAGAATTCTCCTCCATTTAAGAGTAATGAATATAGATTTTGCCATACGTAAGGACGAACCACCAGCAATCACCGAGGCTAGTCTTCCTGACGCAGTTGATCTCTACGAAAAATGGGAGAGATCTAACCGCATTTGTGTTATGTTCATTAAAACGAACATAACGGCTAGTATTCGAGGTACGGTGGAGAAGTATGATAAGGTTCATCCATTGCTTAAGGCCATCAAGGATCAGTTTCAGACATCTGATAAGGCACTAGCCAATACTCTAATCATGCAATTCTCATCACTCTGGATGCTGGAGTTAAGGGTGTGCGCGAGCACATCATGCGGATGAGGGACATAGCGGCGAGACTAAAAACACTTGAGGTTGATATGTCTGAGAGCTTCTTAGTCCACTACATTTTGAATACACTCCCTCCTCAGTATGTACCCTTTAAGATCTCTTATAACACATATAGAGATAAATGGTCAATCAACGAGTTGACGACCATGTGTGTTCAGAAGGAGGGTAGACTGATTATGGAGTAAGGAGAGAATAGTGTGTTGCTGACGGTGGACAAGAAGAAAAAGGACAAGAGAGCTAACTGGAAGGGGAAAGACAAAATGCAACCCCACGGTGAAATTATGAAGAAAGAATCCAAGTGTTTCTTTTGTAAAAAAAAGGGACACATGAAGAAGGATTCCATTAAATTCCAACAGTAGCTTCAAAAGAAAGGTATATCAATTTCATATGTTTGTTTTGAATCAAATATGGTTGATACTTTACATGACACTTGGTTGATTGACTCTGGTTCTTCAATCCATGTTTCCAATACATTACAGGATATGATAAATCTGCGGAAACCAGCGGAAAGTGAGTTGAGCATTTATTCAGGAAATAAAATGCGCTCACATGTGGAAGCTGTTGGGACATGTATGTTAAAATTGTCTAGTGGCTTTATTTTAAATTTGGACAATATTTTCTATGTACCTAATTTTTTCATAAACTTAATTTCAGTTTCCAAGTTGTTATATTTGGGATTTCACTTCAACTTTTCTGGAACATCTTTTGATTTGATATTTAAATCAAATATCGTTGGATATGGTACTTTATTGAATGACTTATTTTGTTTGAATTTAGAAAATAAGGCCACTGCAATGCATATTACTGGTTTGAAAAGAAGTGTCATGAATGGTGAATCTTCTATATTATGGCACCGGAGATTGGGACATATCTCCAAGGATCGAATCAAAAGATTAGCAAATGATGGAGTACTAAGTGCTCTTGACTTTGCTGATTTTGAGATTTGTGTAAACTGCATAAAGGGAAAGCAGACTAAAATATCCAAGAAAGGTGCTCATATAAGTTCAACATTATTAGAAATCATCCATACTGACATATGTTGTCCAGATATGGACTTTAAGACTGGTCCAAAATACTTTATCTCCTTTATTGACGATTTCTCACGTTTCATGTATGTCTACTTGCTTCATCATAAAAATGAAGCACTGAATGCCTTTAAAGTTTTCAAGGCTGAAGTAGAGAAATAAAGTGGAAAACAAATTAAGATTGTCAGATCTGACAAAGGAGGTGAATATTATGGTAGATACGCTAAGGATGGACAAGCATTTGGTCCATTTGCTAAGTTTCTTCAAGAGCAAGGAATAGTTCCTCAATACACCAATCTAGGTTCTCCAAGTGAGAATGGTGTAGCAGAAAGAAGAAACCGGACCTTGATGGATATGCTTAGAAGTATGCGTAGTAATGCAACTCTACCTATCTTTTTGTGGAGTGAAGCTCTTAAAACGGTAGTGTACATATTAAACAGGGTTCTAACTAAGGCTATTTCAAAGACGCCATTTGAGTTAATGAAAGGTTGGAAACCTAGTTTGTGACATATACGCGTTTGGGGATACTCGTGTGAAGTGAGAATCTATAATCCACATGAAAAGAAGTTGGATCCTAGAACCATTAGTGGGTATTTCATTGGATATGCCGAGAGGTCTAAAGGATATCGCTTCTATTGTTCTTCTCATAGCACTAGAATTGTGGAATCTAGAAACGCAAAATTTTTAGAGAATAACATGATTAGTGGGAGGAATCATTTTCAGGATAATGTTCCTAAAAGGGTTCATTTTGATGATCTTCCTTCTACATCAAGTAGTGATCATATGTATGTCATTCCAAGTTTTGTTCAGGATCCATTAAGAATTGAGGAACAAAGATTTCAAACTCCACAAGTTGTTGACAACCCTCCAGTAGGTCAAGTTGTTCATGAAGAACTAGAAATGGTAGAACAACCAATTATTCGTGAAGTACCTCAAGTAAATGAACAAGTTGATCAACATGATCTTCAAGAAAATGTTGATGCAACATTAAGAAGATCTACTAGAGTTAAAAAGGTCAGTAATACCTAGTGATTTCATTGTGTATCTGTAAGAATTGGACTATAATGTCGAAGTCGAGAATGATCCTGAATATTTTTCACAAGCCATTAATTGTGCTAAATCTGAATTATCATATGATGCTATGATTGATGAAATGAATTCTAGGTCATCAAATGATGTTTGGGACCTTGTTGAGTTGCCTAAAGGAGCCAAGGCAATTGGATGCGAATGGATCTTTAATACAAAGAATGACTCATTAGGCAACATTAAGAGATACAAGGCCAGACTTATTGCAAAAGGATTCACACAAAAGGAAGGAATCGACTACAATAAAACTTTTTCTCCTGTATCTAAGAAAGATTCTTTTCGCATAATTTTGGATTTGGTTGCACATTTTGATTTTGAGTTGCAACAAATGGATGTGAAAATCACATTTCTTAGTGGTCAACTAGAAGAAGAGGTTTACATGAAACAACCAGAAGGGTTTTCTTTTATTGGCAATGAAAATTTGGTTTGCAAGCTTAAGAAATCTATATATGGATTGAAACAAGCCTTCTGACAGTGGTATTTGAAGTTTCATGATGTTATCTCTTCATTTGGTTTTATTGAGAATATTATGGATAATTGTATATATCAGAAGGTTAGTGGGAGCAAAATTTATTTTCTCATTCTATATGTGGATGACATTTTACTTACAACAAATGATAAGGATATGCTTCATGAAGTGAAATAATTCCTTTCTAATAGTTTTGATATAAAGGACATGGGAGATGCACCCTATGTTATTGGCATTAAGATCCATAGAGACAGAAGACGTTGTATTCTTGGAATGTCTCAGGAAGCCTATATCAACAAAATCTTGGAAAGATTCAAAATGAAGGATTGTTCATCAAGTGTAGCTCCCATTGTGAAGGGTGATTAGTTCGGTTTGAACCAATCCCCTAAAAATGATCTCGAACGGGAACAAATGCTCAACATCCCTTATGCTTCAGCCGTTGGAAGCTTGATGTATGCTCAGGTTTGCACAAGACCAGACATAGCATTTGCAGTTGGGATGTTAGGAAGATATCAAAGTAACCCGGGTATGGACCACTGGAGAGCTGCAAAGAAGGTCATGAGATACCTTCGTGGGACAAAGGACTACATGCTTACATATAGACGAACTAATACTTTGGAAGTCACTGGATACTCAGATTCAGACTTTGCTGGTTGCATTGATACACATAAATCAACACTGGAATTTATTTTCATGCTAGCTAATGGAGTTGTATCATGGAGAAGTGCAAAGCAAACATTGATTGTTACTTCCACTATGGAGGCTGAGTTTGTTTCTTGTTTTAAGGCTACTTATCAAGGTGTTTGGCTAAAGAGTTTCATTTCTGGGCTTAGAATCATAGATTTTATCTCTAGGCAATTGAGAATGTATTGTGACAATTCAACTGCTATCTTTATGGCTAAGAACAATAAAATGGGAGTCGAAGCAAGCACATCGACATTAAGTACTTAGCCATAAGGGAACGTTCCAAGGACAAAACAATGGTCATTGAGCACATTAGCGCTGAATTAATGATAGCAGATCCTTTAACTAAAGGCATGCCACCAATGAAGTTTAAGGATCATGTTGATAGGATGAGACTTAGATCTATTATGTGATTATTATTGTAAGAATGATGTTTGTTGGAACTCTTTTGAGGTATTTCTTTACTTATATATTGTGTACACATTCATGTTTTATTTGATTTGAGAAATATCATTAAGTTTGGACCAAGAATAAACATGAGGTTTATTCATTAAGTTACGACAATATGTTAAGAAATTTAATGCATTGTGATACATGGAAGATATTACTCACTTGATAGAGGACCTATCGCCATGATTCATGTATTTTATTTCTTAATTTTGATGGTAATGTGTATATGGATTAAGTGGGAGAATGTAAGTATTAGTTAAATTATACTTATCATAAGTGATCCATGTGGGCCCCACACATTACAAGTGTCAAATTATGATTAGAGATGGACGGTTATCTTTTGGGATATTAATCAACGTAGTTTGGTCCCCAATTCTATTATCTAAAAAGTTTTTGACTCCAAACACCATTAAAGAGAGGAGGAGAAGAAATTGGAAGATCAAGCTTTGGAAAGAACAACAATGGCTAGAGGCAATTCTTATTTTATTTCCGCAATTTAGATTATATGATCTTTGTGTTTGTTCATACAAAGATCATTAATGTTTAATGACTTACAAAGGGCAATTTAGTAATCTTAGCCCTAAATTCAAGCCTTCCTTAAAATTTGTGATTTGGTCAAAACGTCATATAAAAATGACTAGAGAGAGTAATAAGAAATGACGTTGTATATAACTGGTATAGATTGAATCTTAATATAAGTCAATTAGTTTTATGCAAGATGGGCTCCAACTTCATTTGTATACTTATATATGCGTATGCGGCCCAATACTCTCCGGGCCATAGATTTCTATACTCAACAAACTCAAAATCAAATACCAAATTAGGAGAATGCACGGAAGTGTTTCAAAAAGTCAATTTTACTCAAACCCGTCCCGCTATGTCCCACCTATTCATTACTTGTTTTTTTATTCCAATGACCTTTCGATATAACTCGATATTTTCATACGTATCTTTAGGCAAATCCAAAGTTCTCTAACAACATGGTGTGTTAAATGTAAAGGTCTTATATTTGTAGGTGACTTTTAGTATAAATCGTTTTGACTTTTAAGGAAGTTATTGTTCGAGTGTTGGCATACTGGTTTTAGCAAACTTAAACCTCCATTTTTACACTTGGAGCCTTCAACTCGAACAAAAATGGAGCAAATTCTGGTCCAGACTTCCTCTTCCCATCCAAAAATGGAACCAATTGGTTCATGTCTTACTCTTCATCACTCTGTTCTACCCACTCTCTCGATCGATCCATCAATCGATCTGTGTAGTTTGGTTTCGCCGTACCACGCCATTCATCGGCGAGTCTGATTCTGGGTTTTGCCTCGATTTTCTTGAATCTTTGGCTAGAGATTTTGTTTTGTGGTGTATTTGTTGGTTTTTGATTTTTAGGGTTTCGGTTTTGCAGTTCTGGTGCCCCCGATCTGTCCTGCCATTACCAACGACATCCGGTTAATTAGCGGCGTTCGCGGTTGATCTGTACTTGGATTGACGTATGTGAAGTTGCAAGATTTGTGAGTTGCCCTAATTTATTTATTTTTGTGCTGTAATAACCTAACCTAATTTGTAGTTGAAATGGAATGATTTGTTTTGAAATCACTGCTCCCTTATAAAATGGTGCCTAATTTCTATGTTCTTTGCCCTAGATCGCCGGATAAGGTTCTTTGTGAGGTCCATTAGCACGTCTGATTTCTCATCTAATTAGCATATGATCATATCATAAATCAAAGTATTTTTTTTCCACAAGATTTGAGCTGCGTAGCAATGGAAGAGTTTGATCCATGTAGCCGACCCCAACTGATTTGGGGTTGAGGCTTTGTTGTTGTTGTTGTAATGTGTTGGCCTTTTTTTTTTTTTTTTGCTATAATCTGGTTTGTTTGTAATGGAATTCTGTTTTTTTTTTTCGTGATCACTTGTGGAATCTTTTAGGTATTATTTGCTTGGCTAGTAGCTAGACTTGTTATTTTCAAGTAGCCTTAACTGAAGAGTTTTGATTTGATATAGGTGAAAATTTAAATGGAAATGGGTTTGCATTGTACTTAAGTGTACCGAGTTAATAGAATGATTGATTATGCATGCATGAGCTCATTAATGTGTAACAAATTGTGGATGATTTTTTTTTGAATAATTTTGGATGGATGTTATTATTTATAAACTTGGTTTTCAAATAATTTTGGGAATTAGTATTTCAATTATATAGTTGGGATTGAGGCTTTGTTGTTGTTTTCAATTATATATTAATTTAATAAGTGCAACTTTTCTTACTTTTGAATTAATTTCCTTCATTTAATTGGTTTTACTATAATAAAATCATTTTTGGGTTTTTTATTCTTTAGTAAAAGAAATGATTTTGGTTTTAGTAAGATCAATCGATTTAAGGGCGTGTGCTAGTTCATGTATATCTCGTAACATTGCATGTTTTATGAATTTTTATTTTCATAATATGATTAATATTTAATCTTATTTTTGTAATATTGTTTGGTAGATGGCTGCTCCACCATCATCTGGGCTCAGTTTTGGACCTATTGCTCCACTTCTTGAGGTTAGTTGTGTTTTTTACTATGTATATGCTGGCATTTAAAATAATTAAATCTAGTTCTGCCTAAACCTCATATTTCTATTTTCCCCACCTCTGCTTCATATTAATTGCTAAAACTTCACCAAACCCATCTATAGTTTGGTTCATAGTTATAAATTTTTTTAAAAAGTGACTGTTTAGTTTGATAATTAGTTTAGTAACTTGAGTTCCTAAAAGCGGCATACAGTATGAACCAAATGGGTTCATGCTTAATAGGAGTGGATAAAGCAATTACTTGATTCTAACAAAGCCATGAATTCAAATTAAACGACTCTATTGATTGAACAAGACTGAATTTATCATTATATTTTGAGTCTTCAAATTCATAAGGATTGTTGGTTTGATGTGGTAATAGGGTTTAGTTTTTAGAAATCATCTATAGCTCAAACTAATCATCCCCATAGTACGTATAAAAAAAAAACTTTTACATTTATGTCCTGAAAAAATCTGTAACTTTACATTGAAGGAAAATATTGAGAGACTCAATATGTAAAACAATTTGAAAGTTTTTGAAATTATATAAGGTATGCAAAATTTACATAGAAAAGGAAAAAGTAATATCTTAGAGATTCTCACCAGAAATTTTGATATATAATTCTACCATTTCACTTCAGTCATTTTTTCCTTCCAAAGGAATATGTAAAACAATTTGAAAGTTTTTGAAATTATATAAGTTATGCAAAATTTACATAGAAAAGGAAAAAGTAATATCTTAGAGATTCTCACCAGAAATTTTGATATATAATTCTACCATTTCACTTCAGCCATTTTTTCCTTCCAAAGTAATATGTAAAAGTCGTTTAATTTGTATCCTGCTAAAATACTGTACATATTACTCATTCTTTTGAAACTCATAAATCAAAAGAATAAATAGAATGTGTTTCAAAATTGATCTCATCCCACTAAAATTAATTTTACAATCCACTTTTATATCTAATATTAATGACATGTTACAAAACAATTTGGTTTCTTTGCATTAATTTTGGACAACAGAAGCAAAAGAACAACTCTTCAAGTGGATGTGCGTTATTTCCAATTTTCCATGAACTTAAAATTTGGGCAATTTTAAGGTATTGATGACTTAGTTTTTTGCAGCTCTCCTTGGCTGTACCTAATAGCTTTTGTTGTTATATGAAGTTCTTTAGTCTTTTTTCTTCAAAAATGGTTCAATTCCTGCTTCCATGTTAGTTTAATTCATTTCAGGATGAGTGTGTTAGTGTCTGTCCATCCCATAATTTGGCATGTTTTATGAATTGTGCACATTCTAATTAATTCTTTTTTCATCATAAATTTGTGTAGATGAGTGCTCCATCTTCACCCGGCCTTAGTTTTGAGATCACAGTTCATCCTGTTGAAGTAAGTTTAAATTTTAATAAAATTTAAGTTTATCTCAGCTATGGCCTATATGTATGTTGTTATGTAGTCGATTTACTTTCTTAATTCTCTTTTTATTCAAAAAGTTTTTTCTTAATTCTTTTTACTAGAAGAAAACACGACACTTAGAAATTGAAAGAATTCAAAGTGTTATATGCATGAATACTGAAAGCATTTAACACTACCAAATCACATCATCACATTAAATGCAGTTGAATGTAAATGATTGATTCATGTAGCCAACCCATCTAATTCGGAACTAAAGATTTATTGATGTTGCTCTAGTATGAAGACATTTGAACATTAAACTCATGATTTTGATCTTCCTAGGTCGGAAGGAGGACACCTCTTACTAGAAGATATTAATTGCCCTACGGTGCTTATAACCAGGGTTTCTAAATTTATATATCTAAAATAACTTAATAAGTCTGGAATACAGGAACACCTCAGAAAAATCTAAAATATGAAGGAACCCTCTACAAAAAAGAAGAAATGTTGCAATTATAGGAAACAAACTGAATCTTAACACACTGAGAACAATGTGCTATAGAAAAAATGAGCAACCTGAACAATAGATAATCTGCACACCTCAAGGGGCTTAATTGAAGAGGATGATCCGATCTCTTAGAACATTTTATAGAATCCATGTTCAAAACTTCTTCTTTGACAACCACAGGCATGCAACTAGGTGATATCCTAAACCTTTCTTATATCTAAAGACTAGTTTCAAAAGTTCTATTCATTTCCAGCCATGGTTCCAACCTGAGCTTTCTACCTTTTACTTCCTACATCTCCCAAGAAAATTCTACTTTAGTGATCAACATAACTTATGGCTTATATTCAAGTTACTCCAAGAATTTGCAGAGACCACCCTCAAAGAGGCCATGTAAATGAACAATTTAAGAACACTTAATGTATTAACTCCCTATTATTCATGTGTAAGACACAACAATGCGAAGAAATAGCTATTGGGGGAAACCTTGTTTTTAGTACTTTGTCGATACTTAATTGAGTAGTCAAAACTAAAACCCCCTTGAAGATCTTCAGCTTCAAAGGGATTTTTTTTTTGTTTCTTACAAAAGAATATCTTGGAAGTTATAAGTGGAAGAATCGTCAATGAGATTTTGGAAGAAGGATTTACATTTGAAGATTCTTGATGCATCCTACCTCCACATTTGTTTTGCTTCGCCTACGAGGATTGAGTTTGACTGAGAATTGGTTTTGCATTAGTCGACTGAGCTCTTCACTTCATTTTCTTTCAGCTATCTTCTAAAGGAAACTACGTAATGGTTTAAATGAAAAAGAAAATGAAGTTGTTATGGATGTAAGGTGTTGGGGTTCGATTCCCACTAGAGTAGGTTTCTTATAAAAAAAAATCAAAAGAAAAAGAAAAAGAAAAACTCATAGTCTCCTTGACTCTCTTCCTCCTCATGCATTGTAACAATGTAGCAATGAGGAGATAACGCTATACAAGGCAAGAAATTTCTAACAAAGGTGAGAATTCTCTAACCAAGCATATTTATAAGCCTATTTCCTACCTTGTGATTCACAAAGTCTTGAAGTCACAAACTTCCAACTACCCTTAAATATTAATGAAGCTTGTAATAATAGAACTTAAATCATACTTACTTTGATTGTATTTTTTTTGCTCTTTCTAACTGATGCATTCAAAGAATGTGAAAATAAGCATGACCACTTACTTTTAAGAGCTTAGTACTTCATGATGACATTGCCAATCTTAAGGCTGCCCTTCACATTAGTTCTGTGAACCACATCCACATCCCATGCTACCAAGTTATTGCAAGACTCCTCTAGTGTTATCAAAGGCGAATGGTGCACTTGTTGAGGTGATGACTACCTAAAAGGCTTGAGGCGCAAAATGCAAGGCAAGGTGCACGCTTGAGTGAAGCCCAATATATACAGATTTCTAGACACACACACACATATATATACATATGCAAACATATATGGATATTACATGTATATACGAGTGTATATATGAAAATTATGTATGTGTGATATGTGACATTTTTTGATCTAGTAAAGATTACAATCTAGAACTGAACAACTAAACACAACACTAAGATGAAATTTGTAAGCAACGAAAAAACATAGAAACAATTTCAAAATTTTAATGGTGAGGCACAAGCCTTTATGTGCCTTAAAGCAGCGCCAATGCATGGAGAGATGTGCCTGGGCTCATTTGAGGCGCATAGAGGGCACCATTCCTCAAGGTGCGCTAGATTCATGCACCTCAATAACACTGTCACTTCTCTTGCATACCTTCACAAAATGATTGCACATTTTGACCTCTATGTACATGCAGTGGCATATGAAATCTAAATAAAAAAAGAAGGGAGTGTAGATATGATTGGTATGACTAATGAGTCAAAATCATCCTTCCACCCACCTTTTGACATGTAGTGCTTCTCGAGCCTTCCAGCATTCTTGCAACCTTTACTATCCCAAGAGCCCAATATACTCTTTTAATGTGGTTATCTTCGAGGGGGAGACCCATGTATTTTGTGAGCCAATGCCCCAAACTATACCCATGCTTTGTATAATCTCCACTAAGGCCTCTTGCGACATGTAAATCCTTGCAATCTGTCATTTAGAGTTGTTAAGCCTCAAGCTGCAGATCTTATTGAAACATTTCACCAAGCTCAAAAGCTTTCAAAGCATTTGATTTGACCCACAAAAAGAGTTATATTTTGCAAATAGAAGATGGCTAATGAAAATCATCTGTGTCGAGCTTTATACATGTAGCGCACAAAGATGACCTTATTGATATTTTTTCGTCCTCAAAAAGGTTGTTCAATGATCATTTGGTTGCCCACCAATTCTCTGCAATACATTCCCAACAACTAAGGTGCCAAAAAAAGGGGTTAGACACGGATACTATTGATCTTATACTATGTCAATCGTTTTTTTCAAAAGAAAAAAATAAGAAAAATGGAAATTTTTTTATTTTTTTTGGGTCTGGTTGATGTATTTCTTATAACACAGACCATTTTGCCCATTTTATTCTATTTTCACATTAACTTCTCTTTTTGAGAAACAATTTTCTACATCTTTGTTTTTTACATGACTTATTTACTTAAAAGGTGGGTGGAAGGATGAGTTTGACATGCAGGGCTTCTCATAGCCTCTAGTGGTTCATCTAGCTTTTTTGTTCTTGATTCGAATTCTAAATTTAGCCAATCTTAAACCATTGTCATTCAAACCACTCTCTCAAGTGTCGACTGGATTCTACTTATGAACATGTCCAACCCCTCTGTCGAGTGTCAATTGGACAAGTTAAAAGAGCCTTAGTTTATGGGGCTCAATTTAATGGATTAAGAGGGGTTTCTAGGTCTTTTTATTCAATACAACTAACTACCCTAGGTCACGTTCTCTAAATCTAGTTCAGCATGATCTTTTCCAAGTGTAAGATATCAAACCTGGAATCGGTCAATAGGTGGCCTACAATTGAAAGCATTGAGCACAAGAGAACATGTATAAACACAAAAAATTTTAATCAAAGAACTCTTGTAAATTTATTGCACCATATGATTCAACATGGATTCATCCAAACTCTAGATTTACTATTTGTACTTTGGTACTTTAATTCGCTCATTATATGTGTACTAAGTCTCTAATGGTCATGCAACCACATATCTATCCCACTGCACATATCTCGAGGGACATCCTAAGCTTCTCATTAAGCACTACAATTATAGCCACATTCATTGATTTTAGCGAATTAATTGAATCAGTTGCAATACATATAATTTATACATATGTTAGCATTCAACCACCACAATTAACATAATTCGGGTCACCAACCTGAATTGGCATCGACCAATCACGACTTAGGTGTGATTTGGAATTTAGGACTATTAATCATGTTTAATTGTCATCATGTTAGGTTTTGGGAAAAAGACTAATTAATTATAATATGAGCAATTAGGTTAATATATAGTTACAGGTAAACGGGTCCAGTGGGTCAAACTCTAAATACTCACATATATACCTTAACACCCTCCCTCAAACTCAAGGTGGATCAACATCTTGAGTTTGCAAATTAATACACTGAAATAAATAGACAAAATATCTGACTAGAACAAAATAAATAAATAATAATAGCTGACTTCAGTGGTCACCAAGTCGAATACAGAGTAGAAGAAGAAGCAGTGAACACCACAAATATGACTGCCCAACGAATAATGGTGACGAAGAAGGGTCGACAAAAAGCACGCGCACAAGGCTGCTACGACATGGTTCGTCCAACAAACATTATCAACGGTTCGGCAACAAGAAGTCGGCTATGACGACATGTCGACAAGAAGCATGCACACAGGTGACTACTGTGAAAAGGTTCGTCCAGAAAACACTGGCGACGATGAAGGCGACATACAATGATGAAGAACCTTGCTTGAAGACAAACGAGAGTCGAAGAGACAAACATATGTAGAAGTACGGGACGACGAGACGAGATGACAAGCAAGGAAGGCAGATTGATCGAGCAACACCATCAAAACTCGCGGTGATTAAAAAGGCCGAAAATGACACTTTAATTCTCTCCAGAAAAAACATAATTGATCCAATAAGGAGTTAAATAACAAACGGACTCCCAACTTCTTCAATAATCGACCGATCAAAAGCAAAACAAAGTTATAGAGACGGAAGAGAATAATAAAGAAGAATAAAGGCAAAAATAAACATAACAATAACTAAGGCACAAATCAGATATGCAATGATCATAAGAATCAAATAGAGGGCAGAACAAAGATGCTTGATGAGGTTTCAAAAGCGAAGAAGTGGGGGAGAAAATGCACGGACACAACAAATAGCATAAAAAACAGAGAAACCAAAAAGACGAAGAAAAAAAAAGCAGATCAAAAGTACCATATTGAAGAACAAAGAAACAACATAAACAAGAACAAATCTCAATGGAGAAGAATGAGAAATGAACATCAATGGAAAGAAGCACCACGAAACGGTCATCGACTCGAAAGTCGACCGACCTAGAACTACGGCTCTATCTCTAATACCTACCATGTTAAGTTTTGAAAAACAGACTAATTGATTATAATAGGACCAATTAGGTCAATATATAGTTGCAGGTAAACGGGCCCAGTGGGTCAAATCCTAAACACTCACATATATACCTTAAAAATCATACACCTGTTTACAAATTAAGAACATTACAATTTATCACCCATTGTGTCAATTGTCAATCCCTGACAAAGTACAATCTTAAGTGCCATACCTTTTTTTTCTTTTTTTTTTTGCTTTGTGGTCCTATTACATTCTCAATCAACATTGCATCTATAACTTGCCTTCTCTTAAGTAGAATTACCATGGCAAATTTCTTAAACTAAGTAGAAGGATTTTTGCTATTATCTTGTAAACGCTTGCCGCCTGGCTAACGGGCCTTTATTACTATTAGAATTTTGTAGGATGAAATTCTCAAGTCCAAGTTTACATAGGAGGGAGAGTGAATGAGTGAGGACTTAAGGTTTGAAATGGAGGCTTCACCAAAATGCTAAAATAAGATGGTGTCTCAATTCCAAACTTATAACCCATTTAGTTTGTATTTATATACTCGATGTGGGATTAATCTTAACACTCCCCCTCAAGTCCAACGGGCGATAGCCAAGTTGACAAGAGGATAGCCTACTTGGTAGATGACTTGAACTGAAACATTGGGAACCCACATTTTATTTCTCTGATACCATATTAGAATTTGTAGGATGAAATTCCCAAGTCGAAGTTTACATAGGAGGGAGAGTAAATGAGTGAGAACTTAAGGTTTGAAATGGAGGCTTCACCAAAATGTCAAGGCTAGATGGTATCTCCAATTCAAACTTATAACCCATTTATTTTGTATTTGTATACCCGATGTGGGATTAATCTTAACACTCATCCTCAAGTCCAATGTGAGATAGCCAAGTTGACAAGAGGATAGCCTACTTGGTGGATGACTTGAACTGAAACATTAAGCACCCACATTTTAGTTCTCTGATACCATATTAGAATTTGTAGAATGAAATTCTTAAATCCAAGTTTACATAAAAGGGAGAGTGAATGAATGAGGGATTAATGTTTGAAATGTAGGCTTCGCCAAAATGCCAAGGCAAGATGGTGTCTTTAATTCAAACTTATAACCCTTTTATCTTATATTTATATACCCGATGTAGGATTAATCTTAACAATTACTTCACAAAAGTTTTGCTTTCGTACTTTTGGTTTTAATATCTGATGCACACTAAAATTAATATTTGGCCTTGAAGTGTTTTACTGACGTTCTTGTTTTAGATATTGATACGAGGGAAAATATGTTCAATTGCAGCCTGGGTTACCATATTATGAACCACTTACGCTGGTCTGGGAGCCTGACTTGCCTCTTCTGAAGGTGATGTTTGTAGCTCTTGCCGTTGCCATTGGTTTGGCCTTTGTTGGGTTTTTCTTTTTGTGGTTACAGAATGAACAATCACCAAGACAGGAGACCAATATAGAGTTACAAAGTATACGTGTAGAGAATAGGCCTAGAGTATTTGGTTCAGTGGAGAGCATTCCACTTATTAAATTTGAGGATACAGGAGACAATCTTCTTTATCAACAAAAAGATTGCCGCCTATGCTTTGATGATTTTGCCTCTCTAGAGAGACTTATGGTTTTCCCTTGTCACCATGCATTTCATGAGGCATGTGCGACTCACTTTTTGACGACTTGGAATGCTTGTCCTTGTTGTAGACATCCAGTTCGTCCATATATTTGAGGGTTTCTTCTACGTTACTTGTTGTATCTAAAACTTTTGCCGTACTGATTGTTGTTATAAAGGTCTAATATATTATTTTTTGCAAATTTATTAATTGTTGCTGTTTGGTTATTTTTGGATGAGAAATGATGGGTATGAAGCCAACGAATGAATTCCTACTCTATTCTTGTAGATAATTTGCAGTAGTGATGATCATGAATTCATGGTCGAATTAATAAATCTAATCTCATTAAACAAAATAAGTAAAAGCTTGAAGGGTGACATTCACAATTTCACAACATCAACCTCACCATGAATTAATTCCTGCAGAGGTTCCAAGTCAGTGGATGTGTTGCTGACATTCACCTAGAAAACCTGTTTGACATATTCTCTTTCAAGACTTTGGCCCAGCCCAACGTAATGGGGTAGATTTTTAAGATCTTTCCAAGTTTAGCAAGTAGAGCCCTAAAGAAAGCTGATTATCCAAATCTCAGGCAACCTGTCCTCTTTGTGCTGTAATTAAATTGTCTCTCAGTTTAATGGGTGAACTATTCTTCTTTAGTAATTGGAAGCCTTGTCGAGCTGTCTAGTCATTCTTGGGGTAAAATTTGGCAGACGTCAAGATTAGATACTTGCAGATTGAGGTGCCGCGAAGGAGATAACATAAAACTTGAAAAAAAAAACTGGAAAGATGGTTTGAGCTTGTGCTGCACTGAGCTAGCATATATTGGTTTGTTTTTGCTTACTCAGGGAAGGTTATATTTTCGCATTTGGTTTGGTTCAACTTTGAACTTCTTGTAAAGTTACAAATTTAAAACATATTAAAATATAGAAATTGACATAAATACCCATCAAACGATAAAACAGGTAATAGAGAGGTGATTAATGAGGGGTACTTGTGTCTCGTGAGGGAGTTATCTCCCTTTGTATCAGGGGAGTTGGGGTCCCAACTCAAGGGAAGTTGATATTACCTACTCCCCCCAACTCCACCCTCAACCAAACAAGGAGAAAAAAAAAAAGTGTGAATGAAGTGAACAAATATTAGAACTCACTTTCTTCTTGTTTGACAAATGAAGAAATTTATTGTAAATGCATTAAAAGGACATCTCATAGCAGAGATGCCATGAAATGAAAATTACATGCTTTGCAGATGGATTTACTTGTGTTTGTTCATAGCATTCCCAAATAGCACAGTAACTTATTTCAAATTTATAGAATCAGTTAAGAACACATCCCACCTGGTCCGCCATACATAATTGAAACGCCTTCAGCATTGAAGTTGGCAACACCGTAGTTTTTGCAGTCTACACTGATATCTGTTTGACCCTTTGGAGGATCATCGAAGGTGTTCCTACTACGCACCTTCATATTAAAGAAAAAACCCGACTTCTTGTAGTCTCTGGTATCTGGTAATCTTCCATTGCCCATCGGTGAAGAATTCTCGCCGACGGGCCCCAATGTTGCGCTTCCCCACAAGAGGTTACTACCACCATCGCTTAATGCCGGGACCAATTCGTTTGGCCAATAACCTACTTCTTTGCTATCCACATACAACCTCCAATGCCCCGGACCATCTACATCCTGAACGCCAATCAATTAATACATATATTTGCAGTGGCAACGCCAAAAAAATCAAAGTGTGCATGTGTATGTAAGCTTTAGTTTAAGAAGTGAAAGAGTTCTTCAAAATGCTAAGGTAAGTTGGAGTTCCTATTTCAAACTTATAAGCTATTGTCTTTCTACTCAGCAAGTCAGTATTTTTTTTTTTTTTTGTTGCAAACACTCAGCTAGTCAGTATTTAAGTAATTACCTTGTCTATAGTAAAATCTACTCCAAACTTTTGTCCGTCGTATACAGATACATTAAGGAAGGCTGTAGTCGGTGGAAGGGATTTATTGGTAACTACGAAACCGCTGCAATATGTGTTGAAGCATCCCGTATTTCCATTTGTCTGTTCATGGACATAAATTTTACATGACCTTAGAGATATTGTTTTCTTTTATTTTTGGTAGTATATTGTAACTAAATGTATTATTTTGCTTACTCACAGTCCAGTGTACAAACAATCGAGTGGCGCCGTTGTCTTGGAACATCGTTGGAGCTATCTTTTTATTGTCAAAGAAAAAAAAGATATGTTATGTATATATAATATATGCATGGGTAATTTTATAATTAGTATATGTGTAAAGAAATGAGAAATGTTAGAATAACACTCCCCGACAACACAACATAATGTACAACCCCTGTCCACGTTCTCCTTCAGATGTGAGTTTACGCATCTCAAGATGTATGACACGTGTGAGATGTAGGGTTATGCATTCTGTTGTGCAATTATGGGGCGTTATTCTAGTGTTCTTCTAAAGAAAAATATTGGATAATCCACTTTTGAGATTTTCTAGAGCTTACCATCCATCCTGCCCACAAAGAGTTATCGAAACCATCAGGATCGTCAGAAACCCATACGTGACTCGCACTGAAGTGTTTTGCTGCAACATCCACCTTTTCCACACTAATAACTGCAGCCACTCCTTTATACACTCCTTGCCTTGATCTTGAAACAGCTGACTTCACATGTATATAATTAACATTTGCAGAATATTAACTTAAACAAAAAACATCGAAATTTTTTTTAGTGAGGCATAGAGTGGACAGCAATCCCTAAGGCAAGGATGGGTATTACTTTCTCTCCGCGCATTTTTCACCTTTCTCACCTTACGTGGGATCCCCACCTCTTTCAAAGATATCTTAGTCTTATTGCAAAAAGAAAAGAAAAATAGTACAACACATTTATCAAAACTAATACAATATATAATATTAACGATATATAGAGCACACTTATGTACGTATAGTATAGGCACTTCTAAAAAAAATAATATCGATCATATAATATATAATATTAACGATATATAGAGCACACTTAAGTAAGAAGTTATTTAAAATTCTTTAATATATTTGGTGGGGGAGGGGGGAGATGGGGAAATCCGGGGATCCTTGCAGCGGAGAGGAGTAATGGAGGCAATTAAAAATTCTCCCTACTAAGAATTCATAGCAAAAAAAGACCTCAGCCCCACTTCCAGCAAGCGAGGACTGAGGGTGGAGACAAAGACTTGATTCCCCACCACGCCTTATTTGCATATCTCTGTCTATAACTATCCCTTATTATTTTCTATAAAAGATACAACCTTTCCTACAAAAGGTGTATATGCCTCAAAAATTTAAAGAACATCATTGAAACCAATGACTTCATCAACGTACCTACAACTAGTATGTCACATATAGTGAGTGTCAAAGTGGGTCACTTTAACATTTTCCTTACATCTATCCAATCCAAAATTCTATTTTCTTCTCATATATTTTGGAGTTTCTCTGTCACATCAGACTCTACTTCTTCTTCAATTACAAACTCTGTATTTCAATACTAATACTCTATTTGTATCCATTTGGACCTAATGATAAAAAATATATCCCAACCTTTACATGTTGACAAGTTGTATCAATTATATCATAATTAACATTTAAAATTTATCAATTATATCTTAACTTTTTCGATTTACTATCAATTCTATCAACTAATTTACGTCTATTTATTTCTTTCATAATATGTACTATACATCATTCTCTTCAACTTTCTTGTCATGTCATTTAAAGATTTATTCATACATATGCACTAGAGCTCAATACTCTTTTTTTGTGTATTCATGTATATAATACACACATTTTTTTTTTGTACATATATAATACACAAATAACTAGTTATCCAATTAATTTGGGATTGAGACTATTTTGTTTTTGTTGTTGTATATAATACACATAGTTGTGTGTACATATACCTACTCAAACACAAAAATGTACATAATTCTTTTGTCAAATCAAATAACTAAGGGCAACTTTCTAAAAAGTTTTGTCATTTTTATATGCATATACACATGATTATCAACTTATTATATTGGTGATTTATGAATAACTAAACTTAAATTAAAGTATTAATGTATTATTGATTTATAAAATATTATTTTTGTGAGTCCTCATACACTTAATTTTGGATGTAAATAATTCATCAATGTAGATGATCATGGAAAGAAAAGTTAGAATATTAAGTTGATTTCAAATAAAAAATGCCCCAAATTAGTTGAGGATAGAATTGATAGTAAATCGAAAAGGTTAGGATATAATTGATGAATTCTAATGGTTAGTATATAATTTTTTTTTTCAGAAATAAAGGTTAAGATCGATATAATTGATACAAACTTGCAAGGATTAGAATTTTTTTTTATCATTAGTCCTTTTTTATTATTTATTATTTATTAATTTTAATAAATTTCGTAATCAGTAAAATTAAAGTTGGTTTTTTATAATAAATGCAAATATTTTTTTAATTAAAGGAAAAAATTCAAAAAAAGTGAGCGCTAAAATGACACCATTCATGAATAGTGGAATGCCAAATTGCAAATAGACTTTGATTGGATCTAATTGAACTCTATTTTCACCAACCGAAAAGCAGTTTGGTTGAAGATGATCTTAGATTGCAATTAGTAATGAACTAGTTTCAGACCCAGACATTGTCTCGAAATACTATGACTCTATATTTAATTTTTTTATAAATAAAAGTTGTTTAAAAACCAAATATAAAATATATGAAGAATGATGTAATAAAGTTGTTAGTATAAAAAAAAAAAAAAACAAAAACAAAAACAAAAACAAAAAAATTGAAAACAATGCACTTAGGCTATTAATTAGGATACTAATACTAATTAGGCTATTAATTAGGCAGGCTAATTAATACACCAAAACATTAATTTCAAATCTAGATCTTAGACTGTAATTAGTAATGAATATGCTTTTAATTTCTTTAAAGCCCCAACAGGTGGTATTTGACCAATAAAAGGGGCGGTAATGCTTATAAATCTGATTGCCTCATAGTTTATCGAGTTTAATTATGAACATAGTATATGAACCAACGTCAAAACTGCAAATAGGGGTGAACATGAAATCCGTGAATCCACGAATTGGATCTAATTCAATTCTCTAATTGATTCATAATTTGAGTTTGCTACATTGTATTGGGTTGCAAAAGTTACAATTGATATGGATTGGACTAAATTATATTATAGATTGCATATCTTAATCCGTGGATCCAATTCACAATCCAGTCCAATTAACCTTTATCTACACTAACATTATGTATATGAACTAAAAAATCTTGATCAACCATATTGAGATGATGTTGGCATTTGTGCTACTAATCATGTATTATTTATTTGTGTACACTTGGAAATATAAACTTTTATGACCAAAAAAAGAAATAAAAAATATATATATATATAATTTTGTAATTTAAATTTTATTTCATGTCTAAGTACACATTTTTATGTTACTTTGATCCCAATGTATGGAAAAAGGGTTTCTGTTGATGTAATTTCGTTGTTAAATCATATGTAATAATTAGCAATTTTATGAATAGATATCCTTCAGTCAAAAAAAGTACACATTTTATGTCATAAAGTCAAATAAATATAAATAATTTAAAATGTATTTATTTGAACTAAAAGTAGTACTCATCACGACTTTCTTTGTTACTTATTAAAATTTGTCTAAGTTTTAATTTTAAAATATTATTTTTATAGTTTTATAAGTATTAATTTTGTAATTACCAATTAATCTACATTACTTGATTCAGTCTACTGCATTTAGTAAATTGAATTGAGTTAGATTAATAAAATAAATAGATTGAACTAGATTGCAATTCCTCAATTCATATATTGGATTGGATTACAAATTGACCCTTTTTGAACTGGATCTAATCCGTGCTAATCCTCTGTATATGTTATTTAACACAAACATTAATTATAACAGTATAAATATCCAATCCTTAAACACTTACATGCATTCCAGGATAGCTAGCTTGTGGACGAACATCATTATGTCGGGAATGAAACCATTCGAAAAAATATTTTGCTGCTTTTAGCTCTTCTTTTTCAACCCTTTTTATTGGAACAGTACCTTCAGGACAATCAACTTGTTCTAACATTGCCTTCTTATAGATATTGCTCGAGGATGTTGTGTTAAAGATTCCATTTGGGGATGAGGTACGTCTCATCTACAGGTCAAATACAAAAATATGTCAAAAGGACACTGTAAATATTTATTAGGAGGCATCTCTTAATTAATTATTTTTCTCAAAAGAAAATATATTCACGTAAAAATTGAATGTTGTCATAATTAATAATCCTTTAATTGCAAACGAAATTCCTTGATTATATATCGTTTAATTGCATGAAGACTAGTATCTTCATTATAATACTAGTTTTGGATCGCTTGAGCCCACGAGCGTAGCGAGTGGGGTGTCTTACATTAAAACAAAAGAGTCTATGTAATAAACGTAAAATAAGAAAATGAAAATTAGTATAGTAAATAACCAAAAGAAAAAGTAGAATAAAAAAATGAAAATTAGTAGATGGATAAAAAAAAGTATTCAGGTGTAAGGTTAGCCTTCAAAATGAAGGTATAAGAGTATAAGAACTAATCTCCAATACTCTGTTGGATTGACTTATTCATGAGTTTATAATTTCTAATTTCTGGCTTGAAAATCAGCAAAGAAACATGCTTGTCATGTTGGGCATTAATATCGATCATAACGAGATTTTTATTTTTGATGGGTTAAAAATGAAGGTTTTAATTAAAGTTGGAGATCCATTGGCCCATTAAATATATAATTTGGTCTTTCTCTAGTGGTTCACCAATATCTGAACCATTTTGGAATGATTTCTGTCAAAAATTACTAAGAAGTTGGAGTACTAGTTAATTGGAAGTCATTTATGTATTTATCTTTTAGTTATGATTTTTTTTTGGTGGGAAGTAGCCTTAATGGGAATAACCAATGACTATCGTTTCAAAGAAAATTTTTATGCTAGCCCACCCGCACACGTGGGAGACGATCTTCGGCCATGCTGATATTGTCACCAATTTAATCATCTCCCACTCATAAGTGTAAGGTTTTACTTCAAAAGGCGTATTATTTGCAGAGACATTCAAACTTATATTATGACTTCTTTATAAAGTTACACTCAATTGATGTGAGATTATATTTCGGTCACCACATCTCCAACATAATGCATTACTAATTAATGGGCCTTGATAGGACTAGAACTTGTGTGTACCTGAACTTTGTGGTTCTTTAGCATAGGGTGATCAAGCGCGGGTTGCTGATAAATGTCAACACAAGCATACACATCTCCTGTGCTTGTCTATTGTAATACAAAAACATATAATTAAGCACCCATTATTTTTCCATATACACACAGTTCTAAACAAAGAATTTTCTTTGATAAATTGATAATATTTGTTACCTTTATAGTTATGTTAGAGGGTTTATTTATAATCTTAAGCTGCCTCTCCAACTCCAAATCCTCATCTTCGATGACGCTTCTCCTCCCTTGTGCACTTTTGAAAGTCTGAGAAAGACACATAGCTATCATCAATAAAAAAAACGCCATGAGTTTCATCTTCTCAATTGTATTGACGTATACAACGTTTCTTCTCAGTTAGTCCACAATATTACATCAAGTGTGTGAGCAGTTATATAGAGCACTGCATTTAATTAATTAACTTAATTACGAGTATCTTTACATATCCCTATGTCTTTGTTTGGAATGTTATAACAGATAAGTATTTTCAAAGACAAAGGGATATTATGTATAAAATATATTCCAGCTTAATTACGTGCAATGCTCTATATATTATTAATTATTGAATTAATATTAGGATATGTGTAAAAGATATTCCCCTCATTTTCAAAGATGGAGATATGCTCTAATTGCCAACCATGCATGATTGTAGTGCACTGTAAAAGGGAACCCACCATGTTGTCCTTGTTAATGAGGTTGTTGCTCCTCCTCTATGGGGTTTGTTGCCTTCTTGATAAGGATGTGTTCCATGTTTAAGATGTAATGGTTGTAATCATGTGGGTATGACAAACATCGTTGCATCAAAATTTGACAAAAAAAAACTACCTCGAAGAAGTCGGGTGATTGATTCTCAAAATAGAAAGAGATCTGCTTTCATTAATTGAACTTAATGTTCTGATTGTTATATGGTTATTATTTACTCTTTTTTCAATAGCATTCTAAAAATGTAGATTTCAATTTTGCGAAATTCACAATCTTATGGATACTATGATTTACTGCAATTAGTTACTTATATTCTCTAGAATCTCTACCATTACAATGAAGCCAATTTCCCTCACTATCCAATTGGGACCTTACGACCGTAGCTCAAAACGGCACAAAAACGACACATTTGTTATTGTCCGTTTGATGCGCCTCGAGATGCACACGCGCCAAGAACCAAGGGCCACTAGACATGCGTATCTTTCCTGAGTTACAAAAGCATTTTGTTTTGGAACCACGTTACAAAAGAAACAAAGTATGCACTCAAAGTGTGTTTTAGATTATCATTTTCCTTCTTTTTTTTTTACAGAAAAAAGAAGTGGTATTCTAACCTGCCTTAATTTGGTACATCAATTTTTACGAGAGAGGATTTGTTAATGTTTGGAGTGTAATATTGGTAATGTCTACCAATAACAAAGTTTCACGTGTAAGATATATAATGCATTTTTACACTTTTGCCCTCTCACTTTAACCCTTTTGTACACGTGACACTTTGTTATAGGTATATATTACCAATATCACACTCCAAACATTATCAAATCTCCTCCCAATTGTTACATGCATCCTAACATACGACAGCGTGCCAGCTATCGGTTCACTTAACCCTTTGGTCCGTTACACAATTAAATGAGACCTTTTAGTGAGAATTTCAAATTTATTGCTAGCAAAATGACATGGGCGAGAGACCATTCAAGCATTCTTCTCTCTCCTATTCACCTTTTCTTCTCCTCTAGTCAACATTTCTTATCCGGAAAATGCTACAAAAATAATGATGCCCAAAGAGCCATGCCGCGTACCTTGAGATACACAACACTTATGCACCAAAAATTATGTACACACTTATTTTTATGTGGGCCCACACATCAAGTTACTCCAATGTAACTTTAAGTGTGACTTTGGAGTGTCGCAGCATCCTTCTTGCCCTCTTTCCCACCATCTTAACCTCGTTTGAGATCATCTTTTTGCAACTCGAATTGATAGACTAATAGTGTTCTTCAAAAATTGATGGATGACTGTTAATGATACATTTTGAGTCCACCTAAACGCACCCAACTCTTTACTTAGTGCACTCCAAATTCAAATTTTAATTTATAAAGGCACCCCACATTTTTATCAAAATACCTATTTGTCCCAACAGAAGCACCCAACTCCAAAACCTTGATTAAGACATCTATTTTAGGTTCGGCAACATCTAGCCAAAACTTATCTTCTAGGCTTGGTATTGTCCAACCGAACCACTTTGATAAAATTTGGTTGATAACCATCGACCTAAAGGTTTGGTGGATTCCAACTGCTCTCCAATCAATCAAATGTTCGGTAAAGTTTGACCGACTCTTCAACTCAAGGTTCGATAAATTCTGACCGACTCTCCAACAGGGGATTAAAACTTACGAGACCAAACCACACGATGGTGCCTTACAAATCACAAGAAGAGAGTGTGTGTAGAAATGATGGCAAGATATACAAAACGAGAGGAAAAGGTAGCGAGGTACACTAATCGCGGTGAAGAGCACGAGGGTCATTTTACAGTAGAATTGTCCTTATTTTTTAAGTTTGACTTTTCACCAGGGGGTGGATAGCCGGCGATGGGATGGTGGTGTGCATTCTAATATTTTATCGACTTGGATTTGAATTTGAACTTTTTATTCGTTGTTTTTTAGAAGTAAAATAGAGATTTATTTGACAAAAAAAAAAAAATAGAGATTTCATTTCCGTGACTCAATATATCAATAAAACAAGACCAAATGTAGAATAAATTATCTGATAAAAGTATATCGATTCATCAATTTTAATTGTTCAAATGAACATTTGACTGCTATAAAGCTAGCTTTGACTCTAATAATAGAACAATATCACAATTAGTAATTTTTCTCCTAGAAAAACATTAGTTCAAGTCTCTCATCTGTTATTGTATGTCATTTCGAGATGACTCACATCTCAATGACTATCATATGATGATTACTTCTTTATTTAGCCAAACAAAGGCCAATTATTTAATTCAAGAGGTAAGGAACTTGTAAAGTGTTGCTACAATGGGAGTTAAACCTAATGAAATCACATTCACTAGGTTCTAACCAAAGCTCACAACTCTTGCAGCATTGCAACTAACAAATACTAAGTGCTTCTTGTGCAGCATGTAGAGATCATTTGTTCCATATACAACCATCAAGGTCTTCTGCAACTAAACATGTAAAAAATACAAGAAGCCATGGTGCAGAAGTCAAGTGCGCCATATTTAAAATGAAAAAGCTCAGTTTCCATCTATGCAAATAAATAAAATGGACAACTAGTACTTTTCCCGCAAACCAGAAGCCGCCATAACAGTTTTCGCAACTTCCACGCTGAGTTTTCATTTGAAATTTCTGTGTGTTGATTTTTTCTTTTGATTTCAGTACCACAAAAACATCATTCGGCACAGCAACAATGCAGATCTTGCATCTGTCGCTTATGTAACATCGTTCTTCTTTCCTTCTCATTGGCATCTGTGTTTATTGGATCCCTAAAGAAGACAGGTTAGAATGATTTTAGCCATTGAAACAGTGTAAGAAAGCAGATGCATTGCAGTTTCCAGACGAAGGCCGTCGGGAGCCTTCAATGACATGGGAATGATGGATTAGCAGAAGCATATACGAGTTCACAAATTTCAGGACAAACATGGCATCACATTCGTAGGTTACAAGGTTCAAGAATCCATTGAAGCTTTGACATACAAGTTAAAAATCAGAATGAATTCTAGCCTTCTGACATATCATTCTTCTTTGCTATATTATTTAGACATAGAAAGTCAACCGTATTCTCTAATTCACCTTTTTTCCCAGAGAATAAGATCAAGAAAATATGCACACGGCTAAAAATAAGCCACAAAGATCTACAATACTATGCCTATTATTGTTTGACATGCTTCACTATTTCAATGGCTAAAGGGAAGGAGCAAGATGGCTTGGCTAGCAACCCTCAGTCCCTTCCAAATGTCCACTGTTATCTTCAATATTTGAATCTCAAGTTTTACCATATAACATAGAGTCCACAAAAAGTATATGTAAGAAGAAGCAAATAAAGAAGTTTCAGCATGTTTTAAGTTATATGGAAAGGGGGTCCACAAAAAGAAAATCCTACTGCAGGAGGTGCTACTGTAAAGTTTCAGCATGTTTAAGATTCTTGCTGACTCTTACTAGTAATGACAAAGTTTAATTGTTTTAGGTATCCCCTTCTAGTAGTGTTAGCTGCTAGCACAAAGATGACACTTAAATGTATTGAGAACCAATCATAATCGGATGCAATTCATTGAATCAGAAACTAAGAAATCTTCATTGTAAGATACAAATACTCATTAGATGCAAATATGCCAATTATGATCTTAACCACACAGTGACTACATTAAATAAGCATAATGGCGTTTCATATTAAGTTGCCCAAACAAAAATTTTCGATCTGCATACTTTTCTACTAGTTATTGACAGCTCTATTAAGCATTAAATCTTCCAAGGAATTCAGTAGCAACAAAATTAGTCCAACAACTGAATACCGTGCAACAAAAGCCACAAAAATTGGCTTACTCTTTGAAGTCTTGGACCACCCCCAAGATCTAAAGTGCTGGCCTACTTAATGATCAAAGGAGATGTCACAAAAGAACCAACTTCATGGAACTAGCCAAAGAGACTTCGGCAGGTCGAGACAAACAAAATACAACAAAACACTACAAGAAAATTAGCATATAACAACGTCAAAACAACAACCTTTTATGTGTAAGGTTGTTAAATAGCTTTCAACAACATTCAAAAAGCAGTCATGTTGTCATATGCAGTAGATACTACTTTCAACAACGTCAATCCTTGATCATTGTTATTCATTGGTCTGACAATTGGCATTGCATGTTGTTAAATAACAAGTTTTAACAACACAAACTACAACTGTTGTTATTAGCTACTGATGCAACAACTAGTTTTGGAGTTTGTTAAATAATGAAAAAAATTAACAAACTCCTTAAAATAATAAAAAAAAACAGCTCATTGTTCTTATACTTGATCTTTAGATCTTAATAACTCATAAAAATATCACATCTTTTTTATCAACTGACTGTAGCTCACTAGTTTGATAAAAAAAAAAAGGTTGCTCACTGGTTTGCAAAAAATGTAGATTCTTTCTTATCAAAGAAAGAATCTCATGTTTATAAAATAATAATAACATTGTCATATTAAGATATATAACAATTTTTTTACACTTCAATGAAATAAAATATATTTTATGTAATATTTATTATATATGTAGGTGTAAGAAATGTAAAGGGAAATTAGATCATTAACTGCATCATATATATCACCACAAAAGATTAATAGAACTTTATGTCAATTCTAATATATATTTTTTTTAAAAAAAACATCCTAATATATTTTATCTAAAAATTTTGAGAGGTTTTTTATCTACATGTTTGATCTAAATAGTAAATAGAATGTTTCAAAAGAAAAGTTTAGAGGGCAATTTATTTTTTCCATCATTACCCTATAGAGCTAGGGCACTTTTTTTTTTTAAGGAAATACTAATAAAGTGAGATGGGTGCCCTAGCTCAATTGTTTATGGGAGAGAGGGTGCGCGTTAAAAGCGAGGGACGACGGAGACGAGAGATCTCATGGAATAGGTAAACATCGACGACTTTGATGCAAGGAGTGACGTAGTTGAGGGGGTTGTCTAGGGTTCGGGGAACGGAGGAGATGAGGTGGGTGACGAGGGAGGGGTCGAAGGGGTAGAGCTTGAAATTGAGTGAGGGGAAGGTGGATCTCACGAGGGAGGAGATGTGGTTGGATTTGGAGGAGATCAAGTCGAAGAAGACGTTTTCTGGGCAGGAGGCGTGTTTGATGACAGAGTGGTTGGTGGCGATGAAGTCGCGGATATATTGGGAGTTGAGGGTGATGGTGATGTGGACCAGGGGAGGGGTCGCTGGAGGAGGCACAAGTGGGGGTAGGCGAGAGAGGGGGCATTTCGGGTCGTTGCGGTAGTCGGGGGCCTCCGCAAATCTGGGCAATCCAGAGAGATGGTTTTTTTTTTCTTGGTGTTCTTGGATGGAGAAAGAGCAGATGGCGTTGGAGGGGGCGAGGAGGAAGAGGAGAGGTGGGGGTGAAGGGACGACATGGTAAATGTTGGATGATTAGAGAGGGTTAGTGGCGGTGCATTGAAATGGGAGAGCAACAGAGACAGGTGTATTCATTTAAGGATTGTTCTTGATGCAGATTGAAGATGGAATGTGCATATAACCTTTTATCCATAAATGGGAAAGGTATTATAAAGATTGTGCTTAATGCTCTAATGTTTTCTTGCCATTTCTTTTGTGTAGTTATGAATCAAGAGTCCTAAATCTAGTAGATTTATTTTCTCAAAAAAAAAATCTAGTAGATTTACAAGTTTTCTTTATGTTATTATTTTACTAATATTGATAGTGTCATAGTCTTAGATATGTTATTCATGACTTAGTTTGATTGTCAATTAGGAGAATATATGGGTCGCTAGTATTTAATGTGTACTAATTAGTTTAGTTATCTAATAATGTGTCTATGTACTTATAATTTTTATATGTTTAGAATTAGAATTACACTAGGAAGAGATGTTAGCAAGAGTCTGGGTTGTTTAAGTCGAAGTCCACATGATGTAAGTCGTGAGTATAGCTTAACGATATTCTTAGAGGTAGTTGGTTTAATACTTTGTGTTTTTGGTTTCTTGAACTTTGTGTGTTCAATCACAAGTTAGAAGAGTTTCTTCAATACGGATATTCCTAGAATCAACAAATTGGTAGAAAATGTCTTTTTTCTTGTCGCGAGAAAGTTTCGAATTCCTTGCTTCATCAAGTTGTAGGCTTGTTATTGCTCTTTTTATGATTGCCATGTGTTTGTGGGTTTAAGATTGTGCTTAATGGCAAGAATCACTTATTCTTTAATATACTTGAGTCTTGGACACCTATCAAATAAAAGCTCCTTGATCTTAGACAGTGTACGTATTTGTTAGCTCTGTTGTTGAGGGACAATTAATGAGACTCCATCAAAAAACCTCAGTGTGTTATGCATGCACTCAACAAATCCATTAATGGATATAAAATAACTCCTTATTTTCTAAGTTTGTCGATCCACCCATTAAGGGTGTCATAGCTGCTAAAAAGGGAGAAATAGTTTTTAGGCATTGGATATTATGTGTACTGAAATTGTTTCATATGTTTTTCATGTGATTTTGGTTACTTTCTATTCCTAGTCTTAGGTGATATCTATGTTATGGACATAAAATTATCTTTTATGTTAGATTTCTTGCTATCTCCAGGTAGAGGTTTTGAAGAAGAAAATGCAAACAATTTTCTTGTACATGCATACATCAACTACAATTTTTATTTTCTTTTTTTTTTTTTTATTTCTGTGTCATTTGTTGTGTGGATCTATGAATATGATTAATTGATAAGTATAATTCATCCCAACTAGTGACGTGTTGCTTGAATAAGCCCTAGAGTAGAT
The DNA here is from genome assembly GCA_039657345.1 of Stephania japonica. Taxonomy (NCBI): domain Eukaryota; kingdom Viridiplantae; phylum Streptophyta; class Magnoliopsida; order Ranunculales; family Menispermaceae; genus Stephania; species Stephania japonica. Next base: position 13,507,505 of record CM077563.1, on the reverse strand, counting down.
TGAATTAAAATTTGATTTTATTGGCATACAAGGCAACTGAAGTATGGATTGAGAAGTTGAATTAACATTTTCCTAGCTATATGAAACTATGAAGGTGATTAATTGATATTTGGTAGGTATAATTCATCCCAAATAATTATGTCTTAATTGGATACGTCTTGGAGTGGAATGAATTGAAATGTTAGCTTTTGTCATTATAGCTTAATCTCACTAATATTAGTAATATGTGCATATAAGGGAACTGAAGCATGGATTGAGAAGTTCAAGCCATCAAATGACATTCTTCATTTCCATAGTGTATGATTTTGATGGAAGATAATTAATTGTCACCTACACGGCTACACATATACATTTTAGTGGGAAGGCTTGAAAGATTAATGGTTGGATGAATCTCTATTAAGTCCTAGTAGAAACACCATTAAATTTAAACTTACTCTTTCTTCTCAAGTGCATTAAGCCTCATAAAAATGTACTCTTGTGCTTTGTTCCAGGTCCAAATTAATTAGTCTAGTTTGGTATTGGAGATAGGTGGTAATGTAACACAATCACTCGCTCCTCTAAGAAAATAAAAGGTAACCAATTTTTTTATTCTCAATCTTATCTTTTTAGTTCTTGACAAAGTTCTTACCAACGTATATTCTTTAAAACGACAATTACAACTACTTTATTTGTGTCACTAGCAAGTTACATGTAATGGTAGATCACTTGCATCATTTATAATTTGTTTCACCATTTTAAATATTTTCTTTAGTGTTTGGTTCTTATTCTTATTTTTTTCTGAATTATTCTAATTCTTATTTTAATAATATACTTGTCAGGACGCGCTGGATCACACTAAAGAAGCCCGTGAAGAAGATGCACACGTTGTAAAGATTTATTTTATATGTATATATGTAATGCCTTGAATGGCTTACTTCAATTTTTGGACCTTTATTTTGTTAGAAGCTTTGTTTTGGACAATTATTGGTGACAATGTATTAAGTTTTTGTATTAGAATGATACTTGACATTATATACTTTTATTTGATTACAAAATACATTATAAAGTTTGGTTATTGACCAATTAGGTGTATTTTTATGTTATAAGATGGGTAAATATGAATATATATTATGAGTAAAATCATAATCTTTTATCAAAAAACAACAACAATGTTTATTGGAGTTGTGAATAGTAACCAATGGAAGATGTCATTAACAAATGACAACGTTCATAGAAGTAGTTGATTACCAAATTATGAGCAGATGTGCACTTTTGGCAACACCTTTGTATGACTTTTAACAACGGATAATACGAGTAGTTGAACATCTCAGACTTTCTACCACTCCTTGATAGACTACCTTTTTTTTGAACGTTCAACTGAAGTTGTAGTATGCTATTTTTCTTGTAGTGACCTTAGTCCCAAATTAATTGATGTTGGTTACATGGATTCAGCGTTTTCATTTAGCACAATTTAACGGAGTTGATTATGTGATTTGGTAATCTTATTAAGTTAATGTGACCAAAGTTATCCCAGGTCTATCCATACCTATACATTAATATTTCTTCAATTTTAAGCACGTTGAATTTCTAACTGGGACATTTGCAAGTTATATTGGCTATGCCCAAACCAATACAACTGCCCTATGTAATTTTTCTTTTCCTCAATTGGTGCTACTACTACTCTTCTTTAAATTTCAGTATTTCTTATTTTAACCTTATGGGTTTTACGTCACATCCACCGCACCATCCGCATTTCTGCTACTCTAATTGTAGCCTTATAAGATTTCTCTTATAGTTAAACAGGGATATTTCAGCCACATATCACGCCTATTGCACTCCAATTCTTTCATCCAGCTTGAGTTTTGTATGCAACATCATCTTAAACATGTAGACTCTTTTGTGATCCTAAATATCTAAACAGTCCACATTTAGGAATTCTATTATTCCTAATTGTACTACTCATTTACCTTGATTTCTATGTCCCCTCACAATACATATATTCAATCTTAGTCATATTAAACTCAAAACCTTTAAAACTCTAATAAATTTCTTAAAGTTCTAATTTCCTATGCACTGCATCTCTTGTTTCATTGATTGAAGTAAAACAATATTGTGTGCAAATAACACACTCCAATGTAAGAGTGAGACGAACAAGATTAAAAACAATATATAGCAAAATCTCATCATCTCGAATTACGAATGAATGATCAGACAGGAAGCCAAAAAAGTATTTTAACCAAGGAACTCGTCAGATATCTCTTAATTCACAAGAAAGCAAGTAAAATGAAAAGAACATTTGTATATAAATTTATAATTTTATTTTCATTATTTTAAATGCCTTGGGCAAGGATAATAACATATAAGAAGATAAATGAATACCTATTGCAGCAAATATGACTCAACAACTGTTCGACCAAATTTCTCCTGAATATCTTTTGGGGTCGCAATCTGGCCAAAGCAAAAAATGGAGAAGGTTCAGTTGCAAAGAATTATGAGGAAGGAATAGAGCAGAACAAATAACATTATACGAAACGTAATGTTACTTACTGCATTCAAGGCTTTAAATAGAGCTTTCACTGTGTTGTGAGGATTCCTTGAACCAATGACCTACAAAGGATACCCACAACAACAACAAAGCCTCAAGAAAATAAGACATCAGATTATAGAGAGAGGTACTAATATACTGATCAACTTAGAGAACATTTTACCTTAGACTTGACATTTTTTAATCCAACCAAATTAAGGATTGTCTGCACGGTTTTGCCTGCCTTCATTCCTGTTCGTGTAGGAGCGGGCCAGAGGTATATCTTTGAAAACAGAAACCACAAATGTAGTAATTAATACAAAAACAACAAAAGCCTCAGTCTAGAATTAGCTGGGTTCAGCTATATGAATCCAATGCAACCATGCATCTTGATTCAATGCAATCACTAAAAAGAAACAAGTAATAAGAATATAAAAGAAAAACCTTGGTTTTCTCATACTGTGTTTGCACTGCATGGGCAATAGTATGCTCCTCGTATCTATCCACGTAGTGAAGATTCTGGAAGCATTTCTCATATGCCTATAAATTGGTAAACAATTGTAAGTGAAAATCGAAAATCCCAAAAGCAGAGAAAAAACGATGTAAACATACAATAGGCAAATTTTAGCAAATACTAAGTTGCAGGAGCAAACATCCATTTGATAATTTCCATGGGATACGCAGTGGGAACAAATCCGATATATGTTATAACGCCATGACCAGTTCAGCTCCTATTTTGGTTAATAATGAAATTCAGTCATCTGGTTGAAGATATGGGAAAACAGATGAGAAAAATTACTAAGGCTGATAAAGTAAACACCATGAAGCAGTCGTAATTACTGTAAGCTAATGCTTGCTACCTGGATACATGGTAGGGTGAGGTTTAACTCAAGCACTGATACCAAGGAAGTAATAGAGGATTAAGACAGCATAGAAATCACATCTCATCATTTTGAATGCACAGAAATTAAATGCATTTATTAAGACAACAATTCTTATATTTTGTTTAGAACAATAGTCGTCCTTTGAAACAACCCCAATTAAAGTTGGGACAAGTTAATGATGACTTTTTCAAAAAACTCAGTCAAGGAGAGACAAGCATTACACTAATTGATAAAAAAAAAACATACACTAAACTACCACTAAGGTTTATAAGTTCCTTAGTTAAGTCATTCATTGTTAAAGTAAAGCAAGTGATAAGGGACAAAGTTGAGCCGCAAGGGGCCAAGCACCCCATGCACGCACTCCCCATGATATTCATTTTTCTTCTTTTATTCAAATTAAAGGGTTAAATTTCACTCATCCTGTATTATTTTCATGTGTCACAAGCTCGTAACTATTAAACCTTTATTATTGTTATACTTGAACTATGAATGCATATGGCAAACATATTAGGAGAGGGATGACTCTTCCGACTAGACTTTTTTTGAAAGGACTCTGATGATCAAACTCTCACCTTATGATTTTAGATTTGAATTACAATTTGAAAACTTTGCCCTTAAAGGCATTCATGTACCATGAGAGTCATCTCTAAGACACTAACTTAAACTGACATAGCCAAGACATCAGAATGTTTTCTTTTTCTTTTTTTTTTTCTTCCAATTACCAAAAAAGAATACCTTCTGAAGGGCTATGGGAACAGCCGGACCTTTTCCTTTTGCATAACCCACAACTCCATGATAGTTCCCACAAGCCACCATAGCAGTGTACTTCGCAATTCTTCCACCCTAAAAAACGCGTAGAGAAATTACATCATTTACATGAATGAAATAAAACAAAACTTAAGTACTCAATAGATCCGAGTAAAATTGCTTACTTTTGTGACTTTGCATGTTCGGTTGACATCAATTACCTTCACATCAAAACCCTGCCAATTTTCCAGAAAGAGAGTGGAAGTTAGAAATGAACAAAAAAAACTGATACATTACCCCCACAAACAAACAACAAAACTGATAGCCAATTACCAAAGATAAAAGATGAAAAAATTTGGATACCAAATCTAGCATGAGATGATTCTGGACTTTGATTTAAGATACCACTTAATCAATTCAGATCAGGTACAAGACTAATAATTTAAAAATTTTAAGAAAGAAAAAAATGGGTAAAAGGAAAGAAAACAATGTGATTAAAACGTTAGAAATAACAAATACAAATCGTTCTCCTTGGAATGACAGTGAAGCTAAGCACTTCAATATCAGCCAAAAAGACAGTTGAAAGAAAGTACAAAAAAAAAAGTTTGAAGAAGCTGAAGTTCATAAAAGTAACATAAGCATAACCCCTGGAAAGACTTGCAAACTAAGAAATGATCACATCACATAAAAATGCTCTTAGTTACCTTTCTAAAGAGAGGTCTTCTTTTCTGTTCTGTCAACGAGCTTCTCTCCTCCGCTAGATCTTTTATTTCCTCCTCCAGAACCTTACCCTTCTTTCCAAATGTATGGTCCAACTCTGACAACTTCTCCTCGAGTTTCTTATCTATGGCATTAAGCTTCTCCATGAGTATATCATCCTTATCTTCAATGAAGTCCTCATCATCTTCATCAATCTCGCCCTGAAGCATCCTCTTGTCTCTTTCAAAACCAGCATTCTCCACAAGATCATGAGACGGACCAACTTGTTGATGTTGGATCACTCCATAATTGGCAGGGTTCTCAGGATCATAAGACTCCTTCCACTGCACCAACCTTGTAGCTCTATTTAGTTTCTGAAGAAGAATGAATCTATCCTTCCCAGTAGCTTCCTTAAGACGGTTCATCAGTTCACCAATGACCCTGTACTCCGGTCGAAGATGGAAATGTTTCTGCTCAAATTTGTCAATTTTGTTCATCCATTTGAATGCGTCATCAAAAGATTCTGCCCGAACACACAGTGAAGCAAAAAAGCCGAATCAACTAAATCATAGATACTCTCACGGTTTTCGTCCAAAAAATAAAATTTCAAAGATACCCAACACTCTTAAATTCATTATTAGATTAACAACGAACTGGAATGTAGAAATGGTGAAAACCAACGCTTATTGCCCATCTCAAATGGAGCAATTCAAGTTCCTATTTAGCTGATCGAAATCTACCCGTCACAAAAATTCACATCAATAATACATGAAAAACCCACAAGTCCAATCAGAATTTAAGCAGCTATTCAAGAATTATCAAACAATTGTGGGCATCCCAGAATCAACCACAATTGCTCATCTCAAATGAAGCAATAGAAATTACTATTTTGTTGATTGAAATCTACCCACCATACAATTCTCATCAATATCACATGGAAAAGCACAAATGAATCAAACCCAATTAAAATCCACTCAACTATTCAATAACAAAGCATAAAAAAGTGATCTTGAATTACAAAAAACTCAAAGCAACGTACCAGCATCAGTGAAGTTCTTGAGAAGCTCCTCGTGCCTCTTAAACTTCTTCTCAAACTCCTCGAACCGCTTCTTGAGCGCGTCGGGTGCGAACCTCTCGTCGTCTTCGCTTTCGGAATCGGTGGGCTCTTCGCGGAGGTAGAGATCAGGGCAGGGCTTGAGCTTCTCCTTCTCGAGCTTCTCGATCAGCGGCCCGACCCCCATGTAGTCCTCCTCGTCTTCTTCGTCCTTATCATCGATTTCGACGCCGGCCCTTCGCTTCTCCTCCCGCTCTCTCTGCCTCTCCCTCTCGACCTCGGCGAGGAGCTCCTCGGCCGCGCCGCCTGAAGAGGAGAAGAAGCGGTGGCGGGGGATTGGGGCGCGACATTGGGTGTGGGGGAGTGGTGGAGAGTGGGTGAGAGAGGAGGAGAGGTTAGGGTTAGGGTTAGGGTTTCGGAGGAGAGGGGGAGTTGCGAGGAGGCGTGAGAGTGAGCATGCTGTTCTTAGCTTGGTTGTGAGTGAGGCCGCCATTGCCATTGCCAATGCCAATGCCAATGCCAATGCCAATGGAGGCGATGGAGCATCGCCCGCGCTTGCTTTGTTCCTTTCAAGTATGCCGAGTACTATTGTCAGCTGAGCTAGGGCATTTTTGAATGGGGCGCTTCCTTCAAATGTAAAAAATGATTTTTGTTGTAAATTGAATTGAGAATTGCTAAAACTAGAGAAGGAAAGTAGAAAAATTAAGAACTTCTACTATTACAAAGAACTACAAAGAACTACAACTACAAAGTAGAAGAGGAGAAATGAGAAGTTGTTATTCAACTTAGTGTGTTTTTACAATGAGGTTGATACCCTTTATATAGGCCCTTTGGTAATGATGATAAATGTACTAAGACAATGTTTACAAGTTACACATACATCACATACCATACAACTCTTTACAAGCAATGTTAACAACACATGAAATAATGAGTACATTGGATATGGATGCAAGTAAGAACCATGCTTGATATTACCACTCAATGTAAGAGCCATGTTTGACAATGATTAGTCATACAAAGTCTTGATCAATTGTTCATCCATATCATAACACTCCCCCTTGGATGACAATTGTTGAGAGCATGTGCCTCATTAAAACTTCTACTAGAAAAAACCCTGTGGGAAAAAAATTTAGCAAAAGAAAAAGAGTACACATTTCTTATTAATCTTAAGATGAGTATAATATTGTTAGGATTGCCTCATTAAAAAAACCTTGCTAGAAAAATCCAATGGGATAAAACCATAGCTAAGGGAAAAAGAGTGCAATACACTGATCAATAACTCCCCCTCATGTGAACATGGGTGAAACTTGTTCAGTTTCTTTACTTGCAATGTCTTTAAGTTTACGCAAGCCAATACTATATGTAAGCCTTTTAAATGTCGTAGTTAGTAAAGCTTTTGTGAATAAATCAGCAAGATTATCGCTCGATCGGATTTGCTTGACATCAATTTCACCATTCTTCTGAAGCTCATGTGCATAAAAGAATTTTGGTGAAATATGTTTTGTTCTGTCCCTTTTTATGAATCCTTCACTTAATTGTGCAATACATGCTGCATTATCTCCATATAATATGGTTGGAGAATCTTTTATTGAAGGCAATCCACATGATTCTTGAATATGTTCAATCATGTTTCTCAACCAAACATATTCACGACTTGCTTTATGAATTGCAAGTACTTCAGAATGATTGGAAAAAGTAGCAACCATAGTTTGTTTTACTGACTTCCATGATACAACAGTATTACCACAGGTGAATACATATCCCGTTTGAGAATGGACCTTGTGGGGATCAGATAAAAATCCAGCATCAGCATAACCTTGGAGATTCAATTTTACCCCTCTCGAGTAAAATAAACCCATGTCACTTGTTCCTCGAAGATACCAAAAAACGTGTTTAACACCATTCCAATGTCTTCGAGTTGGTGAAGAGCTATATCTTGCAAGTAGGTTGACAACAAAAACAATATTGAGTCTTGTACAATTTGCAAGATACATAAGTGCACCAATTGCACTTAAATATGGTACCTCCGAACCAATTAGCTCTTCCTCACTTTCATGAGGTTGAAATGGATTCTTATCCACTTCAAGTGATCTGACAACCATTGGAGAGCTCAATGGATGTGCCTTGTCCATATAAAATCTTTTTAATAATTTTTCTATATAATTTGATTGATGGACAAGTACTCCACTTGAAAAATGTTCAATTTGCAAATCAAGACAAAGTCTTGTTTTTCCAAGTTCTTTCATCTCGAATTCCTTTTTCAAGTATTCGGATGTTTTAACGATGTCGTCGTGGTTTCCCACTATATTTAAATCATCAACATATACAACAATAATCACAAATCTTGTTGATGATCTTTTAATGAAGACACATGGGCAAAGCGGATTATTTACATATCCTTCTTTCAGTAAATAATCACTAAGACGTTTGTACCACATTCGTTCGGATTGTTTCAACCCGTACAAAGACCTTTGTAATTTTATAGAATGTATGTTATGAGGTTTTGATTTTATTTCATCGGATATTACAAATCCATCATGAATTTTTATATATATCTCACTGTCTAGAGATCCTTACAGATATGCTGTCACGACATCCATTAAATGCATATCAAGCCCTTCAGAGACTGCAAGGCTTATCAAGAACCGAAAAGTGATTGCATCTATAACAGGAGAATATGTTTTCTCATAATCGATGCCAGGTCTTTGTGAGAAACCTTGAGCTACAAGTCTTGCTTTGTACCTTGTAACTTCATTTTTTTCGTTTCTCTTTCGTACAAATACCCATTTATATCCAACAGGTTTTACGCCATCTGACATTTGGATAATTGGTCCAAAAACCTCTCGTTTCCTTAACGAGTTTAGCTCCGCTTGGATAGCATCTTGCCATTTTTGCCAATCAGGTCTTTTTTGACATTCGTCCACTGATCGTAGTTCTGGATCATCATCATTTTCACATATTTCAAAGAACACATTGAAAGCAAATATATCATCAGGAACAATTTTATTTCGATCCCAAATCTTACCAGAGTTTAAATAATTTATTGAGATCTCATTACTTTCATCTTTTTCATCTTTTTCTAGAGGAAGTTGTTCCTCATCAGAATCAACTTGTTCTGACAAACCCTTATCAAAGGATTCTTATGCTTTCTCAGGAGTATTTTGATTTGTATTTATTTTTACTCCCGTTTTCCTCTTTCGAGGAATTGTATCCTTTGAACCAACCGGTCTTCCACGCTTTAAGCATTTCGTTGGTCCTTGTGCATTTTGTTGCACAGAGACATCAATTCTTGCAGGAGCATTTACAGCTGTAATATGTGATTTTGTCACTTGTTTTGTATCATTAAATGCATATGGTAATTGATTTGCAATTTGTTGCAAATGAATGATCTTTTGAACTTCAAGTTCACAATAATTTGTTCGTGGATCATAATGTGATAAAATTGATAAATTCCAAGCAATTTCGTGCCATTCCTTTTGAATTGACTTTTTATCTCCCCCTAATGGTGGAAAAATTGCTTCATCAAAGTGACAATCAGCAAAACGTGCAGTAAATAAATCCCCTGTTAAGGGCTCAAGGTATCTTATAATGGACGATGAGTTAAATCCAACATAAATCCCAAGTTTTCGTTGTGAACCCATCTTAGTTCTATTGGGAGGTGGTATAGGAACATACACTGCACAACCAAAAATTCTTAAATGTGAAATATTTGGTTGTTGACCTAAAATGAGTTGCATGGGGGAATGTTCATGGTATGCAGTAGGCCTATAACGAATGATGGATGCTGCATGTCCCCAAACTGAAGTTGATAACTTAGTTCTCATGATTAAAGGTCTGGCAATTAATTGAATGCGTTTGATTAGAGATTCTGTCAAACCATTTTGAGTATGCACATGTGGAACAGAATGTTCAATGGTAATTCCTATAGACATGCAATAATTTTTAAATGCTTGAGATTGAAATTCCCCAGCATTATCAAGACGGATGGTCTTGATTGGGTTCTCAGGGAATTGTGCTCTTAACTTAATGATTTGCGCTAAAAGTCTAGCAAATGCAATATTGCGGGTCGAAAGCAAATAAACATGTGACCACCTAGTTGATGCATCTATCAAAACTATGAAATATCTAAATGGTCCACAGTGAGGATGAATAGGTCCACATATGTCTCCTTGAATGCGTTTTAAGAAAATTGGGGATTCCACAACAATTTTAATTGGGGATGATTTAACTATTAATTTACCTTGAGAACAACTAGCACAATTATAATCACCAGCTGAAAATATTTTGTGACTCCTTAAAGGATGTCCATGCGAATTATTAATTATTCTTCGTATCATTGATGATCCTGGATGACCAAGCCGATCATGCCATAAAATGAATGTCTTTGGATCATTAATTTTCTTATTTAAGACTACATTCGTTTTGACATGCCTTTTCAAATAAAATCCAGAGTAATGCTGGGAATTTAAATTTTTAGATGAAACAAATCATACTGAATAACTTCTATATAAGACATTGACAACATTATAGTTGTACCAGATATTGCATAAACATTAGCCTCTGCTAAGTTTAAATTCGATAAATACTCTTTATATTACAATGTACATGTAGTACAATAAGCAAGACATACGTTATTCGCCTTTATTTAGCTCATAATTTGAACACATCTTAATGTGTCAATACTTAATTTAACTATTTTTAATGGTAAAATTCATAATTTTGCCTTGATTTCGAAGGCATGGTAAAAGATCAAAAATATTTGGGTATGTATATGACAATATTTAGGCAGCATAGCCTTTCGTACGTGACGAAAAAAATGTCACAATTATGAGCGCTCATTGTCACAATTATTTCGTATGTGACGAAAAAAATGCACCACTTTTATTTTAACTATCAATGGAATTGTCAATATAACTTTTACCATATCTTTTCACCTTTTCCATGTCCATAAATTTGTAATTGCGACTATGGTCATTATATGAAACATATGCTTCTTAATTTGAAGCTAAACCAATTGGACATGAGTGATATTATATTTATAATATCTTATTATTTTACTCATCTACCACGAGACAAGGATTCAATCCATAATTAATATTTAATGGATTGACGTGCACGCTCGATAATTTGTTGCAGTAATACATCGAGGCGAGCCACGTGGCCTTTATTTGTCTCATCAGTCATATTTCTGCATAGCCTCAATATAGAGGTAATTGAAATTGTAGAATAATAAATGATATTTGACTGATATAAATTTTGTAGCGTGAGACCCAGCCGCTCATTTTGAGCCTTTTGGAGCATCACCAATTTTGGCCTTGATATAGATAGCTCCATGAGGTAAAATGATAATATAAAGTGAAATATTTACTTTTCAAATCTCTAAAGAGTCTAAAGAGATATTTGAAGAATAAATATTTATACGCATAACCTTGCATAGATACTTTATATATAATTTGAGCATCTCGTTGTCAATATTATTAAGGCAATTAATTCAATCAAGTATAATAAAAAATAAAGATATCATAAATAGTTCTCATTTTTATGTAAAATATATGATTAAATGAATGCTCATAACTTGATTATTTTATACATAGTACTACTTGTATGAGTTGGTGGGACAACCTCCAGGTTGGGTGGTGAGACGAAGTCTACTTAAAAATCATGCCTCCTCGAACGGGATAACTCGTCTCTCTTTCAATGTTTACCTTTACCGGGGACAAGGCTTACCCACTATCAACCCAAACTCATAACACTATTTGCAATATAAAAAAATCAAGAATGGAGCATAATTAATCGTTTGTAGTATAGCGAGAAAACTAGTTATGTCACATATTGACTTTTGATTTCTGATGTAGAAGATTGTACAAGACGCAACTACAGAGCATACTTTTGCAATCGATGACTTTATAATGCATAGTATATGAATAAAATATGCATATAAAAGTGAAGCAATCAAAGATAATATATAAATAAACCGAACTCATAAAAGTTATACCTTCCTAGCTTTGTCTCCATAACAAGCCTTCTTGAACTTCAAGATCTCCTTAATGTTAGAGCAAGCTCGTGTTGATAACGTGTTGTAAATTGAATTGAGACTTGCTAGAACTAGAGAAGGAAAGTAGAAAAATTAAGAACTTCTACTACTACAAAAAACTACAAAGAACTACAACTACAAAGTAGAAGAGGAGAAATGAGAAGTTGTCAATCAACTTGGTGTGTTTTTATAATGAGGTTGATACCCTTTATATAGGCCATTTGGTGATGATGATAAATGTACTAAGACAATGTTTAAAAGTTACACATACATCACATGCCATACAACTCTTTACAAGCAATGTTGACAACACATGAAATAATGAGTACATTGGATATGGATGCAAGTAAGAGTCATGCTTGATATTACCACTCAATGTAAGAGCCATGTTTGACAATGATGAGTCAGACAAAGTCTTGATCAATTGTTCATCCATATCATAACAATTTTTTTTTTTTACTTTGCAAGTTTTTATTTTTATTTTTTTTCAAATGGGTTATTAATATTATTTTTTTGAAGAGAAATTGAAAATTTCATTAATCATTCATGGCTCATTCCTGGACGAGACATATCATCAAGTACATTGATTCGCTAATCCTATCTGTGCAAACAAACTGTCATTAATTTGACTTTTTTTTTGAAATTGAAATAGTTTGACAATCGGAGATTACTCTCTACAACATTGAAACTCATGCAATACACAAAAGTATTATAACAAAAAATGAATAATAAAACTTTCCAACAAGGAGAAGACCTAAAAATTTTTCAACATGGAGAAGACAAATCAAAGACTTCTAATTAGAGAAGAAAATTAACTGTAATGTAAAAATTAAAGATAAATCAATCCGTCGCGCCGCACAAATCTACGCAACACCATTGATGAAAATGCACTGCAACAAGGATGAATCAACCTCTGCAAATCTGATTAAATCTGTTATTTATTGAATGAATAAAGAGTAAATGGGATTTGATAGGACCATCGTCGATCGTTGAGAGGATTGATGATGGTTCAAGAACAAAAATCACAAAAGCGAATCAAAAAAAGAATTTTAGGGTTTTTCAAATGAGTTAAATATTTATTGGAATACCAAATATTCCATTGTTTTAAATACAATCTCAATCAGAACTTTATAAATCACACCATAATCAAATTTTCTTTATCCCAATCCAAAACTTTATCAGACAGTCAATTCTTGCAAAAAAGAAAGAATGGAATCAAAAGCCGAAAATTTCATCCCAATTGAAGTTGCCAAAACCATAATAGAGGAAGTTCCCATCAAAATTGAAGAAACTCAGATAACTTCACCCACCTCTTCACGTTTGCTTAAGAGGAAATCTCTTTTCCATACTTCCCCAAATTCAAGCACCCCAGTTACAAAGTCTTCCGCGAGCTCCAAGAGCCAAGCGATATAGAAAAAGAATAGCAAGAACCTTGAATTAATGATAGAGCTTGTGGACACGGTTACTTTGCTTGAAAGTGTCAAGCTTCAATTAAAGAGTAACAGGATGAAAATAGAAGTGACGAGGTTATCAATCTCAGCCCGACAATTTCGAAAACATTTCCATAATAGCTAGAATCTTACAACTATACCTGATGAATTACTTTTATGGTGTTTTAAATAGTAAATCCTACTATTTGACACAAAAAAACAGTAAATCCAGTCACTAATTTATTACTTCTTCTGATAAAAAATATAAGTTGTTTTTGACTTAAACATTAAAATTAAGGCAGCCTTAGTTACAAGTGTCGCTTACATATATGTCCTTTTAACATTAAATGAATTGAAGAATTGAAGAATCATAAATATTTAGGTTGTATAAGGATAAAATAGATAAAGTGGCAATAAATACACTTTCAAATTTCAAAAACGTCTGATAAAAATGATCGAAGGGAGTAGTTTTGAATGTAGTTGCCCATAGATGAGATTAATGGTTTTGTTTAGGCTGCTCTTCGGTTTGGGATTTTAAATAGGTTTGTTATAGGAAAAAAATTATACCAATAAAGGAACACTAATACAAGGTCTTGAAGAACTACCATGGCAAAAAAAAGGACTTGGGAAACTGCATATTTAGAGCATCTCCAATGGGACCATAAATTGGGGTGGAAATGGATCCACCTACGATGTAATCCACATCCAACTCAAAAAGTGTTCTCCAATAGGATAATGGATTGTGGATATCTATCCTATGTAGCAAAGAATCAAAGTGGAGAGTGTCTACCACAAATAGACATTGTGATCCATTGCCGTATCATTAATTGTTTGTTACATAAAGTCAAAAAGTCACAATCTATGGCCTAAATTCACAATACCATTGGAGATCATTTTGAAATTTAAATGTCCATTTAATGTTAAATAGGATGTACATCCTCCCCACATCCATGATATGGCACAAATCCATCGTCTAAATCCACATTGCCATTAGAGATGCTCTTAGGCTGCCCACTACTCTATAAATTGGGACGAGAGATAATAGGCCAAGTTCAGAAAACATATTGACGCAGCGTAAACGTTCAAACAAGGAAATCGAAAAATCCTTAAAGCTTTTGTAGAAAACTTGAAATTTGATAAAATTGATAATAATTTATCTTCTCTTAAACAACCCTAATACGACTTTATATAGCCTAGCAGAAACCCTAAAAACGCAATGTAGGTAAAAAGACAAATATCCAAAAAACTTAAAAATTACGAAAATATCATAAATAAAATAAAAACCCTCGATAAAGCCCAAAACGATGGAATTTGGATCCACAAAACCTACTCCCAAAGAGCAAAGCTCTAAAGACAACTGTAGAGCACGAAAGGTCATTTCCGAAAAAATATTATAATAATTAATCGTATTCCCGGTTCAAAAGTTACGGCCCATCAAAGTTGACTCAACTTCTTGCGCCCCTTTTTCTTCTCCAAAGTTGCTAAACACGCATCTGCAACTGTCTCGACATCATTCTCTCCCACCTGAGAAAAACTCAACCTCGAATTTTCAGGATACAAAGGCTCATCATCTGGATAGAATGGAAAAATATTCGCCACATTAAATGTCTTGGATATTCCCATACTAGTAGGCAAACTAATAACATAGGCATTATCATTGATCTTCCTCTCAATCGAATACGACCCATATTTCTTGGACTGCAACATATTGTACTGGCCAACTGGGAATCTCTTTCTCCGCAAGAACACCATAACCTGATCACCAACAATAGAAAGCTTCTCCTTGTGATGCTTGTCAACTGCTTGCTTATAATTAGCATTAGACTCCTCAATCTTCTTTTGAATTGCCTTTGTAGTAGGCTGCCAATATTCTGTCATGAGCTTGGCTGCTACACTGTTGTCTTTCTCCTTTTATAGTGTCAGCAAATCTAAAGCATGGGCAGGTGCTTTCCGATATGCTACAAAAGGTGTCATGCCTGTAGTACGATGAACTGAACTGTTGTAAGCAAACTCAGCCTGTGCCAACGCAGTACTCCACTTCTTCGGTTGATCTCCAACAATGTTGCAAATTAAATTACCCAAGGATTTGTTGGTAACCTTTTTCTGTCCATCTGTCTGAGATGGGCTGTACTTTGCTATAATTCAAAGAAGAATCAAACCGGTACCAAAGTGACCGCCAGAAGTAACTGAGAAATTTAGTGTCTCTATTAGATGTAATAGACGTCAGTACACCATGCAAATGGACAACCTGCTCAAAATAGAGCTTAACAATGTTTTGAGCATCAGCAACCTTCTAGCAAGGAATAAAATAGACCATCTTCGAGAAATGGTCAACAACGACAAAAACAGAATCCGATTTCTGCTGAGTACGAGGAAAAACCAAGGACAAAATCCACCGACACGTCCTCCCAAATATCCTACGATACTGGCAAAGGTGTGTAAAGACCAGTATTGTGAATGCCCTGTGGTTGACTGACATACATAGCATCGTTGAACAATCTTGGTCGAATCCTTACGCATAACAGAGTAAAACTCCTTATCATAAGTACTCCAACTACGCCTAGCATCACTGAGCTTCTCACTGAAGAATGTTGCTGGTCGTTAATCCTGCGACAAAACTACACCAATCCTAACTCCACTCACATTACAATCCACCTCAAACAACTTAGAGAAATCTGGCAAAGCTAAAACTAGGGCAGTACACAATTTCTCCTTCAACAAAGCAAAGGCAGACTCAGTCTCATTACTCTATCGAAACTTCCATTTCTTAAAACACTCAGTCAAAGGGGTTGCAACACTACTGAAATGTCGAATAAAACACTGATAAAAACTAGCCAACCCTAAGAAACTCCTCAATTCAGACACTATTTTTGGAGCTGGCCACTCTCTAATTGCCCTAACTTTCTCATCATTCACCTGAATGCCATCTGCACTCTCAATAAACCCAAGAAACAACAACTTCCTAGCCATAAAGATATATTTCCTTAGGTTCATATACAACTTATTCTCGTGTAACACAGTCAATGCACTCCTCAGATGATCTAAATGCTCCTCTTCTGAATGACTATAAATCAGGATATCGTCAAAGTAAACCACCACAAATTTGCCATGAAATGGCTTGAGAACATGGTTTATAAGTCGCATAAAAGTGCTAGGGGCATTTGACAACTCGAAAGGCATGACCAACCACTCATAAAGACCGTCATTCGTCTTAAAAGTTGTCTTCCATTCATCTCCTTCCTGATACGAATCTAGTAGTATCCACTCTGCAAATCAATTTTGGTGAATATTAGCATATCTTTCAGGCGTTAAATGGGAAATTTGTACCCAATTGTAATCCTATTAATCGCCTTACTATCAACACCCATTCTGTAACTTCCATCCTTCTTCAGCGTTAACAGGGCAGGAACATCACATGGACTCATGTTTTTTCTGATATGCCCTTTCTACAGCAACTCCTGCACATTTTCGTACAAGACCTTACTCTCCTTCGGACTCATTTCGTAATGTGGAAGGTTCGACAAACTAGTTCTAAGAATCAAGTTAATATGGTGTTGAATATCTCTCATATGAGGTAATCCAACAGGTAACTCTTCTGGTATAATTTTAGTAAATTCCTCTAGTAATGGTTGGACCTGATCTGGTATCTTAAAAAACTGACTCCTTCTCATTCCCTACAAGGATCTGTCTCAGCACCAACGCATGCACCACCTGTGACTCCTTAACTGCTTCTTCCATCTCACGCTCAGTTTGTGTCATTATAAGGAAATACCGTTCCTCTACTTTAAAAGTCTTTGGATGGTTACTCGCCTTTAAAGGAAGTAAGTTAAACGTCATGCCATCCTTTTCCAACTTATACACATTGTCTCTCCTAGCATGTTGTGCATTAACATCAAACTACCAAGGTCATCCAAACAACAAATGGAAGTCATCCATATCTACCACGTCACAATACACCCTCATCCTTGTAAGTACCTATGGAAAAAGGTACCTGCAATGCTCAGTCACCTGCACTTTCTTAGTTGCCTTTATCTAGCCTATAAAGTAAGGACTGGGATGTTTCTTCATCTTTAGTTTCAGTGCCTTAGCTGTACCTTTACCAATGATGTTCTCATAGCTTCCGCTATCTATGATCAGTTCGAACATTTGACCATTAATAGTACATCTCGTCCGAAATAGTTTATGTTGATGACTGTCATCTTCTATTTTAAGAGTTAATATCAGCCTCTTTACCACACAATTATGTCCATTTCCCTCATCATAATCATTACAATCAGCATCCTCTCCATCAGGACCACAATAAACTTCCTCTTCTTTATCTCGTTCAACCACATTAACCTGTTTTCTATTATGACATTCATTCGATCTGTAACCAGACTGCCCATAACGACAACACTTGACAACAATAGGCCTTGCATAAGGATTTGCGGTTGCCTTTTGTCCCTTTTTCTATTCAGCAGGTTTCTTTCCAAGTTCCTTATCTTCTTTCCGTTCAGTACCCTAATTCCAGCCCTGGGTGGACCTACTCCAATCTGCAAAACTCCTTAAAGTTTCCTCACTACTATTATTCCTTTGGTAATTATCACTACCATATGGTCGCCCATTGCCCTCATATCGATGACCTCCACCTATGTCCTGCATCATTAATTCAGCCTTAATGGCTAAATTTTTCGCCTCTGTGACAGTCTTTATAGCCTACACTCTAATTTTATCCTGAACTTTCTTTTTCAATCCATCCAGGTATCGTGTGACCTGATGAATGTCGTTCTCCCTCAAATCATTCATCTCAGTCAGTCGTATAAAATTTGCAATATATTTATGAACAGATCTTTGGCCATGCCGACATCGCTGGTACTGCTGAAACAAGATCTGCTCATAATCTGGAGGTAGAAAATCTCGCTGTAGCAACTGCTTCATTCTATACCACGTCCAAACAGGCTGTCTACCTTCCCTGTAATGCCTATTCTGCAATTTATCCCACCAAGCAGATGTTCCGCCCTTTAATCGACATGCCACCAATTTCACCCTCTTCTCTTGTGGAATATCCATATACTCAAAAAATGATCTACTTCGGCAATCCAATCAACAAAACCCTCAATATTCAGATTACCAAATAAACTAGGAATATTCACTTTCAACCTAAAATCGCCCCATCATAATAATCACGATTATGATTATTATTATTATTATTATTATTATTATTATTATATCTGCCGCCTCGATCTCTCCTAACAGGTCTGCCCTGTTCCTAGGCCAGGACCATATCCTCCTCCTCGTCACTGGAATTGCCACCAGTCATCCGACCTCTGACATTAGCAGCCACTAGTGCAATAGGAGCATCGCTTTGAGCACGCTGATCTCTTGGACGTTGTTCACCATCACCCTCGTGTCTATTGGCATTCACCTCAAGGGCGTTAAATCTGTTTATCACCGCATCAAGGCACTCGTCTATACGCCGAAATTGTTGATTGAGATTTGTCTCAAAGGTTCTGATTGCCTCTACTTTGGTTTGCCAGGCTTCAACATCTTGAACAAAATTCAGAATGCCACCACTTCCATCGAACATTGTCAGTACGAATGGAATTCACGCTCTGATACCAGTTGACACAGTGTAAACGTTCAAATAAGGACATCGAAAAATCTTTAAAACTTTTGTAGAAAACTCGAAATTTAATAAAATTGATAATAATTTATCCTCTCCTAAACAACCCTAACACGGTTTTATATAGCCTAGCAGAAACCCTAAAAACGCAATGTAGGTAAAAAATAAAAATATCCGAACAACTTAAAAATTACGAAAATCCTAAATAAAATAAAACCTCCGATGAAGCCCAAAACAATAGAATTTGGATCTGCAAAAACTAATCCCCAAGAGCAAAGCTCTAAAAAAGTTGTAGAGCACGAAACGTCATTTCCGAAAAAATATTATAATAGTCAATCGCAATCTCGGTTCAAAAGTTATGGCCCCTCAAAGTTGACCCAACTTCTTGCGCCCCTTTTTCTTCTCCAAAGTTGTTAAAAACACATCTGCAACCGTCTCAACATCACATATTTAGTTGTTGCAAGTTTTTTTAAATTAAATGATCTTTGTAATTTGTTGTTCGACAGGGAATATGGCTTTGCGAACACAGGGATTATGTCACTACTCCTTAGACGATTGTGATTACGCTTAAAGGACTTTGAGAGGCATTTCCTACATGGTTTCTACCGTGGGGATCGGATGGCGCATAAGTTGTTTTGTCGTCAAACTGTTGATTCAGCAGTTTGTGTTAGTTGTTATTACCATCTAGTGTTACTGAGCACAGTATCTAGTGTTATTGGGGTTTAATTTTGAGTATGAATGTGGTAGAACTTAATGCTTTTGCGCACCAAGGCATCCTAGATCTTGTAACATGGCGTTAGCTCATAGAATGAAATTCTACATTTATTTAATTAATGTGTGATTACTTATTTGGTTGACGTGGAATTCTTTTTTACTATACATGTTGAATGGTGCATCTAGATTGTGAGGTGGAATTGTGATAGGATTGTTGTTGATGGAAAATTCATGTTGAAATGTGTGGACCGAAATTAGTCCCATAATTGATTAAAGAAAACTTTAGATTGAAGTATATAAGTGATTGTCTTCTCCCAACTAGTAGGTCTGATAAGATAAAACCCCACATTTAAAGTTATAAAATGGTTAAGTTAGAGACAATATTGGTACTAGCAGAGATCCACCTGCCTGTAGAGAAGTGTCGTTAGTGGGCCACTTGCAGATGTTATGCCCACAAGTGAGAAAGAAGGGATTTATCAAATAAAAAATACCTTGGATCATGTGAATTTCGGTCCAAGGTGAAGACGAGTCGTTGGTGAGGATTAGTAACCCTCTGAACTTCACTGAATATTGTTTGCAATGCTCATTCTTAGGGTGACTGCAATGGGGGATATTGTGGGGATTACATATGTTGGAGCATTTCCAAATGTGGAGACGCTTCAACCTGGGCCCAGAGCAGCAAAAGTTGTTGCTGTGGGCCCTTTTTTATTTTATTTTTAAAAAAATCAGAATTTTACCTTTTAATAAATATTTTAAATTTTATGTGTGATGTGATTGTGGATCCTATTTGAGTCTAAAGAGAGTCTAACCATTGTGGAGAAAAAGTAGAAGTATGAGAGAGAAAAGAGTGGGTTTAATAAATTAATGATGTGGCATGCTAATAGCTTCATTTTGGGTACAACCATTGTGGATACCCTTATAGAAAAAATCATATGAAGATGATTCCATCGAACTATTCCTTATATATATATATATATATATATATATATATATATATATATATATTAAAGGAAGACCTTCAGTTGCCACATGACTTTTTCTCAAGCTTCCTTCTCGCCACGTCATCAACTCTAATTTATAAATTAATGTAATCTTAATCATTAATTAAACATATTTTATTTCAATTTAATTTAATTATTTGTTTTAGGTTTATTGGTCTTCCTGTGCAACCACTAATTTGATAAATTATATAACCACTACTTCAAAAAATTATGTAACCATTTTTTAAATTATATCTTTTTTTCTTATAAATTTTTTTTAAATTATATCTTAATTATTTACTTTTTGTCTTTTGATATTCCTTGCGTAAGTATGAAACATAATCATCATTATCATTCACTTATTCATCTATTAAGCCATTAAGCCTTATTTATTCATACATTAATGTAAATTTAAATAATTAAATATGTTTTTTATTTAATTTAATAATTTTTTAAGCCCTTCAATCTCCTCGTGCAACCACTAATTTGATTAATTATGTATATAATCACTACTTCAAATAATTATTATTTAACCATTTTTTAATAAATTATACTTTAATTATTTAATTTTTGACTTTAGATTAACATAATCATTTTTTTCACTATATAAGTCAATGCTCTCAATTACTCATTCACTTCTCAAACTCTCTTTTAATGTATAGATTTTATAAGCACTTGTCATTGCTCTGATTCTTGGCAAGCTATCAGTGTCTATGTTTTGGGTCCTTTAACATCAGAGGCTCGGGATCTACCTATAAGAATTTGGGTGGTAAGAATTATATATATTTATATTATATTTATTTTCCAGCTTTTAGTATGGGTTGTATGTTTGAGTTGTTTTGAATTTTTTTTAGAAATTAGAGTATATATCTATTTAATAATTTAATAATATTATTTGTTTTCTTTCTAACTTTTTTCTTTAAAGTTTTTTTATAATTTTTTTTTTTACTTTAGTTGTCTAATAATACTATTTAATTAATATTGTAATGCTTTTTTTTACATGATTCCAACATTTTTTTGTCTTCGTATTAAATTACCATTATATCAATTAAGAATAACAATTTTTTTCTTGTAAAAAAAAGATTTATCATTTCACCAACAAAACATATAAAATGCGTGCGGGATGACGACTAGTTCTATGTATATTGAGGTTTGTGATTGTGATTTGTGTTGCCACTGATGATGTAGAGACTTGTTGAAGGACCTACTAGATCTAGCTAGCTAGGATCTAAAAAGCTTTAAACTGATACTGGAATACATTAAAGCATTGCTTGTAAGTTCGTTCCATACATGGTGTAGAATGTTACACGTACGATTATTGTGACGACCCCTCTCCTAATCTAGGGCTCCGCCCAGTCTAATCTCGTAATTAAACCTAATCCTATCGACACATGACTTAACTACGTATTAGTCAGCCTTTACAACCTATATGCCTCGTTACTCGTGTTCAAGATAAGTAATACACTAGTCTTATCGATTTATGAAATTTAGAATTAATTAAAACTTTTATTAAAATAGTTATTTAGCGGAAGTCTTAACGAGTAATGAGAAAGCAAATTTGATGTTTATGCGGAAGCCAATCGAAATAACTCTAAGTGTGAAAAATCAGGAAATGACATAACATATATGTAAATCTCCAAAATATAGTACACAGTGTGACAGTCTAAGTTAAGTCGGGGAACTAACGCTCAACCCAATATACAACCCCAAATGTATCTGAAAAGACATAATAATGCTAATACAACAAAATATCAAAAAGACCTACAATCGAAGTAGTGTCGCGCTGCTAGCTCAAAGGTAATCGCCGATCTTCTCCTTGCCCGCCCTGTTTGTCGACGACTCTGCACCCACCATCATAAAATTAGTGATGGTACAATAAAATAATGGTAATACTTGATGACAAGTTTAAGTCATATTTCCAAATATTCAAATGGTATTTAAATGCATATAAAATAAGAAAGACTGAAAGATAAACCATATACGAGTAAATACCAGATATAAGTAAGTGATACTGGCACTAGGTTATATAGTGGTAATATAGACGGTCGGTAGTGAACCACGTCATACCAACTCAATAATCATACAACACGAGGGACTCTAACCCCGATGTGTAGACCACCTCAGGGATTCTAACCCCCAGTGTCAAACAATGTCAGGTAACATGTGCCAACCTCCCCAGGGACTCTAACCCCGTGAGTCGCACATACCTCGATCGAGTAAGGGACCTAAATATGAAAACTACTTTTTATTTTCAAGAATGACTTGGTTATGGATTAGTCAAGGCATAGGGACAACTAACACACCTAGGCAAGGGGAATACAAGTCCATTAAGGCATTCACCACAACCCCTAACCTAATAGCATGTTATTTATAGACAATTTAAATTATAAAACATCCAAGAACATACATAACATTGGAAATATAGTCAATGAGCCAAATTAAGGGGATGGATATCATGAAACCAAGATTCATTAAGTGAGCAAACAATCAACAAAACACATGATATCAAAATACAAAGGCTATATATAGTCAAAAGGACTATGCAAAAATAGTAAATAGTAGAAATGAAATGCTAAGTAAAGTCATCATCGGGTATACTCACTAATACAAGCGAATTCCTTAGCAATTCTGACCTCTCGACACTCCGACACGCGTACCCAAACTCCCGGAACACTACCTTTGGCCCCTGGGGTGTTTAAACATATATTAGGGTGGTTTAAGGTCAGATAAAGTGGGTATTTGGAGTTAATGTGTGTTGTCGGAAAACTGAAAAAATTGCAAAAAAATAGCTACCTAGAACTCCCAGCGCGCTGGCTGGAAATTCCAGGTGCGTTGAGTGCAGAACCCAGAACCCCGAATTTCTGCAACGAAATTCTGGGTTTCTGCAACTCCGAATTTGCTTCCCCATTGTCCCCTAGACCCTTGTTCTCCTCCAACCCCTAGACCCTTGTCTAGAACGTCCTCCTCAACTCAAACATGCAACAAACACTTCATAATTCATACAAAATCATCAAATCAAACAAATTTGAGCATGCATTCAAAGGAAAAAGATGAAGAATACATGAACTTCCAAAAATGCATAACTTTAAGTTTTTAAAGCCGATTGTAGAGTTTCTTAATAGCTGAACCATCAGCTCGAAGTGGAAATTTCAATTATGCATTTGATTTTTAGAGATAAACACATCAACTATATCAAATTCATAAAAATCAAAACCATAATGAAAAACCCCAAATTTTTGGGCAAAACTTTCAAAACTGAGAATTTGGCTTTTAAAATCCAATTGATGCTTTCACTAGACCTTAAATAGAATTTAAAACTCTTTGAACTCGTTTAAATACAAAAGCCCTAGTTCATACCCATAAACCCATGAATTTAGTGCATAAAGAGTGAAATCAAATATACCTAGATTAGGTGAAAAATTTCCTAGCTTGATTTCCCAATTCTTGATGATGCAAAGCCTCCAAATGTCTTTAATTTTCAACAATTAGAACCCCTTTCAGCTCTGAATTTTTTTGTGAAGAACATGCAAGTGAGCATAAAAGTCTAAGTATGGCTTTTATATGAAACCTTTCATCAAGTGAACTAGTTCCTATAATTAGAAAGATCTAATGGCTCTTATGGACTACTAGCTCCACTAAAATCCAACCAAGTAACACAAATGTACGACACAAACTACATGGGAGTGTGTGCTAACATGTATCCCAAGGTAAATCCAAGTGTTGTTGATTTTAAATTGAAACTATAGGTTACTAATTTGATTTGTATATAATAGATACAACCATAGGCCATGTAATTAATTGTTAATTCACACAAATAAATACTTAGGACTTATTGTAATAAAAATCTAACTCATTCCCCGTCTCAATTTAGGTCGTACGTGGGCCCATTTGTCGTGATACAATTATCCAATTCTCGGTCGTCGGTGCTGAAGTATGTTATTTTTGTTTGGTGTTTATATTATATTTTATTACCCGAATGTAAATTCCAATGTCCTAAGCGTATAAAGGCATTTGTGTGGTGTTAGGAAACGAGTTTGACCATAAAAAAATGTGAATTTCAAGTTTCGGGCTAATAGTTGTCGGGTAATTAGCAGTCTGGGGGATTAATTGAATTAAAAACACTGACAAAATACAAATTTAATAATAAATAAATGTTGTGTAACGTGTCTGGTACATTGGTACATTCGGGAGCATATGACGTGGGACTCGTGGTGCAGAACGGGTCCGAGAACGCGAGGTTTGGCTAGAAATAACTAAGTTGTGAGACAGAGTCACCCATTGGAGTCATATTGTTAAGTTAAGGTTGGTAGCTGGAGTGAAGGAGGACCTTAGGATGTGCCTCGGGATACGTATGTGAGAGTGGATGAAATGGGGGAGTATATAAACCAATCTTACCAACTTTTCTCTCTCCTCTCATTTCATTTCTTCTTCTCATCAACGGAATCAGATTGTGGGTGTTGGGGTTTGTGATTTTCGACGAGAATCAAAGGCCAAGGAGCAAACATTTATGTGAGATAAGGTGAGATCCCGACTTCCCACGCTATTCTCTACGTTTTGACGTTTATTTCATGGGTTTTCGTCGCGATGATTTTTGGACACAAATTGGAGTTTCGATTTTTATTGAATTTTTTTAATGGATTGTATGATATTGGAATGGATTTAAGTGTTGCAATTGTTGTTTTGGATGATTTGGGAGTTGTTGTATTTTTGGTGGATTTTTGGAAATTTTGGACGTGATTTGGTATCAGGGATTTCTGGATGTTATAAATGGGTTTTGTTGATGGTTTTAGAATATATTGGACGTCCCTAAGAGTTTGGGATAGGCTCAGAACGCGGCAACACAAGCCGGGGTTTCAGAAAACCTCAGATGCAGGGATTCACACCGCGAGGTATGTCGTGGAGCATTAAGCCCCACGATGTCGGTCACGACGTCCAGAGTAGAGGCTCTGGGGTTGTTACGCTTTAAGTGACGCCGTGGAGAGGAATACCCTACGACGCCATTCGCAACGTCAGAGAAAGAGTCTCAAATGTCAAGCTTTATGTGACATCGTAGGGTTCTGACCCCACGGCGCCACCTGCGGCGTAACACTGTTCACAGAGACATTTTTTAGAAATTTTCAGAAAATTTTGGGGATCTCTCGAGTATCCAAATGGGTCCGCATACGACCCAATACCACAAAAATCGACCCAATTATATCAATGAATAAATTATAGAAAATTGGATAAATTAACAAGAAATTTCAATTAATTGACTATTAGGGGTTATAGTCATTGAAGGGTCACACGGGGATTCGTAGGAGGCGAGTCGGAGTTTGTATGAGTGCGTATTAGCTTGGATACAGGTAAGTAAACCAGTAAAGAATTTTACAGTTATTTCTTGAGCTTTAATTTGTTGTTATTGCTCTATTCATTATTTCTCTTGGAATTCCTATTGGTTGAGTGGTCTATTGGCAAGTGAGCCATGATTACTATTTTATATGTGATATGAACTTTTATATGGGTACTGTTGATATCTCTCAATTGAGTGCACGTTAGGGGCATTTATCAGGGCACCATGGATATCTCATAGTCACAAAGGTTAGGGCTGGTAGGCTGTGTTTTTGTCCTAAACCCGAGTTTGCTGGGCTTTTGCCGCGACTCAACGACCTTTTAGTCAGGACTACTTGCTATTCGAATTTGTATTCTGGATCCTCACTTTTCCATTGATTTATTTACAGTCTTATGTATTCATGTGTTCTCTGTTCCCTTTCTATTTATCTGCATGAATTAAAGTGTGCTATTTATTTCGAAATGTTGTATTCCTGCTTGGCGTTACTTACCTAGGCTCGTCATTCCTGTGTTTGACAGAGTGCAGATCCTTAGTCTAGAAAGGGTAGGTACCACAACTAGGAGATTTGATCTAAGGATACAGAGCGGCTCTCCTCATGTCTGACATAGGTAATTTATTTTGTATTATCCTATGTATATGTTTTGAAACACTGGGATTTGGGTTTTGAGATATCTTGGGCATGCATATCTTGATTATACGCTCCACTGACTATTTATTGATGATGATATACATATGCGGGTTTTTCACACTCTAGGTTATCTTAACTTGTGTGTCTTTGAGGTTAATTGATTACTTTGAGGTTTAATTGTTTCCACTATAACTATGATAACTCACTAATTAATTAACTCAACTTTTAATTGTTTAATAAATAGTAAATGATAAGGGAAAACTGACTATGCTTGCGTGACTCAGAGAGATTAGCATGGGGGTCCACATAAGTCTAGGCCAGGCAAGACCTAGTTTAGGATTGTGGAACTGGGACCGTCACAGTTGGTATCAGAGCCTGAAGTTTTAGTACTCGACTCTTGATTTAAATCACAATCCATTAAGACACAAATCATCAGAAGTTAGGACAATGGTTGAACTTAGAGTGGAACCCTATGATCATGACTTAAGTCTTAGTTGAGAAGTGAGGAGAGTTGGGAAAATTTAAAATTGGATATGAGCTATTTGATGTGTTGTATTGTTAATATTAATAGTTATGTCGTAATCGTGAAATCACTTTCTTTTCACTTAGCGATGGTCAATCAGCTCGAGACTAGCGGTAGTAGTTCAAGGGACGTACATGAGAGATTGGATGACATGTCGTAGATGATTACATCACATGATCATCAACTTTAGGAGATTCTCCGACTATTGAGGGCACAGGCGAAAGCATCACCTTCTACGTCTGTAGCTCCAGTTACGTAGGCTATGAGTGCTCTTACGGTGTAGGATACACCTGCAACACCAGCAGTTCAGACAGGACCCACGGTAGCAGAGGAGGCACCAGTTCAGGTAGAGATAGTACCTCCTACTCCTAATACACCGGCCGAGGATACGCCGAGTACGCCGACTGATACAGGTACTAGGGCTACAACTGAGGTGAGGTAGGCTCGTGAGTTTTAGAGGCATCATCCGGAGAAGTTTCACGAGGGTACTAACCTTAAGGTTGTGAAGAGGTATATGAAGAGTCACGAGAAGATCCACGATATGCTGGCCACACCAGCGCATATGTAACGAAGTATTTCATCAGCTTTATTGATCGGCAAGGCCGATGTCTAATGGCGTACTATGGTGGCTACGAAGGGAAAACCCAAAGACTGGGCTGAGTTCAAGGAGAAGGTTGACTAGAAGTACATTCCTCTCCTATGGTTCGTAACCTGAAGAGGACTGAGTTTCAGACTATTCGACAGAGGATCGGTGAGTCAGTGATGTAGTATATGGACCAGTATCTATGTTTGATGGAGTATGTCGGGGGTGCAGCCGACACTGACGCTGACTAGGCTTACTACTTCATGCATGATCTACTCGACTCTATTGGTTCTATTGTAGTGATGACAACTCCAATTGCTCATCTCAAATGGAGCAATAGAAACACACAAATGAATCAAACCCAATTGCTCATCTCAAATAGAGCAATAGAAATTCCTATTTTGTTTATTGAAATCTACCCACCATACAATCCTCATCAATATCACATGGAAACGCACAAATGAATCAAGCCCAATTAAAATCCACTCAACTATTCAATAAAAAAGCATAAAAAACTGATCTTGAATTACAAAAAACTCAAAGCAACATACCAGCATTAGTGAAGTTCTTAAGAAGCTCCTCGTGTGACAGCCCCAAGTTCTACAATCCTAGAATTGGGCGCCGCCCAGCCTGGACCTGCACGAATCCCTGAGCCAATCCCGTAGGGGCGCGCGGGGCCAATGAGCCTATCTTTACCATTCAATCATTTATTAAGCATTTAAAAGTGAAGTCGATTAATTAGCGAGTTATCAAAGTATAAAGTGGAAGCAATTAATCTCAACTAATCAATCAACTTCGAAAGATTCAAGTTAGGACAAAAACCTAGGGTGTGGGAACCCCGTATATCATATATACCATGTAAATTAAGGAGAGTATCATTCAAAACCCCATGTACAAAACAATATAAGTAACTAATACACCAAAATGTCACCTATAATAGTAGAGGAGGGCTGTTCAAAGTATATCACCTAACTGTACGGCCTTTCTTTTGCTGGACTGCGGATAAGCACTCAGTCAAACACAAGAATGACGAGCCTAGGTAAGTAACGTCAAGCAGGAACAACAATAAATACAACATTTCGAATTAAATAAATGAACAGTCAATTCATGCAGATAGAAAGAAAAGGACAGCGAGCGCATGAATGTATAAAGACTGTGAATAGATACATGAGCAATCAATATTGAGTATCCCGAAATACATGGAAAGGCACAAGTGGTCCCGACCAATCAAAGTCGTTGAGCCAAGGACAGAATCTTCTAAAAGGCTAGGGGTTGAGGACAAAATCTCCTCTAAGACCCCTACGCGAGTGCAAAGTCCCCAGCAATCTGGTGGAGAACTCTCACCCTGTATATGTCATCATAACCAAACACATATCCCCAGCCGTAAACCCCCGTATAATACACCGCGAGTCCGAAATTCTGCAAGGATCACGCTTGACACACTTGCCTTGGATAACTCATAAGAATGGAATGACAAGATAACATCGAAACAATATCAATAAATAATTTAAAGCTCAAGAAATAACTGTAGTGTTCCTCACTGGTTTCCTTACCTCCAATCCAAACTAATTCGCGCTCACACGGACTCCGACTCGCCCTTATGGTCCCCGTGTTAACAATAATCCCGATAGTGCAATTTATATCAATTTCCTTAATTTTCCTATGATTTTCCAAATTTTTGACTATTTTTGCCAATTTCACACTTTTCAAGGCAAAAACCCCGACATAACGTCTCGTAAGAACTCCGAATACTTCACTTTTCATAGAAATTCACAAATTTCTCTTTATTTGATGAAAATATAATTTTCTCTAATTTTCCAAAATTTTTCATGAATTTCCCTTATTTTTCTAGAATTTATTTCAATTAAAATTATTTTTAATATATTTAATTGAAATAAATAATTATTTATTATTATAATAATGAGTGGTGGGTCCCGGGTCGAGTTTGGCCCGATTCGAATGGATCGAGTCTGGTTCGACTCTATTAGGCCAGACCAAGACCCGGTCCGATCCAACTGGATCGGGCCCGGTCCACCTGACCCGGCCCATACATACTCTATTCTTCCTTGTTCACTGGAACGAACAGTTCGAACTGCAATTTTTTTTTCTTTAAATTTCTTCTTTCTTTCTTTTCCTTCTTCCACAAATAACCTTAACAACAACAACTCAACAACCCTACCACCATTAAAATCTCTTCTTCCCTATCAACCATCACCAACAACATCCCAACGACAACAACAACGCAACATCTACAACCCCATCAATGCAACCAACGAAATCAATAACAAAAATAACTCACATTCAATTTGTCGCGTCTCCTCAATTTCTCGGCTCCCTCCTTCTCGCTCAATCTTTCGATTTATCTTTTTCTCCACTATTTCTCTGGATCGAAATGGAGAAATGTGGTGGCGGTGTTGTGTTGATATTTTGGGGGGTTTGGTCAAATGACCAAAATACCCCTACCCTTATCCATACCCTTTTACAAATTTACTGCCCTTTTGGTCTTTTCACAGTCCCATCCACCAACTTTGATAACTCAATTGGGTGACTTTAGTTGACTTGCTCCTCACTCTAGCCTATCCACCTCATCCTTTGTGCAATTCGGACTCGACCCACGCCGCACTCCGCATGTCTTGCGTACTTGGTCGAATTGCGTACCAATTATTTCAATAAATTTAGAGTTTGTATTTTATCAGTATTTTTAATTAAGTTTGTCCCCCAGACTACCAACGTTCATACATAAACGCCCTCACAAGTTGGAAACTTTGAAATTTTACAAATGAAATATATTATAATACAAACACCATACAAAACTAACATACCTCGGCGTCGACGCCCGAGATTTAATGACTGTACCATGGCGTGGGCCCACGTACCACCTGTATTGACACGTGGCACGGGTTAAATTTTAGGGTCGTTACACCTCGTACCTCTTAAACTTCTTGTCATTCTCCTCAAACCACTTCTTGAGCGCATCGGGGGCGAACCTCTCGTCGTCTTCGCTTTCGAAATTGGTGGGCTCTTCGTGGAGGTAGAGATCAGGGCAAGGACTGAGCTTCTCCTTCTCGAGCTTCTTAATCAGTGGCCCGACCCCAATGTCGTCCTCCTCGTCTTCTTCGTCCTTATCATCGATTTCGATGCCAGCCTTTCGCCTCTCCTCCCGCTCTCTCTGCCTCTCCCTCTCGACCTTGGCGAGAATCTCCTCGGTCGCGCCGCATGAAAAGGAAAAGAAGTGGTGGCGGGGGTTTGGGGCACGACATTGGGTGTGGGGGAGTGGTGGAGAGTGGGCGAAAGAGGAGGAGATGTTGAAGTTCGGGTTAAGGTTAGGGTTTCGGAGGAGAGGGGGAGTTGCGAGGAGGCGTAAGAGTGAGCATGTTGTTCTTATTTTGGTTGTGATTAAAGCCGTCATTGCCAATGCCAGTGCCAATGGAGGCATTCATTTTTTAAATTGAAACTATAGGCTACTAATTTGATTTGTATATAATAGATACTAGGGGCATGCACGGTCTCGGCCAAACCGCCCAAAGCGTGATGGTCTGGTTTGGTTTTTTGAATTCACGGTTTGGGGGTGGTTTAGAAAACTTGAAAATCACGAAATCGCAGTTTGGTGGTGGTTTTCATATAGAAAAAACAGCGGTTAAGCAAACTGAGGGCAATTTAGTAATTTCAGTCAATACTAGGCTTAAACCCTAAAACAATATTGTTTCCCTTTTCATTTTTCGTTCTTCACATTTCGGCCTCCCAGCACCTCCCCGAGTTCTCCTCCTGAATCCGCCTCTCGAGTCCGCCTCCTCCGCCTTCCCTCCTCCGCCTTCCCAGGACCTTGCACCTTCTTTTGCCTCATTGACACCCGAGTCCCTCCCTCATCTTTCACAATCACCTCCTTCTCCTCCCTTCGTCGTGTCATCGATATCTCAACAACCCCCTCCGTCGTGGCATCTACCTCACTCCCTTGTTCGCTCCACCTTCCTCTTGGTCCCTCGACAACCCCTTCCTTCTGTTGCATCATTTACCTCGACTCCGACCTCATCCTCGTCGACGGCGTCGTCAGTCGGATCTACAACGAGTTCTAGGGTTTCAAAGGTACTTGATTTTGATTCTGATCTTGTAATCAATGTTTTGATTTTTAGTTTAATTTTTTTTCATTTGATGATTGAATTAGCTATCTTAGTTGTCGTCAATCGGTTTTTGTTGTGATTGATTTGCTAATTTTCAGTTATGTTCAGGAAGTTCATTCAATATTATTTCAGCTTTACTAGTGTCGTTAATAGCTTTGTCTTTGATTAGTGATTACTAATTAATTGATTAGTGGTTACTCTTGTTTGTTTCAATCCCTTATTTATTATTGAACTTTACTCTATGTTCTGTTGATGTATTTCCCTGCAAGTTATCTAACTATTGTAAATTCTAAGAGCTCTTGCATGCGCATTGTCTTCAATTTTGTCGTTGAATCCTAGTGTAAGGTATATTTAAAATTTCTAGTTGACTATGTATGAGTAATTACTTGAACATCATGTAGTTCCCAAATTTTCTGGATTGGTTTTGTTTCATGCCTAGTGAATTGGATTTGTTGAAGAATATCGTAGGAGATAGTTTTGAAAGTATTATTTTATGGTGAATATTTAGGTTTTCAACCCTGTTTTGGTTGTGTTTCATGCCTAGTAAACTGAATTTATTGAAGAACATAGTAGGAGTTATTTCTACATAGTACTTTTCCTAAAAAAACTTAACATTATATCTCAAAAGAAAAGTTGGCATTAAAAAAAAATGCAATCGATATTTCACTAATCAAATTCATTGTTGTTGATTGTTCAACTGTACATGTAGTTGAGCGGGCTAGGCATGAAATTTTTGTTTAATTACATACTTATGAAATATTTTGTAGACATAAAATCTTCTTTTTTTTTTGAAGTTTGAGAATTCTTACATCTTTCAATGATTTTTCTTCTCTTATAAAATGTTACAGGATATTTGTATCCACCGTGAAGAGGTTGCGAGTGTTGAAGAGATTCGATCTTTCGACATTGCACCGTGAGTATTCTACTATTCTTCATACTCTAAATGAACAACTCTCAATCTCGCATTGATATAGTCTGAGTTAGCTTAAGATTGAGAAGTTTTTGTTGTTTGATTCTTCGTGATGTTTAGTGTTCATTCTCATACTAGCATTGATAGTAATTTTTGTGGTGTCTAGATGGATTCGTAACATGTAACAGCTGGAACCTTATCAACTGATGCAAGTTCTACACCAATGGAGACTAAAAGTGTTGAACCTATTGTTGCACCTCCAAGCTCCTCTAATTTACCATCATCAAAAGAGAAGCCTGAACTGAAAGGTAACCGCATAACCTCTAAGGTTTGGGAACATTATTCCAAAACATTAGATGTGCATGGAAAAGTAACATTTGCAACTTACAATTATTGTAGTAAAGAGTATCAATGTGCTAGCAAGAATGATACAAGTACAATAATGGCACATTTAAATAAATGTTCCAAGTATCCACATAGTCAAGTGAACTCAGTGTGTAAGAAACAAAAGACAATAGAATTCCAAGCTAAAGGGTCGGAGGGTGAGAGTTAAATGGGGCTTTGGAAGTTTGATCAAACATTAAGTCGTGAAGTCCTTACTGAATTGATAATTGGAGCTGAATTGCCTTTTGTTTTTATGGAACACCCGTGCTTTGTTAAGTTTTGCAGAGTTATACAACCCAAACTCAAGTTGATGAAGAGGAAAACTACTACTAGAGATTGTTTGGATATGTGTAACGTCGAGAAGGCGAAGCTGAAAAAGATCTTAACAAAGAATTCTCAAAGAGTTTGCTTAACAACTGATACTTAGACTTCTTTGCAAAATACTTGCTACATGTGTCTCACTGCACATTATGTCGATGATGATTGGAAATTGCAAAAGAAAATCATTAATTTTTGTGAGATTGAAGGCCATACAACTGATGATATTGGTAAGGCTGTTGAGATGTGTTTGCTTCACTGGAAGATTGAAAAGGTGTTTGCAATAACTGTAGACATTATTAAAACTAATGATTTATTAATTGGATACTTAAATAGAAAGATAAATAATTGGGGCGGAAGTGTGTTAAATGTGAAATACCTTCATGTTAGATGTTGTGGACACGTTTTGAATCTCATTGTGAGTGACGGTTTGAAAGAGGTGAATGATTCCATCAGTCGAATCCGTGAAGCTGTAAAGCAAGTGAGAAGTTCTCCATTAAGGAAGAAAAAGTGTAAACAATGTATTGAACTTGAAAAAATACCATGTAAGGCATCAGTGTCCTTAGATATAACAACTAGATGGAACTCCACTTATTTGATGTTGGATTCAGCTGTGAAGTATCAAAAAGCTTTTGAGAGATTTTATGAGTCATATGATAAGATTTCAAGTGAGTTGAAGAAGGGAGTTCCTACAAAAGAAGATTGGAATGTTGCTCTTGTATTATTGCAGTTCTTGGAACTTTTTTGTTGGACACTCTTCGACCTTCAGGATCTCAATGTGTTACACCTAATGCCTACTTTCATGAGGTGCATGCGGTTGAAACACTTACAAATGAATGCGTAGGAAGTCATGATTCATGCGTGCACTCGATGGGAATGAAGATGAAGGTGAAATTTGACAAGTATTGGGGAGATATCTCGAAGGTGAACATGATCTTGTTAGTTGTTGTGGTTCTTGATCCTATGTACAAGTTGAAGTTTTTGAAATATTGTTACAGTACATTGTATCTGAACAAGCAAGTCGTTGAGATGATAATGAAGGTGAAAGAAGCTTTGGATGATTTGTACATTGAACATGAAATATTTTCCAACACTTCCATTTTGAGGTGGTCTAATGAAACTAGATCATCATCTAGTATACAAGAAGAGACTGAAGACTCATTGTTTGGTAATGTCAGAGCTAAAATGGCAGTGGTTGGATTTCAAAGATTTTTAGAAGAGGAAGCAAGTACGATAAACAAATAGGAGTTAGATATATATTTGGATGAGGGGTATGAGAAGCAAAATGGAGACTTTAATATTCTTGGTTGGTAGAAAAACAATGCCTCCAAATACAAAATATTTTCAATGATGGCACGTGATGTATTGGCCATTCCAGTTTCTACCGTTGCTTCAGAGTCCGCTTTTTGTACTGGATGACGCGTGCTTGATCAGTTTCATACCTCATTGACTCCAAAGATTGTTGAAGCTCTTATTTGTACTCAGGATTGGTTATATGGTACAATGAACTTGAAAGTCGAAGAAAATTTAGAGGAACTTGAAGAGCTTGAAACAGGTTATACTTTTCTTTCAATGTTGTCAATTATTAAGTACCTTTATTTATTCTTTTATAATCATCTAATCCTACTACATTTTGAAACATTGTTTAGGTATTTTGGACTAACTTATTCTAGATGATTAGTTGAGATGATTAGCAAAATGCATTGAGTCATTGACTTGGTAAGTAAATTTTATTGAAAATTTTAGTTCTTATTAAACTCTTATCTTGTTTCTAACTTTATATTTTTAATTGTTGTTTTATTGTAGGAGCAAAGAATGAAATTGAAACTTGGAAGAATGAAGTTGAAGGCTTTTGATGTTGAATATATTTGCTTTTGTTGTTTTAACTTTTGAAATGAACTTGGATTCATAACTTTGTTGTGTTTCAATGTGTTTTTGGTGGATGATTGTGTATGAACATGCATTTTGTTGTATGTTTTGTTAATGAACATGTATGGAATGCATGTAGCTTTTTTTTTTGGAAAAAGTTGTAAGAAAACCACGACCAAACTGCAGACGGTTTGGTCGCGGTTTGGTGGTGATTTGCAAATTGTCCAAACTGCGAACCCTTAGTTTGGTCGCGGTTTGATGGTGGAAACAATCAAACCGCGACCAAACTAAGGGTTCGCAGTTTGGACAATTTGCAAATAGATACAACCATATGCCATGTTATTAATGGTTAATTCATACATAAATAGATAATTAGGATGCTCGGTCCCACAACTAGCACACAACTCAAGGCACGTCCCTGCTTACGTCTCGACGCCTATATCAGCAACAACTGACTTAATAAGTCTACACAATACATATCACTAGGCATACATCAATACAAAAATACAATATACTTCGACCACGTGCCTGTACGCATCACGGTTTGATGATTCTGATTAATAAAGAATTAAAACAGGGGCTAGAGATTTGGACCGTGACAAATATTAAGATATTACTTCCACGTAACAAGTGACCTTCCTGGACATTTCCTTTTACACTTCGATCTAATTTGTTTTTCTAATTTCGAATTTGAAATTTAATTAACCGTTCCATCCATACATGGTGTAGAATGGCTTCTCTCTCTTCAATTTCTGAAATTGTTCCTCAAACTGAATTGAATTTGTTGACATCTACAGACTGGGCAAGAAACGGATTTTGTACTAGGCTTTTTTTTTTTTTTTAAAGTTTCCATGACTTACTTTATCACGCGTGAGGTCTAACATAACTATTGTTTTAAGCGTTTCTATGAATGTCTTGGTTACACCATTATTCATCTAGGTCCTGAACGGGTATTTGTTTACTTGCCCTCTTGGTTTTGTTTAGTAACACTTAATTGAGCTTGTGTGATTGTGAAAGTCTTAGATTGTGAGTTGTCTATATATTTCCTTGAATGAAATTTTGGAGCTGAAATACAAATTATCGACTTAGGTGGCTCATTTGTCGGATAAAGCAAATAACTATTTAACTCTGGCCTGTCAGTTTTAGAGTAAGAATACTTGATCCACCATTGTTGTCATACTTCTTCCTACATTATCTTTCTGCTTGTGTTGCTCAAAGTCCTCTTCGAGTTGGATTCTGTAACATTTTTCTTGTCATGATTCTACTTGAAGATGCTGTAAAATAGGTGAATATTGTGCTTTACATCATACTACGTACAATGTCAAAATGTCTACGCCAAATTATTGAGTAATAAAGTTTTGTTGTTATGCAATAGGGCCTTTATTTGTCTAGTGGGACTATTTCGACATAGGAGAAACAAGAAAGTGATTAACTCACAAATACTTAATCACTTGTGTTTTTTTTTATGGCTTCAGTGAGAATTGAACTACGATCTCCCGAGGCTTTTTGACAAGTGATGTTTTTATCATTTTACTTAAGAGGCTTTGACTACACAAATTAAGATATCACTCTACTCAAAGATTGGTCAACATTTACAGACTGGGCAAGAAACGGATTTTGTACAAGTTTTTTTTTTTTTTTTTTTTTTTTTTTTTTTTTTTTTTTTTTAAGTTTCCATGGCTTATTTTATCACGCGCGAGGTCTAACATAACTATTGTTTTAAGCTTTTCTATGAACGTCTTGGTTACACCATTATTCATCTAGGTCCTGAACGGGTATTTGTTTACTTGCCCTCATGGTTTTGTTTAGTAACACTTAATTGAGCTTGTGTGATTGTGAAAGTCTTAGATTGTGAGTTGTCTATATATTTCCTTGAATGAAATTTTGGAGCCGAAATACAAATTATCGACGCAGTGGCTCATTTGTCGGATAAAGCAAATAACTATTTAACTCTGGCCTGTCAGTTTTAGAGTAAGAATACTTGATCCACCATTGTTGTCATACTTCTTCCTACATTATATCTTTCTGCTTGTGTTGCTCAAAGTCCTCTTCAGGAGTTGGATTCTGTAACATTTTTCTTGTCATGATTCTACTCGAAGATGCTGTAAAATAGGTGAATATTGTGCTTTACATCATACTACGTACAATGTCAAAATGTCTACGCCAAATTATTGAGTAATAAAGTTTTGTTGTTATGCAATGGGGCCTTTATTTGTCTAGTGGGACTATTTCGACGTAAGAGAAACAAGAAAGTGATTAACTCACAAATACTTAATCACTTGTGTTTTTTTTTAATGGCTTCAGTGAGAATTGAACTACGATCTCCCGAGGCTTTTTGACAAGTGATGTTTTTATCATTGTACCTAAGAGGCTTTGACTACACAAATTAAGATATCACTCTACTCAAAAATTGGTCAACATTTACAGACTGGGCAAGAAACGGATTCTGTACTAGTTTTTTTTTTTTAAAGTTTCCATGGCTTATTTTATCACGCACGAGGTCTAACATAACTATTGTTTTAAGCTTTTCTATGAACGTCTTGGTTACACCATTATTCATCTAGGTCCTGAACGGGTATTTGTTTACTTGCCCTCATGGTTTTGTTTAGTAACACTTAATTGAGCTTGTGTGATTGTGAAAGTCTTAGATTGTGAGTTGTCTATATATTTCCTTGAATGAAATTTTGGAGCTGAAATACAAATTATCGACGCAGGTGGCTCATTTGTCGGATAAAGCAAATAACTATTTAACTCTGGCCTGTCAGTTTTAGAGTAAGAATACTTGATCCACCATTGTTGTCATACTTCTTCCTACATTATATCTTTCTGCTTGTGTTGCTCAAAGTCCTCTTCAGGAGTTGGATTCTGTAACATTTTTCTTGTCATGATTCTACTCGAAGATGCTGTAAAATAGGTGAATATTGTGTTTTACATCATACTACGTACAATGTCAAAATGTCTACGCCAAATTATTGAGTAATAAAGTTTTGTTGTTATGCAATGGGGCCTTTATTTGTCTAGTGGGACTATTTCGACATAGGAGAAACAAGAAAGTGATTAACTCACAAATACTTACTTGTGTTTTTTTTTTTTATGACTTCAGTGAGAATTGAACTACGATCTCTCGAGGCTTTTTGACAAGTGATGTTTTTATCATT
The DNA here is from genome assembly GCA_039657345.1 of Stephania japonica. Classification (NCBI taxonomy): domain Eukaryota; kingdom Viridiplantae; phylum Streptophyta; class Magnoliopsida; order Ranunculales; family Menispermaceae; genus Stephania; species Stephania japonica. The sequence continues at coordinate 13,469,035 of CM077563.1, read as the reverse complement.
TTACCTACGAGGCTTTTGACTACACAAATTAAGATATCACTCTACTCTTTTTTTCGTAGGAAAAAAGATTGGTCAACATTTATTAACGCTTATGTTTGGTATTGGAGTTTAATAATGCCAATGGACGATGAAAAGGGAATTGTCATGAAAATCTAATCTGTAGGAGTAGCAAATGCATGTACGAATAAGTATGCATAACAATTACTACCAATAAAGATTACTAACATTAAACAATTAGCGATACACATGGGAAGAAGGTTGCTTAATTTTGATGAATGATGCCCCTGGAAATTACAGTCACCAGTTAATCATGTACTGTAATAAATTGTTAATTGATGGTAGTAGACAAGTAGTAAAGTAAGAGTAGTAATTCATTAGTAATAAAGACGGTAGTCTGAGAATAAGGTAGGAATCAATCAAGCGTAGGGAATGGTTGGGGGTGGTGGGGATGCGTAGGATACTCCGAAAACCGGCGGTATAGGAACCTTGTCAAATAAGGGTGGAGAGGGAGAGGGAGAGGGAGAGGGAGAGGGAGAGGCACAGCCAGGTCCAGGTGGCGGTGGAGGAGGGCGCCCATAGTGATCACGTGGAGACGGCGGTGGGGGAGTCCGTAGTGGTAGTGGTAGTGGCGGTGGCGGTGGTGCGTGCTGATAGGGCGGAGAGCGCGATCTCGTCCATGGGGAGGATTTGGAGGACGGAGGTGGCGGGGGAGATGGGTTCACTAATGGCCTTGGCGAAGTAGACCCTCTTGGGGCTGGTGGATGAGAAGTGGTTGGCGGTCGCCTCCTCCTACTCCTACTCCTACTCCTACTCCCAACACCGCCAAAGCCGCCGACGCCCCCGCATTTGAAGTTACTGCAGTCAACAGGTGGCGCACTCTCCGAGGAACACTCCTTGGAGGAACGCTGATCTGGCTTCCCAGGAATACAGTTCCTCCTACCGTCGGCAGCAGGGCGTCGACAGTTGGGCGCCTCGCCAGTGAAGTAGTTGAACGCGTAGGTGAAGTTGGCGAGCCTGGGAAGCGCGCACACGGCGCTAGGAACGGAGCCCTGCAAGTGGTTGAAGCTGACGTCGAAGACGGTGAGCTTGTTGAGCAGGGCGACCTCCGGAGGGAGGCAGCCGGTGAGGTTGTCGTTGAGGAGAATGATCTCGTTAAGGGTGGAAGCCATTTCGCCAATGCTTGAAGGGATGCAGCCGCCGAGGTCGTTGTTGGCGAGGACGAGTGCGGAGACGGGGGAGTTGCCGAGGTTGCGAGGGATGCCGAAGCGGAAGCGGTTGTCGTTGAGGAAGATGGCGTCAAAGGACCTGTCGAAGAGAAGGGAGGGAATGGAGCCCTCGAATTCGTTGAATCGGAGGTCCAAGTACTTGAGGGATGGGAGGGAGAGGAGGACTTTCGGGAATCCCCCCGCGAAGCGGTTGTTGCTTAAGTCGATCTCGAAGAGGAGGTTGAGGCGGCGGAAGGTGGAGGGGACGACGCCGCAGAAGCGGTTGGAGTTGAGGTGGAGGAGCGCCAGCTGGTCCTTGAGGAGGCCCAGCTCCGGGGGTAGATACCCGGCAATGTCGGCGTGGTTGAGGTCGATTCCCGCGACCACTCTGTCGACTTTGAGGGAGTTGGAATGGGGGGCGCAGTAGACACCGGTGTAGGAGCAGACGTCGGGGCCGACCCAGTTGGAAGTGAAGTTGAGAGGGTCGGATAGGATGGCGGACTTCCAGGCTTGGAGGGCAATGTAGGCCTGGCGGAGCCTTGGGTTCTCGAAACTCATCATCGTCAGCAGCTGCGGGTGATGATCCAGTGTTGCATTCCCGGAAACAAGTAGTAGCAGAAGCACGGTGGCGGCGGTGGTAATGCAGATGAAGGAGTGGTGGCCGCGGTGCCGGAAGGAATAGAGAGGAGGTGCCATTGATGAGGAGGAGGAGAAATGCAGAGCAATCACATGGGTCTCATTTATAATTAGCAGAGGCTGAAGGATGATGGTACCAAGACCTGCCCGAGAGAGAGAGAGAGAGAGAGAGAGAGGAGGAGGACGTGCCTCCCTGTATCCCTCTGACTTCATGTCTCCTCCCACTCCACAACGTGTACAAATGTAGTCGTGGGTGGGGTCCCTTCCTTTCTCTTCATTTTTGCTCACTTGCACCGGCTTTAGATACACATCAAAGTCGCTGGTGGCAACAACTATATCTAAGATTATATGCCGCCATGACACTCTAAAATCACACTCAAATATCATAACACTCTAAAATCACACTCAAATATTGGGTCCACGTGAAAAATAAGAGTGATGTAACTTTTGAGTGTTATTCTACCATTTTACTTTTCTAAATAATGGAGACTATTTTAATACTCTCCCTCCAGCCTTAAAAACTTAACCTCATCATTTACGAGGATCAATGCAAAATCAAATCAAATTGGTTGTGTGTGGTCTGTTTAGTACCTACCATATTTACTGTGAACCAAAACAACTAAACCTCACTCTTTAAATTAGTATATATACAAGTTGACAAACGTATTTTGCACAAACGAACTCGTTCGCTGCGCTTTACGTATAAGAATATCTTTCTATTATTCAAAAAAAAAAAAAATTTTAAAGGAATATTATATATATATAAAAGCATATCCAATGAAAGGTCTAAGAAGTAACCAATTGAGAACATAGTGGAGGCCCACGCAAGATATTCATGACCATCTCTATAAGAGAGTGAAACTCGGAGCTCTATAATAGTCAAAGTAGATTTCAAAGCACCCGATCCACTCTAATGGAATTAGTTCGAGCCTTAGTAGGTAGAGGCCAAAAAAAAAAAAAAAAATCCATTCAAACATCAACAATTAATTCTTTTTCTTTGAAGTAAATCGACAATTTGTTCTTTTTCTTGTAGAAAAACCAACTTAATTATAATACCCTTCACTCTAATATGAGTTAAATCCCAAACTTGCCGAATAAAGTGATGAACAAAAGTGATACTTCATCCATTTCACTAGATATAGGCTCATACATCCACATATCTCAGGTTTATATTATGTATATAAACTGTTTAATTACAACTGGTTAGCTTGAGCTAGCAAATATTAGTCATCACATAACTGATCACCCAAGAGAAAATCAAGCAAAAAAAGATAGAAGAAAATTTTGAACTTTGTTGAAATTCTTCTTTTAATATAAATTTTACAAGTTCATAAACAACCAGATTTGTGGTTAAAACAGCAGATGCAAAATGACATTGAGCACAATCACCAGCAAAAGAAATCTGGGTCTGCTACAGTCAACACTCCAATACACCCTTCATACAGTAGGAACCCAGAATGAACCAACAAAGCAAAAGCAAAGAGAAGGATGACAATCCAATTATGAAAGGCCAGCCAGCTATTACAAGACCCAGACAAAGGACTACAACAAAAGGGAAGAAGGATCTCACCACTGACATCGAATCAACCCAGCACCCTTTAAGAAATATTAGAGCAGCGACGTTTACCATATTCCATTTCAAGCTGCCACCATAGCTTAGCCTGTTCATACAGTTGGCGACGTAGGAGTGGCAGTTGCAAGTGAAGAGGTTGTAACTTTTATGTTCAAAGTGGTTCATGCCAGAGCGTAAGGCGGTGTCCCATGTCAATGATGTTCCATACTCCGAGTGTTTGAAACCGTTTTTGCACAAGTGTGATGCCAGGTTTGGAGGAAAGCAGCACTACGAAGGAATTGAAAGGTATACAAAGTTAATAATTAAAAAATAGACTCGGAGCTAAGATACATTCATGCAATTTTATTTTATATTTTTCATGTTTGAGAGTTAAGATACCATTCCTATAATTGAAGCAGATCTACTTCTTATCAAAAAAAAAAAAAGAAAAAAAAAGAGGATTGACACAGATAATTCCCAACAGTCATGTTGGCAATAGTTCCAATATGGCATATGAAAGAGGCACAAAGAAATAAAAAAGCTGAAGTTTCAAGGAAACATGTGATAAAATAAAAATTAGGCAGATTGGATGAGGAATCTAATGCATATTACTCACAATTGAAACTTGAGAGTCATCTAATACACAAGTTCATATATGAGAGTTGTCCTCCATCGCAATGTAAGTAACTTGCTGAGGACACAGAATTATTTGATGAGACTATACATATCACTATTGGACATTTATGTTTGATGAGTGTTCTTAGAAAGGAGAAGAATAGGAGATGAAACCGAAAATGAAACAAAAGAAAGTTTGTATAAGATTGTGGCCATAGTATGCAGTTTTATGGTTATCCATAGTTTGATCACCCAACTGTAAAATTGTAAATCATAGTCTGAAACAGTGAAAGATACAGCATGTGATGTAAAAGGGAAGAAGATTTATTGGTATTAAGGATTAATTACCTGTTCTCTGTCAAGTTGAAGGTATCTAGCAACTGAACCGTATGCAAAATTATCTATGTTCACAAAATTGGACCCGGAAAAGTCCATGATAACCCCATCCTCTCGACATATACCAAGATGCCCGATAAAAGGTGCCAACCACGAGACCACAGGAAGCGGAGTCCAAACTACACAACAAGGGAAGCGTGCTTTCTTAAAATCAACTACATCAAGGGGCCAAAACTCTGGATACGTTCGTTTGTTGGGATCATAACTTTCAACATCTCCAATCAGTTCCAACTCCATTGGGAAAACTCTTTCAGAAGACATATAGCTTCACCGAGATCTTGGCGGTCAAACATGATCATGTCAAGATTCTACAGCCCAAGAAAAAAAAAAGGAAATGAGTGCAGTGCATCATAACAAAATGGGATTACTTTTTTTTCATCAAAGTAGCGGCCAATTCTGTTCACAGGAAGTGATTACCTTGGATACTGGGAACCATGACCACTCACAGAAGAAGCTAAAGGAACAAACTGAATGAAAATGCAAATATGCAGATACCCCTATATGCATTTAAAAATTGCATTCTCATTGATCAACCCCAGATGCAAGAGCATGCAAACAATCTCAATACAAAAGATTCATTACCATAAATCTTAAAAATAAGTTGATGTGAGCAAAGAAAAGCACTTAAACCAATCTATTAAAATAAAAGTGACCTACTTCTAAACTAAAAGCCAATTTAGCCAAGTCACATCAATCAATAGAAATCCTGTCTCCAACAGCTCTTCCACGTTGAAGTATTGGATATCAAGTTACTAAAAAGCGTTCACACCATTCTAAGCTTTCTATGTTATTAAAGCTAAGAGCAACTCCAACCGAACTCTAAAACAGAGTTCGGTCCCTAAAATACAGTTCAATCTGCTCCAACCGATCTCTATATATCCTGCCATAATAGCGTTTCTTTTTTAATTTTTTTAATTTTTTTAACTTTTTAAATGCGAGTGGTCAGTTGCACCCTCGTTTCTTCTTGATGTAATTGCTAATGATTTGAAATAAAAGTACATATGTTTTCACAAAAAAAAAGGTTTAAATTTATTATATTTATTTTAGGGTAATAAAATATACATATTTTTTTTTTCTGATTTTTGTATTAGTTAAATAATTTATTAAAACCAATATAAATAAATGAAAAAAAGGAATAAAAATTAGAAATAGAGATTTGGGGAAGAAATAGAGTTTGACGTGACCAAAATGTAAAATAGAGGGGAAAATAGAGTTTTGTGGTTGGAGATGGTCTAATAATGTGGTCAATTCCTAAACATGAATTGCACCATTCAGTGAAATTCAGTTTTCCAGATTTAGCCGAATTGCAACATGAATCATTTTCCAAGTTTTGCAGTTATTTTGGAAGCTGAGAAAAACAGTTTTCAACTTCCAATTCAAAATTCTAAACAGTAAACACTGATGAACAAGGCAAAGGAATCAGAATAGGTAAAAAAAAAAAAATTGCCCAATATATAAACTCGCTTCAATCGCAGGTCTGATCATGATGTGAAGTGATGAGTCACAGCCAAATGGATCATGAAATTAAGATAAAAATATATTAATAAAGAGAACTATCTATCAAATCAGTCTAAGAAACAACCAAAAGCCATGGATCAAAACAACCAGTTATCTCACTTAATCGTATAGTTTTTTCTGCGCGAGCTGAACCATACTCCAGAAATTCCTTGTTCTTCATTGTTTGGCCGAGATTCATTAAAATCCAAATACAACACTTCTCCCTTTTTCTTTAAAAAAAAAAAAAAACAAAAACAAACAAACAAACAGAAAGAAAGAAAACAAAATACAAGTATCTAAAATTAGTTGGGGTCGGCTACATGGATCAAACTCTTCCATTAGGCTCAGTTTAGTGCAGTGTATGGTGAGCTTTCCAAACCATTTAAATCCTAGTATCTAATTCACAACAACAAAATCACGAAATTGACAATAACACAAATGGTCCAAGTTTCAACACTACAAACAAACAAAGCCTTTGTTCTGCAAAATCATGTAAAACCTCCAAGACCCTAATTTTATTTCATGACTCCTACACAAATTTTATAAACTTCCAAAATCAGGCGTGATTAAATTCACAGCTTCTCTTTCACTCTAAACAACTAATTTGTCGATTTTCCATCAAAAAACACAAAAGCCCTGAAAAGATTATAAGATTCCAATCTCTTCATATCAATATCAAATAATGCTCATCAAATTATCGTCAAACAAATCAACCTTTCAAGTGCCAAGAATGATCAACACAACACAAATCACAAATCAACATTCACTCAAATTCAACAAAAACCCACAAAAGTATTCCCAAAACACGATTCTTTGAATCGAAAACTGACCTTGAATCGACGACTTGTTGAGTACAATTTGAAGTTTCAGTGATTTCCCAAACACAAACCCCCAAATCAAGGGCGCCCTTCATGATCAAAACCCGAACAACAAAACCTTCATCAATCAATCCAAAGAAACCCAATACACAGAGTTACTCAATCGATCGAAAACAACAAAAAAGTTTCAATTTTGGCGACGAATTGAGGAGTGGAAGTGTGGGCTTTGTAGAGAAAGCGAGGCCTAGGTGCATGAACCCGCCCAGATTTGTGCTGTAAAGTATTCTTATATAAAATCTAACACAACTCTGACAATTGTGTTGGACCCGTTTGATGTGAAATGCGTATTGATTTGTGCGGATCTTGATGAAGTTTCAACGGATAGGATTGGTGTTGTCGAGTTTTATTGTTGATTAAGTACTAGTTGAATTTATTTTTGGGGACACTTGCAACTTTTTAATGACGGACCCACTCTACTTGAAATCTAGATGGAAAATGCTGCACGTACCTTACAAACACACATTAAAAGGCACATCAGAACTTTGACTCACAGTTTTGCATGAGGATCTGCGTATGTACGTATCTTGAAGTGAAAATGGACAACTCATTTGACTTGACGTGCCTTTTGAGGTGTGTTTGCGATTCATGAGATTGGATCTTATGTATTGAGGTGTGTAGCACTGACACGTGTACATGCATCACGAGGCTTGACTTGAAGTGAGTTCACTGTTGTTTGTTTGACTAAAATGAGTTAGTGGGTGCTTGCGATGTCACGTTGATTAGCCATAGATTCTCCTTTTTTATATGATTGATATTGTATTAAGATTTCTATTAGTGGTGCTTCAAAAGTTTTTTTTTTTTTTTTTTGAGAATGTGTAGTGCTTCAAAATATTTTCTTGTTTTTAGCGGGAGTCCCGTCACAACCTTTACCTTATCTTTTGACAAATAATGTCTCATCAATCTCGTCAAAGATGTTTTGGCGTAGAATGCTTCAAAAGTTAACATAAAAGCTATGTATCATATCTTTTTTTTGAAGTAAAATAAAAATTTCGTTAATCATGATAGTTCAATATATTTAGTAAAACACGATGAGACATATAATCAATTACCTTGATAAAAATACATTGATTTGCTAATCTTAATTGTTCATCAGAACATTCAACTGTCATAGAGTTAATTTTGAGAAACTGCGATTGTAACAATGGAACAATTTGACAATCAATGATTGTTCTTTTGACAAACGTATGAAACACAATAATACACATACATACTAAGATCAAAACGAAAAATAAAACTTTCAATAAAGGAAGACAAATAAAGACTTCCAACAAGGGAAGACAAACACAAACTTCCAACATTAGAAGAGAAATATTTATTGAAAAAAATAACCTAATAAAACTATCGAACTAATAACTATAAGCGCAAATCCACGAAGAGCAATAGAAGTGGAGATGAACTTGAATGATGATAGATGCATCATGGAGGGGGAGCAAGTGGTTGCGCCAATGATGAATATGACAACCGTTGCAGGATTGAAAAAAATCAAATAACGAATGCCTATTTATTAATATTTTCTAAAATAGAAATTTTATTAATATTGTCTATTGCTAATCCGTTACTAACTGATTAATAAAAAATATATTTTTTTATAAAATATTGAAAAATAAATTTCGAATATTAGAATAAATTGGTCCAAAAGTAGAGATATTAAAAAAAAAACAACAAAAGTTTACAATAATGGTCCTAAAAAAAGTTTCATAAAAAACAACCCTAAATACTAACTACGACCGATCCAAGTTGTCGTCATCGTCGTCATCCTCTGCAAAGTAGCCTTCAATATCATTATCACGATAATCGTCATGATCCATCATGCCTCGAGAAGGCGGGGCATCAGAAAGTGGGGCCTGATGAGGTGAGGCATGAGAGGTGCTTGCCCCAAGATCGCCAAATACTACTCCGGGGTGTTGTTATCTCATAAACGCCAAGAGATGATGCATCGTCTCATCGTGCCTTTGTTGCTCCTCCCCAAGAATGGTGACCTCCTCGGTCAACCTCAATAACTCCTCTGCTATTTTGCCTTGTCGTGATATTGCATCTAAGCCATAAACACATCATTTCTCATCTCTGCCAGAAACCTCGTAGAAAAGCTCATCTCCATCCACTGGTACACTGGGAGATGCCTGAGTCATCTCCTCAATCCTCCTTTGATAGTCCTCCTGCAAAAAGCAAAATGAGAAATCATTTACAAACTTGTACAAACCAAATCAATCTATATATAACAAAACATGTACGACCATATCGATCCATATATAACAACTCTGATTAAATAAGAATAGTGACTTACATTTAACTTGTGAGACCTCTCATCAACGAACGTGACTCGGTCATGACGGCGTGTGTGTGTGATTGAACAACACGTTCACTCCCATTGGAGCCCCCGCCTCATTTGTCCTACAAAAATTAAGTTAAAAATAGTACTAATAAGTTAATTACTATAATAGCATAAATATTTTTACAGTGGTAATTAATTAATAAACGATACTTACCAATGACTCTTTATGGCACGCAAATTACTTCGGACCTTCGGTATGTTTGGATATACCAGTTCTAGGTTCGTTCTTTTCACTCATTCTGTTCTTTGATGCTTGCTTTGGCTTGGCCTTGTACTCTGGCGTACTCCATTTGGCTCGATATTCATCCTAAATCTCTTATATTCCCTACTCTAATAAAAAAAACTTGTATTCCTATTGTAGTTCTCTAGAAGATCAGTAAGTTTAGAGCAAGAGGTCATGCGCTAAGGAGCGAAGAAGTTGCAATTAAGAAGAGAAGGAACAAAGTATTCTTTTCGCAAATGACCATGTCGAGTTTTTTTAATCTTGTAATAACGGTTGTAGAATGAAGATACATTATTAAAAGTTGGTTGATTGAATAAAAAAGTGTTTTGCTGAATTTTTTAGGGTCAAAGTTTCTAGTATTTGTGTTTTATTTTTTCAGTTGTGATAATATACATGTTGGATTGCGTATCTTCTTATCATTTACTTAATTGATTATGAAATAATGTATTGTTTGTCCTTTCTCTTTTCCTGTGAAAAACATGAAGTGATTAAATTAATTTCGATTCCACTAATGAATTCAAGTACCCTTTGATCTCACAAATGAAAAAGATTGAGCAGTGCCTCTTTTTTTTTTTGGTGAAAACATGTTGCTTGATTCGAGTTGTGTGACAGCCCCAGTTTTCAAACCTGAACTGGGCCCTGCCCAGCCTAAACTTACGTGAAACTTCGAGCCTGTCTCGACGAGTCACACAAGACTAGTCAGCCTTACTTTACCTTTTTCATTCATTTACAATTTTATAACATTGATTAGTGAGTTATTATCAAAATAGCAGAAGCAAAGCTCAAACTAATCAATTAATCACAACCATAATAAACAAGACATCCTAGAGTGTGGAAACCCCACATATGTATATCATCATAAATGATCAGTCAGAGGAGAACAGCCTAATAGATATACATGCCCAGAATCTTACATACCCAAACTCAAGTTTCAAAACAACTATATATATATATACAATAATACAAAAATCACCTACTCAGCCAAGTGGAAAGGCGTGTTCTAGTGTCCTCAAAGCAAATCTCTAAGCACTGGTGCCTTCCCCTTGCTGAACTGTGGATCTGCACTCCGTCAAACATAAGAATGACGAGCCCAGGTAAGTAACGTCAAGCAGAATAGTAATACAACATTTCAAAATAAATAAACTTCAGTCCACATTCATGCTGATAGAAAGAAAAGATTAAGGAACACATGAAATGTATGAGACTGCAAATAAATCAATCGAAAAGTGAGTGTTCGAGTTACGAGATAAAATAGCAAGGAGTCTCGACAATAGTCGTTGAGTCGAGGTTAAACCTATAAGACTCGGGTTCAGGACGAGAACACAGCTTACCAACCCTAACCCTTGTTGGGAAATGTGCCCTAGGTCAATCCATTAACAGTCTTTATGAATACATTTTAGTTAATAAAATAGAGGATTTTATTTGCTGTTTATTATAATTAATTTGCATGTTTACATTATAATAAGATCCATGGGTATTTACAGAAATATCCTAAATGTCCCTAGTCGATTATTATACTGAGAACTATAATGAATTAAGACTAGTGTGAGTCTTGATTGATGATCATACGTATAGGAATACGAATCAAGATCATGAGTACTTGTTAGAGAACAAAGTAATGGACCCGCTATGAGAACATCACATGGATTAAGTTATAGTTGTTTCTCATGATAGGTATATTTTTCAGTCCTCTGACTTGAGATTACCAGAGACTTCAACATTAGGAATACAGTGATTTGACACAATCAAACGTTGTCTTTAACCGGACGATTATAAAGGTTGTGATTGGTTACTGTGTGAATAATGTGGTGAAGTTGTGTAATCGAGATAGAATTTGTCCCTCTCATATAAAAAGAGATATCCAGTGGATCCCTCGATGTGTTAGACTGTTAAAAGGCCTAGTCTAAGTGAATTGATATTGATCAATTTCACTTAGATGTTTTTAGTCTACCTAGAAATCGAGACTAGTACGATTGAACATGTTGGATGACAATTCCATGCCTTATGTTTGATCAAAAGGATATCGTGTGACAAAAGGATGTTATATACACTATTGATTAGGTTGTATCGATTTGATATTCGTACAACTTGGGTAGTCATAATGTCTTGCTAGAGGCCGCTTATGACTTGTATACCAAAATATGTTTTGGTACACTGCTAATATTGTATGAGCTTATTGGGTCGCACACTAAGAATGGTTTTGCGAGATTTTAAGATGGTTCAGAAAAAAACGAATTTTATATGATAAAATTCATGACAGAAACGTCCTTGTAGTGTATTACACTTATACTTCTTTAAGTAGGGGTATATGTGTAATTTACTTAACCGTCTATATACAAGGGTTGTATAAATAGACACTTTGAGTTAGAATACAAGTACAAGAAAAGATTAAAAGGGGCCGAAACTCTATTTTCGTTTGAAGAAACGACTTAGAGGTTTTTGGTATGCTCTGAATCGTTTTGGAGAGAAATAAAGAGGTTTGGTATTCTCTCGAAGCTAGCACTTCAAATCTCGGCCGCCGTTCGTGTGTGGACTGCTGATAGAGGGCGTTCGTCGTTGGCAGCGCCTTAGAGATCGATTAATTTTCAGAAAGGTACATTGCGATTGAGGTATGATTAAGTTTTCATAGTATAAAATGTGTTTTAATGGAATCATATTCGGATCTTGTTGGGGTTTTTCTCAAAATAGTTTTGAAATCTCCGCTGTGCATGAACCCCAAAACTCAACAACCCTTGCCACTATGAGATATTTATAGACCCGGATAAGAGTCCTCAGTGTACACTCAATTGGGAGATATCAACAACATCTAGATAAGAGCTCACATCGCTGGTAAAAGTAACCATAACTCCCTTGTAGTGGACCATTCAACCAAAAAAGATTCCAATAGATATGATGATAAACAAAGCAATAACAATAAATTAAAGCTCGAGAAATAACTGTAAAATATCTCACTGGCTTAATTACCTGTAATCCAACTAATTACGCACTCAACGAACTCCCGACATGTCTCCTATAACCTCCCGTGCCCCGTCAATGTTCAAAAACCCCTAATATACATTTAAATTGAAATTCCCATTAATAACCCTCATTTTAACCTATTACCTATAATTTTATTCGTTCACCTATTTGGGTCAATTACCCGGGTATTAGGTCGTGTTATGACCCATTGGGATGCCCGAGAGATCCCTGAAGTTTCTGAAAATTTTATAAAAATTGGTCTTTGTGAACAGTAACACGTCGCCGGAACGTCGTGACGTCCAATGGCTTGGACGGCGTATCCACTGTGTGGAGTTGAGGCTTATTGCCTAACTCGTACGTGAGTGACGCCGTGACCTCAGTTGTTCATGGCGGCGCCCTCACGGCGTGCTCTCCTGAGACTCCTGCCCAAAACGTACGTGGGTGACGCCGTGAGTTAGAACACTCATGGCGTCGCCATGGCGTCTTTTGCATAACGCCTCTGAATCGAGGTTTTTGACACCCCGGCTCTCGTCGCTGTGCTTCAAGCCTATCCCAACTTCGACTAAACATCCAAACACACACCAATCAACCCTCGGCTTGCGTCAAAACCCGACCAAACCGTCGATTTTTCGAAATCATCCAAGATTCACCAAAAATCTCTAAAAATTCAGAAAATCTCCAAACATCAAAACCACTTCACAAATCATGTTTTGATCACCCCATTGACTCCCAATCAATAAAAACATCCCACAAAAATTGATTTTCCCAATTCGTTGTCCGAATTCATCATGACAAAATCCAACAAAACCACTGCTAAAACGTAGATACTGACGTGGGGAATCAAACTCTCACCTTAGAATTCGCGATTGGTCGATCCCGTGGCGTCAAACTGCATCGAGAACCCCCTAAACCCCGTCGTTCTTTTCGTTGAATCGATGAAGAGAAATGAAGAAAATGAGAAAAGAAGAGAGAGAAAAGGTGATGGGGTGTCTTATATACCCCTCCCTTTATCTCTTTTCACGCATGGATCCCGAGGATCATCCTTTGGTCATCATTCATTCCAGCCACCAACCATAACATATATTTGTGACTCTAATACGTGACTCCCACGCTTAACTTTGTGATTTCTCACACAATACTCATGTTTCCGAGTTTATTTCGAATACCAAACATGTTTGTCATGTCGCCTCGGACGTACTAACGTATTAAAAACATTTTACAACTTTTATTTATTATTTATTTTGTATTTTTTCAGTGTTTTTAATTCAATTAAGTCCCTCGGACTACTAATTACTCAACCAACGTTCGCCCGATACCCCATTATTTCATGTAATACTCGAGCTGAACTGTTCTCCGCACCAACACTCACACTCAAACGTCCTCGTACGTTTGGGACATTGGAATTAAAATTCTGGTAATATAGTATAATACAAAACACCGAACACAAATAATATACCTCAGTGTCGACGACTGAGAATTGAGCTTTGTGTCACGACAAATGGGTCCACGTACGACCTAAATTGACACATGGCACAAGTTAGAATTTAGGGTCGTTACAAGTTGAATCTAAAATAGTCAAATGGTCCGAATATGGGGTGATTTAGACACAAAAATAATGTGCCTTTTAGTTGAAGAAAATGACACCCAATTAATCACTTATGGATACATGTTGTATTGTATATTTATTCGGATACATTATATATTATCATGACACAATGAATATAATAAAATTGAGCTAGATAAGGCATAAATCAAAGTCTACATGAATTATAATTAAGTATTTATTGATTTCACTTATTCTCTACAATAAATTATTAATCACAAAATAACACAATATTTACATTTGTTTTTTAATTCTTAATTTTAAAAGATAAACTAATTCAACAAAAACAAGATTAAAAAAACCATTTAGAAAATTTTATAAATACCTCTAAACGCAATTTATATCAATCCCTCCTCAACGCGTGGCGGCGACGACCACAATACTGACAACAAAATTCCACAAACAACAACAATATATTAATTAATTAATAATTTCTCACAAACCATAACAAAAACACAAAAAAATAAATAAAACTGTAAATAAAATAAATACAGTAAATAAATAAATTCATTAAATAATAAAAATAAAAACAGTTAAAAAACTAAAAAAATACTTACTGTAGCGGCCCAAATTTTATTAGGTCGTTATTCGCGTATTTTCAGACATGGACGCCAGCTCAGGTCCACGGAGATGCCACGAACCGGCGAAGATATGCCTGGTCGGGTGAAAAATATTATTTTTGACTGATTGTTTGACTAACTGTGATGATAATGACTAGGCTATGACTCATTACATCGCATGTATGGTTTAATATTGACTAGATTGGGTAAGATTGTTTGTCGGGTATTCGCCTAAAAATGCATGCGGACGTGGGAACCGGACGGGAACACTAGGCCGGGGAATGCGTTTACTTCGACAAAAATAAAATAAATTTGACAAAATAGTAAATTGGTGAGCACCTAGTGACACGCGGGGTCGTGGTCGACATGCGTGGGTGGTACAGTAGGTGCACACCCAAGTACGCTCGTTGGCGCACACGACGGAATTGTAGGCGCGAAAATATAGGTAAATATATATATATATATGTATATAAATGTAATGTAAATATATATACATATATATATATATATATAAAAAATCAGAAAAATGAGAAATGACCAAGAAGGGCATTAGTTTATTAAGGAGGAGGACAAGAATGGAGGGGCAAAATAGTTATTTGACCCCAAAATTTGTCAACAAAACCCCACTGCCACCATTCTCTGACCATTTAGATCGAGAAGGGAGAGGAGAAGGAGGGAAAGAGAGATTGGCCGAGAAGGAGATTGAGAGATCGAGAGCTCGGTGGGAAGAGGTGATAGATCGAGGTGAGTTTGTTGTTGTTGTTGGTGTTGTTGTTGTTGTTGTGGTATTGGTGGTGGTAGTGGTGGTGGTTTGGGGAGCTCGGGCGAACTGCAAGAGCAGATCTCCCTCCCAATCCATTAAAAAAAAATTCAATTAGACCAGGGAGGAACTCCCTGGTTCGATTAAAGAAGAACGGGGCACACGTGTGGGTCGCACGTATGCACCCCCTCTTCATGGGTCAGGTCAGGCCGACTTGGTCCTGGCCCAAGCGGGTCAGGCCGAGCCGACCTAGACCCAGACGACCGGTTGGGCCGAACCGGGTCTAGCCAAACCGGACTCGGTTCAACCCAACCAAAAACTAATGAATTAAAAAAAACAGTTTTTAATTTTGAAAAATATGGAAAATAGCTAAAAAATTCTTAAAAATCAGAGAAAATATGGGAAATTAGAAAAGGGTTGAAAAAGTGAATTTCGAGACTTTTCGGGAGATTAGCACCCCGGTGTAACCCGAAAAGCGTGCCACAACTAAAAATTAGAATAAAATTCTAATTTTTGTTGTCGCAATATAAAATCAATACTAAATCACATAAAATGACTTATTCGGATACCAGGGACTTAGAGACTATAGTTGGGTGTCGGACGCACATCCCGAGGTGCGAGCGGGATCGAATCGGGACGAATACCGGTTGATTGAAGTTCAGTTGAGGTAAGTAAAACCCTTAAGAAACACACTCGAACGCTTATTTGTTTGGTTTCATTTGATTTCCAGCCATTATTGTTCATCGTTGTGCAGGGAGAAGCGGAGGGTTGAGGGGTGGTGGCGGCGAAGGAGGGCAGGGAGCAGGGGAGGACAGGGGGCGCGTAGGGGTGGCAAGGGCGACTAGTGATAGTGGTGAGGATAGTGGGGAGGTGGTGACGAGGGCGGGTAGGGAGGACGAGGGCGATGGGGGTGGCGATGGTCATGGCGCGATGAGGGAGAAGGAGGGAGAGAGTGACGGCTATTATGGTTGAGAAAATTAATGCAGGAGCAAATGGGGAAGATGAGATGCTAATATTTATTTGGCTTTAGCAATGGAAATAAATCCGTAGCTATTCCATTGCTATTCCAACTTAGCAACGAAGGTATTTGTGTTGCTAATTTAAATTAGCAATGGAATAGCTATTCCGTCGCAATTTTGTTGCTACTTGTTAAATCCGTTGCTAAGTAGCAACGAAATTAAATCCGTTGCTAACTTAATTTTCATGTTTGCATTACGAAATATTAGTAGGGACGAAATGTTTTAGAAGGGAACCTTTGGCGCCAAGATTAGCAATGGAATAGCGACGGCATTAATTCCATTGCTAATTTTTCGTTGCTATTCTGTTGTTATTTCGTGTTTAAACCCAAACCCCACCCGGCGTCACTATTCCATCGTTTTTCCGTTGCTAAATTTCGTTGTTAATCCTGTCTGTTTTTGTAGTGTTAAAATATAATAACAAATTCAAAAAGTTAGGATATAATAACAAAAGTTGTAAAAGGTTAAAATATATTTTTTTTAAAGCAAGGTTAAGATATTTTAAGCAATTTAATTAAATAGAAAAAAAAACAATTGTTAATAATTTACGATTTCATTATACAAAAAATAGTTTATGAATTGAAAACAATATGTTAGTTTAGTAAACTCATGAAATTCTTGAAGGGCATTTTAATCAATCATAATAATTTGTGTTATCATTTTAATAAAACTTCTTAAAAAGAACAAACTCAAAACCAAACGCATAAATATTAATTTTCTAAATAAAAAAAGGCAAATGAAGCAATTAATGAGATCTAAATACTAGAAGATTTTAGACGATTAATAATCGGACAATGTTCATAGGAATTAGGAATACTCATTAGAGTCCACACACATAGAGATAGCATCACAGAACACCAACAATTGTGTGCCAATTAAATGGCATTTTCATAATATTTATTCATTAGCCCCCAAGTAATTAAGCATGTGAATTGAAATAAACACTAGAATTAATGCACAATAATGGAACTCTTGTAAATTAAACCGCCGATATTGGATTATGAGAATTGGTACAATGCAGTATCATACTGCCAGTATGGCGCCCCATAAACACTAGAATTAATGCACAATGGATCCAAAGTTCCATACAAATACAGTAGTTCATGTTAATCCAAGGCTTTTAGCTTAGAAGTGCATAACAGGGTGATGGATCCATTCTATATATTTTGCAAGGCCATGGAAAATGCTTGGGGACCTTGGGGTACACGGGCGTGCTTGGGGTGGGGTAAGAAGGGTGACTGGGCTAGGCCCCATCCAAAAGAAGACCCCTTGCTCACACATTAACTAACATGAGTATATAGGTTTTTAAAAAAATAAAACTTAAATAGATTTCAAAGTTTATCGGAGGCCCACTAAAAAGGCCCCCTTGCTCACACAATAACTAACATGACTATATAGGTTTAAGAAAAAAAAAAAAGATTTCAAAGTTTGTTCGAAGCCCACTAAAAAGGCCTACATTTTGCTAAAAAAAATGAAAAGAAGAAGGCCCTCGTGTTGTAACTTAAACTTAGGATTTAGATATGAAGGTATAAAGGTATTTTCATCTAAAAATATATAGCTTATTTAGGGAATGGTGAGACAACTTTCCATCTTATAAAATCTCACTTGATTTATGCAATCCTGTAAGTGAGGTATGTTGTTTCGACTTCTTCTAATTTCTTGCATCTCACCCCTCAAATACTCCTTCATTCTTATAACCCCTTATTAACTCCACTTGTAATTAGTAAGTTCTTACACTTTTCACTATGGGCATCAAGTTCAAAGGAAGAAAGAAAATGTCTTAATTATAGTATAAGGTGAAAAATAAAGTAATTTTATTGAAAGCCCCACTTTTAAGGTTTCACCCAAGGTTTCGAAAATGTCAAGACGGACCTTGTTGGGGTATATAGTGAATACATCGACTTGAGTATATCAGTGATCGTACACCGTCCAATACATCTTGCACGTGTATCTCAAGGTATATGGACGGTGCACAATCGTAATGTACTCAAGTTGGTGTCTTTACTATGTACCTCTACTAACTTCCTTATTCAACTAGGGGGTATTTTTTTTAGTATTTTCGTTGAGACACTTAAAGGCACTCACGTATTCGGCAACTGTGTGCATGCATCTTAAAACACATCACATGAATTTTTTGATGAATACATCACATGAATTTCAAACCATGTGTGTAGCTTTAAGCGTGTCAAAATATCATTACCCAACTGTTGGATCCAGTTTGGGATGATGACCATCGACCCATGTGCGCATTGTGTATTAGAATTTGGTTTCTGACCATAAAAGGATGTACAGTATAGCGTTATGCTCCTTAAATTCCATCAGGTCTCATCCTAACACGGCATTTAAGAAAATGTCACTTATAAGCAGGACGTAATGTCAACCCCCCATATAATTATAATTACTTTCAAGAGAGTATGCTTTGACGGATAATTTGAGGCTGTCTTTGCGAGACACAACGTTCAAAGATGCACACTCACGTGGTGTGTGTTGGACCGACTTATCTATTGTGGTATTGTCATTTCTGCATGTCTAATCAAGACATGTCCTTCATTAGTGATCATTTTCTTTTGTAAATATTTCATTACTGACCATTTACACTATACCTCGTTTGATTGGTTGGAAGAAGAAGAAGTTCTAAGAAAAATAATAAATTCTTTTAAAAAATAATATTTTCTTACGTATAATGATTAAAATTTTCTTGTGAAATATTTTTTCATGATTGTCAATTTTTTATATTAAGATTCAAATATTTTCTCACCTATTAGGGTGGGTAAAATGAGTTTTCTTTTGAGAAAATGAGTTTTCATAAAAAAACACATTTAATTTTTTTTTTTGAAAACCACTTAACTAATTTTATTTCAAATCATTAGTCAATACATTAATGAGAAATGGTGGGGCATAACACCACTTATTTCGAGTAGATAAAGAACTAGCCCAGGGGCGGAGCTAGACTCTTGGGACAGGGGAGGCCAAATTTTCTAATATAGATTAGATTTAATAAAGAAAAAAATTATCTATTATGTTGCCTTAATTTCATCACGTTAAGCTCAAATGTAAAGATTTTGTTCAGGACAGACCCTTAATAATTAAATTAAGGTATAGTATATAATCACTACTATGTATCAATCAAATAATACTAACTACTAACTTGATCTATGACTTATTATAAAAAGTTTGATTATTTGATTCACTTGCTGATTAACACTGTAGCTTTAATTTCATGTAATATTTAACACGAAAAAAATAATTATTATACAACACAACTCACACTATTTTATAGACATCGACAATCATTAATTGGTAAATGAATTAGTAAGAATGAGCATGAAAATAAGTTTTGATAGAGACATTTTAAGACAAAGTTATGATCTAGAGATAACTAGTAGGAATATATTGTGATCGGGAGAAATTTGGTAGAGATGACGAAGCACTATTAAATAAATTATTAGTTGAGGTTGTAATATTGCATGTAAAATAGAGAGAATGATCAACTATCGACGAATCAATATATGGAGCACCTCAAATGGTGTCAAGAAAGTCGATTAATTTTTTCAAGAAGAAAGTTGATTAATTAAGAACAACAATATATTTCATTAGAATGCTTCATTTCTTGTGTTCAGACAAGTCCATACAGACATCCTAGTGTATATCCAACAAGACCCACATCAATTTTGTTGCAAATGCTTTCCCAATCACACTATATTTGTCTTTGATGGGGTGCATGTAGCTAGAAAGAGGGGGGCCAATTAATTAATTTTTTTTTATTTTTCAAAGGGATGAGGGATGTATACTATGGGGTGGGGAAAATGTAACAAAATAGGACTTCATATCCATTAATAATTGCTTACTGTAACGGCCCAATTTTCATTAAGCTATTATTATGACGTGCTTGCAGACGTGGACAATAACTCAGCACCCCGTGGACCCCGCAGCTAGGCCAGAGCACGCCCAGAGTTAGATAAATGGTCATTTTGCGTGATATTTTGTATAATTTGCGATGTTTATGCTTAAATATGTTAAACGACATCGTGATATGTGTATACATGTTATTGCTCGTGTGAGATAGTGTGACGGGTATTCACCTCGATTAGTATGTAGACGCGGGTATTTAGTAGATGAATGAAAGTACATTAGATCTACATGAAAATGATTAAAATGTATTTAATAATAAATAATAAACGTCGTTTAGTCAGTTAGGACCATTGTTGCACTCAGGCCCGGTTTTGCATGGGGGCCTGGTGGGCAACCGCCCTAGGCCCCCAAAGTGGCAAGGCCCCCATTTGGCACTAAAGTAGGGGTACTTTTGTAATTTCATATTTTTATTTATTTAATTACAGATTATTAAAGGTACAATGCATTGAAACTCCCAAAAAATCTGCGACTTCGACAACTCTACGACTTCTCAAGTCCTTTTTCATGCGACACGTAACCTATTCGCCTATTCTCTCTTCCTCGTCAAATCAAGCAAACAGTCTTTTCTTCTTCTTCTTCGCTAGATCTCTCAAGTATCACATTTATGCTAGATCTCTCTTTGTAGCAAACTTGAAAAAAAACATCTCTCACACAAGATCTTTCCTGAATCCTCATCATCCTAAAACTGACGACAAAGGACAAAGTTTAAAGAGTCATATAGAATATTTTTCAGTAACATCTCTCACAGTCTCACATCATTGGTTGTTCAATGATCTTCAATTGAGCACTCCTCTGCAGCATCATCTCTCACTCTTTGGTATATTTCCTCTTTTTGGTTTACAAACTCTTTTAGTATACTTTTAAGTTACTACCATTACTTTTTTTTAGTATAATTTCAGTTCTTATTGTTACTTGTTTTTACCTAAAAAGAATTGATTTTTGGTGGCAGTGAAGTACTCATCAATAGACCTTCAAGTCTTTTAGATCAATTTTTTTTAAGGTTTAGATTTCTTAGCGCTTAGAAATTTTTTTATTAGTGTAAGATAGGTGATGCTTAGAAAATATGCTTTCGGTTTTGATAAACTTAAGAAAAAAAAGGAAACAAGATGGGTTAGCCAAATCTTTAAAAGGAAGCTTAAATAAATTCTTTTGTAGTAAAAATGATGAATTAGTTGATGTGACAACATCAACAACAACAACAAAGTCTCAATCCCACAATGATATGCTTGTTGATGAAGATGTAGATCATGAATGTGAAAACCATGATATAGTTGATAACTCAAATAAAATTGGTAGTGAGCTTGTTGATAAAAATATAGATGTTAGATATGAAATAGATGATATAGTCAATAACTCAAATCATATTGATTGCAACCTTATTAATGAAATTAGTGATGTTGGATGTGATTTGGATAATAGTAACGATAATAACAATAAAGACAATAGTAATATAAATTATGATAATAGTGATAGTGCTTTTAATAATAAAGATGACCAAGTTCTCATTGAAAATCCTAGTACATCAAATTCTTTTAATATCCATGATCCAAGGGTGTGGGATAGTTTAGATAGAAGATCTAGAGATTTATTAATTGAAAGTGGACCTATAAGAGATATTAGCATAAAATTCCCTTATGATCGATATGGTAGACATTTTTCTTTAGTTCATTATAATCGAATTTTACCAAATGGAGAAGAGTATGATAGAAAATGGCTAATATATTCAAAAGAATTAGACAGAGTATTTTGCTTTTGTTGTAAATTATTTAAAACAAATGATAGTAATAGTAAAACTCAATTAGCAAAAGACGGCTTAAGAGATTGGAAACATATTAGTGATAGAATTAAGACTCATGAAACTAGTAATGAGCATATTCATAATATGACTTCTTGGATTGACTTGCAAAATAGATTCAAGAAAAATCAAACAATAGAAAAACATATTCAAGCACAAATTAAAAAAGAGAAAGAACATTGGAAGAAGGTAATGTTAAGAATAATTGCAGCAGTTAAATTTCTTGCCCAAAATTCTCTAGCTTTTCGTGAAATAAATGAGAGGATTTATCAAAATAGTAATGAAAATTTTTTTAAATTGATTGAAATGATTGCCCTTTCTGATCCAACAATACAAGAACATCTCAGATGTATTCAAAATAATGAAATTCGATATCATTATCTAAATCATAATATTCAAAATGAATTAATAATTGCATTATCATCTGAAGTAAAAAAAATATAATAGTTCAGACTATCAAACAAGCAAAATATTATTCAATAGTACTAGATTGCACTCCGGATATAAGCCATCAAGAATAAATGTCTCTAGTTATAAGGTGTGTTAATTCTCTTAAAAGTCCGATAGCAATAGAAGAATACTTTATAAAATTTATAGAAATAGATGATACAACAGGTTTAGGCATTTTCAATAAGTTGTTATTTATTTTGAATGCACTTGATTTAGATATTGATAATATAAGAGGACAAGGATATGATAATGGGTCTAATATGAAAGGAAAAAATCAAGGAGTGCAAAAAAGATTGTTAGAAATAAATCCTAGAGCATTTTATACACCATGTGCATGTCATAGTCTTAATGTGACAACTTGTGATATTGTTTTATCTTGTAGCAAAGCTACAACATTTTTTGGAGTGGTGCAACGAATATATAATATATTTGGTAGTTCTACAAAAAGATGGAGCATCTTACTTAATCATGGGCCTAATTTAACATTAAAACGATTGTCACAAACACGATGGGAAAGTCGAGTTGAAAGCGTTAGAGCAATTAGATTCCAAGCTCCACAATTAAAAAAAGCTTTAAAAGAATTAGCCAAGACTTGTAATGATCCAATAACGAAAAGTGAAGCAAAAAGTTTAAGATGTGAGCTTAAAGATTTTGAATTCTTATTAGGAATGGTTATTTGGTATGATATATTACATGCAATTAATTTAGTTAGCAAACTTTTACAATCTAGAGATATGCATATAGATGTTGCAATTGAGCAATTAAAAGGATTAATTTCATTTTTTGAAGGATATAGAGAAACTGGATTTATATCGGCTATGGCTTTTACTAAAACACTTACGAGTGAGATGGAGATTGAACCAATATTTAGCATAAAACGTCAAATTAAAAGAAAAAACATTTTAACGAAAACAATGATGTTGACATTGAGGAATCACCAGAAGAATCATTTAGGATTAATTACTTTCTATATTTAGTAGATCAAGCTTTATCTTCACTAAAAAATAGATTTGAACAATTTCAATTGTATGAAAGTAATTTTGGTTTTTTATTTGATCTCAAGAAGTTAAATTCATTAGATGAAGAAAATTTGAGACAATCTTGTATTAATCTTCAAAATATCTTAATCTATGGCAATAATTCTGATTTTGATGGAAACGATTTATTTTTAGAATTAAGAGTCTTGTCATCGACTATGCCAAAAGAAAAAATACCACCCTTGATACACTTAATTACATTAGTAGAATGAATTGTTATCCCAATGCACTAATTGCATATAGAGTGTTTTTAACTACACCTATAACTGTTGCTTCTGCAGAAAGAAGTTTTTCAAAATTAAAATTAATAAAATCATATTTGAGGTCAACAATGTTACAAGAGAGACTAAATGGATTAGCTATGCTATCGATTGAGGAAGATTTATTGTCGAATATTGATTATAAAGAGATTATAAAAAATTTTGCTTCAAAAAATGCACAAAGGACAATTTTACAATAAAGAGTAATTAGTCTTGAACTTGTTCGATTTGATTTTTGATGCTAGTGCTTGCTTTTTTTTTTGGTACATCTTTTTTATCTCAGTATAAGCATCATTTTTATTTATACATTATTTTTTCATTTTTGTCACTTTATGACATCTTTTTGTGACTAGAAAAGTATCATTATCTTTCACGACGTTTAAGTGATATGCATCATCAAATTTATAGTTTAAGAGTGACAAGGATACAAATCAATTAATATAGAAAAGTTATGATACAATAACAAATTCAAAAAAGTTAGAATACAATAAAAAATGTGAAAGGTTAGGATACTTTTAACTAATTTTGACTTGTTACAAAACCCTTTTTTAACTCCACCAGTGATAAGTGTTTTATTTTTCATTATCGGTCCCAAGTCCGAAGAGAGGAGAGAAAAGACTAATTTCAAAATTGTTGATTTTAAGTTCATTGCGTGCTATTCATATATAACTCACTTAATCATTAATTTATTTTTTAAAAATATATTTATTTTTATATAGAAGGCCCCATTTTTAAGGTTTACCCCAGGCCTCCAAAATGACAGGGCCGGCCCTGGTTGCACTCGAGTGTCACGCGTTGTGGCACAAAGACGGGTATCAGAATGCCCGAGGAAGGATAAGACCAAGGAGGCAAGTCACTCATCTAGGTCCCCCTTTAGTGGACTTGTTGACCTCATTTGGGCCACTTGATCAAGCCTACGGATCCACCCATACATGAGATGGTGTTTTGACTATAAATAGTCATTTTTACTCTCATCCACCACCTTTTCTCTCTCTCTCTCTCTCTCTCTCTCTCTCTCTCTCTCTCTCTCTCTCTCTCTCTCTCTCTCTCTCTCTAGTCCGAAAATTGGACAGTAGAGCAAAGGTTTTGTGAGCTTGGAGTGATCAATTGGAGGAGCAAATAGTGGTGAATCGACGAGCCAAGGTTAGATTCGTGTTCTTTTCTCCATTCTCTACGTTTTGGATCCATTTTCGTTGGTTTTGACGTGAATTGTGTTAAGCGAGCCAAGCTCTTTGATTTCTGGAAATGTTGTTATGGTTTTGGGTTTGATTTGAAGCACCAATTGAGGTCTTGTTGGTGTTGTTGTTTGTTGAAGAATTTTGGTCATTAGTCGGGTTTTAGCTGGAAATTATCGGAGTTTTCATCTTGGACGCGGTTCGTCAAGGTTTTACGGGTTTTTATGGTTGGTATGGTGATATGTGAGAGGTTGAGACGAGTTCGGACCAAGGCGACGAGCCGAGGCGTCCAAAACACCCACGTATTGAGTTCCTGGCTTGGACGCCGCTAGGGATGTCGTGGAGAGTAAATCTCCATGGTGTCACTCATGGCGTTCAAACCAGTGAAACACTCCTACCCCGCGCTTTATGTCAAGTTATAGGGGTCGACTCATGGCGGAGTGAGTCACGGCTCCAAGGGCTGCCCTGGACGCCGCGAGCCATTGCTCACAGCGTCGCCTCTCATGGAGTCTCAGGTAGAAATAACTAAAAATTTAAAATGAATTTTTCCGATTTGGCTTAATGAGGGTTTAACTCGAGGATGATTATTCAATATAATATAGACTAAAATGATTAATTTGATATGTAAACGGGAATTGAGGGAAATTCTGAGGTTTTATGTAATTAAATGGATTTTTGATAATCAGGCTTGGGAATTGATTGACTGGCATTTTGACACGCATATGGAGGCGTACAGTGATGCTATTTGGTTAGTTGGAGTGCGAATTGAGGTGTGTAGTATCCCAATTGAAATTATTTGTGTAATTACCTATTTTATTTATATTTGAATTCCCAGTTTAGTTGTTCTATTATTCTATTTCCTATTGTGGCTATATAGACGGCTGGTAGGGTGTTCTCTCATCGTGCTATTCTTGTGTGTATGTCCACTAGTCCATAGCACATGTTGCCAGGTGTCTCGGTGAATAATTTGACCCGAGTATCATAACGGGGTACGTGTCGGTGCGTCGTGGGTCTATGTCGGCCATCAAGAGGACCCGGAGGCTGGTCATGCTGGAGTGTACTCGCTGGCAGTGCTCACAGAGAGTTCGAAGTATGGTGCTAGTCTGACTTTGGCTTAGACACACACTTTGAGCTATTCTATTATTTATTCATGCGATTAGCACGATTGCCTGTTTATTTTCCCGCATGTTTATTTAATAGCTCGTTAAATTCTTGCATTTATTTTTGTAATTACTTACTGAATTTTCTTGGGAATACTCACTCTGAACTCATTATTTGCCTTTTTGTAATGGCTGAGTGCATATCATGGTACGAGTCGCCACAAGGGCAAGCTAACCGGCTACCTTTGATTTCAGACAGACAGGTCAAATTTGTACGTTTGTATTTATGTATTTATCACTTTTATCTTGGGTTTGGGCTATTGTGAGAGACCTGTGACATATTTTGACATTTTGATACATTTTGAGGATTTTGGTATTAATATACACATGATGTTTGGTCTACGAGTTTTTCACACTAGGTATGTGCTCTAATAACATGATATAAATGTTATAGTTTAGTATATCATGTCTTAAGTCTTCTGCTGATATTTGACGATGTAATATATGATTAGAGTCTAGTAATAGAATCTAAATAACAATAATGATTATAATGTGAGGTTTTAAACAATATGTGGTAAGTTAGATGGATGTAGGACACAACTAGTCATGATGCGGTTGGTTATGGGCCTGTGTGGCACCCGTGACAGGCCTCAGGGGTTTAGGGTCATTACACATGCAATCACCAATAATAGGGGTTTAGGGGTTTGGTCTTATTAGTAAGAGCTTAAACTACCACCATCGCATCCATTCGACGATCACATCTACTACTCCCTTTTGTTTCAACTAACTCAACGCTCTGCACCCTATTGCCTCCGATATTTTGGGCTAGACCACACTCTCCCCATATCCCCCATAGCTGCTATAAAGCATCCCTCCTCAACATTAACTACCGCCCCATATGAGTTTACCCCTTTTGCGTCGAACACTGCGACATCAATGTTACATTTAACTCTTCCCTTTGTTGGTCGCTGCCATTTCTCATCACCATCCTTGTCGTCCTTGTGGCGGGTTGGAGTCCCCTAATCGAGCTTGCTTCCACGCCGCCAAGAGAGATTTAACATATATGACTAGTTGGCGTGGGGATTGTCCACTATTCTTCCACACAATAGCGTTTCAATTGTTCCATATACTTCATAGTAGGACCGCAACAACCTCCATTACCACTATTTCATTTAGTTTTAACAAGTCTGCCAAGCATCGATCAAATAAGACTCAATCTCGTGAGTTTGGACAGCTCTTCCCAACATCTTGCTGGAAACCGACACCCTATCATAACGTGTAGTATGTCCTCCGCGTCCTCTTTGCAAACTGAACATAACACATCTACAGGTACTCGTATGGTGTAGAGATTTCTTGTTGTTGGGAGAGTATTCTGGACTGCCCTCCATAAGAAAATTTTAAGCTTTGGAGGTACTTGCATCTTCCACAACTGTGGCCAACACTCGAAGTTTTGAGGGGTACCACCTTGAGAGATCGATCCCACCAATGCTCTATAACTGCTTCGGACAGTCTAGACACATTTGGGGTCACGACGCCACATCCACCTATTGTCGAGTTGCCTGTAACCCAGCGGTATAGCCCTTATCAGATTGGCATCCCTTGTGTTGAAGATATCGTGGAATATATCCTCGTTTCATTCCCGTCGTCCCATACAAAAGAGAGATTCGACTTTAGTATTCTCAAGTCCACTCGAGATTTCTAATTTGACCTTCGCGTTCGATACACTTGGCAGCCAGGTATCTTTGTATATTTGTATTGAACAACCATCCCTAACCCTCCATCTACTCTCATCCACCAACTTGTTATAGGACTCTATAATACTGCACCAAACATAACTTGGATTTCTCCTTTTCTCAGCTTCAAAAAATGTAGCATTAGGGAAGTATCGAGCTTTCAACAACCTTGCTGCCAGTGACGTAGGGTTATCAATTAACCTCCACGAAAATTTCATCAATATTGCTAGATTAAAATCCCTTACCCGTCACATACCCAACCCTCCAAACTGTTTTGGCTTGCACAATTTACCCCAATCCCCCCATCGTATACCTCTATGTCTATCGACATTGAAAACTTACCAGAATTTGTTCATTAAAATCTCCAACTAGAATGTGTAACTTGCAACACATTACACACTTCTCCCCTAGTCGGCTAGCCCACATTTCTACTAAAGTTAACTGCTGATTTCTGAAAATTGACCAACTGCCATGTTGCCTCTCCGTATTGGCTGAGACATTCCTTCATTGTGCTAGCCTTGCGTATTGATGCTTTGAAAAATAAATAACAATCATCAGCAAAAAATAGATGAGAGATCACTGGAGCCTTACTAGCAATTTTACACCTATACAACTGTCTCAACGCTTCCTTCCTTGCCAATAGAGTTGAAAGCCCTTCTGTAACGACCCATTTTCTAAATAGATTGCCACGAGGGCCAATGCAGACCCACAGTCTGTCTTATTAGCGACAGCTGTGCTCTACATTGGATTATATCCTCCATTTTATCTTTTTAAACCTTATTAATTGTCAATTTACTGATTAAGTTGTATTGAAAACAAATTATATGTTAAATCATTCTTCAATTTAACACAGCGAAAGCCTTACTACCACATTTACTCAGATAATGATATTATAAATGTGTAACATAAACCATAAACCTAATGTGAAAAACCCATATATAACCACAAATACCTCTGAAGTCACAAAAAAATCAATATATATACAAGGTATCTCAAAATATCTCACAATCCCTAAACCCAAAATGAAACAAAATATATATAATACAAACATACGAGTTAGGCAATCTCAGATCAACGGTACTCTGGCAGCTTGCCCTTGCCCCTGCTCGTACTAGGATCTGCACTCAAGCCATCACAAAAGGCAGATGACGAGTCCAGAGTGAGTATTCCCAAGGAAATTAAGTGAGCAATACTGAAAGTAAAATACTGGAATTTAAATAAAGCTATTAAATAAACATGCTGAAATAAATACAATCAACTACACTCATCGCATGAATAATATGGAAAGCTCAAAGTGTGTTCCTAGCCCCTAGGTTCAGACTACCACCATAATTTGGACTCTTCCACAAATTACTGTCGGCGAGTCCTACTCAAGCAGGACCAGTATCTGGATCCGCTCGATGGCCGGCGTTACACCTACGGCGCACCAACACATGCCACAACGTGATACTTGGGTCATGCTATTCACCGAGACCGATCTGGTAGCACGTGCTATGGTGTAGTGGACATACACACAGGAATAGAACGGAGGGAGCCCCGCTCAACGTCCGCCCATATAGCCATAACCAGAGTAGAATATTGAAATGAAAGAAATTGAATTCAAATGCAAAAGAAGTAAATACTCAAGTAATTTCAGTTGGGATACTACACACCTCAATCCGCACTCCGCGTCCCGAAAACCAAACCCCGGTCTAGCTCCAATAAATACCTGACAATCAAAATTATTACCCAAATGTATCTAATACTATTTGTCATTGAATTAGCTTCAATTGAGTATATTATGTCAATTTTACGTTTTACGAGGTAAAAACCCCGACAACATCTCGCCAAAATGCCGAGACTCATTTATGAACCCTTTTTTCTAATTTCTCATATTTTTCTTAATTTTCTATAATTTTCTAGCTATTTTCTATATTTTTTCTGTATTTTATTTTATTTAAAACTGTTTTTAATTTATTTAAATAAAATAAAATAAAACATATTATTTAAATAATATGGGGGTGGGTCCCCTGAACCAGGTCCGACCAAGGTCGGGCCTGGGCCGATTCGGCCCGGCCGCGTGCGTGCGCCCTCCCCCCTTCTTCTTCAAACAGAGGCGCTTAGCGCACTACACCAACACCAACACCAACACCAACACCAACACCAACACCAACACCAACATCAACATCAAGCATCACTAATCCACCATTAAAAACATTGATTTCTTCAAACTCAACAACACTCACAACAACAACAACAACGAACAACGACCAACAAAAGACTCACCTTCGATCGTCGCCGCCACACCTCCGATCGTCGCCGCCACACCTCCAAGCTCTCCTCTTTGCTCAATCCAATCTCTCCTTCCCTTCTCTTTCTCGGTCTCTTGATTTCTCTTCTCTCTCTTTTCGATTTTGTGAGGAAAATGGGGGTGTCGGTGGTGGTATCAATATTTTGGGGTCAAATGACCAAAATGCCCCTATGTTCTTATCCTCATCCTTCATAATCAAATGCCCTTTGTGGTCATTTCACAATTATTTTTAATTTCTGATTTTAATATATATATATATATTTAAATTACATATATATATATATATTCGCCTATATTTTCGCGCCTACAATTTCGTCGTGCGCGCCAACGAGGATACTCGAGCGTGCACACTATCGTACCACCCACGCATGTCGACCATAACCCCGCGTATTACTAGGCGCCCACCAATTTACTATTTTATCATATTTAATTCAGTTAATGTGTGTATTATTTTCTTTGACCTAGTATTTCATCTTTTAGCCTACCCGGTACCCGTGTCGACATGCATATCGAGGCGAATACTTAACAAACAATCTCACACGTCAATTGAAATATAATTACACACATCGCGATGTCGTTTAACCTATTTTAACATAAACATCACAAAATTAGACAAAACAACACACAAAATAACTATTTATCTAGCTTCAGGCGCGTTCTAGCCTAGCTGTGGGTTCCACGGGTGTCTGAGCTGTCCGCCGCGTCTGCAATACGTCATAAATAATGACGAATTAAATTCGGGTCGTTACACCCTCAACGCACATCATATGATAAGTTTTTATATTTATTTCAAAACTTTTTGTTAGTGGGTTTTGAGGGAAAAATTCTTACATGTGCAATCAAACACGTGTACGTAGAAAAACTTTCTTATGAATATTTACTCAGAAAGACTTTCTTAAAAAAATATTATTTTCCTATGAAACATTTTCCTTGTAATCAAACAAGGCCTAACATAATCTGGAGGTTGAAAATCCACCCCATAACAAGATAGTTACAAGTTCAACTTCTTAAAATTAACAAAAATGGTGTATCTAACTTTTGACCGAGAGTGTTGTTGCCTAGTCTTGCTAGTTTGAAACATGCTATTGTTGAGAAAAGTCTCAGAAGGTTGACATTAGAGACTAATCAAGGTGATTGGCCTCAAATACAAGACAGATAGCAGTTAAAAAATGCGTCAAGCCATTCAAAAAAGGGCTAATAATGAAAAAATATCCTAACAAATTGTATCAATTTTATTCAAACTTTTGGAATTTATCAATTATATTTTAACCTTTTTGATTTATTATTGATTCTATCCTTAATTAATATGGGCACTTTTTTCTTTCATAATAAATGCCCACACATGATTCTCTTCAATTTTACACCTTTAAAGATCATTCATACATATGCATTATAGCTCAATATTCGTGATAAATATTTATGTATATAATACACATAGTTTTTTTGAAACCTGAAAATGCACATTCATCGTTCCTAACCCAAGAGGGTAAGCCAACATATTACAATGTTTCAACGAGTGAAATGCAATAGATATTGCATTGCATACTGAAATCCAAAACTAGCCAAATAAAAATAGGGAGAACTGCCCCATAAAAGGGGAGAACTACCCTACAAAAGGGGGCACCTACCTCAATTTGGCGAAACATTCGCCTGAGGAGACAAAACCTAAATTAAACATAAACTAAACCTACAACAAAATAAGAATTAAATCATAACGGAAGAAGAATTGTATAAAGAAATAGACCACCCAAAACACTTTGCCAATATAGATTGTTAATTGACTACAGACGAAACCCCACCACCGCAACGTCGTTGTTAAGTCTTCGTCTGTTTTGTTGCAACCCACAATCCTCGTTGCCCGCACGCACCGCCAAGGGCTATGAACCATGAGTAACCTAATACAAGTTTTAAATGTCATTTTTATCATTTGTATATACACATGATTTTCAACTTACACTAGTGATCTTTAAACTAATTAAGTTTGAATTAGATTATTAAAGTATATATCATTAATTTATAAATTATTTTTTGTGCGAGTGCTCATACACTTAACTTAATTTATACATGAAGCTTAAAAGATTTTGATATAAATTAATCAATGTGGATAATCATGAAAATAAATGTATTTTTTTTGTGTAAACAAACTGCCATTAATTTGGTTTTTTTTTCGAAATTGAAACAGTTTGACAATTAGGGACTGCTCTCTACAACGTTGAAACCCATGACAATTCACAAAAGTATTAGAACCACAAAACGAATAACAAAACTTCTCAACACGGAGAAGACCTAAAACTTTTCAACAAGGAGAAGACAAATCAAAGACTTCCAACTATGGAAGAAAACTAATTATAAAGTAAAAACTAAATATAAATCAATTCAGTGCGCCGCATAAATCCACACAACATCGTTTATGAAGATGCACCGCAACAAGGTTGAACCAATATCTACAAATCTGATTAGATATGTTGTTTATTGAATGAACAAAGAATAAACGGGATTTGATTGGAACCACTACCGATCGTTGAGAGGATTGGTAGTGGTTCAAGAACAAAAATCACAAAAGTGAATCAAAAAAAGAATTTTAGGTCTTGCCTTTTTGTTAAGAAAATTAATCATAAAAATAAAGTTGACTTCAAAGTAAAAGTACCCCAAATTAATTGAGGATAAAATTGATAGTAGATTGAAAATTTTAGCATATACTCCATCTGGTAAAAAATATAAAAGTTTTTGCTCAAAACACACATATTAAGAAAAGCTTAATTGTGGTCAAAGCCTTTCAGGTGAGATAGTAAAAACATCACTTGCCAAAAAGGAAAAACCTCGTGAGATTGTGATTCAATTCCCACCGAAGTCAAAAAAAGAAAGCATTATTGTGAGTTTAAATTATATTCTTACTCACATTTAGACCTGTTCATGGGTTGGGCTCAGGTCGGGCCCAATTGGATATAAGAACCTTTGTCCAAACCTGGCCCACTATATATATGCGGGCATATACATAGGCCAAGCACGACCTATGTAAAAAATGCAAAGCTCAAGCCCGGCCCATTAAACCCATGAATAAATATTTTATTATTAAAAAATCTAAAATATAAATTATTTATTCATTTAATAATTTTTATAGACTTTTTTAACAACCTATGTGTTTCCATATGTATATAGTTTATTCATATATTGTGCAAAAATGATGAGTAACTCAAATGGTAAACATCACTTAATGTGTACATTAGGTCTAGGTTCAAACCTTTCCTACAATACTTATTATTTCAAAATATATTAATTATAAACTTATATTTACGCCGGGCCCACGCCAGGCTTAGGCTTTTTAAGGTGGCTTAAGCCCAGCCCATTTAAAAACGGTAATTGGACTTGGCCCGGGCCGAGCTTTTCTTGAAAAGGGTTGCCCAAGCCCGATTATTTGTTCATGGGCTTGGGCAGGTACCCAAGCCCATGATCAGGTCTACTCACATTTAATTATTTATTTCATCAAATGAAAGAAAGACAAGTGTTTACTAATAATTAAATGTTTGAGTTAAAAGATAAGTAAAATAAGTATAAAAGGTACGAAATATTCTCGAATTCTGAAACATCTAATATTTTTTGAAGCTAAAAAATTTCAAAACGTTATATATATATATATATATATATATATATATATATATATATATATATATATATATTTTGACTGGAAGGAGTAATTGATATATTTGACTGGAGGGAGTAATTGATAAATTCTTTTGAAAATGTTGAGAGCAAGAGTTCTAGCTCGTATTCTATTAGATTGAGCATCAAATTAAATTCTAAATAATCAGAATTATTTTTTATAAGAGTTAATCAAGCAAACACTGACGTACAAGATTCAAAAGTGCATGAAAGATAACTTAGGGTTTCAAGTACTCACTCAGATGTAATTTTCAAATAATCATTGATCTGTGAGTCAATAAATAAGGCATTAGCAGCTTACCACATGAGCCACATGCACAGTTAGAAGACAAAGTATGAGTATGAGACCCAGAAGAAAAATGAAGAATACAGGAATAGCGACTTGTGCTTTCCTGTTGTGCATTTTTTTTTCCTTGCCTTTCTTTTCTTTTCCACAAAATAACAGCAGATATACAATTCTGGAGAGCCGCATGACTTCCATGACAAAATCCCCACAAAACACGAAACATAAAAATTGTTCTCATTTCTTCTTTTTGACACCTTAATCTATTATTCACCATTCTTTTTTTTTTTTTTTTACTGAAATACGGTGAATAAGACTTACAACATCAACTGCGCTTTGTGCAGTTGATCAAAAGGAACTTTACATCTTCGGAATAAAGACCACTCACTGTAGGTTGTCTAGTGTTTGCAGTCCCCATTTGAATGAACCAGCAAACCAGGTGAATCTTCAAATTTTTGTATCAGATGCGTCTGACAAAAAGAATTCAGCTACCCGCTCTTCGAGCACAGGTGCAAGCTATTACTTACTAAATGGCGAGGCCACAGCCTCTGATTCTTGTTAGTTTTGTCTCAACCCATTTTCTTTGTCGACAACCAAGCGATGCAAACGCTTGAGATGGGACATAAGCTGTGAGAATGACGGCCGTAAGTTTGGGTCACTGCAGAAGCAACAAGAAGGAAGCAATTAATATGATTTAATCAGTGAAAATGCATATTGGAGCAATCATGCATTAGATTGATGAAGAAATAGATTATCATTCAAGACAATTTGGCCAAAATTGGGCTGACGACAGTCATGTTTAATTGCCAACAAAAACAATTGCAGCGAAATGTTTTCTGGGCAGCCACTGTATTTTGTGCTTTATCTCCACATTCTTTTAGCCAATGTGGTCAAGGCAATGCGGCAGTCCCTAAGCAAACAGAGAAACATTTATTTATAAGCACCCCTAAACAACTACGTAACTTATATTTAGAGGTCTAACTGAGGGCCTACGCAGTAGGCCTCAAAACCGCACAAGGCATCCCGTTGCATACAATGAACAATGTCCGGTGAGGTTGTTCGTTAACGAGAAATGATAAGATACTGGTAATTGTGTGCAACGGTACAAAATAGCCTCAGTGAGAACAGTGAGAAGGACATGAGCATTTTCAACCTTATTACAACAACAACAACAACAACAACAACAACAACATAGCCTCAGTCCCAAATTAATTGGGGTCGGCTCATTTCAACGTTATTAGTGAGAAAAAAAAAAGAACAAGAGATATTACGGTAATTATTAACAATAAAGAAAGCATTCGCATATTGCTAATTCTCCAGTATACCTAGTCTGATTTTATCAACCAGCTTTCCTTTTAATCTTTCACTCCAAAGTTAAATTTTCGAAATAAATTATTTTATTGATAAATATTATCCAAGATGACCAAATACTCAAGAGGTAGATGAGGCAAGCCTAAACATAAATGATACCTTAAAGCCAGCAGCAATAACTACCAAAAAGAAATAAAAGTATCAAATTAAACTACCTTTGCCAACAATCACGTATTGTCTGGGCGATCATTGGGTCAACATCTTCCGGTATATCAAGCCGTCTATTTTGGAATCCAACAGCTCCAACAACCTGCATCGGGTTCATCCCACTCCATGGCATACGCATTGTAGCCAACTCCCAGAGTATCACACCAAAGCTGTAAACGTCGCATCTACAACAAAAAAGATCCAATCGATTTAGCCAGACATCTTCATAATTTATTTTTTTCACTCTATCCAGTATCATTGAGAAATCAACAAGTCTTATATACTCACTTTTCATTGGATGGTTCATTCCTTAGAACTTCTGGTGCCATCCATTCAGGCTGAGAAATATAAATAACAATTAAAAAATATAAACATGAGAGACAATGGTTATAAAGAAGAAATTGACTAAACAAAGCCTTACTGTTCCAGCAGTAGATTTTGAAGATAGAAAAGTGTGGTGCTTCAGACGTGATAAACCAA
Organism: Stephania japonica; assembly: GCA_039657345.1. Taxonomy (NCBI): domain Eukaryota; kingdom Viridiplantae; phylum Streptophyta; class Magnoliopsida; order Ranunculales; family Menispermaceae; genus Stephania; species Stephania japonica. Next base: position 13,433,111 of record CM077563.1, on the reverse strand, counting down.
AATCACAGACCTGCATGTGTGCCAAAGGATAGGAAATAATGAAATATACTTTTACAGGCATTGTGATTAAACATAAAGCTTTAAATTTTTTTAAAAAAATTATTTATATTAACGTCAAAATATTTCGAGAATATTGAGAACTCTCATTTTTTGTTACTACAAGTGGATCTTTTACAGGAATTGTAATTATATTGTCTATTTATCTTCTCCAAAAGAGATTGTGGTAATTTACTGAACTGAATCATAGTCAACTTCTGGCTCAGAGTTTGAGGAAGTGCAAAGATTGAAGCGGTGATACCAAAATATACACAAGAAACATTCATCCACTAAAATATATGAGCTAGAAAAAGCACATTTTGAAGAAGTATATATGTAAGCACCAAAAATGTTCTATTAAATGTTCAAATGTTAGCAGCACCCAATAAGGTGCAAGTTGAGTTATAGTTTAAGGCGCAGTTAGGGTAAGTACAGTTCTATAGGAGAATCAGTATGTTAGAGACAAATGCACCCTAGTAAGTTAATCTCTTCGTAGAAAGAAATTGAAAGAACAGATTCAGGAGCTGCTACAAACCTAGCAGAGTCTAGTAAATTTTATTCTCATCCCCTTAAGATCAATTCAATTTCAATCTTACCTCATATTTTCCCCTTTCCGCACAATACTTCCCTATAAGTATTGCATGATATTTGAATTTTAAACTTTAAGTAGCTCATACAAGACATTTCTAATAAAATGACTCGTCATATACAACAGTACATTTTCTTTTTTTCCAGTCAGACATGACAAATATGTGCATCCATGCAGCTCATGATCTAAGAGAAAAAGTTACAGATGATGCATCATATGGTTAACTGTCTAATGACAATAATAGAAACAAAAGCTAAAGTATTCAAAAAGATCCACTTAGTAATATATTTTTCTTGGGAAGACAATATAAAACGTAGATAATAATTTAATGATACATAATGGCGCGACAATGTCAAAAGTTAATGAGAAACAACCTTAACAGTCCAATTTTTGTCAACAAGAAGATTTGGGGACTTCAGATCCCGATGCACAATGGTAGGGTGACTGGTGTGTAAATAATTCATTCCCTTTGCCTGCAAGAAATCGGAAGATGAGTAACCATCAAGTAAAATAAGCTATAAGTATATTTTTTTCACAACTTGTACCACATCCAGAGCCATCTTTAAGCGTCGCTTCTCATCAAGTTGGATGTTGGGGCGATGCAATAACCTGTACAAACTCCCCCTGCAGGAAAATAAAGGAATCAGGAGCCCAGAGAACGAGATCAATTTGAATGGCTTGCTTCATCTCATGAATCCATGATAATAACCATTCTTAGCATTCAGTAAACAACCCAGCTTAAGGGAATGGATGAGAATTGTGGCAACATAATCAGAGATGTTACTTTTAAATATATTCTAGCATTTGAGAACTAAGAATTACAGTGGACCATAACCCAAAAAATCAGATTAGATAATGTTCTCATTTTTATATTTCTTTCAAAATGATGATTTAAAAGTTACAACTGAAAATTTTTATGAACAGCTTGAGACCCCAAGATTTACAATTTCCAAAACACACAAACTATAAAAGTTTGGAATTGTTAATCATACAATGTAATCATCATCTTGTGCAGTTTTATATCATGGATCAAAGAATGAGGAAAATAGTAAGAAACCTAGGATGCATCGAAGAGATTGTTGCGCACAATATGAATTTGAGATACTTGAAAAAATTGCTAGAACAACATTTAAAAGAGGACCCAAATAGAGCTTGTGAACAATATGCCTCCATAGTTTTAAAATTGGCAAAACTAATTACGACGCAAATAACAAATATTGCATTTTTATGCAATGCTGGTGTATATATTGCTTAAGTTATCAAAATGCATTTAGATAAATAAGAAGATATGCAAAACCAACCTTGGAAGAAATTCTGTCAATATTGAGAGATTAGGTGGACGAGTAACTGCCCCCATAAATAGCACAACATTTGGATGCCTCAGCCTCAGCATGATCTTGACCTTCACATAGCCAACAACAGGATGCTATTTAGTTGGACAGTGATAGCCATAAGTGAAGAAGTAAAAAAGCAAAGAGTTTTCGGTCACAAGATTTGTCAAGTTCATTGAAAATTCTAATGTAAATTTGCAATGGATACAGATAACAGGTAAGGTGCCCTGTTTTTACCAATCTTTACAATCGGGCTCCCATCTTATTTATTTCTTAATTTTATGAACCTTTACATACCAAATGCAGAACATGGGTTAAGGCAAATGTTATTATTATTTCAACTACACAAGCTCTGAAGTTGTGATGCTTACTTCACATCTAAATTGATCCAATGCATCACCAGAGAAATCTTGATCCAAGAACTTTTTCACAGCCACCTCCTGCATGCAATGCCAATAGCATCACTTCCACCACAGTATGAAAAAGGCAGAATAAATAATAAAGGATGAATAAGATCACCTCACATCCAAGAAATAGTTCAGAAGAAGTATTTAGAATTTAAAATTCTACAAATATTGATGAATAAGATCACCTCACACCCAATTATTGAAACGTTGTAGTAAGTAACTTTTATGCAACAGCTAGCTTAAAAATAGATCTAGAACTGATAAATATCATAGAATTTAGAGATACCATAATCGTTTTCCAAACTCCAATAATTGCCAAATGCCTTGATATGATTAGTGGATACTATTGACCAGTAATCTGTAAAATCAACCCTTCTCCCCACCCAAAAAGAAAAGAAAAACACCTCATTCCCCAACAGAGAAACAGATTTCATTTGTCTCAGGCTCTCACCTTTGCTGACAGAAAATGATTGTTGTGCAAGTAGATAACATAATGGAAGCACCTGCACAAGGCCATCTTCAGTAAAAAATATTTCTCAGGCAACAATGGGCCTTTGACTCGTGAACTTTAGGAGATGGAAAATCCCACAACTATGCAGAAAGGTTATCTATAAGAATTAAGGAAAGCATGAGTTGAGAAGTTGGAACTTGGAACTTGAAACTCAAACTTGAATGATAATAGCAAGCAAAAAGTGTCGCAAAGGCGGTTCTTTGTCCAATAGGTGGAAATGAATATGACTTGGACATGGATAATTGAAAAGTAAGCCTGAAGTTTTGGGATACATTAGAGGAAAAGGGATGGGTATGTATTGATTGTCATACTGACTCGGAGCCTCAGATGAGGGAGAAACACGTTAATTTTGAACATCCACCAAGAGAGCAAAGTGTCGCAAAGGCAGTTCTTTATCCAATAGGTGGATCCAGGTGGAAATGAATATGACTTGGACATTGATAAATGAAAAGTAGCCAGAAGTTTTGCGATACATTAGAGGAAAAGGGATGGGTATGATTGATTGTCATACTGACTCAGAGCCTCAGATGAGGGAGAAACACGTTAATTTTGAACATCCACCAAGAGAACAAGTCAAACAGGACATGAGAATTTTTAATTGGATGACTCGATTATTGCAGATCCAAACTAATATTTTATGAAGGCAATTATTCGGATGCCTGGAACTGCCATTCTCATCAATTCTAAGAACCTGTTCCCTTCTTCAGAAGAGGTCTATATGTAAATATCCAACACATGACAATATTGCCGAGAAAGATATTAACAGATGCCAATATTAATGATCATATAACATACATAGTGATGCATTAGGAACAAAGATGGCCTAAGGTTACTATTATTAAAACTATATCTTTTTGTACTACTATTGAATTTCAATTTTTTTCAGGGGACAAGGAAATTACAAAGATTTGTTAGTTTTGTTATGGAGAGAGGGCAAAGATGTAGATTACAAATGGACAACCACCATAAAACACATCGCATAAAGCAGCATATTGCATTTTTTTTTTGTTAGCAACACAATAATCATCCCAAAGAAAAGAGAATACAAATAACAAAAAATTTCACATAATATCCAACACATAGAAAAGATAAGGAAAAATTAACAAATTTACAAGATCATCACTTACAGTCCCATTCAAATCTGCACGATAAACCTCTCCATATGATCCTGTAAAGGAACATAATTACAAAAAATATACATTAGCCAGAATCACATAAAAAAAAGTGTTGTTACATGGTAGAATGTCGCCATTAAATAATATAGCTAGAATCACATTAAAGAAAGTTTTGTTAAATGGCAGAATGTAGTAATCATTAAGGATTACAACAACAACAACAATGACAAAGCCTCAATCCCAAATTAGTTTGGGATGGCTACATGGATCAAACTCTTCCATTAAAAGCTCAATTTAGTGCAATTAATGGTGTGCTCTCCAAATCTTTTAAATCCTTCATAATCAATGCGTCCCAAGTTAACTTCAGTCTATCCCTACATTGTCGAATTTCTTCAGTTACTATAGAGTTTAGTTTTCTAACTAAAGTGTTTGTAGGCCGTCTTTGGAGGTGTCCAAACCATCACAACCGTCCATCACTAATTTTTGCATCAACTGGTGGTGCTACTACTTTTCTTCAAACTTTTATATTTCTTATTCTATCTTTACGAATTTTACCACACTTCCAACAAAGCATCCTCATTTCCACTTTTCCACTACTTTCACTACTTTCATTCTATGTATTTGTTATTTCTTTACTGCCCAACATTCACTTCCATAAAGCATGGTAAGACTTTAGCTTGGTAGGGGTATTTAGATCACATATCACAATTGTCGCACTCCTCCATTTCTTCCATCCAACTAAAATTCAATATGTAACGTCATACTCATTATTAACATCATTTTGTATGTATGATTGATCCTAGATACTCTTCAAATTTGGAACTTTTAATACCCCCAATTTTACCACTCCATCATCTCGATGCCTAATATTTCTAAACTCACAATGCATGTATTCAGTCTTCGTCCTACTCAACTTTACGCTTTATATTCAAATGTATTCCTCCAAAGTTTTGATTTCCTACTCACTCCATTTCTTGTTTCATCCACTAAAACAATATCAGTAAGGATTGACATTAGGAAATAAATTATTAAATACCTGAAAACCACAAGGCCTGATTTCCTGACAGATTCACAACACTATTTTATGACTTGATAGCTTGTATTTATTACAGAGCCAACTTAAGAACAACAACAAAGCCTCAGTCCCAAATTAATCCAACTTAAGAACAAAAAAGAGTAAATCTCTTCTACAACAAAACAATTGAGTTAATCCTTTATAGGTCCATAAGATCAAGTCTGAAGCTAAGACAAATACCAAACCAAAGAAAAAAGATAATTGAATTGAATGACTCCTTATGAAGGGAGCTTTCAAAAAAAATCTACTGTTGAATTGGGCCTCTTAAATAGATTCTAATTTCATATAAAGGTGTCTCGAAAAAAAAAAATCAGATAAAGGAAGTTCAAACTTGAAGCACAACAAAAACTATTATCTATGTATAACTCACATACATTTCGTACAAAATGTGAACAAATTAAACAGTCAAACACAATTGTATTTTGACTCCTTTTTCAATGGACAATCAACACACTATTCCAAATAGTAGACTAATAAATAGAATAACCAATTTCAAGGCTGAGGCCAACCTATTCACATAAAAGTCTTACTGAAAAGAGAGAATTGGCAAGAATGAAAGCCTCACAAAACAAAATGAATGGAAAGGATATCTCCAAACACAGCTCAGAAGACTAGGATGGTTCCCACTAAAGCCAATCCTAATCACCTGGTAACTTATTCCATCCATTCATAGCTTTTGCTATAAGTAGCTGCATCCAAATATCCAACAACTGACAACTGCATCTAGGTTGGTAGATAACTAGGTCTAAGAAATGGATCATTTATGGTTCAATGAACCAGGCATCTACATTGAAAATTAAATGGCTCTAAGCTATTATCAGATAAAGATACTTGACTGAAAAAGTCATGACATTGCAAATTCAAAGCACTTACAGCAAGTACAAGAAGTAAAAATGGTAAAAGGTGCTTCTTCCAAGGGATAAACAGTAGAAACATTTTTCTATGCCTACTTGAGCAGAAACAAAGAGCAGCAAGAGATTAAATATTTGATGTTGCGTAATATATATATATATATATATATATATATATATATCAACTATATAAAAGCTTGAATATGTGAGTTATGAGTGGTGAGGAAAAATACCGATTTGCCCTTTTAAATTAATTTTGTCTTTCTCTCCTAAATAGCGAATTTTACCTCATAGCCGATACCTATTAAATAGCCGATTTTACCCCATAGCCGATCTTACCCATTTTAATATGTGATGTGTTGAAACAACAATCCACTTGCCTATTAGTGTATTTTATTTTAATTAAAACAATTATATTATATAAAAAAACAAAAAACTTCATTACGTTTTTTTTTTGTGAAACTTCATTACATTTTATAAAACTTAAATATATCCAATTTTGTAGTAAAAAAAATGTATCCTATTTAAATTAAAACTAACCACCACATTTAAATTATTTCAATTAAAATTAATTATTCTTTCAAAAGTTTTTATGTAAATATATTTGCCATTAATCCTTATACTTTCTTTTTAGATTTTGAGTTACATATTTTTTACGAGCTTTTATTTGGATGCCCCTTTAATTATATAGATTAATACAATTGCACTTTTCGAATAATAACAAGTTGTTATAGTTATATTCCCGCGAGTGTAGCGAACGGGTTCATTGGTGCGTAGTACCTAAAAGAACTAGTGTGTGTCTATATATATATATATATTATATTATATTATATTTGATGTTGTACTTACCGAGACCAATTCGTTCACCAAGTTGAATATCATCCCATAGAATCTCCCATTCGGCAACCTCATCCAGCATTGTGTCAGTTGTTGAGTGGGCATTGCTTGCAATATTTTGATCATTATTAATTGTTTCCATGCCCAGCATGGATCCTATTGTGTTATTTTCCCTTGGAAATTGTAATTGTCCCATGTTTCCATCCAAGAATTGTGTTCCATCACCAGTCAAAGCAACTGCAAGTTTTCCATGGAAAGAGCTACCTAAGCATGGTTCGGAAGATTCATAAATCTTTTCCTTGTGTGAACAATTGTTAAAGGCTTCAGATGAATCAGCAGCTTTGCCAGCAGTCGCTGAATCTTTCCATCCGTGTACACCAGCAAACTTATCAACCAACGCAAGTCCATCACTACCAGTGGAAGTTGGCAAGCAAAAACCTCTGCCAGGCACATTTGCACGGCTAAACAACTGAAGATCCAACTTTGCAAGAGCATTTTTATCAGTGGAAAACAAATCTGAACTTGTTCTTCCATGTTTAAGGTCAGAGCCAATAGTTGAATGTTCTTTTGCTTTCCCTGCCATCTCTACCAGATAATGATTTTCTTTACTTTCACTGTCAGGTTGGTTTAAGAACTCAGCTGCTACTGTAGCTTTTATAAAATGGCTCTGGACTTCCTGTTCTCCAGAATGATGGTCAGAAGCCAAATCAGAAAACAAATCTGGAGGGGGTGATGCCCCACTCTGCAACAAAACAGCATGCAGCTTTTGAGCAAACTCAGGATTTTGTGCTGCATTAATTACATACTTGGAGACATCTTTAATTTTCATCTTTTGTGCTGGTGAAGGTTTTCCAGTGATTCCTGACAAGCCTCTGTTTGACTTCTGTATCGATGGAAGAAGCTTCCCAAATTCATATTCAAATTTCTCTGTCCGATTTTTCTCATCAAGATTCACGTTACACTGCTTCAACTGAATGCCTGCTATTGAAGTTTCATCTGACACTGGTGCACCAGTCCTTTGCCTGAAGTTGACATCACTATAAATTCCTCCCATGATTCTGTTTCTATTTTCAGCTTGGCTATTGATTCCATCAAGCATCAATTTTAAATCCTTGATGGGATGTTCAATAGCAACGGGATTCATCAAATCCGTGATGCCACTTTCCACATGATTACTAGGTATTTCAGCAGGAATGAGTGTCCCAGGAGCTCCCATTAGGTCAATAATGTATTCACTGCACCATTCAAGATCAAATCAGCTACAATATTAACCAATACCAACAGAATAATTTTCACCTGTTCATTAAAATGCCAAGGGCACTTGGAGGCTAGGTATGGTGAGAAATACTGCAGACATCACACAGACTATGCTAGATATGCAAGGTCATATTGAATTGGTAAAGCTGCATAATATTGCAACTTACAAGGTAATAGCTATTCATAAATATTGGCTATATAGAGCAGGGTATCAGTAGCACCCTATCGAAGCTCAAAATAAGACAGCATGAAACACAAAGATTAAACATCAAAAGAAAAGGCTCAAAACATCAATTAATCAACAAACTGGTAAAAAAATAACTACATTACAAAGCTTGAACCTGATTGTAAAATAGCGTACCAGAAAGATAGAGGATGAGTTCCTTACCTATCATAATCAACTTTAATCAAGTTTATAGCTCCTTCATCGGAACCAGTATAGTAGCTTCCTTTCACCAGCCTACAGGGAAGACTGATCCGATCAGCAAGAACCTAGCACCAGACGTATGATGTCAAAAAATGATCTAAAATAAGTTCATTAAATTTAGCAGCAGAACTACTATAAACAACATATTTCTTCAGATTCACACAAAATATGAGAAATTACAAGCTTTCACTAATGCAAACAAAACAAAGTGAATCAGAATTTACTTCTCCATCAAGCTTGCAGCAAAACATTTAATCCTAGCTAGAGGCATTCAATAATGAAATAACCAATGACTCGTTAGTCATTATCAATTTATCACAAGTTGTAAGAGAACTTTAAAAGAAAAAGGGAAAAGATAAGAGAAGAGAATCAATGCAAAATGTGTTTAAACTATGCACTTGACATATTTTGCACTGTTCACAAATTTTTTGGTTAATTTAATCTAACTATCCAAAGCCAGGACAGGAGAATACAGAGCCAATCTAACATGTTTATCGAAATTACAAACCGACATAAATTAGAATTAAAATACTAATCCCCTGACAATTCTGGATCAGCATGGGTGTATCTTTAGAGAGGGTGTTCTACATCCCCGTCACTACTAGAGCATTAGCAACATCAGTATTTCTAGGGCTAATAAGTCAATGATAACAGCTACCTTATTAATTCTTAAAAGCAAACTTTTCTTTTGAACCATGATTTATGTAGGGTGTTGACTTAGACATTCTTTATGAACAACTTAATCATAGAGTCATAGTTAACTAAACGAACCACAAGATACAGTGCTTTCAAGTTTTCAAAATTATCAGATTATCAGAAGTTAAAATTTATAGTAATGTTTAAATGAACAAACATTTTTTCCAATAGCAGGAAAAAACTTGGTGTCCTTCATCAAAAGAAGATGAGAAAGTATACTAATAGCTTGTAAGTTGTTCTTAAAGAATGCTTTGTTTTCTCGTTTCCTTCTTCAAGGAAATAGAAGGATTTGGCTAGGCACCGTTGTATGGTTCTCAGAAGCTTTGCGTTCATCACCACCATCATGGCCACCTTAATTTTCAGACTGCCCCATCATCCCTTCCTCAAAGTATGATACTTATCTTGAGAGCAATCAAAGTGTCCTATTAAGGGACATTTGTGAATCAAGAAGATTGATATTGGATGGTCAAAGATATCAAAAAGTGGGCAAAAAGTTCAACACATTATGGAATATGAGAGAATGCGAAGAACCATAATGGTGGTCAAATATTGTATTAATTAAGTCCGTATTAAGCTGATATAATGGAAGCATGCAAAAGCTATGTGATTCAGACTGAACTATTAGGAGGTGCCGACATGAATATCAATAGTCAACAAGAGATAAACCAGAAATGTGTCAAGAATCATGATCTCTCAATTAGAATAAAACATTGTCAAACAGCAAGATCTTCAGTTGTTGGCTAGATTACAAAAAAGTTAACATCTCCAGTTTTATTCAAAGAACGGCTCTCAAATGTTGCTCTCTTTGAATTATTCTTGTAGAGGAGATGTGACTTCTCTACTCTAGTCAAGTGTCAAGACAGGTCACAGGAGCCTGATCCTCCAAAGAAAGTGAATGAACATCCTTACTAGATTTTTCAAGCAGAAACTGGTTAGACTATACTTAATTGGAACACAAAGAAGTTTTTTATGCTCCTCATGGCTTCAATCAGATCAACCTTTTTAATGTTACAGTATGCTAAATCTAGTTAAGCACAAGACTTTATTATAGTTTCTTTTGATATGTTTGATAGGAATCCTTTTTCACCATTATATAACACTCAATCACTTGTATCTTAAAATCTTTCTCATGAGGATAATACGATAGATAAACTTGGTACGTAGAATCTCAATATATATATATATAGGGAAATTCTACAATGGAGCTCAAATATATACCCATGTCATGGGAATCCCTCAAAATGTGTTGTACATTAAATGCTTTGTGCATTTATGATGCATCGATTAATGTGTTGGATTAAAATCCAAGGGTTGTAAATAGTGTACCCATGGCGTGGGTATTTTTATGGTTCTCATGGTAGTAGTACCTATATATATATATATATATATATATATATATATATATATATATATATATATATATATATATATATATATATATATATATATATATATATATATATAGGCAGTTTAAGCAAATTACACATATAACTCTAATAACAAGTTATCATATAACAAATCATAATGGCTTTTATGTCATGAATTTTATCATAAAAAATTCATTAATCTAGACCAATTGAAATTGCGCAAAGCCATTCTTTGTATGTGACCCAATAGGTTCATGCGACATTGGTAGTGGCCCAAAAACCATTTTCGGTACACAAGTCATAAGCGGTTTCTAGCAAGACATTATGACTACCCAAGTAGCATGAACATCAAAATCGATACAACCTAATGAATATCATATATCATATCTTTTTGTCGTGCGATATCTTTTAATTAAACATAAGGCATGGAAAGTCACCCTTAATGTTCAATCGTACTAGCCTCGATCTTTAGGTTGACTGAAAATATCCAAGTGACATTGATCATATCAATTCACTTGGACTTGACCACTTAACAATCTAACATATCGAGGGATCCAATGATATCTCTCTCTTTACGAAAAGGACAAATTCTATCTTGATTACACACATTCACATATTACTCACATGATAACCAATCATAATCTTTATAATCGCTCGATTAAAGACAAAGTTTGATTGTGTCAAATAATCATGCTCCTAATATTAAAGTCTATGGTAATCTCAAGTCGAAGGACTAAATGACTAAATGATATACCTATCAAAAGTAACACCTATGACTTAATCCATGTGGTGTTCTCATAGCGGGTCGGTCTAGTACCTTGCTCCCTAACAAGTACTCGTAATCTCGATCCGTATCCCTATACGCATGGTCATCGCAATCATGACTCACACTAGTCTTAATTCATTATAGTTCTCAGTATAATGACCGACTAGGGACATTTATGATATTTCAATAAATATCCACGGATCTTATTATAAGGTAAACATGCAATCATTTATAATAATACAACAAATGAAAAACCTATATTTTATTAACTAAATTAGAAGATAAACAATATTTGTAGATTGACCTAGGGTATATGCCCCAACATCTCCCACTTGCACTAGGGCCAATCATTCATGTATCTAATACCCAATGACCTAACACGACCATCATGCTTCGCTTGTGGAAGAGCCTTGGTCAAAAGATCTGCAACATTGTTTTCTGTAGGAACTCTGCAAATCTTTACGTCTCCCCTCTCAATGAATTCTCTGATGAGATGAAAACGTCTGAGTATATGTTTGGATCTATGATGTGATCTTGGTTCCTTGACCTGTGCTATTGCCCCGTTGTTGTCACAATACAAGTAAATGGGGTTAACAATACTTGGAACCATACCTAGTTCAGCTATGAACATTTTGATCCAAACTGCCTCCTTAGCTGCATTGAATGTTGCTATGTACTCAACTTCAGTAGTGGAATATGCGACAGTTTCTTGCTTCGAACTTTTCCACCTCACTGCGCCTCCATTCAAAGTAAACACATATCTAGAGAATGGTCCTCTAATGTGATCGTGAAAAAACAAATTTCTTTTTGGTATTATCAGAGAATGGTTCTCTAATGCTTCTTAACAAGAAAAAAAATTTGTTTTGGCTTTAGGTGTTCTAGTTATGCACTTTGAGAAACTGGATATTGGATTATGTATTCTTTGTAAGTATAAGGAAGGATAGTTTGGAAAATTACTGAAATATATATATATATAATTATATTATAACATATTTCCATCAAATTAACATGTTTTTCCCTTCGTGATGGAAAATGTTTCAGTAACCCACATTGGCCACTCACCGAATTGGTGGGCGTGCGATGCACACATCGCGACACGCGCACACACATTTGGAGGTGTATTGCAAGGATTGAGTCGGTGCCCAAAGTCGTTACCGAAGCAAGATCCCTTTTGTGATAATATCTCATGGTATAGGCAATAACGTACCGCGAGACCGAAAAATTCAACAGGCAATGTCAGGCTCAAACTGTCTAATCTATGTGCCGCACATCTACCCCGGGCTCTTGGTAGTCATATTTGACATTTTTTCCTAAGCCAATACAAATTTTTTCCAGCTCACTGCTATATACTAGTTCCTATACGTGCTACGCATAGCCCACTCGTTGTGCTCACGGAAAAACTTGGTATTCATGTATATAACATAGAGGCATTGTTATTGACAATATAATAATAAAGGTGTAGATACATAAAAGTCCAAAATTCCCTGAGATGGGATAGTTTTTTTTTAGAAAAGAAGTACTTGATTTCAGATCATCAACAAGTACATCAATAAGGAACAAGGATATAGAACACCACTCGAACCGACCAGGCAAAGAACTAGCCTCCTGTGCAACAGTATGGGTTGTTAAATTCCCTAAGATAGGATAGTTATTGACTGGATTAAGCCTCATTGTTTTTTTTAAATAAAAAGATTAATCAAATAAAAAATTTAATATATAAAAATATTTTTAAAAAAAGGATAAAATATACAAAAGAGAGAGTAAAAATAGGAGGGAATTGGAAACATAGTTTCAAAAAATAACTAAAAAAAATATAAAGGGTAATATTGTAATTTCAAGTAACGAAGGAATCTTTTAACATTGGTGCAATTAAGACTAAAAGAGAGATGTATAAGAATATAGGTCAAGATGAAGATGCGGACAACAAATATAGAGAAGCTAGAAAACAAGCTAAAAAAGTACTTAGTCATGCTAAAACAAACTTCATAGAAGATCTATATACAAAGTTAGGTAATAGAGATTGCGAAAAATATATTTATAGGCTAGCCAAATTAAGAGATAAAAAGAAACAAAACCTAAGCCATGTAAGATGTATTAAGGACGAAAATCAAAATGTTTTAACACGCGAAGATGATATTAAGGAGAGATGGAGAAGCTACTTCGATAGTTTATCTAATGATGGCCAAGTTAATATCATAGTGGATGAAAACCCACACCAAGAAGGAAATGTAAACTATACACGCAATATTAGAATTCCAGAAGTAAAAGAGGCATTGAAAAAGATGAAAATAGGGAAAACATGTGGCCCGACAAAATACCCAGAAGTTTGGAAATACTTAGGAGAAATTGGATTGACTTGGTTAACAAAACATTTTAACAAAGTTTTAAAATCAAAACGGATGTCAATGGATTGAAAAAGAAGCACGCTTGTACCAATCTTCAAAAACAAAGGAGATATTCAAAGTTGTTCAAACTACCTAGGAATTGAACTTATGAGTCATACTATAAAACTTTGAGAGAGGATAATTGACAATAGACTAAGAAAAGAAACAACAATATCAGATAATCAATTTGGTTTCATGTCTGGAAGGTCAACTGTGGAAGCGATTTTCCTTGTAAGAAGATAGATGGAAAAATATAGGAAAAAGAAAAAGGATCTCCATATGGTATTTGTAGATTTAGAAAAAGCATACGATAGAGTTCCTAGAGATGTTCTTTAGTGGGTTCTAAAAAGAAAGGAGTGTGTGCTAGATACATAAACACTATTAAGGATATGTATAAGGAAGTAGTAACGAGCATAAAGACATTTGGAGGAATCTATGGAAGTGAATGTTGGGCGGTAAAGCAACAACAATTACATAAAATAAACGTAGCAGAAATGAGAATGCTTAGGTGGATGTGCGGTAAAACTCGTAAAGATAGAATAAGAAACACAAAATTTCAAAAAAAATTAGGAGTAGCACCAATTGACACAAAGATTAGGGAATGGCGCTTACGGTGGTTTGAAAACCTACAAAGACGGCTTACAAATGCTCCCATTAGAAACTTGACTCAATAGAAACTGACGAAATTCGACGAGGTAGGGGTAAACCGAAGTTAACTTAAGATGCATTAATTATGAGGGACTTGAATGGTTTGGAATACTCACCATCAATTGCACAAAATCGAGACAAAATCGACCGCAATAGAAGAGTTTAATCCATATAGCCGAACCCAATTAATTTGGGATGGAGGCTATGTTGCTGTTGATGTACCCGGACTCGGGTACGGGTATGTGTCTAGGAGTCCGACTTGACTATTCTTTAATTTTAAAGACTAATGGACTTGGCTAAAAGTGTCCAAAATTTTGAATTTTGGACACGGGTATGGGGACACGGATAAAACTATAAGTTTTAAATATTTTTCATAATTTTGTGTATATATATATATATATATATATTTAACATAAGAAAATTTTCTTTTTAAAAAAAAGAGAAATTAGAAAAACAACATTTAAATCATAACCAAACACTTCTCTGTTTGTGTACAAAGTTGTGTACGATAGGAGAGTATGATTTGAGAGAGAGAGAGGGCTTGTTGAATTCGCATCTGCTCCGGTCTTCTTCAGTTGTGGAGTTTTTTGACCTAGATCTTCATCCACTACTTCAAAACTTCTTTGTCGGTGAGCTCCAGATCTTCATCCCTACTTCAACTCTCTCTAAAATCTTGGTGATCTGATTTTGTAGCCACGTCCGAAGTTGATTTGGAAAGTTGGACACACACCCAAGGTCGATGTCCATGTCGCGTCGTGTCGACACGGAAACCCGACCCAAAATAGGCAAGTCCGGGTAACAAATATATATATATATATATATATGAGAAAAGATACTGGGAATTTTACTGATGCGATACATCTAAACAATGGGATTCAGGCGAAACACAAAAGTTGTATCCAAGCTTTGAAAAATGAAATGCACAGAAGTATATCAGAAATCATACTAGGAAAAAGAAGCAGAGGGAGAGTGCAGTGCCCATACCTTAAAAAGCAAAGCCCTGTGGCGTGAAAGCCCAACATCAAGACAACCAAGAGGAAGAACAATGGTCTTCAAAGAAGTACGCAATTCATCACTCCTAACTTTCCACTTGTTTAACATTTCAAAAGCATCACCGACTGGACCACCCATAGCACCAACCACCAGATCAGCCATCTTTTGAACCAAACCACTGGCCACTGGACCAAACTCAGAAGCCCGACACTGGACAGCCAAAGAAACGGTTGTTTGCTCAAGTTGTTGGAGTACGGGATCAATAATACGGTTTACTAAAATCACTTCATAATCTACATCGTCTGAAATGGAATTTGTTTGCAAATCTACCAACGGTGGCATCTTTCCTGACACAGTTGAATCTGATGCAATCCCATAAACATCATAAAATCCATCCATCACTTTTTCATCATAATTTACAACATTGTAGCTCTGCACAAAAAGATAAAATAAGAATAATCACTACCAATAAATGAGGCTGGGTCATGAATCTCACAGCTGGTGAAAGTGTGTGCATGCAAGCGCATAAGCATAGCTGCATAGGTGAGTCTGCAGTTACATATTGTTTTATTATTCCGAAACATTCACCTGTAATATACTAGGATTTTTGCCATTGTTTTAAAAATTTTGTCACTTCTAAGCCATGCTTTCTTTTAAAAAACTGCAACAGAAAACATGAAACCCATTTTCTTCTCTTCTAAACTTACAGTAACGTGCAATAAGATACGGTTTTTCAATAAATCCTTAATATTGTCACAAAGACCTGAATTCCAAAAACCGTGACACAGAAAACCAAAGCTCATGACAATAAATCCCAAATGTGAACAGGTTAATAGGAAAAGATTTTGGGCGACATATTTTAGGTGCATGCATTTTCTAACATAGTTGTTGGAGTTTGCCGGATTTTGCATCCAAGCATGGCTATATACACCTCAATGTGTGTCGAATCGACTCCAATAACTGTATCAAATGCGTGTGTGTATATCAATAATAACTCACCCAATCAACTTCCTCAGTTAAAGAGTGGGAAACACATTCCACGCATACGTTAACGCCCTAATTGTGGCAGAGAACATAGGAATCAGTACAGAAACCCAAAACCTAGAAGCTAACGCAGCGAAATGACACCCAATTTCAGCAATTTCACGGATCACCAGCTAATTAATCCACACAAGGGAGCAAAAATAAATCATCTTTGAAACAACGAACGCACTATCATCGAAATCGAAACGAAAACCCTCAGACCTCGCAAAATGCGATCTTGAAACACACAAACCAATCAAACACAGCAATTGGCCCTAAATTCCCCCAAATCACAAACAAAAGATCACAAATTTCCAACATACTAACCCAATACCGCAGCGACAAGAGCTCAACTAGGGTTTCGTCCGCCGGAACATTGGGCGAACACCCCAGACTCATCCGCTTCGCGGCCTTGATCTGGACCGACTCCGGATCCTCCCTCGCATCCGAATCCGACGCCGAGGCGCTGATCGCCAGCGCCAGCTGCACCTGGAACTCCTCCTCTAAGAAGTCCACCACGCCGCCGCCCGCCGCGTCGATTGGCGCCTGCGGTGGCGTCGACGAAGAAGAGGACGGAAGATTCGGAGACGTTGTCGCGGCGGCGGCGGCGGCAGCGGCGGCGGCCGATGTCGAGGGGGCGTCGTTGGGGAGACGCGTGTGCTGGTCGTTGAGGCTCCCGCCGATGTGGAGTTTGCGGAGAAGGTGCTTCATCCTCGACATTTACACTGGCTTGCGATGGACGGATTGATGGACGGACGGATCGGTGGTATCGATTAGCGGATTGTTGGCGACGACGACGATGATGATGATGATGATGATGATGATGAAGATGACGACGACGAAGAAGGAGCGAAAGGCGCAGCCATGATCGTCGGCACTGCAACAAGTCTGCAACGTTGTCTACTGTAGAGTCTTATCAGAAATGTGAATACAAATACAAGCAAGCATACAAGTAGGCAAAGCATGGAGAGAAGGCAGGGGAGAATATAAAAAGCATTTATGCGAGTCGAGGCTCCCATGAAGTGACCCAAAAGTACTTGGGGGAGCTTTATCCAGTGCACCCTCTATTTTCCAACTATTTTTTACTCTTTTTTTTTTTGGTGGAATTTTTTACTCTTTTCGTAGTTGTTGATGTTGTTATTGTTTTTTTTTCTTTTTTAGTCTTACTCGATATTTGAACTATTTGAATTCACACCAAATCACACACCGTATGAGTGAAGGGAGCCTCCCAACATTTGTGTTTATATATAGAGTATGAATGCTACAGTAACTTACTATAAATACTCCTATGAATACGTACCTTGATTTTTTTTATTTTTTTTTAAATTGTAGTCATTGTAAGTATTTGTTGTGGGTAACCTTGGCATTACCTCAAGTAAAAATTTGTAAAAGAAGTAAAAATAAAAATAAAAATCAAGGTGTGTACTTTTAGTGAATGTCAATAGTGAGTCACTGTAACATTTTTCTTGTATATATTTTCAAGATTTGAACTCGAGTCATTAGTTTAGGGACAACAACTCACTTTTAGTTGTATCAATCAATCGTTGGTTGTCATAGTAGACATGTAAAGTTTAGACAAGTCACATCGAGTCTATATAGCTTAAGTAAATATACAGACATCCCTAATGAACGTGCATAACTATCAAGATTTATATAGCTCTGGATTATTCTACATAGCTCGTGATGGATAATCAACAGAAGCTCTAATATTTTAACAGAAAAATTTAATGTCTAGCGTTTATTACGTACTATTTTGAGACTCAAACTTTCTTCTCTTATATGAAAATGCAAAACCATGACCACTGCTATTCTATGGTGGTTTAGAACTTCTTTTTTCAGTTCCTCTATGGACTATGGTCAGCTTGTTAAACTAATTTCACAAGAGTTGGTTAGCTTTTCAACCCATATGAAGAAAAAATTACTCCATCCATTTCATATTATCTATCACATTGGGGCTCTTTTTTTGTTCTACAATATGTGTCACATTAAAAAATCAAGAAAGCATTAAAAATGTTTTATTTTCAATTCAACCACATTCTATTTAGTTAATGACACAATCACTTTTTTTTTTTACAATACATATAATAAATGAAGTCATTTATGGGAGGGTAATATAGTCTTGTTAAAAAATCTTAATGGTAATTAATCATCACCTTAATTCTTGTACACAAATCAAAATGTGACAGACAATATGGAATAGAGGAAGTAACACAATAATTTAATTCTGTTATCTTTCAATTACCAAGTGTATCTAAGAAGTTTCAATATATTTTATTAGAAAAAAAAAAAAAAAAAAGTTTCAATATTTGAGCATAATATTTAATCTAGTTCAGATTATTTTCCATAATTGTTATTGTTGGAATTGAGAGCCAATTATGGTTGTGGCCTTGTGGGTATCTTCAAAGCGTGTATCTTCAATACACTATCTTGTGCTTCACAGGTTGTGAAATACTATAAATTTGACGTAACTCCGTAATGAAAGATAACAGGTGCCTAGTTGTATCTTCTACATTACTGCAAGATCAAGCTAATAAATGTTTGACTTCTTTTTTTCCTTTTCCTACCAGAAGTATTGTACGTAGGTTTGAGGTAAGTTTACATTTGTTTAAGGCCTTTGAGATCACAAATCAATGTTTCGCTTTTAGCACAAAATTTTCTTTCTTATTGGCAGGGTTTTTAGTATTCAAGTTCACTTAATTATTACTATTATATACGCTTATATGTATGAGGTTGATGGTTTCGAGTTGTTGAGATGTGTGGATCGAATTAATGTCCCACGTTGCTTAAATATAACTTTTTAATGAAATATATCAGTGATAATTTCCCCTTAACTAGTATCAGTGCCTTTAGTAAAACTCCACACCTAGTGTTGTGATTTATTTGTTAAGGTCAATGAAAGAGTTAGATTTAATGGTTAGAAAAAAAAATAGTTAAGGTTAACGAATGGAGTTGGATATAATGGGGTTGGAGTTGTTAGGTGGTTAAGTTGGAAATAATGTCTCGGTGCTAACACTGAAGCCTTTTGAGATAAAACCTTAGTGTATGAATTTCCTCGATCTAAATAGACTTGTTCCATTTTTTGACCATTATTTCGTGATAAAGAAACCTTTATTGAAGTTTTTTTTTTTTGAGAAAAGCATAGGATAGATTTCATTACTCAATATCAGTGATTACATCTGAGGATATGAGCACCCCTATATCTGGTGATACCTCAAACCAATCGAAGGGAGTAATATACAATTTCGCTAGCTTAGCTACACTATGTGCTACCTTGTTCGCATTTCTCCTAGCAAATTGAATTCTTCACGAATCTTGACGTTTAAGTATTGTTAAACAGTCGTCGAGTAAGCCTTCAAACTCTGTCTTATTATTGGATGAAGATTGCAATCCTTGAACCACCATCAATGAATCGGTGTCAAAAATCACATTACATTTGTCTTGTGCTTCCACCCAATACATAGCCTCTCTCAACGCTATGGCCTCCGCTTCATGAGAAGGTTCTCAACCAGCCTGAAATTTCGTCAATCTCCAAATCAACACTCCTTGCTCGTCTCGCAAGATAACACTCACTCCTACTAATCCTTCGGCACTACATAGCGCAACATAAACATTGCACTTGCACCAATCCTTGGGCGGTTTACACTACTTCTCCGAGCTCGAAACCCGCTCAAGTCCCTGGCATTGATTTCCTACCTTGCTTTTTTCAAAAAAGAAAAAAAAGGTTCAAATACCTAGCTATATCCAAATATCACACTCATTTAGATTTAAAAAAGCAAAATTGGATTGAGTTTATCTAAGCTTAATTATAAAATCCGAAATACTAGAATATTCTTTTTGGATGCTCATAACTAGTTAATTAATTTGGGATATAAATTTTTTGATTAGCAAATGTTCTAATTATGTATTGGAATGGAAAATGGATAGTACTATGCAAGAGATAAAGAGTAGCGCCGATGGATGGATAGAAGCCAACGAGAAGCTTGTGAGTGACATTGACCATTCCTCTGTTATTTGTTTTTGTGACTTGCCACAGTCGCTCGTCCATAATAAAACACTAGAAAAAAAATGTACACTTGTCTTTGTTTTCTCATCCCCTCTTGTCTTACCACTTGTGGTAAAAGAAATGTCACTTTTTTTTTTCTTTCTTAATTTGTAAAATGGTTGGTCTCTTGGATAACATATATTATATGAAAATAATAAAATGATTCACTTTCCTGTATGACTCTTTTTTGTTTCTCCAAGTGTGGGCCTTACATCTAATAAAATACTATAAATAGTTAAAAAATAAAAAAGTACATCTAAAGTGTATATTGATAATGTGTTATTTTATTATTTTTCTATATTTTATACTTTTGTACGTAGTTAGTTAGTTGATGTCCCTTGATTTGTGCCTCGTTATTTGTCACACATTACCATATATGTCCAAGGACATCAACAGTTGCCTGATGGCTGTATCAAAATTATGTCACCCCAGCATTAATCTTTTTCTTTTTAACTTAATTTCATAGTCACTATTTTAATTTGATAAGATTCATGTAGCCACTGCTATTTTAGTCTAAATAAATAGAAAGGGATTACTTGCTAGGCACATCGTTGAGACATTTTTTTTTTCGATATTGAGGTATTAGAAAAGTCTGAAAATTATATTTTAACCTCTAATTTTTTTGATAGGAAATAAACAATTTTGCACCGATCAAGGTTTAAACTCCTGACCTATTTCTTTTAAATCTCATACCAAATCATTAGGCCATTTAATTAGTTAATTAAATTCATAATTTTTTAAAATTTTTAAAGACACAAGTGAATAACTAGCAGGTCTCAATCCCTTTACCAAATATGCACATCACATGATCTTCATAGAATTCAAGAGTCTACAGATCCTATTGGATAATTAATGACCAAAAAAGAGATTAATTGGATGCATGCTGTTTGACTAATTTGATTGACTTTATCTTTTTGGGCATATGGTTGATAAAAATGCATTCAATTACATAAGTATTTTCTATGAGAATTTCCGTGATCTTGTGGATATATATCAAGTAGTACTAAATAGTAGATTCTCCAATCAGATACGTATGGAGGTTTCCTATTTACTAAGGATAATGTACCTGACCTGGGTTGGCCATGGATGGATGTATTATCAATTAAAAAATATTTTAGTGACTCAGTTATGAGTATTTTTTTGTGCACCTAGCTAACGTGAACAGTGGATCAGTAAAATATAACAGAACTCATTAGGTGCACAACAAGGTACCTTAACTGGGTCACTTTAACATTTCACTTATCTATTCTTGAATGAAATTAATGAGAATTTGCATAAGAATTTTCTATTAAAAAAACTCAAATTTATTTAATGAAATTTAACTAAATTTGGATATCAAAAACAAATTAAAGCACTCCAAATCGTCTAGATAACATATTTAATACTTACATTATATTATAACCATTAATTAAGTAGGGTACGGGAGGTTGCTATTGGCTAAGGTCTATTTAGGGTTTAATGATTGAGTATTGTGGATTAGATAGTGAAAAATAGAAAATTTTCAATTATTGTGGTCGTATTTGAAATTTATGAATCAATGTCTACCAAAAAAAAAGTTATGAATTAGCCCATTTAAGATCGGTGGATGTTCTAATCTTTTTCAGCCCCTTATTACTTGGTTCGATTATTTTTGGACGCAGTTTCTCACTAAATAAATTATAAGTCGAGAGAAATCAATATATATAATGGCCGGAGCTACATGTTTGGTGTTAAGTGGGGGCATGCAAGTTGTCCTCACAATAAAGTTTGGTCTCTTTCTAAGCTTGAGATGTGAGAATTAGTTTTCTTGAGTACTTAAAAACAAAATTAGAAGCCAACACGGATTGGCATTGCTGGCAATCATGACCAGTTGGCATATATAGTGATGTCGTCTACTGCCACTGCTCACAGTATACACCTTTTATTCAAAATGAACACACAGACTCACATACACAGCTACAGTGAGTTTCGGCTGAGTCCATGGTGTATTTTTTTGAGGGAAGAGTCCAGGGTGTATTGGTGTGTGAAGTGTTTGAAATTCTAAATCACGAGTATTACATGTAGAGATATATTATATATTTTCAAGGATCATGCGTATTATATGTATGTGAATCATAGCCATTGTGTACTATATAGATATAGCAATCTATATGGAAGAACGAGTTTGAGATGTAGCTTCTTGTGTAAGAGGTTGAGGGTTCGAGTTTCAATGAAGGAAAGTTGTGGTTTCTTTCAAAGAGAAATATATTTGCTACTCAATGGTATAGATTTGATTGAGATGTGTACCACATGAAATCCCAAGGAAATCTACAACATTGTGTAGCAAATGCATACACCAAAATAATGTTTATAAAAAATCATTTTAAAAAAAAATATATTTACGCCAATGTGGTCTCACGTATACTTTATTCATTTATGTAGTTCAATAAAACTGCAATTGCTACTCGTGAACATATACTTGGGATTAGGATAATGGTAGATGTGCTAAAATAACAACCCTATGTTACACTGCAAGAGACATTGGTTCATAAGAGTCGCCCATGTGTGCTTCGAGATGCGAGTATGCACAGATCTTGGCTCATAACATGCAAATCGAGGCTAAATGGATGACTCTTGTGAGCCAATGTGTCTTGTGGTGTGACATAAGATTGTCACTCTAGTATTTTCCTTAGGATAATTCTTCATAAAGCCTCTTAGGCAAGATGGTAAAGACATCATCTACCAAAAAGGTAAGACCTCGAGAGATCGTGGTTCGATTCCCACTGAAGTAAAAAAAAAAAAAAAAGGTAAAGAGACTTTTTTCTTTATATACGTATTGATGCAGCTAGGGACCTTACCACTCAAAAGTGTAGTGTTGGATGGGTTTAGGGGCAGGGTGGGGATTGAAGTTACTGTCTTCGTCCCCGCGGGGCGCGGGGTGGGGATCTATCCTCAAAAATTTTCCGCAGGGAGAACTTTGTCACCCCATGCCTTGCCCCGCGGGAATCTATGCGGGGCGAGAAATCCCTGCGGTGCCCCTCAATATTATGAAAAATTCATTTTGATCTTCATTCCTTGGCCTTTTTGCCGCATAACTATTTTCTCAAATTTTATTTTATTTAGAAAACTGCTTTTCTTAAACGGCCCCACTATGTGCAAACCACTTTTTACTAAGAGCAAACCAAAGGATGTAAGCACTCCATGTGTAACGACCCTTAAATTTAATTGGTGACACGTGTCTTGTTTTAGGACCGAGACTTGTTAGTCGTGACTTGTCATACTACTCAAGCCTCGGGAGTCGACACTGAGACATATTTTATTTTTCTGAGATGTTTGTATTATTATTTATACTCGAATATGAACTCTGTATGTCTTAGTGCGTGATTTTGTTTTATTTATCACCACAAATTTGCATGTGAGGTTTGCCTAGGAAAAATAGGAATTTTAGGGTATAATACGAATAATTAAACACAGAAAATGATAATTAGTGAATTATCAAAAAAATAATAAATAATTAATTAAAATGAGAGTGACGTTGTGTCTGTGAATGCACGATGTGCAAGCCGTGAGGTGGAATGGGTTCGAAAGCGAGACGTGTGAGCAAAAATTGGCTTGGTTTTGAAGATAAAGTCACATATTGGAGTATGAAAAGTGTGTTATAGTTAGTGGCTGGAATTGTTGAGAGACATAAGATGTGCCTCGAGATTCGTGCGAGGTGTGTAGATGAAGATGAGGTATAAAAACCCATCAACTTTTCTCTCTCTCCTCCCCATCTCATTTCGATCCAAATGTGAGAAATCGAGGAAACGAGGGTTTCGGTGTTTCGAGTTCATTGCGACATCGTGGATCGACCAACCATGTGAAATAAGGTAGGATCCGGACTCCCCTCGTGATTGTTTACGATTTAGTGTCAATTTTGTAGGTTTTCGTTACAACGATTTCGAGCGAGATTTTCGAGAAGTGTTGGAAATATATTTGGGTGATGTTTTTGGGATCAATAGATGATCAAATGATAATTTGTGAATGAGTTTGATTATTTTAAGCAATTTGGCATTTTTAGGGATTTTTTTTGTGGATTTTCGTGTGATTTTTGGGTTTTGACGCAAAATGAGGTGTGTTTGTTATTGTTTTGAATGTCCCTAAGAGTTTGGGATAGGCTCGGAACACGGCGACGCGAGCTGGATTCCGGAAAACCCCAGAAACGTATTCAGGGTGCCAAGCCGCGAGGGACGTCGTGGAAACTTTTCTCCCTCGATGTCAGTCACGGCATGGAAACCAGAGAGGCTGGAAAAGGGACGTTTTAGATGACACCATGGGCAAAAACCCTGGCGGTGTCTGAACCAGAGGAGTGAAAATTTGGTGCTTTATGTGACACTATGGGGTTTTACCCTTATCGGCATCACTCACGATGTGGTGAATAGTGAAAATAGTTGAATTTTTAATAAATTTCTAAAATTTTGGAAAACTTTGGGGGTTATTTAGGGTTCCATAATGACTTTAATTGAAACAAATTTGGGTTAAATGATTGCTAGACTTTGAGAATTCGATTGTAACAAGTTAGAGGTTGCATGAGGATAAGATTTTAGCAGTATTGAGGTTCATTTTCGTACAATTATAAGCCAGTAAGAAAATACACATTAATTCATTTTCCATTATTAATATCTCTAATTGAATTGAGCTATTTGTTGGAATTCCATTCTATAATTTCTTGGTTGAGTGTCTTGGTGTGTATCTTGAAGGTACTCTTTGGTCCATATTAGTTGGGCCAACGTGAACACTTTTGCAGAAGTGTTGTCCACCCACTAATAGTGGGTTACACCTCGAGTACTGGATTGTTGTGGATGTGGATGTGGATGTGGATGTGGATAGTTGTGGTTGTGTATGTGGTATGGTTGTGGAATGATGTGGAAATTAACCATTTATGGGCCTCCTTTAACTCATTGGACACTCAAACTTCGTTGATATGCTTGTTAGTCTGTTTATTATGCAATTTGTTATATTTTATGTCTTTCAATACCGCATGATACTTGGACTGTTTATTTGGTAACTCTTGAATTACTGTTTAATTTCTTCTGACATTACTTTCACTTTTTCACG
This sequence comes from Stephania japonica, assembly GCA_039657345.1. NCBI lineage: Eukaryota > Viridiplantae > Streptophyta > Magnoliopsida > Ranunculales > Menispermaceae > Stephania > Stephania japonica. The sequence goes on along the minus strand of CM077563.1, from coordinate 13,407,701 downwards.
CACTCACCATCTAGTTTGTGATGGTGGTGCAGATAGAGCAGAGACGAGCAAGGGAAAGGAGTTGATGCTAGGTGATATCCTCTGAGGACTCTCGAAGCAGTTCTTTCCTTTACTCACTGTAGGTCTTGCTTCTTTTAATTGTGATTACTGTAAATTATGTTTTTGTATAACATTAGGATATGTATTGGGATTGAGAGACTACGGATAACATGTATTATCGTATTATTTAGCTCTGATCACCAGATATACATGTTTTATCCATTTCTCAGGGTTTCCACATGATAGGTTATATATTTTCCTGATTTTTCATTTACAGAATTCTTAGTTGATTATAGTAATTTCCGCCACGAATTTACTGATAATTTTATTATCCTATATCTCACACATTTGAATGAAAAGATAATGATGAATACGGAGATTTGAGGCTGACTAGGATGTGTAGACTTCGCAAGTAAGGGCTTGAGGGTCCACGTAGGTCTAGGCCAGGCAGAACGTAGTTTTATGGGGAACTGGGGCCGTCACACCACGTATGGACGAGGGCTGTAACGGCCTAACCCAGCCCACCCGCAGGTGGCTCCATGGGGTGCACCCACTGGCACTGAGTCGCTAGTCACAGGCAGTGGGGGAACACCATCACCCCCACCATCCATGCCCCCCTTTATTACATGGTCTTTCGCCCCCCAGCGATTCGAACCAAGGTCCTAGGGGTTAAGACCATAATTCATTGAGCCCTGGTACCACTTGAGCTACGTGAGCTCGAGTGGTACACGACTCGTGAGTCTGGTGTACTTAAACCCCAGGGTCACCAGTTCGAGTCGTGGGGGCGAAAGACCATGCAGGGGGGGCGTGGATGGGGGTGCGCCCCTGCCTGTGACTAGCGGTACTAGTGCCAGTGGGTGCGCCCCATGGAGCCACCTGCGGGTGGGCTGGACTAGGCCGTTACAAGGGCACCCTAAAAAATTTAATTAGTTCCTAAAATGCCCGTGCCCCTTATGTACCCTAAATCGAAAATCCCATAAACCTAAACCACAACGCGACAAGAAAAAGGAGGACGAGGACGCATAAAGCCTAATTATCTCTGGTCGATCGATCTTCATGTGACAGTAGGTGCATATTCGCATCAACTCGAGCCTTAGGTCTTTCTTTGAAACGGTGGACGGACGTGCAGTTGGTGCTTTGAACTGCACGTGTCATTTTAGGTCGTACGTGGGCCCAATTCTCGGTCGTCGACATCGATGTATGTTATTTTTGTTTAGTGTTTGTATTATTTATTTTATTACCCGAATGTTGATTCCAATGTCTCAAACGTGTAAGGAATTTTGAGCGGCCTGATGGCATTGAGGAAAGAGTTCGACCTTGAAAAATGTGCAAAACGAGTACCGAGCGAATGATTTGCATATGTTTGGCTGTCCGGGGGATAATTGTAAATAAAACATTGACAAAATGTAAATTAAAATAATAATTAATCAATGTGGAACATATTCGGCACGTTGGTACGTCCATGAGCACGATGATGCAAGTCATTGTGCGGTTCTGGTACAGGAACACTCGAGAAAACAAGTGTTGTATTGGAAAAGGATAAGGCCAATAGACCAAGTCAACAAGGAGTCACCCAAAGGTGTCAATTAAGTTGGTAGATGGTGTGATTATGAGCCATTGGTAGGGCTTAGGGGTTGTATGTTGAGGCAAGATGAGGGAGGAGGTATAAAAGGGAGGTGTTAGTTGATTTCATCAACTTTTCTCTCTCATCTCTCTTTAAAATGAAAATTCACAAGGGTTTGTGTCGATTGTGTAGCGACTTCGAAGGTCGATGATCAATCTACAACTCGTATTAAGGTTAGATCTCGAATCCTCGTTCTGTTCTTGTCGTTTTGGCGATAATTTCTTATGTTTTCATCGCAATTTTTGAACATCGAGTGGTGCACAAGAATTTTCAGGATTTTTGGTGTTTGTTGTGATGTTTGGTGATCAATTTGAGCATAGATTGGTGTGGCTATATTGATTGCTGAGGAGATTGGGAATTTTGATCAATTTCCATGATTTTTTTGGGGATTTTTTATTTAATGTTTAGATCGATGATCGCGAACATTTTGACGTGTTTTGATCATGGTTTATGATGGTAATGGAGGTCCTTACGAGTTTCGGATAGACTCGGAACACGACGACGTGAACTGGGGGTTTGAAAACCCCGAAATTCTCGAATAGGGTTCGACGTCGCTAGGGACGCTGCAGAGCCTAAAGCTTCACAGCTTGTGTCACAGCATCCAGGATAGCACATGCCTGGATCACGCTTTATGTGACGTCGGGGAGAATTGTTCTCCATGGCGTCGGTTATGGCGTTTGGGGCAAGGAATCCTTGTCCCCACGCTTTATGTGACGTCGCAGGGTACTGACCCCCACGACGCCACCCACACGTGACACTGTTCACCACACCAATTTTTGAAAATTTTCGAAAACTTTGGGGCTTTGCTCGGGTATCCCAATAGGTCCAAATACAACCCAATACCCGGGTAATCGAGACTCAATTGTGCGAATGAATAAAATTGGGAAAATTAACGTAAATTGTAATTAAATGACAATTAAAGGATGTAGTTCAGTAATAGGTACACATGATTGTACGCGACGAGTCGGAGTCATGTGAGTGCGCATAGTACGAATTACATGTAAGTAAACCAAATAGAAATTGTACAATTATTTCATTGAGCTTCAATTTGTTATTGTTATTGTTTTGTATATATCTTTGGATTTTCATTCTGATTGAGTTGTTTGAGGGCAAGTGAGTCAACGGTGATCCTTGGAAGGAGTGGCGGTCTGAGGTAACATACCAGCGTCATGACCTCGGGATGCACTGCACTGGTTATTGGTTTTGTGCGAGATGTGATTTTTTAGCTGGATTACCAGGAAGTCTCAAGATCTCAAGGATTTAGGGCTTGTTGGGTGTTGACCACGTCCTAAAATCTAAGTTTTGTAGGATTTTCTTCGACTTAATTACCGTTTGGTCGGGACTACTTGCGTATCTCTACTTTGATATCTTGAACACTCATCTTTTGATTGATTCTTATTTATTTACAGTCTTTATATATTAACGTGTTCCATGTACCTTTCTTTCTATCTGCTTGAATTAGACTGCTTATTTATTTTGAAATGTTGTATACCTCATGCTTGGCGTTACTTACCTGGACTCGTCATTCTTATGTTTGACCGAGTGCAGATCCGCAGTCAAGCAAGGGAAAGGCTATACAATTAGGTGATTTGCTTTGAGGATACCAGAGTGATTCTCCCTATCTTACTGATGTGTTTCTTACTTTTGTATTATGTATGTATATTGTTTTGAACACATTGGGCTTATGGGTTAGTAAGAGATCTTGAGACATGTATACGATATGATATTACTTTCTTGTGACTTGTTATACTTGATGATTGTATACATATGTGGGGTTTCCACACTCTAGGTTGTCCTAAATAGTGTCTTAGAGTTGATTCTATTAGTTTGAGGTTTTGTTGCTTCCGCTATACTTTGATAACTCACAAATTTGAATAACTCATTTAAATTGTTTTTATAATGTTTAACTAATGGATAATGGTAATGAAGGCTGACTAGGCTTACGTTAACGTCGCGAGGGTTGTTCGGGGTCCACATAAGTCTAAGCTGGGCGGGGTTTAGTTTAAGGTTGTAGAACTTAGGCCGTCACAGCGAACCCTAGGTTTTCGCATCAACTCGAATTCTAAGGTAAGATTTTGTTTATTTGTTGAAATATGCGTTGTTATTGATCATTTGTAGTTATTTTATATGTGTACGATCAAATTGGGTGGTCGTTTGTGTGTATTGTTGGTTTAGGTTCGGTTGGTCACACAAGGCTGATTGAATTTTGTGATGTAACAACTCTCAAACTTAATTCGTGCCACGTGTTACGTTTCAGGATTATGACATGACTATCGTGACTTGTCATACTGTCTAAGTCTTGGAAGTCGACACTGAGGTATATTTTATTTTTCTATGATTGTATTATTATTTATACTCGAATGTGAATGCCATATGTCATAATGCGTGATTTTATTTTGTTTATCGCACCGGATTTGTGAGTGAGGTTTCGCCTAGGAAAATGTAAATTTTCAGATAACCAGGTGAAATTTGGGTATTTTAAACATAGAAAATGATAATTTGTGAGTTTTTGGAAAATAATAAATGAATTAAATAATAAATAAATGTTGCGTAACGTGTTCGATACGTTGGCACGTTCTGGAGCACAAGATGTGCGAGTTGTGGTACGGTATGGGTCCGAGAACGCGAGGTTTGAGTGAGAAATGGTTAAGTTGTAAGGTGCAAGTTATAAAGTGTGTCACAAGATTGGAGTTAAGGTAGTTGGCTGGTGTAAAGGAGGGTAATTGGATGTTCCTCAGGATACGTGCGTGAGACATGATGAGAGGGGGGTATATAAGCCATCCCACCAATTTTTCTCTGTCATCTCACTTTCTTTCTTTTCTTTCTCAATGTGAGAATCGGTTTAGGAAGCAAGGGTTTTGGTGTTTTTGAGCTCAGAGCGACGTCGGAGATCGACCAACTACGTGTTTAAAGGTGAGATCCCGACTCTCCACACGATTATCTACGTTTTGACATCTGTTTTGAGCGTTTTTGTCACCATGATTTCGGGCGACATTTTGAGTTTCGATTTTGATTAGGGTTTGTTGATGAATTAGTAATAATGTGAATGAATGAAAGGAGTTGCTATAGTGGTTTTGATGAATTGGAATTTTTGAGGATTTTTGGGGGATTTTCGGACAATTTGTCAAAATCGAGATTTTCGAACGTTTTCGATGAGGCTTGTCAATGGTTTTGAGTAGTATTGGACGTCCCTATGAGTTTGGGATAGGCTCAGAACGCTGTGACACAAGCCGGGGTTCCGAAAAACCCTGGATTAGAATTCTGGTTTTCACGCCGCGAGGGACGCCGTGGAACATTATGCCCTACGTCGTCGATCACGACATCCAAACCAGAGGCAAATGGATTCAACGCTTTAAGTGACGTTGTGAGTCATTTCTCTTGGCGGCGTCACTCACGACGTCCAATCTAGAGAAGCTGGATTTTCACGTTTTAAACGACACCGTGGGGGCCTGAACATGGCGCCATCACCCATGACGTCCCAAACAGTGTACAACCTAAATTTTTAAAATTTTTTCAAAACTTTTGGGATTTATCTAGTGTCATAAATGGACTCTAATACAATCAAATTGAGTTTAAATGAATATCAGGAATTTAGGGAACTAAATTGGACTAGTTAGATTTGTGCCACGTCGATTGAGGTGAGGTGAGTTTGTAAGCCACTCTTGCGAAGTTAACGCAACCCTAGTCAGCATTCTTTTCCATTATCCATTAATTAAACGTCTTTATAACAATTTAAATGAGTTATTCGAATTAGTGAGTTATCAGAGTATAGTGGATGCAATTAAAATCTCAAATTAACAGAATAATCTCCAAGACACAAGTCATGACAACCTAGAGTGTGGAAACCCCACAAATGTATACCGTCATCAAGCATATCAAGCCAAAGAAGAGTAAATCCTATCATATGCATGTCCCAAGATCTCTCACAAAATCCCATATACCTGATGTGATAAAAAACAATATATATACATAATACAAAAGTCAGGAAGACCTATATCAGTTCAAGAAGGAGAATCGCTCCAATGTCCTCACAGCAAATCACTCTATAGTGGAGCCTTGTTCTTACTCGACTGCAGATCTGCACTCACTCAAACACGAAAATGACGAGTCCAGGTAAGTAACGCCAACAAGGATGTATACAACATTTCGAAATAAATAAGCAATCTAATTCGTGCAGATAGAAAGAAAGGTATAAGGAACGCATGAATAAACAAGATTGTAAATGAATCCATGATCAATCGAGTAATGAGTGTCCAAGAAATCGAAGCAGACAGGCGCAAGTAGTCCCGACTAAACGGACGTTGAGTCGAAGAAAACCCTACAAGACTCAGATTCTAGGACGTGGTCAACACCCAACAAGCCCTAAATCCACGTGGATTAGAGACTTCCTGGTAATCCAACTAAAATCTCTCACCCCGTATAGAACCAGTAACCAGTGCAGTGCATCCCGAGGTCATGGCTCTGGCATATTACCTCAAATGACCACTCCTTCCAAAGATCACTGTTGACTCACTTGCCCTCGGATAACTCAAACGGAATGGAAATATGAAAACAGATACAAAACAATAATAATAACAAATTAAAGCTCAATTAAAATAACTGTACATTTTCTAACTAATTTACTGACATGTATCCGATCGAAAATACGCACTCAACTTGCCCGACAAGCCATCAAATTGATTCTTGTGTGTCCGTAAGTGAATTACCCGTTCTGGTATTCATTTACATTCAATTTGGTTATTCGAAGTCGTGTTTAAACCTCAATCAATTAATCCTCAACTTTTACCCAAAATTTCCATAATTTTGTAATTGGATCAAATACCTAGGTATTGGGTCGCATTTGAACCCAGTTGGATACCCGAGCGAAGCCCCAAAGTTTTTCGAAAACTATTAAAAATATTTATTCAAAAACTATCCCATCACTGTGGCCCATGCCGTGGAGTTCACACCCCCATGACGTCCACCAAAATGCGAGACAAGGGAAGCCCCTGTCTCACGTTGTGGGGTTCACAACCCCACGACATCCATCAAAACGTCAGGACTAAAATACAAATTTTGGGGTTTTCAAAACCCTGACTTGCGTCGCAGTGTTTCGAGCCTATCCCAAACTCGTAGGGACCTCGATACCAACCCAAAACCACAATAAAAAATATGCCAATCACATCTACAAAGCCATGATCCGAAAATCCAATCAAAATCCCCAAAGATCATCAACATAACCAAAAATTTCCATAACTTCACCACTCTCCATATCAACCAACATATACATGCTCTAAACGATCACCATCAACATCCAAATTAGCACTAAAACCTAGAAATTCTATCATACAACTCGGTGCTCGAAAATCGCGACGAAAATACGCAAAATCATATCTGAATTAGCACCAAAACCTAGAAATTCTATCACACAACTTGATGATCAAAAATCGCGACAAAAATGCGCAAAATCACTGCCAAAACGAAAAGAATTGATTAAGGATCCGAGATTTCACCTTAATACACGTTGTAGGTCGATCCCCGACCTTTGATTCGCTACAAACTTGCCAAAACCCTTTGTGTATTTTCATTTGGAGAGAGAGAGAGAGAGGAGTGAGAAAGATTGATACAATTCAACTAACATTTCCCTTTTTATACTCCTTCCTCATCTTCTCAAACACACTCATCCCTAGGACCATCTTAAGATCCCAATTCACCCCACCCAATAACTTAGTTGACACCTTTAGGTGACTCTTGTTGACTTAGTCCTTTTGACCTTATCCTTATTCAAACACAACCAATAGTTTTTTGGGTATTTTTGCGCCCATCTCACAATAAGACTCGCACTGCCGCGTGCAATTATCGATACTATCGATCGAAACACATTCCCATATTAATTCATTATTATATTTATTTGCATTTTTTCAATGTTTTAATTTAAATTGTCCCTCCAAACAACTAAATACCCAAAAATCGTTCGCCCGGTACTCGTTTTCACGCATGTTTCTCAAGGCAAACCCGTTCACAACTCAAACGCGTTCAATGTAACTGTCCTCACACGTTTAGACAATTGGATTAACCTTCAGGTAATAAATAAATAATACAAACATCAGACAATAATAACATACCTCGGTGTCAACGATAGAGAATTGGACACACGTATCGCAACTTCTGGTCCCACATGCGACCTAAAATGACACGTGACACGACTTAGATTTTAGGGTAGTTACAAATTTGTTTTGTTCGGTTAAAAGCAACTGAGCAAATGAAGCTTAATCGGTCTGTTTCGACCAATCAATCCAATGTTGGTGTAATATTTATTTTTTTGAAAATATTGCAATTAAGGATCATATTTTAATCTAATGCAACTTGATTTGATGATCAATGAATATTATGGTGATACAGTCAAACTTGGTCGATTTATGTTGTTTTCTGTGAATGTTGTTGTTTCTTTAATCTCCTCCTGTTTTTTTTTGCAATTTTGGTTGTTTTATATGTGTTTGTTATTGTTTATGATCGAATGTTATCCTCGTTTTGTGTTTAGTAGTTGTTGAGTCTTAGTCGGTCACACACAACTGATTTAAATTATTTTGTTCGGTTGTAGTTGACCGATGGAAAGTTTTTCACTCTGGTGAGTCCAACCGAACACAGCAATCTCAATCGGTCTGTCATAACCGAGTGGATGATAAATAATATGAAAATTATGCTATCGATTTCTATTTTAGTGAAGTAATTATTGAATGTTGATGTTGGGCTTATATTTGTATCATTCTAATAGGTATGGCTCGTACTAAGAAGATTGTTAGTTGAGAGGAGACCGATGCCCAAAAGTTGAAGGCAGATTCATCTGAAGACCTATTCCCAAAGTGGCAGAAGGTGCTTCGTCAAAGCACAAAGCAACGAAAACTTCAACGAGACTTTCCAATGGAGTTGTCTATGAATTGGATTTGTTTGTTTTGAATTTGAAATTGTTATGGATTTGGAGTTAGTTGTCTATGAATTGGATTTGCTTTTTCTTGATGAATTTTACTATGATGTTATAATTTAGAGTTGATGAATTTGGTATGTGAATTGATTTGGGGTTGATCAATTTTTGGTTTAATAATTAATATTTTATTTGATTGTTCGTACATATCTGTTGGGTTTGAAGTCTTTAGTGTAGTTAAGATAGTTAGTCGAACACAAATTTCCCTGCAAAATGGTAAATCACAGTATCAAATTCGACCCTCATTCAAGAACCACAAAAAAACTCTAAAAATAGGTGAGTATGTCTAGGGATACCGACGAACACTCACCTATTAAGTTATAGGTGATCGAACAGGCATATTTCAATTGGTCATTTGAGATCAACTAAAAGTCATTTTATCGGCCATGCCAGACCGAACCAGATGAATCCTTGGTTTTAAAAAAAAATACAAGTATTTGTTTGGTCATAGGTGACAGAATAATCATTTTTCTATCGGACACGATTGACTGAGCAAAAGCCATTTGTTCGACTCTGCGAAGCCGAACCAAAGGTAAAATCCTTGGTTTGAACACAAAAAAAAAATACAAAAATTGAATGAAAACTTAAAAAATACCTTTTCATCTTGCACATCCGTATCTCCTACACGTCCATCATCTATTTTTTATAGTAAATAGCTACCGAACAATGCAAACAAACAATAACAAAACAAAAATTTGTTCAAACCCTATAAAATGCATATAAAACAGTGGAGAAATATGATTTTCCAGCAAGAAACATGAAGAAATTGACTCTTACAATTGTAGTGGGCTCCGAACTCGCAAGTTCGCGTTGCCGATGGTTAGAGTCGAAGGTGGCGTTTGTGTGGGGTACAACGTGAGAAGGAAGATGAACATTTTTGGAAGTGGAGTGAAAAAAAATGGTCTGCCCTTAATATAAAGTGGTTTGCACATAGCCAAGCCATTTCTCAAATAATTTTGTTTTTGATATTGTTATGTTGATTTATTTTTCATACTTAATTAAGTATATAAACCATTCCTTATAAATTACTAAGTCGAATAAATTTCAATAGTGTTCTACTTTAATGGTACAAGTTATGTTTTAGAGTCTTGTTAAAAAAAGGTTATGTTTTAGAGTTGGAAATCTTGAATTCTATTTCATACCATTACAAAAGTTTTTAATAAAAAACTACATAAATATTTTAGTAAAAGATTAAAAAAATGAGAAATCTTATGTGGGGAGTGGGGTGGGAGGCAGGGAATCCCTACAAAGATCTCTGTTGGTCGCGGGGCGAGAGCAATCTCCATCCCCGCCTTGCTTCAAGTGACGGGGCAAGATTTTGCCCCGTGCCCCACCCTGCGGGGGCAAAACGCGGGGTATATTTACCCTACCGGAGTGAGGCCCCATGGGGTATGAGGATTCTCCGCCCCACTTGCAACCCTAGATGGGTTCTAATGAAAGGCATCTCAGTAAGAGCGGTAGCCTTCCTTTTAGGCCCATCGCCTATCGTCCTAAGTGGCGGTGGTGGAGGGATGGGCTATTTTAATGCCATATTTGGTTTAGGGGGAAGTTGAAGGAAGTGAGATAACTTCTAGAGAAGTTCCAACTCACCTTGTTTGGTTGGATGTTTCAAAAAATTTTCCTGAAAGTTTGACCCCTAACTTCCTCCACATAGGGGAAGATAATTCTCTCAGGGTGTGAGTGAGTTATCTTCCTGAGTGAAAATAGACACTTCTACCCTCATTTAATGCTCTTTCTTTACCTTTATTCACTACAGTCTCTTTCTCAAAAACAGTGTAAAGGGCATTTATGTCAATTACATTATTTTATTATTTTTAAAATGTGAAATTTCCCAGGAAGTTCAAAGTTGAACCAAATATGAAAAGTGCAACTTCCTTAATGGTTAACTTCTCAAGAAATTAAATTTCCCTGGAAGTAAGTAAAATGAACCAAACGAGGCCTAAATGTAGTAACCCATTGTGGCCAACTCCCTCACGTGAGGATCAAATCACATGAAAAGATAGTAGTTGATGCTATGAATGATCCCAGTGAACGCCCTTGTAAACTTGAACCCATTTGCGATGATGTAGGAATGCCATTAGAAATATGGGTCCAGTAGAATTTCACTATGTCCCTAGGGAACAGAATATCGTGGCACACAATTTGGCTCTCTAAAACTATTGTAAAAGAGCATTAGCTCTCCAAAACTATTGTATATGGCCGAACCCAGTCCTCAATGGGTTTTTTCTGATATTATAATATAACACCAATAGTTGACAAAAGCAAAAAAAAAAAAAAAACAAAACAAAAAAACAAACAAAAAAACAAAACAAAACAAAAATAAAAACTCTTACTTTCCTTTATTAGAAAATTAGTCGAAGACCCATGCTTCGTGCACGGGCAAGATTAAGTGTAAAAAAATATAGTATGGTATGTTGGGGAATGTGCCCTAGGTCAATCCATTAACTGTCTTTATGAATACTTTTAGTTAATAAAATAGAGGATTTCATTTGCTGTTTATTATAATTAATTTGCATGTTTACATTATAATAAGATCCATAGGCATTTACAGAAATATCCTAAATGTCCCTAGTCGATCATTATACTGGGAACTATAATGAATTAAAACTAGTGTGAGTCTTGATTGATGACCATATGATGATTATACGTATAGGGATACGAATCAAGATCACGAGTACTTGTTAGGGAATAAAGTACTGGACCGACCCACTATGAGAACATCACATGGATTAAGTCATAGTTGTTTCTCATGATAGGTATATTTTTCAGTCCTTTGACTTGAGATTACCAGAGACTTCAACATTAGGAACATAGTGATTTGACACTATCAAACGTTGTCTTTAACCGGACGATTATAAAGGTTGTGATTGGTTACTATGTGAGCAATGTGATGAAGTTATGTAATCGAGATAGAATTTGTCCCTCTCATATAGAGAGAGATATCCAGTGGATCCTTCGATGTGTTAGACTGTTAAAAGGCCTAGTCTAAGTGAATTGATATTGATTAATGTCACTTGGATATTTTCAGTCTACTTGAAGATCAAGACTAGTATGATTGAACGTATTGGATGACAATTCCATGCCTTATGTTTGATCAAAAGGATATCGTGTGACAAAAGAATGTTATATACACTATTGATTAGGTTGTATCGATTTGATATTCGTACAACTTGGGTAGTCATAATGTCTTATTAGATGCCACTTATGACTTGTATACCAAAATGTATTTTGGTACACTGCCAATGTTGTATGAGCCTATTGGGTCGCACACTAAGAATGATTTTGCGATATTTTAAGATGGTTCAGAAAAACGAATTTTATATGATAAAATTCATGACAAAAACGTCCTTGTAGTGTATTACACTTATACTTCTTTAAGTAGGGGTATATGTGTAATTTACTTAACCGTCTATATACAAGGGTTGTATAAATAGACGCTTTGAGTTAGAATATAAAAACGAAAGATTAAAAGGCCGAAACTCTATTTTCGTTTTAGAAACGACTTAGGGTTTTTGGTATGCTCTAGATCGTTTGGGAGAGAAACAAAAAGGTTTAGTATTCTCTCGAAGCTAGCACTTCAAATCTCGGCTGCTGTTCATGTGTGGGCTGCTGATAGAGGGCGTTCATCGTTGGCAGCGCCTTAGAGATCGATTAGCCTTCAGAAAGGTACATTGCGACTGAGGTATGATTAAGTTTTCATAGTTTAAACGTTTTTAATGGAATTAGATTTGGATCCTGTTGGGGTTTTTGTCAAAAATGTTTTGTAATCTCCTCTGCGCATGAACCCCAAAAACTCAACATGGTATCCAATGAACTTGAAACCTATATCTTTGTAGAAGATTAATGGAGAATATATATTTGAAAAGACATTTTATTTACATACATACATACCATGTCAGTATGTGAAGAAATTCAAATCCTTTTGAAAAATACCAAATTGTTTTAATCACTTATAAAACCTTGAAAAACACAAAAACAACAATTATAAGTAGCAAAAGAAATAACACATTTGGAACAAAAACACGTAAAAAATTACTTTAACACACCAAGAAAATCTTTAATAAACTCACTCAACAATAAATAAAATCATTTATATTAAGAATGGTATATTTTCCCTAATTTTAATATTTTATCATTATTAAATTGATCAAGAAACAATTACCTATTCACATTGCATAGTACAATATACTTGAAGTGATTGTATACTCTTATCTTTCTTTAGTTTTTAATATCATTAATCCATCTCGTCCATGTGCACCTCAGGATACACACCCCGCGTGCTATATATGCACTAGGAATTGTGTGCGCACACCTAAAGTCACTCATTTTCACACGAAAGCCATGTCACCTGGTGCAACTTTAAGAATGTACAAAGTTCAGGCTAACTTTGAAGTTTTTTAGAACATAAATTCCTCCTTTGAAGTTCTAATAGCAATATCTTGTACTTTCATCCATAGTTTTTTTAATTGTAAAGTGCGTCACATTTTTCTGAGATAACAATTACGACTAAATAAGTTAAAAAAATAACATATAAAGAAGTATTAGAAAATTTGATATTACTTCTTCATCAATATTCAAGAGCATGTCCAAGCTTATAAATTTGATGAAATATAGATTTAGTATGTAGTTTCTAATAGACTAAGGCTAAAGATAGTATCATGTAATTTATAAGAAAAGAGAGAGGAAAAAGATATACAACTCAAAAGATCATTTCCTTTATATTCCTACAATTCTATTGTTTGGAAAAAATCTCTCAAAGACTCAAGCCAAGAATAATATCATCCAACAAATAGAAAAAAAAATAATTTAGAAGAAAACGAAAACGTTCCCTAATCGATGAGTTTATATAGCCAAAATAATCAATCCTAATCGAATCGTTTGTGGATAAATCTAAATAATCATTAGGAGTGAGAGTGCAAAATTAAGATGTATGTACCAAAGTTTGTAAACTTTGTAAGAATTGAAATTTTTTTGGCTAATTTAATGTCTTATTTTATTTCTAATTGAAAGATTGAGAAAATAGTCAATCGTAAACTAAAGTTAGTAAATTTTTATTAGAATTAGAAAAAAAGTTGGCTAATCCTATTTCCTACTCTATTCTAATTAAAGACGAAGAAAATCGCTAACCTCATTTATGGATAAATATGAAAAAAAATTATTTCTAAAAAAATGGTCGAATAAAGAATAAGGACTCGCGTGAACAAACCCCAAAATATGTAGTAGACTTTATTTAAAAAGTATTTATCAAAACATAGATAATGCAAAAAATTCAAAGAAAATAGTACTATAGAATAATGGGTCAACCCGGCTCGAGCTCGGAGCAGTAATTGGTTTAAGTTCGGATACGGAGTGGTCTAAACTGAGAAAAAAACAGTCGAAAATATCTTCTTCTTTTTTACTTCCACGGGAGTCAAACCACGGCCTCCCAATATCTTACGGCCTTTTGGCAAGTGGTGTCTTTACCATCTGAGTAGAGAGGCTTTGACAACCTTAAATATCTTTATATGTATAATGATATGTAGTCATTAAATAACAATATATGCAAATAAAAACAGCCGATTGGCTTCACAAAAAAAAAAAAGAAAGTTGATTCAATTGGCTTAAAAAAAACTAATGCAAAAAAGAGCAGATGGACTATAAAATATGATGACTTGATCACCATATAAACTGATCATTAAATATTGATCATTGATAAACACATTAATTATAATATATAGATAGACATGAAAATAACTCCTATATGTTTCTTAAAAAAACAAAAAAAAAATCCTTAAAAAAAAAACAAAAAACAAACTCCTTTATGCATGTACTATACTAACTACAATATATGTTCTCTTAAAAAAAAACTACTATATATGTCCAGTACGTTACGTACACCTATTAGTTTTTAATCCTATAGAATAGGAATCGTGCTATAGAACAAAATAATAAAAAAAAAAAACTGAAATATGTATATACCTAAAAAATAGGAACCGAAAAATACCCAAAAAAAAAATATATATATATATACCTACTAAACAGGAAAAAATATATCAAAAATAGAAACTCCCACCTATGTACGTACACCTATTAGTTTTTAATCCTATAAAATAGGAATCGTGTTGTAGAACAAAAAAATAAAAAATAAAAACCGAAATATATATATACCTAAAAAATAGGAACCGAAAAATACCAAAAAAACCAAAATATATATACCTACTAAATAGGAAAAAGTATATCAAAAATAGAAACTCCCACCTAAAGAAGCCACATGTCACGACCTTATTGATCAATTTCACAAGATCTTCCTTTATATAGATATAGATATAGATATGTCGATTGATACCAATAAACCATTGTAATTTGATGCAAACAACGTTTATATAAAGCCAATACCCTTAGGATTGTGGTCGCTATTTTACTTTACATCTAAATTTATCAGGATAATCCAAAAAAAAGAAAAAAAATATTTGAAACAGTAAAAACCACAAATTGCATATTTTCATTAAACCAAGTTGCAAATGCTAGCATGACTTAATTTGTTTGGTGTTTGCAAGTGACACTACAACATTAAGGAGTTTTGATATCAAAACAATGGATGACGGTGTGAAAAAATCGATAGGAAAGAAAACCTTAGATGACGGTTACTGTCATTATACGGATATATATATATATATACCAAAAAAAATAAACCCGACTTCGACTCTCACACTTCAACTCTCTCTCTCTTGAAAACCAAAACCCCCTATCTCAAACCCTAAAACTTCACTAGATCCGACCTACTTCGCATCAGCCGATCGATTTCAATTGGCACCAGATTTCTCTCTCAATCTTCGATTCAACCTCACCAGATCACTCCAAATCTCTCGCATTGTAAAGGCAACTCAAGGCATCTTCGCTTCTCCTCTTCAAATTCATGCTCACAGGTATGGATATGTAGTTCTCGTTTCGCGTTTTAGATTTTTTGGTGTGAATTAGGGTTTGTTTGATGAATGCTTTGGGGGTTTAGCAGATCTTTGTTGTTTGAGTGAGTTTTTGGTCATAATTGTTGATTTCTGGTGATAATATTGGATGATTTTGAAGTTTGGTGTGATTTTGATTCATGCATTTGATTTGATTGATCGATTCTTCAGAGTTAGAGTTTAGGGTTTGGATTGTTGGATATATCATCAATTGGATTTCGTTGTATAAGTCGCAGAAATGTGTTTTTGCGATGCTTTGATACCAAACCAGCTGATCCCCCAATCACATCGCACAATTCACCAACACAAACAGTTCAAAAAATGAAACCCTAGATTGAGAAATTGAGCAAAAAGGGGATTTGTATTGAAGTGTGTGGTTTACAATGCTAGTTTGTTGATACAACTTGCTTTAGCATAACGCTTTTTCGACGTTTTTCTCATGTATATATGCCTTCTCTTTCTACAGGTTATTAGGAGAATGGTGATTAGAAGCTAGAGTGGCAAGTTTTTGACTAGAGTTGGTATTTTGGGTGAGGTTTTTAACTCTTTTAACTTCATATATTAGTAAGGGATTTATGAGATCTCGTTGAAATTGGTTAATCTTAAGCTATAATGTCATTAATCTTAATTTTGGATATAATCTCGAGTCGAAGTAGCTAAGTTTATATGACTTGGATAGGAAATGAGTTGGGAAGGTCCACTAGAGCTCTATGAGACCTTAGCTTTCCTTTATATTAAACCATTGATTCAATTGACATAATTTTGTCTTTTTCACTGTTAATTAATTGGTGGTTTGTCTCTTGAAATTTTAAGATGGCTTGATGCTAATCGGTGAAATCAAAGTGCTTGTGGGTTGAACACTTTTATTATGACTTTAGTCTTGTTGTTGATTTGGACAAATTTATTTTCTCTTTTGGTTGCCTTGAAATCTTGATGCAATGAGAGTTTTTATATTCAAACATAAGAATCTAGTTTGAGGAAACTTGTATTGTTCTCATTTGATTTGAAATGTGAGTTCATAAATTAAAAAAAATGGAACTTTTGAACACTTGCAAATTATTGAATTGCAAGGAGTCGAAAAGAGAAAACATATATATATTGTATCCTTCCCTATTCCCTACCCTTTGCAATAGTGAACAAACATGGAGGTATGTTAAAATTAGTGCATCCTGAAGTGGGTAGTTTTTAAATTGACTTGTTTTCTCAATTGTTTTTCAGTTTCAATGTTTTGTGTGTTTTATTGTATCAATTGTGGGTGTTGTGTAAGTTTTTTTAATTTGACTAAGTCTAAGGTAGTTTCCAGCAGTTACTAGTATTAGGAAATATGTTCTATCTATATAATTTCAGTTTGTATACTAGTATTAGGAAATATGTTCTATCTATGTAATTTTAGTTTGTATGTGAGAGAATACTTTGCAGTATGTTATGCTATGTTTGTGTAAACACTTGTTTGATATTCTTTGAGTAATAGACGTGTTGTTTCCTTATCAAATTTGTCCCTCAAAATTGTGCTAAGGTAATCTACCATTTTGAAATTTTAAAATGTTTTCTATTCTTTATGTTGTCCCCTACTAATTTAGGATTGAACTGTGTATTTTTTGTGAATGTTTGGGCAGGTTGTGGCATACTTAGAAAAAATGGGGCGACGCAATGATAGGAGAAAAGGAGTAGCTGATGCGCGTGAGGGAGAGGTAAAAATAGAAAAGCTCAATACATTGTTTTTATAAAAATAATTATATTTTCATGGTGGCACTAACAAATTCGTAAATTGTTATTAGAATTTCAAAAAAGCACACAAAAGGGTCGAAATTGATTGACGAGCTATCAAAGCATTGTTAACTTGGGATCCAAATGCCGGTGTAAGGATTGGAGCTTCACCTAGGCCTGCACATTCGGTTTCAGCTTCATCTCCAGGTTCGCCTCAAGATCCATCTTCACCTCCATCTCGAGCTCCATTTGTAGCTCCTTGTGTGCCATCTCGAGCCTCATCTCAAGCTCCATTTGTACCTCCTTCTCGTATACCATCAACAGCTCCATCTTCTGCCCCCATCTTGAGCTCCATCTTTAGCCCCATCTCGAGCTGAATCTGCTACTCAAGCATCAACTTCAATAGGCGCTTCTCAGTCAAGAGAGAGTGCTACTCAACATGAAGGTAGACCAGAAAAAAAAAAAAAAAAAAAAAAAAAAAAAAAAAAAAAAAAAAAGGTCCAACAAGGCTTCGTACACTTGCTTCACAAACTCGTGAAGTGGTTCATTTTAATGATAGAGGTCAGCCTATTGGAGAGAATTCTGACAAGGTATCTTCTTATATGGGCGCTCTGGGGCGTGATATGGTACGAATCATTGTGCCAGACTGGCGCCTTGTAACACAAGAGGCAAAGGAAGAATTGTGGAAGTTGTTGAAGGTTAGATTTTTAATATTATTGTTAAAATAGTTATTTAGTTTCTGAATCTAATACATATACATATACATATACATATACATATATCATTACAGCTGAGATTTGATGGTTTAGAAGACGATATGAAGAAGAAAATAGTGCAGCATATTGGAATTCTCTGGCGATCTTGGAAATCAAGGGTGACAAGCGATCTAAAGCAATCAATTCATGAATTGATTCATAATTTGAACTTGTAAAAAATCAAAACCACCCCAGCCAATTATTAACTTAAGTTTTGAATCTTTGATGTGTAGTAATTGTGTGCATCAAAACTTGTCACCCAACCACTGTCCCTAAATCAAACCACCACTTGCCCACCCTTGCACATTTTTTTTTGCCAAAAAGAACAAGTGATGACACTAATCTACCACACCACACAAACAATAAAAGTACAAGATCCATATAATAAAAGACCAGGGCTTGGAACTAGTAAACATTGATCAAATACCAATTACTCCACTTAATAATACCAAACAATCTCATTCATAAATCTTCAATGGTACCATCTCATCTTTTTTATAGACTATCATCTTTTGTAATAAAAAAAGACTATTCTCTTTGACATATAACCTTTTGACTGAATACCACAATTAATTTCACATCTCATACTCTCTACCGATAAAAAATGTTTTCCATTCAAAACAATATAGAGCTTATCTGTATTTATTTCAACCATCAATCCGTTTTTATTCAAATTTTGATTCTACTTGAAAAGGTAGCATGAGTGCAATAGGGAAAAGTGTGAAATTCCACTAGCTACTAGTTAATATGATGGAGACTGATTGTTGTTGAATACTCTTTTCCTCCTTTGTAAAGGTATCAACTTTTCAATTATTCCTTCTCCAATTTCAGACATAGAGCCACAGAAACTATAGAGTTTGTTGCACCAACCAAATGATCAATGAAGAGCTAATTGGATTGCTAGCTTTACATTGATCCTTGCACCACTAAATTAGGCGTTTTTTTTCGGCAGCATCTTCACGCATAGACGAAAAATGTCAATCAAGAATGACTTAAAACATCAAATGTATACACGCAAGGTGTAGGACATTTTCAAAACAAAGGAAATGCTTAAGCCCATGGATTAGAAAGTTCTACTTTAAAGAGTAGATATACTCTTGCCCTACTTTAAGTGTAAAAGAAAAACCACAAGAGCCATGCAAAGTGAACCACATGCATATAACGCATTTAAGCCTTTTATAGGCGCACTTAGCACTTAACTAGATTTTACTTCATCGTATCCTCTAGAATTTGTGCCGACTCCTGCAGTATTGAGAGCAAAACTTTCTTTAAGACAGTGGCTTAGATACACGCTTTGAAGTCGTGGTTGATTCTTCTGGTCTAACACAAGGGTCTTTTTTCCTGTTGCAGAATCAAATGATATGTTCTTAACCACAGAAACCTTAACAAAAGAAAATGCGAAATATGCATTAATTCTTGCTTGATATGCATTGAGGTCTGTGTCAGGCAGACCTCTATGGCAATCAAAGGGCTCCGATGATGCATTGCCGATTTTTATTGTTAGTCAATCAGCTACCTTAACATGGCATCAGCTACATTCAATACTGCAACGCATTTAAATTCTCTTAAAATTAATGTTATCTATGTTGGGCAAGGTATTCATGCAATAATGTTTTTCAGATTTAATATGGGCAACGGCTAAAAGAACCTCAATTTTTACTAAAATGACCCAAGTTTTGTAAAATTACCCAACTACCCCTTCATATAAAAGGACTTTTACTAATTCATACCCCAGTCACCTCTCTCTCAAATCGTACTCATCAACAACCTAAATCCAACAAAATTCGAGCAAAACCATATGAATTCGACGCCGTGGGTGCATTCATCATGTCTTTTAGTGCCTATTTTGAAGTTTTCTTTGGTTTTATTTATTATTTATTTTTATTTTTATTTATTTATTTTTATTTTTGAGTCGTTTTGTTTGTAAATCTATTTTTAGGTTTAGGGCTTTGATTTGAAGCTTGAATCTTGTATTTTGAGTACAAAGTTTCGGTGGAATAAAAAATATTAAGCAATTCCGAGCAAAACCCACTATTTTTTTACCATTTTTATGTATTTTTCAAAAATTTTGAAATTTTTTTGTTCATTCTGGTCGGTCGCGGGTTTCAAACTTATATGACCAATGCCTCTAAAGAGGTTTCGGACACACAGGGCCGACACCTCTAAAGAGGTTTTGACTGGATCCCTCCGTCACCTATTGAGACTGAGTTATCTTCGCTTTATCGGTTGGAGTCGATCGAGACCTCTAAAGAGCTATCGATCCTGTATGTCCGAAACCTCTTGAGAGGTGTCGGCTCGATTCGTCCGAAACCCGCGGGTGACACCTCTTCAAAAGTGGGGTATGGATAATAGGGTGAGCAAGGGTATTTTTAGAATTTTAAAAATAAAATTAGGGGTAAACTAAGTAAAAAGAGGGGTATACAAAGTAAAAATTCAAAACTGGGATCCATAAAAATTGGGGTCCATTTAGCCACTGCCTTTAATATGCGAGAGGGATCAAATGAAAATCAAGCAATTCAAGACCTGAAATTAAAATTTGAGTAACGAGGCATCACGGAAACAAATGATTCACCATTGATTTTGGTGTATATAGGTTCCATGTTTCAGGCGACTCCAAGCCATCATTTCCTAAAAGCTTTTCATGTTGTGACGAATGCCCAGTACACTTTAGGTATCTAGTTGCTATATGCCTCCGTCAGCGTCACATTACTGAAATACTAATGTCGACGGTAAGAAAACAAAAAATAAAAACTGAATCCTCGTGCCATAAATATATACCAGCCTGATGAATTTCCACGATAGCCAAATGCCTCAATTGGAGACCTTATCTGCCAACACAAAGAAAGATGAATCATATCACATGTTGTAAATTGCTCACTTTCAATTAGGCACAAATGCTAGTCCTTAGGAAGGAATGCTGGTGATGACTGATCCTAAGAATTAATTAAATCATAATAAGTGCTGTTAAAATCACTACATATGATGAGCACAAGAACGAATATCAAAATGTTCCAACGCCCTTTCTTACATGCAACATATATCTTGCTTGTAGAAGGAAGATTATACACATACTAAACATAAAAATGAGTAACAAATGCTTTAAATGAGACAAGGACCTAAAGCACTCATATAATGTTAAATCGCTACAGATTTCAGGTATAGGCCAATTATAAAATATCGACCTATTTTAACAAGTACGAGGCCATTTAACAAAATTAAAGGCACGATCAAACTATGCGGTGAGAGACATACATACCTATCGCTTCTTTGTCTAGTAACAAGAACAAGAGTGCCAAATGCCAACATTATCGTGATTTTAACCACCTGCATTACAAACTCAAGTTGCTTGTTAGCTGATCATTCATTGTGTAATTATTGAAGTCCAAATAATTGCAGATCTTGGATTCAAAACAATTTAGCATGGTAGCAAAGCTTAATATTTCTAGCTGAGCCCTTAAGCTTTCATGTATTTCTTCTAGTATATGTTTGATATTCATTTAGTCTGGTCTCTCTTCTGCTCTAAATAGATAGGATGGTATCACATGTAAAAAAATGTGCTAATATTAGACTGCTTAGCTTGGGATCTTTTGTTGAGCTGTTTTTAAACTATAGCTTTAGCAATAACACCAAAAGAAAAAAAATACAAATGAAAGAATTTATAGGAGTGAGAAATATGTATAAAAAGAAAAAAACCGTGGGTGGAGATGTGAACCTGTCCAATTAATCCTCCTGAAGCTTTCTCGTTTTCTGAGCTCTCAACCTTCGGTTTTCTAAATCTATGAGAGCCCTTTCCATTTTTCTTCACTTCTTGAGAAATGTAGCGATTCTGCTGAAGTTGGACAAACAAATTGGCAAAGCATTATTGAGATTGAATGACGAGTACACTGATTATAAAAAGTCTAATCTTGACAAATCCATTGGGAGTACCAACCAATTGGGTGACCCAATGGTAATGTATGGTGTTTTGGGAGTAAAAGGTTATGGGATTAAACCTTGGGGGAAGCAAATGTTTCTTTCTTATAAAAAATAGAATAAAATAAAAAAAAAAAATGCAGTGGGAATTATTCACTGGAGCTAGGCCATGAAAGAAAGAAATCGAAATTCTCAGCATTTTGATCTGTTGAAGAATACACCCAGGTCCCAGGCACTATAAAAGTCGGTGGAAAAGTGACCACAAAACAAGCTTAATCAAATTGATGCCAAAAAAAAGCAATTTTGATTATCATAAAATGAGTCTACCGATCAGTTTGCCACATACAGATCTTCAAATTACATATGCAAAACCATTTCAAAGATTGATCCATGAAACAATTGAGATATAAAGCACTGCATGTGCTGAGCTCCAATGGGAAAAAGACAACTAGTGAGAAATAATGAATGACTAGAAGAAATAATGAGAACTCAGAATTCAGTCATTTAACAAGAAGTGGCTCACAGCGATATAAGAACATCTACATTCTCCAAGCTAATAGATCCACTGGAAAACAAAGAGAGCTGAATTTGGTGGGAAATGGTTCACTTTTGTGAGGTAGGTTCTGGTTGAATTCCTTGCTTACTGAAATCTGAATTCCAACTTTAGTTATCAATATTGATATTTGGGAATTGTAGTGATAATATAGGACAATAAGTTCCTTCACTGCTCTATCAAAAAAAAAAAATCCCTTCACAGAAAAAAACTGGATAGAATCATCAATCCTCATTTCAGCTATTGATTCAGGCTACTAAATTTTCCAACTTCAGCTGATAATAGAAGGCAGTAATGGTTACAACTTACAACCTTAGCATAATACATGTGACAGGGGACGTTATGTGTACACTGTCGAATAATTGGAAGCCCTTGCCATCCGCAATCATTATGCATGTCCAATGGAGATGAAGCTAGTCTACCCTAACTCCATGTCTGGGTGCAGAGCCACTATGGTAGTTTGAAATGACAAGGAATAATCTTTGGGTACAACATGAGTTTTTGGAGCAGTTAGATGGAAAGAAATGCCTACTTCAAAATAGAACAAAAAATAAACATCATAACTAATACTTGTTTCAAATAACTAAGTTCGCTAAGAGATCCTCTCCTCCTTTATTCCTACCGAGCCATATCCTGATAATGTTCTCTTTGTTACGTGCTACCATATTTAGATCCAATCATTTCTATAATGTCCTTCCTTGACTCAGGGAGAAGTTATATGCATACTTCATTGAATTTGAGATGCATTAGAGTCATCCAAAACAGAACAAAGAGATGAGAGTATATGCACCTTGATGGGAAATGTTTTTGACGATCTTCTCTTTGTTTGGTCAGTTTCTTCATTGTTGTCAAATGCCCTAACAAGATTCATAACTCTTTTGCTTGCAGTTGTAATACACAGACGTCTTTTTTCACCTGGGATTATCCAATTTTCTGAGCTTTCAAAGTAATACAAGTCGTTTCCAGTAGATAGTTGTGCGTGCTGATTTTGACTAGCACGCATGTCAAGTTTGTCGGTGTCGGGGTTTTCTATACTAGGACAAGTAGATTGTGGACCTAGGCTCAGTTCGTGGGATCGGTCAATTCTTGAGGGTCTCAAACCACCATCATTTGTATACGACTTCAGTCCCATATCTGCATTTGACAGCATTTGGTCATTTTTTTGTGTCGTCGGTTCTTCATCACTTGGGCCTTTCATTGGCAAAATTCTTTCTGTCGAAACATTATCAAGGGGTCTCAATTCCTGCAGAAACAAGTAGACTGATCAAGAACAATTTATAATAAGTGATCTAGAAACTTTCAAGGAAAAGGTGATCTTGCAATGATTAATGGAAATAATTCATATTGGAAACTGCAAATTGCAAAATGTAAGATACCTGAGACTGACTACTTTCAAAGGTACTTATCATTTTCCTCACATTCCTTGAAATCTTTTCTGTAGCTCTCTGCTTGTCAAGAAAATGAGTTCGGCCATCCACGAACAAGGATTCTCGACTTCCTAATTGACGAGCTAAAGATTCCTCATTTGAACTGAGCCTGGTGGGAATATGCAATGAAGAGCTTTGAGAAGCAATTCTCTGATTTTCATTCATTAAATGGAGGGCCTTAATCTTTTCAGCCAGTGGAGTTGGCTGATGAAGTCCTTCACTTCCATCTGTAGCATTCTAGAGAGATGCAACAGCTGTTAGTGGAAACAAACAGCCCACTGCGTGACATATATGTCATGTAAACAACTAAATTGAAGTAAATTGAAGCATAACAAGTAAGAATCCTTAACTGGGTATGTCTCCATCAATTGATCAAGTTGAGCATCCTTTCTATTTCCAAGACTGGCATTCACAGCATTTGTTTGGCCATCCTGTACGCGCAAATCTTCAGAAAATGGAGGACTTGAACATCAAGAGAGAGCCTTTCAAAAGAGGTTTAAAGTAAGACCATAAAAGATGAGTACAAATTCATCTTGTCGATTAGTAGGACAATAAACTGTCCTTTTCTTATTTGAATATTTGAGGATTAAACTTGGGACTGTACCTTCAACCACATTGTTCAAAGAAATCGAAGGCATTGCTACCTCGCCACCAATTGAACACATAGATTCACTCTCTGATTGTCTAGGACTACTAGCAAGAAGCTCCCCACGTTTCTTTCTCAGCGCAGAATCTCTCTACCAATAAAATGAGATCAAATAAAATAATTACAATGGGCTAACATATTTAGTTCCAATCAATGCTCCTATGAAAAACTTAAGCGTTATTAAGTTCGGTTTGAATTTGTTCTCACCCATGTTTTTCCTTTATCTAATGCTCTCCACATTACTCAAGTCTACATACATATTCCGCTGCTTTTCAATTAATAATCTTTCAATTAAGTTCAGTAGCAATGATCATTAAAATGAGAAATTGTTGGAGGAAATGAGGGGAAGTATTACCATTTCTCGAATCCGCTTCCGGTCTTCTTCAGTGAGAATGAACTGATACTTCAAATGCAGGTTAACCCCTCCTTCCAAAGCTAGGATATCATCCAAATTTCCTTTCTCTACTATCAACCTAGTCTCAACTTCTGCCAAAACAATAAACCACCAAACAACAGTTAGAAAAAACACAAGAAGCCAAAACTTTAAACACAAATTAGAGAAAGTAAATATAGAGAATGACCTTTTACACAAAGTTCATTGCCTTCTGCATCATGAAGTGTTATACTTAAGTTGTCTCGTAGAGCAGTCAATGGGCTGCAACATATATCAATTTAAATTTCACTTCACATGCATCACATTCACATACATATAGTAGACATAACAAAGAATTAAGATTGTTCAACTCACAAACAAAATTCACCCTTGTCCCAAGTCTGGTACTCTTTCTTCCCCATAGAGACTGCTACAAAGAACAAGATATATCAAGCAATGAATCACAAAACACAAAACCATATATGTCAAAAGGAGGAGATGGAAACCAACTCACCCTTCACTGATACTGAAGAACTAGGAAGACCCACCAAACCTAGAACTGGAGAGAACAAAAGGGTAACATAAATTTCATAGAAAAGGTGTTAGTTTATAGTAGGAATACAAGGATTAAAGGAGCCTTAGCAAGTCACTGATACCTGAAACTTGAATGGTTCCTGGCATTTGACAACCTTTTCAACTTGATTATAGGAGACAACTTGGTGAGGCTACAAGCACAGAGAGCCAAGACTTGAAATTTATTGAAATGTGGAGATTTGAGAGGGAGAGATATTGTTGGGTGGCTATGGTTGGTTGAGACTTGGGGAGAAGCTGTGAGTGGGGTCCTCAACATACCTACAGATATGGTTAACTCAAGACCTCTAAAATACTAGGAAGGAAATTTGTGCTTTTTGACTCATTTGTACGAGTTTCATTGTCTTTTCTAATGGATGCTTCTTAAACATCTTTTTTTACTTGTCATTTTGTCTCAACTCTGATTCTCTGAAGCAGACTTGAATTTCAGCTACTTAATTCATGTGTGTGAGGAGAAAACTTAGAAGGGTCTTTGGCCCTTCCACCTACCTCCCAAGTGAAAAAATCAACAATAAACATGTATCACGTGATGTTCCAATGTAATTCTATGATGTAATAAGTATACAAAAGTTGAATTTCATCATTTGCTGTGAAATAACTATGCTTAGCCACCATAGCTGATGTACAGTGGCTTTTACTCCAATTTCAAGCCAAATTTCATGTCTTTTGAAAGTAAAAACATATTAACAAACCAAGGGCATCTTCAGTGAACCCCAAAAAAATGAACATAAGGGGCACATTAATCTCCTTTCGATAAAAAATTTCAAAATGTTTATGCTCTTCACCAATAGAATGTCATCAGCTTGAGCTCAAAATGGCAAGATGAATCTTCTTCCAGCTTTCAAGCTTCAGAGCGTCTACACTAAGATGGCGTCATAGTTTTACTTACACAAATACAACAGAGGATGAAATTCAAGCCCAATCAGACAGCAGGTGGGAGATCTGAACATAGCAATCCGAGTATTCAAATGGTCATTTGAAGAGTCCGTCAGAAACTAGGAACTGATTTTGCCTTAATAAACTGTTTCAGAACGGCCTTTTCTTCATCGATCCGTTTTTTCTCTTCTGCATTCTTGGGCTTGATCTTCCTCTTCTCCTCCAAAATCCACTTGAAGAGCTCCCGTTGCTGGTTCTCAGGAATTGGTTCGCGTGGCTTCAGTGCAACAACTGCAGTTTGAGCTGATTTTTCAGGAACTGGAGCTGGAGTAGAAGGGACTTCAGTAGCAGCTTCTTCGGCATCCTTTGCATCCTGATCTTTCTTTGATGCACTGAAGTACACATATGCTGCAAAGGCCAAAAACATCTAATTCACAAACTTAATTTTTGACTGAAAAGAACCACATTAAAAGCTCACTAGTCACGCCATATTTTAGGTCAATTCTCAAGCCAACAATTAAAGTTTCACGCCATATATCAACACGAGCTTGCATGTAAAGAACAACATGAAGTGAATTATATACATAAGATTTCATCATAAGTTATAAAAACAAAGTTATAATTAGGAAATTTTGCAAAAAAAAAAAAAGTTATAATTAGGAAAAAAACGAAAGATGATAAACACAAAATTAAGTCCACACTGATGCTAGTTTTGATAGAAAATTTCATATGGCCCATACTTGATCAATTAGCCCTGATTCTAGCAATAGGAATATGGGATAATCTGAACCTTTCACTGATTTACAGCAACTAACACCGTGACACAACTCATTGGAAATTTTTGCAGCAATAGCTGAATATCAATTCACCAGATTCTAATTAAGAATCTTAACTTTTGAGAACCATGAAATGTCCCATCAGAAATTAGCATGGTAAAGTTTAGGGATGAATTAGACTGGATGAATTGCCTTATTCCCAGAAGAGGCTACCAAAATGCAAATTCAGAACAGACTACAGGGCACAGGCAAGCAAAATCACATTGGCTACATAATTAGACAGCATACTCAATAGCAAAGCGTTTCTAACGGGTTAACGTAACAGCATCAAGTTCTGGTCAGTGTCGTCCAATGACATAGTCTCACTATAGAAAGATTTGAAAAAAGAAAAGACAAGGAAAACAAGCAATTTGTTGCAAGAACTACACACGTGCAAAGGGAAAAAAGAATTCATAATGGCTCAGAATAATTTCTCTACTTCTACAAACCAACATTGTCTTCCCATTTATTGTTGTACTGAAAGTCTTTAACAGTGAGGTGCCACAAGAAAGTATGTACATCTTTTATTTTATTTTATTTATTTGAATTCAGAAAGTATATACATCTTAAACAAACAAAATGGTGCAACAGTGCAATTTGGCTAACTATCCATCTTTTTTTTCAAATAGTAGAGACCATGAAAATGGAATAGTAAAATTGGGCGAAGTAGAAGTCCCCAGAATGATCTATTTTAAAATTTTAGGATCAATCATACAAAGATGGTTACATTGAGAATGACGTTACGCATAGAATCAAGTTCAATGAAACAGTAGAGTGCAACGTGTGTAATATGTGATCGCAATATCCTTGTTAAGTTATAAGGAAAATTTAATAAGACTTCAACTGGGCCAAATATAATTTATGAAAGTCAATGTTGGGCAGTAAATAAACTACACATTGAAAACAACATTTTCAAAGTGCGAGGCAGGGGCCAAGGTGATTTGCCTTGCCTCATCTCGCCTGGGCGACAAAAATATCTACTACGATCCCCTAAGAAATAATAAAATTTATCAAGAATCTCAACAATCACCCACATATTTTCACATACATATTCTCACCAACATCTTTTCACCTAATTTTTAAATAAAATAAAATATAACCTCAAAAAAATCAAATCAAATCAAATATATGATTACAAAAATTAAACACATTCAGGGGGGTTCCTATTGGAACAATTGTAGTAGAAATTAGAAAGAGGGGAGAGGGAGAAGGAGAAGGAGAGGGAGAGGGGAGGGAGAGAGAGTAGAGATGCTCGTTGGAGAATGAGTTGCCAAAAATAATGTGTCACACTGGAGTTAAGGATGTAAGAGTGAGGATTAGGGTAAGATAGGGAATGAGTTAGAATTTTAATTCAAATATATAAAATCCATTTTTTATTTGCAAAGACCTTCAAATTCCTTTTTAAATAACTTAGCGGCTCACCCCTCCTAATGACTGGCCTAGGAGGTGGGCATCCAAACGATGCCAAGGCGACGGCTTCAAAACACTGAGCAAGAATGAGGTTGCTTAAGTGGATTTGTGGATGTGGTAAAACTCGTAAAAATGGATGGAGGAAGGAATATAGAGATTCAAAGAAAAGTACGGTACCAATTGACATGCAAATTAAGGGTGGATTACAGTGGTTTGTACGCATACGAAGATGGCTGCATATACCCCACTTAGAGAACTTGGCACAACATTAATTAAAGAAATTCAATGATACAGGGGAAGACCTAAGATTACTAGGGATGTATTGATTAAATGCAGTGATTCAAATGATTTAAATTCTACCCAAAAAAAATAATTTAAAGGATTTTGAATGCAAGTCAACAAGCGCATTACATCGAGCGGGGCGGAAGAGTTGATCTACATTGCCGACCCTGACTAATTTGGGATTAAGGCTTTATTGTTGAAGTTGATGTGTGTAATATAAAACTCTTAGTGGTCATTCGCTTTTTCGGTCTTGCGTCGCGTGGGATTAAAAAATCAAATCAAATGCTTATTAAAAATCTTTCCAACACGCTTCAGGTTTCTTGGCAAAATATTGTGACCTCCCAACTAGTGAATAGCATAGATGAGTGTGCACCATTTTGGTAGATTGCCAACTACACAGTAGCCTACATTATATTATTTTACTTGAAAGGCTAGATTCCATTGAATTATATCATGATAAGTGGGAGAAGAAACACATGAATAGATTAGAAAACAGATGTAATGTGGCAACACTAAGATGTTATTGTTTGCTCTTGATATTACTGAAATATACATGTCAATGATGTCTTTGATAATCCGCTACAACTTCAAGAATAATGTTAGGTGTCCTATCATCCTAATACGTCTTGCAAATACTCCTGTTCGAAAACTCGACTGGTATACCTACGATAACTTAGAATGCATCAATTATAAGGGATCTACCGAATCATGAAAGCATATCATTGCATATCATTAGCATATCATGTGGTTGACCCTAACTGACTTAGGATTGAGGCTTTGTTATTGTTGTAGTTGTTATTGATGTCATATCAAAAGAAAAGAATACTGACCAGGAATCCACTCAAAACTTACATAATGTCGAGCCCTCGTTGTTGGATAGTTTTCGTCTCTAATGTATAAAATCTAGATTGTTTATCCCTAGTAAAAACATGTTCACCAACATAGATTAGTCTTTCAACATTGGTAAATTTTAGTAATCTAAGGCAATATTTAACAAATATCTTCAGCATTGCATGACAGTAATCATGACTTGTCTATGAAATATGACCAATAAGATTAGCTTTCAATCATCATAGACTTGCCTACCAATGTATTCATCAGAAGCACCCATCAGAAGACCACAAGACAACAAAAAAATACAACTACATGCAAAAATGACAAGTTGACAACTCATGCGTTCCAAGGATACCACTTTGTTGATAGAAGTAGCTTTGGTATCTTTTAATCGCAGAAAAAATGCATATGGATAAAATTCAAACATTTGAAATCAAAAGAGGATTAGGAAAGGACACCATTAAGTACACTAAACCGAGTGCAATGGAAGAGTATGATCCACGTAGCCTACTCCAACTAACTTGGGATTAAGGCTTTGCTAGTGAAACATGATATCGTTGTAGCTTGAATTCTCAGCAAAATAGTAGTTAAAAAATTGCAACCAACGATTTCTGGATCATTGATGACAACATAACCTGGAATAAGAGTGCAATGTTTAACATGGTTGGAGTGTCATTGTATCGGGGGAGCGAAGCAAGGATTATGTACTTATTTGCACTCACATGATAAATTTCTTATTCTTCTACCGAAATCATCTAACATTTAATATTTATACTTTACTTTCAAAAGACGAAGTGAGAGATAATAAAATAAGATACTCCTCCAAAGTTGAAAT
Source organism: Stephania japonica (assembly GCA_039657345.1). Lineage (NCBI taxonomy): Eukaryota > Viridiplantae > Streptophyta > Magnoliopsida > Ranunculales > Menispermaceae > Stephania > Stephania japonica. Next base: position 13,377,120 of record CM077563.1, on the reverse strand, counting down.
TTATTTCATGAACAAAAATAATAACGGGAAAACAAAAAAGTTGAAAGAACATTCAAAACATGTTAGGATTTTGTAAGATAATTTGAGAATCGGAGAACGTTTATGTAAAAACAATCAGGCTTGGTGTTTATAAGATTGCGGATTAAATGGATGTCCATGTGTATGACAAGACTCATACGATATGGTTCTTATTTCAATTCCAATTCCAGCGGATACGACAAGAATTGCATGACAATAGTTTTATTCTAATTCTTCTTCTTTGGAGCAGTTCATTAAGTTGTGTTAGTGAACTCATAGCCTATTGGTGTTATCATCTTGAAACTTCTTTCTTTCCTTGGCAATATTCTACCCATTATCAAATAAACTCATATATGAAATTCAAAATAGTGTTCATACAAGAAATAAAATAATATACAAGTACTCAATAAAATTTTCATCAAAAGCACTACTTAAATTCATATATTGAACTTGACATACGTGTCCAATCAATTTTCTCAATTCAAAAATTAAAGCGCTCACATAAAACCTTGCAAGTCTTTCCTTATGAAAAATTTAAGTCTGATTCTCTATCGTTAAACATTTCCTTCACATGAAATTAGTTAGCATCTCCTCAGAACTGTTTTTAGAAATTTCTAAACACACTAAACAATGAACATATTCAAAAACAATGTTAAAAAGAAATTCTAAAGGACAACTTTAGTGGAAGAAAAACGGAAAGGTAGTGATCCAACATGGACAAATGATGTTTAGATGGAAAGAAGGAAAATGATTTTGATGAGAAAATGACCAATCTCCTCTTGCTTTTACAAGCCATAAATAAAAAAGACAATCAAAATAAGAATGATGTCAAGGAATAAAAATTCTATTAGAGCATAAGAATTACACCCTCATCTATTCTATAATAAAAGTTCTCGGGCACTTTCCACGGTGAAGCCTTTTTGGACACTGACTTTCCAAAAGTGCCCCTGAATCTCTTTTTTAAATTGGTTAGAACAACTTATACAAGGGTATTTTAAGGAAATAACAAGTTATCCTTTTAAAAACAACGTATATCTACACACCAATAATTCTATCCTTTTGCGAAATTCAGTTTTGTTTCCTAAAATTATGGAATGAAGTTTTCTTAAACTGAAAGACAGTTAATTCGATCAAACCGAATTCAATTTTTTTTTTTTTTTTTTTTTGTTTTGTTTTTGGGTGGTCATTGGGTTTTGATAGAATTGAAGATGAACTCCATCTGCAATCTTCCAAATTATAGATCTGCAATTCATGTGTAAAAATCTTGAATGTGAAGATGTTAAAAGACGGTTAACCAAGTATGGAAAAGAAGAAGAGTAGTTTTGCTGAGATTTACTTGGGTGCTTCTACAATGGGAAAGTTAATGAGGACGCCTTGCTAGAGAGAGTGTTTGTTAGAGAGATTGGAGAAGATTATGTAGAACGAGATCCTTCAAATCGATAGTAGAACAAGCGAGACAGTGGGCGAACTCGGGGTCTTGCTGGATCTTCTTCCATTTTTCTGCGTATCCTTAAGGAGTTCGTGTTTAGGTAATTCAATGAATGCATTGAGATTTCTACAAGACCGGTCACTCTTTGGATTTGTCTTTTTTGTGTTACTTTCAATCTTGGTTTCTTTAATATGCCTGAATTGTTCTTTTTATTTCTGTTTGATGTCCATCATATGCACAATTGTTATTTCTTCTTAGGCGGTAAAATGGATGAAATCTGGAAGGAATTTGAGATCTCCAATGATCAACACGTCATCATTGCGAAGCGAGGGAGATCTCATAAGCAAGGAAGGGCAGAGATTGATCACTTTAAAAAAAGAAATGGAATAGAGATAGATTGATATCACTTGTTGTTTTTTGGGGTATTACTTTGGATGGAGCATTGTTTTTTTTTTTTCTTAGAATAAATGAATTGTCAAACTCCTTATCCTTGTTGGCACAACGAAATAGGTGAAAGGTACGGTCCATACTCTTTCAATTCCTATTTGGTTCAAAACCTTAAGTTGGCACAACATACTGGACCCAACATACTAATCAGGGAAACCCCTTATGGGAGGTACCACCTCTTTTGCTCTCCCTATCCTGCTTTTGTTGAACGTCTCCTTGCACTCGTCAACCAGATCTATGTGTGTTGGAACAATCTGGGTAATTTGTCTCAATTGGTTATGCAGTTGGGGTTCTTCTTTAGGTGTGTCAGCTGATCAATCTTTTTTGGGTTTTTGATGCTGGTTCTCCCAATTTTTTGAACTAGGGTGCATATAAATGTATAGTAGTTAAACCTTTCTATCTTTTGTAAACTTATATATTTTTGATGATTAATACAACTTCAATTATCCAAAAAACTCCTGAATGTCATTTAGTCATCTCTCTGTTTAATGTCCCTAAGCACAATTCTCAAGCAATAGAGACAATTTGGCTTATTCAAAGAGTTTTCAAAAAATAAAATAAAAATTCAGCCACTTTCTGTTGATGAACATGAGTTGTTCTTTTAGTACCGCTATTTTTTTTAGACGACACGAGATGAGAAATTTGAGGGGTTTCTTTGGATTGTCTCAATTTGATTTAATTAACAAGCATAATATGTGTTTATCTCAATTTGATTACCAGTCAACGTTGTTGCAATATATCCGCATCCAACCCAATAAAGGTTTTGTGTTAATTTCACAAACATCTAGCTTTCATCAATGGTTAATTGAATATATATCTAAATTTATTCTTAGATTTTTAGTCCTCATCCCTCACTCGATCATGGCAATACCCTGTGCAAGACCTAAATGATCAATGAATCCTCCAAAATGTATAATGTTGATGTAGATTATGATCAACAACACATTTGCATTCTAATGAAATCTTTGGTTGCCAATCTAAGCGTGTTTCACAGTGCATGGTTTTCAACAACACGGTCAACACCCATCTTAATTAGTGCACTTCCTAATTATATTGTTGAAACCTTTCAATTATAGTAAAAAACCATTACAACCGACTAGAGACTTGCCTATTAAAATGCAGACTCAGGCCTAAAGCTTTCTCAATCTCAGCAGCAAAGTCTGGGAGGTAATGAGTTCGACTCCTACTTATGTCAAAAAAAAAAAAAAAAAAAAAAAAAAAAAAAAAAAAAAAAAAAAAAAAACCTCAACTGATCCTAAATGATGGAGTTCCTTTTTTTTTGTATCGTAGGAGATTCTACAAATTTAAACTAGAAAAAAAGTGGGAGATTCTTATTCTACTGTACTGATGCATTTAGTAAAAAGCTTGAATTGGAGGCAGTGTAAAAGTTAATCTTCTCTATTTTCATCGACATAAATAGGAGAATTATTAGGCTTAGAAGTGTACAAGGTAATCTTCGAGTAGATGTGTCTTTGACATCCTACCTATGGCACCCCGGCTCCTAAATCAACGTACGTGCAGTCTCCCGGATTCTTGATGGTAGATTGGTGTGCAAACAAACTCAAAGGTCTCATTAGGGAATATTTTGCACTTTCTATTATTTAGGTGTGCCTCCATCGAAGAAAACATTACCAAATTCTCAAAGCATTACCAATTTACCATGTATGAGGTATGAGGCACCACTGCCAAAAGGCAATGATTAGGAAAGTCGTGGGTTGGGTTCACGCCAAATAAAAAAATCATCATCAACAAATTTATTCGGGCTAAAACTGTGCATCACGTGCAGAGCACATGCCTGTCCACTAGTATAATTAAAAAAAAATGTGTTTTCAAACATATAAAAAGTAAAACTTTTTTTTCAAAATATATGAAATTAATTACTAGCTTGTATTTTGAATATATTAATAGATTATAAAGTATAAAGTGAATATTAGGTTCAACATTGAAAGAAAAGTGGTAGTATCTATTAAAAAAAAAAATGAAAGAAAGCAATTTAAAACAATAATGACAACAAAAATTATAAAATGCCCACAAAATACAACACTGTAGTAGAATTATCAGCTATTCAACACTGCGTTATCCTAATTCGGACCCATTACAAAAAAAGAGCCTTAACAAATGCCAACAATGGTGTTGGTTAGAAATGCTATAATAAACCGTAAGATCAGAAGAAACAATATTTTCTTAACGAATAAGAAATGCGTAAGACGATGAATGTGCATTTGGATTTAGCCAATCACAGTTTGCCGTTAAGGTTGGATGAACATAATGGCAAAGAACGATGTGCTCATGGCATCATAATTACCTACATTATTATGCACGATACAATAACAAAGAACGATGTTGTTTTAATGCACTTATTCAAATTAATAATGACGCTAGGGCACCACCAAGCAAAGGCAAACGAGTTCACAATCAATTATTGATCATCTGAAAGTAGTATAATGCTGGAGTCGCACACTCTATTCAAACACAGCAAATTGACTAAAAAGGAAGTGTAGGATGAAGCCGCTAACACTTAGTTAGCTAGTCATAAAATCTACCAGGAAGTAGAAACACAGAAAGACTCTCCAAATCGCGCAATTCATCTAAGGTGAAGTCAATCAACCAAAACCTACATCCATGGAAGACAATGAAATGCAATACAACCACAACAAGATCTCCGGTCCTCAAAAACCAATACACACAGCAAATCGAAGCCAGAAACAAATGCAACAAAAACACAGCAAGCAATCACAATCAGTAAAACCTAGAGTTTGAGTGACGATGGAGATCACGAAACCATAAAAACAAAATTAGAGAAAGAGAGGGACCTCCAATGCCGAGATTGAGAGTGAGGAGAATCGGCCAGACGAATTTGAATCGCCTAGCGAGGGACTCCTTCGGCGGAGGAAGGCCAGACGACGAAGACGAAGAAGTCGGCGCCGTCGTCGTCGTTGTTGTTGAAGACGAAGACGATGAAGACATAGGGTTTGATGCGGACGAAGCTAGATCGAACTTGCGTTGGTGCTGCTTCAGCTGCGCTGCAGATTCAACAAACAAGGGTTTGAACAAGTTCAGTGAGGATTCAGAGAGAGAGAGAGAGAGAGAGAGAGATTACGTTTTTTAGGTTTGTTGGTGTAGAGCTTGGGACCTCCCTCACTGCTCATCCTCTTCTCTCGTTCTTCTCTTATGCGTTCATCCGTTTTGTCCCCTATTTTTCTTCTCAAGTTACACACGCTCACGCCATCGGCATCGACCGATGACTGCTCGTCCGCTCTAGGACAAGATGATGTGTCATTTATCTCTTTTTTTTATGCGGGTGGGGTAGTGGGTCCATTTGGTGACTCCTAGGCCCACCGATAGGTCCGCGACTCGACCAACTCGTAGTAGTGTGTTTTAGAACAAAAAAAAAAAATAGAATCGGGCTAAGTGCATCTCAGTCTTTACTTTGTGTACTCCAACAAAAGTTAAACTTAAAAAAAATGTCAATTCTACTACAAAATGACCCTTATGCCCCTCTATGTGGTTAGTGTACTCCACTACACTTTTCTCTCATTTTGTGCACCTCATTATCATCCCTCCACACATTCTCTTCTTGTGATATGTAGGCATCATCGAGTGGCTCGGCCTCACAGTTTCGAATCTTTTATTGGAAAGTCGGTAAGAGCCCACAAAGACTTCTAGTTGGAGAGTCGGTCAGAATCTACTAAACCTTTAGGTTGGCAGTTGTCAATTAAATCTCACCAAAGATGTTCGATTGGACAACACTGAGCCTAGAGGATAAGTCTCAGTCATATGTCGTCGAACCTAAAATAGATGTCTCGAGCAAGGTTTTAGAGTTAGGTGCTTCGATTGGGATGAAAGGGTATTTTGGTAAAAATATGTGGTGCACTTAAATATTGAAATTTGAATTTGGGGTGCCACGAATAATCGGGTGCTCTAAATAAACGGTGGGGTGCACTTAGTGGGGTTAAAAAAAACAATAAAAATAAAAATAAAAATTTATTAATTACCAAAAAGTATTTTTCAAACAAAAAAAACAACAATCCAATGCCCTTCGAACAAGGTCTTGAAGTCTAGTTTCATTGAGGGATAAATTAGATTATGAGGGCTGCTTCTCTTATTGGGCTTAATAGTTTCTAAGCATGGATTGGTTGATAAAGTTGGCAACTACCACTAGGTAAGGAGCCAAATATTAAAAAAAACAAAAAAAACAAATCATCCTCCGTTTCACTAGCTACAAACAAGTCGTCTTACTATAGAGTTTTTTTGGTTGTTACTTGCAAAGCACAAATCCCTTATTTGAATCGTGTGTTGATGAAAAACTAAATTACTAAATTCAATTTCGTGGAGAAAAGAAAGTGAAAAAATCGTGTGGCAATTATACTACTATTGCAACAAAAGGTTAGAATTTTATAAATTTTTGAGATACATCTCTCGCAGCATGTGAGCTGCCCCTCATATGACATAGTCAAAGATAATCCGAAACGACACAATATCAAAATAGATGAATATTAATCATATCATTGAGGTTTGTTGATTCAAGTCATGTTTTTTCCAAAAATCTAAAATCTAATGCATAAATCAATTACAATTAGGGTACCCTAATAATTATAGGGTGCGGCTATTCGTACCCCACTTTTTACTCTTTATACCCCGATTTTGAATTTTTTTTAGCCCCCATGTGAAAGGTCTTTGATGCCCCCACATATAAATATGTGTTTTACTCCTCTATACCCCACTGATCCCACAATTTGAAGCAATTGTGCTCCGCGGAAAAGCCAAACTCACTCTCACTTGTAACCTCCAACAGAGCCATCTCCTGCGTAACAAGTGATTTCCGAGCTGGTAAGTTTGTTATCAAAACGTTTATCTTTGTATTGGCGTCTTTTGTTCGTTGTTAGGTGGTTGTTTGACTGTAGGGTGTTGTTTCATTTTCAATTTTTTAGGGCTTCCTCTTTGCTCGCGTGCTTTGCGTGAAATATCACACAATGTCTCAAGATTATGTTGAACGAAGCGATATCCAACAAGAAGATGTAAGTTTTGTTATAGTTTTTTTTTGCATATTTCGTCATTTTTTACAAGTCGTTGTCAACGGTTTTCAAACCAGTGGTGCACGGTCACACATGACCGATAGGGAAAGAGTGTTCATGGTATGTTATAACCGACACACTTTCATAACTTTTGATATTTGTTTACCGCTAATAACATTAATGTATCGGTAGATTATTTCTGCCACATTTTCATATCTATCGGTCTGCTTTCACCGACTTTGATCAATAAATATCGATTTTGTCTGCTGCCACCTATAATTTTTAATTTAAAATTGAATTTTCAACATTGATCCTGGTTTTAATTGTCCTTTTCATGCATCTTATAGGTTAATATGGCTGATCAAGCTGGTGCATCCGGGGCTGGTACATCCGGGGAGGGGGAGGAGTTCTCAGACTTTACTTCCGCATTCAAACCGAAGGTGACATTGAAATCTAGAGAGGAGGCCCTCACTTGGGCTCAAGATACGACTGCTGAATGTGGGTTTGTTGTCATAATTCTGAAATCGGACGCCGACAGTAGTGGGAGTGGTCGTCGAGCTAGAATGACGAAGGGTTATGAGCGGAGTGGGCAATATAGGTATAAACAGGCTAAAGGGAAAAAAAATGAGAGTAAGGAAAATGGGAAAGATGAAGAGAATAAAAAGTTGACTAGCACCAAGAAGTGCGGGTGTGAGTTTAAGTTTGTCATGAAACAAGAGGTAGATGACGAGTGGCATGTGAGAATTGTGCACGGGGTGCACAACCATAGACTGACAAACAGCTTGGTGGCCCTTGCATATCCTGGGAAGCTAACTGCACCCGAGAAATTCATTTTAGAAGACATGAGCAAGACCACTGCTCGACCTAAGGACATTCTTTTAGCCATTCGGGTGAAGAACCCTAAGAAGCCCACTGTTATGAAGACTATCTACAATGCGAGAGCAAGGTTGAAAAGGGTCAAGGGGGAGGGTAAGACAAAAATCCAGCTCTTGATGCAAAAGTTGGATGAACACAACTATATCAAGCAACACGCATTTTGGGCAGGAACGTACTGTGTTAGAGATCTATTTTCGCACACCCTACCTAGATTGAGATTCTCAGATGTTTTCCTCATGTCTTGATCATGGATTACACCTACAAGACTAATCGATTTAGATATCCATTGCGAGAGATCGCGGGGGTGACTTCTACACACTTGACTTTTGTAGTTGCTCATGTTTTACTTGCGAAGGAGACACAACTTGACTATGTGTGGGTGTTGAGTCAATTGAAAACTTTGTTGGATGGATGGGAACTCCCTGGGGTTATATTGACATATAGGGATCTGGCATTGATTTCGGCTATAGAGAATGCCTTCCCAACTACCACCCACTTACTATTGGTTGGCATGTTAACAAAAATGTAGTTAGTAAGATAAGAGGACTATTTTCCAAGGATGAGGATTGGAATGAATGGTTTGGGACATGGAATGACTTGATACTCTCCGAGACCGAGGCATTGTACAATGGGCAGTTGAATAACTTACAAGAAGCCTATAGTGGTGTGAAAGGGTCGGTTCAGTATGTGTCAGACACATGGTTAATCCACAAGAAGAAGTTTGTGCAGGTTTGGACCAATAAGGTTTTGCACTTTGGCATTGCTACTACATCTCGGGTTGAGAGTGCACACAGTTTGTTGAAGAGGGAGATGGGGACATCACAGGGTCATTTTGTAGACTTGTGGAAGAATATACATAATGTGTTAAGTCATCAACGCCACGGCCTTACGGGTTCCTTCAACAGGTCTATGCATCTAGTGGCACACCACTTTCAAGACTACATCTACAGTAACATCATTGGATTTGTTGGAAAGAAGGCCTTAGACGAGATTGAGAAGGAAGTGAAGAGAGCTCACGATATGGTTGGCTTGGATGGGTCCCTATGTGGGTGTGTATTGTGTGCCACTCACGGGTTGCCTTGTGCTCATGAGATTTCATTACACATTACGGCCGGTAGCGCTATTGGTCTTGACGAGATCCATTCACGGTGGAAGAAACTAAATACCATTCCAATCCAATCATCATCTAATGAAGATGAGTTTCATTTCCTGTACCATATGGAATTAGATGTTGTGGATATGAGGTTCAAGAATGGTGGGCCTGACTCGAGGGCAAAAATTGTGCAAAAGTTGAGGGAAATAAGTTTGCCTGCATCCACCATCATTGAGGTTCTAAAGGAGAAAGTGAAGACAAGGGAACGACCATCTAAGAAGAAGCTCAAGATTGACAATAGTGAGAAGTCAACCAGGAGAACTCCTTCCGGACATGAGTATGCGGAGGAGAAAGCACGTCAATAGTCCTTGAAAATGAAGAAAACTCATAAACAAGTAGAGGCAATACATAAAACAAGTAGAAGTGGAAGTGTTTCTTCCATATGTGGTAAAGGTCGTGGTGAGGGAGCTGCACTTAAATATGTTAGTGAAATACCTGAAAAATGGCGCGCGCATCACCGACAGACAATTGATGTTACCCCGGATGGTTATTGCGGTTATTGGGTCATAGCGCATGCGTTTGGCTATGATTTGAATGATGGTTGGATCAGGGTGAGGAGGGGATTGGTTGAAGAGATGGACCAGCATAGTACCTTATATGAAGCTTACTTTCATATTAAAGACGATTACACCCGCGTCTGAAATGCACTTAACTACTTTAAGTGCCCCGGCAACTCGGTAGGTTGGTTTACCTTTCCAGATATGGGCCTCATTGTGGCCAACCATTATGGGATGGGTGTTGTTGTTTTGTGTAAGACGCAGGAGTCATCGAATGTGTACTTCCCCACTCGAGGTGCGACACCTTCTGTAGCTGATAGACACTTCGTATGAATGTGCCTTGTTGGTGGCAACCATTTCGTTAGAGTGAGTTATGTAACGACCCTGAAAATTTAACCCGTGCCACGTGTCAATACAGGTTATACGTGGGCCCATGCCGTGGTACAGTCATCAATTCTCGAACGTTGACGCCGAGGTATGTTAGTTTTGTATGGTGTTGGTATTATATTGTATTTCATTTGTGCAATTTCAAAGTTTGTAGAATGTAAAGATGTGTACGAGCGTTGGTAGTCCGGGAACAAATTTAATTAAAAACACTGACAAAAATATAAAATAAATAATAATTAAAAGGTTGTAAAGTCCGTTTGTTACGTCGGTACGTCTGTGGTGACGTGACGAACAAATTTAGTGTTATGAGTCGGGTGCGAGAATACCCGAGGGAAGGTTTGAGTATTGTTTGAAATGGATGAGATCAAAAGACTAAAAGTCAACAAAGAGTCACCTATTGGAGTCATTAAAGTTGGTGGAGGTGATTGCAAAATGACCAAAAGGGCAATAAATTTGTAAATGGTATGGATAAGGGTGAGGATACCCAAATATCAATACACACCACCGTCACCACATTCTCCATTTCGATCTAAAAAAAATTGGAGAAAGAGAGAAATCGAAAGATTGAATGAGGAGGGAGCCGAGAGATTGAGGAGATGCGGCAAATCGAAGGGGAGTTATTTTGTTATTTATATCGTTGGTTGCATTGATGTGGATTGTAGACGTTGCGTGGGTGTTGTTGTTGGGATGTTGTTGGTGATGGTTGATAGGGAAGAAGAGGTTTAATGGTGGTAGGATTGTTGAGTTGTTCTTGTTAATGTTGTTGTGGAAGAAGGAAAAGAAAGAAAGAAAAAAAAAAAAATTGTTTGTTGTTGTTTTTCTTTGGAATTCCAATAACAAATGAAGAAGAAGAAAAGAGAACCGGGCCGGGTCAAGGTGACCCGACCCGATTGGGTCAAACTAGGTTTGACACAGTTGGACCGGGTCAGACCCGGTCAGGCCGATCCTGACCCGACCCGCGACCCACCCACCTATTATTATATTAATAAATAATTATTTATTTCAATTAAATATATTAAAAAGATTTTAATTTAAATAAATTTCAAAAAATAGGGAAAATTCAGGAAAAACTCTAGAAAATTATATTTTCATGAAATAAAGAGAAATTTGGGAATTTCGACGAAAAGTGAAATATTCGGGATTTTTGCGAGACATTATGTCTGGGTTTTTGCCTAGAAAAACGTGAAATTGAAAAAAATAGTTAAAGATTTGGAAAAATCATAAAAAAATTAAGTAAAATGATATAAATTGTATTATCAGGATTATTGTACACACGGGGACCGTAAGGGGCGTGTTGGAGTTTGTGTCAGCGCGAATTAGCTTGGATCGAGGTAAGTAAACTCGTAGGGAACACTACAATTATTTCTTTAGCTTTGAATTATTTATTGATATTGTTTCGATGCTATATTGTCATTCCATTCTTTTTGAGTTGTTCTAAGGCAAGTGTGTCAAGCGTGATCCTTGCAGAATTTTGGATTTGCGGTGTATTATACCGGAGTTTACGGTTGGGGATATGTGATTGGTTCTAATGACATGTACGGGTTGAAAGTTCTCCACCAAATTGTTGGGGACTCTACACTTGCGTAAGGGTCTTAGAGGAGATTCTGTCCTCGACTCCTAGCCTTTGAGGAGATTTTGTCCTCCGCATAACGACTTGATTGGTCAGGACCACTAGTGTTTTTCCTTTGTATTTCGGGACACTCAATTTCAATTGCTTGTTTATTTATTCACAGTCTTTATATATTCATGTGCTCCTTGTCCTTTTCTTTCTATCTGCATGAATTGACTGTTCATCTATTTAATTCGAAATGCTGTATTTATTGTTGTTCCTGCTTGGCGTTACTTACCTGGGCTCGTCATTCTTGTGTTTGACCGAGTGCAAATCTGCAGCCCAGTAAAGGAAAGGCCGTGCAGTTAGGCGATATACTTTAAGTGGCCCTCCTCTACTGACATAGGTGACTTTTTTGTTGTATTAGCTACTTATATTGTTTTTGTACATGGGGTTATGGGTTGAGAGATTTTTTTTGGATATTATGACTTGGATGATACTCTCCTTGCTTTACATGGTATATATGATATACGGGGTTCCCACACCCTAGGTTTTTGTCTCAACTTGGAGCTTTCGAGGTTAATTGATTAGTTGAGATTTATTGCTTCTTCTTTATACTTTGATAACTCGCTAATTAATTGACTTCACTTTTAAATAAATAATAAATGATTGAATGGTAAGGATAGGCTCACTGGCCCCGCGCGACTCGGTGGGATTGGCTAGGGGGTTCGCGCGGGTTCAGGCCGTGTGGCACCTGATTACAGGGTTGTGAAAATTGAGGCCGCCACAGTTGGTATCAGAGCCTAAAGGTTGAATAAAAGACTCTTAAATTTAAATCACAATCCACTAAGACATAGGAAAGCGGAAGTTAGGATTGTTATTGAACTTAGAGTGGAACCCTATGAACATAACTTAAGTCTTAGTTGGGAAGTATGGAGAGTTGGGGAAAAGTCGAAACTTGTAATGTACATGCTATATTTGAGATGGTGTATTACTATGATATCGATTAGCTATTCACTGGTTCGGAGATTTGCCTAATTGCAGACAGCGATGGCGGATCAGTCGGGTTCTGGTGATGATAGTGGGACGCCAGGTCCTTGAGAAGTCAGTATGGAGGAGTTCCAGATGTGGACTCAAATGATTATGAGTCAGGATCATAGACTTGAGGAGATCCTGAGACTATTGAGAGCACCCCTTACAGCGACACCATCTACGCCGACTACTTCCCAATTACCTGTTGCACAAGAGACTGGTACACCACCTACAGTGGCGACGTCGACAGCTCCTACTCCAATTTCAGCGATGCTAGAGACCGTAGTAGCTCCGATAGCACAGATAGGGGTTGTACTGCCTACTCAAACGGAGGTGATACCATCGACACCGAGTACACCAGTTACTGAGACACCTAGTACACCGACTATTTCGAGTACTAAGGCTACGCCAGAGGCGAGGCAGGCCAAGAAGTTTCAGAGGCATCAACCTGAGAAGTTCTACGGGAATCTTGAGGCAGCAAAGATCTTCTTGAGGAGTCACGAGAAGATTCACAACATTCTGGCTACACCGGCCCACATGCAGCCTAGTATATCTTCCACCTCACTGTTTGGCAAGGCCGACGTCTTGTGGCGTACTACGGTGCCCACGAAGGGGAAGCCCTGAGATTGGGCTGAGTTCAAGAGGAGATCGAGCAGAAGTACATTCTTCCTACGGTCCGTAATTTGAAGAGGACCGAGTTTCAGAATATCCGGTAGAGAGCTGATGAGTTCGTGATGCAGTACATGGACCGATATCTACGACTGATGGAGTATACCGGAGAAGCAACAGGTACTGACGCTGATCAGGCGTATTACTTTGTACACAGGCTACTCGATTCGATAGGTTTGATGGTGGTGACGACGCTCCGAGCACACAACAGGCGACGTATGAGAGAGCCATGACCAGTGAGGGATTTGGCGGTACACGCACCGGGGCACAGGCTACTTCATCGGCACCTTCTCAGTCGGGGAGGCCTTCGGGGGATGGTAGGAGGAGGAAAAGATTCAGGCAGTGGTCGCAGAGAGGTCGTGTAACAACCCTCAATTTTAAACCTACCAGTGTCACACTGGTTAGGACCGTGACCCGACTACGTGATATTAGACAGTATTTTGAACTTCGGAAGTCAACATCAAAGTAATGCTATGTTTATGTGATGTGTGTATTAATATTGTAGTTCGTTATGAGCCTCGCGCCGTTCGGGAAATTTTTGAACTGAGTGAGTCTTCGCCTGGATAAACGGGGGAGTAAAACACTGTGAAAATACAAATAAATGAATTTCTTTTATCATTTAAATAATTATTTAAGAGAACAATGCGAGACTACGCGTGCGGTGAGTTGAACCGAACCGAAAAACGTTGTTTGAATGTGGGGAGTTGGATAGCTACGCAACATACAGGCTATGGTATAGAGGTTGTTAAACTGACACAACTCTAAGTTGAGGAGCCATGAGATTTACCTCAAGATGCGTATGTGTGTTGAGATGAAGGGTCATTAATGTAACAACACACACCTACTTTACTATTCACACATTATTCATGACGTCATTTATATATATATATACATATATATATATATATATATATATATATATTTATATATATATATATATATATATATTTAACACTCACACATTCATCTCTCTCATTCTCACCTTTATTACCGTCTCCACACTCTCTCACCACCGTCTCCCTCCTCCCTGGTTCGCCGACCACCGGCATTGGACGACCGGATCTCTCACCGGAGGTGTCTTCCCTCTCTCCCTCTCTCTCGATTACTCTCTCTCCCTCCCTCCCGTTGCTCACTGTTCTCTCTCCTCTCGACTGCCCTCCCCTCCTCTCTTGGCTGTCATCACCACCCCTCGACAGCACTGGACGGCGGACCCTCGTCGAAATCTCGGACGGTCACCGGAGCAGGTATAGCACTCCCATCCATCACCTATGCCTCTCTCTTTCTCGACCTTTTTAGCTCCCCCTGACTGTCTCTCTCTTTCATTCTTGTTTCACTCTGATGCACACACTCACTATTTTCGACCATCGTGGGCACCTCCGACGGGAGACTTAGGCGTAGACCACCCACGTGGGTTTCGACGTTCCTGGAGGGCCTCACGTCCAGCGAATGGTTCGTTTTTCCCGACGAGTATGAGTGTGTTTTCAAGCCGTTTTGAGTTGTTTTCATAGCAGTTTTGGGACTGTCTTTGGGCTCGTCGTGGCTGGCTCACCGACTCCGATCACGGTTGATCGGAGGCAACCCTCCGACAGTCCCACTGGCCAAGGATGCCCCCCCGTGTGTAACAGTGGGGTGCACAAATGTGGACAGTGAGGGTGTGTGTGCATTGTTTGAATCAACCATGTGTGTGTGTGTAGGTGTGTAGGGTTGTGGGGTGTACACAACAGTGGGGTGTGTGCACACAATAGTGGGGTGTGGGGTGCATGTAATATGTGTGGGTACACAACAGTTGGGGTGTATTTGGGTATGGGGTGTACTGTGTGTTAAGTGTGGTGTAATATTTTATGTGAATTGGAATTACAATAAGAAAGTGTATGGACATTTTAAATATTGATTGTGGGCTTGTATTAAGGCCCAATAAGGGCCCAACATACACATTACCTAATAAGGGCCCATAACACATATGAGTGATATGTAAATGGGTGGTGTTAAGGCTCAAAAAAGGCCCAACAAAAAGATTACTTGAGGGAGTATGTACTTGGTGATTGGGCCCAATAAGAGCCCAAAGAGGGACAAGTTTTGGTATTAAGGCCATTAACTACGTAGGTGTGTATATAGTTACTGTATCGGTGGACTCTTTCACAGTAGTTTGAGTCACCTTAACTAATATTTTTTTTTAAAATCAAACTTATGAGAATCACCCTAAGACTAAATACTAACCTTAAACCAATATTCGTGGTTCAAACCTTTATCAGGTAGTCGGGAAACTGCGGGGAACATGTTAGAGTCTCGGTGTGGTACCGAGTTGCGATAGTTTAGGTAAGTGCACTTGCCCTAAAGCTTGTGTAAGTTAGTAAGCCAGTAAGAACATTGCATGTAATTCATTTTCGATCATTGTTACTTGTCAATTGTCATTGTTGACGTTCTTATCTTGTTGTTTCCTTGGTATGTGTGTTCTTGGGGTGAGCGTGTCGACGCGATCCTTGAGGCCTGTGTCCCTCTTGTATCAAGCTGTAATAGTGTCGTAACATTGCCCAGGAAGAGCCAGCGTCCTCTTTTCGTACGCCTAGAGGCCCGTATCCCTCTGATGTTGTGCGAGTGTTGCAACATTGCCCGGGAAGAGCCAACGTCCTCTTTCCGTACGCTGTGTTTTTTATCGCTTACTGTCTCGTTTGTTTTCTTATAACACGCATGCTTTTCGATTGATATCTGATAATCTATTTATCATGCATCTTTATCTTGTTATATTGCCTGTCTTTCAATTTCCGCATGATACTTAGACTGTTTCATTTGATGTTCATGAATTATTGTTATTTTCTTCTAGCATTACTTTCAATTTTCTCTCAGTTGCTCACCGTCTTTGTGATGGTGGGTGCAGATTTATCAGAGCATTCAAAGGGTAAAGAACTCTGCTTATGAGACTTTTGCGAGGATTTGCGGTTGGATTCGAACACCTTAGCTTAGGTTATATTGGATTTCTGCTTGTACGTTGTTTTCTATTTGTTTGCAACAGGTTGGTTTGATTTTGTGATCATAGGTATTTAATATCATGTACACTTTATTTGGTTTCCGTTTGAGGTACATGATTATTTGTGGTTTCCACATACATAGATTTCCTGACTTTCCTTTGATTGAGTTATTTCCCAATACTTGTTTAATTTCTTCTGCTGCGTATAAATGCAATAACTCTCTCATAAATTGTTAAATTGATTAATTAGAGGCTGACTAGGCTCATCAGGCTTGTTGAGTACCGACTCGGGACTTGCACGGGTTTAGGCCGGGCGTACCCAAATGCACTGGGAATTTGGGGCCGTCACAGACCGAGCTCATAATGTAGCATCAGTAGCATCTCCACCCACCGCAGCATTTGTATCATCCGCTCCGGCACATAGTTATGCTAGTGTTTAGCCACCACAGTCTCAGTCGGGCCAGCATAGACAACAACATCAAAGGAATGATGGCAGAGGCGGCGGTCAGGAGCAGAGATACCGATAGGGATAACGACGCGATCAGGGTCAGGGACAGAGTTTTGGTCACCGAGACAGGGACAGCGTGGTCTGTCTAGTTCAGGGTCTCAGAAGGGAGCATGCTTCGAGTGTGAACAGTTGGGTCACTTCGTCAGCTCTTGTCCACGACTGGGTCGAGGGTAACCACAGGGCCGAGAGCAAGTACATGCCATTGCCGCACCGAACACGACTACCTCACGGAACCTAATTGTGGGTATGGTTTACATTTGCAGTCGATTTATGCATACCATGTTTGATTCTGGTTCCATAGTTTCTTTCGTTTCGGGTCGTATGGTTGACGAGTTAGGGTTGAGACCTATTCGATTAGAGAGACCCTTTATCCTTAGCACGACTGCTGGGGACAAGATTTACCCGAATTTAGTATGTGTAGACTGTTCGGTAGAGATAGAGGGACACACCTTACCTGCAGACCTAAGAGTGTTGGAGTTCCTAGAGTTCGATGCACTACTGGGCATGGATTGGTTGGGTGTTTATCATGCACAGATTCACTATTACGGTAAGAGGATCACGTTTCAGATTCTTGGGCATTCGGAGTTTAGCTTCCAGGGGACTTCGACCAATTTACCGATCACTAGGGGTAGAGTTGCCACTAGCGTAGATGTAGAGACATTCGTTGGCATGTTGTGTACGACGGGCAGAGTATAGACTAGGTTGGAGGATGTGCCAGTAGTACGTGAGTCCCCTGATGTCTTTCTAGCGGAGTTACCAGGCTTACCACCACCTAGGGAGATCTATTTCATCGTTGACTTGGTCCCAGGGACCAAACCCATTTCTATTCCTCCGTATCGCATGGCTCTGAGAGAGCTAAATGAGCTGAGAGGACAACTCGACGAGTTGTTGGAATTAGGCTTTATTCGGCCGAGTATGTCACCTTGAGGAGCGCCGGTATTGTTTGTGAAGAAGAAAGACGACAGCTTGAGATTATGCATCGACTACAGACAGTTGAACAAGGCGACGATGTAGAACAAGTATCCACTTCCTCGTATCGACGATTTGTTTGACCAGTTGACAGGTTCACAGTGTTTCTCGAATATTGATTTGAGATTCGGGTACCATCAATTGAGGATTAGAGCAGAGGACATGGAGAAGACTGCATTTCGCACTCGATATGGGCACTACCAGTTTACAGTCATGCCGTTTGGGCTGACTAACGCCCCAGCGATGTTCATGGATTTGATGCATTGAGTGTTGAGACAGTACTTGGACAGATTCATCATTGTGTTCATCGACGACATCTTGATATATTCCAGGACTCGCGAGGAGCACGAAGAGCACCTTAGTTTGGTTTTACGGACACTGAGAGAGCATCGATTATTCGCTAAGTTCAGTAAGTGTGAGTTTTGGTTGACAGAGGTAGGATTCCTAGGTCACATTGTTGGGATCGACGGAGTGTCAGTGGACCCCGCTAAGGTCAGGGCAGTTAGCGATTGGCCTACACCGAGATTAGCGTCAGATATCTGCAGTTTTTTGGGCTTGGCAGGTTATTATCAGCATTTTGTACAGGACTTCTAGAGGATCGCGACACCGATGATGCAGTTGACGAAGAAGGATGTTAGGTTTCAGTGGAACGACGATTGTGAGCAGGCGTTCAGGACATTAAAGGAACGACTGACTATCACACCAGTTTTGTTTTGCCCAAGTCAGGGAAAGGTTTCGAAGTGAACACCGATGCTTCTAAAATCGGTTTGGGCTGTGTTCTGATGCAGGAGGGTAGAGTGATTGCCTACACGTCCCGACAGCTGAAGATTCATGAGAATAATTACCCTACTCACGACTTGGAGTTGGCGGCAGTGGTTTTTACACTGAAGATTTGGTGCCACTATCTCTACGGGGAGAGATTCGTCCTATTTACTGACCACAAGAGTTTGAAGTACCTCTTCAAGCAAAAAGAATTGAATATGTGATAGAAGCGATGGCTTGAGTTCCTTAAAGACTATGATTTCTCATTGGAGTACCACCCAGGGAAGGCTAATGTGGTTGCAGACGCATTGAGCCACAGAGGGTTAAACTCAGAGGTTGTCACCTGCCACATGACGCATGATTACAGTGTACTCGAGTCGGTTGAGAGGATTTGTACCGATGACGTTCCGAACGATACTAGAGTAATGATTTGTGGGCAGATGAGGACTCAGACAGTGTCGATATAGAGTGTACTCGAGGGTCGCAAACAGACGAGCAGTATCAAAAGTTCTTAGAGCTGGCGCAGAGTTCAAATCATCCAGATTGGAGTTAGTCGAAAGACTCGTGCCTAAGATTTAGAGGACAACTGTGAATTCTATCAGAGGCTGAGCTACGCGATGAGATACTTCATAAGGTACACCGATCACTATTTACGATTCATCCGGGTAGGACCAAGATGTACGCAGAGGTGCGTCGTCTCTTTTGGTGGCCGGGGATGAAAACCGAAATTGTTAATTTTATTCGAGGGTATGATATTTGTCAGCGTGTTAAGGCTGAGCATCGCAGACCCGGGGGTTATTACACTCATTTCCCATTCCTCAGTGGAAATGGGAGCACATTGCCATGGACTTCGTCAGTGGACTACTTCGATCTCAACAACAACATGATAGTGTCTGGGTGATTGTAGACAGATTAACTAAGTCTACGCACTTCATACCGATCTCGACCACACATTGGGTAGACAGACTGGCAAAGCTTTATGAGAGAGATATTGTTAGATTGCATGGGGTACCGTTGTCGATTATGTCTAACAAAGGGTCGCAGTTTTCATCGCAGATCTAGCAGTGTACGGGAAGCCGTGTAGATCTCCATCTTGTTGGGCGGAGCCTGAGGATGTGACAGTGATTGGGCCGGAGATTGTGGTAGATCACACAAAGAAGATACGCCAGATCCGTTTGATACTGAAGGGTGTGCAGGAAAGGCAGAAGAAATATTATGACTTGTATCACGGGGAGTTAGAATACCAGGTCGGGGACTTTGTATATCTGAAAGTATCTCCATTGAAGGGGCACGAGAGGTTTGGGATCAAGGGGAAACTTGCACTGAGGCTCATTGGTCCGTTCAGAGTGGTGAAGCGGGTAGGCAAGGTCGCGTATGAGCTAGAGTTACCACCTCCGATGTCAAAGATTCATCCTGTCTTTCACATATCGATGTTGCGACTGGATAGATCTAGGGATGGCAGACGACTGACTGTAGATTTGAGCCAGATAGACCTGAGAGAGGATGTCACATACGACTAGCAGCCTATCCAAATCTTAGACCGCAAGGTCAAGACCCCTGAGGAACAAGGAGATCCCATCAGTCCTCGTTAAGTGGCAGCACCACGGGGACGAGGAACTGACGTAGGAGCTGGAGTCATATATGCGCAAGTGTTTCCCCTACCTCTTCGAGTTCGGTAAGTCTTTCCTTTAATTTCGTTTAAATTTCGAGGACGAAATTTCAATTAATTTGGAAGATTGTAACGACCCTAAAAATTTAACCCGCGCCACGTGTCAATACAGGTGATACGTGGGCCCACACCGTGGTACAATCATCAATTCTCGAACGTCGACGTCGAGGTATGTTAGTTTTGTATGGTGTTGGTATTATATTGTATTTCATTTGTACAATTTCAAAGTTTGTAGCATGTAAAGATGTGTACGAGCGTTGGTAGTCCGGGAACAAATTTAATTAAAAACACTGACAAAAATATAAAATAAATAATAATTAAAACATTGTAAAGTCTATTTGTTACGTCGGTACGTCTGTGGTGACGCGACGAACAAAGTTAGTGTTATGAGTCGGGTGCGAGAATACCCGAGGGAAGCTTTGAGTGTTGTTTGAAATGGATGAGATCAAAAGATTAAAAGTCAACAAAGAGTCACATATTGGAGTCATTAAAGTTGGTGGAGGTGATTGCAAAATGACCAAAAGGGCAATAAATTTGTAAATGGTATGGATAATGACCAAAATACCTAAATATCAACACACCACCGTCACCATATTCTCCATTTCGATCTTAGAAAAAATTTAGAGAAAGAGAGAAATCGAAAGATTGAACGAGGAAGGAGCCGAGAGATTGAGGAGATGCGACAAATTGAAGGTGAGTTATTTTGTTATTTATATCGTTGGTTGCATTGATGGGGATTGTAGACGTTGCGTGGGTGTTGTTGTTGTGATGTTGTTGGTGATGGTTGATAGGAAAGAAGAGGTTTGATGGTGGTAGGATTATTGAGTTGTTGTTGTGGAAGAAGGAAAAGAAAGAAAAAAAAAATTGTTGTTGTTGTTTGCTGGAATTCCAACAAACAAATGAAGAAGAAGAGAGAACCGGGCTGGGTCAAGGTGACACGACCCGGTTGGGTTAGACCGGATTTGACCCGGTTTGGGTCAAACCGGGTTTGACACAGTTGCACCGGGTCTGACTCAGTCCAACTCGGTCAGGCCGGTCCTAACCCGACCTGCGACTCACCCACCTATTATTATGTTAATAAATAATTATTTATTTCAATTAAATATATTAAAAAGAATTTTAATTGAAATAAATTCCAGAAAAATAGGGAAAATTCAGGAAAAATTCTAGAAAATTATATTTTCATCAAATAAAGAGAAATTTGGGAATTTCGATGAAAAGTGAAATATTCGAGATTTTTGCGAGACGTTATGTCGGGGTTTTTGCCTTGAAAAACGTGAAATTGACAAAAATAGTTAAAAATTTGGAAAAATCATAGAAAATTAAGGAAAATGATAAAAATTGCATTATCAGGATTACTGTACACACGGGGACCGTAAGGGGCGTGTCGGAGTCCATGTCAGCGCAAATTAGCTTGGATCGAGGTAAGTAAACCAGTGGGGAACACTACAGTTATTTCTTAAGCTTTGAATTATTTATTGATATTGTTTCGATGCTATCTTGTTATTCCATTCTTTTTGAGTTGTCCTAAGGCAAGTGTGTCAAGCGTGATCCTTGCAGAATTTCGAACTCGCGGTGTAGTATACCGGAGTTTACGACTGGGATACGTGATTGGTTCTAATGACATGTACGGGGTGAGAGTTCTCCACCAGATCGTTGGGGACTCTACACTTGCGTAGGGGTCTTAAAGGAGATTTTGTCCTCGACTCCTAGCCTTTGAGGAGATTTTGTCCTCGACATAACGACTTTGATTGGTCGGGACCATTTGTGTTTTTCCTTTGTATTTCGGGATACTCAATTTCGATTGCTTGTTTATTTATTCACATTCTTTATATATTCATGCGCTCCTTGTCCTTTTCTTTCTATCTACATGAATTGACTGTTCATTTATTTAATTCGAAATGTTGTATTTATTGTTGTTCCTGCTTAGCGTTACTTATCTGGGCTCGTTATTCTTGTGTTTGACCGAGTGCAGATCTACAGTCCAGTAAAGGAAAGGCCGTGCAGTTAGGCGATATACTTTGAGCGACCCTCTTCTGTTGACATTGGTAACTTTTTGGTTATATTAGCTACTTATATTGTTTTTGTACATGGGGTTATGGGTTGAGAGATTTTTTTTGGATATTATGACTTAGATGATACTCTCCTTGCTTTACATGGTATATATGATATACGGGGTTCCCACACCCTAGGTTTTTGACTTAACTTGGAGCTTTCGAGGTTAATTGATTAGTTGAGATTTATTGCTTCCGCTTTATACTTTGATAACTCGCTAATTAATTGACTTCACTTTTAAATGAATAATAAATGATTGAATGGTAAGGATAGGCTCACTGGCCCCGCGCGACTCGGTAGGATTGGCTCAGGGCTTCGCGCCAGTTCAGGTCGGGTGGCGCCCGATTATAAGGTTGTGGAATTTGGGGCCGTCACAAGTTATTTACATTATGAATTTTTTTTAAAGTTATAATGTTCATTGTTGAATGCTTAAATGTTTTTTTTTATTCTTTTTAGTTAAATTGTTCTTCATTGTTGAATGCTCATATGTTATTTTTTGTTTGTAGGTAATGATGAGCAATGAAACGCCTTTACTACCAATCGTGCCACAATGGTATCCACATGCGACGCTTGAAAACGGAGATTGGGAGGTCGGAGTTAATGTTTTTGCACAAAATCGCCAAGTCGGTCCCTTGGCAATGGTGGCACTTGATGAAGATTAGCATCCAACATGCAACTCATTTTGAAAGTATATATGCCTTGTTGTTGATACACATTGGTGTACATTGTTGTTTTTTGGTTATAGAGAACACACGAACATGCACATATCTTTGTTCATATCATGGACTTACATGTATGTTATTATCACTTTTATTAGAAAAGTAAAGTGGCACACAATACGTTCTACTTCATTTGTACTAATTTGCATTGGAACCTAAATGTTCAATTACATCTCAGACGACCAGCAGCCAAGCAGTACCGACTTCAAAGAATGGATAAAAGTTAAGCAGAACCGTTATCCTAAATAATATAACGGTTTCGTTCAACCGATATACTACGATTACCCCATACTTTTACTACATGTACCCCACTATATATATACATTGCATCATTTAAAAATTCGGCCATGAATAACTTTCGTTGGTCCACGCATATCGGTAATAATTTACTGTCTTTTTAAGCTAATTTCGGTTCAATATTTCTGATATGCTACGAATACCCCAAAAGTTTTATATTTGTACCCCCATTATTATATGTACATTTCATTATAGAAAATTCAACCACGAATAACCGTCGTTGGTTGACACATATCGGTAATAATTTACCATCTTTTTAAGCTAATTTCGGTTTAAAATTTTCGATATACTACGAATACCCCAAAGGTTTTCTCTTTGTAACCCATTATATTATGTACATTACATTATAGAAATTCGGCCACGAATAACCGTTGTTGGTTTACGCATATCGGTAATGATTTACCATTTTTTTCAACTAATTCTGGTTTAACATTTTCGATATACTACGAATACCCCAAAAGTTCTCTTTTTACCCCATTATATTATGTACATTTCATTATAGAAAAATTTTGGCCCAATATATCCGATGTTGGTTCATGCATATCAGTTCTAACTTGTCACTTCTTAAAGTTATTTACGGTTCTTTCTTTCCGGCATACTTTGATTACCCCAAAATCTTACTACATACACCCCACGACTAATTTATGAGCAATAAAAATTAGTGGGGTAAAAATAGTAAATTTGTTGGGTATACCAAGCCTATCGGTAGTAAGTTTCTGTTATATCGAATAAGTGACAATAGTTTATAGCCGATGTGTGTATGTATATGGGTGCTTTAATAGGTTGCTTTTTAACAGAAATGACGAATATTACAATTAGATATAAGAAGATTAATTCACAACAAAAATAAAATACCGATCAAAACAAAAATACATTAAATCCAACAATAGGACATATCTATAAAACTCTAAGCATCCATTAGAAACAAACATTTGTACCTTTAACAAATCATTCATAACGCACAACATAAGACATAATATAAAGCAAACATAAACTGACAAGTTTGTGTGTACATTACACCCGTGTATAACTGTACCGAAAACAAATCCACTAGCATTTCATTCGGGTGCATGTTGCATACTAATCATCATCAACTTCCACTATTTCCGCAGGTCTAGACTTTTGATTCCATGACAAAATGTTAAAACCGACCTCCCATAACTTACTTTCATCCTCCGCGTATGGTTCCCATTGTGGCGCAGTTGGTGGCAAAGGTGCTTCACATCTCATAATTAGCTGCAAACGAGATATTTATCGTAAGAGCATTTAACAATGAAGATTGATACTTACAAATAACACACATAACGAGTAATGTAAAGAACTTAACCTTACAAAATGTTTTCTTCCAACAAGGCATAGCCAGATAAAGCGTCTATCGGGTAAGGAAGGTGTCGCACCTCTCATGGGGAACCACACATTGGACTCAGTCATACTCAAGACAACAATACCCATTCCATAACGATTTTCCACAATGAGGTCCATATCCCGAAAGGTCAACCAACAATCTGAGTCACCGGGGAACTCAAAGTAGTTAAGTGCATTTCGAACGCGGGTATAATCGTCTTTAATCTGAAAGTAAGCTTCGTATAAGACACTATGCTGGTCCATCTCTTCTACCAATTCCCTCCTCGCCCTGATCCAACCATCATTCAAATCATAGCCAAGTGTATGTGTTATGACCCGATAACCGCAATGACCATTCGGGTTAACATCAATTGTCATACGGCGGAATAGCGGCCAAAAAGCTCGTAATTCACTTACATACCCATTTTGCACTACACCCCGAGTAATCATGCGTCTATTTGCGTCAATAAGGATTGCATATTTTTCCTTCTTATTGGTTGGTCGCGCCTTTCCCTCACTTTAACTTTTGGACTCACAATCTCCTTAGATTTGACCTTCTTATTGGTTGTCTGAGCAATTTCCTTCACATTAACTTTTGAACTCACGATCTCCTCTGGAATGTCATGAATTATGTTCCTCAACTTTTGCAAAATGTTTGCCTTCAAGTCCATCCCACCTTTTTTGAACTTCTTCTCAACAGTCTGTAATTCCGTAGTGAGCTCTACATTGTCTTCATTCGGTGAAGCGAGCTCCGGTGTAGTTACCCTTTCAGGCGACGCATGGCCTTCCAAACAGTTAAACACCTTATGGTTGTGCAACCCACACACAAATTTAACGTACCAAAAGCCATCAACCTCATGCTTCATAAGAAGCTTAAACTAACAACCGCATTTCTTAGTGGTGGCACTGGTCTTTTGCCTGCAAGTATAGTGCTTACTTTGATCATAACCTAGCGTCATCCTAACTCGCCAACTAACGGGAGCATCATATTTCAGAATGATCAAATCAAATCCACAATTTCCAGCTATAAGCAGTGCCCAAGCGAGGGCCTGACTTTTAGATTTCAGTGGCACAGTTGGTTGAAATGAAGGACTAAAGTCGGCGAATGCCTCCTCTTCCCCATATTAACTAGCTTCACCACCCATATGAACCTATGGAAGGAAGAGAAGAACATATAAATCAGGATCAAATTCAAAAGTCTAGAATTCAATTCAAAGTAATATGTAACGTCTGAAACAGACCGTTATGTACAACTATATGTCGGTCAAAGAAAATTGAAATGTTTCACTGTGTATCAGTCACATTCGAGCGTCAACTTTTTAACCATATCGGTCATGTGTGTCCGCATACCATGAGGTTCATAACCGCGAATACAGAATAAGCAAAAATGTTGACTCATGCACAAAACAACACGACATTTACCTCTTTTATATGAATTTCAGTTCCTTGTACAAAATCTACAAACCCTCGAGAAAAATGCAAAGATGAAACCCTTAAGAACTATAAACTAAAACTCAAATAACAAGCAAAGAAAGTAGAAAGCTCAGTATAATATAGATAAAACAAGTTGAAATTGAGCTTACCAATTCGGTTTTGAGTAGTTTCGAAATGGTAAACTCAAACAACGTGCCCAGCCGATTTGGAATGTGGGTTGCGGTCGAAATGTGTCAGACATCGTGGATGTCGTGGAGGTAGTTGAAGTCGTGGGAGTCGTGGTTGTGTAGCAATGTACTTTCTTTTAAATAGTTAGGGCATATACGAGAGAGTAGTGGGGTATGGGAAAGTAAAGTCGCCCTGTGCCCTATATATATAAGGGGGTAAAAGATAGGGTATAAGTAGTAAATATATGGGGTATAAATAATAAACATAAAAAAGTAGGTTGCCCTATTTGGGGTCCACTACGTAAATTGTTGGGTAACAGTAGTATATCGGACATATAAAACCGATAAAATAAACTTTTCACGATAGTTTAAGTCCGATAAGAGTGAACTAATATCGGTCATTCATGTCCGGATTATATATGTAATGTATATTACATATACCAGTGGGGTACAACTACTAAATTTGTGGGGTATTTGTAGTATATCAGACAAAAATCCAAAACTAACAATAATAGTCGGTAAATTCCAACCGATAAGCATAAACCAACGTTGGTTATTTGTGGCTGGTATAACTATGTAATGTAATGTACATATAATAATGGGGTACATTCAGTAAAATTTTGGGTATTTGTAGTATATCGGAAATAAAAACCGTTACTGACTTCATGAAGCGGTACCTTATGATCGACAGGCATGAATAGACATCGGTTATTTGATACCAAAATATCTATATAACGTAAGGTGCATATTAGTGGGGTACATGTAGTACATATTTGGGGTATGTGTAGCTTGTCGGAAATAAAATACCGACTAAAACAATAATTGACGGTAGATAAGAACCGATATGCATGAACCAACATCAGATATTTTAGGTCGGAATTTTACTGTAATGTAATGTACATTCAATAATGGGACCTTTAGTAAAATTTTGGTGTATGCGTAGTATATCAGAAATGTTGAACCGAAATTAACTTCAAACGACGGTACATTGTTACCGATATTTGTAAACCAACGGCAGTTATTTGTGACCGCATTGTTCAATGATGTAATGTATATATAGTGGGGTACAGGTAGTAAATAAGTGAGGTAATCGTAGTATATCGGCTGAAAGGAACCGTTATGTTGTTTAGGATAACGGTTCTGCTTAACCGTTATCTAATTACTGAAGTCGGTGTTGCTTGGTCGTCTAAGATCTAATTAGGTTCCACAAATGAAATAGAACGTAGGTGTGCCACTTTGTTTTTCCAATAAAAGTGATTATAACTCATGTAAGCCATTATATCAACAAAAACGTGTGCAGATGAACACCATATCGGTTATGTATTGTTGTCATTGGGATAAATTGGCACTTACTTGCCGTTAATCAGTGACAAGTCGCGACACTGCTCGACCACCATGTGTCAAAACACAACAAATTATCAACTTTAAACTACTAAGCAAATAATAACAAGCCCCGACAACATAGTACACATCACATTAACAACCAATAAGTTATAGAGTAAAAAAACCAATTGTTTCAAATTTGTAAAGGAAACGATTAAAGTACACATTCTTCATGAAGAAAAAAAACCCATAACTGATCCTTCACTTTGCTCTCCGCCCATAAGTGAAAGCAGCTTCAATAGAAGCAATACCTCCCTCGCTTTAAGTTGCAGTGGCGGAGCTTTGGCTACTATCCCAAGTTTCGGAAAGGTAAGCTATTACTTGATCCACCATTATGAATGCATTATCTGACGTAACACTCGACTTTGGCATGCTTCGATACAGCAAAGCAATATCCAACGCACGACGATTACGCTGTTGCAAAGATAAACAAAGGTCAACAACAAAACATAGAACATCACACGAGAGTTATAATTAGAAACAAAAGACAATAATGCTAAATATCTTACCAAACTAGGCTCGTCCTCATGGACAACGGTGCCAGCAAATTCAGGATTACACGCGAAGGGATGACTGACAGATTGAAACCAATCAACATAATCATCAGTAGCTTAGGATGGATATGTTGCCTTCTTACCGCGACGCTCAACACTGATGACATTGTCTTCCCAATCCTCTTAAAATTGGGCATCAAATGTGTACTTCACGAAGTATGATGTCGCTAAGCTACTCCTATCTGCGCCAATGGTCGGAAAGGATCTTTCGATTTACCTTGGACGTAACCCATTTGCCTTAAAGCCCGATCTGGATTGTGTGGTTCAACAATATCTAAATACTTCAAAGACTTGTTGTAGAAGGCAATTTCACTGACAGGTGGTGAACCCCTCGAAGTATTATCCCAATAAACCTATGAAAAACAAAGAAAAGTCAAGTTGGTTACTTTTTCATAACAATGTAACATAAATAAAACCAACAAAGTTGAGTGCCTCACCTCATGGGCTCTAAGCAAGTCCAAACGACCACTAAAATGAGGGAGAAGGTCATTAGATTGCCTCAGCTCCTTTTTATGGTGCCACTTCAACACCCGGGGCATACCAAGCTTATAATCGCTACGTGGAACGGGCTCAATAAATGGAATGTGGTCGTACATTCAACCTTAATTGAAACAACTTTGTTAAGATTTAACAAATGAAAATAAACACAAGAATATTGGTGTAGAATAAATACCTCCAACAATGTCATGTAACCTGCAATTTGGGTGGCCCCTACGCGACTAGCAATGCCGAGTTGGTGGTACAGATAAGCTAGTGTTGTAGCCCCCAACCATATGAACCAATGTCCTCCACGTTGTCTAAGAGTTGAAGGAGATGAGGGGAGACTCTTGTAGCAAACTTGTCCGTAAAAATGGTGGTTCCAAGAAGGAACGAAATATAAGCTTGAACAAGGCAATCGGGCGAAAAGAATATGTCATCTCCTCTCCCCCCGTCTTCCTGTCTCAATCCTCTAAACGGGGCAGAGAATTGATCCTTCAACCATGCCAAACTTAATTTTTGGCTAGGATTCCTCTTCATCTCATCCTCTACAGACTGTCCTGACACCCCTAACAACTGATTAGTCAACGCTATCATCTCAGTGCGATCCTTAGTTTTAGTAACCACAGTCTTTCCAGTAAATGGGATCCCGAGTAGTACCTGCACGTCGTCAAGAGTGATAGTCATCTTGCCGAATGGTAAGTGGAATGTGTTAGTCTCCGGCTGCCACCCCTCTACAATGGCAGTCACAAGTAGCCAATTACATCGGTCGTATGAAATGTACCCCAATGGTCGTAAACTAGAGTCGTCAATGAGCTTGTCGACTCTTTCCTTCTCAGGGTGTCGCGTGAGAGTCTCCTAAGGAGTGATCTGAATACCATGGTTGATGCACTTTAAATATCCTCGACCCAACAAATATAAAAGAGTGGATTTGGCTAAACATATTGACATTTTCTAACAAATAACATTAACAAATGAATGAAGATATCAAAGTGCACCTGGTTATTCCAAATATCCACTAAGACGTGGTTCCCAAATGACGACAAAAGTGATAAATTTGATGGCCCCCTAGGAAATGAAGTAGGCACTTCGTCTGCATCGCTAGTCGATCTAACAGTTGTAGATGGACAAGCATCCGAGTTTTCTACAACGTTTGAGTTGCGTGCAAAATCTATTGAAGGGGTACGACTCCCTTTAGTATGCACTGGGCCCTCTACATTAACATCCTTATCTTTGACTCGTCGCCTTTTTGAGGTGGGTTTTCATTAATTTTCTTCATGTTCGATGCAGTCATGAGTTTCCTTGAGGGTTGCACCGAAGCCGGAGCCTCTAGTTGGGTCCCTTCGGCAGCGGTGGTACTCACAGAGGCAGAGGCACCATCCTTGGCACCCTTTTTTTTTCTGTGACGAAGGATGGTTTCGCACACATATCTTTTGTTTGGCCATACCTAAATACATAATAAATGGTAGAGTATAATTAGTCCCAAATCGACAAAATCAGAGAAAAAACATCAATAAACGTGACAAACAATTCGATTTCCTAATTGTGGTTTAAACAGATCCGAGACAAATAACTATGATATCGACCAACAATAACCGATAAGGATCAAGACATAACGATTATTTATTGCCGCCAATGTAATTTTATTACGGAAGTAAATGTCCGAGATCCTTAGAGTATATCGGTCATGTGTGACCGACACCATTTAAACAGTCACTTTCAACAAACCCTAAAACTAATTCGTCAACACAACAACCAATTGACATATAAACACTGATGAAACAATCGAGAACT
Organism: Stephania japonica; assembly: GCA_039657345.1. Lineage (NCBI taxonomy): Eukaryota > Viridiplantae > Streptophyta > Magnoliopsida > Ranunculales > Menispermaceae > Stephania > Stephania japonica. Next base: position 13,346,951 of record CM077563.1, on the reverse strand, counting down.
CAAGGGGAACAAAACCCATCAAAATTTAGGGTACCTAACTTACTGAATACACTAGTGGCAAACGAAGGGATGGGCGGTGCTCCTTGACTTTGCCAACCACCGTCACCTACAGATCTAGCGAGATCTCACTCACAAAAAATACACCAAATGCACTGGAGAGTTCGATTGATGGTTCAATAATGTAGAAAAATTGAAGAATGGATGGTGGTGAAGACCGTTTGTTAATGGGGTATACGGGGTGAGAACGTAGGGAGGAGGCAGTTCGAATCGCTGCGGGCTGGAGGTAATTTCGGAATTATTTGAAAATATGTGGGGTATAACCAGTAACAAAATTTTAAAAATGGGGTCAAATGAAGTAACGGGGTAAAGGAAGTAAAAAGTGAGGTACGAATAGCCGCACCCTAATTAAAATACACTTCCGAATCTCTAACATAAATGTGAATTTTAAAAACAAAAGCCAACTCAACTACAAATTTTTAAGATTCAAGGCTTATAGGTGCAAATTAAAAGGAAACCCTCTAGAACACTAGCCATGTAACACAGATTACAAGTAACACAGATAGATTATAGGACCAAATTTCATAAACGAAGCAACGCTTCCTTGTCACTGCAAAAACTCATCGAAGTCAAGTGTTTGCTCAAAATAATAAAACTTTGTTGCCAGAGGTAAGCATTTGTCAGTCTGCAGCAATGAACTTCCTAAGACAGCAAAAAGAAAATAGTTTGTTTTGTCATCCTTACTAATACAAACAACTTCTTTTTCATCTATTTCTATTTCATATATAAAAGAGAAGCCTGTCAACTGTCAACTGCCTATAACTGAACCTATAATTACATTCAAGCTCTCCCTCCTCTTAGGCAGACAATTGAGTAGCACAAAAATATCAGTTACATATACGAAAAACAAAGAAAGATCCACATTCCACAGGCCCCATCTTGTCCCTTGTTTCCATGAGGGGCCTTAAGTCGTTCATTCCATTCAATTTGATACTAGTTCCACGAGCGACCACCGCCATAACCCCTTCCACGATCACGAAATCCACCAGGACCTGATTCAACGTTGGAGCAAAATACGAGTTCTATGAGAGTGGAAAATTGAGATTCAGAGCAATGTGTGTTCTAGTACTACAACCTAACACATCAATTAACACTGATACGAACTTTTGAAGCTAGTCCTAACAGAAGCCTAGAAGGTTTTTTTGAAGCCAATGAGTTAGATATTTAGCTCTGAGTGATTGACTAACATTGTATTAGGGCATAAAAGATTTCATATGAACTAACCTGGAGGTGGAGGTGCACCGCGTCCCATTGCTGCAAGTTCAGGACTAACCTTCTGTCCAGCTTCCTCAAGAATGACTATAAGATCTTTAGCAAATCTAGCATTGGCAGCTGTAAAGAAAGTGTATGCAGTTCCTTTGGCTCCAGCCCTGCCTGTTCGACCAATGCGGTGGACATAATCTTCCAGAGAGCCAGGGAAATCATAATTGATTACATATTTCACATCCTTTACATCTGTCTCCACCAAAATGAAATAAAAGAATTCCATAAGGTACGATTGCAACAACAAAACTTCATTTCTGGAAGTAACATAAATATAAGGAGTCCAGGATTGAAAATTCAACTTCACCAAAGACTTGTGTCACTTAAAATAGGAAAATGATAATCTAACACACTTTGAGCGCACACTTTGTCTTTTAGCCTATTTATGGCTCTTTTTTGTTTCCCTAGGCGTAGACCCCACATCTAACAAAACACCATAAATAAGCTAAAAGACAAAGTATGCGCCCCAAATGTGCGCCCAAAGTGTGTTAGATTATCATTTTCCCTTAAAATATGGATTAATTCAAGGAACTGTAATTCAATCTGCGGCATTTCAGCAAAACTTTTCACAACAAAGATATAAAGAACTTCATCTAAGTCTACTAAGATCCAAGTTTCTTCAACCTGTGTTACCTAGACCTTTACTCTAACCCAAAATGTCCATGTATGATACTTTAAACGTGTCCGACATTTAAAAAGATTAGGACAATCTATTTCAAAATTCCTTTGCATAAAAAGATTCAAAAATGCAATAAAAAAGAGCCTCCTAATGTACTATAAGAAATGGAAAATAGGAAAGTCAATAGGTTTATAGACTAGTATGGAACTATGTAAACATTAGTACATACATCTAAGCATATGCGTCTAAGTTTTTAGACACTTTTCGCCAGTTCCCAGTGTCCTCAAATTAGAAAATAGTTTGGACCGATCTTCGAATACATATCCACACCCAACTGTCATAAATTGAGTCCAGGTAACACAGCCATCAAGGCACATTTAAAAAAGTATAAACTTTACAGTATTTCATGTCTATTCTATTTTTTTATAACAGACCTTAATTCTTTTAATTTCAAAGTTGACGGTTCCAGTTTTTTGGGATACTTCTTTTTCTTCTTCTAGTAACCCATTAGAATTCATTCCTCATACTTGAGATGGATTTCCAATCTTGAATTGTCTTAAGTAACTTGCATTCTGGATTTCCGATCTTGCATTGTCTAAAATAATTAGCATTCTTTTGGATTTTTCTTTTCTTTTCTTTTTTTTTTTGATGAGAAACACTAGTGGATTTTTTTTCTAAAAAAAAACTAACATTAGTTGTGATCTTTTCTCACGAGTTAGAATTCAAACTGCCGAATCATGTTTCTTCACTTACATCTAATCCTTTTTTTAAATAAACATCTAATCCTTAACTTCGTTGTTTAAAACACATAATTAATTTGGAAAAGTTCAGAAGTTCAAAATAGTTTTACACAAACTCATTCATGCATTTTTCCCAAACTTCATGACAAACTGCTATATGCATACAACACTTGGAGCAACTCCAATGGGTACTCTATTTTAGAGTAAAACTACTCCAATCAGTTTCACTATTCACCCAACTCTATAATAGAGTTCCTTTACTTTTTATTTTTCATTTTATTTTTTTCTTTTAAAAAATTATCAATAATTATTTCTTTTTCAAAAAAATATGAATATATTTTTTTCATAATTTTTTAATGATTAAATAATTTATTAAAATTAATACAAATAAATAACAAAAAAAATAAAAGTAAAAAATAGAGTTTTAGTGTAGAAATAGAGTTTGTGGCTGGAGAAGAAATAGAGTTTGATGCGACAGAACTGTAAAATAGAGGGGGAAATAGAGTATTATGGTTGGAGATGGTCTTAGTCATGCATTTTTTCCAAACAATTTTCCATAGTCCAAATTGGAAGGAAAAAATTCCTTTAAAGATACATAAGACAAGAAAACTGTGTTATTGCTTAAATCTGCTTAAAGACAACAGCTTGTCACCATAGGTAGACCCCAACCACAAAAGTGATAAAAACACCAAGCCCCAGGGCATGTTTTGACTTCCCTGGGCTGTGATTTCCTCTTTCAATAAAAGAAAAGAAACCCTAAATTTTATTTTTTTTTAAGGAAATCTTGCATAAGCATTTTCATTGTAAACCAACTTCATTCAACATAACTCCATCCATTCCAAAATATTTGTCACAATTTTGCCTTTGCACAATTAAGAAAATGATTATTCACCATAAAAATTTCATAACAAGACTAAATTACCCTCCCATAAATAACTTCATATATTGTAAGTATTCTGAAAAAAAAAAGTGATTAATATTGCCATTGACTAAATAGATGGGGTTAGAATTGGAAATGAAACAATTAATGCTTCATTGATTTTCTAATGGGATACATTTGTTGGAACAAAAAAGGATCCCATAATGTGACATATATTTGGGAACAGATGGAGTAACTTTGTAAAATATCTCGAGAAAGGACTAAAAGCATTCTTAAGGCTTTGCACATATGATACACATGCAAATGTTCTAGATTGGCATAGTTCATTAAAGGGAACCATGTCCAAGTCCATCAACATAGCCTCAATCCCAAATTAATTAGAGTCAGCTATATAGATCAAACTTTTCCATTGTGCTCGATTTAATGCAATTGATGCTGAGCTTTCCAAACCATTCACATCCCTTCTAATTAATGCGTCCCAAGTTAACTTCAGTCTACCCATACCTTGTCGAATTTCTTCAGTTTCTATTGAGTCAAGTTTTCTAGTGGGGACATTTGTAGGCCAACTTTGTAGATAACCAAACCACCACAACCGCCCTTCCCTAATCTTTGTGTCAAATGGTGCTACTTCTACTTGTCTTTGAATTTATGTATTTCTTATTCTATCTTTAATCTTTACGAGTTTTACCACATCCTAAGCATCCTCATTTATGTATTTCTTATTCTATCTTTTAATCTTTACGAGTTTTACGAGTTATACCACATACACCTATAAAATTTTCCTTTTAACTTGGTAGAAATATTTCTATCACAGATTACACTTGTTGCACTCCTCCATTTCTTCCATCCAGCTTGAATTCTATGTGTGACATCATTCTCAATATTGCCATCATTTTCTATGATTGATTATAGATATCTAAAGTGATTCACCTCAGGAACTTTTACTTCCCCTAATTATATCACTTTAGTATCTCGATGTCTAGTATTTCTAAACTCACAGTGCATGTATTCGGTCTAACCATGTCCAAGTCCATCAATAGAGTAAAATATATACATACCCAAACCACGTGCCGCAACATCAGTAGCAGTCATTATTGGACTCTTGCCAGCCTTGAACTCAGAAAGCACCCAATCCCTTTCTGCTTGGCTCTTGTCTCCATGGATGGAGAGGGCAGGCCATCCATCCATCCGAAGCTGTCTTGTGATTTGGTCACAACCTTTCTTGGTGTCCATGAATATCAAAATACGGCTTCCATCCATAATATCCTCCAACAAATTCACCAATCTAGTTTTTTTAAGAAAAAAAAATCAGCAAGTTCATTTCCCAATGCAAGAAATATATATATAAAGGGAAGGGTCACCATTTCCTACTTTTTATATTTCTGACTTTCTGAAACAATCTCTACAATTTGTCGAATTGCACGGTTTGCCGTCAAGTCTGCAGAACCAATGATCACCTACTCCATCCAAAGTCAACAGAAAAAAGTTAATAATCTAAGCAAGTAAATCAGTAGAAAATCCAAGAGAATATCCCACAAACTATGTAAGCTGAAACTGAGCACTTACCTTGTATGGGTTGTAAAGAAACTGCCTAGCTAGTTGTTCAACCTCCTTGGGCCAAGTAGCACTCCAGTACAAAGTTTGACGGTCTGGGCGTATCTACAGAGAAAGAAACCATAAAAAAGTTTGAACTGCAGCAAAAGACCTTGAAGGCTTCAGCTACAAACAAAAACACAAGAGTCTAGTCTATATTTCAACCTGATGTCTTGTCTGGACTGGAAGATTAGTTTCTCGTTTGTTTTTTTTTTTTTTGGTTCGTAAAGATTAATTTCTTGTTGGATGAGTAAATTCATGAAGAACATAAGACCATCGCCAGAATCCAAAAAGTCATTCTTAAGAACCTAAAATTTGCACCAAAATCACTACAACTTTCAGATGGATATGATTTTGTCATAATTTCTTCTTTTTTTTCGCTTTTCTTCTCTTTTTAGATGTTGCAAAATGAACGTAGTGTATAGACAAAAGAAGATTTAAAAACAGCAGAAAGCTAGATATAGGCTTTCCAAGTTCCAACAGTATCATTAACAGACCACCATTGACATCGATACCTATTCGCAACCCAACAATCAAGCCCAAGTACTTAGATAATCCAATGTACAGTACCCTACAAACCATTTACCCCCTACTAGAGAAGATGAAGACATAAACAACACTTTGACCAAACAGAATTTCATCCAGTGTCCTATCCCTCAAACTTCCCCCAGTTCCACGCCTAATCCTTTCGAACGGATCATAATAGCCATTACCACACTTCAATAGTCATGTGATTACATCAGCATAGTAACTTAATAGCTTGTGCTCCCCTGAACATCAGCATAATAATTTGTTTTTGAGAGAGAGGATTCTCATTAAATAATTTAGACACTTGAGAAACAATTTAATGGAAGATTAGCAACAAAAGTTACCACCTAAACATATAAATCACAAATCAAACGAAATACTGCCACCAAAACAATAAATAAAATACTCAAACTTAGAAATAACCAGTGCTAAGTTGCAAAATTACCAACATGATGACAAAATATACAACATTGCTACATATCAATGGAATAACAAGTTCCTCAAAATTAACTAGTAAAACTGCTAAAAGGAAATTTTAAACGATAAATACTTTTAAGAGGTCATCATTAAGGACTTTCCATAATTTTAAGAAGTGCACGTAAAGATGATAGCGTCAGAAGCAAGCCTAGCAAGACTAACTTTAAGTGCTTTGATCACGTATGAGAGATTCCGCACTAAAACTGAAAACTTAGGTTTTAACGAGGGTTGGAGAATACCTAATCATTATTAAAAGGATGAGGAAACAAGTTAGCAAAACGCCAACTAAAAAAAAACCCAAACAACTTCAATACACTGAAGATATGGCTTCCTGGCGTGTGTTTGTCTCAAACTGCCAACATTTACATTAACATACATGCAAGTGTCCAATGGTTTACATTGATTGAGACAATGGTATATACAACCTCATACATACCCAATGCCTTGAATTTGAACCTGATTTGTCAGCTCTTAAGATTGATCCAAGAATACGGTTCTGACGCAACGCTATGAGCCTGTGCAAGTATCCTATATCCACCAGTGCAGTTAGACCGTGTCCTCTAAAATTAAAAGAGCAGACAATCTATCTCACAAGGCGAAAGTTAGGTACATAATACTAGAGTTTGAGAGAGGAAACCATTACAATCTTCTTCTGTATAGTCATTTTTTCTCTTCCCACTTTTTATCTCTGAGCTCATCAAACCAAAACACCTAAAATAATGTCACTTTTGTGCTTCTCTCTTCTGATTTATTGATATGCTACTACTTGTCGACACTTCTAGCAAAAAAACTGACGCAGATACATGTGTGCCTTACAAATTCATTTCTGTTAACTAAATTTATCAATCTGGGAGTGCAAGAGTAAGAAGTCACAGTATGAAATTCAAAGTGTTTTAACTAACGTGCTAAACCTAACATAACCAAAACAAGGACCATTAACGTGCAATACAGTCGAATACATCAAATGCATCTATCTAAAATGCTTCATTGCTAACAATGAAGCAATGAAGCAAGTTAACCAGGATGGTTTTGCATTCAAAAGATAGAACAGACCTACCTGTGAAACAATTTTCCTAATCTGAGGTTCAAATCCCATGTCTAGCATGCGATCAGCCTCATCTAAAACAAGGTAGGTAACCCTTCTCAAGTTGGTATGATGGGATTCTAACATATCAATCAACCTTCCAGGAGTAGCAATAACTATTTCAACACCTAAAACCAGAAAACACAGAATAAACCATTTCTTGTCATAAGCCAGCTTCATAAGAATCATACTTCTTAGGTCAGAGAAGCTATACTCAACCTGCTCCTACCTTTTTGAAGATCACGCACTTGTGGTCCCTTTGGCACCCCACCATATATACAGGTGTTCTTAATCTTTGACGAGGCCCCAAACTTCGACGCTTCTTGTTGTATCTGAACAGCAAGTTCGCGAGTTGGAGCTAAGACTAGAACAATTGGGCCATCTCCAGGAGCTGAAATTTAGCTACATTAAAAAAGAAACTGAAGGGAAGTAACCAAAACAAAGAACACTCTCGACTATATTAAACACAACTTTACCCAAAATTGGTTGAGCATTAACATGCACAATAGCAGGCAACAGATAGGCAATTGTCTTTCCCGACCCTGTCTCAGCAATTCCAATCAGATCACGACCTTTTAAAGCCATTGGCCATCCTTGAGACTGAATGGGGGTAGGTTCAACAAAACCAGCCTTCAGAATTTCTTGCATTACATAATCTGTCAAAAACTTTTGTCACGACATCAAACAATCAAAAACGTTTTTTTCTAGCAATGTGGAGAAAGATATTCATCAACTGCATCAAAAGGAGCTACATGGAATGCCAGCCATTGGGGGACTCTTTACCCCGACTGTGGGCCGACCCGAAGCGAACACGAAGTAGTTGGTGTTAATCCGGATACCATGTGGTCTAGACTCTAGACCAAAAAAAGGAACTAAATGGAAACATTGGATCCACATAGCCGTCGCCAACTAATTTGGACTCAGGCTTTGTAGCTGGTGTTTTTGTTCTGATGTGGGGAAAATATGACATCACATGATTCACATTGAATAGAAAACAATGGAAGCAAAGGGAAGCCTTAACCTGCTTCAATTTGCATGACATTAGAGCTGGAATAAATAGGCTCAAACATTTGAACAGCATAAAAATTTATCCCCTAGCAGAAAGTCAATTTTACGGGACCAACGACTTTGCCAAATCAACAAACTAACAAGAATAAATACTGGTTGCCGTAACCGCAGGGTATATTCTTCATCCATCAGTCTTGATAGCCTGTATAATTTTAATTAGACATGCAATAGTTCATTATATACATATATATAACTTTAAAAAGGAAAAAGGGTTGCAAACTCTAGGGAAAATCACATATTACAATTGTTTTCCTTTTCTTTTTGAAATCATATTATGATATTGATTGTTATATAATAATAATCAAAGCATAAATTCATCATAGTTAGGATTAAGTTCAAGTTGTAAAACAACTCACAGATTGTAGGATTCTCATTTATGTCCTTTATTTTTTCTGGAAAACTTCAAGCACAAATTACATAAAAATAGGTATGAAACATGAGAAAATACAATGTTATTCATTTACTTATTTGGTCCAGTATCAAGCTTGTTTTCCCCCTCTTTTCTGACCAAACATTCTCTTTTATTTTCTTCTTTCTTATTTCATGCAGAAACACTTCAGTAAGAATGAATTACTCGTGATAGAAACCATAAAGTTTTTGCATCTTTGCAAGACAACACTCTCTCAATTGATATAGGATGCCAAAGGCACTTCTATTCAGAAAGCACGCACAAGCTATTCAAAAGAAAATTTTCACAAACTTTTCCCAACACATTTATACATATTCTGATATTCGAGTATTAAAAAATGTAATGGCCTGGTTTAAGGAAATGAAAGTTCAAGCAATTCTCTTTTCAACATCTACCAATGCTTTGGGGCAAGTATGCTAGAACGTATCCTCAAAAGCCTCTTCTTCTTTTTTTTATCTAAATCACATTAGCATGCTAACCTTCAAGGATGTGCATCATTTACCATGAAATAGCCCATCTACCAATAACAAGATGGAGGAGAAATCCAAGCGCTAGAGCGAAGCTATTGAAATAAACAAGTTTATTAGCATCCTTTCCACAAGAATCACACAAGGAGTAGCAATCCCTTCATTTCTACATCTCAAAAGGTTAACGATTATGCATCAAAAGTGGTCACTTGAACCAAGAGCATCATTACATGGCTAATTGGTCAAATCATACATGATGCCATGGATAAATATAAAAGCAACCTCATCAAAGTGTATGTGTATTTCATACAATGTTGTCTATAAAAGGACATTATATGCACTACATAGCCGGTCCCAAGTAAAGGAGGAGGGCTCCCAAGTCTGTTTCCCTATTTCTCACACCATAAAATGGGGGAAGGAGGTCTCAAGCCCATTTTGCACATCCGAAAAATAGGGGAGGGTTGCGATAGGTTGACAACCAGAATAAAACTTTTGTATTAAATGGATCAAAAACATCTAAACGTTGGGGTGTAAGATTTGGAAAGCACCCCCCAACAATTGCACTAAATCAAGCACAATGGAAGAGTTGGATCCATGTAGCCCACCTTAACTAATTTGATATTGAGGCTTTGTTGTTGTTGTCTATAAATATCTAAAGGGCCAAATATGCAACAGCAGATGCATCTCATAAAAACAATCAATTCAATTAGATTGGATACTTCACTTTCTAACAAAAAATAAATAAATAAATAAATAAATAAATAATAAATAATAATAATAATAATAATAATAATAATAATAAAAATCAACTGATGCATTCAGAAAACTCTACCAATAATCTGCAATTAAGAATCAAAAACTTTTGAAATTTAGACATTAAATCAATTTCCAACTCTTCTCCTCATTAAATCACCACTCCAGGCTGATTTCTCTTAGCCCCTAATTATCCCCATGTTTTCCTTCAGGAAAACTCCGAAGCATATAGCAATCCACCCAAAGAGAGTCACATGCACCAGCATTTAGGTTGGTTATCCAAGTACCAAGTTACAAAAGAGTTTGAAACCTTCAACTTTTCAAGACAAAAAAGAATAAATCCTATCCAAGTAACCCAACACAAAATCAATCTAAAACAATATATTCGTTCACAGACCTCACTGACCAATCCCCGCATCCAAAATTTTCCACATAAGATCAATCACAAATGGGCAAAAACAATGTTCAACTAAAACCCCAATAATGAAAGGGGCACCTTGAAATCCAAAAATGCTCACATCCAATAATGTTGCACATAAAGGTCAATCACAAATGGACAAACACTATATTCAATCAAAACCCTAATAAAAAGGGGGCACCTTGAATACCATAACATGACAATAGGGGCACTAAATTCGTCTCAGACCACACTAACCAATCCCAACATCCAAAACTGTCCCACATAAGATCAATCACAAATGCGCAAACACTACATTCAATCAAAACCCTAACCAAAAAAGGAGGCACCTTGAAATCCAAAAATTGACAATAGGGGAAAAAATGGAATACCTGGAAACCCTACATCGCTAAACTCCCTAATAGGCTTGGGCACATCTTTGCCCTCCACGGTGATCTGCCTCCGCTGGCGATACTCCTCCACATCGCTCTCCATCATCGCCGCCACCCCATCCGACTCCACATAGAAATTCTTCTCAAACGGAGTCAGTCCCTCCAAGTCGTACTTCTTCGGCGAGCTCCCGCCGTCGTAATCCCTCTTCGCGCGCCCACTACTCCCCTCGTACCCTCCCACATCGCTGCACACCAATCACAACAACATTGAAACAACGAGAGAGTCGAAATTGAGCAGCGATTGAGACTCGAGTCTCGAAACTCACCTCCTTCGGTCGCGGTACGAGACGGGGTCGCCGGCGCGGCTGTCGTAGCGGCTCATGCCTTGTTCTTCGTCTGGGTTTCTTCTTCTTCTTCTTCTTCTTCGTTGTTGTTGTAGTGAAGCAGAGCTCGTTAGCTTCAATGAATTGCTCTGCTTCTCAGACTCTCAGTCAGCGATTTCGCGACCTAGACGAAACTGAACTCAAAGGGGCCGTGAAGGGGGGGGAGTGTTTTCTGTTGACGGGATTGTCCTCGGTGGAGTTTTGTTTTTACTGCTTCGGTTGGCGGTGATTGGTGGGATTAGCGTTTCTTTGTGGGGGGGTATTATTGAAAGAGAAAAGGTACGGATTTGGACTTGGGCCTTTGTCTTGGGCTTTCATAAAGCTGTTGTCCATAGCTCATAAGAGAAAATTCTATGCAATATGGCTCGTTGGAGTGCAGTTATTCCATGAACTCATCAACCACGTCGGAGATCTTTACCCTTTAGTTGGCCAACCCAACGAAGGGTCTTCTTTTCTGCAATACAGTCTTTTAAGTCTAAAATTTCTGAGTTTCAATAATGTTTGTGTAATTGTTGATGTTGGGATTGCAGAGCTTCGATGCTCTTATGTATAAATAAAAAGATGTACCAAAAAAAAAGCAATCACTAGCATCAAAAATAAAATCGAACAAGTTCAAGACTAATTACTCTTTATTATAAAATTGTCCTTGGTGCATTTTTTGAAGCAAAGTTTTTTATAATCTCTTTATAATCGATATTCAACAATAAATCTTCCTCGATCGATAGCATAGCTAATCCATTTAGTCTCTCTTGTAACATTGTTGACCTCAAATATGATTTTATTAAGTTTAATTTTGAAAAACTTCTTTCTGCAGAAGCAACAGTTATAGGTATAGTTAATAACACTCTATATGCAATTAGTGCATTGGGATAACAATTCATTCTACTAATGTAATTAAGTATATCGAGGGCGGTATTTTTTTCTTTTGGCATAGTCGATGACAAGACTCTTAATTCCAAAAATAAATCGTTTCCATCAAAATCAGAATTATTGCCATAGATTAAGATATTTTGAAGATTAATACAAGATTGTCTCAAACTTTCTTCATCTAATGAATTTAACTTCTTGAATCAAATAAAAAACTAAAATTACTTTCATACAATTGAAATTGTTCAAATCTATTTTTTAGTGAAGATAAAGCTTGATCTATTAAATATAGAAAGTAATTAATCCTAAATGATTCTTCTGGTGATTCCTCAATGTCAACATCATTGTTTTCGTCAAAATGTTTTTTCTTTTAATTTGACGTTTTATGCGAAATATTGGTTCAATCTCCATCTCACTTGCAAGTGCTTTAGCAAAAGCCATAGCTGATATAAATCTAGTTTCTCTTTATCCTTCAAAAAATGAAATTAATCCTTTTAATTGCTCAATTGCAACATCTATATGCATGTCTCTAGATTGTAAAAGTTTGCTAACTAAATTAATTGCATGCAATATATCATACCAAATTACCATTCCTAATAAGAATTCAAAATCTTTAAGCTCACGTCTTAAACTTTTTGCTTCACTTTTCGTTATTGGATCATTACAAGTCTTAGCTAATTCTTTTAAAGCTTTTTTTTAATTGTGGAGCTTGGAATCTAATTGCTCTAACGCTTTCAACTCAACTTTCCCATCGTGTTTGTGACAATAGTTTCAATGTTAAATTAGACACATGATTAAATAAGATGTTCCATCTTTTTGTAGAACTACCAAATATATCATATATTTGTTGCACCACTCTAAAAAATGTTGTACTTTTACTACAAAATAAAGCAATATCACTAGTTGTCAAATTAAGACTATGACATGCACATGGTGTATAAAATGATCTAGAATTTATTTCTAACAATCTTTTTTGCACTCCTTGATTTTTCCCTTTCATATTAGACCCATTATCATATCCTTGTCCTCTTATATTATCTATATCTAAATCAAGTGCATTCAAAATAAATAACAACTTATTGAAAATGACTAAACCTGTTGTATCATCTATTTCTATAAATTCTATAAAGTATTCTTCTATTGTTATCGGACTTTTAAGAGAATTAACACACCTTATAACTAGAGACATTTGTTCTTGATGGCTTACATCTGGAGTGCAATTTAGTACTATTCAATAATATTTTGCTTGTTTGATAGTCTGAACTATTATATTTTTTACTTCGGATGATAATGCAATTATTAATTCATTTTGAATATTATGACTTAAATAATGATATTGAATTTCATTATTTTGAATACGTCTAAGATGTTCTTGCATTGTTGGATCAATCATTTAATCAATTTTAAAAAATTTCCATTACTATTTTGATAAATCCTCTCATTTGTTCCACGAAAAGCTAGAGAATTTTGGACAAGAAATTTAACTGCTGCAATTATTCTTAACATTACCTTCTTCCAATGTTCTTTCTCTTTTTTAATTTGTTCTTGAATATGTTTATCTATTGTTTGATTTTTCTTGAATCTATTTTGAAAGTCAATCCAAGAATTCATATTATGAATATGCTCATTACTAGTTTCATTAGTCTTAATTCTATCACTAATATGTTTCCAATCTCTTAAGCCGTCTTTTGCTAATTGAGTTTTACTATTACTATCATTTGTTTTAAATAATTTACAACAAAAGCAAAATACTTTGTCTAATTATTTTGAATATATTAGCCATTGTCTATCATGCTCTTCTCCATTTGGTAAAATTCAATTATAATGAACTAAAGAAAAATGTCTACCATATCGATCATAAGGGAATTTTATGCTAATATCTCTTATAGGTCCACTTTCAATTAATAAATCTCTAGATCTTCTATCTAAACTATCCCACACCCTGGGATCATGGATATTAAAAGAATTTGATGTACTAGGATTTTCAATGAGAACTTGGTCATCTTTATTATTAAAAGCGCTATCACTATTATCATAATTTATATTATTATTGTCTTTATTGTTATTATCATTACTATTATCCAACATCACTAATTTCATTAATAAGGTTGCAATCAATATGATTTGAGTTATTGACTATATCATCTATTTCACATCTAACATCTATATTTTTAACAACAAGTTCACTGCCAATTTTATTTGAGTTATCAACTATATCATGGTTTTCACATTCATGATCTACATCTTCATCAACAAGCATATCATTGTGGGATTGAGACTTTGTTGTTGTTGTTGATGATGTTGTTACATCAACTAATTCATCATTTTTACTAAAAAAGAATTTATTTAAGCTTCCTTTTAAAGATTTGGCTAACTCATCTTGTTTCCTTTTTTTCTTAAGTTTATAAAAATCGGAAGCATATTTTCTAGGCATCACGTATCTTACACTAATAAAAAAATTTCTAAGCGCTAAGAAATCTAAACCTTAAAAAAAATTGATCTAAAAGACTTGAAGGTCTATTGATGAGTACTTCACCGCCACCAAAAATCAATTCTTTTTAGGTAAAAATAAGTAACAATAAGAATTGAAATTATATTAAAAAAAGTAATAGTAGTAACTTAAAAGTATACTAAAAGAGTTTGCAACCCAAAAAGAAGAAATATACCTAAGAGTGAGAGATGATGTTGCAGAGGAGTGCTCGATTGAAGATTATTGAACAACCAATGATGTGAGACTGTGAGAGATGTTACTGAAAGATATTCTATAGGACTCTTTAAACTTTGTCCTCAGTTTGAGGATGATGAGGATTGAGGAGAGATCTTGTGTGAGAGATTTTTTTTTCAAGTTTGCTGCTAAGAGAGATCTAGCATAAATCTGACACTTGAGAGATCTAGCAAAGAAGAAGAAGAAATGACTATTTTCTTGATTTGACGGGGAAGAGAGAATAGCCGAATAGGTTACGTGTCGAATGGAAGGGAATTGAGAAGTCGTAGAGTTGCCGAAGTCGCAAATTTTTTTTGGAAGTTTCAATGCATTGTACCTTTAATAATCTATAATTAAATAAATAAAAATATGAAATTACAAAAATACCCCTACTTTAGTGACAAATGGGGCCTTGCTAGGGTTGCAAGTGTGGCGGGGCGAGGATTGAAAATACCGTCCCCGCATCCGCCGGGGTGCAGGGCGGGGAGTTTTTTAAAAATTCCCTGCGGGGCAAACTTTGCCGCCCCACGCCCCGCCCCGCTGGATTCCCCGCGCCCCATTGGTAGAGAGTGATGCTTGTTGACCAAATTGCTAGGCGGGAGTTCGATACTTCGATGGTGTATATGGGAATCTTGTGCGAGACATATGGAAGATGTCGCAGTCATTTAATGGTTTATGTTTGACGTCTTTCTAGAAAATGAACTATTGAATGTCCTTTCTTTATTAATTCAGGATCACTTGTAATGACATATTTACCACATCAATAAAGAAGTTACATTTTAACTTTGAACACAACTAGAAAATGGACTTTGTCCTCAAGAAAGAAAATAGTAAATACAAATAGATTCAACTTTAAACACAAGTAAAAAGCTTCATTTCATTCCAAACAACAAACACATAAATAAGTGCATTCTTATATATTTTTAAAATATAAAGCAGGTGGCATATATATACAAAACCCAAAAGTATAAACTATGTAGCATATAGATATAATATAACAAACTATGCGGTGTATAGGTACAAAATAACAAACTATGCTAACAAACCACAATATATTTTAATGCGTTTTTTCACATATTGAGAATATATATCTTCCAATGCACATTCATTATTGTTAAGTTTCTACTTTTCGTTTTGATTCTGATTTTTTTGTTTTCTTTTTAGGATTGAATCAAAATTCTAATAACAAAATGATTAAAAAAGTGATATGTATTGGTTGACATCTCTGGTAAGTGTTGCCTAGATCTATGATCTCCAATTTTAAGTTTATTTGACAAGATCATATGTTTTTATTATATATCATCACTGTCTCAACAAAATTTATTTGTATATTTGACGTTTCCTTATGCTGCACTTTTTTACCATAACATTTTTTTAATTTTTTTCAACTTCTTTTTTGCTCTTTTCGACTTTTTGATAGCTATTTGGTTTTCGGTGTTTTTTGTATTCAAATTTTTACCTTTGAGTTTTTATTTTGATCTCTTTTTTTATTTTTCTTTTCAAGAGCAAACAAAAATATTTTAAAAATGACATATAATGATCGTCAATCTCTGTGTGCATTGTTTAGATCAATGACCTCCCTTTTTTTTAGTTTATTCAACGATATGTCAATTTGTTATATATCCTTTATTGTGGCAACAAAATTTTAATTAATCATTTTTCAAAATAAATATAGCTTCTATTCATAAAGTATTAAATTGGGATTTCACTAATGTTTACATAAGTTTTTTTTTTCTCTTTCTATCACTTCCTTTTTCTCATCAAATTAATTTTATTATGATTATATTTTTGTATAACCATATGCAAAATGTTTTTAAACTTTCAAGACATATATTCCCTAATTTTGCTACAAAAAAATTAAATGATATTATTCTTCACTTAAAATTTGTTCGAGATTATGTAATAAGATCATTTTTTTTTAATTTTTTTCTCATTAAGTTAATTATTTTTTAACTAATATATTGACATTTAGTCTTACCAGCGCGCGAAGCGCGGGATTTTGACTAGTTTTTTAAAATGGATTCCTCGTGGGACGGAATACGTGGCAAGGAGACGGGGATTCCCCGTGTGGCGTGATATAGGGCGAGGCACGGGGCGGGGCGACGGGGATTCTCCCTGGGGCGGGGCGACGGAGATTCCCCGCGGGGTGAGGCACGGGGCGGGATGTGGGGGCGGAGCGATGGTGATTCCCCGCGGGCCGAGAAACGGGGCGGTTCTGCGGGAAAACCGCGGGGCAAAGGCATGATGCCCCGCCCCGCCCCATTATGCAGGGCGAACTGTCGCCCCGCGCCCCACCCCGGCGGGGGCAAAAATGCGGGGAATCCCCGCCCCGCCGGTGCGGGGACCCGCAGGGGGCAGGGAATCCCCGCCTCACTAGCAACACTAGGCGTTGCTCACTTTGGGGGCCTAGGGCGGTTGCCCACCAGTCCCCCATGCAAAACCGGGCCTGGGTACGGATATGGGAATGAAGTCTCCATCCCTACCCTATCCATTTGCATCCCTAAGCATAATGTCTAATAACGCTTAGGGAATTGACTCGTAGATGCGAGATCACTTATCAACGTTAAGGTTGATTGTCTGGAATCTCTCTCTAATCTTAAATTTAGTTTATTGTGGGGTTTCAAACTCTAATATTGTTGTGTAGACTAAGATAGAGTGATATCTAAGTTCAATTAGTTTTAGTCATTGCATCTGAAATTTCTAGACTTGATGGTGGAAAAGAACTTCAATGTCCTTCATGATCTTCTATTTAGTTGTATAACTTGTTTTTAGTTGTGCAACTACAACTAGAGCAGTGCAGTGATAGTGTTTGACAAATTTTATGGGTGCAATCGGTTTCAGGACTGGAATTTTACTTGTTGGCACTATCATATATCCGTACATGAAGACATTTGAGAAGGAAAAATTCAGTGAACTTGGCTTTTTTTTTCTTTCTTTATAATGTAAAATAAAAAACTTCTTGACAAAAAATTGTTTGGCCTAAAAAAATGAAACCTTAATTGATAATGATTATATATAACTAAAAATATAGTGTAACAAAAAATAATAATAAGTTTATTTATATACATTCTTGATTGTTAATTTATGCTTTAATAACAGAAATTAAAAAGAAACATTAATTTTACTTATATAAAAAAAATGAAAAGATTTTATGAAGGAAAAGAAAAGATTAAGTTCATTATACTCTTGTCAATATACCATTTTTTTCTTTTTCTTTTTTATCAATGAGTCATAAATGCATAAGTCATTTAATGCACATCAAATTTTGAGGGGTTCCCATGGCATGGGTATATATTTAGGCTCCATTGTAGAATTTCATATATATATATATATATATATATATATATAAAGTCAGAGAAGAGAGAAAGTTAAGAAGCTACCTCCTCTCACCATTCCAATTTTTTATTTTTCTCACTTTTCTTATTTTCAGCTTTTTATTTATTTCCATTATCGGTTGTTCCAAGAGATAATTATATTCTATCATACGACACGCTAACTCATCAGATTCACTAAATTAAGTATTATGTGTGTATCTATTAATAATTAATAATTGTTATCTTATTAATGAATGGATTAATAGAATGAGTACGTTCAACTCAAAACCATAGGCAAATACATGCAATAGAGTGTAGTGCAAGTTTTATCATACGACACACCAACCCATCAGATTCACTGAATTAAGTATTATGTGTGCATCTATTAATAATCAATAATGGTTATCTTATCAAGAAATAGATTAATAGAATGAGTACGTTCAACTCGAAACCATGGGCAAATACATGGTATGGAGTGTAGTGCAAGTTCTATTCCCCCTATATATTCCACCTCACATCCATTTTTCTTGCAATCTACTTGAATTTTTTTTCCTTCCCCCTTCAAAGAATTAGAAGAAAAAAAAAATTGTACAATTTCACTATTTAAAAATTAACATATTTTTAAGGGTAAAATAATTTAATAAACCTTCTATTGTATAGTTTCAAATGACTAGTTTGGTATTAAGACTGACAGCCTGTCACGGCCCAAATCTCTAACCCTCATTTTAATCTTTAATCAGGATCACCGACCTGTGAAATGGAACCCACACCGTGATGTACACACCGACCGAGGCACGTGGCCGATGTATATTTTATAATTGTTGTGGTTTATTTTTAGTGTAATGTATTTGTGTAGACTTATTAAATCAATTTATGCAGTTATGGGCGTCGAGACGAGAGCAGCGACGTGCATTGAGTTGCGTGCAGGTCGTGGGACCAGGTAGAGAGTCATATGATAAGTCATATTTCATTTTTAATTTGATTTAATGGTTAATTACATAGACTATAGTTTGTAATTAATGTGGATCAAAGTAGGAATCCTATAGTTTCAATTTAAAAATAACACTCATTGATGTGCCTTGAGATGTCGATTACCACACACTCCCATGAAAGCTTGTGTCAAATTATGTGTTAGTGAACTAGAGTTAGTGGATTGGTAGGAGCCATTTGAGCCCATTAGATCATCATAAAAATGTGGGTGGCACACTAGATGAAATCAAAACATATATAAACCACACTTAGATCCATTTTTCTCATTTTGCATGGTTTCAAGAGAGGAAAAAATTCAGAGCTGAATTAGGTGGCTGGAAATTCTCAATTAAAAGCCAAATAGGAGGTTCAATTCATCACCAAGAAGGGGATTCAATGTCTAGCTCACACAACCAACAACCTAAGTGAAGAACTCTCTTTATGCTTCACATGAATGGAATTGGGACTTTAAATCATGAGGTTTCTGATTTTGGAGCCTTAAGTAAGTATTATGATTTATTTTCAATCTATTCAAACACCCAAATTGTGTCCTTAAGCCAACTTTTAGATTTTCAAGTTGTCAGCCAAAAGTTAGGTTTTCTTTTGAATTTGATTTTCTGAAATTCAGTGCTCCAAGTATGTATATTTACAAAATCTAATATCATTTTTGAAATCCTTGTGTTTTCTGATAAACCTATCATAAAGATGTTCTAAAATTAGTGGGGTTTTGACAAAGTTGTGTTATTTTGAGGTTTTTGTGCTTTTAAGATGTTTGTTGAAATGCATGTGATAATCTTGTTTGAATGTTGAATATTGAAGTGTCTGGTGTATGTTGATGTTGGAAGATGTTTTAGTTTAGTGGAGGTGAACAATGGTCTACGAGACGAAAGATATGGTTTTTCCGAGTCGGAAAACCCAGAAATCTGTTGCAAATTTTAGAGTTTCTGCACTTAGCGTGCTGGACAAAACCAGCCAACGCATTGTGTATTATGGGCAACAAGAATTCCAACAACTCCTTAATTTTTCCTGCAACACCTTAACACCTTAATCACTAGCCTAAACCCATAACAACCGACATGAAAACACTCTAATACATGTCTAAACACATCAGGAGCCTAGGAAGTGTTCCGGCAGTCCAGGTGCACGAGTTTGGGTGTCGGAAGGCCGAATTAGCTAGGAAATTGCATAAGATTGTAAGTAAATTTGTTGATGGTTCTATCTTATATTTCATTTTCAGTTCTATTATTTTTTATAGTCCCTTTGACTATTTAATACTTGTATTATGATATCATGAGCTTTGTTGATGTTGTTCACATGTTTAGCTTTGATTTTATGATATTTATCCCTTGTGATGATTCGTTGATTTTATTTCCAATGCCATATTGTTCCTTGTTGTTTTATTGATTAAATAGCTCATATGTCAAAATACAGCCGTAGCAATTTAAACTAGACTGAATAACCCTAAAACACTAGTCAGGACAACCTAAAATGTGGAAACCCGCATATATATATACCAACATCAAGTAAATCCAGTCAAATGAGAGAAATATTATAGTATACATATCCCAAGATCTCATAAATTCCATAAACCCAATATGTTCAAAAATAAATACATAAGTAATATAAGGAACCTACACAATAAGCGAGAGGAGATCACCTAGCCGCCTCAACGTCAATCGTCTATTTCCTGTCCTTTACAATTGTCAATCCTGCAGTATGGTGGGGCTGCACCCACCATCATAAAAATGACGGTGAGTACATCGAATAATAGTAACAACTAAGTGGAATCTCAATATAATTTTGAATGCCAAATAAACGGCTAAACGAGTATCATGTAGAAATATTACAAAGATAATAAAAGATAACATGATAATAAATCATTGAGATATCAACGATAAATGAATGTCAAGGCACAAAACAAAAATCATCAAAGTGTTTCAAGTCCATCAGGTTGCCACACAAAGTTTACAGCTTAGCTTCCAAGACAGAGTTTGGATCTAAACAAACTATTTCAGACAGACTTATGATGAATGACCCTATCGTAGTCCACACGCAGTTCAACATACGGTCAGACTACAAATCCATAAACTGCAAGTTTAGGCATATCCAAAACTCGTATAGTCACGGTGGTGACAAAGATCACAAATCAGTCTCACCGTACCTGTGACTACCATGTCGCCCACTTAGAACCAAAAGACTACTCATTAAAGAATTTAAGGAAAACAAAACCAATAATCCACCAAGGATAGATATCACAAATGGAATTCAACCAAACTTTATTTCTCAAAGAAATACTGCTCAATAAGGATAATAGCCAAATAATTGCACAAAAGAAATTATATAAATGCTCCTATTGGTTTAATCACTATACACCATGCAAAACTCTACGCTAACGACTCTGACACATCGCCAAACTGATCTCATACGCTCTTCACCAGTCCACTAAGCACCTAGTATTAGTTCAGATCCAATTTGGTTGCGTTAGAGTCTTATTTTTCATTTAATTATAATTTTCCCTTTAATTTTCCCATTTCAAACATTACCCATTTCCACTATTTTGGATCAATTCTCTTGGTATTGGGTCATATTTGGATCCATTTTGATGCCCGATAGAAGTCTCGAAGTTTTCAAAAAATTTCAAAACTCTGGTCCTATGAACAGTGCCACTCTGTGGGTGGTGTCGTGGGGTTGACACCCTACAACATCACTTAAAGAGTGGGACAGGACAACCCCTACCCCAGATGCCTTGGGGCTTTAGACCCTACGACATCTCTCGCAGCGTCTTGTCCAGAACAAGAATTTCGGGGTTTTTTGCAACTCTGGCTCGTGTCATCGTGTTATGAGTTTATTCCAACCTCGTAGAGACATCGATACCCATCCAAATCCACCATAAAAACGATCAATCACCGAAACCAAAACTCGAATGAAAATACATGAAATCTACGCTAAAACGATAAGAATTGAATGAGGAGTCGAGATTTCACCTCTGTTCGCGTCGTGGCACGATCCTTTGACGTCGATCCGCGACGAGAAATTTGCAAACCCTCTACCTCAAGATCCGTTATCATGAAGAGACATAAAGAGAGAAAAGAGAAAGATGAGTTGACTCACTATATATAGTGGTCCATCATCTTGGGGTGTTTATGTATCTCGAGGCACATCTGTGGCCTCCAAACACACTAGTATTAACCACTCTTGGACACACTTTGGGACTCCCCCTTGTCCCAATCCTCTTTTGCCAAATAATTAAGTTACCTAGGGCATTTCTGTGCCCTGCATGCACCACGACTCGCACCGTCGCACGCAAATGGAATTGCTAACGACTCGAACATATTCCTAAATTAATTAATTATTGTATTTTTATTTTCTGAAGCCCACGAAAATCGTTTTCCTGACCCGTGCACCTGTATTTAGTCCGTCAGATACCCATTTGATACATTTTCTTGGACGAACTCTACTTTTAACTCGACGTCACCATCCTGTCGTACAGACATGAGTATAAATAGGTAATACACATCGTCACACCAACATAGCATATTTTTTGAGTCATTACAACGCTTGCCACTGTAGGCAGCGTGTTGACCAGTGTGAATAATGGAAAAACTAAATTAAGTTAGGTTGTTTAGCATGAGCTTTGGGGTTTGTTTAGGGGTTTAAACTAGTATGCATTGGACTTGAATTGATACCAATAGGTATGACATGTGTTTGGGCATTTGAAAACGTGATGGAACCCCATAAAGCTAGGGAAACCTAGGGAAAAACTTAGGAAATTTCAGAACAAGTAAGTGAGGCTCTATCTTTTATCAATTATGCAATGTAATGTCGTATTATTAGAGCACATAGTGTTATGGACTGGGAATGGGGCAATGTACCGTGATTTGACTGGTTTTATCAAATATTTTTAAATTGAGAAATGAATTCGAAAAGAGGTTTGGCGGGACGAATCAGCCTGGAGTTTGAAACTGTGTTAGGCGACCACCCATCATCACGCCCCCAGTGACCTAAAGTATCCCAATCAATTCTTTCCATTTAACTTGGCGGCACATTGGTCATAAACTAATCAAATGGTCAGTGATTGGTTTAGTGACGATGTGGGAGTGCGACTCTATTTCCTTTTGAGTTGGCGACATATCAGTTATGAACTAATTAGATGATCAGTGATTTTGACGATATGGGAGTGCGATTTTGTTCTAATACCGAAATTGAAAATACAAATCACGGGTACAGTTGCAATTGACCAATGAACTTGCATTTGCTTATGTATTGCTTATATTATTTCAAATGTTTCCATAGAGAAGCATTGGATTCATGTTGTTATACATATTCCTTGATATTTATTGATAGTTGATGGATTTTATAGGAGTCACTTACTAAGCATATAGGAGCTCACCCACCTTAACATGTCTAGGTAATGGGCATGCGCTAAAATCCAGAAAAGGAGAAGATTAGGAGTTTAAGATCTTCTCTGCATTATATTGAGGATGCCCTGTTGTTAGAATATATTGTATGGAACTATAATTTTGTAATAACCAAAGGTGGGAATATGAATTTAATACGAACATTTTATTTTAATATATATATATATATCTTATATTTATTGAAAAAATTCTAAATTTCTGTTGTATTTTGTTTTAATTTGTTTATTTGATATCAAGATATACAGGTTGTTGTTAGGAACAGGTACAACGTTGTTGGTCCTAATTAGGTCCGATCTGGTTTACCGGGGCTTAATTAGGGTACTAGCCGAGTATTGCTCTAATGGAATTAGGGGATGCTACAGATTAGGTTTATAATATTAAAGCCTTTTCAAATGTTAAAATATACACATATTACAATTTGATTATGTAATGTAATTTAGAAAAAGTAACGTCAAATTCATGTAATTAAAATTTAATGTCTAGAAATAATTATTCAAGTATAAAAAAATAAAATTACAGGGGTGTATTCAATTAAGATTTTTAGAAACTTTTTGTTACCTTTATTGACTAAAAAAGTTTAGGGGTATTCAATTAAAACTTTTAGAGAGTCTCTAAAAGTTTGGTGTATTCAATGTGAACTTTTAGAGACTTTTAAAAAGTCTCTAAAAGTTTTGAGGTATTTAATTTAAACTTTTAGAGAGTCTCTAAAAGTAAGGGGTATTCAATTTGTTTAGAAATTTAGTAGATTTGTGGGTTTCGATGACTTTTGGAGACTTTTCACCTAACCCTATATGTGTTGAAAGTCTTCTCCATCTATTTGCCTCCACGAGAAACTTTAGTAGACTTTCTTTTTTCTTCTTCGTGGCCTCTCTTTCTCATCTCGAAATCTCTCTTGCTCTCTTTTTCTCTCTTGATCGTCTGCGCTTCTCCATTCAACGCTGCCTCGCTTCTCCATCGCTGCCTCGCGTCTCCATCGCAGCCTCGCTTCTCCATCGCTGCCTCACGTCTCCATCGTTTGCTTCGAGAGGTAACATCCAACGTCTCTCTCTCTCACCCTCTCTCTCACTTCTCCAACGTCTGGTTATCTTTGTAATGCATTCACAATGTGTTGCTTCTGTTTATTTGCTTTAATCCTAAACCCAAATATCTATACAAATAAGAGCCTACTTCGATAGGAGGATTGAGGGTTTGGCGAGTGATTGACCGAGGCAAGCCGTTAGGGACATTTTAATGGCGGTTTCTTGGGTTTTCTTTCTTGTATATACGTGGAGAGAGAAGTACTATTAGGGTTTCTGGGTTTGGGAACTGGCTTTACTTAGTGAAATATGAATTGGGTTTTTGGGGAGGTGGAGAAGGTGATTACAGAGTGAAAAGTTTGGATTTTTATGGTTTTTTAGTACAGATTTGAGTGGTTTTTTATGATGATTCTATGTAACGATTTTTTTTCACTGTAAAGAATTCTCTGATATTAAATTGAATCTGAATTACGTTTTTGGTTTTTTGATAGTCATTGGTTTGATTCAATTTCAAATTTCTGTTAATTTGGTTGGTCTTGAGCTCAATAGAAACCTAAAGAAATTCGACTTGGAGTTAACTTGGGACACATTTATTCGGTTGCACTGAATCAAGCTCAATAGAAGAGTTTGATTTATGTAGCCAACCCCAATTAATTTGATATTGAGGTTATCTTGTAGAGTAGAGATTCCAATTGTTTGTGAAATTATAGGTTTGTGGTTTACTTAATTTCCTAATCAGTCAAGTATAAAAAGGGAAGTTGTGTTTCTGATTCATGTTTCAAAATGTTGAAGGAGCTGAAACAATATTGTTTTTGCAATATGTTTGAGAGTTAATTCTCTCCAACTTCTGTGCTTGTGTTTAATGAGAAGGTTTTCTTTTTAAGTGCAATTGTTGCATTGATCTCTTTCACTGTGTTTATAACTTCAACACTAATCAAAGAATCAATGTCATTATTGGTTGTCAAACCAATGGCGTGTATTTACTTTAATCCTTTATGATGTATTGTTTCTTAAAGAACAAAAAAATGTACTTTTATGTCTCCTTTGTTTTATAGTTACATTACAGATGAAGAGGCTTGTGTGATTTGTCTTTGCATCTCCTGAATTTACACTAATCAAAGAACATACTTCTCTCTCCACGTAATGCATTCACAATGAGAGCCCTCGAAATCGCCTGTAACAACCCCAAATATTTAACTGACTTGTGTTGGACTTGTCAGAATTGTGACCCGGCTACGTGAATACTGGATAGTATTTCGAACTTTGGGAGTCGACACCGAAGTGATTTTATGATTCTTTGAATGTGTGTATTAGTATTTTAGTCTAATACGAGTCTCGCGCCATTCGGGCGATTTTTAATTGAGTGAGGCTACGCCTATGTAAACAGGGGAGTAAAACATACAAATAAATGAATTTTCTAATAAATGTAATTAATTAGTGTTGAGATGTGGCGAGAAAACGGGCGCGGCGAGACAATTTACGGAGAAATACTTGGCCAGAAATGCAAAAATTCATGTGGGAGTTGGTTAACTACGCTACATATGGGCTATAGAATAGAAATTGTTAAAGTGACACAACTTAAATGAGGAGAGCCATGAGATTTGCATCAAGATTTGTGTGTATGATGATATATGATAAAGTGGTAAAAGACCCATAAGGGTAGCTATTTTATAATGTGTAAAAGTGAGTTGAAGGGTAAAATGGTCATTTTGACTAAATAACATATATATAAACGTGAGAAAAAAAAACCCTACCTACACTATTCATCATCTCCCTCATAGGACCGCCGCCCACTCTCCTCTCCCACCCCCTCTCGGTCAACTCCTCCCCTCTCCCTTGGTGACCGAACCTTCACCGGAGTTTTTTTTTCTCTCTCTCTCTCTCTCTCTCTCTCTCTCTCTCTCTCATTCTCTTCTCTTCTCGGATTCGGTACTGTGCACCGCCACTCTCGTCATTGTGGAGAGCTGCCACGTTCGGGGCGTGACCGGAGATGACCAAGTTGTATCCCCGGAGACTCGCCCACCTTCAAACGCCTCCCCGACGCGGCAAACGTGGAGATCTCGGACTGCTGTGCATCACACTGTGAACGCACAATCCATCCTCTTCGTCTCGTTTGTCCACGCAGTGATAACGGCGATGACCATGGAGGTCGTTGGGAACAATCCCTGGTGATTCACCAGAGTTGCCACACCTCTAGAGCCCAGTTCACAGCGTGGTACAGTGGTAAGAGCCGAGTAAACGACCCTCTTAATGTTCGTGTCTAGCCGGCTAGATGGGCACTGCCATGACCAAGGACTGGTTGGAGACGACTTCACGGTGACTCACCGGAGTCCCCGAGGGCCCAAGAGCACCCCATCGCAGCGTTGGTTGTATCTGGTGTCTGATTACATAATTTTTCTTCATGTAGACCATGTTTTAAGGGTTTCCTCGCGACTGTCGAACCTCTTGACTGGGCGGAGCCACCGCCATTGGCTGCCGTGACGTGGGGAAATGTCGGGGACCCTTCCATGACTATGTGGGTGCCTCCCGATCCCCGAGCAAGCAAAACAGTGGCGATGGTTGTTGTGTGGAACTCATTATTTTAGGTGATGTTGTTGTTATGTTGTGTGGATTGTTTTAAGTCCTCGCCGAAATCCGTTGCCATGGTCGATGCCATCGCTGTACCACCATGATCGGAGAAGTCGGGGTCCAAGTTACGATCATACTTGGGGCCTGCACGGGTCTAGGCCGGGCGTGCCCAATTACACGGGGAAATTGGGGCCGTCACATCGCCTCTTCTCCCCTTCTCTTCTTTGTGTGGTTTCTTTTTGCATCGCCTGAATTTACAATAGTTGCCGATAGGAAAACCTACATTGTTCACATGGACAAATCTATGATGCCCAAGTCATTTGCATTATGGACAAAATCCCAACAAATGTATGCATTAAGGTCCTGGTATCATGGTTGCATGATTTAATTTCTATTGCCTGAGTATTGTTGGTGTCTCTGTTTGTCTTTTTTCTTGCATTGAAAAACCTAATCAAACTAATTTTTATATATATGATTATAGTGTGATAGGAGACTCACAAGTAACTGTTGAAAACAAAAAAAAAAGGAAAAGGTGTGGTAAAATATACTACATGAACCGCGGAAGAAAGCAATGAGTTGCTTAAATTGTTGGTTGATGCTGCAAATCGTGGATGGCGCGATAGTAATGGTGCTTTTACTAAAGCAACCATTGAAAAAAAAAATACTTCCTGTCCTTAATGCAACACTTGGATGTGAAAAAAATTTCTTAAATTACAAAAGTCGATGGAAATGGTTCAAAGACCATTATCAAGGCTATGTTGAGCTTATGCATTGCAACACTTGTTTGAAGTTAATAATATTTTTTAGTATTATTCAATATTGTCCTTATCGATCATGATTTAAAATTCCACATGTTGAATGTTATATTTTTCGGCATGTTTAATTTTTTTTTTGATTTTAGGTGATATTATTTACATGATGTCTCATTTAAACATGCAAAGATATGATGAATCAGAGGAAGTGGAAATGGAAGAGAACGAGGTGGAAGAACTAACAAAGATACTTGAATGTTTGTTGGTTTCTATGCAAGCAATTCTACAAACATTGCATAAAGTTATACTTTCTATGTATTGTGAGCCCGTTACAAGACCGTTAACCAGGTGCTCTGTAAGTAGAAATGGGTCTAAATACATAGAAACAATATTGAACGAGGATGCAGAACACTTTCGACAAATTTATAGGATGTATCCTGACGTGTTTTGAAAGTTATGCAAAATTATTAGAAAAAAGTTCTGGTACATGATACACGATTTGTAACTATTGAAGAAATGTTGGCTACATTTTTACTCAATGTGGGTCAAAATTCTCGATATTGTTTGATTCGAAAGACCTTCAATAGATCGCATTTTAGCACCAACAAAGTTTCAACAAAATTTTAAGGGCTCTGAACGTAATTGCAGTAGATATGATGGCGAAGCCTAAATCATCTACCCCACAAATCATAAGAGATAGTACAAGATTTTATCCTTACTTCAAAGTAAGTTCTAATTATTGCTAGAGTTGTTATAATAGAATTGATTTTTTTTCTTGTTGTTGTTGTTGATGATGATGATGATGATGATGATGATGTGGTCATTAATTGTTCTTGCTCTTTAGTTTTATGATTGTATTGGAGCTATCGATGGTACCCATATTCCAGCAATGATTGTTGGAAATGATAGTAGCAACTATTGCAATCGTCATGGCTTCACTTCTCAAAACGTCTTGGCTGCATGTAACTTTGATTTGGAGTTCATATATGTTCTTAGCGGATGGGAAGGATCGGCGCATGACTCAAGAATATTAATTGATACTTTATCTACGAGAAATGGACTTAAAAGTACCACAAGGTATGGTCTAATTAATGTCAAAATTACTTGTTTTTATATTCTGTTATTTAAGTACCACAAGGTATGATCTAATTAATGTCAAAGTACTTGTTTTTATATTCTTGTATTTAATTTATTTATTTTTACTATGTTTTTAGGTAAATATTTTTTGGTGGACTGTGGTTTTCCGAATCGGCGTCAGTTTTTAGCTCATTTTCGAGGTGTTTGTTATCATCTTTCTTATTTTACCGGGCAAGGGCGACATCCTGAAAATGCTAATGAATTATTCAATCTTCGACATGCATCTTTGAGGAATGTGGTTGAAAGGTTGTTTGGCATATTCAAATTACGGTTCACAATTTTTAAAACAGCTCCTCCATTTTCATTTAAAATTCAAGCAGAGCTGGTGTTGGCTTGTGCGAGATTACATAACTATCTTCGCAAGGAGTGTCGTTACGATGAATTTCCAATTGAATTAGATTCTAAAGATGCATTATCCTCAGATAGTGAAGAATATGATGATTTTGAAATACTTTCTGAAACTCAAGAACAACAAAGGGAGAATGCCAACCAATGGAGGAATTTTATAGCTACTGAAATGTGGAGTGATGTTGATGTAGTAAATAATAATATGCATTAGATCTATGTTCTTTCTTTCGTACTTTATTTGTTATTTTTACAATAAATATTTTTAATAACCTTAGTAGTTTATTTTTTCAATTAAAAATTAACCGAAGCTTTAAAAAATGTGCAAGAAGTCCATCAAAGTCAATCAACCCCTTTTATTTGTTTTTTGGCTGGGGTTGAGCTTAAACTCTTCCCTCCCCCATAGCCGAATACAACCATAGCCAACCTCCCCCTAGTCAAGTCATCTTCTTCCTCTCTCTCTGGTTCGACTGTCTCGATCTCTTCTATTTTTTTTCTTTATTGATTACTTCTTTCCTTTCTCCCTCTCCCTCAATCACATAAACACCCACACATACACAATCCCTAAAATCAAAATTAACAGTGTCGTCTTCCTCTTTTCTTCTTTATTCATCATAGGGGCGAAATTGAGAGAGAACGAGAGAAAGGATTGAGAGAGAGAGATTCAACAAGACAGTGAGGAGAGATGAAGGAAAAGCGAAGCAAAGGTTGAAGATGGTGAAAAGTGGGGCACATACCCTTGTTCGATTTCGAGATTTACATGGATGTTTATCAAAAGTCATCCAAATAAAAGTTTATCAAAGTCTATTAAAGTCCTTACAAAAGTCCATTAAAGTTACTAAAAGTCATTAAAAATAAAGTCTATCAAAGTCTACCAAAGTTTTTAAAAGTTTACAAAAATCTAAAAGTCTCTAAAAGTCATCCACTTATAAAAGTAACTAAAAGTCTCTAAAAATCTCAATTGAATACACCCCCTTAACTCATTCTACAATCAAAGATATCTTTAGTACATTAACTTTTATGTGCATCAGAGTAGATTAATGTATGTTAATCTATTTAATAAAGTAGTGAGTGTTTAATATACTCTTTTATCAAAAATATTTTTGACTATATTTAAAATTCAAGTTGGTCCGGGTCGAGTTTGGGTTTACAAGGACTTGTCCAGACCTGACCCGTTTTTAAATTCGGACAAGATTTCTTTGTCCAGACCCAACCTAGATTTGTTAAAATATTGTCTGAACCCTTTTTATTTCGTGTCAGACAAAACCAGGTCAGTAGGTTAAGACATTAAATTGCCAGCCCCAATCGTCAGTTAAAACTAGATATAGTGATAAAATAGCACTGGTTTAAAAAATGCATCAAATTGAATAAAGTGAAAGGTCTGATCCATATAACTAACTTCAACTAATTTGAAATTCAAAGTTTTTTTTTTTGAGGAAAAAAGTTTTATTGTTTTGTTAACATTGTAAGTTTAGTATATTAAGATTGAAGTGGAGATTCAAGATTGTAGAGAACCACCGCTACTCAAATCTAGTTGTTCCTTTACTTCTCTTTTGAGATTTTTGATCTTAAACCACCACCAATCTTCTTTAAATCAATGGTGGTTCCAATTAAAACATCTTGTTCCATTCTTTTTTTTTCAATAACCTACATATTTGTATTGATTCGAGATTGGTTTCATTCCTGTTGTGATATATCTCTCTCATTGATCGTTCGAGGATTTATCTGGCTATATTAGGTTCTTTAATTTTTCTATTTAATAGTCAGTTTGTCTTTCCTTGTTAAAAGTGTTTGCATTGTCTTCCATTATTACATAAAACTTAATTAATATATAATGAATTAAAATATTAAAATTTTGATTTTAAAAAATTATAAATAATATGACTTTAAAAATATTAATAGTTTTAATATTATTTATTAATAAAAAACTATAATTTTATGACTTTAGTTCTTAAGCTTAAAAATGCATAAAATTTATTATATTATAATATTACTAAAAACAGTATTATTAATCTCTTAAAAAAACAGTATTATTAATATCATTAATTCAATTTGAAATCATCTTAAAATAATATAAAATAAGCAGCGTGCTTCATTTTTTCAACTTAACAAAGTTCTTCTTTTAATGTTCAACTAGTCGATTTCTTGCGCTTTGCGCAGCATTATTAAATTTTTTTAAAAAAATTCATAAATTAATTTACATGAACATATTGTAATATTTTTATAATTAGAATTGCAATTCATAATAATCAATTCATATTTCTTATAAATAAAATATACAATAAGAATGAGATTAATTAGGGTTTAGGGTGATTTGAATTGAAGATGAAGATTGATCTGAACATATTTTTGTTGTTTTTTTGGATAAAGGAATTTAATTAATCTGTGAAAAAATACATATACAAAAAGAATGGGGAAACAAAAACGATCTTACCTATCTACTTACAAAAAATCCCCTTTGTTATACTATGCAAAAAAAAAAACTCGTCTCGTTAGAAAACAAAACCAAAGTTCTAGAGGATCGCAGTTGTGAGTCTTGTGACCACCCATCTAAGCCCACTCAAAAAAGAATCTCATAAAAGTCACCATCCACATATCTACCCCTGCCCTTAATTAATATTCAACTGTTACAATAATTGACGTAGGCAAAAGAAAATATGCAGAGAATGATCCGCAGAAAAAACGCACCATCAAAAATCAAAAATCTAGAGATACCCCAACAAACTAACAGGAAAAAGAAAAACAAAAGACACCAACATGCCAAGTTGTCTCTTACCTCATAGCCAACCGCTCACATAAAAGGATATAAGATGTTGTGTCAATTCTTCACCAGTTTGTTGAGATTCCAAGCCTTGAACAGATTTGTGTTATTAGTGTTGTCCAATTGAATCTAAGAAATTAGATTTGATAAAGAAGAAGAACTGAAGTTAGAGTTGGACATACCAAATGGAGAATTGAGGGAGATAAAAAATTGTGGGGGTTTGAGTGAAGGCTAGGTGTTTGAGCTAATGAAGACTCGAATTTATATGCATCACTCTTAATCGTAATGGTCTCTTCATATTTTGCAAGCTAGTTCGACTTTTCGTTGTCTAAGAAATTGGGGGGATAAATATATCTTAAGACAACCAATAATACAAAGAAATAAATAGCAATAAATAGGAAAAATGAGAAAAATAGAAAAAATTAGAAAAATTAAGAAAATTCTAAAAATGAAACGGTGAAATGAGAGAGCATGTGAAATTTTCTCTCTCCTCCAACTTATATATATATATAGATTCTAGTGTTATTTTCTTAAGAAAATTATTTTTCAAGTGTCAATCGTGCATTTAATAAGTTTTACAATGTAATTTTTAATTAACAACGTTGTTTAATGATCGATATTGTAAATATCATTTTCTCCTGAGAAAAATTATTTAAACAAAATTTTTATTGAAATAAAATGCAAACAACAATGACATTTATATATAAACATAGAAGATTAATAAACATTATGTCTATCTTAAATGAGTTAATTAACTTATAAATCAAAATTTCGTAACGTACAAATTAATTAAGTGTGTGGTATCACTTGAATGATGAATTAGTCACATATTGTAAAAGACTTACAAAATAAATGTAGACAGTAATCTTTTATGTAATTTATTTCTTCAAAAAAGTTATAATTAATATAGTAATTTAATTGAAATACTTGTAAGAGTATACCCTTTTCTTTTAAGAGACTACGTATAAACATTAATAGTACTTAATTTCCTACAATTTTCGTATTAGTTTCCAATTGCCATAAACAACAATATATCAAATTAAGTTAATGGTGTATTTTATATGTAATTAAACGTTGTCAAAACTTATCTTAAATCTTTTTACGTTGTTGATCAAAATTATAGAATATTCAATTGATACTTGACAATATATCTTAAAAAAAATAATTATTATTTTTTTAACAAAATTCTTTGTTTTACAATATTTAACAAATCATTACATATGATTTTTATAATTAATAATTAGTTATAATACAATATTTAACAAATCATTACATATGATTTTTATAATTAATGATTAGTTATAATATATTGATTATGTGTTAATTAACTTTTAACAATGTTGCTTTCAACAATATATATTAGTGTCCTAAAAATAAAATTTTCTTGTAGTTATACGCATGATTGTCAAGATCGGGACCCTACCTTGGATCGATTTAGAGATATTCAGGATTGGGATCATAGAATCAGATTGTAAAGATCCTAAATTTTTAGTAAATCATTAATTTAATGTATATACTTATCGCTTAATGTATTGAAGGAATTGTATTAACATGTATTAGATCACTATGTTACTTTATGAGCATAAATCATAATCAATGTGTCAAAAATATATAAATACAAATAATTATAAATTATAAGTCAAATTTAGTTCAAGACTATGCCAATAAATACAAATAATTATAAATTATAAGTCAAATTTAGTTCAAGACTATGCCAATATCGTATTGTGACGATGATGGATCTAAAATGGAGAATTTTCGTTTCCTTATTGATTCTTATTTATTCATCAATATATATAGCTAAGTTTTTATTTTCAAATTCTCTCCTAAATTTGTTAACAAATCTCATAAGAAATGGCAACTACGTGAGTCGCTCCAGGATCTCAATTCCATATGATCCTCATGATCGAATGGATTGATCCATGTGAGAACCGGATCGATACTTAATTAGAAATTGGATAGCAGGATTGTACGATCTCACGATCCGAATCCTAAGTACCTTGGTTATAAGTGCTGGAACATATATCATTTGCAGGTTCAGCGGTTTCATAACTCACACTGCAAAAAAGGGGTACATACAGTCAAAAGAGAAGTATATGAAAACAAATCACAGTGGTGTATCAGATTCCTTTACTGAAATGAACATGGGACCTAGAACTGCCCGATATTTTGAAAATATTGTAAGGACCCTGACTTGTTTTTAAAATAGACACGACAACTGTTTAGACCCGTATTAAAATTTTCTTTTAAAAAAAATAACAACAACAACGTGTCCGGACTTGTTCTCTCTCAACCCGATTTTTTTCATCTATGAGACTCAAATTTGAGACGTAACTTAAGGGTATGGAATCCGTTACCAACTTTTGTTGGTAACTCTTAGATTTTTTTTTTGAAGAAAACTCTTATTATTGTTATTATTTTACCAATATTATTGTTTTTTATAATTTATTTGGTTAAAGTTCAAATTTTAATAATTAATCGCTTTTACTAACTAGAACAACTCTAAACTTAACTAAGAAATGACCCGCACCTATCTGAACACGTCGTCCATTTCTTGAAGGATATCGCATGGCGCCAAACAAGCGTGTGTTTTTCCTAGACTAAAAAGAAGTAAAAGAAAATAGTACAAACCGCGTATGTTTTTATATCTCCAATGGGATGTGGAGTGGATGTCAATGTGTGACATGCACCGAGGACTAAATAAAAAAATAAAAATAAAAAACTATTTAATGGGAATGAGCATTTTGAATGTCGAGCTAACGTGGATAAACATTAATTATTTTTTTTATTTTTTATTTTTTATTTTTTATTTTTGTATCAAACATTGTCTATTTTGAATGTCTACTTCTAGACGGTGCAATCTTTAGCCACGTCAATAGTTCTCTTCAAATTATATATAGAAAAACAATAAATATTTTAAATAAAGAATGCAATCCACATTGACCATTGGAAACATATTTTAAAATTCAATGTCTATTTGAGTCGCATGGGATGACATTCTTTACAGTTGCTGACGCGACAAGAATCCCACAATCCACATTTAACATTGGTGATGCTCTAAAATAAATAATCGACTCTTGAGATTTTTATTTCCTTGAATGGGTAGATGAAATCTTCAGTTGGCATCCTACCAAAAAAAAAAAAAAATCTTCAGTTGGCATAATATATCAAATTGTTCCACAACTTTTTTTTTTTTTTTTTTTTTTTTTTTTGGAGAATTGTTCCATCAACTCTCACACTACAATAAGCTTCACTAAGCTGATCACTACCTACAACTCAAACAATAAACTTAAGTTAATCACTCAAAAATTAATTAAGCAACAAACACTAACAAGAACCACATGATAGAGCCATTAGCAGAATTGCAGCTTCCTTCTCATCTTGTGGGAAAACTCGTCGATGGAACTGATGATGATCCGGTGACAATGAATTCTTCTTCTTACTTAAACCTATGGAGAAGTCGTTATTCTGATCATGAACACAAATTTGTTTTGCAGAACTATTAGAGCGAGTGGCACCTACAAGTTTGCATACTTTCTTGTATGGTGCAAGATAGGCCTTAGTACTCCTTTTCACCATCAATTTCTTCTCTTTGATCTTCATGACCTTTGTGCTTATTGGCTTAACATCATCTAGTGTGCTGGTTGCTGCAGCTGCCGTCATTGCCCTTCTCGCCTTCCTTCGTCGAATACCGCAAGCATTGCACAATGACTACATGTGATATATATATATATATATGCATTAGGACAATTACTAATTATTCTTCATATACAAATATTTCAAGAAAAAAAATTCATCATATGCAAATTAAGTGCCATACTTAAAGATTAATTAACAAATACACATAGAGATCTACACAGAAAAATTAATTAATTAAGTATATGAAGTATATGTTTTAATTAGTTATACTAACCTTGGGGCCTCTAGGGCCACTCCTCCAGAGAGGGGTCTTGGTTGTGCTGCAATCAGAGCAAACTCTCACAGTGCCAGTAGTACAAGTGTTAGAGTTAGAGGTTGAAGTGTCTCCATGAGTACTATGTGAGTTAATTAAGGATGGTGATGGTTGCTGCTGCAGATGATCTTGCAATAAAGTAG
This sequence comes from Stephania japonica, assembly GCA_039657345.1. NCBI lineage: Eukaryota > Viridiplantae > Streptophyta > Magnoliopsida > Ranunculales > Menispermaceae > Stephania > Stephania japonica. Next base: position 13,310,895 of record CM077563.1, on the reverse strand, counting down.
AGCTTTTATGTTTGAATCCAATCATTTGATGATGAGCTTCGCAATTAGTCATCATCGTCATCTTCTTCATTATCCTCATCTTTGGAGGCATCCACTTATATTCAACCACAACTCCACCACGGCCGGCATCTTGAATATCGATAGCGGTATTTACTTGATTAGCAACTTTGTTACATCTTTGATCCTCTACATGATCTCCATGATGAAGGATGGATAATTTGAGACCATAGTCTGTGTTGCTTTCCAAGGATGTTGGTGGTGAAGGAGATGAATTAAGGACTCGAAAATCATGCGATCCACCGCTACTCACGACATCAACCCACTCCTTAACATATATAAGCAAATAAAAGATCATAATTAAAATTACGAACACAGATGCCCTTAATTGCTTATATTTTGTATATACATACCTTGAGAAATTGCCGATACTGCGCCTTTGGTCGTTCTTGATGATCATCATGATGAGGTGGATCTTGTAAGGAAATAGAATAATTAGATGAAGAATTAGCAGTACTACTCATCAAGTGCATGAGATGTTGTTGTTGATAATGATCTTCATAACTACTGATCATCATGTGGTGATCATCTTCAGCTGCAAAAACAGGTGATAATGATGAAGAGGAGGTCATGGATGATCAGCTGGATGAGGTAGAGATCACACAGCAGAGATAGCTAGAGAGAGAGAGAGAGAGAGAGAGAGAACTGTACGTCTGGCGGAGAGAGAGAGAGAGAGAGAGAGAGAGGTTGTGATCATGAAATGCTAATAAATGAGATGGTGAGGACTGTGAAGATAGATTTGGTGGAAAAGACAATCACGTGAATTGAAGAAAACAAACAAGTTAAAAGATAAAGGAAAAGTTGAATTCAGAGTACATACCGTTCAATAATCAACCAGCTGAGTTACATATACTTGCAACAACTTGACAAAATCAATATTTCACCAATTGTACATACATGTACCGCTTGCAATGGTGGCCCTTATTCCATTTGCACATTCGCACCTCAATGCACGTCGAATGGGTCCAATTAAAATGTTTGAAATCGCGTCATTCTGATATGAAAAATATACTAGAATGACAACTAACATGTCACAATAAAAGTCACGTTGGCCTAAAGGAGCCTTCTATGCAACCTCTACCTAGTGTTATGCATCAAGATCTAAATATATTTGTATTTCGAGGTGTCCATATATATAGACGACTCGAAGGTCTGATATGACTTTCAAGTGTGACATAACTTAATATGTACAGTATAGTTGTCGAATATAATACATGCAAGAGGAGGGGTATAAATGTTCTGGAAAGTTGATTGATATTGCTAAAAAACACAATCATATATATGTATGTATATAGTTTTGACCAATATATATATATATATATATATATATATATATATATACTGAACACGGCCAAGTTGATTTATCCCTATTTATATATAAGGTACGTATACTGTCATTCTTATTGTAGTCTGTTATTCATGTATATATAGAGATGCTTAAAAACGCCAAATACATTTATTTCTTCTACGTACCATTTTACCACTTTAAAGGATACATATATAAAGTTAAATTATTGCCTAGCTAGCTAGCTAGCTAGGGCATGTGAGTGACTGTGACAAATTACAGAATTACCCATTTTCCTCTACGTACCATTTTTTTCTTGAAGTATTCGTCTACCATACATTATTAGTTTATGCTGAATTTATTTTATTTTATTTTATTTTTGTCAATAGTTTATGCTAGCTGAATTGTTGATGTGCCTTTAATAACGCTAGCTTACATAAAAAAAGAAGAGGAATGTTAATTTTACTCGTAAATTACATCTGGTCAAAGCACTTAATGATGTGGCACTCGTGGGTTTTATCTAAAAATAATTAATTTTCAGGTGCCGACGTCACCGGGTGACTTTCTGATCAAATTAAAATTTTTCATAAAAAAATAGTAATTAAAGATGAACATTTTGGAAGAAAAATAATATTGGAAACTCGATTATATGTTTATCAACTATATAAAAGCACGAATCTTTATTTTTTAGTGATAAGCAAAAAAATTTTTTATATTCTTATTTTAATATTATTTCACATGCATCCCCAAATCCACTAGAAATCTCCACATCATAAAAAAAAAAAAAAAAAAAACAAAAAAAAATCGAAAAAAGATGCGCACTTGTTTAATTTTTTGCTACCTATGCCCTCTCCCTCTCTCTCTTCTCTCTCTTGTTTCACAGTAGCACGCGTCTTTCTCTCTCTCTAGATATTCACATGCAGGCCAAAATAGGTGGTATTAATGACTTAACTATATATATCCATCATTATCAGTTGTATATTATCACTAGCAAAATTATTTAAACATTTTGTTGGCCTGAGTGGATCTTTGACCGATTGCATTAGCCTATGTGAGTGTTATTCATTTTTCAAAAAAATTAATTTTATTTACAATTTTTTGAATTACGAAAGTAATATATATATATATATATATGGATAATGATATTTTATCATTCTTTGGATACATACATTGGATACATAATGGTCTAAATTTCATTGGGATATAGGTTGTACGTATCACATAAAAATTTGGACCATTAATTGTGTATCCAAAGTGATAGTTTCATAATATAATAAGTTTGATGTGTATATTCAAACGTTATTATGGTACCCTATTTATAGAATGATACATAACTAAATCAGTGGATGTGTTACATAATCAGTGTAGGCGTTACAGAATCAGTGGAGGCGTTACACGATTAATATAGACGTTACACAATCGGTGTAGACGTTACAAAATCAATGTAGACGTTACAAAATATTAGTTTCCTAACATTCGCCCTCAAACTCAAGGTGGTGGCAACGAAACCACTTGAGTTTGCAAACGAATAAGATGAGAATACACAAAGTCAGCGACAATTCTGCGTGGGGACACCAGATCGCGACGAACAGATGCAAGTGATCACGAACAAAATCTTCAGATAGGTAGGCGGATAACAAGCGTGATTACTGAACAATGGAACAACATAGTCGATGGAACGACTAACGGAACTGAGTCAGCGGAACGACTAACGGAACAACATAGTCGGCAGAACGACTAACAGAGTTGAGTCGGCGAAACGATTAACGAAACAACATAGTCGACGGAACAACTAGAGGAAAAACATAGTCGACGGAACTACTAACAGAGCTGAGTTGGCGGAACGACTAACGAAACAACTTAGTCGGCGGAACGACTAACGGAAGAACATAGTCGGCGGAACAACTAATGAAACAACATAGTCGACAGAACGACTAACGGAGCTAAGTCGACGGAACAACTAACGGAGCTGAGTCGACGGAACGCCTATCGGAGTAGAGTTGTAAGGCATCAAATTCGTGCAAACATGGTAGGCGGATTAGCTGACTGACCGACGCAGAAAAGGCAAACGGACTGGTACAGCTGACAGACGTGTGTGAAGATGCATAAGAGAAACAAGAGGAAATCAAAACAAGAGCATAATCAAATACAAGAACAAACACTAAGATGTATCAAGGACCGGTCATCGACTCAAAGGTCGACTGACCTTGGATTAGAAACCACGTACTGATACCATGATAGTTTCAGAATATAATAAGTTTATTGCATATTTTCAAATGTACAGTATGATGCCCTATTTATAGAATGATACATAACTAAATCAGTTGAGGCGTTACACGATTAATATAGACGTTATATAATCAATGTAGACGTTACAGAATCAATGTAAACGTTACAGAATATTAGTTTCCTAACACAAAGTATGCATGTCACAATATCATTTTCCTATGTATATATATAAAGAACAAGATGAAGTGATTTAAAAAAGAAAAAAACAAAAGACAAGAATTTCCTTACCCAAAGTTGTAAATAAAAATTGAACGAAAATTATTTAAGAACGATTTTTTCGTCAAAATGTTACTTTTACTGTGCGATCAGCAAACAAACAAACACACATATCATATACACAACGGAAGATTAAAACATAAATGTTACTTCAAATCGCGATGAATTACGTGATTTGTCAAGCGTTGTTGAAGTTCCTACGGCAGTGATCGCACTACCATTATGGAGCACGATATATTTATCCACAACTTAGAAGCGGAAGATGAAGAGAGAACACACACTATTCTACTCTCTAGAAACACACACAATATACAAGTCATATTTTTTTATCTCCTTACGAGATATTTATATATTCTCAAAAGGTATGAATCTACGGGGTGCGACTTTTGGTAGAAATTTCATGGATGTGTATGTCTCGACACGTACTAAAGGAAAGAGTACAACTCTTCATATCATGGCTCCACACAAGAAAATGAAGAGACAAGACTCTTCATACACGTGACTTTACACATGTGAAACTAAAACTCTAATACAAAACATCTCTAATTTATTTAGTTTTAAGCCTTTTTTATTATTTGCTTGGAGATGTATCACTTGCTAAAATGTAAGGTTGGAGAGATCAAGTTTGACTAGAGATGAAATCACTTCCCAAAAAAAAAACCGATTTTTTCAATTTTCTAGTCCAAATGCATGATTAATTGAGACTGATTACATCACATATATTCATGCCAAAAAGAGCAATATAAAGACGGTGAATTTGTTACCGTTGGGAAGTGGGACTTGGAATTTTCCATATATCGCAGCGTGCCAGCGGCTAATTAATTAAGTAGCTCACGTGAGTACAAGGCCTGCATGCATGTCATAAGACTCACAAGTCATTACTCAAGTACATGATACTCCACAGGGCACATACAAGGCAGCTTTGGATTGTAGTACAAGGCAATTTGTATGTGATATATAGTAGATCAATAAATAAATATATATATATACCATAAGAGACCTTGAGAGATTCTTGATGGGCCCCTGGTTCTGAGGGACAATTTATTAATTACTTCGAAACTATTATACCTTAATTTATTTCTTTTTTTCGTCAATTTATCCCTTTAATGCAAATATGCATGATCGGCACAAAAATGAAAATCTAATAGTAATATGTGTCGATAGAAATAGTAATTGTATACAAAGATATAGCTTTAGCCAACTAATAATTATTGTCTTCCAGGAAGCAAATTAAAAACAGCCAAATTATATATTCATCATTGTTAAAAAAAAAGTTAAATTATATATCTTTGTTAAGTACGTAAATAAAAAGTCTCATTCGACAAAAAAAAAAAAAAAAGTCTCATATATCCGTGCATTAGCTCTTCAGCCTTGTTTGGTTCATTTTTGCTAACTTATATACCAATTTTCCTACGGGCAGAGATACTTATCTAGAGTTAACTCACAGTGTAAGTTTAAATTTTATGTTTGGTTCAACGTTGAACTTACAGGGTAGTTACAAATTAAAAAAAAAAGTAAAACGTGGAATTGACATAATTAAATTAACACCCTTCAAATATATTTTAATATATTTTAAGATGAAAAAGAATACATTGATGATAGGTAGTTTTGTTAATATTCCCTGTGTGAGATAACTTGAAAGGGAGTTGAATTTATAAACCAACTAATCAAGATTAATTCTAACTCTCCTCTAAGTTATCTCACACCCCCGTGCAACTCCACCCCCAACCAAACAAGGCCTAAAAAAAAAAGGAGAGTGGCATCTTAAAGAAATAATTACTGAAATAAGTACCGGTGGCACATCTAACTCATCTCAAAGAAAAACTACCCCTCATAAATCCAATAGAACTATGTGTCGATAGGAATAAGTGACAACTTAAAAAAAAAAAAAAAAAAATTTAATTGAGTATACTCAATCTTGAAGAACATTTTTTTTAATAAGCGACTTCGACACGAGTTGAACTTGGGATTTAATGTCCTCAATCTTGCCTTTTTAGTTTTCTTAAAAAAGTTTTGACATTTAATAACAGTTAAAAAGTAATAGGAATTAATATTTTGGATAAAGAAACGGAAAGCGAGAAATGTATACCCGACACGTGCATATATAATTGGCTTGGACAGAGTTAACAAATAATTCAAAAAATCTATTTGGACACTAAGGGTCCGGACTCAAAGGGGGTTTTTGAGATTTTTGTAAATATTAAAGGAGTGTTACAAGTTATAATTTTGAAGTCATTGATTGCTTAAGGATGACTTTGAAATAAAAAATTTTAAAAAAACTTCCTAAAGATCCGGACTCATGAGTCCAAGTAGCACTACTCCAAATAATTTATGATGATTAATTAACCAATAGCGCAATATACTTTTTTCATGCACATACCATATATATGTCCCACATAATCACTCTTAGATATTGCAGCAAGAATATAGATTGTCACTGATGTTATATAATTATATATACATATTGATTAGGGGGTGGCAAAACGTGATGGTGTGTTGTCGGCCTGCCGCTAACGTGCCAACAAGCTCAACCCTAACACTAATATGTTTATTTTTCATGTAATCGTATCAACCCATCTAACCCATTTACTTAATATATTATTTAACTTATTACTTTATAATTCAATACATGTATATAAAATATAATATTATTTAAAAAATAATACTTCATTTCTAAGATTTAATTCAAATGACCGTTAAAACTATACAAATTAATTTTTTAATAAATATAACACTATTATATTATTTAAATTTGTAAAATTGTAATCCAATCATTAACATAACAAAATATTAATTAAGTCATCTACATTGTACATTTATACAATTATTTTAAATGAGTAAAATGTGTTTATAAATGATTTATCGTGTTTTTTTTTACTTTTGTGGGAATCGAACAACGATCTCCAGAGGTCTTGCCTTTTTAACAAGTGATGACTTTGCCATCTCACCTGAGAGATTTTGAGAAATAATTTATCATATTTAGTATGTCAACCTGTTTACGACATCAACCGACTAATTGCATGTCAGTTGTGTCGTGTTATTGTGTAATGAACCGTTTAATTTACCCCCTCGGCCCCTAGAGACCTATTTTTGACACCCCGCCCGACCCCGTCCTTCACATCCTTTTTCCGCCCCTCCTTACACGTGGTTTCTCCTCAAACCCCTTTTCGCTCCTCACACGCTTTCGCCCCCAACCTATTCTTGCGTCTTTACTATCGACACTCTTTCGGTAGAATAATTGATCATGTTAATAATAATTAATATATGTATAGTTGACGCACGCCGAACGCGCCAATAAAATAAGATATATTAACCTAAACCAACTATTTTGTAGATAGTGGTAAAGGGTCGATCCCACATAGATTGGTGTCTTTCTTATGTAAAAAAATACAAAAAAGAAGAATTTGAGGTTTAGAGAAAATATATATTTTAAAAATAAAGAAATTAAATGGAACGATAATCTAATGGGAATGAATCTAGGTATTTAGTTTCACAGTCTCGCCATACAACTTGGGATTGAATTTATTAATTGTCGGTTCATGAAAAGTATGAAACTAATCTATTATCTAGTGCAGCTATAGAACCGGTGACGTACGCGGTTCCTCGCATTTCCTAATCTTGATAGCCAAGGTACGACTGTTGACTACTTCCCTAACCAAACACGCAACCTAATCGCTAGTACTCCAGATTTAACGCATTGGTCGCATTACTTCGATTCATGAATGCACTACATCTAGACAACCGGATCGCTAGTACTCCTGATTCAGCCTAGATCCCTAAGGTATTTGACCGGTCCCAAAAGGTTCTAATAAATTGGTTTGGTCAATTGCCACTAGTGTGGTCTTAACGCACAAGCACGGGTGCTTACAACTCACTGACATGTAAATCAAGGTTTAAACTAGTGTTTAATCTTAATTGTTCAAATAATACCAAAGAAAATAAATAATATAAAAGAATCAATAATAATTAAAAATAAATAAACCTGATAAATGATTCCCAAGTCGCAGGCTTGACTAATCCACCTTTAACCTAGATGGAGGAACTAACTAGACATAATTAAAAACTAAACTACAAGAAAAACAAAATAGATCCTCCTCCCCTCCTTTCTATTCCTAAGTCCTAATTTATATATATACCCCAAATTTTGTCTCTAGAGGTGAGAAAACTCAATTTTTGTAGTTTTTGGGAGTTTTTTGGCGTCGTGACACGTGGCAAGAGATGATTGGTGGAGAAAACTGGAGTCGCTGACGTGTCGCGCTGGGATTGGACGAGTTGCTGTGGCGCGCTGACGTGGCGGACGCTGATTGGCCAAAACTGTTGTTGATGACGTGCTGGTGATGACTAGATCGAACACGTGGCAGCATGTTAGTGGCTGGAGGGTGAGATGGTGACGTAGTAGACGAATGGGAAGCGGACACGTGGCACTGCATAACTCCAATTACCCAACTCTCGCGTATACTCCGAAACAAATCCTCCGGTGTTCGATTTCTTCAAGTAAATACTCTATTTTGAGTATTTTTCCGCCCCAGATCCAACCATGCACTCAGTTTCTCCTAAAAATGAAAATTAAATATAATTAGATATATATTTTCATATTATTTCAATAAATCACTAATTTCCTAAAATATGCATTTATCACTATAAAATAAAATAAATATAGTCCAATTAAACCTAATAACCTATACTAAATTATGCCTAAATAAACACTTATCAATAGTGAAACCCAAAAAATAATTTTTACGTATTTCTTTTTAAACCCAATTTTTTTTATGTATTTGGGAACATATGAACATTGTTAAAAAAAACTTGTAAAAATCATAAGTTGTAAGGATATTGAAGCCTAGTTCCACCAAAATTTTATAGTCAAAATATACTTAATTAGAAATGATAAAACTTATATTTAATTACAAAATGTTTCTATAAAGATAATGTTTAAAAAGCTCTCAAACCTCATTTTTTATTATTTCAAATCATATAATAATTAAGTGAAAGTTTGGGAGGAGGAAAAATAATTGTACTTAACTTACAAAATTAACTTTCTTCTCATTAAACTTTATTCTATGTGGCCCACCAAAGTGTGACATGACTTATAATTTGGTTCTAGATAGACTCAACTCAATCTTTTCTTTGATAACTTTTTTAAAAGCTAACTAACTCATTACACCAAAATATATTATAAGTTTTGCAAGAGCACAACTTGAGTCGATAAATATAAATTTAAACTTGCTAGTTAAATTATTGGACTTTTACAATCTTGAATAAGGTCGGGCTATATTAGCCTTACGACCCATACAACTCAAGCTTGCTCGCATTAGATGGACTGAGCTAATAAATATACGATCCTTACAACTCAAGCTTGACTCAAGCTTGATCCAAAAGTCATATTCTAAACTCTAGGGATCCAAAAGTTCTGGTACTATTTTGGAGAGATTAATGTGTTTTTCATTCTAAAGATGCTCTTAATTATTGGTATATATTCAACTATATATAATATTTGACCCACGTTCATAATATATATATATATATATATATATATATATATATATATTTGACCCACACATTCCAACAATAACAATAGTAACAAACCAACAATAACAATAGTAACAAAAGTGTTATTAATTAAGGAAATATGCATCAATAGATTAAGAAAAACATTAATAATATATAGAGAAAATGTTCATACATAGATATCGATATATATATATATATTTAGGAAAATGATAATCTAACAAATTCTCAACACACACTTTGAGCGCACACCTATATTTTTAGCTATTTATGATTATTTTTTATCTCCCCAGACTTTCACATATGACAAAACATCATAAGTAACTAAAAAATAAGGGTGTGCGCTCAAAGTGTAGTAACTAAAAAATAAGGGTGCGCCCTCAAAGTGTGGATTGAAAGCAGTGTGTTAAGTTATCATTTTCCTATCTTTAATTGCACGATGAGAAGGAAGGCTACGTGCGCTGCCCACGAATCACACTTGGTGTGTGGCATGCACGGTGGGAATGGAGGGAGGGAGGGAGGGAGGGAGGGAGGGAGGGAGCCTACTTGTCATGTTTCAACAAAATTAAAGGAGAGTGACATCTTTGTTTTCACTTTTCACAACCTACATCCATGCATGTCACTCCTCGAGATCACAATGTGAGTGACAAATTAGGTCCACAAGGCTTGGGTACAAGATGACAATTCCTCATCCCTGTCCATCTGTCATTGGTCCCACCATTTCTTTTGTGGGACATGATGCCTTGTTTTGCACATCTGGTGCTGCGTGTCAATCTCTCCACCATTGATTGTGTTATATGTTTAAATACCCTTTGACGCAGCCGAGAACTTCCAAACCAGTTGAACAAATTCACAAATAACTCGATCTAGGTCAGAACTTAAGCTAAAGTTCAAAAATTCTTTTATTTCAGCCAAAAACTACGAATTACACCCAATAGATTGCTTAAATAGTGAAACCCTAAAATTTGCTAAAAATAGTAAAAAATCCAAAAAGCCCTAAACTAAAACTAGACGAAAAATAGAAACAAATGCAGCAAATAGCAAGAAAAACAGGAATTCCTAATTAGAGTTATAAGCGAAATAAAACTTTTCAAAAATAGCAAAATTGCCGTTTCGGAGGGCGAAACAATAGAATTTCGCCGAAAAATGTCGTTATCACAACAATTGTGAGTTGTGATCTCCACGCCGTTTTCAATAAATCCATGCCCCCAGAACGCCAAAAACCCAAACTTCGCCATTTACGGAAATTACTAAAATGTCATCCTGTCATATCTTTCCATCATATTTTTCCAAGAATTTACAAGCTAATTCTTGGACTTCATCACCCTTCCTCTAAAAAAATGTGTTTTAAGTATACCCATAATTAAAAAATAGCTTTAGGGGTTAAAATATTCTAACTTTTTACAATTTTTGTTATCATCCGAACGTTTTTAGAATTCATATCATAAGTTAATTTCTTAACTTCAAATTTGAAGGAGTAAACTATGATTTTTTTAAGTGGCAGTTTTTAATAGCCGCCTCTATTTCTCTCCAAAATCATAAATTTTTCTTCTTGATTAACTTTTGTGATTTTTGTGCTTGAACCACCGCTGATCCTCTCTTCGATAGGTGGTGGTCCTAATCAAATCTCTTTTTGTACTTTGTTTATACAATAAACAACCAATCTAATAAGATTTGTAGAAATTGGTTTATTTTTGTTGCAATGCATCTTCATCAACAGTGTTGCGTGGATTTGTGCAGCTTGCTGGATTGATCTTGTCTTTAGTATTTATTTTATAGGGTTTTATTCTCTATTTGGAAGTCTTTGATTTATCTTCTCCTTATTGAGAAGTTTTAGATTTTTTTCTCCTTGTTGAGAAGTTTTGTAATTCATTTTGTAGTTATAATAATTTTGTGTATTGTCATGAGTTTCAATGTTGTAGAAAACATTCCCTGATTGTCAAACAGTTTCAATTTCGCATTTACAACCAAATTAATGACAGATTGTTTGAACAAATAGGATTAGCGAATCAATGTGTTTGATTATATGTTTGGTCTTGTATTGTGCCATGAATGATTAATGAAATTTCGATTTCTCTTCAAAAAAAAAAAAAAAACCTTCAAATTTGATAAAGTCACATCTAAAATTAATCAGATGTGATTTGTGCGTAATTAATTAACATCTTTGTAATCAAATTGTTACACTGCGCGCTGACTGAAAATTTTTTTTTGTTATAATGAAGTTATTAAACTTTTATAGAACTATAAAAAGATATATTTTCACACATATTTTTGTCTAGCTCGCTGTCTAAATCTAGCTCCATATATTTGAAACGTAAGTTTTAATTTTCTATTCAACTCGTCACAACACAACAAACCATTTATATTTTTGGGCTTCACTGTTATTGCTATTGGGCTTGTAAATGGGCCAAAACATCAAAATTGTTTGTCTCCTCAAAATAAGATAAAGATGATAGCAAGTCTACCTAGACTCGTACATGGGCTTTTATATTGGGCGTGTAATGGGCCAACCCGTTTTGTGTAATAGTAACAAATTATTTACTCCCCAACCATAAGTGGTCCTAAAACGCAGCACAACATTGGTCCGCTAAGGTGCCGCTAAGTTGCCGGATCACCAGATCTTTAGCTGGGTTGGATTTGTCAAGTGATGTTCGAGGCCAACCACAGATAAATTCATGCTCACCACGATCATCTCATATTGTGGGTTCTTTATATTGTTTCCAACTCAATTTTTTTCATTTACAAGAATTAAACTTAAGACCTCACTTAAGGGCAAACCTAATCCAAGTCTCTTTACTCCTTTCTAATAAAAGAGTTTATATACCATTTAGTATCTATAAGGGACTTGTAGTTTTTTTCGTTACTGATGGCATTGTATGCAAATTGAGATATAGTTTATGCAAATGGTGTGAAAGTCACGTGAGGCAGTTATATTGGATGCTGACACGTGTAGGGAGATCCCCAATCTTGTACATCTGATATAAATATCTAATGAGATCACAAGCTCTGTATTGGATTGATCAGAGCATTCTAGTTTCTTTCATGGTGTTATGATGCGTTCTTGCTCCTCTGTTGTCAAATGGAATAACTAAAATAAAATTTTGAGCTGGATGACTTAATTAAAGAGTGACGTATTTGTGTGATCCACGTTATTTTCGTTGCCACAGTAATTTTGGCAATACAGACTAACATACAAATTAAGCAGTATGGTTTTTGCAATAATTAAGATTACGACGGGATTATTCAAATCATTTAGCAGTTGACTTCCTCGCACCTGGGATGAGTTGGTGGGGATACAAAACTAAAATGTGTAGCTAGCTTAAGCATGAGATCGCGCTGGCATGCATATCGAAGGAAAAAGTATAGATATCGGGCACGTTTTGATGCATCGTAGTCAAACATAGACATTACACAGATCGAGAAGCTTTTTTTAATTTTGCGGGAACTGATTGTATTATATATCTTTTTTAATAAACTAATTAATTAAATAATTACCTTGCACATAATTAGTTAATTTGAAACTACCACTCATTCTACCCTTGCCCAATTTACACCAGCATTTTTTTAGGACTTTATAAAAACCAACTTAATTAATTAAATAAATTAACAACACCTTATGTTGGAGATGTTGAGATAGTCTCATATCAATTACTTAAAAAAAAAAATAAAGCTTATAAGTGTAGAGTCCACTTCATCTGGCTTTGACATTTTAGAATTAACTCTATTTTCACATACATAAACTAATCATAACACTTCCTCCCTTTCAATTGGGCTTAATATTATAAATTGAACATAGTATAAGAAACCATAATTGATTTAATAGCCCATTATCCAAAGGCCTTATAGACATCTAATAAAAATGATTAATTGATGTAGTGCGGTCAAGTCCTTAAGGCCTTGAGGGTGGAGTGTTGGACATGTTGGAATAGCCTTTTAAGTATGGAGTGGACACTCCACCTCACCTTGACATTTTGGATGGCAAGTGTGATGCTGCATTCTCATATATATTTTTGTCAACAACAACTAGCTAGAAAGTAGAAACTGTACAAATAATTTAATTACTATATATTTTTTCTTTTTTTTGGAGAAGATACTATTTTTTTTTCTTAATATATAACCTTTCATTTTAAGTCAATTTTTTTAAAAGACCTTTACAGCCAAAGGATATCTTGTTTTTAATTGTTTTTACTTGAGAGTCCAACTCACTTTTGTAATTTTTATTCTTGAACCACCGTCGATCCTCTCAACGATCGGCGGTGGTTCCAATCAAATCTTTTTTGCTCTTTATTCATTCAATAAACAACAGATTTAATCAGATTTGTAGAGATTAGTTTATCCTTGTTGTGGTGCATCTTCATCAACGGTGTTGCGTGAATTTGTGCGGCGCGCTGAATTAATTTATCTTTAGTTTTTACTTTATAATTAGTTTTCTTCCTTAGTTGGAAGACTTTGATTTGTCATCTCCTTGTTATAAAGTTTTAGGTTTTCTTCTCGTTGAGAAGTTTTGTTATTCGTTTTGTAGTTATAGTACTTTTATGTATTGTCACGAGTTTCAACATTGTAGACAGTTCCTGATTATTAAATTGTTTCAATTTCGAAAAAAAATCAAATTAATGGCAGTTTGTTTGCATAAAATCAATGTACTTGATTATATGTCTGGTCCTATATTGAGCCATGAATAATTAATGAAATTTCGATTTCTCTTCAAAAAAAATAATTAAAGAGTAAAGATTTGAATGAAAAAGTAAAATAAAACTTAAGACTACATCTCCATTATATTTTATTATCTATTTAATTAGGTTCATTTAAATTTTTTCATATAAATATTTTTAAAAATGTAGTAAATAAATTATAAAAATTTAAATAAATTAAAAATTTTAAATAAAATATTTGATAAATTTGTGACACGAATACTGACATGTTTATAACACGACTCATTTAGACATGAAAATAATTAACACGATTAATAAAATATCTTGTCATGAATTTATATTATATAGATCATGACTTATTTATGACATGACACGTTTACAGGACATGAATTGATATTTAGGGTTTGAGTGCTTTTGCAAGGCACGTGGACTCTTCCTAGTTAGAGGTAATTTTTTTTCTTTTTCTTTTATGGTTTATCGAGATTTGAGTACCGTTTCGTTGTATCTTGAAGGAGTGACGTGGCGGAAGCCCGTTTTGCGCCTTTGACGATTATCTTAACGTCCCGGGTGCACAAAAGCGTTTTGACATGACATGGTTAAAAAGTAAATTATAACAATAACCACCAAAAAAAGCATGCCAAAAATTATTGATTTGAGCAACAACCTACCATAATTGACACATAATGGAACACCCGCTCAATAATGCAAAATAAATAAATGCGTCTGGAAAGAAAAAAAAAATAACAGTAAAAGATTTCTTTTCTCAATTAATAAAATTTTCTTCAGTTTTCAACCTTTCATTATAAGTTTGCAACAAAAAATAAAAAATTAAAAAAACCCTTTAATCCGACAACATTTATACAGTTATTAATTAGTTTTCTAGTTGTTGAGGTAGTTGTCCCTTCTTAGGTTCGTGACCACTATAGCGCGCGAGATTTGAAATTAATTTTGTGCTTCATTGTGGTAATTTCTATTTGTAATATGAATACGTGTCCAATTGGATTAGGAACACATCAATACAATCTCTGTTAGATGATTTTGACAAAAAAAGAAAAAAAAAAAAAACAGTTTCCTAGTAACTTGACCAAAAAAAAAAGATTGGTGTCCTACCATACTTCCCGGTCGGTACGCCCCTCTTTTATCTTCTACGTATTTTTTTTTGATAAGAAAGAAATATTTGCTTTCTCCAAGGTTTCGAACCAATGACTTTTTACTCCCAAACATCATACCTTACTATTGGGCAACCCAATTGATTTATCTTCTACATATATACGTAGTTAAGATCGAGACCTATGTATAGATGGTCACATTGATCAATAAAAAGAGAGACCTAGGGTCACATTAGGAAAGTTATTTATAGCACACTTTCAAGAAAAAAGTGAGACCTAGGATGAAGGATCACTTGGTAAAAGTAATAGAGGTTAGAAAAAATTGTGAGTTTAACTCATGTTGAAGTCAAGTTTTCTATTAAGAAAATAACAATTTCAACCTTCTGCATCCAGTCTCAAATATTTAACCTCATGTGGTAAAGGTGTTATAGTATACTAAACTAGTGGAACATTCACTTGATAAACCCTTATTTACAAGGACCAATCAGGGACGAATCCAAAAATCTTATTAGGAGGGCGAACTTTCACCTATTTTTAATTTTTTATAAGAAAGAAACAATTATTTCCACCAAGATTTGAACCATGACTCTTTACTCTCAAACACTATACCAAACCATTGGGTTACCTAATTGGTTATGCCTAAACCCTAATTTTTTTTCAAACAAATAATTAAACTAGTTAAAAATAAGTAGTATAATAAATTATAATAATTTGGAATGTAAATTAAAAATACTGCTAAATTTTGGGTAAAGGGAGTTAAATCTTGTGATTTTTCATGTTAACATGTTGCACTATTTTTTCTTCATCTATATCTATAAATATGTCTCACTTAATATAACACATCATTAAGTTGTTCAACCATTCATCACCTATCTTATTTCACAATCTTGTCTTGACAATATTCATTTCTGATAAAATTCTTTCAACCGTTGTATTTTTCACTAGTAAGATCAATGCTAACTCGATAAAGTGGTAAACCAATGGAAAAACTAAATGTTTTTGAGTTTGAATCATCTTATTGACAAGATTTGCATGATTATTACAACCTAAAAGTGCATAATGTGCTTCTCACATTATGAATGTATATTTGAAGGTTGTATTCCAAGATTATATAGTCATGTGCTGAGAAATCATTACCATAAATCTTGGACAGACGAAGAAACATATCATGATCAAATATAGAAAATGAGTTTCTTGGATCAAGACAACCAATTCATCTCAATTACTATGTGGAAGATTTAGTGAATCGATTATTCATCTCTGCAATAAGTAAATCAACTACAACAATAAAAATCTTAAAACGATAACATAAAATATATCAATCTCCTCGAACAATTAACCACATCCATTTTTTTAAGTAAATATATCTTTTACAATTGCAATCAACCACATAACTTTCAAACTAAGTGTAAATTTTGTCTTTAGTCAAGTTGTGTAGCGGCCCAAAATTCACATTGGTCTGCCACGGGAGGCTACATGGGCCCACAACCGGCCACATAACTGCCAGTTGTGTCCCACGCCCAACTAACCATCATTATTATGTAATTCAACCTGAGTTAATTAGTAATTAACATTTTAATACTTGTAATCAGTGGAAGACATATAAATTATGTAATTTCCTCAAGTTAGAGAGCATTAATCTTATGCGGAAAACCCAACATAGCACACTGTATATAACAATCCAAAATGTGATACATACATGTACTGGTATCTCAAACAGTCCCCATAAACCCAAAAAATAAGTCAGTACAGCAAAATAAAAACATATAAGTTTGAACTTCGTTGGTGGCAAGTCACAAGTAGTCTGCGAGAGTCTCCTTACCTCTGCTCGTAGTAGATCCTGCACTCAATCATCACAAGAGGTAGATGACAAGTCCAGTGAGTAAAACCCAGAAGTACACAAACTAACATTTGTAATAATGGAAGCCAATAAACTGTTAAATAAACATGCGCAGTAAAACAAACAACTTTAATTAAGACGCATGCATACATAACATCGATAAACACCAATAATGGATATGTGTCATGTAGAAGGACTGAACCCTAATCCTGACATCGACATTCCCCCGATGGCTTCTCCAACCCCCTCACCGGTTTGAACCCTTATTCTGTCCCTATTGTCCAGCTTACCCAAGTCCGCCGATACATCACAGAGTAAACCAGAAGATCCGGCAGTGAATGACAATGCCAACCGTGCAACATGAGTAAGCACATGGAAATAGAGTAAACGACGATAAAAAATAATAGCTGAAATCAAATGAAATCAAATAAATAAACACTCGAGTGTGTTTTTTAAGGGTTTTACTTACCTCAACCGCACTCCTATCACCCGGTATTCGTCCCAATCTGATCCCGCCCTCGCCTCGGGATGTGCACATGACACCTGACTATAATATCTAAGTCCTTAGTGTCTGAATAAGTCATTTTATGTGATTTAGTATCAAGTTAATTGATTTTATATTGCGACAACAAAAATTAGAATTTTATTCTAATTTTTACTTGTGGCACGCTTTTCGAGTTACACTAGGGTGCCAATTTTCGAAAAGTCTCGAAATCCACTTTTTCAACCGTTTTCTAATTTCCACATTTTCTCTGATTTTTCAGAAATTTTCCATTATTTTCTAGCTATTTTTCATATTTTTCAAAATTTAAAATTGTTTTATTTTTATTTTTATTTTGGGTTGGGCTGAACCTGACTCGATTCATCTGGGTCCGGTTCGGCCCAACCGAACCAACCAACCGGGTCGGCCTGACCTGCCTAGGACAGGGCCGACTCGGCCCGCCCGTTTGGGTCTTTTTCCCCAAATCGAACCAGAACAACTTTTGGTTCGACTTATTTTTTCTTTGCTCGATTGGGAGGGGAGACGACATGGGTGTCGTTTCCCTCGTTGGACGAACTGCTCTTGCAATTCGTCCAAGCTCCTGAAGCTGCCACCACCACCACCACTTCAACGACACAACAGCATCAACGAACAACGACGCCAACAACAAATAACCACGAACTCACCTCCGATCGCCACAATCGCACCTCCAAGCTCTCGACCTCGATCTCCTTCTCGGCCTCTCAACTTCTCACCTTCTCCTTTCTCGATCGAAATGGTGGGAAAATGGTGGCGGTGGGGTTTTGTTGACAAATTTTGGAGTTTCTTATCCTCCTCCTTAAACTAATGCCCCTCTTGGTCATTTCTCAATTTTCTGATTTTTAATATATATATATATATTTACATTACATATAAATACATAAATATATATTTGCCTATATTTTAGCATCTACAATTTCGTCGTGCGCGCCAACGAGCGTACTCGGGCGTGCACACTACCGTACCACCCACGCGTGTCGACCACGAGGGCGTGTCACTAGGCGCCCACCAATTTACTATTTTGTCAAATTTATTTTATTTTTATCGAAGTAAATGCATTCCCCGGCCTAGTGTTCCCGTCGCTCACCCGTCTGGTTCCCTCTTCTGCATGCATTTTTAGGCGAATATCCGACACACAATCTCACCCAGTCTAGTCAATATTAAACCACACCTGCGATGTAATGAGTCATAGCCTAGTCATTATCATCACAGTTAGTCAAACAATCAGTCAAAAATAATATTTTTCGCCCGATCAGGCATATCTTCGCCGGTCCGTGGCGTCTCCGTGGACCTGAGTTGGCGTCCACGTCTGAAAATACACAAATAACACCCTTAATAAAATTTGGACCGTTACAAGTTGTTTGCCCATTGCTTTTTAATCGCAACTCATAATTGAGATCCGTAAAATTTAGGTGAAAGTAGACTTTGAGAACTTTCCAACAAGTATTTAAATGACTCATTTAGAGTTGTAGTTTTTTTTATACAATTTTTGCAAGTTATTACTTAACTATATACATACAATTTTATTTTAAATTGCACTATACAATATATAATTGGCATGATAAAATATACACTCTAGAAACTTCAAATATATCATATTAGCAACTTCACATACTATATTTATAGTCTATAGAAAAGGTGTGACAATAGTAGGCGTAGGTGGGAGAGGAGCGGGGACGAGGAGTGGGGGCGGCATAGAAATATATGGACACTATAAGGGGGTCCGAGGGTAGGTGCGACTGCTCATCCTGCCCCCCTCCTAGATTCGCCACTGGGACCAATTAACCTTTGTCCTTGAGAGCATACATATTTTTGTCTCAATTAGTTCAAGCTGACACATGGAGCAATTTTTATATCTTATATATTGAAGTGTATAGAAAATATCTAAATATAGTCATGTAGACTCGTAAACCTTAGGTGGAACATAAAATTAGGAGGAATTCATGTTATAGTGTACTCTAAATGAGAGTCTGGTGAACCACAAAATTAAAGTTCACATTTCATAGTAGATGTGGAACATTTTACAAAGACTAATGATGAGAAAATTCATACTAAATGTGGAACATTTTACATGTTTTTATATTTTAAATAAATAAATAAATAAATAACAGTTTTAAATAAAATAAATATTAGAAAATATGGAAAATAGCAAGAAAATGATGAGAAAATTCAGAAAAATCATAGAAAATATGATAAATTGAAAAAGAGTGGGAAACTGGGTTTCAAGACTTTTTTCGGGTATTTGGCACCTCGGTGTAACCCTAAAATGTACAACAACTAAAAATTAGAATAAAATTCTAATATTTGGTCTAATATTATAAATGAACCTAATGTGGCTTTAAAGCGATAAATGATATAAAATGGACTTCAGGGGACCATAGCTCGGATACTAGGAGCTAGGCGGGGTCAGATTTGGGAAGTTCGGAAAAGTCGGAGCGCATATTGAGGTGCTTAAAACGCTTGAGAATGTTTCACTTTATTAATGACGTTGATTACATCAAATATCGTATCGGTTTCATGTGTGACTGTTGGTGGTCATACATGGGGTTTTTCATCCTTGGCTGTGGTTAGATCTCTTGCACAAGTTAGCTTGCGATAGCGTCCGTGTCGATGGCGGCAGAATATATCTACGACTGTCGGGAGGGATTAAAGGTTCCCTTGACTTGAAATAGCATATGTAAGGGTTCCCTTGTTACTAAAGTTGAGATTAAGTCACTATAAGTGTAACAACCCAATTCTAACTTGCCTTTATTTGTGACGTATTTATAGATGTGGACACCAGCTCGGATGCTCGTGGACCCCGCAGCTAGTTCATGGCACGCCCGGATTAGTTATACAGTCTGTTTTTGCGTGCTATTTTGCCTGTTTTGGATGTGTACATGCAATTATGTCAATTTACATCATAATGTGTGTATTTATGTTGTTTAGACTACATGAGATAGTGTGACGGGTTTTTGCCTTGAAAAGCGTGTCGATGCGGGTACCGGGTAGGCGAATTACAGGTACACTAGGTCGGGGGGATAGTGCACATATAATAAATGAATAAAATGCATTAAATAATTAATAAAAAATGTCGTTTTACGGTTTGGTTACTCGATCGTGCGCAACGGCGCAAGTCACGGCACGAGTGTCGGGTATTTGAACGCCCGAAAACCAATTGTTGATTACAACAAGGATAAGTCCGAAGGACTAAGTCACCATTGGTGTCCCATTATGATGGAATTTTTGACCAATTGAAGGCCTTGGATGATGCCTTGAGATTGCACCACACACATGATGAAGTTTTTCATATAAATATCATGATTTTGGTGACTTTGCACCACCATTTCTCTCTCCTCCCTATCTTGAACGAAAATTAAGAGTGTGGTGTTACGGTTTTGAGCTCTTGATCTTCAGATTTAAAGAGCTAGGATTGGAAAATTCATTAACTAAGGTTAGATTTGTGATCTCCTTAACTTCCTCTGTCTTTTGATTATGGTTTTGGGGGTTGTTGTGCAAGTGAAAATTGTGGAGTATGCTTACTGATTTTGGTGATTTTCTGGTGATATATTTTGGGTTTGGTTATGTTGATGTTGTTGGTGTTTAAGTTTGGACAGGTTTGTTAAGTTTTTCATTTGAGAAAGTTATACATTTTTGATTAATTAGAACTTTTATTTGCCATATAATTGTGTATGAATGTTGCCTCTGACATTTTGAAGTATTGTATACCCCCTACGAGTCGAGGATGGGGTTAACGACATTTGGAGAAGGCTGGGGGGGTTTGAATTTTAGATTCCAACAGTTTTGGAATTCTGGGTTTCGAACTCCCAATGGGCTGGACGTTCTAGGCAAGATGAAGGTTGAGGATGAATACCCAGTGCGCTAAGTGCAGGACAAACTTGGTTCTTAAGGTATGTTTTGGGGAAATTGGACTTAATACCTAATTAATTTATATACATGCAATCTAATACTATAATAACTGACTTTAAGGCTTTCGGGACAATAGTACGATAGTTGGGTATATAGTGGAGTCGGACTCTTGGATTTTTTCAAGACTCGGAGAGCGATTTGAGGTGTGTAGTAACCCAATTGAAATTCACCTTGAGTATTTACCTGCTTGATTTATTGAATTCTTGTCATGTTATTCATTTACTCTTACTTTCAGATATTTATTTACGGTTGGTTGAGTTTACTCTCGTCGAGTTATTTTATTACGTTGGCATGTGGCACATTAGACCATAACATATGTTTTAGAAGTATGTCGGTGGATAGTCGACCCGATTGTTATTTCCTATGCATATGTCGGTGTGTCGTGGTATATGCTAGTCATCAAGTGGATTCAGGGATTTCAGTTAGTTCGAGTTTACTCACTGGCGGTGCTTGGGGAATTCGAAGTATGGTTCTAGTTTGACCAAGATGTTGCACGCACATTTACTTCACTACTATTTCATATTCATGCGATGGTCCTTTACAGTTGCTTGTTTACTTTTCTTTCACATGTTTATTTAATAGTATTTTAAATTCCAGTATTATTTATTGTATTTACTCGGTGAAGTTCATTGAGATTACTCACTCTGGGTTCATCATCTATTTTATTGTGATGATGGAGTGCAGACCTAGTACGAGCAGGGGAAAGAGGAAGCTTGAGGACTTCCTGTGATCGATCTTCCTGCACCTGACTCGTATGTTTGTTTTTATTTATTTCTCATTTTTATGTTGGGTTGGGACATGAGGGACACCTTGACATGTATATGACACATTTTGAGGTTATTTTGATATTTTGAAACTATGGATCATTGTATATATTGATGGTACTTTGGTTGGTTTTCCACACTAGGAAAAGGCTCTATGTGATTTTACTGATTATTTTGATGAATCATATTTATAAGTTTTCCCCTGAATAATTGCTGAATAAATATTATGATAAACAGATGAAATTGAGTCTACTAGCTAACATGTCAAATTATTTAGGAAATTGTTGTAAAAGTTAGCGATAAAAGGTTGTTCAATGGTACACGATACACGTGGGATACAGCTGGGCCATAATGTGATAGGGTCGTGGGGCCGCAACACATGACGTGGCGACCTCGGGTTTTGGGGCTGTCACAGTAAGCCTGTATTCATTAGCGCAGGACAACACTGGATTCTTGTACTTGTTTTCACGTATCGACTGAATTAGATCGAGGTTTTTCGTGGTTATTCGATTGGTGATTATTTAATTGCTATCTGTTCCATTTGAGTCTGTTTATTTAAATCACAGCTTTCAAGTATTTTGTGATACTTTATATTTCTTGATGTTGTTTTTGTGTGATGTATGTTGCATACAACCATGAGAATATGATTGCCTGTTGCCAGATGCAACGATCCCAAATCCATTGGCCGCTACGGCGTGCCCCGTGGGCCCACAACCTAGCCAACTCACCTTCCAGCTGTGTCCTACAAGCACTCTTTTCTCAATACCAATCAAAATCTTGCTAACTTTATGTTGTTTATAAATAATTATTGATTCAAATTAGCTTAATACTCGTTATTATCATTTAACCTCAAAATATGTAGCAAAAGTCTCAAATCATCAAAATGATATTAGATAACAGTTTAAATATCAATTAGTCTAATGTGGAAACCATACAAGAATGTAGTCCATATATAGATGTCAAGTGTAATCCTTAAAATATCAAATATTATACCTCCAAGTCATATACAAGTCAAAATGTTTCTCTCACAACCCATACCCAACATAAAACGACAAATATAAATAAACGACAAGTAGGGCAGTCTGTTGTCAATTACAAGTAATCCTCTAGCTTTTTTTCCCTCTGCTCGTACCAGAATCTGCACTCAAGGCATCACAAAAAGCAGATGACGAGTCTAGAGTTAGTAATCCCAAGGAAATTCACCAAGTAAATATATAAGTAAACTGTTGGAATCAAAATACTATAAATAAACATGCGGAACAAAAGAAGGCATGCAACTGTGGAAGATCATCGCATGAATATGAATAGCAAAGAAGCAAAGTACGTGCAGAATCAAAGTCTGACTAGAACCATACTTCAGGCTATCCACCAGGCACGACCCATAAGAATACCTCGAACGGGTGAAACTGGACCCTCTAGGTGGCCGACGTAGACCACGTCGCACCCACACATGTCTAGCACACCTGGGTAGCATATTCACCGGTGCATGACTATAACATATGCTATCGCCTAGTGAACCTATGCCCCCGCAATGACTAAACACTAGGTAGGAGTAAACTCAACCACCATAAAACAATAACAAGAAATAAGAGTATTGAATAAACTGGACAGAATTCAAATAATCAAGCAGTAAGTACTAAAGTGAATTTTATTTGGGATACTACACACCTCAAACCACACTCCAATATCGTCTCTAGTCCAAATCATGCTTCACACGCGTGTCCAATATCCGTCAATTCAACCTAATACCACCAATTCCCGATCAATCCAACACATTCTCAAACCTTGTAACCTCGATACAAAATCCAAATTATCGATAAAATCATTATTTTTATACTCTAAATAGCCTATATAAGTCCTTAAGTTAGACCCCAATTGGTAAATTGCATTTAAAATTTTTGTCTCAAAACTGCCCTAGACGCAGCTAAGTTCAACCCTATATGGCTTCTTCACGGTGTCTTGGACGCCGTGACCATGCCGTCACGTTTCTCCTCCCATGGTGTATCCCAAAATGTATTTCACAATTTCTCACATTTTGCCTCTGCAAGACGCCGTGGGTGGCAGCGTGGGCTTCTGAACCCCACAACGCTTTGATGACGTCTTTGGTAGAGGGGGTTTTCTCAAGTTTTTGAACCACTAGACTCGTCGCCGCGATTCGCGCTCGTTCCAATAAATCCTTAAACACTCCATAAAGCCTACAAAACCAAAAACCCTTGACAACACACGTCCGAAATATAAACTCAGTGTTTTTTGACCAAAAACCCGACAATTCGCTTGAAAATCACAACAACAACAATATCAACACCAAATCTACCACCACAACATCAAATCCAACATTCAATACCATAACAACATCCCATTCCACTGGTGTGCTCAAACCCTCGACCAAAACCACCGTGAAAACACTAAAAATTATCTCGAATCGTAGAGAAGGAGATGAGGATCGAAGAACTAACTTTGTATTCGATTTCCTTTCACTCTTGAGCTCCTAATGATCACATAAAATCCACCAAACCTTCAACACCCTCACAATTTTCGAATTTCTTAAGGAAGTTAGAGAAAATTTGGTGAAAATGAATAGTGACAAACATATATATATATATATATATATAAGATTTGTCATCATGTCTCACACCCATATCACAATACATGTTTGAAGGGCTGAGATGAGGTCAAATAGTCTTCAATTGATGCCAACATTCTTACTTGGTCATTTCCCTTATCCTTCTAGTTACAACCCTTGTCCTCGGGCGTTTTGGTACTTGACTACGGGTTGCAAACCGTGCCACTCTCGCACAACGGTATCAACCATCTCAACGTCATTTAATATGGATTATTTAACAAATTTTATCATTTATTATGTATGTTTAGACCCCCAGGCCTAGTATACTAATCATTCGTCACCAGGTATCCACTTCTACCGGTTATACGCAGTGAATACCCATTACACCTGCTCACTCATCAATGAACAATATAAACACACATATTACGATGCAATTTAACTAAATTGGACATATACATTGCAAATACACAACAAAAGCACACTAAACGGACTGTATACCTAATTCGGGAGTGCTCTGTCCCCGTTGTGGGACCCACGAGCGTCTCCGCTGACATCCACGTATGCAATGACGTCATAAATAACGACAATCATTAATTGGGTCACTACACCAGAGGTCATATTCGCATGTATCGTAGATTTATCGGTTTATTTTATGAATGTGGTGTGGACTTCTTTTGGGAACTTACTCACTGGACTTGTCATAATATTTGTTGGGTGACTGAGTCCAGATCCTTCTATGAATAAGAGCAAGGGTAAGGAGGTCTTGGGCGAATACCTCTGAGTTCGTTGCTACTGCAGCTCGTGTTTTGGACTACAGTATGTATATATTTATGTGTTGCTAGGTTTGAGGGACTGTAGGACACTGAATACATGTATATGAATTTTTGTTTATATTTCGCCTCAGTTATATGCATGGTATTATTTCTGGGTTTTCCACTATCTAGGATTATTTAATATTGATAATTCATTCATTTAAGACTTCCGCTATTAATAATTAATAAACTTAATGTTAAACTTTATAAAACGACGTTAAATGGCGTGATTGGATAGATAGGACGGGTTTTCATCAACGGGATTACAGACCTGACAGAGGTTAGTGACGTGTCTACGCGATGTGGCAGGTGCAGCCTAGCCTGCGGTGGGGAGCAGCGGGCCACGGGGTAGCTTCGGGATTTGTACCCCCTCCTCTTTTTAATTGCCCCCTCTCTTATATAGTATCTTTGAAATTAGGCCTTCAAATTATTATTTTGTTATATAATACATAAAACATAGAAAATGTTGTAAATTGAATTGAGACTTGCTAGAATTAGAGAAGGAAAGTAGAAGAACTAAGAACTTCTACTACTACAAAGAGCTACAAAGAACTACAACTACAAAGTAGAAGAGGAGAAATGAGAGAGTTGAAATGAGAAGTTGTATATAACTTGGTGTGTTTTTACAATGAGGTTGACACCCTTTATATAGGCCCTTTGGTGATGATGATAAATGTACTTAGACAATGTTTACAAGTAACACATACATCACATGTCATACAACTCTTTACAAGCAACATTGACAATACATGGAATAATGAGTACATTTGATATGGATACAAGTAAGGGCCATGCTTGATACTACCACTCAATGTAAGAGCCATGCTTGACAATGATTAGTCATACAAAGTCTTGATCAATTGTTCATCCATATCATAACACTCCCCTTGGATGACAATTGTTGAGAGAATGTGCCTCGTTAAAACTTCTACTAGAAAAACCCATGGGAAAAAATCTAGCAAAAGAAAAAGAGTACACATTTCTTATTAATCTTAAGATGAGTATAATATTGTTAGGATTGCCTCATTAAAAAACCTTGCTAGGAAAACCCAATGGGATAAAACCATAGCTAAGGGAAAAAGAGTGCAATACACTAATCAATAACTCCCCTCATGTGAACATGGGTAAAACTTGTTCAGTTTCTTTACTTGCAATGTCTTTAAGTTTACGCAAGCCAATACCATATGTAAGCCTTTTAAATGTCGTAGTTAGTAAGGCTTTTGTGAATAAATCAGCAAGATTATCGCTCGATCGGATTTGCTTGACATCAATTTCACCATTCTTCTAAAGCTCATGTGCATAAAAGAATTTTGGTGAAATATGTTTTGTTCAGTCCCCTTTTATGAATCCTTCACTTAATTGTGTAATACATGCTGCATTATCTTCATATAATATGGTTGGAGAATCTTTTATTGAAGGCAATCCACATGATTCTTGAATATGTTCAATCATGTTTCTCAACCAAACACATTCACGACTTGCTTCATGAATTGCAAGTACTTCAGAATGATTGGAAGAAGTGGCAACCATAGTTTGTTTTACTTGACTTCCATGATACAGCAGTATTACCACAGGTGAATACATATCCCGTTTGAGAACGGGCCTTATGGGGATCTAATAAAAATCCAACATCAACATAACCTTGAAGATTCAATTTTACCCCTCTCGAGTAAAATAAACCCATGTCACTTGTTCCTCGAAGATATCGAAAAATGTGTTTAACACCATTCCAATGTCTTCGAGTTGGTGAAGAGCTATATCTTGCAAGTAGGTTAACAGCAAAAGCAATATCGGGTCTTGTATAATTTGCAAGATACATAAGTGCACCAATTGCACTTAAATATGGTACCTCCGGACCAATTAGCTCTTCATCACTTTCTTGAGGTCGAAATGGATCCTTATCCACTTCAAGTGATCTGACAACCATTGGAGAGCTCAATGGATGTGCCTTGTCCATATAAAATTTTTTTAATAATTTTTCAATATAATTTGATTGATGGACAAGTACTCCACTTGAAAAATTTGCAAATCAAGACAAAGTCTTGTTTTTCCAAGTTCTTTCATCTCGAATTCCTTTTTCAAGTATTCGGATGTTCTAATGATGTCGTCGTGGTTTTTCACTATATTTAAATCATCAACATATACAACAATAATCACAAATCCTGTTGATGATCTTTTAATGAAGACACATGGATAAAGCAGATTATTTACATATCCTTCTTTCAGTAAATAATCACTAAGACGTTTGTACAACATTCGTCCGGATTGTTTCAACCCTTACAAAGACCTTTATAATTTTAAAGAATGCATGTTATGAGGTTTTAATTTTATTTCATCAGATATTACAAATCCATCAAGGATTTTCATATATATCTCACTGTCTAGAGATCCGTACAGATATGCTGTAATGACATCCATTAAATGCATATCAAGCCCTTCAAAGACTGCAAGGCTTATCAAGAACCGAAATGTGATTGCATCTATAACAGGAGAATATGTTTCCTCATAATCGATGCTAGGTTTTTGTGAGAAACCTTGAGCTACAAGTCTTGCTTTGTACCTTGTAACTTCATTTTTTCGTTTCTATTTCGTACAAATACCCATTTATATCCAACAGGCTTTACGCCATCTGGCATTTGGACAATTGGTCCAAAAACCTCTCGTTTCCTTAACGAGTTTAGCTGTGCTTAGAAGTATCTTGCCATTTTTGCCAATCAGGTTTTTTTTGACATTCGTCCACTGATCGTGGTTCTGGATCATCATCATTTTAACATATTTCAAAGGACACATTGAAAGCAAATATATCATCAGGAACAATTTTATTTCGATCCCAAATCTTACTAGAGTTTAAGTAATTTATTGAGATCTCATTACTTTCATCTTTTTCATCTTTTTCTAGAGGAAGTTGTTCCACATCGAATCAACTTGTTCGACAAACCCTTATCAAAGGATTCTTGTGCTTTCTCAGGAGTATTTTGATTTGTATTTATTTTTACTCCCGTTTTCCTTTTTCGAGGAATTGTATCCTTTGAACCAACCGGTCTTCCACGCTTTAAGCGTTTTGTTGGTTCTTGTGCATTTTGTTGCACAGAGACATTAATTCTTGCAGGAGTATTTACAATTGGAATATGTGATTTTGTCACTTGTTTTGCATCATTAAATGCATCTCGTAATTGATTTGCAATTTGTTGCAAATGAATGATCTTTCGAACTTCAAGTTCACACTTGATTTGTTCGTGATCATAATGTGATAAAGTTGATGCATTCCAAGCAATTTCACGCCATTCCTTTTGAATTGACTTCTTATCTCCCCCTAATGGTGGGAAAATTGCTTCATCAAAGTGACAATCAAGAAAACGTGCGAAAATAAATCCCCTGTTAAGGGCTCAAGGTATCTTATAATGGACGATGAGTTAAATCCAACATAAATCCCAAGTTTTCGTTGTGGACCCATCTTAGTTCTATTGGGAGGTGGTATAGGAACATACACTTTGCACAACCAAAAATTCTTAAGTGTGAAATATTTGGTTGTTGACCTAAAATGAGTTGCATGGGGGAATGTTCATGGTATGCGGTAGGCCTATAACGAATGATAGATGCTTTGCATGAAGGATCGCATGTCTCCAAACCGAAGTTGATAACTTAGTTCTCATGATTAAAGGTCCGCAATTAATTGAATGCGTTTGATTAGAGATTCGCCAAACCATTTTGGGAATGCATATGGAACAGTAATGTTCAATGGTAATTCCTATAGACATGCAATAATTTTTAAATGCTTGAGATTGAAATTCCCTAGGCATTATCAAGATCGATGGTCTTGATTGGGTTGTCAGAGAATTGTGCTCTTAACTTAATGATTTGCGCTAAAAGTCTAGCAAATGCAACATTGCGGGTCGAAAGCAAACAAACATGTGACCACCTAGTTGATGCATCTATCAAAACCATGAAATATCTAAATGGTCCACAAGTGAGAGATTAATAGGTCCACATATGTCTCCCGAATGCGTTCTAAGAAAACTGGGGATTCCACAACAATTTTAATTGGGGATGATTTAACTATCAATTTACCTTGAGAACAACTAGCACAATTATAATCACCAGCTGAAAATATTTTGTGACTTTTAAAGGATGTCCATGCGAATTATTAATTATTCTTCGCATCATTGATGATCATGGATGACCAAGCCGGTCATGCCATAAAATGAATGTCTTTGTATCATTAATTTTCTTATTTAAGACGACATTCGTTTCGACATGCTTTATATGAGTAAAATATAATCCAGAGGATAAAGCTGGGAATTTTTCTAACACTTCTTTTTTCCCATTTGAAACCAATGTGACATAGAGAAATTCTCTATTATTTTCATTCATGGTTTCAATGTGATTTCCATTTTGTCGAATATCTTTAAAGCTAAGTAAATTTCTTCTGGATTTTTCGATATAAGGCATTGTCAACATGAATTATTGTTCCCTAGGCAACATAATATTTGCTCTTCCAGAGCCATTAATCAAATTGGAGATGCCGATATTGTTTGAACATTAGCCTCAACTAAGTTCAAATTGGAGAAATATTCTCTTCTTTTGAGGATAGTGTGCGTTGTAGCACAATCAACAAGACATATATCGCCATAATCTCGAACAAATAACTTGATGATCCATTTCTACATTGAAAAACAATATGGTATTAAAGAAATACCCTTTTCGTAATAAAATATGAATATCTCAAACTTTTTGGATCATTAGTCAACAAAAGCATGGTAAAATATCACAAAAATATTTGGGTATTGTATATATGACAATATTTAGGCAAAGATAGCCTTTCATACGTGACAAAAAAATGTCACAATTATGAGCGCTCCTTGTCAATACTAATTTACCCTTTCTAGTGGTGCTCCACTTTTTATTTTGACTATCAATGGAATTGTCAATATGACTTTTACCATATCTTTTCACCTTTTCCACGTCCATAAATTTGTAATTGCAACCATGGTCATTATATGCAACATATGCTTCTTAATTTGAAGCTAAACCAATTGGACATGAGTGATATTATATTTATAATATCTTATTATTTTACTCAGCTACCACGAGACAAGGATTCAATCCATAATTAATATTTAATGGATTGACGTGCGCGCTCGATAATTTGTTGCAATAATACATCGAGGCGAGCCACGTGGCTTTTATTTGTCTCATCAATCATATTTCTGCATAGCCTCAATATAGAGGTAATTGAAATTGCAGAATAATAAATGATATTTGACTGATATAAATTTTGTAGCATGAGACCCAGCCGCTCATTTTGAGCCTTTTGGAGCATCACCAATTTTGGCCTTGATATAGATAGCTCCATGAGGTGAAATGATAATATAAAGTGAAATATTCACTTTTCAAATCTCTAAAGAGTCTAAAGAGATATTTGATGAATAAATATTTATACGCATAGCCTTGCATAGATACTTTATATATAATTTGAGCATCCCGTTGCCTTGACAAGTAATTAGTATTGTCAATATTGTTAAGGTAATTAATTCAATTATAATTAAATAAAATCTTTATGAAAATAGGGATAAACTAAATAGTTTTCTTTTTATACAAAATAGATAATATACCATTAAATATATGTTCACAACTTGATTATAAATACGCAAAATGTAATACTTGTATGAGTTGGTGGGACAACCTCCAGGTTGGGTGGCGAGACGAAGTCTACTTAAAACCATGCCTCTTCGAACGGATAACCCGTCTCCCTTTCAATGTTTAGCTTTACCGGGGACAAGGCTTACCCACTATCAACCCAAACTCATAACACTATTTGCAATATAAAAATCAAGAATGAAGCATAATTAATCGTTTGTATTATAGCGAGAAAACTAGTTGTCACATATTGACTTTTGATTTCTGATGTAGAAAATCGTACAAGACACAACTACAGAGCATACTTTCGCAATCGGTGACGTTATAATGCATAATATATGAATAAAGCATGCATATAAAAGTGAAGCAACCAAGATAATATAGAAATAAACCGAACTCATAAAAGTTATACCTTCCTAGCTTTGTTTTCTTAACAAGCCTTCTTGAACTTCAAGATCTCCTTAATGCTAGAGCAAGCTCGTGCTGATAACGTGTTGTAAATTGAATTGAGACTTGCTAGAATTAGAGAAGGAAAGTAGAAGAACTAAGAACTTCTACTACTACAAAGAGCTACAAAGAACTACAACTACAAAGTAGAAGAGGAGAAATGAGAGAGTTGAAATGAGAAGTTGTATACAACTTGGTGTGTTTTTACAATGAGGTTGGCACCCTTTATATAGGCCCTTTGGTGATGATGATAAATGTACTTAGACAATGTTTACAAGTAACACATACATCACATGTCATACAACTCTTCACAAGCAACATTGACAATACATGGAATAATGAGTACATTTGATATGGATACAAGTAAGGGCCATGCTTGATACTACCACTCAATGTAAGAGCCATGCTTGACAATGATTAGTCATACAAAGTCTTGATCAATTGTTCATCCATATCATAACAAAAAATAATTAGTAGACCCACTTTTGACAACTACATTGAGATGACTATGCACGTGGTTTAAAGTGTATTCAAAGGCCTACAACAACTATATATAAATGTCAAATTAAAGTTATTAATTAAACAATTAATATTATCAATTACAATCACTTTTGTGTTTACTTTTTTATTTGTGACATTTTGACAAGTTCAAAATTAAACTTGGACAATTGAATACGTGATTCAACCATTTTTTTTTCTTTTAGTGATTCAAAACACTTACTTTTTATAAAAAAATTCATACATGTTACAAAAGGCTTGATTCTCCACTATTTTTCTGACCATAATAAAATATTAATAGCAATTAAAGGAGAAAAAATAAAAAATTTAATTTTTTACTGTAAGAAATATCATATAACGAGAGGCCTATACTCTTGCATATATCTATGTAGTAATTTGAACTGTTACTATAATTTATATCACTATATGTATGTTTGTTTTGATGATACATATGTGAAGCTTGGCCACCCTGCACCTTGGTACTGGCTTCGCCCCTGTCCATAAGAGTCTGATTATTTTTTCGAGGGAGCGTATTTCAATAGTCTAAACAATCTCGATAGAACGGAGAATTAAAATTGGAACCATGTAACTAACTCACATGCACAATTAACTCATGATTGTCCATAAGCCAACCCATCTAGGGCTGGGCACGAAACCCGAGTACCCGACTCAAGTCGGGTCACCCGAATCGGGTGGCGAGTGGTGGGTCGAGTAAGATGAGTGGAGAAAATGAGTCGGGTCATCAAAACTCGACCCATTGGATGTCGGGTCGGGTTCGGGTGTGATCATAATAATGTCGGGTCTGGTCGGGTGTGATCATATTAGTGTCAGGTCGGGTCGGGTTTGGGTGTCATCATGGCTTTTATAGGGTTTTTGTGGTTTTTGAAACTATGGATGGTAGTTGATACAAACTTAATATGAGTCGGATCGGGTCGATTCGGGTCTCTTGTGTGGCGGGTCGGGTGTCATTTTTATACCAACCCGACCCGAGTCGGGTCGTCACGTATCGGGTCGGGTTGACCCAAACCCGACCCGTGCCCACCCCTAAGCCCATCTGGATTATGCAAATATTAGCCAAACAAATTTAAAAAGATCTATCTTTGCATCATGTCACCACCTTTATACTTATGATGATTCTATTTATTTGCATGTCGAATCTAAATTCCCTTTAATCCTTCCCTCCCAAAAAAAGAAGAGCAAAGAAAAAACGAAAAAACATGATTTATGTTAAAAAAATAACTTTGATTGGAAGGAAGCAATATATAGAAAGATATATAAAGGAGTCCACCACCGTCACCATGACCATGAACAATAGTGCATGTGGCCCAAAGTCGCCCCATCTTTGCCCCCTAATCACCCGATCTCTCCTCGTGTCCCACATCCACGGCCCTACTAAAACCCCACTCCCGATATGCCGGTTAGTATCATACGTCACATATATAGACATGTTGAGAAAGTATCACTCTATATGTAAGGCCACCTTTTTTTTTTTTTTTTTGTCTTTTACAAAAGATAACTTACTTTTTTGTTGTTGTTGTTGTTATTATTTTTTATTTTTTTATTTTTATTTTTTTAGCTTAAAAAGCACATTCATCGTTTCTAATCCAATAGAGTAAACAAATCTATTACAACATTTCAACGAGTGAAATGCATAGATACTACATTGCATACTGAAACTCGATGATGGAACAATTATACAATATGCATATCACTGAACTATAATATATATCATGTGTGAATTCAATTACAAAGAACTAAATTAAATCATACCAGAGGCTTGCACTAAATAGCAATGTCCTAAGACGAATTTTCCTCCAATTCGGTGTATGAATGCTTCAAGAGGTTCGCCTCCAGGATACAATTGGAATGATCTTTGATTACACACCAATCAAAGAACCTTTCTTGTGAAATAGTATAATTTCTCTCAACAAAAAAAAAAACTTTATTTTCTCTTCCATTTCGTACATACTATATATAGACAAATAATGTCTCTTATGAACAGTCACATGCATGCACCTGTTCACAAAACGTGAATGTTAGTGGTTCATTTAACCACTAATTTACACACCTTTTTAATAAAACACAACTGTTCATATACAACTGTTCACATACAACTGTTCACACTAATAAGTAATTACGAAATTACTTAATTTAAAAAAAAAAATTATGTTGTGAATTAGCTAAGTTATTTCAACATTAGCCCCACGGCCCAAGGCCTAATCAAAGACATATTAAATATCAAGTATTTAATATATATTAATAAATGGGGAATACCCATGCTCTTTGCTTCCAACCCACATTCACTTAACTAAGACTTGTAAGTGAAAAATATCTTATAAGGAAAGAAACAAAAATGTTTCTTTCCCATATGGGACTAATATTGGATTCAATACAAACTCACATATAGTTCAACAATACCCCACATTTGTATTGTATCCATCTGCAACCATGACCAAGTTTACTTTGCCAAATCACAAACATAAATTTAAAAATATCATTACTTTAAAAATAACATTACTTCAAAACAATTGAGAGTGATTATCATGTCATGTTACTCAGGAAAGTGTCTTATAGACTTGAACTCACCGTAGTAAGATCATATCGAGTTCACTTCGTGACGCAGTGATGTATGTATCTTGAACTGTTAACTTTTTGTAGTAAACTAAGACAATATGTCTCACTTAAGACATGACTACTGATGCACGTTATTCTTTATTGTTCATTTTGGTCCTGAACATATCCTGGATTCATGATAGCTTTAGAGAATTTAGCCTATTCATTATCATAAATGCGACCCCACATTTACTATCATATAGGTGACTTATCTTTAATCATTAAATGCATTATTGCATACCCTAAACTTCTTATCAACACACTTACTTCATCATAGGAACAGGTAATTGTGTGTCCTGTTTGTTAAGTTAAGTCTAACTAGTTTGCCTATTGAACCTAGACCATGGGATCTCCAATAAGCTAGATTAGGTTTCCGCTGAACTTGACTTACTCTATAGGCTTTAAGCCCATTCCCCTCGATAATATCTTCACTTGATCTCTTGGTAAGCCTTTAGTCAAAGGATCTGCAATGTTTTCCTTAGACTTAACATAATCAATACTAATTACTCCACTTGTGAGTAATTGTCTTATAGTATTGTGTCGGCGCCTTATATGTCTCGACTTACCATTATATATATTGTTCTTAGCTCTTGCTTGTGCTGCCATACTATCACAATGTATGCAAATTGCTGTTATTGGTTTTGGCCAGCAAGGAATATCTTCTAGGAAATTTCTTAGCCATTCAGCTGCCTTGTCAAGAGCTATGAATTCAGTTCCATAGTGGAACGTGCTATACACGTTTGTTTTGTTGATTTCCAAGAAATCACTGCTACACCTAATGTGAATATATATCCACTCGTTGATTTGGTTTCTGTATTATCAGAAATCCAATTTGCATCACTATACCCTTCAAGTACAGGTGGATATTTTTGTATAATAAAGTCCATAATTTAAGATATATTTAAGATACCTTAGAACTCTTATTAATGCTGTCCAATGAGCATCATTAGGATTACTTGTGTATCTACTCAGCATGCTTATTGCATAAGCTATGTCAGGTCTAGTAAAATTCATCAAGTACATCAAGCTTCCAATTACTTGAGAATATTTCAATTGATAAATTGCTTCTTCATTATTTTTCTTAAGATGACAATTAGCATCAAAAGGAGTTGGAGTAGGTTTACAATCGAATTGATTGAATCTTTTTAAGATTTTCTCAACATAATGAGATTGTGTGAGGACATAACCTTCGTTATTCCTTTTGATTTGAATTCTTAGTATTACATCAGCTAGACCTAAGTCTTTCATGTCAAAACTAGAATTCAACATCTTTTTGGTTGACATTATAGCATCTCTACTTGTGCTCATAATCAACATGTCATCAACATATAAACATACTATGACGCAAAAGTTTTTCATTTCTTTAATGTACACACATTTGTCACATTCATTTATTTTGAAACCATTTGCTAGCATAGTATGATCAAATTTTTCATGCCATTGTTTTGGAGCTTGTTTGAGTCCATATAATGACTTAACAAGTCTACAAACTTTATTCTCTTGGCCTTTGACTATGAACCCTTCAGGTTGGTCCATATAGATTTCTTCTTCTAACTCTCCATTTAGAAATGTTGTTTTAACATCCATTTGATGTATTTCCACAATCTTAATTGCGGAGTAAACAAGCTCGGAAAATTAAGCCATTTGCAGTAGCGAAAGATGAAAAACAATCCAACTTGCATTAATGGAAACAACCATATTAACGGAAAATTAAGCCATTTGCAGTAGTGAAAGATGAAAAACCATATTAGTTTCTGAAACAACCGCAGTGAGATCAAAGTCGGTATCATCAATTTCCATGTCAGTAACATTTGCTTAGTTGTTCACACTAGAATTATCAAAATTTCGATCTTTCTTGTAGCGACAATCTTGAGCCCTGTGACCCTGCTTTCCACAAACCCAGCAACTTCCCTTAATTTTCTTGTAGTCCTTCCCCTTTAGTGCTAACGGCTTGGTGGTTCTCTTAAGATTTTTCTTGAAATTCTTATTCTGGAATTTCTGAAATTTGGACTTGCTTGATTATCCTACCACCATGTTAGCATTAGTATTAGCCATTTCCTTTTTGTCTCCTTCCTGTGATCTTCCTCAACACAAAGTCGCAGAATGAGATCCTCGATGGACATGTCCCTTCGTTTGTGCTTTAGGTAGACCTTGAAGTCATTCCATGACGGTGGAAGCTTTTCAATAATGGCTCCAGTCTGAAAATGTTCATTTATGATGCACCCTTCAGCGTGCAATTCATGTATCAGAACTTGCAGTTCTTCCACTTTCTTTACCACGGACTTCAAATCCACCATGTTGTATTTCAAAAACTTGCCTACCACGAACTTTTTAGCCCCTGCATCTTCAGTTCGGTATTTCTTTTCGAGAAGATCCCAAACATCCTTTGCGGTTTTACATTCAGAATAGACATCATACATCGTATCATCAAGTCAATTCAAAATGTAATTCCTGCAAAGAAAGTCAGAATTCCTCCATGCTTCAATAGTAAGGAGATTTTCCCTGGACAAAGGGTCCTCATCAGATTTCGGAACTTCTTCCTTCACTATGTTGGTAAGATTCATAGTGGTCAGCCAGAACAACATTTTCTACTGCCACCTTTTAAAGTCAAGACCCTTGAACTTCTCTGGTCTTTCATCTTTGGGATTGGCAGATGTGGATTTCTCATATTTCTCAGTTACAAGAGATGCCATTTCAAACTAGTATGAAAACAACAATTTCGTATAAATCAGTGAATAGTTTTTCTAAAATCAGTGACAAATTATATGCACTCAACTATTGTATGTAAATCAGTGATAACATTAATAAAACACAAAAAATTCGTCTTAGATTGATGGAACAATTATACAATATGCATATCACTGAACTATAATATATATCATGTGTAAATTCAATTACCAAGAACTAAATTAAATCATACTAGAGGCTTGCACTAAATAGCAATGTCCTAAGACGAATTTTCCTCCAATTCGGTGTATGAATGCTTTAAGAGGTTCGCCTCCAGGATACAACTGGATTGATCTTTGATTACACACCAATCAAAGAACCTTTCTTGTGCAACAGTATAATTTCTCTCAACAAAAAAAAAACTTTATTTTCTCTTCCATTTCGTACATACTATATATAGACAAATAATGTCTCTTATGAACAGTCACATGCATGCACCTGTTTACAAAACTTGAATGTTAGTGGTTCATTTAACCACTAATTTACACACATTTTTAATAAAACACAACTGTTCATATACAACTGTTCACATACAACTGTTCACACTAATAAGTAATTAGGAAATTACTTAATTTTAAAAAAATAAAAATAAAAAAATTTATGTTGTGAATTAGCTAAGTTATTTCAACATTAGCCCCATGGCCCAAGGCCTAATCAAAGACATATTAAATATCAAGTATTTAATATATATATATATATATATATATATATTAATCAATGGGGAATACCCATGGTCTTTGCCTTCAACCCACATTCACTTAACTAAGACTTGTAAGTGAAAGATATCTTATAAGGAAAGAAACAAAAATGTTTCTTTCCCATGTGGGACTAATATTGGATTCAATACAAACTCACATATAGTTCAACACTCGAAACTACCATAATAAAAATAGGGAGAACTACCCCCATAAAAGGGGACACTTACCTCAATTTGGCGAAACATTCGCATGAGGAGACAAAACTTAACTTAAACATAAACTAAATATAGAACAAAACAAAAATTAAATTCTAACGGAAGAAGAATTATATAAAGAAAGAGACCACCCAAAACACTTCATCAGAATGGATTGTTAATTGCCTTGCAGACGAAACCCCACCACCGCAACTTTATTGTCAAGTCTTCGTGTGCTTTAAGTTGCTACCCACAATCATCGTTGCCCGCACGCACCACCGAGGGCTATCAACAACCTCTAAAAACCTCATAAAATCTCAAAATCCCTCGTCTTTATCATTGCCCGATCTCACATTCTTCTACCATTACTACACCATGTCTTTATCTCATTGAAAAACCAAATATCTAAGAAAATATCTTTAGATATAAGAAATAAGGAGAAAAAAAGAAGAATAGACAACATGAACACACAAAGAAAAACAAATAAACAAAAGCAATCGAAACATTATTTTATTGAGAGGATAGTTGCACATAGATGCCGCTGCTATTGAGAAAGGTTGGCCGACGACGTCCATTGTGGCCGTCGGCCGAACAAAGAGTGGGGAATGGAAGAAAACTAGGTTTAGGGTGTAAACCTTTAATGATTCTGAATCAATCAAGAGTTTTGTTTTTGTTTTTGTTGTTGTTGTTGTTTTTTTTTTTTTTTTTTTTTATAATGCATAATAAAATTCAATGATAATATTGAAGGAATATTTGAGTTGTTTCCATTCTCGGTTGAATTATTTCATGTTTTTCATAGTAATAAGATGGAGAAGATTTAGAGAAATCATTTCCATATATATATATATATATCTTTCCTAAGTTTATTTCCTTATATTTGTGTACTTGTTATGTGTATATAAACACATCTAAATGAATAGAAAAATCGATGTTTTGTGCAATATTCAAAATTTATTATGGTATCAGAGCGGGTTTATACTTGGCTCCGCAATGTTCCTCCCAACTAGGGAGTCACAAAACAATCCATTTTTATAATGAAAAATGATAATCTAACGCACTTTCAAAGCACACCCTTGTCTTTTAGTCGTTTATGACGTTTTGTCAGATGTGGGACCCATAGCTGGGGAGATAAGAAAGAGTCATAATTGGCTAAAAGACAATGGCGTGCATCCAAAGTGCGCGTCCAAAGTGTGCATTGAAAGTGAGTCATTTTATCATTTTCCTTTTATATTATAGTATAGAGATATTCCTATACTATACTCATATTTGGATGTTTTTCCCATACTATATTCTTTATGGCATGACGAGAAGACAACTGAAGGGGTTGCTTATCAGACAAGTCGATTGGAAGGATTCAAAGAAGAACCTTCAAACACAAGTAGTCCTAAATCAAGAGCGTCGAGGACTTGATTGAAGTGTGTTACTTGTCAAGTTGGGCATTATGATGAATTCTCCATGTGCCAACTTGAGGGAAAGTATTGAATATTCCTTGAATTAAGGAATATACATTATTGATTTAAGAAATCAATAATGAGTTGTTTCCATTTTTGTTTGAATTATTTCCATGTTTATCATAATAATAAGATAGGCAAGATTTAGAGAAATTATTATTATATCTATATTATTTCCTTGTAAGTTTATTTATTTATATTTGTGTACTTGTGATGTGTATATAAACACATCTAAATGAATAGAAAAATCTGTGTTTTGTGCAATATCCAAAATTCATTAGATTACAGTAGTTACTTTGATATATATCACAACCACCATCGATGCCTCTCAGGCACAATTAATAGAGAGAGTTATGTTAAAAAATAATATAAAAAAACCCTAACAAAAGAGATGACGGTCGTCTAAGAGAGAAAACTACCTACAACAACTAAAAAATGTACAACTAAAACTAGGGGTGCACACGGATTGGATCCGGTCCAATATGAAAAATTAACAAATACATCTCACAAAATCTATAACATATTTTTCAAAAACTTGTCATCATAATAAGCTTCAATATGCACGTCTTACATGAATAAACATAAAAATTTAGTGCATGTTGCAAACATAAAACTCACAAAAAAAGGTTTGAAACATAACAAAAGAGTTGAGAACAAGCACAGTCTTTGAGTTCTTATGAAAACCTAAACACACATACAAGTGAAGTGATAACAAAATAGGAAACAAAAACTTTTTTCCATTGCTAATCTCTATTTTCTTCAAGCCTCTTCTCATATCTTAGTTATATGCTTCCCACCTGAGTTTCTCAAATTAAAAAAAAAAACACAAAAAAAAAAAGAATAGAAAACATGAGTCATGATTAAGTACATTAATTTCATATCATTGAGAGAAAATATATACAATGCATAGCAATATATACTTGCCTCGTTCAAGTCAAGTCATATTATCAATCATCGATTTCAGTTTGAGATGATACGTTCAACCCTTTGAATTCTGAAAGAAGATATATAAATATGAAGACAATATATTTTAAAATATAAATACCACAAGTTTAACTATGTAAATGAGTTTTCTTGCTCAATGCTTTCATATAAACTAGCTTCTTCAAAATAATCGCATGACTCATTTGGTTCAAGTTTTGACTTTAACCAATTTTGCGAGCAAATCAAAGCTTCAACTGTGATAGGGCTTAATGAGCTCCTAAAACAATCAAGTACACGTCCCCCAGTGCTAAAGGCGGATTCAGATGCAACAGTGGATACTTGAATTGCCAACACATCTCTTGCAATTTGAGATAAAATTCCATACTTGTTGCTATTTAGTTTCCACCAACCCAAAGTATCAAATTCTTCTAGTGGATCTTCCATTGGCTCCAACAAGTATTTATCGATGTCATTCCTCTCCGTAGCACTTTCCCGTTCCTTTTTTTGCATCACAAATTGAACCATCATATCATCAACATCTTCATCAACAACAACCTTACTCAAACTTGTTTGAGATGAACCTTGATTAACTTGAGTGCTCGAACCACTCAAACTTAACTTTAAGTACTGTTGATACATTCGATGTAATGTCATTTCAATTTTTCTGATCATCCCTTGAACAACTGATTCAATAAACAACTTTCCCAATGTGAACTTCACATACTCCAATTTGTATCTAGGATCCAAAACAAAGTGGCAACAAACAACATACAATTAATGTTTTCAATATTTCCCAGATACTTGTCATATTTTGTTTTCATACTCATGACCATTTCCCCAACAAAAGATCTCCAATAGCACTTGAATCTCATCAACTGATTTTGAATCTTGCAAAATTCACGATAATAGACATTAGAAGTGGGAGATAAAGATGCACCGAACTTCACTGTTATGTCATATAATGTCTTCAAGAATTTGACAAAAATCTTTGCATTTTCATAATCACATTTTGTGGGAGGTTCCACCCTTTTCTTTTCCCCTTCACCATTACCAAGAAAATATTTAATGAATTGACTATCTTCCTCATCCAATCTCTCCAAAGCACTCTGAAATTTAACTGCAGATTCCAACATCAAGTAAGTGGAATTCTACCTAGTAGGTACATCCATTATCAAAGAGCCCTTGCATTCACTCTTTACTTTTTCTACACAAATCTTAATTTTCAATCCTCTTGCAGGAGATGATTTCACATAATTAACGGCATTTCGAATGCTTTCCACTAAATGATGAAGTTCTTTCAAACCCTCTTTCACAATTAAATTCACAATATGAGCGCAACACCTCAAATATAGAAACTCTCCATCTAAAATGGAACCTTTCCATCCAT
The DNA here is from genome assembly GCA_039657345.1 of Stephania japonica. Lineage (NCBI taxonomy): Eukaryota > Viridiplantae > Streptophyta > Magnoliopsida > Ranunculales > Menispermaceae > Stephania > Stephania japonica. The sequence continues at coordinate 13,268,795 of CM077563.1, read as the reverse complement.
TAATCCTCTTTCTAAGATATGCAATCGCGGTATCATTTGCACTAGCATTGTCAACTGTAATAGTGAAAACATTTTCAATGCCCCATTCAAGCAAACATGCTTCTATAGTCTTCCCTATGACCTCTCTGTGTGACTAGTAACTTGACAAAAGTTCAATATCCTTTTTTGCATATTCCAATCACAATCAATGTAATGACAAGTGAGACACAAATAATTCATCTTTTGCGTCGACGTCCAACAATCAGTAGTGAGTTAGGGTTTTTCATATGTGCTTATGTAAACGGATTGGATTGGACTGGATCCGCAGTTTTTCATTGAAGAATCCGTGATCCAATCCAATCCGACCGGATTACTGATTTTTCAATCCAATCCGGTCCAAGGGATCAAAAAATTGATCCAATTAGTGATAATTGGTTTGAGTTGGATCGGATTCGCGGATTATGTCAATCCGTGTGCACCCCTAACTAAAACAACATGCTCTAATAAGGCGAAAGTTATTAGGAAAGAAACTATGACCAGAGGTTCAGAGCTACAACATCTTCACATATATATGCGGCAATAACAAATTGTAAACCAATATGGTCATGATTACACAAACGAAAGAAGAACGATTTTTTTTTTGAGTCCGAAGAAGAACGAAATTAATTAAGATTAATTGGTAGGATGTGCCGCCCCAAAAGGATTGTCATCATTAAGTGTCGCCAACTCTGACTGCTCCCGCCACGAGCGGCTCGTTGCCATTGGTCATTTGGCCTCATTGATCCTTACACCGGATGCATGGGACCCAAGTAACACCTCATCGTCTTCCTTCATCTCTAGATTAGGCTCTAGCTAGGCCAATGCGGGCCATCGACAGCGATCATGTCGGAAACCCACAACAACCCGAATATCAGGTAGGAATGTTGTCCCAATAACGGAGGGGAAAAAAGGGAAAATGAAGGAAGAAATCGGTGGAGAAGGGAAAATGGAGGAACACAGGATGAAGGGCCTTAGGATTCATGATGGTCACAGCGAGGAGGAAAGAGGAAAGATAAGAGGAGGAAAAAGGAGAAAACGAAAGTGCGGGAAAGGAGATTGGAGGAGGTGAGAGTTCGCAACAAAGAGAGCAAGGGAAAGAAGATAGAGATAGACAGACGGGGGATCGACGATATATAGGCAAGGTAGGAACAGGCTGTCACGGCCTCCAAATCCAGGGACCGCCACGTGCCCCGCTGCCACCTATTCGCAAGCCAAGCAGCACCGTCAGGTTACTACGTCAGTGAACTTTACATGACAACTCCATTTATTGTGCCAACTTATCTAGCAATTTAATATATTATTCATTTGTATCTTAGAGTTGCAAGTAGATAACCAATTGATTTATATTGCGAAAATCTTACTTTAATTAATTGAGCATTTTCAAAGATAATGATATTAATACCCTATAGTGGAAAACTCGCTTCACGTATTATATATATATATATATATATATATATATATATATATATATATATATATATATATAGGGTGATATAGTCTCCCAACAACCCAAAATAAACAAATATCAAAATACCAAAATATACCAGTCCACATGTACAAGTAGGTCCTCGACAGTGGGCAAGTCAGATGTAGTCGCCTAAGACCCCCTTGCCCCTATTGGTATTAGGATCTGCACTCAAGCCATCATAAAAACCAGATGACGAATCCAATAAGTAAAACCCCAAGGAAATCCATTGTGCATTTATTAATATAAAATTAAATACATATCCAAAGATAATGTTAAATAAACATGTGAAAATGAAGGAAAAATACAGACAACTGTACAAAACTCATCGCATGAATATATAACATTAATGAATCACAAAATGGGTGGTTCACCAAGCAGATTAAGTTTGTACTTTGGACTAGAATCCTGTTTGTGGAACCTACAACAATTCACATCACCTGTCATCCAAGCGGAATTAGCCATATTGGCGTACATCAAACACGTGAACTGGTATTCTAGTAAACACCTATAACACACTAAAAATACATAGGTGGGAGTAACTTGACCACCCTAATAAATAAATAGAATGAAATAATTCAAAGAACTCGATTAAATAAATGCTAAGAAGTAAATACAACAGTGGCATTCAGTTGGGTTTTACGCACCTTAAACCGCACTCCAAAAACCCCAAAAACAACCGATTCGACCCCGACTAGTCCCCAACTCTAAAATACAGTATGTGACTCATGAGATCAATTTCATGTGTTTTAAGGTTAATTATGTAGGTTTTATAGGTGAATTTATCTAAAAATTCTAAATTAAAACGTCTAAAAATTTAGTATTCGGTCCCCAGCGCGCTATTTGGGCGATTCATTAGTCGACTGTCCACAGTCGATGAATAGTCATCTTTTTCACTTTGTCCAGTGCGCTGATGTTCATCACCCAACACACTGGATGTGTCGATTTCCGAATTTCGAACTTTGGAATTCTGAAAATCAGGGTTTCCAACCCTTCCCAATGCATTAAACACATTCACAGACCTTAAATCGGTTCAAAAACACCTTCAAACACCCATTAGAACCGAAATTCTCAGAAAACAGGGAATAAAACCATGCATGTTTAAAACTCGAAAATTCTAAAATTTCCTAAAATCATCAACAAATCCGAATTAGACTAGTTTATTTAATCAATACAACCCTTTTAAACATAAATCCGCAAAAATCAGAGTGCATGTATATAAATCTGACTTGGTTTGAAAAACCCATAAAATCCTCATTTTAATGGAAACTCAAAGAATTTAAGAGATTGTTTACCTCTAATTCGATGAGAGAACCTTGATTTCGTCCTCTTTAGAGCTCAAATTCATTCTTTCTAATTCTAGAACTCTCTGAACTCTCTCTCCATTTCTTAGATTTCTAAATTCTCTCTTTGCATGTTCGAACCCATTAATTGACTTATATACTAGCTTTCAAATCTAATGTAAACACGTATCTCGAGATATATCTAATTGTTCCCATAACACAATAGTCCACAACTTCAATGACACCTCAACTGTGACCCATCTTCTTGGATTTCTTCATGTTGTGCATCCCGAGGTTCATCCTAAGCCCATTGAATTTCCTAACTCAACTATACTCATATTGATTTGATTTACAATAACTCATATAACCTATATTAAGCTTCCAATTAAATTTTTTATAAAATAGTAAACAAAGTCACACTAACTCCCGATTACCCGGTACCTAGTGCCCTGCGTTCGGCACGCTCCCCAAGGTGGCCCCCACACTTAGTGTACCCAATTGGTTAATTATGCCTAAGGTTATAATATATTCTAATAAATCCTTAATTCATCCACCATAGTCATTTAATTTAATTGACTTAGCCTTACTAACTCAACGTCCCTGTCTGACAACTATTTTGCATTGACACGCATTTCGAGACAAATCCCAGACACTCAACGTCGCCCAACATTAATAGCATAAATACACATCTGTGATGAATAATAATAATAATATAATAATAATAATTGAATATACACATCACAAAAAAACATTACAACACACACAAAAGTTAGTATCCTAAAACGGTGCAGTCCTAGCCTATATGCGATGTCCACGTGTCGTATGAGTTGGCGTCCTAATATGAAAATAATAATTAACGGTGTTAATAAATAATAGGTCGTTACACAGACTGAGGCGTCACCGATTCCCAAGCAGATTTGATTTTGGTCATCAAACTCTTTGTGTGGTGCTATATGGGTACGTCTTGAAAGTGAAAACTTACCTTTGGTGATCTTTTTGGCTAACACATATACTTAGATTAGTGGTGGGCATCGATTTCTACCAAACCGCCTAAACCGCTCGGTCTGGTTTGATTTTTTTAAACTCGCGGTTTGGGGGTGGTTTAGAAAACTTGAAAACCACAATTTCGCGGTTTGGTGGTGGTTTTCATTGCTAAAAAACCGCGGTTCACCAAAGCGAAGGGCATTTTAGGAATTTTCATATTTAACACTTCCAAACCCTAACTTTAATACAGAATTACAGTATGAATCTAAACACCACCTCCCTCGCCTTCTCTCTCTCTCTGCTTTGCTTTTCTCATCGCTCACCCACCACCACGACGGCCTCATCACTCATCCTTGTGGCATTACATCATAGTCTGTCGCCTCCTTTCTCCCTACTCTTTTGTTGCCATTCACCTTACGGCCGTCTCTTTGCCTCTGCACATGATTCTCCCTTTGTCTGGCACAAAAAATGCTAAACGAAAATCCCGTGGCATTTGACCACATGGGGTTGTCGACGATGAGAAGGATATGGATCTCGCGACAGATCTAGAGTCGGACGGACTCATCGGGATTGTCGTAGATCACCTTGAGAGTGTAGGAGGCTCCTGTGGGGCGGTGTAAACCTTGTAGATGGAGCCTCCATTGCCGCTACCGATGTGGTGCTACCGGTCAAGGTGACTGGTTGCGTACTTGATGGTGGATGAGGATGAGGAGGAAGGAGGGAGGGGGACAGCGAGGAGGGCCAGATCCAGTGTGGCGGCCCCAATTTCCACATTGGTCCGCCACGGGAGGCCACGCGGGCCCACAACTGTCCACGTCACCACCAGTTGTGTCCCACGCCCAATTATCCATCATTGATCAATGTATCATTAAATTTGATTCGATTAATATCATATAACCTCAAAATTAACAATGGAAGCTTAAATAAACAATATAAAAATTCATCTTGTGTTTTATTAGCAAAATGCCTAAGTGGAAACCATACCCAAATATACATCATATACATCTCATCTGATCCTCGAAATATCAAAATGTACAACCTATCTCTCTCAAGCCCAAAACCCGACATAAAACGAATAAATATAAACATACATACGAGTGGGGCTAAAACTGTCAATCGATGTACTCTTCAAACATGCCCTTTCCCCGGCTCGTACTAGGGTCTGCACTCAGCCATCACAAAAAGACAGATGACGAGTCCAGAGTGAGTAATCCCAAGGAAATTCACCAAGTAATTACGGAAATCAAAGTACTGGGAATTGAAAATGCTATAATTTAAACATGCGGACAAAAGAAATACAGACAACTGTAAAAAGGAACATCGCATGCATAAATATAGTGATGAAACAAAGTACGTGCACATAAAAATCGGACCAAGTCATACTTCGGGTTTTCTCCCCAGGCACCAACCGTAAACACACCAATGGGTTGGCCCTAACCCTCAGGTGGCGGCGTAGACCCACGGCGCACCCACACAAGCCTACCATACCCGGGTAGTCTATTCACCGGTGTATGCCTAGACAAGTGCTATGACTTAGTGGACTCTATGGCCGTAACGAATAAACACCAGGTGGGGAGTGATCTCAACACCGTAAAGACACCAGGTAGGAGTACACTCCACTACCGTAAAGTCACCAGGTGAGAGTACTCAGCTACCGTAAAGCAATAATGAAATGAAGTAGAGAATAAATGGAACTGAATTCAAATAAATCAAACGGTAAATACTTAAAGTGAAGTTCAATTGGGATACTACACACCTCAATTCGCACTCCTCGTCCCACAAGTTAATTTCCCCGGCTCGATTTCTTCAATCCCCGATAATACTCCCGGTCCGATTCCCGACTAAACCCAGACTCCAATTACTATTTTGAGACTCCTGGAATTCATTTATGAGGGTTAATTATCAATTAATAGGTTTATAACGTTGTTTAGACTCATTTCCTCATTTTCCAATTTTTGAATTCCAGTGAACTATTAGCGCGCTAATGAGATGAATTAGCGCGCTAATTCATCTAAGTCACTGTTCATCGTTTTCCGGAGGTAATTAGCGCGCTAGGTCCACCCATTAGCGCGCTAATCGCGCTCTGTCCAAATTTTTACAGTTCAAATTTCTGAACTTCAATCACCCCATAAACCCATACAATCGGTTCCAACACCTCCAAAACTCATCATTCTCCTCAAAAACACCATTTAAACACAAATTTATCAAGCTTAAACATTGAAATCCAAGAATCATCAAGAATCACATTTTCAAACCCATTTTCAGAAATTCATCAAATTCCTCTCAAATTAACTCGAAAACACAACCATTTCATGCCATTTCTATACATACTCACTCCCAACAACACCGAGTGTCAATCTCCTCAACAAATTCGAATTCCACACTTTCCAACCCACATCAAAAATCTCATAAAAATGCAAGTTTGATGTGTCCATACCTTTGATCTTGTTGTAGGATGCCCAAAACCACCCTCTTCACACCTTGATGGTTATTCTTCCTCCTCTTCTTCCCACCGATTCTCTCTTCTTCAAGCTTCCTCTCAAATCTCACTCTCTTCCCCTTTTGATCGGTCAAACACACAAACATATATATACTTGGTTCCCATCAAGTGTGTGCACGAATCTCGAGGAGTATCCAAGGGTTCCTGATCACCCTGTGTCACTCCAACTCCATACACCTTATCTTGACACTAATAGCCCTGTTGTGCATCTCGAGAATCATCCAATTGTTATTGTTTTATTCAGCTCAACTATATGACTTATTGATTTCCAATTGATTTAGCTTATAACAATTATCTACCCTATTCAATAAATTCTCAAAATTTATGGGTAAACTCACCGTAGTTTCCTCGACTACCCTAAGCCCCGTGGTCCCATGTCCGCACGCACCCCGAGGTCATTCCTCACTCGTCAATAGACTACATTAACATACATATTGTAATGGAATTAGCTAATTTGTACATTTCCATCACAATTTACCACATCAAGCATACAAAACGGACTGTATACCTAGTTCGAGTGTGTTCCAGTCTCGCTGTGGGACCCTCGACCGTCCTCGCTGGCGTCCACATCTGCCATGACATCATAATTAACGGCAAATATTAATTGGGCCGTTACATCCAGGGGTCCTTTGCATTGGGGGAGAGGGAGGGGACTGAGTTCGGCCCTTCAACGTCGAGAGGGTTGCATCTTGGTGTTGGTGTTTGCTTTCATCAATGATCCGAGTGCTGAGTGAGATAATGGAGGAGTTCCATGATCCATCGTCACCACCATTATTGCCCCCACCCTAAGGAAATGAAAGAAAGCAAGAGGAAATGGTTTTGTTCTTTTGTTTTTGTTTTTGTTATATTATAGTATAAGTAATTAAGTACCCTATCCAGATGTCGTGTTGCGGTCATAACTTGCCTCTTAGTCTTTGTTTGCTTCAAGGTCTCCCAATGCTCCAATTCTTCAATTTTCATTTTCGTTCTTGCTATTGATACAAAAGAACATAGAATTTGATTAGGGTTTTTGAAAGAGATTTGGGCCTAATCTGCCTTTGATCTTGCTTTCTCATCATGTTCTTGATTAATTCATTTTGTTTGTTTGTTTGATTGAATCTGAATTGGAGTTTTAAGATCTTAACCATTATGTGTATGTTGAAATGTCTCAATGAGATTAGATGAGATGGGATGTGTTCATGGGTGGTGTGGTGGAACATTGCAGCACTTGATATATATGGAAAATGTATGTCAATTTTTATTTTATTTTTTGAAAATTTTTTGTAAGAAAATCGCAAAACCAAACCAACAAACTGGGTAAACCGTGGTCGATTTGGTTACTGGGTTTTGGGGTTCGCGGTCTGGTAGGTGGTTTGTAAAACTACTAAATCGTGAACCCCTCGATTTGGTGGCGGTTTGAAGGTTTCCACCATCAAACTGCGATTTACCTACCCCTAACTTGGATACATATATTTGCTACACAATTAATAACATTCTTTGATGCCTAAGTATCTCTTATGAGATGAATGAGGGATGTGACAAGACATCACTTGTTAAAAAATAAGGTCTAAAAATATTATAAAATCGACTCTCATTGAAGTTAAAAAAAGAAAGTTTCTCCATCCATGCATAAAATCAAGGTACATTAACAACGAAAAAATTACATCCGTACGGTATTTTTTTTTAATTCGTAAATTATTGTGATTTTCTTTTTTATTCTTTAATTAAGGTATATCGCATTTTCAAAAGGCGTAACTAAGCTGATGTGGCGCACTAACACGAATGGCGCCTTTTGTAAAGGCGCCATTCGTGTTATGTGGCGCTACGTTGGATTGCATGAATATATATATATAATATATTATATATAATATATATATATATATATATAAATATAAATATATATTTTATATATATAATATATTATATATTATATATTATATATTATATATTATATATATATATATATATATTTTTTGATACACTACCCAATTGGGGTGCACATAGCGGTGCTCTTTTTTTTATATACCCATCGTCAATGGATTTTGACGACGGAGACCCCGTCGCAAATTGATTTTGGCGAAGGGGAGCCCATCGCCAATCGATTTTGACGACAGGCTCCCCGTCGTCAATCCCACCACCATTTCATAAAAATCACCACCTCACCGCCACATCACGCCACGTCATCGTCAATAACGCCTTTACTAAAGGAGATATACATTATTTTTGAAATTTTAAAGAAATTTACGAATTTAAAAGAAAACCAACCCTATTTTTTTAATAAGCCCCTCTCCCTCTCGGCTGTTCCCTCTCTCTCTCTTGGCTCACAAACTTAATCCAAACACACACACAGCACACACTGCGCCTTTGTGTTCGCCGCCGCCGCTTCTTGCCTCCTTTCTTGTCGCGTCGCTATCGCTCTCTCGATCTCCCACACACTCTCTTCCTCTCTCTCGCACTGCCTCACTGCTCTCACTGCCTCTCTCCCTTTCCCTCTTTTAAACACTTAAACACCCCTCACTGTCCCCAACCAACATTCAACCCCCCATTGACGACCCTAGGTTGTCGATAGGGGGGTTGTAGGGGGTGCTTGCAGAGATTCTCTGCATGCATGTAAAGAATCTCTGCAACGCGTCACTGCTCTCACTGCATGCGTGGTTTCCTCCCATATGGCATCCCACGCGTTACTGCTCTCACTGAATGCGTGGTGTCACGAATGGCGCCTTTACAAAAGGCGCCATTCGTGTTGGTCCGCCACGCTGTGTTTCACGCTAATTACGCCTTTTCGAAAGGCGATATACTGTAATTAAAGAATAAAAAAATCACAATAATTTACGAATTTAAAAAAAAAATAATAAAAAAAAAACAACAACCGTACGGATGTAATAGATAAACGGAGAGAGAAAGAAGAGAGTGTTTGAGCCGAGAGAGAGAGGGAACAAAGCGATCGGAATATATATTATATATATAAAATATATATTATATATATAATATATATATATATATATATATATATATATATTATATTATATATATATATATATAATATATATATATATATATATATAAAATATATATATATTATATATAAAATATATATATATATATATATATATATAAAATATATATATATATATATTATATAATATATATTGTTTTATAATATATATTATAAAACTTAAATAGATTAGCGACGGGGAGCCCCGTCGCCAATCTATTTTTAATATATATAAACCCACTCCATCACGAATGGCGCCTTTACAAAAGGCGCCATTCGTGCCATGTCATCTGCCACATCACGAATGACACTTTTTGTAAAGGCGTCATTCACACACGTCACACTTAATAACGCCTTTAGTAAAGACAAAATACATTATTTTTAAAATTTTAAAAAAATTTATCTTATTTAATGAATTTTAAAGTAAAACAACCTTACTTTCTTAATAACCCCCATTAACAACTATATTAATTTATAAAAATAAAAACAAGTATATTATGTAACAAAAATGTGTAATCAGTAATCACTAGTCATGATGTTGTGCATGTCACATTTGGTGATAAAAAGAAATTGAAATTATATATGCCTTGTCTCCGGTCCAAAGCATTAATGCTCTTTTCAAAGAGTGAAGGAGCGACCGCCACGTGTCCTCCACAGCGACGACGAAAAGCTTTTTAAGGCCTGAAACGGGATATTCCCTCCATCATGATCTCATCACGACCGGGGCCCACCACCATCACACATCCTCTCCTATTGGTCCACGTCAGCAGGCGTAATTCAGTATTGATGACGTCAGCTCCTCCCTACTTACCACTTACTACCTTTGCTGACGCACTACTTCGGGCCTCCCACTTGTCCCTTCATCTAGTGCTCCCCGATGCAGCTTATTATGCGACACCCCCCACGTAGATCCACCGTTGGATTCTTCGAAGTGGTTGTTAATAATTTGTTTAATACAGTATCTTTTGATGTACTTTGTTGAAACGGACAGCCCTCTCGTTAGTGAGTGTCATTGCCATGGATTCACTGATTTCTTTATATATTTATGTGTGTGGAATTATATACTACATAACAAACGTCACAGCACCCCCACTTGTGCCCCGGACGAAATTAATAAAGCTTCTTTGTTCTCCTCTTCATTAATTTCTTGATTGATTGAGTTTGGAGGAGGAAGAGGAGATCGATTATTTTGTGATATTGGTGATAATCGATGTGGCAATATGAGGGAGCGATGGAGGGGGAGGTGGCGGCCGTGGCAGTGTCTTCAATGGCGGCTAATAAGGTGTCGTTGACGATTGATGGAGAGGAGGAGACGGCGGAGAGGAGGTTCGAGAGGCTGATATCGGAGAATCCTGTGGTGATTTTTACCCGATCGTCGTGTTACATGTGCCATGTGATGAAGAAATTGTTGTCGGCAATCGGAGTTCATCCAACCGTGATTGAATTGGAGGAGGGGGAGGTCGATGCGCTCGCGGTGCTTGATGAGGGAAGTAGCAGTGACAGCGGGGGTCGAGTGGTGGTGCCGGCCGTGTTTATCGGCGGAGCAAGCATTGGAGGGCTGGAGAGGTTGATAGCGCTTCATCTTAGTGGTAATCTTATTCCCAAGCTTAGAGAGGCTGGGGCTCTTTGGGCTTAATTAATATTTTGATGATGGTGATGACATGAAGATGATCATGATCATTATTAATTTTGTGATTAGTCCATCGATCAATCAATTAGGTAGAATTAGAATCAATATTAAGTAGTCTCTAGCTACTTAAATATAAATTGATCGATCGAGCATGGAGATTAAGTAGAATTAATATCACGTCTATTTCGTCGGTTTAATTCATTACAATTATTATGTAATAGAAGTACTAATTAATAATTAGTGTGTATGAGTATGTGCATCGATCCGACATGCGAGTTAGCTGTCGATGTTTGTTTCAGCATGTTTTGTGGGGTTTCTTTGATTTATGGTGTACTTGGATGCATGTATTATATATATATGGATATATGGTGATGATCGATGAATCATGGATCATGCATGTATGATCAAAATATATATATTGATTCTGCTAGAATATATATGTATATATACAAATATATCATATACATGCACGTATGAGTTAAAGAGAATATTGTTATTAATGGTTTGAGTTAATATATATGATCATAGAGAGTGATTTGAGAGCAAGAGAGAATCGTTTTCATGGTAATCGATCTTGCTTTAAAGACAAGGACACATGGAGTTGATGACCGAGGAATCTGGGTTTGTAAGGAATCTTTTGACACTACGTACCCATTTGTGTACATGTACATTTGTATATGTACAAGTTTAATTTTTTAGAGAAAGTGTATATGTGTACAAGTTCATTAATCAATAATTAGTTTATATTATATATATATATATATATATATATATATATATATATATATATATGATTAAGTGTCCAATTGTAAATATATTGTGGGCGTGGAGGTAGCTGAGCTTCACAACAAAGAATTAAAAACAGGAGATCGATAAGGCATCTCCAACTGTGGGAATGAGTTCTTTGACGGATACCTTTATATATATATTTTTTTGTCAAATAGGGATACCTTTATATTGAGCTCTCAATCAATGGGAATCCAAAACGAAAAAAAGAAGAAGAAGAAAGAATTATAAGAGTACTGGATTGTATAAATATCTTAGTCTTTTGAACCAAAAAGTTTGGCATGTGCATTTATGTGCGCCACTAAAGCTATGTAGGTTCCAGTAATTAAGTCGTTGTATGCAAAGGCCGGGATTTCATATGAGTTCATATTTCATAAAAAGTTAAATTAATTAACATTAAAAAAGTTAATTTTTTTCTGATAAAAAAGTTAATCCTTTTTAAAGCCCAAATAGACAATTTTCATATCCTTGCTCTATTAAGAAGCAATATTGTCCCAATTACAAACTCATAAGGAACAATTACAAGTTTATTGATGCTCAATGAACAAACCTAATCGCTCATAGTAGACCCATAAAACTTAGCTAACATAGTGAATCTATAGAGTGTAAGTGAGCCTAGCAGCTCTGACAGACCTACATAACTACTATGATTCATGTGGAACATGAAAATCTACCAAGATCTATAACTTGGATTATTCTACCTATCCATAATGAACTTGGACATAAATCCGCACACAGGTGGAGACAAAATCCTAATTACAATCCTAACTAGACAAAAAAAGTTGAATTAAATAACACCTAATTAATTAGTATAATTTCATTACTTAAATAATAATGAATATAATGATAATACTTTAACAACATGCAACAATATAGCCTCATTTCCAAACCAAACCAAACCAAACCAAACTATAATATATGAAAAAAAATAGGGTCGCGCTATGTGCAAGCCATAAAAGTGTAAGGGCAAGCCACTAAAAAAAATAAAAAACACAATATTTGGCCCATATGAAAGTACCAACTTAGCTCTTTATAAACCCAAATTCTCTCCCCTGGCCTCTCCCTCTCACGGTTCCACTCATGTCCTATTTGTGCACACCAAAAAACCGCCTCCAATTCATTTGACCACTAGCGACACTACATTGATTTTTTCGAGTCTAAAGATTGTAACAATTGTTGGAAGTATGCTTTCCTACATGTTTGATGCACGAAAATAGGCCTTGAAGCTGTTTTGAATGGATGGGTTTGAATACCTTTGTTTGGTTTTTTAGGGCTTGGTCATTTGGCATCATAGTTAGCTGTTGACGATCGAAAATGAAGGATGAATATATAAGGAATGATGATGTGCAACATGGAGAGGTAGATGTTACAATAATTCCTTAGTTTGTTCCTTAGTTTGTTGATTTTTTGTTTGAAAAATCTCGATTTCGCACTTTGGTTCGGCCTTGCAGGGCCAAACCAAACTTGCATGTTCGGTTACAGGCAACTGAACAAGTTTCAATTGTTCGGTTGATGGTAACAGAAAATACACATTTGGATCAGTTGATGGAAATCGAACATTGACATATTGTTCGGTCATGTGTGGTTGAACCTCCTATTTTTTAGAGTTTTTTTGTTTCCTTTTTAATCCTTGTTGAAGTTATCATTTGATGCTTTGATACTCCTATTTTTGTAGGAAATAATGCATTCTAGATTCTAGTGACCATAAGGACTACACTAATGACTTCATCCCCAAAGCGCCATTTGTAAGTAGGGATAAAACAATCAATTTGGTGCAAACACAAGGGTATTTAGGGTTCGATTGGAAGTGATTGGGAGAGAATAAAAGATTGGATGGGACGAAGGGGTTTAGGGTTCGATTCGATTAGACGAATTGGTGTGGAGTGCCCTTCTAAATCAAAAAGGGTATTTAGGGAAAAAACATTACATTGGGGTGCCCTTATAAATTGAAAGGGGTGCCTTTAGTGTGTGGCTTGCCCTTACACTTTTGTGGCTTACACATAGCGTTGCTCAAAAAAATATAGTATTACTTCACCAAAAAAATTAATAGATATATATTGTTTTTTAAATATAGTTTTATACTATCATTATGCCTTATTTAGATAAGAATCATAGGAAATGCTACAATGACACCCCAATCGACACTCCTATGTTGACGTGGCGTGTGGGCGCATGTAAAAATGAATGTTATGCACGTAGTTTTCGATGCATAATACGCAGAGTGTGTATCTCAAGGCATGCACATACAGCTCTAATGATGTAGGTCCACATGTCACATTATAAGGGTGTCACTCAGGATGCCATTGTAGCATTTTTTGAAGAATCATTGTCTTTTTTGATAAGAAATCAACACTGTAGATGAGTCAAACCCTCAACCTCCCCTCTTGTCTTTTGGTAAGTGATGCTTGATTATCTCATTATATATCTTTCAATAAGGTGATTAATTCTTCATCGCCCATGTTAATTAACATGTATTTCACCATGTATGCTATTGAAAGTTTATTACTAAAAAATTAAAATGAAGATAAAGCTATTTTTATTTTAATGCAAAAAAAACTTTGTTTATGAAGTTCAAAGGTGTGACTGGGGTGGGCAAGAAGGGCGACCGCCCTAGGCCCCCACTAATAAGAAGGCCCCTAACTCATGTGTTTAACTTAGTGTGTGTGTGTCTATATATATATATATATATATATATATATATATATATATATATATATATATATATATATATATATAAAATTAAACATATGACGAAGTTTGAATGGTCAAGCTAACCTACTAAAAAGGCCCCGTATAAATTATAAACTACACTTGTTATTATTGGTCTCAATTCTATGAAATGAGGAAAATTAAAGGTGTGAAATCAATTTTTGAAGTATAATTGTAGTTTAATTTGAATAATTAACATGATAAAAAAATAAAATAAGTTTTATAAAGTCTTATTTTTAAGGATTCACCCTAGGCCCCCAAAATGTCAGGACCGACTCAGATGAAGTTTTACGTTCATTATTGAATTCAAATCTTGGATTTTAAAATTTTTATTCTCATCGATATTATGTTATATTCTTAAGATCATAGCTATGATGATTTTTTTGGTCAATAGATATATGATGAAATTCACTACAACTAGATGTTTTTTAGAATACGATCAATTGATGATTTTATGTTTGTTAAAAGACTTTATATATCTACCTATTATATAAAAGCACTAATAAATAGTTTGCGTTTTTTTTTATATATACTTTCCGTTTTTTCTTTTTTTTTTAAATTTTTTTTGCACTTATCAAATATATATAAGATAATTATAAATAAGTTTTTTTACTTGGCTGTTGTGCTTGATTACTTAGTCGCATGAGGTGTTGGAGTTGGCTGGAAATGCAGCGAGGGACGACAAGATGAGCAGGACTATTGGCTTTTCAGGAATGATGAAAATAATGAAAGAGATAGGTGTTCATATGGGATTGTAGTGTTTTGTCCGCTTGATGGGTGCCTCAACCTTTTTGGCTGTTTGAAGATTGGTTAGACTAAACTTCATTTTTTTTTTTTCTCTTTTCTTTTTTTTCTTGAAGGGCTAAACGTCAAGTTAAGTCATATTGACTCCTTTTTTGCTTTTATATCATATCTAATTTTTGTAAACTAATCTTGTTAATTATTATTAATAAAAGGAGTATTGTCTCTGTTCATCCAAAAAAAAAAGAGTATAGATTGTGATGGTTCCAAAATTTGAGGCCACTACGTCATGCGCTAGGGGCCCACAACTATGCACAACTTGACCCAACTGTGTCGCACACACATCGTGTATCATTTATCAGCCATTTTACCGCTAAATTTTATTCATTTTCCTTAATAGTTTGTCAAGTTAGCTAGTAGACTTAATTTCATCTGTTTATTATCATTTTATTTTCAGCGAAAGACTTATAATCATGATTCATTAAAATAAAACAGTAAAATCATGTCATAGAGCATGTTCTAGTGTGGAAACCCAATCAAAAGTACAATCAATATATACTGTAACGACCCTAAAATTTAACATGTGTCACGTGCCAATACAGGTGGCATGTGGGCCCATGCCGTGGTACAATCATCAATTCTCATGCGTCGACACCGAGGTATGTTACATTTGTTTGGTGTTTGCATTATACTGTATAGCTTTAACAGTCATGTTAATGTCCAAACGTGTGAGGACGAGTAAGGAATTGAAGTCACTCAACTGAGTCACTTGAGTAGTTGGGATGAAATGGTTAGGAACCATTAGATAGACCTAGAGATGAGGGGTTGGGCCGAGAATTAAGGGAGGGTATATAAACACCCACACCCACTCCCTTCTCTCTCATTTCCCTCTCTTTTCTCTCTTTTCTCTTTCTTCCTCTTCTTCCCTAATGTCTTCTTTAAGTTACCGACGGACTGTGGTGGTCGGAGCGGCGCGACGGTGCCAGTTCCGGACGATCTGAAGTAAGATCCTTAATCTCCTCGCCACCCTCTACGCATTGGTGTAAGTTTTACCCGTGATCGTCGCGATGAAATTTGGACACCACGTCAAGATTTCGAACTTGATCGAAACTCTCGACGTTTTGGTGATCCTCTCAAGGATCACTATGAGATTTGTGAAGGTGGTTTTTGATTTGGAGATTTATGGGATTTTTGATGATTTTTGGGGATTTTCAAATCATTTTTGTTTTAGGTTTTCCGTTGAGGTTTCCGGACGTTTTGGAGTGTGTCGAGGATGTTTTTGGAATAGTGTTACATCCCCGATGAAAAATGGACCAAATCGACGTAAGGCGGCGTGAGCCAGAAGTGGTAAACACCCCGAAAAGTCCTACAGACGGGGGCACTGCGATTGACGTCGTGGGGCTTTATCCCCACCACGCTAAGCGCGACGCTGGGGATAGAGGGGTCTATCTGTCCCCCACGCCGTGAGGGATAAACCATCACGGTGCACGCTACATACAACTGGGGCAGAGTCGATTTCTGCCCCACGCCGTAAAGGCGCCATGGGGTATAAAACCCCACTGCACTGCCCACATACGTCTGGGGCAGACTTGATCTGCCCCACGCCGTGGAGACGCCGCCGAGGGTAATACCCTAACGGTGTCACGGCGGCGTCCTAAACCCAGAAAATTCCCTGCTTTTTGTGGAATCTTCGAAAATAAATTGGGGTTTTCTCGGGGTCTCTAACAGGTCCAAATATGACCCAATAACCTGTAATTCGATCCAAAAACACAATAAACATAAATAAGAAAATTTGAATAAGAGTTAATGGGAAACGACAATGAATTGTATTATCAGGAGTATTAGCACGCGGGACTACGTAGGGACGAGTCGGAGTTCGAGAGAGTGCGATTAGCTTGGATCGAGGTAAGTAAACCAGTGAGGAACACTACAGTAATTTCTTAAGCTTTGAATTCTTTGTTGATATTGTTTCTATGCTATCTTGTCATTCCATTCTTATAAGTTGTCCAAGGCAAGTGTGTCAAGCGTGATCCTTGCATAATTATGGACTCGCGGTGTATTATACCGGGTTTTACAGCTGGGGATACGTGATTGGTTGTGATGACATGTACGGGGTGAGAGTTCTTCACCAGATTGTTGGGGACTCTGCACTCGTGTAGGGGTCTTAGAGGAGATTTTGTCCTCGGCTTTACGACTTTGATTGGTCGGAACCACTTATGCCTTTCCCTTGTATTCCGAGACACTTAATATCGATTGCTCATGTATCTATTCACTGTCTTATTATATATTCATGCGCTCCATGCCATTTCTTTCTATCTGCATGAATTGATTATTCATTTATTTACTTCGAAATGTTGTATTTATTGTTGTTCTTGCTTGGTGTTACTTACCTGGGCTCGTCATTCTTGTGTTTGACCTAGTGCAGATTCCTAGTCCAGCAAAGGAAAGGTCGTGCAATTAGGCGATATACTTTAAATGGCCCTCATCTGCTGAAAAAGGTGACATTTTGGTGTATTAGCTACTTATATTGTTTTTGTACATAAGGTTATGGAATGAGAGATTGTATGACATTGATGATACTCTCCTTGTTTTATATGTTATATATGATATATGGGGTTCCCACACCTTAGGTTTTTGTCATAACTTGGAACTTTCGAAGTTGATTAATTAGTTGAGGTTGATTGTTTCCGTTTACTACTTTGATAACTCGCTAATTAATTGATTTTACATTTAAATACTGAACAATTGGTTGAATGGTAAAGATAGGCTCACTGGCCTCGCGTGACTGGCTCAGGGGTTCATGCGGGTCTAGGCCGGGTGGTGCCCGATTCTAGGATTGTGAAATTTGGGGTCGTCACATATACAATGTACCATATGTCTTAAAATATCAAAAATACCTCAAAGAGTGTCATATATATTTCAAGTAACACTTATGTCCCATCCCAACATAAAACAAGAGAAAAGTAAACAAACATATGAGTTAGGTGCAGGAAAATCGATCACAGAATGTCCTCAAGCTTGTCATTCCCCCTGTTCGTACTAGGTTCTGCACTCCATCATCACAATAAAACAGATGATAAGTCCAGAGTAAGTAATTCACTGAGTAAATACAATAACAAAATACTGGAATTTAAAATACTATTAAATAAATATGCGAAAGAAAAGTAAACATGCAACTGTAAAGGACCCTCACATGAATATCAAATAGTAGTGAATCAAATGTGCGTGCAGGATCTAGGTCAGACTAGCACTATACTTCAGACTATCACCCAGATACCGCCAATGAGTAAACTCAAATTGACTGAAATCTCCAAGTCCACTCAGTGGCGAGCGTAGACCACGACGCACCGACATATGCACAGGGAAACAACAGTCGGGTCGACAATCCACCGACATGATTCTAAAACATATACTATGGTCTAGTGTGTCACATGCTAACACAATAGAATAACCCGGCGGGAGTAAACTCAACCAACAGCAAATAAATACCCGAAAATGACAGTAAATGAAAAATATGACATGAATTCAATAAGTCAAGCAGTAAATACTTAAAGTGAATTTCAATTTGGTTACTACACACCTCAAACCGCATTCCAACTAGTCTGATAACTTCAATACACGCCTCTAACTGCGTGTCAACTACCTGTAAATCGAACATAATACCTGATTTTTCTTAAACCTAATCAAATCTCAAACCTTGAAAATCCCCCATTTAATATCAATCAATGTAAATTCCACCAATCAAGCCTAATTTATAAGTTGTATAAACCTCTAGGTGAACCCCAATAGGTAAACTATTTTTAAAATTTAATTTTTAATTTTTGTTCTGGACGCCGTAAGTGGCGCTGCCATAAGCAAATGCTCACGACGTCCAGGACAGTGAGTCAATGTCCTTGGTGTCGTGACTCACGCCGCTATAAGTTGGAGTCTACAACATGAGTTAAAGAGTGAGTTCGAGGTGCCTCCCTAGTCTAGACGCCATGGGGTTTATCCCCCATGTCGTCGTTGGCGGTGTCTCAACCAGAGACGTATTCCTACGGTTCTCAGACCCCCCGGCTCGTTGTCGCAATCCGTACTCGTCCCAACCTTTCATGAATCATTAAACCAACCATGAGAAATCGAAAACCCCCAATAAAACCTGTCCAAGAAGAAAACCCTGAGATTTCTCGGCTAAAACCCAAAAATCCACAAAAAATCGAAGCTACAACAACTGTAGCGGCCCCAAAATTTGAGACTTGCCAAACCATGTGTCGTGCCACAACCTTTCCTATACCGACCTAGCTATGTTCCACGTGCACCAAATCATCTATCAATCACATTACCGCTAATTTTTCTCAAATTAATTAAATAAGTTAGCTTAAGGACTCATTTTCATCTGTTAAACATTAACCTGATTAGCAGAAGACTTAAATAAATAAATCAATTAGAAGAGCATTTGTCCTAGTGTGGAAAACCTATCAAAATAATCATATATATATATATATATCTTTAACATCCCCTAATCTCAATTAGAGAATATTCGACCTGAAATCCTAATTAAGCCTTGGTAAACCAGATCGGACCTAATTAGAGCTAACAACCTTATACTCATCCTAATAACATCATGTATATATTGAGATTACATAAATAAAATAAAACAAATGTAGCGAAAAACTTAAAGCTTTTTCGATAAACTAAGATATACAATAGTAGTATGAACATCGGTATTGAGCTCTTATTCCCACCCTGATTATTACAAAATCATAACACAATGTAATATATATATATATATATATACAAGAAAACTAATTGCACCGTAGAGAAGATACTAAACTCCTGATATTCTCCTTTCCTGAGTTTCAAGTTCTAACGTACATCCACACCTGAAAATGTTAAGGTAGGTGAGCTCCTACATGCTCATTAAGTGACTCTCATACCAACCATCAACATAAATTAATATCAAAGCATTGTATAATGACATGAATCAAATGCATATCTAAAGGGGCATATGAATCAATATAAACAATATATATATATATATATATATAACAAATGCAAGTTCCTTGGTTCATTGCAATGTACCTGTGATTTGTATTTCCAATATCCGTATTTGAATTGAGTTGCCCTCTTACATCATCAGGAACCAGTCACTGGGCATCTAACCAATTCTTATCAATGTTCAACCAACTCATAAAAACATAGAGTCGCACTCCCTCATCATCACTAAACTAATCACTGCTCATCTAATTGGTTTATGACTGATGAGCCGCTAACTCAATAGGAAAGCATTGATCAGGATAATTCCCAAGTCTCTGGGGGCACGGTGGTGGAAGGCCACCCCATCACAGTTCCAAACACCAGGTCGATCTTTCCAATCAAACCTCTTTCTGGATTCCATTTTCATTAGAAACATTTTTGTAAAACCAAAGTCAAATCATGGTGCATTGCCCCATTCCCAATCCAGTACACTACATGCTCTAATAATACTATTTTACATTGCATAATTGATAAAAGCAACGAGTCCCACTTACCTGTCCTGAGCTTTCTATGTTTTACTGACTTGTACGATTTCCCGGAGTCCTCAAACCTTTCCACATCGATCCATTACCTAAAATAGACCAACTATTAACTTAAGTCCCATACTTATTTACTAACATTCCTAAACTGGTCCCATTCGAATTCAGAATCTTGGGACATAATTTATAGCATATTTTGACCAATTCATGCTTTTCGAGGTAAAAAAGTCGGTATAAAGTTTCCTCCGACTTTTGAATTTCTCATTTTTCAAAGAAATCCTCAAATTTCTATTTATTTGGTCAAAATACTATTTTTCATATTTTTTCCTATTTTTCTGGAATTTTCCAGAATTTCTTTTCCTTTTTCTTTTCTTTTTGCCCTGAACCGGGTTTGGCTCAACCGAGCCGAACCGGCCCGGTTCAGGGTCGTCTTCAACCTCTAACAACAGCAGAGTTGCTACTTTGTTTTTTTTTCTTCTTCAATTGGGGTTGGCTCTTAATCCTAACCCTAATTCGGTTTGGCAAGGGAGACTACTCCTTTGCCGTTTCCACCCTCGGATCGATTTTAATTCTCGGTCATGGCTCTGCTTTGGCCAAGCTCATCACTACACCATCACAAATTTGAACAACATCCAACAACCACAATGAGAACGACAATGATCGAACACACTCACCTCGCCTCGACGTCGCGAACTCGCCATCGCCTTCTCCCTCTCTCGTGCTCACTATTCTCTCTTCGTCTCCTCTGTTTCGATTTCTTATATTGAAGAAGAAGGCAGTTGGGGTTTGGCAAATGTCTAAAATGCCCTTAAGTCTATCTCAGTTCTTATTCAAACCAATGCCCTTTATCGTAATTTCACATTTTTCCAATTTATTATATATATTTATATATACTAATTTATATATATATATATATATATATATATATATTTATCGATATATTGCGCCTACAATTCCGGTTGGCACGCCAACGAGAATTCTCGGGCGTGCACACCACCGTACGTCCTACGCGTGTCACTCGTGACCCCGTGTATCACTCTGCGCCTGACAATTTACTATTATTTTCTATTTTAATATATATTTATATATACCCATAATATATAAATATATATTTATGCCTATAATCACGTAATTTACTTCGACGAGTACACTCGGACGTCCATGCTATCCTGCGTCTCATGTGTGTCTACATGACCCACACTTGGTATTAGGTGTCTCATCATTGGTCTAATTATTCATTTATACATACTAATACATACCAAACAAACACAATACATCACACAATTCCATGCACACGTTAATCGAGATAAATTTGGCTTAACCACTGGCCTAACTCAAATTACTTACTATTCAGATTAACACTAATCACATGCTTAAGGTAACGGGTCGTTACAATATTAGTCATGTCCAGTCAAAACATTAACAATGCCACAACAGGTCATATACATGTCCAAACTCTCATGTCCCATAACCCAACGGAAAAAGAAATAATGTAAACAAACTTACAAGTAGGGAAACAACAGATCAATCACAGGAAGTCCTCTAACTTACATTTCCTTCTGCTCGTACTGGGGTTTGCACTCAATCATCACAACAAAACAGATGACGAGTCCCGAGTGAGTAATCCCAAGAAAATTCATCGAGTAAATAATATAAATAAATGATAGAATCAAAAGACTATTAAATAAACATGCGAAAGAAAAGAATCAAGCAACTGAGAAGGACCCTCGTATGTATATCTAATAGCAGTGAATAATTAAAGTGCGTGCATGATCTAGGTCAGACTAGCACCATACTTCAGACTATCACTCAGACACTGCTAGTGAGTAAACTCAAACTGATTGATATCCATGTTGTTCGCTCGATAACCGGAGTAGACCATGACACACTGACATGAGTATAGAAAAATCAGCAGTCGGGTTGACAATCCACCGACGTACCCCTATAACACATGTTATGGCCTAGTGTCCCACAATGCCAACGTAATAGAATAGCCGGGGGGAGTAAACTCAATCGATCGTAAATAAATACTTGAAATCAGAGTAAGTGAAACAACTGGAAATGAATTCAAATAATCTAAGCAATAAATACTCAAAATGAATTTTAGTTGGGATACTACACACCTCAAATTGCACTCCACTAACACCAATACCAATGCACGCCTTATTCGTGTGTCAATTACCCCAAAATTCGGCCTAAAACCTGAATTCCTGATAAATCTAATCAATTTTCTAAACATCAAAAATCACGATTCAATGCCAAATCTTCGATAAAAATACCCGTTAAACCATTTAAATAGGTTGTATAAACCACTAGATACACCCCCATAATTTCCAAAATTTATTGTCTAGCACTGTTATGGATGTCGCCAGAGACGCCGCCGTGAACAAGGCTTTCACAACGTCCAGGACACCGTGACCAAATGTCATCCCGCTCAACCCCCACGGTGCTATATAAAATGTGGGTTGGTAGTTTGCCTCTGGTTTGGATGCCGCAAGTGGCATCGTAGCCTCCAATGCCCACGATGCGCTTGGCAGTGTCCGAGCCAAAACAACTTCTTGGGGTTATCGGATCCCCTCAGCTCATTGTCGCAATTCGTGCTCGTCCAAACCACCCATAAAACATCCAAAACACCGTAATTTATCAAAACCCTACGACGAAAACCGTTTGAGAAGTGACCCCGAGTTTTCTCACCAAAACCCTAAAACTCTTTTGAAAACCATAGTAACAACATTAACAACATCGACAACACCACTTTGATGCTTCAACTTCATCACTTGACA
The DNA here is from genome assembly GCA_039657345.1 of Stephania japonica. NCBI lineage: Eukaryota > Viridiplantae > Streptophyta > Magnoliopsida > Ranunculales > Menispermaceae > Stephania > Stephania japonica. The sequence goes on along the minus strand of CM077563.1, from coordinate 13,245,427 downwards.
CCATAGCATCACCACATAGTTAGTGTGCTCAACTCACACTCCTGGAAACCTCGTCTAAACCCGAGAATTTGAGTTCAAAACATAGAAAAAAGAGTTGGAGATCGAAAATCTAACCTTTTTAGTCGAATCCCATGCCTCTTTGTGGTTCAACAAAGCTCCACAACTACAACAAAGCCTCACACTACCTCTATTTTGGTCCAACCAAGAGAAATGAGAAGGAAAAGGTAGTAAACATTGAGATTTCATGATATTTATATGGGAAATGTCATCACTTGTGTGTCCACATCCCAAGGCTCCATCTAATGGTATTAATTGGGTCAAATGGTCATCCAAAATGTGACTCTCATGGGTGACACCCTCTATTTGACTTAACCTTGCTCACTCGAAACAATTTACACGTCGGGCGCGTCTTGCGCTTTAACCCGTGTCTCTCGCAGACTCTCGCGACTCGCATGACAACACGACGTTCCCTTATAGTTATTAATTGTGTTTTAACCATTAATTTCATTAATTAGGTGTGTATGAACCACCGAACTAGTGTACTAGTAATTTGCCCAACCTGGTACCCACGCCTATGCGCTACACACGGCGAACACCAGTCACGCAACCTCGCTAGGTAAATAAAAATATCCATACACACATTGTGACGTATGTAAAAAAAATTAAATACATACATCGCAAAACAAACAACAATAACCAGCAAAATGAACTGTATACCTATATCAGCTTGCTCTGACCTAACGGTGGGGTCCACTTGCGTCCAAGCTGGCGTCCACATCTGCAACCACGTGTCAAACAACAAATTAGATTTGGGCCGTTACAATAACAACACTAACAATCCCTCATAGTTACTTCAAATCAAACCTTAAAACCACAACAACACCTTAAAAGTTTGTGTGCTCAATTCTCATCCTCGAAACCCTTGTCGAAACACGAAAAATCATACCCGATATATAGAGAACGAATAGGAGAGTTCGAATCTAACCCTGTTTATCGGTTTTCACGTCGTTTGATTCATCAAATGAGCTCTTGGACTTCACCAAACCTCATAACCAATGAATTTTTGGATTTTCTCTTGAGAGGAGAGAGAAAGGTGGCGAGGATGAGATTTTTAGACTATTTATACTAAATTGTCATCTCATGTGTTGGTCAAATCCTTAGGCTCATTGTGTGGTCTAGATGGGGTCAAGAAGTCTACGAAATTGTGACTTAGGTGGATGACTTACCCCTTGTTCTCATCATTTTTCACAATAGCACTTGAATCCTTGGGCGTTCTGGTACCCGGTCAGTGATGACCCAAAATTCCTAAACACGCCGCCGCTCGGTTTAATCTCATCCACGTAGGACTAAAAAACGTATTAGTTAGCGACTTTAACCAATTCACCTCGTTTATTGAGTTCAGGATAAGTAATACACTACTCTTATCAATTAATGAAATTTGGAGTTAATTAAAACTTTTTAATAATATATTAATTACAACAGAAGTCTTAACACTTTAACTGAAGCATTAAATTCAGCATAAGTCTTATTATTATAGCGAAAGCATTATGAGTTAAATCATAAGTATGAATACTAGGAAATCACAATCACATGATAATAAACACCGTAATACATGCATCAATCGGGGAGCCTAATCTTTCAACCCATATATACAACCCAAAAATATATAAAAGACATAATTAATAATTACACAAAACATTTTAGAGCTACAACATTTGTAGCAGGGTTAGGTCACTAGCATAGAGGTAGTCACTGACCTTCTTCTTACAGGGCCTGCTAGATAATGGATCTACACCCACCGACATAAAAAGAACAGTGAGTACAGTAAAGTAGAAATTAAAATATGGAGACTCTATACCACATTTCCAAATATATTGAAAGACGTCAACAACATAAAGTAGTGAAGAGGTACTGAAAACAAGGCTATGCTAGATGATACTACAATTAAACAATTTAAATCGAACAAAATGAAGTAATCATACTCTAGCAGCGCACTCAGGTACCACCATATTGGTTATAAGTTACATTACATCAACCTAAATAAATAATCAGTATCACTAGCGCACCCAAGATCTCCCTATTGGTCATCGAGATCCTCATGTGATAAATGAGTGAAACTAGTGCAGTCTGATATTAGCTTGTTGGTCATGAACTACATCACTTCAACCACAAGTGGTAGCTCAGTGTCGCTAACTAGTGAACAACAAGAGTACATGTCCAACAGCTCATCTACACTAATAACATGTTATTCATAATCCCAATAATAATCAAAACAATAAGAAATAGATAAGGAAATAGAATAGAATCAATGAAATCATCACAATAAGGTATCATGATGATAAGTCGGTAATAGTGTTATAGTATTTTTATGTATTTAAGTGTTTTTATTGTAAAGTCTACAAAATATTAGTTTAATTATCTGTATTTGTCAATTTCAGGTGTTATAGACCGCACGATTGAAACCGGCTAAAAAACTGTGCAAAATAGAGTATTCATATGCCTAGATATGTTCTACATCAAAAAGCGTGCTAGCGCGCATCTCGAGGTAGCATCGGTGGGCCCACATGTGAAGAATGTGACATGGCGTGTACGTGCTGTTCAAGACGAAGAGAATTGGAAGTGGATAGATTTGTTAGATTTGGTTAGAAAAGATTATATTTTTATATTATATTATATACGTATATATCTATTCATATATAGGATATATATATATATATATTGATCTTACAGAGATTGGTTTTCTTTCTAAGGTAAAAAAAAATAACAATAAGGAAATCAGGGGATTTAGAGAAAATGTGTTAATTACCTAATCTAAATATAAACAAAATAAATAAAATCAATTAAAATAAAGTTAAAAACAATTAATAAAAATAACATCTAGGTCAAGACATACAAGTTTGGTTTGATAAAAATATTGAATTTGGTCGTCAACTTATGCCAAAAATACAAATCAAATTATCCTAGTGTAGCTATAGACCCGGTGACGTACGCGGTTCCTCGCACTTCCTGATATCGGCAATCAAGTTACGACCGTTGATTACTTCCCTAACCAAACACGCAATCTGATCGCTAGTGCTCCAGATTTAACGCATTGATCGCATTACCTCGATTTGTGAAGGCACTACACCTAGACAACCGGATCACTCGTGTGTCCAATTTAGCCTATATTTATATGGTATTCAACTGGTTCCAAAAGGGTCTAATCAATTGGTATGGTCAATCACCACTAGTGTGGTCTTATTGCACAAGGATGGGTGCTTACGACTCACTGACATATAAATCAAGGTTTAAACTAGTGTTTAACCTCAATTCTTCAAACAATACCAAAGAAAATAAAATAATAATGAAAAGCTTGAAATTAAAATATTTAAATCTCACAAATCCATTGAATATGCGCAGTCGAACCTCCCTCACAGTCTTGCCTAGGCTATGAACTTAGCCCTTCATGGTTGAAGAACTCAAAAAAACAAAGAAAAATCAAAGAATGGAGAGGGAGCGGAAAAGAGACCCGATCCTCTTTTTCTTTTGATTGATCTATATATATATATCCTATATATGAATAGATATATACGTATATAATATAATATAAAAATATAATCTTTTCTAACCAAATCTAACAAATCTATCTACTTCTAATTCTCTTCGTCTTGAACAGCACGTACACGCCATGTCACGTTCTTCACATGTGGGTCCACCGATGCCACCTTGAGATGCTCGCTAGGACACTTTTCGATGTAGAACATATCTAGGCATATGAATACTTTATTTTGCACAGTTTTTCAGCCCAGTTTCAATTGCGCCGTCTATAACACCTAAAATTGACAAATACAGATAATTAGACTAATATTTTGGAGACTTTACTATAAAAACACTCAAATACATAAAAATACTATGACACTATTACCGACTTATCACATGATAAGAACACTCAACAATTGAGTAGAGCCAAGCAATAATTAGTCCCGAATGGACCACAATACAGTAGAAGAAAATGAAAATGAAATGTAGATAAGAGCCTCGACAAAATTACTTACAAAGCACGCAAAAATTCCCAATTTCTCTGGCCTCCTGACACCCCAACTAGTACCTGCGAATCCCAGACCCCGAAACAACCCCTTAGGCTCCTGGAGTGTTTATACATGATGAAAGGTGGTTTAGGGTCGGCTAAGGTGGTTTAGGCTATCTAGAACATCCAGCGCGTTGGGGAAATGCCCTAGCGCGCTAGGAGTAAAAACCCATTCTTCCCCTAGACCCTTGTTCTTCTCCACCAAGGGTCTAGAACCTCCTCCAACATCAACATACACCAGGCACTTCGAATATTGATCGTCCATTCATTAAAAACAAGGAATTAAAGCATGCATGTTCATAAAAATGATGAAGAACATATGAACTTTGGAAATTCATAACTTAATCAATTCAAAACTGTTTTTATCACTTCTTTATACTACATTTAGTAGAAAAACTTAAGGAATGCAACTAGATTTTAAAAACAAGCATGTTTTCAAGTCCAAAAATTAAAATTTCATAATCACGAACAAAACCCCATTATTGAACAAAACCCCCAAATTCAAAAATTAAGCTTTCTAGTTGAACCAGAGTTTCAAAATGCATCAAAACCATATTAGAAACACTTTAAAACTGATCCCATTCAAAAGCCCTATTATCTAATCCCCCAAAACCCTAGAAATCCAAAGCATATAAATAAGAGCATACCTAGGTTCTTGGGCTTTCCCCTTGATTTACACTCTTCACTTCTCCCTTGATGATGAGATTATTGATTTATACTCTTCACTTCTCCCTTGATTTTTAAAACAAATCCAGCAACACTCTCTCCAGCTCTGATTTTTAGTTGTGTTGAAATGCATGCAAAGTGAAGCAAATACTTTATGCTTTGCTTTTATAGTTTCAAGTTTCATCACATAGGCACAACCCCATCTCCACAAAATCTAATGGCCTTAATTATTTCCTACATCGTCACTCAAATTAGCCAAGTGACACACTTTCAAACACTCTCTTTCATGGGAGTGTGTGCTATCACGTATCTCAAGGTAAGTCTAAGTGTTATCAATTTTCCATTTGTAACTATAGGTTATCAATTTGATGTGCATTGAATAAATACATTATACTTATGTAATTCATTTAAATCGCATTTAAATAATCTAAGACATACCATTTCACTAGCTACCTGGTCTGACGGCTCGCACGCAACTCGAGGCATGTCTCCTCGCACACCGAAACATTGACACTATCGAACCTAATAATTCCGGGTAAGGTACACAAATACAATACACTAATCATTCACAACATTAATTATAATATATTTCTCGGTCCCCGAGCTGAGTGTTGGTCCGTGTATGCACTCTCGGGCCACGTTAATGATCAGTGACCTTAATTAAAATCCAAATCAAGAATTTAAAATTTTAGGTCGTGGCACGGTCCCACACTGTGTTACATGCCAATCGCGCACACTCGCGTCTCTATCGTCTAAACGACGTTTTTATTTTATTTTACACATTTTATTATTTATTATGTGTGTATTATCCTCTGGCCTAGTGCACTGTAATTTGCCTACCCAGTACCCGTGCCTACACGCTACTCAAGGTAAATACCCATTACATTATCGCGCTCAGTAATAAATAACATAAACACACATATTGCAATGTAATTTTAAAAAATTGAATGTACACATTGCAATACAAACAAACAACAAGCAAAACAGACTATATACCTAATCTGGGCGTGCCCTGACCTAGCTGTGGGGTCCACGAGCATCCGAGCTGGCGTCCGCGTCTGTAATTACATCATAAATAACAACAAATTAGATTTGGGTCGTTACATAGATAATAATATTTTTATATAGCTTTTTGAAATTATTAGATTTATATTTTAATTTAAGTTCACATTGTGCGTGTGCATAAAGTTGAAGTGTAGAGCGTTTTCATCATTGTTGCATAGCACCTCAACAAACTAGTATAAATATATATATATATATTATGTTGAGTGCATTAATACATTTTTTTGGACAAAGCAAAACTCTCTCTAAAAGTTATTTTTGTTTTTGTATCAATGATGTAACGACCCTAAAATTTAGCTCGTGCCACGTGTCATTTTAGGTCGTATGTGGGCCCAATTGTCGTGATATATGTGTTCAATTCTTGGTCTTTGACCCCGAGGTATGTAATTTTTGTTCGGTATTTGTATTACTTATTTTATTACCCGAATTTTAATTCCAATGTTCCAAACATGTGAGGACGTCTATGTGTGAACGCTGGTGTTGAGGAATGAGTTTGACCTGGAAAAATGTGATTTACGAGTGTCGGGCAAACGATACTTGGGTATTTAGCTGTCCGAGGGGATAAGTGAATAAAAACACTGACAATTTTCAATTAAATTAATAAATAAACAATGTATAACGTATCCAGTACGTTGGTACGTCTGTGAGCTTATGACAATGTGAGTCGTGGTGCGGTTCGGGTGCAGAAACACCTAAGAAAGCCTTAGGTTTTGAATTGAAATAAGTAGGATAAGGGAGAGTCGCCCATGTGAGTTACAAATTTGAGTGTGAGGTGGTTGGATGGTGTGACCATGGGTCATCAACCTAGAAATGAAGGGTTGGGACTTGATGAAGTCCAAGTATAAAAGGCCACCGCCAACTTAACCTTTCTTTCTCATCTCACACTCTAAAAAAAATCGATTTGGAGCTTGCGGTTTTAGCGAATTTTGAGCTCAAATCGACAGCAAGAATCGACCAACCACGCGAGAAAAAGTGAGATCCCGACTCTCCACGAAATTCTCTTCGTCTCGACCCCGATTTTTCAAGTTTTCATCATGATGTTTTCGGACACCATGTTGGGGTTTCGATTTTCTGGATTTTTGGTGTTGATTTGGTGATGATTTGATTATCATGGGATGGATATAATGTGTAGATATATGAGTTGATGAGGTTGTAGATTTTTTATCAATTTTTGGTGGATTTTGGGGAATTTCGGGGAATTTTGGGTGGATTGTCGGTATCAATGGTTCGTAGACGTTTGAACGTGTTTTGATAATTGTTTTGGGTTTGTACGGATGTCCCTACAAGTTTGGGATAGGTTCGAAACACGACGACATGAGCCGGGGTTTTTTCGAAACCTCGGATTCATGTTTTGGAGTTGATGCCGCGAGGGACACCGTGCAGCCCAAAGCTCCACGCCGACGTTCACGACACTCGGGGCAGAGAGCCTTGGGCGGTCACACTTTAAGTGACGTTGGGGAGAGATGTTCTCCATTATGCCACTCACGACTTTTGGGGCAAAGGGCACCCCAGACCCATGCTTTAAGTGATGTTGCGGGTTCTGACCCCCACGACGCCACCTGCGACGTGACACTGTTCATCAGACCCAATTTTTATAAATTTTTTGAAAAGTTCGGGGATCTTTCGGGTAGCCAAATGGTCTGAATACGACCTAATACCCAGGTAATCGACCTAATTATTCAAATGAGTAAAATTGTAAAAAATTGGGTAAAATGGAGGATAATTATCAGGAATTGAAATTTAATGACTATCAGGGGATTTTAGTCAGTGACGGGCACAATGGGATTCATGGGGAACGAGTTGGAGTCGTGTAAGTGCGTGTTAGCTTTAGATACAGGTAAGTAAACTAGTGTGACATTTTATAGTTATTTCATTGAGCTTTAATTTGTTGTTATTACTGTTTTGCTTCATATTTTGGAATTCCATTTTGATTGTGTTGTCCGAGGGCAAGTAAGTCAACATGATCCTTGAAAGGACGAGTTATCTGAGGTAATATGCCAGTGCCAAGAACTCAGGATGCACGACATGGTTTATTGGTTCTATACGGGTGAGAGTCTTTAATGGACTACTAGGAAGTCTCTCATCCGCGTGGATTTAGGATGGTGTGAGTGTATCACGTCTTAAACTCCGAGTCTTGTAGGTGTTTTCCTCGACTCAACAATCGTTTCGTTGGGACTACTTGCGCTTCTCTGTTTGATTTCCTGGACACTCATCTTCGATTGATTCACAGTTATTTACAGTCTTTATTTATTTATGCATTCCTTGTACATTTCTTTCTATCGACATAAATATAGACTGATTTATTATTTCAAATGTTGTATATATGCCCTGCTTGGCATTACTTACCTGTGCTCGTCATTCTTGTGTTCGAGCAAGGGAAAAGCTCCTCAAGTGATCTACTTTGAGGATACTAGAATAGTTCTTTCTTTGGCATCGATGTAGGTTTTGTTACATTTTGCATTATTATGTATATTTGTTTTGAACTCATTGGGATATGAGTTTATGAGAGATCTTGGGGTATGTATACTAATATTACTCTCCTATGATTTGTTATACTTAATGATGGTATACATATGCGGGGTTTTCACACTCTAGGTTGTCCTTACTAGTATCTTAGAGTTGTTTTTATTAGTTTGAGATTTTAATGCTTTCGCTATACTTTGATAACTCACTAATCTGAATAACTCACTTAAATTGCTTAATAATGGTAAATGGTAAGGTAAGACTGATTATGCTCATGTTAACTGTGCGAGGGTTGACTCAGGTCTATGTAAGTATAGGCCGGGCAGGGCCTAATTTAGAGTTGTGGAAATGGGGCTGTCACAAATGAGTTCTTGAAGATATTCACCAAAATCAATAAAAAAATCACTTCAATTGACAAAGATAAACTTTGATTTGTCTTTCTTCTTGTCTTCTTGAATAAAGACCTAAATTAAACATACTAGGTCGGGTGGTGTGTGTGGACACTAATGATTATGGGTAACAACTTAAAGCACACGAAGACTTGATGATAACATTACGGTGGTGGGGTTTTGTCTGTGAGACAATTAACAATCCATTTTGGCAAAGTATTTTAAGTGGTTTCTTTCTTTATATAATTCTTCTTGCCATAGGATTTAATTTTTGTATTGTTCCTAGTTTAGTTTATGTTTAATTTAGGTTTTGTCCCCTCATGTGAATGTTTTCCCAAATTGAGGTAGGTGTCCCTCTTTATGGAGGTAGTTCTCCCCTTTTATTAGGTAGTTCTACCTATTTTTATTAGGGTAATTCAGGACTTCAGTATGCAATGTAGTATCTATTGTATTTCACTCGTTGAAATGTTGTAATAGGTTGGCATACCTATTGGGTTAGGAATGATGATGTGTCTTTTTAGGCTTTAAAAAAAATGTATCCTCATGCCCCGAATTTTCAATTTTGCCCCTCTAAATGTTGATGTGCCATTAAATTATAAAAGGAAAAACAAGAATGTAACCACGTCAAAATCAACGTTATAATGTAAAAGTTTTAATGAAACAAACATATGAATAAAGTACCCTAAATCATTTTCATCTCTCCCACATTGTAAACATCAACTAACGAGTTGATGTACTGAAGAGTAATCAAGAAAACTTGGAAACCTTAGAAAATTGGGGAAAACCAGAGAAGTTCTTTATTACTCAACATATTGTACAAATGAGAGTTTACAATATATATATTCATTACTCATCATAAACATAACAACCTAACTAAACTTGTAACTAATCAACAATAAAGTTAGACAAGTTGTTAAACGTCTTCACACACACAACACGTGTGTGAGACACACACTGAACACCTCTTCAACAAACTAACCATAGTCACTTGCATTACTACGATTAGGTTCTCTAACATGCCCCCTCAAATTGAACCTGGGGGAAGAAGCCAAGTTCAATTTGGTAGATAACCGAAGAAAACGAGTATCTAGAAGGACTTTGGTGAACAAGTCAGCCGACTGATGTTCGGTACGACACATAACAAAGCTCCAAAAGACCAGCCAACAACTTCTCGTGAATGAAATGAGCATCGACCTCGGTATGGTTTGTCCAAGCATGAAAAATAGGATTAGAAGCAAGAGAACGAACGCCAGTACTATCAGTCCACAACACAGGCGTGACTAGACAGGAAAAACCAAGTTCCCGAAGTAGAGAAACAGTCCAGAGAATATCAGCAACGCCAAAAGCAAGAGCCCTGTATTCGACCGTAGTACTTGACCGAGCCATAACTCCTTGTTTCTTGGCAGACCAAGAAATGAGATTGTCCCCAAGAAAGAGACACATGCCAACGACGATCATCCAAATCAACAGCCCAATTTGAATCAGTAAATGCTGAGATAGCAAGATAAGAGCAAGGACAATAGACTAGACCAGTAGATAAAGTGCACTTCAAGAACCAAAGAATTTTCTCATAAGCATGCTAATGTATATTAGTCGGAGACAACAAGAACTGACTAAGTTTATTGACAATGAAACTTAGATCAGGTCGCGTGTAAGTGAGATATTGAAGAGCACCAATAGTACTCCTGTAAAGAGTAGGATCTACGAAAGCATTTCCTACACCAGCAGCTAGTTTAACACAGTCAGGAAGGGAAAACTTGCAGGCTTTAAGTCCTGAAGCCCAGTACGCTATAAAAGTTCCAAGATGATTTCTGCTGAGTCAGCCAGAAGTGTCTCTAAACACCTCAAAACCCAAAAAGTAGTCCACATTTCTTAGAGTTTTTAAAGCAAACTAAGTCTGTAACCAAGAAATAAGACGAGAAATCTGACCAGAATCTGAACCAGTAATGAGGATATCATTAACATAAATAAGTAATAGTAACAAGGATTGGTCAGACCGCTTGTAAAACAGAGAGACATCAGAAGTAGATGTTTGTAAACCCCAACCAGAGAGCAAGTCTAAGTTTAGAGAAACAGGCGCGAGGAGCCTGTTTAAGACCACATATGGCCTTGTACAGTTTACAAACATAGTGAGGATACTGCTTATTGACAAAACCATTAGGTTGTTTCATAAAAACTGCATTAGTTAGTTCTCCATTGAGAAAAATATTGTTGTGTTGTATTTGCCAATTATAAGTAACAACCAGTGTGAACATGATGCGCAAAGATGAGGGTTTAATAACAGGAGAAAAGTATCCATAAAATCCAAACCAGGAGTCTGATGAAAGCCTTTGGTCACCAACCGAGCTTTATGTCTAGAGATAGCACCAATAGGAGTGGTTTTGAGTTTAAACACCCACTTAGTGCCAACAACACTCATATTAGGTGTAGGAGGAACCGAAGTCCAAGTGTTATTCTTATCAAGTGAAGTAAGTTCATCCGACATAGTTGTATACCAGGCAAAGTCCTTAAGAGCTGCCTCGACAGAAAGTGGCTCAGCTATGAATGTCCCCAAAGCATAAGGACAGGTCATAACCAATGCTTTGGGCTTAAGGATACCATTTTTGCTACATGTGTGTGCATAGGGTGAGAATTAATAAACATATTGGTAATAGGAGCAGGCACAAACTGAACTGATGTAGGAATTGAATTGGAAAAATAAGAAAAAGGACTAGAAGACATAAGAGGAGAGGAACTTGAAAAAGAAGGAGTTGAACACTTGCCTAGAATGCTTAAAGGCAAGCCAGGAATAGAAGGAGAGACAATTCCCATAGAAGAAGGAAATAAAGCATGATAAGGAAACTCGGACTCATGAAAAATAACATCACGAGAAATATAAACTTTACCAGAAGAGTGTAAACATTTGTAACCATGACGTCTGGGACTATACCCAATGAAAACACATTTTGAAGATCTAAAGTTAAACTTGTGTTTAGAGTAAGAAGTTAAATTGGGAAAACATGAACAACCAAAAAATTTAAAATAGGTGTAGTTTGGAATCTTATGAAAACAAGCTTCATAAGGAGATTTAAAGGCGAGAGGGCAAGCTGTTGATAAGGAAAACAACAGTTATAAAAGCCTCTTCCCAAAAAGACAAAGGAAGATGAGCATGAGCTAGAATAGTTAAACCCATCTCAATAATAGACCGATGTTTACGCTCAGGAACACCATTTTGTTGATGAGCATAAGCACAAGAATAACGATGAACAATACCAGTCTGATTACAACAATGTTCTATAAGTTTGAATTCTAAACCCATGTCAGAATGAAAATTTTGGAGTTTAAAATTCAATTGAAGTTCAGCTTGAGACAAAAAATGATGAAAAACAACATATGTATCAAACTTAAGTTTTAAGGGTAAAACCAACAAAATCTAGTATAGGCATCAACAAATGCAACATAGTAACGAGACCCTTGAGAAGAGGGTAATGGAGAAGGACCCCATAAATCAGAATACACCAATTCTAAAGGCTTGGTTGCAGTAATGGAACATAAAGAATAAGGCAATTTGTGAATTTTGCCAATTTTACAAGAATCACAAAATTCAACACAAGATTTAACGATAGATGAAGATAATGTTTTCAAAACATGTTGTAAAACTTGTACAGAAGGATGACCTAGTCTGGCATGCTAGACATTACTATCAACAGTACTAGAAAGAGCAACATATGCATTATTACAAACAGACTAGAATCAGGGGTAGAAGTTGAACAGGAAGAAACAGAAGATGGAGAAGAAATTCTTGGACAGTACATGTGACGGCCCCAATTTCCGAGGCCGCCCTGTGGCCAGCTACTTCCCCGCTTGTGCACCGAATGCATCTGCCACGTCACTATGCTAACCATTTATTTGACAACATTGAGTTTCATGCCAATTAATTTAGCAGTTTACATATAGTTTTAGATTTAACAATTAAGTTGCAAATAGATAATCAACATTTATAATAAAATAAATGCGGAAGTCTTAATATAACAAAGGGCACATTAAGTTAACTTGTTTAACCTATAGTGGAAATCATATAGGTGATGAAACTATAATAGTAATATATACAAGTACATGTGTGAATATAGTCCCCCAACCCCAAAAGATAATACAAAATATCAAAAGTAATATCTATCGGAAAATATACTGGCAGAACTCGGCTCAGGTAAGTCAAATGCAATCACCAAGAATCCCCTTTCCCCTGCTAGTACTAGGATCTGCACTCAGCCATCAAATAAACCAGATGACGAGCCAAGTAAGTAAAATCCCAAGGAAAACCACCATGCATCTTAATTTAAGAAATAAATAACAGAGTTAATAAATAATGTTAAATAAACATGCGGAAAGAAGAAAATATGTAGGCAACTGCTCAAAGCTCATCGCATGAAGATAAACAGATATACAAATAGGTGTGAACATAGTTGACTACGGTGTGTACTTAGGACCAGGAGCCCTGGTTATGGCCAACGCCATCGACCCTACGACTATGTCCTAATGGTATTAGCCCTAGTGGGGTACATCGAACACGTGAACTGGTATTCTACTCAGGATATCATCTACCAAGGCCGAGAACATGCGCTACACACTTAGCAAGCGACCACAACAACCCTCAGATACATAGACGGGAAAACTCGACCGCCCCAGTAAGAATTGGACTAACAGATTATCAAATATTAACAGCTCAAATGAATAACAATAATTAAATGTAATAGTGGTGTTCAGTAGGGTTTTATGTACCTCAAACCGCGCTCAATAACCCCGAAAACACCCTCCAGTTCGACCCCCAACTAGTCCCCAACTCCAAATACTGTCCCGTGACTTTTGAGATCGATTTTCGGTGTTTAATGATTAGTTGTCAATTAGGCTTGATCACATAATTAGAAATTTTAGGGGTTCTGGTCCCCAGCGCGCTAGGCATGGTGGTTAGCGTGCTGGGTGATCTGGTTACTGTTCCTGGGCGTTGGGTCCCCAGCACTGGGCGATTCTTCACCCAGGAAAGAGACACGTCTTCTCCAGTGTGCCCAGCACTCTGGTGTTCATCACCAAGCGTGTTGGGTACACCCTTGCCTAGAATTCTAGCAACGAATTATGGGTTTCTGGTGGTTTTCCCAACACCCAATGTGATTAATGATACAATAACACCTTAATCGCACTAAATACATAACTAAAACACCGATTTAAACGTAGTTTAACTCAAAACCCGAAAATCAAACAAACCTAATCCAAATCACTCAAATTTCCCACAAATCCAATCCAAATCAGTAAGATTCATCAACACAAACCTCATAATCACCAAATCTTTCGAAAACAGTTGTAAATTCCTCAGAAAATTTGGATTTACTCAACCCAACAAAACCCATATTTCTATCCAAATTCCAAAAATTTGGTGAGTGGATAACCTTTAATTTCATTGTTGGAAGTCGAAATCCGCTCTCCAACCTTCAAAGTCGCCCTTCTCTGGTGTAAATTTCTCTCAGAGAACTCAAAATTTACTGAGGAAAGTTTAGATTTGCATGTGTCCACTGATCGGGTGTTATTTATAGTGGTTGTTTTAATCAGTTACGCATTCGCATCTCGAGGCTGATCGAACGGTCCCTGATCAGCTGGTGTAACTCAAATCCTGGACACCTTATCATGACACTAATTTCCTTGTATCTCTCTGTTGTGTGTCTCGAGATAAATCCTAGTTGTGTTGATTTATTTACTTACAACTATAGGACTTTGTATATTTAAATTGATTCAACTTATATAACCTAACTAAAACCATCAAATAAATTCTATAAAATGGTAACTAAGGTCACACTAACTTCCCGACTACTAAGCACCCCATGCCCCGCATTCGGCACGCACCTCGAGGTGGTTCCACACTTAGTGTACCTGATTTACTTACTTAGTTTAGCCTAAGGTTATCTATAAATCTCATTAATTTAAATCATCCACCATAGTCATGTTGTTATCATTAAATTCAGTCTAACCCCAACGCCCGGCCTCACAACTACTGAACCCTCGCGTTGGCATGTTCACGAAATGGAACCCTGACACTCAAGTTCCCCTGACAAGATAATATAAATGCACACCTGTAATAAATAATATAACAATACATAAATGATAATAATAATACATCACAAAACTGAAATACAACAGTACACGGTCAATACCTTATGTCAGTATCATGCCTAGCCTATCTGCAGCTTCCACGTGTCGTCAGAGCTGGCGTTCTAATATGAAATAATTAAATAATGGTGTTAATAAATAATGGGCCGTTACAGTACAGATCATTGTTAAGCTGTCCGTGGAGCAAGATTTTCTTTGAAACCTTGTCCTTAACACAAAAAGATGAAGAAGTAAACTCAGTAATGACATTATTATTAGAAGTAAGCTTAGAGATACTAATAAGTCTTTTGGCTAAGGAACATGAAGAACATGATTCAAATTCAAATTCATAGAAGGATATATATTAGACTGAACTACACCATTGCTAATACTAGAAATGTGTAATTGCTTACCACTACCAACAGTAACTAGATGAGTACCTTTATAGTCAGATTTATTCGCCAGAGAAGCATAAGCAAAATTCATGTATCTCAAAGCTCCTGAATCCATATACCAGTTTGGATCCGCAACTGATTTTGGAGATGCAACCAGGCCCTAGTCCTGATTAAAGAATGCTTGAGGAGCCTGACCAGGAAAGAACTGCTGATTGTTCTTATAAAGTTGTTGGAAAGGCTTTCTTCCTTGATGAAACTGCTGATTGTTCTAAGGACCTTGAAAGTTCTTATGAAAATGATGAAAGCACTGCAAAGCCATGTAGCCATGGCGAAAATAAAGTTGACAGAACACTCGCTGACCTCCTCTTCCACCTGAGTGACCACTTCTGGACTTTTCTACCACCATTGTTACTACCAGATCTACCTCCTTGAGCTTTCTTTACATCATTCTCAACAAGGTTGGCAGAGGAGTTCGATAGATCAATCTGAGACGATTGATTCAATTGTTGAATCCTTTGTTCATGCGGCATAAGAAGATATTGTGCTTCTTGAAGTGACACTGTCTTCTATTGTGAGGATACTAACATAACAACTGGATCAAACTCATAACCCAATCCATTCAAGACTGACTGAATCATATATGATTCACTCACTGCATGATCAACTGATCTCAGTTCAGCACCAATACTCTTGATTTTCAACACAAACTCAGAGATCTTCATGGCTCATTTCTTGAGAGTATTCAACTGGTTCTTCAATTGCAAAGACCTCACCATGGACGACTGAGCAAACAAGGTCTCAAACGTCCGCCAAATTGTAAAAGAACTCTCACATTCCGTTATGTGACCAAGAACATCTTCATTCACATTTGAATAAAACCAAACCATAAGCATGTAATCAGTTTTAATCCATACCTCAATTTCTTAATCTGTCAGACCAAGCTTATCAGATATCTGAGTTGAGATGAGAAATGCTACACTAAGAGCTCGAATCGCAGATCTGAACTGAACTCACCAAAACCAGTAATTATTGTCGTTCAACTTCAACGGAAGACTGAAATTCATTATTTTCGCTAACGTAGTAACATCGGCAACAGAGAAGATGAAGCGACCATCAATGCCATTGGAGAAGAAGACCGAGAAGACAAAGCGCCATCAATGGATCTTAGATGCTCTGATACCATGTAAACATCAACCAACGAGTTGATGTACTGAAGAGTAATCAAGAAAACTTGGAAACCATAGAAAATTGGGGAAAACCAGAGAAGCTCTTTATTACTCAACATGTTGTATAAATGAGAGTTTACAATATATATAGTCATTACTAATCACAGACTTAACAACCTAACTGAACTTGTAACTAATCAGCAATACAGTTAGACAAGTTGTTAAACATCTTCACACACAACACGTGTGTGAGACACACACTGAACACCTCTTCAACAAACTAACCATGGTCACTTGCATTACTATGATTAGGTTCTCTAACACACATACTTTTCTTCCATTGGAAGAACTCTAACAGTTAGATCTTGCTTCTTTGTCTCAGCTCACCTATTTCGTTCTCGAGTAGTGCCACAGAAGACTCACATTTTTGCCATGGAAGAATCCAAATCCTTCAAAGGGCGGGAAAGGATTGTCGAAGGGAGATAAGACACACATTGCTCATCTTCTGTCTCTGCAATTGTGTTGGGTCACAACCATGTGGTGGGCGAATTTGATTCAACAATTGTAACTAATTAATGCTACACTGTCTTTAATTCAATCCAAGCCATTTGCATCAAAATCCTCTACCATAAACACCAAAAAGAACCATCAACCCACATTCAGTTTCTGATCAAGTTTGTTTTTCATCATCAAAATCTTTTCCAACAACAACTACTTTAACCTAGGAGAGATCTTCAAGCTTTCTATTCAAATCGCTCTAACATCTCCCCCTTCTCGTCACTTATATGGATTGATGCGTCGAGATTGAGAAAATTAGTAGTGTGATGAGTAGCAATGGTGGCTTAGTTTTAAGAAAAACTCGTGGGTTTTTTTTTCCATGGGAGAGAGGAGTCCAATTTGGGGAAGAAAGTCTCAAATGCAAATTTTTTTTTTATTTTTTGAAAATAACATGTAATCATTTACAAGGGCAAAATTGAAAAATTAGGCCAGGAGGATACAATTTGAGTTAAATGAAAACGTTAGGATATATTTGTCAAAATTGAAACGTTAGGTTATTTTTGCCAAAATCCTGAAACATTAGGATGCATTTGCCTATTAGGCCTAAAAAAAATAAACACACCATAAAAATAGTTTTGAAATGAATTATGCAATTTTAAGTTGAATGCACCATACATGCATGCATGCATTGTTAATTTTTATGTATTTTTAAGGGGTTTTTTATGTTATTAAATTAACAAATTAATGCTAATTTTCCAAATTAATTATTAACACACACCAATTAACTTGCTTATATCAATTAAATTTTGACAATTTAGACAAAATATTCCTGATTTAATATCTTAAAAAATATTTTTACAGTGAATTTATTATACACCTTGTTTTAGTATTATAACCGCTCTTGCTCATCATATTAAACCGCCCATTTCTTACTATATTATTATTATTAATATTATTATTATTATTATTATTATTTGACTTCAACAACTTATTTATTTATTTTTTTTAATAAGAAAGAAACAACTCGCTCTACGGAGGTTCAAATTCGTGACTTCTTACTCCCAATTGCACTATAACAAACCATTAAACCACTCGATTGATTGGTTGATAACCACCTATTTATTCTAGATTTATATATAGGTTTTTAAGGAAATCGATTATTTATTTATAGTTCCACATACACGGACTAATTAGTTGAGCTACAATTTCCATTATTTCATATATATTTATATTACGACCATATATATTTTTCTTATTTCATTACGACCTATATATTGATTAATCAACGTATATGAACACTTTTTAACTAAAAGGTGTGCGTAGTAGTATCTGTAAATATATGAATTGTAATGTTTGTATCGGACAGTATACGTCGTCATATTTGCATTTCAATTTTTTTTTTTTTTTTTTTTTTGAGGGCGGTGCTCCAACATTTTATTAATTTAAAATTATAAGGGAGATACAGAGGGATTGTGTACCCCGACTCGCTGTCAACAAGAGAATCGAAACACATGAAACATCGAAACCTCGTTGAGCCAGGCCCAAAAAAAAAAAAAGAAGACCAACTGCAACTACCAGAAATGTAGTGCACAGCAAAGTAAACAACACAGCCATAAACGACTAGAAAAATAATTGAGTTTGGTTTCTTTTTTCTTGTATGATGTAATGATCATGAATTTGGCCAAGGCCACTTAGCCAATTAATGATCAAAAGAAATGAAGTGGGAAGGTCCTACTCCCACTTTATAGTTTTCTGTAGAGTGGTGAGACAACTGATGAAAAAAACTTTTCTTTTTCTGTAAAGTGAATCTTGCAACTCCAAAAAGCTAGATTCCGAGTATCATCATGTGTTGAGCTAGCTCATGACAATAAAAATGAAGAGGGGGAAGGTTCCAAGCATCTTTGTCTTTGGCTGATTTTTGCTTGTAGTTTAATGTCACACACACACATATATGGTGGATTTTGAATTCTTCTTGTTGTTTAATAAATCCCGGTCCACTCCCATTGACAGTAAAATATTGTCCAAACAATACTCCCCACTCATGGAAACTATACCCCTTTGATGTGACGACACATATAAGGGAGAGCTAGATGTATGGTTTTGCCAACACATCTTAAAAAAAAATAGATATAATGTGGTAAGGTAATTAAAGGTTCTCCCTTAAGCTTAAAAATAGGTAAATCTAATTAATTACACTATTGTAATTATGATAGAATTAGTACAACAAAGCCATCAATCGAATTACAAAACTTGACACAAATAATAACAAAAAGTCTTACATATAAGTTAATTGACTAATTTGGCAATATATTAGTTGATTCTAAAACTCACCTTAAAAATAGATTAATCTAATTACACAATTGTAATCATGATAAGATTAGTACAACAAAACCATCAATCAAATTACAAAACCTTGATACAAATAATATATTAAAAAAGAGAAATGCATAATACATTAAAAAGGGTAAAATATTTTTACTTTTCACTCAGAAATCACATATTCGTATTTTTATATAGTTGATATATATATATATATATATATATTTATTAGAATGCTATAATATATAATATGACTAAGAGTCTTTAAAGTCTAATCTGGGCCCACCTATAATATATAATATGACTAAGAGTCTTTAAAGTCTAATCTGGGCCCACAGCAGTAGGTGGGCCCCTTTTTTGTTTAAGTTTTGAAACAAAAATTTATTTAACCTTTTTTTTTAACTTTTTTTGTACTTTTCTTTTGTTGTTTCATTTGACCTTTTTGTGTCGTTTTTTTTTTTTTTGTTGTTTTCTCACCTTTTTTTTCCAACCGTTGGAACTTTTTAAATTGAAAAAAAAAGTTATATCTACTAATTTTACATACGCTATAAATAATCAATACACCCTTAACAATTTCTTCACTTTTCTATCAATACTCTCATCTCTACATACACTCTCATTTACATAATTTTTGTGTGTTCTTTGTTTTACATTTTTTTTTGAAATATGGATGATAATCATAATCATTTATCATCTCAAACTCCTCCGAATTCTCAAAATTCCCAACTCTTTCCAAATTTTCAAAATTTTATGCATCAATTTCTATCACCAAATGTGCAAAATTATCAAATTCCCCAACTCACTTAAAATCCACAATATTTTCAAAATCCTCATTATTTGCAAAATTCTCAATATTCACACAATATGCCAAACTTTTCATATCCATTGCTCCCTTCAAACATGCATAACCTCCAATTTCCTTTTGATCCGACAAATTTTTAGAATGTTTATCAACCATTTGAAGGTGCTTCTTGTATTGATCGAGATAACGCAACCGAAACAAGTTCTTTATCAGAGTCTCAAATTCCTCCTTATTCCACATAGCCGAGAGCCAAGAATGTTGTGGTATAAGAGCAACAAAGTAAAAAAGTATCAGAGAAACATATAGAACGTGTGGCATAGAAAAATGAAGATGACAAGTTGCTTGTTAAGGCGTATATAGCTCACAATCTCCACCAACAACATCATTGGCACTAGTCAAAACGAAGGAACATTTTGAATGCAAGTTGACTACTTCAATGAAAATAAGAAGCCCACTTGTCCAACAGGAAAGCCCAACTGTGCAAAACAACATTGGCATTCTGTTATTAAGCAAGTCAATAGATTCAATGAATTATACAATAGAATAGTAGGGTGTAACGACCCTAAAATCTAACTCGTGTCACATGTCATTTTAGGTTGTACGCGGGTCCCTTGTCGTGATACATGTGTACAATTATCGGTCGCCGACACCGAGGTATGTTATTTTTGTTCAGTGTTTATATTATTTATCTATTTACCCGAATGAAAATTCTAATGTTCCAAACGTGTGAGATGTTTATGTGTGAGCATTGATGTGGAGAAACAGATTCGGCTCGGAGAAACATGCATTACGGGTGCTGAGGCGAATAGTTGTCGGGTAATTAGTTGTCTAGGGGACAAATTTAATCAAAACATTGAAGAAATACATTAAAATATAATAATTAAACATTAGGGGACGAGTTAAGTACCTTGGTAGGTTCGTGAGCACACGACGGTACGAGTCGAGTTCGAAAACACTGGGAAAGCGTGTATTGAAGAGACTGCATGGGGAGGAGTCACCTAATGGCGTCACACTCGTGTGTTAGTGGTTGTTAAAGTGGAGTGGCTGGTGAGAGCAGGAGCACCAGATGTACCTTGGGAAACGCGCGCAGAAGTTGATGAAAGGATATATATATATATATAAACATTTTCATCTTTTCTCTTTCACACCAGTTCATTTTTTCTTTTTTCGTTCGTTCGAACGAAACAAGAAAGAAGGAGATTCCAACTGGATTTGAGCTCAGAACAAAAACGAGAAGCTACCAATCGCGAAACCAAAGGTAATATCCCGACTCAACGCGAGATGTTCTACGTTTTGACAGGTTTTTCTTAAGTGTTTTCGTCGTGGTATTGTTGGACACCACTTTGGAACTGTAGTTTTTCAAAAGTTTTGAATGTTTATATGGATAGTTTGATCAGTGTGGAGCACAACCATGCGGTTGTTTTGGTTGATGGAGCGGTATTGGAATTTTTGTGGATTTTTATCAATTTTTGGTTTAATTTCCACACCAAGGCATTAGTGGACTGTTTTGACTGATTTGAATGTGGTTTTAGGTGTAAACGAACGTCCCAATGAGTTTAGGATAGGCTTGGTATGCGGCAAAACGAGTCAGGGTGGCAAAAAACCCTAGACTCTCATTCAGATTTCGACGCCACGAGGGACGTCGTGGAACTATAAAGCCACAACGTCAATCATGACGTCCCAGACAGAGAGTCTAGAATTTGGTATTTTAAGTGACGTCGTGAAGCATTTCACCCCATGGCATCATTCACAACGTCTAAGACAGTTAGTGTTGAAATTTCACGTTTTAAGTGATGTCACCAGGCTTTTGATCCACGACGTCACTCACGGTGTGACACGGTTCATCAGACTAAAATTTTGGGAATTTTTGAAAACTTAGAGGAATTGAAACCAATTAAACAATTAAACAAATAAATATAATTATGGAAAATGAGATAAATTGGAGGATAATTAATGGATTTTACAATCAATTGATCAACAGGGGATTGTAGGACTGTGATAGTCACGCGAGGGATTCGTAAGTGACGAATTGAAGTCATATGAGTGTGTAATAGCTTCGGATATAGGAAAGTAAACCAGTGGAGAAATTTTCTTTGAGCTTTAATTTGTTATTGTTATTACTCTATTCCTGCTTTGGAATTATATTTTGATTGAGTGATCCGAAGGCAAGTGAGTCAACGTGATCCTTGAGAGGATGGGTTATCTAAAGTAACATACCAAAGTCAGGAACTCGAGATGCACGGTATTGTTTGTGGTTCTATACTTGGTGAGAGTTTTTCGCTAGATTGTCGGGAACTTTGCATCAGCGTGGATTTTAAGATGGTGTGAGTGTATCAAGTCATAAACTCCGAGTTATGTAGTTGTTTTTCCTTGACTCAATGACGTTTTAGTCGGGACTACTTGTGCCTTTCTATTGTTTTCTTGGACATTCATTTTCGATTGCTTCATGTTTATTTATAATCTTTATTTATTCATGTAGTCTTTGTACTTTTCTTTCTATCAGCATGAACATAGATTGCTTATCTCTTTCGAAATGATGTAAATATCCTGTTTGGCATTACTTACCTGGGCACGTCATTCTTGTATTTAACTGAGTGTAGATCTGCAGTCGAGCAAGGGAAAGGCTCCTCAGCTTGGTGATTTACTTTGAGGATACCAAAGCAGTTCTCCCTTTGTTATCGACGTAGGTTTCAATTTCTCTTGTATTACTGTATATATATTGCAACGGCCCCAAATTCTGAGGCCGCCCCATGGCTTCCCATTTCCTCTGCTCGTGCACCGGAAACGCCTGTCACGTCACTCGTCTGCCTTCGTACTTAGGTAGTTATCATATAAGTTGTTATAGTCAGAATTTAACAGCGGAAGAATTTAAAGTTTGATAAAAATGCATTCATATATATATATAAAAGTTTTACTGATCAAACCTATAGTGGAAAACCCGGCTGTACTGTGCATACAGGCGATCAACTGATAGAGTATGTATACCAGTACAAGTGTGTATCCAGTTTCCCAACCCAAAAGATAGTACAAAATATCAAAATATAGACATCACACGTACCAGCAGGCCTCGGCGTAGGCAAGTCAGATGAAATCGCCGATGATCCCCTTACCCTTGCTAGTACTAGGATCTGCGCTCGGCCACCACAAAAAGACAGATGGCGAGCCCAGTAAGTAAAATCCCAAGAAAAACCACCGTGCATAAATAAATAATGAAATAAGTAACAGAGCCAAAAGTAGTGTTAAATAAACATGCGGTAGGAAGGAAAATATGCAGACAACTGCTCAAAGCTAATCGCATGTATATAAACACATTGATAGACAAAGGGGTGTGAACATAGCCACTAAGTGTGTACTAGGACCAGAAGCCCTGGCCGTGGCCCATGCCTTCGACCCTACGACTGTATCCCAGCGACATTTACCCTGGTGGGCTAATCGAACGCGTGAAATGGAGCCCAACTCGGGATATCATCTACCGAGTTCCTAGACCACGCGCTACACACCTAGCCAGTGACCTCAACTACCCGTGGATACATAGACGATCCCATAACCGTCCCAGTAGGAATATAAATCACAGATTTTCAAGGAACTAAAGCTCAATGGAAATAAATAAGTAAATGCAGTAGTGGTGTTCAGTTGGGTTTTACGTACCAGAAAATACGCACTCCGACTTCCCGAACCCGTCAGCACGCCCCACCTAGCTCCCCAATGTCCGAGCTATGGTTTCCCGGTCCCTGAAGTCCATTTTATAGTGTTTTATAATTTTTGGAAACATATTATATCATTTTATGATATTATATTATATTTTTAAAATTTTCAGTTGTGGTACCTCTCCCGGGCTGGGTCGGGGTTCCAAAAATACCCGAAAAGTCCCGAACCCACTTTTCTACCTTTTTCTAATTTTCTATATTTTTCTAGAACTTTTTCCAATTTTTTTGATATTTTTCACTTATTTTTCCTATTTTCCAGCAAATAATAATATATATAAAATATATATATATATATATATTATTAATTTTTTTTTTTTTTTTTTTTAATTGGGGGGCACCTGGACCGGTCCGGTCGGTCCCGGTTCAGGAAGGGATGCACGCGCACATCGTGCATCACCTTCTTCCCCAAAGAGACGATTTGTCTCTGGTTTAAACCAGAGACAAATCGTCTCTGCTACACATTTTCTTTTTTTTTTTTAAATTCCTTGCTTCTTCTTCTCTTCTCTCCATTTCTCTTCACTCCATTTCATTTGAAGATCCTTAAAACCTCAAAATCTCACCTCAACCCCAATTCTCGGATTTCATGCATGCAACAAAAATCTGAAATTACCCAAATTCGTCACCAATCAATGCAAGTCCGAGTACAACTAGTGTAATTCATCACAAGAACTCAAAAACCTCCAAGATGACCTCCAAAAAACCTTTAAAAATTAATGTAAATTCGAATTTCACCAACACCCATTTTAATGAAAAATCCACAAAATTGAAAATTTATTACCTTAGCTTGAGTGTTAGACGCCCAGAATCATCTCCCCAAGCCTTAAAATTGTCCTCTCCAACCTCAGATCTCTCCCTGATCTCTCTAATTATTTGAGCATTTGCATCATTTTGCATGTTGACACCCATCGATGATATATATATAGTTGTGATTTTAATCTAGCGCGAACACGCATCCCGAGGACGGTCTAGCGGCCCCTGAACACCATGTGTCACCAACTTTCTGGATACCCTATCATGACACCATGCATCTCGAATTTCCTTGTTGTGCATCTCGATGACAATACTAAGTGTACTGATTTATTCACTTCAAACTATAGGATTCTATTTATTCCAATTTGATTTAACTTATACAATTTATTCTAGGCATCTATAAATTCCATAAATTTGTAAATATGGTCACACTAATTTCCCGACCAGTCGGCACCCCGTGCCCCGTGTCCGGCACGCTTCCCGAGGCGTCCCACGCTTAGTGTACCCAATTTAATTTCCTTAGCTTAGCCTAAGCTTATATATTTACATTTTATTAAATAAATCCTCAACCATAACATGTTTAAATAATTTAAATCTAATTAACCCCAACTCCCGGCCTCACTGCTACTAAACCCCGCGTTGGTGCGTTCTCCGAACTAAAACCCCGGCTCACAACTCGCCCGAAAATTTTATTTTAAATGCACACCGGTGACAGATAATATATCATTATCAAGAAAATGAAAATATCAATAAATCACCGAAAATTAGAAACAACAACAATACACAGTCAATACTAGGTCCAGAACATGCCTAATCTATCCGTGGCGTCCACGTGTCGTCCGAGCTGGCGTCCTAATCTGAAATAAGGTAAATAACGGCGTTAATAAAATAACGGGCCGTTACATATATGTTTTGAAATCTTGGGATTTGGGTATATGAGATATCTTAGGCATGTATATTATGATGTACTCTCCTTTGGTTTAATATATGGTTGATGGTATACATATGCAGGGTTTGCACACTCTAAGTTGTCTTGACTCATGTCTTTGAGGTTGTTTTTATTAGTTTGAGATTTTAAATGATTCCGCTACACTTTGAATAACTCACTAATATTAATAACTCTCATTTAAATTGCTTAATAAGGATGTAAGGCTGACTAGGTTTGTGTTGACTACGCGAGGGTTGACTCAAGGTTTACGTAAGTCTAGGCCAGGAGGGGTCCAGTTTTAGGCACATAAGGGATCATAACAATGGTTAGAACGAAGACCTAGTGAAGAATTATGCTCGTGCATTATTTCAGGAAACTTACAATGCATATTTCACATTAGGCACGTTTGGATTATGTTGAAGGACAATCCCAAATAAAAATGGACTAGTTCCAACTCTAAGTCTTCAAAAAGAACGAAGACAAATGATAGTGGCCACTACACATCTTCATCGAACCCTAATGCAGGTAGCGATGTAGATGATGATGAACTCGAAAGTTGTCCAATCGGTCAATAAGCAACAAAGGCAAAAGAAAAGGCGAAAAGAAAAAACAAGTCGAAACAAGGTGGTACGAGTGATGAAAAGTATGAATTTCAATGAAAGACTTGAAATAAGTGAAACAAATGGAACTATAAGAAATGCAAAAGATGCAGAAGAATTTTGTTGAACTCGCCGATCACACAATATTGGCTACGAACACTAGCCACATGAATGCGCAACAACTTCATGATCATAATGAATTATGTGCTAGTATCTGAGCGAGGAACAATGCGTAGCTTTTTTACTATTTTATGAAATGTAATTTATTTATTTGAAAATTTAAATTTAGCATATTAGGATGATGCATTTTAATTTTATTATTTTTAAATTTAACCTAGTCGTTAAAATATAGTTGTTATGTTACAAGTCGTTAAAATATAGTCGTTGTGCTACTAACTGTTAAAATGTAGTCGTTATGCGCCAACCGTTAAACTATAGTCATGTTACTAGCCTTTGAAATTCAGTCGTTAACATATAGTCGTTATAGCTTTCAACAAAGCTATAGTCATTATATTGTAGTCACGGCTCCACTCACTTTACCAACTTCTATATGTTTGGTGACATATTGTGCAAGTTTCATCACCCACTCACCCAACTTCTCCACTCATCCCTCATTGTTTTCTCATTACATCATACATCATTTTCATCCTTCAAAATGGTCTCACGCAAACTCTTAGAAACAATGCAAAAATATATGATGGATCAAATGAAGAATGATGCCGAAGATGATGAGCAGATATTTTTGTTTTTTCAAGAATAGAAACAAAGAATATCTACTAAGACATACAACCCTTGTACAACTCGTAGATTCTTAGACCAAGATCCTGAAGGTGGGCAACAACGAGTTTTCGACGATTACTTTGCAGACGAGCCAGTTTATCCATATTATATATTTCGTCGAAGATTTCTTATGTGGAAGATATTGTTCCTACAAATTGTTGAGGCTCTTGAAAATAATTCAGAATATTTTTAATGGAGAGTTAATGCAATTGGGAAAGGAGGACTTTCTGTAGCGGCCCCAAATTTCAGGGTCGCCCCATGCAACAGGTACCTCTCCAGCCCATACTTCAGAAGTACCTGCCACGTCACACATCCGTCCACCTCATCTTTCATGTCCTAATTTCATGCCATTTAATTTAGTAATTCAACATTTTACTGTTTTACGGTTTTACAGTTTTACAGTTTTACAACGGAAGCCTTAATATCACCAATTTAGCCTGACATACAATTAATTTATTCAACCTATAGTGGAAAACCCGAAAGTACTCAGTATACAGGCGACAACTGCTATCAGCGCATGTATATATACCAGTACTGTAAATGTATGGTCTCAAGTTCCCAATAATAACAATTTATAATAACTTAATATCAACAAACATACCAGTAGGTCCTCGATAATGAACAGGCGAGGATGTGTCGCCGTGACCTCCCTGCTCTTACTGATACCCAAGGTCTGCACTCAGTTATCACAAGAGCTAGATAACGAGTCCAATAAGTAAAATCCTAAGGAAAACCACCGTGCATCATATTTAAGAATGTTATACCAGTCAATAAACAGTGTTAAATAATCACGCAGAAAGAAGGAAAATGCAGACAACTGCTCAACATGAATTAGATGAATACAAAACACTAAGATAACAAATGGTTGTGACCCAGCCGAAAAAGAAGTGAAACTTAGGACCAGTCGCCCGGTCGGAATTACTGCCGTCGACCCCGCCACTGTATCCTAGGTTACACTCCCCGAGCCATCTCCACAACCTCTAGATACATGGACTCAGATTTTCAAGAATGAACAGCTCAAATGATATAAACAATAAGTAAATGTAGTAGTGGTGTTCAGTTGGATTTTACGTACCTCAATCCGCGCTCACAAACCCCAAAAATACCTCCGGTCTGATCATCCACTAATTCCCCGACTAAATTTTACTGTCTTGGGATTCCTGGAATTCATTTGTAAGGATTAATGATCAATTAAAGGTTCATAATGTCATTAAGCTTATTTTCCCATTTTCCAATTTTTTGAGAGTCCAGTGAACAATTAGCGCGCTAATTGATCTTTGTCACTATTCATCATCTTCTCCACCCAGCGTGATTAGCGCGCTAATACACCCAGTTAGCGTGCTAATTGCATGCTGCCCAGAATACAGTTCAAAATTTTAAATTCCCAACTCCTTCAAATACTCATTCATTCGATTCTCACACCCATTAACTCATCAACAACATAAAATACACCATTTAGACACAAATTCACCGTGATTAAACACCCAAAATCGACCAATCATAAAATCACATTTTCAAAACCCACTTTGTAAATTTACTCCAACTTCACTCAAATTGAATCAAATCCCCAAAACCATGTTCTACTAAGCTCAAGAACATGAAATCTCCACCAAAACAATGCTAATTCTCCCAAAACTCAAATTCCCACAATCAACCAACGAACCCAAAATTCCCATAAAACCAAGTTTTGGATGATTCCATACCTTTTGATCTTGTTGTTGTTGTTAGACGACTCAATCACTCTTCAAATCCAGCTTTCTTTCTCACCGATTCTCTCCTCTCCATTTCACTCTTCTCATTTTCTTCTTCATTTGTTTTCCCCATTTGACCGATCAAACATATATATATATATTGCTTTTGACCAAGTGTGTGTACACATCTCGAGAACAATCGGACATTCATGATTAAGCCTGTGTCACTCCAACTCACTAACACCCTATCTTGACACTAGCCACCCTGTTGTGCATCTCGAGAATCATCCAATGAATCCTGATTAATCCAGCTCAAACTATAGGATATTAAATATATAATTTGATTTGGCTTATATAAATTATTAAATCCACTCAATAAATTTCCAAAATTTATAAATAGGGTCATACTAGTCTCCCGACCACTCGGCACCCGGTGCCCCGCGTCCAGCATGCACCCCGAGGGGGTCCCACACTTAGTGTACCTATTGATTTTTAGTCTGATTTATATTTAAATCTCATTTAATTGTATTCCTTAACCTTAATCACATTTGACTATTTAATTTAAACTCAAACCCCAACGCCCGGCTTACCAACTAACAAACCCTCGCGTTGGCGTGTTCCACAACCCAACCCCGGCTTTCAATCTTGCCTGGTCAAAAATTTACAAACACACCAGTGATGATTAATACTGCAATAATAAAATAATACTAATACATCACAGAACTCATAGTAACACCAATACACATTGAACACCTAGATGTTGTCATGTCCGGCCTATCCACGGCTTCCATGTGCCATCCCAGTTGGCGTCCCACTCCGAAAATGATTAAATAACGGCGTTATAAAATAACAGGCCGTTACACTTTCTCCACTTCAGAAATGCATAGCTATCATACGACAATTAGCATATAGAGCACCATCTGATCAATATGATGAATATGTAAGGATTGGCGAGCGTACTGCAGTTGATTGTTTAAGTGAATTTTGTAAATATGTTGAAATCTATGCGCCTAAGTATTTAAGAAGACCAAACAACGAAGATATTCAACGTCTACTTGATGTGCATTATGAACTTCATGACTTCCCTAACATGCTTGATAGCGTAGATTGCATGCATTGGGAATAGAGAAATTGGCTAGTGGCATGGAGAGGGCAATTCACTCGAGGAGATCAAGGGAAAATTATGTTGGAAGTTGTTGCTTCAGCTGACTTATGGATCTAGCATGCATTTTTAGGTGTTGCAGGGTCTTAACAATGATATTAATGTGTTGAATCAATATCCTTTATTCAATGACGTCTTGCAAGGAACTACTTCAGAGATTCAGTTCACATTCAATGGCACAACATTCACAAAGGGATATTATCTCGTTGATGGTATATACCCAGAGTCGGCAACATTCGTGAAAAGTTTCATGCATCCAGAAGACCCAAAGAGGATTAAATTCAATCAAATGTAAGAGGCCACGAGGAAGGACGTGCAATGAGCATTTAGCGTGCTTTAATCTTGGTGGGGCATTATACGTGCCCTACGTGTTCATGGTACAGATCAAATATCAAAGTTATAATGAATGCATGATATTACGCAATGTGATTGTTGAGGATGAAAGTTACACAATTGAAAATTGGAATGACGATGACGGAGAAACTCCGGTTGTCACTACTCAAGGAAACACTGAAGATTTTGAACTATATATTCAAAGGAATGCAGAACTACGTAATCGTAAAGTGCATCAAAATCTTCGAGCAAATTTGGTTGAACATATTTGGAACCGCTTTGGAGGAGTCGAATATGATAATTAATATTATATTTAATATTTTTGAATTATTTTTCTATGTAGTAATGAAATTTCCAGCTTTTTTGTATGAAGTTTTTAATTACATTGTCAATTTCT
This sequence comes from Stephania japonica, assembly GCA_039657345.1. NCBI lineage: Eukaryota > Viridiplantae > Streptophyta > Magnoliopsida > Ranunculales > Menispermaceae > Stephania > Stephania japonica. The sequence continues at coordinate 13,215,140 of CM077563.1, read as the reverse complement.
CTTGTGGTGTTATTTGAATTAACTAATCGTAATTTTCATTAATGAACAAACTTTTAGCTTATTTAATTAATCATGTTCTTATTAATTTATTTATTATGCTATTTTATATATAAAAGATATTAAATAAAAATAATTGTACATTTAGTTTTATTTGTGTAATTGAATAAATAAATGTAAAGTTATGTAAAACTAATAGTTTAGAAAATAATGTATAAAATATTGATGTGACTTTTAATAAATATTTTAAATTTTAAAGTAGAAGGTGTGATGTGACTATGAGTCTCATTTGAGTCTAAAGAGAGTCTAACTATTGTGAAGAGAAAGTAAAGGTAGGAGAGAGAAAGGATTGAGTGGGTTTTATAAATTGATGATATGGCATTAAGGATGTAGGTGGGGCAGAGAATCTCCATTCCCCGTGGGGATCCGCCCCGATGGGGCAGGGATTCCCCGCTAACTATCCCCCATGGGGCGGGGGATGGAGGGATTTCACCTCCACCATGCGCGCGCGCGCGCGCGGGGGGGGGGAAGGTGGTATTACTCGTCACCCTGTGGGATTCCCCACCCCACCTCCCTACAGGGATAATATAAGTAGTACAACTAAGTTTATCAAGAAAAAACTAATATAACTTGAAATATATATAATAATGTAAGTATATTTTTTATTTGTATAGATTCAAAAGCTTTTAAAAAAATGACTTAGAGTTGTAAAGAAAGAGATTTTAATGATTAAATTTTGTATTTATAATTTATTTAATCTTTTTTAGATATTATATTAAAAAATAGTGGGGGTGGGGATCCTCGTTGGATGGGTCGAAAATTCTCCTGGTGGAGAGTTTTGAGCAGTGAGTCCTTACCCCGCCAAAAGTGGAAGTGGGGATAGGGGTGGGGATTGCATTCCCCACCCTAAACCCGCCTGTGACGGCCCCAATTTTTGAGGTCATCTCGTGTCCCACTGTGACGGCCCCAAATTCCAAGGCCGCCCCGTGGGCGGCCACTTCCCTGCCTCAGCACCTGAAGCCTCTGCCACGTCTCTCATACTCCTCGCCCGTCTGACACCTTGGCGTGTCTTGTAAATTTTATTCGTTAGCTTACATATAGTTTTAGATTTAACAATAAGCTAATTTAAATATATAATGAATACGGCGAAAGTCTTGACATTTCTAAAAGAAATATATATAAGGCTTACTGATTCATCCTATAGTGGAAATCCCGGTAATACTATGCATACTGGCGATCCAACTATAACAGTATGTGTACACAAGTACAAGGGTGAAATATAGTCTCTCAATCCCAAAAGTTATACAAAATCTCAAAAGTATAATATCAACACACATACCATCTGGCTTCGGCATAGGTAAGTCAGATGTAATCGCCGAGAATCCCCTTACCTCGGCTGGTACTAGGATCTGCGCTCAACTATCACAAAAGGCAGATGACGAGCCCAGTAAGTAAAATTCCAAGGAAAACTACCGTACATCATAATAAAGAATGTAATGGAAACCAATAAATAGTGTTAAATAAACATGCGGAAAGAAGAAGAAATGCAGACAACTGCTCAAAGCTCATCGCATGAATATGAACACAAAGATATACAAATGGGGGTGAACCAGCAATTCAAGATGTGTACTGAGGACCAGGAGCCCTGTCGTGGCCTACACCATCGACCATACGACTGTGTCTTAGACTACACACCTAGCAAGCGACCACACAACCCCCCAAATACATAGACGAGGAAACTCAGCCGTCCCAGTAAGAATAGACTCGTAGATTAACAAAAAATTCACAGCTCAATGAAATAACAATAAGTAAATGCAGTAGTGGTGTTTAATTGGGTTTTACGTACCTCAAACCGCGCTCAAAAATTGAGAAAATACCCCCAGTCCGACCCTTGACTAGTCCCTGACTCCAACTACTGTACCGTGAGTCCTGAGATCTAATTCTGGGGTTTATTGGTCAATCAATTAGGTTTATAATCAGTTAGATTCAATTTTCAATTTTTAATTAATGTTCAGAGTGACATTAGCGCGCTAGTCAGATCTATTAGCACGCTAATTGATCTTAGTCACTGTTCATCATCTTCCCCAGCGTGATTAGCGCGCTATTGTTCATCACCTAGCGTACAAATTGCACGCTACCCAGAAATTCCATAAATGAATTTTTGGTTTTTTGGTTCCTAAACTCATCACAAACATCCCACAACAACACACACCTCAATAACATCAAATTGCTCTCCAAAACACCGATTAAACCTCAATTTCCCCCCAAAACAAAGAATCAAAAGTGTGCATGTTGATAACCCAATTTGATCCAAATTACTCCAATTTCCCACAAACTCGATCCAAATCAACATGATTCATCAAAACCAACCTTAAGCACACAAATTCAGCAAAAACAATGATGATTTCCTTAAAAAATCCGAACTTCATTCCAAACCAAAACAAAACCCATTTTTCAGGAAATCAAGAATTTAGGTGAGTAGATTACCTAGAATTAGTGTTGTTGGATGCCAACTCCTCCCTTCTTCTTCACTCCAGCTCCGATCTCACATCTCCAAGCTCAAGAATCACAAAATTTCTGCATGTTCGCCACTGATCGATCAACATTTATATGTTGTGTTTTAATCACATGTACGCGCATCTCGAGGCTAATCGGATGGACCTGTTCAAACTCGTGTCACAAATTTCCTGAACACCTTATCATGACATAATCTGTTTCAAATCACCTTGTTTTGCATCTCGAGGACCATCCTAGGTGTGCTGATTTTTCCAGTTCAAACTATAGGACTTGATTAATTCCAATTTGATTTAACTCATAAAACCTATTCTAGTCATCAATAAATTCCATAAAATGGTAAGTAGGGTCACACTAACTTACCGACTACCCAGCACCCCGTGCCCCACATCTGACACGCTTCTCGAGGCGGTCCCACACTTAGTGTACCTAATTGATTTTTAGCCTAAAGTTATATTTAAATCTCAATAAATCAAATCCTCAACCTTAGTCATGCTTAATTAACTAAATATAATCTAACCCCAACGCTCGGCCACACAGCTACCGTGCCCTCGAGTTGGCGCGTTCTACGAAACGAAACCCTGTCTCTCTCTTGCCCGACATGATAATATAAATACACACCTGTGATGATTAATACCTCATAATAAAAATAATATTTATACATCACAGAACTCAAGGAAAAAAAAACAATACACAGTCAATACCTAGATGCGGGTCATGTCTAGCCTATCCGCGGCGTCCCCGTGTCGTCTAAGCTGGTGTCCTAATCTGAAATAATTAATATAACGACATTAACAATTTACGGGTCGTTACACCCATGTTCTCCGCCCGTAAGCCCAATAGCGCCTGCCACGTCACCGGATACGTCATCACGACTGACACATCAGCAGCTCTGTGAAGTGACGCTTCGTTTAACTAATCCTTCTATATTAAGTTGTTTAATTCTCCTAAACATCTAGTAGGTTAGTTAATTGTTGCGGAAGCATTTCGTTCATATTTTATGAGAATTTATTTAACCTAAGTAATGAAAAACCCGAAAATAAACACCATGTATATAACTGGAACGAAAACAGTAATCCATATACATGTGATAAAGTTCTAAAGTTCCCAAAAGCCATCAAAACAAAATATACATACTAGATAGTTCGACACGAGCGGTCAGCAGCAATGATCTCAGAGATAGTTGCCTAGTACCTCTTTTCCTTGCTCTTGCTCGTACCAGGATCTGCGTTCAATTGCCAACACATACATCAATGAGCCCAGTGAGTAAATTCTCAAGATAAGCCTACATAATAATCATGAAAACCACCGTAACCTGCGAGACATGCGAATATGACTATAGCAATAGAATCATATTCCCATGGCTGGCAACAAACAACATTCGTAGTAAACCTATCGATCGCACACAGTAGAAATAAAACATCATCCGAGTAATCCGCTTCAACGACGATATCAATTAAAACTAGATAGAGGTGTGACAGAGTCTAACAAAACTAGATCATACTTTGTAGATTCGGATGCCCCGGCTAAGCACATTAAGCCTAGACCACACCCGAACCACTAACGGTGACTGGAACAAGTCATGACCCACCGAACACGTGCACCTCGCTACTTGGGTAGCTATTCACCCACTGCACCCAGTATACGGGCTACAATCTAGTTTGCTCAATTCCATACCGCGACCATCTCAATTAACCTCCGACCATGTGAACAAATCACACACTGACCAACACATGATCACAGTGCATAAACATGACAACCAAATAAGCAACAAAGCGATGAATATATCCGACTCGTAACCTTACCCGATATCAACATTCACACATGCGATGTTTATATACATAAAAATAATTAATACACTCAACATCGCAATACTAAACATCACACCATGCACAAATATCATAAATATAACTTGGGTTTCCACATCTGAGTCACCCAGCTGTCCACATAACGCTCGAATTAACCGTTAATCATCGTGATTAACACTAATACTCAATTAAATTAATTTGGGCCGTTACACCGCCCCACCTGCATCCCTATGTGGAATGCTAATAGCTACCATTTTGGTACAAGCATTGTGGATACCCTAATAAGGGTTACTCAAATCATCATATGAGCGTTGATTATACCAAATTTTAATTATAAATTTATTAATCAATCGATTATGTTTATGTATCTTATTATGGTTGAGATGGCTTTGCAATGAAGTTTTTTTTTTACTTCGGTGGGAATTGAACTACGATCTTCCGAGGTCTTGCGTTTTTGGTCTTGTGTTTTCGGTATATGATGGCTTTACCATCTCATCTGAGAGGCTTTCACAAAAAGAAAGGATTACATGGTATGTTATTACAAATATATATACTACATATATATGGGATATGGCATGTCATTCACAGTAGTCCTTATAAAGTAATTTCCTTAAGAATTGGCTATACATGGCGAAGAAAGTTGCCCAGGGCGATCAGGGTGGCAATTGGGTGAAAGTGAGCAGACGACATTGCAATAGAGACTAAGACGGCCCCGACAATGCAGGCTATGGTGGTGCGGCTCTTAGTGGACGACAACATAGAGAAATGCAACTATTCATGAGGAGGGATGATCATCTCCTTCGAGACTGTCGATAGAGGCAATTTTGGGCGGAGCAAAAACAGTTCACCGCGTCCTTCCATCAATAAGGGGGAGCACTCATCCATGAAATATCAAGGGGAAGAATATATTCCTTACAAGTTGATGGCAGAGAATTGATTTGGATCAGAGGGCCTTGGTGGAGGTCACTGGTACGAAGCAATGGGTTAGGCGCAACTTTAGGAGAGACACGGGGATGTTGATTTTCCAAACCATGAAAAACCATATGGGGAAGGTGTTGGTTGTAGAGGGTGAACAATAGGGGATTGGAGGCAATCTTAGTTCCTAGTGAGGGAGGGAAGGGATGTGGAATGTTCCTCAATGCTTTATATGTTGGGTTTTTGAGGTTCGAAAGCGCAATGGAATTTAAAATTTTATTTTTAAAACCCCAACATGATCAAATGAAATTCATTTATCTATTTAACATAATTGAAACCATACCTTAATCGTTGGTTTCCTATTTGTGTTGATCAATCTTCAAGACATTCACACAGGCGCCCTCTATCAGCAATCCACACACGAACGGTGACCACTAGTTGGAGTGCTAGCTCTGAAAAACTTTGAAAACATTTTTCTTTTCTCCCCAAAGTCCAAAAAACTCACAGTAAGCCAAAAATGAAAAACCTATTCATGTTTAGTGTTTCAGTCTCTATTTTATACACATTACGTCTTTCACTTAAACACTTATACAACTATTGTATTTAGGGTTTTCAAGTGAATGACATATATACCCTTGCTCAAGTAAGCAATAATATAGTACAACGTAAATTTTAATGTGAATTTTATCCTATAAATTTTATTAATCTGGACCACTTGAAACTATGCAAAGTCATTCTCTATGTGCGGCCCAATAGGTTCATGCAATGTTGGCAATGAACCAAAACCTTTTTCGATACACAAGTCATAAGCGGTCTCTAGCAAGGCATTATGACTATCCAAGTTGCTCGAAGATCAAAATCGATACAACCTAATCAATAGTGTATGTCACATCCCTTTTTCATACGATATCCTGTGATTAAACATAAGGCACGGAAGTGTCATCCTTAATGTTCAATCGTAATAGTCTTGATCTTAAGGTAGACTGAAAACATCCAAGTAACATTGATCTTATCAATTCACTTGGACTTGGCCATTTATTAGTATATCATATCAAATGATCCACTGATATCTCTCTCTCTATACAAGAGTAACAAATTCTATTTTGATTACACACCTTCACCCACTATTCACACAATAGCCAATCACAACTTTTATAATCGTTCGGTTAAAGACCACGTTTAATTGTGTCAAACCATTATGCTCCTAATGTTGAAGTCTATGGGATTAAATGATATACTTACCATGAGTAACACTTATGACTTAATCCATGTGGTGTTCTCATAGCGAGTCGGTCCAATGCATTGTTCCCTAACAAGTACTCATGATCTTGATTTGTATCCATATACACATGATCATCACATGACCATCAATCAAGACTCACATTAGTTTTAATTCATTATAGTTCCCAACATAATGACCGACTAGGGACATTTAGGATATTTCAGTAAATATCCATGGATTTTATTATAATGTAAACATGCAAACCAATTATAATAAACAATAAATGAATCCTCTATTTTATTAACCAAAATAATGATAGAAATAATGTTTGGCCTAGGGCACATGCCCCAACATCTCCCACTTGCACTAGGACCAATCATTCATGTATCTAATACCTATTGACCTAACATGACCATCATGTTTTGCTTCTAGAAGAGCATTCGTCAATGGATCTGCAATATTGTCTTCTGTAGGAACTCTGCAAATCTTTACGTTTCTCTTCTTAATAATTTCTCTGATGAGATGTAAATGTCTGAGTATATGTTTGGATTTGTGGTGTGATATAGGTTTTTTGGCATGTGTTATCACCCCGTTGTTGTCCCAATACAAGCAAACGGGGTTAGCGATACTTGGAACCACACCTAGTTCAGAGATGAACTTTTTGATCTAAACTTCCTCTTTAGTTGTATTGGAAGTTGCGATGTACTTAGCTTTTGTTGTAGAATCTACCACAGTTTCTTGCTTCGAACTTCGATATAAAGTCGTCTATAAAGAAGAAGTTCAATAGAATAGAGTGTCAATTAAGCATTTCACACAACTTTTATGGTTGCAAATCCCTTAACGAAAGGATTACCATCGAAGGCATTAAAATCATGTCAACAGAATGCGCTTTGGTAATTCCTAATGATTTTTTATTTGAGATTTGATTATGTTTTTATTTATTTGTATGCAATCTCCTTTACCATGCTAATTCTACTAATGTATGTGCACATTTATGCGTAATGATGATTATAATTGAGTTTAGTCTTTGACACGGACATTATGTTTTATGAATCATATAAAATGAATTAGTAATGCTCGTGGTACATGGAAGGGAATCTGTCCTATTTTGATGTATAGCCGCTATGACTCGCATTACTATTTTATTTTATAATGATTTAAAGATACTATACATATATGCGTGTTGATATAGAAGTCATGTGATGTTTAGTTATGTGGGTTTAGGGTTTAGAGTCTATGCACATAGCCTAAGTGAAGGAGAACAAACTTAAATCTATACATACCAATATAATAAAAATTCTCAAGGCACTTTCTACAGTGAAGCCTTTTTGGCCACCGACTTTCCAAAAGTGCCCCCAAGTTCTTTTACACGATGAAACCATTTTGCCACCTGTCTTTCCTAAAATGCCCTTAAAATCTTTTTTTGGATTGGTTGAAACAAATACACAAAGGGCATTTCAAGAGATTTAAACTTTCATTCCCAAAGATTAAGCAATTCAAAATTAATTTGAAAGACTGAATCCCAGATTAAAGGCATCAGTTTCCTAAAAAGATGGGAATTAGTAGTTGTGGTTTCCAAAACGATTCCCGCAATTATTTAGAAATTAAATCAGTTTTCAAATCGGAGAATGTTGTTGGGTGCATGTAATAGTGGGGCTTTTGGAGACGGGTGTATACAAATTTTCATCTTTTCATGGCGCCTCGATGGGCGGTGCTCAATCCGTCAAGAAGGGGGTTTGATCTTTAGGATATGCTTTAAGACCATCTCCAATTACAATACTCTATTTTTCTCTCTATTTTATAATTTTGTCACATCAAACTCTATTTTTTCTTTAATCACAAACTCCATTTCTTACTTTTAATTTTTTTTGTTATTTATTTGTATTAGTATTAATAAATTATTTAATCAGTAAAAATATATTCATTTTTTTTTTGAAATAGAAGTAATTATTGATAATGTTTTAAAATAAAAAAATAAAAAAAGAAAGGAACTCTATTATAGAGTTGGGTGAATAGTAGAACTCTAAATTTAGAGTTCCACTATTTACCTAACTATATAATAGAGGAGAAATAGAGTATGGTTAGAGTTGTTTCAACTCTATTTTAAAATTAAATTCTAAAATAAAGTACCCATTGAAGTTGTTCTTAGGGTAAAATAAATCTCTTTTTATTTATTGAAGTTTCTAATCTAATGAAGTGGTTCTTTATTCCTCTTGCTTCGATCGATTTATGTTTGTGGGTATCGTACGTGTGTGAATCAATTTATGTTTTTGAATTTTAGGGTTTTTTTTTTTTTTAATTTGTTGAACAGTTTGTTTATGCACGATTTTTGGGTTTTAACAACCACTTGGATGGGAGAAAGTTCTACCATATATATATCACGGGAAAAGAGATGACATTTTCTCTCCTATGTTGGTCTGATTTGGATTTATATCTTGTCGGGAGTACACTCTAATGAAGCCTAAGCAAGGAGACATGGGGTCGGTCGTCACAACAAGGCCAGTACACTTTAATGAAGTCGGTCGCACTGGGAGTGTGTCTTAGGAGATACGGATTCGGTCAATATGGCAAGATCGATCGTTATACTGAGTCGCACTCGCGTCTAAGAGGACAACCAGAACAGGGAGTGGAAGATGGTGCAATCCACTTCATTTTTTTCTAGGTTCTATTACGACGTGAGAGAAGTTCATACCAATAGGTTGCAATGCACAGAGGTTGAAAGTGTTGTTAAAATCTAAAGGTGGTTGTTACCTGTAACTAAAGTGAGGTCAAGCATTTCTTTTCAGAGAACTTTTTTTGGCAATTCTTCGTGGTTCACAAAAGGGGACCGAATTTGTACATTGTATGTGTTGACCTATTAACGTCAATAATGGCTATGGAGTTTGTAAATAGATATGAGAGGGTTTTCACCACTTCTTTGTCTGTACACTTTTTGATGATTAATGAAACTTTTGGAGCATTACTTCCTTCATGTTGTGAACGCAATATGTTTGATGAGTTTTTTTTTTTTTTTTTATTTTTTTTTATTTTTTGGTTTACAATTTCCTTTATGTTTGTTGTTACTAATTTAGGCTTTTTTTTTCCTTCAAAAGGAGCAATCCGCCAACAATAAAGAAACAAACCATGGTACATACACATTGATCCCCACAACTTTGGAGGTCTTGGCATCAATGAATTTAGACCCACACCAAATAAACGTTGGCTCTTCTCGGCCAAACTGTGGTTGTGATCTCTCTAAGTAATACTGCAAATTAAGCAATGCGATAACCTACAACTCTTTACAGTGATCAGAACCATCCATAATTTGCCATAACGTGATTATTGTGGAAGATGAAGTCATGCACGCACCGCTTCTTACTATGATATATATATGATGATATTAATAATTATTTTGATTCTAGATTTCTCCCATAAAGTTTACTAATCTAAGGGAAGGAGATCATATTTTTTTTAGCAAATATATAGTATCATTTAGTCCCTGAACTTTCACGTTTTTCTTGATTTAGTTTGAAAGTTCAAGGACCGAATGATACTTTATGCCTTTTTTTTTTATAAACACGATGAGATCATGATTTGAGAGATAGATTTGGGTATACATACATTCAAGCTTAATCTCATATTTTAAGTGTTCATTGACTGCTCCAAACACGTAAATAGACTTCTACTTCTATATGAGATAGATCACAATGATGGTTTTACTTAATGTTGTCATGTTCCATATATGATCTGACTTGCAAGAACTTTCATTACTTGATTTAAATTCTATTACTCAAGTGTTTTGTTTGTTTACTTTGGTCATGTAAATGTACAACATTTTAATTAAAATGTTCTTCAATTCTTTTTTTGCTAAATATAATCATTCATGGCAAGGTATTTTACTGTATAAGTTTCGATTTTTGTTCTAAAAAAAATCAAAATCCAACTAATGGGTGCATCCACTGTGGATATGTACGTTTCCAAAACTTAAGAGACTTTGGTCAAAGCATCTCTGGTAAGATGGTAAAGACATCACTTACCAAAAAGGCAAGACCTATCAAGAGGTCATGGTTCGACTCCCACTGAAGTAAAAAAAATATATATATATATATATATATATAGAAAACCTGGAATCCGTACACTGTATATAAGGCGACAAAACGTAAATATATACATGTACATGTATCTCAATAATCCCCCAATAACCCAACATAAAGCAAAATACCAAAATGTACACGTACGATAGGTCCTGGACTGTAGGCCATTAAAGGTAGTCGCCTGGTATCTTTGCGCCTCTGCTCTTACCCAGATCTGCACTCAGTCACCCAACAAATACAATGACGAATCCAGTGAGTAAACTCCTAAAGAAAACCATCGAGTAGATAATAACATAAGTCAATAAATAAGGTTAACTAAACACGCAATGAGTACGGGTAGCCATAAAACCCTACGTGTGTAGTTAACAACCAATACAAAATGATCACAGATAACCACAATGTAACAAATACATATGCAACAACAATACCGATAAAATCAGACGAATGTGAGACGCAAGCTAACAAACTATATCAAACTTTGCCAGTCCGAATGCCCCAGCTGAGCCCATCAAGCTTGGGTCACACCCAACCACTAACGGTGACTGGAACAAATCACAACCCAGTGGAAACTTGCACCCTCAGCTCAAGTCGCAATCCACTGACAACGCAAGTACACGCGCTACAATCTACTCTACTCGATCTCATTCCACAACCGTCTCGAATAATCCCTGATGGTGAAAACCAATCAACACTGACCAATCAACATATAAATAAACCCACAGTTGATATAACATGGTAATATACAACAAGAATAGTAAATGCAAGAATTGAAATCGTTAAATACTCTATATGTATTTTTGTTGGGATTTACATACCTTAATCCACACTCCTATTCCCGAGAACAATCACCGATCCAACTTCGCTAACTTCCCGATTATCGCACTATTGCCTCGATTGTTGTACTATAGTCCTTTAGCTCCTTAGGGTCATTTACAAGTGTTTTAGACTTATTAGAGTGGGTTTAGATATGGTTTAATAAGTTCATTCATAAACAGTTTCATAATAAGCATGGCAATAAGGGTGGAGTGCGTTGCGTAATATGGGGAGCGCATTCCTAATTCTTCACAGAAATGCTACCCAAAACGTGGAGCGCACTCCTCTAGAGAGGGGAGTGCGTTCCTCTGCTTGTCCAACAGAATTCTCGACTGCTCCTTCAAGCCCCCAAGGCCTACTCAAAGTCATCGACCCATCCTCGCCTCATGGGGAACATAAAAACTCCTTAAAAACAACCAGAGGCACAAATTACATATATATATATAATCAAAATCTACAATCAAACCAAACTTTTTCAACACCTAAACTTAACAATTTGGATTCCAACTTCAACAACAACTACAACCACCTAATCAACCAAAAAAATTACCAACAAATCACCACAAATCAGTGGACATGCACCAAATCTCGGATCAACACAAACACCTCCAAAACTACCACCAAAATGTAGAAAAATATGAAGGAGAGTGAAACCAACCTTTGTTTTATGAGTGCAAGCCAATTGCCCCTCCTATTCACCAAATAAAAATGTTCAAACCCTAAAACTTTGCTGTCAATTTTCAAATTTAACTTGAGAGGAGAGAGAAAAGGTGGTGTATATGTGGAGAAAACATGGTATTTATACTCCAAGTGCATCTCATGTGTTTACACATCCCAAGGCATGATTAAGGCTTGGATTGGGTCCAAAAGTCCACCAATTTGTGACTTAATTGAGGACTTGATCCTTTGAACTTATCCTTGTTATCAACAATAATTGATTCCCAAACGTTCCAATCCCTGACACCCGTGCCGCGACTAGCGATGTCGCACACGTTTGAGTCACCAATCCATTAAACAACAATTTATATTAATTAGTCAATACATTTTATTCATCTACGATGTGTGTACTATCCCCGGCTTAGTGTTCCTATCATTCGTTCGCTTGGTACCCGTGTCAACACCCTTTTCTAGGTGAATACTATAGCATCCCCTAATTCCATTAGGGCGATACTCAGCCTAAAACCTTAATTAAGCCCCAGTAAACCAGATCAAACCTAATTAGAGCCAACAGTCTTGCACCTATTCCTGGCAACAACTTGTATATCTTAATATTGAAATAAACAATTAAAATAAAACACAGTGGAAGTTTAATACTTTTTCAATAAATATAAGATACACAAAATGGGGATAAAACCTCGGTATTCATCTTGTATTCCCACCCAATCTATTACAAAAGCATAATCTAGAACATTATATATAACAACAGGAAACTCATTACATCAAAGAGAAAACATTAGACTCATATTCTTCTCCTTTCCTGAGTTCCAGTGCACACCCATTTCCTGAAAATGTTAAGGTGGGCGAGCTTCTACATGCTCAGTACCAACCATCAATTATCAATTAATATTAAAGCAAAATGTATAACATGAATCAAATGCATATCTAAGGGAGCATTTGAATAATTTAAACAATACATAAGCAAATGCAAGTTCATTGGTCAATTGCAACTGTACCCGTGATTTGCATTTTCAATTTCAGTATTTGAACATAGTCGCATTCCCACATTGTGAAGAACCAGCCACTGATCATCTGACCAGTTCAAATTAATGTGTCGCCAACTCAAATAAAGTAGAGTTGCACTCCCATGTCGTCACTAAACCAATCACTGACCATATAATTGGTTTATGATCGATGCGCTGCCAACTCAATAGGAAAGCACTTATTTGGGGGCACAGTAATGGGAGGTCGCCCCAAACACTGTTCCAAAGCCCAGGTCAATTTGTCCCGCTAAATCTCTTTCTAAATTCATTTTGCATTTAAAACATTGTGCAAAACAAAGTCGAATCACAGTACATTACTCCATTCTCAGTTCATAACACTACATGCTCTAATAATACTATTTTACATTGCATAATTGATAAAAGATACGAGTTTCACTTACCTGTGCTGAGCTTTCCTAAAGTTTTCTCTGGGTTTTCCTAGCTTTCTGCGGTTCCATCATGTTTTCGAATGCCCGAACACCTATGTCATACCCATCGGTATCAATTTGGGTCCAATATATACTAGTTCAAACCCTTAAACCTACCCTAAAGCCCATGCAAAACCCCCTAACTAAAAACAATATTGCACTGTTCGCACTGGCCAACGAGCTAAGGCTAGTGCCTAGCGCGCTGGCCAGCTGCCATGCTCTCTGTTTACGCTAGATCAGCTAGCACGCTAGGGCCCATGCCCATCACGCTGGATGACTGCGTTCCTACAACCAGCCACTTTCAATTGGGCAAATCTGACCCAAACTGAGTCCAAACACCCTGTAATCCTCAAAGAGAGCCTCACAAAATGACTTACATTATACATGCATGATCCCAACACTAATGGGTCACATCGAGACACTACCCGAAGCCACAACCATGATAACAACGAAACAACAATAATAACAACCACAACAACAAGAAACTTACCTCACCCATCATCACCACCACCACATCCTCGAGCTCCTCGACCACCGAACTCTCTCTGCAGCTCGCTGATCTCTCTCTCTCTCATATCTGTTTCTCCTTTTTTTTCTCTCTTTCGTTTTAACGAGAGAGGTAAAGTGGTTGGGGTTATTATTTAAACAATTAACTGCCTTAAGATACGCATCGCGTCATCTCGAGGTCCCCTCTATATTTATCTCTTTGACTAAATTGGCCAATGTACTACCTAAAATGACCAGCGCGCTGCCCATTTTTCCGATCGACTTATCACTTCGGTCAACATTTTATATTATAGATATATATATACAATCCATACTTAACCGTCATTTCTCAATCTTCATGCATGCCACCGAGTCCACTCGGTGTGCACTCATACTCGCGATTCTCGCGGATCCTCTCGTGACTCATTCACGGTGTCTAATGTTCCACCATTTACTGGTTATTTCCATTTCAATATATATTTATATATACTCAACAATATATATACGACTATAATTATGCATACACTTGAGTAATACACGCCAATTGACACACTCGAGCATAAACGTTATCTCGTGTCTCATGTGTGTCTTCCTTGACCCACACATGATATAAGGTGTTCCCTCATTTTTCCAATTATTCATTTTATTTCCATCTATAAATACTAATACAATCCATATAAACACAATCCAGCACACAAATCCACACATACGCTAATCGTAACTACTTGGCTTTAACCACGAGCCTAACTCGAGTTAATTAGGATTCATATTAACACTAATCACTTGCTTAAGGTAATGGGTCGTTACAAATACCTAACACACTATCTCATTCGTCTAACAATATAAGTCACACCTACGATGTAACGAGTCATAACATATTCATTATCATCACAGTTACTCAAACAATTAATCAAAAATAACATTTTCGTCCAATCCAAGCATACCATAACCTGTCTGTGGCATCTTCGTAGACCTGATAGCTGGCGTCCACATCAGAAAATACTATAATGTGACGGCCCCAAATTCCCAATACCGCCTAGACCG
Organism: Stephania japonica; assembly: GCA_039657345.1. Classification (NCBI taxonomy): domain Eukaryota; kingdom Viridiplantae; phylum Streptophyta; class Magnoliopsida; order Ranunculales; family Menispermaceae; genus Stephania; species Stephania japonica. Next base: position 13,200,140 of record CM077563.1, on the reverse strand, counting down.
GTGTCCCGAGTCGGTTTCTCGGCGAACCCGACGAGCCTAGTCAAACCTCAAATTATCAAAATTTCAAGATTTATGAAAGAGTTATTGCAATTATAACACAAATGGAAGCAAAATCAAATTCTAATCAAATATTGGGAAATAACTCAATCAAAGGGAAATTAGGAATCTATATAAATGTGGAAAACCCCGATATAGTCATATCCAAGTCAACAAAATGGATTGATGGAATCCACCTCAAAACATATTCCCCAGTTCCAAAATAAACGTATATATAAACGTCATACAAAATGAAATAAACATGAGCCTACATCTCGGTACCTCACGTCCAGCTGCTCACAAAAAGTCTCCTAGGCAAGGTCCCTTGCCTCTACTGCTCTCCGTCCTATCTGCACCCACCGTCACAAACTAGACGGTGAGCAACTGAGAGAAATTGAAAGTAAAGCCAGAAGAATATAACAGTAATTCATGAAATAACAAACAAGGCGCTAAATATCATGCGGTACTTGAAAGATAGGAATTTAAATAAACAAGAATGCATGATAGACAGACTGGAAATGATAGCAATCGAAACATGCGTGTTCTACGAGTCAAGAGAGGCAATAAGTGGTCTAAATTCCACAACAATTCCACAACAGCGATGTCGCAACATCGAAATCCACAGCAATATCCACAACAATCCAGTACATGGTATCACACAATCACTAGGGGTGGTCAAACACTCGTGCGCACGAGTGCCCGCGTTTTATCCCTTCTAGTGCAAGTCGCATGTACCTTCGAGACACACACTTATGCCAAGAACACACATACAAAGAATATGGAATGGAATGCCAACAAGTAGATAATAACAAACACAACGGAATGAAAATGAATCACATGGTATTTTCTTAGCTGGCTTACTAACGTACAAATGTTTTTTAAGGCAAGTGTACTTACCTGAACTATCGCGACCCGTGTGACAACTCCGAGATCCTAACGCGTCTCCCGTGATTTCCCGATTACCTGATAAGGGTTTAAGTCTTGAATATTAGTGTAAGGTTTAGCATTAAATCTTGAGTTGATTCGTATGGGTTTGTATCATTTGTTAGACTCTAGTTGGACTGAAATATGTAAGCCCATTTTCATGAAATTATTTACTTGTTATGGCCCCATTTTTTTTTTTTGGTTATGTTGGGCCCTCATTGGACACTAACACAAGCCCATTTACATCACTTTATTTTGTTCATAAAGTGTCCATACTTCTCCTTTATTTTTATTTTATTTTATTTACACACATACACATAATGTGACGACCACACAATTAAGTATACCCCATTGTTATGTGCACACAACACCCCACTGTTGTGTGCACCCCACTATTTTACATTCCATTCACACTACATACACATGCATGCACATGCACACACATGCATGCACATGCATACACACCACCCCACTACCAAACTGTCCGCACCCCACTCCATATTACCTTGGCTGTCCAGTCCACCCACACCCCATCACGCACCCCAATTGTGGGGTGTACATGCATACACATGCACACCCACATGCACACACATGTATGCATGCACATGCATACACATGCATGCACATGCACAGACCACACACACTTCTTGGCCGCCCACACCCCACCTTGATCGTCCACCCCACTAGTGGGTGTACACACACGATCACACACCACACCCCATCCGTGGGGTGTACATGCATATACATGCACACCCACATGCACACACATGCATGCATGCACATACACCCACATGCATGCTGCTAAACTGTCCACACACACCACACATCAGTCCAACGCCACACCCCACTCATTTTCACCAAAACACTTATACGACACACACTTCATCACGGTTTCAACAACAAAAACAAAATAAAAACAGTGAGAGTGGAAAAACCGAGAGAAGGGAAGGGAGATAGGGAATGAATTCGACTCCGGTGACCACCAAGAGCCATCTCCGACTGTCATGGTCACCATCCTTGTCCGGCGACATCGTGGACAACCACCACCGTGAAGAGAGGAGACATACATGGCCGAGGGAGAGGAAGAAACCGAGAGTGAGAGAGAGAGACCGAGAGGGAAAGAGAGAAACGAAGAGCACATACCTCCGGTCCAACAAGACCTCCCGGCAGGTCCGTTTCGGTCGTCGGCGACGAGCTGGGGCGGTGGTGAGGTTGGACAGATGAGAGAGACCGTGAGGAGAGTGAGAGAGATGAAGACCGTGAGAGAGTGAGGAGAGTGAGAGAAAAGTGAGAGTTGTGTTTGTATGAGATGGGAGAGGGTGAGGTGACGTGAGTGATAGGTGTTTAAATGAGGGTGAGGTGAGGTGACATGAGTGATGGGGGTGTAAGAGAGTGATGTGAGTGATGGGGGTGTAAGAGAGTGATGGGATGGGTGTGAGTTGATTTGAGTGATGAGAGTGATGAGGGTAGGTGTGTTTGTATTTTTTTTTTAAATGGGTATGATAGTTGTGTCCACCCATTTCTTTACCAACCCACACATCTCAAGGTTAAACCCAAGGTTTCCCCAACATCCGTGTTTTTTCCAAATATTTTCCCCGACACATCTCACCTCCTCGGTTCGTATTTCTCCGTCACATGCATACTTTCCCTTGTCTCGTACACATAATTAATTTATTCAATAATTCTTTTAATTATGTTGTTTATTGTATTTTTCTCCCCCGTTTACCTGAACGAAAACTCACTCATTTTAAAAATTTCGCCCGAATGGCTCGTGACACGCATTTAAACTATAAATACTATTACACACATCAAAGAATCATAAAATTACCTCTGTCGACTCCCAAGGTTCGAAATACATCCGATCGCGTGGGTGAGTCACGGTCCCGACACGTGTCACACAAGTCAGGTTAGAAATCGAGGGATGTTACAGTCTCCCCCACTTATTAGAATTTCGACCCCGAAATTTACTAATAAGTAAACTAAACTTCAAACTTACCAGAATCAAATAGATAGGGAAAGTGCTCTCGCATGTATGACTCTAGCTCCCAAGTTAACTCCTCGTCCCCGTGGAATTGCCATTTCACGAGAACGGAAGGGATTTCCTTGTTCCTCAGTGTCTTGACTTTACGGTCGACAATTTGAGTTGGCTGCTCCTCGTAAGTGGCATCGTCTTGCAACTTGATCTGACTCAAGTCCACTGTAGGTCGCCTTCCTCCGCCTGACTTGTCTAGTCGAAGCATTGAAATGTGAAACATTGGATGAATGCCGGCGAGCTCTGACGGTAATTCGAGCTGATAAGCAACTTTACCGACCCTCTTCACAATTTTAAAGGGACCGATAAATCTAGGAGCGAGCTTCCCTTTGATTCCGAACCGTTTGTGACCCTTCAGAGGTGAGACATTCAGGTATGCATAGTCTCCCACGTCGTACTGAAGCTCATCGTTATACTGATCATAGTATTTCTTTTGCCGCTCTTGAGCACTCTTAAGTCTCTGCCGAATCTGCCGTACCGTCTCAGTGTGATCAACAACAGCCTCTCGGGACCAATCTGTCACAACATCCTCTCGGCTCGGCCCAAGAAGAAGGTGATCTACAAGGCTCCGCCATAGCGCGCCTCAAACGGTGCCATACCGATACTTGCACGATAACCGTTGTTGTAAGCAAACTCGCACAAATGAAGGTACTCTTCCCATGACCCGCCGTATTCCAAAACACACATCCCGAGCATGTCTTCCAACACCAGTATCAACCTCTCGGATCGTCCGTCTGTCTCGTGGATGGAACGCCGTACTCAACTCTAGTCAGTGCCGAATCGAGCTCGCATGCTCGCCACAATAACGTAAGTAACGCCCGATCTCGATCGACACGATCGACAACGAACTCCATGTAGTCGACAATCTTACGCTCGTAAAGAATGCTCGGTCTGTCAACTCGGTGTGTAGTGGATACCGGTATGAAATGAGCGATTTCGTCAATCGATCCACAATTACCCGGATGCTATCATGACCACGAGGAGATCGGGGCAAGCCACCGACGAAATCCATAGCAATGTGCTCCCACTTCCATTGAGGAATAGGTAGGGCTACAACAATCCTCCAGCCGTCGATGCTCGGCCTTCACACGCCGGCATATCTCACACGCTCTAATGAATTTCGACACATCGGATTTCATCCCCGGCCACCAAAAGAGACGTCGCATGTCGACATACATCTTGGTTCGACCGGATGCACGAAAAATCGAGAACGGTGAGCCTCCCGAAATATCTCGGTGCGTAAGTCGGCGCCAATGGAATCCACATCGCCCACGATACCTCAAACAAGAGTCCGTCGACCGACTCCAATCTGGATGTTCGAACGTCGCCCATCTCATTTGAATTGCTTGGTACGACTCATCGCCCTGTCGTCCTCGAGAACGATCTCTAGTGAAACGGTCTCGCAACCTCATCTCGACCACAAATCCGTGTCTTGGTAGCCATCGGTACGTCCGCCGAACTCATCAACTCGGCCTCTCAAGAAGACCATACTCGTGGGTCATCCGACATACGACCACCTCAAAGATCGGATCCTCTACGGCTCAAAGCATCGCAACCACGTTAGCTTTCCCCGGATGATACTCTAACAAGAAATCATAGTCCTTCAAGAACTCTAACCAACGTCTCTGTCTCAGGTTAAGTTCTCTCTGAGTGAATAAGTACTTCAAGCTCGTGTGGTCTGTGAACAACTCGAAACGTACGCCATACAAGTGGTGCCTCCATATCTTCAATGCAAACACTATCGCAGCCAACTCTAAGTCGTGTGTCGGGTAGTTCCTCTCGTGAACCTTCAACTGTCGAGATGCATAAGCGATAACTCTGCCCTCTTGCATCAACACACAACCCAAACCAATCTTCGACGCATCGGTGTACACGACTAAGTCTTTCCCGGTCTCGGGCAACGCTAACACAGGCGCGGTAGTCAATTTCTCCTTCAAAGTGTTGAATGCATGTTCACACTCCTCATTCCAATCAAACTTCACATTCTTCTGAGTCAATTTCGTCATCGGTGCGGCGATCTTGGAGAAGTCTTGCACAAATCGGCGATAGTATCCTGCCAATCCCAGAAAACTACGAATTTGCGTAACGTAGTCGGCGTAGGCCACTCAATCATCGCTCTAACCTTCTCTCGGATCAACAAAGAACACCAGGTAGCTCCAACAACATGCCCAAGGAATCGGACTTCCAACAACCAAAACTCACACTTGCTGAACTTGGCAAACAGTCGATGATCTCTCAAAGTCTGCAATACTGCTCGTAGATGTCCTTCATGCTCTTCATGAGTCCTAGAATAGATGAGGATGTCGTCTATGAACACAATCACGAACCGATCAAGGTATTCCCTCATCACGCGATGCATGAGATCCATGAACATTGCTGGTGCATTAGTCAAGTCGAACGGCATAGCATCAGTAACCGAAAATGGCCGTATCTCGTGTTGAACGCCGTCTTTTCTCGATCTTCACCTAATCCCGAAATGGTGATAACGACCTCGAGATCTATTTTCGAGAACCACTTTGCGCTCTGTCAACCGATCAAACAAATCATCAATGCGCGCGCAACGGATATTTGTTCTTCACTGTAATTCGGTTCAGCTGGCGATAATCTATGCATAGCCTTAAACTTCCATCCTTCTTCTTCACAAATAGAACTGGTGCTCCCCACGGCGACATACTCGGACTGATGAAACCAAGCTCTAACAACTCATCTAGCTGACTCCTCAACTCCTCAAGCTCTCGAGGTGCCATACGGTACGGTGGTATCGAGATCGGCTTAGTCCCTGGTACAAGGTCAATGATAAAGTCTATCTCCCTCGTTGGTGGTAATCCCGGCAAATCCTCCGGAAACACATCTGTGAAGTCGCAAACGACTGGTACCTCAGTAATACACATCTCCGGCTTTGCCCCGGTACTCATGACGCTCGCAACAACCTCAATCTCGCCACTATTGGCTTCCCGCTCTCGGTGATAGGAAGTAGCGATGCTGGTACCACTGAATGCTTGAGCTCCGAACCATCTACTAATGGAATCGTAATTCTCTTCTCATAACAACTAATGTGAGCATGAAACAATCCCAACCAATCCATGCCCAATAAGGCGTCAAACTCTAAAAACTCGAGCACTCTCATATCCACTGGTAATTCATAACCCCCTATCTCTACCGGAATATCAAGACACAACAAATTTGGGTAAATCTTATCTCCAGCAGTGGTGCTAAGGATGAGGGGTTTACTAAGCCTAACAGGTTTCAAACCTAGCTTATCTACCATTCGACCAAAGAATAAATGAAACAAGGAACCGGAATCGAACATGGTATGCATGAAAGTACCACAAATAGAAATCATACCCTCGACAAGGTTTCGGGATGCCCCCTAGTCAGGCTCAACGGCGGCCTGAACGCGTTCTCTCTGATGCTGATAATGCTGTGGCGGTACTCTTGGTGGTTGAGGGCACTCCCTCTCGTATGTGACCGACCTTTCCGCACTGAAACAAGTGCGGGTATCCCGCGATCCCCGAGTCCGGCTCGGCCTCGTCCTGTGCGGAACTTTGTGTCTGAGTCTGACCAGACCTCTGTGTCCTCCTCTGCCTGTCTCCTCGGTCGGTACCTCTACTCTCATAGTCTGTCTCGTGATCGCTCGTCCTAATCGACTAGGTCCGTGGTGGATGATCGCAAAAACGGTACTTGGCGGAGCGGATGTGTGTCGACGAGTAATCGATCGTGCAACGGACCCTACGCTCTCGAGTCCTACGGTCCACGGAAATTCCACCTATTCTTCTTCCTCTTCTTGACTTGCTTGGTGCTCCTCCAATCGGGACTCGTTCGACCTGGCCAGTCTGGTCTCCTCTCAGGTGAGTAAGTAGGTAACCCTCTCGAGCTAAACTCCGCTCGTATGCAATCTGTAAAGTCTCCATTTGCGTAGTGACTACGGAACCACCGATCGCAGTAGCAAACCCTCGTGAAATAATAGACTCGATCAGTTTCGGTGTCAGTAGATCCTCCAAAGATAAGGTAATAATGATGAGAATCTACCCATGTACTCCATCACTGACTCATTGGCGCCCGGCCTCAACGCCATGAACTCATTCCTCTTTGCTCGAAGCACCGTCGGTGGAAAGTATTTCTGATTAAACTGGGTCTTGAAGTCAATCCAGTCTCTCGGAACACCTCTAGTAGTAATGATCGTCGTCCACCAATCATCTGCCTCTCCATGTAACATTGACGAAGAGATAGTCGCTCGCATGTGATCCTCCGTGGCGATGATCGAATGAATCTTTTCATGATTCTTCATAAACAACTCTGCTGCTCTAACATCAGTGCCGCCATAGAACTTCATAGGATCATGTCTCTTAAATTCCCTCCATTGTTTCGCCTCAGCAGTGGCTCCCGGGCTCTTCGATGGAGTCGTGACTGGAGTAACCTCTGCAATAGCTGCTGGCGTAGCTGGTGTCTCTGTCGCTCGAGCTATCTCTGTCGATAAAGGATGTGTCTCTGCCTCGGTTTGCGTGTCAGGTGCAACAACAACTCCCACAAGTACTGCCTCTAACGGAATCGGAGCCGTAGACGCCGCCGCAATCGGGGTTTCTGCTCTTCGGGTATCAGTAGGTGGTAATGGTGTAGTCGAAGTCGATGGTGTAGCGGTAGCTGGTACGAGTGTCCTCAATAGTCGTAACATTTCCTGTAGCTGCGAATCCTGCGTCGCAACTCTCTGAGTCAAGGCATGCACATCGTCCGCACTAGCATATCGTATGCCGGATGTGCCGCTATCGTCGCCCTGACCGGTCTGATCCGCCATCGTCGTCTGAATCAAGAGAACGAACTTCTCGGATCGGTCTATAGCTACCGTATACTATAATAATACACATAACAATCATAATATGTATTAAAATAATTCGACTCAACCCATTACTTCCCCAGTTAAGTTTCTACAAGATCATAGGGTTTCCACTTCTAAGTTCGACAATTCCTAACTTCCGCTGGTTAAAATGGCTTGTGTTTTATGAATTTAAATCAAGAGTCAGGTCTATATAACCTTGTGCTCTGATACCAACTGTGACGGCCCCAAATTCCCAATACATTTGGGTACGCCCGCCTAGACCTAGACCGTGCGGAGTCCCGAGTCGGTTTCTCGGCGAACTGACGAGCCTAGTCACCTCAAATTATCAAAATTTCAAGATTTATGAAAGAGTTATTGCAATTATAACACAAATGGAAGCAAAATCAAATTCTAATCAAATATTGGGAAATAACTCAATCAAAGGGAAATTAGGAATCTATATAAATGTGGAAAACCCCGATATAGTCATATCCAAGTCAACAAAATGGATTGATGGAATCCACCTCAAAACATATTCCCTGGTTCCAAAATAAACGTATATATAAACGTCATACAAAATGAAATAAACATGAGCCTACATCTCGGTTCCTCACGTCCAACCGCTCACAAAAGTCTCCTAGGCAAGGTCCCTTGCCTCTCTACTCTCCGTCCTATCTGCACCCACCGTCACAAACTAGACGGTGAGCAAGCGAGAGAAATCAAAAGTAAAGCCGAAGAATATAACAAGAATTCATGAAATAACAAACAAGGCGAAGCCTAAATATCATGCGGAGTGCTTGAAAGATAGGAATTTAAATAAACAAGAATGCATGATGAGACAGATGGAAATGATAGCAATCGAAACATGCGTGTTCTACGAGTCAAGAGAGGCAATAAGTGGTCTAAATTCCACAACAATTCCACAACAACGATGTCGCAACATCGAAATCCACAAAGAATATCCACAACAATCCAAGACATGGTATCACACAATCACTAGGGGTGGTCAAACACTCGTGCGCACGAGTGCCGCGTTTTATCCCTTCTAGTGCAGGCCGCATGTACCTTCGAGACACACACTTATGCCAAGAACACACATACAAAGAATATGGAATGGAATGCCAACAAGTAGATAATAACAAACACAACGGAATGAAAATGAATCACATGGTATTTTCTTAGCTGGCTTACTAACGTACAAATGTTTTTTAAGGCAAGTGTACTTACCTGAATTATCGCGACCCGTGTGACAACTCCGAGATCCTAACGCGTCTCCCGTGATTTCCCGATTACGTGATAAGGGTTTAAGTCTTGAATATTAGTGTAAGGTTTAGCATTAAATCTTGAGTTGATTCGTATGGGTTTGTATCATTTGTTAGACTCTAGTTGGACTGAAATATGTAAGCCCATTTTCATGAAATTATTTACTTGTTATGGCCCCATTTTTTTTTTTTGGTTATGTTGGGCCCTCATTGAACACTAACACAAGCCCATTTACATCACTTTATTTTGTTCATAAAGTGTCCATACTTCTCCTTTATTTTTATTTTATTTTATTTACACACATACACATAATGTGACGACCACACAATTAAGTATACCCCATTGTTATGTGCACACAACACCCCACCGTGTTGTGTGCACCCCACTATTTTACATTCCATTCACACTACATACACATGCATGCACATGCACACACATGCATGCACATGCATACACACCACCCCACTACCAAACTGTCCGCACCCCACTCCATATTACCTTGGCTGTCCAGTCCACCCACACCCCATCACGCACCCCATTGTGGGGTGTACATGCATACACATGCACACCCACATGCACACACATGTATGCATGCACATGCATACACATGCATGCACATGCACAGACCACACACTGCGAAACTGCCCACACCCCACCTTGACTGTCCACCCCACTAGTGGGTGTACACACACGATCACACACCACACCCCATCCGTGGGGTGTACATGCATATACATGCACACCCACATGCACACACATGCATGCATGCACATACACCCACATGCATGTTGCTAAACTGTCCACACACACCACACATCAGTCCAACGCCACACCCCACTCATTTTCACCAAAACACTTATACTACACACACTTCATCACGGTTTCAACAACAAAAACAAAATAAAAACAGTGAGAGTGGAAAAACCGAGAGAAGGGAAGGGAGATAGGGAATGAATTCGACTCCGGTGACCACCAAGAGCCATCTCCGACTGTCATGGTCACCATCCTTGTCCGGCGACATCGTGGACAACCACCACCGTGAAGAGAGGAGACATACATGGCCGAGGGAGAGGAAGAAACCGAGAGTGAGAGAGAGACCGAGAGGGAAAGAGAGAAACGAATAGCACATACCTCCGGTCAACAGCACCCTCCGGCAGTCCGTTTCGGTCGTCGGCGACGAGCTTGGGGCGGTGGTGAGGTTGGACAGTGAGAGAGACCGTGAGGAGAGTGAGAGAGATGATGACCGTGAGAGAGTGAGGAGAGTGAGAGAGATGAAGACCGTGAGAGAGAGTGAGGAGAGTGAGAGAAAAGTGAGAGTTGTGTTTGTATGAGATGGGAGAGGGTGAGGTGACGTGAGTGATAGGTGTTTAAATGAGGGTGAGGTGAGGTGACATGAGTGATAGGGGTGTAAGAGAGTGATGTGAGTGATGGGGGTGTAAGAGAGTGATGGGATGGGTGTGAGTTGATTTGAGATGAGAGTGATGAGGGTAGGTGTGTTTGTATTTTTTTTTTTTAAATGGGTATGATAGTTGTGTCCACCCATTTCTTTACCAACCCACACATCTCAAGGTTAAACCCAAGGTTTCCCCAACATCCGTGTTTTTTCCAAATATTTTCCCCGACACATCTCACCTCCTCGGTTCGTATTTCCCCGTCACATGCATACTTTCCCTTGTCTCGTACACATAATTAATTTATTCAATAATTCTTTTAATTATGTTGTTTATTGTATTTTTCTCCCTCGTTTACCTGAACGAAAACTCACTCATTTTAAAAATTTCGCCCGAATGGCTCGTGACACGCATTTAAACTATAAATACTATTACACACATCAAAGAATCATAAAATTACCTCGGTGTCGACTCCCAAGGTTCGAAATACAGTCCAGTATCGCGTGGCTGAGTCACGGTCCTGACACGTGTCACACAAGTCAGGTTAGAAATCGAGGGATGTTACATATAATAACGACCTTAATGACATTTAGGTCATTACAGAGAGTCACCAAGAGAATTAATGGAGGAGGGAGATAATTACAGGTAATCGTTTTGTAACGACCACAAATTCCATAATCCTAAATTTGTCATCGCCCAGCCAATGCGCACGTGGACCACCGAGCTTTTCTCGCAGAGTCATGTAGGCCTAGTCAGTCTTTCCTTTCCATTTAACCATTTATTTAGCATTTATAAGTGAAGTTAATCAATTAGTGAGTTATTATCAAAGACAAAGCGGAAGCAATTGAACTCCAAACTAATTAATGAACTTCAAAGACACTAAGTTAAGATAAATTCTAAGGTATGAAAACCCCGTAAATGTATATCAACCATAATAGCCAAAAGAGCACCAATAATGTCATGCATGCCGAAGATCTCTAAAAATTTCATAACCCATGTTTCAAAATGAAATAAATACATAATACAAAAACCTACTCAATAGGCAAGAGGAGACCGCCTCGTGGTCCTCGACTTCAATCGTCTAGCGCTGGTCCCTTACCTCTATTTGCTCGTCGGTCTACCCACCGTCACAAAATAGACGGTGAATACAGTGAAGTAGAGAGTAAAACACCAATTGAGTTTTAACAGCATTTCAAGTGTTAAATAAATGGCTAGACTAGCATCATGCATGGATATCACAAAGATAATACAAGATAGCATGATAAGTGAATCATTGAGATAACAAAGCACAAAGCAAAAATAAAGGCATCTAAGTGTTCCAAGTTCATCAGGTTGCCACACACAGTTTATAACCTGACTTCTAAGACAGATTCTGGACCTACATAAACTCAAGGTAGTTTAGAATAAGGTACACAACCTCAGCTCACACACAATTAGCATACAGTCACCACAACGTCATACACAGTTCAACATACGATTACTGCAATCCCAAACTGCGGGTTTAACCACGTCCAGAATTCATGTACTCACGATATAGACCGTGGCCATCATATTGTCCACTTAGACCCAAAAGACCACTCATTAAGGAATCCAAGATAAACCAAGCCGATAAACCACCAAGGATAGGTATAACAAGAGAATTCAACAAATCATATTATCCACAAGGAAGTATTGCTCAACAAGGATGACAGCCAAGTAAATGCACAAATGAAATAATGTAAATACTCCAGTTGGTTTTACTCACTAGTACTGCGCATAACTTCGTGCTCGTAGCTCTCACACGCTACCAAAACGTCCCCACACGCCCGTCACCGGTCCACTAAGTACATGGTAAGCATATTCGTTTCAATTTGGTAGTATTAGTGTTTCATTACGCATTTAATTGAAATCCCCTTTGAAGTTTCCACAATTTATTCGCTTGCATTTTAGGGTCAATTTCCCGGGCATTGGGTAGTGTTTGGACCCGTTAGAATACCTGAAAAAACCCTATCCATTTCAAAAATCCCCAAAGAACCCCCAAATCCAATGTTCATATTCGGCCCCAAGTGCCGCAGCGCGCCTCTGCGGTGTGGGGGCAGGGAGCTCCTTGCGCCACGACTAGCATCGTAGGGCAAAAGCCTCACGACCCGCTACCTGAAGGGGCTGCTGGGGTTTTCCCATCCCCGACTCACGCCACCGAATGTTGATTCGATCCCAATATGTTCAGGACTTCAACATAGGTCTAACCATGCCTCGGATCACGCCAAAAACACCCAAAATCATCGAAAATCAATCGAAAACCACACAACAACTCGAAAATCATTGAAGACTCGCCAATGGCCAAAAACTTGACCAATTTCGAAACATCCTTTACGAAATTCGTGTTGATCATTGCGAGGATCACCAAAACGTCGAGTTTCGATTGAATCCGAAATCTCGGCGTGGTGTCCAAATTGCGTCGTGATGAACGCGAACAAGATGCACACCAACGCGTAGGAAATAGCGAGGAGATTTCGGATCTCACCTCGAATCGTCAAAGAAGCTTGCCGCCGGCGCCACTCCGGTCACCTCCACCACCACTTCTTTGTTTTCTTGAAGAGAAGAAGGAGAGAGAAGAGAGAAGAAAATGAGATGGAGTGGTGAGACAAGTGGGGTAAGTAGGCTTATATAGCCTCTCTCATCATCCACTTGTGTACATACGCGTCTCGAGGAGGATCCAAAGACCCTCATGTAGCTGTCCCACTCTCTCTAACACACCAATATGTCACTCCAATAGGTGACTTGCTCATCATACTAGCCTTTCCACCTCAGCCTTGGTGCATCCGACTCGAACCATGCCGCGACACGCCCCGTCGCGTGCGCAAATAGAATTACTAATGAGTTGAACAATTTAGTGTATTATTTTATTTTATTTTCTGGTCGACTACTAAGTTCATTTCCCTAGCCCTTGTACCATTCGTCGAAACCCATTCGACACATTTCCTAGGCGAACACTACTCGTAAATCAACGTCACCGCCCTGTCATACAGACATGAGTATAAATCAATAGTACACGTCATCACACGGAAATAACATAAATTTTCAGGTCGTTACACCTTTCATCTTTTTCTTTTGGTATTTGTTACTTTCTTTTTTTTGAGAAAGATATTTGTAACTTTCACTACTACGTGATTTTCAAAAAAAAATGCCAAGTGAGACCATGAAGAGTGGTTTTAAGTTTTTGAAACTACTCTTGGTAGCCATTTCTCTCAATTCTTGCACACATCTCTCTCCCTGAGCAATTGTGTCGACTTCATCTTCATGGCTTTATTGATCGATAGAAAGATCTCCATATAGTTTGACATAAGATTTGGAGTCTCATGGAGAGTGGTCTCTTTTATATGGGTCTTTTGTTGATTTGGCGGATCCAACCCAATGCACCAAACGCACTGTTATTACATATTGCTTTATTTATGCCTATTATAATTTTGTAAAACAATATTATTGATGCAACCACAAAATTCTTTTTTTTCTCTTGTTAACGTACTTAATGTCACCTTTCTTGATCTTGACACTTAATTTGAAGACAAAGGAATGTTCAATAGGAAAAAGTGTTGACATGCCACAAGATGCGATGAAAGAGATCGAGGGCAAAGAGGCTAGGCTGAGTTTATTATAGAGTTGGGGTTTGTGAGGCTGTTGAACTAGAAAACTTGGGGAAGAAGAAAATCAGATCTGAGTGAGTCTTTTTCTTTCTTTTTCATCTCAGCTGTATTGTTTTGTATTTATATCCTGTGAGATGTTACAAGGACCGTATGATCAATTCAATCACAACCGTTTGATTGATCATACAACAGCTGTAACACATACACACATTAACACTCAGTAACTCACATATTACACCACAATAACTCACATATTACAACACAATAACTTTACTTAATGACATAGTAACTTTACTTAATGATTTATTCTCACATCCCCCCTCAAACGAAGGGGGAGAGAAGCGACACCAAGTTTGCCTCTTATAAACGTAAACCGAGACGCAACAAACGTTTTGGTGAAGCAATCCGCCACTTGATCATGTCTGGGAACATGATGAACCAACAGCTGACCAGCAAGTACCTTATCTCGAACAAAATGGATATCAAGTTTGATATGTTTCATCCGCGCATGATAAACTGGATTGTGAGCCAGTGCTTGAGCACCAATGTTATCACACTACACTACTGGTAACGCTGGAATAGGAATATGCAATTCAGATAAAAAAGATTGTACCCATGAAATTTCAGCAGCTGTCTGAGCAAGAGCGCGATACTCCAACTTAGTACTAGACCGAGCCACCACATGTTGTTTCTTAGACTGCCAGGAGATTAAGTTCGACCCAAGAACACAGCAAACCCCGAGACAAACCGACGATCATCTGGCGAAGCAACCCAGTCCGCATCAGAGAATCCAGTTACATACAAATGACTAGAAGGCCGAAACCAGAGACCATACTCAGAAGTCCCTTTCAAATAGCGCAATACACGCTTCAATGCTTGCCAATGAGTAACAGTAGGACTACGTTGGTATTGACTTAGCCGATTAACTACAAATGCTATATCAGTCGAGTATGAACCAAATACTGAAGACCACCAAGAAGACTTCTATAAAGAGTAACATCAGTAAATAGAGGAGATGTATCAGCAAAGAGAGGTTTGCCCATTAACGCAGGTGTATCAATTGCCTTAGCCTGGAGCATACCCCCTTTCTGAAGTAATTGTTTAATATAGGCTGATTGAGTAAGAAACAGTCCAGTAGAATCTCTCCTAACCTCCATACCCAAAAACAAATTTAAATCACCGATATCCTTAAGAGCAAAAGAATCATTCAACCGTGACACAAACTGTTTAATATAATCAGTGTGTGAACCAGTGACAATGATATCATCGACATAAACTAAAACATACAAAACCACCGAATTATGTCGATAAATGAATAAAGAATTATCAGCCTTCGAAGGAGAAAAACCCCACGATAATAAAGTAGATCTCAATCTATCAAACCAGGCCCGAGGTGCTTATCGCAAACCATATAAAGCTTTGTGTAACTTGCAAACATGAGTAGGATACCTACTATCAACAAAACCTCGAGGCTGATTTGTATAGACATCCTCGATCAAACAACCATTCAAAAATGCATTATTAATATCAAGCTGTCGAATAAACCAACCAAACTGAATAGCAGACGAAAGAATAACACAAATAGTGGAGGCTTTAACTACTGGTCTGAATGTCTCATCAAAATCGATACTTGGCATCTGTTTGAAGCCTTTAGCCACTAGTCTAGCTTTGTATCGATTAATAGAGCCATCAGAATTTTTCTTAACAGTAAAAATCAATTTATTATCAACGACATTCTGAGAAGAGCAAGCAGGCACCAAGGACCAAGTATCTGTCTTGATGAGAGCTTGATACTCATTCTCCATGGCCTCTCGCCATTGAGGGTCCTTGAGTGCCAAATCAACTGATTTATGAGGTTCATCAGTTGACACAGAAGTAGTAGTAAGAAAAACCTTTTTCATAGAAATACAATTTTTCGATCTAGTAATCATAGGGTGAACATTTTGTGGTTCCTCAGATTCAGAAATCTCAGTGACAGGAGCTGATTTAGATGCAGAAGAAGATGGAGAACCAGTGGCAGACTCAGATGGAGAACCAGTGGTAGACTCAGATGGAGAAGGAGAAAGAGTAGTAATCGGAGACTGATTAGGGGAGGAAACCATAGTGTTGGACATAGAACTAGACGGAATAGACCTACTCAAAACAGGAAAACATGTAGACCCACAGGGAATAGAAAGAGGAACAGGTGAAGAAGATGTCGAACCCCCAAATGAGAAGAAGAATGAAACAAAGAAGATACAGGGAACTCATCCTCATTAAAGATCACATGACGAGTAATATACAATCGACCAGACTTCTTATGAGATGAACTATATCCCAAAAACAGACATTTATCATAATGAAATTGGAACTTGTGAGAATTATAAGCGTAAGTAAGGGAAACAAGCACACCCAAATACTCGTAAGAGAGAATAATCAGGAGGACGACCATACAACTTCTCATAAGGAGACACACACCCCAACACACGAGTAGGTAAACGATTGATCAGGAAAACTGCAGTCTCACAAGCATCCCACCAAAATTTGTAAGGAAGTTTGCTATGTGCTAACAAAACCAGACTCATTTCAATAATGTGACGATGTTTACGCTCAGCTCTGCTGAATGATCCACAATGCTCTTCAATACGTCTCCATGCCTCATGTGCCGAGCAAGCTCCGATCACTGCTGATGACACACTCTTTGATGTGGCGCTGATCAGCCAACCAAGACAGAACTGATCCGTCGCATACCAATCATCATATGCTGGATTTGGTTCACCAGTTTCATCCAAGAACTGAGGTGGACATGCAATCGTCCCGAGAAGATAACCATCCAAGCGACATCCTCGAAAAATTGGTAAAACCATAGACTTTCAATACAAGAAATTCATATGATCTAGCTTTATAGAGACGATTTGGTTCAAAGAATTACCAAACGGAGTCAAGATCGAATGTGATGATGAAGATCCTGCACCTAACTGTCTAGATCCAGTGTTCTGTGATGTAGATCCACCATGGCTGAGGTCAGATCTGATAACTGGGGGAAGCCAGATCCACCGTTTTCATGAGCAGAATCGGCCAACTCTGCCGACGGAGGTTCTGCGACGAATGCCATCTATGATGACGATCCTCTGTGCGCCGATCTTTCACCAGGAATCACTTCGGTGTGAGCCATATGGCTCTGATACCATGTTGAACTAGAAAACTTGGGGAAGACACTACAAAAAAACAACAAATCAGAAACGGAATTAGAAACGGAATTAAGTTCCATTTCTAAAAAAAAAAATTTAGAGACAGAATTGAGACGGAAACTTCAGAGACGGAATTGAGATGGAATTGAGACGGAATTGAGACGGAATTAAATTCCGTCTCTAAAAAATGGCGCGAACATTCCCACCAAAACTATATTTTGTTCTACCCGTTCATCAAATCTCGAGATTTGTGCAACAAATCTCGAGATTTCCCCTTTACCCCCTCTAATACCCCTCCTCGTCCTCCCCACCACCGAAAGCCCTAACTCCTCGTCCTCCCCACCACCGAAAGCACTAACTCCCACCGCGAGAAAACCTCGTCTTCGTCGTCTTTCTCTATACTCTTGTCTCTCCTCTGCAGACTCGGTCTCTTCGTCTCTTCGGTCACCGGCCCCCAAATCTCTAACCCCCAACAAATCTCTCGTCTCGTTCGTTGCTCTCAACTCTCTCTCTCGGTCTCTCCGTCTGTTTGCTCAACCGGTTATAGTGGTGTCTCTCTCTCGGTCTCTCCGTCTCTCTCCGATCCACCGCTCCCCAAATCCCCAACCCCCAACAAGTCGTCCTCTCATTCCATTGCTCCCTGGTAGCGCGCCTTCGCTCTGGTCATAGAGCCGGTCTTGCACATTTTCGGTCTGCGCCTCTGCTCCTCTCGGCTCTCGCATCGTGCTCTCATTCGGTCCCCTCTTCGACCTCTCTCTTTCTCTCATTGTGCTCTCATTCGATCCGGGGCCTCATTGTGTTTCATTGGTGAGTTCTCCTCTTTCCTCTCGAAACATTGTTTTTGGTTAATTGGCGTGACATGTTTTGTTTGCTTTTACAATGATCTGTGATTTTTACTCGGGCGTGAGAATTTATTGTTTCATGTATGTAGTTGTTTTTTGCAAGTTTATTATACACAAGTTGTTTTTACAATGATCTGTGATTGTTGCTTTTACAATGATCTCGTGATTGTTACTTGTTCCACTTTGTGTACTCTTCTATTTACCTTGTCCACCAATTGTAGCTTGTAATCTTTGTTCAAAGTACATATAATCATCATGATCAAGGGCATATAAATGGAGTTCATTCTCTTGTACACAATATAAAAATTCTTGAAATACAATCTCTACATTATCTCTAACTCTCTTCTCTTTTGTTTCCTTCTCTACTTGCTCTTCTAATTGTTAGTTTAATTAAGCCTTCCATGCTTAAGTCTTTAGCAAGGCCAATAGTTTTATAATAGTTTAATTAAGCCTCTCACTATGTTTCTCTATGGGTGTCCGTTCTTTTGTGTTTCTTGGTCAATAGTTTTGTAATACATGGGTGGTTCATTATATTGATTATATGTTTTATAATATCATGTTAGCATTAATTTGTTGATATTGCTCCTATGTTTCGTTATTAAATATTATACGGATTGTTGACAGTTAGGTGAATCTAAACTTATTGAGCAAGTTGAAGTGTTCACCCTGTGACAAGTGATAACCCAAACCCATATGAAGACCCTCGTTTATTACAAAAAAACTAAATAGATAAATAGTATTAAAACCTACGCATGGAATAAAGATCTCTTATGTTATAACCATTTATTTATTTATTTTTAGATCAACAACCGAGGTACTTAAGAAGTAGTCATTGTAAAGAAGTTAATCACTTAAGTATTTTCACTTGAGGAAATAAGTCTTAGAAAAAAACTTTGATCCTAGATATCTCTACAAGTCAAAATAATGCGTGAACGAAGTAAGTGAGGTTTGAACTATTATCAATCCTCCCATGCTAGTTTATATGCTTCGATTCATTTTAGTAGTGATTGAAGTTTAATTTGGGATCCATTATGGTAGTTCTTCACTAAGATTTTTTTAGCGCTTCCCTTTTAAACTCCTTATCGTTTAAATGCCAAAGTGGAATTGATATAACGTTGGATAATTTCAATTAGTACCTTGTAAAGTAGGGCCAAAGGCACCAGTGTGTCTCCCTTGCTATTTTATGATATCTTGATGTGTATAACTATTCAGATATCATAAGTGATATCTTGGAATTAAGGTCGTCACATTACATGTGTCAAACATGTTGAATAAGGCTTCTTTATATCGGTATTATTTATAAATTGTTTAGTTGGACACACAAGTTGTCATGTACCAAAGTGAAAGGAAGAAACTAGTTAACTAATTTAATTGCACAACACTTCAATAGAATGTCGTCTACAAGTCGAGATCGGGATGTACAACCGGCTCGACAACGGTTACGTTCGAATTGAATTCGCGGCGAAGGTTAAAGAATTCATATCATTTGCCAAACAACATTGTCCTACATACCAAAGTGAAAGGAAGATTAGATGTCCGTGCAATTTTAAGAAATGTCGACTTGTACCGTACTGACGTCGAAACGGTTGAGTACCACATATGTAGGTATGGATTTGTTCCGGATATCACTTGGTACGAACATGGTGAGAACGGGGATGAAGGCCCGCAAAACTTTTACCAAATAGATAGCCATATTGATGATGCTGATGTGGGAGGATACGATCCGACAACTTACCGCGAGATGCTATACAACGTGGCAGGTCCAAGTTTCAATTGGAATCACGTGGAAGAATCACCAAACCCCCAAACACGCCAACTATATGACATGATTGATGCAAGTAGAGAACAATTGTGGCCGGGTTGCGAAACCATGACAACGTTGTCCGCAATGGCAAGATTACTTGCGATCAAGTCTGAACATCATATATCTGAACGAGGGTATAATGAAATCATTAAACTCATGAAGGATTGTTTGCCAAATGACAATTCATTGGTTGAAAATTTTTATGCCACTAAAAGACTAATGCGAGGTCTAGGTCAACCTGTTGAGAAAATAGATTGTTGTGAGGACCAATGTATGATTTATTAGGGAGTGGACTCTGAGTTGACGTCATGTAAATTTTGTGGAAAATCACGCTACATTGCACATCGACGAGGTCGTGGTCGGAACACAAAAAACGCCCTTGCACAAAAATGTACTACTTCCTTTGGGCCTCTTGCAACGATCGTATGCGTCGAGTCAACGGCAAAACATATGCGATGGCATGGAGATCATTCCTCGCCGAAGATGTTATGCAACACTTTTTCGATTCGATTGCTTGGAGACATTTTAATGACGTCAATAGAGACTTCGCCGCCGAGGTTCGGAATGTTCGTTTAGGATTGTGCACGATGGTTTTCAAGTATTTGGGCTTTCGGGAAATCGTACTCTTCGTGGCCCGTGATTTTGACTCCTTACAACCTTCCACCGTCGATGTGCATGAAATCTGAGTTTATGTTCTTAACGGTTATCGTTCCTGGACCGACCAGCCCAAAGCAGAAAATCGACGTGTTCCTTCAGTCGCTTGTGAAAGAGTTGCAAGATTTATGGAACAATGGTGTGATTACATACGACGTTTCCACAAAGACAAATTTTCTCATGCGAGTTGCCCTTTTATGGACTGTTAGTGATTTCCCTGCATATAGCATGTTGTCCAGTTGGAGCACACATGGTAAGTACGCTTGTCCATATTGTATGGAGGATACAAATGCATTTCAATTGCGAAATGGTGGTAAGACATCGTGATTCGACTGTCACCGTCGTTTCTTGGCGAAGTCATCACCATTAAGGAAAGACAAAAAAATTTCATTAGAGGCAAAATGGTCATAAATGATGATCCGCCCGCTTTGCGTTCGGTGAAGAAATTTTGGCGAAATTGAATCGTTAGGCTTGATGAAAGTGACGAAATCGAGCGATTACGTGAATGGGCGGATAGCTAAGAATTCGGGATGGAGGAAGAAAAGCATATTACGGGACTTGCCGTATTGGAAGACAAACTTGATTCGCCACAACTTAGAAGTCATGCACATTGAGAAAAATGTTTTTGACAACATATTCAACACTATTATGTGTGTACCGAGGCAAGAGTAAGGACAATGCGAAAGCGAGACAAGATATTTGTGAATATTGTCACCGACCTTCTCTACACATTGATTCGGCGACAAATACTTACATCCTTGGATGCTATGCTCTTGATACATCAAAAAAACAAAAATTGTGCGAGTGGGTTGAAAAGTTGCGTTTTCCCGATGGTTACGCTTCGAATCTTGGTCGATGTGTGGATCCAAAGAAATCTGCGAATGTTCGGCATGAAGAGCCATGATTGTCATATTTTCATGCAACGGTTGATACCAATTGCATTCGAGAGAACTCCTCCCAAACCCGGTTTGGGTTGCAATTAGCGAATTAAGCCTTTTTTCCGATCCCTAACTGCGAAATGTGTCAGTCTCAAAGATATGGAGGTCTTAGAGCCTGAAATACCAAAAATCATTTGCAAGTTGGAGAAAATATTCCCTCCAAGCTTATTCGACTCTATGGAACACCTACCAATCCACTTGGCCTACGAGGCCCGTCTGGCCGGTCCCGTTCAATTTCGATGGATGTATCCATTTGAGAGGTACTATCTTGAGCCCTTGAAATTATTTTCCCATTCAATAAGTTTTAAATCAACACTTCCTATAACATTCATACAGGTACCTTAAACATTTGAAGAACAATGTGCGGAACAAAGCGAAGGTAGAGGGCTCCATGTGTAATGCTTATTTGGTCGAAGAGGTCACATCCTTTTGTTCTTACTACTTTGAAGATCACGTCTTTACATTGCATGACAAAGTGCAACGTAACGACGATGGCGTATCGGGCCCACACCGCATTTTGTCGACAATTTCTCAATTTTCACTTATCCCGGTCGACCCATGGGCAAGTCGAAGGAGCGGTACTTAACGAGAGCAGAGTTTAATGCCGCTCATTCGTACATACTTTTAATTGTCCGAGAGATCGCTCCTTACGTCCGGACATCCGTCACTTTCATTCAATATTGCAAGACATTCATTGTTCATATTTTACTAAGACAACCTACTTACATGTTCGTTTCTTCTAGGATATTCATCGATGAAATCACTCAAGCAATGGGGGAGTCGGAAGTTGATAGTAGTCTAGAGCACAACTTCCCCATTTGGTTTCAAACATACGTAAGGTCATTACTTTTGTACGTTATAAATTCATAAATTTCTTCCATAAGTAATGTGTCATATTGCATTTCTAATTTTTTTTGAATAGGCTCGGAATTCTATAGTTGACGAGACGCTTGTTGATTTTTCTGTTGGTCCTAGTCGATCATGTACTTGTCTACCCTGGTTACCTTGTTATGGGTATAAGTTCCACTCGCAACATATGACGTTAATAGATCGACGCAGAGCAGCGGTGGTGTTTTGGTGAAGGGTTCAAACTACGCCGATGTTTCCCATAACTATTATGGAGTACTTCGCAAGAGGTTGTGGAGATTGAGTATACCGGCCTCAAGCGTGTGGTCTTGTTTAAGTGTGAATGGTATGACCCTACACCGAATCATGGTGTGAGGACTCACCCAACACTTCAATTGGTAGAGGTTCATCGAAGTCGACGATATAACAACTACGAGCCATTTGTACTAGCAATGCAAGCCACTCAAGTGTACTACCTTTCGTACCCTTCTATGAGGAACGACCGACAAGAATGGCTAGCAGTTTGTTGCTGTCAACCAAAATTCCCTGACGAGGAAACTAGCAAAGACGATAATGACCAGGGCTCGGCAGAGATTGCATTCCAAGATGGGATGGCCACCACGTGCGTAGTTGACGATGCAATCATCGATATCAACAATCTGGATGATCCGAATGGGACTCGATTCATTGTTGAAGCGGGTCTAAGTGAAGAAGTATATAGTGGAGATGATTCAGAAGAAGATTCATCAACTTCTAATCATGAGAGTGAATTTGAAACGGATGATAGCGAATAATGTATGTATATGTTATGTCAACGTCCAATCATTTAGTTACTTTTATCAGCATGGATCCTGTGTTATTAATTCCAATCATTTAGACTTAATTTCTAGTTTTTGTATGCCCTCCTTCTCTGAAATTTTATTTCTATTTTGTTAGGTTTCATGGTGGGAGGTGGTCATCCACCACGTCGAGGTTTCCCATTAGGAGGACATCGTCCAGGCGGAAGAGGTGCAGCACCGACCTCTGGAGGCGAAATACCGACTGGGCCTCATGGTCAGGCCACACGAGGGGTCCATAGAGGTCGTGGCGGTCGAGGTCGTGGGTCGATTCCTGCATTATCGATTTTGACTTCTCGTTCTCTCGATCACGAGACAGCCGCAACGTCACCTTCGCCTTCCATACCGTCGGCGTCGTCTGTACCATCATCGTCGTCATCAAGGACTATACCAAATATGCGCCCGGTCCACCATCGTTGACATCAAGGACTCCTTTACCCACGAGGCTGCGCCCCCGGACACGGCATCACCGGCGACATCCCCACAATACGACGTAAGAAGCGGGGTTGGAGGTGACGAGCCCTCCGCGGGCACCTCGAGAGGATAGGGATGGAGCCCCCGACGTACATGAGATCCCTATCGGTGATTTCCAATGATACGTAAGTTTGTATTTGACTCATATATGTCGTTTTAAATATGGATGTAAATTATTGAAGAAGTAGTTAAGATGTTATGCATGTTCATGAAACACAGGGAGTTGCATCCTTCGCATTTTTGTGCACGGAGGATGACAAAAGTTTTCAAAAGATGGATGATTCCCTGAAGGGTATTGTTGGAAGTCGGTGCCGCCTCATCATAAAGACCAATACCGCGCGCCAATGGAAGGTAAACACGACTACTAAATGTCTTATGATTTATACTATTTCCTCAATGTCTCGTAACAATAGCAATCGCCAATTTGTAGGTATTTTTTAGATGGGATGACACGAGTCCCGAGGATCTCATTCGAGCGGCGTACGACAGAGCTTGCGGGCATAAGGTACACCGCATTGATGCACAAGTTAAAGAAGAATCGTATGCAACCGGTGTATGTTATAGATGAGGCATGGAGGAGATACTTGGAGTGCTGGGAGAGCGAGGACTTCCTTGCCAGGGTCTAGTCAAGCTGACGGCGAATAGGAACACCGAGGTCGAAGGCCCTGGGACTGGACCCTCGAAGCACGATGGTGGTTCCGTGTCTTTTGTGACTACCCAAGAAAGATTGGTAAGTTTTTTTTAACCTCTTGGTTATTTTTTACATTTATACACTTGTTCACTATGCTTGGTCCCGTACGCGAATGATTCATCCGAGACGCCACCGACGGTGAATGAATTGTATTTGCATCTCCACACCGTAAATCACGACACAGATGACATTCATCGATACTAGATCGGAGCGGTTCTATGTAAGTATAGAAATGAAATGTAAAATAGTATTAAGTTTACTTTAAACCATATCATGTATTTTGTTTGTTGTTGATATCTCAGGGATAGGCTCTAGAGGAGATGTCGGGAGCTCACCTGTGCTACACCGACCAATCGGTGGATGATGAGGCGGTGTACCTCAATGTGGCGGGTGAGTGTCCCAAAGGACGTGTCTACGGTCTCGGGTCTTTAGGGAGAAAGAAGAGGAGATATGCGAGATCCTGGTGCTAGCACGTCCGAGATGCGGATATGGTGCCGCGTGCGAGTTCAATGTCGTTGCGAGCAACTACGAAAGGTTATGGAGTTCATGCGGCGATCTCTGGGATGAACATGGACGGAGCAGGCCTATCTCAAAGAACAACCACCACCACCACCACCGCCACCTCATGACCAAAGAATACTGTCGCAAATAGATCCGATCGATCCACCACAACAAGGGGACAATGTTGAGCGTGAGACGTAAGCGTGGCTTCCGAGAGATGGCAGCTTGGTGATACATAGGTATTTTACTTGTTGCTTGTGTAAATTCTTAGATTAAACGTTTGCTTTTTGTAGATAACTTCAAAGAATTCTTCGCATTACTTTATGATTGACATTTCTTTTTGTGCATATTTAGATTGATATTCCATAATCTATCATGGATTTTACTTTTTTGACCTTTTCCGTCGTTGCTAGAAAAATTCTTATGTAAAGAAAAATATACTATATCTACAGAATATTTGCAGAATATTTGGGAGAAGAAAACATGCTGAGAATTCAATCAAGGCAATAATTCAACCCATATCTATTTACAAATAAAATAGTGCAAGGTTCTCGGGAGTATTTGTATATGGAGTAACCTGAAGTAAGCTAATTTTCTCAATCATGATTGTTGCTAATATACTTTTTTGGTGAACTGAAACAACTTAAACAATCTGGATGACTGTTTTGCATACTCTTATGAATCTGGATGATAATCGATACTCAGTTGCCATTGTTGGTGAGATTTCTTTCTACTTTGGGGCAACACTGATATTTGACTTCTGCTCATGCATATTCTCAATCATAAATATTTTCAGTCATAGATTAGCAGATAGGATGTTATTGGAAGTATTTGAAATATCAGAACCTTTTGTTCATTTTTACAGCTCGCACCTCATGCTTATGAAAACCTTTTGCTTTTGGAATTCGGCCGTACTTTGAAGAATTGATCATGACAATCCTGTTTATCAGAGTATTTGAAATTGTTTATAGATCCATTTTTCAAGTGTAATTAGTTGTCTCCAGTTTTAAATTAATTAATCATTTGTTCCACAAGAGCATAAACAACTTACATTTATATCCTTATTGATACATACTTTAATCCTATGTATTTATACTAGAAAAGTAGAAAGCACACCATAATTGCCAACAGATTGGGTCTCCCCAAAATTGTCATAGATGATGCACTTGTACTATACGAACATTACTAGTTCGAAATTAACAAGGTACGTCAATATTCATGGTTGTTGGGTGTATGGATTGCATTTGATAAAAGTAACTTAGTGCTTCAAAGGTATTGAAATTTCGACACCATGCAGGTGATAGTTGATACACGTTAGATGCTTCAAATTCACATCTAAATATACCTATAGATCTTATTGATATGCCATGATGGGTATTTTCTTGCATTTCTTCCTTTGTAATTCCCAAAATTTAAGCAAATAGAACACATCAATGGCCATCTCATATTTAATAAAATGAAAATAAGCCCATTAGTTACGAAAGTAAGGATTTTGTCTTTGTGACTTGATGCAATTCTATCTCTTCTTCTTCTCTCGTACTTTTCTTAATTCATATTGTGCCATATATTGCTTGCATTCCTTTTGGGTATCTTAATCCATCATTCACTCGCATAAGTGTGCTAACAAGCAATGGACATTTTTTAAGGGCCACTAAACATCCAACCATACTAGATTCCCATACTTCTTTATGGAGATTATTTCATTTATGGATATTATCAGGGACTGAAAGAAGACTAAAAATTTGAGGTAGGCTCGTCCATATTTCTGATTATTGGACGATTGGAACCCCATATACTTTCCAGCCTCTCCTCTCTTTTCCTATATATTTTTACTTCCTTGAAAGCTCTTGATGTTGTGTGGTGTATTGCTTTTACCAGACGTTGGAGCGGATCTGTTCCTAGGCGCTATTTAGCTCTCTATGTGGTTCAGGACTGCTCGAAAGGAACCCTGTGAATATGCATTATCACTTGGTTGTTGTCCTCGAGATGGAGAATCGAAGTGCTTCAAAGTGCGTTATAGTTATTATGTGCATATTTATAGGATTGTAAGTTTTCTTTTTTTTTTTTTTTGTGGTTGTTGAACAATAGGATTGGTGGTTTTTGTGAATACTTACAACTTTGGAGCTTTTGTAATACAAGACAATTTTCTGTAGATATATAAATCTTTTTCAAATTTTGATTTTTACATTTTTTTTTCTCTTTTGAATATTTGTTGATATATATTGTCGATGTATGAATGTCAAATTTGGTTTTTTTGTAGGATGTTAGCACCCCCAATCCCATGGTTGTAATTTCAAGTTATAGGTTGGAAAACCAATTGGATTATGTTTATGTTTGAAAATAAAATGAACAGGAAAATTAGAGACGGATTAGCGACGGAATTCAAACATTCCGTTGCTATTCCGTCTCTAATTTTCCAGAATATATGCATAAATCACAAACGGAATCAGAGACGGAAATAAGAATTCCGTCTCTAATTCCGTTGCTAATCGAGACGGAATCGAAACGGAATTATCCGTCTCGATGATTCCATCTCTCGATTCCGTTTCGATTAGCAACGAATTAGAGACGAATTCTTATTATGCCGTCTCGATTCCGTTTGTGATTAGCAACGGAATCGAGACGATTTGCAATTACAAACGCACCATTTTCGAGAAATTCCATTTATGTTCCGTCTCTGTTCGTTTCTAATTTCGTCGCTAAATCTGTCTCTAATCAGAAACGGAATTATTCCGTCTTTATTCTGTCTCTAATCAGAAACGGAATCAATTTTCCGTTTCTGATCGAATCAGCGACGACGTTTTTAGAGACAAAATTGATTCCGTCTCTGTTCCGTTTCTGATTGCAATTAGAGACGGAATTTTTGCAAATCAGAGACGGAAATTTTCGTTTCTGATTTGCTGTTTTTTTGTAGTGAGAAGAAAATCAGATCTGAGTGAGTCTTTTTCTTTCTTTTTCATCTCAGCTGTATTGTTTTGTATTTATATCCCGTGAGATGTTACAAGGACCGTATGATCAATTCAATCACAACCGTTTGATTGATCATACAACAGCTGTAACACATACACACACATTAATACTCAGTAACTCACATATTACACCACAGTAACTTACATATTACAACACAATAACTTTACTTAATGACATAGTAACTTTACTTAATGATTTATTCTCACAGAGGCAGACCAAGGTTAATGATATAATAAGATTATTTTTTTAAAGTTAATTAAACCTGGATGGTTGGATCTATCTTTGTGCTTGATCATTCTAAATATTTGATTTGTTTTTTTTTTTTAAATGTAATGGGTTAGATGAGTTACTTTTGTTGTAGCAATTGGCAAATTTCTTAAAGGACGTGGGACTGCTTAATTTAATTTTTTTTTTTTCAGAAGTTTATGCCATTCATGAAACAAACTATCCAATAATTAGATGAATAAGTACATACCCTTCTTTATTTCATCTAATTAACGTTTCCTTTTTTTTATTTGACAAAAAAAAAAGTTAACGTTTTCTTTTTCTTTTTTTTTTCTTACTTCCTTTTTTAGGTGTAGATCTTTATTACATAATGCGGTTACTGTGATATGTGGATTAGATGTTGCATGTTTGGGAGATATTGGAATTGGATGATTTTGAAGAGAAATGATGGCATGATTTGCAGAAATAGCATTAATTTGGTTCTTGAATTAAAATTGCAATTGTTTTTAAATATTAGGTCAATGGACAAAACCTTGACACTATTAGTGAGTCGCGATGTTCCTAGATACGAAGTCGATGTAGTGTTGTAGTGACTTATCTAGCTTGAAGATTATTGATGGTCATTTTACAACTCTCGAGTTGTTGTAAATAAAAAACTGAATGCAATGTGCAATAAAGTCATTTTAGTAATCAAATATATTTTATTTAATTTTATTGATTTTTAATCGCAATTTTATTTTTTTTTATTTTATTTTGGTAGGATCGCAATTTTATTTTATTAATTATTGATGGTTGTGTGAAAATATTTTATGAATTTGTTCGCAAATTTTAAGTTAAGTATATTTCAATCTATGTATGTATATTTATAAGTGAAAACATACCAAAAACAATGGAGGGAAAAGGTGTACGTGAAGTCTCGTCACCAACTACTTACAGCATTATCTTGTCTCGCTTTGTGAGAATGTCAATGGTCTTATGTGGAATAGTCGATGCTGATCTCTCTTCTATATGAGTATTGTTGCATTGATCATAACTGATTCATAAAAGATATTGTCGGGGCCTTCGTGTATATCTATGGGAGTCCGACCAATAAAAAAATGTTTGGAGGACAACATTTTTGCTATATATAATTCTTTTTCGTTTTTTTTTTTAAATTTAAGTGAGACTCAAACTCACGACCTCTCGAGTTCAACTCTATATTCAAAGACAAATCAAGGAAATATTATGCAGCTAACCTACCAAAAAATTAAACTTATAATATCTACCTCAATCAAAATTATGATGTTCCTTAATTTTTTTGCCAATACAGCACCACACCCCTCATATATCACATCCGTGCGTGTGCTCAAGTAATTAATCATGAGGATTACTCAACAACTGTGTATAAAATCTAGGAAAATGATATTTTTTACATGCATTTGCTACATAAAGATGTAGATTCCATTACCCCCGTCTACTTAGCAAATGTATGTACCAAAAGTTGCTAACAAACATCATTGTCCTAAAATCTATGTTGCAAAAGTATACGTGTTACCTAATCACTGTCCGTCAAACTAATTTAGTTTTTCTAACATGAATTTTCTTGAAAAGTATTTGGACTTCATTCAATTAGTTATCATAATAAAAAAGAGCATGATATATATTATAGTAATTTCATCAATAAGTTCTCTAATTAGAGACATGGACTAGATATAAGTAAAGTGAACTTAATCACAGATTCACAAAGTTATATGTTTCAGTCTGAACCTCGTGAGAAGGTAATTTTGTGACGAAGTAGAAGAGCACACACATGCATGCTTCAAGTCATGAGTTTTCTGCAATTCAAAGACACTAGAATAATTTTGGTCTTTAATAAAGGTTTTAAAATTTTTATTAAAAATGAGTGTTATAAATGTCAAGTGAGAAAAGTGTTCGATGGGTCGTGTTTTAATTGCCAATACATGTATTACGTAGAGGTTGCTTAAAATCCCTATAAATTAGGTGTTATTAAATGTCAAAATTCTTCTATAAATTAAAACACAACCCATCGAATACGATTCTCACATGACATTTAACAACACCATTTTTAATAAGGATTTTGAAACCTCTATCAAAGACAAAAATTGTTCTAGTGAGAGCATATATCTAATACCTATTTGTATTTTACTGATTCAAAAATATAGGTCTTCAAAAAAAAATTTGATTGAAAATTGATAGGTTGGCTTAATTAATATATACATGCCATTGCTAATTATCCTAATTAACTAGCTAACTAACAAATACTCAAGTCTAATTCTACAACAAATTTGTCTTCAACTAAACAAGCTCTAAAGATATGAAGTCCGCTCACCCAATCTGATTTTTTTGGAGTGAGAAAAATGCTAATGTAACCCGCTAAAGACACTTGCTGGCGTGCCTCCGATGAGCATTGGGATATACACGCTTTGTTAATAAAAATCGAGGAACGCCAACAAGCATGCACGTGCGTGTCTTTAGTTTGTTATATTAACAAATTCCTTTTTTAAATTACTTGCTTGCGTGGAGCAACCCTTGCCCTCTTAAGAGACCTCTTTGTCACTTTGTCTTTATTACAAATGAGGGGCACTTACAAGCTTAATTGATAAACCTAACTAGAGTATTATTTAATAGATAGATCTAATGATTCATAAAATCTAAATGAGTAACAACAAACTCTTAGATCATAGCCTCATAGGTGAGTCTCTTGAGTTCGATAGACTTGCATAACTGTTAGGATTCATAATGAACTTAAATTATTCTACCAACATTCATGATGAGATTCAAACTAATCATCAGCAAAATGTTTAGCTTTCTTTTGTTGGTGTACAATAGGGATGCAAAGTGGGCCAGGGAATTCCTATTCCCCACAGAGATCCACCCCAATGGGGTGGAGGTTCCCTGCCAACTAGCCCCCACGAGGTGAGGGTGGTATTACCCCTCCCCATCCCATGAAGATTCTTTGCCCCGCCATATGGGGATTCCCATAGGAATCCTCGTGGGGATTCTCCATTCTCTTTGTTCCAATGTGATTCTCACATAACATAAAAATACAAAAATGCAAATGAAAGGTGAGGGAAATCGAACTCTATCGCAAAAATTCCTTCATATTACACTGACCATTAAGCCAAACAAGTTTTTTTTTTTTTGAGCTACACTTATTTTTATAACAACATATTATACGTTTCAATCATAAGGTGCCATTTATTATCCATGATATATTTGAGCTAAACTTATTTTTATAAATACATATTAAATATAATTAGATCAAAAAAATTTTAGAGGACTTTTTAATTATTTTAATTTTGTATCCATAATACATTTAATCTTTTTTTATATATTAATATATTATGTGAAAAGTTGATGGTGGTGGGAAATCTCTGTGGGTGCGGAATAGGGGACACAATTTTCTCAGTGGGGAATTACAAAGTTTTCCCGCCCCGCCATAAGCAAGGATAGGGATAGGGGTCAAAATTTTTCCAATTTACTAAGGACATTTATTATGTATCCATAATATATTCTTCCATGGCATGAATTGAATCGAAACCCAGCTAAACGAAAATCAATTTTAATGGTTGTATATATATGAACATGAAACTTTCTTTTCCAATTTTTTTTTTTTCATTTTTTATTATTGTTTAGGGTATTCGAGGCGTAACCTAACTAATTTTGGTCTCAAGAAATGTAAAAATACACGATCGAGCATTTAGTCTAGAGTTTTAAAGTTTTTTCATTTTTAAAACTCCAACTCGAAATATAGTCGAAGGGTTCGTTGTCATCCCACCACAATCCTCTTAGTGACCTTCCATTCCAATCCCTTCTCTTCATCTATCCAGTAAAGGAAAATGATAATCTAATACACTTTTAACTCACATTTTAGGTACACATTTTTATTTTTTAATTGTTTATAACATTTTATTAAATGTAGAGTCACGTTCGAAGAGACAAAAAAGAATTATAAATAATTAAAAGATAAGAAGCATGTAGTAAGTGTTAAAAGTGGCTCCTCTATCATTTTCCACCGGTAAAATCACATCACTTCCCATTGAAACCTGTGCCCGTTATCTCTGCACGGATAACAAGAGAAAGCCAAAACAAAAATGGCCCTGTTTGGCAATTGCTTCTTATTAAAACCCAACTTCGTCTCCTTCACGTTCTCATCATCATCATCATCTGTTGTTCTCAACCTCTCGAAAGCTTTAACAACAACAATGTCTCTGTGCACAACATTTGCTCCACTAATTCCTGCCCATTTCAGACGACGACCCATCTCTTCACTACCCTCCAAACCCCTCTTCTCTGTTCTTCCCAAGGCCTCCATTGCAGACCCAAAAGGTGCCTCCTTTTCTTCATTAGTGGTAACATTTGATTCGAGTTTCTTCAATTTTAGCACTGTTGTTTGTGATATGCTTTTGGGATTCTAGTTTGTGTTCTGGGTTTTCAGATTTGATTGTTTTTTTTTGGTTAATTTGAGGAGGAAAAGTGTCTGTTGTTAGTGGGTATGTTGTGTTTGATGAAATGAGTCAATGAGCTGTCCCTTTTTGTCAGTGTAAGTGTGTGCATTTTTAAGGGAATCGCGACAAGGAGCATCTTGGGAGGGAACCCATTAGAGTATGTTGGAGTTGGGAAAGGTTGGTTGGGATTTGTTGGCGCGCAGAATAAAGGGCAATATTGCAACATGAGGTTGGGTTATAAACTTATAATAGTGCACTGCACGCCCAACATTATGAAAAAGTGAGGAGAATGGACTTGGAGGAACCATATGCGCATTCATATAGATATTTTAGAGTCTTAGACAGGTTTTGAAACTAGTTAAAAAGTCATTTCAATTTTTCTATGAACCTAATCAATTGGTAATGTTGGGAGAAAGTAACGTCGTCTTCGGCTTTTTTTTTCTTTTTTTCGTGATGGAGATGAATTGAACTATTTTCGTACCTCATTGGTATAACAAGTAAGGTAAAAGTAATTTAGCTGAGTTTTTAAGTCAATATTAGAGATGAACCTGCCTAAAACTTGAACTCTCTTACACATTGGAGAACTGAGGGGACAGAGAAATAATGCTAAATGAATTTTTTTGTTTGAATATTTAAAGGGATATTTTCTCAATCCCTACATTTGGTATAACGTTGTGATCTTATTATTAATTGTTGGCTTGTTATGTTCTGATAACGCTTGAGGGGCCTCTTCATGGTGGCAATGAATCTAGAGTACAAACCATAAATTCGTGGAATGATCTTAAACTTTGATTTTCAATTTACGGCTAAATTGTGCACATAATTTTGCGATACATTTAAGTGATTCTGAAATGTTTGGTGCCGCCCCTAATCTTGTTGATATGGATTTGAATTTATCTAATCTCGTAGCTGCTCTCCTGACTGGAACACTTTAACTAGGGTCTTTGACACTTGCATTGTGCATGTCGAGGTCCAATTTAGTCTTCACAAGGAGATATATGCTCTATCCCCTTTTTTCTTCTATTTGATTCACTGAAAATCTAATAGAAAGCTATTGTTATTTGTTAAGGGTTATAAGTACAACAAATTTCTTAGAAAAGTCGTGTTTGTTCAATTGCATTGAGAGCTGAAATTACTGAATCTTTTTCTCCTCGGGTTATAACTTATATGATTTTTATTTGACTCTTCAGCTAATGAACTCTCACTGCATGTTGGATTCCTTGGACTTGGAATCATGGGTTCTCCAATGGCACAAAATCTCATAAAAGCTGGGTAATGCTTGGGCACTATTTTACTAGCAGTTTCGGATTCACTTTTGCATTGGTTTGAGCAATTCTAGTGTATAACTAGCATGAGTCAAGGTTCTTTTCAGTTGCATTATTGCATTTTTCGTTAAAAAAATTATATTTTAGGGGCTGAACCATCAGCTACTATTGTTGGTCGTACGTTGCAAACAAATGCTCTTTAGCTTCTATTTGATGGTCATAGTTGCATAATCTTTAGCTTCTATTTGATGCTCATAGTTGCATAAGTTTTTATTTGCTAATTTAACTTGGGTTTTTTTCTTGCTGCTCTGCTATTGATGCCAACTACAATTTTCCAATCTTCTACTCATCTACAGATGTGACGTGACTGTTTGGAATAGAACCAAGAGCAAATGTGATCCTCTCCTCAGCTTGGGAGCAAAGTAAGAGTCAATGTATAAATTATTTGTGACTTTCTGTCAGGGTTATTGTAGCTATCTTTACTTTCAACAAATGTTTTCACATTTTTTCTTGAAGTATTTCATTTTCTTGTTATTTTTCTGATAGGAATTGAAAACAACAGCTTCATCAATGATCTTAGTTTTCTGTTTATGCCTTTTGTTTATTTTCTTTTGATGAGAAAGTAAGAAACCAACTTAATTACAATACCCCTGACTCCAACATGCGACGAACCCGCAACCTTGCCTGTTTATGAAGCTGCATAGGAATATATTGATTGAGAAAATGCCTTCTATTCCATTTTATTCCTTTCTCATTACATCATGTATGCAATAACACTAATGGCAGATAAATTAGCACTTGTATGGTTGTGTTTTCTGCGTGGATGCAGCTTTACATATTCCTAAAAATTAAGTTATTTTCCCTTTTTCATGTTAGTCTTGAGAATGAGCAGAAGAAAATTTCTTTCTTCCATCGTTTTTCCTCACTCTTCAACGCTAGCACCCACCATTATGAGTATATCAATTGCCCCATAGTTTCTTTACCTTTGTAACCAATTACACCTTCATTACGGACCCCCACCACCAACTCCATTCACTCTATTGTCTACAACGTTTTACTCTACAACTATTTCACATCTATTACCATTAAACCGCAATGTAGAAATGAAATAAATAATAAGGAAAATAGAAGGATACTATAGCCTTAGGTAAAAATAACAATTTTGTCTTTATTGAAAAGTTTGAAAATGATATTAAAGTAGGTTGAATTTGGTATCACAGTGCTTTTAGATTGTCTATGGTAGATGCATCCCATCTATCCCCAAAAAATGGGAAGACCTTTAGGGCCATTATTAGGCCAATGAATCCTTGTTTATTAATGAAACTTTGAAACAATAATGAAATTGCATCCAATGTTTGGGCATCACATAAATGGTGATGATTGAAATGAGAACTAAGAGCATGGTGAGACTCTAAAACTAAGTTACAAATGAATATCATGCATATTCAGGAAATGATATATGAATGTTAGATATTAGGCCAATGAATCCTTGTTTATTAATGAAACTTTGAAACAATAATGAAATTGCATCCAAGCAAATTAAGTGTGATTGAAATGAGAACTAAGAGCATGGTGAGACTGTAGGAAAATGAATATCATGCATATTCAGAAATGGGATATGACTATAGGGCGAAAACGAAACCAAATGATGTCAAGGAATACCAAATAAGCTATAAGTTAATGTAGGAAAAGAGTGTGGGACCGGACTAGTGATGTGTCATAATTGTAGTTAATAGTCAAACTGTGTGTCCATAATTGTGTCAAACACCAGTGTCCAGAGGGATTAGGTATGGGGGGTATATAAGGGGTCACTGTTCATGACTCCCATTCATTGGATTATCTTGTAATTCGATTAGGGTTTGAGAATCGGAGAGAGTCTCTCCATCTCAGTGGGTTTAGGGTTCCTTCTCAGGTGAGGTGTAATCTTCACAGTTTTGTTTATCAATAAAGTAACAGAGGCGACCCCCTCTTTCCTAACAATTTGGTATCAGAGCATCGATCTATGGCTCCAAAGGCTGACTCTCGCTTAGATCTAATGGAGGCCGAACTGAGGAAGACGGAGGATTCGATGTCCAAGCTTAGATCCGCGATGGATGCACACCGTTCGTCCATGGATAACCAGTTTCAATCATTGACGAAGATGATGGAAACGCTTATGCAACAGCAGAAGTCGCCAGGAACGCGATCCTTTCAGATGGGTGAGGGCAGTGGCCAAGCCAGCCAATTCCGACCAGATCCACGCGGGTCTAACCCATTCTTAGGGCTAGGTGGAAGAGATCGATCAGATCTGATGTTTCCACCTTACAGATCTGGACCTAACAACCGAAAAATCAAGATGCCCCACGTTTGGTTGAACCACGCCGAACACTACTTCGCTCTGCACGAGATGACCGAGTTCTCAAAGCTCCGTGCGGCTCAGATTTGCTTGATCGGACCGGCTCAAATCTGGTTGCAGGTCGAGGAGAAAATGAGGTCGTTTGAGAGCTGGAGCAACCTCAAAGCTCAGCTAATTTGGAGGTTCATGGATGCAGATCCGCTCAGCCTTTACCGGCAATTCTTCCAAATCAAGCAGGAGTTCACATGGCTGAGTATTGACAGCGATTTGAGTTGTTGATGCTGCAGTTGGACGGCCTTTTTGTGACACAGACGATTGCAGTTTTCGTCAATGGGCTGGCCGACCGTGTTTGTGTTGAAGTGATGGTGAGACGTCGTCGACCTTGCAGTCGTTTTTGACCGCGCTGCCCAAATCGAGCGGAAGCACAGGGACGTGGACAACCTTAGGCTGGGAAATGGGGGAGGCCCAAAAGCTCCAACAAGTGTGGGCCCAAACCCGAAATCAGAGCCCAAGATTCCAGGTTGGGTCAACCATACGTTGTCAAGCCCAAAAGACGTTGGGCCCAACTTTGTTAAGAGCCCGAGCTCGAGCGGGGTGGCATCCAAGCCTAGTCCAGTCTCCTCCACCAGTTCTACGGTGTCTTCACTTCCTGCCTTACCTAAGACCGTCAGCCCTACGGTCCATCCTCTTAAGTTCAAGCGGCTCACAGAGGCAGAGGCGGAGGCTCGCCGGAAGCAAGGACTCTATTACCGATGCGCCGGCCATCGTTGTCATCATAAGGAATTCCAGGTGATGTTGGTGGACGACAACGATGAGGCACCAAATGACACCGTGTTCGAAGAGGTGGGTGCACCAGCCGAATTGAAGGTGTTGGAGATGTCCGCACATTCGGTTGTAGGGCATCCAACGCCGCGCACGATTAAGGTCAAGGGTCGTGTGGGTGGCCTAGATGTGGTGATTTTAATTAACTGTGGAGCTTCTCATAACTTCATTTCCCCCAATCTCGTAAGTGCTCTTACTCTCCCTGTTTCTACTACTGCTGACTATGGTGTTTTGGTTGGGGGCGGGACTACGATTCCGGGTTCCGGTTTGTAAAGAGGTGCGTCTCCAGTTTCAAGGCCTGGTGGTGATTGAAGACTTTTACCCTATTCCTATGTTGGGGTCGGACTTGATCCTAAGCATGTAGTGGTTGATGTCGTTGGGGATGACTGCCAACAACTGGCCTAACCTCACCATGTATTTCCAATATAATGGGTAATGGGTGGCTGTGAAGGGTGACCCGACCCTTCATCGTGCATTGGTTTCGTGCAAAACTGTACAACGTTCATGGGATTCGGTTTTGGGCTGTTTCCTGGTTGAGTGCTTAAGTGGGGAGCCTTCCCTTTCAGACTCTTTAGAGGTAGTCTCTGAACCTTGTATTCGTGAATTGCTTGACTCCTTTGGCTTTTTGTTTGCTCTTCCTAGTGCATTGCCTCCGACCAGAGATTGTGATCACGCCATCATCTTGAAGGAGGGTACGGAACCGGTTCGAGTTCGTCCGTATCGGTACCCACAAATTCAGAAAGTCGAGATTGAGAAAATGGTTAATGAGATGTTGCAAGCAGGGATCACTCAGCCAAGTAATTCTCCCTTTTCTAGTCCGGTGCTACTCGTCAAGAAGAAGGATAGGAGTTGGTGGTTCTGCGTGGATTATCGCACACTCAACAAGGCCATTGTACCCGACCGATTCCCCATTTCGAATATCGATGAATTGATTGACGAATTACATGGTGCGTGTTTTTTCTCCAAATTGGATTTGCGTATGGGGTACCACCAAATACGTGTTCAAGCTAAAGATGTCCCCAAGACAGCATTTAGGACACTTGATGGCCATTATGAGTTCTTGGTGATGCCTTTCGGCCTGTCAATGCACCGGCCACCTTCCAGGCACTAATGAATACCATATTCAAGGGCTTAATTCGACAGTCAGTACTCATATTCTTCGATGACATTTTGGTTTATAGCAAGTCTATGGCAGAGCATTGCACCCACCTTTCGCAGGTCCTTTCGGTCCTACACTCCAATTCCCTTTTTGTTAATCTTAAAAAGTGTTGCTTTGCTAAGACTCGGTTGGATTACCGAAGGCATATTATATTGGGTGAATCCAGACAAGGTGGTCGCAATGGACACCTGTCCCCTACCAGCCTCCCCAAAGGATTTACGTGGGTTCTTTGGGTTGACGGGGTACTACAGGCGGTTCGTGCGAGATTACGGAAAGATTGCTGCACCACTCACACAACTGCTTCGCAAGGATTCTTTCCAATGGACTAAGGAGGCCACCTTTGCGTTTAACCAGTTGAAGCAGGCCATGAAGTCGTTCCCCATACTCTCCTTGCCGAATTTCTCGTCTGTGTTTATCCTGGAGACTGATGCTTCCGGCTTTGGGGTTGGGGCAGTCCTTTCTCAAGGTGAACGACCTATTTCTTCAGCCAAGCCTTATCCTCGAAGGCTCGTGCCAAGTTGGCCTATGAACGCGAACTGATGGCTATTGTCCTGGCTATCCAGAAGTGGCGACATTACCTTCTGGGGCGTCAGTTGTCGTGCGCACGGATCAGCGTAGTCTAAAATACTTGTTGGAACAGCGTATGATCTCTCCCGAGTATTAGCGGTGGCTTGTTAAACTCTTGGGATACCACTTTGAAATCCAATACAAACCGGGCACGTCGAATGTCGTGGCTGATGCCTTGTCTCGTTTTCTAGTGACCACTGAACTACAGGTTCTCTCGAACCTTCTGTGGTGGACGATACGATTCTGATGGCAAAAACCCTCAAGGATCCCTTCCTCGTGTCTATCCGGACAACACTGATGATGACACGTCCTGAGCTGGTTGGTGTTTGCGGCATGACCGACTGTTCTTCCACAACAAGCTCGCCTTCTCGAGGTCCTCGTCCTTGAAGCCCAAAATTCTATTCGAATTTCACTCGGGACCAATAGGGGGTCACGGGGGTGTTTTGAAGGCCTTCAAACGCATTTCAGCAGAGTTCTATTGGGTCGAAATGCGTTCGGATATCCGCTAATATGTGACTTCTTATTCCACATGCAAGGCCAATAAGTATGAAACACTTGC
Organism: Stephania japonica; assembly: GCA_039657345.1. Taxonomy (NCBI): domain Eukaryota; kingdom Viridiplantae; phylum Streptophyta; class Magnoliopsida; order Ranunculales; family Menispermaceae; genus Stephania; species Stephania japonica. The sequence continues at coordinate 13,160,952 of CM077563.1, read as the reverse complement.
ACCGGCCGGCCTTCTACAGCCTCTACCAATCCCAACCGCCGTTTGGGAAGACATATCTCTAGATTTCATCGAAGGGCTTCCCACTTCTCAGGGCTATAACTCCATTTTGGTGGTGGTGGACAGGCTGAGCAAATACGACCATTTTTTCCCTCTGAAACACCCTTTCTCTGCCAAGACTGTTGTTGATGTCTTCCTACGTGGTGTGTTTCGTCTCCATGGGTTGATCGTTTCCGACCGCGACAAGGTCTTTCTCAGCCATTTTTGGAGTGAATTGTTCCGTCTCCACCACACGAAGCTCAACCGCAGCACGACCTACCATCCTCAAAGCGACGCCAAACTGAGGTGGTGAATCGGTGCCTTGAAACCTACCTACTTTGTTTTGTTCATCAACGGCCCAAGCAATGGTCTCTATGGGTTCATTGGGCTGAGTATTGGTATAATACTTCTTTTCATTCATCGCTCCAGCGCACTCCCTTTCAGGTCGTTTACGGACGTGACCCGCCCCCTTTGTTCTAGTATGGCATCTCTTCTTCTTCCACTCACTCAGACCTCGCGGACTTGTTGTCCCGTCGTGATAAGGCACTTCGGGAACTACGTGACCAGCTCCTGCTTGTTCAGAACCAGATGAAACAGCAAGCAGATAAAGGCAGACGTGAGGTGGATTTTCAGATAAGGGACTTGGTGTACCTCAAATTACGTCCTTACCAACAGATGACAGTCACTTGTCGGACTAATATGAAGATGAGCCCTCGATACTACAGTCCTTTCCCTATTGTGGTGAAGGTAGGATCAGTGGCCTATCGTTTGGACCTTCCCCCTACCGTTTCCATTCATCCAATCTTTCACGTCTCGCAACTCAAACTGGCGGTAGGTACCCCTCCCATTTCTTCTTCTCTTCCCTCGTTCTTACCCGAAACTTTAGTGGTTCCTTTGGAACCTAAGGCTGTCATAGCGTACCGCTTCCTCTCCGCCGGGCTAGAGGTGCTAATCAAGTGGGTTTCTCTTCCTGTCTCGGACGCCTCTTGGGAGTTAGTCCGTCATGTCCGTAAATCTTTTCCTGCTTTTCACCTTGAGGACAAGGTGGCTCTTCAGGATGGGAGTAATGATTGGGCTAAAACGGAACCAGCGATTTTCAAGGTGTATAAGCGCAAGAAGGGTCATGGTGTAGGAAAAGAAGCTGTTGTGGGACCGGACTAGCTGATGTGTAAGGAAGCTATAGTTAATAGCAGCTGATTCATTGTGTGCATAATTGTGTCAAACTGTGTGTCCACTCACCAAGAAAGGGATTAGGTATGGGGGGTATATAAGGGGTCACTGTTCATGACTCCCATTCATTGGATTATCTTGTAATTTGGTTAGGGTTTGAGAATCGGAGAGAGTCTCTCCATCTCAGTGGGTTTAAGGTTCCTTCTGAGGTGAGGTGTAATCCTTCTCAGTTTTGTTTATCAATAAAATAACGGAGGCGACCCTCTCTTTCCTAACAGAATGTAAGATGATAGAAAATTAATTTTTCTTTTTTTAAATTGGCATTTAACTTGACCTACTACCAAAGTAGCTCAAATATTTGGAGACTAAAATTCTTTATTTCAATAATTAACCTCTTTATTGACGTTATTGCAGATATAAAGCATCTCCAGAGGAAGTTGCCTCATCTTGTGACATTACATTTGCGATGCTTGCTGATCCTGAAAGTGCGGTGTGTACATCAAAATAATGCTTCTACACCCTTGTATTGTATTTAGTCTCACATGAAGTGATACTCTTTTAGGTGGATGTTGCTTGTGGGAAGCATGGAGCTGCAAATGGAATGAGTCCTGAAAAGGGGTATTACTTGTTAGCTCATATGAATTGGTGTTCAATGAATTAACTGCAACTGGGGTTCAGATAATTTTCTTTCTTTTTTTTTTTTTTTTGGTTCTTTATGATTTGATGTTCAAGTGCATTAAATCGATTGGAGTGGAAGAGTTTGGTCCATGTAACCTACCCCCTACTAATGTGGGATTGAGTCTTTGTTCTTGTTTTTTATAAAATGATTAAGTTAGCTCTAAGCCTTTTCATGTCATGTCACAGCTTGATTGTCATGTGTGAAAACCATCCTTGGCAATTACTTATTTGAAATATTTAAAGTTTGCTGCATAAATGAAATAGATGTGATAAGTTTGTTCTCCATGCAAGTAGGTTAATATGTGTTACCCTATCTGATATTAAACCTTGACGAGGCAGCTAGGGCCTGCCTATAATAAGTCCACTAGGAAGCTGCAATCCGTATTCAGGCCCATGCCTTTACAACAACAACCTCAACAATCCCAAATTAGTTGAGGTCGGATACATGGATCAAACTCTTCTATCGTGCCTTTGTAGTAAGCTGGCAGTTTTATATTTTTACGAAGTTTATCCTTGTTTTCTTTATATTGTTACTATTGTGATTCTATTTTGTTCTTGGAAATGTAGATTTAGTTTACTACTTACTTAGTTGTGTGTACATACTCACTGACATACACTGGCCCCACACTTCCAGCAACTCTGTATTCATACCTCACACACTATTGCTCACCACTACTCTTGCACACATAAAGCATCTCATAGGGATTGATAACCTGCTAATTCAGTTACAACCAACATTTTTTATCTGTTAATGTACGTCTCAGATTGAGACACTTTTATAAGCTGATCAAAGGTAGTAAATCATTTACACAATCTATAATTACAAAGATAGAAGCTGCCATGTTGAGACAGCCATTACAGCAATTCTGTGTTCCTTCCATTAAGAAAAATCATATTTCTGTCTCTCAATTAACTAATGATAATCGTGTTTTTCTTTAATTCCATGCTGATAATTGTGTGATAGTTTTTTTTTTTTTTTTTTTGATAGGAATGAGTCTTTATTTATTATAGCCCAATATATACAAAAAAAAATGTACTATTTACACGCAGCGAGAAACAATTTGTTTTCCCATAAACAAAGTTGAAAAAAACCCCTACCAATGTAGTAGGGGAAAAACACGTCGTCCCAACAAGTTGTGTGTTGCTTTGGTTGTTTGTTCAATATTTACCTTATAATTGATTCACTGGGATCAGTATTTTTGATGGGATTATCAATTGACTTTTTCTGACCTATTGGTCAGCCATGTGTGAAGTTGATTGTTGGACGATCAAGACCCATTGCTGTAACTTAGCAGTGTCTCTAAAGAATTTTAGCACAGAGAAGATAGAAAGCTCAATGTATTCCATTGTGAGGCACAGAAAGATAGTACGTTTTTTTACCTGAAATAACTAAATAAGTAAAATTAATGGTTTGTATGGCTTATATCTTCCCATCTGCCATCTTGGCAAATCTGATCAACCATACAGTTTAGTTCCATAACTAGCCTCCTTAGGACTTGTAGGCTTGTAGCTGCATAGTTAAGCAACATCAAGTAACTCAACTAACCAAAACATTAAAACGCTGTAACGCTGGTCAAAGTGGTGGGAGCTAGGAAGGTAAGCCTTTGACCATGCATATGTTTAATGTATTATCTGCAGCTTCAGATTATTTTACTTGTTCTGCCATTTTGAACTTTGTTTTGTAAGATCTAGTTGGAAATCAATTACCCTAACATTAAAATTCCCTTTATGTAGTTCACTGTGTCTTCTTCTGTTTTGGTGAATCTCCTTTCTGAAATCTGTTAGTTTATTTCAACCCATTTCTTTTTGGGTTTCCAGATACGTAGATATTTCTACTGTTGACGGCCCAACTTCTAAATCTATAAGCAGACGTATAAAAGCAACAGGAGCATTGTTTTTAGAGGTGAGATCAGTTAAGATGACTTCTCTTTCATAACATTTTTTCACAAAGTTTTGTTACATTGACCATGCATAGTTCCTTTCGATGACTCAACATTACCATTTCAAAGAATTTCCTTCTACATTTAGTGCTCTCTTAATAGGCTCCAGTTTCAGGCTCCAAAAAGCCTGCAGAGGACGGGCAGCTGATATTTCTAACTGCAGGTGACTACCATTTTGAATGTGCCATCAATCATTGAGATTTTTTTTTTCTTCGAAAAGTGTTTGACACATGAAAAGTTAGAAGTGCTCCATGGAAATTAAACGCATATTTGTATCGTTACAGGGGATAGGCCTCTTTATGAAAAGGCTGCTCCGTTCTTAGACATCATGGGGAAGGTATGGTTGTCTTTTTTTTACTAGGCAATGTTGCACATCGGTTGTGTTCCTGCCAGCTTTTCTTCTTCCTTTGTTTTCTCTAAACAAGTTATCCACAGTCGAGGTTTTATCATGGGGAAGTTGGAAATGGTGCCGCCATGAAACTTGTCGTAAACATGATCATGGGAAGGTTGGTAACTAATGCCTGCCCACTATTCTTCATATCAGGTCCGTTTCCAATAAATTTTAGTTGCTTTGTAGTTTCCTGACGTGATACTCTTCCCTTCTGCAGCATGATGGCTTCTTTTTCAGAAGGGCTGCTGCTTAGTGAGAAAGTAGGATTGGATCCAAGTGTTCTTGTCGAGGTATATTTGTGTCGAAGATGCATTTCCTCTTTAACTTTTTTTCTTAAAGAAAAAAAAGTCTCAACTTATTTCCACGTGGAACTAATCGGAACCTTGATTTTTATGAAGGTCATTTCCCAAGGTGCTATAAGTGCCCCAATGTTCTCTATGAAGGGTCCTTCCATGGTTCAGGCATTGTATCCCACCGCATTTCCTCTAAAGCATCAGCAAAAGGTTGTTACTTTTCTCAGTCGCTCAATCCGTATGATTTGAAACTTGAGCTCTCAAATGTTGCGATGTCTGCAGGACCTGAGACTTGCACTAGGATTAGCAGAATCTGTTTCGCAGCCAACTCCAATTGCTGCAGCTGCAAATGAACTGTACAAAGTGGCAAAATCTCATGGTCTCGGCGATGAGGACTTCTCAGCTGTCATGGAAGCTGTAAGAACTAAAATGGAAGGTACATCAGAAGATTAATCCAATTAAACCTTCTTGAATCAAGTTATTTGGACCAAGTCATTGCAAACTCTTCAAGCTTTTTCGGGGTTCGGCACTGCAACCTACTGCCATGAAGGAAGAAGTAATGCTGCTTCAAGATAATCATGTATGCCCCCCCTAGGAAGCAAGAGTAGTTGATATTTCTCCTTAGGACTCTGAAAATCCTATTCAGGTTTAGGTGGCAGTTCAGGTAGCATGAAAATCTAAGAACAAACATGGGTACAATTGCACTGCCCTCCTATTAAAAGGGAATTGAAGAATTCTGCTGCATATGTTGTATTTATACCAGAAATCCTACGTATTGTTGAATTATTGAAGAAATTCTTGAAAACACCTGTGACACACAAGACCCGACAACGCCGCAACATCCATCGAGGAATGTGCGATAGATATTGGTTTGCGTGAATACACTCCTTGAGGTGCATTAGATGGAGTGTTATGACTATTGATGTGTGTTTGGTGTATAGGTCAAGGAAATGGCTTTAGTGCATTTGTTAAGAAAGATCAAAAAAGGGAAAAAAAATGCCACCTATATTTATTTTCATTTTTAAAGGAAAATGAACTGAAGAATGCCTTTAAAACTTGAAGTATAAACAGCTGTGCTGGACCAACAAAATCATGGATGTTCAATGTGCAAGAAATGAATAACAATCAATGGGGAACCAAAAAGCAAAATTAATAACAATCAATGTTAAAAGAGAATACACATCCCCAATATAATAATTTCGCCTATTTGAATTGTTTTTTGCTCTTTGTTATCATCATTTTTTCCCATATTTTCTCTTTTTTCTTTTTTCTTTTTTTTTTTTTTTGAAAACCTCTTATTTCTATTTGTATTTATAATTTTTGAACTTCTACTATAAAAATGTATTCAATTGAGAGAGAGAATTTGATAATTTTAAATCAACCTCAAACCAAGGGTTAAAATTATCAAATGTGCACGGAATGGATCTGATCCAATTATGCCCTAGTTTCCTTAAGATCTAATTCAATTATTGTGAATTGTGAGTCCCCTCTCAAACACAAGTATGTAGTACAATATATATTTCGAATGCTTTTTTTTATTTAGGAAGGCAATATTGGTTAAAATATCCTAACCTTTCTAGATTATGTAATTTATATTTTAACCCACTCCAAATTCGATGATGTGACACTTAAATAATAATTTAAACCTTAAAATTAATAATTATTTTAATAATTATAGGTGGGATGTGACTATTCGCACCCCACTTTTTGCTTCTCGTACCTTAATTTTGAATTTTTACTTCATCATACCCCACTTTTTACTTAGTTTACCCCACTTTTTTCTCAAAATTTTAAAAATACCCTCACCCTCACCCTCACCCTCACCCCAACACCCCTTAATCCTCTCCATTGCTCGATTTTAGTCATTGTATAACACTTGTACTGGGTCAGCAAGTGTCGTATGAGTGTTTTTTTTCGTTGAACAGGGTCGGACGTGGTCGTGTCATGTCTTAGAAGTGAAGAAGTATCGTCTGTAGGGTTCGGACGCACAGCGTCAAGACCTCTAAAGAGGTATCATCCGACTCCGACCGAGACCTTTAAAGGGGTAATGACCAACTCCAACTGAGATTTCTTTATAGGCCTTAGCCGATTCCGACCAAGATTGTGAATAGAACTTGATCTCAGTGGGTGACGGAGGGATCCAACCGATATGTCTTTAGAGGTGTCGGCCATGTGTGTTTGACACCTCTTTAAAGATGTTGGTCATGTGTGTCTGACACCACTTTAGATATGTCGGCCTTACGTGATTGAGACCTCTTTAAAGGTGTTGGCCCTGTGTGTCCAACATCTCTTTAGAAATGTCGATCATGTGTTTCTGACACTTGCGGGAAACAAGAACAAGCAAAAAAATTTCAAAACTCCTAAAAAATTCATAAAAATGACCAAAACATAGTGAGTTTTGCTCAGAATCGCTTGATATTTTTTATTACATCGAAACTTTGTACCCAAAACATAATATTCAAGCCCCAAATTGAAGCCCTAAACCCTGTTGAGGAATGTACCCAAGGTCAAATATTGTTTCTGTTATTGTTTGGTTAATAAAATAAATGATTCATTTGTTGTTTATTATAATTGGTTTGCATGTTTACAATATAATAAGATCCATATATGTTTATTGAAATATCCTAAATGTCTCTAATATGTCATTATACTGAGAACTATAATAAATTAACAGTAGTGTGAGTCTTGATTGATGGTTATGTGATGATCATGTGAATAAAGATACAAATCAAGATCATGAGTACTTGTTAGGGAACAATGTTTGGACCGACCCGCTATGAGAACACCACATGGATTAATTCATAGGTATTATTCATAATAGGTATATCATTTAATCTTTTTACTTGATACCATAGATTTCAACATTACGGGTATAGTGATTTGACGCAATCAAACATTGTCTTTAACATGACGATTATAAAAGTTGTGATTGGTTATTATGTGAATAATGGGTGAAGGTGTAATCAAAATAGAATTTGTCACTCTCATATAAAAAGAGAGATATCAGTGGATCCATCGATCTAATAGACTGATAATTGCAAAAGTCAAGTGAATTGATAACATCAATGTTACTTGGATGTTTTCGATCTACCTTAAGATCAAGACTAGTACGATTGAACATTATGGATGACACTCCAGTGCCTTATGTTTAATCAAAGGATATCATACGATAAAGGGATGTAATATACATTATTAATTATGTTGTATCGATTTTGATCTTCGTGCAACTTGGGTAGTCATAATGTTTGCTAGAGACCGCTTATGACTTGTATATCAGAAGGGTTTTGGTTCACTGTCAACATTGCATGAACATATTGGGTCACACACAAAGAACGGCTTTTGCATGATTTCAAATGGTTCAGATTAAAGAATTTTATACGATAAAATTCATATCAAATAAGCGAAACGGTTCCATTTCTGGAGGTCCGCCACGTGATGCCCCGCGGGCCCACAGTCTTATCATGTCACCGTCCTGTTGTGTGCCACGTGCAATTGACGCTCTTTATTCTTCGTTCATTAGAGTTCTTAATATTTAAATACAATAATTCAGCAGAAGACTTAAAACAAGGATTTAGAATTTTATATCATTAAAATTTAGAACATCATCCTAATGTGGAAAACCTGTCAAAATATCATGCATATAACTAAGGTGTTTTACAGTTCCCAAACCTAACAAAAACAATATATATACATATTGTAGTCCTAAACATGAGTCGTGGCAGCAACTGTACTAAAATTAGTCACCTAGTACTTCCTTACCCCTGCTCTTGCTCGCCGAACGATCTGCACTCATTCACCCAACAAATACAGTGACGAGTCCAGTGAGTAAATTCCTAAGAGAAGTTCACATAATAATCATGAATAAAACTGATAAATCTACGAGACATACGAATATGACCTCTGGCAACAGACATTCACATTAAAATGATTGTAGGCAGCATGCATCATACCAAAAAACGACAACAATAAATATAATGCATCACAAAATGATTCAAAAGCAGTAGTAATTATGTAAACTAGCTCAACGATAAGCAGTAAATAAATCAACAATTGAATAACCACGATAAACCCCCCAACGAGACATTGATAAAATAAGATAGGAATTACGCATATATACTATTCAGGAATCTAGTAACAAAACCCCAACTTCAGTAAATGGCATGTCCCTTCGACGGTGTTACCCATCAGGAACCACCCTAATCCTTTCTGACGATCGCAAGTATATCCTACAACCGTCGACATGAGCTCTATCTCAAGACGACTCAAGCAAGGAATTTAGCCACCACCAATATATATACGCAACTGAAGCTTATGGAATGAAACACATGTGTGCTCACCAACAAACACACATAAATACGATTCGAATAAACCTTGATAAACCATAAGTTCTATGAAGCATTCTCAAGGCATTTATGCACCTCAATCCGCACTCCAAAGTCCCAAAACTAATCCCCAGTCCAATCCGTTGTCACCTCAGAATGCGTGCCCGATACCTGACTATGTTCTCCTAAGTTCCTGGTATTCAAATGACTCATTTGGATCCTTAAAACTTGAAATTCCAAGCATTTATTAATTTATTTTTATTTTTATTTTATTTATTTTCACTAGCCCGACGTTGCGGGGACAACGTTGTCGGGTAACTCCCTACGGCGTCCCCCACGACATTGACTGGCCAAGTCCACTACCCAGACATCGTAGAGTTTTACCCTCCACGGCGCCTCTGGTAGCGCTAAACCCAAACCATTGTTTTGGGGTTTTTCAAAACCCCGGCCCAGTTGTCGTGGTCCGAACTCGTTCCATCCTCCTATGGTCCTATAAACCAACCATAGAGTGCTTTCAAACCTCGACCAAATGAAAAGTCCGACAATTTCTGCCAAAAACACTGACAACATCTATTTTTCTTAAACAACAACAACAACTTCAACAAATCCATCAAATAAATGATCAAAACCACTATTAAAACCATATAACCAACACCACAAACTAGTTAGCTCAGCTCACCCTTCCAAACCTTGGCCAAAACCCACAAAATCATAACCGAAAGATGAAGAACGACGAGAAGATTATGGATCTTACCTCGGATGCTTGGTTCATAGCTTCAATCCTCTTCAAATCATCAAGCAAACACTCCAAAACCCCAAGTTTCTCCACTAATTTTTGGATTTCTCACTTAGGAAAGAGAAAAGTTGGTGAGAATGAGTTAAAAACTCATATATATAGTCATCTTGATCTCATGTGGTGTGTTCATCCCTAGGCCCATCTTTTGGCCTTGATTTGGTCAAAAGTCCATCTTTAGTGACTCAAATGGTGACTTGGTCTCTTGGTCTTATCCACTTAACACATCAATTATTACTTTCTCGGGTGTTCTAATACCCGGCACCTCAACTTGTTGTACCCAATCATGACGCATAATTAGCCTACGTCATGTTCCCATATTCAATATTAGTCACATTTAATTATATTTGTCTATGTGAGCCATTCTTCGGCCTAGTGTACTCGTAATTCGCCTGGTCGGTACCCACGTCTACGTGCTTTTCGGGGTGACTACTCGTCACACTATCTCGTTCGATAACAACAATATAAACTACCACATACGATATAATAAGTCATATAATAATAATTACCATCTCTGTTACGCAAACAATTAGTCAAAAATAACATTTTTCGTCCAACCAGGTGTAAGCTAGCCTGTCCGTGGTATCTTGTAACGGTACCTTTCCTAATATAGGGCAATGCCCGACCTAATCCCGTAATTAAGCCCTAATCTCAGCCATCTAGGACTTAACTATGTATTAGTCAGTCTTTCTAACCTATTCTCTAAATTACACGCATTCAGGATAAGTATTACACTTGTCACATTATTATATAAATTTTAAAGTTAATTAAAACTTTTAACGAATTATTGAGATTAGCGAAAGTCTTAATAGTTTATGTGGAAGAAATTAGATAAATCTTAAGTGTGGAAACCAGGAAATGACGATCACTTGATATATATAATGTAATGGCGAAAATAAACCAGTGTGAAAGCCATGAAAGGTCGGGGAACTATCGCTCAACAATATCAAAAGACATAATAGCAATAGTAATATAAAATATCAAAAACCTACAAGCCTGGAGAGTAACGCGCTCGAGGCTCAGAGGTAGTCGTCAATCTTTTCCTTGTCTGGCCTACTACTCGACAGATCCACACCCACAGCCAAAATGAGGACGGTGAGTACAAAAATATAATAATAACTTCCAATGATGCATGTATTCACATTTCCAAGATAGAAAAGAATGGTATTTAAAAGCATGACAAATAACCAAGGAATACTCTATCTAAAAAATGCTGGAAAATACTATAAGTAAACAAAAGAAACTGACACAGGCTGTAACAACCCTCAATTTTTAACCCGACTAGTGTTGCACTTGTCAGGACCGTGACCCGGCTACGTGATACTAGACAGTATTTCAAACTTCGAGAGTCAATACCGAAGTGATATTATGTTTCTGTGATGTGTGTATTAGTATTGTAGTCTTATACGAGTCTCGAGCCGTTCGAGCGACTGTTAGACTAAGTGAGGCTTCTCCTAGATAAATGGGGGTGTAACACAATTAAAAAATATAATTAAATGAATTTTTGTATAATTTAAATAATTATTTACGAGACAAGGTGAAACTACGTGCATTTCGAGAGTCGGAACAAGGCAAGATGGACCGAAGAACATCGTATGAACAAGGGAGTTTGAAAACTACATAGTAAACGAACCATGGGATAGGATTGTTAAAGTGACACAACCAAATGGTGGAGAGCCCTTGGATCAGCCTCGAGATGCGTGCGGGTGAGGAGATGAGATGAAAAATCCTATAAAAGGACACATCCCACTTTCCCATTCACTATTCATCATCTCCTACCACATACACCTATCTCTCTCACCAATCCTCCTCTCCCTCACAATCGAGCTCCCTGGCGACTGGCCCTTGACTTTCACCGGAGATCACCCTGCTCGTCGGAGCTCCGTCACGGCCTCTCCCTCTCTTGTACTTTCTCAACCGCTCTCTCTCGGTCACGTCCTCTCCCTTTCTCGGCTCTCTCTTTGTGAGCAAGCTACCGACCCTGGCCGGATCAGTGGTGGTCGGAGATCACTCCCTCACCAAAGGTCTCTCTCTTCTCTTTTTTACTCTCTATCTTTCTCTTTTACTCTCTCTCTTTCTCTTTTACTCTCTATCTTTCTCTTTTACTCTCTCTCTCTCTTTTACTCTCTCTTGTTCTCGTTGTTTTGTGTGCACTAGTTTAGGAGGCGACTGTCGTGACGGAGACCGGTCGTGGATAACCCATGGTGGCTTACTGGAGTCCTGACCATCCCTGAGCACCCTTCCTCGCGGTACATGTAGAGTAAATATCGTATCATGCCTCACTGATAACACTTTTGCTTTCACTTTTGGCAGCTGTGCCGCCGTGTCTGGAAATTGCTCCGGTGGGTTTTGGTGGTCGGGGATGGTCCGTGAATGTCCTCCAACACCCCCATGTCCTAGAGAACCCCTGGGTTGCAGCAATAGCTAGGTAGATCTATGTTGTAGACGTTAGGGAGTGTGTTGATGTTTTGTTGATCTCGCCAAAGTTGTAGAGCTCGGCGGCGCTGCTGGTCGGACCACCGTGACTTGGGGGACGTCGGAGACCACGCCAATTGCTTATGACAGCGGTGGTAGTGAGGTGTTATGTTTTACTGATTATTCAACTATTTTGGGTTGTTTAGTGTCCTCGCCAGAAAACACCACAACTGGTGGCGCCGCTGGCCGAACCACCTCTTGTGGGGGTTGTCGAGGGCTATGCCAAACTATGGTTAGAACCTCGCAACCTCCAAAGTGCCCAAAACAACATGGTGGATGCAAATTGTTGTGATTTCATGTGATATTGAAGCTTGTTTCTCATTTATGGGTGTGTATTTGAGTTCCGACTAGGCGAGGCGTTTCTGACCATTCCGTGCCGAGGAGACCCCCTCCCGATGTTGGATAGTACCAGCGTGTTGCCATGACCGTCTCGTTGTTTGATGTATGGTTATGGAATTTTTGTTGTTCCTTGTCGACCAAACCGTTTTAAGTATTACAAATTTTTTTTAATGTTTCAGCTTGGGTATGATGAATTGATTTTTCAAACTATTTAGAGTGATTGGTTATCTTGATGAATACACGATGTGTGAGAGACAAACGGATATATGGTGTTGGTTTTGGTGTACTCCTAGGTTTATAGGAAAACGTGTTGTTACGTTCCTGTGTGAGATTTGTTGTCATACTCGTTCGTTTACATTTCCTTTGGATGAGTTAAATGGTTGTGATGTCGTGGTCACTCCGTCGGTCCTCGAGGCTATGGCGTGACCCACATATGACTGAGCCGAGCCTACGATTCATGAGTAGGCTTACATGCGTCATGGCTATCGATGTTGTGATATCGCAGTTGTAGTTATTATTGTGGTTTTCAAACCCGAGAGAGTATTCGTTTTCCTATTAAATTGTCGAGTTGTTTGAGTCCGTAAAACACTTGGGAAAATACTAGGGTTTAACCTAGGGTTTAGTTAATGCCTTAACCCATTAATTAGAGTTTCCAACTTTGTCAGGTAGCGGAAAACTCGGGGATACGCGTTAGGGACGCGAGAGTGTCTACGGGTTGCGATTAGTCAGGTAAGTACATTGGCTACAAGCTTATGTATGATTTGTAAGCCAGTAAGAAAATTCCATATGATTCATTATCATTCATTTTGATTCGTTATGCTCTATTATTGGTATTCCATTCCATTTCTTGTTGTGTGTTTCTTGGCGTAAGTGTTTCGTCTCAAGAGTACTAGGGCTTACACTAGAGGGATAAAACGCGGACACTCTTGTACAGGAGTGTGTGACCACCCTTAGTGACGGTGTGACACCGAGTACTAGGTGGGTGGGCTTGTGTCCTTCCCATAATAGTTGTGCCTTCGCTTATGTCGATACCCGAGAAGACCTCGCGAGGTCTTCGCTGTTATGCTATAATTTAGACCATTTATAAGCCTCTTTTGATTCCTTAGAACACACTTGAAATTCGATTGATATCTATTAGTCTGTTTATCATGCACTTGATCTATTTAAATTCGATTGATATATTTAGACTATTTTACTTCATAAATCATGAATCTGTTATCTTCTTCTCGCATTACATTCGATTTCTCCAGATCTATGTCACGGCCCAATTTTCTAATCTTGATTAACTTGCTTAATCGGGATCACCGATGATATTTGGGATATTTTACTTAAATGTTATATTTGTATTGAACCTAGGTATTGATGTGTAATATTGTTTTTCTAATTGTTGATTTATTGATATTTTCATTTTCTTGATAATGATGTAATATATATCACTCGGCATTAAAATATAACTTGTCGATTCGATTTTTTAGTTCTCCAGCGGGAGTTTGCTCACCGTCTAGGCGTTGGGGTTTAATTAGATACCTTAGCTTAAGACTATATATTTGCATTTAATTAAATAAAATCCTCAACCATAGCATGTTTAATAATTTAAATCTAATTAAACCCCAACGCCTAGCCTCACAGCTACCAAACCCCGCGTTGGCGCGTTCACCGAACTAAAACCCCGGCTCACAACTCGCTCGACAAGTTATATTTTAAATGCACACCGGTGATAGATATTACATCATTATCAAGAAAATGAAAATATCAATAAATCACCACAATTAGAAAAACAATATTACACAGTCAATACCTAGGTATACACCAATACAAATATAACATTTACCTCAGCCACGTGCCTCGGTCAATGTTCGCATCTCATGCGGGCCCCACGTCACGGGTCGGTGATCCCGATTAAGCAAGTTAATCAAGATTAGAAAATTGGGCCGTGACAAATATTCCCAACAAAATGGAAATTTCGTCCTCGAAATTAGATTCAACTCGAGGAGTCTTACTAAAGCACACACCGCAAGGATGTAACTATTTTCCCCATCCCTTTAACCTCACTCACGTGGACCCGTTCCAACATGAATATGTGATACTAACTTTCTATTGGTGGGCACACAGCTAACCTAACCGATCCTATGGTCGTTCAGAAATTACTGACTCACACGTAATCCTTTTGGGGCGGATATCGATTCATACGTAATACGTACACGGCTCGATATCTTGTCTCGAATTTACGGACCCACTTAGAGTGATAAGGTAGACATCGGATTCACATGGAATTCGTGCACACAAATTTCGATATCATTTTCCGTCAAACTGTAGACTCACCTAAAGTTAAAACATGTGATTCCGCTCAAGTTCACACAAAACCAAGACTCACATAAATCTATGCACACAGTTTACTCTGACTCACATAGAGTCTAGACTTATACAGAGTCCTGGCACACGACTAAATATCTATCATACCTCGAAGGGTGTATTCACACAAAATTCTTCACCACTACTCACGTAGAGCACATTTCACTAACTGACTCACACAGAGTCTCCCCAAGTCTGACTCACCTAGTGCCACTGCTAATTCCTGACTCACCTAGAGTCACCATTTACAACTGACTCACCTAGAGTCTATTCTAACTCAGACTCACCTAGAGTTCACTTAGGTTGAATATAAACTACAGACCGAACATAATAAAATCACACCAAGACGCAAAATAACTCTTACCCGCCATAGGTTGTCGCGTCTGCTCGGGATCCGGAGCTGCAACAACGTGGGCTTTCTCTCGCAAAGGCGGGTGTGCATCACTAAGTGACATGCACGTCAACTGAGGACAATACTCAGCGGTATGCCCTGGTTGCCTACAATGGTAACATAACCTATGTCCCTCGCCACGTGGCCTACTCGTACTCGTCAGCTGTGGACAGTATGCAGCAATGTGTCCCGACTGTCTGCAACGATAACATAGTCTCTGCCCGCGTGACTCACTGTCTCCACTCTGAAAACCACGTGACTGTTGTCGTGGTGCTGATGGTGCCGGAAGAGCAA
The DNA here is from genome assembly GCA_039657345.1 of Stephania japonica. Classification (NCBI taxonomy): domain Eukaryota; kingdom Viridiplantae; phylum Streptophyta; class Magnoliopsida; order Ranunculales; family Menispermaceae; genus Stephania; species Stephania japonica. Next base: position 13,145,478 of record CM077563.1, on the reverse strand, counting down.
GTCTCTCTGGCGCTGGTAATGCTGGCCTAATCGGTGGTGGTGGTAAGGAACGTCCTCCCCCTGAGCTCTGTGCTGACGCGACATAAGACACCTGAGGTACCACCGATGTGAAACGTGAAGTCATCCCCGATCCATGGAAGCCTCTATCCCATGTCCTGGGTGCCTTGCCACTCCGCCGCCTCCTCTCGAAATCTGCGGCCTGCTCTAATGTCAATCTCTGCCCTAAGCCTGCCCTGTCAGCTATTACACCAAGGTAGTAGGTCTCGTGGGAAAGTGCACGCTCGTATATCTCGGTGAGTGTCCTAGCGCCGTGCTGACTACATGATAGCCAATGTCTGCTCTCGGACACGCTTTCCAAAATGATACACATCTCCCAACTCATCTCGGACCAAATCCCCGCAAACTGCCTCAGATACCCGTATCTATCTCGGTACTCCATAACTGACTCATCTGCTCTTTGCCTCAAACTCATAAACTCTCTCCTCAACCTCATCATGACTGCCGGCGGGAAGTACTGCTGATAAAACTTGGCCTTAAAGGCCATCCATGACTCAAAGTCCCCATCAGTAGCTATGGTGGTGCGCCACCGAGACGTCGGCATCTCTCTCAGCGTATAAGAAGACAAATCGGGCGTAGTCTATCCTCGATCCCCAAAATCCGATGTAGCTTCTCCCGTGATAATATCCATCCCTCAATCTTCTCAAAGTTTCTCTCCCCGTTGAAGTACACCGGGTGAAGGCGGAGAAAGTCCTTCACTAGTTTGAATCCCCACCTGCCGAGCTCGAAGGTGTAGGTGTGGGAGTCGGAGTCATCATCGCTACCTCTGCGTCGAAACGGTCACTACTTGGAAGAGTCGGCGTCACTACCGTGTCTGAACAATAGGTGGGTCTAGTACGGGTGCGATATCTCGGAACGCTTGGGTGGTATAGTAGTAGGTCCTGGTCGTCGGATGTGTGGTAGTCGCAGGAGTAGTGGCGACGACCTGAGTAAGTGCGGTGACCTGTGCTGTCATGAAGGCCATGAAATCAGCCATCTGCTGTCCCTGTGCCGCTACTCTATCCGCCAACCTTTGATAGTCGTCGCTTGATGTAGTAGGAGGCTGACTACTGCTAGCACCCCCGTCGCCTGTCTCGCGTGCATCCGTCATCGTCGTCTGCATGTGGATAAGGATTTCCTATCAACTATTACGAAGTCTACCACGTATATACGTATACATATTGAATAGCATATATATATACAAATTCCCAACTCACTTTCACTCAATTCCCAACAAAATAATTCCTAGGCAAGGTTCATCTGGTTTCCACTTCTAAGGTTTGTGTTTTATGCGAATTTATGTTTTACTCCTTGATAACATGATCTTTGATACCAATCGAAAAATTTGTATCAAAATCCTTAGTTAACACTATACTTTGTCCCTAAGGTTCTAAAGCCTAAGCTCTGATATTTTTCCCCTATTTTTCCTATTTTCCAAAGAAATTAAAACTGCTTTTTTTTTTTTTTTTTTTTTTTTAATTAAAAATATTTATATTTATGTGGGTCCCCCGAACCGGGTCGGACCCGACCCAACCGGGTCGGCCGGTTCGGCCCTCTGGCGGGTCGGTCCGGTCGGGCCGGTCCCAGTGCCCACCCGGTTGGGCCAGGGCGGTTTGGCCCCGCCACCGGGATGGGCTGGGCGCCGGCCGCCCGGGGGTGGCACGCACGCGCACGCGCGTGCGTGCCCCCTCTTCTTCCTCCCCCACCGAGGCGCACCGGCGCCTCTCGTTCTTCATCTTTTTTTTTTTTTTTTTTTTTTTTTTTTTTTTTCAATCTTCTTCTCTTCTCCACTCCTCTCGATTCACCTTCAATCTCAATCCATAGGAGACCTCCAAAACCTCTAAATTTCACCATAAAACCCCAAAAACAAACTCCAAATTCTCGGATCAAAATACATGCAAATAACCCAAAATTTATCAAATCACCTCAATTTTCTACAAATTCGATTTCCAATCGAAATGGTTTATCAAACCAACCTCAAACATACCAAATTTAAACAAAAACGGTGATGAATTCTCTCGAAATCACAATTTCACTCAAATACCCATTTTAATGAAAAATCAACAAAAATGAAAATTTATTACCTTAGCTTGAATGTTAGACGCCCAGAATCATCTCCCCCAAGCCTCAAATCATCCTCTCCAACCTCAGACCTCTCCTTGATCTCCTCACAATTTCTTGAAAAACAATGCTTCCTTTTGCATGTTTGATCCATCGATTGTGTGCATATATATAGTTGGGTTTTTAATCTAGCGTCTGTGCGCATCTCGAGGAAGATCGGACGGTTCCTGATCACCCAACGCCTAGCCTCACAGCTACCAAACCCCGCGTTGGCGCGTTCACCGAACTAAAACCCCGGCTCACAACTCGCTCGACAAGTTATATTTTAAATGCACACCGGTGACAGATATTACATCATTATCAAGAAAATGAAAATATCAATAAATCACCACAATTAGAAAAACAATATTACACAGTCAATACCTAGGTATACACCAATACAAATATAACATTTACCTCAGCCACGTGCCTCGGTCAATGTTCGCATCAGTGTGTGACGGTGGGTGCAGATAGAGCGGAGTGCAGTAGAGGCAAGGAGCCCTGCCTAGACGACTTTTTGTGAGGATTAACGGCTAAACTTGGAGACCTTAATGTAAATCTATTATACCTTTTACTCAGTTGTATGACATTTTATATACATACTTTTGATCATTAAATTTTGGGGTTATTTTGAGATTGGTATCACTTATCCATATCTCACGTCTGTTTGTACATAAATATTTCGAGGCTTTCCACATTATAGATTCCTAATTTCCTTTGATTGAGTTATTTTCCCTTATGTTAGTTTATTTACTTTTCGCTGCGTAAAACTTGCAATAACTTTTTCATAAATTGTACAATTGATTGATTGGAGATTGACTAGGCTCGCCAGTTTCGCCGAGTACCGGCTCGGGGACCTGTACGAGCCTGGCCCGGGCGTACCTAAATGCAAGGGAAATTTGGGCCCGTCACATAGGCTAAGAAGTACCGATCGGCCGTAAGTTACATCACATCAGCCTTATTCCATTATCATAAGGCGTGAGCTCTCTTAACGCCTTACAATTATTCATAATTGTAACGACCCAAATCTAATTTGTCGTTATTTAATACGTATTTGCAGACGTGGACTCTAACTCAGATGCTCGTAGACCCCGCAAATAGTTCAAGGCTCGCCAATCTAGGTAAATAGACCATTTTGTGCTTTGTTTGTTTATTTTGTGATGTTTATATTCAATTATGTCAAATTACATTGCAATGTATGTATTTATAGATTTAATTACCGAGCGAGATAGTGTGACGGCTATTCGCCTTGAGTAGCATGTAGACGCGCGTATCGGGTGGACGAATGACTAGTACACTAAGCCAGAGGTTTATACACACATAATAAATGATAAAATATGTTAAATAATTAAAATGAAACGTCATATGGTCACGCGAGACGCGAGAGACATGAGTTTACGCGCGGGACCGGGTGCGAAATACCCGAGGATTGGTAAGGAATGTGTTGGGCAAAGATAATAACATGGGATCAAGTCATGTTTGTAAGTCATTATAAGCTGGAAAATTTGCTCAATCTTGGCCACACAACAAACCTTAAGATGTGCACATGCAATGGATGAAGTTGGACCTATAAAAAGTCCAAAAATCACTCATCCACCACCTTTTCTACCTCATACTTGTAACGGTCCCTCTCTTAATCTAGGGCAACACCTGGTCCAATCCGTAATTAAGCCCTATTTACAACCTGAATGACATAATTACGTATTAGTCAGCCTGTACTAACATTACCAAATATTCATTTATTTAAATTGTTTACATAGCAGAAGTTTTAAAGTGTTTAGCGGAAGCATTTATGTAAATCCTAAATGTGGAAACCAAGAAACAACGATCACAATATATATATATATGTAATGTAAACAGTGAACATATAAACAGTGTGATAATCAAAAGTCGAGTAATCTAACTCTCATCCCAATGTACAACCTAAGTAAAAGACGTAAAAAAACATAATACCAAAATGACCTACATGTACGGCAGCCAAGCACTCAAGCTCAGAGGTAGTCGTCGATCTTCTCCTTACCCAGTCTGGTGCTGCTTGACGGACCTACACCCATCGTCACAAACTAGACGGTGAGTATAGTGATATTTAAGTGATAACAGGGGAATTCTAAACTAAATTTCCAAAGTATCGACAGGTATTTAAATGCATAGTATAGCAGGAAAAGATGCTAGAGAAAGTAATGCAAGTAAATACCACAGTTAACAAAAATAGACAGACTGACACAGGCTAAGTCGAGATGATCTACGTCTAGTCAGTGGTGAAAACTATCACCTAGCCTATTCCACTACTATATGGAGTTATGCTCAACATATAATAATAATATATTTTTTTTCTAATAACCTCAAGTGGCGGAGCTATGCTCTACACGTATAAATCATCTATACTTATCGACAACCCCGTGGCCTATAACACATGTGTCGCCCAACTGTAGTGGCAAGTGCCGTAGACCCCAAAGATCGAAATCCCCGTGAATCCATGCATCTCGTGTGCAATGGACACTAGACAATTCCTACTTTAGATTCCAAGAATTAATATCCTACAACGCTATGATTTCAACACAAGTTAGGCTACAAAGCCCGAAGGGAATAGAATACAAGTCCAAACATAACAGATAGCCCTATAGCATACATTTCTAAGTAATCATCAATTCTCCATCATAGTCAATCATCAAGTATTCAGGAAATAGAGCCAATGATAACAACGCAAGACATCATGCTATGTCAAACATTCATAATGAACAGAAACAAGGAAAGCATGATGTGGGCATTCAATCGCCAAGTCTTCAAATAGACTGAATAATTGGTAAATAACAAAAATAAAGTAAAGAGTTCTCACAGTTTCACTTATAATCAAAGGATAGCTCTGACTATCTGGCCTCGCGACATTCCGACTAGCGTTCCCGAATTCCCAAAACACCCCTAGGTCCCTGAAAGGTCATTTCTATCACTTTTATTTATTTATTTATATTTTTATTATTATTATTTTTTATCATTATTTTTTTAGGGGGGTTGGGCCCTTGAACCGGGCCTGACCCGGTTCGGTCCAACCGGTCCGGTCGAACCGGCCCTTCCCCCTCCCTAAGCTCGTAGAGACGCTGCTCTACTGCTTTTTTTTTTTCTTTTTGATTTGAGGGGGATTGGGAGGTGAGACGACGACCATGTCGTCTCCTTCATCGGACGAATTGCAAGAGCAGTTGCTCCGAGACCCTAATCGCCACCATCACCACCACGCCAACAACACACCAACACCGCCAACATCAACAACAACAACAACCAACAACATCAACACTTACCTCCGATCGCCGCCGCCGCACCTCAGAACTCTCGATCTCCACATCTTTTGATCTCTCTTTCTCTCTTCCTGTCCCTCTTTCACCCGAACTCTCTCTCTCTTTTTCGGTGTATGGTGGTGGTGATTTTTGGTGTCAAATCAAAAGTGTAGCCAAATTACCAAAATGCCCCTCCAACCTTATTTATTTCCTTAATAAGCCGATGCCCCTCTTGGTCATTTCACATTTTATTGATTTTTAATATATATTTATATTATATATATATATCCAATTCAATTTAATTAATTTAATTACGTTGCATTTAACTAAGTTTAGACTTACCACAAGTCTCGCTACTCGGTACCCTGGCTCGCATGCAACTCGAGGCGCATCTCCGATCATGTCTCGACATCGATAGCTGCAAGTTTCGACTTAGTTAGTCTACACACATACAAATACTAGGAATACACCATCACAAATATAAAATCTCCTCGGCCACTTGCCTCGGTCGGTGTGCGCATCTCAAGCGAGTCCCACGTCATGGGTCGGTGAGCCTGATTACGGCCAAAATCTTAGGTTAGGAATTTGGGCCGTGAAAAATATTCCCAACAAAATGGAAATTTTGTCCTCGAAATTAGATTTAACTCGAGTGAAACCTTATTAAAATGCACATAGCAGGAAGGTACCATTTAACCAATCACATGGACCCATTTCGACGTGAGTAGGTGATATTAACTCTCTAACTGGTGGCACACAGCTAACCTAACAGTCTATAGTCGTCTCGTAAATTACAAACTCACACCTAATCTTTTGGGAGTAAATATCGAATCCACACTGAATACACGCACATAACTCGATATTTTACTTGAATTTATGGACCCACTTAGAGTGATATGATAGATACCGAATTTACACGGTATCGTGCACACAACTATATATCATTATTCGAAGGTTATATTCGCACAAAATTCCTTACCACTACTCACACAGAGTACTTCTTAATAATTGGCTCTATGCTACGGTGTACAAGGCTATTAGGGTCTCCATCTCCTTACTAGACGCCAATCGAACTCTCATAGTGCCGGCTCTCAGTGTACTACCTCAATGTATGAATATCGGATGTCTCGAAAAGTGCGTCAAACTCTAACATCTCAAGGACTTTAAAATCGATAAGTAACTCTACCTTCACTAATCTCGACTAGGACTCTCACAACTAAAGTGTTAGGGTAATACCTATTTCTAGCTACAGTACTCACATCAAATGTACTCTAAGCCTAACCAGTGTCAGTCCTACGGTGCCTATCATGCGACCAATAAAGAAGGAAAAGGTAGAACCAAATCAAATAAAACATAAGACTTCATACCGGCAATAGAAATCTTACCCTCTATAAGACTCCGTGTAGCCCTGGCATCTGGCTGGGCTACTATGTGAACTGCCTCTCGGCCCTGCGGTGGGTACATGACGGCTGGCTGTGGGCACTCCCTCATTATAAGCCCGATCTATCCACATCTATAACATGTGATATGTCTGCGCTGACTGGATTGGTGCTGACTCTGACCTTACCTCTGTCTCTGTCCCAAACGAGGTCCCTCTCGCCCCGCTCGCTCTTTACCACCCTGCTGCTGATGTTTTCGTGGCGCTGGTGGTGTCGGGTGTGTAGCTCTCTCTGGTACTGGCAATGCTGGCCTGACTGGTGGTGGTGGCATGGAGTGCATGCTACCTAAACTCTGCACGTCAGTGTAGTATGAAGTGTAGAGTGTAAATAATGTACATGGTGTAAACGTCTTTGACTCTTGGAAACCCCTACGCCATGTCCTCTACCTTTACCCCTCTATCGTCTTATGTCATACTCGGCTATCTGCTCAGGGGTCAAGGTCTGACACGAAGCAGTCTCATCAGCGACTTTGATATAAGTAATAGGACTCGTACGAAAGTGCCCGCTCATATATCTCGGTAAGGGTCCTGGTGCCCGTATTGACCACATGATAACCAATGTTTGCTCTCAGCCCAACCCCAAAGTAGTGTACATCCTCAAGATCGTCTCTAACTAGGTCTCCAATAAACTGTCGTAGGTAGTCGTGTCTGTCTCAGTACTGCATAACTGTCTCCTCTGGCCCCTGTCTCAAACTCATAAAGTCTCGCTTCATTTTCATCATAACTACTAGCAGAAAGTATTACTGATAAAACTTGTCCTTGAATGCCTTCTATGATGTAAAGTGTCTTCTGGTAGCTGTCGTGGTACACAAGAAAACATCAATGTCCCTCTGCAGTGTATACTAGGATAACTCGAGGCGCAGTCTATCCTCGATACCCAATATCCTATGAAGCTTCTCCTGATAGAGCACCCACTTTTCGATCATCTAAAAATATCGAGTCCCGTCAAAGTAAGCTGGTTGAAGCCTGAGAAAGTGCTTAACCAACTGAATCCCCACTGCTTGAGCCAGATGGTATAGGGGTGGGAATAGTCATCACCTTAACTAACTCTGTCATCAGGACGGTCACAACTGGAAGAGTCTGTGTCCCTAGAATCGCAGTTGTAACATGGGTAGCAGGCATCTCTACTATCAATGTGGCCATAGAAACGACGACCGGTGCGGTAACTAGAATGGCAGCTGGTGTAGTCCCTGAAATGGTGGCCTGTGTAATAATAGGCTCACGTTTCGCGGCACTTGTAGCTATGCGTGTGTCTGTACCGGCGATCGCTCGTGTAAGTGTGCGCGAGCGTGCAGCAAGCGATGACGTATGCCATGAAGTCCATCAACTGCTGCCTCTGAGCTGCTACTCGGTCAGACAACCTCTCTGCTGGTCGTCATCAGATGTAGTGGAGGTTGGTTGTCGCTAGCATTCAAATCGCCGATGTCGCGTGCATCCGCCATCGTAGTCTGTATGTTGATAGCGAACTCGTATCAGTCACTACGAAGTGTATCGCGTAAATATGTATATAAAACAACTAACACATATACTTGTCAATTCCCAACTCACTTTCTCTCTATTCCCAACAAGATAGTCCTAGGCAAGGTTCGTTTGGTTTCTAGTTCTAAAGTTTGTGTTTTATTCAAGTTGTATTTTACTTATCGAGAACTTAGTCTCTGATACCAACTGTAACGTTGGTAACACCATTTTAGACAATTCTATACTCTGTCCCTAAGGTTCTAAAACCTATGCTCTGATACCAACTATAATGGCCCCTCTCTTAATCTAGGGCACCGCCCAGCCAAATCCCGTAATTAAGCCCTATTTATAACTTGAATGACCTAATTACATATTAGTCAGCCTGTACTACCTATATTTTCGTAGATCGAGTTCAGGATAAATAATTCACTAACATTACCAAATATTCATTTATTTAAGTTGTTTAGATAGCGAAAGTTTTAAAGTGTTTAGCGGAAGCATTTATGTAAATCCTAAATGTGGAAACCAGGAAATAACGATCACCATATATATATACAAGTAAACGACGAACATATAAACAAAGTGATAGCCAAAAGTTGGGTAGTCTAATACTCATCCTAATAACATCCCAAAAATATGAAGACATAAGTAAACATAATACAAAAAATACCCTATGAGCTCCGAACGCGTAGTGCGCTCGTTGTATTTGACCTATTTTTGAGGTCTATTTTGATTTTTTAGATACATGGATGGTTGTACCTATATATTTGGCACTTTGGATGGGTTTTCCACTTTAGGACTTGCTCTATGACATGATTCCATGATATTTATAGTTTCATTTTAAAGAATCATATTTAAGTCTTCTGCTTATTAATTTTTTATGCTAATCACTACGATAAAACAGATGAATTTAAATATGTTTAATATGTTTAAACATATTAAACATATTAAACATAATACAAAAAATACCCTATGAGCCCAAAATACCTTTTGCTTGGAGTTGTTTAATATGTTTAAAGTGTATTAGAGTCAGTTAGTGTGTGTTTAGGTTGGTGGTTAAGGTGTTTAGGTGTTACAGGAAATTGGGATGAATTGCAGGTTTTGGCTGCCTAGAACACCCAGCGCGCTTAGCGTAGAGACCCAGAAATCTGCAACATATTTCTGGTTTCCCAACTCGGGAAAACCCTCATTCTTCTTCCCCTAAACGTTGTTCCTGTTGGTTTTGGGGTTCATGCGCAGCGGAGATTTCAAAAACAATTTTGAGAAAAACCCCAACAGGATCCGAATCTGATTCCATTAAAACACGTTTAAACTATGAAAACTTAATCATACCTTAGTCGCAATGTACCTTTTTGAAGGTTAATCGATCTCTAAGGCGCTACCAACGACAAACACCCTCTATCAGCAGTCCACACATGAACGGCGGCCGAGATTTGAATTGCTAGCTTCAAGAGAATACCAAACCTTTTTGTTTCTCTCCAAAACGATCCAGCGCATACCAAAAACCCTAAGTCGTTTCTTAAAACGAAAATAGAGTTTTGGCCTTTTAATTTTTCGTACTTGTATTCTAACTCAAAGCGTCTATTTATACAACTCTTGTATATATACGGTTAAGTAAATTACACATATACCCTTACGTAAAGAAGTATAAGTGTAATACACTACAAGGACGTTTCTGTCATGAATTTTATCATATAAAATTCATTTTTCTGAACCATCTTAAAATCTTGCAAAACCATTCTTAGTGTGTGACCCAATAGGCTCATACAACGTTGGCAGTGCACCAAAACACATTTTGGTATACAAGTCATAAGCGGCCTCTAGCAAGACATTATGACTACCCAAATTGTACGAATATCAAATCGATACAACCTAATCAATAGTGTATATAACATCCTTTTGTCACACGATATCCTTTTAATCAAACATAAGGCATGAAATTGTCATCCAACGTGTTCGATCGTACTAGTCTTGATCTCCAAGTAGACTGAAAACATCTAAGTGACATTGATCAATATCAATTCACTTAGACTAGGCCTTTTAACAGTCTAACACATCGAGGGATCCACTGGATATCTCTCTCTATATGAGAGGGACAAATTCTATCTCGATTACACAACTTCACCACATTATTCACACAGTAACCAATCACAACCTTCATAATCATCCGGTTAAAGACAACGTTTGATTGTGTCAAATCACTGTATTCCTAATGTTGAAGTCTCTGGTAATCTCAAGTCAGAGGACTAAATAATATACATATCATGAGAAACAACTATGACTTAATCCATGTGATGTTCTCATAGTGGGTCGGTCCAGTACTTTGTTCCCTAACAAATACTCATGATCTTGATTCGTATTCCTATACGAATGATCATCGTATGATCATCAATCAAGACTCACACTAGTCTTAATTCATTATAGTTCCCAGTATAATAATCGACTAAGGACATTGAGGATATTTCTATAAATACCCATGGATCTTATTATAATGTAAACATGCAAATCAATTATAATAAATAGCAAATGAAATCTTCTATTTTATTAACTAAAATGTATTCATAAATACTATTAATGGATTGACCTAGGGCACATTTCCCAACAGTTCCCCTCCACCAAGATTCAGTACATCCTCATTCAATATAAACAATGCAGACACTTAGTTTATATCATCATTCACCATCAAAATCAAAAGATTAAACATACATTTGAAGCAAAAGTTCAAGAACACATGAATATTTGAAAATTTCACAACTTTTTTATTTGGTAACTATTTTTGACAAACTCTAGTAGTTGAATTATCAAGAAATCACAAGGAAACCAAATCCAACTTTTAATTTCAAAAATAAACTTGTTTTAAAGCTCAAATTTCATAATTTCAGTTTCATGTAAAAACCCCAAATTTGCCCAACTTGTGAAAATCTGAAAATTAGACTTTTAAACTTAAATCAAGGCTTCCATTTTGATTATAAACCACATTGGAACACTTTGAAATCCTTCAAATACAAAAGGCTTATAGTTCATACCCAAAAAATCATGGATTTGGTGCATAAAGAATGAAATCAAGTGTATCTAGGTTGATGCTATGTTCTACACTTTTAATTCTTCCCTTGTGTGATGTGAGCATGCATGGATCTTCCTCTCACTGGTGTGAAATCAGTAGATAAACTAGTTCTGATTTTTTTGTTGAAGAACATGCAAATGAGCTAGGAGAAGCTAAATGTTGTTTATGTAGGTTAGGTTATAATCCTAGTGTACACACACATCACCATATCCATCTAATGGTTCTAAAGCACTCCTAACTCCACCATTTTTCAGTCAAGTGACTAACAATTTAACACAAGTTATGTGAGAGTGTGTGCTAGCACGAATCTCGAGGCACATCTATGTTTATCAAGTTTTGTTAAAACTATGAGACTTCTAATTTGATCCACTTAATGCTTATACCATAGATTATGTAATAAATTATTCAAGTCACATAAAATGAAATGTGCCTTACCATATGGCTAGCTACCCAATCCCTCGACTTGCACGCAACTCGAGGCACGTCTCCGTTAGCGTCTCGACGCCTATAACTGCAATTACCGACTTAACAAGTCTACACATGTACATAACATTATGAATGCATCACAACAAATAGAAAATATACCTCGATCATGTGCCTCGGTCGGTGTGTGTATCTTACGTCACATGTCGGTGTTCCTGATTAAGAAAATTAATCGAGGGTTAGAAAATTTAGGTCGTGACACATCCAGTGGCCCTGAGTTGGCGTCCACGTCCGAAAATACAATAAGCTTTTATGTTTACTATATTATTACTTATTTAAGCAGGAGCATATATGTTATTTACTTGAAAACCTCGATTACAATAGTTGTATAAATAGGTGTTTAAGTGTAAACATAGTAGACGTGCAAAAGAGGCAGAAACCCTAAAAATGAATTGGTTTTTCGTTTTTGGCTTTATGTGAGTTTTCTAGAGTTTAGGGAGAAAAGAAAATCATTTTCAAGGTCTCCCAGAGCTAGGACTCAAACTCATGGTCACCATTCATATGTGAATTGTTGATATAGGGCACTTGTGTGAACGTCTTGAAGGTCGATCAACACCAACAGGAATCTAGCATTCAAGGTATGGATTCAATTATGATAAACAAATTAATGGATTTCATTTGATCCTATTGGGGTTTTGAAAATAAAATTTTAAAATTTTGCTACGTTTTCGAACCCCAAAACCCAACAAACCCAACAACAAAATCGCAAGCAATACCGACTCAAAAGAAGAAACTCCAGAATACCTCAAAATCGACACTAAAAGAGATGAGGAATGCACCCACGGTATCGAATCAATGTATTTTTGCTTAAATTTCATCGGATTTGGGTTGGTGGTAAGAATGCAATTTGAGAGAGGGATGACTGATGTATGAGTGAATAGGGTGACTAGGGTATGGGTAAGTAAAAACCCTTTATATAGAGGAGTAGTTGGATAATTTTACTAGGGTGGGGTATGAGAAGCAACAAATAAGGTGCAAATAGCTGCAACCTTATAGGAGATGAGTTAGTTTTTAAACTCATAATTAATGTGTCACCACTTCAAATTTTAAGCTAAAAACTCAATTGGTATATAAATTTAAGGCCAAATTGGTTAAAATATCCTAACCTCTTACAAATTTTGTTATTATATCCTAATATTTTTGAATTTGTTATTATATCCTAACCTTTCTACATTGATACATTTGTATCCTACCTCACTTTTTAACTTTAAATTTGATGAGGTAATATTTAATTAATGAGCTTAAAAAATAAATTAAGTACTAATTTTAGTAATTATAGATGATGAAGTGGCTTTTAAAAGTTATTATTTAGATGTCACATCATCAAATTTGGAGTAAAAAATAATTTATGATACATTTTTTTTAATGTAAAAAGGTGAAGATATAATAACAAATTCAAAAAGGTTATGATATAATAACAAAAGTTGTAAACGGCTAGAATATTTTAACCAATTAAGCCTAAATTTAACAATCTACAAAGTGGGGATATAATAACAAAATTCAAAATGTTAGAATATAATAACAAAAGTTGCAAAAGGTTGGGATGTTTAACCACTTAAGCCATAAAAGAAACATCCCATTTTTTGTTAATTACTTCTTCTAATCTCTTGTATGCATAGTGAGATCGTAGTAGTAAACAATATTGTCATATGTTTTCAAAATGTCACATATTTCTTTTGATCTAAAAAATGTCACATATTATATATAGCAATAACATTGAATATATTGCATGAAATACAACACATTTTTATTCATGCCTCTAAACAATAAGAAAATGATTTTTTGAACATTGCTTTGGTACATATATTTGCTACATGGTGTAGATTCCCTTAAAATTCTTGTGATGTACACATGCTAATCAAATCTACACTATTTGTGTAACAAATGTATGTCTCATAAAATGTTAAATTATCATCTTTCAAAAAATATATTATTTTTACTACATAAATGAATTGATGTTTCATTTGTTTCATTATTTTTCTCATTTAATGTTTGTTGTCACGAGAGATTACATTAAAGAGAGCGCGTCATTAAACTTGAAATCTCAAATTTGTCAATGATACCAACCATGCAGTTACTTATAGTTGAAAATAGCTAGTTACCTAATATACATTAAATTAGTATTCAACTAATATTAATAATAATTTTGCTAAAAAATATTAATAATAATAATTTTTTTTGATGCCATATATTTGTTTTTTCATGGCTTGAGTAAGGACACAAACTAGTAAAAATAGTATTGTCATTAATTCATTAATCAATGAAAAATGCTTTTGTAACTCAGGACGAACATACACGTATTAACGTTTGTTATTTTTTACATCAGGATGCGTATCGCATAAACACTAACAAGTGTATGTTTGTGCCTTGTTACTATAGTTAATAGCATAACACTTAATTAACAATTAATCCATCCATCAATGTTAAAGGGAAAAAAAAAAAGAAAAGGTACCTAAATAATACTCCTATGTAAAAAAGACTTTTACAATACCAAAAAAAAAAAAAAAAAATTTTAATTTCATATTAGTAGACAGCTTGGCAAAAGAAAAACTACTAAAAATAGGGTTCCAATTTAAGTGCTATAATAAAGTCACTCCCAAACACAGACAACAAAAATCAACACCAGTTACACCAAACAAACGATCACCACAAGATACACATCAGATCTCCTCTCACACAAATCTTCATCCCCATCCCACGAGCTTAAATCCACAGTCCCCTAAATCTGTCCACATCATTCTTGCCTTACTCGCAAGTACGAACTCCACATCTGGGCGTTGTCATAGCTGTTGTTGGGTTTCAACAGATAAAGAAACCCAGCGAGAGATTTAAAACACTCTCTCACTCACAAATCTCTCTCTTTAAAGCCACTTTTTCGCGTTTTCGCTCTCTCGAATAAGGGTTTCGTTCTCTCAAATTAGGGTTTCGTTTTCCGAGTTTTGTTCATCGAGATGAGCAACAACAAGGAGATCAACATGTCCGACATCGCCGACGCCCTCCCCGGAGCGACTGCCGGTGAGTGATTCCTTGATTGATTGATTGGAAAGTGAAACCCTAGTTTCTGTTCGATTGTTGTGTTGTGTTGTGTTGTGATCTTCGAAACCCTAATTTTTTGTTTTGGGGATGGTGTATGTGTGTAGCTCTCAGTGCGGAGGATCGAGCGGGGCTTGTTAATGCGCTTAAGGTGCGTTTGGTGGTTTGTTTTGTTGGTTTTATTGATCAAGTTTGGATTTTTTTGGTTGTGGTGATTGGTGGTTTATGGATTTGTGCAGAATAAGCTTCAGACTTTGGCGGGGCAGCACCCCGATGTGCTGGAAACCCTGTCACCGAATGTCAGGAAGCGCGTCGAGGTTCTGAGGGAAATCCAGGTCTGTGTTAATGGGGCGTATTTGAATCTTTATTTGCAGTGTTGTTTTCGGTTTAATCTGTGATTGTTCGGCATTTAAATGTTGGATTGGATTTTTTATAGTGTTTTGATCTGTTCTTTCGGTATGTGATTATCGGGACAATGCTGTGTTTTGGATACTGGGTGTGTTTAATGTTCTAGATTTGGAATTTGTTGGGTTTGATACTGTTCATTTAACTTAGTTGAGAGAATAAGGTAATATTTATTGTATGTGAAAGGGCTAATATTTATACTAATAAGGGAAATGTGGATGATGGTGCATTGGAGGGTATAGTGGGTATGTATAGTAAGTGTAGTTGGAATTTATGTTCTCATCTATGAAGATTCTTCATAGTTATTGATTTGATTTTGAAACATAACATTTGTGAATTGGGATATTGGATTCAAATCACAAACCCCTATTCCGATGTTCTTTTCAAATAAGAGCCTTGCTAATCTAACTTTAATTTCACATTCCATTTTCACACGCACTCCTTTGGAGTCTCCTAAATGCACATTGATATCCGTGCAAACACACATTGGTGCGAAGATCAACAGTCACAAGCAAGTACGTGTGGAAATGGTGTGTGAAATTGGGGCCAGAAAAGCATTTTTCTTCAAATATGTACTAGCTAGTTGATAGTTCCTAAATAAAGGTTTGAAACACTTTTTTCCTATCCAATGTTCATATGATCCTCAAAAAAGAGTTCATGTTACCTTCATCTTGAATCAGAATTGGCCCAAAGTATTTGGGAACTGAAGCAAAATTTGGGGATATGGCCCCCTCAATTTTTATATACTATTTTAAGGACATGGGACTCAGTTTTTAATGAAACAAAGCCAGTGATATTTCCCAAACATTTTGATATAAGATTTCCCTCCTTTTTTGTGCTTGAGATGAGATCACTAACAAATGATACTTTTCATTGAAAGAGTTAAAAAGGGATTGACATTCTTATTGAAACCAATAATAAAAATAAATATCAACATATTGACAATTACACAATAAAAAAATGTCCTAGCAAAATTAGAAGCAAATTCATCAATGACATTTTTATTTTCATTTTTTCCCGGCAAAATCGTATGCTAAATATATAAGCTTCAAACACCAAATTCTGCATCTTTCTTTTCATTTGATCATCTCCAAACACTAAATTTTTTTCTTAGTTATGCTCATGTTTGATGTGCAACTCTAAGATTTTAGAATCTCGAGTTTATCACTGTGGGTTACAAAGATGTTTCCAAAAGATTTAGGGTGATCCTTTTTTTTGAAACTTAAAAAAAGATGTGACTTCATTTTTGAAACTTAAAAATATCAATATTTTTAAGTTAGGTAAAGATGTGACTTCATTTTTGAAACTTAAAAATATCAATATTTTTTTATTTTGAAAATATCATTATTCAAGTTAGGTAAAACAAATAAATCAAAACAAATAGATTGTTGTTTTCTGAGTAAAAGTATTATGATTTAATTTAAGTCCAGTTTGAGTTTCGAATCTTGCCCCTTTTTGTGGGAATTCGTGTGTGATTCATTTAAGTTAACTTTAATGTCTATTGTTCAACTTTTACTGCACATTTAGAGTGCAACTTGTATTGATCAAACACGTATGAATGCTAGAGAGATTGCCAAAATGATAATAATGTTTCATGCAGTAAGTGCTTCAATGGGTGAGAAAGATAGAAAATGACACCTAAGGTTTTTCTCTGATGATTTTAGACCTTCAGTAAATATTATTTAAACAGGAAGCAAGGATTCTTCTTATATAAAGCAATTAATTTATTTGTTTAGAAAGCACACCATCAATTGCACTTAATCAAGCGCAATGGAAGAGTTTGACCATGTAGCCAACCCCAACCAATTTGGGATTGAGGCTTTAGTTACATTTAGAGGAGTTGAAGATAGAATGAGAGCCGGTTCACGAATGACACCACTATGGAGGGTTTGGATGGATCAAAGGAATGATACTTTTGACATAACTAAAAATTTCTTAAATCATCAAATACTACTCACAAGTCTTTTATGGGAATTTTTTAATTTATCATAACCTAACTTATACGTGCTATTTAGAGGGTTTCTTTTATGTAAATGATTTCTTTTTATTTGCCTGCATCAAGTATAGAGTGTAAGGAATAAATTATGAGTGCCGAATTAAATTGTGTCACATGTTTTGCTGCATTTTTACTTGTTTATGTTTAGGGATGGGGTGAACTATGTTTTGGGCTTCAGGTTTGGTTGTTTTTCTAGCTTAGAAACTTTGGTGTATGCATTAAACCTGATTTTTGGTGTATTGGTATTTTTTTCATCTTATCAATGAAATTTACTCTTTTTCTCACACGAACGATCACACACACAATTTGTCCCAAAAGAAAGGTGAAGAAAAGAAGAACTAAATCTAGTGTGAGATAGGGCTTGTTCCCTGCAGTCATGAAGTTATGGATCCTCTGATGCTTTCTCGCTGCAGAGCCATCATGACGAGCTGGAAGCAAAGTTTTTCGAGGAAAGAGCAGCACTTGAAGCTAAGTACCAGAAGCTGTATGAGCCACTGTACACTAAGGTAATGTCATTTTTATTCTGACTATATATCCATCCCTAGTGATGGTTCTGGATGTAATGTGTTGATTAAAGGTCTTTTGGGCTTGTTATGTAATCCACTAATTTTAACATCCGAGTAGAATCAGGTAATTCAATTCTATTGTATTGGTCAATATGAGAAACAGTAACGAGTACTGGTGTCGGATGTTCAGATTTTTATTTGTTCCATCCTTCTACTCAGTAATTTGTTCTATATTTTATAGAGGTATGAAATCGTGAATGGTGTAGTTGAAGTCGAAGGAGTTACAAGTGAAACTCCAATGGAACAAGGAGAGGATAAAGCTGCAGAAGGTAACAGAGGGGCAAGCGTGGTTGTTTTGTTTGAAATGTTTCTGTTTTCTGTTTATTTTACTGTTCATTTATGCAGAGAAAGGTGTGCCTGATTTCTGGCTCACTGCAATGAAGACCAATGAAGTGCTAGTGGAGGAGGTAAGGAGATTTGTATTGCCCCCTCCCCCTCTCTGTTTAGTTTTTCATTCATTAGATTTAGGAATATTTAATTTTGGGCTTCTGTTTCTTGAAATCAGATTTCAGAGCGGGATGAAGGTGCTCTCAAGTATCTTAAAGACATCAAGTGGTGTCGGATTGACAATCCTAAGGGTTTCAAGCTCGAATTTTTCTTTGATTCGAACCCATATTTCAAGAATTCTGTCCTGACTAAAACATATCACATGATTGATGATGATGAACCTATTCTAGAAAAAGCAATTGGGTAAGCTTCTTGATTTTCCATCTCTGTAGGAGACTAGGAGATGTTTGGCATCTTCTGCATTGCTCACGTTAGTTGGGATTTTGTAGGACGGAAATTGAGTGGTATCCTGGGAAATGCTTGACTCAGAAAGTCTTGAAAAAGAAGCCTAGAAAGGGATCTAAGAATGCCAAACCAATTACCAAAACTGAGGATTGCGAGAGCTTCTTCAATTTCTTCAATCCACCCCAGGTCCCTGAGGATGATGATGATATTGATGAGGATACCGTAAGTAGTACCTCATTTGGGCAGTCACAATAATTATGACGGAGTTTGAATAACAATGTTTTTATGCATTTTCTTTTTGTATTATTGACAGGCTGAACAACTTCAAAATCAAATGGAACAAGATTATGATATTGGGTAAGTTACTACTTGATTTGTAGACGCGTGGTCCTTGAATGGTCATACTATTTGGTATTCACTTGGTTATACTGAGATAAGGAGGGCTTTGGTGACTCTTTAAACTGCTTTATATCCTCACGTGGCATGATTCAAAAACTTGAGATGTGCAGGTCTACCATTCGAGATAAAATTATCCCACATGCTGTGTCGTGGTTCACTGGAGAGGCTGTTCAAGGAGATGAGTATGAAGAAATTGAAGGTGAAGATGATGAAGACGATGGTGATGAGGACGAAGAAGATGAGGACGAGGAAGATGAGGACGAGGATGACGATGAAGAAGAAGAAGAGAGCAATAGCAGGAAAAAGGTGACCAAATGAAAAAAAAAGAAGAGAACAGTCACTTGATCATGTTTTTCGTTTTTTCCTTGTGAATTCCAAATAAACATTGCCTAATAGCTTTCTTAATGTTTTTTGCATGGTTCAAATTCTTTGCAGCCATTAGCTTCGAAGGTAATAGACTTTACTGAGATACAAAACTGTAATAATTTTTTACTCAAATGACATAATTTGGAAACTCATAATCGTAACTTTGATTTTGGTGTAAATTGCAGAAAAGTGGAAGAGCTCAAACTGCCGAAGCTTCCCAGGGCGAGCGACCACCAGAATGTAAGCAGCAGTAAAGAGGGTAAATCTGTTTCGAGTGCAGCAGTATCGGGTGGTGGGATATGGTTTGCGAGGGTGGAGGGCTGGCTAGGGTGGTAGTAAAAGGGAGGCAAAGTTTTGGTGTTCCTTTCTTGTTTGTTTCGCTGCGGACGTTTTGAAAGGGGATGTGCTCAGGGGTCGTTATGAACGGTTGTGGCGTATAATTCATTGATTTCCTTCTTCAAGTGGTTCTCTTCATTTACCTGTGGTTTTGAATCTCCTGTGAACTATAGTTTATGTATGCCTAAATGGTTTTAGTAATTTTGTGAACTGTGTCCCTCTATTTTTCTGCTCAATTGAAATTGGCCGTCAAATGCCTCTCAACCCCTACTAGTTTCCAATTGAAGGTGTGAAGGATATTGAATACAACCCTATAAAATCAACTTAGAACTGTAATAAAGAAAAGGGTAAGTGATACGAGAAAGAACAACGGAGATCTGATGCGCTTCCTGGACCGTCAGATGGAGTTGAGCCCGCGAATCAGCTTGGTCGGTGGATGGCCCAAACGCAACATTAAAAGCCCGAGCTGGATTAAGGATAACTACCACTAAATATTAGGGCACAGCCCCATAACACATGTTCCTTATTTTCACTGTTAAGACCAATTAAAATAGCCCATATGTAGGAGTCCCTTTAAATCGTCAGGCCAGGAGCCAGGGGTTATTGCCACTCAAATGGTTCTACCCGCTTGGGCATTTGATAAATTCGTAAAAAAAATGCTCAAATGTTTTTTTTTTTTTTAAAAACAATGCTCAAGTGTTTTAGGTTGGAGATATGTTAATGTTTGAGAAGTGTGAAGTTGATCTGTAGCAACATGTGTCCCATGCAGATGTACTTTTAAACTTCTGCTTTAACTTTCACTTTTTCGTCCACATAGCACAACTTGCTAAACGTTACCAACTTCACCTTTAACATTAACAAGTTCCAACTTTCAATGACTGCACAAGGCCACACGTCAATAGTTAGTGTTTCACTTCATCACGAGAAAAACATGTGACCATCTCTACATTTAGCACAAATAAACTTTCTCCCCTTGCGTTAATAAAGGCCGAGGGAGTAGGGGCAGAGCAAATCAAAATCTTGACAAAATCTCACCTATTTAATCAATTTTTCTTAATTAATTACTCCATCTATTTCATATTATTTATCGTATTAAGAGTTTTTTTTTGTTCTATAATATATCTGTCACATTAAGAAATCAAAAAAGTTTTTTTAAAAAAAAAATCAAGAAAGCATTAAATGTTTTATTTCCAATTTTAACTCCATTCTATTTAGTTAATGACACCACCAATCACTTTTTTTATACACTAAATATAATACCCTAAATATAGTCTTGTTATAAAATCATAATGGTAATTAATCATTACCTTAATTCTTGTGCACAAATTAAAATGTGACAAATAATATGGAACGGAGCAGTAATAATTGAACTTTGATTTGAAAAATGTTACAATAACATCACCCAACACACGCCAAAAAGTACACGAGGCCCTCAACTCACGTGTGTTGCACCTTAAGCTATATAACCTCACATCTTGGGGCGTGCAAAGATGGCTTGTACGGGTCGATGCCATTCTAGCATTTTCTTGAAAAATGTACATAATTTTTTTTGAAGTGTAATCAAATAATCAATCACATTGATTCGCTAATCTTATTTGTTCAAACAATTTGTCAATAATTTGGTTGTAAATGTGAAATTAAAACAATTTGACAATAAAAAACTGATCTTTATAACATTGATTCTCATGACAATACACAACACTATATAACCACAAAACGAATAACAAAACTTCTTGACAAGGAAAAGAAAATCCAAAACTTCCTAACAAGGAAAAGATAAATCAAAGACTTCCAACTAAAGAAGAAAACTAACTAAGAAGTAGAAATTGAAGACAAGATCAATAGTTAGTGAGCCACTTAAATCCATGTAATACCGTTGATGAAGGTGCACCGCAACAAGGAATTGACCAATCTCCACAAATTTGATTAGATATGTTGTTTATTGTATGAACAAAGTGTAAAAAGAGGATTTGATTGGAACCACTGCGGATCTAAGAGATGATCTATCGCCGGTAATTAAAGAACAAAAATCACAAAAATGAATCAAGAAATTTTTTTTTTTGAGGTTTTGGAGAGAGAGGATCTCCTCCATTCTTTTTTTTTCTATTATATACATATTTTCTTATGCTAATGAAAAAATAATATCAGAAGAAGAGAAAAAATAAAAAATAAAAAATCAACTGGTTGTTGGACACTTCTACAAAAATAAAATAAAATAAAATATAAAAACAGAAAAATAGGTGCACCAGAAGTCTTTGAAAGATCATCACTTGTACATGTCGTCGGCTCCGTCTTGTAATCTAATCTTCTCTTCTCCGACTTCATCTTTCCTTCAAATCTCTATTGGCATTTCTCCACGAAGAATTTGAAACCCTAAAAAGACTGCCATTTCAACCATTGAAGCTCAAAGAGAGAGAGAGACAGATAGAGAGAGGCGTAGATGGCTTGGCGGCGCCTTCTCACGCAGGTCAGTCCCAATCTGCTCTCTTTCGGCATCGATTTCATTCTCAGATGTCTTCACTCGAATCCTTGATCACCAATCGTCCAAGTTCGGTTTTTTCTTCTCATCTTTCAAAAACCCTAATTTGTTGTTTGGGGAAACTATGTTGGTTCTGTTTTTGGTCGTAGTAGTCGTGGATTTGATCGGATTTGATGGGATAGCGATGGAGATTAAGGGGTTTGTTGCTTTGATGCGTGAATTGTTGTTCTTTGTGTTAGTACTGAATTTGGGGACTAGGGTTTTTTGTTTTTGTGTGGATTGATTGGTATTAATTTGTTAGTCTTGGGCCTTCAATTTGCTTTTTTGAGCTTGTGATCTCACTCCCTAGTTGAAAAGATCAAATCTTTTGTATTCAGTTATTCTGCTTTTGTGGTGACATTGATGCCCATCTCGTTCGACTCGTCAATTTCAGGTTTTGTACTGAAATTGGGTCGATGAGTCGACCTAGAGATTTTGCGAATTATCTTCTTTGACGAAGGATTGATTGGATTTCGCGGTCCTTCTCAGTAATTTGTTCAAGTGTTGTTCAAGTGAATTGAGCTTTTACCCCTTCTAATTCTTTTTTTTTTTTGGTTTCAGGTGGCAAGAGAACAATCTCAGCTTGGGCATTTTAGTGATCTGTATACTCGAGCTCTTGTTTCGTCGCATAAATATCATGTTGGTGGAGGTAATGTTTGCGATTCTCTGAAGTATGATATGCTTATGGGTTATGAATTATATGTTCTATTTGCTTTGTCTGATAGAATTTCGCCTAGTGTACGGAATACATGAAGCATGGCGTATAGGCTTTGATGTTTTAACTGAACTTCAGCAAGTCAAGTGCGTCTAATGACAAAGCCTCAATCCCAAATTAGTTGGGGTCGGCTACATGGATCAAACTCTTCCATTGTTCGTGATTTAGTGTACATAATGGCGTGCTTTCCAAATCCTTTAAATCGTTCCTAATTAATGCGCCCCAACTTAGCTTAGATCTACCCTTGCGTCATTTAGGACAAGTATCTCTAATGGAATTTGGTTAATTTCTGTTTCATCATTATGTGCCAGTTCAGTTGCGTCTAATGTAAATTAGTAATCAATAGGGTGTCATGTTGATGTCTGTAAAAATACTTCGATATTGAACTGGTCAGTCTTTTACATGTGTGAGACTGAGAATGAAGGTGCATTTATATTAGTTCTTGATTGAAAAAATTAGCACAGGTCTAATGCCCAATTCTTAAATTTGATATTGGACCATCTAATTTTTTTTTCTGTTTACTCTTTTGTAATTGAGATATGACCTATTTTATTATTTTTTATTAAAAGCTCCATTGATTTTCCTTTTTATGTGAGATTTTTTGGTGGCAGAAAAGTCATGAATTATGTTCTAATGTATGGGCAGAAGTTTCTTTCTGCATACTACTTTTCTTAAGTGTGTCATGTGCTTCAACAATTATGTGATGCAGTATCCATGGGTTTTTTGTTTCTAGTTCTTATATCAATCCTGGTTTGTCGTTAGTTATAACGCTCATTATCAAAGTACTGCTGAGCTGATTGTTAAACTTTTGAGATGACTGAAACATGCATTCGATCAAGAAAATATAGTATTTATCAAT
This sequence comes from Stephania japonica, assembly GCA_039657345.1. Taxonomy (NCBI): domain Eukaryota; kingdom Viridiplantae; phylum Streptophyta; class Magnoliopsida; order Ranunculales; family Menispermaceae; genus Stephania; species Stephania japonica. The sequence goes on along the minus strand of CM077563.1, from coordinate 13,121,708 downwards.
GGGGTGCTGTGTTTTTTTTTTGGGTTATCTTTTGGATAAATAGTTGATGCTCGATCCTTAGTCACAAATTCACAATCACATCTGTCAAGAAGAACGCTCTATTGAGATTGTCTTAATTATGTTTTTTCTACTGAGGCAGACAGTTTGGCTCTTTTTACAATTTAGCAAAGTCTAGATTGCTTCTTTTTGCTGTTGATATATAAGCAAGAAGCCTAAGTCTGCGTCATTTTGTTGTTTTTCTTTCTACTTCTTATACCCAAGATGTTGTGCCAGTTGTGGAAACATGAATTAGGATTTCTATTTTTTTTTAATTAATATTTGCGATTTCCATTGGGCAGTGAAAAGGTTTATACATAATCAAGAAAGATTTCAATCTAGCTATGTTGGGAACTTAGCCCGGAGGGTACGTGAAGCTGATGGAGCAAATGACACGGCTCTTCTGAAAGAGCTGTACCGCCGCAATGACCCCGAAGCAGTGATAAGACTATTTGAGAGTCAGCCTTCACTACAATCTAATCCATCAGCAGTTGCTGAGTATGTTAAAGCATTAGTCAAAGTTGAGAGGTTGGATGAAAGTGAATTGCTCAGGACATTGCAGAGAGGTATATTTTCCTTTTCTATGTTCCTCATTTTGTTTACTGTTTCTTATTTAAAAATTTTCATTAGTTACCTCCTATTTTATGGAAACATCTCTGAGTAGTTAAGATGTAATGAGGAGAGAATTTCAGCAAGTAAACTATACTATGCTTGTTTTTCTATTTTCATGAAACTTGTTTCCATTACTATCCCATTAATGTTTTCTTATTTTTATTTTTTATTTTCTAAAGGCTGATACAAAGACTAATTGAGTCCATTTCTAACGACTTAACCAACGAACTAGCCATCCAATAATAAATTGAACAACCAAAATTAGAAAGACAAATCCTAATTAACCTGAACTCCATTTTATCTTGCATCAATTATTCCCTTTGTTAAACAAAGTTGTCTCTGGCATCAAGGAATAACAAATGATCCTTTCGCTTGATTTTGATTCCTTTGCAACCAACAACGCTTGAATTTATTGGAATGAGTGAGAAGTGTCTTGAAATTAAAACAAGTTCTTGTTGGTGGTGCTGAGTGATAAGCAATGTTGACATAAACACTCAAAGCATGTGCAGGAAAAGAACAATATGATGGAACTAGCATCTCCTGATCAATAAAAGTCAGCATGATCTTTTTTTACTTGAGTTATTTAGGGTCTTTATTTTACAGTTTTACTATTCCTTGGGTTGTGCTGCTTCCAAGGACCTGCATGAAACATACCTTAAAAGCATGTTGTCTTGAACATGTCCTTTTAACTTGTCTAAAGTGTATCACCATTTTTTTGCTTATCATTTCAGCCTTTTTGTTTGGGTCCAAACATGTAAGTTATGTTGATATTCACCACCTTGCTTGTGACGTTTGGCTTTCATTTGTAAAATCAAAAGATGTTCTTATTTCTCATTTGTATCTTTTGTGTTGATTGTACCTTCTCTTTATAAAACTATGTCACATGACGCTCCTTTCCTGGGATTCTCATTTTTATTCTGTAAAGCAATATTTGCATGGTTTGTGCTTGTAACACTTAGTGAATAAGAATGTTTGTAACAAGGTGCTGCCAGCAGGAATATCCAATGGAGCTATTGAGGAAGAAAGTATTGGTGGTCTTTCAGCTTTTAGGAATGTCGGGAGGGCAACAAAAGATGCTGCAGTCCTTGGAACTGCTAATGCTCCTATTCACATGGTCACTGCTGAAGGGGGACATTTCAAAGAGCAATTATGGCGTACATTTCGCTCAATTGCCCTTGCATTTCTGCTAATTTCAGGTGTTGGGGCACTTATTGAGGATAGGGGAATCAGTAAAGGTGAGTTTGTGATTTTATAGAGCTTAACATGTGATGTATCCTATAAACCTGCTCTCCTACAAATTATCTCAATTCTCAGCCAGTGAATAGTATCATAACGTGTGGAACGAAATTGGTTTTATCAATTTTCAGGTCTAGGACTAAATGAAGAGGTTCAGCCTAGCATGGAATCTAATACGAAATTCAGTGACGTCAAGGGTGTTGATGAGGCTAAAGCTGAGTTGGAAGAGATAGTTCACTATCTTCGTGATCCTAAGGTAATGAACTATCATTCTACCACATCTCATCTTGGAAACTTTTGGATGAACCGTTCTTATTTAGTACAATTTTTCAACATATTTATTTTGTTATGATTTGGTGTGTTGTTCCTCACTCTTTTGGATTGTCAACCATAGTGGAGGAAAGGCCTTTGCAATGGTAAATGTTGCTAGGAGGTGGGCTTGTGTGTTGGGCACACCTTTGATTGGCTTACAAGTGAATTGCATTTTTACTTAAAATTATAAGTTTCAAATTCAAATATAATGGCCTCAAAAAAAAAAAATTCAAATATAACTATGTAAGTGGTTACAGTTGTTATCCTATAAATTTCTATGGTTTGACACTTATACCACTATTATGTACGGAAAGAAGTCTGGTCTGATCAAAATCTTTTCGCTTTTATCTGTTAAAAGAAGATAACCTTCTTAGACATTTTTTAAGCATTTTTACCTAATTGTTTGGAAAGTTAACATACTCTTGATGATTTCACTAACAAAGAGTTTATACGTTTTAAATACATTTTTTATAACTTAATTGATGTCAAAGTTTCCTTTTCCGCTAGTTGGACATGTATTGAGCATTTTTATCTAATTGTGAGGCGAATTTACATTTCTGGGGGAAATGCCCATTCCTGATTTATGATAACGTCTTTAATTGGAACATATAGTGGTTTGAAACGAGATATGTGGTGAATCTCAATATGTTGAAACTGAGAAGGCACAAGGGCATTTAATGTACATTTTTCATAAGAGATTTTTGGTAGTGATTGCGGCATCCTTTTACAGTTTTTTTTCTTTTTTGCTTAGAATTTTTCCTTCATTTATTATTTTTTTGTGGTTCAAAGTGGTGGTATTTATGATCCCTTCCTCAACTATTCCCTAGGTGTTGCATCAAATGGAAATGGCCCATTTTTGTAGCAATGAGGGGTTGAGCCTAGTTTCTTTAGAAGTGCTCTTCCAAGGAGGTGGAACAAAACTTCCATCCAAACAATGGAAGTTGCTACTTCCTGAGAAATGCTCTTCCGCTCCCCTACTTCCCCTCCAACCAAGCATGACCCAAATGTGAGTGTGCATGCATCACACTAGTCAAAAGCCTGATTTTCAATCGACACCTACATCATGAGATTTTGATTTTCAGATATTGTTAGGTCACGCATGATATAACAGTGTTCAACAATATGAAACTTCTAATCTCTTTACTTTTATAAAAGCAACGTTCTTATAGAAAACAATTTGGATGCCGTAATACTTGTATTGCAAAAATGAACTGAAAATTTTGTAAAGCTGGTTTCTACAATCATAATAAGAGACTTATAGTTTCCAGTTTCTTCTATATATTTATTTATTTTTATAATTTGGTGCATCAGATCACTTGTTCCTATAGTTTGTGCATTGTTCCGTGCATGTACGAGTTTCAGAAGGAAAAACATTTCAAGAACTATTTATATTTATTTTTCAACGATTATTGTCTTGCATACTTTTCTAATGCACCATTGATGCATGGATTTGCATTATGTTGGCCTTTAGTCATTTGTGATGTACTAGTCAGTCTTTTTGTAGTGGCTTGAGCTTTGAGTCTCATAATCGGTTTTGTTGCTGCAGCGCTTTACACGTCTTGGAGGGAAACTCCCCAAAGGTGTCTTGCTTGTGGGTCCACCTGGCACAGGCAAAACAATGTTAGCAAGAGCAATTGCAGGAGAAGCTGGAGTACCTTTCTTCTCTTGCAGTGGCAGTGAGTTTGAGGAAATGTTTGTGGGTGTCGGAGCCAGGAGAGTGAGAGATCTTTTTTCAGCAGGGAAGAAACGGTCTCCCTGTATTATTTTCATTGATGAGATAGATGCAATTGGAGGAAGCCGTAACCCAAAGGACCAGCAGTATATGAAGATGACTTTGAATCAGTTGCTGGTTGAACTGGATGGGTTTAAACAGAATGATGGTATCATTGTCATAGCCGCGACAAACTTTCCTGAGTCTTTGGATAAAGCACTAGTGAGACCTGGGCGTTTTGATCGACACATTGTTGTTCCCAATCCAGATGTAGAAGGACGGAGACAGATAATGGAATCTCACATGTCAAAGGTATCAGCTCTCTACTAAATAGAATTTATTTGTTACCATGCAGACAAGTGGCATTAATCTACACAGTAAATGAAAGAGCTAGTGTGCTCTCTTTCAACGTCCTCAAGAACGTGGTTATCACGTGTATTTTTTTTTCTCTTGTAGAAAGCAGTCAAAACACCTTTCCACGCCATGTTTCACCGTCTTCATCGTTGTCTCTCCCTCATTCACGCATCTTCATATATAATTCTCATATACTTTTGACACCAGCCTAAATTTATGTCATTTAATATAGTTGCTAAGGTTTTTTGGACACATCTTGAATATCCTTCGAACATATCTCAATGCAAACTACAAAGAATTACAACTATATGTTAAATCTGGGCTCCCTTAATTCGACATATCACACACAATTCCGATAATTGACAAAGTTTTGACATTTATAGTTGACACAGTTATTGAGTTCCTTTGGACATATTTTGAAACATGTTTGAACACATCTAGATGCAAAATTTAATAGAGACTACTGTGTCAAATGTAGGTCCTCCTGAATCAAAGCATCGACACATAACTCCTTATATTTTTGACATACTTTCAACACCTGCATTTGACACTATTGTTGAGTTCCTTTTGGACACATCTCAATGCAAAATTTGGAGTCTACTTTTAGCAATCGTGCCAAATTTAGGTGTCAAAAATTCCTCCACCAAACGGTAGTCTTGCTAAAGGACATTTATTAAATGTCATCTATCAACGAGTGATTTGACACTTGCGTAGATACAAAACTAGTAATATAGTAATATTTGTAGGCTGATTGCAGTTGCAAGGCACTTAAAAGGAAATCCACATATTTGTTCAATTCAAGCTCTCTTTTGTTTCTGTTGTATCATAGATACTGGGAAACTATCTATTCAATGGAAACCTTATACATTATTCACTTGTGGGGTTTGCAATGATTTCAGAGTTTGTATTAGGTTTTATGCTGTTGAACATTGATTAGGTGATAATAATGTTTGTGGCTGTGTTTGTTTGAACTTCCTACTGATGATGCTACTACCTATTAGCTGGGTATTGATTATTTTGATTCTATATCTGATTGAATTCTATATCTGATTGAACGGTCCAATCTTATTGCCTGCATACCAATTTTTTGGCGGATTCAGATATTCTGCGTCTGCCACCTTTTCTCAATCTTTTTCATTTGTCGTATATTAATGCTAAGATTGGCTGCATTTCCACGTTTGCAGGTATTAAAGGGTGACGATGTAGATCTTATGATCATTGCTAGAGGAACCCCGGGATTCTCTGGTGCTGATCTTGCAAATCTGGTTAATATTGCTGCGCTCAAGGCTGCGATGGATGGTGCAAAAGCTGTGAGCATGGCCGACCTTGAGTATGCCAAGGACAAAATCATGATGGGAAGTGAACGCAAATCTGCTGTAATATCGCCGGAGTCTAGGAAGCTGACAGCGTTTCATGAGGGTGGCCATGCCCTTGTTGCCATCCACACTGACGGGGCGCTTCCAGTTCACAAAGCAACCATTGTCCCTCGTGGGATGTCTCTTGGAATGGTTGCTCAGTTGCCTGACAAAGACGAGACGAGCATCTCACGTAAGCAAATGCTAGCTCGGTTGGACGTTTGCATGGGCGGTCGAGTAGCAGAGGAGCTTATCTTCGGGGAGAACGAAGTCACCTCCGGTGCATCTTCGGATCTTCAGCAGGCAACCTCTCTTGCAAGAGCGATGGTGACGAAATATGGAATGAGCAATCAGGTAGGGCTTGTTGCTCATAACTATGATGACAATGGGAAGAGCATGAGCACCGAGACTCGGCTTCTCATCGAGGAGGAAGTGAAAGTTTTTTTGGATAGAGCCTACAATAATGCGAAAACGATTTTGACCACCCATAGCAAAGAGCTTTACGCGCTAGCTAATGCGCTGTTAGAACAGGAGACGATGACAGGGAATCAGATCATGACTCTGCTTGCTCAAGTGAACTCTCAGCAGCAGCAGCAACAACAACAGCAACAAGCTATAGTCGAACCACAGAATAGTTCTCAGTCAGCGCCAGTGCCTCCCTCCACTCCTAACGCAGCTGCATCTGCTGCCGCTGCAGCTGCTGCGGCTGCAGCGGCGGCGGCTGCAGCAGCAAAGGCAAAAGGCGTTGCAGCTGCAGGATCATGATACATAGAAAACTAAGACTTGGTCATTCTGTTGCAATGTATCTGATTCAATGTCCATACACTGACATGCATCCTAGAAATTAGCAGGCAGCCTTGAGATGATATGTTGAAGTTTCTGTTAATGTAATCATTATTTGAGGCTTCTGAGAAAGAATTAAGGAAAGAACATTAGGTATGATAGTTTGTTATTGAAGTCTCAAATTTATGAAATTTCAGGAATCCCATCCGAGTTCCCTCAACTTTATAATAAAGCGTGATATAGCTGATGAGTTTTTTGCACACTTGTAACAGTTCTTGTATGAGTTCTCTCAGAATTGTTTGCATTGTGAATTGGCTTAGAAATGGACGTTGGCACGCAACAAGCAAGATGTGATCTGTTAAAGTAGAAATTCTAAAGCCATAAAACAAAAGAAAAATGCTAGAATGACACTTAAATGTACAATAGAATGCACAATGACCCATACCCACTGTGCATACATTACGAGATGAGTAAGTTCGTATCTTGAGGTGCACAACGGACAATGGATGTGGTACCATTGTGCATTCCAAAACAAAATTGATGTCTTGCTCGAGCAAGCTCAGATGTTGATATAATGATCAAGAAAAGACGAGCCAAATAAGTGGGGTAGTGCTAGGGATACCCGAGTAGGAAACCTGAAATGAACACCCGATTGTTAATATCCTTTAAATACACATCGATTTATGTGTGCACAAACATTGATGCACAAATTAGTGGATACTAACAAGCGAGTGTCCAAAATGGGTCATCCAATCATTTCCATCAGTGAATAACTGAAAGAAGTCAAAAACGACGTAAAATGATGCCAAAACACATGAAACACTGAAGAACCAGGCATGCCAATGAATTCAGTTAGGCCTTTTTGATTGCAAGACAAATTTGTCTCAATTACAAGCTCACGAAGTGCAATTCCAAGCTTATTGACATTCAGCAGGTAGACTTAACTGGCCATAGTAGACCTATATAACTTATGCACGCAGGTTGCAGCAAACTCACACAACCTAAGTGAGCGTAAAAAGATGTTTGACTTTTCTTCTTCTTTTTTTATTTGAAGTAAAAGATGTTACTTTTCTGTTGCTGGACAGCCGAAGTTTTATTGAAGGAATAACTTTTTTTACAGATTCTCCACATTTCACTATTTATTTTTTCCACATTATAGAGAGGCAAAATTGAATTTGCTCCTGGAAAAACATAATTATAATGAGAGACGCAAAGGGCAATTTGGAAGAACTTATTGTCAACCTCGACATAAATCCATTCAATTTAGAAGGGAAGAACTAGCATCAATAACTCAATTTTAATTGAAACATGGGTTTAATTCGTGCATCATGCTCAGAGAAATATTTACCAAGAATGAATTACAATTGCACTTAATCACTTAATCCAAAATCATAAGTGCACTTCAACACTTCAACCTAAATCCCATTAAAACATTAGCAAATTGATTTCCACTGAATATGGGCAGGCCAAAAAGATTACACAGAACTTTTAACTTGTAATTCTGCAACAACTTAGTTCTAGGTTGTTAGAGGTCTATCCGATAAAATCTCAAAACAGAAGCCTCCTTTACCTATGTACAAGTCACAGACTCACTACAATAACCAATTAAATACATTTTTACCAGCAAAAGTGTGCAACCCCCCAAAAAAAAGAAGGAAGAAATAAAGCTCAAAAGCATGTCCCACTTGAGAATTCATCTTTCAAAAAAACTGTATTAGAACAGGAGATACATTGTATATATCATATGAAGTCCACCATACGAACAGAAAATAGGTAGCTCCCTCTTCCTTGGTTTGGTAGTGTGGTGCAATCTTATACTTCTGTTATTCAGTCAAAGTCCAGATTTTCATTGAAATCACCAGTTCAAGCAGCTGGGACTTTTCGGCCATCTTCAATGAAATAAATTGCTTCCACTGGTACCTGAGAGTAACAGAAGAACCACCAATCTCAAACTTCAAGAAGCAGGCAGTCAAAATATGTTAACTTAACCGAAAAATGGCCTATTTCCCGACAACCAAATTTTTATACAGTACTGAGAACTTGAGGAGCAAGGTTCTCAAAAATGATACATTTGGCATTGCTTCATCAGGCTTAATGACAGATAACAAAAATAACATTAAAACTAACATGCCAGGAAGTCCCATTCTGAATATGTTATTATTGCAAGAAAAAAGACTAACAGAAGCTGATAGCAGTCGTTCAATCTTGGTTTTTTATTTCAATTTCTCTTATGAGTCTTGGCCATTTCAGAATTAACTTCTAACTCATGCAAAAGATCAAATGTTCCTGCAGGATATGAATGTGATCAATGTGGACATGGAGTTTAGTTTGGAAGTCCAAAAGGAGATCTCGTGATCTTTTAAGAGAAACTGCAGTGAATTAAACTCAACCACAGGGATGAATAGCTGCAAAGTAGTTGAAAGAACAGAAATTAATTTGGCTAGAGCTATCTTCCACCTCACTTTGATATTGCATTTATGAGAGGGAATTCTTCCACGTTGAGACCAAACCATCGAATAAGACTATGGTATGAAAACTGTTGAACTTCTCCAAATTTCCTTGAATTAGTTAGATTTTTTCTTAACACCGAAATAGACCCAATTTTACAAAAAAACAAAAAACAAAAAAAAAAACACTATAGAAGTTAGGAAATATGGCATATTTGCAAAGTTTAATGCTAACTTGGAGAACTGGCCTCGTTTAGTTTTGGTTTTGTACTCTTTTCCTTCATTTCAAAGTAATTGGTTTTGTTTTTCAGAGAAGAAACGGGGTGGGTAGGTATCATTCTTAAGATTTACAATTAGCAGTCAACAAATACGTTTTACTGAGTTGATCTAGGAATCAGGATCTAGGAATATATTAAAAACAGTTGCAGCTATCAGGTTCTTGTGAAGTACAAACGTGAACGAGTAACACACTAAAACGAGTATAATGGGAAAGGTTATCTCAGTGTTGCATCTCTCTTGCTGGTAATCCGCTTCATGGAACTTGTTTGGTTTTGGCCTAGTGTTCATCCCGGCTATGAAAGAGAACAATCCAATCCCTCAGTGTTGCATGTTTCTTAATCAGTTCAGATTTTGTAGAACACTTCCATCAGACAGGTCGAAGGTAATGCATGAGCCAAAATATGAAACAAAAAGCGATAATGCAAAAAATGGAGCAGAAAAAAGGATAGGAGCCAAAATTTGTATGTTATGAGGTCCTGTAAACATTGTATTTGTTGAGTTGAATAGGGCTGACACAAAAGACAATAGTTTGCATATTTAAAATCAATCAGCTGGCTACATGGATAGTTCAAGTAGGAAAAGTACTATCAGAGCAAGAACCATAAAGGCTTAGGTTTGAAAAATTACCAAGAGGAATAAGTTTTCAGGTTAAGAAAACATCCAAGATTGAAAAAATGATTAGAGGAATATGAAAGATCTATAGCATCATTTGTATTGAGTATAAATCAGAGAATAAAAAACTTGTTTGGACAGTGCCACATAATTGAATTTACCTACTGAACGGTTTGAAACAGGTCACAATGCAGAACATACAAAAGTCACAAACTTAAACACAACAGATGTCAGTAAATAGAAATGGAGATTAAGGATAATTACATCAGGCCAAGTGTCTGTAACGAAGTCCACAATATCGTACGAAATGTCCCCCTGAACATCAATTTGCTCTTTCTCAGTCGGTCCCTAAAAGAAATGATAATATATTCTAAGCACATTATCATTTTAACTTAATAATCATAACAAAATCCTTAAGTTTATAGATGAAATAGTTCAAATCAAGAATTGCATGCACCTTAACAACAGAAGCCCCTGTAGCAAACTTTTTACCCAGTTTCTTTGAAGCATCATTGAGTTTGACACCTGAAACATGCAGCTCAAAAATTTAAAAGTTTTGAAGGATTTCTATTGATTGCCGCCATACCTAAGAACATAAAGAAAAAAAGTGAGAAAGTATGTGCTTACCAAAGAGCTCGAGTCCTTTCACCGTAGTGACACATTTACGCTTGTTACGGACAATCTTTTCAATTACAACTTCTTGCTTCTCCTGCAAACAACCGTCCAAAGTCGTTAATGAAGTATTGCATCAGATTACATAATGCTTGACAAAAGAACAAAATATTTTCATGAATACATGAATCCAAATGGAAATGGGAGCCTTGGATATCCAGGGAACATTATAAATTCTTAATACAACTGTGTGCAAGTTAAACTAAAAGCATTGCTTTCTTTTGGCCATTAGTTAGAACCTGTTTAACGGGTGAAGTACACAGTACGTGAATACCCATTACCTATGGTAGAAATGTACTCTATAAGACCAAATACTAAGTTTAAAGGAAATTAGGGAATTCCCCGACAATAGAAAAGGGAAGACCAAATAACAGGGCCTAGTTGAAGTAAAGAGCCTCCCTGTTTGTGTTAAGAACACACTATATATGTTTGAATGATAAAATACCTTCCCACGAAAGATTCATAGTCCTCCCAATTTACAAACCAATCACAACAATGCAATCATCTTCACTTGTAAAAATAATAACCACTTGTTAAGATTTCTTTTCCCTTCGTTGTGTGATAGATAACATTTTCCGATGTTGCAACCATCACAAAGAATCCAGATTTTACAATTACAGATGAATGTCCAATACCGAGGATACCAAGTAGGCTTACTGATTGGATCAGGATAAAGTGCTTCTTGGGTGTGTGTGTGTGTGGAATGGCCTATGATCTTTCACCGATTACTCAAAGAAATAACATGCAAGAGATCAAACTGAAGAATTGGCTGAAAACCTCAACAATATATCTGTTAGCGCATAATATCCAAAGCTTAAACAATAGTATTTGTTATGGGATAAAAATGGCTCTTTCCACTTGCGACAAACCAGTACCTCTCTAACTGCCGTAAATTAATGAATATCAAATGAGACCACTTAAGTTAAAGGTCCAACAAAAATGAGTACTCAATTACTTTAGCTTCCATATAATAGCCATTTTACACAAATATGTTATTCAAATATACAGTATGTCATGCAGTAATTCCCGTAATTTCAAGAAAATGATCATAGAATGTGATAGGGACTACAGAATGTGAAGATTTTGCTTCTGCATCATACCTCAAAAATAAGATGAAATAGAAAGTGTCATAGTTCAGAATCTTGTCAGAAGTATGAGCAATTTTTCAAAATCATTTTCCTTAGTTAATAACTCATAGAGGAAGGGGAGATGCACACTCACATTATATAGAATTAACAAAAGTAATAACCCAATTTCATATTGCTGAGTAAAAAAAGCCAATAAGTATGTAGTACTAAAATAGACGACGACAATTTGGCCGTTAAGATCCTTACTTTCTTCTTTATCTTCCCACCCGGAAGCCGCTTCACTTCCTCTTGTTTAGACGCGGAAGCACCTGGTAACAGACACAACAAAAATATCTAAGCATCTTACAAGACCTTGAATATATCTTGTTATATATGCCCCTGCATATATCTTGCTATAGAAGCTAAAGCATTTCTAGGGCTCAAAACGGTTATTCAGTCACGACCGATACGCGGCCCGGCAGCTCCAATTTCAAATTCAACTATGCCACTCACTTATTCGGTCATGACAAGCTCTTCTCACATCATTCCATATCAGGAAGAGATTTTCATCACTAACAACTGAGAATCACAAGAAAATACAAGCAAATCTCCTCTTTAACTTACAAAGGAACAAAAAAAGGGAACCCTAAATCAAATCCACACCAAAAAGGTAAACTTTAATGAATCAACAACCACATCCAAGATTGAACGAAATTCTCCATTGCATTACAACATCAAAACATACCTGAAGAAGCAGCGGCAGCGCCATCGCCCCCACGCGACGAAATGTCGACGGACTGAAGCTGGTCGGAGACCTTATCAGCCTCCTTGTCGTTGGCTTCTGAATCAAGAAAAACAAAAAATGAAAAACCGATCAGCAGTGATTAGGGTTTGAGAGATTCGATTCGATCCGATTTGAACAAGTCCGAAATGAAACGAATTGGACCTTTGAGCAGATCGGGGTAGAGGTGAGGGGCGTTTTGGATGAGCCATGGCTTGCATTTCTCGAAATCCGAACCGAATTCGCAGTACTCAGGTGGTAAGCTACACACCTGGCAGTACAAAACTCGAACTGGTTGAGGTTTCTCCGCCATTGATATTGATCACTCTCTTGCTCTCTCCTAAACTTTCAATATTCAGTTTTCTTCCCAATAGGCACCAACGCAACCTTTTTTTTTCTTTTTTCTCCTCACCCTTCCTTTTTCACTTTCCTGCGAATCTAGGCTTATTTCACTCATATTCTCACATAATAGTTCATTTTCATTTATACTCATAAAACTTTATCTTTATTTCATTTTAGAGGCAAAACTTTTTTTTTTTCAAAGTATTTACAAGTAAAAAAATTAAATTTATGGTAGTGTACTGGAAGTTATGTGACGATGACATGGCGCTAATTTGAGTATACATTTTAAAAAATTATTTTTAAAATTAAAAAAAAAAAAATTTACTCAAGTTTTTGATAATACATGTTAAAATATTATTTTTAAAATTAAAAATAATTAAATTGGTCATTATGTGATGATGACATGGCAAAGCTCAAAGCTCAATTCTACTAATAAGTTTCCAAATTAAATGAATAAAAAAGAAATCACCCAAAGAAATTCTTTCTTTAGCTAGTCTCATTGCCACCTAAAAGTCTCTCTAAATTTGTAGTTGTGTGTTTAGTGTTATTTTAGAACTTGGAATCTAGACTCATAAAGAAAATTCTTTTGTTGTGTTGCAAGTAGACCTGTTCACGGGCCCGGGTCCCCCGCCTGCCTGACCCGCCCAAGCCCATGAATAAAAAACTGAGCTTGGACACTAATATTTTGTTCACGACCCGGCCCGACCCAAGTCCAAAAAAACTCATCTTATTTTGGGTTGAGCTTGGGCAATCTCATAAAGCCCGAGCCCAGCCCTAGCCGACCCGATAATGTAATATATGATTCTATATTTATATAATTTGAATTATACTTGGTGATTCTATAGAAAAATAAGGAAACGTGATTAATGGATTGATTGGATTCTCATTCCATGAAGAGGGGTCATTTATTGACTTAATAAAATACCAAGAATAAATAAAGTTTCCATGTAATATGGTGAATGTCCAAAAGAATAAATAAAGTTTCTATATAGGATGTGCCTGTTTGACGATTTATTGGAGAAGAAGACTTCAAAGTAAATAAAAGTACACAATAAGTTTGTTATTTGGGAGAGTTGAAGACTTTACTTACTAGAAGGGAAAGAGGAAGACTAATTGTTCTAAGTTTGATCATCATAATTGAAATTGAGATGGCCCTAATTTTTTTTATTGTTTGAACTATTTTTTAGGGTAATTAAACTTTATTTGGATAGATTATTTTGTTTCTTATATTTTGTTTACATTTCTTATAACATTTGCATTTTTGTTATAATTAATGCTTAAGACGATTATTAAAGCTTGATGTTTGCTTTTATTATACTGTAGTATATTATGAGTCAAATTTTAGGTTTTTATTATTTATTTGACTAATTAAAACATTGGGTGAGCTTTTGGGTTGAGCTTGGGCACAAATTTTATATTTGGGTTGGACTTGGACAAACATACAGGCCCGAACATATGTGATGGTTTGGGCTTGGATAATACTTCTTAGGCCCGGCCTAGGCCCGGCCTAAGCCCGATCTTTTAGGCGCATATACAGTTTGAACTAGAGTTGGAACTGGTAGTGGTACATAGTATGGATTAATTATGTGTTCAGAATGCAGAAAGAGAGGCTCATATAAAACAATAGAACACAAATACTATATATTTTGAAGTGCACATGTGGTCTTAGTGTCTCATATGACTAACCAAATTAATGGCGCATAGAATCTCTTTCAATTGCATATGCAATCTCTCCAGTCTTGCCAAATCAAATCAAACTTTTTTTTGACAAAGAAAGATAAAATTCATTCATAACATAACCACAGTAACAACATAGCCATCAAGGCGGAAGTCTTATTAGACCACTGAAGATCAAAGAAGCTTGCCTCATCAGCCACACTAACTCCACTACAGATAACAGCTCATGGGGGATAAAAGCAACTATGAAGAATCCGTGTGAGAGGTAAAAACTTAAGCAGGAAAACCGGTGAGGACAACCTTCCACCATATCTCCAGATCCTATAATGTTGTTCCCCCATGCATTAGCTAGGAAGGCTCTAAAATCTTGTTCCTCTAATATTTGGATTAATTGTATGTCAATAAATATTGGCCCGTCTGTACTCATGTTGTTTGGTTAATGTTACTCATTTAAAAAAAGAAAAAAAAAAAAAAAAAAACACTCTACTGATACGACAATCCCTAAATTCGGAACAATCACCCCTACATCAACATAGAGCTCTCCCCTTTTTATCAAATCAAATTTGATTGTTGGTAATCTAGCCGTATATGAAGGCTTTGGTTCTATTTGGCATTAAGAGTTGATTGATAGAATATAGTCTTAGAGTTCAGAGACCATATATTAATGAAAAAAAAAAGACTTTCCCACAAATACAGAGCAACAATTAGCTAGAACCTATTTGTTAGAATAAATAGTTGACTGAGATTTTAGTCTTAGGGTTCAGAGACCATTAAAACAACCAAGGGAACTTGCCCACATATACTAAGCAACAACTAGAAGCTACTTGTTAGAATAAGAACAGAACCATCAAAGAAAACTTCACAAGAAAAACAAATATAGAAAATTAATATAAGAAAAATCTTAAAGAAGCAATATAGTAAGCTGATTAAGAAGAAACCAAAGGAGATCACCAACAAGATCTAAAGATAACCAAAAATAAACACAGAACTAACACTTGAAATCTTTCAGAAATTGTGTTCCAACCTTAGGTTTTAGTCTCTAACACCCTTGGTTCAGAGATGGTGAGATGAGCCCAAGGAGGAAGAAGAAAGATCGAATAGCGGCGCTCAAAGATTGATAGAAAAGAATGCCCTAATTCGATCGTGAATATGTAGGTCATTTGTTTGGGAATAGAACTTCGCGGGTTTTTTTATTTCGCGGCATCCCTCTATTTTTTTTTTTTTTGTTATTCCGCATTGTGATGGCATTAATTTTTAAAAACACTGCTCATAGCGTTTGAATTGAAAGATTATCATCTAGATTATTTTGAACAAAAGCTACAAACCAAACAAACCTTATTTGTTAAGCTAGCTTATTAGCTAGCTGATAAACTACTTTATGCTTGCCAAACAAAGTCTAAGTGTTTTTTTTTTCTAATAAAGTTTGAGGAACTGACTTTTGCTGTTCAGTAGGGGATGATGAAGGAGGGTGAGTCGCGAAGAGGTTGAGACAAGAAGAGGCCAAAGGGGCGGAGTCATGGGAAGAGGGCGAGTTGAGAACAAAGAAGATGCATCCAGTTTCATGGTTGGGTACCTTTATTAAGGGGCATTTATGACTTCTTTTTATTTGATATTTAGAATGGGTAGGTGCCTAAGAGAACATGACTTATGTAGGCTTATGCTGAAAAAATTACATCCGTACTGTTGTTTTTTTTTTTTAAATTCGTAAATTATATTGATTTACTTTTTTATTCGTTAATTGATGTATATCGTATTTTCGAAATGCGAAATTGGGGTGACGTGGACACACACATACAAATGGCGCCTCTAAAGAGGCGCCATTGCATCCACCTCAGCACCACACATACAAATGCATCCACCTCAGCACCACACATACAAATGGCGCTTCTACAAGAGGCGCCATTCTATCCACATCACCACACATCACGACATCACGAATGGCGCGTTTCGGAAATGCGCCATTCGTGTGCCACCTCACCACTACCTCGCGCGCCACCTCACGTCTCCCACGTTACGCCACACGTCTCCCACGTTCCACCACACGCTCCACCGTATGATACCACGCATGCATGCACTGCATGCGTGGGATGCCACCACGCATGCAGTGCATGCATGCACATGGAAGCATGCATGCACTGACCACGCATGCATGCATGCGTGGTCATGCACACATGCATGCGTACATGCATGGATGCATGTATGCATGTATGCATGTATTCATGGGCATGTATGCATGTATGCATGTATTCGTGGGTGGGATGCGAGACCGACCACGCATGCATGCGTGTGTAGAGTTCACGGGTGCGTACACCACGCGTGAACGCATTGCAGAGAATCTCTGCAAACCACCGCCCCCTACAACCCCTATCGACCTAGGGTCATCAATGTCGCGTTGAATGTTGGTTGGGGGATGGTGGGGAGATTTAAAATAGGGAGAGGGAGAGAGGCAGTGAGGTTTTCGTTGATAAGAGAGGGATAGAGTAACTGAGGAGCAGTGAGAAGAGAGAGGAAGAAAGTGTAGAGAGAGTGTGAGGGAGATCGAGAGAAAGAGTGTGTGGGAGATCGAGAGAGGCAACCGCGATCGGCGACGGTGACGGCTACGGCGACGGCGACGGCGACGGCGAAGGCAGCAAGTGGAAGTGTGTGTGTGTTGGGTTGAGTTTGTGAGCCGAGAGAGAGAGGGGACAACCGAGAGGGAGAGAGTGTGAGAGAGAGAGAGAGGTGCTAGAGGTGTCGCGAGAGAGAGAGGTAAGGAGTGACATGTAGGGTGAGAGTTTGCCGAGAAAGAAAGAGAGAAAGGTAGAGAGTGTGCGAGAGAGGGTGAGGTGCCGTGTGAGAGTGTGAGAGAGGGGGGTGAGAGGTGGCGTGAGAGAGAGAGAGAGAGGAGGGTGAGAGTGCCGTGAGAGAGAGAGGGGGAGAGTTTGTGAGAGAGAGAGAGAGGTTGAGATAGTGGTGAGAGAGAGAGAGAGGACGAGATAGTGAGAGAGAGAGAGAGAGAGAGAGAGAGAGAGTGAGAGAGAGAGAGAGAGAGAGAGTGAGAGAGAGAGAGAGAGAGAGGTCGAGATAGTGAGAGAGAGAGAGAGAGAGAGAGAGAGAGAGAGAGAGAGAGAGAGAGAGAGAGAGAGAGAGAGAGAGAGAGAGAGGGGTGAGAGAGAGGGGAAGAGAGTGTGAACAAACAGAGAAAGAGTAAGAGTGTGTGGGTTTGGGTTTGGGTTTGGGATTGGGTTGAGTATGTTAGGCTTATAGAGAGAGAGAGAGGCGTGAGAGAGTGTTTGTTTTGATGTATTTAGCAAACGATTCTATGTTGGGGAGAACCGATATTTTTAATTATTCTTTTTATAAATATTTTGTTGTTGTTTAGTTTTCATTTTAATAAAATAACTATTTTTTTTTCACAGGGAATATTAATCTTTTTTTTTTTTAGGTAAAGGAATATTAAATTGAAGAACAAACAGAAGAAAAATAGTAAGAACAAAAATTTATTTATTTATTTATTTAATATATTTATAGTGTAATTGATTTTTTTAAGAAAATGTGTTTATTGCATGGTGTGTGTAATTTAAATATTTTATTTTTAAATAGTTAGTAAAGAATGTGAACATCATAGTTAAAATATTACAAATATTAAACCCTATAGAAAAATTAATTTTTTTGTAGTGGTGGTCGTAGTTTATTGTGTGTAGTGATAAATGCATGATAATTATTTGGCACATTTTACAAGTGAGTGGCAAATCGACCCAAAGATAAATATTATCTCGTGTTATTTATTATCGTTGTTTGATTATTGCGACAAGATATCAATTACAAGTTAGTATTAATGTAGTGTCCTGTATACACTATTAGTCGCCTCACCATCTCCAACAACGACAAGAAGGAAAAAATCTTTTACTTACAAATTTAATTTGTAAGTAAAAGTGTTAAAATTGTAAGTAAAAGTTTTTACTTACAAAATGTCGTTGGTAAAAACATCGTAAGAATAGAGTCGTCGGTAAAAGTTTACACTTACAAACTTAATTGTAAGTAAAGAGATCCTTTTTGACTTGCGAACTCACCATCATAAGTAAAAGTGTATAATATCTATTAATAAAATTTCTATTCGTTTTCAATAATATTCATTAATATAACTACATTTTTTATTTAAATATTATTTTGTTTAATTTTTGTGCCTTTCATTATTTTTTTCACGTTAATTTAATGAGTTTCGTTTTGGTATAAAAAAATTTAATGAGTTAGAGAACTTAAATAAAATACGCTAAACTTAAATAAAATACGCTTATTTATTCATGATTATTGTTCTGATCAGCTTTTTCATCAATTTGACAAACTTTGTCTTATTCGGGAGCCCAAAGCTAGCTAGAGTAGATTTAGTCAAGTAACCAAACAATGTTCCAAAGCTCATTCAACCAACAACTAGAAAGAGAAGAAAAATAAAGTTAGACAGCTTTAAAATTCATTTATAATTTTCTTCATTAAAAAAATTAAAGAAATTAAAAAAATTGAATACAACCTTCAAAAAAGCCATTGGATGTTTGAAGCTTGTAGCGACTTTGCAATAGGCTCATGCATCTTACATGCACCCAATTAATATGAAGAAAATAAGTTGAAACGTATAGAATGCATTAGGATTAATCAACAAATGTAGGTGAAATGCAAATCAAAACCTTTGTAGAGATTGCATGTACTGACATGGATGAACCCATGAAATTAAGAGACGATGCAGAATCGAGATGAAGTGCAAGGCGCGACAATGTTAAGATGAACTCTTTGATGATTTGTGACGTGATGAAATAGAAATTAGTTGTGAGGTCAACGTGAGAGATACGACCGTGAGGCTAAGAGATAGGGAGAGAAATTGTTGGGTTTTTAACTTATTATCTTTTGAAACAACGTGTGTGCATTGGGGGTAGGATGTGGGGGTTCCGGTGTGTGTTCCCACGTCCGTGTTCAAGTACGAAAGATCGTTATCTTTTTTGTGCCTATCTTCTTATTTTTGATATTTTTTTGTGCCTATCTTTTATTTATTTTAGATTTACTTGTACAAAAGACAAAATTCAAAATTTAATATTACATTATCAAGTTTCTGTCCCTTTTTAGTGAAAGCTTAATTTGTTAATTAATTTTATTCTTCTTCTTCTTCTTTTTTTTCTAGTTTGGTAGTTTCCTTTTATTGAGTATATATATTGTAAGTAAAAATACATATTTACTTACAAAGCTATGCATATTACTTTCCTCTAAGATTCATAAGCAAAAGTTAGTATTTTTACTTGCGAACAAAAGTAGTTTATATAAATATATTTTTGTGAGTAAAAGAAATTATATTACTCACTAAAAACTATTGCCGAATTGGGTCGATATTTACTTAATAATTATTAGCTTTTGCTTAGAACTCATGAGTCATAAGTACAAACAATATTTTTAGTTACAATTTTATCAATTTTTTTACAAACTTAAGAGTCATAAGCAAATATGGACTTTTACTTACACTTTTTATATTCGTGATTGAAAGTTTTGTAATTAAAAGTTGAATTTCTTGTAGTGAACATCAAGAACAAAATACGTAATCTCGCATTCACAAGTGTCCTCACTCGCACTCTAAGTCCGACAAGAGACTATAGGCGCCGCCCCGTCCGGATATAGTTATTTCCAATTATTCGGTCAACCATCGTACAATGAAAAAATCATGCCACTACTCATCTTTGAATATGTCACCCATTCTTCTCCCTCTTCTCTCGCCACGACCATGCAAGGAAGTAGCTAACTTGCTAACTGAGACCGCAATTGATCATATTTGAACTCATTATCTACCACTTGAAGCTTCGATAACCACTGATTAAGAATAATAACATTATAGACGATATATTTAGTAAAAAGTATCGTGCCTCAAATCCTCATTTTGATCATTTCTTCGCTTGATATATATGTAATCTTTTTTACATTATCAATGCGGTAAATTATGTAGGTCATGGAAGGTAGGAACATCCCGTTTCAATTTTATGCATTTGGAGAAATTGTTAAGGTTTCGCAAGGCATCGAGTACAGCAGACCCCCATCAATGACCACGATTATTAAGTTTGGAACGAGTAAACATGAGTTGATGGATCACGTGTATAACGCGTTTGGTATTTCGTCCATCGAGACTCTCATTACGATGACGTATCGTCACGTAATAACTCATCCATCAGTTCACAATATTTTATCCCCGTGTCGTTGCAAGACGACACCCACTTCGAGTTGATGTGGTCAACAAGCGGCGAATCTACCATTATCAAGAAGGTAGATATTTATTTAACCTTCGAGCCAATCGAGCCTTATCAAAATTCTACCGTACATTCACAAGTGGTAGAAGAAAATGTGGGCATGACATGCCCCGCATCAATGATGGAAAGATTACGTATGCAATCACCTATAGGTGATGTTGTGCAAAGATAGATTTGTTACTTCGATTGATGATGACATTAGTGCCCCCAAAGATGACCGTAACGAGGACCACGACAACGACATTGACGAGGACGTATGTCCCCTCGAGGATGCTCGCGCCATCTCGTTAATTGGGAAAGTATAAATGTTGTTACGTACGACCCAACCTACGAACCTCCAGGGGGCGAAAAACTTGCAAGATGATGAGCAATTTGCAATTGACGAGGAGGAGTGGATGGAAGAAGCAAGCGATGAAGAAGATTACCAACCATTGCCGGTGTATAATGAAATTGATTGGGAAGTGGCTAATTCTACCGCAACCCAACATTCTCATCATTCGACGGATGGGACATGCCTAATTTTGAGTTGGAAAGAGGAATGTGCTTTGACAATAAGAAAGACTTGCAAAGATGCCATAAAATTGTGGCATGTTAACAACTTTTGTCAATACCTTGTTATGGAGTCAACTACAACCTTATGGGCATTGAAGTGCGTAAGTGCGCCTAAGTTCGGGTGCATGTGGCGTCTCGTGCTTGTTTGCGAAAGAAGAAACAATTGTGGGAGATCACTCAGTTAGACGAGCCGCACAGCTTGTATAAATCCCGATAGAACGCAAATATGCCCAACTCGACGCCAACATGCTTGCACGTGAGATACAAAGCGTTGTCGAAATAGATCGTGCAATTGCTATCAAGGCCTTGAAAGAAATGATTAAGATAAAATACTCACATGAAGTTCCCTACAAGCGAATGTGGGATGCTAAAAGGAAAGCAATTGCAAATGCATTCGGAGATTGGGACGCGTCATATGCTACGTTACCAAGATGGTTGGCGGTCAGTACATAATAAGAGCCCAGGGACGAAGATTGAGTGGTCACATAGACAATGGGCTCGCAGATGAGATCGGACAGAGCATCCTCAATTTCGTCGTGTGTTCTTCGCATTCGAAGCATCAATCGAAGGGTTCAAACATTGTAGGCCTCTTCTACAGATTGACGCGACATTCTTGTATGGCAAATACAAGTGGTAAGCTAATGATTGCCCTATCTCGTTGATGGTAATGGACATCTACTTCCAGCTTGCATTTGCAAGCACGGAAAACGAATCAACCGACTCGTGGGGGTGGTTTTTGAGAATGTTGCGCAAACACGTGACCGATAGAGATGGTATTTGTATTATTTCGACCGTCACTCGGCATTCTCGAGGTCGTTAACACACCAAAGAAATGGTTTTTGTCCACCAAGAGGATACCATCGTTATTGCCTGCGACACTTGACCAAGAATTTTAACACGCATTTCAAAAATGATTCGTTGAAGAATATCCTATCTCGAGCCGCCGGTCAACATCAAGTGAGGAAATTTGATGCATGCATGGAGCGTTTTGCTTATTTGTCATCGTGAAGTCCTCGTGTCTTCAATATGTGAATGCCATTCCCAAGGAACTCGGACTCAATCGCATGATGGAGGCTCATGCGGTACGATGGATGAATTCTAACGGGGTTGGTATGTATTCGATAGTAGTTATGTTTGTTATCCTATATGTGTTTTCACCGTGCCGATATTATCGACACGGCATTATCTTACCATTGTAGAATGTTTTAACGGTGTATTGAAAGGGGCACGATTCTTGCCGATAACATCAATGGTTCAAATGATTTACTACAAAGTGTTGGTGACATACACCAACCGACGCAAGGAGGAAATCGATGAAGCAATATCGCACGGCTCAATTACACGAGATATGCCATGGATAAAATTGCATATTATCAACAATCTGCAAGGAGACATTACGTGAAATTGATAAATCGCGACACCGGTGAGTTTGAGGTGCTCACCGGACGTCATGGCGATCGTATGCATAAAGGCAACAATACACAGATTGTTATCCCGAGGAACTGGTATTGCAAAAATTACGCAATAAATGGCAATCGTTTGGTTTCCCTTGCTCACACGTGTTAGCCGCATGTGCTCATATTCGAATTGATTATACACAATTTATTGAGCAATACTACAGATGGACGTGTACGCACGATGCTACTCCTCTCAATTCAAAGCCATCCCCGATGAGAAGTATTGGCCGACTTTTGCGACGAAGATTTTACCAGATCCTAGGTGTAGACGTGGCCGAGGGAGACCAAAGGGAACACGAAGGCAAAATGAGATGGATCTTCCTAATGTTTCGAGGACCTTGCGATGTGGCATATGTCATCAAGAAGGACATAAACGAAGAACATGTCCAAATAGAGATCGTGGTCGAGTCCCTACTAGGAGGAACCGTTGCAGCGTTTGTCGTGCAGAGGGACATAACAAAAAAAATTGTCCATCCATATCTCAACCCCAACCCCCCAATCCAAACCAATGAGAGGATTTGTATTTTGTTTGTAAACGGTGTCAGTTGATAATTTCATAACATTTATATTAATATAGTATAACCTTATGTTACGTAAAGTAATAGATACGTATTTGTTAATGTTATAACTCATAGTAATGATTTGTTGTGAGTTTTAAAACTACTCGACCAATTTGTCTAATCACACAGCTTGTAGCGAGTACACATGGAACCAGGACCATCTCGATCCTTCTCTTCTACGCCTCCAATCTACACACAGTCATCGCAAGTCCGGAGGGGTCGTATATACATTTAACATGTATGTGCATAATATTTATGCAAAAACGTTTAATACACATATATATATCGACATATTTTTTAATTGTAAGGTACATGATACAATGCGCGTGCGAAGAAGACTGGGTGTTGTTGATCGACGGATTAATTACCATTCTCGAATGATCCCTTACCTACGATCTAGTGGCTTTTATGGTGTTTCACGCGTAGGATTTTTTAGACTTGACGGGCTTTGATCACCGCTTTCATTGAGAGATGGCGTCCGAGACACATACGTTCCACATGCGTTGCGGCGAGTGTACGATAACACTTCAAGACGTTGAGATTCAGCTCGGTTACCAATTAATGGTATGCCTGTGACTGGAAGCACAGATGTCGACTATCTCGCGGTTTGTGAAAGACTACTTGGTGCAAGACCTGAACCACTTCACCTTTCTGGGAATAGAGTTCGTGTTTCATGGCTCGAAGACAATGTGCCACCTATAGAGGATGACAGCAATGAGGAAATGGTTCGACGTTATGTTCGTTCATACATTCTACAACTTATTGGTGGTTGTGTGTTCGCTGACAAGTCGAATCAATATGTTCATTTGATGTTTCTTCCGTTGCTCGAGGACCTTCAAACAGTTGGACAATATAGTTGGGGAAGTGCATGTTTGACATATTTATATAGGGAGTTGTGTCGTGGATCTCGCTCTGGTGCGCACGAGGTTGCTGGTGCGACAATTCTTATACAACTATGGGCCTGGGATAGATTTCCATTTATAGCACCAAGGCGCAAGCCTGTTCCTAGAGGTCGACCTCGAACGTGTGATGGAGTATACATGCCCAATGACGTTCCTTTGGGATATCGGTAATAAAAATGTTTCTCATGTTATTTTTAACAATTCATTGGGTCTTTTTAATTTACGACAATTTATTGTTTTGTATACGATGATGGATAGTTGCATTTTCTGTAACTAGGACTGCCACACACGTTATATTATCATTTCGTGATGCACTTGACACGCAGAGGGAGAATGTCGTGGAGTGGCAACCATACACTGATGTCATCGAGTCACTTCCACAATTATGTACTCAAGGTCACGAGAGCTGGCGTTCGACGTGTCCTTTAATTTGTTTCCATATAGTTGAATGGTATAGACTGGAAAGGGTCATGAGACAGTTTGGGCTGACACAGGTCATGCCACCTCACTGTGATTTTGACACACGTCTGCACCGCGTCCAATTGAGAGGACACCCTCAAGAAAATTGGGCAGTGTATCACAGAAGATATATAGAGTTGTGGGAAAATCATAGTAATACGATAGCCACGATACAACAAGAAGGGGAACACGATCACGAAGAGTACATGAGGTGGTACAGATCTATCACCAGGCGATACATTGGACATGACGGGGCTCTGCGCGAATCTCTCGTAACGTTGAAAATATAATGCTATTATCCTCATGAGTCATATTTAAAATTGTTAACCAAACACCGCATTTTTTTGTATATTAGTCTACATTTGCGCGTCAATTGGAGCGAGTGTTCTCTGGATGACGGGGTCGAACAAGGCATGGTTGCTCTAATGAAGGCATCAGAATCTTAGATGAGGATGAACGGCAAAGGACTACTATGTGGAATGATGAAAATGTAGTTGAGCTCTTAGACATAGATGACGAAGCATCTCAAGAAGAAGAGGAAGAACAACAAGAAGAGGATCAAAGCCTAGCAGATAGAGGGAGGAGAAGAAAAACAACGACGACTCAGACTCTGGGTTAGAGCAGTAGACGTTCTTCTCCACCACCTCCAACTCGTCCAACACCAAGAACGTCAGAGACTATTGGTGAGAGCAGCAGACGTTCTCCTTCGCCACCTCTAACCCGCCCTTCTTCTTATGGGTACTCTCCTTTGCCAGCCCCAACGCAATCGGATGCTCATATGTTTTTGCCTAGGACACCGAACATGAGTGTTCATCCATATCATTTTGATCCATATGCTCTTGGGCCATCATCTTCGTACATGGACCATAGAATGCCTACACATTCAATGCATGGTTCATTGCCTCAATACATGCCAAGTCCATTTACTCCGCCATATTATAACTACAATATTCCATATAGTGGAGATGGCTCATTCAGCCCTTATTAGGCATGCCACCTCATGTTCCTTTCACCCAACCACATACAGAAGTCGATATTGAAATGGTTCAACCCCTATCTTTGATAGCACCGGTAGTAGAGGTCAATCGAGCCAACACGAGGAAGAAGTTCACGAGTCATCAAGCTCAACAAACTCAAATGACGTACAAGCACGTCCACGTCGAAATAGAGTACGACCGGTTTGCCACACGGAGGAGCAAATAGTCGACGTCGATAGAACCGCATCATACCTTTGTATGAGTGGGTTGATATGAGTGTTTAGGGTCCCTTAGATGTCATGGAGATGGGGTTGTACATTTGGATGAAAGACAAGAACTATAAATACAAACTCCTAGCCTTTTTGCTTCACATTTGCATGTTGTTTTCAATAAAAAAAATGAAAAAAAAATTCTGAGCTATTGGGGACTTTTATTTGCTGGAAATTGTAGTCCTTAGGAGGTTATTCATCATCAAGAACGCGATCTAGTTATATACAATCAAGCATCAACCTTAAGGTATGCTCATATCCACTTATTTGCATAAAAGTGAGTATACCTGATGATAATTTGAATTGCATAATGGTCATTTGTGTAAATGTTTTTGGGTCTTTTTGGTGTCGGATAGTATCAACGTTTAATTTACATACTAAGTACATCTAATATAACCTAGATTGTCACCAGCAAACTTCGAGAGATATATATGAGTCCATATGAGTTTGTTTGCGATAGTTTGGGTGACGAGAGGCCTATTGGACTAGGAATACTGCATGAAAAAGTGAGTATACCTGATGATACTTTGAATTGCATTTCATTTCCTTTTATTACTTATTGATTTGCAAATTTTCCGACTATATGGTGCCTTTGTACTCTAATATAATGATATTTGTTGATAATCTTTACTCTTTGAACTTGTTCATCGTGATATTGTTTTGTTGATGCTTTCATTGTATCATTTCGTGTGCTCTATGTCTTCATTTGATGTTTTTAATGGTAAATGAGCTTTAAATAGCATGCTATTAGGATTAGAGACTTCATGAATGAGACTATGGACTTTGTACTCGACTTGATTAGTCTATTAGCTTGTCCATATGCCTTTACCATTCTATACGAGTCATTTTTGAATAAATAAAGTAGTGGTTGGTGAAAATAGTGACAACGAACCATGACATACTCACTTAAGTAGGTTTAAGAAATCAAACCTAATTAGTAAATTTAGTTACACATTTGTTTGTTCATTTCGTAATAATTGATTATGACATTTACATTTGTTTCTAACTTACTCTTTAACCTTAAAAAAGTCATGTCGTGCGAAATAATGCATCGTCATCCGGGACGGATCTAGTGGACGATCCAAATAGACGATCTCGTGGTCGCAGAGATCGTTCATCTCGCGACGTGGATCGTTCGCTAGTACGATCTCCCGCTAATGATGCTTGAGTTTCAAGAAGCGTCAAGAGCACTCGTTCGACAACAAATTGCTCAATGCGGCGCTTGCTTACCTTCGACAAGTTTTTGTCCAATCACAATTATTTCAAGCAGATCCTCGTCCGCCTTATGCGCAAAGACTCCCCACCAGGGCCCTCTCCTTCAAAGAATCGGGGCCATCTTTATTTGGCCATGATGATCCAACCACTCAACAGGCTTACTCCTCTTTTTTGGCGTCCCAACTCCCTCCACCTATCGCTGGTCACGTTACTTCTAGAGAATCTACCCACGCATCTCCCTCCCATCAGCAGTACTACCAGCATGTCCCGATTGCAACCTTCGAATCTAGTATGCATGCCTCCCATCGAGGAGTCATGATCATGTCGAGCCTGCATCACATTCGTCCAATACTTCAAGCCACCCTTCGAGTGAGCCATCTATTAGTGGTGCCTCGCGTAGATCACAACAAGACGATGAGCCAGCTAGGGCCCCGAGACGTAGAAGTAATGATGACCGAGGCGCGGGGCGGGTGTTTTTGACCGTAAAAACTACGAAAGAATTGTAAGTCAATGAAATATTATTACGTATATATACTTACGTTTAATGAACTTACTATAATATTGGTCTAACTTTTTTTTGTAAAAATGTAGTGGTACTTTCTTGCATCCGTCATCCGAAGTGTCAAAGCAAATAACGCGGATATATAAATTCGATTTACATAAGGATGGCTATTGTTGGGATACGGTTCCCAACCATATCAAGGAGCAATATTTTAACGATTAGGCGATAAGAGATTTTTAAATAAGAAAATTAAGTTTCTTTTAGTTAGCATATGTTGAAGACTTGACTTTCTATTACTACAAACTCATTTCGATTGGAGACGATCAGATGATGATATGGTCAGACATTTGTACGACAGGCAGATTGCCACTCGTTATGCTGACTTTGTTAGTAAGATGGTGAGGAAGCCGACAAAACCAAAGACATGTATCTCTCGAGGTTTTTTAGCATTACAAGAAGATGCGGTCTACTCCGAATAATATAAAGCAAAGTCAGAACAAGCGAGCCGAAATCGAAGATCAGAGGTGGGGGGACCTGGTTTGGGTTCGTCTGTGCACGGAGGTGGAGCCATATCCATCTATGAGCATTCGTTGAGACTGGTATGTTTTGGGGCATACATACATAGATACATACATACATATGTATACATTAGATTCATATAAGTTTCAAACTTAAATTTAAGTTAAACATATTTTATAGGAGAAGAAACTCGGTAGAAAGCCGACTGCTTTGGATTTATGTTTATATCTTCATACAAGGAATCATGATAACGTTACTTTCTTGGATTCGAGAGCAGAGGCGATTGTCGTAAGAAACTACTTGACCATAACTCTTTTTTGTTAATTATAGGTATCAATGACTTATATGACTTGTCAATGTTTAAATTCTTAATACAGACGGCTATACATGAAAGGACCGCAAAGCTTTCACAGTTGCAGCCAGACACTCCAATTGATGAAACATAATTATATTTGGAGATTGTGCAGCGAAATGATAAAGGCCGGAGATTTGGTCTTGGCTGGACACCGTCAGGGTCTAAGATGCGTAGACATGATGAAGCTGGATCTTCTCGTCCTATATTGAAAGATGATGAGCCATTTGACCAATTCAATAAAGAATTCGAGGAGATGCGAGCAATGATACTAAAGATGCTTAATGACACGTCTGTAAATCGCGATCAATTGCTTGAAATGCAAGGACGGTTACAACGCATGGAACAGGGTTTCATGGAGAGATCAGCTGCACAAAAAAAACAAGATGATGTTGATGATGATGATGCCGCTCACAATGACTCAACGACCGAGGATGATGAATGATGATTTCTTTTTCACAACATCCAAAAAGGTTAGATTTTTTGGTTCATTTTTTACTTGATACTTATAAGTTTTTTTTATTAGGAACCATTATAAATCTTATTAATTTATTAGGAACCATTATAGAGACATAAATCATGTAAACCATATATTGAGTCGAGATTATTGGAGTAATGTTTGTTATTCACTAGTTTTTTCTATTTGTATTCTTTATTTGAATATTGAATTGGGAGACTCAAAAAGGTTTTACTTCTAAATAGAATGTTTGTTTTAGGTCTACATTGAACATTTGTTAAGAATGATTTTGGGATTTTGTGTTTTAATTGGTTCTACACTTTTTTTTTTTTGATAAACATTGTTAACTTTGTTCTCTTTGTAGTTTTGGGTGATGTTTCCCTTATTTGATTGATCATGATGGAATTACTCTGAATTTGTAGTTAAGTTCAATTTTTATGGCAAAAAGCGGCATAAGTTATTTTTGCTTCACGTCTTTAATTCATTTTTGTACAAAGGAACTCAAACTTGTAGAATTGATTTAGGGCTTGTTCCGTTGATCTCATCATTTTATTAGACTTTTGATTTTAGAAGATTGCCCTAATTCACTATTGTAATAGTTTGAATATTTTGCCCTGTGTAATTTATTTTGTTCAATCTTCTTCTTTAGTAAACTTAAATCGTCCTTAAAATGGGTCTAGTTACTTTTTAGGCTAAGCGTAGAGCTTTTTTTTCGAAAAAGAATTGAACTTTGATTGTTTGGTGTTTTCCTGCTAATTGTGCGTGTCCGAACATTTTTTTTCTTCCCCTCCTACTTAGGATTGAAAATTAGGACTGGTTTGTTGTGTTTGCTAAGATAAGAAGTTGCCTCGTTTACCAAATGTAGATAATTTGATGGAGGCTCTATTATTGTTGTCACACTTTTTTGGGGATGTACATCAGTTAGTTTCGCCCAAAATTACTCTGAACTCTAAATACTAAGTCAATGATTTCAATAGGGATACATAGAGATGATCTCAAAAACATTGGAGTTACTTGTCGTAGTTTACGCTTATACTACAACAAAAGGAAGTAGATTTGGGTGATTTAAATTATCTCATTTTTATTTTTATTTTATTATTTTTGGTTTTGTTTTCATTTTTTTTAGCTTTTTCTATTTCTTTCTTATTTTTTCCAAACTAAACTCGATCATATCTCGTTTCGATCTATCACTATTTTTTTCTTTGTTGCTTCTTGTTCAATTACATGGATTACTTCTCCTAGTTGGATGATCATAATATAACTGTCACATAGTGCTTGTAAAGATCACAAGAATATAGTTCTTTTTCTAGAGTTATATCTTTTTGCGACCCTCTTGAAACTGGAACGGTGAATTTTCACTTTCTTTGGGGAAGTTTTTCATTTTATTAACATGATTAAGTTCAAATTCAGTGGCTCCTTTGTAGGTATGGTATGACATGATCATTCACTTTGCAATGAAAGAGTTTTATAACTCTGATCTTGCAACAATGATGCACGTAATTCAAAGAGATATTAAGGTATGTCAATGAATTAATTTGGATAGTGTTGGTTCGCCAGTGTATATGTTTTAGCTGCTCCTCTTCAATCTTTTCAATGAGCAAGGGTAGTGAAAAAAAAATTCATATATCAAATCAAGGAGGAACTATACTTTCTCGTAAAGGAGTAGGTTTTACTTTGAAAGGCCTCCATAATATAGTGGGAGAGATCTCATACAACTTCAATCAGAAGTCACAATTAACTAATATGGATTATATTTCGATTTATACATCCCCAAAGACTTAACCTCACTAATTACTCATTTTATATTACAGTTTGATGCATCTTTCTACAAATCTGATTACACAAGCTATTTGTTAAAGGAACAGTTATACTTATCTTTCGCAGGACGATTGGTCCTCGAACATCTCATCATGGAGAGATTGCAACAAAAGTGACACAGTTTGTCCAGACTTGTAAGTCCATACTAATTGTACTCGTTAATATCGATTAATAAGCTTTATATATAGTTTCATCTTTTGTAGAGAATGTATAACATTATAAGTAATTAAGTGAAATATAATACAAACTCTTGTTACCTCCAAGGAAGTGTTATCTTGACTCTTGACCAATTAGTTCACTTTTTGCAGGTATGCTTCTGAAAGCATTCAATTGGCATGCAAATATGCCTACCCAACTCGCCATCATAGGATGCACTCTTAATGGTATCCTTTATACTTATCTGGATTCAAGATGTCATTTAAAGCTAAAGAAAGTAATTACTTCAATTAAAATGGATATACTATTAATGACACTATTTATACTCTTAATGACATTATTTGCTATGCAACCCATAATTTTTTATGCTTGGACATAAAAATCAATTTAATTCAAAAGGCTGACTAGCCTTCAATAGATACTTAATTATCTTTATATGTCGTAGAGAATGGATCTCCTTCGAGTAATTTCTATGGAACATGATTACCATGAGCACAATTTATGAAAATGTAGCATCAACAGTATGTGCAATGAATGGAAGTTCTGTTTGATTGAATAGTGCTAGCTCAATCTTTAGGAGCGAATTAAAGTTAATTTCCCTGGAGACATCAGATCAATAAAATAATGAATGCATGTTGATTTATAAGAACAAGCAAGGTTGATAGGATCTAGATCCTATATAGGAGACCCACAAGTGTAGGATCTTATGAATTGCTATGGACTCGAAAAGATTGGATTCTAGAACCTTATCTTCAATTAGAAAAGAGGATTCTTTTGTGTGTGGATTCTGCATATCTTGTTTGGTGTTATGCCTTCACTTTTTTCTGACAGAGAACAAAGGAATAGAGTTGTATCTCTATTGAAATATATCTATTTTCTGATTGGTGTAAATTAAGATGCACTTCTCTCAATAATAGTAATAACAAAGGATGGATTCTTCTAGATCCTTTGGGTGTCTACCTGGATTGCATGTGAAAAGTTTCAAATTGATTTTTATATCTAATGCTTAGATTTCTTTGATAATTGAGAAAATTTATCTGTTTTCCATTATGAATAAATATGTTCCTGTCAAATATCTATTATTTGCTTTGCCATTCAACCATTTATGCAATGAAAGCTTTGAATTTGGTGGACAAAGTACCTTTGTTTAAGTTTTTTATTATTGCCTTTTAATGATTTCAGAGGATCAAAGTACATTTGTTTACTACTGCTCAAATACTAAATATCTAGATCAATACTGATGGCATCCCTTTGTCTTTTATATTTTTTTCTTCCTTGCGAAAGAGAAGATCAATCACATAATTGAGAAAGCTATCTTGAAAGCTGAAGAAGATAGAGCGAAGCTGAAGAAAGATATACTACATATATCTTGTTTGGTGTTATGCCTTCACTTTTTTTTTTCTCATTCAGATGGCCTTATGGAAGAACTTGAAGAGTGTGATAAGCATATGAATCTTTTCATGTAATATTAGAGACTAGTTCTCAAAATCTTTAATATTTTCCATATTTCTTAATAATGTATTGGTTTAATGTAAATGAATTTGTTAATTTAATTGAAGAATTATAGCTTTTGTTCATTAGTTTTTTTTTTTTTTATATCAGTTTTTGTTCTTTAGTAATCTTCGAATATAAATTTTAAACATTTTACATTCAATTGTATGATATTTTTTAATATATTTGGATAGTCAAGTTTTTATACCTATTACCCGAATTAAACACTAAACTCTAAATTAGCTTTCAATTTTACATTTTTCGATGTAAAACCCTAAACTCTAAAACCCCAGTATAAAGTCTCCCCCGACTTTTGAATTTCTCATTTTTCATATAAAATCCTCAATTTCTATATATTTCGTCAAAATACTATTTTTCATTATTTTTATGGATTTTGTTTCTCATTTTCTCTTTTTTTTTCTTTTTTCTTTTTTTTTTTTTATGTTTTTTCCGTGGCGACGGGGTGCCCGTCGCCAAATGACATGGCACCATGCCACATGCCACGTCATTTGGCGACGGGCACCCCGTCGCCACGAAAAAATATAAAAAAAAAGAAAAAAAACAGAAAATCAACGTGTAACGGGTCACGTCAACAACATCACCTATACCAACAAATGGCGCATTTAGTAAAGGCGCCATTTATTCCACATCACCCTCCTCAGTTTCAATAGCGCGTTTAATAAACGCAGAATACATTACTTTTATAATTTTACAAAAATTTAACTTATTTAACGAATTTTAAAGAAAAACCACATTACTTTTTGAATTCCCCCGACTTATGCTTGGTGAAACCACGCAAGCGCCTCTTGCTATGTTAGCCCGGCAACTAATCCAGGCGTTGTGGCTTCTTAGATCGATTTGTAGTTTGCGCGCGCAATTTCCTTTTTGACTCCAATCAATTAACTCGATGGATTAATCCATTGAATGTGTATTCAGTTTTTTGAAATTGACCTTTCTGTAATTTTTTTTAAAAAAAAATTGATCTGCAGATGCAATGTACGCCCAGATTTAGGATGTGTACGGGAGATGGGCATCATCGGCGCTGTGATTGTTGATGGGGTCACACTTTCTAAGCCATATGTGTGATTAAGATATTATTTAATTTTTATTTATTTATTTTTTGTAATCCCCCAAAAAACCCGTTATTAGGTATGAAATTATAGGTACAGATTGAATGAGGAAATGATATTTCTATATTGTGTTTTGTATTGGATATTGGATAATTAATTGAGGAAATCTCTTCTTTCTATCTTTGTCTAGTGATATTTATTTGTGCAAGAAAAATACAATGAAAAAGAAGAAGTGGGTGCAAAGAGGAAGAGGCATAAGAGACTAGCAAAAGACGAAGGTTCTCTTAAAATAAAAAAAAATAATAAGAAAAGAAAGAGGCAGACTATCAGTGAAAATAAAGAGGCATAATGAGTTTGTAACCGAAAAAAAAAAAAAAAAAAAACAAAGAGGCATAATGAGTCTCATGGATTTGTAAACATTAATTTATTAATTTGATATATTTTTGTTTAAATTAATTTTCTTTTGTTCAATAATGAACTTCTTTGCAATAGAGCCTATTGATCAGGCTACGACAAGAGAAGCAATAGAGTCTATATTTGTTGAAAGAAAGTATTGTTTGGTATAGTTTTGATGACATAATTTCGGGACTAATCTTTGGTACATTAACCTTCGAGTGAAGTCCTCATGACGGGTAGAGGGGCGATCAAGTATGTCTTTTTGGGGGTTTGCTTATTCAATGGTTTAGGTGAAAAAAATCAAACAAAATAAACAAACTATTAAAGCCCTTTTATTTTTTGTTCCAACTCAAAATTTTAAAGTTCCATTTATGTAATTCAATTGAGTTTAAGCACTTTAATTGAAATATTGACATAGAGTTTGAGTTGAAAAAAAAGGTGAAATTATCGTCAATTTACTTTTTAATTCTATGAGATTAGCTTGAGAATCCCACGTCACTTAATTCATGCTACCAAACTCTTAATTAAAAATCCGGTAATCTCAAAATTAAAATTTGGACGTGTCTGTTGACTTATATATATATATATACACACACACACTAGTTGACAAACATGCTTCACACAAACGAATCCGCTCGCCACGCTCACGGGAATTAATTCAAGCATAAGAATATGCTTTTATTATTCAAAAAAAAATTTATGAGTTTTTAAAGAAATATACGACAATTAAGTTCTAATATAAGAAACAAAATAATATATAAATAAGGATGAAAATGACCTATCAATCTAATAAAATATTTTTTTACCAGCAATTGCGATAAAAAAGATTAAAAAGAAAAAAATTCTTAAATATGAAAAAATATAAAGAAGTAATGGGAGACTTTTTTTTGGATATATTAAAGCTGATAGCTAGACTTTGTTATTTATAAATAAGAATGCATTTTACTTAGAAAATCGTAATTGTTAAAAAATAAAAAAGAAATAAAATCTAATAAAGGATAGAAAGATATATCAATATCTATGAAATTGATTTAAAAAGTCAAATTGGGTGAAATATGAAAAAAATTATGGATTTATAACTTGTAAGAGATGATTTTTAAAAAGGGTAAATTTGTAAGATTAAGTGACGGATGAAATAACCAACGTTCGTGCTTATTATATTATATATTACTTATATATCATAAAATTAAAAAGGGCAAGAGAATAATTTTGCTTACCACTCAAGAATTGATTATTGGCTCTTTTAATATGCTACGCACATTTTGAGCCCACTCGCTACGTTCGCGAGATTTTAATAATTAATGACAATTTCTCTTTTCCAAAAAAAATGACAGTTTCTTATGTCTCTTATGAAAGCAAATCAAACTTCTACCTTGTCCAATTAATGCTTTTCTGACTAATTTCTTGATTGCAACAAAAGTCCTACATATAAGTTAATAATTGATTAATTTGGTAATATATTAGTCGATTCTAAAACTCACCTTAAAAATAGGTGAAAAACCTAATTAATTATCAATTGAATTACAAAATCTCGACACAAAATCCGACCAAAAAAAAATCTCGACACAAATAATAACAAAAGTCTTACATATAAGTTAATTGATTAATTAATTTGGCAATTTATTAGCCGATTCTTTTGCGACTCTACCATAAGCTTTGTCCTTAAAGAGTGTCCCAAAAGGAGATTAAGGAACCTGCCTTTGCAACTAGTATTCATGATGTGAGCACCTTCAAAGGCAAGGCACTTAACACCACTTGAGAATGCATCTGCGTGCGCAGGACTTATCAGCTGAACACAAGGGGTATTCTCACATTTTAAGAACTTGTAACAGGAGACACTCACACTTCCAATGGGCTTCTTCAATGTCGCTTTTGGTGCTTTCTGCGTATTAGGAAAATCAACCAGAAGACAAGAATCAACATCATAGCAATAGGTAATGATATGATGAATGTAAAAAAGAAATAAAGAAATAAACGCAAGGGAATCTATCGCAATTGGTTTAGACCTACGTATGTCAGTCTCATAAGATATTAGCAGTTTTATTATTTTGATTAATTGTAATCGTATTAGAAGTTTTAAGTATTATAGTTGTTTGTAATGAAGCCGAATATATAATGGCTTGACCGAATAAACCGATTGTTTATTGGGATATTGATTTTTTAGTAAAGTTTATTCTTGAGAGAGAGTATTCTCTTGTTTGCCCTAAGTTGATTATGCCTAGATTCGTCAATCAATTTTATAAGACTCTCGCTATATATGTCAGAACACAATACACCCAAGACAGAAAGGAACTTACATGTTGGAGGAAAGGCATCATCAATGCTAAGAGAGAGCAATCACAATGTATGTAGAAGCGGTCATGGGTGAACCCTGACTTCTCAAGGGCTTTTATTACCATATCAAGTTGATCAACTCCTCCTTCAATAGTTGATCCTGCAAGACCCAAGTAGTTTCAGCCATAAAATAGTACAGCAGTTCATGTATACTGAGGCAAGGCCAGAATAGAAGAGTAGATAGCACACTTATTAACATTCACGATTGCTGGTTTGTTCATGTGTTCACGTAGCTTGTCGTCAAGATCGAAATAACAATGGCACCAAAGGGACTTGTATTGACTTTTATGCACTTCATTCACATTGTGTTTGCGACTTGAAAGGCAGAGCTGTGTGATGCCTTGAATGCATATAGAATTCTTTTTGGATGCACTTCCCTTCTGTGAAAAAAAAAAAGAAAAAAAAGAAAACAAGAACGAAAATAAAGTTATAACACATGTTAGAAAAGAAAGTTTTTTTTAGACAAGAAGTTTCAGAAAACTAAAAGTGGAACCAAGGATACTTTTCTAATTCACAAAGTCGGGCAAACCAATAAAGAACACACGCTTCAATTTGTCTGGAATGGACGGCGCCATAGTTGCTTTCACCGTAGTTGCTCTTGATGAATGGAGGATTGCCCAGGTTATTTGAAGAAAAATCTTGTAATCGTCCAAGAGCACCATAATCAAAGACAAGATTATAATTAAGGATGACCCGATACAGATTTTAACAGAAGAATGAATCAGAAAATTGCCTTCAAATGCATGTAATCAGGGTTTAAGAAGACCCAACCCTGAAAATAAAAAAGAATGCTTTGCCAAATGAGCATCACTTGCTAAAAGGCCAGGTTGGGAGGTCCTATATAGGTTCCACTTAAGTTGGAGTCAAGGTTGGATGGTGTCGGCTATGGTGGTTCAAGCACGTCTTTGACTGCTACGTGCGTCCAAATCTTATTCTGTTGTTATAATGAATTTGATTTGTTTCATTTATTTATTTATTTTTCCGTATTATTTTTGGATTATGGTCCTTCTAATGTGGTTATATCATCTCCTATCTATGGGTCAACAAAATGTTGTAGTTTTTATGTTGTGCATTGACCATGATGTAAGGGGGCAAAAGGGTGTAGGTTTTTTAGTGATTTCCAAATGGCAAAAAAAATAAAAAAATAAAAAAAAATAAATTTGTATGTCCTCAATTCGGAAGCATAAAACCATGAATTATTGATCACATTGGTAAAAACAATTCTTATAATATGACAAGTGTACCTTAAGTAAAGTTACCAAAGCCTTTTTTTTTGTCACAAAGTCACATAAGTCTTCTTATATATATAAGAAAATATGAATGCATCAAACCAAGAATGAACCACCATATATTGGAAAACTATTGAACAAGAAACACCAAAAGAGCAGACACCCATAGAGACATTTTTAATCTCATAAAACAAGTCAATGAAGCACTTAAAAAGCTTGTAAAATGAACATAATGAGAGACTTGCAAGGAAAGACTTCTAAGAAAATAAAATAAAAATGTATGTCAATTCCTAAGCAGAAAACCATGAATTATTGATCACATTGGTAAAAACAATTCCTATAATATGACAAGTGTACTTTAAGTAAAGTAACCAAAGTCTTTTTTTTTTGTCACAAAGTCACGGAAGTCTTCCTATATATATATATACAACAAACGAAGAATGAACCACCCATATATTAGAAAACTATTGACCAAGAAACACCAAAAGAACTTACACCCATATAGAGACATTTTTAATCTCATAAATCAAGTCAATGAAGCACTTAAAAAACTTTTTTTTGTCACAAAGTCACGGAAGTCTTCCTATATATATATATACAACAAACGAAGAATGAACCACCCATATATTAGAAAACTATTGACCAAAAAACACCAAAAGAACTTACACCCATATAGAGACATTTTTAATCTCATAAATCAAGTCAATGAAGCACTTAAAAAGCTTGTAAAATGAAACATAATGAGAGACTTGCAATGACAGTTTGCTTCCCCTTTATATATATATATATATATATATATATATATATATATATATATATATATATATAGGTGAACCTAATTTTAAATCAAACTTAGATTAATAAAAAGATGTGAAGAGTAACTACCAAATCAAATTTATTTAAATTATACCTTCCTAGCTTTGTCTCCTTAACAAGCCAAGGAGAGCAACCTCGTGTTAATAACGTGTTGTAATTACTTAAGTTGGAACTTACTAGAGCTAGAGAAGGAAAGTAGAAGAAATACTAACTTCTATGACTACAAACTACTACTACAAAGAACTACAACTATAAAACAGAAGAGAATAAATGAGAGAGTTGTAATGAGATTGTATGCAACCTTGTGTATTTTTACAAAGAAGTTGGCACCCTTTATATAGGCTCTTTGGTAATGATGATAAATGTACTTAGACAATGTTTACAAGTAACACATACATCACATGCCATACAACACATTGCAAGTAATTTGACAATATACATGGAAGAGTTGGTATACATTCGAGAGGAGTGCAAGTTACATGAAGTGTGAGAGTCATGTTAGATGTTACAATTCAATGTTAGAGCCATGCTTGATCAAGTGTCATGCATGTTTGATGTTACAATTCAATGTGAGAGCTATACTTGATAATGTTAATTATCATCTACATGCACAAGCGTCCATCCATTTCATAACAATTATCACAGCACGAAATTTATTTTCTGCATCATCTAAGAGTATTTTTACACTCCTATCAATAATTTTTTAGTCCTATTAAAAAAATAGTATTTTTATACCAAACATTATATAAAACTTATCTTAAATTCTTTACATTTTTCAAAATTATAAAATATTTAATTAATATTTAACAATATATTCTTTCTTAAAAAAACATAATTATTTATAAATTTAACAAAATTATTTATTTTATAACATTTAACAAATCATTACATATTTTTACAATTTTATGAAGAAAAATCAAAATTTCATTAATTATTCAAGGCTTAGTACAGGACTAGACATAGAATCAAATACATTGATTCGCTAATCCTATTTGTTTAAACAAGCTGCCATTAATTTAATTGTAAATGTAAAATTGAAACGATTTGACAATCAGAGACTGCTCTCTTCAACGTTAAAACTCATGACAATACACAAAATTACTAGAACCACAAAACGAATAACAAAACTTCCCAATAAGAAGAAAAAAACCTAAAACTTTCCAACAAGGAGAAAACAAATCAAAGACTTGCAACTAGGGAAGAAAACTAACTATAAAATAAAACTAAAGACAAGATCAATCTAGCGCGCCACACAAATTTACGCAACATTGTTGATGAAGATGCATCACAACAAGGATAAACCAATGTCCACAAATCTGATTAGATCTGTTGTTTATTATATAAACAAAGTGCAAAAAGGATTTGATTGGAACCACCGCCAATCGAAGAGAATGATAAATTAACTTTTAACGTTACTTTTTTTAATTTATAAATTTTTATTTTACTTAAAAAAACATGTATGCTCATCATATTAATTAGCCGCTAAATTCAATCTTAACGTACGTACCGAATCAGGATGGAATATTATGTAATGTTTTCATAATCACATATGAACAGATTGGATATAATTTATAATTTTAGTATTAGAAGCAACTCTGTTCTAGGCGGGAGGCCAAACAGAAAAGCGCCAACGACCCAAGCCTTCCACAAATATAATCATCCCTCTTCTCTATCTAGACCCAATCATCCAAAAACCAATTAATTCTCCCCCGTTAAAAGCCCTTTCACATTGGATAGTGATTAGATAACATGTATACTTTTGCTACATAAATAGTTAAAGAGTGAAGACTGAACAGTACTTTATTGGATACACTTTGTTAATCGTATGCACATATCGATAAGGACGTCAATAAAAGTACCAGAAAATATTAAAATGACAATAAGTATGACACACCCCAACAAATATTGATTCATAAGAGCCCTCCATGTGGCCACAACTTATGTGTTAGCATCGAAATCTTTGTGGCTCGTATCCCGAGGTATGAATGGAACCTATGACCTCATTTGATTCATTTTTGCCAACTTACAATGTTAGTTCAAAGTTAATATTTTCATGTTTGGTTAACTTTAAACTAGCAGGGCTTGCAGGGATGTTAGTAAATTCTTAAACAATAAAAGATATGACATGACATAAATAGCCTTTAAAATTTAAAAGAGATATGGGTAATAAAAAAAATGTCATTAATAAGGAGTAATTGTATCCAGCAGATAACTACTCCCTATGAGGGTGGGGGGAATATCTTTCATAGAGTGTAAGTTAAGATAACTTGCAAGAAAGTTGGACAACTAAACATGATTAATTTCTAACTCTTTGAAAGTTATCTCCTGAGAGATAACTCCACCTTTAACTAAACAAGGCCTATAAACAAACATGTGCAAATAACACAACCAAATATATTATACATGGGAAGTGCTACTTCCCACAATGATAATGGAAAGTCACACCACAACACATTGATTCACCTGAACAGATTTCAATATATAATACGCGAGTCAAGGCTGTATAGAGGGCTCGAGTGGGTTGGGTGTTAGGGTCTAACTTATCCATTGTCATTCTAGCTAGAATTTAATTTAATATGGGATATCGGTGTGACTTTGGCGATATCATTCTAGTTAGCTGGTATTTTCCTTTCACTCCTTTCACTTGTCAGTCATCGGTCATATATATTATACAGGAGTAATTAAAAAAGTAAGGTTGTTTTACTCTAAAATTCATTAAATAAGGTAAATTTCTTTAAAATTTCAAAAATAATGTATTTTTCCTTTACTAAAGGCGTAATTAAGCGTGTAGGGGTGGGGAAGCCTTTACAAAAGGCGCTATTGGGGCGTCGGATTGGCGACGGGTCAACCCGTTGCCAAATATGGATTAGCTATGGGCTCCCCCGTCGCCAATCTATTTTATATATAATATAATATATATATATATAATATATATAATATATATATATATATATATATATATATTCCGCGGTATCCACGTGGAACGAATAGATCCTTTTCTTCTAAAGGCGTTATTCTTGTACACAAATACCCAGACTTAATTACGCCTTTACTAAAGGCGTAATACATTATTTTCATTAAAAAAAAAAAAAAAAAAAAAAAAAAAAAAAACTCTACTTTACGAATTTAAAAGAAAATATACTGTACTGTTGTAATTTTTCCTATTATACATGCATAACACATATACACATTACACATAGATGGTGGAGTCGGCCATTACGTACATTTGACAAAATTCAGTTTGTATGCATAGATTACAAAAATCAAAACCGACCATCGATCACTTACGCATGATACATGTTGATACTGATGACGACGATCAAGGATGGTTAATTAATTATTAGATGGAAGAAGAAAGCGTTGCAAGTAGCTAAGACCATCATCAACGCTCACATACCTCCAACACGCCACACTCCTCATCAACCCCACCCTCACCCTCTCCACCTTCCTCCCATCTCCTAGTATCAACTCCACTTCCCCCACAAGCCCGCCCCCGCCCCCGCCCCCGCCCCCGCCCCCACCGCATGTGCACCCGCTCTCCGGCAGCATCGGCACCTCCTCCGTAAACCACCTGCGTCCACCGCCCCTCGTCCCCTTCCCCACATAATCCATCACTACAAAAACACCCCTCCACTCCTTCAACACCACGCTCCACCTCACCCTCACCTCCTCGTCATGATGAGGAATATCAATCCACCCACCGCCACCGCTTTCCACGTCGATCTCGAAGTAAAACACGCCGTCGCGGCTCGTAAGGCGTTGTCCGTCCACCGCCAGTGTGGCGAGGATGACGGAGGAGGAGGAGAGGACGTCGATGGCGAAGGCGAGGTGGTGGAGGGAGATGGAGGGGTGGTGGGGGTTTAGGCGGTGGCGGTGGCGGTGGCGGCGGGAGGAGGCGTAGGCGAGGGAGTAGAGGCGGTGGTAAGAGAAGGGATTATTAGCGTTCATGGGGAGGATCATGAGGGAGGAGAGTGAAGGGTATTGAGAGAGACAAATGGGGGCCCATATTAGATCGGAGGCGGCGGAGGCCCGCCAAGCCTTTGAGACGCATGCTGCTCGGGCCAGGGCCTTGGGGTCCACTCTCGGGGATACCAGTTGGAATATTAGGTCCCACGGAGGAGGAGGAGGACACTTTGACGAGGAGAGCATTGTTGTGCTTCTTGTGTTGCGTTGTGTTGTGTTGTGTTGTGTGTGTGATGTATGTAGTTGGTTGTGAATCATTGATGGCTTTCCGTGTACTGTTGAAGTGGTGGTGAGGGGATCATGAGACACGTGTTGCACTGAAACACCTGTGCTTATACGTGGCAACCAAGGAATCTCAGCGGAAGCACATGGACCACATGGTCTAGTGTGGAGCGGTCCTGGGCGTTGCCAAGAATTGAACAATTAATGAGTTCTTTTTCAAATTAAACATTTCCTTGTCTAAAATCGAACTACCTAGCTAGCATTTAGAGCAATATGAAACAGCAATAATATAACACATCAAATGTGTGTAGATCTAATTAATTAAGGTGTGACGCAGTTTAGAGCAAGCAATTCATAACAATTGGTCATTATAAAAAACAGTCCCTTTGTTTTCAAAAAAAAAAAAAAAAAGCACTCCCTTTAATTCTCATCCAAAAAATAAAATTTGATTATCGTTTAAGGACTTTATTTAATTTTAGTAATGTTGAGTGGAATGTTGGCACCAATCTTTTCCAAAATTAATGCAATTTTTTATTTGATTTGTTATTAATTAGTTGGTTATAATACATGGCAGACAAGTTTAGTGTTTTTGGAGTTCAAATTATAACCAATTCCTTGAGGGCTACTAATGCAATTATCCATCCATC
Organism: Stephania japonica; assembly: GCA_039657345.1. Taxonomy (NCBI): domain Eukaryota; kingdom Viridiplantae; phylum Streptophyta; class Magnoliopsida; order Ranunculales; family Menispermaceae; genus Stephania; species Stephania japonica. The sequence goes on along the minus strand of CM077563.1, from coordinate 13,078,812 downwards.
CTCTCTTATATACCACCCAATATAAAAACTTAAATTTATAACTAAAAAAACATGTGTGTAACTTGGGAGTACGTTTTTTAGTTATAGTTGAATTAGATGTTCTTTTCATTTACATATTTGATGTGGCGCGCTAGATATAGTTGATTAAAGATTAAAAGATCGATAGTTAATTCGAGCCTCACAGTAAGTTAATTGGGCATGCTTTATTTCTTATATATAAAGAATATATTAATGGATTTGAGTTGTCCTTAATTTATTTTTTTTACTTCAGCAAGAGAGAACTCACTACGCCCTAAATATGCCTTAAACACCTTGCTTTTTGACAAGTAATCTTCCTCCATCTCACCAAAATATATGTTTAGGCTTATTTAGGAAGTTAGAATCTTAGTCACTATATAAGAGTCATTTTTACTTTTGAGATGTGTATCAATTAGAATCTAAGTAATCATATATAGTTGAATATGGTTCTAATAAAGTTTTAGAAAAATGATAAGGTGACTCGTTTTGGACGCTTAGTTATTGATGTTCATTAATTTGTGCATCGATGTTAATTGTATGCAAACAAATTGATGTTTAGTAAAGGGACGCGACCAACAATTGGATGTCCATTTCAAGTGTTTAAAATAGGTCACTCTAGCTATTGCTTAGTTGGATTATTGAAAGAATTGGACGCAATCTATGTGGAAGACTTCCACTTACACAACACAAACAGGCAGGAAACAAGATCCTGTTATATCATCTCCGACTTAGAGAATCCATAAAAAAGAGTCGACTTAGAGAAAATACATTTTTCTTAAATCTTAATACTTCTTATCAATAAAAAAAATAATAAATAAATAAAAACTTGTTATCAACTAGATTTAAATTTTCTTTCTTCTTCTTCTTCTTCTTCAAAACTAGATTTAGATTTTCTTTAAAACGTGTTGTGTATAGTAATCATAACACTTTATAATATGTAATTAATTGTTAAATATACATGTATAGGCTGCCATTGACAAATGTTAGTGATGACTTCATTCTTCCCATCGACAATATGACGATGTGACCTCCCCCTCTCCCCATGCACCATGCACCATGCACCATGCACCATGCACCATCACCATCACTAATTACAACGTCGATCTTGAAGCGAAACACATCAATTAATATGTGGTCTGCGGCTCACCAGTTGCCCTCCGTCCATTGCCAATGTGTGGCAATGCGATCAATGGAGGAGTCAAATACATCAAAGGCAAAGTCGAGGTGGTGGAGGGAGATGGAGGGGTTATGGGGAGCGGTGCGACGGAGGTGGGAGGAGGTGTAGGCAAGGGAGTAGAGGCGATGCCAGGGGATGGAAGTGGTGGGGAGGAGGGAGGAGAGAGAAGGGTAGTGTGATAAACAAAATGGGGGCCCATATGGTCGGAGGAGGCCCGCCACGCCTTGGAAACGCATGCTGCTCGGGCCAAGGTCGCGGGGATACGAGGAGGAATATTAAGAGGCCGCATGACGAGGACATATTACCTAGCTTAGCTAGAAGCCTAGAATATATAGAGCACCTTCTTGTACGTACAAATCTTCTTCAAATTTAACATTTTTTTGTCTATATCCATACTAGCATTTATAACTAGCTAGCTAGCTCGAAGAACTTATTAGATCCATATCAAACTATTAATTAAAGTAGTTAGTTTGGCTAATACTTTATATTAGTCACAAAATTCCTCTACATATATTAATTCGATTCCATATACCAACCAAGCTCATGGCTCATTGATATCTATAAGAACAGGAATGTAGTTTGATCTTGAGAAATGGTAAAAATTTAAAATTCTTGGCTAAAGGCACCACTTTTGTTGTCTATGTTCATCGAATCAAAGATATAAGAATAGGTTATAGCACCAATCTTTCCAAAATTAATGTAATTTATTACTTCTTGGGCTAGTGATTAGTTGTGAATCAAATCGCAATCCAATCTCATACAAAATTAATGTAATTTATTACTCCTAATCTGCATAAAGATCATTGGAGCACTTCCTCTTCGATTCAGGATATTTATTTTATATTAGTTTTTTGACAACTTTTTTTTGATGAAATTTTAGACAACTTTCAAAATTTTAGGTATAGAAAAAGAGAAAAGGAGTGTTGGCTACCGGTTACAAATCTACAAGTTATAACTAATCCCTTTTATCAATGTGTATTTAAAACTTTTAAAATTTCAGACAATTAACTTTCAAAACCTTAGGTATAAAAAATGTAGGTAATATATATATATATATATGCTAATTAAAGACCTCCTTAAACCTTACTTTTTGACAAGTGATGATATTCATCTCATGAGAGCTAGAGAGATGCTTTGGCGGCAACTTTTTTTTGTTTGTCATCTTAACTTTGATAATTTAGCCGACCCCAATACTGAGGCCATATTATTGTTGTTGTTGTATCTTAACTTTGATAATTGAGCTAGGCTATACAAACTATATATAGTTCTTTTTTTTTCAAATACATAAATTCATTTTTGAAAAATGATAAAATGATCCATTTTCAATGTACACTTTGGATGCACATCCTTATCTTTTAGTTATTTATGGTATTTTGTTAGATGTGAGGCCTACACGTAGGGAGACAAGAAAAAATCATAAATAGTTAAAAATAAGAGTGTGCGCCCAAAGTGACGTTGAAAGTAGATTATTTTATCATTTTCCTTCTTTTTTTCTTGCACGAGTGTTCCTAATAAAAACACACTTTAGGACAACAAAAGACCATTTATTAGCACATGAGGAAAAAAAAGTGAATCAACAAAGGCTGGAGATGACAATAAGGTGCTCATGATACTAACCAAAGTGAGGTCATTTTCAACCAACAACATTATAACTGTAAACCATTACTCTTCAACCTACAAGGTACAAAAACTAATTAAAGGAAAATGTTAGGGTGTATCTAGGGTGCAAATGGGTAGGGTAATATTTATGGGTGATAAAGATTTATCTTAATGGGTATAGGTATGGAGATTTTAAATGGGTATGGGGTTGGGATAGGTACGAAATCTCATACCAACATGAGTATGGATACGAGATCGATGGGTGATATAATATACTCACGGGGATCCCTATGGGTGATCTCTATGGGGATACCCATGGGTGACCCCCACAGGGATCCTGATATCCAATGGGGATATCCATGAGGATTACCCAGAGGGATCCCTATATATCAATTATACACCATATGATATTTATATATAAATATAATATAATATTACATAGTTTCACCCAAAACATTCATTATACACATGACAAAAATCTTTAATGAGATTTTGAATTGTTAATACTTAGAAGTTAGAATTTTAATTGCATGATATGTTATACTTTATTTTGTTGGAATTTTAACAATTGTATTGTTATGTATGTATTTTTTATTCCTTATTTCTTATAATTCTTTTTTTGAGGAAAATTAAGTGAGATCGAAGAATATTTTCTCCACTGAGATTTTCTATCCACGCAAAAATTCTCATAAAAATCTCCAAGGGGATCCCCAATGGAGAATGAAATGGATAAAATATTTTACCCACGGAGATTCCCCATACCCACAGAGATTTGATAAGTATAGGGATGGGTACGAGAATTTATCTCCAAATGGGTATGGGTATTGATATGGGTGATAAATTTTTTAGTGGGTATGTGTATGGGTGATAAATTTTTTAGTGAGTATGGGTATGGGAATGAGGTCACCATCCCCTACCCTACCCATTTGCATCCCTAGATGTATCCTTTTGCTCCAACTACCCTTTGTTATGTTATGTAGGTCCCTTGAATCTTGCACCGATTGATATCTGTATGCACACCTTTCATGTATGTCTAAAGGTCCTCAACAACGTTAAAACCTTGTATAGTCCCATATTCACTATTGAAAAAATAGAATATATATTTTACCAAAAAAAAAGAATATATATGTTTCAAGTTTAGGTTAGATTAGCGGAGCCTCTCTCTCATACCCTTTATAAATTAAATTGGGCACATACAAAAACTTATGAATCATCAGTCCTAACCTTAAAGACCTCCTTGGAATTTACCAAAAAAAAAAAAAAAGTCGGGCTAAACACATGCTAACATTTACTTATGACATCCCACCAAAAAAGGTCAAACTTATCAAATAGTCAATTCTATTATAAAATGACTCTTGTGCCCCCACGCAAATTTTCATCTGTTGGCGTGAAGCATAAAGCGATTACCTTCTTGTCTTGCATTAGTACTCCTCCCAATCCAATCCCTGAAGCATCGGTGTACACTGACAATTCCTTATCGGACTCTGGTAGGACCAAAATAGGTGCGGTGGTCAAACGCTCCTTCAACAATTGGAAAGCTTTTTCGCATGCATCACTCCAAACATAAGTAACATCCTTCCGCGTCAACTCAGTAAGCGGTGAAGCAATCGACAAGAAATTTTGCACAAAACGCCGATAATACCCTGCTAGTCCTAGAAAACTTCGTATTTCTAAAGCATTTTTAGGTTGTGGCCATCTAAGGATCGCCTCAATCTTCGTGGGATCAACTGGCACCTGTCTCATTACCACATGGCCCAAAATTTCACTTCGAAGCCCAAAACTCACACTTGCTTAGCTTAGCGTAAAGCTTGTGTTCCCTTAATGTCTCATTCCTCAGATGTTTTCTATGGTCCGACTCGGTCTTAGAATATATCATGTCTCGTCTGTGCACCCCACCATCATCCCTTTTGTAGGGCATCATCGAGTGGCTCAGCTCTTGTAGATCCGAATCTCTTGTTGAACTTTGAAGAGTCGGTCAGATCTCACTGAACCTTTAGTTGGAGAGTAGGTCAAAGCCTACCAAATCTTTGATTCGAGAGTCGGTCGAAACCCACTGAACCTTTAGGTCGGTAGTTGTCAATCAAATTTCACTAAAAATGTTCAGTTGAACAACTCTAGCCTAGAAGATACGTCTCGGCCATAAATCATCGAACCTAAAATAGATGTCTCGACCAAGATTTTGAAGTTGGGTGTTTCGGTTGGGTTAAAGGGATATTTTGGTAAAAATGTGAGACGCCCTCATAAATTGAAATTTGAATTTGGAGTGCACTAAGAATCGGGGTGCCCTAAGTAAATGTTAGGTGCGTTTAGCTAGACTCAAAAAAAAAAAAAAAAAAAAAAAAAAAAAAAAAGAGTTCCTTGGACCCTAGTATACAAGTCAATCAATGGAGCAATGCAAGATTTCTACCTCATCTCCAGATTTCCATGACCCATTTCTCAACTACCATGATCCATTTCTCAACTACCATTCTGGACCTTAGTAAAGATTTTCAAGACCCATAACATGACCAAAGAAATCTTGCAAGCTTATACCAGGTGACTCTGGGTCCATTTCTTTTACTAGTATCAGACAAGTGTTCCTTGACCATATCAAAATTTGTTCCCTTGGACAACCCACCTTAATTTATTTTATTCTATGGCCTTTATCATGGACCCTATTTGGGTCCCAATGCCAGCCCATTAACATAACCATTTATAACCAAAAATTGAGCCATCTTTAATCCCACAACATGTGAATTTTCCATCTGCTGAGCTATCAGGTTTTCTGATGTTACTTTCAATCCCAACACGCATTTCCAACCATCTACCTTTGCAAAGCCAACTCTTACCCACCTTAAAGAGCATCCAAACAACTCAATGACAGCCAGATGAGATTCTATGGCCATTGCGCAAGCGACATCGATGTCGCAGTACTGTTATGCCTTGAAAGAATTGTACTCATAAATAGTCATATTATCACCTGACCTCAGTTGAGATTTTCACTAGCATACAAATTCTAAGCAGCTATATATTCAACCAACTAATTACTTGCATGGCTGTATATATTGAATGACTTGCAACTGTATCCAGCTATGCAATTCTTTTTACATACAAACACAATCGAACAATGAAGAGAAGAAACAAACATGAAATCAGATAGACCTACAAGTGAGACAAATGTTATATTACAAAAGATTGAGGAAGACAAGACGTACCAATGATTTTAGGTGGAGTTAATGGTGGGCTTATGCAGGGACCAGGCCATTGTTTTCTATTACTTCTACTCCAATTGGATCATTTGCGAAAACTTCGAAAAGGGTAACACTAATACACACTTAATCAGGTGATTAGGATTGTACTCATCAAGTATGGATCAATGGTATTTCCAGCTACTAGTGAAGCGGGTTAGCGTCTTCAGATAGAAGATGGAAACGACGAGAGATCACTAGTGGATTGGGAAATGGAGGAGTCTCTTGATCCCCTTGATCTAATGTCTTCAATCATCTTAAACACCGAATTCATCTTAGGCCGGTCATGGGGTAGCGGCGTCAAACAGAAGGAATGCCACTTGTAGAAGTGCCACCATTTCTTCTTCCATTTCCTTGTAGCTCAAGAGCTCAAAATCAAACACCTCTGATGCCAATTCCCCTCTTCCCACAGATTGTACCCACTTAATTATGCTCGTTCCCCCTTCGCCATTGCTTACAGTCTTCCCCGTCAATATCTCCAATAGAATCAATCCAAAGTCATACACATCACTTTTTTGAGAGAATTTCTTACCAACATAACCATGCTTGCTACCTTGTGATGATTCTAGATTTCCATGAGAAGAACTATTTGATGAAATTGAAGAGACAAAGAGCTGGTGCAGTGCAACATCAGAAATGCAAGCATTCCCCTCTTCATCCACTAAAACATTGCTAGATGTAAGATGCCCATGAGAAAGCTTAATTTTACATCCATGATGGAGATATGCTAGTCCCTCAGCCAAGCCCGACGCAATTGTAAGCCTTGTCGTCCAATCCAAAGGCGCCCTCCACGGACCGCGATTACCTATAATTAAGGTTTTAGACAAGTGAATTAAATTCCTATGTCTATAAAATTTACTACCATTGACAACATGATCATATTCTTCGAAATGTAGAGAAGATTGATTAATGGAGTTATGCAGTTACCATGTAAGAGAGAATGCAAGCTTCCTTTGGTGACGAAATCGTTGACCAAGAGAAGCTCATCTCTAGAGCAATAATAAGCTCTTAGGTTCATCAAATTCCTATGCCTCAACCCTCCAATGACTCTCAACAACCCTTCAATCTCCCTCTTCTTCCTCAACCGTTTCGCCCTCTTCACGACGACCACATCGCCACTGTCCATCACAACTTTGTAAGTAGTCCCAACACTCCCCTTCCCCAACATCTCTGCAGATGACTTCAACAAATCATCCACTCGAAAACCCTTGTACCCTTCAAAGAACACCATCTCCACATCATCCTCTTTAGCCTTGTTGTTGAACTCACCAACTTTCCTACCCTTCTCTCCTCCCCAATTTCCATCTCTTCTTCTCCTACAGCACAACCAAACCCCAGCAACCACAGCAGCCACACCAACAACATACACCGCGAAAATCGCCGCAATTGTTCTTCGACTCAACTTCTTCCCCCCCTTTTGAACATGACCTATCTTGATAGGCATTGGATCATCACATGAGACCAACAATGGCTTCCCACATAAATTCTTGTTGTCACCAAAACAAGATGAATCAAACACAGAGAGGGCTTCCGGGATTTGCCCGGAAAGCTCATTACTTGAAACATTGAAATCAACAATCCCCACCTCAAACCCCTGATCAGCAGAACCCAAATCCAAACTCCCAGAAAAGGAATTCGCTTCAAGCCTAAGAGTGATCAAATGAGCCAAACCCATCAATTGAGATATGGGTATCTTACCAGAGAGCCGATTGTGCGATAAATCGACACGGCGGAGACCGCGAAGCAGAGGAATCTTAGCCGAATTGACAAAGTCCCCTGAAAATTGGTTGCTAGAGAGGTACAAGAGCTTGATGTTCTTCAATGGGGAGAGGTCCAGAGAGGCAGAGGAAAACAGGGCGTTGTTTTTGAGGCTCAAGAGTCTGAGATGTGTGAGACGAGCGAGTGGGTCGATTGAGCCAGAGAGGGCCAGATTTTCGAGCACCAAATGTGTGACTCTGTTTCTGTTGTTGCACGTAACGCCGAACCATGAATTGCACACTTGGGAGGCGTTGGACCACGTTGAAAGCGCGTTAGTGTGGTCTGAAGAGGCCTTGAAGGATAGGAGATGGTCGTGGTCGGGCTCGGAGTTGGAGAGTGAGTGCGCGAGAGAGAAGGAGTGGAAGAATGTGAAGAGCAGAAAACAGAGTTTGTGAGTCATCTCTGCTGGAGAAGAAGAGGAGGTGTGGACGAACAAGAAAGAGGAGCACATGATTGTATTTCTATATATAGCCGTTATACTTGTGTACGATCATGTACACGTGGCGGTCATGTAGGTGGTGAGGGCGGTGGGACCCTTTTTCATCTAAGCCGTTGGAGGCGTGTAATGATAGGGAGGGAGCATCACGGGGACATCGGGAGAGTGGATTGAGGAGCGTATGGTACGCGCTGCTTTAAAAGACAGTAGTTTTTTATTTATTTATTATTATTTTTTTTAAACCGAAGACAGTAGTAATTAAGATGACCTAGCAAGAGATTTGGTTTCGCCCTTATACAAAAAAAAAAAAAAAAAAAAAAAAAAAAAAAAAAAAAAAAAAGAAGAAGAAGAAGAAGAAGGATTTGGTTTCACTTAACCAAAGTCTATGAAAAAAGGCAAAACGAATTAGAGGACCACTTTATATAGGGTCATAATGTTTAAAAGTTAAAACATATATTAGTCTACTTGATTCATACTGAATGTTAATTGATAGGGAACTCTAAAAATAGAGGAGACTGATGCAAAGTAATTTTTGCCATCTTGCATTCATTTATTTTACCCTAGTGTGTCTTTTCATAATGACACAATAAATTTTTGATGAAATTACTTGTAATATATTAAACTTTCTTTTATAAGTGTTTTTTCATAATAATAAGGCTCATCACCTTTCTGTCACCAGACTCATCACCAAGGGTTTTAAACTCAAACTCTCTTCGTCTCTTGTAAAAGAAAGAGCAAATTTATCAAACAATAAAAAAAAAAAAAAGTAGAAAATGATAAAATAATTATTGAAATATAGTTAGAGTGATTTTAGTAAAACTATTTACAAAATTTAGTAATTTATTAAATACAAATTAAAATAAGTGCACAGATTTCGAAGTGCATCGCACGGTTCCTAAATAGGTGCGAAACTTAAAAGTGGGCAATTTCACAACCAAGGCAACTCCCACACAGCGCGAAAGAAGAACCCTAATTAAGCCCTTAATTAGGGTTCTTCCATCGTCTTCGGTCGGTGATCGATTTCTGGGTTGCTGATTCTAGCATTGCATATTGCAATGGTGGACAAGAGACATCTCCTTGTTATGATGGGGGTTCTGCTGCTTGCGAGCTTTTATCTTTTCTCCTCTTTGATCGGAAATGCGAATTAGAGTTAGGGTTTCGTTCACGAGATGATGTGTGTGTTTGATGTAGATATTTGGATCTGTTAAAGATTACACCGCGTTTTTCAATTTGATCGCAAAGGCACGTTAGGGTTAGGGTGTTGTTGATGAGATAATGTGTGTTTTGATGTTGCTCCAAATTATGATAGATGTATATATTTGGATCTATTAATGCACAATGTTAAAGATCCCATCACGTTTTTCAACTGCTTCTTTGATTTTACTGTTGATCTTATGTTTGTAGTTGATTTAATTGTACTGGAAGAGTTTGATCCATGTCCCCAATTTGTTGCTAGTCTCATCTCTTTAATTTAGAGTTTACAATTATTTGCAATGGTTAGTATGTTCTGTTGGAGTTTTTTGTGCCTTAGTTTAATATAGTCTAGACTATGGTTGGAAGTTTTTGCTTTTTGGTTCAATGTTGCTTTGCTACTCCTCTTGTTTCATTGTTGTTTTGCTATTTCAAGTCTTTGAAGAAGGAGGCTTAAAGTGTAGTCCATAAGTACATGACCCTTAAAGATGCCTTAAGAGTCATCTACAGGTTGCCCAATGGTTTGTTCTAGCCTTCTAGGTGAAGCTATGATTTGACTGAGATTATTGACCTATATAGTGAATATTAGTAATAGGTCACCAAAAGTTTCACCTGTTTTTGCAGCCAATTTTGAATAGGCACACATAGGAGTGAGTTGAAAAGTGCTTGCAAGTCGACATTACTAAGTCATGAAAAGAAGGTCATTGATGTACTTTCTTTTAGTAATGTAGAGACCTGAACTATCTCTATATGCTTCAAATCCAAGAAAGTAGCTTATAGATCCCAATGTTTTAAGAGCAATGGTAGTATCAATCTGTTGAATGAGCGAGCTTGAATGTCAGAGACTATTACCAGTGAGAAGAATGCCATTCACATACACCAAGAGGGCACAAAACCCCAATTCAGCTGAGCAATTTGTTGAATATCTAGGAAAGGAGGAATTGACAAACCCTTTAGGCTGAGCCTGTGACTTAAAAATAGTTTCGTCCAAGTCTCCATTTAAGAATGCATTTTTGATATCAATTTGTTGAATATGCCACTCATTAGAAATAGCTAAGGAGAATAGAACGCGAATTGTGGAGGATTTGACAATTGGACTGTAAATAGCAAAATTATCTTGACCTGAAGTTTGTTGAAAACCCTTTGCAACAAGTCTAGATTTATACTCGGAGTCTTGGAGGGAGTGCTATTTGGTTTATAAGTACTAAGTGTGAAATACCCTATGAGATTCATATCATGCGTTATTCTTTTGTGAGGCATTGGTTTCCTCCTTAATAGAAGCTGTCTAGTTGGGATCTAAATATCTAATAAAGGTTCTTGGATAGATTTTGGTTCAGGTGAAATTCGTGTAGAATGAATATTAGTGTACAGCTGTGGTTTATAAGTAGCATTCTTTGATCTAGTAAGCATTGGGCGAGTGGAAAAATCTTGATGTTTTGGAATAGAAGATGTAGAAGGTTCTGTAATAGATAAATTGGATGGAGAAAACGAATTTGAAGAATGTGATGGAGGGACGATTGAAGGAGGAGATATAGTTCAATTAGTGAGATTTCGAGGTGGTGCTGCTGAAGGGACAAAATGATCACTTGATTGTAATAGTGGGGAGAAAGTTGACAAAGGACTACTTAAATGTGAGAAAGGACTTTTGATCTCTCGATCAATCTCGCTCCGTTCTCCCGATTTCCGCTCTCAACCTCTTCTCTCTCATTCACAGTTTCTCTCTACTCTTCCCTCGATCTCGATCACTTGGGGAGGAAAGATTTTGACAGGATGCATCTTGAAGGAGCGTACATGGTTTGGAAGTTGCTGTATATTCGGCTTTGTGAGTGTTTGCAGGTATTGGTTCCATTTTTCCTCTCTTATTGCATACAATTGAGATACTGTTTTTGACCTTTCTTGTTGTTGAGTTTGGAAAGTTTCTATTATTGCTCCACCTAATTAGCTTTACTGTTCCTCATTGCTGCAGCGCATATGATTTCTCATGCATGGAATGCAACAGTTCTGGCAGTTTTATGGTACATATGGATACAACATCTGCCCTGACACCTAAAAGTTAATAAATTTTTGGTGAGTTTTTTTTTTTGTTCCTGCTGATACGTTGGACATATTTTGGTGCTTTCTTAATTACAAGTTCTCCTTGCTGGTTGTGACACTAAATAGAAAAGTCTATCTTCCTTGTTTGGTTTTTTCACATTCTTCTTCATATATGAATGCTATATATGCTTTTGCGAACTCTTACGTACTCGTAAAAGATTTTTGAACTTTTATCAAAGTTAAAATTTATAATTTTAATTTTTACATGTGCACGTGATCGATCGAAGTGATGGAAAATAGATGATTCACAGGTCATCTTTCCTTTTTTTTGACATCTTTCCTTATTTCAAAGACCTGATTTTGCATTAGCGAAGTTTATATACAGTTTTTGACCTTTCAATTTCTTTCATTTCGTGTCTGCAACTTAGGAAGTTCCAATTTTTGTTCCCATATTTGTGGTAATGGGATCTTCCAATTTTTTACGACAAAAATGATCAAATGCCTGATTGGAGAGCATGCATTTCCAGGTATTAAAATGTTAAGTTGCCATAGACTCATAGGAGAGAAAATTAAAATGACATTTAAATGTGGTCCATGTGGATATTTGGAACTGAGCAAGAAGACCTGTGGGTACTCAGAATAGAATACGTCATTGTGTTGGTTTGATAATTGATATACGGGGTATCATGATCTGATAAGATGCACAAGCCTGTAACTGTAACTAACATGCTTAGAGACTATAAATTTGAATGCGACATTGAGCAATGGAAAAGTCATTTTGCTGCTTTGATAATTGATGATTGAGGGTGGTTGCTTAGAGGGGTGGAAATTGCTTACTGAACTCAGAATACATGTTTCAGTGCTCATAAGTTGTCTTTTTTGCTTTTCTAAAACAAACTAAGTTGTCTTTTTTGCTTGATTGAAGGAGTTATGCGCAAATCATGTGAAAGGTGAACCCTCATCATGGTATCATCTCATACAACCTAATAAAATCTGCACAGGATGAGTGAAAATATTCCAAACAAAAGGAATTGAACCACTATAACAAGGAGTAGTATATACATTGAATAATAGTTGCTAGTTTCTTAAATGCATATATGAACCGAATTTTAGATGCCTTTGGTGCAGGAGACTGTAAAGCCACTTGCACAATTCAACCTTGAATGCTATCTATGTTCAATAACTGCATCCTCAGCAGCTACTGCTCTGAATAGGAGATATAAAACTCACTCTTCAAATTAAGGATAGATATATCTATTTGTATATTTGATACAATTCGTGATTAGCATTGCTAAAATCTCATGATGTTCATGTCAAAAGCAAGAAAATAACCAACTATAAAAATGACTGGTTGTTTGTGATAGAAAAGATGACAGGAGACCTGCTAGTCATAGTTGTGGAAAAGTAGGAATGTGAAAGGTGCAGCATGAATTTAAGGAGCTGTACTTAGGGTTGGATTTTTGCCGTAATGTCAAGAGTAAATGATGATTTCGTACTTTCAACATATTGGGTCATTGTTATGAGTGTTTTGTTCTAAATTTTTAACTACAATATTTGAGGCTAAAACCATTAGCTTGGTTTTGCCTACAATGTTGCCTTTGCATATTTTAATGTTTTATTTTCCTTAATTAATTTGTTCGTATTGAAGAAGCCTTTGGGATAATCACTTGATCATTTTGTTATGGTATTCTCTGTTATGACTTTGGGGGCTGCTCCCATGTGTGGAAAGCATATGGTATCAAAGTCATTGAAGATTCAGATGTCATTTTATTATTATTATTATTATTATTATTTATTTTATTTTATTTTATTTTATTTTATTTGCATGATATTGTGCCTGTTCATTACATTGATCTAATGTAACAACGGTCAGTAATTTCTTTGTACTGAATGGGTCGATATTTTAAGACCTATATGCTTAACTAATGCTAGATATTGTGTTCTAAATATTTCCCTTTGATATCTTATTTAGGTTTTGTCATAGGATTTCGTTTGTGTTAGGATTGTATTTGTGTTTGTCTTAGGATTTCGTTTGAAATAGAAATCATGTGGATTGATGGATGGAAAAATGTCGTATGTGGATTTACTAAGTTAGGTATTATTTAGGACTTATGTAGTGGAACTAGTGGTTATATTTTGAGATTGAGAATGAGAAAAAAATTAGTGAGTGAGTGAGTGAACTTTTGCCATTTGAGGACCAGAATGAAAGCCCCTTGGTTTTTCGAGATATTAGATTCCAACACTCCCGTAAAGTCCTTCCGCCAAGACCTTAGAAAGTAATTTATCAAAACAAGTTAGTAAATTGATAGGCCGGAAGTCAGAGATCTTCAAAGACAAGACTTCTTTGGAATTATGCATATACGAGTCTTGTTCGTAATTGTATTAACACAGCATCCATTCCTGTAAAATTCATGAAACGCTGCCATGATGTTGCCTTTCATAAAACCCCAGCACACCTTAATAGCTTCCATAGAAAAACCATCGTCCCCCGGGAGATTTGTTGCCATCACAACCGTTTAAGCCCTCCAAACTTTCCCTTCTCTTGAATGTAACCTCCAAAGTTGCAGTCTCATAAGTCATAAGCATCAATGCACCCCCAATTATCAATTCCCTCTGGAATGGAACAAACCATAGTCAACTAATTTGCTTATTCGCAGATACGAGTGCTATATTTCCCACTTGATCTCGTTTCAGGTCTTGTTTCATAGTTTGATCCTTGATCATCGGGTGAGAAGAGAATTAGTAGCTTTGACATCTGATCAGAACATGTACTAATAAGTAAGTTGCATGATCACTTTCATGTCACTTTTACTTCTTTAGTTCCTCGTTACTATTTTTTTTTGATAAGAAGTTTCACGTTATTAGTTATAGATTACTTCTTCAAATTCAATTTTTTCTGAAACTCTAATTCACGGTGTTGGTAAGTTGGCAACTCAAATTAAATGTGATACCTTGCTTAATTAGAAAAACTGAAACATGTTCTTTTTGTGCGTAGGTTTATGTCTCGGAATTGACTGAAACTTCAGAAACGTGGTGTGGAAGATTGTATCTACAGCTAGGTTTGTTGTCATTGATTGGCAGATGCAGATGAGTGTCTTGAAGGCTCTGAAGTTTAAGGGTTCTCATCTTTTACTCATTTTGATATCCTTTTGGTATGTTTTTCTAAGATATGGTGTTGCAGAAGCGGTTAGATTATGGATTTGGTGGTTTCCAAGTTCCTGCGCAGGAACAGTATGCTGTTCCCAGATTTACCCGGTCAGCAAGGTAACTATCGATCTACTGCTACCATGGGCGTTAAATATTTGAGTATGTATCTTCATGGGTATTTTCTGACTGCTTTAAGTTATTATTGGTGATACTGGCCGTGATAGGGGCAAAGATTGGTCAAGAAGACATGAACATGGTGAAGCGGGAAGCAAAGGGAGTAAAAGCAGTTGGGGGTCGTGTGAGCGGCTGGTTGGTGTATGCATATGTTTTGTGGCCATGGGTTCATCTCTGGCTTTGTTGGATCTATTTCCCTGTGGTCTCTTGACCCTTGCTTCCCAGCTCTCCTAGATGAGTGTTGACTTCAAGCATCATAGGGCTTGCGGGGAGAGCTAGTTCACGGATGCTTGCGAAGTGGCTTTAGGGGTGTCGTAATGTCTTTGTGAATACTGGAATATTTTCCTCATTCTTTGTTGTGTATGGCGACCCTTCTTGCTTGCTTGGCCGTCAAAGAGAGGATAGGAATTGGCTTAACTATCGGAGTTGCTAGCAGATCTAAATCGGAGGGAAGCGGAATCAGTGCCAATCAGTCACTTATACAGCCAGCCTTGGAATAAGATCAGTCATTCCAGCACCTAAAACTGATTTCTCCAAAATACCCTTGCCAAACGTATTCCATTTATCCTACTTTTTGGTGAATATACCTCATTAGTCAAACATATTCTTGTCTAGTTGGCTTGTGGATATCGAATATACATGGCCAAAACCTCTTTAGACGTCTCGACCGGATTCATCCAACTCCCACCAAAACTAATAAAGAGATTTTAGTGGGAGCCGACCGAAACTTCTATAGAGGTCTAGGCCCTATATCTGAAACCCACTGGCAACAAGAACAAACAAAAAAAATCTCAAAACTCCAAATACATGAAAATGACTAAAAAATTTGTCAGTTTTACTCGGCATTGCTAGATAAGTTGATTCCATCGACATTTTGTGCCATAAATGCGAGATTTAAGCCTCAAATCGAAGCCCTAAACTCAACAACACCACCACAAAAATTGACTAAAAAACTAACAAAAAAAACTCAAGAAAACTCAAAAATCGCATGAAGAAAAGTAAGGAATGCACTGACAACATCGAATTGATGTGGTTTTGCTCGAATTTTGTGGGATTTGGGTTGGGTTGAGAGTGCGATTTAAGAGGAAGACATAGTGGTGTGATTGGGGGATGAGTGAGCAAAAACTCTTATATGGAGGCAGTTGGGTCATTTCACTTTTTTTTAAGTAGGGTACACCCAGCAAAAACTTGGTCCGTTTGGCTGCTCTCAACACAGGCAACACCACAAAATCAACTAATTCAGTAAATCAGTTTTTTAAATTAATCAACAAAATATCAAGTGATTGTTCAATAGTTTGATATGTGGTCTAGATCTCTTCCTCGCATGAGTGATTGATTAAGGGTTTGAATCTCTCTATTTGCAAATTATAATTGAGGAGTCTAATAGGGTTTACTATTATTGGTAGCTAGCTACTAATTCTTTTCGATCTCTCTCTTTTTTTTAAACAAACTAGCTCAGTCGCACCCCAAAAACTATCTCGTACCCGAGCAGGGGCAGATCCAGGAATTTCAGATAGGGTAGGTTTAGGTGTAAACATCTTCTAATGGGGGTTGGCTAAGCTTGGAGAATTTTTTCTTTTGTTTACAAAAATTACAAATATATAAGGGGTTTGTAGTGAAATGCATTACTAGCTCCTCCCCTGCACTTGGGGAGAACATAATTCTTGTTCATAATACGAGGATGAATATAAAGAAAAATGAAAGAAAAATGCTAGAATTAATGACACCCCCAAAGTCACACCCTAGTGACATGGCGTGTGGGCCCCATGTAAAATAGGTTTCAGACAAACATAGATTCCGATGCATAACACGCAGGTGTGTATTCCAAGGTGCGCACGAATGGCTAGTAAAGATGCGGATCTGCACGCCACGTTGCAGGGTGTGACTTTGTGGTGTCATTCTAGTATTTTCCTATAAAAAAATTACAATACAACTCAAGAGTCACATTGTGAGGACAAGCCTATTTTTTGTAATTTATAACCAGGGGCGGAGCCAGACTCTTGGGACAGGGGGGGGCAAATTTTTCTAATATAGATTAGACTTAATAAAAAAAAATTATCCATTATGTTGCCTCAATTTCATTGTATTAAGCTCAAATGTAAAGATTTTGTTCAGGACAGACCCTTAATAATTAAATTGAGGTATAGTTTGTAATCACTATATGTATCAATCAAATAATCCTAACTACTAACTTGATCTATGACTTATCATAAAAAAATTTAATTATTTGATTCACTTGCTAATTAACACTATACTTTAATTTCATCAAATATTTAACACAAAAAAATAATAATTATACAACACAACTCACATTATTTTATAGATATCAACAAGCATTAATTGGTGAATGAATTAGTAAGAAAGAGCATGAAAATAGGTCATGATAGAGACATTTTGAGACAAAATTATGATCGAGAGATAACTAGTAAGAATATATTGTGATCGGGAGAAATTGGTAGAGATGATGAAACACTATTGAATAAATTATTAGTTGAGGTCGCAATATTGTATGTAAAATAGAAAGAAAGATTGACTATATGGAGCACCTCCAATGGTGTCAAGAAAGTCGATTAATTTTTTTAAGAAGAAAGTTGATTAATTAAGAACAACAATATATTTCATTAGAATGCTTCATTTCTTGTGCTGGGACAAGTCCATACACACATTCTGGTGTACATCTAACAAGATCCACATCAATTTTGTTGCAAATATTTTCCCAATCACACTATATTTGTCTTTGATTGGGACAAGTTCAATTGCACTATATTCTAGTTAGACGACACCCCCCCCCCCCCACACACACACATGCCTCCGCCTTTGTTTATAACACTAGTATTAATAACTTTACCGATTTTCTCTTTTGATCGACAATGGTTTCAAGTAGTACATCTCTTTGCATTTTATATGTTTGTTTAATAAACTATAGATCTTTTCAGATTTATGAAGATCATATCTATTTGTATTATGATACATCTTTCTCAACGATCGTTCGTAAATCTATACGGCTGGTGGTTTGGTCTTCTTCTTTGGTTTTTATTTTTTAGTAGCTTGTCTTTCCTTGTTAGAAGTCTTATTTGATTTTGTTTTCTCTTGTTGGAAGTCCTAGGTTTTTCTTTACTTGTTTTTTTTTGAGAAGTTTTGTTTTCCGTTATGTGGTTCTAATGGGTTTGTGTACTATCATGCATTTCAATTTTTTGTAGAGAGCAGTCCCTAATGTCATACTGTTTCAATATTACAGTCGCATTCACAACAAATTTATGGCAGTTCTTACGAACAAATATGATTAGCAAGTCAATGCACTTTTATTGGGACAATTGATTCTATGTCTAATCTTGTATTGAGCCATCGATAATTAATGAAATTTCTATTTTCCTTCAAAAAAAAACCTTTGACATGCATCAAGATGTGCATGTGAGAGCCTGTGGACTCCTCCGCTAGCATCAATATTGTCCCCAACTTAACCACTCTTCAACTTTAGGTATGAAGTTTTATCTCAAAAGGCCTTGGTACTAATTGAGAGGAGTTAATCACTTACATACTTTATTTTGAAGTTACATTTAATCGATGTGGGACTAACTTTCAGTCCACACATCTTCAATACTCCCCCATGAACTGAAAGTCATATGATCCAGGGTTTTTTTTTTTTTTTTTAAGTCTCATTTGAACCATGGGCTTTGATACCATGTCAAATTTTCACAATCGCGTCGCACGCGTGTGCGCGAGGCTGTGGATCTCCTCTGCTAGCACTGATATTGTTCTCAACTTAACCACCCTTCAACTTTAGCTTTGGGGTTTTATCTCAAAAGACATCGGTACTAGTTGGGCGGAGTTAATCACTTATATACTTCATTTCGAAGTTTCATTTAATCGATATGAGACTAACTTTTGATCTATACATCTTCAACAAACACCAAACATGGATAAACATATTTCTCAAAAAATAAACATGGATAAAGATATGTATGATATATTAACACAGTCACGAAGGCATTTTTTTTTTTTTTTTTTTTGGTAGGAGTCACGAAGGCATTTTAATTTGTTAGCTCAAATTTCTACTTTTTGTATCATCAAACATTTTTTTTAAAATAAGAATAAAAAAGAAGAAATTATTAGAGAACGCCAAAGCGATCTAAATCTTTATTTCAGATAAGTAGCTTGGTAGCAAAGACTAATAAGAGCATCTCCAAAAAGGTAAATATAGATTGTGGACGTAGATTCTCAACATAGAGAGGATGTTCATTCCATGTGGTTCAAATAGACATTGAACTTCAAAATATGACTCCAATGGTAAATGTGGATTTGTGGCTCAATTGATGAGGTGACATTTCTTTTGATAATTATATTAATTAAAATGTGCAAATTAATAAAAATCTAAACAAAATAAATAAATATTCAAAAAAATCAATTATCTAACGTGGATGTCAATTTGAATGTCAAGAAGTGATATTCAAAATAGACAATATCTATCCATGTCAACTCGACATTCAAAATACATATTTCATTGGAGAGTTTTTTTTTTTTTTTTTTCATTCTAATATTTATTTAGTCATAGGTAGCACACATTGACATCCAATTCACATTCTATTGAAGATGCTATAAGAGACTGACCTTACAACTCAAAGACCAAAATAGGAAGGTTGTAGGTTTAAATTAGTTATCTCACTCGATTTAAAAGAAAGTTTTTTACTGATGAATCTATATGAACGTTGAATCCCTCCCTTTATTCTGCTGTGCATTTGAGGGTTTTTTTTTTGTTTTTTTTTGAAGTTTTATTTCTGAATAGACTTTGAATTTTAAAAGCGAGATCAATTAATTATTCAGAGAGAAAGAGTGTACACACTCTGACTTTCGACTTTTATGATATTTAAGCACTACACGAAACTCTTGCCCTCCTTAATTGCCATGCATGGCTTCTCCATTTTTAATTACAACTGAACAGCAGCTGGCCTGTCCTTGCTTTTTTTTTTCTTTTTCTTTTTTTTTTTTTGAGGTTAAAGTCACCAATTTTATTAAAGTTCTTTAACCAAAACATTGACAAGAAATGAGGGTACATCATACCACTCATTTCGACCAATCAAAATAACTAGCTTCCTTAGCAACAGTGTGGGTCGTTAAGTTCACTGATATACAAACAAAACAAACACAATAAGACCTCATGTCCTTTAATAAATCAACACAATCTTGAATTAGTAAACCCCAATAAGAATTATCAACCTTCGCTTATTTTACTGCATTAACTACTGCTATTGCATCTAACTCAATGGTCACTATTCACTCCCCTATGTTCTTGAGCCAACTAAGAACCTCCCTGAGTCTCGTTGCCTAAGCTTCCTTTGGCTTGAAGACCCTAGTCCAACAACCACCGATCATCCCTTTACATTAGGGGTGGGCAAACAGCGGTTTGGTGGTGAAAAGCCTCAAACTGCAACCAAACTGAGGGTTCGCGGTTTGACAGTTTTATAAACCACCACCAAACCACGAACCATTAAAACCGCAACCAAACCGACCACGGTTTACACGATTTGGTTTTGCGGTTTTCCTACAATACATTTTCAACAAAAAAAAATTACATACATTCCATAAAAAGTCCTTACATGTTCATCCACAAAAAATACAATGAAACACATGATCATCCACTAAAAAAATAATTAAATACAAAGTCAATTCATGAAATGCAAGGATTGAGTGACGAGGAAGGAACGAAACATAGAGAGGAGGCAAGAGAGGTAGAATGAATTGACAAATTGCGTTTGGGTAAGGTTATGGAAGGTGTAAAATTATAAAAATTCCTAAATTGTCTTTCGGTTTGATGAACCGCGGTTTTCTAGAAACTAAAACCACCACCAAATCGTGTAATCGCAGTTTTCAAGTTTTCTAAGCCACCTCCAAATTGCGAGTTTAAAAAACCAGACCAAACCAGATGGTTAGGGCGATTTTACGAAAACCGTTGCCCACCCCTACTTTACATGCACCATATTCATCTCTCAAAATCCCCCCAAAAGAGGAGATGCCTTTCTCTCTGAACACAACGACATCTATATTGCACTTCAACAAGCCTCTCCTCGCAAAACCCACTTCGAGACCTCCCTCTCTGCTCCCCCCTATTGTCAGTCGAGCCTTCCTTCCAAGCTTGTTACCATGCTGTTAAATGAGACTTAGCAAACTCTACTACTTTGATTAGCGATCGACTCTGCTTCTTCCAGGTTCATGAGTTTCTATTATTCCAGATGCTCCCTGCTACAGTTGCAACATTCTCTAGTACACTGGTATCCATTATTTCAAACAACTCATTTAGCCAGATGTCAAATGTTAAAATGTTCCTCGAATTAGGAATAAGGTGTAGGAATCTTCAACACTGTGATGAGGTGGGGCAGTTGACAAGTGTGTAAATACCACCCTCCTCTCTTCCTCTGCAAATGGGGCACATCAAATCCACATGGACTATCTTATTATAGAGATTTCGTGTCGTGGGGAGGTAATTTAAAACTACTCTCCAAACGAAATTCTTTACTTTCGTTGGGATATTCATACTCCGCATCTGCGTCCAATGTACAAACTGAGACGGATTGTAAGCAAGTGTGTACTGTATTTGGAAGGCTTTGTACCCATTCCGAACTGTGTACTTTCCTGTTGGATCACCATCCCACATCCATGTATCATTACTAAGTACACAACTTCTCCCAACTGCCCTATCGAATCCCTCCTTGCCTATTCACATCGGAAGTCCACCAAAACTTGTTCATCATTGTTTCTAACCGAGTACATAACTTCTTTGGGAGCATGAAGACATTCATAAAATAAGATGGTATCGACTGCACAACTGACTTCATGAGGATCTCCTTGCCTGCCTTGGATAACATCTTTCCCTTCCATCCTTGCAAATGTTTCTTAACTTTCTCAAGAATTTATGTGAAAACCTCCTCCTTATTCCTTCCCACTCTACTAGGTAGCCCAAAATAGAAGCCCACCGAACTGTTCTCACCACTCGCAAGGAACTTCTGATTGCATTTTGACTTTCCTGATCAACATTTCTGCTATAGTGAATAAAGGACTTTTGAAAATTTATCATCTGGCCCGACGCCTCCTCGTAGCGTTGAACGCACTTTTTTACTGCTCCACCTTCCGTCAATGTAGCTTTGAAGAACATATAACAATCATCAGCAAAAAAGAGATGTGAGATTACCGGTGCATTTGATGCTATCTGACACCCATGCAATCTTCCTAAACGCTCTTGCCTTGCTATGACATCCGATATGCACTCTGCACACAATAAGAGCAAGTATGGGGAGATTGGGTCCCCTTGTCACAGTCCCCTAGTTGGAATGATCGACCCCACTTCTTGGTTACCTACCAGAAAAGAATGATGAACTGATGATATACACATTGTGACGGCCCCAATTTTTGAGGTCGTTCCATGACCCACGCCCTCCGCTCGCAAGCCCAGCAGCGCCTGTCACGTTACCGGACACGTCATCATTACTGCCATGTCCGCAGCTCTGTGAAGTGATGCTCTGTTTAACTAATCCTACTATTTTAAGTTGTTTAATTCTTCTAACATCGAGTAGGTTAGTTAATTATAGCGGAAGCCTCTAATACATATTTTATGAGAATTTATTAATCCTAGGTAGTGGAAAACTCGGAAATAAACACCATGTATATAACTGAGACGAAATAAACAGTAATCCATATACATGTGATAAAGTTTTAAAGTTCTCAAAACCCAGCAAAACAAAATATACATACTAGATAGTCAAAACACGAGCTGTCAACAGCAACGGCCTCAGAGATAGTCGCCTAGACCTCTTTTCCCTTGTTCTTGCTCGTACAAGGATCTGCGCTCAGTTGCCCAACACATACAGCAACGAGCCCAATGAGTAAATTCCTAAGAGAAGTCTACACGATAATCATGAAAATCATAGTAACCTGCGAGACATGTGAATATGATTCTAGCAATAGGAATCATATTCTCATGGCTGGCAGCAAACCACATTCACAACAAATATATCGATAACACACAGTAGATATAAAACAACATTTGTGTAACTCGGTTTAACCACGATATCAATTAAAACTAGACAGAGGTGTGACGGAGTCTAGTAAATCTAGATCATACTTTGTAGATTCGGATGACTCGGCTGAGCACATCAAGCCTAGATCACACCCGAACTACTAATGGTGACAAAAAAAATTACAATCCACTAGACACATGCACCCCACTATGCGGGTAGTTATTCACCGGTGTCTCCAGTACATGCGCTACAATCTAGCCAGCTCAATTCCGTAATACGACCATCTCGATTAACCTCCGACCATGTGAACAAATCAAACACCGACTAACACATGATCACAGTGCATAAACATGACAATCCAATAAGTAACCAAAACGATAAATAAATGACTGAATAAACACTCACTTAAATGGTCAAACCACGTATGAATTTGAAGTGCAACATTCTCAAGGGTTTTACACACCTGTAAACACGCACTCCGACTTTTCGGACCCGTCAATTCGACCCGCCTAGCTCCCCGGTGTCCAAACTAAGGTTCCCCAGTCCCTGAAGTCCATTTATAATGTTTATTGGTTAATTAAATGGGTTGGTCATCAATTAGGTTCGATTTCATGTTTTAAAATCTCGGGTCTGGTATTAGCACGCTAGTAAGGGGAATTAGCACGCTAATTGATCTTCGTGCACTGTTCATCATTTTCCCCAGGGTGATGAGTGCTAGTGTTCATCACCTAGCGCGCTAATTGCTCGCTGCCCAGAAAATCAAGAAACAAATTCTGGGTTTTCCTTGTGTTCCAATACCTCAATTCATTTTACGAACCATACATACACTCCAAAGACATCAAATTACTATCCAAAACAACAATTAAACAAGGTTTCCTCACAAAAATCGAGAATCAAAGTGTGCATGTTTGAAATTCGAAATCACCAAATTCACCTCAATTTTTTACAAATCCGATTCTAATTGACATGATTCATCAAAACCAACCTCAAGAACACTAAATTCAGCAAAAACAATGATGATTTCATCCAAAAATCCGTTTTATCCTCAACCCAATAAAACCACATTTTTACCAAAAATTCACATTTATAAAGGATAAATTTACCTTAGATCTATGCTCTGAGGCTCGATTCACTCTCCAAAGCTCAAATTCACCCTTCCCTACAGGTTTCTTCTCTGAATTCTCAAGAAAAATTGGTTGGACAAACTTAGTTTTTGCATGAACGTCACTGATCTTGGTATATATATAATGTGTGTTGTAATCTAACGAGTGCACGCATCCCGAGGATAATCTAACGGTCACTGATCACCCTGTGTCACTCCATTTTTAAACACCTTATCATGACACTGCAGTCCTCGTTTCACATCTGTTGTGCATCTCGAGGATCATCTTATGCACCCTGATTTTTCCTATCCAACTATAAAACTTCAATTAATCCATTTATTCATTTTTTTCAACCTTAGGTTAGGCCACTTAATAAATCATATAAAAATCATATGTGAGTCACACTAGCACTCGACTCCCCGACAACTCATGTCCTGTACCCCGACTACCCGATCCCCGACACGCAAATTCGGGACATATACCCGACTCGTGACCTTACCCGATATCAACGTTCACACATGCGATGTTTATATACATAAACATAATTAATACACCCTACATCACAATACTAAGCGTCACACCATGCACAAATATCATGAATATAGCCTGGGTTCCCACATCTGAGTCACCCAGCTGTCCACGTAACGCTCGAATTACCCGTTAATCATCGTGCTTAACACTAATACTCAATTAAATTAATTTGGGCCGTTACAATTCTTCCTAGCTAGGAGAATTTCATCCCCAAAATTTAAGATAACCAATACCTCTTTTCAGGGGTCGCAAAATGGACGCAACTACCCATTTTCTAGATGAACTAATCAACTCTAACTCCTCAGTGAACTAATTAACTGCAGTTCTTAGGGAACAAATCACCTATTCCATGGAAACACATCAACCTGACCGTAGTGAACGAATCAACCAATCCTCAACTGATTCCTTGGCCCTGGTGAACAAATCAACCAGCCTTCTTAATCCCTAGTGAACTAATCAACTAGGATGCACCAGTTTAAGTGAACTAATCAACCTAGATGCAATAAATGCATGAAACTGCCACAAATGCAACAAATATAAGGAACTAATCCACCTATGTGCAACACATGCATAGGAAACATATCCACAACGTACCTTGCTTATCTGTCAGGTCATCTCTCTGACCTGCTGTGTCACAACATGAACTCTCTTATCTGTCTGTGGAATCTCTAATGCTGGGGAATCTCTAATGCTGGAGAGGCTCTACTACAATTCACACTGATGTGACCTCTCTGACCGTACCTATAACATCTACGTCGGTCACTTCCTCCAGACTGTTGGCCCTCAGCTCTTTGATCCCAACTCCGATCTCGCTGATCCCGATCTCTACCACTCTGGTCTTGAGTGTACCACTGTTGTGGTGTTGATACTGCATATGTCCTGCCATCTCGGTCATCACCTCTGTGCTGTCGATCCCACTATATGTCCTCATATCGGGTCTACAGTCCTGGTGATCACTCCTACTATCTCTGTTAGATCCCTCACGCTGCCGTTTTGATCTCATATTCGGCCATGAACCCTGACCACTCTCCATCCCAGCCGACGCGGTCACTGGAATACCATTCTTCTGTAGCAGGAACATCTCATAAGTCAAGGCTCTCTCGAACATAGCCTGTAACGTCGAAGCCCCGGACGACACAATCGCGCTCGCAATCACTTCCTCAACCCTTCGAACAAAATAGTAAATCTGTAGACGCTCGGTACTAGCGATGTCCATAGAGAATTGCAGGAGATAGTGATATCGGTCCATATACTGTAGCATCGTACGATTTCCCTGCCTCAGGGATAAGAACTCCTCTCTCAACCTCAGTCGCACCTCCATAGGAATAAATTGATCATAAAAGATCTCTCGAAACTCAGCCCAAGTTGTTGGATCGGCATGCGTCTCCTAGTAGTTAGTCCACCACACCACTGCGTCAGACCTGAAGCACGTCCCGGATAGTCTCGCCCTGTGCCTCTCCTCTGTGTTCAGCTCCTTGTGTAGCTGCTGATGTGATACAATCCAGTCCCCTGCTGCCTCGGGATTTCCCCGCCATAAAAGTACGTGGGCTAGAACTTAAGAAAATCCCTCAGTCTCCTCGCTTATGGATCCATCCTATACTCTGGAGTAGTAGTAGTAGCAGTCGCAATTGTCGGTGAAGGTGTCGGAGTCGATGTCTCCACTGGTACCACTACCGGTGTAGTCTCAACAGTCGGTGTCTCTTGCGCTACTATCTGGGCTGGTGTCTGAATCCCAATAGGCTCTACCGCTGTCTCTACCGAAACTGCAACCACAATCGGGTCTCTCAATGTCGTGAAGGCTGCTATGGCTGCTATCTGAGCTCTCATCATGTCTAGTAATAGCTCAAACTGCTTATCGTGAACGGCAAGTCGCGCTGCAACCGCATGATCCATACCTTCATATCCAGTATGATCCCTCGCCTGACTAGTGTGACGGCCCCAAATCTCCCGGGGTCATCCTATGACCCACGCCCTCTGCCCGCAAGCCCAACAGTGCCTGCCACGTCATCACTGCTGCCACGTCCGCAGCTCTGTGAAGTGACGCTTCGTTTAACTAATCCTAATATAATAAGTTGTTTAATTTATCTAAATATCTAGTAGGTTAGCTAATTTACAATAACAATAGCGGAAGCATTTAATTTGTATTTTATGAGAATTTATTTAACTTAAGTAGTGGAAAACCCAGAAATAACCACCATGTATATAACTGAGACGAAGTAAATAGTAATCCATATACATGTGATAAAGGTCTAAAGTCCCCAAAACCCAGCAAAATAATTTATACATACATGATAGACAAAATACGAGCTGTCAACAGCAACGACCTCAGAGATAGTCACCTAGTACCTCTTTCCCCTTGCTCTTGCTCGTACCAAGATCTGCGTTCAGTTGCCCAACACATACAGCAATGAGCTAAGTGAGTAAATTCCCAAGAGAAGTCTACACGTAAATCATGACAACATCGATAACCTGCGAGACATGTGAATATGACCCTAACAATAGAAATCATATTCCCATGGCTGGCAGTAAACAATCCATCACAACATCACATTATTCACGCATCAAGTGTAAATGTAAACATCCAAAATCCAACGAATAATCAACTAAATGGCTCGAACGTAAACTCAATGGGTAAATAAACCATCACTCGTTTAATCACGATAAAACCATGACCCGCCGGTCATAATAGTAAAACGGAGTTTTTAGCACAAACCAGTGCTTAATAACAGGCTTACAATGACCTACACCTCAACTCAGTAACCATTTCCAAGTTTTTTAGTTCTAAGAGTACCCTTAATCCCTTGAGACAGTTGTAGATATATTCTACTCCTATCTACACGGTTGCTGTCGTAGACTAGCCCATGCTCAAGCGTGTAGTCATAACCAAGATGAAAACCATGCGTGACCACTAGCAGTCACCGCATACGATAAGATAATCAATAAAATACACGCCATGAATTTAAAGTGTAACTTTCTTAAGGGTTTTACGCACCTTAATACGCTCTCTGACTTCCGGACCTGCCAATCTGACCCGCCTAGCTCTCCGGTGTCCAAGCTAATGTTCCCCTAGTCCCTGGAGTCCCGAGACCTATTTCCAGTGTGTATTGGTTAATTAAATGGGTGGGTTATCAATTAGGTTCAATTTCATGTTTTAATTAAAGTTCAGAGGGGTATTAGTACGCTAGTTAGATCAATTAGCGCACTAAACGATCCTCGGTCCTGTTCATCGTCTTCCTCAGCATGATTAGCGCGCTAGTGTTCATCACCTAGCACGCTGCCCAAAAATTTGAAAAACGAATTCTGGGTTTTCCTTGATTCTAACACTCCAATTCCTCATACAAACCATGCACACACTCCAAAAACATCAAATTACTATCAAAAACACCAATTAAACAAGCTTTTATCACAAAACCGAAAATCACAGTGTGCATGTTTGAAATCCAAAATCCCCAAATTCACCTCAATTTCCCACAAATTCGATTCGAATTGATAAGATTCATCAAAATCCACCTCAAGAACCCAAATTCAGCAAAAACAGTAATAATTTCCTCCAAAAATCCATTTAAACTTCAACTCATAAAAACCACATTTTTATCAAAAAATTACATTTATAATGTAGAGATTTACCTAAGATCGATGTTTTTAGGCTTCAATCTCTTCTCCAGGCTCGGATTCATTTTTCCCCAACCTCAGATTCACTCACTGATCTCCCAAAATGTTGAGAAGGATCGATTTGCATGTTGTCCATTAGACAATGTATTTATAGGTGTGAGTTTTGATCTAACGTGTACACGCATCCCGAGGTTGATCTAACGACCACTGATCACCCTGTGTCACTTAAATTCGGGACACCTTATCTTGACAATACTTGCCTTAAATCACCCTGTTGTGCATCTTGAGGTTTATTCTATGCACCCTGATTTTCCTATTCATAGGATTTCAATTAATTCATTAATTCATTAATTCAACCTTAGGTTAGGCCACCTTAATAAATCATATAAAAACCATAGCTGAGTCACACTAGCATTTAGCTACTCGGCAACCTATGTCTCGTACCCCGGCTACCCGATACCTAGTACCCGGTCCCTGACACGCACTTCGGGACATATACCCGACTCGTAACCATGCCCGATATCAACTTATACACATGTGATGTTTATATAAATATTAAATTCCCACATCACAATAATAGACATACAACATACGCAAATAACATAATATAATCAGGGTACTCATATCCGAGTCAACCTAGCTGTCCACGTAACGCCCGAATTACCTATTAATCCTCGTGATTAACACTAATACTGATTAAATTAATTTAGGCCGTTACACTAGTCCCTCCATCCAGATCTGCATCAAAAGTCATGTGTCGAATTACTATGTAATCCGTGTATATATAATATACAACCAAATCATAACACACATATAAGTCCTTACTCTACCCGACTTATACCGCTTCCCAACTAAAAGTTATAAGCAGACTCATAAGGTTTCCACATCTACTTTGTTTTAAAGATTATGCTCTTGAAAATTTTTATCCCGAGATTCCTCGTAAACTTTTGCTCTGATGATACCAAAGCTCCATGCTTCATCCCCTAGGTTCCTCAAACCTAGGCTCCATCCCTTATGCTCCTCAAACCTAGGTTCCATCCCTTAGGCCCCTTAAACCTAGGCTTCATCCATTAGGCTTTTCAAACCTAGGCTCTGATACTAAAATGTAACGGCCCCAATTCTCGAGGTCGTCCCATTACCCATGCCCTCCGCTCACAAGCCCAGCAGCACTTGTCACGTTACCGGATACGTCATCACTACTGCCACGTCCACAGTTCTGTGAAGTGACGCTCTGTTTAACTAATCCTACTATTTTAAGTTGTTTAATTCTCCTAACTTCTAGTAGGTTAGTTAATTATAGCGGAAGCCTTTAATACGTATTTTATGAGAATTTATTAATCCTACGTAGTGGAAAACCCAAAAATAAACACCATGTATATAACTGAGACGAAGTAAACAGTTATCCATATACATGTGATAAAGTTTTAAAGTTCCCAAAACCCAGCAAAACAAAATATATATACTAGATAGTCAAAACATGAGCTGTCAGCAGCAACGGCCTCAGAGATAGTCGCCTAGTACCTCTTTTCCCTTGCTCTTGCTCATACCAGGATCTGCGCTTAGTTGCCCAACACATACAACAACGAACCCAATGAATAAATTCCCAAGAGAAGTCTACACGATAATCATGAAAATCATAGTAACCTGCGAGTCATGTGAATATGATTCTAGCAATAGGAATCATATTCCCATGGCTGGCAGCAAATCACATTCACAGCAAATATATCGATAACACACAGTAGAAATAAAACAACATTCGAGTAACCCAGTTCAACCATGATATCAATTAAAACTAGACAGAGGTGTGACGGAGTCTAACAAAACTAGATCGTACTTTATAGATTCGGATGACTCGGTTGAGCACATCAAGCCTAGACCACACCCGAACTACTAACAGTGACCGGAAACACATCACAACCCACCGAACATATGCACCCCACTACGCGGGTAGCTATTCACCGGTGTCCCTAGTACATGTGCTAAAATCTAGCCAGCTCAATTCCGTAGCACGACCATCTCGATTAACCTCCGACCATGTGAACAAATCAAACACCGACTAACACATGATCACAGTGCATAAACATGGCAATCCAATAAGTAACCAAAGCAATAAATGAATGACTGAATAAACACTCATTTAAATGGACAAACCACGCATGAATTTAAAGTGTAACATTCTCAAGGGTTTACGCACCTGTAAACACGCACTCCGACTTCCTGGATCCGTCAATCCGACCTGCCTAGCTCCCCGGTGTCCAAGCTAAGGTTCCTCAGTCCCTAAAGTCCCTTTATAACGTTTATTGGTTAATTAAAAGGGTTGGTCATCAATTAGGTTCGATTTCATGTTTTTAAATTTCAGGGGTCTAGTATTAGCGCGCTAGTCAGGGGAATTAGCGCGCTAATTGATCTTCGTGCGCTGTTCATCAGCTTCCCCAGGGTGATTAGCGCGCTAGTGTTCATCACCTAGCGTGCTAATTGCAAGCTGCCCAGAAAATCCAGAAACAAATTCTTGGTTTTCCTTGTGTTCCAACACCTCAATTCATTTTATGAACCATACACACACTCCAAAGACATCAAATTACTATCCAAAACATCAATTAAACAAGGTTTCCTCACAAAAACTGAGAATCAAAGTGTGTATGTTTGAAATTCGAAATCACCAAATTCACCTCAATTTTTCACAAATCTGATTCTAATTGACATGATTCATCAAAACCAACCTCAAGAGCACCAAATTCAGCAAAAACAGTGATGATTTCATCCAAAAATCCGTTTTTATCATTAACCCAATAAAACCACATTGTTACCAAAAATTCACATTTATGAGGGATAAATTTACCTTGGATCTATGCTATGAGGTTCGGATTCACTCTCCAAAGCTCAAATTCACCCTTCCCTACAGGTTTCTTCTCTAAATTCTCAATAAAATTGGTTGGACAAACTTAGTTTTTGCATGAACGTCACTTATCTTGGTATATATATATAATGTGTGTTGTAATCTAACGTGTGCACACATCCCAAGGACAATCTAACGGTCACTGATCACCTTGTGTCACTCCAGTTTTTAAACACCTTATCATGACACTACAGCCCTTATTTCACATCAGTTGTGCATCTTGAGGATCATGTTATGCACCCTGATTTTTCTTATCCAACTATAGAACTTCAATTAATCCATTTATTCATTTTTTTCATCCTTAGGTTAGGCCACTTAATAAATCATATAAAAATCATATGTGAGTCACACTAGCACTCAGCTCCCCGACAACTCATGTCCCGTACCCCAGCTACCCGATACCTGGTACCTAATCCCCAACACGCAAATTCGGAACATATTCCCGACTCGTGACCTTGTTCGATATCAACGTTCACACATGCGATGTTTATATACATAAACATAATTAATACACCCCACATCGCAATACTAGTCATCACACCATGCACAAATATCATGAATATAGCTTGGGTTCCCACATATGAGTCACCCAGCTGTCCATGTAACGCCCAAATTACCCATTAATCATCGTGCTTAACACTAATATTCAATTAAATTAATTTGGGCCGTTACATACATCATCATCTTATCGATCCACCTCTTCTCAAATCCAAGCTTACTCATCACAACCTCCATAAAAGGCCACTCTATCCAATAGTACTTTTTGCTCATACATATCTTTAATGCTGCAAAACTGTCTTTGCCTTGTGTCTTCTTGTGTAACCAATGATTCACTTCAAATGCAGATATGACATTTTCAGTAATTAATCTCCCTGGAATGAAAGCACTTTGGCTTTAATAGATGATATTTGTGAGGATAACCTTCAATCTATTAGCTAACATTTTTGAAATGATTTTATATAAAAAAAATTACAAAGAGAAGTTTGGCACAGATTTGTGATATACTCAGGTTTATCCTTTTTGGGGATAAGGAAAACCAATGTATCATTCAACGACTTAGGAAGGCTTTTTGACTCCAAAAAATGTAAGCACACCGTCGAGACACCTAGTCCAATGATTGGCCAAAATCACTGATAGAAAGCTGATTCATCCCATCTGAACAAGGACTTTTATTCAGGTGCATTAAGAACACTCTCTCTCATACCTCTTCATGAGTAAAAGGTTGACTCAACAGTGCATTGTGCTCACTAGTGACACTTGGATTGATGGATTCAATGATGTAACTCATGTCGCCCTGCTTATATTGAATGGTTCAGAGAAGTATCCACTCATAACCTCTCCCAAGCCATGCTTTCAATTCTTCCATTCCCCCCTTTCATTTCAAAGTTTCGTAATTGTGTTCTTTTTCTTTCTCGCTAATGCATAAGAATGAAAATACTTTGTGTTTTGGTCCCCACCTTGCAGCCATTGTTGTTTGGCTCTTTACTTCCAGAAGTCCTTGCTAAGATACTCTCTCTCTCTCAATCTCCTTATAGCATTGGAACGTAAATACATCACTGCCTCATTGAAGAGATTCTAGTTTCTTTCTCAATTGCTCAAGCCATTTGGTAAACTGCTTGCTTTTACTCTGCCCCTACTCCCTCAACTTCTTGCCACAATTCGCTACTCTTTCCATCACAAAAAGGAAAAAAGTTTCCTCCCAATTTGATTTCATCACTTCCAAATAGCCTTCCTCATGCAACCACGAGTTTTCAAATCGAAAATGGGCGCTTTTGTGTGTAACGGCTCGAAGTTAATTCGCCGTTATTAATGACGTGTTTGCAGATATGGCGGACAACTCAGATGCTCGTGGAACCCGCTGATATGTCAGGGCGCGCCTAGAGTTAGGTAAATAGTAAATTTTTGTGCTGTTGTAATTTACTTTGTGATGTTTATTAGTAATTAGGTTACTGGCATCGCGATGTGTGTTAGTTATTGTATAATTGACGTGTGAGGTCATGTGATGGACATTCGCTCTGAAAAGCGTGAAAACGTTGGAACAGGGTAGCGAATGATAATGCACTAGGTTAGGGAACTCAATATATAAAATAAATGGTAAAATTCATTAAATAATTAATTAAATAACCTCGTAAATGCATTCGTGGTGCAAAAGTACGCGGGGGACGCGAGGTCACGTGTCGGACTTGGGTATTGGAACGCTCGTAGGTTTAGTGGTTGTTAAGCAAAGACAAATAAAGAGGAGTGTGTTAACTACCTAAGTCACCTTAAGATGGAATTATTGACCTATTAGTATCCATTGGATTGAGCCTAGAGATGGGAGATTGTGTTAGGATGAGATTTTCATATAAATATCCTAATTTATCACTCCATAAACTTTTCTCTCTCCTCTCATTGTGAAATCCAAAAATGGAGGTGGTGTGGAGGGTTTGATGAAGTTGGAGTTATCATTTGGAGCTCAAGAGTTGGAATGAATCGAACAAAAATATTAGATCCTCGATCCACATCTCTTTCTCTAAGTTTCGGTGTAATTTTCTTGGGTGTTGACGAGAGTTTCGGGAATAGAATTGAGCAAACCGGATTTGGGAAGTGTTACTATGGATTCTTCATGTAACGGCCCGTTATTTTATTAACGCCGTTATTTACCTTATTTCAGATTAGGACGCCAGCTCGGACGACACGTGGACGCCGCGAATAGATTAGGCATGTTCTGGACCTAGGCAATGACTGTGTATTGTTGTTTTTCTAATTTCAGTGATTTATTGATATTTTCATTTTCTTGATAATGATGTATTATCTGTCACCGGTGTGCATTTAAAATAAACTTGTCGGGCGAGATGTGAGCCGGGGTTTTAGTTCGGTGAACGCGCCAACGCGGGGTTTGGTAGCTGTGAGGCTGGGCGTTGGGAGTTAGATAAATTCAATTAATATTATATTAGTATGGTTGAGGGTTTAAATGCAAAGAAATTCATATGTGACTATAGGCTAAATGAATGAATAATTGGTACACTAGGTGTGGGACCGCCTTGGGAAGCGTGCCGGACACGGGGCACGGGGAGCCGGGTAGTCGGGAGCGTAGTGGGACCATATTTGGCATTTTACAGAATTTAGTTGACAGCTTAGGTAGAGTGTACAAGTTAAGATAGATAGAATTGAAGAAAGTCCTATAGTTTGAACTGGAAAATCAGCACACATTGGATGATCCTCGAGATTGACAACAGATCAAAAACTAGGCAATATGTGTCATGATAAGGTGGCTGGATGGAGTGACACGGGCTGGACAAGGACCGTCTGATGGGCCTCGGGATACGTGTGCACTTTAGATTATATTAACCACTATAAATACCACCGATCAAACCCACATGCAAACCACAAGCCATTCTGAACCAAAAACTTCAGATTTATGAGAGAGAAATCAATGTTAGGGAGCTCAACTATGGCGTTTTAGAGGCTGGATTTGAACATTAACTACAAGCTTGAGGTAATCTACTCCCCTGTTTCTTGGATTTTTGATGAGAAATGTTGCATGTTGTGGTATGTATGATTTTAACGAGTTTTTGTGTATTTGCCACTGATTTTACTAGATTTGAGGACTTTGAGGTTAGTTGTGATGTTCTATGTTTATTGGAATCGAGTTGGTGGCAACAAGATGAGTGTTTGATGAATTCATTTTCTAACATGCATGTTTGGATTTGAGATTTGATGGAATTTTCTAGTTTAAAATGGTGTTTTGAAGTGTAAATCGATGGTATTGAAGTATATTGGATGTTGCATGTTGGTTTTGGAGTGTTTGAATCAAGCTGGGGAAGAGTTCTGATTTTTTGGAAAAATCTGGGCAGAAGGTAATTAGCGCGCTAATGATGAATAGTAGCGCGCTAATCCTCTGGGGAAGATGAAGATCTTCGTGCATGAACAATGCCCGAAGATCAATTAGCGCGCTAATACCCCAACCTTGCGCGCTAATGACCCCCTGAATCTTAATTAAATCATAAAAATCTAGACTAATTGATATTTAATCAAGTTTAATCGATCAATGAACCCCGGGATTAAATCTCAGGAATCACGGGACAATAGTAGTAGTCGGGGACTATTCGGAGATCGGACCGGGGTATGTTTGGGATTTTGAGCGTGGCGTGAGGTATGTAAAACCCAACTGAACACCACTACTGCATTTACTTAATTATTTCCATTGAGCTTTATTTTCTTGAAAATCTATGATTTATATTCCTACTGGGACGTTATGGCACCGTCTATGTATCCACGGGTAGTGGAGGTCGCTGGCTAGGTGTGTAGCGCGTGATCTAGGAACTCGGTAGACGATATCCCGAGTTGGACTCCATTTCACGCGTTCGATTAGCCCACTAGGGTTAATGCCGCTAGGATACAGTCGTAGGGTCGGAGGCATGGGCCACGACCAGGGCTCCTGGTCCTAGTACACACTTAGTGGCTGTGTTCACACCCCTTTGTCTATCAATGTGTTTATATACATGCGATTAGCTTTGAGCAATTGTCTGCATATTTTCCTTCCTTCCGCCTGTTTATTTAACACTACTTTTTGGCTCTGTTAATTACTTCTATTATTTATGCACGGTGGTTTTCCTTGGGATTTTACTTACTGGGCTCGCCATCTGCCTTTTTGAGGTGGCCGAGCGCAGATCCTAGTACTAGCAGGGGCAAGGGGATCATCGGCGAATTCATCTGACTTGCCTACGTCGAGGCCTGCTGGTATGTGTGTAGATATTATCATGTTTTGATATTTTGTATTATCTTTTGGGTTGGGAAACTGGATACACACTTGTACTGGTATACTTACTGTTATAGTTGATCGCCTGTATGCACAGTACAGCCGAGTTTTCCACTATAGGTTTGATCAGTAAAACTTTTATATATAAATATGAATGCATTTTGTTAAACTTTAAATTCTTCCGCTGTTAATTTCTTTGAAAATGATAAGCTAAATGACTTTAACAAATTACCTAAAGTACGAAGGCAAAGGGACACGTGGCAGCGACTTCCGGAGTTGAGGCAGGGGGAGGTAGTTGACCACGGGGCGGCCCGGGAAATTTGGGGCCGCCACACTTCATGTGTTTTTGAGCATTTGTATGGGTTTTGGTAGAAGAGTTGGGGTGGATATGGAATTTTGGAACAAAACCAGGGTTTTAATGGTTTTTATCGGGGTTTTAGTTTTGGACGAACTTTGTCAAGGGGTTTCGAACCCTTTCGGCTCGTCGCCGGGGTCCGTGCGACGTCACCCACGTACGTCTCAACCAGTGAGCCAGGGTCTTATGCCATGGACACGCCGTGAAGAACAAAAACTCAACGGCGTCATTGGCGGCGTCTTGAGCAGAGTCGAAATGTGAGGAAATGGGAAAAAATGTCGTGAAGGCGCCATGCAGGATTGAACGTGACGACGTCTTGGCAGTGTCTTTGGGTAGTTTTGAACTAAAATTTTTAAAATAAATGTACCAATTGGGGTTTGACTTAGGGACCTATATGGTCTGTTTGGGGTAATCAAATGATGAATTGATCGATGATTTGGGTATTTAATTGGATTTACAATGTTTAGGAATTTATTCAATTTATCGAGAATTAATGGTTTTAGATGGAATTGTGGAGATTGGACACACATTGTGAGCGTGATTTGGCGACGTTTGGGGTTAGTTGGAGTGCGGTTTGAGGTGTGTAGTATCCCAACTGAAATTACTTGAGTATTTACTTCTTTTGACATTTGAATTCAATTTCTTTCACTTCCATACTCTATTCTTGGTTGTGGTTATATGGACGGACGTTGAGCTGGGTTCCCTCCGTTCCATTCTAGTGGGTACGTCCACTACACCATAACACGTCCTACCAAATCAGTCTCGGTGAATAGCAAGACCCGAGTATCACGTCGTGGCAAGTGTCGATGCATCATAGGTGTAACACCGGTCATCAAGCGGATCCAGATACTGGCCCTGCTTGAGTAGGACTCGTTGGCAGTATTCTGTGGAAGAGTCCGAATTATGGTGGTAGTCTGATCCTAGGGGCTAAGAACACACTTTGAGCTTTTCCTATTATTTTATTCATACGATGAGAGCAGTTGCCTGTATTTATTTCCACATGTTTATTTAATAGCTTTATTTAAATTCCAGTATTTACTTTACATTATTACTTACTTAATTTCCTTGGAAATACTCACTCTAGACTCGTCATCTGCCTTTTGTGATGGCTTAAGTGCAGATTCTAGTACGAACAGGGGCAAGGGTAATGTGACGGCCCCAGCAACCACAAACTGGGCCCCGCCCGGCTTAAACCTACGTGGACCCCCGAACCCGTCTCCGATGAGTCAACGCAGGTCTAGTCAGCCTCAACTTACCATTTACTCAATACATTATTAACTCACTCACCCTGGATCACTCTTTTTGATTCATTTTAACTCTATCTAATCTTTTATCCTCAATTATAGTTAGGTGTGCAGCGGAATTGTTTGTAACACCAACTTAAAACAGTTTACTACTCATTCAACCTAGATGTGGAAAATCCTGTCCAAACAACATCACATGTATATAACAAATCAACTGAAAGCCCAGAATAAACATATACATGTACCAACAGTCAGATTCAACTCCCCAAAGCCCCAAAATATCAAAACAAATGGATACATAGCCAAATATACAACAAAATGACAAAATACCTACAAAGTGAGAGCAAAGCTACTGGCTCTGAGCGTGCCTCAGAGGATATCGCCAAGCATCGGCGCCTTGCCCCTACTGGTCTTGGATCTGCACCCACCGTCATAAAAAGGACGGTGAGTACAAAATATAACAGTAAACAACAACAATAGACATCTCAACATAAATTACTGACTTTTAAATAATCACAAGTCTATAAATCATGCAGTGTATAACAAGAAACTGAAATAGATAGCAAATCGCATGATAAATAGATTCAACAAGTACAAACAACGAAAATCAAGTGACCGAGAAACAAATGGATAGGCGAATAGATAGTCCCAATCAAACCGTGGGTCTCAAGACCTCATCAACTTGCGATCGACACAGTAGGCCCAAAACTGCTTCCCTGCTCAATTCACCCCGTACGAACCAGTGGGCCCGAAGGTCGCCTCCACTGAACGCACACTCTGTTAGGAAAAGCCACAGACAAAGCTGGCTGCTAAATTTCTAACACACTATCGAAAGAAAGCCACAGTCACAAGCCGGATGCTAAATCATTTCGATAGGCTCCAACGAGAAGCCACAGTCTATGCCGGCTGCTAAACTCGTTGAGACTTCTCATCACAGTTGGACTACCTAAACCCTAGGACTACCTAAAAAAGCAATTATGTTGATTCTATTGTTGCCTTTACTCACCTCAATTTCCGCTAAAAACGCCCTCGCGTAGCTCCACACGTTCCCCAATTAGTTTCCAACACTTCGCTCGTCACCTGACAATTATTTCGACCTATTTCCGTTAATTTTTCCCTAATTATTACGAGTATTCTTCAATTTTTCTCAAGTTTAACTCATTTTCTACAATTTTCTAAATTATTGTTCCTTTGCTCAATTTGGGTCGCTAATCCGGTATTGGGTTCCATTTAAACCCATTAGGATACCCGAAATAAAACCTCATGATTTTCATACAATTTAGAAAAATATTTTTCAATATTTTTCTGGCTATTTTTAACAATTTCACGCTTTACGAGACAAAAACCCCGACAAAAGTCTCGTCGCGAATCTCAAATTCTTTATTTTTCATAAAAATTCCCAAATTTCTATTTATTTGGTTGAAATATAATTTTTCAGAATTTTTTTCCTATTTTTCTGAATTTTCCAGATTTTTCCAATATTTATTTCAAAAAAAATAAAAATAAAACATATTTAATTTATTTATTTATTATAAATAAATAAATATATTATTATTTTAATAATGATGGGTCCCCGGGTCGGTTCCGACCCAGTCCACCCCCCAACCGGGTCGACCGGGCCGACCCACCCGGTCGGGCCCGTCAGCCCGAGTTGGGTCGGGTCGGGTCCGGTCACCATGACCCGGCCCACCACTTCATCTTCTCCAATTTTTTTTTTTCTAACAGAGACGACTGGTTCGTCTCTGCCTCCATTCCTTTTTTTTTTCTTTTTTCTTTTTTTTTTTTTTTTTTTCTTTCTTTACAACAAATAACAACAACATCAACAACAACA
This sequence comes from Stephania japonica, assembly GCA_039657345.1. Taxonomy (NCBI): domain Eukaryota; kingdom Viridiplantae; phylum Streptophyta; class Magnoliopsida; order Ranunculales; family Menispermaceae; genus Stephania; species Stephania japonica. Next base: position 13,039,729 of record CM077563.1, on the reverse strand, counting down.
ACATCAACACCAACCAATTAAAAATCCAATTTCTCCTAAAATAACAACTCAACAACAACCCCAACAACACAACGCAACAACAATCACAACTCACCTTTGTGCCGATTCCCCAAACTCTTGACCTCAATCACTCCATCAATTTTGAAAACCTCCACACCCTCACTTGACCGATCTCTCTCTCTTCGATCTCCTCCTCTTCGATTTTCAATTTTTTTTTTACAGTGAATGGCAAGAAAATTGTGGCGGTGGGATTTTGTTGATAAATTTTAAGGTGAAATGACCATTTTGCCCCTCCATTCTTATCACTTCCTTAATAAACTAATGCCCCTCTTGGTCATTTCTCATTTTTTTTTATTTCATATATATTTATATATACTTTATATATATAAATATATATAGGTACAATTATATTTATATAATTGTATTGTTCGCACCTACAATTTCGTTGTGCGCGCCAACGAGTTCATTCGGGCGTGCACATTACCATTTAACTCACGCGTGTCGCCCAGGACCTCGCGTATCACTCGGCGCCCATAATTTATTATTTAATTCCATTAATTATTTCCATTTGTATTTGTCAGTGTTTTTATTTCATTTTCGTCCCACGGATTTTCAAATAACCATTTGGCGCGTTCTTTCGTACAGAACTCGTTCAACGGTACCAACACACACTCACCACGTCCTCACACATTTGGGATATTAAATTTAATGTTCGGTAATAAATAAATAATACAAATCACCAAACAAACATAACATACCTCGTTGTCGACTCCCGAGGACCGAAACAAGTACACCACGGCTAGTAGGGCCCACAATACGACCCTGAAATGTCACGTGGTGCGAGTTAGAATTTTAGGGTCGTTACAGGCAAGCTGCTAGAGTATCGTTGATCAGAGATTGTTTGACTCGTACGTTTGTATTATACATATTTTGTTTCATTTTGAGATTGGGATTTGTGAGATACCTTGTATATATTGATCTTTTGTGACTTCGACGTATTTATGGGTTATAGATGGGTTTTTCAAATTAGGTTTATGATTTATGTCACACATTTATAGTATTATTATCCGAGCAAATGTGTTGATAAGGCTTCCGCTATGTTAAAATGAGGATTTTATAATGACTTAACATATTATTTGATTTCAATACAACTAAATTAGTAAATTAACAATTAATAAGGTTTAAAAAGATAAAATGGAGGATATAATCTAATGTAGAGCACAACTGTCGCTGGTAAGACAGACAGTGGGTCCGCATTGACCCCATAGCAGTCTATTTGAAAAATGGGTTGTTACATTGTGGGTCACTCTCTTGTTCACTGCTTCTACAAATAAAGCTTGATGATCTCAATTTGGGGCCACTGTAACAATTCTAAAATCTAACTTATGCCACGTGTTATTTTAGGTCGTACGTGGGACCTTTGCTGTGATACATGTCAATAATTCTCGATCGTCGACGCCAATGTATGTTATTTTTATTTGGTGCAGTGTATTATATGGTATTATGTTCCGAAGTTAGAGTTTGTTGAGGTATAACCTCAATTTTTGTTATAATCGGGATCGATGGTAGTGTAAAATGAAAACGAAATTGGTACAAGACCTTGCCTCCAGTTTTGTGTCAATTGGTGGTAGTCGAGGTTAAGATTGGGTCTAAATTGGTGCAAGTTTAGTTAAGTATGGCAAGATAATTGGTTTTATAAGAATTTGGTATGTCGTGAACAAAGTTAAGATTTTTGAGGTTTCGGTTTGACAAAGACCAATGTTATGGGCGTTTTATGAAGATGGACTGTTTTGTCGAGAGTTTGGCTCAATTTGGTGAAAAATCGGATCCTAAACGAGCACCGAAAGTTAAAACACGTCAAAATAGGGATTTATGAGAATTAATAAATAAAAATAAATTAAATTGCTGACAAGCAGCTGAGGGCTTAATAAAAAAAAGGATGAAATGAATCAATCGATTCATTTCATTTCAAGAGAACGAATTGTTCGTTCAAACCTTAACCTTCTCTATTCGATTCTTTGCACGCGAAGCTTTCGACATTTGATTTTTATCCGGTTTCTCTCTGCAAAATAGTTGAGCATCGCGAGATAGTCAGTTTGAGCCAAGTTGTCGTGGTGGAAACGAGGGATTCGACCCGAAATTTGGTAAAATCTCAATTTATTGTGTTTTTCCTCAATTCAATTTGAAATCTAGCGATTTTTCTATTTCTTTCACGGGGTTTTCATAGGAATTGGTATCAATTGTTGTGAATTGATGTATTGGGTTGATTCGCATCAATTTGGGATAAATTTTACTGGCGTGGGTTAAGGTTTTTGTGATTTGAAGTGATGCGACTTAGTCAATTTTTTACCAAATTAAGCCAAACTCTCGGTAAAACAATCTATCTTCATAAAATGTCCATAACACTGGTCTTTGTCAAACCAAAATCTCAAAAATCTTAACTTTGTCCACGACATGCCAAATTCTTATAGACCAATTATCTTACTATACTTAACCAAACGTGCACCAATTTAGACTCAATCTTAACCTCGACTACCGCCAATTAACACAAAACTCAAGGCAAGGTCTTATACTAATTTTGTTCTCATTTGACACTACCATCGATCTCGATTATAACAAAAATTGAGGTTATACCTCAACAAACTCTAGCTTTGGAACGAAATACCATATAATACATAACACCAAATAAAAATTACATACCCCGGCGTCGACGACCGAGAATTGTTCATATGTATCACAGCAGCGGGCCTACGTACGACCTAAAATGACACATGACATAAGTTAGATTTCAGGATTGTTACAACCACCAAGTTACGAACGCAGACATTGTCGAAGATCTGCCTCCGATAAGTCACTAAAGCTATATCTAGACGTTCCTCCATCCAATGAGTCGAACCTTTGCGCCTCTCCCATGTAAACTGATACCTTCCATCCCCAAATTAGTCAGTTCACAATCATCCATTGCATTCTGAAAATCGTTCAAACACTAACTGGGTTGCTTTTGAGTTCCCCTCTTCTTTTTCTCTCATATCATTCATTAAAATCTCCCACTACATACCATGGATCAATCGTGTGTGTAGCAAGAGTACACATCAAGTCCTACGAGGCCTTCCTTCTTGTCACCTCTGCGAAACCATAAAAACTTTTCATCCGCCACCTTTGAACGCCTTGAAACATCACATGTGCATCAAAGTAATTTGGTGAATAAGCTAGAATGCGAATCATACTTGCTTTCCTCTAGAACAATGACCTTCCTCCACTGCATGGAAACAACCTTCAAAATATAACATAACTCATACATCCTCAATATGATCTTGATCGCTAAGTGTTTCCATGATAAACACAGTAGCGGGCTTATAAGTGTGGACCAAATCCACCAAAACTTGAATTGTCCGTAGCGAGCCAAGCGCATAGTAGTTCCAAAAAAGTGTACCTATACTTGTTAGCGGGCACCCAGAACCCGCCCCATATCCGTTTTTTGAGATGGACTTGCTTGTTTGTACCCTTTCCTCAATCGAAAGCCCAACGCACATCTCCCCATCAATATCCATTCCAACACGTAAGCATTTAGGATTCACTTCCAACTGGCAAGTCTTAGGCAAGTTTGAACCTCCCGTCTTTGAGTTGACAACAATAGACTCCTTGACTCCTAAATTATTCGACAAATCACCCTTATTTAAGGATTGAGAGGTTCCTGACAAGTCATCACCTCCTCTATCTCTGTTGATCCACGAAATCTGTTGCCCTTGCGACCATCGCAAATACCAATTTAAGGAGACATTGTTTGAACAACAAACTGGCGCCCTCAGGAAATCACCATACAACCTTTCCTCTGATGAATTTGGGCAATCGAACAAGGTTTCACAAAACTTCTCAGCATGTCCGATCAGGCCACAATAAAAACAAAACATAGGAACACGTTCGTACTGAAACTCAACCCATAACCAATCCCCACCACTTTGCTTCATATTTATGTTAATCTGGAGTGGCATGTGAATATTCATCTGTACCTTGATTCGTAAGTAATTAGTTTTGACATAAGTACTAATTGAATTTACAATCGCAGTTGCAATCCTCTCATTCTTGAAACCCATCAAAAGTTTATACACTAGTACCGACATCTCTAACCCGTTTAATCTTAGATCTGCTAAGTGATTCGTTGGTTCTATTTGTTTGAAGAGTAATATTTGTTGGTTGAATGTCCACGGACCATCATCTACTATTCTCAGTACATCTTGATCATGAAATAATGTGAAGACATACAGATTAAGATGTTTTGCCTCTCTCATGTGGACTCCCTTCATCGGTTTCTAAATGTTCGCTAGTGTGCCTCGCATCGCCCCGAAGTTGATCATCCTATCAGTCAAGAATCTCCCAACCAACACTTTGGAACAATCGACCTTATTCTCCTCCAAAAGGTCATCTGCAAACACTAAGCCCTGTTGATCTTCATTAATTTGCAGGTTTTCACTGTGGCGGCCCCAAATCCCAAGGCTGACTGAAGGTCACCCAAGAGGGGGGTGAATTGGGTTATCGAGTGATTATCGCCTTTTTAAAACTTTATGCACAAATAGTAATGATAATGCATACACCAATGATAAATATCTATGCTATGCAAGTGAATGGGGTAGAAGAGATGGAAATAAGACACACGATATATAGTGGTTCGATCCAACCGATCTACATCCACTACCTAACCTCCCCGGTTAGGATTTTCAAACCCCACTTATATTATCAATAAGTGTTACACCCTAAGCCAACTAGCCTAGTGAATGCCTAGCCTCAACTAGGTCTTTTACACGATGCCTTACAGCAATAAGGTCTTATACAACCACCTAGCCGCAACTAGGATTTTCCACCTAGACCCACCTAGGACTTTTCCCACCTAGCCGCAACTAGGATAAATGCCTAGCCTCAACTAGGTCTTCCCTTTCGACTTAGATCCCACTAAGTCTTACAACCAAGATTTGATTAATACAATTGAAATTACACTTTACAAAGTAAAGTGGTATCAAGTTCAAATACAAGCAAGCCTGTGACGGCCCCAAATTCCCAATGCATTTGGGTACGCCCGGCCTAGACCCGTGCAGGCCCTGAGTCAGTTCTCAACGAACCTGACGAGTCTAGTCAGCCTCAAAACATCAAAATTTCACGTTTTATGAAAGAGTTATTGCAATTATAACACAAATGGGAAGCAAATTACCTACTACTCAAGAATTGGGAAATAACTCAATCAAAGGAAATTAGGAATCTATATAAATGTGGAAAACCCAATATGTTCAATTCTAAGTCAACAAAATGGATTGATGGAATCCACTTCAAAACATATTCCCCAGCTTCAAAACAATCATATATATAAACGTCATACAAAAAGAAATAAACATGAGCCTACATCTCGGTACCTCAAGTCCAAATTTTCTCACAAAAAAAGTCTCCTAGGCAAGGTCCCTTGCCCCTATCGCTCTCCGTCCTATCTCGCACCCACCGTCACAAACTAGACGGTGAGCAACTGGAGAAAAATGAATGTAATGCCAGAAGAAGATAACAGTAAATTCATGATGTAGTAAGTAAAGCAGTCTAAATATCATGCGGTAATGAAAATACAGAAATTTAAATAGACAAGATGCATGATAAACAGACTAATAGATATCAATCGAAAATCAAGTGTGTTCCAAGGAATCAAAAGAGGCTCATAAGTGGTCTAAACCATAGCATAACGGCGAAGACCTCGCGAGATCTTCCCGGGCATCGACACAAGCGAAAGCACAGCTATGACTGGAAAGGACTCAAACCCATCCACCCAGTACTCGGTGTCACACGGTCACTAAGGGTGGTCACACACTCGTGGCCACGAGTGCCCACGTTTTATCCCTCTAGTGCAGGTCCTAGTACTTTTGAGACAAAACACTTACGCCGAGAAACACACAACAAGAAATGGAACGGAATACCAATAATAGAGCATAACAAGACTGAATAAATGATAATGAATCACATGGCATTTTCTTACTGGCTTACAAACATACAAATGCTTTTTAAGGCAAATGTACTTACCTGAACTAATCGCAACCCGGTATCACTCCGAGACTCTAACGCGTTCCCCGCGAGTTCTCGACTACCTGATAAAGGTTTAAATCCCAATTGTTGATTTAGAGTTAGTTTTTAATCTTAGAGTATTCCCTATAAGTTTTGTTTACAATAATTGGTGATATTAACTCGAACAGTTGTGGAATGTCCTCAACTTGGGTTGTGTTAAGGTTTCGCTTGAGTTCGTGGTTTCATGACGCAAATACGGTGGTTTTCTTTTAATGACATAACCCATATACACTAAACCAATGAACCAACACATTCACACCAAGAACATACACATTTTCACTATACATACACATAAAATAATACCATTTGTAACCACACATTTTCCTACAAACCGAGAAGTACACCAAAAACCAAAACCCTAAACCATAAGTCCTTATATTTCTCACACATGTCGTGAAGTCATCGAGATAAACAATCACCCTTGATAAGTTGGAAAGTAAGTTCACCATATAAAAATCGAAGCCTCAAAACAATTTATATAAACAATTAAGAACCACCATGGCCAAACCCTAACCAAAACCAATTAACAAAATACAACATAGACCTCCATGACATCTTAAATTGTGTTGTTCGATGTCAGGGAAGAGTCACCTCGACATGGTAAAGTCGAAAATAACAAAAAGTGTCCCGACCTCATCACATGAAATCAACGAAGCAATATACCTTCACCACCATTGTTTTGAACGCTCGGGGGATTGTGAGACACCAACATGAACGTGATAGGGTCTCCGACAACCCTCATGTCACGGCGGTCCCATGGCGAACGTGAAGCCGAGAAGAGGAGAGGAGAGGTGAGGCCGAGAAGAGAGAGATCCGAGACCGAGAGAGAGCAACGAGAGTGAGAGAGGAGAGATCGTGAGTGAGAGAGAGAGATGGAGAGGCCGAGAGTGGAGGAGATGGAGAGGAGAAGGGTGGACGGCGGTGGTATGTGGAGAAGAAGGTGAATAGTGTAGGGTTTTGTTTGTTGTTATATTTATATGGTCAAATGACCTTTTTACCCCCAACTTACTTCCTACACCATTTTTAAACCATTGCCCTTATGGGTCTTTTTTACTTTTCTATTTATTTCTCTTTATTACACATTAAAGTGTGTAACCATTCTATTTATTTCTCTTTATTACACATTAAAGTGTGTAACCATTCTATTTATTTCTCTTTATTACACATTAAAATGTGTAACCATTCTATTTATTTGTACTTTTTACTCGTTTTTCTCCCCCGTTTAATTAGTCGAAACCTCACTCAATTAAATACCGCCCGAACGGCTCGAAACCCGTAAAATACTACAATACTAATACACACAATCAAAGAATCATAAAATCACTTCGGTGTCGACTCCCGAAGTTGGAAATACTGTCTAGTATTCACGTAGCCGGGTCATAATTTTTGACAAGTGCAACACAAGTCAGTTAGAAATTTAGGGTTGTTACAAAGCCTCCTAGAGCCTAACCACTCTTATGCATGTAAGTATGAAAACACTTGAGAAATGCAATTATAAAACTGATTTTATGCAAAACTCAAAACTGAAACCGTTTCAAATAGATTGATGAGAACAAAATCGGTTTCAAATCCAAAGAACAAGAAGTTTGATAAAAATCAAGTTTAAGCACAAACTCTAATTCAAATCAGTCCAAGGGTTTAATGAATCAAGTTTAAGTGCAAAACCCAATACAAGTGTGTTTAACAACACAACAAGTAATTTCCCAAATTAATCACACAAGAATATATAATTTAAGCACAAGAAAAGCTAGGGAATGGACTTTCTTACAACCTCAAGAAGATGACTTAAAAATCAGTTCTGGAGAGGTTGTTGTACTCCTTAGAGTGCCTCAAGAGTGCTGGTTTTGATGTTGAATGAACAGCCTCTAAGTGTAGCTTGAAAACCCCAAGCTCCTTCTCTTGAGAAATTTGAGCACAAATGTTTTTCTTTGATTTTAAAACCTAATTTATGTGCCTTGTGTGTTTGGGAGAGTTGTATATATTTATAGACCAATATATGACCGTTGTGTGCATCCAAGGGCCGAGATTTGATCAAAAATTCGAATTAAAGTGAATTTTTCAGCTTTATAAAAAAGCTGTCAGGACTGCAATTAGCGCTAATTTTTTGACCTAGCGCGCTAACTCTGCACATAGCGCGCTAATAACAGTATTAGCGCGCTAACTGCAGGGACCTCAGAATAATTAATTCTGTCCCTTGTGTTAGCGACCCTTTAACACGTCCTAGACCCAATGAGCCCTCATATAACATATAATACATGTTTGTTATGGTTCATATGGCCTATTTGGATGGTTCGGATATTTTCACAAATCCCGAAAATGGAAAATCTCGGTTTCATGATTTGCGAGGGACTTTTCTGCAAATATGCAGCTTTCTTTTCAAAGACCTTTCAAAAATAAGTTTTTCTTTTTCAAAAGCTTTCGCAATGATTTTCACAATGCGATATTAATATACACATATAGTTTAACATAGTTTAGACTTATGGGACCGAAATCTTCAAGTAATCACTTGACATTTGAAAATCCATTTTAAAATCACGATATGCATGAACTAATGCAATAGGCTTGCTTAAGTGAACTTGAATACCTTACATCAATTTTACAACTCGTGGCCTTGATCTTTCGTCTTCATTCCTTTATATATGTCGAGTCTTGAACTTGTATAGCTTGAATGCTCGAATACCAATGATGTGATGTTTCGCAACCTTTGATGAAACTGAAATACTCTTGATAAAACTTATTAGTATATTTTCACCTTGTTTGTTTCCATCAAAATTCTGGTCGGAGTTAGAGTGACTAACCACTTAGTCCAACACTGACCGGCCCTGCCACGTCGCCTAACATGTCATTTGGTTATGCCACGTCACTTGCACGCCTGTCCATGACAGCCTGTGACTTTCTACTTACCCTTTTCTGTTAGTATAACTAAACCAATTATTTGAGTGTTTTATGCCAATTTGCATTAATCGGTTAACTTAGTCTACATTCGTGTCACTTAGTCCTGTTTCAATAGGTGTCTTAATGAATTATCATATTTTTCAGACTAAGTATTTATGTGTTATAGTACACAAGTGTTTTAATGGCGGAAGTTTTAAAATTAACATGCAGGGTGTGATTATCATAAATTTTCAATGAATTAACAAACCCTAATAGTGGAAAAACCCATCGAAAGGATACCATGTATATAAAAGGTGACAAAATATACAATGATGATCAATATACATGTACCAGTGTGTAAAAGTCTCTCAATCATCCTAAAAACAACAGTAATATGTAAATAAAGCACCTACGGGTCTGCTGGAAGGGTGCTCTCTGAGATCAGAGGTAGTCGTCAAGCTTACCCTTCCCGCAACTCGTAGAAGGGTCTGCACTCGGCCATCCATGCAAGAAAATTTATGATGAATCCAGTAAGTAAAACCCAGAAGAACCACAGTTCACATTTAAATAAGGAAATGTAAATAAAGTGATTACAAGCCATGCTAGTCAAAAGCAATACAATAGAAAAGGACAGGAATTAGCATGAAGAGGAATCACTAAGAATCAATAATAATGGACGCAAGTATGGTATATGTACTGTCGAACTCTGGGACTATCAACACTGAATCGAAGAGAGTATGGTAACGAGGAACTCTCGCCACCGCACCACGATCAATGAGGTATGATGTTGGTCGGGAGTTTAGAACTTCCGGCCAACGACCTTTAAGGAGAGGAATCTGTGTCGAAGGCAAGCCATCACGAGCACGCACTCTCAAATTATCGACTTGTGGAGTAATCTCTCGAAGTCTTAAGCAAGACCAACACCGTTGCAACAATTGGGTCATTACCCACGAGAGTCTTGGAAAGGGTCATACTGTACAGACACACACGAGAGTGGAGTAGCCAATAATACCAAACTGGTAATTCAAAGGCAACAAAACTGAATTCATAACAAAATAAAGGCCAAGTGTTTTTTGGTGGGGTTTACTTACTTCAAGCAATTGCAAATCGCCATCAAAACGTCTTACTTACTCCTTGAACTGCGTACCTGACACGGGACTAAACACTCATAAGTCCCTGGTGTCAAGATGTATCATTTTAATTATTTCAGAGCTACATTAAGTTGTTTAATGACATTAAATTAAAATTTAGAATTCTATTCTAAATTTTCAATTGTGTCACAGTTTTCGAGTTATACCGGGGCACCAACTCCCCTAAAAAGCCTCGAAACTCGATTTACTACCTCTTTTCCAATTTTTTCTATTTTGTATGATTTTTCATATTTGTATCTATTTTTTTTATAATTTATATTATTTTTTATGTATTTATTTTAATTTAAAATATTTAATTAATTTTTTACTGGGTTGGGCCCACCTGAACCAGGCCCGGGCTGGCCCAGCACAGGCACGCTTGCACGCGCTGTGCGCGCGTGCTGCGTGCCTTGTCTCTGCCCAAAACAACAACATTTTTTTTTCTTTTCTTCTTTTCTTTTACTCATCTTCAACCTCGTCAACAACCCAAACAACAATATCAACAACAACAACAACAACAACCACCAATTGCAAAACTTCTCATCAAAAATCCATCACATTCATCAATGTCATCATGCACCATCAAGAACACTAAAAGTTTCCCCAAAATCAATTTTTAAATCAATTTATAGATACAAATCTAAGCCTAACTCAATCATTGAACTTATAAACAAAGATTGAATTCCAATTGAAACAATAACATTTACTTGCATGAAAAACCCCAAATCTCCCTTGCATTATAAGAACACCATTAGAGCAAAAATGAAAGGAAGGAGATGGGTTCTTGTTTAACTTAGCTTGAATGCTTGATTTTCCTACAAAAATTCTTCTCTCAATAGCCTGAATTCTGAATTTCCAGCACACTCAAACCCTCATTTTCTCTCATTTGTGCTGAATTTTTCATACAAAATGAGCCAAAAGTGACCAAGTCTTCTATTTATATTTAGTAGATTTTCATCAAGTTGGCATGTATCTCGAGGTTTATTTAAGGGATCTCATTTAAGCCAGCCAAGTTGTATCTAAAGTGTGTCATTTATCACATCTCACTTCAATGACACGTTGCACATCTATATGGACAAGTGTCATACATGTAAAATCCAAGAAATTTAATATATCCATGCAACCTACTCCATCTTAACCAAACTTCTCATCTCAAGACTCATGAAGGGTCCTAATTAGATCCATCCAACGATTAGTATCCATTTTGTGTCACTCATCAAGTCCATTAAGGGTTTATAGCATATTATCATACTTAGGCAATTTCATATCATAGGCTCACTACATAATCACATTAGCTTAGCCTATGATCCATTAATGTTTTACACTCCAAGGTTAGACTAAGTTTCGCCCACTCGCATACCCGGTGCCTTCGCGCATCTCGGGGTACCTCGGGTGTATCCTCGGCATATTTTGCCTTTTATTCAACTTAGGTCAAGTTGTTTTAATTCCTTAGCTTAGGTTATTCTTGTTTACAAATAACACGTGCATCTAAGCTATTTCATACCCGTTCTCACATTTGCACGCATCTCAAGCATTACTCACCATACTCACAACTAGCGTAAAACGTGGAAATCAACGTTACACATGGCGTTATGCTATATTTAATAGAATAGCAATCATATAATCAAGCATCATGCAAATATAAAATAAATAATACCTTAATAAGTGTGTCCTAGACTAATTCGCGACGTCCACATGGATCTAAGCTAGGTTCTAGTATGAAATTAAAAAATTAATTAATAATTAATTAGGCGGGCCGTCACATTCACACTGACCATGAACCACATTCTTCTGATTCAAGGTTGACATTCTGACAACAATGACTGAGAAAACAGTGATAGGCAACCAAGAATCATAGATAAAAAATGGAAAAGAAACTTATCATAAGGACAAGACATAGAAACACACCATGGAGACGAGACTGGAGCACTGTGTACAATCCTTAGATACACTCTCTTCTCTTACTTATATATAGATTGAGCGTGCATACCTATTGAGAATGTAGTAGAAAATTGTATTGATTAGGGTAAAACAGGGCAGCCTGTCTTTACTTAGCTGCTTCTATTCCTACTCATTCAAAATGAATAAATCACTTTACACGGACGGTGATTTTTTTGAAGCCATGTGGACAGTAATTCGATATCATATTTTTACTACATTTATTGTCAAATTCTCACGGTCGCGCTGCATATGCATGCTCGGTGTGGCGGCCCCAATTTCCCGAGGCCGCCCCGTGACCCACGCCCTCCGCCCGCAAGCCTAGCGCACCTGTCACGTCACCGGACACGTCATCACTGCTGCGCGACCGCAGCTCTGTAAAGTGACGCTCCGTGTAACTAATCCTACTATATTAAGTTGTCTTACACCTCTAGCAGGTTAGTTGATAATTACAATAACATCATTAGCGGAAGCATTTAATTTGTATTTTATGAAAATTTATTAAGCCTAAGCAGTGGAAAACCCGGAATAAACACCATGTATATAACTGAGACGAAGTAAACAGTAATCCATATACATGTGATAAAGTTCTAAAGTTCCCAAAACCCACAAAATAAATATATACATACATACTAGGTAGTCAAAACACGAGTGTCGCAAAGAACGCGACCTCGAGATAGTCGCCTAGTACCTCTTTTCCTTGCTCTTGCTCGTACCGATCTCGCGCTCGCTTGCCCAACACATACAAAGAACGAGCCCAAATGAGTAAATTCCCAAGAGAAGTCTACACAAATAATCATGAAAACATCGATAACTCATGAGACATGTGAATATGACCCCGACAACAACAGAATCATATTCCCATGGTCGGCAGCAAAACAACCTTCACAACATCACATCACATCACATATTAACTGGAAATGTAAACCATCCAAAATCCAACAAATAATTAACTAAATGGCTCGAAAGTAAATTCAACGGTAAATAAATCATCACTCGTTTAATCACGATAAAACCATGACCCGCCAGCATATGATAACAAAACGGAGTTCTCAAGACAAACCAAGTGCTTAATAACAAAGCTTACAATGATCTACACCTCAACTCGAAGAACGGCGTACTCCTTTCCAAGCTTTTTAGTGCTAAGAGTACCCTTAATCCCTCGAGACAGATGTGTAGATACATTCTACTCCTATCTACACGGCCGCCGTCGCAGACTAGCCCATGCTCAAGCGTGTAGTCATAACCAAGATGAAAAACCATGCGTGACCACCAAGCGGTCATCGCATATACGATAAGATAATCGATAGAATACACGCCATGAAATTAAAGTGTAACTTTCTCAAGGGTTTTACGCACCCGAAATACGCTCTCCGAGTTCCGACCCGCCAATTCGACCCGCCTAGCTCCCCGATACCCGAGCTATGGTTCACTGAATCCCCGAAGTCCATTTATAGTGTTTTTATACTTTTTAAAAACATATTATATAATTTTATGTTTTTATAACATATTTTCATATTTGAGTTGTGGTATCTCTCTCATACTATGTCTGGGTTCCAAAAATACTGGAAAGTCCCGAAACTACTTTTCTACCTTTTTCTTAATTTTCTATATTTTTCTAGAATTTTTCCCAATTTTTCTGATATTTTTCAACTATTTTTCCTATTTTCCAAAGAATAATGTATATATATATATATATATATTATTTAATTAAAAATATTATTTTTTTTTTTTTTTTAATTGGGGGGCCCACTGACCGGTCCGGTCAGTGGTTGGACCGGCCAGGCTGGCCGGTCCGGCTCGGTCAGGGTGACGACGCGCCACGCGCGTGCGTCCCCCTCCGAGACGAAATCGTCTCTCGTTCAACAGAAGACGATTTCGTCTCTCCCCGTATAACCCCTTTTTTTTTTCTCTTCTTCTTGCCTCTCTTCTTCTCTCCTATCAATTTCTCATCAATCTCACTCCATTGGAGACCTCCAAAACATCAAAATCTCACCTCAAATCTACCAAAACAAACCCCAATTCCCGGATCAAAATATATGTAAATAAACCCAAAATTTACCAAATCACCTCAATTTTCCTCAAATTCGATCCCAATCAATGTAATTCATCAAACTAAACCTCAAGAACACCGAATTGACCTCCTAAAACCATTAAAAATAAATGAAATCCGAATTCACCACAACCCACAAAAACCATATTTTTATCAAAATTTTCCATTAAAATGATAGAGATTACCTTGGATCGATGTTGTGAGGCTCGGATTTCCCTCTCCCAAAGCTCGAATTCTCCTTCTCTACCCTAGATTTCTTCTCACTGATTTCCCAGAATTTGTTAAGAAACTGATTTCTTGCATGCCTCCACCGATCCATCGATATTTATATATTTGTTCTAATCAAATGTGTGCACGCATCCCGAGGAGAATCGGACGGTTTCAGATCACCCTGCGTCACCCAAGTCTAGGTACTTATCATGACACAACTGTCTTGTATTTGGTTTGTTGTCAATCTCGAGGGTAATCCAATGTGGGTTGATTTTTCCAATTCAAACTATAGGACTTAAATTAATTCATTAATACTTTTATTCAACCTTAGGTTAAATCACCTAATAAACCATATAAAAATCATAAGTGTGTCACACTAACACTCAACTACCCGAAACCTATGCCCCGTACCGCTACCCAATACCCGGTACCCGGTCCTCGACACGCACTTCGGGACATATACCCGATCGTAGCCTTGCCCGATGTCAACTTACACACATGTGATGTTTATATAAATAATAATTTCCCACATCACAATAATAGACATACAACATACAAAAATAACACAATATAACCTGGGTACTCTTATTTGAGTCCACCCAGCTGTCACCGTAACGCCCGAATTACCCGTTAATCCTCGTGATTAACACTAATCCTGATTAAATTAATTTGGGCCGTTACACTCGGGCCCGTGAATTTCCTCTACTAACACTGATACTATCTCCAACTTAATCACCTTTCAACTTTAAGTGTGATGTTTTGTCTTAAAAGGCTTCAATACTAGTTGAGATGAGTTAATCAATTATATACTTCTTTTATGAAGTTATATTTAATCAATATAAGACTAATTTTCGTTCCACACATCTTCAACATGTATTCACTACATACAGTTTCGGATTCTTTTGTATACTCTTTTATTTGAATAAATCAAGAAATCCCATCTAAAAAAGGTATATAGCAAAAACATAATATTTCCCTAACATTTCCCTTTTTTTCTTCCTTTTTTAGCTACATTTCCCTTTTTTTCTTCCTTTTTTAGCTACATGTATTCAATTATTCGGGCATCTTCAACAATACACTAGCATGATCTTCTTTGTCCCCTCGGCGGCTCCAAACTTTATGATTCTTTTTTTATCTTCTTTTGTGATTATAGATCTAGAACCACGCTGATTTTCTCTTTTGATCAACAATGATTCTAATCACATCTTTTCATATTTGTTTCATTCAATAAATCATAGATATGTCCAGATCTATAAAAGATTGATTCCATTCTTGTTTCAATACACCTCTCTCAACGATTTTTCGTGGATTTGTGCGACTGTTGAATTGGTAATTTTCTTCAAGTTTTTACATTTAGTAGGTAGTTTGTCTTTCTCTTGTTGGAAGGTTTGATTTTTGTCTTCCCTTGTTAGAAGTCCTTAATTTTTCTTCCCTTTATTAGAAGTTTTGTTTGTCATTATTGTTAGAACTTGAAAAATGTTTCAAGTGAGTTTGAATAGAAAACCTCTTTAGTCCCACATTGCTCACTTCAAAGAGTACAAACTCTTTATATACAAACATCTACTCTAAAGATTTGCTTTAGAGAAACCCAATGGATATAGTCCAAATTGGCACCCATTGGGTAATAGGTGTAAATATATATATTTATATAATAAATATATATATGGAATTATATTTAAAATCAAAGATAGGGCCTTGGGCCTTGGAGGCTTTGGGCTTAGATTGAATCGATACTAACATATCAATAGATGTTGATGAATTGGTATAGCGGCAATATATGACTCTGGTGAATAACCAATCTACATTTTTTAATAAGGAAAACTAAATTGTGTAAATTCTGATTCATTACTTGCTTAAGTGTATTTGTGTTGAATCTATTGATCAAATCTGATCATATTTATAATTTAGAATATTAAGGTACCATGACACATGATCACATTGATGAACAAGATTTGAGATAACTATAAGGCAGTTAGAAAAACTACAATAGAACAGGTATGGTTCTTTTGAATCGGTGCATGCATGTGATCAGATCAGTGATGTGATTAAAAATTTTGTCTTATCCGATTCAATGTATGTGCATTTGTTAATGATTATGATATGTCAATGAATTTTTATGAAAACATGTGTCTTAATACTCCCATGAAGTAAATTGACATTTTGATTACCCTCTGCAATTTGAAGATATGTGTGAATGTCCCCAAAAGTGCAAAATTGGGTTGCAACAACTTCAAGAAATAGAGATTATGATGCATACATTTGCATTTTGTGAAAAAAAAAAGGCATGCAGGGCCTTTGTGCCATTATTTTGAGATTGTGGATGTATGTATGTGATTGTTGCTATCTCATATATGATGTCCATCAACCGTGCTTGTCATGGGGTTAGAAAGTTATTTACATATATTTATTAAATCAGTGTATGGAAACAATGAAGGTATATATTGGTAGACTATATATGTGTGGGTGCCACACAATAAGGATTAATGTTGTGTGGATCACCATAAGAGATCACTAAAATTGTGGGAGCCTAAGCAATTTAGTTGTACGCAATCCCTAATTTTGATAGTTATATCTTTTAAGTTGAAGATATATTATTAAATGTTTATGAATACTTGAAAGATGTGGGGGTGGGCATAAAACTCTTGTCTTTATTTTTGAATTAAAGAAAGTAAATTATGATTCCCAATATAGTATTTGAAGAGACATTTATTGAATAATGTATGGTTTAAAAAAAAGTTATCAATAGTGAGATTGAATCCATCAAGTTGAATCCTTTAAAGAGTAAATGGATTTTAAAATCTAATTCAAGGTGGATGGATAAATTGCTTAAAATGTAGCAAATTAAATTGATAACTTAAGGATTTATTTGAGAGAAATTGAGCCTTGATTTCTCAGAGAGAAATTCACTAGTCCCTAATGACATGTAGCATGTTGTTTGCTAATAAAGCACGCAAAAGATGTTGAGAGACACATCTTAAATAGTGAATTTAGGGAAGAAATGCTGGTATGAATGGAAATCCTCAAATAAATAAGAGTATTGTTAGATTCACAATGGAATCTAAATGATTGTGTGCACATTATATAATAAGCTAGAAAAGTAACATTATGGCTTTGAAAGAGCTTGGAGGATGTTCCATATTGCATGCAATTGTCTCGGTAATGCATAAGATGTATGCCGACTAATAATCGCAAGTGACAGAATAAAATGAAGCATAAAATGGTAAATCTTGACTTATATGTCGAAGATTGTCATTGAATAGTTACTTGATTATGGAATAATTTTCATAGAAAATGAGAAATGAGAAGACAAACTTATGGTCATCAATTGAAGATTTGTCAATATCAAGTAAACTGATATCGAGGGGAATGAGTTTAAAAGCCTAAAAAATGAGTTAAGTCTGGCGGAAACCTAACCTGGCTGATTGGAGATCCCATGTACTAGGTTCAATAGGCAAACTGGTTAGATGAAACTCGAGAGAAGAACACATCTATCTCATTCCTAAGATAAAAAATGTGTTTAGAAGAAGTTAAGGATATGCTAAGCATTTAATGACAAATAAAAATGTCACCTATATGATAGTAAATGTGGGTCGCATTTATGAGAACGAGACAGGCTAAATTCTCTAAATCTATCATGAAACTAGGATTGTGTCCAGGACCAAAATGGACAAAACCGTAAGAACCAATAATGATAGGGATGAAGTTATGTGAGTATTATTGTCTCGATTTACTACAAAAAGTGAACAGTTCAAGATCTTCTATATCCACTTTGCGTCACTAAGTAAGTCCGATAATATTTCACTAGGGTAAGTTCAAGTCTCTATACGACACTTTTCCTGATGTAACTTTATTCCGCCAATGCTCTCTCAAGTGTGTCTGCATTAAAATGATTTTTAAAATCCATTTATGTGGGGGATATATAAAGACTTGGTGATCAATTTTCATTCATGTGGGGGATTGTTGGAACAATTAATTATATTATTTAATTGTTTATAATTTGAATGAAAATTATGTGAAAAGGTGTGTACTATTGTGTAGAGACATAATAGACCAAAAGGTGTATCTATTCACCAAGAGGTATTGTGTAGAGACATAATAGACCAAAAGGTGTATCTATTCACCAAAAGGTGTGTCTTTTTCTAATAGACACATAAAAGTCTATATATATTCACTTGATGGATTGTTTTAAAAGATAGATATATAATTAGAAGGAAAAGCAAATAGGTCAAATCAAAATGTCTTTTTCTATTTTAATACTATAAGACAATTACTATAAGACAATTACTTTCAAGTGGAGTAATTAGTATAGATTATGTAAAGTCAAAGGAGAATATTGCAGATCCTATGACAAAGGACTTACCAAGAAATCAAGTTTTATTGTTATCGAGGGGAATGGGTTTAAAGCCTATAAATGAGTTAAGTCTGGTGGAAACCTAACCTAGGTGATTGGAGATCCCATGTACTAGGTTCAATAGGCAAACTGGTTAGATGAAACTCGCGAGAAGAACACATATTCGTTCATTCCTAAGATAAAAACTGTGTTCAGAAGAAGTTCAAGGATATGTTAAACATTTAATGACAAATAAAATTGTCACCTATATGATAGTAAATGTGGGTCGCATTTATGAGAACGAGACAGGCTAAATTCTCTAAATCTATCATGAAACCAGGATATGTCCAGGACCAAAATGGACAAAAAAGTATAAACTGAATTTTGATAATCGTGTCATGCGTAATACATATTGTCTTGGTTTACTACAAAACGTGAACAGTTCAAGATCCTCCATATCCACTGCGTCACAAAGTAAATCTAATATGTTTTACTATGGTAAGTTCAAGTCTTTCAGATACTTTTCCTGACAACATGACATGAGACTTCTCTCTCTTTCGTGTATTTTAATTTTCGTTATAATTTTTTTTTAAAACCAAATTTGAACAGAAATGTGGGGTATAGTGATATTTTCTATTCAAATGTGGGGTATTGTTAGAACTTGAAAAATGTTTCAAGTGAGTTTGAATAGAAAACCTCTTTAGTCCCACATTGCTCACTTTAAAGAGTACAAACTCTTTATATACAAACATCTACTCTAAAGATTTGCTTTAGAGAAACTCAATGGATATAGTCCAAATTGGCACCCATTGGGTAATAGGTGTAAATATATATATATATTTATATAATAAATATATATATAGAATTATATTTAAAATCAAAGATAGGGCCTTGGGCCTTGGGGGCTTTGGGCTTAGATTTGTTAGCCTTGTAAAATCAAGTTTTATTTTATTATTTTGTATTTTCGAAATTAATTATTGGTAGTTAATTTAGTTATTTTGTGAACAGGTGCGACTGTTGAGAACAAGTGCAACTGTTGAGAATAGGTGTGACTGTTGAATATATTGTTTTGAACAGACACATTGGTTTGAACCAGTGCCTCAAGTTCTATTTAAGTAGAACTGAAACACTGAAAATATATACAATTTTCGAATTTTGTTTTTTGAGAGAGAAGGAAAATCACAGTTTGGCAGACTTTTGAACTTGGTGATTTTTGGTTCGAAAGAGCATACGATTGTATCCTGGGGGCAGATCTTTGAAGAAAATTCAATCACCGAATTCAAGGAAATTTCTGTCTTAGGACATTGCTTCTGTGCAAGCCTCCGGTTAGAAATTTATTTTGTTGATTGATTCTGTTATTAATTATTTGTAAAACTTGTTCATATATATTAGTATCATTTTTTATTGTTCTGGATAACAATTATGTGGTTCTAGTGGTGTTTGTGTACTATCTATGTTTGTAGAGAGTGGCCCCTGATTGTCAAATTGTTTATTCATTGCTACAGTCGCATTTACAACTGAATTCATGACAGATAGATGTTCTTTTTAACAAATAAGATTTACATATTGATGTACTTCTATTAGAACAATTGATTTCATATTTAGTCTTGTATTGAGCCATGATTAATAAAATTTCTATTTCACTTCAAAAAAAAAAAAAAAAACAATATACTATTATAATTCATTTGACTCAGTTTTTCTTTTTTTCTTTGTTTCAACCCATGTGAAAGTACAATAATTTCCTTCACTCAAAAAGAACAATGACCGCAAAATTATTTAAAGATATTTTGCTTAAACACATTTAATAATCATACTAGAATAATTAGAAATACATTTTTAAATATGAAAGCAACAACCAACAACTTGAAAACGTGGTAGCAAATTCTTTGAAACAAAGCAAACATATCAAGACAGCGACATCAAAATTTTAATACAAAAATGTTCCACCTTACAATAGAGATAAAGATAATTAATCCAGCGACATCAAATTTTTAATACAACAAAGTTCTACCTTACAATAGAGATAAAGATAATTAATCCTGACTAAATAATAAGCTTCATAAGTAAATAATAGAGCTGTCAAAGTCTCTATGATGAAATAGTTACTAAAAAGATAAGACTTCAAATATCGTGATTTAATTTCACTAAAAAAAAAAAAAAAAAAAAAAAAACCTACAGAGACAACACTAAAATAAAAAAAAAATAAAAACCACATATTCACGCAACTGTTTTGTCGGTGGCAGTGAGATGGAACACTTGGCATCTCACCGACACCCCTTTTAATTGTGTGTTGGTCTTGTTTTCAACGCCACTCTTGCACGTGCACTACTACAACTTCATCAACTCTAGCTCCGATATGATGTTGATGATTATCTTCTCTCATCAATTGCACATCAGCTCCAGACGTACTTTAATAAAGTACATCCGGGACCATCCCGTAATCTCTCTCTCTCTCTCCCTACTTTCCCTACTCTTCACTCCATCTCCATTCTCCAACCAAGAAAATGCTAGACCTAGCCACGTGAACACACTCACATACCCAAACAATGCCGATCGAGTAGGGTTTATAGAGTTGGACGGTCATCTAACTCCCGGTCATTAAAAAGAAAAAAGATTACTAACACCCATAGTCATTAAAAATATATATATATATATATATATATTATAATAACAATGGTTGTGACAAATTATAATTAAGAGAATGAGAGGTTGAAAAAAAAAAATTGAACATCCATAGTTATTAAAAAAAAAATTTAGAATGACAATGGATATAAAACACCACACCACACATTACTCTATAAAAGTTTTCCATGCGACCTTAACTTACGGTTAGCACAAAAATATGTGTGCTGCCCCGTATCTTGAAGCAATCATGAATAACTCTTATACGACTATATGTTGTAGTTTGACTTGTCGTCATTATTATAGCACT
Organism: Stephania japonica; assembly: GCA_039657345.1. Classification (NCBI taxonomy): domain Eukaryota; kingdom Viridiplantae; phylum Streptophyta; class Magnoliopsida; order Ranunculales; family Menispermaceae; genus Stephania; species Stephania japonica. Next base: position 13,018,169 of record CM077563.1, on the reverse strand, counting down.
TCCTCCAAAAGATCGATCAAGCGAGCAAATTTAACAATAAGCTAGCATCACCACAGCACAATAAACATCAAAATCGATGGCATGAATGAGTCATCCGGAGTCGCCATTAATAAATCTCTGGGCTAGGGGCCGCCACTCACTGGTCCTATGTACCGACGCAGAGTTCAGAACTAGTCCAGGCGAATACAAGGGGAGCCGGAAAACCCGTAAAAAAAAATATCAAATCTGTATAATTATGGTAAGATTATAAAACAAAGAATTACATAACTGATTCCAAACTTTCCTAACAACAAGAACAATGAGAAGCTGAATCGATCACAATTACAAACTGTTTTTCATTTCAATATACAAACCAAACAATATCAAAATCAAAACCCCAACAAAAAGTTGATAGGTAATAACAATAAACAGAATTGAATCTTTTTGAAATGAAATTAAGAAAGTAAATCAAGTAGGACCGCCATTAATGGATGGATCGATCAGAAAGTCCATTTCCAGATCTTGATCCGGAGATCCACCTTACACTTGGCAATTGAATCACTCACCGGAGTAGTACTCTTCTCCTTCCCCTTGGGAACCACCGCTTGAATTCCACTACAGCTCACTCGAATCCCGACCTTCTTCGCCTTCAAGCTCCCGATCTTCACCTGCACTTTCGTGTCCATCTCGATCTCCAGAGGCAACCCGCTCTTCCTCTTCAGATCCGCGCTCAGCGAGCTCGCCGAGCTCGAATCCAGCTCCGTCGCCGCACTCATCACTGACGCCTTCAACAACGTAGTGTTCTTCCTCTCGTGAACGAACGCCGGCACCGTTCCGTCACCAATCCCGACTCCATTCGAGCTCACCGACACCGTGATCGGATCGTATCCGAAGACGATCTTCTTGTTGGGGTTTCGCGTCGAGACGGCGAGATCGAGCTTGGAATTCAGCCGAGAAGATCCGTCCTTAGATCTCGTGACGTTGAATTGCGCGAATCGGAGAGTCGTGACAGAGAAATTAGGTCTCTGGGGCCGGTAAAGGACCCAGAAGATCGCTCCGGCGATCGCGACGAGAAAGACCAAGGCGATCAGTAGGATGATCGTCCAGAGGATGCAGGAGCAGCAGCAGCTGCGGCGGTACCGCTGCGGCTTCGGCTGGGGGCGGTACGGAGGCCGGCTTGCTCCGTACAGCTGCGCCTTTGTTGCCGGGAAGGATGGGTTGGTTCCGTTGGCGCTCGCCGGAGCAACCGCTCCGGCGGGCTTCGCTGATGGATAGATTCTGTCTGTCATGGTTTGGTAACTAATGCTGCCAATTAACCACTAGATCAATTTGATTAGGGCTTGGGATTATATGATTGATCTAAATAGAGAAGAGAAGAGAAGAATGCGAGTAAGAGATGATATATGATGGCAACAGTCCACCCAGTGAAGACGACTCCGCTTCACCTACTGTATTGTATGGCTCGTTTTATTGTACGCGTGGTGGATGTGGACTGGGTAACTAAGGTGGGTCCCGCGACGGAGCAATCAGGATCGGACGGTTGGCGTTGCGTTTGGGTTTCGACGGTTGTGATTGCTAGAAATCGGAATCGGAACAAGGACAATCTTGTCTTTGTCCCGAAACAGAGGGGGTAATAGGGTGGCAGGTTTAGAGGGTATGGCACGTGCGCACCGAATCACGGCGTTTGGGGACTGTTTGGGTGCGTTGCGATTCGTGTTTTAGGATGTTGAGGGGGATCAGCGCGTAGTGCACATGCAATCATGCAGACCATGACGCTCATGAATTTATGAAATTGGAGATAAAAAAAATGGAGTATGATATATATATAAGGCCAAAGAAAGACGTCAAATATGTGGCAATGATGGGAACTTGGGAACGTCTAATTTGATTGTTAAGTAGTCAATCATGTCAATTAGAATAGAAAGTAACTTAAGAAAGTTTATATATTAATGGAAGGTGTACAAGTTCAAGTGAGGACGCTGGAGGACGAGTTATATACAGGTTGGCATAAAGTGATTTAGTTAGGAATTTGTTGAAGGATTTTACGCGGCTTTTTAATTAGGACGCGTTGATTTTTTATCTAGGACGGAATACCATTAAATATTGGCACATCAATAGTAGTTACTGACATGAACTATTAACATAAGTTAGACATTTTGTTGATCTTACAGTGAATGGTTTCAGATAGGGATTTCTTTTACTATATGATTTCAAAAAATCTGTCCGAACTCATAATGGGGTTTTTTAAATTTTTACAAATATTAAAGGAGAGTTATAAGTTGTTATTTCAAAGTCATTTATTGTTTGAAGATGACTTTGAAATAAAAATTTTTCAAAAACTCTATAAGAGTGTCTAAATAGCACTACTCATATAATTTGGGTACAACAAATTTATGATTCACTTGATGATAAGCTTTCATAATTCTTTTTAATTCCTTGATTAATTATGCATTTCATGATATCCTATTAGTTGTATTTATATAGCGTCGAGTTCCTACAATTTCAATTTAGTCAAGTTTTCTAATTCGGATGTTTATAGACTTCTTTTATATATATATATAGGGTTCTTATACAATGAAACCCAAATATATACCTACATATATATATATATATATATATATATATATGTATATGTACTACTACTATGGGAACCAAATATATACCCATGCACTATTTACAACCATTAGATTCTAATCCAATACATTAATCGAGACGCCATAAATGCAGAAAGCATTTAATGCATAACACATTATGAGATGTTCCTATGATATGAGTATATATTTGTTCTTCATTGTAGAAAAACATATATATATATATATATATAAAAGCTTAAATGTACTCATATTACTTACTCAAGCTTACATGTACTCATATTACTTACTCTTAATGCCCACTTTGCACACCAAAACATTTCCATGTTCAAATTGAAAATATGAATACTTGAAACGATGACCATCAAGATGGTAAAGCTCATCCATAGTTAATATACTACTTGTACTTCCCAAATGGAAGATGCTAGGAGAGTAAGCCACATTGGAGATGCTAAAGGAGACGCGACTCATTAGTGTCCCTCATATATACATCAATTTGAGTGCTCACAAACATTATTGCACAAATCAAGAGACCAATTTCATAAATAAATTTAAAAAAAAAAATCAAAGGACACCAACAAGTGTGCATCTATTTGGCGTTTGGTGTGTCCAATGTGGGTCGTCCAATCATTTTCCCTTCCCAAGTATTTTTGCTTTCATGCTCTTTAAATTTCATTAATTATGTGAGATCATAATCCAGATTTCCCTCCTTTTTTTGTGATTATCGTATGTAATGTCGAGGTTATCCTCACTAATCTACATATTTCCCTCTTCTTTGGTCGCATCTAGTTCTGACAAAAATTCGGGTAAGGGCTGGTCTAGGTCCGAACAACCCTAACTAAAAAGAAGTATATTCATTGCCCAAACTTGCCCGATTTGAAATTCGGACAAGACTAACTTCTCTAGACCAATTTTGCTTAAAAGTCAGGTTTGTTCGCAATTATCCGAATTTGCTGTAATATTAAAAAATAACTTCTTATATAGAAATCATCTTTAAATGTTAAAATATACATATATTATAGTTTCATATGATGCAATCTGAAAAAGTAACGTGAAAGTTTTAACAAAAATTGCAAACAAAAAATCAATGTAACATTACTGAAAATAATTAATGTAGTTAAATATTTAATGTCAAGAAACAAATGTTCAAATATAAAAAAATTAAAATTTAATTTATTCTAAAATCAAAGATATCTTTAGTACATTAATTTCTGTGCATTAGAGTTGTTTAGTGTTAGTTAATTTATTCAATAAGTACTAAGTGTTTATTAAAGATAATTTTAAATATATTTAAAATTCGAACCAGGTCCAGGACGATTATGGGGTTAGAAGACCTTGTCCAGACCTAGTCTGATTTTAAATTCGAACAAAATGCCTTATCTAGACTCAGTTCAAATTTGTTAAAATATTATCCAAACCTTTTTTATTCAGGGTCGGACACAATTGAGTCGACGGGTCCAAACACTATATTGCCATGCCTAGTTGCATCTCTTTCTTTCAAAAGAAACCAAGAGCAGAAGATAAGATACACATAGGATACGACATGTAATAAACATGTAATGGGTCTAACAAAAGTGGGTCTGGGTAATAAACAAGTTAACACGTTTATACACGGTTAATAACCGAGTCATTAACATGATAACCTGCTTAACTCGTTTATGACTCGCTTAACACAATTAAAGAATAATGTATAAATAATAAATATGTTATAATAAATAAATTATTACAAAATTCACTATTTTGAATACGTGTTAATAACATGATTTATTTTTTATTTGTAAACATCTTTTACAATATTTTATTTTATTTTTTGACAAAATATTTATTTTACTTTTAATATATTATTTACGTTTTAAATTTTATTAATAATTATTTATTATGAAAAATATAAAAAAAATTTCACGTGTTTTAGAAGATTTTTATTGTCTTGTATATGTTATTTGTTACAAGTCATTTTTCCTCTATTATTAATACTAAAGACTTGAATGAAAACGTAAAGTAAAATTTTAGACTACATCCCTATTATATTTTATTGGCAATTTAATTATATTCATTTAAATTTATTCATATAGATATATTTAAAAATGTAATAAACAAGATATTTTTAAATAAAACATTTAATAAACAAATGACACAAATACCGACATGTTTATAACACAACTCACTTAGGCACAAGAACGATTAACACGATTAATAAACGTGTCATGTAATGAATTTACATTATATAAGTCATGACCAGTTTACGACATTACACATTTACGACTCACTTGCACGAATTGCCACCCTTAAACACACAAAAACAAATGTCTCATTTGGTTAGGAATGAAGATATCTCTCAGGAAATAACTTACAGAGAATTGGAAACAAGGACTTTTTGTGGACACAATTGCCTATCATCAATAATGACCCTTTTATTTCTTATCTCCCTCCTCTCTTGTTTGAAGGGTATTATGTCGATTTGCATTTTTTATTGTTTAAAAATTTCTGACTTCCTTGCAAATTTAAAGTTAAACCAAAAACAAACCAAACGAGGTATAAAAAAAAATAAACCGCTTTATTATACATGAATGGAATAACATTTACTCTCTCTTTCTCTCTCTCTATAATTTTCTTTATGAGGGCCTTGTACATTCAACAACACAAAAAAGAAAGAATAAAAATGGGGAGATTAAGCCGAGGATGGTGGAAAACTGTACACTATACAAATACAAATTTGACATTTGGTCATGCTTGACAACAGCCACGACAACAAATTTATTGTGAAGGCTAATCTTGTCTACTGTGAGGGCCAGAGGTGTTGGAAGAATTGAGTTTTATGGGAGAGGGTTGTGACGATTGAGCCTGCGGTGCTGGGAGTGAGTAAGTGAGTCTGGATGAAGAGCTTTCGATGAGACCAGCAACTCCAGCGGCGGCAGATTGAGCATTTGAAGGTAGGAAGAGGTCGTGCTTCTGATCTTTGTAAGCACTCCATACCTGCAATAAAGAAAGCCAACACTTTAATCATATATGAAACTTCAGACCTGCAAGATCTATTTCATCGAATGTCAGGCTAAAGAAGGTGAAATTCTTGGACGAAAAAATAGAAACTAACTTAACAGTTAAGATACGGTGAGGAAAGACAAAGTTCTGATCTTAGACAGAAGAGGTGAAATCCAAAAATATTCTTTCATGTACTTTAGCAAGTTTTGCCTAACTGATTAAAAAAGGTTTACTTCGAGCCATCAACAGAGCTTAAAAAATATGATATAAATCATCTGCCTCTCTTCATTGCTAATATTAGTAATAACTGTTACTGAACAGTAGTCTGCTTCATATAGCATTGTCCATAATAACTAAATCCACAATTTGAGATGCTGCTCAGTCCTTTAATTTTTAATAAGAGGCTAATTCTGCAGAAACTTAAGCAATCGTGCTCTAGGTATCATGTGCATCATAATTTAACCTCGTTGATTTTCACCAGATTCTCCACTTGTAGCTCGTGAAAATAATGTTCTCGAGTTTCGAAACATAACTGAGAACATACCTCACACTAAAGTGTCTCCTGTTACTCATGATGTGAAGCCCTTCTATAATGCCACAGTGAATGGGTTTCTACCAGGTGGAACATGGCTCAACTTCTTGTTTCTTATTTTCCAAAAGCCTTCATTCATCACCAAAATACTCTTGCACATCTTGCAACTTCAATCAAACATTTCTTCCATTAACACTTCAGATATCTTTTAATAGCTCTCCACTAGTCACTTTTCTCTTCTTTCAATTATAGTTACTTTTGTGAATTGATCACTTGAAATGGAACTTCTCTTTCTAGAGAAGCTAAAATATACCAATTGAGAAAAGCGACAAATATATCCCTGAACTTTCTAATGGAGCAACGTTCATGTTATCATTCCATCTTTCACATCTTTTATTTCTATGTCGGATAAATACTTCCAAATTATGAGTGCAACTAACAAAATCATTATTAAAATTGTCAATCACAAGTAAAGTGCAAAGCAAAACGATGTAAAGAGAGGGACTTATTACCTCAGAAGCATTCAATATTTCACGAACTTTCGTACAATGGGCTCCTTCTGTAGCAAATGCATGCAAAACCTGAATAAATAGCACATGCCATGTATTACCATGAGAATCAAAGTTAGGGAATTGTAATTTAAGAAACGTTTTTGAACATACGACATACGGTACTTCTTAGCTAGTGAAGTACTTAAAGAGAAGTTAGTAAAGAAAAATAGCCATAAAGTTAAATATACGTTAAAGTGACTTAAATTAATCAGTTATATAGATATCTATTTCCTAATTATCTTAAATTGTAAGTGCAGTAGCTCCATCATTTTTTTTTTAATTAGAAGGCAGATCATATGAAAAGAGAGAGAGAGTTGAAGTGTAGTGATGTTGGAACCAATTATTGACAAGGCAAAAAGAAAAAAATTGTTGAGCATAAATCAACAAGAATTCAGTATCAATGCAATTTAAAAATGAGAAGACCCAGAAAAGTACCTCGATTGCTAGCACCCGTCCAACAGAAGCTTCAGATTCGTTCCACTTCATTTGAGAGCAAAACCCATTCCTTCCACCAGCTCTCCAATCAAGAAGGCCAAGAAGTACTTCCACAAGACCAACCCTAGACCATTCGCACAATATCAGTAAACATATAGAATGTAATAAAAACATAAACAACAACAATGATATGCCTGTTTTTCCTCCTTATCCTTAAGACATCCATATTGCATTGTTCCTTTCCTATTTTAAATTCCATTCGATTTTAAGAATTGACTGATGTTCTCAAATATTTTCTCTTGAAGGGCATATTGCAGCCTTTTGTCATTCACCTTGAGTCCCTCAATGAAGATATATCTATTCAACATCATTTATGCAAACATTAACCTATATTTGTCTTTAATACAACATTAAACTATACTTAAGATATTCACACATCACAAATCTTCTGGTCCATTAGTTATAATTTGCAGTTGTACTTAAAACCTAAGTTAAACACAACAATCTAAATTCTTTAGTTATATACGTTCAATAAATTCAATAGCTTTTATTATCCACGTTTAGATGCATTGCATTTTTACATGATATATATTTTACACATTTTTTAGCCTATTAATATATGTTTTTGGACCAAGAAGTCTAAGGAATAATGCTATCTTGAATTTCATAACTTGCTTGACACAGACAAACAGAAACAGCCCTAGAATACTCATAAGTTTTCAGACATGAGGGAACTAAGATTTCTATTCCTAAGTAATGGGGCAACAAAAAAATGCAAGTCCAACAAACCACTGAATGAAAAAATATACCAATTCCTGTTAGACGTTCAAATCTTTTAACCACGAGCAAAGGCATGATTCATAACAAGGACTGCAAGGCACCAAAGCACTTTCCTTTACATGATGAGGTGGTGCCTAAGGGGTTCAAGAGGTCCTTGAATAATTATTTATTTATAGGTCCTTAAGTAACACTACTTGTCTATTAGTCACAATGATACATATTCAATTTATACTTCAGAATATTAATAAGCATTTAGGTCCTCATGCACCATAAAGTATGTACAGATTTTCATTGTTGGATAGGTTTTCATATCATCAAACTTAAATGGAATCATCCCCATCAATTTTCTAAACATTACTTGGAAGGATGGAAAAATCATTAAAAGTAAGATGAAGTTACTTACTTCAGTCCTTGTGCAACTAGCGCATCTCTAGCTCGATTTCCAGCAACTACAACTCGCTTTAATGTCTCAAGAGCTAATATGCTACCACCTTGCCAGCCAATAGCTTTCATAAGCAGTGGAACAACCTGGAAGACAGAATGAATATGAATTCCAGCTAAGCATAAACTAATTTATCAACTTATTTGGCTTGAAGTGCACTGTGATGGAAAGAAAAGGCTCACAATATTAGCACTGACCAGTGTTTATAATTCCTAAGGCTAAACTGTAGTTTTTTGGGTTAAGTGAAGCAAGAGATCTGTGTCTGGTAGGGTGAGAATCATGAGATCTAAAAACTTTGTACAGTTCAGCACAACAAAATAAACTAAAGAAGTGGAAGGCTTGGAGAACTGGACAAGATTTAAGGAAAACATAGTAAACAGGCTGGAATCCTAAGCCAAACATTCTTTCTTCAAAAAACTTGAAACAAAAGCTAAAGAAGGATAAATCTCAAAAACTTTCTATTTTACCTGAGGTGTTCCCACACTGGTTGCAGCCATAGCTTCAGCACAAGTTGTACTTGCAGCAAGTTGATGCAGGACACGCAAACAACTAAGACGAACGCGTTCTTGTGGAGTTTGTGTGCTAGACTGAGTTTGTTCATCATCAGTTTCATGAACATCATTCTCGTGATTATCATTTTTCCCTTCCCCAGATGCCATTGTTTCCCGTCTTCCCTCATAGGCCATTGCAGCAACAAGTTTGGGAATGTACCCTAGATATCCAACATGATCTGCAAGAGCAGGGTGTACCCGCAGCAAGGACACCAAAGCAGCAGATAAGAGCAATGGAAGCTCAGGGTCGACTTGGGACTCATAATGTGTGGCTGCTATGGATGAGACATACTGATCTAGCAGTCCTTCCAGAAACCGTTTTGGATTTCGTAAAGGAAACTTGGGGTCTTTGAGAAACAGTCTGACATAGATCCCTCCGACCTGTATAATCATTAAGGTTTCAGTTCACATAACAGAATAATGAGAGCCTTTCATGAAATAGAGAAAGAAGACAATCATACCTGTGGCTCATCTCTCATCTCCTGTTGACCCGAGGCTTGCTCGGGCACGTCCCAGTCAACAACACGCCCTTTCATCTGTTCACGATAAAGGTCGGATGCCATTGTTGCAACCTGTGCAGACAATGAAGCAGCCATTGCAGGTGTCCATACAAGTTCTGGTGTTTCTGTTGTCTGTTCAAGAGCAGAGATCACAGCTTCACCAGGCCCATCCCGAATAGCTGATACCAGACCATCTGGAAGAAACCTTGCCAATGTTATAGCCACTCTAGGGCCATGCATTGGTTGCACAATAAGCTTTCCCAACAAGGAGGCTGCTGCTGCTCGTTGTTGCAAGGGAATTTCTTCTACAAAGCAAACTCATTATGAGCTCAGTATTGACCTTAGTATTGACCTTTTTTTTTCTACGAGTAAATAAATGACAATTATTCAGGGGCATTTCAGAATTGGGAGCACGTGAATGCTAGGGGTGTTTTAGATTGACATCATTGTTTATGTTCACCTTCAATCCTGGAAACTAAGATACCTCCACTAAGAGTAGAAAAGATATGGACGAATAAGCAGTTTACAAAAGATTACACATCACCATTTCAAAGAAGATTACAAGGAAGATCAGCATAAGGGTAGACATCCAGATAAGGGGTGCGTTCTAGGTTTGACATTGCATTGAGCATCATAGAACTTTTAAAAAAGATAAATGCACATTGTGATTTGAGCTTTTCATTTTTTTTCTTCAAAACAGTAGTTTCACTAAATCATTGACATAAAAAAATGAAATCGGTTATTTATATTAAAAAGATGGAATTACAACTTTAGAGAAGGAAAATAACAATGTAAAGTTATTTCCAACAAGAGTAAAATTCTATAATGAATCTTTGTATTCTTTTTATTTTCTAGATGACAAGAGTCTGATTAAGTACTTATGTTGCCCGTTGATAAGCACAACAACAATAACATAGCCTCAGTCCCAAGTTAATTGGGGTCGGCTACATGCATCAAACTCTTCCATTGTGCTCGATTTAGTACAATTGATGGTGAGCATTCCAAACCATTCAAGTCCCTCCTATTAATGCATCCCAAGTTAACTTCGGTCTACCCCTACCTCGTCGAATTTCTTCAATTTCTATTGAGTCAAGTTTTCTAATGGGGGCATTTGTAGGCCGTATTTGCAGGTATCCAAACCACCACACCCGCCCTTCCCTAATCTTTGCGTCAATTGGTGCTACTCCTACTTTTCTTTGAATTTTTGTGTTTCTTATTCTATCTTTATGAGCTTTACCACACATCCACCTAAGCATCCTCATTTCTGTTACTTTCATTTTATGTAATTATTGTTGCTTTACCGCCCAACATTCACTCCCATAGAGCATAGTTGGTCTAATTGCGGTCCTATAAAACTTTCCTTTTAACTTGGTAGGGATATTTCTATCATAGATCACGCCTGTTGCACTCCTCCATTTCTTCCATCCAACTTGAATTTTATGTGTGACGTCATTCTCAATATTGTCATCATTTTGTATGATTGATCCTAGATACTAAAGTGTTTCACCTTAGGAACTTCTACTTCCCCTAATTTTCCCATTGATAAGTATATAATGTTTTTATATACTTTATCTCAAAGCTCTCTTCGATGACATGTAATTTTATCTCATCTTTTGGTAATGGAGACAAAAACATTATGTTTTTGGAATGATCACATAATTTAGAGGCTATATTTTACTATATGTTTACTATGCTCTATTTTACTATATATTAGGGTAGATTTGATTTTATAAAATGCACACTGCAATTAAATATGCTGAAAATCTTTTTAAACTTCTAAAATCTTATATCACAAGTGTATTAAACAAAAAACAACCATTACTAGAATGGTTTAGTTTGGTTTGGTTTTACAGGTCCATTTTTAGGGTCTAGACTTGTTAATAATTCAATTGGAGTCGACTACCTGGATCCACTTTCTCTATTCCGCTTGGTTTAGGAGATGATTAAAATAAGCTGTAAAGGATGATGACGATTAAAGTTTGAGGCTTGAACTTGGTTGTTTTTTCATACTTCATTAGTTTTGCTCGTGCCTAATCTTTAGGCAGTTGCAATTTGAAAGTCCTTGGACTATAAAGTACTTCATATATTTGTCCATTTGATTATTGGTGCATTTAACTATTCAAACTTTATTTTTTTGTGACTTTTAGTTTTTTAAAATTTGTGTACTTGATTATTAAATTTTAACTGAGGCTTTATTGTTGTATATCTGATTATTAATGCATTCAATAATGCACACATGAAATTGCTATTTTATGCTAGTTGCTCTTTCCTTTTCTTTTTTTTTTTTTTTTTTTTTAAGTAGTTGCACTTTTTTTGAGAGTGATAATACAATTCATCCCCAACTAGTTTGGGATTGAGGCTATATAGTTTGCCTTTATGTATGTGCAAATATGTTTTGCATGAAAATTCCGTAAGCATAGATGATAGAACATGTAGGTTATCAGAGGACCTTTAAATACAACAGTAACGAAGTATCAATACCAACTTAGTTAGGTCAGCTGCTCAGATCACACTCTTCAACCTGCTCGGTTTAACGTAGGTTATCATGGGAGCTTCAGATAAATCACATTGTTTCATATAGCCTCTAAATTATTTGTTAGAGGCTCACTGCCTGAACAACACCGATGCAGGTGTAGACTGAATCCTAGGAAGAATAATGAGAAGTTAAAATAGCAAGGAGCTTTAACGACACAATGAATAAGAATGCACTTACGAAAATAGCTTGTCTACAGAGTAGATGAGTATAATCGTCCAGATGATTCTAGAACGACTGAACATTTCAGGCGTGCACACACGGCATATGCATTCATATATGTCAAAATAGATGTTGAACATATCTATGGAGAAAAACATTGAGTAATACACCGTCTCTAGTTGTATCATATCTTTAAAGACCTTCCAATAATAGTAATAATGGAACATGAGCTTAACATGGCTTGAAAAAACAATGATCAACTTGAAAAACAAAGTTACAAAATTGGAGAGAGAATTTTTTTAAAAAAGTTCTTCGGTTTTGAACCTTTATTGCTTTTGCAAGCAACCTGAATCAGGGATAAGAATGTCCACCGACTTAAAATAAAAAATAATAATAAAAATAAATATTAAAGCAGCAGGAAGATATAGTGATAACAAAAAAAGTTAGTAGTATTCAAGAAACAATAACAAAAAGAGAAACATAAATGTCAAGTAAGAAAAGCAGTAAAAGAAACCAGACATCAATAGCACAAAACAAAATGCAAGGAAACATTGAGTTGCATAAGAAAAAGTTAGAAACCTCACCTTGCAGAGGTAAGAGAAGTTCAAGAATGTACACAACTCCACCATGCTTGGCAGCGGCCCATGAGAGCTCAGGTGTGCTTGCTAATGCGTACAGAACATGGAGAGCCCCTTCCCGACAACTTGGGGCAGCATGCAGCATTTGCAATAGAAGCAGAAGGCTTTCTCGATCTGCAACCATGGCCTCCAAGCAGGGTGCATATGCAGTCAAAAGTGAAAGTATACTAAGACAAAGCTTAGAGATATTGCTCTCTGACGCTACAGGAACAGAAAAGCATTCGAAAAGGGGAACTAGTTGTTCTTTGGTCGAAAATATGGAAGCAAGACTTGGATTGCTGGTCAGCAAATTCTGCAATAAAAAGGAGAAAATGCCAGAAAGTTAACAGTCAATACACAACGTATAAATGAACATACAATACAAATGAAATGGAATTGTCACCAATTCACTTGAACTTATTTGAAAAATGCAAGAGTAAGAGTAAGAATTACTTGACGAGCAGAAACAATAAACCTGAACTCTTCAAATCCATATCTTGTCATGTGTAACACACATATCACTATTTACTAATTAAGAACAAACACAATAAACCGTAACAATATAGCTCTTGAGACTTAACTGTGTGGATAGACAGTGACAATTCCTTCAACAAGTTCTATGAATTTAGCATCAAAGATCTACTCCTATCAAAGCTAAATTGGATAAAAAAGACTACTCTACCTAAACATAAGTGGTCCATGCACAACATGTCCAGCCCACATGTCAATACCTTAAGAGAAGTCAGTCCCATTTGAAGGTTCTTAACCAATATGGAACTCTCTGTGTCTTGTAGCCCACTTTCACCAACTGTTGATGGATCTTGATTTCTAGTTCCAGCATCTGTACCATTTTGTAATTGTGATGAATCACAGGAATTTTCTTCCAGATTAGATGAGCTTTGAATATCAGAATTGGCAGTGAACTGATTATGCACTAGAGCTGATATGAATTCCAGAAGAGCAACACAGAAAGCTTCTGGCTCACTTATTTCATAATCTGGTTGATCATTATATACCCTAAGGTAAACATTCCCAACGTGAAGTTCTTTAGACAATGCTTCATATGAAAATGTTTGAGATTCCTCCAAATCATATGAACCATCAGGACCTTGGCATGCACGCTGCTGATCCACAAATTTTAGCAGTTCAGCTCGAGTCGAAGAATTCCAAATAATCTGCAACCACCAATCACAATGATTAATACAACAACAACAAAAAAAAATTAATTGGGGCCGGCTACATGGATCAAACTCTTCCATTGTGCTCGATTTTGTGCAATTGATGGTGAGTGCACAATTTTCAGGATTGCCAAAAAAATTAACACAAAGAAAGATCACAAAGAGCAATGACAAATAACTAGATGAAAAAATGGCAGAGTGAAAAAAAAAAAATAGCTTTGCTTAATTTTCTGGGAATATCTCTAAACCTATAGTTGTGCACCTCAAGTGACAACCAGATTTGGTCATAAGACTCAACTCATATGCTAACCCCATCACCTTTTACGATACTTGCCATAGCACATGAATCGGGCATTGCAATGGGATCCAGTACAAGCCCAATCGATTCACCCAACCTAGGTGAGAAAAAAAGTACCCACATCTTGCCTAGGCAATCCTAGAAACTAAGTATAAGGAAATAATAAATGGTTTCAAATTTGTACCAAAAAAAAAAAATGGTTTCAAATAAGTCACTGAACACGCATTTGAATACTTTTTTCTAATATAAAGAAATTTCAGAAAAACTACACAAATTTATTTTGACAAGTGGATGCATTTAAACCTCAACAAAACCTTGACTACAAGGTTTGCATGTCTTATGCAACCAATGAAACAAGGGCTTAACCCATGCAACAAAGTTTTACTCAAATGAGGAAGCAAAACAACCAGGACTCACTACAAATAACCTATTCTAATTCAAAAGAAATGGAACAAGATAAATTAGAAAAAAAGTTCCTTAAACAGGAACCATAAAATAGAATAATTGAACAACTCCCATATTCCCAAAACAACTGCACACTTCATTGATTAAAACTGAACTACAAAAGTTTTATTTTATTTTACCCAAAATACCTAAATGTTTACACCAAGTACCATTTCACCTAGGTAATTAGTTACAATGTGCCTATACAAGAAGGGATGGATAGGCATTGCTATGCAGCCATCTTAAATACACTGACCAAAGTATAACAAAGTGGTGGCAGCAGGAGGCTAATAGAAATCCAAAAAAATTATATAATTACAAGTTACAACCATCTTTTATCATAATTTTTTTTTTTTTTTTCAGAAATCTTTTATCATAACTTGATCAATGCTAATTTGTTCTTTTTTACTTCCACAGCAAATTTGATTAAGTGCCTCGTCATTTTTTCCAATAAGAAATCATTTTATCATAAACAGCTAAACATGCATTGAGAGTTGAGAGTTGAGAGAAAGCTTTCATAGCATGGAGCACACTATAAGAACACTGAAAATCTTGAGCTGGCAAAAATATTGAAATTTGTGGTTCAGAAGTAAGAGCTAAAGGAGAACTTAGGCTTTTACCTCTGGAGTTTCCAAATTTGTATTCAAGCTCGACAAGAGGTCCTTTGGTATTTGATCTTTCAACATATTAGCTAGTTTAGGAGTAAGTAATGTCCGAAGGGAGGTAACTGCAGCTTCGTTACAAGGTGTTGCAGTTCCATCATTGCAGAATCCACCAAGTCTTGACAAAGCCTGTGATGCCTGAACAGCATGCAAGTTTTTCACAATTTGCACACTAGCACCAACACCATGCGTCTCCTTCATATCTGCTTCCTCAGCAGTGGAGTCATACTGAAGTAACAAGGGCAATAGGTACCTAGAATGAATTAAGTTCCATGAGTAAAATGATCAGGTAAATCAAAAACTAATAGAATCACATCATTGACAGATAAGATCAAGTTCAGCTAAACTGAAGAATAAAACAAAAATATAGACAACGAACAACCACAAAAGAAGCTTTGTTTGTATAGAAAATAAGAAACCAAGAAAAAAGGGGTTGAATAAAGAAGTTAATGTTGATAAAACAGAAAGTGTTTAATAATTAATTTACCATAATATGCCAGCTTTTAATAAAGCGTCCTGCAATTCGGATGATACAGAGATATGAGTAGCTGTCTGAAGAGCTGCATCAACTGCTGCAGGGACAAGCTCCAATTCAGTACAATGCACGATATCTTCAACAAGCCCCCCAAGCTTGAGCATCTCAAATCTTGCACTTTCAAATCGACTCAATACAGAAAATGTGCGCATCACATTTGTTACAATGGTGGCAGAGGGTTCAGTTGAAGAAGTAGTAGGTTGAACCACACACATACAACGGGAAAGAAGAGTAGCAAGAAGTGGTACTCCACCATCCCTCACTAACTCCTCACCGTTTAATGAAGAGGAAGCACACCTGAAACAAGAGAGATCGAGAGAAGAGATAAGGTTCACAAACTCAAAACCTAAATAAAAAATCAGAGACAGAATGTATTACGTCAGCCAGATGAGCTCAGATGCTGCAACAAGGAGAGGTGCTCTTTCAGATGAAAGAAAATTGTTGTCATCCTTATCCACGGTAACTGAAGTAAGCAGCATTGGATATCCAGCATATTTGAAAGGCTCCAACACATGACCATAACGCCTGTACAATATGCACTGCCCCTTGAGCAGTAGCAACAACCGCCAAGGTTGGGGTCCTTGCAGTCCTTGCATGGTAGCCTGAAAAGAAAAGAACAGTAAGGTAATCTATACAAAAGTGTAGAACAATACATGAATCCCAACATCTCAACCAAGAAAGCATTTCCCCCACTATAAGGATTTAGGTGCATTAATCCACTTCCTCCGACCACTATCAAACACTTACATAATTGGAATGTTGGTGGTATATTTACTAACCCCATCAAAGACCTACATATTTGGCATTTTAAAAGTGGCTATATATATATATATATGTTTTTAGTTCCTTCATCTCCTCCATTATTACTTCATTTACAATATCAGTTAGCATGTCGCTCTTACAAACTGATGCTTAGGGCATCTCCAACCAGCGCCATTTTGGCGCTGGTTGGAGATGCCACCTCAGCATCAGCTGAGGTGGTTGGCGCTGGTTGCTGTGCGCCATCCCACGTGGATGGCGCACAGCTACAGTGCCGCACCAAACTGTTCACGGCGCCATTTTTTTTTTATTATTTTTTTTTTGTTTTTATCAACAAAAAGTAGTGTAAAAGATAGTGTTGTGTGTAAAAATAGTAAATAAATTAATAAATAAAGTTAGATAGTGTAAAAGATAGTGTTGTGGGTTGGAGATAGTTTTAAAATTTAGTGTAAAAGTTACACTAAAATGGTGCAAAAGTTGCACCATTTTAGTGTTGTGATTAGAGATGGCCTCAGTACCCACATTTTATGTTTTCTGAACCACTTCAATAGCAGTTCTAATGTATCAATTTACTTCAAATTATTACACGTCCACCGAACTTAAATCTTTTTATACTTTTCCCACACCACCTAGAATTCTATTCAAAATATGTTAGCTTGATACCACTATAATTATTGTTTTCTTCTAAGAAAAACGGTTAGTCCAAAAAGAGATTAAAAAAAAAAAAAAAAAAAAAAAAAAAAATTATCCATCTTGGTGTAGGCTTAATGCATATCTTTCTTCTTATTTAACATATAATCAGAAAGTCAAGTAATTCTTACACACCATTCCAAGAGAATGGTACAAATGTAAATAAATGCAATGACAAGGATACATTGAACTGTGGTTTGAAAATTCTCTGTACTTCTATTTATTAATTGAATTTACAAGTTTTGATGCTAATTTGTAAGAAAAATGAAAAACACTTGATGCCAAGTTTTTTTATAAAAACTCTAGTTAGAAGATATGAGACCCAAACTCATTCTCAGCTATGAGAAATGGATTCAAACATATTGTTTAATGAAGAAAGAAATAATATCCAAAATGATCAATCCTGTCAAAATTGTAGTTTAAACATTTGAGATCAAGTATAGAAAGAGAAAATATATGAAATATTATTAAAAAAAAATTAATGGTTTTTTTATGAAACTTGAATGTTATTAAGCACTTAGATGAAGTTATTTATACTTCTCTATAATGCTGAAATTTTGTCGAAATTCCCCACATCGAATTACTCCCAAAATCAATTTCAAATTTAAGTGAGCAAAGTCATTGGCAAAGTTGAATCCTCAATTTTTGCATTAAAGCTCTTTAAACAGTCAATTAGCGTGACTTCCCCAGACAAGTTGGTGCTAACTGGAAAGGACATGAACAAAATCTCAAATAGAAAGACGTGTAACTTGCACGTTTTTTAATCTAGTATCATGAAAACTTCAGTGTAAAAAAACAACAAAATAAACAATTTTGTACCTGCAAGCGTTCATAAGCCTTTTGCACTGCAAGAAATTTCTCCCTTCCTTCTGGATTTTTATCAGGATGAAATCGCATTGCAAGTTTCCTGTATTGTCGCTTAAGCTTTTCCTCGTCTATATTCTCAATTTGTTTAGACATGTTAGGGATCTCTGCAACGGTTTCAACATAAGTCTTATCAGCATTCTCACTGGAGACATCTTCCAAGGATATCTCCAAAATTTTAAAAGCTTCTTCTTCTGAGAGATCCATAGGTCGTCGAGTTAATTCTTCACGCCACATTGCCAACAATGACTGCAAGAATTCTACATGTTCAACAATAGGCCAGTTCGGGAAACGAATCTCATCGCATAAATTTCGCAGGTAATATCGGTGGCACCACATTTCATCTCTCAGCTCTGGGTATGTTACAGGTGGCATAGGGGCATAATCATAAAATGAATGACAGTGCTGTGACAATTTTTGGGGAAAATCACCCAGATGTTGTAGAACCTGGTATAGACACAAGGATTAGATAAGTAACAACAGAAATCCACATCTGATTCTTAGAAGATAAGAAACAAATTTACAGCTAAGAGAAGATTAAATGTCAAAGAGATATGCCCTGTGAGAAACACCTGTCGGATCAAATGTTCTGCTCGCATTTTATGTGTCCATATGATCTCAGGAGTATCAGAATCAGAAACCATAGCTGCTGCAAATGAAACTGGCCCACTACGTTCCAATACATACAGCAATGATTCAGGAAGAAGCCCGCCCAACACACTTCGCTTTGCCAAAGGTAGAGAAGAGGAGACTGCAGCCTCTTCACCACCATGGAATGCTTGATGCACATGTGTCACCGAGAAAAGTTGTGCAATTGAAAGAAGATTAGATCCTGCATATGCCAAAGCAAAGTAAAACGCACCAGTGCTATACAATCGTATCATTGCCTTTGGATTTCTCGTGACAACAGCCTTCAGCAAAGCAGCAGCACCGTCAACAATACTAGGTTCCCCCGTAAGCAGAGCCTAATATTTATCTCACAATTAGAAAACAATAGCAGTTCAAGTTTCATAGTTCAACTTTGAAATATATAAAAACTAACAAAACACAAATATTTCGACATAAAAACAAGATATAGAAGACTGACAGTGAGCCAAAATACTTTTAAGCTTATAAGAGAACACATGACAAGAAACGTAGTAATTTATTTTCAGGAAATACAACAATGGCCACCACCACCCATCCAAATTAGTTGAGATTGGCTACATGGATCCAACATTTCCATTCAACTAGATTAAAAGCAGGTGATGATGCATTTTAAAGCTTTTATAATAAAAAAATTGAAGGCAAATATGTATTCAAAACTAATGTTGTTCAATGAGTGGAACGACAACAACAATGCCTCAATCCCAAATTAGTTGGGGTCAGCTACATGGATAAAACTCTTTCCACTCCACTTGATTCAATGCCCTTAATGGTGTGCTTCAAAACTAATGTAGTTAAAGAAAGCTAAATTCTACAACTTCCCGACAGAAACTGGGAAAAAAGGTAGATTTAGGAAGGGCAAGATGCCCCAAACATTGTTACTATAATAGAAAAATAAACTCTATGGTACGCAGTATTAAGATCCTCATGCTTATTTAGTCAAACTTGAAAAACTTGGAATCTTCTATGCTAGCTTTTTCGAGATAGGATTTTCCCAAATGTCAACTTTTAAACCACACACTCTTACTATCCAACTCCCAGCTTGTACAAAGCTCAATTCCTATCAAAAAGATATCAAGTTCAAACACAAAACTAGAAAGTCTAATTCACAAAACAAAGTTCATTTAGAATAAAATTTAATAACCAAATCCCATGGACAATATTTTCAACAACAACAACAAAACCTAAATCCCAAATTAGTTGGGATCAGCATGGATGGTATTTTCAACCCAAAAAAAAGCACTTCACACACCTTTAAACAAATAAACATCCAACCTTTACCTGTGCAACATGCGGAAGGCATCGTGGACTTGATAAAATCCGTTTTACCCGTGGAGTTGGAGTTACTATCTCTCCAGCATCATCTAGATCCGAGTGTGCAGATGCCATGCTATGTAATATTAACAATGCAGCCTCCCCCACCTATAAATGCATTGAAATATAATGGTTGACGAAGAAATGAAATACTTAACTCAGAATATAAAAAGGCCATACATCTTTTCAATCAATCGTGTGGATTTTCCGGAAATAAATAAATAATAAATAAAATAAAATAAAATAATCCTTCTGAGGTTTATGATTGCCGTCTTTTATCTTCAGCAATAATTCAGCAAGCATCATCAGTAGTTGCACTTGCAAGATGCACTTTATTCAAAACAAGCAAATAGTGATCCTCATGTTGATTATAATTCATTTGTTAAAGTCGAAGCAGACAAAAGACAGTTACCCTCACCCAATCAATGACTTCGGTTGTTCATATTTCTGATTTGCCCTCAAATAAATCCAAAACGATCGTCAACTAAAAAGGCTGCATAACTTTCTAGCGAGACTTAATTAAATATTTTCACTAATTATCTACGGAAAACTAAGGACAACCCATTCAACTGAATCAAGCCATTGAAGAACACAATGATTTTCTTGAACTCTTCACGTCTCATGCAATTTCCTTTTTGCTCTTTTAACAATCATTTGGTCATTTGATACAAGAGTAAGAGCGAATACCTAAGCACTACCAGTTTACAATCAAGTAAAAAGTTACCAAAAACAGTTTGCATTATCCATTCATGTATGATGAAAATAGTACCAGAACAACTCTAACATGTTGCAAACATTAACAAATATAAATTAAACAAATAGAATAATTAGATTTGGGCAACTGAAAAATCATTAAAACTAATCCTCAAGTACTTATAAGTTGCAACCAAATCCGACAAACAAAAGTGAAAAAACAATACCTCAAGGAAATCCAACAGAGTTACAATGTAGGCTAAATAAAGCTTTGAATGGTGACAAGTCATCAAAGGAAGTATTGATAATGAAACAAAATATAAGATTTAAATAATAAATCACTAATTGGAGTCTTGGATTATATAGAGTTTTATTTGAATATCATTTAAAATAAACATCCAATGACATTATTGTTTATCGCAAGAAAACACTTTAATTAAATTACAAATTTACAAATACAACTCTTGATGAAACCATTTCGATTAACAGCAAGACTTGAACTGGAAAAAGTAAATTTACTAACATATAATGGTCATATAATCAAATCAGAATCCTAGTAGTTTTTCTTGCTTAAACTAGATCAAGACAATATTTGAGCAAAAATTCTGGTTCTTTTCCTTGCTTAAGCTAACTTCAAAAACTTATGGCTTCCATCTCATAATATTGGCAACAGAGTACAACTGTCACATTCTGATAACAATTCAGCGTCAACCATGGTTCATGCATCAGTAGGGATGGACAGAGAATTAAAGTGGATACCAATAAATTATGAAAAATATAGTACAATTACTAACAGAATAACATCTACTACGAATTAATGGCGAGAATAACATGAGGAGTTATAATTAAGAAAGAACCAATCATAAACAATTGAGCAACAACAACGATTAGAATCAAGAGCACACAAGCTTTGCTTCTTCTTTAGTTTGTGTTAATGTTGTACAAGTGTTAAGGGGCTGTATCGTGCAACTAAATATCAAGATTCTAAAGTAAATAATTAGCAAACCTGTGTTGGTGTGAGTACTGGAACCCGGTGAGACAATGCCCAACGGAGTTCGCGAATATCACGCAACCTCTTCCAATCAACCATCCCAGAGGCCCAGCACCTGGTTGTCCATCCGATTTCCTTTTTTGACCAGAACCTTCTAATGGCATCCTTCTCCACAGGTCCAACTTGAACACCATCTTTGTCAATGAACAGCCATTCCTTCATTGGCTCCATGAAAGCAGTTGCAGCTATCAAATTAGATTGCAAAGGAATAGACATCCTCTCAGAAGCTTCATGAGCAACAGTCAGCAGATCGACAGCCAAAACGCAACCTCCGACCAAGACACAAGCCTCTACATTTGGCAAAGCCTTCATCAATACCTGCAAAACACAGAGTAAAATACTTTGGTACAGGAATCCTGAGCTAGAGGCTTCATATACACAAGAACATGACAAAGATACACATACCAAAAGAAGAATTTATCATTCTATAAGGAGAGCAAAAACAAGTAAGAGAAAGCGCAGCTTGATGACTAGATTTCAATTTGAACAGTAGGTTAACAAATATGTGGAATATGACTAACAATCAAACAGGTAATGTGGCAATGAACATAGCCTTGGTCATTGCAAAACAACAATAAATAATGGTTTAATCCACAGTAACACACGCCTGAGGAGCTTCCAAATACTTTATTATCTATTCAATTAAAAGGTCATACCTTCAATAAAAGTAATAATCGATGTCGCAATGCTCGATCATCTGTTCTATCCAACAAGACTGTAAAATGGGCAGTACCATCAAAAGGTCCAATTGTTTTATAGTGTTGCTCATACACAATGGCCATGGCCCTTGCACAGAGTTCTCTAACAGAAGAACCGCCACCTCCGCCAAATCCATCCAACCTACCCATATCACACCAATCATCAGATGCGCCCAGCTCATCAGGAACAGCACCATCTACTGTAAGTCCAGTGTCCGCATCACATAAAAATCGATGGTATAATGCTCTGAAAAATGCAACAGGATCACGAAGTGGAAAATCTTGTGCTCTGGCACTGCTGCCACTCTCTAGCAACAATCTTAGATAGTATTGACCCACACAAACTTCTTTGGACAAGCTAGCATAGCTAACAGAAAACTCAGAGTAGTTCCATGACACCTGAGTCATGCTATCTTGCCCGGGCTTAGCATCAGTTATCATGTCTCCAGAACCAATATCTTCTGTCCTTTCCTTCTCCACATCTAGTTTATGTACCTCAGCTGACAAAGCCTCCCTTAACTCTTGCCTTGTACGCTCATTCCATATTAAGTCTGCACGGTTGTGATCCAGACTAAAAGCTCGCCAAAATTCTGGCCAGTTGCACAATAACCTTCCAGATCCTACGGGTGTGTTTTCAACAACAACCTGGGCAGGGGCAGGGAGACCTACGTTTGTGCCGTCAGAAGCAATCAAATCTGATTGATTCGAATCTATTGATTGAGGAATGCTTAATGATGACGGATCAGCTGAAGCAACAGTAACTAAATGATCAGTCTGTGAGAACCCTGGCGAGGAAAATTCAGTTCCTCCAACTGGCACTGGAACGTGAACAGCTGGAACCTCAGCACCGTTAGCTTCTAATGAAGTGTTTTGATGTTGATTATCTAAAACACGCCTACTAGCATCACTAAAATCAACATTGACTGCTGACAGACCATGTTCTTGAGAAATAGAGCCTCGGGCTGTACGGCCTTTCCTCTGCTGAAGTATACGTCTCTGTCTTCTCCTATTCAAGACTCCTTCCTGATTAGAGACACTTTCAGCATCTTCAGGTAAAGCTCCATCAAATCGAGTATGCAAATATGCAACCAATCCTGGAGGAAGAACTCTAGATAATAAATCCAGGGCAGGTTGATATGAATCTGCCCAAAGAGCCACAAGCTGCCGACTAACTTCGCGTCGTTCCCCAGAAGGAAGAAAAAAGGCATGCAATAAGTGTCTCAAAAGAGCACCATCACGCAAGGAAGCATCACGCATGGACTCAGCAGCAATTGCATCTTCTTCTGCAATTGTGCGCATAATAACAGCCACACTTTCTCTTACACTTTCAGCTGGATGTCCAAACAATGCAAATAAGCGACGCCGTAATCCAGCAACTTGGCGCAACAATTCAACAAAAGTAATGTATTGAGTAGTTTCTCCATGGGGATCACAAAGCATAGCTTCAAGAACCTCCACAACAGACATCGACAATAAAGGTGACACAGACATTGGTCTCAACCTGTTGACAAGAATTGTGACGTAGTTCTGATTCGCAAACAATACTGACTTGGTATGCATAATTGTGGCGTGTTGCTCACCTTTTGAGTCTATCAACATATTAGTATCCCCAGGACCACCACCAATGAGTGCAGCAACAAGTCCTGCTGTTTCAGCTGCTACACCCTCCGACCCATTCCTTAGTAGACCCATTATTCTTGCAACAGCTGCAGGAAATGACATCACATGTGAGGCTGCACTTCTTGACGCAAGTAACCTACGTAAACATGCAATGAACCCCATCACTGTTGCAGCTGCTTTAGGTGATGGAGGTGGAGGGGGAGATGAATCTGGAGGAAGATTTGGGGTTGCTGGAAGCATGGTAATTAAAGCCATCAATGTAACCTCTGGAACTTCTATGGTAGGAAGTACGCCACTAAAAGGAATGCATGCATTGAATTCCCTTATCCTACGCCACAGCTTAGCTCTTGATCCAGGAACTGAACCCCCTTCAGCAACAGCATCTTTAGCAGCTGCAGCTAGGTGTTTCAAATGCAATGCTGCACTTTCCACATCCACGGCAAAATGTTGTCGTCCAACAGGGAGTTGTTGAAGTTGCAAATGCACTCTCCCACAAGGAGGATCAATACGATGACCAGGCATTGTCAACCTCGGCAATACAGGCACTGGGCACTGACCCTGCACAACAGCCAACAGACAAATCTCACTAAACAACTAAATGAAAAACCTATTAAGAACAAGGAACAGAAAAAGGGATGGCCAGCCCAAATCATACCATAAAAGTAATAGATTTAAAAAATAAATAAATAAATAAATGAAAGAACAAATCTACCTACTTCTGTTTGTAAAACATCCCGAATTGCAGCAAGTAAGCTATCCCGAGATGTGCTTGCATAGACCTGAAAAATCAAGCCATAAACCTTAACCCACAACAGTCACCAAAATAAACTTAAGTTGAAAAGTATAAAGGAAATACCAAATCTTACATGAACGGGACAACCATCATTGAACTCAATTGCAAACATCTGCGGCTCCTCAGCAAATCGAACAAGTGCACTAACAGTTGATATAGGACGAACAATGACAGCCTACACATGATCACTAAAGTTAGGAAAATCATTTTGCCTTCATGCCAAGAAGGTCCACAATGATGTTTCTTATGAGAAGATCAACTGAAATCTATACATATATATATAGGTGATTCTACCATGGTGATTTTTGCTTACAACCATTGGATTTAAATCTAATGGATATGATAGGTTCTTGGTACTTGTGCATACATACAAGTGTCATTAATGTGGCTATCAAAAAAATCACCATACATAGTGATTTTTGCTTACAACCATTGGATTTAGATCTAATGGATATGATAGGTTCTTGGTACATGTGCATACATTTAAGTATCATTAATGTGGCTATCAAATTGACCATTGGATTAATCCAATGGTCAAAATTTGAAAACACAATAGCTGGTGATTTAAAAAGATCACCATCGACTTGGAAAAGAACCTCCATATGATATTTATAGACTTGGAAAAAAAAAACATATGATAGGTTTCTAGAGATGTTCTTTGGTGGACATCAAATATATATATATATATATATATATATATATATATATATGTACACACACACTTAATTAAGATACTCCCTCCGGTCACAAATGTAGGTCATTCTAGCTCATTTCCCTTGTTCAAAAATGTAAGTCGTTCTCCCATTCCCAAGCATATTTTACCTATTTTGCCCTCATTAATGAAGCTCTGAAAGTCGGATTAATTTTGGTCTACTAGTTTGCCAAGTTGGATCAATTTTTGTCTACTAGTGTACCAAGTTAGATCTCTCTCGTTTCACTTAAAAGGACATTAATAAAGGTAAAGGTATTATAGTAATATTACCTTACAATTAAATCACTCTTTAATTCTTGTGCCTTTACCTTAAACGACTTACAATTGTGACCAGAGGGAGTATAAAATAAGAAGCAATATTACAAAAGAATTTTACATATCTGCAAGACTACATCAAAAACCAACTTAAGTCCATCTCATTACTTTAGTTACGAATCAACTTAAAAGGCAAATACAAGACAATACATGGTAGTATATGTTGTTCGTGAGCAAAATTGTTTTAATAAACAAAACATGAGATGCAATAAATTTAGAATTTCGGAGGGATAAGGTACGTCCTACTACGGGCTTTTAAGTTGAGTAGACTAAGAGCAATCACCAAACATATGAATCGTGGGTTCACGAACAGTCACAAATTTAAAGATTGAGATATTGAAGTAGTAAGATTTAGAGAAGCAAAAATTTCAAAGGTGGATCATTTTAGATAAATGATACATTCTACAAATGGATGGACTTATGGAAGATGACGTTGCATATAGAATTCAAGTTGAATGAGAATAGTGGAGTGCAATAGGTGTGATATGTGATCAAAACATCTCAATTAAACCGAAGGAAAATTCTATAAGACTGCAATTAGGTTAGGTATGCTTTTTAGTAATGAAAATTGAACGGTCAAGAAACTGAAAAAACATAAAATCAGCGTAGCAGAAATGAGGATGTTTGGTAAAACCCATAATGATAGATTAAGAAACACGGAGATTCAAAGAAAAGTTGTAGTAGCAATAGAGAGAGAAATAAGAGAATGGCGGTTGCAATGGTTTGGACACATGGAAAGACAGATTGCAAATGTCCAGCTAGGAAATTGATCATGCAAGAAACTAAAAGACTTTAAAGGCATAGAAGTAGACCAAAATAAGTTAAATGCATTAATTAGAAAAGATTTAGAAGATTACAGGATCACCTTTACAACCTCATTTAATTGACCTAAATAAAAACATTGGATCCAAGCAGTTTAAAACCTGAACCTCAAAGGTCATTGACTCAAAGTGGCATATCCGTATTCGGTAGAGTTGGGGAACATACTCTAAAGAAAATGACCTTTACATGGAAATGAAAAAATCTGGAGTGATTAATAAACAAAATATTGTAGAATCAAAAGTAACACTAGCCAATAGTTAGATGAATGAACCACCAGAAGCTTGGAGAGCAGTTGGTTTGACAGCATAACCATGGCTGAATATTTCGGGGATGTTAATGAAGTACTTCTATATATATCTAATTTGAAAATTAGGCTTTGGTTATTTATTTCCCACCAAAAACTAAGGTTTAGATCTTAAACAAAAAACTAAGGTTTAGATCTTAAGTGAATGTCGCAGGACACCTTACAAGCGTCACAACACATCATCTTCAGACTAAACACAATGCAAAACAGGATATAGAATGGACACTCAGATCAATTGGTTTAGACATTTAATATACATCAGTAAAGATAAGCATGCTAACCTAAAAAGAAATTGCCTAAAAAATGAATAGCACCAGGAAAAAGAAAGACGAAAGTCTTGAATATTAACCAAACATGTTGTTGTGATAAAAAAGAAAACTGACCAACCAACTTAATTTGGATTCATCAAAAAAAAAATTAATTAATTAATTTGGATTCAACATTCCAAACCAAACCAAATCCAAGATACAGTTCTAAAACTCAAATTACATTCAAGACCGACTGACCGAGACTGTCTCCAAATCCACCAATTATTGTCCCAATTCATGGGGTTGAGAATTGTTGAATTTTTTTTGTCTTATGGTACATTACCCTCAAGCGGCCGCCCGTGGCTCTCCTCCGCAAGCCATTGATCTCCCCAGTACCGATATTGTCCCCAACTTAACCACCTTTCATCTTTTTAGGTGTGAGGTTTTATCTCAAAAGGCCTCGGTACTATTAGAGGGGGAACAATCTCTAATATACTTTATTTAGAGGCTTTATTTTCTAATATGGGACTATTATTTCGGTCCACACATCTCAACACTCCACCTTGGACCGAAATCCATCCAAGGGGCTTTTTCTCAACAGGTCCCTATCGAACTGTCGGCTCTGATACCATGTTGACTTTTTTTCGTCTTGCGGTACGTTACCCGCAAGCGGCCGCCCAAGGCACTTCTCTGCGAGCCATTGATCCCCCAAGTCCGATATTGTCCCCAACTTAACCACCTTTCATCTTTTTAGGTGTGGGGTTTTATCTCAAAATGCCTCGGTACTATTAGAGGGGGGACAATCTCTAATATACTTCATTTAGAAGTTTTACTTTCCAATGTGGGACTATTATTTCGATCCACACATCTCAACAAGAATGGATATCAAATTCAATGTTCATTCGGCATTCGTCTTACCATACCCCCAAGAAAAAAAAAACAAAACTAGAAATATTTAACATAATAGAGTACACATATGGTGAAAGTCTTACAATGAAAAGTTTATGATGAGCATACAAATGCACACATACACAAAGCCTTTGCATAACCAACAAAGTATTGCAACAAAGCATCACCAGACAAACACATATTTTCATGATAATTTGAAAGTAATAGAAGACCTCAATAGAACTATTTACCTCATAGTTCTCTGGCCGCCTTTCAACAATTGAAGCTTTTGTAAGAATAAGTTGACGAGATACAGCATCACCCTGCTCTCCCAGTCCTCCCTTAGGCCCAACACCTATACTCAATCCTGATACATAAGCAGTTCCGCGAGCAGCAGACCGTAATCTAGTTACAGACCACTCCCCGTAAGGGGTCTCTTCAGCTCCAACTGCCTCCTTGGTTGCGTGTTCATGTAAATTAGTTGAGGATCAATAAACAGAAGAAAGATCAGCTGGAAAAGAAATCTAGCAAGATTTAAACACAATGAAAACATTACAAATATTTCTGATGTATCGCTACATCCTACAAATTTTAAATAAATGAGAAACTAATCTACAATAGAACTGCAATTATGTCAGCTTTGCTCTATGGAAATGAATGTTGGGTGGTAAAGAAACAAAGACTACATAAAATGGATGCAGCGAAAATGAGGATGCTCAGGTAGATGTGTGATAAAATTCGTAATGATAGAATAAGAAGTACAAAAATTCAAAGAAACTTAGAAGTAGCACCAATTGATGCAAAGACCACAGAAGGGTGATTGCGGTGGTTTGGACACGTCCAAAGACGGCCAATGAACCTAATAGAAAACTTGGCACACTAGAAACTGAAGAAATTAGACGATGCAGGAGTAGACCAAAGCTAACTTGAGAAGCATTGATTATGGGGGATTTAAAGGATTTGGAAAACACACAATCAAGTGCAAATCGAGCGCAATTGAATTGGAAGAGTTAGAACCAAGTAATCAACCCCAACTAATTCGGGATTGAGGCTTCAGTCAAAAAATAAAA
Source organism: Stephania japonica (assembly GCA_039657345.1). Taxonomy (NCBI): domain Eukaryota; kingdom Viridiplantae; phylum Streptophyta; class Magnoliopsida; order Ranunculales; family Menispermaceae; genus Stephania; species Stephania japonica. The sequence continues at coordinate 12,988,914 of CM077563.1, read as the reverse complement.
ATTGTTATGATTATCAAGTAAGCAACAATCCAAGCATATCGAAAATGAAATATTGTTCAAGTACTTGTTGGGTAGAATAAACAACTAAAAAGACTAAGATATCACAGATTTTTTCACTCATTACTTCCAACATTTTAATTGGGAGCCACCGATGACTATAAATCCAATTCCCAAAGAACTTTCACCGCACAAATTAAACTTAGGTTGTTAGGCCTAGAACTTTCCAAGCGTATTATTCTTTTTTGTTTGCTACAGCTAGGTATCAACTTTTTGCCCTCTACTAACTCTTTGAACCTTCCGTACGGGAGAAGCCTAAGGAAGATTGAAACATCAGATTGACTCCTATTCTGTCCATTCTGGAGGATGAATCCTGAAGGGTAAATTACTTTGGCAGTAGGAAACAGCTAGTTGGTACCTCACTTGCTTGATCATGGAAATCTTTTTTTAGTTTTCCAATTGGTGAACCTTCGCTCTCTCCTTTTAAGGTATCTTTGGCTTCAGATACAAAAGGTTCCTATGTAGGTCAACGATATAAGGACCCTCTTGGCTCTTCAAAAACTCAATCCTATATGTTTGTTCCAAATTAGAGAATCTTATATTTGCATTATTCTCGGTGGGTTACTATGTGACGAAAATAACAAAGATGGGGATAACTAGTGGATCATAGATGTTTACAATCAAATAATTAACGATGGACCAATCTGCTCAAAGCTGAAGTTGAAATGGAGGGGAACTTGAGATCTTGCCAACATAATCTTTAATTCAACATGGTAGGACATGGTAGGACATGAAGTTAAGCAAAAGTTAAGTAGAACATTTTTGTGATAATGGTTTTTGGTTTTTATGTTGGAATATATAATCCCACATTGGAAATATAATAAGAGTTAATGTGGTATATAAGTGGTGTAGATTGGGTCCTAGCACAAACCAATTGGTCTTATGCAAGATGGGCTTCAACTCCATTTGTATACCAACATGTGCGCGTGTGGCCCAACACTCTCGAGCCTATGGATTTCTATATTATATCAGAGCGGGATAATCCTGGGCTCGTGTTTGAAGACCTTGTTAGGCTAGCAGTGAAGTCTAAACCCGTTTGTGAACCTATAGCGTCTGAGAGTAGGCCTATGCATGTTTGTACGGACCTCAAAGAGTAGGCCCACATTGGAAATATAATAAGAGTTGGTGTGGTATATAAGTGGTGTAAATTGGAAATATAATAAGAGTTGGTGTGGTATATAAGTGGTGTAAATTGGATCCTAGCACAAGCCAATTAGTTTTGTGCAAGATGGGCCCAACCCCATTTATATACCCACATGTGCGTGTGTGGCCCGACACTCTTTGAGCCCATGGATTTCTATATTATGTTTAGTATAGCACGTAACGCTTCAAACCAAGTTGTTTTATAGTTTGTTCAGTTAGAAAGGAATATGAGGATCTTTGAAGAACATTGTTCTTCCAATGGAGGAAATGCGGGACAACGTAAGGCATAAAGTGATTCTATAATTGCCACCACACATAAAACTAGGCTTCTTGTTATTTTTTTTATAATAGGCCCTAGTCCAAGTCATGAGAGAGTGTAGAAGTGACTTGTTAAATGTGTGGGCTTTAGTTTGGAAGTGGGAGAGTTCTCCAAAATGCCAAGGCAAGTTAGGAGTTCCCACTCCCAAACTTATAACCTCTGTATATCATTTTTATCTAGTCCATGTGGGATTATTTCCTTATCTCCAACACTCTCCCTCAAGTCCAAGTGGTGGTCTAACCACTTGTGACTTGCTTCAATTTGGTAAGCCTGAGCATGTGTACTTTTTCGAACATAGAGGCCTCACGCCTTCTAATATTTTTATAAGCCTGGGCTTGTGTTATTTTCGAGCCTCAGAGGTCTCAAGTCTTCCTGACATGGGTCTAGCTTCATTATTGCTAGCCCTTTTTTTGGTCTTGAATCTTTAATGGGCTTGTTAAGCCACTTTGGGCTTTAATACCATGTTATTCTTTTGTAATAGGCCCAAGTTCAAGTCATGAGAGAGTACAGGGGTGACTAGTTTAATGTGTGAGCTTTAATTTGGAAGTGGGAGAGTTCTCCAAAATGCCAAGGCAAGTTGGAGTTCCCACTCCCAAACTTATAACCTTTTGTATTTCATTTTTATCTATTCCATGTGGAATTATTCTCTTATCTCCAACACGTCTTAATGGATGAGTTGAATAGAAATTGGAGGTCGATTGTCAAATAAGTTGACAGTGAATGTTTAATTTGGGATCGATGTGTATTTACATTTCCCACATTCTCTATTGTTCTTGTTGCTTTTGTATTTAGTAAAATCTCTACTATATAAAATTTTGTTTCTAATCTAAAAAGAATTATTTAATTTTTATGGTTGAAGAGGAATAACCAGATTTTCTTTTCAAAACTAACATTGGGGCACTATCATCGGAAGGCTTTTTTACTAATTTATATATATATATATATATATAATAAAAAGGTCTTAGAAGTGGTTCTCCTTTCGGGCATTATTTAGTGTTTCACATAATCACACCTAATACAAAATATTAAGGAAGATAGCAGATGTAATCTCAGAATTTATTAAAAAAAAAAAAGAATACAAAAGACACTAATTAATCAGTGATAACTTAAAACAACAATTATATGATTGGCATAATTTATACTTGCCAGTTTAAACACCAAGTCCAGACATAATCAAGGCTGGCATCACTCAAAACAACCAGACAACTTGCAGGATGCCATAGTGCATCTCCACAAATTTTGTTAATCACTACAGCTACCGTAAAAAGTAATAATTAATTCTACCAAAAAAAGTAATAATTAACGAATTAAAAAATGAAGAATGTTTAACACTGTTCCTATCAAAAAAAGAATGTATAACACTGTAAAATACTATTGCTTCACTTCACAAATTCATGTTTGCCACTAAATTTTAAAAGGAGCCAGAAGAAAATTGAATAGTGTTTTCCCCCTATTGTTGGTACTTGGTAGGTGACTAGGTGGTAGACTATGGGAGAAACCATTGACTCTTCAAAGTTCAAACTGAAACACCGATGCACCTTGGTAAAACCATGCAACAAGATTCACAAGCACATTCAAAATCTGTGAGACTGTAACCAGCATCTGAATTTTTCTCCACACTTTGCCTTTCATAAGGGCACTTTACCATAACATCCAATTCAGAGTTCAAGGGATTACCCAATTAAGACATTGATTGAAGCTACAATGCATGCTTTTGAAGCATAAAACTTAGAATGAGAGATGTTATGTGGTACAATCCTCTCCCAAATTCATACTTGAATTTCCCCGGTGATGTTTCTTCATTTTTCATCAAAAACCTTTAACATGATTTTTAAAGATTAAAAAACCCAAACTTCATCTTTTCTCAAAGCTTAAGCTCGCAGAGAACCAGAAAAATCATCATCCAAGATGAGACTAATCTTTAAGTACTTCAGCAATCCTATTCATTTTATCATAAATTTATAAGTCAATATTAGAACGCTACAAATCCCTGCTTGTGTCAATGCCAGCTGCCCATGGACTGCAAATTCCTATTATGTTGCAGCCAATTGGCTAACTATTAACAATAATCTAACATTTTTAAAAAATATAAAACAGGAATTAGGAAGTTTGACTAGTATATTTGCATATTAAGCTTCTATTAACTTATTACTTAAACAAACAACAGACATTTGAAAAAGAAATTCTCAATGGTCTGCAACTCTGAACAAATATGCCTTTTCAAATTTTCACATTATTATAATTTTATCTTCACAAAATACCGCGACAAACACACCTAAGTTTTTAAAAGTTGTGCATGAGAAGCTTTATAGTACAGTAATTGCCACAATTATACTCTTAACTCGTTGGAACATTTTACCAACTATAACATTTACTGTTAGATCAAATAGAAAATACAACATTACATTAATATCTTTAGACTTGTACACTATAGTGTCATTCATAAGAAAATCTGATAATGTTCTGCAACTAATGACTTTCACTTCCTAAAGTCTTGTTTCCTTACAAAAATTAAAGCAAATGGCGATTCGATTAAAATTATGAATTTTCTTAAACTTCAATTTTTAATTCACATATAAATATATAATAACTTTTATTTACTTTTACAATATGTCATACACAATTGTACACCTTAACTTACTCGCGGCAACTTCAAGAATGGACCTTTTACCTTCCATCAATTTACAAAAAACTAAGTAAAATAATAACTGCAATATAAGACAAGAAAGTGCTATTAAAAAATCGACAATGTCAAACCTGGTACAAGATTTTACCATCATAAGATATGATATACACAGTCACAGCCAAAAACGATATACGTTTTCTCACCCAAAAACTATATAAAAATAAATATCCTTCATAAACAAATAAACTAATTTCATTATACACAACATCAAAACAAAAATCCAAGTATTAAAATCTAGTTGACGACACTTCATCAATAATTCTTGGACCTTCATATAAAATATTGAAACAGTTATCACTGACATACCCCTTTGCTTAATGTACTCTGAAGCAGTAAGCACTTGAGAATTGTCCACTGATAGTGTTAAGCCAACCGATGATTTTGCAGTTTTAGTCTGCAAAAATTGTAAAGATCTATAATAACTACATAGAGGAGAAAGGTGTTTCGCAAATAAACAATCCATAATTGGCACTGGAAATCTAAGAGAGAGAGGCCACACCAAAATTGATATGATAGCAGTATTTGTGGAGCCAGAAGCAGCTTGAAATGCTTTAGACTTCCTTCCATACAACGGGCAGAGAACGAAACCTCCGTGCTCAATGCTTTTTTTCCCATACCCATCAGAAAGAAGAATAATAGCTGGGGAATTCATGTCTCTAAAATCTAAAAGCCAGCGAAGATCACCGGTTTGAGATCCAAGAATTTCAACTCCAACAGCAGTAAGTTTCAGTTTCTGTCCAATCAACAAGATTATCAACATATAGAACAGATTGTTTTGTTATGAAAGTGGTAATCGGTAAGGGAACAGAAAAGGAAGCATGAAAAGGAGTAGTCATTCCCAATTCCCAAAAAGAAAGTAAGAAAAATAAACATAAATATGATTCTAAAAGTCAACAAAGGCACCACAATAATACAATATTACTTATCTTACAACAAAAAAACGTACCAACTAGAAATGCCAATATTAGCTTTCAAAGAAAAAGCATGTCGAGGTTTCTATTGAGTCTAACAAGACCGTTTATGAAAAAGAAAAAAAAAAGGTAAATTTAGGGAAGAACAATTTAAGCTTGTTTTGGCTCTTTTTTTTTTTCTCTTAAAATATTTCATGTCCTTAAATTTTTGCAGAGTTCTGTAATAAGATTTTGATACTTAAAGCACTTGTTTGGATTAATTACTTCTACAGTTCTACTTCTCATGTTAAACTTTTCCACTATTTAAAGGGTCATGTCAACTATAACAATTTTTCGAGGCATAGGTAGATAGGTTGATATGTACTCTTTAACACAATGCTAAGTATAGGTGTCAGGCGTCAGCATGCGTTAAAGGTCAAACCTGACTATTTTCAACTTTAAAGCAATGGGGACTTTGGCAAAAAAGAGTCCAAAAATTTAGACATGTATGTTTAAATATAAGCACTTTTGTATGTATACTAGCCTGTAAACCTATATTCTTTTTTATTTTCCGTTTCTTGTTCTACATCAGGAAATTCTTTTTTTTCCCTTTCTCCTACATTTTGAATGTTACTCATGCAAAGAGCTTTTAAATAGTGTTCATTTTGTATAGAGTCATATTCATTTCAAGTGTCTGACATGGGTACTTTAAGTTAGAGTGAAGGGTTCGAGTAACATAGACAAAATGTGTTTATGCTAAGACACGGCCGAACATCACCAACCAATTCGCCCACTGCAGTCGAATTTGGATCTTTTCAACACTTGGTGAATCAAATGGGTTATCTATGTGCACATGTGGGTGTACCAGCAAGCACAACGACAACAATAACAAAGTAACAACAGCCACACCTTAAACCATAACTTGTTTGGTTCAATTGCATGGATCAAACACCTCCACTCAACTCAATTTAATGCAATTGATGATAAGCATATTGATAATATATTTTATTTTCAAAATGCACCCTGATTTATCTTACTTACACCTACCAATATATAATCGAATTCCTTCAACTTCTATCTGGTTGATTGTCCAACTAGGGCATTAACAAGTTGTCTTTGGATGTGTCCAAACCACCACAACTGCTCTTCTTTAATTTTTGCATCAACTAGTGTTACTTCTACTTTTCTTTGAATCATTGTATGTCCTTTTTCATCCTTGCAGACTTCACCAGACATCTAACTCAGCATCTCCACTATGTTCATTATAGTGTGTGTTGGTTCTTTACCACCCAACATCATCTCATAAAGCATAGTTGGCCTGATTTCAGTCTCATATAATTTTTTTTTTTTGGTTTAATAGGGATATTCTTAATTTCTAATGACATCACACCTATCGCACTCCTCCACTTCCTCTATTTAGCTTGAATTCGATGTGTGAAGTTATCTTCACCACGTCAATATTTTTGTACGATTGGTCCTCAGTATATGAATGCTCCATCTTTGAAACTTATATTTCCACTATCTTGGTCTTTACTATATATGAACTCACAATGCATGCATTCGGTTTTAGTCCCACTCAAAAAGAAAGCTAAAATCTTGCGGAAGGGTTGAAGCAAACAAACAAGGCAATGCTACTAATGAAACCTAGCCATTAGTAGCAATCAATTTAGAGCGGAAGTAATCGCTGCAAAGATCTAAAAAACTAGCAACTAATCAAAATTGAAACGAACAGCATCCAATCTAGCAACCAACGAAAAGAATTCAATTACTCGCATTCATCACTGATAAACAAGAAATTAAACAGCAAGAGGAAGTGACTTACTAAAGGAACCCACTCGGAATTCCTCCGGCGAAGATGAAGCACCGGAAACTCGGCGAGAGTGGGAATTCGACCCCACCTAATCAAATGCAGTTCAGTCAAAATACTAGCCCTAAACCTGGACGACAACTTAATCCCCTTAAACTTCCCACGCCCATCAGTCCTCACACTGATAGTAAACTCCAGAGAATTCTCATCCCTCCCGAGCACCGGCGCGGCGGCCTCGTAATCGCTGGAGACGTCGTAGGAATTGGTGACCGCGAGAGTGGAGGGATCGAGAGTGACGATGGCGGCACTCGAAATGCATAGAATCCGCTTGTATCGGCCTCGCCACGAGTGCTTCACCACCAGATACCTGGCCAAGTACTCGAGCTCCTCTGCAGGCTGCGGCGCCGCGGCGGAGGGGGAGGGGGAGGGGGATGGGGAGGGGTGATCGGCGGCGGCGTGGCGGTTCACGAAGTCCATCGGAGGAGGGAGGGAGTGGAGGGAGTGAGGGGCGGGGCGGCGACGGGCATTAGGGCGGAGGAGGAACCAGAAGGGGGGGGAGCCGGCTGGTGCGCGGCTTTGCTGAGACTGATTCGCCCCCAGCGCTGCTGCTCACGATTTGCATCAACGAGAGATCCTCGATTCTTGTCAGATTCGACCACGGCAAATCAAGATTTCGTCCGATCCTGATGAGGAGGAGATTGGGTTTTGGCTTGTTTTTGAGAAATGATGAAGAGGAGGAAACTGAACGGAGAAGGGCTGGTTCGTTGGGGACAGGAGGCCCGGGTACTTTGACAGGTAAGCACCTCGGCTCTTCGGTCCTTTTTTTTATTTTTTAATCTCTTTCACATAATTCTTTTATTTTATTTTACTTCAATCCCACATATTAAGAAAAATAAAGATGTTTTTTTTTTTTTTATTTGATATTGATAGATGGACATAAAAGTTTTTTTTTTTTTTTTTTTTTTACTTCAATGAGAGTCGAACGCGATCTTTCAAAACTTTACCTTTTATCAAGTAATGTCTCTATAATCTCACTAAATATGCTTTGACTAATGGACATATAAGTTATAAATATAATTATACATATATATTATCAAGAATTAAGAAAATATATAGTAAATGACACGACAAAATGATGTTGATTTAAATGGGATGATGTTCAAGTTTTTTAAGCTTTGTGGAGTCTATCATTTAAAGAGTTTTATTCTTTTATGCGCCTACTAATCTTGAGCCAAAATGGTTAGGGCTATTTGGATTTTCAATGTTATAAAAAGATACAAATAAATACTCCTATAGATGTAAAGATGTAGATATTACTAGTGATTGGTACGTTGGAGTAGTTAGACACTTTAGCGGCTTAAGAAGACTTCTTGGGTTTGAGACTCCACAAATGCCAAAACTATTGGTGGGAGAGTTTACCTATATTGGCTCGAGCCCGGAGTAATCATGTTAAATCTATACTGTGTGGTCTAGGCAGAAAAAAAAAATGTGGATATCCATCTACCCACAAACGCAAAAATGATGTAGATATCATTCTAAAAAGAAAATGATATTGATGTAGATATAAAGTTTATAGAAAATCAAGCATTTATAACTACAGCTCAATGAATTTATTGGGGGCAGTAAAGATGTTTTTTAAAATGTAATATAAAAAAATAATAATACACTATTATTAACAGTGATAGCAGGCATTTTACTTGATTCTGTAAAAATTTGAAGATCTGGTTACTTTCCAAAAGAAAAAAAAAAGAAGAAGAAGACTTTACAATAAGTGAGCTTGATTTATATGTATAAGAAAAGACAAATTTTTTAATATTGATATGCTATAGTAGCCCATTATCTCTACAGCAAAAAGTTGCTCAGGCCTTGCAAGTTTACAATCCAAGACTAATAAAAAGACAGTCTTAATCATTTTGATTCTTCATTTCGTCATTTACTTCATGTCCTGAAGCGGAAACAAAGGAACATCTTTTATAGCTTGTCCTAATATAAATCTTGGCTTGTAAAGCTACTGTAACCATTTTTTATTTTTTTATTTTATTTTGAAAACCACTCAACTAATTATATTTCAAATCATTAGCCAATATATCAGTGAAAAATAGTGCTACATAACACCACTCATTTTGATCAGATAAAAAATTAGCCTCTCTCGTTAAAGTATGAGCTGCTAAGTTCACTGATCTATGCACAAAAGTATCAACCTCATGTCCTCATTAATAATTGCTTACAATCACTAATAATAGACCTAAAGTATGAGTTATCTCTGGTCTTATTAGTAAGAGCTTGAACTACCACCATCACATCCACTATGACGATCTCATCCACTACTCCTTTTTGTTTCAACCAACTATTGTAACCATTTAACATCAAGTTTATCAAAATAAAAATAAAGTTTCACTGTTAAAGATTTCAACCTTTTTTTTTATTTGAAAGAGTTAACCCTAACTTATTTGAGATAGAAAATTGGCATTTGGCTATATGAACTTGCTATTCTTATAGCAAGTTTATATATACTTATAGCAAGTTCATATATGCTGCCCATAGTAACTTCAAAATGCAAGATTTTAGCGATTTGGTGTCTTAGGGATTTGAAATTAATCGGATCTCTAACAAGTGTTTTTTTATAGGAACAAGACTTCATTCGATGTAACCAAATATGTTACAAGCTAGCAAGAAACAATGTGTTTCCCTCAAATAAAGGCGAAAAAAAGTGTAGTAGGGTAAAAAACACTTTGTTCCAACTTGAATATGTACACCAACCCACTTAGAAACCAAATCAACGAGGTTGAACCTAACCCACACTTCGTCCACCTTGAATATATACACCAACCCTCTTAAAGACCAAAGACCAAATCAACTAGGTTGAACCTATCCCCTTATGGCACCACACGAACATTGAATGGCAAAATCAACTAGGTTGAACCAGTGTGGGTGTGGCGGGAAATACAAAAGTGTAAAGAAAATTTACATTGTGATGTCTGCCTTGATTTTTTTTTGGTAGAAATGTCTGGCCTTGATTTCCACCTGCCTACCCAAGCTGCGGTTTTTGTTTACCTTCAGGGATCTCCCTTTCTATGAGCCATGGAGTATTCTAGCCCAATAGTTTCACAAACAAGTGTTATCATGTCAAGCAAAAAATATGACAGCAACGTCCATTTGCACAAAATGAACAGACATAAAGATATATAGAATCACCCAACTTCGAACTGTCAACAACAATGGGGAACAAATTGATAGCCTGACATCAACAACAGAAAATTAGAAATGCATTAAATTAAAAAACAATTTTATGACAATTTTTTTTTTTTTTCATTTTTGGGACAAAAATAAAATCTTACGATTTACAGTGTAAGATTTAGTATTCTGTCATCTTGATCCTTCACTCTTCAGTTCTTAAGGCCTAGAGAACCAAACTCAGAATCGGATCATCAGTACATCCAAGTCATTTGTTAAGACTTGTGTCACAATCAAAATTCACTCTTCAACGACTCAAAAACTGTGAACTAAGTTCACTCGACGAAGGTTGCGGATCCTTTAAGGTAAGTACGTGCACAGGCTATAAAAGATAGTGAATTGAGCATCAGGAGCTGCCATTTAAGAGTAAACTGTAAACTAAGTTCACTCGACGAAGGTTGCAGATCCTTTTAAGTTATTGAAGATGCTTCAATGAGCTCCCATCTTCACTGGTCAGAAAGGCCATTTTGCATCTTCAATAACTTAATAAATCTTCTTACATTAGCATGGAAGCAATGTATCAGCATCAGGAGTTGCCTTCTGATCATTGACCACTTCTTTGTTGTCGTTCTTTTTCTTCTGCTTTTTGTTTTGATTTTGCTTGCTAAAAACTTGATCAGCGCCGGCAACAATCTTTGAGACTGTGAAACCAGCAACTTCAAAAAACTGGGCTCTGTCTGGGATAAGTGAATTGCGTGCTGTAACATCTACACCGTCATAAGTCCAAACACCCAAAACTGCCTCTCCTTTAAGGCCCACTGCAAACCAACCAACACCAGAACCAGCAATGTCGACAGAACTGTTATCCCAACTGCTCCCACATACTCGGAATTCCTTTCTTGCCCATCTCCCAAGGTCCTTAGCTCGACCCTTGCCTATAGGTGGCTGCATAGATAAGGAATGAAGGATCACATCATCAACAAGGACAACAAAACCTCAATTCCAACCCCATATCATATGGATCAAACTTTTCCACTTCACTTGATTTAATGTATAGAATGAAAGATCACATATAAATAATTAATTATGTATTATATCAATAAGGTCTCTTAGAAAGAGTTGAAGTAAAGGAAATTCAGAAATGAAAATGGAAATATTTAACAATGTTTAAGGTCGAAATGCAGCAATTAAAGAATTGGGCAGGCAAAATTGTATGGTACCTGTAATTGAAGACCGAAATGGTCTTCTACCATCTTGCAAGCATTTTCTGTTTTTCCCATATGCAAAGGAAGATAAGGCGACGCCCAAACAGTTACGTAGATTGTGTCTACAGTTGCTTCTTCTACATCTAGCCTCATGAGTCCAGCAATATGAACTGAATGACCTACCTGGACATCATCAAGCGAACAGAACTAACATAAGTTGAAGTCATACGAAAACAGCAAATCAAAACATAAGATTATTGTCATAGGACTGCTTTATGTCCTTTAAAATCTTAAGCACTTCCCCTTAATTTGCAAAAATATGTAAAATTAGTAAAATACCCATTTATAACATCTACTTCAATTGTGTACTTTCTTTTCCACATCAATCATCAATCAAAGCCAATAAATACAATAATGCTTACACAAACCAAGCGGATGGCTCAATGGTTTGGTATGGGGTCACTTGGGGCAAGAGGTTGGGAGTTCGAGCCTCACAATAGGCAAGGTGTGGTTTATTTCTTATAAAAAAAAAAAAAAAGAAAAAATACATACATACTACTGTGAATGCAGATTTAACATAAAGTTGAACTCGTAAGTCTCATATGAACCAGCAAATCAAAACATAAGATGGTCGTCACTTGTCAAAGGAATGCTTTGTCCATCGAGATTGGAAGTGTTTGAATTTCGTATAAAATGCCCATTTGGAACTTTACTCTATTGATATTTTTTTCTTGTCCAGATGGATAAATCGAAGCCAACAAATACTTGTATTCAAGGCAAACATATAGGCAATGACTACGCAACACTGCGCCTAATCAGAGCAAATTACGCAGGCATTGCCATAACAATCACAACATTGGGAAGAGCTGAAAACAAAGCATTTTTCACTGTTAAGTGCAAATACACCTTGTGCCCCCAATCATACTGAGTTTTCAAGTTATTCAACAAATGAATTGAAGTTGCAACCAAAATGAAAGCATTGAACAATAATAAAACTAACCATAATGTTGACCAAAAAGCAAAATAAAACTAACCTTAATTCTGTATGTCCTTGGCTTCAACTCCTTGCTTATATGCACAAGCTTCTGCTCTTCCTTCGTCAATCTCGTCGTTATCTGGTGAGGATGCAACAGCCCAGGTGTGTCAAACAATTTTGCATTTCCAGGAAGAATGCCTTCCAATCTAACAATCCCAAGTGTAGTTCCAGGAACAGGAGCTTCAGTCAATTGAGTAACTTTCCCACTAGTATGCTTAGCAATGGCATTAATCAGCGTCGACTTCCCCGCATTCTGCGCACCAATCGCCCAAACATTCCCTCTCGCACCAACCAATCCCCGCACCTCATCAATCAAATTCTTCAATCCCCAATCCCTCACTGCACTAACAAGATGAACACTAGTAATCCTACTCGCTCCCCCTTCGCGGGCACGCTGCCTAACCCAATGCTCCAACCTAGTAGGCGACAAAGACGAAGGAAGAAGATCAATTTTTGTCACCACAAGCACAACTCTAGGTACATTCCCCGACTTCCCTTCCTTCCATGCACTCGAATTCTCATCGATCGTCTCCGAAACCAACCTTGCCACCTTCCTAGGAAACGACCCATCAAAATCAGCCCCATCAACAACCATCAAAACAACCGATCGAGTCCCTCTAGCAGTACCCAATTTTCTCCCAATTGTATGATCGAAATCAAAGTCAGGTAGCAAATTCTCCACATTTGCATCCTTAACGCGCCCGTAATGCCTCAAAGAGTGGCACCGGGAACACACCACTGGTTTGGCTCTCTGGGCGGTGGGGGTTTCGATTTCGGGCTCGATCAGCTCACTAAGGAACCCCCTTTTCAGGGAATTTGAAATCTCGGGCTCGTCGGCGACAGGCTGTCGATTGATGGGGGTTTTGTAATCTGGGTCTTTGACGGAGGGCTTGATGAAGTGGCCTGGGAGGTTTGGGTCTTGGTCTTGCATATGGACGCCGCAGCCGGGGCAGATGGGGAGGTTGTGGGAGGTGGATTCGTCGAAGTTTCCATCTCTGCTGATATGGGTGGGTGGAGTGATTGTTGTGGAGATGAAGTTTTTGATAGATGGAGAGGGTTCGGGGAGATGGGGGTTTGGGGTTGAAGAGTGGAGATGAGTGAAACAATGGTGGAGATGGGTTGAGGGGCGATGGAGATGTGTGGGAGAGGTTAAGGAGAGACAGATTATGTGCCTTAGCTTGGATGAAAGGAGCTTTCGTGCGAGCATTGCTGCAAATAAGATCGTTCATAAACCCTGCTAGTGTTGTCCAGTGTTAACACCACTACTCATCCAGGTTTTTGAGAGAACCTTCTTTTTTGGTGCAAGAAATTCAAAAGATGAAAAAGAATTACAACAACAACAACAACTTAGCCTTAAATCTCAAATTAGTTATAGTTCGCTACAATCTACATGGATGATGGATCAAACTTTTTCATTGCACTATATATAATGTAATTAATGGTGTGCTTTCAAAATTATTTAAATTCCTCCAATTCAATGTGTCCCAAGTAAGCTTACGTCTATCTCTACCTTATCGAATTTCTTCCGTTTATATCGAGTGAATTTTTCAGTTGGGGCATTTGTAAATCACCTTTGGAGGTGTCAACCACCGTAACTCCTTCTCTAATCTTTATGTCAATTGGTGATATTTCTATTTTTCTTTGAATTTCTGTATTTTTTATTTTATCTATACTAGTTTTACCACACATCCACCGCAACATTTCTATTGCCGCTATGTTTATTTTTGTGTACTTGTTGTTTCTCTACCACCCAACATTCACTTTCATAAAACATAGTTGACGTAATTGCTGGTCTATAAAATTTTCCTTCTAACTTGATATGAATATTTCGGTCACACATGAAAATAGATTACAACTAAGAAATTATCCACTACAAGGAATGGGATCTAATCATTTTTCTCCCCTGTTTATGGTTTTTTCCTCCCTCTCGTTTTCCTACGTTGGTGCACAAAAGTATATGAAAAGTCTAAACCAACAACAAAGAGCAAGTGAGGAATCCAAGAGATACAAGCACTTAGGTCATTCAATAGAGCAAAAGAAAATCAGTACAAAGGTCTTCCTCTACAGTGAAGATCGAATATCAAACAAATCTTCCATGGCAAACCTAAAACTGAATTTTGATGTCACCATCCAATTTTAGACAAGGCTCCCTGCTAGGGCAAACACATAATTCTTTAGCGATTGAACCGAAAAAATCCTATGAGAAATAAATAAATAGATAAATGTACATAACACTTGAGGGCAAAAAAAAAAAAAAAAAAAAAAAAAAAAAAAAAAAACATTTCGTATACAAGTTACGGTTATATCTTAAACATGAATTAATTATCTAAACCATGGAGAGAAGACATTCAATAAACATTGCATGTTTCCTATTAAGAAAAAAAGGCATTCAACAAACGTCGAGTCAGTTTCCTCTCATATTTCAGCTATGCTTTTTGGTGTTTTCGGATTAAGTTGTCTTACCATGCTTTAGTATAAATTTGCAGTCCGTGAAATGAACATTTCAAGCTTATTTGTCTCTTGCCTTTCCATAATTTGAACATTATATTACTTTCCTCCAATTCCAGGATATTACCCATTATTTCTTACATTCTCTTACACTTGATGGAAAAGTAACTGATTCAGATGAATAAAATTGTGTTTGCACAAAATGTAGCGAAGACGGTTCTTTCTTTTCGTCATATAATTATCCTACAAAGACAACTTGGTTTTAGAAAATGCAAAAAGAATTTTAATAAAAAAAAGAAGAAGGAAGGTTTAAGAAGATAACATTGCCACTGTCTCCAACAAAGCAAATAAAAAAGCTCGAATAATAAAAACTTAATTAATGTCATCAAGTCCTACCAAAAAAAAAAAAAAAATTAATGTCATCAAGACATGCAAAACATAAATATCCCTTACTATTGCTTCTTCAACTCCCCCTCCTTCACAAGAAAACCAAAGGAGATCTCTACCCAAAGTCATAATCCAAAAGACTACCTAAGAGATCTTCCAACTTCTTAATTTTCAACCAAAGTACATCACAAAGTGATCAAAACAGCCGTGTTCCAACTACGACTTTCATATGATATACATAAGGTGAATGCTCTAAAGAAAATACTTCCATGAACTCTATCAAATAAGGTTCTCACTGTCATCCTTACTTCCTAAAACGTTACAAAATTCTAGCAAAAAAGCAGTTGTGCAAAAGAAAGTGCCAATGAAACAATAAGCCAATCCAACAAAACAACAAGCATATTTCCATATAAGAACGTTCATATAGGCCACAAAACAACAAATTACCCATGTCCAAACTTTTTGCCATAGATTTAAATTTTCATTTAGACAACAAACAATTGCAAAGACTATCTACAACATATATATTAAATAAGCAGAGAGTCAGAGACTGTTCTGCAACAAATTACCATGTCCAACTTTGTGATTTGTAGGCATCATCAAGGGATTCACCCTCGAGATCCAAATCTCTTGTTGGAGAGTCGATCGGAGTCCAACGAACCTCTAGTTGAAGTGTCAGTCACAGATTGCAAAACTTTTAATTGGAGAGTCGATCGGAACCCACCGAACCTTTAAGTTGGCAATTGCCAACTAAATCTTACCAAAGAAGTTCGGTTAGACAACACCAAGCCTAGTTGATAAGTCTCGACTACATGCTGCCGAATCTAAAATAGATGTCTCGACCAAGATTTTGGAGTTGGGTGCTTCGATTCGGATGAAATGGTATTTTGGTAAAAATGTAGGGTGCACTTAGTAATTGAAAATTGAATTTGGGGTGCCACACAAAATGGGGTGCACTTCCTAAAAAGTTAGGGTGCACTTAGCCGAACTCAAATAAAATGGAATACCAAAAAGACAAAACACATTATTTGGTCCCTGAACTTCACGACTTTAATGCTTTAGGTCCCTAAACTTTTATAGTGTACATTTGGTCCTCGAACTTTTATATGGGTGCACATTTAGTCCTTCCATCAATTGGACCGTTAAATTGTGCTAATGTGGCTAACGGAATGCCACGTGGCCAGTTTTTTTGATTAACCACCGGTTCAAACGGATAAAAAAAAAACTCGTTCTTCTTCCCAATGCTCTCTGGATTCTAATGAGTGGTAATTACAACCAGCATCACAGTATACAACCAACATACTACGAATCATACCTAAGAGAACATATCTTATCTCAGACGCAAACAAAATGCTATTCTGATTTATTCATTTATTCAACAATTGTGAATTCAACTTACAACTTACAAGTAATACATAGAAACCAAATTACAAATCGAAAACACTCACCTTTCCCTCATCATTCAACGAGAGTTGATAATTGGACTGGTACAAATCGAAGCACTATGACAAGTAGTGATACAAAATAGAATTCGCTGACACTAAAACCCTAAACAGAGCAAAAACCTTGGACAACATCCAAGCAGAACCAGAAATCACAAGAAATCCGAATCGCTAGAACGTAATTTGGAAGATGGTGAATCGGACGACGACCGTAGAGTGAGTTGTTTGTTTCAAGTTTTTTAATGCATGAAGCCCATTACTTAAGTTTCACTCTTCATCATTCATAGGCCCGATCCATCCCAATAAAAAGTTTCCCTAATAGTTCAACCCTGAATCATATTATTTTTATTTTATTTTTGATCGAGTTAGCCTATTTTTTTGTTTTCTTTTGGCCTCATGTCTTTTTTAGTGAATTACAATAAGGGCGATTCGCATCACTTTTTTGGTTATTTAAGTTCTTACCTTATTGGGGTAAATTACACTCATGGTTATTCAAATTTATAATTTGTAATACTTTGGTCATTGAAGTTGTGTTTGTAACAATATGGTCACTCACTTCTGCAAGTTATAACATACTAGTTACTGAACTTTATAAATTGTAACATGAAAGTCATTCAGTGGTTTTTCATTAATTTAGGAGTTATGCGAGAATTGACACGTAGCACTAGTGACTTTTTCTCTAGCATAAAGTTTAGTGGTTTCAAAGATAATTTTTTAATGCCACGCGACGCTCTCACCAGACCTCCAACCAAAAAGCCGCGTGAGTGACTTTTGTGTTTTAAATTGTGAAGTTCAATAACTAGTGTGTTACAAGTTGCAAAGTAGAGTAAACATAGTGCTACAAATATAAGTCAGTGACCAAAGTGTTCTAAATTATAATGTTAATTGGATGACCATGTGTAATTTACCCTAACTTTGTGATGAGGTTTTTTTGTTGAATTTCTACTGTATAGCCTCGGTCCAAATCTAAAGAGTGTACAAAGATGGGTTGTTTATGAGCGATTAAGAGTGGATGAGTTCTTGAAAACATATTTATGTGCGATCAAAGTGGTTTGTGCCTATAGACAAATAAAAACGAGAAAAGAAAATATATGCGTAGATCGAGTTGTATTTAGATCATGTGTTAAACCAGCAATAATAATTCTTTCTCCTTGACAAAAAAAAAAATCTTTCTAAATGCAAGACCTAATTAAGAAAGGAGGGGAATGCAGTACATGCGAAAAGAACAAGACAAGTTAGCTGGACTAGCTGTAGACAACAATGTGTCATGTAATTGGAATAGCTCTATCTCTATCCCAATAGCTATTTCCACATAAATTGTACGGGATCTTCGTAGTTGAACGTGAATCTTATCCCTAAGGGGGTTTCCTTAAAAAAAAAAAAAAAAAAAGGACAAGACAACTGTGCAGCTTAAAATTACAAGTGAAGCTTCAATGTATGTGGTCACCAAAAGTTGCGTATGGACCGCAATGTGTCTCACATGTCCTACTGTTGCCACACTAATAGCTGAACCGGAGTATGCTAGGCTGGGCAGCATGATAATTCAACAAATGACCAAGTCTCAGTGGAGTCGGGAGGCTTCGGGGGACTCAGGTGACGGATTGAGGTTCAGTGCATGGCATGTACTTAAGTAGACACGATGTTTACCTTAGCGGGCACAGTATAGCATGGCGCATACCTTAACGGGCACGGAGTGGCACATCGCGTACCTTAGAGGGCACAGTGCTCGTACCTAAGTGAGTAAATGCGCGGTCAAGTCGCTCTCCCTGGGGTGAGCACAGTGGTGACTTGGGGAGAGCATAGCAACGACTTGGGGCGTACCTTAGCGAAAGCTTGGCACATACCTTGGCACGAGCAAGGTCACGCCTTGGCACGGGCAAGGCAAGACCTTGGCAGGAGCATAGTTGACTTTTCTTGACTTTGGCATTGACCAGGTCAAAGTATGATTAGTCTCACTTTTGGATGTTTCTTATTAGAGGGCCAGGAACGGCTTAACATCTACTATAGGGGAGGGACCTCTCATGAGGGTGGTATGGGCAAGAAGGCAAGGGTGACCCTAGAGAAGGCCTTGGGCGTGCATGCCAAGGCCTTGCCCAAAGATCATCATGCAACCACCTCCGCGCTGGTAGGACCCGAACTTAGTCCGGCTCCAGCACGCACCCAAGGGTGCCTAGGCTCAGCTAGGCACGACCAAGCACGACCCTAAAATCAAGGAGCGTTCCTAGGCTTGGATGGACTAAGTCAAACATGGCAGTTCCTAGGCGGTTAGGCAACTACCTTGGTCATAGCTTAGAGCATGACTAAGGCACGTCCAAGCAAGTCCCTAGCACATTGAAGATGTGCTTATTGACCAGGTGGTCATGGTAGTTACGAGGCCAGGTGGCAGCAGAGGAGGCAAGCAGTTAGGCAACTGCTTGACTACGTGGGAGTGTGGTGTGGTTTACTTAGTCATTGATGCTTGTAAACTAGGACATGTGTCCATTCGATTATGTAACCACTTCAGGCTTTTTTCTATAAAGTCAAGCATTAGGTGGTAGAGTTGTAGTCCATCTATCAAAGATCAGTAAAGCTCCCCTTTGTGCCTACTGTTGCTTATTAGTGTGAAATTTATTGGTGTGTTGTACTAAGGTTGGTCCTTAAGCACCAAAAAGTGACATTGAGTGAGAAAATTTTCCTTAGGGTAAACCTTCTCATTAGTGACCCCGTGACAATTGGTATCAGAGCCTTGTTGGGCGACGATGGCGACCCGAGCAGTTGTGGATCTAAATGAGAGGGTGTCTCACTTGGAACAGCTCGTAGCAACACTCAGTGTGCAAAGGGAGGAGGCTCAGAGCTCTTCCTTGGCAGAGCGAGTTGGAGGCTTGGAGGCACTCATTGCTTCGTTGGTGGCTAGAGAGGAATCTCAGATGGGGATGATCTCTAGTTGGGAGGCTCGTTTTGATGAGCTAGTTGCTATGTTCGTACGGTTATCGAACTTACCACTGACACAGCAGAGATGATTGTTGTGGAGGTGAATCTACTCAATAAGGCCGTGGGTAGAACCTCAGATGTTGCGGAAGCGGCAAAGCTACTGAAACCCAAAGTTCCTGAACCAAAGAAGTTCTCTGGTAAGCAAAGTGCCAAAGAACTTGAGAATTTTCTTTGGGACATGGAGCAGTACTTTGCCACGGTGCGAACTCCGGATGATCAGAAAGTCATCTTAACTTCAATGTACTTGGAGGGAGATGCAAAGCTTTGGTGGAGAACCAGAGTTAACGATGATAATGTTGCTGGGAGGCCGAAGATCATCGAGTGGGATGTACTGAAACGGGAATTGAAGGATCAATTCCTTCCTACTGATGTAGCTTGGCAAGCAAAAGATGGCTTTGCATAAGCTGAAGAAGACGGGCTCTGTTCAGGAGTACGTGAAGGAGTTTTCTTCTTTGCTGCTAGACATTAAGAACATGTCAAAAGAGGATAAACTCTTCAATTTTACAACCGGCTTGCAGACATCGGCTCAAATTGAGTTAAGGAGGCAAAGTGTGTAGGACTTACCTGGAGTGATAGTTGCTTCTGATAGTCTTGTTGATTTCAAGACTAGTTCTTCGCCTTTGGAAGGGAAGAACAAGGAGAAAAATCCCCATAAGGAGTACTCAAAGAAGGGCAAAAAGAAGTCGTTTCTTTCGAAGAAGCAGACCTCAAAGCCGACACCCAAAGCAGATGCACAACCCTCATCATTCTCAAAGGGTTGTTTCATTTGCAATAGACCTCATCGAGCACGGAAGTGTCCAAAGAAGGAGAAGATTTCTGCACTGATTGCAGAAAATACTGCTGAGACTCGGATGAACCCATTGCAGTTGTTGAATGCCATTCAATAAGCAAGGCCAAGCAAATTGGAGGGATTGCTCTATGTGGAGGCGATGGTGAACCAACACAAGGTCCTTTCCATGGTAGATTCGGGGTGACACACACTCATTCGTGGCAGATCATATGGTGAGTAAGATAGAGCTTACACGTGCTGAAAATTTTAGTCGCATGAAGGATGTGAATTTCGAGGCCAAACAAATATAAGGTATGGCCTCTAATGTTGACATCTAGGTTGGATCTTGGGAATGAAAGATCAACCTAATGGCGGTTCCCCAAAATGGTTTCACATCATTCTAGGGAACGATTTTCTATATTCGGGGAGTATTGCCTTAATGCCTTTCCTAAGAGGATTGTTCATTATGAACAAATCTCATCCTTGTTTTGTACCTACTGTTGGTGATGCTACAGGGAAGGAATGTGAAAAATAGACCCATCTATCGACGATTCAACTCAAAGATGGTCTCAGAAAAGGGCAGCCAACCTACTTATCAACATTGATGGAGATGAAGCCAAGAGTTGTGGTGGAGGTCCCGGATGTGGTGGCTAATGTGTTGGAGGAGTTCGAAGATGTCACGACCCAATTTTGCTAATCTTGATTAACTACTTAAACAGGATCGCCAATCCGTGACGTGGGGCCCGCATGAAATGCGCACACAGACCAAGGCATGTGGCCGAGGTAAATTTTATATTTGTATTGATGTATTCCTAGTGTATTGTATGTGTGTAGGCTGATTAAGTCAGTACTTGCAGCTATCGACGCCGAGACGTGGTCAGGGACACGCCTCGAGTTGCGTGCAAGCCAGGGTACCGAATAGCGAGACTTGCGGTAAGTCTAAATTTAGTAAAATACAATGTAATTAAATTAATGCACGTTAAATCATAGCCTATGGTTATAAATTTATTAAATTGAATTGGATATATATATATATATTTTATTTTATATAAATATATAATATAAATATATATACATTCAAAAAAAATCAGAAAAGAATTGTGAAATGACAAAAAAGGGCATTGGCTTATATGGAAAGAGGATAAGATTGAGGGCATTTTTGGTAATTTGGTTAATTTTTCTTATCTAACCCCAAAACCACCACCACTACACACCATAAATTGAAAAGAGAAGAAGAAGAATCGAGAGAGAGGGAAAGAGTCCAAAGAGAGAGTCTGAGAGAAGAGGAGGAGAGATCGTAAGATCGAGAAGACGGCGACATTGGCGAGGTGAGTATTTGGTTGTTAATGTTGGCATTATTGTTATAGATGTTAATGGTGGTGTTGATGAAGCTGATTGATTTTTAAATCAATGTGTTAATGGTGGATTGTTGATGCTATGGTGTTGTTGTAGTGTTGTTGTGTTGATAGATTGAAGAAGTGAAGGAAGAAAGAAAGAAATCAAAAAAAAAAAAAAATGTTGATGCAGAGACGCTGCAACAGCAGCGTCTCTGCAACAACAAATTGAGGGGGTGACCCGATCGACCGGTTGAGACTGACTCGGACCGGTTGAGACCCGGAGGTTAGACCGGTCTAGGGGTCCAAACCACCCCCCCCCCCCCAAATTAAAAAAATAAAAAATAAAATAAATAATAATAATAATAAATAAATAGTAATATATATGTAATATATATACATACATGTATATATGTATATTTATACATAATATATACATGTATGTATATGTATATATATACACATACACATGTATATATACAAAAAAATAAAATAAAATAATAAAATAAATAATATATATATATATATGTATACATACATATACCTATATACACAAATACACATGTATGTATATATGTACATATACACATATATGTATATATACATAAAATATGTCTATGTAACAAAATATTAATAAATAAATAAATAAATGATATGAAATAACTTTTCAGGGACTTGGGGGTGTTACGGGAGTTTAGGAACACTAGTCGGAGTGTCGCGAGGCCGGATAGCTAGAGCTATCCTGTGACTTGTAAGTGAAACTGTGGGAACCCTCTACTTTATTTCATTCATATTAATTCTCTTTCACTCAATTTGACGACTTGCTGTTAGTAATCTACCATCATGCTTTTCCTTGCTCTATTCAAGTTGAATGTTGAAATAGCATGATGCCTTTTGATGATTTCATTGATTCATTTCCTGATATGTCATATTTGTTGTGAATTGTGTTATAATTGATGTTAGAAATGCATGCACTAGGGTTACTGTGATATTAGTTTTGTATTCCATTCCCTTTGGGGCTTCGTAGCCTAACTTATTTGTTGATATCGTAGAACCTTAGAAATAAAAATCCTTGAAACAAAAGTTGAAGATTATCTAGTGTCCATTGCACGAGAGATGGGTGGATTCATGGGGACACTGGACCTCGGGGTTTCCAGCACTCACCACTATTACTTGGGTGGCATCACGTAGCTTGAACTACGGGGTTGTCGGTGTAACGACCCAAAAAATTTGGTTATTTATGGATGATAATGCATGTATTAGTATATTAGTATTTTACGGGTCTCGAGCCATTCGGGCTATATTTTAATTGAGTGAGATGTCGATTAGTTAAACGGAGTTTTCGGGAACCGTTTTAGTGGACATTATTAGTAAACAAAGTAAAATGAAATATATACCTTAGTTGAGGAAGATACAATTTTATTAATAAAATATAACTTAGACATGAGGAGACTTATTCAAATATCAAGTGTGGGACCGCCTCGAGAAGCGTGTCGAACGTGGGGCACTGTGCACCGAGTAGGCGGGAATTTGTGTAACCTTATTGGTAATTTAATAAAATTAATGGGTTAATATAGGATAAGATTGTTAAAGTGACACAAGTGAGTGAGGAGAACCATTGGATGGTCATAGAGATGCGTACATGGGTTAGATTATGATGATGAGCCAAATGACTCATAAGGGTAGCTGTCCAAGGGTTGGGCAAGTTTAAAAATCAGGGGCAAAAGGGTCATTTCACCTTAAGTCACATATATAAAAACAAAGGAAACCCTAAAACCCTAATCACTATTCATCATCTTCCTACCCCTCCAAGCCGTCACTGTTCATCGTCCTCTCCCTCTCGCCACTGCCGCCGCCTCCCACCGGCGTCACGGACCACGACGAGGTGAGTCTCCCTCTCTTTCTCTTCGATCTCTCTCTCGTTCTCTCTCTCATTTCGTCACTCACTCTTGACTGATCTCCTCCATCCTTTCGGCTTCCTCACGTCACAGTCCTCCCACCCTCGGCTGGACAACCACCACCGCCACCATCGACGAACCTGACGTCCCAACACCCACTGACGACGTCGAGGTGAGCTTCTCTCCCTTCTTCCTTTCTTCTCTCTTTTCGGTTGGTACACTCTCTCACTCTCAACCGCCTCCTTCCCTTGTTCTCCAGTCACCACCGCCACCCACTACGGTGCTGGAATCACGGACGATCACCGGAGACGCCAAGGTGAGCCATCTCGATCGTTCTCTCTCTCTTCCCACTGTTTTGAGCTTCCACTTTACTCATTGGTTTTCGTTTGTGGAATGATTTTGGGACTGCTATGGTGACGGTTTTGCTTAATATGAGTGTGGGGTGGTTGTTTTATGTGTATGGGGTGTGACTGTGCATGTGCACACACCAGTTGGGGTGTGGGTGTGTGCACTATAGTGAAACTGTCTTGGGGTGTGAATATTGTGTGAGGGGTGTACAATGTGTGTACACCACAATGGGGTGTACACAACAGTGGGTGTGTACACCACAGTGGGGTGTACACAACATTATGTGTGTACACCACAGTGGGGTGTACATAACAGTTGTATATGGGGTGCATGTTAGAAAATGTGTATATAACATCGTTTCAAGTAATAAAGTGATGTACTAATGCATGTGAACATGGAAAATCACAGTGGTTTGCACACAACAACGGGGTGTGTGTGCACAAGACAGCGGGGTGTGTGAAGTGTTAGTGTGCACACCAGTGGGGTGTACACATCAATTGTGTGTGTGTGACCATAAGGTATATTATTGTAGGTTTAAGAATAAGTAAACAAGATTATAAGTATAGACGTTTGTTTTAAATGAATATGGACTTGTAATAAGGCCCAACAAGGGCCCAATCCACTCATTTTAATATAAGTCCATAACAAGTCTCGATTGGTGTGTATACGGGTTGTGTAAAACTCAATAAGAGAGTAATATGATAAGCACAACTTAAGGTTCAAAACAAATACCTAAAATGTAATAATGAGCCCATATGTCCAGGCCCAATAATTTTCCACATATTAAGCCTACTTAGGTGAATATAGGCTTGACGCATGGATCCAACAAGAGCCCAACCGGGCTATAAAGGACATCAACGATAGTATGGGTTACATTAATTGAAGGAATTCAAACCAGGTTTATGGGAATCACCCTAAAACTAAACATGAACTCTAAAACAACATTCGGGGTTTGATTCGTTGTCAGGTAGTCGAGAAACACGGGAAGCGAGTTAGAGTCTCGGAGTGAGTACCGGGTCACGCTAGATCAGGTAAGTACACTTGTCTTAAAAAACATTTGTACGTTAGTAAGCCAGTAAAGAAAATACCATGTGATTCATTTTCATTCCGTTGTGTTTGCTATTATCTACTTGTTGGCATTCCATTCCATATTCCTTGTATGTGTGTTCTTGGCATAAGTGTGTGTCTCGAAGGTACATGCGGCCTGCACTAGAAGGGATAAAACGCGGGCACTCGTCCGCACGAGTGTTTGACCACCCCTAGTGATTGTGTAATACCATGTACTGGATTGTTGTGGATTGTTGTGGATATTGTTGTGGTATTGTTGTGGATTTTAGACCACTTATGGCTTCTCTTGACTCGTAGAACACGCATGTTTCGATTGTTATTGTTTCCAGTCTACCTATCATGCACTTTGTTTATTTAATTTCCTGTCTTTCAATTCCTGCATGATATTTAGACTGTCTTGTTTGATAATTCATGAATTACTGTTATATTCTTCTGGCATTACTTTCGATTTCTCTCAGTTGCTCACCGTCTAGTTTGTGACGGTGGGTGCAGATATAGCGGAGTGCAGTAGAGGCAAGGGACCTTGCCTAGGAGACTTTATATGAGCGGCTGGACTTGAGGAACCCTAGAGTAGGTTATATGTTTTTGCTCATTTGTATATCGCTTTATATATGTATGTTTTGGTTTATAGAACTTGGTATTTCTTTCTGTGAGACTGGTATCATGTATATATATACCTATCGAATTGTACATGAATACCCGGGGTTTTCCACACTTTTAGAATTCCTAATTTCCCTTTGATTGAGTTATTTCCCCTTGTTATTTACTATTTAGTCTTTCGTTGTGTATTATTGCAATAACTCTTTCATAAATTGCTAAATTGAGTAAATATGAGGCTGACTAGGCTCGTCAGGTAGCCGAGTGATAACTCGGGGCTTGTACAGGTCTAGGCCGAGCGTACCCAATTGCACGGGGAAATTGGGGCCGTCACAGTCGGCAAGTTATATATATATATATTCAAAAATTTACAAAGTATGTTGAGAGTATCTCCATACGATAGTGGAAAAAGGCTAGTTGATATTTCTCACCGCTGACCGGACGTAGATCATCTCGACTTAGCCTATGTCAGTCTATCTAACTCCGTTAACTGTGATATTTATATGCATTTCTTTCTCAGCACATTTTTTTTGCTATATTATGCATTTAAATATCTGTCTTTAATTTGGAAATGAAGTATAGAATTCTTTGGTTATCACTAAATATCACTATACTCACCATCTAGTTTGTGACAGTGGGCGTAGGTCCGTCGAGCAGTACCAGACAAGGCAAGGAAAAGATCGGCGACTACCTTTGAGCTCGTAGCGCGTAACTGCCGTACATGTAGGTCATATTTTTTGTATTATGTTTATGTACGTCTTTTGCTTGGGTTGTTTTGTTGGGACGAGAGTTAATTCAACCGACTTTTGGACTTTCACTTTGTCTATATGATCGCCGATTATTTCATATTGATATTGTGACAGTTATCTCCTAGTTTCCACATTTAGGATTTATATACAATGCTTCCGCTAATACGTTAAAGACTTTCGCTAATTTGATAATTCTGTAAATAATAGGTATTACAGACTGACTAATACGTAATTAGGTCCTACGTGTTGTAATTAGGGCTTAATTACGGGATTAGGCCGGGCGGTGCCCTAGATGAAAATAGGGGCCATTACAGTTGGTATTAGAGCCTAGGCTTCAGAACCTTAGGGACAAATAAGGAAAAATACAAACTCGCATAAAACGCAAACCTTAGAAGTGGAAACCATATGAACATCACCTAAGAACTATTTTGTTGGGAATCGAGTGAAGGTGAGCTGGGGATTTTCAAGTATATGTGTTAATTTCATTATGTATATATATACACGCGATACACTTCGTAGTGACTGATGCAGAGTCGCTATCAACATACAGACGACGATGATGGACGCACATGATACAGGTGATTCGGATGCTAGTGGCAGTCAGCCTCCTACCACATCTGATGACGACCAGCAGAGGCTGTCTGACCGGGTGGCTGCTCAGGGGCAGCAGTTAGTAGACTTCATGGCATACGTCACTGCGCAGATCACTGCACTCACACAGGCAGTCGCCAGTACACGTACTGTGATTACGCCTTCGACGACAGAGCCCAC
This sequence comes from Stephania japonica, assembly GCA_039657345.1. Classification (NCBI taxonomy): domain Eukaryota; kingdom Viridiplantae; phylum Streptophyta; class Magnoliopsida; order Ranunculales; family Menispermaceae; genus Stephania; species Stephania japonica. The sequence continues at coordinate 12,961,816 of CM077563.1, read as the reverse complement.
TATACCACAGGGCACCATTCCAACGACTACAACAGCCACCACTCCGTTTGCCGTACCAGCTCCCATTCATGTGGCCACACCCGTAGCCGATACGCCTACTATTCTGACTACGACTGCAATTCCTGTTGCACAGGCTCTCCCAGCCACCACGGTTCCGACGACAGATATAGTAGTGGCGGCGACCACTCGCACCTCCACATCATCAGAATCAGCAGTGGGGATCAAGTTGATTAAGGACTTCATCAGGCTTCAGCCAGAGTATTTTGACGGGACTCGAGACTTTCAGATGATCGAGAAGTGGGTGCTATCTCAGGAGAAGCTCCATAGGATATTGGGCATTGAGGATAGACTGCGCCCCGAGTTATCGTCATATACACTACAGAGGGACACCGATGTTTGGTGGCGCACGACGATAGCGACGGACGGGGACATCACATCATGGAAGATATTCAAGGACAAGTTTTATCAACAGTACTTCCCGCCAGCAGTTAGGATGAGACTGAGGCGAGACTTCATGAGTTTGAGACAGGGACCGGATGAGACAGTTATGCAATATCGAGACAGATAAGGCTACTTGCGAGAGTTTGCTGGGGATTTGGTCAGAGAGGAGCTAAAGGATGCGCATTACTTTGGGGTTGGCTTAAGAGCTGACATTGGAGAGCATGTGGTCGGCACGGGAGCCCGACCCTTGGTGACATTTACGAGCGCGCCCTTGCCCATGAGACTTACCATCTGAGTAGAGTAGGCGACGGGCGCTCCGGTCGACTTGGTCGTCTGAGCAGATAGCAGAGTATGAGAGGAGGCGACAGATGGGTAAGGCACCTAGGGGGTGGTATCGAGGGGCATCGGGATCGGGGACGACCTCACATCACTCGGTCGTGCCCCAAACATCATATGCTACCTCCGCGTAAAGTTCAACAACACGGATCTTGCCCCCACCGCAGTCCAGACCCCGCACTACCAGCATCGGAGAGATTGGCACTTCTGGCACCACCAGAGATGCGCCACCATCAGCAGCAAGGTGGCAGAGGCGAGAGAGGCAGAGGTCGAGAAGGACCTCATCAGGGACAGAGACAGACTCAGGGTCAGAGTTATCAACGACAGCTCGGTCAGCCTAGACATGTTACAAGTTTCAGATGTGGGCAGGCAGGACATGTAGTCAGGGAGTGCTCGCAGCCAGCTGCAGTACATCCACCACAGGCCCGGGAGCCAGTACATATGGTGGCGCAGCCAGCTCAGCCAGACGCTAGCGCCATACGGAGTCTCATTGAGGGTACGATTTCTATCGCTGGTAGAGACTCTTATGTTTTATTTGATTTCAACTCTACTATATCTTTTATTTCGGGTCGCATGATAGACGACTTAGGATTAACTCCAGTGGGCTTAGTGAACATTTGATGTTGAGTACCGCAGCTGGGGATAAGGTTTATCCTAACAGCCTAGTTGAGAGAGTCCCAGTAAAGATTAGCGGGGTTGAGTTACCTACCGATTTTAGAGTCCTCGAGACGTTAGAGTTTGACGCACTTTTTGGGATGGACTGGTTATCAACATACCACGCACACATTGACTGTTACAGTAAGTCAGTGGTATTTGAGATTCCTAGACGTCCACTATTTGTACATCGAGGTAGTACACTGAGAATTAGTACCATGAGAGGCCGATTAGTTTCTAGTGAGGAGATGGAGACTCTGGTAGCTTTATACACCATAGCGGAGAGTCATGGACCCCGACTTGAAGACATACCAGTGGTCCAAGACTTTCCTGATGTTTTTCCGGAGGACTTACCTGGATTACCACCACCTCGAGAGATAGACTTTGTCATTGATCTTGTGCCAGGCACCAGACCAATCTCAATACCACCTTATCGCATGGCACCGAGAGAGTTAGAAGAGTTGAGGAATCAGCTTCAGGATTTGGGAAATAAAGGTTTCATCACACCATTTATGTCGCCATGGTGGGCACCAGTTTTGTTTTTAAAGAAGAAAGATGGTAGTCTACGACTTTGTATCGACTACAGATAACTGAATAAGGCCACCATCAGGAACCAGTACCCATTGCCGAGGTTGACGACTTATTTGAGCAGCTGAGGGGAGCACAGTTTTTCTCTAAGATAGACCTGAGATCGGGGTATCATCAACTTAGGATCAGGGACGAGGATAGGTCTAAGACAGCGTTTCGCACCAGATATGGACATTATCAGTTCACGGTCATGCCTTTCGGGCTGACCAATGCCCCTGTTGTGTTTATGGATCTTATGCATCGAGTTTTGAGACCATATTTTGACCGCTTCGTGATAGTCTTCATCGATGACATTCTCATTTATTCGAGGACACGAAAGGACCACGAGCAACACCTCGAGGAGACGTTGCAGACTTTGAGGGAGCATAGGTTATTCGTCAAGTTCAGTAAGTGTGAGTTCTGACTTGCAGTGGTCAAGTTCTTAGGTCATGTGGTTGGGGCAGCAGGGATTGCAGTAGATCCGGCTAAGATTCAGGTAGTCATGGATTTGCCGACACCAAAGTCCATGACGGAGATTAGGAGTTTTCTAGGGTTATCAGGCTATTACTGAAGATTTGTGAAGGATTTTTCCAAAATTGCTTCACCGATGACTAGGCTGACATAGAAAGACGTCATATTTAATTGGATTGCGGAGTGTGAGAACGCATTTGCTCAGCTGAAGAGATTATTGACTACCGCCCCCGTGTTGGTGTTACCAGAGGCTAGTCAGGGATTCTTAGTGTACACTGATGCTTCATACACAGGACTTGGATGTGTATTAATGCAGGGTAGTAGAGTTGTGGCCTATGCTTAGAGACAGCTGAAGATACATGAGAAGAACTACCTTATACATGATTTGGAGTTAGCAGCGGTAGTATTTGCTCTGAAGATTTGGAGACATCATCTGTATGGGGAGAGATTCACACTCTATACTGATCACAAGAGTTTGAAATTTCTTTTTGCGCAGAAAGAGCTAAACATGAGGCAACGCAGATGGTTAGAGTTTTTAAAGGACTATGACTTTTCTCTGGAGTATCACCCAGGAAAAGCTAACGTAGTTGCAGACGCGCTGAGTAGGAAATCGGTTAGAGATGTGGAGATGACCAATTGTCATATGACACGTGAGTATGAGATGTTTGATGTAGCGGCGACATCAAGTCAGATAGATATTCCTACGGATGTTAGAGTTGAGATTTGCGCGCAGTTGAGAGTACAAACCGTGTCCACACAAAGAGTGGCAGAGGGTCAAAGGACCGACAAGTCGTATACGAGATTCAGTGAGTTAGCGCAGAGTTCAGATTGTGTTGACTGGGCAGAGACATCAGATCAATGTATGAGGTTTAGGGGCAGACTGTGGATACCCAAAGTGCCAGAGTTGAGAGACGAAGTCCTTCAGGAGTCACATCGTTCCCGATTTACCATTCATCCAGGCAGGACTAAGATGTACCATGATATGAAGAGACATTTCTGGTGGCCTGGGATGAAGGCGGACGTGTCAGAGTTTATCAGGAACTGTGGAATATGCCAACAAGTGAAAGCGGAGCATCGTAGGCCCAGGGGACTCTTACAACCACTTCCCATTTCGAAATGGAAATGGGAAGACATAGCCATGGACTTTATTAGAGGTTTACCGAAACCGCCCGGGCGACACGACTCGATATGGGTTATAGTCGACAGACTAACTAAGTCTGCTCATTTCCTACCAGTGGCATCACATTACACATTTGATCAGTTGAACGCGTTGTTTGAGAGAGAGAGATCATCAGGCTGCATGGGGTACCGTTGACTATTGTATCAGACAGAGATGCTAACTTTACATCCACGATGTGGCAGAGTATGCAGGAGCAGTACGGTACACGCCTACATTTCAGCATGGCCTTTCACCCTCAGACTGACGGATAGACTGAAAGACTCAATTAGGTCCTAGATGATATGTTACAAGTTTGTGTGCTAGAGTTTGGCGGATTATGGGCGGAATACCTACCGTTGTGTGGGTTTGCATACAACAACAGTTATCAGGCTAGCATCGAGATGGCGCCATTTGAGGCTTTATATGGCAAACCTTGTCGCTCGCCATCGTGTTGGGCTAAACCAGATGACAGATTGTCTGTAGGACCTGAGATTGTTGTTGATCATACAGTGAAGGTACGACAGATTCAACTGAAGCTTAAGGGAGCCCAAGAAAGAAAAAAGAAGTATGCAGACAAGTATCACAGTGATCTCACTTATTCCGAGGGAGCCTATGTCTACCTTAAGGTTTCTCTTCGGAGAGGTCTACAGAGATTCGGTGTAAAAGGCAAGCTTGCACCGCGTTTGATCGGGCCATTCAGAGTTAGGAAACGGGTTGGAAAGGTTGCATATGAGTTAGAGCTTCCTCCGCAAATGTCAGGTGTTCATCCGGTCTTTCATATATCGATGCTTCGACTGGCTGAGTCGAAGGCAGGCGCACGGCCGACGGTTGACTTGAGTCAGATCGACCTAAGCGAGGATTGTTCATATGAGGAGCAACCTATCCAAATCCTAGACTGAAAGGTACAACAGTTAAAGAACAAGTCTATCCCGTAGGTACTCGTCAAGTGGCAGTTCCACAACGAGTCGGAACTTACTTGGGAACGGGAAGATTTTATGCGAAACCGTTTTCTGTACCTTTTTGAGTCAGGTATACCCTAACCTGAATTAATTTCGAGGACGAAATTTCTATTTTGTTGGGTATATTTGTCACGGCCCAATTTTGCTAATCTTAATTAACTGCTTAATCAGGATCGCCAATCCGTGACGTGGGGCCTGCATGAGATGCGCACACAGACCAAGGCATATGGCCGAGGTAAATTTTATATTTGTATTGATGTATTCCTAGTGTTTTATATGTATGTAGGCTGATTAAGTCAGTACTTGCAGCTATCGACGCTGAGACGTGGTCAGGGACACGCCTCGAGTTGCGTGCAAGCCGGGGTACCGAATAGCGAGACTTGTGGTAAGTCTAAATTTAGTAAAATACAATGTAATTAAATTAATGCACATTAAATCCTAGCCTATGGTTATAAATTTATTAAATTGAATTGGATATATATATATATATTTATATTATATAAATATATAATATAAATATATATACATTAAAAAAAATCAGAAAAGAATTGTGAAATGACAAAAAGGGGCATTGGCTTATATGGAAAGAGGATAAGATTGCGGGGCATTTTGGTAATTTGGTTAATTTTTCTTATCTAACCCCAAAACCACCACCACCACCACACACTACAAATTGAAAAGAGAAGAAGAAGAACCGAGATAGAGGGTGAGAGTCCGAAGAGAGAGTCCGAGAGAAGAGAAGGAGAGATCGAAAGATTGAGAAGACGGCGACATTGGCGAGGTGAATATTTGGTTGTTAATGTTGGCATTATTGTTGTAGATGTTAATGGTGGTGTTGATGAAGTTGATTGATTTTTAAATCAATGTGTTAATGGTGGATTGTTGATGCTATGGTGTTGTTGTAGTGTTGTTGTTGTGTTGATAGATTGAAGAAGTGAAAGAAGAAAGAAAGAAATCAAAAAAAAAATGTTGATGCAAACAAATTGAGGGGGGTGACCCGGCTGGACCGGGTCAGACCGGTCCAGGGGTCCAAACCCCCCCCCCCCCCAAAATTAAAAAAATAAAAAAATAAAATAAAAAAATAATAATTATAAATAGTAATATATATATATATATATATATGTAATATATATACATACATGTATATATGTATATGTATACATAATATATACATGTATGTATATGTATATATATACACATACACATGTATATATACAAAAAAATAAAATAAAATAATAAAATAAATAATATATATATATATATATATATATATATGTATACATACATATACCTATATACACAAATACACATGTATGTATATATGTACATATACACATATGTATATATATACATAAAATATGTCTATTTAACAAAATATTAATAAATAAATAAATAAATGATATGAAATAACTTTTCAGGGACTTAGGGGTGTTACGAGAGTTCGAGAACACTAGTCGGAGTGTCACGAGGCCGGATAGCTAGAGCTATCCTGTGACTTGTAAGTGAAACTGTGGGAACCCTCTACTTTATTTCATTCATATTAATTCTCTTTCAGTCAATTTGATGACTTGTTGTTAGTAATCTACCATCATGTTTTTCCTTGCTCTATTCAAGTTGAATGTTGAAATAGCATGATGCCTTTTGATGATTTCATTGATTCATTTCCTGATATGTCATATTTGTTGTGAATTGTGTTATAATTGATGTTAGAAATGCATGCACTAGGGTTACTGTGATAATTAGTTTTGTATTCCATTCCCTTTGGGGCTTCGTAGCCTAACTTATTTGTTGATATCGTAGAACCTTAGAAATAAAAATCCTTGAAACAAAAGTTGGAGATTATCTAGTGTCCATTGCACGACAGGACCTGGGGGATTCACCACTATTACTTGGGGTGTACGGACCCAAACTCGGGCCCGTGTTCCCATTTCCCCTCGTGCAAAACACTCACGTCACTACCTTACTTAGGGTAGTTATCGTATAAGTTGCGCATGTATATAAACACAACGATAGACAAAAGGGGTGAACACAAATACTAAGTGCGTACTAGGACCAGGGAGCCCTGGTCGTGGCTCATGCCTCCGACCCTACGATCGTATCCCGGCGACATTAACCTTAGTGGGCTAATCGAACGCGTGAAATGGAGTCCAACTCGGGATATCATCTACCGAATTCCTAGATCACGCGCTACACACCCAGCCAGCGACCTCAACCACCCGTGGATACATAGACGGTACCATAACCGTCCCAGTAGGAATATAAATCATAGATTTTCAAGGAAATATAAAGCTCAATGGAAATAAATAAGTAAATGCAGTAGTGGTGTTCAGTTGGGTTTTACGTACCCGAAAATACGCACTCCGACTTTTCGGACCACAAGATACGCCCCACCTAGCTCCCCAATGTCCAAGCTATGGTTTCCCGGTCCCTGAAGTCCATTTATAGTGTTTTATACTTTTTGAGAACATATTCTATAATTTTATGTTATTTTATAAAAATTTACAAATTTTTTAGTTGTGGTACCTCTCCCGGGCTATGTCGGGGTTCTAAAAATACCCGAAAAGTCCCGAAACCACTTTTCTACCTTTTTCTAATTTTCTATATTTTTCTAGAATTTTTTCCCAATTTTCCCGATATTTTTCACATATTTTTCCTATTTTCCAGCAATTAGTATATATATAATATATTATTTAGATTTATTTATTTTAATTTTTAATCTTTTTTTTTTTTTTTTCTAGTGGGCCCCACTGGACCGGTCCGGCCCGGTTTGGGGGGCACGCACCGCGCGCGTGCGTCCCCTTCCCAGAGACGATTTTCGTCTCTGGTTTCTCTTCTTTTTTTTTTTTTTTTTTTTTTTCACTCTTCAATCTTCTTCTCTCCTCTACTCCTATCGATTCTCTATCCATCGAAGACCTCCAAATCCTCCAAATTTCACACAAAACCCCAAGAACAAACCCAATTCTCGGATCACATAGAATTTTTTTTCAAAAATTCGAAATCCACAATACACCTCCATTTTCCACAAATTCGATTCCAACTTAAATGGTTTATCAAACCAACCTCAAAAACACCAAATTTAAACAAAAACAAGTGATGAATTCTCTCAAAATCACAATTTCACTCAAATACCCATTTTAATGAAAAATCAACAAAAATGAAAATTTATTACCTTAGCTTGAGTGTTAGACGCCCGAATCATCTCCCCCAAGCCTCAAATCATCCTCTCCAACCTCGGACCTCTCCTTGATCTCCTCACAATTTCTTGAAGAACAATGCTTCCTTTTGCATGTTTGATCCATCGATTGTGTGCATATATATAGTTGGATTTTTAATCTAGCGTCACGTAAGCATCTCGAGGAAGATCGGACGGTTCCCGATCACCCCGTGTCACCAAATTCCTAGAGACTTATCAAGACACCATCTAGCCTTGAATCTCATTGTTGTGAATCTCGAGGCTTATCCTAAGTGTACCGATTATTCGGTTCAAACTATAGGATTTTATTTACTCCAATTTGATTTAATTTATAACACCTATTCTAGTCATCAATAAATTCTATAAATTTGTGAATATGGTCACACTAATTCCCCGACCACTCGGCACCCCGTGCCCCGTGTCCCAAGCACGCTTCCCGAGGCGGTCCCACACTTAGTGTACCCAATTTAATTTCCCTACCTTAGCTTAAGACTATATATTTGCATTTAATTAAATAGAATCCTCAACCATAGCATGTTTAATAATTTAAATCTAATTAAACCCCAACGCCTAGCCTCAACTACTACCAAACTCCGCGTTGGCGCGTTCACCGAACTAAAACCCCGGCTCACAACTCGCCCGACAAGTTTATTTTAAATGCACACCTAAGTGATGAGATATTATATCATTATCAAGAAAATGAAAATATCAATAAATCACCACAATTAGAAAAAACAATATTACACGATCAATACCTAGGTCCGAACATGCCTAATCTATCCGCGTCCACGTGTCGTCCGAGCTGGCGTCCTAATCTGAAATAAGGTAAATAACGGCGTTAATAAATAACGGCGTTACAATTCTTCCCAACTAAAAGAAATTTCGTCCCGAAATTTGAGTTAGTTTAGAACATACCGTGGAATAACTGGGGATAACGCTCTCGCATGGTCGACTCCAACTCCCAGGTAAGTCCCTCCGTACCGTGATGCTGCCACCGTACGAGTACCTTAGCTATCTCTCTGTTCCTGAGAGTCTGGATCTTACGATCTAATATCGCCAATGGCCGCTCCTCGTAAGTTGCGTCAGGCTGAACATCCACCTGTCGCACGTCAACCATGGGTCGTGGCCCGGTCCTAGCCAATCGCAACATCGAAATGTGGAAAGTAGGATGAATCCCTGCTAACTCCGCCGGTAAATCTAATCTGTACGCCACACTGCCAACCTTCGCTACAACTCGATATGGTCCGATAAATCTCGGCGCCAGTTTCCCCTTAATCCCAAACCTCTCGGCCTTCCAAGGAGAAACCTTCGGGTAAACCATATCGCCAACCTCATAGCTCAGACTGTCGTGGTATCTGTCCGCGTATTTCTTCTGCCTATCCTGTGCTGCTCGAAGCCTCTGACGAATCTGTCGAATCTTCTCTGTGTGATCAACAACTATCTCCGCCCAATCGTAATCGTATCTTCCGCTCGCCGCAACACGCCGTGACTGCGGGGCCTCCCATACGACGCCTCATAAGGAGGCATCCCGATACTAGCTCGATAGGCCGTTGTTGTAGGCAAATTCACACAGGTGGTAGGTAATCCTCCCATGAGCCTCCAAACCGTAAAATGCACGCTCTCAACATATCCTCTAAAATCAGTATCAATCTCTCGGATCGGCCATCCGTCTCGGGTGATAAGCCGTCTTTGAACCGCAACCTAGTACCAAATCGCTGCTCCGCATCGCCTCCCAAAATCTCGAAGTGAACCTGGGATCCCGTCGATATACTATGGAGATTGGTACCCCATGCGATCCCGATGATCTCTGCTCGAACAATCGCTTTCAATCGGTGAAAAGTATACCTCATCGAAACTGGTATAAAGTGTGCAGATTTCGTCAACCTATCTATCACCACCCAAATTGCATCATGTCGCCTCGAAGTCTGGGGTAATCCACTGACAAAATCCATAGCGAGGTGTTCCCACTTCCACTGAGGAATGGGTAACGGTTGCAGCAATCCTCCAGGTCGCCTATGCTCCGCCTTCACCTGCTGACATATGTGACATCCTCGAACATATTCACCAACATCAGCCTTCATCCCCGGCCACCAAAACAACCTCCGCAAGTCATGGTACATCTTGGTTCTGCCCGGATGAACTGTGTATCGCGACCGATGAGCATCCTCTAATATACTATCTCGTATCTCTGACACGGCTGGTACCCATAGTCGACCCCGATGCCGCAAACATCCATCAGATGTCTCCGCCCAATCAGTGCACTCGGGATCCCGTGCCAATCCACTGAACCGCCCATAAAGCCCATCGACCCTCGACACTCCGATACCCGTTCCAGTGACACCGTGTCTGCACCTCTCATCCGACCACAAATCAGTAGATCCCGCATAACCGAAAGGTCCGACATGCTCATAATCGACGCCATCTCCAACGGTCCCATGTGTCGAGTCTCTGGTCCCATTTGTCAACCTCACATCTCGCTCAATGCATCGCCCACTACATTAGCCTTTTCCGGGATGATACTCAATCGTAAAATCGTAATCCTTCAACAAATGCTCTAACCATCTCCTCTCGACGCATATTAAGATCTTTCTCGTGTGAAAATGTAGCGTAGACTCGATGGTCCGTGTAAAGCACAAACTTCTCTCCGTAGAGGTAGTGTCTCCAAGCCTTCAAGCGCAAACACAACTAGCGCAAGCTCCAAATCGTGTACTGGGTAGTTATGCTCATGCGGTCGCAATCGCTCGGATAAATAAGCCACCGGTCGTCCTTCCCGCATCGAAACACATCCCGGTCCGAGTTCCCGATGCATCGGTGTATATCTTGTTAACTCCTTCCCCGGCTCGGAGGTAATGCCAACACCGCGCAGCTCGTCAACCGTTTCTTCAACTCTAGAAATGCTCGCCACATTCCTCGGACCACTCAAATGGAACATCCTTCTTCGTCAACCTCGTCATTGGTCTTTGCCGCAATCGTGGAGAAATCCTGTACAAATCGGCGGTAGTAACCTCGCTAAACCCAAGAAACTCCGTATCTCAAAAACAGCCTCTGTCTCTTCCAGTCAATCACCGCTCTAATCTTGTCTCCTCAACAAAATGCCCCGACCGTGATCACATGTCCCAAAAACTTCACTTCCTTCATCCGTAATTCACACTTACTTGAATTTCGCATACACGACCGATGCTCCTCAACGTCGTCAACACCGATCGAAGATGACTCTCGTGATCCTCTCGCGTCATTTGTATATATCGATATCGTCGTCAATGAAAACTATCACGTATCGGTCCAAGTAGGGTCTCGATTTCATGCATCGATCCATGAAAATCGCCGGAGCGTTCGTCAAACCAAACGGTAACACCAAACTCGAACAACCCGTATCTGATGCGAAAGCCGTCTTCTTGATATCCTCTTCTCGAATCCGCAATTGGTGATATCCCGAGCGTAAATCGATCTTCGAGAAGAACGTGCACCGTCACACCGTCAAACAGATCGTCAATCCTCGGAAGCGGGTAACGATTTTTAATCGTTACCTGGTTTTAACTTCCGATAGTCCATACACATCCTCATCGATCCATCCTTCTTCCTCACAAATAACACTTTGTGCTCCCCACGGTGACATACTCGGTTGAATAAATCCCTTCGCCAACAATTCCTCTAGTTGTTTCCCGACCTCCTCCCGCTCCATAGGCGACATACGATAAGGTCTGCTAGATATAAATTTGGGTCCCCAGTAACAACTCTATGATAAACTCTATCGCACGTGGTGGTGGTAATCCGGGTAGATCATCATCAGGAAAATGTCCGCGAACTCTCGACTATAGGTATGTCCTCGATCCTAAAAGATACTCCTGGTCTCGGACTCAACGATCGCTGCAAAGTCCTCCATCTCCCGAGCGATCGCTAATCTACCCTCGTAATAGGCAATTCGGAGGCGTTCCCGATCAATGTAAACTCGGTAAACCCGAATACGGAACTCTACCCTCTTCCCATAACAATCTATCTCGTGCATGGTAAGTCGCCACCAATCCATACCAAAGAGTGCATCAAACTCTGGTACTCCAAGATTCGGAGATCGGTGTGCGATGTCCGGCAACCTCAACCATGACGTCCCGAACTATCCGATTAGGGTAAATCTTATCCCCAGCGGCCGTCTTGAGAACTAGATGGGTCTCTAGTGTGTGTGTGTCCAACCCTAACTCCCCCACTAACCGTCCCGCAATAAATGACAATGTACTACCCGAGTCAAACATGGCATGAATAAGTCTACTATGAATAAGTAACGTACCCTCAACTAGGTCCGGTGGCTCCCGGATCCGTCCGTGCTACTCGCATGTACCCCGTCTCTCTCTCGACCACTGCTCCCGTCGTGGAGATGGCACCCGGCAATCCAATTTCAAATGTCCCCTCCGACCGCATCGGAAACATCTCGCGTGTCTCCCGTTTCCCATCCGTGCATCATCCGATCTCGGCTCCCGACCCGGTCCCTCGACCCCTGTCTCGCCACCCCGATCTCTAACCCGGTGCTGCTGAGCTGCCGCCGCTTTGTGGTGTTGGAGCTATGGTGTGTGTACACTTTGTCCTCGTCCCTATATCGATCCCCGCCATCCCGACGTCCGTCTCTCGCCATCCCGGCGACCTCTACTAAACTGGTCCCGTGTCTCTTCGGCCTCCTATCCCGTCGAGAGCTCGCCCAACCTCCACCTCGGCCGATGCCGTCATAGGAAGACCATTCTTCTCGCATCAAGAACGTCTCGTAGGTAAGTGCTCGCTCAAACATCGCTCAATCGTTGTGCGGTGCCGGACGATACGATCGCGCCGGCAATGTCATCCCTCACTCCCCGAATGAAGTAGTAGATCCAGTAATCGCTCGTGCCGCGATATCCATCGAGAACTGCAAAGAATATCGGTACCTATCCATATACGCATCATGCTCCGGTTTCCCCGCCTCGGGGATAAAAACTCCTCCTCAATCTCAATCGTACCTCCATAGGTATGAACTGGTCATAAAATATCTCTCGGAACTCGCCCAGTTGCGGGATCGCATGCGTCTCCTGGTAGTTAGTCCACCACACTGCGCATCGATCTAAAACACGTCCCGGATAGTCTCGCTCGAACCTCTCTTCCGTATTCAACTCCTTGTGTGTAGGCGCCGGTGCGACAAAATCCAATCTCCCGCAGCCTCGGGTCTCCTCCTCCATAAAAGTAAGCGGGGCCGAAACTTGAGGAAATCCCGTAACCTCCCGGCTGCGGATCCATCACATACTCGACACTACCGTCGGGGTAACCTCTATCGCGCTGCGGTAGGTGTAGGAATCGGTGTCTCCACTGCTGCTACTACCGGGGTAGTATCGACTGCCTGAACCTCGGGTACCACCACCTGAGTAAGAGTAACTGGGGTCTCTGTGGGTCCCGTAGTCGCCACTGCCTCCCTAGACATAGCTAATCCAGCCATCATAGCGGCCGCTTCTCTCAATAGTCGTAAGATCTCGGCTATCTGAGTCTCATGCGCCGTAACTCGATCCTCTAAGGGAACTGACGATCCGGAAGCCCTCGCGGTATCACTAGACTGTCCATCCATCGTGTCCTACATCGTGATGCGTGTCCGTATCAGCCTCGTATATACGTATTCGTAAAGTATATATATACAACAATACATATATCACATAACAATCCTAGCTCTACCCGCTTTCTTGCTTCCCAACTAAAAGTTCTAGGCAGACCCATCGGGTTTCCACATCTAGTTTGTTAAAGTTTAAGATCTTGTGAAACTTTTTTTTTTTTTTTTTTTTTTCGAGCCCTATCAACCTTGCTCTGATACCAATCGCTATGCGACCCCAAACTCCGAGGCCGCCCCGTGGCTTCCCATTTCCCTGCTCGTGCACCGAAACGCTTTGCCACGTCACTCGCCTACCTTCGTACTTAGGGTAGTTATCGTATAAGTTGTTATAGTCACTTAATTGATCATTTAGAAGAAATTAACAATGGAAGAATTTCTAAGGTTAACAAAATGCATTCACATTATATATATGTAAAAGTCTTACCGATCAAACCTATAGTGGAAAACCCTACAGATCTTGTGCATACGAAAGCGATCAACTGTAATAGTATGTATACCTAAGTACAAGTGTATATCCAGGTTTCCCAACCCAAAAGATAATACAAAATATCAAAACATGATAATATTTGCACACATACCAACGAGCCTCGGCGTAGGCAAGTCGGATGAAATCGCCGATGATCCCCTTGCCCTCGCTAGTACTAGGATCTGCGCTCGGCCACCACAAAAGCCGGATGGCGAGCCCAAGTAGTAAAATCCCAAGGAAAACCACCGTGCATAAATAATTAATGAAATAATTATCGAGCCAACAAGTAGTGTTAAATAAACATGCGGAAAGAAGGAAAATGTGCGGACAACTGCTCAAAAAGCTAATCGCATGTATATAAACACAACGATAGACAAAAGGGGTGAACACGGCTACTAAGTGCGTACTAGGACCAGGAGCCCTGGTCGTGGCTCATGCCTCCGACCTACGATCGTATCCCAGCGACATTAACCTTAGTGGGCTAATCGAACGCGTGAAATGGAGTCCAACTCGGGATATCATCTACCGAATTCCTAGATCACGCGCTACACACCCAAATGCCAACGACCTCGACCACCCGTGGATACATAGACGGTACCATAACCGTCCCGGTAGGAATATAAATCATAGATTTTCAAGGAAATATAAAGCTCAATGGAAATAAATAAGTAAATGCAAAGAGTGGTGTTCGGTTGGGTTTTACGTGCACCAAAATACGCACTCCGACTTTTCGGACCACAAGACGCCCCACCTAGCTCCCCAATGTCCAAGCTATGGTTTCCTGGTCCCCTGAAGTCCATTTATAGTGTTTTATACTTTTTGAGAACATATTCTATAATTTTATGTTATTTTATAAAAATTTACAAATTTTTTAGTTGTGGTACCTCTCCCGGCTATGTCGGGGTTCTAAAAATACCCGAAAAGTCCCGAAACCACTTTTCTACCTTTTTCTAATTTTCTATATTTTTCTAGAATTTTTTCCCAATTTTCCCGATATTTTTCACATATTTTTCCTATTTTCCAAAGAATTAGTATATATATAATATATTATTTAGATTTATTTATTTTAATTTTTAATCTTTTTTTTTTCTAGTGGGCCCCACCTGGACCGGTCCGGTCCAGGTGGTTGGACCGGCCCCAGGCCGGTCCGGCCGGTTTGGGGACGACGCGCACGCGCGTGCGCGTCGTCCTGCTCCCGAGACGATTTTCGTCTCTGGTTTCTCTTCTTTTTTTTTTTTTTTTTTTTTTTTTCACTCTTCAATCTTCTTCTCTCCTCTACTCCTATCGATTCTCTATCCATCGAAGACCTCCAAATCCTCCAAATTTCACACAAAACCCCAAGAACAAACCCAATTCTCGGATCACATAGAATTTTTTTTCAAAAATTCGAAATCCACAATACACCTCCATTTTCCACAAATTCGATTCCAACTTAAATGGTTTATCAAACCAACCTCAAAAACACCAAATTTAAACAAAAACAGTGATGAATTCTCTCAAAATCACAATTTCACTCAAATACCCATTTTAATGAAAAATCAACAAAAATGAAAATTTATTACCTTAGCTTGAGTGTTAGACGCCCGTAATCATCTCCCCCAAGCCTCAAATCATCCTCTCCAACCTCAGACCTCTCCTTGATCTCCTCACAATTTCTTGAAGAACAATGCTTCCTTTTGCATGTTTGATCCATCGATTGTGTGCATATATATAGTTGGATTTTTAATCTAGCGTCTGTGCGCATCTCGAGGAAGATCGGACGGTTCTGATCACCCCGTGTCACCAAATTCCTAGAGACTTATCAAGACACCATCTAGCCTTGAATCTCATTGTTGTGAATCTCGAGGCTTATCCTAAGTGTACGATTATTCGGTTCAAACTATAGGATTTTATTTACTCCAATTTGATTTAATTTATAACACCTATTCTAGTCATCAATAAATTCTATAAATTTGTGAATATGGTCACACTAATTCCCGACCACTCGGCACCCCGTGCCCCGTGTCCCAAGCACGCTTCCCGAGGCGGTCCCACACTTAGTGTACCCAATTTAATTTCCCTACCTTAGCTTAAGACTATATATTTGCATTTAATTAAATAGAATCCTCAACCATAGCATGTTTAATAATTTAAATCTAATTAAACCCCAACGCCTAGCCTCAACTACTACCAAACTCCGCGTTGGCGCGTTCACCGAACTAAAACCCGGCTCACAACTCGCCCGACAAGTTTATTTTAAATGCACACCTAAGATGATATTATATCATTATCAAGAAAATGAAGTGGCATCACGTAGCTTGAACTACGGGGTTGTCGGCAAGTTCTATATATATATTCAAAAATTTACAAAGTATGTTGAGAGTATCTCCATACGTTAGTGGAAAAGGCTGGTTGATATTTCTCACCGCCGACCGGACGTAGATCATCTCGACTTAGCCTATGTCAGTCTATCTAACTCGGTTAACTGTGATATTTATATGCATTTCTTTCTCATCACTTTTTTTCTGCTATATTATGCATTTAAATATCTGTCTTTAATTTGGAAATGAAGTATAGAATTCCCCGGTTATCACTTAAATATCACTATACTCACCGTTTAGTTTGTGACGGTGGGCGTAGGTCCGTCGAGCAGTACCAGACAGGCAAGGAAAAGATCGGCAACTACCTCTAAGCTCGTAGCGCGTAACTGCCGTACATGTAGGTCATATTTTTGTATTATGTTTATGTACATCTTTTGCTTGGGTTGTTTTGTTGGGACGAAAGTTAATTCAACCGACTTTTGGACTTTCACTTTGTCTATATGATCGCCGATTATTTCATATTGATATTGTGACTGTTATCTCCTGGTTTCCACATTTAAGACTTATATACAATGCTTCCGCTAATATGTTAAAGACTTTCACTAATTTGATAATTATGTAAATAATAGGTATTACAGGCTGACTAATACGTAATTAGGTCCTACGTGTTGTAATTAGGGCTTAATTACGGGATTAGGTCAGGCGGTGCCCTAGATGAAAATAGGGGCTGTTACAAAAGACGTCATGCCTCTAAAGTTGCCAAAGCATCTACCACCACAGAGAACCATTGATCATGCTATTGAGCTTGTACTAGGCTCAAAGCCACCAGCCCAGACCCCTTATCGAATGGCTCCTAAGGAGTTGGAGGAGCTGAGAAAGCAGTTGGAGGACTTTCTAGATGCTTGGTTCATTCAGCCATCCAAGGCACCATTCGGAGCCCCAGTCATTTTTTAAAAGAAGCATGATGGGTCCCTTCGAATGTGCGTCAACTACAGGGCTTTGAACAAGCTCACAGTGAAGAACAAGTACCCAATTCCCTTGGTGGCAGATTTAATCGATCACTTGTCCGATGCCTAGTATTTTACCAAGTTGGACTTGCGATCAGGGTACTACCAGGTTCGCATTGCTGCTGGAGCTGAACCTAAAATGGCCATGGTGACGAGGTATGGTTCGTTTGAGTATCTTGTTATGCCTTTCGGTCTCACGAATGCCCCTGCCATATTTTTTCATTTGATGAATGATGTATTGAGGGAGTTTATTAATCGATTTGTAGTCGTCTATTTAGATGACATTGTTGTATATAATCAGAACCTCCAAGATCATGTTGATCATTTGAGAAAAGTTTTGACTACTTTACGATCTAACCAATTGTTTGTAAAAAAGGAAAAGTGTGAGTTGGCAAAGCAAACCATCAATTTTCTTGGCCATATTGTAAGTCAGGAAAAGTTGCTGATGGATCCAGAGAAGATTCGTGCAATTATGGAGTGGCCCAACCCCACAAAAGTTCCTGAACTTTGATCATTCCTTGGCTTGGCGAATTATTGTCGGGGGTTCGTGGAGGGCTACTCGAAGAAGGTGGCACCGCTGACAAATCTTTTAAAGAAAGATCGTGCATGGTCATGGACAGAGAAGTGCGACCAGGCGATGGAGAGATTGAAGCAGGTTATTGCCTCCGAACCAGGGCTGACTTTACCAAACTTTGAATTCCTTTTCGAAGTCCATACCGACACGTCATATAGGGCTTTGGGGGCGGTGCTTGTCCAGAAGGGACACCCCATTACGTTCGAAAGAAGGAAGCTAAAGGATGTTGAACACCGATATCCAGCCCACAAGAAGTAGATGTTTGCTGTGGTGCATGCCCTCAGAACTTTGAGGCATTACTTGCTTGGAACGAGTTTTATTGTGCGCACAGATAATGCAGCAATCACCTACATCATGACCCAGAAGAAACTCTCCCAAAAGCAAGCAAGGTGGTTTTCCAGTTCAAACATAAGCCTAGGAGGCTTCATTCAGTCTCTAATGCTCTTAGTCGGAAGGTGGTAGCTGAGGTAGTCTTGGCAATTGCAGTGCTAAAAAGCCAATTCTTGCCTTGAATCAAAGAGGAGACGGGCAATGATCTAGTTTGCGTGAAACTAGTGAAACTAGTAGCTAAAGGTGTTATTCGGAGATTCTGCTGTGAAGATGGAGTTATTTATGCTAAAGGATGACATTCATATGTTCTTAATACAGGCAGATTGAGACGAGAACTCTTGAATGAGACTCATGATGCTAGGTGGGCAGGACATCCAGGCATGGAGCATACCTTTGCCCTCCTGTCCCATTCGTTCTTTTGGTTAAAGATGGAGGAGGACGTGGATCTGTATGTGCGAACTTGTCTTATGTGCCAGCAAGACAAAACAGAGAGGAGGAAGGCAGCAGGCTTGTTGGAGCCTCTACCATTACTAGACAGACCATTCAGAAGCATTTCCATGGACTTCATCACCGGTCTTCCCAAGACGGAGGGGATGACTAGCGTTATGGTGGTGGTGGATTGATTATCGAAGTATGCTACATTCATTGCTACTCCGAAGAATTTTGATGCAGACATGGCTGCAGAGTTATTTTCGAAACATGTGGCAAAATATTGGGGGATTCCGTAGGACATCATAAGTGATCGGGATACAAGGTTCACAGGGCGGTTTTGGACTGCCCTCTTCAACTTTATGGGATCAGAGTTGAAGTTATCGACAACCAACCATCCTAAAACGGATGGACAGACGGATAGGATCAATGCTTTGTTGAAGGACTACCTCAGACACTATGTGAATGCAAGCTAGTCCAATTGTCCACCTGCTTGATTCTGCCTAATTTTACTACAATCTCCATAGAAGTTCTGCTATGGAGATGAGTCCTTTCGAGGTGGCGACGGGACAACAGCCAGCTACCCCACATGAGGTAGCAAAATAAAAGGCGATGGGATCATGTCCAGCGACTTACCGCTTTGTGAGGTGCAAACAGGAATTGCGAGAGGCAGCTCAAGACAACTTGGCTAAAGCTGTTTGCCAGATGAAGAAGCATGCTGCCAGAACAGGAGACCCTTGGAGTTCCAAAAAGGAGACTTGGTCTTGTTGAAACTCACTTCTCAAATTCTGAAAAAGTTCAACAAGAAGGAAACACACAAGGGCCTGGTTTAGCGATATGAAGGGCCATTTGAGGTGGTCAAGCTAGTTGGAAGGGTAGCTTACAAGCTCAAGCTACCAGAAAGGTTAAAGGTATACCCTACATTTCATGTCAGTTACCTCAAACTATTCCATTCAGATTAGGCGGATTCGGAGCAGAGTGCAGCCAAAAGAGCTTCACCCTTGGTACAAAAGGAATTTGCAAGGGAGATTGGACAGATTCTAAACCACGAGGTACGTGGTCAAAGTAAGAAAAACAGGCAAATTTTCTACTTGATCAAGTGGGTTGATGTGGAGGAACCTACTTGGGAGCGGAACAGTACCTATGGCAGTTTAAGAAGGAGATAGCAGACTACCAGAAGCGGTAGGAACCAAACAGTTCGATGAGGGCATCGAACATTTCGGCAGGGGGAGGTTTGTTACCACCCCAATAACTGGACTAGAGTATGCTGGGCTGGGCAGCATGATAACTCAGCAAATGATCGAGTCTCGGTGGACTCGGTAGGCTTTGGGGGGACTCAAGTGACGAATTGAGGTTCAATGCATGGCACGCACCTAAGTAGGCATGATGTTTACCTAAGTAGGCACGATGTTTCCCTTAACGGGCACGGTATGACACGGCGCATACCTTAGCGAGCACGGAGTGGCACGACACGTACCTTAGCGGGCACGGTATGGCACGACGCATACCTTAGTGGGCACGGAGTGGCACAACACGTACCTTAGCGGGCACGAGGTGGCACGGCGCGTACCTTAGTGGGCATGGTGTGGCACGACACATGCCTTAGCGGGGCACGGTACATACCTTAGCGGGTGTGGCACGCATACCTTAGCGGGCACAACACGCGTACCTAAATGAGCACATGCGCGGGCAAGGCGCTCTCCCTGAGGCGAGCATAACGGTGACTTAAGGAGAGCACAACAACGATTTGGGGCGTACCTTAACGAAAGCTTGGCACGAGCAATGTCATGCCTTGGCACGGGCAAGGCATGACCTTGGCAGGAGCATAGTTGACTTTCCTTGACTTTGGCATTGACCAGGTCAAAATATGATTAGTCTCACTTTTGGGTTTTTTTATTGGAGGGCCATGAACACCTTAACATCTACTATAGGGGAGAAACCTCTCCTGGGGGTGGTATGGGCAAGATGGCAAGGGTGACCTTAGAGAAGGTCTTGAGTGTGCATGCCAAGGCCTTGCCCAAAGACATCATGCAACCACCTCCGCGCCGGTAGGACCCGGACTTAGTCAGGCTCCGGCACGCACCCAAGGGTGCCTAGGCTCAACTAGGCACGACCAAGCACGACCCTAAAATCAAGGAACGTTCCTAAGCTTATATGGACCAAGTGAAGCATGGCCGTTCCTAGGCGGTTAGGCAACTACCTTGATCGTGGCTCAAAGCAAGGCACGTCCAAGCAAGTCCCTAGCACGGTAAAGATGTGCCTATTGACTAGGTGGTCATGACAGTTACGAAGCCAGGTGGCAGCAGTTAGTGTAACAACCCAAATTAATTTAATTGAGTATTAGTGTTAATCAAGATGATTAGCGGTTAATTCGGGCGTTACGTGGACAACTGGGTGACTCAGATGTGGGAACCCAGGTTATATTTATGATAGTTGTGCATGGTGTGATGCATAATATTGCAATGTTGAGTATATTAATTATGTTTATGTATATAAACGTCGAATGTGTGAACGTTGATATTGGGTAAGTTTACGAGTTGGGTATATGTCCCGAAATGCATATCGGGGATCGGGTACTAGGTATCGAGTAGCCGAGGTACGAGACATGGGTTGTCGGGTAGTTGAGAGCTAGTGTGACCTCACATATGATTTTTATAAATTTATTTGGTGGTCAAACCAAAGGTGCGTGAGCCAAATCAAAGTATTAATTGAATTCTAAGGTTGTAGCTAGGAAAATCAGAGTGTATAGGATAATCCTCGAGATGCACAACAGGGTACATACAAGGACTACAGTGTCATGATAAGGTGTCAAGACTTGAGTGACACAGGGTAATCATTAACCATTAGATTATCCTCGAGATGTGTGCACACATTATATTAGAACAAATGGTATAAATACCAACGATGAGTGCTCACATGCAAAGTTGTCAAACGTAACACCTAAAATTCAGCTCTGTGAGTAGAAATCGGACTGGGGAAAGAGAAATTTTGAGCTTGGAGAGGTGATTTGGGGACCAAATAGCAAAATTCAAGGTAACCTATCCCTTCTGCATGTGAATTTTTGATAAAATATGATTTTATAGGTGTTTTGAAGTAACTCGGATTTGCATTAGGATTTCATCACTGTTTTTGATGGTTTGATGTTTTTGAGGTTGGTTTTGATGAATCATGTCAATTAGAATCGGATTTGTGCACAAAATGAGTAATTTGGTGATTTCGGATTTCAAAAACAAGAACACTTTGATCCTCTGTTTTGAGTGAAAAACTTATTTAATTGGTGTTTTGGAGAGGAATTTGATGTGGTTGGAGTATATGTGTTGTTTGTATGATGTTGTGAGGTGTTGGGAAACAAATAAATCTAGAATCAATTTCTGAAAATTCTGGCCAGAGCACACCTAGCGCGGTAAGGGATGAACACTAGCGTGCAAGGCACGCTGGGGAAAACAATGATCCTTCGTGCATGAACAGTGCACGAAGATCAATTAGCGTGCTAATTCTCCCGACTAGCGTGCTAAATACCAGAACCCCTAAATTTCTAAAAATGAAATCGAGCCTAATTGATAACAAACTCACTTAATTAACCAATAAACACTAGAAATACGTCTCAGGACTTCAGGGACTGGGAAACCATAGCTTGGGCATCGGGGAGCTTGGTGGGGCAGATTGACAGGTTCGAGAAGTCGGAGTGCATGTTTACAAGTGCTTAAAACCCTTGAAAATGTTACATTTTAATTCATGTGTGGTTTGTCCATATAAACGAGTGTTTATTCATTTATTATTTATCGTATTGTTCCTTATTGGATTGTCATGTTTATGCACTGTGATCATGTGTTGGTCGGTGTTTGATTTGTTCACATTGTCGAAGGTTAATCGAGATGGTCGTGGTACAGAATTGGGCAGGCTAGATTGTAGCGCATGTACTGGGCGTAGCTGGTGAATAGCTACCCGAGTAGCGGGGTGCACGTGTCTGGTGGGTTGTGATGTGTTTTCGGTCACCGTTAGTAGTTCGGGCGTGGTCTAGGCTTGATGTGCTCATCCGGGGCATCCGAATCTACAAAGTATGATCTAGTTTTATTAGACTTCGTCACACCTCTATCTAGTTTTAATTGATATCGTGGTTGAATCGGATTTCTTGAACAATGTTTTATTTCTACTGTATGTGATCAATAAGTTTATTGCGAATGTTGTTTGCTGTCAGCCATGGGAATATGATTCCTATTGCTAGGGTTTTATTCGCATGTCTCGCAGATTACTGTGGTTTTCATGATTTTCGTGTAGACTTCTCTTGGGAATTTACTCACTGGGCTCGTTGTTGTATGTGTTAGGCAACTTAGAGCAAATCCTGGTACGAGCAAGAGCAAGGGAAAAGAGGTACTAGACGACTATCTCTGAGGCCGTTGTTGCTGACAACTCGTGTTTGGACTATCTAGTAGGTATATTTTGTTTTGATGGGTTTTAGGAACTTTAGAACTTTATCACATGTATATGGCTTACTGGTTACTTCGTCTAAATTATATACATAGTGTTTATTTCCGAGTTTTTCCACTACTTAGGTCAAATAAATTATCATAAAATACAAAATTAAATGCTTCCGCTATAATTAACTAACCTACTAGATGTTTAGGAGAATTAAACAACTTAATATAGTAAGATTAGTTAAACGGAGCGTCACTTCACAGAGCTGTTGATGTGTTAGTAGTGATGACGTATCCGGTGACATGGCAGACGCTACTGGGCTTGCTGGCGGAGAGCGTGGGTTACGGGACGACCTCAAAAATTGGGGCTGCCACAGTTAGACAATTGCTTGACTACATGGAAGTGTGGTGTGGTTTACTTAGTCTTTGATGCTTGTAAACTAGGACATGTGTCCATTCAGTTATGTAACCACTTCATGCTGTTTTCTATAAAGTTAACCACTTATGCTTGGGGAAGCATAAGATAGTAGAATTGTAACCCATCTATTAAAGATTAGTAAAGCTCCCATTTGTCCCTACTGTTGCTTGTTAGTGTGAAATTTATTGGTGTGTTGTACTAAGGTTGGTCCTTAGGCACCACGGAGTGACATTGAGTGAGAAAAATTTTCTAAGGGTAAACCCTCTCATTAGTGACCCCGTGGCACCTACCAAAGTCGTGTTTCGCAGCATGGAACACCCCAAAATTTATGTTTCAAAAAAAAGATACCCTAACATTTTATTAATATTTATTCTTTTTGGTACAAAGATGCCCAACAGTTATAAGAGCATCTCCAACCATGTTACTAGGGTTGCAAGTGGAGCAAGGCGGGGCGAGGATTGAAGATACCATCCCCACATCCGCGGTGGTACGGGGCGGGGATTTATCCTCGAAATTCTTCACGGGGCAAACTTCGCCGCCCCCATGCCTCGTCCCGCCGGATTCCCCACGGGGCGTGGACTTTATATAAGTCCATGTTTTAATCTGCAATCTTTGGTCTTTTTTAATGTCTTTGTTTGATGCACATACAACGCGTCTTTACCTAAGTACTACTAGTTTCAGATTTTATATAATTAATTAGAATAAGTCAATCATACTAATTAATAATTGAATATCTGCCAAACAAGTTTTTTAATCAATTGTATGCTAATGGTATTTCAAGGGGGAGACTTAATTAATCAACATTTGTTCTAGAACATTATTGAAAATTACGTACTGAGGATTAATTGATTCAATTCGCTTATTGATTGTGATTATATAATTAGTTTCTTATGTAATTTTGTTTCGTGCACTTTATGTCTTGATCCTTATCTTTAGTCTTCTTTTTGTCAATTGGCTACTTTATCAACTTTTTTTTTGCTCTTTTCGAATTTTTAATAGCTATTTGATTTTCGGTGTTTTTTATATTCAGATTTTTACGTTTGAATTTTTATTTTGATCTCTTTTTTATTTTTTTTTCAAGAGCAAACAAAAATATTTTAAAAATTGCATATACTGATCGACAATCTCTGTATGCATTGTTTAGATCAACGACCTCCCTTATTTTAGTTTATTCTACAATATGTTAATTTGTTATATATCTTGTATAGTGGCAACAAAATTTTAATTAATCATTTTTCAAAAAAAATATAGCTTCTATTCAAAAAGTATTAAATTGGGATTTCACCAATATTTACATAAGTTTTTTTCTCTTTTTATCACTTCCTTTTTCTCATCAAATTATTTTTTAACTAAATATTAACATTAAGTTAATTATTTTTTAACTAATATATTTTTTTAATTTTTTTTCTCATAGGGCGAGGTACGAAGCGAGCGACGGGGATTTTCCGTGGGGTGGGGAACGGGGCGGGGCGATGGGGATTCCCTATGGGGCGGGGTACGAGAAAAATCTACTGGACAAAGGTAATCCCCACCCCGCCCTGCCCCACTATGCAGGGCAAACTTTCGCCTCGTGCCCCACCCCAACGGGGGCAAAAATAAGGAGAATCCCCGTCTCGCCGGTGTGGAGCCCCGTGGGGGAACGGGATTCCCCACCCTACTTGCAACCCTACATGTTACTCTATTTTTTTCTCTATTTTACAGTTCTGTCACATCAAACTCTATTTCTTCTCCAACCACAAACTCTATTTCTCCTCTAAAAAGGAATATTCTCTCACTACTATTTTTTACATATTACTTACAACTCCCTCCCTTTTCTTTTTTATCTACTCACTCCTAACAACACACAAATATATAATAATATTATTTAACATATTATAAGAACTAATAAATTAATATATATATATATATAATTAGTAAATAATGTGATTAATTAATATAATAAATAATTAGATTATATTTCTAATTATATAAATATATTTATAATGAATTAATAAATCTATTTATTACTATTTGACAACATGTCACCGAATACTTGCAAGAAAATAGTTAAAACATTTATTAATTTGACAATACTATTACTTTAAAAAGACGACAACAATTATCAATGAAACATTGAAGATTGACTCTTCATTTTTCATAAAATAACCACAAAGGGAAGAATAACATTTATTTAATCATCTCCATTTATGTACTCATCCCATATATGATCAATCAAGGCATTACAAAGCGCATAATGAGCATCTTTATCTCTAATGTCTTTGTTGCATTTAAGAAATTCATTAAATCTTTCTTTTTCATCCAAGGCCACTTCAACATCAAGAATTGGTGCTTCCCTTCCTTGTCCAATTGGTATACTAAGATCTCGTTCGTTTTCAATAATCATGTTGTGCATAATAATACAAGCTCTCATAATGTCTTGTAATACGTTTGTAGCCCAAAAACGTGACGGACCTGCGACAATTGCGAATCGAGCTTTAAGAACTCCAAAAGCACGTTCCACATCCTTCCTACACGCTTCTTGCTTCATAGCAAATAATTTTTTCTTTTGCGTTTGCGGCTCACGAATAGTTTGAACAAGAGTTGACCACTTCAGATATATGTTATCAGTTAAGTAATAACCCATGGTGTACTCTTTACCTTGAATAGTGTAATTAACTGAGGGGGCAATGTCGTTGGCAAGATTAGAAAAAAGATTAAAGTTGTCTAACACACTAATATCATTATTGTTGCCTAGCATATCAAAGTAAGCGTGCCATATCCAAATATCGTAATCTGCAATTGCTTCAAGAATTATAGTTCAGGAGCCACTCGACCGGTATATTGTCAGGCCCATGCAGTTGGACAATTGTTCAATTTCTAATGCATACAATCTAAGCTGCCCAACATTACAGGAAAACCACATTATTGACCAATATAAAGCACCCTTGCAATTTCATTGGCATTAGGTTCCCTTAGATATCGATATGAGAATATCTCCACGACATCGCGACAAAATCTTTTGATACTTTCAATTGCAGTGGACTCTCTGATTTTTAAGTACTCGTCTGTGGCATCTGCTAGTAAGCCATAGGCCAACATTTGGAATGCAACTGTTACTTTTTGTAAAGTCGATAATCTCAATTTACCAACTCCATCTCGTCGTTGTTGAAAGTAATTATCATGAGATTTCACTGCATCAACAATACGAAGGAATAAATTTCTTGACATTCGATACTTGCGACAGAACTTGTCTTCATTATACCTTGGATTCTTAGCAAAGTAGTCGTCGAATAAATTACAATAATCATTTTCTCGATTGCGATTAATCATTGCGTGACCAGGAACAGAGCCAACACTAGTGCTTGTCTTATCGCCTTGTCGCTCTAAGTAGTGCATTATAATCCTGTTGTTGTTCATAATCATACGAGTTATCGTCTTCTCCGTTTGAGCAATCTCTGCCAACAAGAAATTATCTTCATCCGAAAAATCAGTCATTTAGCAAGTAAGATGAACCTCCTCTACTAAAACTCATTTTGGATATCGATTTTAAAAATGATCAAAATAATTATATGAAATTTTGCTATCAAATAGCTAGTGCCTTAACATATAATGGAGTTTGTATTTATATCTTGCAAGGATGAAAATGTGGATTTCTTATCCTTTATGCATTGGATAATGTGCGTGTTTTTCAATATTCTTTTTTTGCCTTGTCTTGCACTCTAACGGATACTTCCTCAATCTAACGCTCATATATTGTAATGAAATCCAATCAAACGGTCATCTTTTTGAAATGTGGATTTCTTATCATCTTTGCATTGGAGAATGTGTATGTTTCTCAATATTCTTTTCTTGCCTCTTCTTGCATTCCAACGGATATATTCTTAATCTAACGGTCATATACTGTAATGAAATCCAATCAAGCGGTCATTTTTTTGAAATGTGGATTTCTTATCCTCTATGCATTGAAAAATGTGTGTTTGTCAATATTCTTTTTTTGCCTTATCTTGCACTTCAATGGATATATTCTCAATCCAACGGTCATACATTGTAATGAAATCCAATCAAATGGTCATCTTTTTGAAATGTGGATTTCTTATCCTCTATGCATTGGAGGATGTATGTGTCATGAGGATTTCTTATCTTATACGTATTGGAGAATGTGTGTGTGTGTTTGTCTATATTCCTTTCTTTCCTTGTCTTGCACTCTAAAAGTCAATCAAATGGTCATATTTTGGACATCAAGTTTGATGATGAGGTTCAAGGTTTATGGCTTCTTGGCACACTACCAGATTCTTGGGATACAATGTAAATGTCATTGTCTAATTCAGCTCCAAATGGTGTTATTTCTTTTGATTCAACATTGAATGACATTGTGAATGAAGAATTAAGACAACCATCACTTCAGACCTCTTCCTCAGAGATAAAGACAAAGGTGTTGGTTACAAAAAATAAGGGGATAAGCAAAAGCAAAGGTCTGAGGCCATATGATAGAAGGAGAACCAAATCCAACAAATTTGCGAATGTTGACTATCATTATTGTGGTCTAAAGGGGCACATTAAGAAATACTATTGAAAACTCAAAAGAGACAATAAGAATGGGAATGAAAATAAAGATGATAATTGTAAGAAAGATAAAGTTAATATTGTCACGGAGGAGTTTCTTGTTATGAGTGATGATGATGTGGATAGTCTTGCATGCCATGAGACTAATTGGGTTATTGACAGTAGTCCCTCAATTCATACTACATCAAGAAGACATTTCTTCACATCTTATACATCCGTATACTTTGGTGATGTTAGGATAGGAAACATTGGTATGTCTAAAGCCATTGACGTGGGTGATGTATGCCTAGAGACTAATAATGGTTCTAAGTAGGTCTTAAAGAATGTGAAGCATATCCCAGATATTCACATGAATCTTGTTTCAGTTGGTAAACTTGTTGATGAAGGATTTTGTAGCACCTTCAATGATAGCAAATGGAAGCTTTCTAAAGGTTCCATGGTTGTGGCTAGAGGAAAGAAGTGTTCTTCACTATATTTAATGCAAGCAAGGGTATGTGATAGTAGAATCAATGCACTTGAGAATGATGATACAGTTGAGCTATGACACAAAAGACGTAGTTACATGAGTGAGAAGGGCATGACAGTTATGGTATAGAAAAATATGCTCTCAGGGTTAAAGAATTTACTTTTGAAGAAATGTGTTCACTGCTTGGCGGGAAAACAAACTAGAGCTGCTTTATAGTCATTCTAGTTCTCATTCAAGAAAGTCAGAAATACTTGATCTTGTACATACTGCTGTCTGCGCTCTTAAGAAGACAAGGACACTTGGTGGTGCTATTTACTTTGTCACTTTTATTGATGATCATTCAAGAGAGTTGTGGGTTTACACCTTGAAGACAAAAGACCAAGCGTTTGATGTGTTCAAGAAATTTCATGCCTTAGTTGAAAAACAGACTAGGAAGAATTTGAAATGCATTATTTAACGACCCTAAAGTCTAACTCGTGCCACGTGTCAATTTAGATCATACATGGGCCCAGTTGACGTGATACAATTGTCCAATTCTCAGTCGTTGACGTCGAGGTATGTTATTTTTGTTCGATGTATGTATTATATTTTTATCACCCAAATGTAAATTCCAATATCTCAAACATGTAAGGATGTTTATGTGTGAGTGTGAGTGTTGAGAAACGGGTTCGGCCCGAGAAAAATGTGCGTAACGAGTTTCGTGCGAACAGTTGACGGGTAATTAGTAGTACGGGAGATTAATTTAATTAAAAACACTGAAAATTGCAAATTAAATTATAAATAAACGTTGTGTAAGTATCCGGTACGTTAGTACGTCTGAGAGCACACAACGAGCGAGTCGTGGTGTGGTGCGGGTTCGAAAGTGTGAGGTTTTTAACGAAAAATGACTAAGTAGGAATGCAAGTCACCCATTAAAGTTACAATGTTGAGTCAAGGTTGGTGGCTGGACTGAAGCAAAACCATTGGATGTGCCTCGGGATATGTAACGACACATTTTCCAAATAAACCACCACGGGAGCTAATGTAGATCTCCAGTCTGTCTTACCAGCGACAGTTGTGCTCTACATTGGTTTATATCCTCCATTTTATCTTTTTAAACCTTATAAATTATCAATTTACTGATTAAGTCGTATTGAAATCAAATTATATATTAATCCATCATAAAATCCTCAAATTAACACACAACAGAAGCCTTATTAACATATTTACTTGGATAATTATACTATAAATGTGTAACATAGACCATAAACCTAATGTGGAAAACCTATATATAATTATAAATACCTCTGAAGTCACAACAGATCAATATATACAAGGTATCTCAAAAATCTCAATCCCAAAATGAACCAAAATATATATAATACAAACGTACGAGTCAGACAATCTCTAATCAACGGTACTTTGGTAGGTTGCCCTTGCCTCTGCTTGTATTAGGATCTGCACCTAAGCCATCATAATAGGCAGATGACGAGTCCAGAGTGAGTATTCCCAAGGAAATTAAGTGAGCAATACTGAAAGTGAATACTGAAATTTAAATAAAGCTATTAAATAAATATGCGAAAATAAATACAGGCAACTATGTTCATCGCATGAATAAAAAATAAGGAAAGCTCAAAGTGTGTTTCTAACCCCTATGGTTAGACTACCACCATAATTCGGACTCTTCCACAGAAATACTATCGGCGAGTCCTACTCAAGCAGGGCAAGTATCTGGATCCGCTCAATGGCCGACGTTACACCTACGGCGCACCGACACATGCCACGACGTGATACTCGGGTCGTGCTATTCACCAAAATCGATCTGGTAGTATGTGCTATGGTGTAGTGCGTAAAAAACTCTAATTTCAATTAGAGAATGTTCGGCCTGAAACCCTAATTAAGCCCTAGTAAACCAGATTAGACCTAATTAGAGCCAAGAACCTTATACTTATTCCTGATAACAACCTGTATATCTTGAGATTACATAAATAAATAAAACAAACGCAGCGAAAAATTTAAAAACTTTTCGATAAAATACAAAATATGCAATACCAGTATGAACATCAGTATTGAGCTCGTATTCCCACCCCAAATATCACAAATTATAAAGCGATACAATTTATATATATAACAAGGAAACTCACTGCACCGTAGAGAAGATACTAAACCCCTTGTCTTCTCATTTCCTGAGTTCTAAGTCCTACCGTATATCCATACCTGAAAATGTTAAGGTGGGTGAGCTCTTACATGCTCAGTAAGTGAGTCTCATACCAACCATCAACTACCAATTAATATTAAGGCAATGTATAACAGCATGAATCAAATGCATATCTAAAGGAGCATATGAATCAATATAAACAATATATATAACACATGCAAGTTCCTTGGTTCATTGCAATGTACCCGTGATTTATATTTTCAATATCCATATTTGAATTGAGTTACCCTCTCACATCATCAAGAACCAGTCACTGAGCATCTAACCAGTTCTTGTCAATGTGCATCCAACTCATAAAAATATAGAGTCGCACTCCCTCATCATCACTAAATCAATCACTACTTATCTAATTGGTTTATGACTGATGAGCTGCCAACTCAATAGGAAAGTATTGATCGGGATAATTCTCAAGTCTCTAGGGGCGCGATGATGGAAGGCCACCCCATCACAATTCCAAACCAGGTCGATCCGTCCTGCCAAACCTCTTTTTGGATTCCGTTTTCATTATAAACATTTTTGTAAAACTAAAGTCAAATTACGGTACATTGCCCCATTCCTAGTCTAGTACACCACATGTTCTAATAATACTATTTTACATTGTATAATTGATAAAAGCTATGAGTCCCACTTACCTGTCCTAAGCTTTCTATGTTTTATCGACTTGTACGACTCCCCGGAGTCCTCAAACCTTTCCACCTCGGTCCATTACCTAAAATAGACTAACTGTCATCAACTTAAGTCCAATACTTATTGATTTACCCTTCCAAACTAGTCCCATTTGAATCTGAAATTCCGGGTTATAAAGTCTCTTCCAACTTTCAAATTCCTCATTTTCCATAGAAATCCCTTAATTTCTATTTGTTTGGTCAAAATACTATTTTTTTTCATTTTTTTCCCTATTTTTTCAGAATTTCTTTTCTTTTTTCTTTCTTTTCTTTTCTTTTTTTTTCATTTGACCCTAAACTGGACCAAACCGGGTTCGGCTCAACCGAGCCGAACCGGCTCGGTTCAGGGTCGTCCCCTACCTCCAGCAACAACAGAGTTGCTGCCTTTTTTTTTCTTCGATTAGGGAGACCACTCCCTTGCCGTCTCCACCCTCGTATCGATTTCACCACACCATACCAAATTGAACAACAACTACAACACGTCTAACAACCACAAAAACAACTTACCTCGAGCTCTCCTCGATCTCTCGAACTCATCGTCCGAAGCTCTTCACTTCCTTCTCCTCCTTTCGGCTCCCTTTGTTCTTCTTCTCTCTTTGCGTTTTTTATTTTTACAAAAGGCTCACTAGTCATGTTTTTTTGTTCATCCGGGCAGGACCAAGATGTATGCTGATATGCGTCGTCTGTTTAGGTGGCCGGGAATGAAGACCGATGTTGGTGATTATGTTAAAGGTTGTAAGATATGCCAGCAAGTTAAGGCTGAGCATAGGAGGCCTGGTAGATTACCGCAGCCACTTCCTATTCCTCGCTAGAAATGGGAGCATATCGCTATGGATTTCGTCAGTGGGTTACCTTGGTCTTAGCATGGACATGATAGTATCTGGGTGATTGTGGATAGATTGACGAAGTCTGCGCACTTCATACCGATTTCTACTACACATCGAGTGGATAGGTTGGCGAGCTTATACGAGAGAGAGATAGTGCGACTGCATGGAGTACCATTGTCAATTGTGTAAGACAAAGGGCCACAGTTTACGTCACAGATTTGGCAGAGTATGCAGGCACAGTTTGGCACGAAGTTGGATCTCAGTACAGCTTATCATCTACGGACTAATGGACAGTCAGAGAGACTGATTCAGGTGTTGGAGGACATGTTGAGGATATGTGTGTTAGAGTATGGTGGTTCTTGGGAGGAGTAGCTTCATTTGTGTGAGTTTACTTATAATAACAGTTATCAGACCAGTATTGGTATGGCACCATTTAAGGCACTCTACAATAGGCCATGCAGATCTCCATCTTGCTGGGTAGAGCCATAGGATGTGGCAGTAATTGGGCCCAACTAGTCATTATGGGCCCAACTAGTCATTGGTGTTGTATTGTGGGCCCACTAGTCGTTAGTGTTGTCGTATTGTGGGCCCAACTAGTCATTGGTGTTGTATTGTGGGCCCAACTAGTCATTGGTGTTGTATTGTGGGCCCAACTAGTCATTGGTGTTATCGTTGTTGTTGCTTTTGTTATTGTTGAGGTGATTGTTATTGTTGTTGAGATGTTGTAGATGTTACTGGTGATGTGGGTGTTAAGTCGTTGATTGTTGATGAATGTAGAGGAGAAAGAAAAAGAGAGAGAAAGAGAAAAAAAAAAAAAAAAAAAAAAAACGAACGAACAGTGTTCGTTCCAGGGAGGAAGACGACCCTGGTGGGCCGAGTCGTGGTGACCCAGGTAGGTCGGCCCTGGTCCGACCAGGTTAGGGCGGACACGGTCCGAACTGGTTGGGTCGGGCTTGACCCGACCCGGGGACCCACCTATTATTAAAATAATAATTTATTTATTTATAATAAATAAATTAATTAAATGTTTTTTAGAAATAAATATTAGAAAAATCAGGAAAGATTCAGAAAAATAGGAAAAAATCCTGAAAAATTATATTTCAACCAAATAAATAGAAATTTGGCAATTTCTATGAAAAGTGAAATTTTGGAATTGTAGAGAGACTTTTTGTAGGGTTTTTACCTCATAAAGCGTGAAATTGACAATAATAGTCAGAAAATATTAAAAAAAATATTTTTAAATTGCATAAAAATTATGAGGTTTCGCTCGAGTATATTAATGGGTCTGAATGCAATTCAATACCCGGTAAATGACCTATTGTGCAAAGGAACAATAATTTAGAAAATTGTGAAAAATGGGTCAAACTTGAGAAAATTAAGGAATACTTGGGATAATTAGGGAAAAATTAACAAAAATTGGTCGAAATAATTGTCAGGTGACAAGCGAAGTGTTAGCAACTAATTTGGGAACTTGTGGAGCTACATGAGGGCGTTTTTAGCGGGATTCGAGATGAGTAAAAGTAACAATAGAATCAACATGATTACTTTTCTATTTCTTGATTAATTATTCTTGAATTGCGAGCCTTTGTATTCCATTCTAGTTCAGGTGACCTAGGGTTTAGGTAGTCCAACTGTGATGAGAAGTCTCAACAAGTTTAGCAGCCAACATAGACTGTGGTTTCTCGTTGGAGCCTATCGAAATAATTTAGCATCTGGCTTGTGACTATGGCTTTCTTTCGGTAGTGTGTTAGGAATTTAGCAGCCGACTTTGTCTTTAGCTTTTCCTAACAAAGTGTGTGTTTAGTGGAGGCGACCTTCGGGCCCACTGGTTCGTACAAGGTGGATTGAGCAAGGGAGGAAGTTTTGGGCCTACTGTGTCGATCG
Organism: Stephania japonica; assembly: GCA_039657345.1. Taxonomy (NCBI): domain Eukaryota; kingdom Viridiplantae; phylum Streptophyta; class Magnoliopsida; order Ranunculales; family Menispermaceae; genus Stephania; species Stephania japonica. Next base: position 12,927,902 of record CM077563.1, on the reverse strand, counting down.
CAAGCTGATGAGGTCTTGTGAACCACGGTTTGATTGGGACTATCTATTCGCCTATCCATTTGTCTCCTGGTCACTTGATTATCGTTGTTTGAGCTTGTTGAATCTATTTATCATGCGATTTGCTATCTATTTCAGTTTCTTGTTATACACTGCATGATTCATAGACTTGTGATTATTGAAAATTCAGTAGTTTATGTTGAGATATCTATTGTTGTTGTTTACTATTATATTTTGTACTCACCGTTCTTTTTATGACGGTGGGTGTAGATCCATAAACGAGTAAGGGCAAGGCGCCGATGCTTGGCGATATCCTCTGAGGCACGCTCAGAGCCGTTAGCTTTGCTCTCACTTTGTAGGTATTTTGTCTTTTTATTGTATATTTTGGCTATGTATCCATTTGTTTTGATATTTTGGGGCTTTGGGGAGTTGAACCTGACTGTTGATACATGTATATGTTCATTTTGGGTTTTCAGTTGATCTGTTATATACATGTGATATTGTTTGGACAGGATTTTTCTACATTTAGGTTGACTGAGTTGTAAACTGTTTTAAGTTGGTGTTAAAAACAATTCCATAACACTCCTAACTATAATTGAAGATAAAAGATTAGATATAATTAAGGTGAATCAAATAGAGTGATCCAGAGTGAGTAAGAGAGTAATATACTGAGTAATTGGTAAGTTAAGGATGAGTAGACCTGCGTTGACTAGTCGGAGACGGGTTTGAGAGTTCACATAGGTTTAAGCAGGCCAGGGCCCAGCTTGTGGTTGTTGGGGCCATCAAAGCCCATACCCACATCTCGAGGCACATCTTATGGCCCTAAACGCACCAGCCCAACCACTTTAATGCACTCACTTGGGTGATTCCCCCTTGTTCTCATCCTCTTTTTACTAATAATTAAGTTTCTTCGGGCATTCCTGCGTCCGGCCTGTGCGATGACTCGCACCACGCACACTAACGAAATTACTAACAACTCGTAAATTCCTTGAATTAATTTATTTTTATATTTTATTTCTCGGTCGTCCACTAAATTCATTTTTCCAATCCGTATACCCGTAATTCTTCTGTCGATACCCATTGGTCATGTTCTTCAAGGCGGACTCCACTCGCAACTAGACATCACCGTCTTGTCACACAGACACGAGTATACACCGATATTACACGTCATCACACAGAAAATAATATAAATTTTCGAGTCGTTACACTTCACTCGGGTATCCAAATGGGTTTAAATACGACCCAATACACGGGTAATCAACCTAATTGCGCGAATAAAAAAAATTATGGAAAATTGAGGAAAATTAATGTAAATCGTAATTAAATGACTACCATAACGAGCACACGAGATTCGTAAGTGACGAGTCAGAGTCATGTGAGTGCGCATAGTACGGATTACATGTAAGTAAACCAGTGAGGAATTGTACAGTTATCTCAATGAGCTTTTAATTTGTTATTGTTATCGTTTTGTATCTATCTTTGGATCGGATTTTCATTTTGATTGAGTTGTCTGAGGGCAAGTGAGTCAATGGTGATCCTTGGGAGGAGTGGCGGCTTGAGGTAACATACCAGCGTCATGACCTCGTGATGCACTGCATTTTGTATTGATTTAGTGCAATATGTGAGTTATTAGCTGGATTACCAGGAAGTCTCACGATCTCGATGATTTAGGGCTTGTTGGGTGTTGACCACGTCCTAGAATCTGAGTTTCATTGAATTGGTCTCGACTCAACGACCATTTGGTCGGGACTACTTGCGCATCTCTACTTTGATTTCTTGGACACTCATCTTTCAATTGATTTCTATTTATTTACAGTCTTTATATATTCATATGTTCTATGTACTTTTCTTTCTATCTGCATGAATTAAACTGTTTATTTATTTCGAAATGTTATATACATCCAGCATAGTGTTACTTACCTGGACTCATCATTCTTGCGCATCTCTACTTTGATTTCTTGGACACTCATCTTTCAATTGATTTCTATTTATTTACAGTCTTTATATATTCATGTGTTCTATGTACTTTTCTTTCTATCTGCATGAATTAAACTGTTTATTTATTTCGAAATGTTGTATACATCCTGCATGGTGTTACTTACCTGGACTCATCATTCTTGTGTTTGATCGAGTGCAGATCCGCAATCAAACAAGGGAAAGGCTCACCAGTTAGGTGATTTGCTTTGAGGATACCAGAGCGATTCTCCCTCTCTAACTGATGTAGGTTTCCTTACTTTTGTATTATGTATGTACATTGTTTTGATCACATTGGGTTTTAGGTTTTGTGAGAGATCTTGGGACATGTATACGATACAGTATTACTCTCATTTGACTTGATATACTTGATGATGATATACACATGCGGGGTTTCCACACTCTAGGTTGTCCTGACTAGTGTCTTAGAGATTATTTTGTTAGTTTGAAGTTTAATTGCTTCCGCTATACTTTGAAAAATCACTAACATGAATATCTCATTTAAATTGTTATAATAATGTTTTATTAATTGATAATGGTAAGAAAGACTGACTGGACTTGTGTTGACTTCGTGAGGTTGGCTCGGGGGTCCACGTAAGTCTAGGCCGGGCGAGGTCCAATTTAAGGTTGTGGAACTGAGGCCGTCACACTCTAATCTACATTTGCCTCCAAAATTTAACAGATTATCATAATTAAAAACAGTCTAATATACTTACGAAATATAATGTTTTAATAATGTCGTGAATAATGGGAATAATAAGCACTTGAATCTTTAATCCCATGTACAAAAAATTCATAACCTAATTCATTAAATAGAACTCAAAATAATTCTAAGATTATCCAAAATTACAAAATAGAGGGGTAACAAATTAAACTCGAACGCATCTGAAGGTGTATCCGTATCGTCACTTACAATTTGGTTTTCAAAGCTGATATAAAAACTCGGTCACCCTAGCATGGTCTAACAAAGTTGCACTAATAAGGCATCTAGCTAAAAGTTACACTCATAAAATATAATATTGAATAAGAGTGTAAATAATGTATGGGTAGCAGCTAAAAGGACTCTAATTTTGTAAAATTACCCAACTACCCCTTCATATAAAGGGTTTTTACTCACCCATACCCCCATTTACCACACTTACACATATCCCAATTATCTCTTTCTCTAATCACACTCGTCAATAGCTCAAATTCGACGAAATCCAAGCAAAACCACATGGATTCGATGTTGTGGGTGCATTCATCATCTCTTTTAGTGCCTATTTCGAGGTTTTCTTAAGTTCTTTTTTGAGTCGTTTTGTTTGTAAACTTGTTTGTTGGTTTAGAGCTTCGTTTTGAATCTTGAATTTTGCATTTTGGATACAAAGTTTCGATGTAATCGAAAATATTAAGCGATTCCAAGCAAAACCCACAATTTTTTTACCATTTTCATATATTTTTTGGGAGTTTTAAAGTTTTTTGTTCATTTTAGTCGCCCGCGGGTTTCAGACTTATAGGGCCGACATCTCTTCGTCGGACACACAGGACGAACACCTCTAAAGAGGTTTCGGTTAGATCCCTCCGTCACCTACTGAGACCGAGTTATCTTCGCATTATAAATTGGAGTTGGTCGAGACTTCTAAAGAGGTATCGGTTCTGTATGTCCCAAACCTCTTTAGAGGTGTCAGCCGTATGTGTCCGACACCTCTTCAAAGGTGTCGACTCGGTTCGTCTGAAACTCGCATGCGACACTTCTTCAAAAGTGGGGTATAGGTAATGGGGTGAGCAAGGATATTTTTGAAATTTTAAAAATAAAAGTGGGGTAAACTAAGTAAAAAGTGGGGTACACGAAGTAAAAGTTTAAAACCGGGGTTCGTTTAGTAAAAATTAGGGTCCGTTTAGCCGCTGCCTAATGTATGTCGTGTTGTTAACTAAGTTGCATGAAACTTGGTAGAAACTAGAGCATGAAAGTTGAGAAATTAAGAACTACTACTACAAAGAACTAATACAAAAGAGAAGAGAAGAGAGAAATGAAAGAGTTGGAATGAGAAGTTTTTATTTAACTTGGTGTATATTTACAATGAGGTTGACACCCTTTATGGAAGCCCTTTGGTGATGATGATAAAATGTACTTAGATAAAGTGTGCAAGTTTCACCAACATCACAAGTCATACAATATATTACAAGTAATAATCTTGACAATACATAGAAAACGTGTACATTGAAAGAGAATACAAGTTACATGGAGTGCACAAGTTACATTAAATGTGAGAGTCATGCTTGATAGTGTAATCATCCACAACCTTGATTAAGTGGTTATCTCTTGAAATCAAAATCTAAGATCTATTAATTTTATGATCACTTGCAGTAAATAGTAAAGATAATCACCATAGATTATAAAAAAATCTAATCAGAAAATTTATTGTTGTCAAATTCTTACGGCTGTGCCGCACACGCGTGCGTGAGCCCATGTATCTCCTCCATTGGCACTGATATTGTCCGATATGGGACTAACTTTCGGTTCACACATCTTCAACACTCTACCATGAACCAAAAGTCACATGATCAGAGGGCTTTTTTTCTCCTAGGTTCCATTCGAACTATGAGCTTTGATACCATGTCAAATTCTCATGGCAGCGTTGCACACGCGTGCGTGAGACCGTGTATCACCTCCGCTAGCACTAATATTGCCCCCAACTTAACTACCTTTCAACTTTAGGTGTAGAGTTTTATCTCAAAATGCCTTAATATTAGTTGAGAGGAGTTAATCACTTATATATTTCATTTGAAGTTTCATTTAAACGATGTGGGACTAATTTTCAGTCCACACATCTTCAAAAATCTTCAACAAAAAAATTTACTATTTTATCCTAACATTTTGATTTTATTATTCATAAAAAAAATAAAAATAATAAATAAACATTTTGATTTTATTAAATGTATCATAACGTTTTGGTTTTGGATAAATTATATTCTTGATCAAAATTTGTCTGAAATTGATGAAGTGGTAACTAAAAATATTAAAAACACCTAGCGGATGACTCAAATAATCCGTTGAACATCCTCTTTTTAGAGCAACAATTTATTCAAAATTAAAACATAAATTTCCCTATTAGTCTATTAAAAAAATGCAATAATAATGCTTTAGCCTTTAGTTCATGATTAGTTAGCTCGTGATGTGGTGCAAATTGCAATACGTAAAAACCCCTTATGCGAGATTAATATCTTAGTTTTTTGAGTCAAAATTAAAACGTTGGATAGTTTTTAATTATTTTTGTTATTATTTTTTTGATAATTATATGTGTACAAATCTTTTTGATCTGCCACTCCTTACTTTGGTTCAACTAATCAAATATAAGTTAGTTGGGCAATATAACCCCATAACTTGGAAAAAATCAAGGAAATATAGGTCTCATTTGGTTCGGGGGAAGTTGAAGGAAGTAAGATATAACTTTCAGAGCAACTCCAATGGATATTTTATTTTAGAGTTTTACCCTAAACCCTAAATAAAGTAAAACTACTCCAATCATACTTTATTTCTCCTCTATTATAGAGTTGGGTGAATAGTGAAACTCAATAATAGAGTTTCTTTATTTTTTATTTTTCATTTTATTTTTTTCTTTTAAAAAATTATCAATAATTATTTCTTTTTCAAAAAAATATGAATATATTTTTTTCATAATTTTTTAATGATTAAATAATTTATTACAATTAATACAAAAAAATAACAAAAAAAAAATCAAAGTAAGAAATAAAGTTTTGGTGTAGAAATAGAGTTTGTAGTTGGAGAAGAAATAAAGATTAATGTGACAGCACTGTAAAATAGAGAAAGAAATAGAATATTGTGGTTGGAGATGGTTTCAAGGAAATTTCAACTCATCTTGTTTGGTTATATATTTTCATAAACTTTTTTAAAAGTTTGAGCCCCAACTTCCTTCACATAGGAGAAAATAACTCACTTATGAAAGGGGAAGAGGGTGAGTTATTTTCTTGAGGGAAAATGTACACTTTTACCCTAATTTAATGCTATTTAATTCTCACTTCTCTCACCTTTAAAAATAGTGCAAATGATATTTGTGTCAATTATATTATTTTACTATTTTTAAAATATAAAACTTTTTAAAAAGTTTAAAGTAAAAATTGAACTAAATCTAAAAATATACTTTCTAATTAGCGACGGTCCTATAAATTCACCACCGACAGAGAGAGCCGTATATGGAGGAAGAAGCGGTGGATTCTCAAGAGATCCATGTGTTGGGAGAGGCCCCACAAGATCAGAACGTGTTGAATGAAACTCTGCAATTATTAATGTGGAATTGCTGGTGATGCACCGAAGAAAACAAATGCTTTTTTTTTTTAATGTAATCAGATCATGAGATGGCCCACTCCTGCTCCTCATTTTGAATCCAAACATATAGCGTATACATAAAGCATATATTGCACGGACTACTTAATTAGGGCCCCACCTTTTTTTTTTGTATTATATCCATTGCTAATGTTACATTAATCTTACATTAGTAATTAATTAACCATGTACGATTCTAAAACAAAAGAATGTAAATGTGGATCTCTCATGAAATATATAGTACATGCAGATTTTGTTGGCATAGCATGAGATCCAATTCTCACATTGACCTAACAATATTATGTGCAACGCATGACTCACGGGGACCAAATGTAATTGGCCTCTAGCCAAGGAACTCAGTTATGAGTTAGGTACAATATGGTAGGATCTTTTTTTTGCTCAAGAGCCACGATCCAAGTTGAAAAAAAAAAAAAAGAGCCACGATCCATATTATTTATGTGACATCTTCCTTGATCGCGACAACTGCGCCGACCTCGCTGTGTTTATAACTTCAAGGGACTAATGGATGACATATTGACATTATAAAGGAAAATTTACGGTTAATATACTTTTAAATTCGTAAAGTACTGTAAATTTTCTTTTTATTGACAAATTAAAGTATTTCACGAAATTAGAGAAGCAAAATTTAAGTACACGAATGACGCATTTGTGTCATTCGTGTTACTTAGACAGCACATACAACACATGAATAGCGCTTTCAGAAAAGGCGCTATTCGTGTGATGTGAACGATGGCCAATGTCACATGTCACGTGATTTGTATTGAGATGTTGATGCGTATGGGGCACAGTTGTGTGGTGTTGTGGCAAGGTTGTGGACCCGTGGCCAATGCCACATGTCACGTGGATTTGTATTGAGATGTTGATGCGTATGGGGCACAGTTGTGTGGTGTTGTGGCAAGGTTGTGGACCCGCGACACATGACATGGCGGCCAATGGATTTTGAGATGGCTAAATGTACGTAAATTTTCATATATAATACAGATGGAGATGAAGAAAGAAACAATCAAGTGCTAAAGTTACAATGAGACAACTTTTAAGTTCTCTTATTTATGAAGAAAAATCTGAATTAACATTGAGATCTCTAAATTAACTATCTCTTTCAAAACAATCAATAAAATTTTTTTGATTTTTCAATTTGGCTTTGCTATTACGTCATTTACATTTTCCTTATTATGAATTACTTATGATGCATGTTTTCATAATACTGTACAAAGATGAAGGGAAAATGTTAATTCCGTCGTGTTGTGTACTTGAAAAATTAATTGTTGGAGGAATTCAATGAAAATGGTGTTAAGTTTGAAGAATGCTACACGGACATATCAAAATGCACATTGAAGTGTGAGTAATCTATATGCGTCTCGATTTAGTGTGTAACACACCCAATATGTGTTTTAGTGTGGTTTGAGTTGATGTATGTGTAGTATTTTCAATTTAGTGAGTGAGGGTGTGGTTGAGGTAAAAGTTATATGAATTACTTATTTTGAAAATGAGTTAACCATACAGTTAACATTTTGTTCAAATGACTCATTTTCAAAAAGAGTAATTCATGTCATCCACTTGTCACCTCACACTCACCTGCCACGTCATACACACCTACACTAATAACATTTTTTCAAAAGCCACAATACATTATTTTTGTGATTTTAAAGAAATCAACCCTATTTGATGAATTTTTTAAAAAAAAAACAACATTACTTTTTTAGTAACTCCTTATATAGGTTCGGTAATATCCAGTGTTATAATTGACAAAAAAAAAAAAATCGATAGTTTTTATAGTTTTATCTGTAGGAAATTAATGTTTGGCACACAAGCAACGGCAGGGGATTTTGCTAATATATATATATATATATATATATATATATATATATATATATATATATCATGTCATCAGAAACTCTAAACTCTAAATACATATTTTGTCCTTTTTTTATTTTAAGGTATTTATGTATTTGTGTTATTGATTGTTTCAAGGAACATATTCATTCCCCCATTTTTTGGAGAAATGAAGAACATAAGGTATTTATTTATTTGTGTTATTAGTTGTTTCAAGGAATATATTCATTCCCTCATTTTTTGGGGCAACAAAACGCATAATTAGACCGAATTATATCTGTTCATGGACTTGGGTACCCGACCAAGCTCGTGACTAATGGGTAGGGCATGGACAAGTTTTCTTAAGCTCGAGCTTGCCTAAATCTCCAAGCTCAGGCCCGCGACTAAATTAATGTCTATATTTTCAAAAAAATATGTTGGAGACAAGGCTTAAACTCAAGACCCTCTACATTGATGATTGTCCTTTTACTAACATGCTACATCCATATTTTGTGTTTTATTTGTATGTTAATATAAATATATATAAAATCTATAAAATACTATACTTTACTTTAAATTTATGGAAGAAAGATTTTTAAAAATACTTATTTTAAAAATATATAATTATTTTATTAATAAAAAATATATGTGGGTTTGATGAGCCGGGCTTGAGTTTTGTATTTCTTACATGAGTCGGGTTTGAGTCAAGATATAGGCCTGAACATAGGTGGTGAGTTGGATTTGAGCCAAGGTATTTAGGATTAGGCCAATTGAGCCTGACCCATGACCAGATTAATAAAATCAATAATTGAGCATTCTATTTTTCTCATTAATAAAATCATGATTCCCTACAATACCCTAATTAATAAAGGTATATATATTCATTCCCCTATTTTTATTTATATTTTTCTGTTTTGGCAACTTTAATTGCCAACAACCTTCAATATTATCCACCAATTTTATGGCCTACCCCTTTTTAAGGTTCCTCTTTTGAGCATTCTATTTTTCTCATTTTTTAATTGATTTTTTTGATTTTTTTTCTTTTTTCTGTTTAGAAAACCGAAATAACAATTAAGTACATTTGAATTCTTTTTTGTTAATGAAGGGTTACTTCAATGCATTAAGTCTCCGTTCGAATGTTACACATCCTTTTGGTTACCACAACATCATTTATACTGTTTAGGGCACCGAAATCACAATTAAGTGTATTTGAATTCTTTTCTTGGTCCATGAAGGGTTGTTTCAATGCATTTAATCTCCGTTTCAAATCTTACACTATCTCTTTAGTTACTGCAACATCATTTATATATATCATTAATCTTCTTTGTATTTATAGATCACAGGTTCATAAGTACTGCAAGTCTAGCAACATCCAAGTACCTCTCTCAAAGTTCTTCATACACGACTGCAATGTTGTGGCGATTGTTGAGCCGTGTGACACTCCAAAACGTAGTAAAGATCTTGCAGTGCGATCAACAACTTCACATCTCTATATATTCATTATTGTGACAATTGTTCAGGATGTTTGCTACGTGCATGATTTATAAGTAACTCTATTGTATACTCTTTTGTAAGAAATATGGCTTGATTATTGTGAATTGTAATTTTAATTGTAATAAATATTACTGTATATTTATGTAAATTAATTTATTAACTTTCTCTTAAAGTTTTAATAACGCGTAAGAAATCGACTCGTGTTTACAGTAATTGAGACTATGCAGCTATGGTACTGAATCAGAGATGTTGGGAAGACCATAACGTATTTGATGGACATCAAAATATCTTGAAAATATATACCTGGGTGTCACATTTAACACATGCCTTTTCTTTTTCATGAAAGATATGTTATGATGTTTTTAGGATAATTAATTAACAAAAAATCTATTTGGACACTAAGGGTCCGGACTCAAAGGAAAATTTTTGAGATTTTTGTAAATATTAAAGGAGTGTTACAAGTTATAATTTTGAAGTCATTGATTGCTTGAGGATGACTTTGAAATAAAAAATTTTCAAAAAACCTCCTAAGGGTCCGGACTCATGAGTCCAAGTAGCACTACTCATTAATTAATTAGAGATTATGCTGTTATATTGTTTTGAAATATCATAATTGATTAAAATTTTGAGGTACAACTGCTCAAGTCCATAATATTGGATATCATAAGATGAGCAATGTAACCAGCCCGAATAGGAACTCATGTTCAACAACATTAATTAAGTATAGCTGCCATTCGGACAAAACGGCAAAACCAACATAACTTCTCTATATAGAAAGCACCTCGGACTAACCATATAAAATTACCTCAATACGTTGGAGAGAAGAATAGTACCCACCAAGCTACAATTTTTTTTTCATGACTAATTTAACTTTTTGTGCTTGTGACTAGATATATATTGGTTTTGTTATTGGTACAAAATTGTCAAGGCTCCTAACTAACATTTACTTTTCTTTTGTCGACTTATTAGTTATTATGCAATCTTGAACTCATCATTGAAATAATTAGATTAAAGAGTTTCTAATTAGGGGGATAATCATTTATTGTTTAGCCAAATTTAGATTTAGAATCAGTTGTGACACGAGCGTGGCCCATCAAGGACCCACGTTCTAATGTACATAGCAATTACAAATCTAATGTACAATCACAAAAACGGTTGGTTGTAAAGTTTGCAGAGCAGATTCTTGAGAAAAAAATCAAGGACCTACGTTCTTCAATGCATGCTTTTTAATGACGAGTTCATCAAACTTTGGCTCCACAGCCTCGCTGTAACAAAAACCTTAATAAATGTAAAGTCTAAAAACTGGGTGATTGATAAGCTTTCACTAGGGGAGTTAACTCATTTTTATTTTTATTTTTTTTGGGTAGGAAACTCATTTTCTTACTGAGAAAACGGGGGGAGGTTAAAAAACTCTGTAGTGTGGTACGTCTTCAAAGCCTTTTGACCAATATCACATATTCACAATAAGGATTTTTGGGGTGTCATTGTAGCATCTTCTCTAAATTTATTTGTAAATCAGTAACAACACGCTAGAACGACATATAGTTATTGGCGTCCCTTAATTTTTGCAACACAATGTACGTTGCATCTCAATGTGTAATATTGGGCGCATTGTTGTTTGGTACCTTAATAGAGTCCTTTTTAGACAACTAAAGCTCTTGAAACTCAAATTTATATTGTAACATTGCCAAAAATTCTAACATATATCATCTTCCCTTGTTCTGCATCAGGGCTCATAAAGGGGCTATCCTTCCAACCCAATTTCTTTTTTCTTGAAAAATACTTTTGTAACAAATTTTTTTTACCCAAAAATTACACACACCTCTCTACGTCGTGCAATGCGCCTCAAGATGCATGCATGTTGAAATGAATAGCACGCAAACAAGTGCGTGCCCTTTCGAAGTTACAAAAGTACTTTCCTTATTTTCTTTCTTTCATATTTAGGAGGCTCGAACTCAATACCTCACGTAAATGGAGTTGAATGACTACAAGTAAGACATAAATATTGGGAAAATTAAATCAGCTTCAACATGTACTACTATTGATTAACTTACAAAGAGAAAATCCCAATCTTCCCATTATATGTAATACTCCCTTCAGTCAATAATATAAGTCATTCTAACAAAAATCCCTTATTCGAAATTGTAAGTCTTTTTTAAAATTTAAGAGTGTATTTATTATTTTTTTACCCATTTTACTTTTATGCAAATTAAACATTTATGATTCTCCAATTCTTTTATTTATTTAATATTAAAAGACATATACGTAAATTACACTCATAATTAAAGTTTCGTTAATTCTCTTATCTTTACCTTAAACGACTTATAGTGATGGGTATATAATATGGTTAGAGAACCTTCGTACTCTTAAATAAAGTCCGTCACACGCATACAACACATAACACACGTTCTTGCCTCTTGGAACTGTCAGAGCTGCTCTCTTTCTCTCTCTCTCTCTGCCCACTGAGAAATGCTTTCTCCCATTCTCCCTGTGTCTTGTGATTCGTTCTCTGTCTCTTAAAGTGATTCACTTCTCCCAACTGACATTCCAGTGATGGCCCAAAATGGGGTTCTAAATCTCTCTGATTTTTCAAGCATTTTTGGTGAAACCCCAAAACTTGGATTCTTCACCCCAATGGACTAGTGGGTTTTTGTTTAATCTCTCTCATTGTTCTTCAATTGCTGATCACGGGTCTTCTTTGATTTGATTTGGTTTTTGAGGTTTGATCCTCAAAATTTTACTTGCCAAGAAATGAGGCTGCAAGTTCTGGCTGTGCTCATTGTTGTATGTTGGATCATCCAGGGATCTGAAGGTAATGTTTTTTGGTTATATAGATTGAATTGAATTCCACCCATTTGATGATTTGATGTAAATTAGTGTTTGCTTTGCCGACATTTGTGTTTTTGGATGGTTTGAAGATCTGGGTCAGTGTCAAAACATGTAATTGTGTACTAACATTTGTGATTGGGGCAAGTAAATTGTTTGTATTTTTTGGGGTTCAAGTCAGGCAATGGGTGTTGATCAGTAGGCTATTCAGTATGAGTAGAGCTGAAATTCAATTTGTTGGGACTTGGGACTTAGCTTGTCCTGTGATTCTTGTGTTGAATTCGAGGAAGCGTCAACAAGTGCGAAAGCATGTTTTTTGGTCCTGGTGTCTCTGAGTTCTGGTTTTGTTTAGATTGTTTTTGCAGCAAATTTCTTCCTAACATAGTTTGTGAAGAATTTATGGAATTAGAACTGTTTGTGACTTGTATCTGGATGATATTTGGCCCTGATTTGTTCTCTATAATGACAGGTTTCGGCTTTTTTTATTTTATTCTTTGTTTAACAGTAGAAAGAGCACTAAGTATAGGTTTAGAAAAAGACAGCATTGTTTATAGTATTGTTCAATGAAATGCAGTTCTTACAAATGGTAGTCACCTTAGTAGAAATTCATAGGTTATGTCACCATTTATCTCTAATTACTTTCAACATTGATTTTCACATCATTGTGAGTATTTTTTATCTTGTGCAAAGGATGAGTTGGATTCCTTGATTTATACAGAGTAGTTAGATAGTGTTTCCCAGTCCCAACATACTGAGGGCTCCTGCTTCATGCAAATCATGATCTTTGATGTTCCCAGTAATTGTTTTGCCTTTTTATTTCCTTGAAGTTGTAGGACCTATATTTATAGTTGTTGTTCCCTTTTTATTCTTTAACACAAATTTCATTAAACTTGGATTGATGAATCTCTTTCCTGCCTTGTGATTTGCGAACCATCTATATCTCTTCTTTTCGTCTTTGGGGAGTCTCCACTTCTTGAGGAATAATCCAGTAGTCAGTCATACACTCTGATAATAAAAGTAAGAGAACTCTTCCAGTGTTAAGTACCATGAAAAAGAAGACCCTTCAATATAGAAATAAAAATGAATTTAGAGGAGGTTCATTCCCATGGCCCAGAAATGTGGAATGTAACGCCTTGTTGGGAGTCTTGGTTTCTTGGGACTATGGTTTACATTACTTTGGAAGTAGGCTTCAAACAATAAGGGTAACTTGGTCATGGGGTTTGTTTGCACTTTTGCAGCATCTGAGAGCATCTCCAATGGGACCATAGATTGAGGTGAAAATGGATCCACCTAGGATACAATCCGCATCCAACCCAAAAAATGCTCTCTAATGGGACCATGGATTGCTAATGTCTATCCTATGTGGCAGCGAATCTAAATAGAGGGTGTCTACCCCAATGTCTACTTTTAGACCGACATTGTGATAGACATCTTCTCTACTGCCACATCATCACTTTTAGTTGGAGAAATAAAGAAAAAGACATAATAACCCTCAAAGAAAAAGGAAAAAGAAAAAATAAAAGACATTATTCACATGAAGACAAAAGAAAAGTCACTATCCATGGTTTAAATCCACGTTATCATTGGAGATCTTGGAATTTAAATGTCCATCTGGTGCCGCATAGGATAGACATCCTCTCCACATTCATAATTTGGCACCAATCCATGCTCTAAATCCACATTACCATTGGAGATGCTCTGAGACTAGGGTGAACCTTAATGATAATAAATACATTCTAGGGATTTTGTTCTAAATTAAGATGTTCTTTTCTGTTTTCTTTTGCAGGATATAATAAATTTGCATCAACACCCATTTCATACCCTCCTATTGAAGTGAAAGCACTTGCAGTTCATGGAAAACGAAAGACAACAACCAGAGCTAGTGCATTGTCTCTCCCTAATGGTAAGCGTGTTTTATCATTTTAGAAATTCTTACTCTATTTAGGGATAATGCATTAAAGCTCATGATAAGCTAAATGCAGGTTCAGTGCATTCTTTGTTCTCATTCTTGCCTCATGTGTCTGTATCTATGGCCCGGAGTATTCAAGAAGTCAGATCATCTGCACCACCAAAGCCAGCTCAAACGCCACCTTCAAAGTCCATTCCGATGTCGGATGACAAGCCAAGGCTTACACTGTTGAATCCCCTGAATGTTGTACAGTCGCCAAATGCCAAGCATCATGTCAAATTGCCACATGTTATAGGTATACTCCATGTCTTAGTGTGAGTTGGTTTTCCAAGTGAAATTGGACTTTCATAAGCTTTCATGATCGATAACATTGAAATTATTGTATTGCAACTAGAGATTTCCTACATTTTTTTTCAGGAGTGTATCCATTTTATTCTCTTGATGCACTTTGTGGGATCAATAGCTGATATAATCACGCACAATATTTCAGGTCACTTTGTGATTTTCTTTCTGGGTCCTTTTCTTCTATAGTGATATCTTCAATTATTGCCAAGCTATGTTTTTAGGTCATGGTAAACTTTTTGGGTGAGAACTTATGTTGTGGCGAAGCCATATTGAATAATATTTTATCTAACAAAATAATAACAATTCATCCTCTTAATAAAAGAACGAAAATGCCTGTTATGTATCACCATACTTCCTTTAGCTATAATTTAGAGCAGCAACTCTCTTTGGACACCTTTTCATGGGTTAGGGTGGCATTTTATTCCCATTTGATGATGCATAACCTGCTCCATCTCCATATCAGTACCTTCCTTGGGCATCGGTAGGAAAAGATAGTTTGCTGGTTGGTGAACCTCAAAACGAAACATCTGACCACTTTTCTTCCTGTGTTTCATGGACCTACTAAAGATGCTTTGGAAATGGTTTGGTAATTGCATGGATTAGAAAGTGTTTGTACTATGTCAATGATTTTCAGCATTGATATTGCCTGCAGGTCATCCTGAAATTACCGCTGCACCACGCGAAGCCATGCACCCTTTTCATCATATGCATGCCCCGTCTGAGTCATCACCAAAGTCTGCAGAAAGGAAATGGAATCCTTTGCCGGCACCTGTGCCTTTGATTTCATTTCATAGACATCATCATATAAGGAAGAGGGCCAGGAGTAGCGCACCATCGCACAGTATGCCTCCTTGGACTTCCTACCACCAAGGTTTTATGTTAGCTAAAATGTAGCATGCATCTCATTTATTAACACGAATAATTTACTTTAATCCTTGTCCATGTTTGTATAATTTTATTGCAGGACGGAATCTTCCTCCAAGCCCTTTACATCCTCCAATATCATCTCCAGAGGGAAGTAGGCAAAAACACCACCACCATCACCATCACCGACCTAGAGATCATGGTACTAGAAAATTGCAGCAGTTTATATTGCTGAATTTGCTCACTCCTTTTACAGTAATCATACCTCCTCATTCACTTCTGATTTTCCTCTTCGTAGGTTCTTTCTCCCCTTGGGTTCAACCTCCATTTCATCCAACGATCCATGGATCACCTGCACCAGTGCCTTCACCATCACCAACATCAATGTTTCCATTTAGACAAAAGACAAGTAATGAAAATTAGTATTTCGCTTTTGGAGAAATGTTGGTTTTTCTTTTGTTCCTTCGCATGTTAAAGGTTAAAAAAGGTTGTGTTATTTCTGTCTGCAAGGGCCTCTTCTTCGTCCAGCAAGCCCCCCTTCTGGTTCTTTCTCCAAAGACCCCAAGACTCCGATACCATTTCACTTTCACTCTTTACCACCTCCACCTCCCAATCGAGGTAAAATTTTGTTAACACTTTTCTTTTCTTTTTTTTTTTGGGAGGGTTCACTTAATACTATTTTGATCATAAAAAGCATTAAACATTATTTTGATCTCACTTGTAGATTGTGCATCACTCATTTGTTCGGAGCCATTTACAAATAGTCCCCCTGGTTCACCTTGCGGCTGCATATTGCCAATGCAAGTTGCACTGCGTCTCAGCATTGCTCTATACACATTCTTCCCTTTAGTTTCAGAGCTAGCTGCGGAAATAGCAAGTGGGGTCTTCATGAAACAGAGTCAGGTTCGCATCATGGGAGCAAATGCAGCAAATGAACAGCTGAAGACTATTGTTCTTGTTAATCTGGTGCCACTTGGGGAAAAGTTTGATGATACTACTGCTTTTTTGGCATATGAAAAGTTCTGGAAAAAGCAATTAATCCTCAATACTTCGCACTTTGGAAAGTATGATGCGTTATATGTTCATTATCCAGGTATTTTCATACAACTTTTGGATTGTAATTCTTTGCTTCAAACAAGTTGACTATTTATGCACCAAACTATCATGTTTCAGATTCTGTCTCCGTCTACAAGTTTGCGAAATGCACTTTGTATTGTTACTGATTCATAATATTTATTTCTTTTCAGGTCTTCCTCCATCACCGCCTGTAGCACCGTCAAACATTGCTACTGTAGAGGGGAATCAATACCCTGGCCATGGAAATGATGGAAGGATGGTACATCCTCTGGGAGTTGATGTAAGGAAACTACATAAACGAAGGGATAGCGGCAGTGTGATTGCTATTATAGTTCTATCATCATTTCTTGCCGTGGTTTTATGTGTGGGATCAGCCTGGCTTTTTCTGTTCCGAAGCGGGAACCAAACTGCTTTGCCTACACCAACTCAGCGGGGATTTATTTCTTTTACTAAACAACCAGGTAGAACCCTATACTCCTACTGATCATACTTTTGCCTGAAGCACAGTTCCTTTCTTTTTCAGTTAACAATTAAATTTCAAGTTTAGCAGGTGCTTCTCGATCAATAACGTTTGGCAGTGGATTCAGTTCTGCATCATTGTCCTTTGGCTCTAGTATAACAACATTTACAGGATCGGCAAGAACTATTAGTGCAAATGAGATAGAAAGGGCCACTGACAGTTACAGCGATTCGAGAATACTTGGGGAAGGTGGTTTTGGACGTGTATATAAAGGAATCCTGGATGATGGAACTAATGTGGCTGTAAAGGTCCTCAAGAGAGATGATCTACAGGGCGGCAGGGAATTCTTGGCCGAAGTTGAGATGCTGAGCCGTCTTCATCATAGAAATTTAGTCAAGTTGATTGGTATATGCATAGAGGAGAACATGCGCTGCCTTGTCTACGAACTTGTTCCAAATGGCAGCGTGGACTCTCACTTGCATGGTAGTACTGAGGCAAAACATGTTTATTTGCCATATCTCTTTAGTCTTTATTGTGCTAAACTTATTTTTTTCATTGTTTGGAATCATGTCACTTGGTGAAAAGTTTGTGATTGTTTTTTCTTTCAGGAATAGACAAAGAAACTGCTCCACTTGATTGGGGAGCTCGAATGAAGATAGCTCTAGGTGCAGCTCGAGGTCTAGCATATCTACACGAAGATTCAAGCCCCCATGTTATTCACCGGGATTTCAAGTGCAGCAACATCTTACTGGAACATGATTTTAATCCTAAAGTCTCTGATTTCGGCTTGGCTAGAACTGCTATGGACGAGGGAAACAGGCATATATCGACGTGTGTTATGGGAACTTTTGGGTATGAACAAAATTTTCTATTTTCTTCAGCACCTGCTAAAACTTTGCATAGCTATATTGGGAACCTTCAACGAATAGTCTCGGATTTCAACTTGTTCCAACTTACAGTCGTAGAAATGTGCCCTGGCAGGGGGTTGAGGTAACAGGAGTGTGGTAATGGTCACAAATTGAAACCTGCATTTTGCATTGCCAAATCCATTGCTATGGTATAAATTGATAATTGTCAATTAGCCTGATCACTTCATGCAGTTTTGTAGTTTTTTCTTGCATACTTGCGACACCTTTGGTTTATTACAGATTCGCCCGAGTCTGGTTTTTGTAGGTTAAATGAACCCAAGACACATTTATTGATATGCAGTTGTTTCTTTGAATTCATAGTTTTCTTGTTCTTACAACATTTTCTTTTTCTGCCCCAGCTATGTAGCTCCGGAATATGCAATGACAGGTCACCTTCTTGTCAAGAGTGATGTTTACAGCTACGGCGTAGTGCTTCTCGAGCTTCTAACAGGAAGAAAACCTGTGGACATGTCACAACCACGAGGCCAGGAGAACTTGGTCGCTTGGGCTCGCCCACTACTCACAACTAAGGATGGCTTAGAGCAGATAATAGACCCAGATCTCGGTCCCAACATTTCATTAGATAGTGCAGCAAAGGTAGCAGCTATAACTTCAATGTGTGTGCAATCAGAAGTATCACACCGTCCATTTATGGGCGAGGTTGTGCAGGCTTTGAAACTTGTGTGCAATGAGTGCGAAGAGTCAATTGAAGCAGGCTTGGGAAGCTGCATGCCGGTCGAGTTTTCTATGCTTGATATTGATACTAGGACAAGCACAGGTTTAGGTCAGCTAGGAGAAACTTCGCAAGCTCGGTATTCAGACTACGCCTCCAGTCTCAACACCGATCGGGCACTTTCTGCGTCCGACATATTTAGTACATCCGCAAGATATGGCCAACAAGCATCCGGTTCTTTAACCAGGCATTCCAGGTCGGGACCTCTAAGAACTGGGCGGGGCAGCCAGTTTTGGCAGAGACTCAGAGGGCTGTCTAGAGGTAGTGTGAGCGAGCATGGATTTGCTTCTCGGTTATGGCTTGGTTCGCAGTGAATTTTTCTCGGCGTTGCCTGCTGTAACAGTTATTATCAAGTTATTATCATGATTCGCTTCTGATTTTGAAGTCTCATTGATGAATATCATTGATTTGCACGTGAAATGAAGACACATGAACATGAAAAGATCTAGAAGGCTTGAAGAGGTGCTACCAAGAATGTGTAAAGAAAGTTCATAAAATGTGGCATCTGCTTCTGTTTCTGCTCTTGCTGTCTGAAGGTCATGAATTGAAGAAAGCTCTTGTTGCAAATGCCGTTGTACACCCAATAATAAAAAAATGCGAGTGACACTTCATTTTTAGGAAGGATGAGTTGTTCTTGGACCTCAATAAATTAGCATGCTACGCTTCGATGATCATCGAATTCTGCCTTTGTTTTTTGTTTTTATTTTTGTTCATTCAAATTGATACACTGAGTGCCCTTTTTTTTAGAGCACCGCTATGTGCACCCCAATTGTTTCTGAGGGCACCTCAATAGTGTATCAATTTACATGTATTTTGGGGTGCCCTGAAAGGGTACTGGGGTGCACATAGCGTGACTCATTTTTTTATTGGAGTATAGTCCAATTATGTTGAATTTCTGAAACTTTTTTTTTTTGAAGCAGAATTTTCGTTACTTATTGTTAGGCAACTATAAGTTGCTATATTTGTGCATTTCGTTAACTAGTTGCTATATTTGTGATTACATATTTAAGTATTAGTTTCTTTATTTGTGCGTTGTAAGCTTTATAAATAAGAGCATCTTATTGTATTCAAATTACATTGATTTGCCCTCATCAATACAAATTTTTTTTTTAGAATAAACTTTTTTTTTTATTAACAAAGACCAAATCCGGTCTAGTTTACATCTATAACTGCAAGATATCCTGCTCTAGCAACATGAAAATATGATTTGGAATATATTTCCAAATCTTAAAATTAACATTACAGTGAAAAACTTCATTGACCATGTGGTCTCCACAAGCCATCAATACAATTTCAATTACATTAACACTTATTAAGCATTGCATGGACAACCAGACTTTAAATCTTGCGTTGGTTGTTTCCGTTGCCATTGTCGAGATGTATTCGGTTCCTCTTTCGTTGCTTAGCTGAAACATAAGAGCATCTCCCATGCAGAATGTGGATTGTGGTTGTAGATTCATGCCACATCATCACTGTGGAGGGAATGTCTATCCCACGTGGCTTTTTTTTGAAATAAATTTCATGTGGCTTAAATTGACAATGAAGTCTAAAAATCTTTTCCAATATTGGACATGTGAAGATTTTCTTTTTGAAAGAAATATCAAATAAAAGTTAACAAGAGAATAAATATATATATATATATATAATGTTATTTAACGTTATATTCTTATATATGTAAGATATATAATATGAGATATATAGTATCGTATTTTATGATATATAAGATTTTTTTTTTGATAAATATGATATATATAAGATATATAGTATGATATCAACCATATAAAAAGCATTGTTATTAAAGTCTCCCGAATGGGTCATACATCGCTAAACAGTCTTTTTCTAAAAGTATATCAACATGACACCAAATGAAATTAATTATTATTATTTTTCTTTTTTTATAGTTTTGTACGTAATTAACGTTATTTATTTCTTTAATTAAATTCCTGCGAGCGAAGCGAACAGGCTTAGTCGTGCGTAACACGATCATGAAACTAGTATACATAGATTCCTAAACACAAAGGCTATCAAAAATTAACAATCTATAACCAACAAGTATGTTTTATATCACAAGAAAAGAAGAAAGAATCGAACCCCAAATTAGTTACGAATAGATCTATTCACAAGCTTGGGTACCCGCCCCAGCCCGCCCAAGCTCATGACCAATGTGTAGGGCTTGGACAAGTTTTTTAGGTCCAAGCCCACTTAGGCCTGAGCCTGCCTAAGCCATGTTTTATATCACAAGAAAAGAAGAAAGAATCGAACCCCAAATTAGTTACGAATAGATCTATTCACAAGCTTGGGTACCCGCCCCAGCCCGCCCAAGCTCATGACCAATGTGTAGGGCTTGGACAAGTTTTTTAGGTCCAAGCCCACTTAGGCCCGAGCCTACCTAAGCCTGATTTAGTTAGGGCCCAGTCCGACCTAGCCCGCTACTAAATTAATGTCTATATTTTCAAAAAAATATGTTGGAGACAAGACTTGAACTCAAGACCTTTTACATTGATGAGTATTCTTTACCAATATGTTAAATCTATCTTTTGTATTTTATTTGTATGTTAATATAAATATATACAAAATACTGCACTTTATTTTAATTTTATGAAAGAAGTTTTTTTAAAATACTTATTTTATATAAAAAAAATATAATTATTTTTATTAATAAAAAAATATATGTGGGTTTGATGGGTCGGGCTTAGGTTTTGTATGTTTTGCATGGACCGGGCTTGGGCCAAGATATAAGTCCGAACATAGGTGGTGGGTTGGGCTTGGGCTAAGGTACTTAGGCCCAGACCCAATTGGGCCCGGCCCGAGCCCGATCCATGAACAAATCTAGTTGCGAATATATGTTTTTTTCGTGCGATCCACAGTGTGGATGGTTTTTTGCGCCACTTGCGCCACGTATCTCTACATTGTAAATTCACATTACCATTGGAGAGAGTTTTTTAGTTAGGATGTCTATTTTAGCCTACGTGACCCACATCCACCCTAAGAGCATCTCTATTGGTAAATGTAGATTGTGGGCGTAGATTCTTGTCACATCATCAATATAAAGAGGATGTCATCCCATGTGACTCAAATAGACATTGGACTCCAAAATTGATCTCCAATAGTAGATGTGTATTGAACGTCAATTCATGAGGTGACATTTATTTTTTAATTTAAAAAGAGACTGTATTCCTACCAACTAAAAAAAAGTATTGGAATCATATGTGGCTATCAATTTGAATGTCTAGAGTTCACATCCAAAATTGACAGTGTCAATTTTTTTTTATGCCACGTCAGCATGACATTCTAAATACACATTCTCAATGGTGACCTTTTTTCATCTCAATGTCAATTTAATCTTAGGTGCACACATGGCATTCAATCAACATTCCATAGGAGATGCTGTAAGGATGTGAGATATCGTTACCAAGCAATCTGTCATCTACCGCTGATTGCCAATGCTCTTGGTGAAGAAAGAATGTGAGAGGAGTTGATTCCCTTTCTAACTAGGCTTGGGCATGGAGAACTCTGTTCTATAAATCTACATACTGGGGCCGAGCTATTAGCATGGAAAAAAAAAAATTTAGTACCCATTGGGCCTAAAAAACTTTTAGCCCACCTCAACTTTAAAGCCAAGCCCATTTATTTCTTTTTTGTCGAGTAAGCCCAAATAACAACAAGAAGTGATTGGTGATCCCACATTCCATTGATTCACCTATTTTGAAAGTTTAGGTAAACTCATTTTTTAAAACTTTTCCATCTCATTTTTTTTAATAATCTATATTTTACATCTCTCCTTTAATTTGTCTTTGTCTTGTTTTGCGCTTCTTTCCTCTTTTCTTCTTTTAAATCATCAATACCCTAAGTTTATAGGTGTCATTAATTATTCATGTGAATAAGACTATGTTTGTTTTCTTGTTAAAGAATTATTTTTAGGTGAGAAATAATATGAAAAATAGATTTATTTTTTTGTGTTTAAATAGATTTGTTTTTTGAATTAAGAAGCTTTTCTTTTTATTTTTTTTAGCTAGATTGTTAATTTTAAATGATTGTGCTCTATTAATTAGATTGTCTTTAATGGAACATTATGGCAAGAAGAGATCGAAGACTCTTTATTCATTTTTTAAGCCGAGAGGAGAAACATCGAGAGAAGACGCGTCTCCATCTAATATTGAAGTTGAACAACCAACTCTCAATGAAGTAGAATCCCCCAAGTCACCAACTCAAAGAATTGAGATTGATTACAACTCTCTAGAAAGAGATCCAAATTTGCGTATTTCAATTCGAGAAAGCACTACACCTAGACAACCGAATCGCCAGCGCTCCCGATTTAGCCTAGATTTTAAGGCACTTAACTGGTCCTGAAAGGGACTAACCAATCAGTATGACCAATTGTTACAAGTACGAGTCTATCGCATAAGGACGGATGCTTCAACTCGATAACGAAGGGTAGTCAATCTAAATTGCAAGTGAGAGCTTTTCACAATGTAATCAAATCTAATGCTAGAATTAAAACAATGCCAAAAGAAATAGAACATAAAAGAAAAACAACAGAAATATTAAATAAAATAGATCTCACAAATTCATTAATGGTGGTGGTCAAACTCTCTCGTAGTCTTGCCTAGGTTAGAGGATTTAACCTCGACTAGTTGAAGAAATACAAAGTATCCCAAAAAAATAAAAAGAATAGAGAGAAGACCGATCAGGAGAATCCTTTTTATATTCCGTTAATTAATTCTGATCTCTTGCTGTCCGCGGCTTCATAATCGTTTCTTGAATTGATGCGCCACTCGAGGAAGATCTCCAGGCTAGGAAAAACACAAGGTGAGAAAAGGCACACTAATTTTCTTTGCCACATATGCACTCACATGAACCGTTAATGCTACTTTAATTGCATCATCAATAGTGGGTGGGCACGTTGCTCCATTTTGCTTCTAGCAAATCAAGCCTTCATGGCATCATGATTATGTCATCAATTCAAATTAATTCACGTGTATGAATTGAACAATCCCATGCACATAAACTTCGTGTAAGCACGTCACCAATGCACCAACTTTGAATGTAGCCCAATTTCCTCCAACAAAAAGTCTATTTGGATTCTTAGAGTCCGGGTTTATAGGGGGTTTCAGAAATAAATATCAAAGAAGTATTACAAGTTGTTGTTTCGAAGTTATTTATTGCTCGAGAATGAATTTGAAATAAAAAATTTTAAAAACCACCTAAGAGTCCAGACTCCAAGATTTCAAATAGCATTACTCTTTCCTCCAAAAATTACTGATTTGCATAAATCACCCTTCAAACACTGAAAAATATAAATAAGTGAGAATTAATTATTATTGAAGACTCTGTGACCTAAAAACAATCAAAACATATACTAGAACCTCTCACAAATATCGACTAATCAAATACCTCCAAACTTAAGATTTTGTACGTCTCGAGCAAAGAAGTAAATGATTAGACATATACTACTAATGCAAGCTAGACTCTTAATTACCATAACGACTAACAATAAAAACCAATATAACTATGACACTAATTAACACATACCTAACTAATCCTATCTCCGATTCAAAGTCAAGTGGAGTTCTCTATGGTTCAAATGCTACTAAATCAATCATTCCCTCAAAGAAGTTCATAGTTAAGATTTGTCTAAAAACGGAGTCCAAACATTGATATGAATCACACTTTCAATAACTAGACTCAGTTAAGACAAATGTTATCAACTACTCGAGATTTTTCAGGGTAATTAAACTCAAGCACGCAAGTTCACGATTTCTTTAAATATAATGCATCAACAATTAAAAGGTTATCATAAGCGAGAAATGCAACTACACTCTCCTCTATTGTAGACTTAACACCACAGGGAAACAATCAAATTTTACGTTGCACATTTTAAGATTCAAAACATTGGAATAATTCACTTAATCTAGCTATAAACACTCGGCCAAATCTTTTTATTTGAGGAGTTTTCATAAACTTTCGCCTTTATTCAATAATATGTTCTCTTTTTTCCTCCAATTTTTTTTAAGTAGTACGGTCTCTCCTCCATTTCATGTGAAAACTATTTTTCTCACTTTTTTCCTCCACAAGATTCCCTGCTTCTTTTCCTCTGGAATCTGTGGGTTTTCCTCTGGAATATGTGAGACTCTCTAAAATTTTTTTTAAGAAAACTCATGTTAACCCTTCTCATTTTCACTATGATTAAACAAATCATCCAATGTAAGTTCAGGTATTATTAGTTCTAATCATTCCCTAGTCATATGAATTTTCGTCCCAAGTGGGATACACTCTCGTCCTAGCACCCTAGAAATCTTATTACTTACAAAATAGAACTGACTGCACTCTTTGGTATCTAGTTCAAAGCCTAAACCTTATACTAGCTCCCTAATAAGTAATCTCAACAATGTAGGGCAGTGCTCTAGATTGAGTGTATCTCCTAGTATTCAAAGAGGTTCAAGTATCAAAAGTGGCTTAAATGAACTCATCCATAACCAAAAGCACTCAACAAAGTTTCGAGCGACTCTAAATGCAACATATTATACTATGTAAGTTATAATGCAAGACACAAACATAGATGAAAATATGTCAACTCGAACAAGTAATAAATAAGGTTTATTTTAAATAGTCAAAAATTGACGCGCGTCGAATGTGTCAATAAAATATTAACCTTAACCAACTATTCTCTAGATAATGGCAAATGGTAGATCCCACAGAGATTGGTAGTCTTTCTAAGGTCGAAAATAACAAAAGGGAAAAATGGGGTTTTGAAAGTGATTCAATTAACTAATCTAATTACTAAGAAACTAAATAAATAAAAGAAATAACTTTGCAAACAATTAATTAAAATACCTAGGTCAAGTCATATGAGTTCGATTCGACAAAATATTTGATTTGGTCGTCGATCTATGCATATATAAGTTAATCAATTGGATTCTAGTGTAGCTATAAACCCGGTGATGCACTCGGTTCCTCACACTTCTTAGTCTCGATATGAATATGATTCAAAAAGAGATTTTACATATCATGACTTGTATGGTAAGAACTAAAATTCGTGAAGAAATTGGAGATATGAAGTTTTGTCTTTTAGTTAATGAAAGTAAGGATGAATCTGAGAAGGAGCAAATGGCTATTGCCTTGAGGTTCATTGCTTGCCAAGGTTTTATCAAGGAGCATTTTTTTGACAATGTGCGTGTTGAGGACATCACTACTCTCACACTTAAAAAACATATATTGGATTCACTTGCTCGGTACAACTTACACGTTCATGACATACGTGGTCAAGGATATGATGGTGCTAGTAATATGTGTGAGGAATGGAATGGATTACAAGCTTTATTTCTTAGAGATTGTTTATATGCATATTATGTGCATTGTTTTGCCTATCGATTACAACTAGCATTGCTTGCATCTTCTTCAAAGGAAACTTCGATTTGGTTGTTTTTTTCAAAGTTGACAGCCATTGTAAATTTTATAGTTGTTTCT
The DNA here is from genome assembly GCA_039657345.1 of Stephania japonica. NCBI lineage: Eukaryota > Viridiplantae > Streptophyta > Magnoliopsida > Ranunculales > Menispermaceae > Stephania > Stephania japonica. Next base: position 12,901,691 of record CM077563.1, on the reverse strand, counting down.
TCTAAGCATATTGCTGAGTTACAATCCATCCATGCTGATTTTATTGCTCAAGAGATAGCTAATGGAGAACGTGAAACTGGCAGGGGAGCTAATCAAATGGAGAATTTGCAACGTGCAGGAACTACTCGATGGAGTTCTCAATTCGATTCTATTTGTAGCTTGGTTGATATGTACTACACCACTGTTAAAGTGTTTTATAACCTAAAAAATGAAGGACCAAATCCCGATGTTCGAGGAAAAACACTTGGTTGTTTCATTGATGTGAGAACATTTGATATTATATTCGTATTGCATTTAATGCATAGAATCATGGGAATTACACACTCACTTTGTCAATCCTTGCAATACAAATCTCAAGATATTTTGAATGCTTTGGATTCAATTGCAACAACAAAAGTTCTACTCCAAAGATTGAGAAATGAGAGCTTCGACCATCTTTTAGCATATGTGGAATCGAATTGTAGAAAGTATGGTGTTGATATTCTTGATATGAATGCTTCCTACAAAGAGAGTACTGGTTGTTCTTGTCAGCAAAAAAATCTCATTACAGTTCGTCATCACTATCACTATGATGTGTTCAACTCTATGATTGATTATCAGTTGGAAGAGTTGAACTCTAGATTTAATGACGATGCACTAGACATCCTGAAGCTTGCATCTGCTTTACAACCAAATGACAACTTCAAATCATTTGATGTTGATCACCTATGTCTTCTTGCCCAAAAATTCTATTATGACGATTTTAGCGAACAAGACACGCATCATTTGAGATGTCAATTGGAGCACCATGAAAACTTTCAAGGGATACAAACACTATCTAATTTGTTGAAGATTTTGATTTGAACAAACAAGTTGCAACATTATCACTTAATTGATAGACTGATTCGTCTTATTTTGACTCTTCCTGTGTCCACTACAACCACAAAGCAAGCATTCTCTGATATGAGTCTTATTAAAATAGATCTTCGAAATAAAATGGAAGAAAAGTTTTTAGTGGATACTATGGTGACGTATATTGAACGAGAATTTGCGGAGGATGTTGATCCAGAATCAGTGATAAATGAATTCGATTCTTTAAAGAAAAGAAGGGTGCAACTATGATTGGTTCTATTCTATTTATCTTGACGTTTATATTCGATTGCAATTGAATATATGAATATTTATATTAAATCTTTATTAATTATTTTTACTTAATTGTTAATGTTTGCAGTTGGCACCACTTTTCAATGATCGAGCTTTTGCATTTTTTGATGTGAAGATTTTGCTTTAAAATGGTAATGTTTCTAATGAAAACACATAATGTATTAGTGTTTTATTGTTATGAATCACTTGTTAGAAATTACATTCTATCTAAAATTTAGTTTGATCTATTCTAATTGTTGTCACTTTGTGATCTTAAAGTGACTAATATTTGCTTGAATGATTTACGATTCTAAGTCGTATAGTGTTTTTTCAACTATATAAATTGTGCATTAAATAATAGTAATTAAGTTGATAGTTGTAGTGTATAAACATGCGTAACTATTAAGAAAAGTGCTAGTGTGCCTAACGTGAACTCGTGCGTCAGTCACACACTCGTCATCTGCACTTTGACATACCTCGAGATGCGTGTGTGCTCGAGAATTAAAGATGTGTGCGCTCTCAAGAATTCAGGCCAGCCATGTAGTTGGTGAATCAAAACATTTTTTAATTGCTAAATAACAATAAAACATATACTACTTTTAGCCTAGTGCTTCAAAAAACCTTGGCTCCTGCCCTGTGTGTAGACTAGGCCCATGCTTTGTGAACCTTTACGAATTATTTGCTCCACGGAGTCTAGCACGGAGAGGGAAGAAGCTGTCAAATCATTGTGGGAAATTGCCGCTCAAATGAAAGAGGAAGATATGGCTAATAAGTTTATTCCCTTTCTCAAGAAATTGGCAGCTAGCAAGCATACTAATGGTCTAGACTCCTTACGTGAGCTATTTCTCATTGCTTATCCAAGTTCCTCTTAGTAAATGAAGACTAATTAAATTAAGATCGATCTGCAAGAAATTGGGGAAGGTTGTTGCTGTCGTCGATCCTAATTATCTACATACTTACATAATGCCAATATTTCGCGAGTTGGTAGGAGATGTTGAGGAGCACAAGTTGGTTGTTGGCTTCTCTGAGGATAAATCCAATTGTGTTCGAATTAAGGTTGCAAATCAACTTAATGAACTTGGTAAACTTGTGGGACCTGAGGATATGACGCACCTGGTTCCTGGTTATGTAGGATTGCTTCACAATCCTAAGGCTAAAGTATGTATTGCAGCATTAGGAAAAATGACCAAGTTTTGTGGGATATTGAATTCCCAAGTTATAATTCAGAGTATTATTCATTGTGTAAAGGGATGACCTTTTAATTCTTCCAATGATATTCGATCGGCACCAGTCTTGGGGAAGGAGGCAACATTCAAATAACCTTTTCTAATTTTTCATTCCCTTCTAAATGATGAAGTCCCTAATGTCCAGCTGAATATAAATCTGGTGATTGGAATTGATCTACTGTCTCAAACGTTATTACCAATCATTTTTAAACTTTCGACAAACTCATACTGGGAGGTGCGGTTTGTCCTAATGAAGTACTTAGAGCATCTGCAATGGAGCTGTGGACTAGGTGTGGATGTGCGATATGTAGGAAGAATACACATTATAACTAAAAAAATATCTCCAATGGTAATGTGGATTCACACTGTGAAGATGATGTGACATAAATAATTGTTCACACTGTGCATCCCACCTTCTATTTTTAGAGGGTGTGATAGATAGTGTGCGAATGCCACATCATCAAAATCAAAAAAAAATGCGTATAAAAAAAACCCCAAAGAAAGTGGCGTATGAAAAAAAAGCATTAAATTATATATCGTATCATATATATATATATATATATATATATATATATATATATATATATATATATATATATAGCATATAGAGGATATACACTACTTTATAGAGGATATACACTACTTCATATCAATCTAATTAAATATATATATATATAGGATATAGAGGATATACATCACTTTATATGAATCTTATTAAAAAATATGTACTGATACATATATACAACACAAAAATCATCGTCAAACAAAAAAATCAAAAAAATTGCAAAGATATATATATATATATATATATATAACGTTAAAAAATAAATATATATTTTTTGTTTTTTAATTAAATTTTATTTAACAGTTCTTTTGAAAAAAATAGCCTTCACATGGGCAATCCACATTGTGCATTGGAGATGATTTTTAAACTTCAATGTCTATTTAGTCCACGTAGAATGTACATTCCCTCCACAGTGATGATGTAGCATGAATTTATAGCCACAATCTACATTCACCATTGGAGATGTTCTTAATGCTACTAGCTAGTCAGTTGGGAGTAGGCATTATATTTTTGGGGCGAAATCCATCATTTAGTCCCTGAACTTTTATTATTACACATTTGATCCTTGAACTTTCAGAAAGATCTACATTTAGTCATTCCATAATTTAAAGTGTTAAATTTCACCAACATGAGTAACAAAAGTGTTACATGATTAGTCAAGAAGAGTAAAATGGTTTATATTACTGAACCGGACGTCTTACATCGACCAACAAATACCGAAAAAAAATTGAATTTCCTCCAAAAACATAAGAAACTTAAAGTTCGGGACCAAAAAGCATAAAACTCAAAAGTTCAGGGACCAATTGTACACTAATGAAAGTTTATGGACCAAATGTACACTAATGAAAGTTCAAAGACCAAAAAATATGTTTCGCCAAATTTTGGTGAATCTACATATTTCACTGTTTGCATGAAAGGGTTGGAAGACTAGGACTTCTTTATTCGTGATATTGCTTTAGATAACTTGAAGTTTCTTGCAGAAGAGTTTGGACCTGAATGAGCAAATGTCACACATAATTCCACAGGTTTCTTTTGGTATAGTTAAGAATCCTGGCCATCAACACTGGCTGTCTACTCTGGATATTGTTTTTGTGCTCGCCCCTGTCATCGAATCAGAATTTACATGCTCAACTCTGCTTCCGGTGGTGATCCTTGCCTCAAAGGATAAGCTACTAGATGTTAGACTAGTTGGCGTGGAGGTTTTGCAGTCTCTCATTCAAGGAGTTGATAATCCCGAGGCATCGAAGAACACAATTCAACCATGTTTGGTCGAGCTCGGCGAGGACCCAGATGTGGAGGTCAAGTTCTTCAAAGAAGCTCTTAAACGAGCAGTCTTGTAAATTTGGGTAACAGGCCAGTTGTGAACATGTATATGCAGGCATCCAAAATCCATTTTTCTAAAAAGGAAAGTGAATGTAATTTTGATCCACTGCAATGGGAATTACTAATGCTAAGTTTTTTCAAAAAAAAAAAAAAAAAAAAATCACTATTTAGTCCCCCAACAACCACCACCAGTGCTGCATGCAATGGCTTTTATAGTTTAACACATTGAAATACTATTTTGGAATTAATTTCACTCATAGTCACAAAACTTTATGCTTCGTTGAACTCATATGACGAATTGATTGTACTCGCATTTAGCTAAGTTGACACTAAAACACGTTAACTACAATTAATTCTGTAGCCAACCAGCATTATGACTAATTTTTGTAACCATAGTGCAAATGTATTACATCATGTGCACATGGAGACATGGACAGAAACTGTGACTAATTTAAAGAAGGATCCCTTGAGAAAATTTCAAAAGGTAGGTAAAATTAAGCCATTAATAGATAGAGATGTGTGATAACAACATGTCATCACCAATATTTAGACCGGCCATAAAAGAATGTGAATGCCATCATTGTGCTAAAAAAAATGACCTCACAGTTGGAGAGGATGGCATGAATAATTGTCCTAAGAAAAAAAAAAGGAATCATAAACTTACGAAATAAAACAAAGCACAACTCTGGAAGCTCTTTTATAGTTTATAAAAACTGAAACTTGACATTTATTAGTTTTATTATTACTTCAGATAAGTAAACAAGTATTGAACTTACATGTGTGCATACAATATAGAACAGTGTTACGTATAAAGTCAATGCCCTTTTATTAGTTACATTTGGCGTTTCATTTCAGTTATATATAAAAAAAAACATTTTCCATTTGTTAAACTACTGTTGATTTTTGGAATTTGAGTCCACATTTGCAGTCGGGCTTTACATTTGGTGTGATAACATTGCTTCGAAGCTTAAGCGTACTTAATCCTGCACCATCGCGCAACAAGCATGAAGATGTATCTACAAGTTTGCGACAAACAAATTAATTTGAAACACACTTCAAACCCAGCCACAAAATCCTCCGTTTTGTGAGAAGCTAGAATTCTCATGCCGCTGTAGGTTGTAGCAACTATTCTTTGGTAAAAATAAATGCTGTTACATGGGAGTTAAAGTCTTTTATACAAGCACACCCCAAAAAAAGTTATTTTTTATATTCTTCCATTTTACGTAGGAAGCATTAATCTGTGTGCATGTAGATTATATAAGATGCAATCCTATTTCGGTCCAAATTTGTCGCCACCTAAAAAATGTTGACATGCATAATAGCCGAAAAGTCTTTTGGATACACAGGGAAATTTATGCGTACATCAATTTGTATTTGAGGGAGTCCGACAACTAAATAGCAAATGTTCGTATTAAAAAAGTATGTCACCTGGTCATATTCCTTGAAAAAAAAAAACTATCTCATTTTCAAAAATAAAAATTCAATAGGGCCTGTAAAAGAATATTCACATCACATTTAAAGTCACAACTCACAAATGTAAGTATATAAAGGAAAATGCCAACGTTATCCTCATAGGACTCATACAATGATATCCATTTATTTGTGTCCGTCAGGCCTTATTTGGCTAGGAGTGGAGATAACTTACGGGAAGTTAAAAATTAATCTGGTTTGATTTATCAACTTTCCTAGAAGTTATCTCCAACCTACACTTGGATACGAGATATCTCCCTTACTCCCTTAGGAGAGTTATCTTCTAGGAATTATGGACAATTACCCTTAATTAATAACTTTTTTATTATATACCTCTCTCTTGTTTAAAGGTTATTTAAGTCAATTCATATTTTTTATTTTTTAAAAAATTTAAAACTTCCATGCAAGTTTAAAGTTGAATTAAACATAAAAATATTATCTCCAATAACTCCAAAGAAATGATTTCGAACTAACAACGTAAGATAGAAAAAAATGAACCAAGCCCTAATTTTTGAGGACGTGTGCATATCTTGTGGTACATGAAAGGTGTGCAGTGTGCAAAAATGAACCAAGCCTTAATTTTTCCAAATTTATTTAAAAAAAAATTAAAAAAAAAACACACACACAAGCAAGAAGAGCCCACCTCTTACCAACTCTATCCTTTTTAGGAAACAGCATATTAACAACGATCAAGCGAAGCGGTATACAAATTTTGACACAAAAAATAAAAGGCAAAGCAGTATACAAAAAACAAAATATTGCGTCAAAAAAAGAAAAAGAAAGCAAAATATGAAACCATTCACTCCTGCATTCGCATCGAAATGCGTATCCCAAATATTGTGACGGTCCCATTGACCTATCTCTATGCAAATCCGACGGACGCCGATGCATAAATAAAAATAAAATAAGCAAAAATAAAGGAGAGTAACAGAGTCAAGATAGTGTCGACACTCACGCGTTCATTCTGGCGCATAAAGCCGAACCTGCTTCATGTCGCCAACATCGACTCTACTCCCATTTTTTCAAATCATGTCGACATCCTACCCCCTAATTCTCTCTCATAAATAAACCACCAAAAATTCACAAAAAAAGTATCTCCCACTCCACTCTCTTGATCATTCCTATAACAATGAATTCCTTCCAGCGTCTTCGCCTTTTTTCAGGTATGCTTTTTTGTTGTTGGGATCGTATTAGGTCCTGTTTGTTTGCTTGTTGTTTCAATTTGATTAATTTGAGAATTACTATATAGGAGAAGTTGTAGAAGCGATATCAGAGTCGATGTCCACGATCAGTTGTGGAGAGTCGTCCACGTCATCATCGTCATCAGATTGCCGCGACGAGGCGGCGGCCTTGAGTCTGAAGATGATCGCCATCGTGGCAATTCTCATATCCGGAGTGGCCGGCGTGGCCATCCCACTGGTGGCGAAGCGCCGGAGGTTTCTAAGAGCGGAGGAGGGGAGCGTTTTCGTGGCGGCGAAAGCGTTCGCTGCAGGGGTAATTCTGGCAACTGGATTCGTCCATATGCTACCCGGAGGGACGGCCGCGCTGTCCGACCCGTGCCTCCCCAAAACCCCCTGGTCCAAATTCCCCTTCCCCGGCTTCACCGCCATGATCGCCTCCCTCGCCACGCTGCTCGTCGACTTCGTCGGCACCCAATTCTACGAGCGGAGGCAGAAGAAGACGACGACCTCCGCCCCGTCCGACGGAGACCTCCGCCGCGGACTACTAGACACCACGCCGGAGGATGAGAATGAGAATGAGAATGAGAATTCGCACGAGATCGCCGTCGATGAGAAGCCGGTCATCGGAGAGGTCTTTGGAGAGGAGAAGGGCGGGGGGATGCATATCGTCGGCATCCACGCCCACGCCGCCCACCACCGCCACCGCCACGATCAGGACGCCTGTGACGGCGGCGGTGGCCACGGCCACGGCCACTCCCACGAACTCCATTTCGACGACACCGGTGGCAATGGCAGGCACGTGATAGTCTCGCAGGTACCTACATCAATTCATCATTCATTTATTATAAAAAATGTTTAGGCTATCCCACCCTCAAATTAAGCGTAAGGCTAGCTTTGCCCCAGTCTATTCCCAATTTGTTTAATTTCTTTATGAATTGTGTGTAGATTCTAGAACTGGGAATTGTCTCCCACTCGGTGATCATCGGCCTATCCCTGGGCGTCTCGCAGAGCCCATGCTCGATCAGGCCACTGATCGCGGCGCTGTCATTTCACCAATTCTTCGAGGGGTTCGCTCTGGGCGGGTGCATAGCGCAGGCCCAGTTCAGGTGGCGGCTGGCGTTCATGATGGCGTGTTTCTTCGCCACCACCACGCCGGTGGGGATCGCGGTGGGGTCGGGGTTGGCGTGGCTGTACAATCCCAAGAGCCCCAGGGCTCTGGTGGTGGAGGGGATTCTGGACTGCGTCTCGGCTGGGATTTTGGTGTACATGGCTCTTGTGGATCTCATTGCTGCTGATTTTCTTAGTAAGAAGATGAGGTGCAATGTCAGGTTGCAGGTTGTGTCTTATTTTACTTTGTTTCTTGGGGCTGCCTCCATGTCATTCCTAGCAATCTGGGCTTGATGAGATGATACAATTTTATTATTTTTTTTTATGAATTTTGTTGTTCATATTGCTTCTTTCTTTCTTTCTTTTTATTTAAGATAGGATTAATTCTTTTCATTGCAACAATGTACTTCAATTCAAAAAATCAAGTCCGGAGTGTGGGCTTTGCGGTCATTAGTTCTAGTTGCTATTTGAAGTTGCTCAGGGTTGTAGAATTTAGTTCCAAAACTCAAAGTTGTATCAATGTAATGATTGATATGAATAATTCATAATGTAACTTCTAGTTACAAAATTTGGAAGTAAACTGTGTTTGTTTCTTTTTCTCTGCGCCAATTTTTTTTGAGTGATTTTGGATGAAATTTTAGATATACCAAACTGAAGTCATTTTATTTGTATTAGTTCAGGCAAAACTATAAGAAATGAGTTAAGTGCGGGAATAGGTTAATGACATGTGTTTGATAACCAATAGGTTATGGAATTGAATTTTTCTGTTTAACTCCAAATATGTTGGTTTCTATTAGGTCATAGGGTTGATGGGGAAACACAATTATCAAAAAAAAAAAAAAAAAAAAAAAAAAAAAAAAAAAAAAACTAATTACAAGAAATCGGAAGTATAGGGACACCAAAATTAGTAAATTAGACTTGAACTTGAGCTAACACAATTTGTTAGAGTTCACTTCAAGTTGCGAGCTTATACATTCAGAGGTCAGGAGGTGCATAGCAAGCTTATGTATAAGTGTAACCTTGTACATTAGAAGTCAGAAGATGTATATCACGATGGTCGTTGAGGCAATATATGTCTCGTATAATGTTAGATTATTATCTTCCTTAATATTTTTTGGAGAGTTTGATTCAAATACATCCCAATTGAGTTTCTTTTCTTTTTTCTGTTTTTTTTTTGGTAGAAGAGTTTCTTTTTTTTTGAAGAAGAAAAAATAGAAGTTTCATTAGTAAACGTCCAGACACATAATCAAAAAGTACGTTGATTCATCAATTCTATTTGTTCAAAAGAACTGTCATTACTTTGACTATGAAAACGATTGTGAAATTGAGAGTTTCTTCTTTTTTTTTCAACTACCCAAGATCGATCAATCTCACAAAGCAATGCTTTACTGTCACGAAAAGTATTGATGATCGAATATGTTGAAAATGAGATTGCTTTCTACAAACGTTACTAACGTTTGTTTTTTTTTTTTTTTTCTAAACATCATTTGACAAATGCGGCAGTGCGTTTCGTTCAAAAACTAAGACACATTCTTGAAAGAAAAGAAAAAAAAGAAGAAGATAAACATAGCTAAAACCGGCCCTAAACCTACCACTAGTTGGCTTTTTTTTTTTTTTTTGGATCGAAGGGTAGTTTGCCCTGAGGGCTTACATAGTTATGGATCTTGGGAACCATATGCCCAAGAAGTTGGCTTTGAGTTTAAGGCGAACCAAACTTCTAATGCAGACTACTAGCATCTAATTAATATGACTAGTTCGAGCACAAAACACTGATACAAAAGCTAAACAAGCAGTAGTTGTCTTGTCACGATCACATAAATCCCCCTAGAAAATGAGCTCTTTCATTGGTTGAAGGGGAAGTCGAAACAAGAGATCCCGATTCTAACTACACCGACAACCCCCAAACCAAACAAGGCCTTGGGGGCCTATTCGTCTCGCGTGGTTTATACCTGTAGATTATATTATTCAGGTCTAGACTTTGTATTATAGGAGGGTCTGTAATATAAATTGGGTCACATATTGTAAGTGACGGATAAGTCACATGTGACCTGATTATTCATACGTTGAGTGTGACATGAGTTAGTTGAGTTTGTTATACTAGCTGAGCTCATCCCTATATAAGGGATTGTACAGAGTATGTAAGATAGTTTTTTGGGAATAAAAGAAGAAACTCAACATTTTGTAAGTTCTTGGTTTGAACATGGTATCAGAGCAATTTTCAATCCAAACCCTAATTTCCCAAATCCTTGATTCTTGAGCGAAAAAGATCAGATCTTGGATCCTGAAAGCTTGACGGATCAAATCTTTGGTTTCGTTTTCAATTTGAGAGAGTTTTCTTGATTTCTTGAAGCTTTACTAGTTCGTGTTCATCAATGGCGTCTGTGCAAGCGATGGCGAGTTCGTCAAATGGAGGCGATGCGATGGTGTTCGGTATTGAAAGTCCTTACTGTAACGGCCTCGAATTCTCAATGCATTTGGGTACGCCCGGCCTAGACTCGTGCAGACCCCGAGTCGGTACTCAGCAAGCCTGACGAGCCTAGTCAGCTTCCAATTAATCAATTTAACAATTTTATAAAAGAGTTATTGCAATTATATGCAACGGAAAAAAAAAAAACACAAGTATTGGGAAATAACTCAATCAAACGAAAATTAGGAAGTCTATTATAATGGCCCCAATTTTCGGGGTCGCCCCGTGCAACAGATAACTCTCCAGCTCATGCACCAGAAGTAACTGCCACGTCAATTCTCTATCCCATTAACTAATAATCTCGAAATTATTGATATTTTCCATACGTAACAGCGGAAGTCTTGTGATTACCAAAAATGTGTTATATTAGTTTACATTATTCATCTTATAGTGGAAAACCCAGCTGTACATGCATATAGGCGATCTATAGTAGTAATATATACAAGTACAATAGTGATTTTGGTCTCCTATCCCAAAATAACACAAAATATCAAAAGAATAATTACTAGCAACGCATGTACTAGCAGGCATCGGCGTGGACAAGTCAGATATAATCGCCAAGGATCTCCTTACCCCTGCCGGTACTAGGATCTGCACTCAGTTATCACAAAAATCAGATAACGAGTCCAGTAAGTAAAATTCCAAGGAAAACCACCATGCATCATAATTTAGAAATGTAAGCAGAATTCAATAATAGTGTTAAATAAACATGCGAGAAGAAAGAATAATGCAGGCAATTGCTCAAAGCTCATTCACATGAATATAAACACCAAGAATACACAAATATGTGTGAACCAGCTAAATAAGAGGTGTACTTGGGACTAGAAGCCGGGTTGTGACCAAACCCATCAACCCCACAACTGTGTCCTAAGCCACAACCTAACAAGCGACCACACAACCTCCGGATACATAGACGGAATAATAAACCCGTCCCAGTAAGATTAACTCATGGATTTGTCAAGAATATACAACTCAAATGAATATAATAGATGAATGCAATAATGGTGTTCAATTGGGTTTTACAAGTCGGTACTCAGTGAGCCTGATGAGCCTAGTCAGCCTCCAATTAAGCAATTTAACAATTTATGAAAGAGTTATTGCAATTATATACAGCGGGAAAAAAAACTACACAAGTATTGGAAAATAATTCAATTAAACGAAAATTAGGAAGTCTATGTAAATGTGGAAGCCCCGAGTGTTCATGGTATCCATATCAAAAGTGATCCCTAGTTCAATAACCAACATCGTATATATAAAAACATCATACAATTAGCAATAAGCATAAAGCAAATCTAACCTAACCCTGAAGTCGCGTACTTTGAGAGGTCCTCAGAGGGAATCGCTAAGTAGAGGGCCCTTGCCTTTGCTGCACTCCAGGATATATGCACCCACCGTCACAAACTAGACGGTGAGCAACTGAGAGAAATCAAAAGTAATGCCAGAAGAATTTCACAGTAATTCATGAATATCAAATAAAGCAGTCTAAATATCATGCAGTAATTTAATGACATGAACATAAATAGATCAAAGTACATGATAGGCAGACTGAAATGATAGCAATCGAAAACATGCGTGTTCTAAGAGTCAAAATAGGCCATAAGCGGTCAATATTCACAACAATAACCACAACAATCCAGTGCCCAGGTTCACACAACACCAGGGGTGGTCAGACACTCCTGCAGAGAGTGGTTCGCGTTTCCCCAACTAATGCGGGTCATATGACACCTTCACAATCAGTACCCAGGTTCACACAACATTATGGGTAGTAGTAATTCCGATAGGAAATACCCAAGTTCCCCCCAACCAGTGTGGGCCACATGATACTATATCGACACACTTACGCCAAAAACACACATACCAAGCACATAAAGGAATTTGAATGCCAACAATGGATAATAGTAAGAATAGCAATAAATGATAATGAATCACATGAGAATTTCTTAACTGGCCAACTAACGTACACAAGCTTTAAGGCAAGTGTACTTACCCGAACTATCGTAACCCGCGTAACAACACTCTCGCTTTCCTAGCACGTATCCCCGACTTTCCCGCTACTTGATAAGGTCGGAAACTTCAATTAAATGGGTCGAGTCATTAACTAATCCTAGGTTGATACCCTTATCATTTTTCCATCGTTTTAAATTACTCGAATAACTCAACAATTAAATAGAAAATCGAATATTCTCTCTTGGACTTGAAAACCACAATAACAACCACGACTGGGATATCACGACATCGATAATCATAATGCATGTAAGCCTACTCATGAATTATAGGTTCGGCTCGGTCGTTAATAAGTCACGTCATAGTCTCGCGGACTGGTGACGTGACCACAACGTCACTACCGTCCAATCAACTTAAAAACATAGTATCAATATCGCTCAACAGTAACAACTCAATAAGAACTCAAAATGACCATACATCGACGAATAGGGAAGTTCCCGAGTGTGGTCTAACGTCCGTAGAGGCTTCATAGGCTTGCTCTACGTCACGTCAACAATCACTCGACGTGATAAAAACACTCACACATGAATTCGCCATTACAACGACTCATCACCATCGATATGGACGCTCCGGGAGTTATGGGACACATACGAGAGTTTTGGTATTGATCCTCGACACTCCTTTATTCATGGTGTCCGGCAGCAGTGCCAACCATTCACGATGGTTTTCGACGAGACGCGCAACAACGACATCACATGAAATGACGATCATAAAACTCACCACCACTAATAGAGACACTCGGGGAGTTGTGAGACTCTATGACGGACATGGTAAGGTCTTCGGCAATCCCTCTATGTCCTCGCGTCGACGGTAGAGCTACCATGATAGTGGTTTCCAACGACAAAGGTACAACATACATAATATGTATAAATGATATAAATGAATAACAACGTCATTGTTTTGGGCCACTCCAAGAGTTGTGAGACACAAGTATGGACTTAACTTGGTCCCCGACATCTCTGGTCATGTGGCACAGCGGTGGCTCTGCCCACGGTAGCGAATTCTGGCGAGGAGTATATCTCAACATGAAATGACATGAAAAATGAAATAACAAACACTCGTGCTCGCCTCATTGTTATTGGCTACTCCGGAGGGCTGTGGGACCTAAGCCCAAACTTGGTGGGTCTCCGACAACCTTCAGTCCTGGTGGTCCAGCGGCAGCGCCTCCCCTTGAGGCATTTTCCGGCGAGACAGCCCCAAAACAATCCATATGGACACAACAAAACCACTTGTAAAAGTTGAGATTCAAATACATATATACGCAAATCTATCGACCTTTCGGGGTTAGAGGATCTTTGGTGGGCCAGGTGGGCCCACCCACAACTATCCCTGACCACCCCAAGAATCCAGCAGCTACACCAAAACCCAACCACAAAAATAGTTTGAAAAGAAAATATACCAAAAATACCAGTGAATTTCGGCCATGTACCCAATGACTATGGCGATGGGGGGTGTTCCCGGACTATCAGGACCCCGGCGAGACCGTCATGGGTCATCTCCGACCTATCGATCTAGCCTAGCAGCGGCGGAACGCCTCACCAGTGCACAAAATAGTCGTGACAGTGGGAGAAAAGAAGAGAGAAAGAGAGAGAGAGAGCTCCGATGACTGTCTGAGGTTCCAATACCGTGAAGGGAGGTGGTGATGATGGTCAAAAGAAGAAGGGAGGTGTGACCGAGAGATGGAGAGGGAGAGATCGAGAGAGAAGACCGAGAGAGTGAGAGAGAGACCGAGAAAGAGATCACTTCCAGTGAGGTCTGGCTACTCAGAGCCGGTGGTCGGCGGTGGCGAACCAGGGAGGAGGAGAGAGTGGAGGAGTAGTGGGAGTAAGAGTGAGGAAAGTGGTGAAGAGAAATGAGAGAGATAATTGGTATGTATCTATATATAAAAGAAGTGAATAGTAGATGAATAGTGGGGTAGGTAATGTGTTGTCACATGCCTAGCCCTTCATCTTTCCCTACACACACATCTCAAGGCTGATCTATGGGCTCTCCACCATTGAACTGTGTCACTTTAACAATCTTATCCCATGGTTCGTTTGTTATGTAATTATCCAACTCCCGTGTTCAAACTTCGATCCGGTTCGACTCATCGCGCACGTAGTCCCGCCTTGTTCCTTTAAATAATTATTTAAATTATCCAATAATTCATTTATTTGTATTTTAACAATGTTTTAATTCCCCATTTATCTAGGTGAAGCCTCACTCAGTCTAAGAATCGCCCGAACGGCACGAGACCTGTAATGAACTACAATACTAATATACACATCACAGAAACATAACATTACTTCGGTGTAGACTTCCGAAGTTTGAAATACTATCTAGTATCACGTAGTCGGGTCACGGTCCTAACCAGTGCGACACTAGTCAAGTTAAAATTGAGGGTTGTTACAGTCTCCCTCACGTATTAGAATTTCGTCCCTGAAATTTCACTAATAAGTACACTTGAAACTAACGGCTATACTGAACCTCCTCACCACCTTGAAGAGGTCGTTAAACCTCGAATCGAGTCTTCCTTGACGTCAAACTGGTCGCGACCCTTTAACGAAGAGGTCTTCCGGTCTACTTAGTCTCTCTAAATCACACCGAAGCTCATCATGATACTCATCAGGTATTTCTTCTGCCACTCCTGGGCACTCAAAGTTTCAAAGGAATCTATCGTACTTTCTCGGCATAATCATCAACAGTTTCCAATCCATCTGCCACATACATCCTCTGGCTCAGTTCAACAGGAAAGAAATTTACGAGGTCTATCACAGAGCGCCTTGATCGGTGTCCTACCGATATTTGTCTAACAACTGTTGTTGTGCGCAACCTCGCACAAGTGAAAGTACTGCAGATTCCGTAAACTTGTCCACGATTTCCCAGATGCTATCGTGACCACGAGGAGATCGGGGCATCCATTTATCGAAATCCATATAAATACGCTCCCACTTCCATCGAGGGATGGGTAGGTGGTGTAGCAGTTCTCCAGGTCATCGATGTTGAGCCTCTATGTGCTGGCATGTCACACGCTCGAACAACTCCTACACCTCAGAAATCATCCCTGGCCACCAAAAGAGATGTCGCACGTCAACGTACATCTTAGGTCGATCCGGATATACAACAAAACGAAAGCGGTGAATCTCCTGAAGTATCTCGTTACGCGCATCAGCCACCAATGGAAACCCCAGTTGCCCGTAATACCTCTAGCATGAGGCTGTCGACCGACTCTAATCTGGGCAATTTGAACTATCCGCCATCTCGTCGTACTGCTCGTATGACGTATCATCTTATTGTTCCTCGCGCACACTGCCAAATGAGATGGTCTTCAACATTGCCTGGCCACGTATCCTAGTCCTGGTAATCGTCAGCACGTCCGCTGAATTCATTAGCTCGGCTGCCTCATGTAAATCACGTTAGTGGTCTTCTGACACACAACTACCTCAACATTAAATCCTTTGCGGTTCGATGCATCAAAAACATCGTTGGTCTTCCTCGGATGGTGCCCAAATAAGAAGTTTTATTCCTCTAAGAACTCGAGCCGACGCCTCTGTCTCGCTCCAGTACACATGACACTCGTGAAGGTCCCCAACTTGTCTTCTCATATCAACCGATCCAAGCAGGTAATATTCATAACTAGTTTACACTAATTAAGGCCTCGAACGCTAACAATTCCAGTACTTGCATGTCTATTGGCGACTCGAAGCCCCCTATTTCTATCGAATTGTCTAAAAGAAATCACGTTAGGGATCCTAGCAATCGTGCCTAGGATTTGGGTTCTGCTACGTCTAACCAGTTTTCAATCACCATGCGCACAACAATCAAGGAACCAACATAACTTGAATCGAATATGGTATGGATGGAAATAATGCAAATGGAAGTCATACTCTTGGTAAAGTAATAGACTCAATCAGTCTCAGAATCTGCTGATCCTCCAGAATACGGTAACAGTGATATGAACCTACCCATGTACTCCATCACGGACTAGTTTGTGCTTTGCCTCAACGCCATGAACTCGTTCTTTTCACTCGAAGGACAGTCGGCGAAAAATACTTCTGTCTAATCTCGATCTTGAAGTCAACCCAATCGCTCAGGATACCTTGGGTAGCAAGGATTGTCATCCGCCTCCCCTTGCAACATCGACGAAGAGATCGTCACCCTTATGTACTCCTCAATAGCGATGATGGTGTGAATGATAAGTCGGTAATAGTGTCATAATATTTTTATGTATTTGAGTGTTTTTATAGTAAAGTCTCCAAAATATTAATGTAATTATCTGTATTTGTCATTTTCAGGTATTATAGACCGCGCGATTGAAATCGGGCTAAAAAATTGTGCAAAATAGAGTATTCATATTCCCGGATATATTCTACATCAAAAAACGTGCTAGTGCGCATCTCGAGGCAGCCTTGGTGGGTTTACAACGTGAGGAACGTGCTTTGCATGTGCAATGATGTGGCGAGTGTTGAATGGTGAAGGCGTGCACGAGAGAACCGAACCATTTTGTGTAGTGGAGATGATGATCCGGTGTAGCAAAGAGCATGAAAGTTGATATGTGTATACAGATATCCATAAGATCAATCTCGAGATGTACATAACGTGGATCAATGAAGAAGCCATGTGGAGCTTGTGCGTTGCAGTGCAGGGCAAACAATAGGATTTTGTTTTTATTGTTAGGATAGGATTTTATCTAGATATTATATATATACACACAATAGATCAAAAATAGGAGGATCGGCTCTCTCCTCTTGAGACTGATCTCTCTCCATTCTTTTATTTTTCTTTGTACTTTGAGTTCTTCAACCATGAAGGGCTAAGTTTATAGTCTAGGCAAGACTGCGAGGGAGGTTCAACTGCGCATATTCAATGGATTTGTGAGATTTATATATTTCAAGCTTTTCGTTATTACTTTATTTTCTTTGGTATTGTTTGAACAATTGAGGTTAAATACTACTTTAAACCTTGATTTATATGTCAGTGAATCGTAAGCACCCATCCTTGTGCAATAAGACCACACTAGTGGCAATTGACCATACTAATTGATTAGACCCTTTTGGAACCGGTCAAATACCTTAGGGATCTAAGCTAAATCGGGACACACGAGTGATCCGATTGTCTAGGTGTAGTGCATTCACAAATAGAAGTAATGCGACCAATGCGTTAAATCTGGAGCACTAGCGATCAGGTTGCGTATTTGGTTAGGGAAGTAGTCAACAGTCATACCTTGGCTACCGATATCAGGAAGCGCAAGGAACCGAGTGCATCATCGGGTCTATAGCTACACTAGGATAATTTGATTTGTATCTTTTGACATAAGTTGACGACCAAATTCAATCTTTTTATCGAACCAAACTTGTATGCCTTGACCTAAGTGTTATTTTTATTAATTGTTTTTAACTTTATTTTAATTGCTTTTATTTATTTTGTTTATATTTAGATTAGGTAATTAACTCATTTTCTCTAAATCTCTCGATTTCCTTTTTATTATTTTTTTACCTTAGAAAGAAAACCAATATCTGTGGGATCGACCCTTTGCCAATATTATGCAAATAGTTGGTTTAGGTAATTTTATTTTATTGACGCGTTCAGCGCGCGTCAGTTAATCTTCTCGTGATTCTTCAAGAATAGCTCTATTGCCCTAACATCGGTACCGCCATAAAACTTTAACGGATCGTGTCCTTGAACTCTCTTCACTGCCTAGCCTCTGCAGTGGCTCCCGGACTCTTCGTTGCAGTCGTACCTGGAGTAGTCTCGGTAGTGGCCACAGGTGTGGCTAATGTCGTAGGCGTCTCTTTTGCCTGTGCTATCGGCGGTGTTTCAGCACCAATTTGCGCAACCGACACAACAACATCTCCCTCAAGTATCACCACTAACGAAATCGGAGCCATAGATGCAACAGCAATCGGAATCTTTATTCCACAAATAGTCGTAGGTGGTAATGGTGTAGTCGAAGTCGATGGTGCCGCAGTAGCTGGTGCAAGTGTCCTCAACAATCGTACCAAGTCCTCAATCCTCTAGTCCTGTGCGATGCTCCTCCACGTCAATGCATGTATCTCTGTGACGGCCCCAAATTTCCAATGCATTTGGGTACGCCCAGCCTAGACCCGTGCAAGTCCCGAGTTGATGCTCAGTGAGCCTAACGAGTCTAGTCAGCCTCAAATCATCAAATTTCAAGTTTTATGAAAGAGTTATTGCAAGTATAACACAGTGGAAGAAAATTTAATACTAATCAATTATTTGGAAATAACTCAATCAAACGGAAATCAAGAATATATATAAATATGGAAAACCCCGATATGTTCATGTCCAAATCAGCATAACAACCTCATGGTATCCATCTCAAAGTTTATCCCCAGTTTCAAAAGCTACTACCATATATATAAAGCATCATACAAACAGAAATAAACATAATCCTACTCTCACGTACCTCAAGTCTAGCCGCTCACAAAAAGTCTCATAGGCAATGTCCCTTGCCTCTATTGCACTCCGCCCTATCTGCACCCAACATCACAAACTAGACGGTGAGCAACTGAGAGAAATCGAAAGTAATGCCAAAAGAATATAACAGTAATTCATTAATTATCAAACATGGAAGTCTAAATATCATGCGGGAATTGAAAGACAGGAATTTAAATAGACAAGATGCATGATAGACAGACTGGAAATAATAGCAATCGAAACATGCGTGTTCTATGAGTCAAGAGAGGTCATAAGTGGTCTAAAATCCACAACAAATCCACAACAGCGTTGTCGCAACATCGAAATCCACAACAATCTAGTACATGGTATCATACAATCACTAGGGTGGTCAAACACTTGTGCGCACAAGTGCCCGCGTTTTATCCCTTCTAGTGTAGGCCGCATGTACCTTCGAGACACACACTTATGCCAAGAACATACATACAAGGAATATGTAATGGAATGCCAACAAGTAGATAATAACAAACACAACGGGGTGAAAATGAATCACATGGTATTTTCTTAACTGGCTTACTAACGTACACAAGTTTTAAGACAAGTGTACTTACCTGAACTATCGCAAATCGTATCCATTCTCGTGAATCCTAACGCGTATCCCGAGTTTTCTGCTACCTGACAAGGTCGAAAACTTGTATTAATAGGTCAAGTCGTTAACTAAACCTAGGTTGAATCCTTAGTATGTTCCTAGTGTTTTTTTACAACTCGACAACTCGATATATCAATCGATAAATCAATAAAAAACCAAATGAAAACACAAAGATTCTCTTGGGTTTTAAAGTCACAAAACGTATGTAATCCTATTCAAAAATTCATAGGCTCGGCTCAGTCGTATTTGGGTCACGCCATAACCTGAAGGACCGGCGGCGTGACCACGACGTCACAACATTTTAACGTCGATGTATAAACAACATAGACACAAAACCATAACCACAACTCATTACGAACACAAACCAACTATGTACCAGCGAGCATGGATCCTCACTGGTGTTGTCTGACGTTGGGAAGGCACCACCGCGGCATGGGAAAGCCGGAGACACGTTCCACTGCTCAGAATTATGTTAACACACGCAAATAAGGACTTGACGTCGACACCACGTGAAATCATAATAATACACATTAACAACGTAGTTTCAGGCACTTCAGAGGTTGTGAGACACCAACCACAGCTTGGTATGGTCCCTGGAAACCCCCCACGAGAGGTGGTCCGGCAAATAGCGCCGCGGAATGTGGCAATTTCCGACAAGACTCAAACAAAAATAACACATGAAATGACGATATCTTGCATTGTCAACACTAGTTCGACCACTTCGGAGGGCTATGGGACTCAAGCAGGAGCTTGGTGGCGTCCATGACAGCGCTTCAGTCATGGTGGTCCGACGGTGACGCCGTCCAATTGGGTGTTTTCCGGCGTGGAATAAAACAACAACACATAAAAATTACATCGATTTACTTTGACACCACTGGTTTGGACCCATTGGAGAGTTGAAAGAAACCATCATAGGTTTAGCATGGTCCCCGACAACCTCTCGGAGCAGCGGTCCGACTAGCAGCACCGCCCAAGTGGGGCAGTTGTGATGAAACGCAAAATAGTGAGAACTTAAACAAAACATAGCAAAATCGAGAATTCCTCAACACGTGACCAGAACTTCCATGTCCGCCGTGATGGGGGTGCTTCAAGACTATCAAGACTCCAGTGAGTCACCGTGCATAGTCCTCGATCGGTCCTAATCACGACATCCCACCACCCCAGCCATACAGTACAACAACAGCAAAACAGTTCGTGAAAACCGTGAGAGAAGGAGCGACAGAGACCTCCGGTGAGGGTGTGATCTCCGACCACCACTGATCCGGCCAGGTTCAGTGGCTTGCTCACCAAGAGAAAGCCGAGAAGGCAGAGGGTGTGACTGAGAGAGAGAGAGAGATCGAGAGAGCAAAACTGAGAGAGAGAAAGTAGTAAGTGCTTACCTCTGGTTGACCAGCCACCTCTGGCGTCTCTAGGTTTGGTCACCGGCGAGAGAGAAGATGGTGACAATGGTGTAGTCGGAGTCGATGGTGTAGTGGTAGCTGCTACGAGTGTCCTCAACAGTCGTAACATCTCCTGTAGCTGCTGGTCTTGCGTCGCGACTCTTTGAGTCAAGACATGCACATCGTCACGCTAGCATATCGTGTGCCAAACGTGCCGCTATCATCGTCCGGACTGGTCTGATCCGTCTTCCTCATCCGACCAAGAGAGAGAATTCCTCGGATCAGTTTATAGCTACTGCATATTATATTTATACACATAACAATCATAACATGTATAAAAATGATCCGACTCCACCCATTACTCTCCCATCTAAGTTTCTACAGGATCATAGGGTTTCCATTTCTAAGTTCAACCGTTCCTAATTTTCGCTGGTTTAAATGGCTTGTGAGAGTCAGGTCTTTGAAACCTTGCGCTCAGATTCCAACTGTGACGGCCCCAAATTCCCAATGCATTTGGGTACTCCTAGCATAGACCCGTGCAGACTCCGAGTCGATACTCAGCGAGCCTGACGAGCCCTGTCAGCCTCCAATTAATTAATTTAACAATTTATGAAAGAGTTGTTGCGATTATACGTAGAGAAAAAAAATTACACAAGTATTGGGAAATAACTCAATCAAACGAAAATTAGGAAGTCTATATAAATGTGGAAACCCCGAGTGTTCATGGTATCCATCTCAAAAGTGATCCCCAGTTCAATAACCAACATCGTATATATAAAAATATCATACAATCAACAATAAGAATAAAACAAATCTAACCTAACCCTGAAGTCGCGTACTCTGAGAGGTCCTCAAAGGGAATCGCCAAGTAGAGGGCCCTTGCCCTTGCTGCACTCCAGGATATCTGCACCCACCATCACAAACTAGACGGTGAGCAACTGAGAGAAATCGAAAGTAATGCCAGAAGAATTTCACAGTAATTCATGAATATCAAATAAAACAGTCTAAATATCATGCGGTAATTTAAAGACGGGAATATAAATAGATCAAAGTGCATGTTAGGCAGACTGAAATGATAGCAATCGAAAACATGAGTGTTCTAAGAGTCAAAAGAGGCCATAAGCGGTCAATATTCACAACAATAACCACAACAATCCAGTGCCCAGGTTCACACAACACCAGGGGTGGTCAAGCACTCTTGCAGAGAGTGGCCGTGTTTCCCCAACTTGTGCGGGCCACATGACACCTTCACAATCAGTACCCAGGTTCACACAACACTGTGGGTAGCAGTAATTTCGTTAGAAATACCCAAGTTTCCCCAACCAGTGCGGGCCACATGATACTATATCGACACACTTACGCCAAGAACATACCAAACAAATAAGGGAATTTGAATGCCAACAATGGATAATAGCAATAATAGCAATAAATGATAATGAATCACATGAGAATTTCTTAACTGGCTTACTAATATACACAAGCTTTAAGGCAAGTGTACTTACCTGAACTATCGCAACCCGCGTAACAACAATCTCCCATTCCTAGCACGTATCCTCGAGTTTCCCGCTACCTGACAAGGTCGAAAACTCCAATTAAATGGGTCGAGTCATTAACTAATCCTAGGTTGATACCCTTAGCATTATTTCATCGTTTTAAACTACTCGAATAACTCAACAATTAAATAGAAAAGCGAATACTCTCTCTCGGACTTGAAAACCACAATAACAACCATGACTGGGATATCACAACATCAATAATCATAATGCATGTAAGCCTACTCATGAATTATAGGATCAGCTCGGTCGTTAATAGGTCACGTCATAGTCTCGCGGACTGGCGACGTGACCACAACGTCACTACCGTCCAATCAACTTAAAACATAGTATCAATATCACTCGACAGTAACGACTCAATAAGAACTCAAAATGACCATACACCGGCGATTAGGGAAGCTCGTGAGTGTGGTCTAACATCCGTAGAGTTCCAATACGGCATGGAAAATTCGTAGGCTTGCTCTACGTCACATCAACGATCACTCGATGTGATAAAAGTACTCACACATGAATTCACCATTACAACGACTCATCACCATCAATATGGACCCTCCGGAGTTATGGGACACATACGAGAGTTTTTTGTGATCCCCGACACTCCCTTAGTCTTGGCGTCCGGCAACAGTGCCGACCATTTACGATGGTTTATGACGAGACGCGCAATAACGACATTGCATGAAATGACGATCATAAAACTCACCACCACTAATAGAGATGCCCTAGGGGCTGTGAGACTCCATGACGGACATGGTAAGGTCTCCAAAAATCCCTCTATGTCCTCGCATCGGCGGCAGAGACGCCATGATAGTGGTTTCCAACGACAAAAGTACAACATACATAATATGTATAAATGACATAAATGAATAACAACGTCATTGTTTTGGACCACTCCAAGAGTCGTGAGACACAAGTATAAACTTAACTTGGTCCCGACATCTCTGGTCATGGTGGCACAGCGGTGGCTCTGCCCACGACAGTGAATTCCGGCGAGGAGTATATCTCAACATGAAATGACATGAAAAATGAAATAACAAACACTCGTGTTCGCCTCACTGTTATTGGCCACTCCGGAGTGCTGTAGGACCTAAGCCAAAGCTTGGTGGGTCTTCGACAACCTCCAGTCCTGGTGGTCCAACAGCGGCGCCGCCCTTTGAGGCGTTTTCCGGTGAGACAACCCTAAAATAGTCCATATGGACACAACAAAACCATTTGTAAAAGTTGAGATTCAAACACATACGCAAATCTATCGACCTTTCGGGGTTGTAGGATCTCTGGTGGGCCAGGTGGGTTCACCCATAACCTTCCTTGACCACCCTAAGACTCCAACAACCACTCGAAAACCCAACCACAAAAACAGTTTGAAAAGAAAATATACCAAAAATACCAGTGAATTAGGCCATATACCCAATGACTACGACGACGGGGGGTGTTCTTGAACTATCAGGACCCCAGCAAGACTGTCGTGGGTTGCCTCCGACCTATCGATCCAGCCTAGTAGCGGCGGAACGCCTCGCTAGTGCACAAAACAGTCGTGATAGTGGGAGAAAGGAAGAGAGAGAGAGAGAGCTCTGGTGACTGCCCAAGGTTCCAATATCGTGGAGGGAGGTGGTGATGACAATCAAGAGAAGAGGGGAGGTGTGACCGAGAGATGGAGAGGGAGAGATCGAGAGAGAAGACCGAGAGAGTGAGAGATCGAGAGAGTGAGAGAGAGACCGAGAAAGAGAGCACCACCGGTGAGATTCGGCTACTCAAAATCGGTGGTCGGCGGTGACGAACCAGGGACGAGGAGAGAGTGGAGGAGTGGTGGGCGTGAGAGTGAGGACGGTGGTGAAGAGAAATGAGAAAGATGATTGGTATGTATATATATATATAAAAGAATATGTGAATAGTAAATTAATAGTAGATGAATAGTGGGGTAGGTAATGTGTTGTCACATGCCTAGCCTTTCATCTTTCCCTACACACACATCTCGAGGTTGATCTATGGGCTCTCCACTATTGAACTGTGCCACTTTAACAATTTTATCCCATGGTTCGTTTGTTATTAATTATCCAACTCCCGTGTTCGAACGACATTCTTCGATCTGGTTCAACTCATCGCGCGCGTAGTCTCGCCTTGTTCCTTTAAATAATTATTTAAATTATCTAATAATTCATTTATTTGTATTTTAACAAGGTCTTACTCCTCCATTTATCTAGGTGAAGCCTTACTCAATCTAAGAATCGCCTGAACGGCATGAGACCTGTAACGAACTACAATACTAATATACACATCACAAAAACATAACATTACTTCGGTGTCGACTTCTGAAGTTTGAAATACTGTCTAATATCACGTAGTCGGGTCACGGTCCTAACCAGTGCGACACTAGTTAGGTTAAAATTGAGGGTTGCTACACTTACTATTTGTCCAATTCATATCATCCTGGCATGATATTGGTGATGAATTCTTTGTCTGGCACCAACTATCTTTCGTGGAGCAAAGCAATGACGATTGCTCTTGAGCTAAGACGAACCTTGGCTTCATCAATGGCAGTTGTACAAGGCCTGAAATGACAGATTCTTTCTTCGATCGATGGTGCAAGATTGATTACATGGCAACCTCTTGGCTTCTCAATTGCATTTCGAAGGATATAGTAGATGCATTTCTTTACATTACATCTTCTTATGCTTTATGGATTGAATTGAAATAAAGATACGAAGAATGCAATGGACCTCTGTTAAATCAATTGAAAAGAGAAAAGAGAGATTTGTTCAATTAGACAAGCTGAACTTTCAATTTCACAGTATTACACTAAACTTAAGAAGTTATGGGATAAGTTGGGGTGCTTGGCATCTCTTCCTTGCTGTGATTGTGGTGCATCTTCAAAAACTGCAAGTTCAATGATGATGATTCTCCTTTGTTACCTAATCCTAATAAGTATCGACGACTTATTGGTCGTCTTCTTTACTTAGGATTCACTAGGCCTGATATTACTCATGCGACACAACAATTGAGTCAATTTGTCCAGTCTCCAACTGAGCAACATTGGATGGGTGCTCTGCATATTTTGCGATACTTGAAGTCTTCTCCTTCAAAGGGTCTTTTTTTTATCCTGTTCAGGAGGATCATTCTATTACAGCTTACTGTGATTTAAATTGGGCTTCTTGTCCATTTTCTCACAAATCTATTACTAGCTATTGCATTTTTGTTGGCAATTCTTTGGTTTCATGGAAATCTAAGAAACAAATTATTGTTTCCAAATCTTCTGCTGAAACAGAATACAAAAGTTTGTCTATGACTGTTTGTGAGTTGTTGTGGGTTTCCTATATCTTTAAGGACTTGAATGTTCCTCTTTTTCTTCCAATTCCTCTTTGGTGTGACAACTAGGCAGCTATTCATCTTACTGCAAATCCTGTGTTTCATGAGAGAACTAAGCACTTGGACATTGATTGTCATCTTGTGAGAGCTCAATTTAAAGCTAGTTTTGTCACTCCTCAATATATACCTTCTAAACAACAACTTGCAGATTTATTTACTAAAGCTCTTGCTGCTCCTTTTTTCTATTCTTTACTCTCCAAGATGAGCTTATGCGATTGGCATAATGCTCATCTTGAGGGGGGATGTAGATTATATTATTCAGGTCTAGACTTTGTATTCTAGGAGGGTCTGTAATATAAATTGGGTCACATATTGTAAGTGATGGATAAGCCACATGTGACCTGATTATTCATACATTGAGTGTGACATGAGTTAGTTTAGTTTGTTATACTAGCCGAGCTCATCCCTATAAGAGATGGTACAGAGTATGTAAGATAGTTTTTTGAGAATAAAAGAAGAAACTCAACATTTCGTGAGTTCTTGGTTTGAATAAGACCAAAAAAAAATGAAAATGAAAGGGTTAAATAAATTGAAGATATGGAGTCATAACTCATTAGTAGAGAAATAGCCATAATTCTAACAAGAAAAAAAAAAAAAAACTTCGAACGCAAACACAATCACAATCACAATCACAAAAATAATTATAAACTAAATATATTATATTTAACTCAAAAACAAACCAATCTCTAAAATGAAGCCATTTCTATGGGGAGATTATAACGGAATTGTGAACACAAGTTACCTTTTGAACAGTCTCATCTAATTCAAGATCAACCTTTCATTTCTCAAGTGTTATTTGAAAGGAAAATCGCCTTCTAAAGTATATTTGCACTCTTTCATAACTTTTACTAGCTCAACGAGCGACAATTATTAAAGGAACTTGGTGTATCCAATCCAATGCCAAACCTTGCATTATTTTAACGCATAATAGGTCTCACCATTTTTATTTTTATTTTATTTTTGGGTAGATGGGGTCTCACTTTTTAACATATTAGTAGGGGTGGCAACAAAAGTGGTCCGGACATACCCCTAATAACGACTTAAAATGGTGTCTGGACCCGTACCCGTATTTAAAAACGAACATCTTTTTTTGTCCAGACCCATATTATTATAAAACATACGAGACACTTTTTTTTTCGGTTTTATTTTTAAATATAATAAGATAATTTTTTTTATCAATTATTATTTTAAAAAAATCTCAAAATTTTTGATTCATCTTTCAAACGAGTGAAGTTGAAACTTAGTGGTCATGCTAAAAAATACCCTTACAAAATGTGAAATTACAAAAATACCCTTATAAAAATTTTGGGTAAAATTGGATTAATAAGTGAAGTTGAAACTTGATATATGTAAAATTACAAAAATCCTCATATAAATTAATCCAATTAATCACTAAACGGACCCTTTTTTTGAAATTTATATCCGGATTCGAATCCGTATTTTTAAACAGACACAAAAAAAATATCTAGACCCACATTTTTTTTAAGAAAAATAGTGTTCGGATTCATTTAAAGCGAGTCCAGACAACTTTTGCCAACCTTTACAATTATTCTAAAATCAATAAAAAGACCAAAAAATTGAATATTCTTGACTATCGTTTGAACTATGAAAGAAAAGTTAGTTTAGGGTAAGGGTCGGCAGAAAAAATTACATCCGTACGGTAGTTTTTTTTTAAAATTCGTAAATTATATTGATTTACTTTTTTATTCGTTAATTGATGTATATCGTGTTTTGAAAATGCGAAATGGTGTAGACGTGGAACCTCGTATACAAATGACGCCTCTACAAGAGGCGCCATTTGTACACTCTGGCACCTCGTGTACAAATGGCGCCTCTACAAGAGGCGCCATTTTATCCACATCACCACATCACCACATCACCACACCACCACACCACCACACATACAAATGGCGCCTCTACAAGAGGCGCCATTTTATCCACATCACCGCCACCTCACCGCCACCTCACGCCTCCTACGTTAAGCCCACACCACATCACCACGCACACCACATCACCACACATACCTCACCGCCACCTCACATCTCCCACACATACCTCACCGCCACCTCACGCTCTCCCACGTTAAGCCCACACGTATCCACGTTCCACCATATACACACCACGCGCTCCACGTACTATGTATGCACTGACATGCTGACACACACATGAAACACACACACATGAAAGCATGGTCACACATGGAAGCATGGTCATGCATGCATGACCAACTGACATGCATGCGTGGTCATGCATGCGTGACCAACTGACCACGCATGCATGCATGCCGTGACCACGCATGAATGTATGCATGTACTGGGTGGGATGCGAGACTGGCGTACACGAGAGTTCACGGGTGGGCAGAGAATCTCTGCAACCACCGCCCCCTACAACCTACAACCCCTATCGACGACCTAGCCTCATCAATGGCGCGTTGAATGTTTGTTGGGAGGGTGGTGATATTTAAAATAGGGAGAGAGAAAGATGGAGTGAGGTTTTCGTGGTGATAAGAGAGGGATAAAGCAGAGGAGCAGTGAGAAGAGAGAGGAAGAAAGTGTAGAGAGAGTGTGAGGGAGATCGAAAGAAAGAGTGTGTGGGAGATCGAGAGAGGCAACCGCGATCCGCGAAGGTGACGGCTACGGCGACGGCGCGACGACGAAGCGCGGCGGTGTAAGTGGAAGTGTTTGTGTTTGGCTTGAGTTTGTGAGCGAGAGAGAGAGGGAACAATGAGAGGGAGAGAGTGTGAGAGAGAGAGAGAGGTGCTAGAGGTGTCACGAGAGAGAGAGGTAAGGAGTGATAGGGTGAGAGTTTGCCGAGAAAGAAAGAGAGAAAGGTTGAGAGTGTGCGAGAGAGGGTGAGGTGACGTGTGAGAGTGTGAGAGATGGCGTGAGAGAGAGAGAGAGGGGGGTGAGAGTGCCGTGAGAGAGAGAGAGAGGGGAGAGTTTGTGAGAGAGAGTGAGAGGTTGAGAGGTGGTTTGTGAGAGAGAGAGGACGAGATAGTTAGAGAGAGTGAGAGAGGAGGACGTGATAGTGAGAGAGAGAGTGAGAGAGTGAGAGAGTGAGAGGTGGTGTGAAAGAGAGAGAGGTCGAGATAGTGACAGAGGGGGAGAGTGAGAGTGTGTCGAGAGAGAGAGAGAGAGCGAGAGTGAGAAAGAGGGGGAGAGAGTGGAGAAGAGTGTGAACAAACAGAGAAAGAGTAGTGTGTGGGTTTGGGTTTGGGATTGGGTTGAGTATGTTAGGTTTACGAGAGAGGCGTGAGAGAGTGTTTGTTTTGATGTATTTAGCAAACGATTCTATGTGGGGAGAACCGATATTTTTAATTATTCTTTTTATAAATATTTTGTTGTTGTTTAGTTTTCATTTCAATAAATTAACTAATTTTTTTTTTCACAGGGAATATTAATCTTTTTTTTGTAGGTAAAGGAATATTAAATTGAAGAACAAACCGAACAAAAATAGTAAGAACAAAAATTTATTTATTTATTTATTTAATATATTTATAGTGTAATAGATTTTTTAAGAAAATGTGTTTATTGCATGGTGTGTGTAATTTAAATATTTTGTTTTTAAATAGTTAGTAAAGAATGTGAACATCATAGTTAACAAAATATTACAAATATTAAACCCTATAGAAAAATAAATTTTTTTTTGTAGTGGTGGTCGTAGTTTATTGTGTGTAGTGATAAATGCATGATAATTATTTGGCACATTTTACAAGTGAGTGGCAAATCGACCCAAAGATAAATATTATCTCGTGTTATTTATTATCGGTGTTTGATTATTGCGACAAGATATCAATTATAAGTTAGTATTAATGTAGTGTCCGGTGTATACACTATTAGTCGCCTCACCATCTCCAACAACGACAAGAAGGAAAAAATCTTTTACTTACAAATTTAATTTGTAAGTAAAAGTGTTAAAATTGTAAGTAAAAGTTTTTACTTACAAAATGTCGTTGGTAAAAACATCGTAAGAATAGAGTCGTCGGTAAAAGTTTACACTTACAAACGTAATCGTAAGAATAGAGTCGTCGGTAAAAGTGTATAATATGTATTAATAAAATTTCTATTCGTTTTCAATAATATTCATTAATATAACTACATTTTTTATTTGAATATTATTTTGTTTAATTTTTGTGCCTTTCATTATTATTTCACGTTAATTTAATGAGTTTCGTTTTGGTATAAAAAAATTTAATGAGTTAGAGAACTTAAATAAAATACAGTTAAACTTAAATAAAATACGCTTATATATTCTTGATTATTGTTTTGATCAGTTTTTCATCAATTTGACAAACTGTCTTATTCTGGAGCCCAAAGCTAGCTAGAGTAGATTTAGTGGGTAACCAAACAATGTTCCAAAGCTCATTCAACCAACAACTAGAAAGAGAAGAAAAATAAAGTTAGACAGCTTAAAATTTATTTATAATTTTCTTCATTAAAAAAATTAAAGAAATTAAAAAAATAGAATACAACCTTCAAAAAAGCCATTGGATGTTTGAAGCTTGTAGTGAACATCGAGAACAAAATATGTAATCTCGCATTCACAAGTGTCCTCACTCGCTCTCTAGTCGACAGAGACTATAAAGCGCCGCCCCGTCCGGATATAGTTATTTCCAATTATTCGGTCAACCATCGTACAATGAAAAAATCATGTCACTACTCATCTTTGAATACGTCGGTCCATTCTTCTCCTTCTTCTCTCGCCACGACCATGAAAGGAAGTAGCTCACTTGCTAACTCATGTGACCGCAATTGATCATATTCGAACTCACTATCTACCACTTGAAGCTTCGATAACTACGATTAAGAATAATAACATTATAGACGATATATTTAGTAAAAACTATCGTGCCTCAAATCCTCATTTTGATCATTTATTCGCTTGATATATATGTAATTTTTTTACATTATCAATGCGGTAAATTATGTAGGTCATGGAAGGTAGGAACATCCCGTTTCACTTTTATGCATTTGGAGAAATTGTTAAGGTTTCGCAAGGCATTGAGTACAAAGAGACCCCCATCAATGACCATGATTATTAAGTTTGGAACGAGTAAACATGAGTTGATGGATCACGTGTATAACGCGTTTGATATTTCGTCCACTCGAGACTCTCATTACGATGACGTATCGTCACGTAATAGCTCATCCATCGTGTTCACAATATTTTATCCCCGTGTCGTTGCAAGACGAGACCCACTTCGAGTTGATGTGGTCAACAGTGGCGAATCTACCATTATCAGCGAAGGTAGAAATTTATTTAACCTTCGAGCCAATCGATCCTTATCAAAATTCTACTGTACATTCACAAGTGGTAGAAGAAGAAAATGTGGGCATGACATGCCCTGCATCAATGATGGAAAGATTACGTATGCAATCGCCTATAGGTGATGTTGTGCAAGATAGATTTGTTACTTCAATTGATGATGACATTAGCGCCCCCAGTGATGACCGTAACGAGGATCGCGACAACGACATTGACGAGGACGTATGTCCCCTCGAGGATGCTGCGCCATCTGTTAATTGGGAAAATATAAATGTTGTTACAGACGACCCAACCTACGAACCTCCAGGGGCGGAAAACTTGCAAGATGATGAGCAATTTGCAATTGACGAGGAGGAGTGGATGGAAGAAGCAAGCGATGAAGAAGATTACCAACCATTGCCGGTGTATAATGAAATTGATTGGGAAGTGGCTAATTCTACTGCAACCCAACATTCTCATCATTCGACTGGATGGGACATGCCTAATTTTCAGTTGGAAAGAGGAATGTGCTTTGACAATAAGAAAGACTTGCAGCATGCCATAAAATTGTGGCATGTTAACAACTTTGTCAATACCTTGTTATGGAGTCAACTACAACGTTATGGGTATTAAAGTGCGTAAGTGCGCCGGAAGCCTGGGTGCATGTGGCGTCTCCGTGCTTGTTTGCGAAAGAAGAAACAATTGTGGGAGATCACTCAGCTTAGACGAGCCGCACGGTTGTATAAATCCCGATAGAACGCAGTCATGCCCAACTCGACGCCAACATGCTTGCACGTGAGATACAAAGCGTTGTCGAAATAGATCATGCAATTGCTATCAAGGCCTTGAAAGAAATGATTAAGCTAAAATACTCACATGAAGTTCCCTACAAGCGAATGTGGGATGCTAAAAGGAAAGCAATTGCAAATGCATTCGGAGATTGGGACGCGTCATATGCTACGTTACCAAGATGGTTGGCGGTCAGTACATAATAAGAGCCCAGGGACGAAGATTGAGTGGTCACATAGACAATGGGTCGCAGATGAGATCGGACGAGCATCCTCAATTTCGTCGTGTGTTCTTCGCATTCGAAGCATCAATCGAAGGGTTCAAACATTGTAGGCCTCTTCTGCGTATTGACGCGACATTCTTGTATGGTAAATACAAGTGGTAAGCTAATGATTGCCCTATCTCGTTGATGGTAATGGACATCTACTTCCAGTTGCATTTGCGATTACGGAAAACGAATCAACCGACTCGTGGGGGTGGTTTTTGAGAATGTTGCGCAAACACGTGACCGATAGAGATGGTATTTGTATTATTTCGACCGTCACTCGGCATTCTCGAGGCCGTTAACACACCAAAGAAATGGTTTTTGTCCACCAAGAGGATACCATCGTTATTGCTGCGACACTTGACCAAGAATTTTAACACGCATTTCAAAAATGATTCGTTGAAGAATATCCTATCTCGAGCCACTGGTCAACATCAAGTGAGGAAATTTGATGCATGCATGGAGCGTTTTGCTTATTTGTCATCGGGAACTCCTCGGTGTCTTCAATATGTGAATGCCATTCCCAAGGAACTCGGACTCAATCGCACGATGGAGGCTGCATGGTACGGATGGATGAATTCTAACGGGGTTGGTATGTATTCGATAGTAGTTACGTTTGTTATCCTATATGTGTTTTCACTGTGCTGATATTACTGACACGGCATTATCTTACCATTGTAGAATGTTTTAACGGTGTATTGAAAGGGGCACGATTCTTGCCGATAACAGCAATGGTGCAAATGATTTACTACAGGTTGGTGACATACACCAACCGACGAAAGGAGGAAATCGACGAAGCCATATCGCACGGCTCAATTACACGAGATATGCCATGGATAAAATTGCATATTATCAACAATCTGCAAGGAGACATTACGTGACATTGATAAATCGCGACACTGGTGAGTTTGAGGTGCTCACTGGACGTCATGGCGATCGTATGCATAAAGGCAACAATACACAAATTGTTATCCTGAGGAACTGGTATTGCAGCTGCAATAAATGGCAATCGTTTGGTTTCCCTTGCTCACACGTGTTGGCTGCATGTGCTCATATTCGAATTGATTATACACAATTTATTGAGAAATACTACAGGATGGACGTGTACGCACGATGCTACTCCTCTCAATTCAAAGCCATCCCCGATGAGAAGTATTGGCCGACTTTTGCGACGAAGATTTTACCAGATCCTAGGTGTAGACGTGGCCGAGGGAGACCAAAGGGAACACGAAGGCAAAATGAGATGGATCTTCCTAATGTTTCGAGGACCTTGCGATGTGGCATATGTCATCAAGAAGGACATAAACGAAGAACATGTCCGAATAGAGATCGTGCTCGAGTCCCTACTAGGAGGAACCGTTGCAGCGTTTGTCGTGCGAGTAGGGACATAACAAAAAAAATTGTCCATCCATATCTCAACCCCAACCACCCAATCCAAACCAATGAGAGGATTTGTATTTAGTTTGTAAACGGTGTCGCTTGATAATTTCATAACATTTATATTAATATAGTATAACCTTATGTTACGTAAAGTAATAGATACGTATTTGTTAATGTTATAACTCATAGTAATGATTTGTTGTGAGTTTTAAAACTACTCGACCAATTTGTTTAATCACACAAATTGCAATGAGTACACATGGAACCAGGACCATCTGATCCTTCTCTTCTACGCCTCCAATCTACACACAGGTCATCGCAAGTCCTCGAGGGGTCGCATATGCATTTAACATGTATGTGCATAATATTTATGCAAAAACGTTTAATACACATATATATCGACATATTTTTCAATTGTAAGGTACATGATACAATGCGCGTGCGAAGAAGACGGGTGTTGTTGATCGACGGATTAATTACCATTCTCGAATGATCCCTTACCTACGATCTAGTGGATTTTATGGTGTCTCACGCGTAGGATTTTTTAGACTTGATCGGGCTTTGATCACCGTTTTCATTGAGAGATGGCGTCCGAGAGACACATACGTTCCACATGCGTTGCGGCGAGTGTACAATAACACTCCAAGACGTTGAGATTCAGCTCGGGTTACCAATTAATGGTATGCCTCGTGATCGGAAGCACAGATGTCGACTATCTCACGGTGTGTGAAAGACTACTTGGTGCGAGACCTGGACCACTTCACGTAAAAGGGAATAGAGTTCGTGTTTCATGGCTCGAAGACAATGTGCCACCTATAGAGGATGACAGCAATGAGGAAATGGTTCGACGTTATGTTCGTTCATACATTCTACAACTTATTGGTGGTTGTGTGTTCGCTGACAAGTCGAATCAATATGTTCATTTGATGTTTCTTCCGTTGCTCGAGGACCTTCAAACAGCTGGACAATATAGTTGGGGAAGTGCATGTTTGGCATATTTATACAGGGAGTTGTGTCGTGGATCTCGCTCTCGGTGCGCACGAGGTCGCTGGTGCGACAATTCTTATACAACTATGGGCCTGGGATAGATTTCCATTTATAGCACCAAGGCGCAAGCCTCTGTTCCTAGAGGTCGACCTCGAACGTGTGATGGAGTAGACATGCCCAA
Source organism: Stephania japonica (assembly GCA_039657345.1). Taxonomy (NCBI): domain Eukaryota; kingdom Viridiplantae; phylum Streptophyta; class Magnoliopsida; order Ranunculales; family Menispermaceae; genus Stephania; species Stephania japonica. The sequence continues at coordinate 12,867,043 of CM077563.1, read as the reverse complement.
TGACGTTCCTTTGGGATATCGGTAATAAAAATGTTTCTCATGTTATTTTTAACAATTCATTGGGTCTTTTTAATTTACGACAAATTTATTGTTTTGTATACGATGGATAGTTGCATTTTCTCGTAACTAGGACTCGCCACACACGTTGTATCATCATTTCGTGATGCACTTGACACGCAGAGGGAGAATGCCGTGGAGTGGCAACCATACGCCGATGTCATGGAGTCACTTCCACAATTATGTACTCAAGGTCACGGAGCCGGCGTTCGACGTGTCCTTTAATTTGTTTCCATATAGTTGAGTGGCATAGACCGGAAAGGGTCATGAGACAGCTTGGTCATCACAGGTCGTGCCACCGCACCGTGATTTTGACACACGTCGCACCGCGTCCAATCGAGAGGACACCCTCAAGAAAATTGGGCGTGTATCACGAAGATATATATAGAGTTGTGGAAAAATCGTAGTAATACGATAGCCACGATACAACAAGAAGAGGAACACGATCACGAAGAGTACATGAGGTGGTACAGATCTATCACCAAAGCGATACATTGGACATGACGGGCACCGCGCGAATTCTCTAACGTTGAAACTATAATGTTTGTTATCCTCATGAGTCATATTTAAAATTGTTAACCAAACACCGCATTTTTTTGTATATTAGTCTACATTTGCGCGTCAATTGGAGCGAGTGTTCTCTCGATGACGGGGTCGAACAAGGCATGGCTGCTCTACATGAAGGCATCGAATCTTAGACGAGGATGAACAAAGAAAGGACTACTATGTGGAATGATGAAAATGTAGTTGAGCGGACATAGATGACGAAGCATCTCAAGAAGAAGAGGAAGAACAACAAGAAGAGGATCAAAGCCTAGCAGAGATAGAGGGAGGAGAAGAAAAACAACGACGACTCGCACTGGGTGAGAGCAGAGAGACGTTCTTCTCCACCACCTCCAACTCGTCCAACTCCAAGAACGTCGAGACTATTGGTGAGAGCAGAGACGTTCTCCTTCGCCACCTCTAACCCGCCCTTCTTCTTCTTATGGGTACTCTCCTTTGCCGCCCCAACGCAATCGAATGCTCATATGTTTTTGCCTATGACACCGAGCATGAGTGTTCATCCATATCATTTTGATCCATATGCTCCTGGGCCATCATCTTCGTACATGGACCATAGAATGCCTACACATTCAATGCATGGTTCATTGCCTCAATACATGCCAAGTCCATTTACTCCGCCATATTATAACTACAATATTCCATATAGTGGAGATGGCTCATTCGCACCCTTTATTAGGCATGCCACTTCATGTTCCTTTCACCCAACCACATACGGAAGTCGATGTTGGAATGGTTCAACCCCTATCTTTGATAGCACCGGTAGTAGAGGTCAATCGAGCCAACACGAGGAAGAAGTTCGATCGAGTCATCGAGCTCAACAAACTCAAATTTCGGACGTACAAGCACGGAGAAATCCACGTCGAAATAGAGTACGACCGGTTTGCCACACGGAGGAGCAGCGTCGACGTCGATAGAACTGCATTATACCTTTGTATGAGTGGGTTGATAGGAGTGTTTAGGGTCTCTTATATGTCATGGAGATGGGGTTGTACATTTGGATGAATGGCAAGAACTATAAATACAAACTCCTAGCCTTTTTGCTTCACATTAGCATGTTGCTTTCAAATAAAAAAATGAAAAAAAAAATTCAGAGCTATTAGGGACTTTTATTTGCTGGAAATTGTAGTCCTTAGGAGGTTATTCATCATCAAGAAAGCGATCTAGTTATATACAATCAAGCATCAACCTTAAGGTATGCTCATATCCACTTATTTGCATAAAAGTGAGTATACCGATGATACTTTGAATTGCATAATGGTCATTTGTGTAAATGTTTTTAGGTCTTTTTGGTGTCGGATAGTATCAACGTTTAATTTACGACTAAGTACATCTAATATAACCTAGATTGTCACCAAAACGTCGAGAGATATATATGAGTCCGTTTGCGATAGTTTGGGTGACGAGAGGCCTATTGGACTAGGAATACTTTGCGTGAAAAAGTGAGTATACCCGATGATACTTTGAATTGCATTTCATTTCCTTTTATTACTTATTGCTTGGCGCCTTTGTGACTATATGGTGCCTTTGTACTCTAATATAATGATATTTGTTGATAATCTTTACTCTTTGAACTTGTTCATCGTGATATTGTTTTGTTGATGCTTTCATTGTATCATTTCGTGTGCTCTATGTCTTCATTTGATGTTTTTAATGGTAAATGAGCTTTAAATAGCATGCTATTAGGATTAGAGAATTTATGAATGAGACTATGAACTTTGTACTCGACTTGATTAGTCTATTAGCTTGTCCATATGCCTTTACCATTCTATACGGAGTCATTTTTGAATAAATAAAGTAGTGGTTGGTGAAAATAGTGACAACGAACCATGACATACTCACTTAAGTAGGTTTAAGAAATCAAACGTAATTACTAAATTTAGTTACACATTTGTTTATTCATTTCGTAATAATTGATTATGACATTTACATTTGTTTGTAACTTACTCTTCAACCTTAAAAAAGTCATGTCAGGGAAATAGTGCATCGTCATCCTGGGACGGATCTAGTGGACGATCCAAATAGACGATCTGACGGTGGTCGCAGAGATCGTCCATCTCGCGACGTGGATCGTTCGCTAGTACGATCTCCCGCTGATGATGCTGAGTCTCAACAATACAAGAGCAGCTCGTTCGTCAACACTTGCTCGGCGCGCTTGCTTACCTTCAACAACTTTTTGTCCAACAACAAATGTTCACACCATCAATCACAATTATTTCAAGCAGATCCTCGTCCGCCTTATGCGCAAAGACTCCCCATCGTGGCCCTCTCCTTCAAAGAATCGGGCCATCTTTATTTGGCCATGATGATCCAACCACTCAACAGCTTACTCCTCTTTTTGGCATCGCAACTCCCTCCACCTATCGCTGGTCACGTTACTTCTACGTAAGCTACCCACGCATCTCCTCCCATCGCCAGTACTACCAAAGATGTCCCGATTGCTTCATTCGACTCTAGTATGCATGCCTCCCCATCGAGGAGTCATGATCATGTCGAGCCTGGCATCACATTCGTCCAATACTTCAAGCCACCCTTCGAGTGAGCCATCTATTAGTGGTGCCTCCCGTAGATCACAACAAGACGATGGGCAGCTAGGGCCCCGAGACGTAGAACTAATGATGACCGAGGCGCGGGCGGGTGTTTTTGACCGTAAAAACTACGAATGAATTGTAAGTTAATGAAATATTATTACGTATATATACTTACGTTTAATGAACTTACTATAATATTGGTCTAACTTTTTTTTTTAAAAATGTAGTGGTACTTTCTTGCATCCGTCATCCGAAGTGTCAAAGCAAATAACGCGGATATATAAATTCGCTTTACATAAGGATGGCTACTGTTGGGATACGGTTCCTAACCATATCAAGGAGCAATATTTTAACGATTGGGCGGTAAGAGATTTTTAAATAAGAAAATTAAGTTTCGTTTACTTTTACTTAGCATATGTTGAAGACTTGACTTTCTATTACTACAGACTCATTTCGAGTGGAGACGATCAGATGATGCTATGGTCAGACATTTGTACGACAGGCAGATTGCCACTCGTTATGCTGACTTTGTTAGTAAGATGGTGAGGAAGCCGACAAAACCATCACATGTATCTCTGGAGGTTTTTGAGCATTACAAGAAGATGCGGTCTACTCCAGAATATAAAGCAAAGTCAGAACAAGCGAGCCGAAATCGAAGATCGAGAGGGGGGGACCTGGTTCGGGTTCGTCATTGCACACGGAGGTGGAGCCATATCCATCTATGAGCATTCGTTGAGACCGGTATGTTTTTGGGCATACATACATAGATACATACATACATATGTATACATTAGATTCATATAAGTTTCAAACTTAAATTTAAGTTAAACATATTTTATAGGAGAAGGAACTCGGTAGAAAAGCCGATCGCTTTGGATTTATGTTTATATCTCCATACAAGGAATCATGATAACGTTACTTTCTCGATCCTAGAGCAGAGGCGATTGCCGTAAGAAACTAATTGACCATAACTCTTTTTTGTTAATTATAGGTATCAATGACTTATATGACTTGTCAATGTTTAAATTCTTAATACAAAGCGCTATACATGAAAGGACCACAGAGCTTTCACAAGCTTGCAAATGTACACTCCAATTGATGAAACCGAATTATATTTGGAGATTGTGCAAATAAATGATAAAGGCCGGAGATTTGGTCTTGGCCGGACACCGTCAGTGGTCTAAGATGCGTCGACATGATGAAGTTCGATCTTCTCGTCCTATATTGAAAGATGATGAGTCATTTGACCAATACAATAAGGAATTCAAGGAGATGCAAGCAATAATACTAAAGATGCTTAATGACTCGTCTGTTAATCACGATCAATTGCTTGAAATGCAAGGATTTCTACAAATAAGCATGGAACAGGGTTTCATGGAGAGATCACCGCACAAAAAAGGCAAGATGATGATGATGATGATGTTGATGATGATGATGCCGCTCACAATGACTCAACTACCGAGGATGATGAATGATGATTTCTTTTTCACAACATCCAAAAAGGTTTAATTTTTTTGGTTCATTTTTTACTTGATACTTATAAGTTTTTTTTATTAGGAACCATTATAAATCTTATTAATTTATTAGGAACCATTATAGAGACATAAATCATGTAAACAATTTAAGTCTACCCCTTTGTCCTGTAGATTTTATTTGTGATTTATAGAAAATTTTGTAGCTGTTTAAGTTTTGTTTCTATTTGTGTCTAACATGTAGGTTATTGAATGTGTTTCGTTCTCTCAAACTACCTCTATTGATTCTCAATTGAAATTGATTGCATTTGTTTGTGGTTTCTGTTGTTTGGTTGGGATGATTGATGGTTTTAGGTTTTTCCCCATAACTCAGGTTCTTCAATGAGATGATGATGATGGATCAGTTGATTATTTGTATGCTGTGACTGGAATGGTTGTGCTTATTTGTGGTCTTGGCATAAAGATGATGATGGATCAGTTGATTAGAGGGCCTGGTTTTATGCCTCCTCCTCAAGCTAGGCCCCCAATGGCGCTGAACTTGACTGACCATTCACCTAATTCGAGCAATAAAGTGCAGAAACAGATTGATTACTACTTTAGGTATGGCTGCATTTTTTTGTTGTTGATGGATTTGTGTACATTCTAAACCAAGTTTTTCTCTTTAAATTCTACCTCTGAAGTTTGAGTTGGCATCTTTGTTATTTTGAATTTGGTTTCAGGATATTGCGGTATTGATAAGTAAAATAAATTGTTCCTCCATTGGCCCTTTATCTGCTTGCTACTCCTCTTCCTTGTAAGTCATTCCTATCGCTTTCAAGACTATTGAACTTTTATAAATTGAATTCCATGAACATATGAATGTATGCTTTATTTTTTGTTTTGTTTTATATGTGTGTGTGTTTTCCTACTCGTCTATGTTATCATGTTATGATTAATATAAATTCCTTCTTAGTTCTTCCTTTTGTTGGATGGAGCTACATCATGTGCTTAACAGATGACAACCTTCATTCTGCTTGAACTTTTTCATGTCAGTCAAAATGTTTGGGTTAATTGAATCTAGCTCTCTTTATATGAATTGTATTACTGTGTTGCTTTTCTCAAAAGTTGATTTCTTTCTAGACCTTCATTTGTTGATTAACAAGATTTGTAAAGGTTACGTAGACATGACTCAACCATTCAGCTAATAGTTATATAGAATATAGTTGTAGCATAGCAAAATCCGATAAGCTAAGAAGACATTACACAATCTTCGAACCACTGTTGTTCTGATAACAGGGAATGGTCTTTTAGTGCCTCTTCCAAATGGACAAATAAGGGTCATTTTAGAGCTTATAAATTCTCTCTTTCATTTGCATCAATCTAACTTAAAGTAGATCCTTGTGAATTTTGTGGCATTTTAGAAGTTGTTGCTATCCCCTCTTAGTTGCTTTGAGCTTCGTGAAGCATCTCGTTGTTATCCTCGTGGCCTCATCTCCTCGAGGACTCGCTTGTATTCTTGATTGCATAGCACATCTCTTGTTTGTTGTTGGGTCTTATTGGTGAGACGCACAATATTTGGTGCTAATGTTGGTGCTATCTTTCCCGGATGAGAGTGTTGAAAACTTTTGTCGTAATTTGTTCGCAACAAACAAACGAAAAAAAAATCTGTCAAAATCATTTTTGGAGAAATCAAGAAATGGATGAATTCTCAGTGTCCACTTACAGTTGATCTTACTACTAACTTGCTAAGTTACCATCTAGTTGGATTCTTATACATGGCTTCTCTCATGTAATGCAGGCCATTGGAGCAGTTTTTGCCCTCGCTACTGTTTCCATTCCAACCATGAATGTAAGTTTTGATTGTTATATTTTTCTTGTTGCGATTTCATTGATTAAATGTTCTTAATTTTTGCCATCCTAGGCTTTTAGAAGACTAGCAACTTCAATGGATAAATTCTCAAAAGTTGCATCGGAAGAGGTACCAGGGACGTTGTCTTCTCTAAAACTTTAAGGGTCGAGATTAATGATTTGACTCAACAATTGAGTAAAATAAGGTAAACTTGCTCTTCTCGATGGATGATTCCTATTTGTTTGTGAAGCACATTTTAATTATGTTGAGAGCTTCCTTTTTTTTCTTCAACATTAAAGGCAAAAGATATCGGGCTCTCGGAATGGAATGAATGGCCGAAGAACATGTCTAAAGGAAAGCGACGAAATCCTAATATGAATTGATCCTCTCATTTTGATCACATGATGTAAGAGTAAAGCGACATGTAATTTGTTGACAGTTGATTGTGAATGTTTTCTTTCTAAGATCCATCATGAACTATCTCATAGTAAGGCATGTTCGTTGTGAACCACCAAGATAAATTAGGTGATATGACAATTGAATTAGGAGCGCAATCCACATCTCATAGTTAGCATGGGTGCAACTAGCAAGTCAATTAGGCTTTATGAATTGATTAAACAATTATCTTTCTCAAAAACAAGACTTATAGACTTATAGTAGTAATCTGCATGGCATGAGCTAGTTTTTGAAACCGCCTCGTATTTCATTGCCGTAGTTGCGAGATGTACTGTCGGTTGCGACACTAGTATCAATCTTTTCAATTATGCTTGTTTTTAATATGAGATAAGGAGAAGCTTTTGATGAAGTAAAATTTCAAGTTGATAACTTGATATCATATGTTTGAGTCTTCTCATAAAGCAAGTTGAGAAGCGTAGAATTAGATTCTTATGAGCAAGTGATCGCATGTTTCATTTCGGAGTTATACCCAATCACATCATAGCTTAAGCACGCTTTGGTATGGCAATCTTATCCATGAAAATCAGAGACTAGTAGTAGGCTTTGATGAATTAAACCCCTTATTTTTATTTTTATTTTTTTTCTCAAGTGTCAATTTGGGGTTATAAAATTCTAATTGTCTTGGGTACATTGTAATTAGTAAAAAGGATCTCACAACTTGGCATACTTCTTGAGAGTTACACCGCATCCTTTGCGTTCTCCGGCACGTGCATGTTGCATAGAAGAGTAACTCGGATGAAGATAGCAAGGCTCCGTTCCCTGGATTCAAGGATCATTTATCATGGCACCCCGCCGATGGACAAGAAGTGGTCATGAAGGTTGGGTCCGCAACTTCAACTCGTGGAACTCGTGAATTTGAGAACGAGGTAATCGCTTAATGCTTTTATGGTCTAGTTCGTTTGAAGGTTGAACTCTTATTTAGATAGAAAAAATTAATTCTCGCAAACCCGTGGCATTACTAACATAATATGAGTATCATGGTTTTTTTTTTTTTTTTTTTTTTTTTTGTTTATTTCCTTTACAAATAAACTTGCTCTCGCTATTCGACATGAAAACTTGGTTCCCCTTCTCGATACTATTGTGAGAATGATCAAGCAAATTCTTGTCTATCCTTTCATGTCCAACGGTTCTCTACAAGATTGTCTATACGGTAGTCGCTTCATAGTTCAAGATCAATATTATGGTCGATAGTGTTCATTACTTCATTATATAGTTTTCTCTTACCATATTCTTTCCTTTTAGGAGCGGAGAAGCATCAAAAAAGAAAGTTCTAGATTGGCCAACTAGAATCTCAATTGCACTAGGTGCCGCAAGAGGCAAGTAAATGAAGTGGTGTTTGTTTCTTATTCATTCCAACATAATTATATTTCCAATTCCAGGAAGCAAAACAACTATATGCACAATGAAGGAATATGTGCTCATCTCATATTAGCCTTTGTGATGTAGAAGTTTGATATTAATTTTCTGATCTTGTTCGGGTTTATTCTACCCGCACACTTTTGCCGAGCGTGGAGTCATTCATAGGGATGTAAAATCAAGCAACATTCTTCTCGACCATAGTATGTACGCTAAGGTTGCGAAAAACTCAGAAAACTGAAAACTGAAACTGAAAACCGAGTTTTGTTGATTGGTTTCATGAAATGTGTAGCTATCAATTTGTCGTTTTATTGATTGGTTGTAGAACACTGCGAATTTCTTAATGGAATAATAAGATTGCGAGTGGAATGTAGATTTGTATATTTTCAATTGAAAATGGAAATATAAATTAATTTTGAGCATTTTCAAATATTATTTTTTTTTCAAATTACATTTGATAGGGGTTTGAAACCCCTATGTAATCCTTTGACGATAATATAGAGGTTTCAAACCCCTATAAAGGTTATAGTAATGCTTTGAAATATTTTGAGAACTCTTTTAAAATATTTCAAAACACGTACTAATAATTAGAAGGTGATATGCAGATAATAGTGACTTGGAAACTGATGTTTTTGCACTTGACATAATGTGATATTCCCTCATGCGTGCTGAACAGAATCTTTCTCATAAGTACTTCTCGTCCTTAGAGAAGAGATGATTTAATTTTGTTTCATCTAATATTTATGCATTTCGCCGTTATATTGGAGGACACATTGGTAGTGAAGTTATCCTTGATTTTTTCCTATTGCGCGTTAAATAGGTAATGATGTGTTCTTTCTAGCCGTGGAACTACTAATTCCATCACAAATAAGATAAAATCATACAAATGATTAAATGGGTCCTAGGAGAAGATAATTCATCATATCGCTTCAAACATCTAAATAATTCTAAGACTTTGATGATTTTGTTTGGAAGATGAGAAACTTATCTCGTTGTTGTTAGATATTTAGTTGTAACGTAGATGATGAGAAGACCAAGTTTTTTGTGTTCATTAGAGTTTTTGACAAAAATTTAGTTCTTTTTGGGTTGCCATAAATATAAATTTTTAATGAATATATATACCTATTCCAAACCCCCGCTTAGCTCCAATAACACCCGACAAATCAAATTATCACCTAAATTATACCTATTACCCGAATTAAACCCTAAACCCTAAATTAGCTTTCGATATATTATGTGAATTTTACATTTTTTGACGTAAAACCCGAGTGCCAACTTTTAAATTTCTCATTTTCCATATAAAAGCCTCCATTTCTATTTATTTCGTCAAAATACTATTTTTTCATATTTTTCTCTATTTTTCTGTTTTGTTTTTCTAATTTTTCTTTTTTTTTTTCTTTTTTCTATTTTTTTTTTAAGCGACGGGGCACCCCGTCATCAATTATTATGACGGGTGCCCCGTCGCGAAAAAAAAAAAAAAAAGAAAGAAAAAGAAAAAGAAAAAGAAAGGAAAAAGAAAAAAAGAAGGAAAAATTGGAAAAAAAATCCACGTGTAACGAATGGCGCCTTTGGTAAAGGCGCCATTCGTTACACGTCACCGCCAACGAAATGCGGAATCCATTACTTTTGTAATTTTAAAAAAATTTAACTTATTTAAAGAATTTTAAAGAAAAATAACCTTACTTTTTGAAATCGCCCGGGTCGGCAATGGCCAATCATTGATATGCTTTACTACTATTTTGTTGTAGGGTCAGGGATACCATTAAGCTTTTAAAACGTAGGGCCCACCATCTTGGTCACGCACATCTAAGGCCATCCGATACGTTTTCGAACCACGAGCATCCAAATCCCAACGAGTACGACAAGTTCATGCGCGACACTGTATCACTCCTCCTTAACTCCTCGATGGGCTCTATCATGCGCTTTGCGTGTCATTTTCGCATTTCGGACCGAACAGCGACTCTTACTATTTCTAGCTATCTCTACTTCTTCTTCTTCTTCTTCTTCGTCTCGTCTGGAGTGAACGCTTTTTGAACTGTGAATCTGTGCTTCATCTGAGAGTGGAAGATGAAGAAGGAGAGAGCAAAAGTCGAGGAGGCATCGACGGACGAGAGGTACGCGCAGTGGAAGTCTCTGGTCCCAGTTCTCTACGACTGGCTCACCAGCCACAACCTCGTCTGGCCTTCCCTCTCTTGCAGGTACTACGTACAAACCCTAGATTTCCAACAATGCCGCTCGAACGATCTTCACTGCTTGTTTTTTTGACGGTTTGTTTGTTTGTTTGATCGATCGATCGATCGATTGATTGATTGAGCAGGTGGGGCCCGCAGATCGAGCAGGCCGTTTACAAGAACAAGCACAGACTCTACTTGTCCGAGCAGGCATATATGCACTGATTCACTTACTCACTCGATCGATCTCTCTCTTGTTCTTCGTTTGTTTTTGTTTATTTTTGTGAGTGTGTTGTTCTGTCTGTGGTTATTTTCAGACCGACGGTAGCATGCCGAACACGCTTATAGTCGCCAACTGTGAAGTCGTGAAGCCGAGAGTCGCGGCCGCGGAGCATATCTCGCATGTCGTACACATATATCCGTGTTTTAATGATGATAATCCATTAAAAGTCGGAAGAAGGTTTGATTTGATTTGATGTTGATTGGTTGTTTTGTTTTGTCCAGTTCGATGAGGAGGCGACATCCCCTTTTGTGAAGAAATACAAGACTATTATCCATCCAGGAGAGGTACTACTTTTCGACCAGTGAGTTAGTTTAGACATAAATGTAGCTACGAAGAATTGACACATGAGCTAAATATAGTTTTTTTGTAATTGAACAAGGCAATGAATGTATTGGATGGTAGTAAACTAGTAATACGGGTCTTCACAGAGTAAAATATTCTTTTGTTTTCAATAACCGTGGGTGTACGAACCTCTTCTACTAATTCTATGGGAGATAGTAGGACACCCCAACCCATAACCTAGAGAAAACAAGGGGACATACTGTAGGTATAAAGAATGGATTCCAATAGTTGGTTGGCATAATTGGAAGCTAGTTGTTGTCCTTTAACTAGTGATTCGATTTCGCGTCTTAGAAATGGAAAAACTAACATTGGGAGCTCCCTCCACCTACTTGAAGTGAACTTAGTGCAATCAGATAGTCCGTGTACTAGGTGGTTTAAACAAAAAAAAAAAGAATGAAAATTTCTTTTTTGTCTCACTTTGGGCACGCCCAATGATTGTTGCATCGATGTGTGCACAACACTCGATATGCATCGAAAGGACTCCCAATGAGTGTGTACCTAATTGGCGTGCCCAATGTGGGTTAAAATAGTAGGACTCATAAAAAGAATTGAACCCATGGACTAATATTCGATGTAATTTGAAATATTTAAGATCAATCTGCACCATGGGCTAAATAAGAAAATTTGATGCTTGAGCATGTTGATCTACCTATGGAAAAAATTGTATCACGAGTCTTGATGATTGTAAGAAAATTACCGTAATAACGTAAAACTTGCATGTTTATGCTATAGCTGACAAGAATTTGGTTCAACCATTTTTCTACTTTGTAGGTGAATAGAATCAGGGAGCTGCCACTGAACAGTAGGATTGTCGCGACGCATACTGACAGTCCTGATGTAAGTTTTCTTTGATGAAATGTTTGCGGTTGAATCTGTATATCTCTAGAAACAAGAAAAGTAATTTTGGAGATACAATTGTTTTCGTAAGGTTTTCAAATTAGTGTGTGATCTGTTGTGATATGGTTTCTTGGGGCTGTTAAAACCTGCAGGTTCTTATTTGGGATATTGAGGCTCAACCTAATTGCCATGCTGTTCTGGGAGCTTCCGCCTCCCGCCCTGATTTGGTTAGTTTCTTTAAATCACTATTAATGGTTAGTGCAAACTGATGAGTGATTATTACAATTGCAATGTAACTTTGCTCACAATTTTATTTTTCCTGCACAAATAATAATATTTAAGAGTTTTCTGACTTGATATGGCTTAACACAGAAATTTATGTTGGTACTTGTCCCTGGTATATTCCAGTAGGTTTTTTGTATTTTAACAAAAATATCTCTAGTTTGGAAACCTTAAAAAATAAAGGCAGATTCTATGTTCTTATGGAATAGTGTCATTGATAGCTCAATTGTCTTGCAGATACTAACTGGGCATCAAGATAACGCAGAATTTGCACTTGCCATGTGCCGTACTGAACCCCTTGTGCTCTCTGGAGGTATATGAATTTATTTACATTAAACTGGTGTTTTCTATGTGAATTTGGAGTTTTTGCCATTATTTTTATGCATGAATAATCTAAGTTTTGATGTTGTTTATGACAATTTTGTACTCAGCTTTCTCTCAATTTGTTGTTATGAAAGTTATTTAGTGTTTGTAAGATTTGGTTTTTATTGAGACTTTTATGTATTTGCTTGTTGTTTTAGTTGTCTTTTACGTGGTAAGCATTCAACATATCATTTAGTGCTAATGTTCATTTTTATTGAGACTTTTATGTATTTGTGTGTTGAGTTATTCAGCATATCATTGATTTGATGCAATTATTGTTAGTATGCAAATTCATTTTTTGAAGATTAATCTCTCATCAGGGAAGGATAAGTCAGTTGTCCTGTGGAGCATACAAGATCATATCTCCATTTCAGTAGCAGATCAAGGGTCTACAAAGTCTCCTGGCTCTGGGAGCTCAGGTGTTAAACAGGACTCCGAGGTCGGTGGGGATAACACTACAATGAGTCCTTCTATTGGACCACGTGGTATCTATCAAGGGCATGAAAACACAGTTGAAGATGTGCAGTTCTGTCCAACAAGGTGATTATTCTAGAGTGTACGATCATTTCCTCAGACATTCGTAAAGTTCCTTGGTTAGCTCATTGATCACCAATCAGTTTCTTGAACAGAAAGTTGATTAAGACAAAAAATGATAGTTGTTCCTTAGAGAAGCTAATAACTAACCAATTACATAATAATTTCAATAGCTTATATTAAGAGAATAAAGTATTCTTCTCGTGGGTTCACTAGAATACTTAAGTCTTAAGATGTTAAGTGAGATCTTAGGTAGATGACCTTCAACTGAAATTTAGACTTAAGTCGTCCAAACCTCTTTTTGTGCTCTGGTTTCCTTCTTTTAGATCCATAGATTTTTTTTTTTTTTTTTATTTTATATATATATATATATATATATATATATATATATATCTTGTAACGGTTCATTATTCAACCATACCAGTAGTACTCCGTGTTTCATTGTCTTAATTTATATTTTTTCCTTTGTTTATATTGAAAGCGAGAAATCTTTTATTTTATACTATTTCAGTGTATGTGCTTTATGCTTCCTAACTCTCCCTCTCTTTTTCTTTTTTCTTTTTTTTTTTCTCTGTTCAATGTTCTAAGTGTGCAGGAGTTCTGCAGTGTTGGTGACGATTCTTGCCTTATTTTATGGGATGCTCGTGTTGGTTTTAACCCAGTAATCAAGGTTGCTCGTTACATCTTCTACTTCTGATCTTCCAGATAATGTTGTGGAATAAGTATTTTGATGTTCCTTTTACTAACTGTTAAAAATTGATCCTACTGGATTTTCTTTTGATATCAATGGAAATGTGCATTACATGGGCCACTATGTGGCTGTCAACTCTGTTTAGACATCCATGCCAGATTCATTTTCGTTCTGAAGATTAAAGCAATTCTAGATGTAGACCATGCAAAATGTTACTTGTAAATGCCGGCTGATTTGTCTTTCTTTATTGCATGATATGTAGTGTGGTTCTCTTTTCTTTTGTTACTTTCTGGCTCGACTCATAGTTTTGTAGGTGCTATCTTTGTTCCTTAGGTTGAGAAAGCTCACGATGCGGACCTTCACTGTGTTGATTGGAACCACCATGACGAGAACCTGATTCTGACTGGGTATAAACTTTGTAGTCAGTTCATGTTTTGCTGTAGTAAAATGATTATGTGAATTAAACTTTGGAGATGGTACAGATGTGCACTATTTGTGCATTCTTTTCAAGTGTTGCTAAAATTGTACGTTGACGGATTGTTTGATCTATATAATTTCTCTTCGATTTGTTCTTTCAGCTCAGCTGATAATTCTGTTCATATGTTTGATCGACGAAACCTTACTTCTGGAGGAGTTGGTTCACCAATTCATAAGTATAAGGGTCACAGTGATGCCGTTCTTTGTGTGCAGGTGTGAAATTATTGTATTATCTAATTATGTTCTTCATGTGATTATTTTGCTATTTTTGCTGCTGCAAAGGGACTTCCAATCTCTGAACAGTTGTCCTAATTTTTCAGTGGTGCCCAGACAAGTCGTCTGTCTTTGGCAGTGCCGCGGAGGATGGTCTTTTGAATATTTGGGACTATGAAAAGGTGCGAGTGATAAATTTTTTCTTAATCTCAGCACTTTTAATTTGTGGTCTACTTTGATTTGAATTTGGGAGGTCATTAGAAATTTAGATTTCATGAAAAAGATATTCAGTTGGAAATTTCAGTCAATTCCTAAGGGTGCTAGAGTGATTCTTCAGTTGCACTTTCTTGAGTATACTTAATTTAACACCAATGCTATTGGCGTGATGGAAGACAGTGAAGCACCGCTCAACCTCAAGGTTTTAAAATGTCAGTTGGAAAGCTAGTTTCGAACACTAGGACCAATGGGACCTCTGGATTAGAAATATTGCTTCTTTTAGAAAAGAATACATTTTCACTTACCACTATCAGTTCATCTATCACGCCATGCCATTTTTAGTAATATTTAGCCATTTCTCTCGAAAGTTCTTCCATATGTGTGTTCGGGTGCTTATATTTTCTCATATGCTCTTTATTTCATACTGTCCTCAGTCCTCGTACATGTTTTACTTATTATTGATGTGAAACCACTAAATTATTATTTTTTTTTTTTATGTTTACTTTTATGCAATAAGTGTTCAAATTCCCTATCCTGTGATAGGCTGGGAAAGCAAAAGAGCGCACTGGAACTAGGACACAAAGTACTCCTCCGGGTTTGTTTTTCCAACATGCCGGGCATAGGTATGCTATGTTTTAAATATTACTTACATTGTAAAGAAATTTGATTTCCAGTGTTCGTCTCCCTCTCATTAGACAAACTTCTATGATTTTTTCTGGTTGTGTGAGTGGCGGATCAGAACTGCACTGTCTGCCTCATCCACCCCTGCTCGCTTGCTCACTCTCCACTTTGACCTGAACCATCTCTAACTGAAAATTTGAATGAAATTGATTGTTGTGAGACAAAAAAGAAAAAGAACAAGATAAGCACTACCTACTGTATAGTCAAGTTCAAAATAAAGAAGTAATGTAACCTACAAAAAAAAATTATAAATATAAGTTATGTTGTAAATCAAGTGTTGACTAAACATGAATGCCTGAGCTGTCCCATGGCTTCCTCTATTTTTCTTGGTTAAAGAGTTATCTTATATCTTATATCCCATATTAATAGAGTGGTTCCTCTCTGGGACATTGACTTGTTGAGTTGAGAGATTGCATCTGCTTTTATTTTTTTAAGCGATTGCATCTGCCTTTCTTAATGATATATATTTATGTTTTCTCTATGCATGCAGAGGCAAAATCATCGAATTTCACTGGAACCCATCTGATCCATGGACAGTTATTGGTGTATCTGATGATTGTGACACCAGCGGCGGAGGTGGAACATTGCAGGTATTCAGTCTTTCTTATCATTTCATGGTGTCAATGGAATTATAATAATCTTTTTGGCAGCTGCAGATATTATTTTAACAAAGTCATAAATTTGGATTTTGAAAAGATTTTCCTGTTATACTAAATGAGAGGGAGAAAGAATGTAACACCTACATAATTTAACACAAAATGCATAAGAATTCCAAAGAAGAGCAGCATTCTATTCCATTAACCAAATCTATTATCAGCCTTCCTGATATACCTGCAAAAAACTCATCCTGAATTAGGCCTTTCTACTATCCACCAACTTATTAGTATGACAGCATATTTTATTTTATTTTTTGAAAACAGTATGACAGCATATTTTAATCCCCAATTTTTCGGTTTTGAAGTTGATTGTCTTTGACAACGACTTTAGGCTGCAGCAAACAACACTAGCTAGTTTGTCCTCCTGTTTGATCTCTAGGAAATCTACAATTGCCAAGTTGAAGCCCAACAATGAGGAGAAAACCATTCAAATATATTCATCCTGTACACCAAGAGATTGAAGAGAGAATATTACGATTTGTGGATCATCTTGAGGAACAATATTCTAATTTAGATATAATTTTCTTCTATATTTAAGCTCTAGATATTGTTGAAACTAAAAGCTAGTTGTTAGTCAATGCTTTGAGTTTCGAGATAAGAACTTGTTTAGTTGTTTTTGTTTCAAATCCCTACATTTATTGATACTATATATGAAAGATTCTGCATGTGCATGGTAATGCCTGACTCTTATCACCACATCAAGGATTGCTGGTTGAGGTAATGCCGCGCATAATGAGGGGAAGTGTTTATGATTAATAGTTTTCTCAGATTAAGAAGGGATTTGGTGTCTTGTACCCTTTTCCAATAGTATACACTATACACTGCATGGCTGTTCGGAATTTCTGATCGGTTTGAAAATCTCAAGTTATATATGACTATCTGTACATGTATACTCTGTACAGATGCTCGTGGTGGTTAACAATCTCTCTGGACAAACCTAGTATCTTTCATACGACAACGTAGGCAGACAGAATTTACCCTCATTAGTTCTAGGATGTTGGTAGTGCTACTACATTGGTCTTTACTTGGCCTAACTTTTGTGCTATTCCATGATCTTTTGTGTTATTATGGAG
The DNA here is from genome assembly GCA_039657345.1 of Stephania japonica. NCBI lineage: Eukaryota > Viridiplantae > Streptophyta > Magnoliopsida > Ranunculales > Menispermaceae > Stephania > Stephania japonica. The sequence goes on along the minus strand of CM077563.1, from coordinate 12,849,963 downwards.
CAGATATGGCGAATGAACGATATGATTTACAGACAAAAAGACGAGGTTCTGGCAGAGCTTGAGCAGTTCAAATCCCATATCAATACATGTAAATGAAAGTGAGCAATACAGTAATTAGCTACTTCACCTGGAGATTCATATATATCCTCCCACCTTTCATGTTTTGTTGAAGTAAATGGTGCCAACATTAGTTGCGGTGCAAGTAAAATCAAATAGCAGGTTATGAAATGCAGACTTTGAACTGGGGTTTATGTACTCATTTTCCTTTTACCACAACAGGTTTTGTTTTGCATGAGCCCAATACATGAATGTACAGAACAGACGGACATCATTGTTAGCGATCTGAATTGATCACATTGCCCACCTTTATGCTTTTGTACTAAACAATAGCTAGATAAAACTTTTGATTCTACAAAAACTACCCAAAATTACAAGCTACACAATGTTTCATGTTTAGTTTAATTGGATCGATCGTCCCCAATGTTTGAAGGGTAATTGTCTATCATTCCCTTTTTCTTTTGAGAATATTGGAATGAAACCACAAATCTATTGAAATTTGAGATAAACAAGATGGTTGTAGCTATACCATATCAATTCTTTTTGTTCTTTTGCCACGTGGTATCCTAAGTGAATTGCACCATCTAATTTAAGTGCATTAGCAATGCTTAAATGGCACAAAAGTATAATTGTATAAGGGATGCCGCATCATCTTAGCTTGACTTTTTAAATTCCAAAATATTAGTAAACTCCACTCATCAACTAGTTGGTAAGTATTAAATGGTTCTCTTGCAGTGAAGAGGGATTAATGTCAACTGTTTATTAACCCTAAAAAAAATTGTTGATGCCATGAGGTTAGGCTTTATTAGACTCAAGTATAAGAGTTGCTCTTCCAACTTAAGTTTTTAGATCCATGATGTTGGGAATTAGACATTTGCTTAAGGGGAAGTGAGTTCTCTACCCATTACAATTGGTTGTAGATTTAATAAGGTGATTTTGTTAGGGTTAGGGAATGGCTAAACGACCCCTCAATTTACTAAACGGACCTTGTTATTTTGCTTCCAATTTTGCCCTATGTGGAAATGTCCATAATATCCTTCATATAAATAAGAAATTTGCTCAGCATACCCTAACGACTCCCTTATTCATCGTTTCATCTCCTCGTCACCCCACTTCCCACTCCACCGAAACTTCATTCCCTTGTCTCCAGCCGTCCAAATACACACCAAATTGACTAGGTAAGTTTGTTATTCACTTGATATCGACTTGGTATGTCGTTTTTTCTGAGTATTTGAGCATCATTTTACTGATGTTCTTCATGGTTGTTTGTGTGATTCTAGGGCTTAGAAGTTTTTGTTGAATCGTTGTTTGTTGTTACAAAATATCTATGGAATCTTCAAAACGAAGCCATCCCGACGATGAAGAGCTATATTTTTGCATTTTTAGCCGATTTTTTCGCTTAAAGGAGTAACCACCATTGTTGCTAGCAATCACGTGTCATGTGTAGAGTAACAGAGTCGAAATGTATAGTTCACCTCTCGGATCTGTTACTCCGCAACTTACAGAATGGTATCGGTCTATAAATACCGAAACGTTTACTTTAGGTTACAAAGTATTTACTTGCAATTCATACTATATTCGCGGTTATGTTTATCCGACACCTACGTTAGGATGTCGGCCATGTTACTCCGCCACAATGTTTTTTTTTTTCGTCTAATTATTATTTTCTCATTGTTTCTCGACTAAATTTTGTTTTGTTTGGTTCGTGTAAGCTACTGCTCATGACACAGTAGGTACATTTTTTATGGAGTCATTCCCAGACTTAACGGGGCATTTTACACCAGCATCACAATTCATGTAACAACCCCAAATCCATCGGCCCCTACGGCATGCCCCGCAGGTCCACAACCTAGCCAACTTGTAACGACCCATTTTCCAAATAGACCGCCACGGGGGCTATTGCGGACCTACAGTCTGTCTTACCAGTGACAACTGTGTTCTACATTGGATTATATCCTCCATTTTATCTTTTTAAACCTTATTAATTATCCATTTACTGATTACGTTGTATTGAAATCAAATTATATGTTAAGTCATCATAGAATCCTCAAATTCACACACAGCGGAAGCCTTACTAACACATTTACTCGGATAATAATACTATAAATGTGTAACATAAACCAAAAACTTAATGTGAAAAAACCCATATACAACCATAAATACCTATGAAGTCACGAAAAGATCAATATACACAAGGTATATCAAAATATCTCAAAATCTCCAAACCCAAAATGAAACAAAATATATATAACACAAACGTACGAGTCAGGCAATCTCAGATTAACGGTATTCTAGCAGCTTACCCTTGCCCCTGCTCTTTCTATAATCTACACTCAAGCCATCACAAAAGGCAGATGACGAGTCCAGAGTGAATATTCCTAAGGAAATTAAGAGAGCAATACTAAAAGTAAATACTGAAATTTAAATAAAGCTATTAAATAAACATGCAAAAATAAATACAAGCAACTGCGCTTATCACATAAATAAATAATAGGAAAAGCTCAAAGTGTGTTCTTAGCCCCTAGGGTCAGACTACCACCATAATTCGGACTCTTCCACGAATACTGCTGCGCGAGTCATACTCAAGCAAGGCAAGTATCTGGATCCGCTCGATGGCCGGTGCTACACCTATGGCGCACCGACACATGCCACGATGTGATACTTAGGTCGTGCTATTCACTGAGACCAATATGGTAGCACGTGCTATGGTGTAGTGAACAATACACATAGGAATGGAACGGAGGGAGCCCCGCTCAATATCTGCCCATATAGTCATAACCAGAGTAGAATATTGAAATTAAAGAAATTGAATTCAAATGCCAAAAGAAGTAAATACTCAAGTAATTTCAGTTGGGATACTACACAACTCAATCCGTACTCCGCGTCTCGAAAATCAAACCCTGGTCTAGCTCCAATAAACACCCGACAATCAAAATTATCACTAAAATGTACCTAATACCATTTGGCATTGAATTAGCTTCAATTGAGTATATTATGTCAATTTTACGCTTTACGAGGTAAAAAACTCGACAAAATATTGCCAAAATCCCGAGAAAATCTCGAAACTCATTTATGAACCTTTTTCTAATTTCTAATATTTTTCTGGATTTTTCCATAATTTTTAGCTATTTTTCTGTATTTTATTTTATTTAAAACTGTTTTTAATTTATTTAAATAAAATAATAAAATAAAATATTATTTAAATAATATGGGGGTGGGTCCCCTGAATCGGGTTCGAGTCGGGCCTGGTCCAGGCCCACCTAGGTTGGGCTAGGGCCGGTGCTCCCCCCATCTTCTTCCCGATTCAGAGGCGTTTGACGCCTCTGTTTGAAAGTTTTATTTTTATTTTTTATTTCTTTAATGGATTGGGAGGGAAGGGAGACGACATGGGTGTCATCTCCCTCCTCGGACGAATTGCTCTTGTAGTTTGTCTGACCTCTCGAGCTCCTCCCCACCTTCACCACCGAACCATCACCACCACTAGCACAACAACAACGCACACAACAACAACACAAAATCAACAACAACGCGACACTCACCTCAACGTCGTCGTGCTCTCTCTCGGCCAATCTCTTTTTCTTTTCTCCTTCTCCTCTCGGTCTCTCGATTTCTCTCTTCTCTTCACTTTCGATTTTGATTTTTGTGATGAAAATGGGGTGTCGGTGGTGGTGGTTATCAATATTTTGGGTCAAATGACCAAAATACTCCTATGTTCTTATCCTCTTCCTTAACAATCAAATGTCCTTTTTGGTCATTTCACAATTATTTATTTATTTTCTGATTTTTAATATATATTTATATTCGACTATAATTTCACGCCTACAATTTCGTCGTGCACGCCACCGAGCGTACTCGGGCGTGCACAGTACCGTACCACCTACGCGTGTAGACCACGACCCTGCGTGTCCCTAGACGCCCACCAATTTATTATTTTATCACATTTAATTCATTTAACATGTGTATTATTTCATGGCCTAATATTTCGTCTTTTAGTCTACCTGATACCCGCTTCAACACGAATATCGAGGCGAATACGTAACACACAATCTCACACGTCAATTGAAATATAATTACACACATTGCGATGTCATTTAACCTATTTTAACATAAACATCGTAAATTAGTCAAATCAGCACACAAAATAACTATTTACCTAGCTCTAGGCGCGCTCTAGCCTAGCTGCGAGTCCCACGGGTGTCTGAGCCGTCCATCACGTCTGCAATATGTCACAAATAACGACGAATTAAATTCGGACCGTTACACAACTCACCTTCCAGCTGTGTTCCACGTGCACTCATATCTCAATACCAATCAAAATCATGCTAACTTTACGTTTTTTATTAATAATTATTGATTCAAGTTAGTTTATGACTCATTATTATCATTTAATCTCAAAATATGCAACAGAAGATTCAAATCATCAAAATAATATTAAATAGCAGTTTTAATATCAATTAATCTAATGTGGAAACCATACCAAAATGTAGTATATATATATATGTCAAGTGTGATCCTCAAAATATCAAAAGTTATACCTCCAAGTCATATACAGGTCAAAATGTATATCTCACACCTCATACTCAACATAAAACGATAAATATAAACAAATGTACGAGTAGGGCAAATAGTAGTCGATCACAAGTAGTCCTCAATCTTACCTTTCCCTCTGCTCGTACTAGGATATGCACTCAAGCCAATCAAAAAAAGGCAAATGACGAGTCCAGAGTGAGTAATCCTAAGAAAATTCACCAAGTAAATACATTTATAAAACTACTGGAATCAAAATACTATAAATAAACATGCAAAAGAAAAGAATACAAACAACTATAGAAGATCATCGCATGAATATAAATAGCAGAGAAATCAAAATGCGTGCATAATCAAAGTCAGACTAGAGCCATACTTCGGGCTATACACCTAGGCATGCCCATGATTATACCTTGAACAGGGTAACCCTAGACCCTCTAGGTGGCCGACGTAGACCTATGACACACCCACAAATGTTTAGCACACCCGGGTAGCATATTTACCGGTGCATGACTAGAACACATGCTATGACCTAGTGGACCCTATGCCCCCACAATGAATAAACACCATGTGGGAGTAAACTCCACCATCGTAAAACAATAATAGGAAATAAGATTATTGAATAAACTTGACAGAATTCAAATAATCAAGCAGTAACTACTAAAGTAAATTTAGTTGGGACACTACACACCTCAAACCGCACTCCAATAACAGTCCTAGTCCAACCGCACGCCTCCAATACATGTCCAATCACCCATCAATCCAACCTAATTCACCAAGTTCTTATCAATAAAACACATTCTTAAACCTTGTAACCTCGATACAAAACCCAAATCATCGGTAAAACATCCCAAACAGACTAAATCAACCCCTAGGACATCCCAATTGGTAAATTTTATTTTAAAATTTTATCTCAAAACTGCCCCAGACGCTGCCGAGGACACCGTTGAGTTCAACCTTGTGAGGCGTCTCCATGGTGTCATGGGAGCCGTGACAACATCGTCACGTTGTCTACTTTCCACGATGTCTTAAAAACGTCACTCCACAATTTCTCACATTTCGCCTCTACCCAAGACGCCGCGAGTGGCACCGTGGGCCTTTGGCCTCCACGGCGCGCTTGGCGGCGTTTGGTGCAGAGGGTTTTTTTTTCTGGTTTCGAACCCCCTCGGCTCATCGACGCGATCCACGCTTGCTCCATTAACCTATTATACACTCAATCAAACTCCCACAACTAAAACCCCTCGACTAAACATGTCCAAAATGTAAACCCAGTGTTTTTCGACCAAAAACCCGACAATACGCTTGAAAATCACAACAACAACATCAACACCAAATCCACAACCACAACCTCAAATCCAACATTGAAAACCATAGCAACACCTTGTTGCACTAGTGTGCTCAATCCCACAACCGAAATCACCGTCAAAACCACCGAAAAATACCCCGAATCGTAGAGAAGGAGATAAGGATCGAAGAACCAACCTCAATATCAATTCCACTTGAGTTCTTGAGCTCCAAATGATCACTTGAATCACACAAAACCCTCACCCACACCAGATTTTTGGATTTGCACTCGAAGAGAGAAAAGTTGGTGTGGATGAATAGTGACCAACATATATATATATATACATATATATAAAGATTATCATCAAATCTCACCCCCCACATCCCCATGCCTTGATTGAGGGATGAGATGGAGTCAAATGGCCTTTCAAAGATGACAACGGTCCTTCTAGCTACAACCCTTGTCCATTGGTCCATTGACCATGTCCTTCTAGCTACAACCCTTGTCCCCGAGCATTCAGATACCCGGCCTCGCGCTGACGACGGTCCCGACCACCTTAACGTCATTTTATATGAATTATTTAATGAATTTCATCATTTATTGTATGTGTTAAGTCCCCCGACCTAGTGTAATCATTCATCACCCGGTATCAACATCTACCCGCTACATGCAGCAAATACCCGTCAACTAGCTCACTCATCAATGAACGATATAAACACACATATTGCAATGTAATTTAACTAAATTGAACATATACATCGCAAATACTCATCAAAAACACACAAAACAAAATGTATACCTAATCCAGTTGTACACCGTCCTTGTTGTAGGACCCATGAATGTCCCCTGCTAGCATCCACGTCTGCAATAACGTCACAAATAACAACTTAGACCATTACAATTCAAGACTAGAGAGGTTGTTATCAGTTAGGCTCAAGCGACTGCCAGACAATATAGGTTTGTTTTGATTATATTGAAGTCAGATTCTGGCTCCGGTCAAGGCAGACAAGTGAGATTATCACTTGGTTGTGAGAGGTATGGGAGATTTGAAGTCAAAATAGGAAAGACAAAGCAAGTATTTAAAGATGTAGAGAACAAAGACAGTGAGGACATCAAAAAAGTATCCGAAAAAGAGCAATGTGAAGCATGTGCTCGATGGGTTGTGGCATGTTCGAGTTGTGTGTGGTGTACATAACCATTGCTTTAGTAATTCTTTGGTTGAAGACTTGAGCAATACGAGTGCGAGGCCAAAGGACATCTTAAGTCATATGAAGACCCAGAACGACAATGTCACTACTATGAGGACAAATTTACAATGAAAGGGCTAAGTTGAGAATGTCTGAAGCCGATGGCAAGAGCAAGATGCGATTATTACTCTACAAGTTGGACGAGCTCAATTACATTGAGCAACCTGATTACTTCAAAGGCACTTACAGTGTGAGATCTATATTCTTTGCCCACCCAAATTCAGTGCAGATGTTTTGTTGTTTCCCTCATGTGTTAATCATGGATTGCACATACAAAACAAATCGATATAAGTACCCACTCTTTGGGATTGTTAAGGTCACATCCACATACAAGACCTTCCTAGTAGCACATGCTTTCCTAGGTAAGGAGACTATGAATGACTATTCATGGGCCCTCAGGCAGTTGAAGTCATAAGTAGATGGGTGGCAACTCCCGGGTGTTATTTTGGTGTTATTTTGACGGATAAGGACTTAGGTTTGTTTGTGGCAGTGGAGGAGGTGTTCCATGCGGCTACGCACTTACTTTATTCATGGCACGTGAACAAGAACATTGTTGCAAATACAAGGGATTTATTCACTCTCCAAGAGGACTTTGAATGTTGGTATGGCATGTGGATGAACTTGGTGCAATCCCAAACTGAGGCATGTTACAATGGTTGGTGTGGCGGCCCCAATTCCCACATTGGTCCGCCACGGGAGGCCACGCGGGCCCACAACTGGCCACGTAACTGTCAGCTGTGTCCCACGCCCAACTAAGCATCATTATCAATTAATTCAGCCTAAGTTAGTCAAGAATTAACATTTTAATATTTGTAAACAAATGGAAGCTTAAAATATGTCATTTTCTCAAATTATAGAGCATTAATCCTATGTGGAAAACCCTAGGTAAAGTACACTCGTATTCAACATAACAAAATGTGATACACTCAAGCACCGGTATCTCAAACAAATCCCCATAAACCCAAAAATAAGTCAATACAAAAAATAAAAACATACAAGACGAACTCCGTCGGTGACAAGGTCACAGATAGTCTGCAAGAGTCTCCTTGCCCCTGGTCGTAGTAGATCCTGCACTCAATCATCACAAGAAGTAGATGACGAGTCCAGTGAGTAAAACCCAAAAGTACACAAACCAGCATTTATAATAAGTGAAGCCAATAAACTGTTAAATAAACATGCGCAGTAAAACAGTCAACTGTAATTAAGACGCATGCATACATAACATCGATAAACAACAATAATGGATGTGTGCCGTGTAGCAGGACTGAACCCTAATCCAGACATCGGCATTCCCCGGTGGCTTCTCCAACCCCCTCACCGGTCCGAACCCTTATTCTGTCCCTATTGTCCAGCCTACCCAAGTCCGCCCACACATCACAGAGTAAACCAGAAGATCCGGCGGTGAATGACAAAACCAACCGTGCAACATAGGTATGAACATGGAAATAGAGTAAACAACGATAAACAATAATAGCCGGAATCAAATGAAATCAAATAAATAAACACTCGAGTGTGTTACTTAAGGGTTTTACTTACCTCAACCGTACTCCAATTACTCGATATACGTCCCGGCTCGATCCCGCTCTCGCCTCGAGATACGCGCACGACACCCGACTATGGTCTCCTAAGTCCCCGGTGTCCGAATAAGTCATTTTATGTGATTTAGCATCAAACTAATTGATTTTATATCGTGACAATAAAAATTAGAATTTCATTCCAATTTTTAGTTGTAGCACGTTTTTCGAGTTACACCGGGTGCCAACCACCCCAAAAGTCTTGAAATTCACTTTTTCAACCATTTTCTAATTTCTCACATTTTCTCTGATTTTTCAGAATTTTTCCATAATTTTTCCTATTTTTTGGATTTTCTTTTCCATTTTTCTTTATTTTCTCTTTTTTTTTTTTTAATTTAAGGGGCGGTTCGGCCGAACCGGACCGGTTCAAGGCCGAACCGGCCCTTCTTCTTCTTCTCAAGAGCGAGCGTCTCGCTCGCTCGCTTTTTTTTTTTTTTTTTTTTTTTTTTTTTTTCAACCGGGGTTGGCTCTCAACTCCAACCCCTCCTCTTCTATTGGCATGGGAGACATCTCCCATGCCATATACATCCTCGACGAACGCCATGGCAGTTCGTCCGAGCCTTGCCCCCCCCACCGAACACCACACAACATACAACAATAACAACAACAAAAACAACACCAACTCACCTTGTTCGCCTCGATCCCACGAGCTCGTCGCCTCTCCTTCTCCCTCCTCGCTTCTCTCTCTCTCGCTTCTCTTCTCTCTTCACTTTCGATCGATCGAAAATGGGGAAAATGGGTGTCGGTGGTGTTTATCAACAATTTTGGGGTGAAATGACCATTTTACCCCTGCATTTTTATCCTCATTCTTCATCATCAAATGCCCTTTTTGGTCATTTCACAACAATTTTTTTTTTCCTTTTCTGATTTTAATATATATTTATATATATATATATATATTAAATTACATATATACATATATATATATAAATATATATTTGCCTATATTTTCGCGCCTACAATTTCGTCGTGCGCGCCGACGAGCGTACTCGGGCGTGCACATTACACTATCACCCACGCGTGTCGACCACGACCCCGCGCGTCACTAGGCGCCCACCAATTTACTATTTTGTCAAATTTATTCTATTTTTATCGAACTAAACGCATTCCCCGCCTAGTGTTCCCGTCGCTCGCCCTTCCGGTTCCCGCGTCTGCACGCATTTTTAGGCGAATACCCGACACTAAATCTCACCCGATCTAAACAATATTAAACCACACCTGCGATGTAATGAGTCATAGTCTAGTCATTATCATCACAGTTAGTCAAACAATCAGTCAAAAATAATACTTTCCGCCCAACCAGGCGTATCTTCGCCGGTCCGTGGCGTCTCCATGGACCTGAGCTGGCGTCCACGTCTGAAAATACGCAAATAATGGCCTTAATAAAATTTGGGCCGTTACAGTTGGCTTAAGGAACTACAGGAAAAATATGTTGGAGTCTCGAGGTTGTATGACTATGTTAGGGACACGTGGTTGTGGCAAAAGGAGAAGTTCATGTGTGCTTGGACAAACAAGGTACTATACTTTGGGAATGCCACTACCAATCGTGCTGAAGGTGCTCATAATGTACTGAAAAAAGAGCTTGGACATAACGAGGACACTTTGAGGATGTTTTCAACGCTATTCACAAGGTACTTGCACACCAGCAAAATAACTTGGAGACATCATTCAATCAATTCATGCAAATAGCGGCACACGAATTTCAACACCGCATGTACAATAACATTGTAGGCTTCGTGTCTAAACATGCATTGAATGTAATCAACAGGGAGGCAAGATTAGTTAGTGAAGATGGGGTTGGTCATGATTCTTCACTTTGTGGTTGTGTGCTTCAGGTCACTCATGGATTGTCATGTACGCATGAGATCTCTATACATATGCTTGATGGTAGCCCTACCGGGCTTGATGAAATCCACCCGCATTGGAAGAAACTGAACATTATGCCCATTGAGCTCACAAGTGATGGTGAGTTAGACTACCTTTACTGAGTTGAAATGGATGGCGTAGAGGCTAAGTATAAGGCTGTGGTCCTGACATGCAGGCGAAGATTGTGCAGAAGTTAAAGGAGATCGACTCTCCTTTCTGTACTAGAAAAGAACTTGCAACTAAGGGTCGACCCAAAAAGAAGGGCAATAACTTGAAAATGAAGATGTTGAATAGCAAGAAGTTCGCAGTTGACAATTCCACCAAGAGAGATCCTTCTGGTTTTGAGTACACAGAGGCCAAACCAGCTCAAGAGTTTGTGGTGCAGGCTTCTGCAACAAGCCAATCAAGTACGCCAAGTCAACCAAGTTAGGGACCTTCATCTTCAAAACCTGCACGTCGTGGAAAGGGAAAAGCAATCAAAACCATCGCATCGAGACGACCTAGGACCCTAACTCAGGTAGGTGAAGGATACATTGCTGAGATACCACCATTATGGCGTACTTACCGTATTAACGCTCTTGAATGCGGCCCGATGGAAATTGTGGGTTTCGGGCGATAGCCGACGCTGTAGGCTATGGATCTGATGAAGGATAGAGATAGGTGTGGCTAGAAATGTTTGAAGAGTTGATTAGGAATGAGGCCATGTACATGAATATGTTTCAAGACATCGAGTGTGGTAAAATTAGAGATGCAATCAATTTCTATGACAGCCCAGCTGAAGGAAAACATTGGCTATCATTACCAGATAAGGGGATAATTATGGCAAATTGTTACAAGGTGGCTTTTATGGTGTTAGCCAAGGAAGGGTCCGCTCTATGACTCCCTAGCAGACATGAAACCCCACCTGTCTCTGAGAGAATAATAGTTTGGTTGTTGCTCATCAATGGAAATCATTTTGTTAGAGTGAGTTACTTTCCATAATCCAAAATTTTATTTCATTCTTTATGATATTTACCTGCTAACATTTACATATTTTGTTATCATTTGCATCTTCTAATGAGAGACGATGTTCCTCTACCACCAACTTCACGACAATGGGATGTGTTTGCTAACGAATATAACAAAGAATGGGTGGTCGGACTCAACATTTTTCCACGACCACAATCAAATATGGAAGAACCTCTCGTTGTTACTCTTGATTAAGATGCAACATTCACCCATTTTTTTAAGTGTTTATGTTGCAACGTTGGCTTTCCATAAATGTGTGGGTGTATATGGGTATATCAAAATGGATATGTTGTAACTTTTTTTGTGTTCTCTGATTAATATTAGTTACTTTCTTTAACTTATCTAATATGGAAATGTAAATTGACATTCATTTTTTCGAGTGCAAATTGATTGTTTTTAATGTCCTAATGTTATTTCAAGTATGTGTAGGAATTTCTTTTATGTATTTGTCCACTTATTTGCCTACATACATCTAACAATTAGTCTGTAATTCATTAGAAGTATTGATTTAATCAAAACAGTCAATTGTAAATATTGTCGACCCAATTCAACCGAGAGCAACATGCCTGTCACGGTCCAAGATGGCTATTAGTAACACATCAGTTATGGACTTAATTCATCGAAATGTTTCATGTAACCTAGAAGAATACTCAGTATACCCCAACGTAATGGATATAATAAATTCGTTTCATAAACTTTCGGTCCAAAAGAGCCAAAAATTTTACACAATAACAAAACATATTAACCGTCATACGACCGTACCCCACCTTTTTTCTCATATACCCCACTTGACTTACTAAGTACTTTTTAAATTAACTTTCAAACTAATATTACCGTAACGAGACGAACGCATTTCGATTTAGTTAGGCTGTAAATAGTCCCAAAGTTGTGGTTGTTTAATACCGAGAGTAGATATGTATCCCATTTTTTTACTTCATGTACCCCAAAAAGATTAGCATTATAAATTATGAAATTATCGGAGTAGCATAACCGCAATTTTATTACTACAGACATATTCTAAACCGTGAGAAAGTTCCGATAGTCAGTTCGGAATCATCGACATAACATATATTCCCTACTAATTTACATGTCATGTACCCCACTATAAATTTTATTACTTTGTATACCCCACTTTTTTACTTCATGTACCCCAGAAGAATTAGCATTTCAAATAATGAATTTGTCGGAGTAGAATAGTCGTAATTTCATTCCTGCAGACATAATCTCGAAACCGTAAGAAAGCTACATCAGTTGGTTTGAAATCATCGACATAGTATATGTAACCCACTTATCTACTTCATGTACCCCAATATTTATTTTAGTACTTTGTATACCCCACAAATTTACTTTATGTACTCATATATTACGGCACGACAGAGAAAAAACAAGTGGTTAGTTATGGTTAGTTTCAATCGTAGCACTCTGTATACCCCACCATTATACTACATGTACCCTAGTATTAATAACTTACTCCTCATACCCCACCTTTTGCCTTCCTGTATCCCAGTGTTATTACAATTTATGTTCGAGTAGATGTCGACTTAAATGAGTTGTAAGTTCTACAAGATATCTAATGTCCTTGACCGTTACTCCATACATTCCCCACATTACTACTTGATATACCCCAATAGTTAATGTTTTTACTTTGTATACCCCACATATTTACTTTGTGTACTCACTAATTATGGCAGAATGTTATTGTAATTAATTGTGCATTTCTGACGGACTTTTTTCAACCGACAAAAAAGTATGTTGCAAGATACATTTGGGGGCTCAACATTGATGGTCCATTTCATCAGCCATACAGAAAAAGTAATAAGTATATCACCAATGATATATAGGGCAAGCAAGCAACAAGGTTCAGATAATATGCATCAACACATTATTGTAAGTTTAACATGCCACACAACACAACAAATGTTTAAATTGTTTGAAGAATCGAAAGTATCAAAATCTATCATATCACATACAAAAGTGCTTGAAGGAGGTTCAGGTATCGGGCTCCACAAATTGTTGTTTTCCACCACGGTGGTATTGACGAACATACCCGGTGGATGTAGTTCCTCCTTTACTATGACTGCCAATCATGGTAGTTTAATAAGTATCATCATCGCCTGAAAGGAATGTGATCACTTGATCTGTCATTTCAAACGCATCATCCATTGTAACGTTTTCCTCGACATGCACCTGAAATGCAACGTTGCATCGAGGGCCCGACGATTACACTGTTTCCAAATTTGTCAAATCAATAAACTTAACAAACAAATGCATATACAAATAGGGAAAACAAACTTGATTGAAAATTCTCACCAAAGAGTTATCATCCTCCTCATGGACCACCGTTAAGTGTTTGGGATTCACTGCAAATAGGTGTTGAATCTAAAGTACCAATTCATATAGTCGGATAACGTTTGATATGGGTATTTTGTCTTCTTACCACGTAGCTCAATAGACTCAAGGTGCCCGTCCTAATCCTCCCAATATTGGGAATCATTTGAGTACTTCACAGAGTAAGATTGTACTAGGCAACACCTATGACAATCCATAGGTCGGTAAGGGTCACTCGGAATGCGTTGAACGTATCAAAGTTGCTTAACACCCTGATGGGATTATGTGGTTCAACAATATTCATGTACTTCATGGGCTCATTGTAGAATGCAATATCATGGACAAGCAGTGCACCCTTCAAAGTAGTATTCCAAATAACTTAGCAAAAATAAATATATTTGTCAATAAACATAAGCGTATACAAGAACAAAATTTAAATTGTTATGTTATGATCATCACATCATGTGCTCTCAGCCTGTCGAGTTAATTCTTGAAAGAGAGAAGATGATCCATCAACATCCTTGTGTCCTTGTAAAGCCTCTCCTCTTTCTTATGGTGTCACTTCATTACACGGGGCTTATCCGACGTGAAGTCGCTACGCAAAATGGGTTGAATAAATGGCATACGATCGTACATCCAACCCTACACAAACCACATTTATTATGAAAATAAAATTTATTACGAAAAACAAAATTTACTATGAAGATCAATCATTTATTGAAACTCAATAGTTTATCTCTAACAATGTCATATATCCAAAAAATCTGGGTGACTTTGGCAAGACTAACAATGCCCAATTGACGGTATAAGAATGCAAGTATTGTGGCCCCCCATGCGTATAACCAATCTTATCTACGTGTTCCAAAAGTTGAAGGAGTAAAAGGGAGACTCTTGTACTTGACTTGTTAGAGAAGAGGGTCGTTCTAATAAGGTATAAGAGGTACGCTTAAGACCAAGCATTCGGGACTAGGATATGCATCGGGAGATCTTTTCTCATTGGTTTGTTCCTCTCCTTTCGTCGGCACTGCGAATCGATCCTTCACCATGCCAAACTAACAGTAAGGCCAACCCTAATCTTAATCTCCTCGTCAACATTAGTAACCGACACCCCCAATAGCCTACTAACCATTGCAGTTACAGCTTTACGATCCTTGAAAGGCGCAATAATGGTCTTACCAATGATCGAAATACCGAGAAGGACATGTACTTCTTCAAGTATGATCATCATCTCCCAAAAGGGTAAGTGGAACGTGTTGGTTTTAGGCTGCCATCTCTCATAAATGCCAGAAATATAGACCTTATTACCTCTGTTGTATGAAATATAGCCCAATGGTGCTAAACCAGAATCATCCATCAGCTTCTCCACCCTTTCCTTCTCGGGGTGTTGCTCGATTGTCTTCCATGTGGAGAATTGTTAACCATGGTTTATGCACTTCAGTAGTCCCCGACCCTACAAAGCATATATAGCATATTAAAATAAATATATATATATATATAACAATAAACGAATTATGCATATAATCGAACCAAATTTACGATACCTTGTTCCTCCAGATATCCAACAACGCGTGGTGTCTGAATGATTGTAGGAGACTTAAATTAAAGGGACCACTAGGAAAACTAGTGACTTCAGCGTTTGGGCATTGGTCGATATGTCAAAAGAGTCTTCTGCATCCTCGCTATCCTCAGATTCACCAGATGGGGTTCCCTTTACTACCCTCCACCCACCCAACTTCATCTGCTCCTCCAAATGCCCCATGTGCCCCTCTCACCTACAGAAGACGCAGCCTCGACTTCAGCCTCTCCGGAATTCGGCTCATCATCCTTAGATTTCTTCGCTTGACAATTTTTGGCTTCAATGTCCCTTTGCTTTGGATTAGAGTTTGTGGGACGTTTCCTTATAGGCACCCCTCCTGCACTACGGGCACTGAAACGACCCTTCCCCGACCTAGGGTCGGGTCATTCGGCCCAGACCGTCATTTAAGCCCAATACCTTAACCAGGCCTAAATAACGGTCTAGCATGCCTAAACAACCTATGGAATGATATATATATATATATACAACATGGCAGTAGTATGCGAAATTCAAAATTTAATAAATACCATATGTCACCATAAACCAAAATATTTAATATCTCAAATTCACCTAGTTAAATCAACAGAATATGAAATCTCCAAAACCATCAAATGCTTATAAATAAAGTAACTAATTAAGAAAGGTTTATCTACCCAAAAGTGTTGCCTAGATTACAACCCCTATGAATAATTCTCAAAACAAATTAATACTAATATCACGCTAGGCTCACAGAGTAAAGGTCTTCAAACAAGAACTTTCCCTTTGCCCTGGTCTACCGCACTCGATGATAGACCTGTATTGTAAGTGGGGTAAGCTAAAAGAACCATCAGAGTCCAATAAGAGAAGAGCCACACTCAAATATCAAATATGCAAGTAATACCTATAAAGCAAAATAATACTAGCATGCCTTTAAAATTAAGTCAAATATTAATAATTGGTAACAGAGTAGCAATTCCATAAAGAGTAAGCATTTCATGTTCCATTAAGTATTTCAAACACTGATAAATAATTCAAGTATTGTAAAGCATAAATAATCAAGTTTAGCAAAAACAAAGAGATTACAAGAGAGATACATATGAAGTATTAAAATATAAATGCAAGTCCATCGTTTCATTTGTCATTGCCTCCCCTTGTTGACCAATAATCAAAATATAATATATATGCGTGGGTGTCTTGATTCCACCGTGTCTCCACGGCTCCTCAAGAGGCTCGGGTGACTTTGTTCCAGCGTGCATCCACAACTCCCCAAGAGGCCCTTGCAATGGGTGACTTGGTTCCACCGTTAACTACGGCTCCCCAAGAGGCCCTTAAGCATGTAAGGTGACTTGGTTCCACCATATGTCTATGGCTCCCCAAGAGGCCTTACATGAAGTCAAACAAGGTAGGCAACAACCCCATCTCAAGCCCTTTAGTTAAAATCGTGAGTCTAAGTATACTAGTGGCAAACCACATTTGATAGATGAGCGGAGTTCTCCACTTACCTCGACTCGCTGCGACTCCTATAACCACCCCTTGCACGCTCGAGGCTCGATGTGAACCTTCACGCGATACTAAACAATTTATGAAATATCACATCAATGCATATTTCAATACAAAGTTACCAAATCTTTAATTTATTTGTCTTTGGGGCCCACTAGTGTGGGTTTGGTGTCATTCGGGTTCCTCGTCAGGGTCCCATGTTGTGTTGTCGAGGGTGGGATAAGTTATCGGGTCCCTCGGGGAGTGCGAATGCACTCTCCATTGAGTGTTGAGGGGTTGGGCTTTCTAGCCCCTCTATAAGCTTGTGTAGGATCAATTTGGTCCCTGGTTAAGTCCAGGGGCCAAATCATTTACCCCTAAGGGTCAAACTGACCCTGGATAAATTCTAGGGCTCAATTGACCCTGTGGAGTACAGGCACCTCCCCAATGTCGGGAGACGTTTGGGAGGCCCTCCAGCTGGCCGGCCAGGGACCAGACGTTAGGGAGGCCCTCCAACTGGCCGGCCAGGGACCAGTGAGTCCCAGCCGACTGCCGGAGGCGGAGTTGAGCCATGGAGGAGTGGCACTCGACCACCCCTCTCTTCCCTTATCTTGCTTTAGGGCATCATCCCTAGGTCCAGCGGCGGCAACGATGGGACTGTTACCGCCCTCGTCGACGGTGCCGGGCGGCGCCGCCCCTCTTTTGTGGTCCTTTCCCCTCTCTTTTCATCAAGAAGCATAAAGAAAGATAGAGGAGAAAATGGGGAAGAAAAAATTACTTTCTAATAGGTTCAACTTGGCCTAGCTTTACTCCATTACCATTTTTTTAGCCTCCTCTCCTCTCTCTCAAATTTGAGTAGGACAACCAAATGAGGCTAGGGTTTTCTTATCACATCTTTATATAGGTTTAAGGTTACAAACTAGGGTTGTACAAAATCCTTCAAAAAGTCTAAAACGCCCTTATGGGCTTTGGGCCCAAATCAACCTTGTTATTTTAATTATTTCCCTTTTAGTCAATTAGTTCTTAAATAAAAATAAAACAAAATATACCACACGCATAATATGCACACAATGCACAAATAATATGGTTAATTATTGTTTTGCACCCCGACACAGGTGTTTTAAATTATGGGTCATCACAGGCACCCCCTCCTGTACTTGAGAACCTGAGGTACTAGTATCCTTCGCCTGATTACCCCTCCCACCACGGGGAGGTGCTCTACTTTTAGCTCTCGTTATACCTAAACAAAGTAAATCATCCAAAAAAGTGTCGTCATAAATGGGATAACATACAGGTATGTCACAAATATGTTGCAGTGCAATGCATCACATCATATACCCCAACACAGTAAATCCAAAAAAATGCATACAATAATGGGGTACATGAAGTAAATATGTTGGGTAGAAAAAGTAATCCAACATAGTTGAGGTACAAGAAGGCAAAATGTGGGTATATGAAGTAAATATGTGGGGTAAGCAAAGCAAAAAAGTGGTACCAAGTACTTACAACATTGTTGTGGTACAAGAAGTAATTATGCGGGTTATAGATTGGATAACGGCCTTAACAAACCGACATAAAGACTCCATATTGAACTATCATGACTGAAAGAAATAATATGTTACGAACATGTTGCATCGCAATGCATCATATACCCCATCCACTCACTTATTGTACCTTATCTAGTACTCATTGCACAACAAACACAAAAAATGCAAACAACAGTGGAGTACATGAACTAAAAGTGTAAACTACAAAAAGTAATTTAACATAAATAGGGTACAATCAGTTAAGATGTGGGGTAAATATATAGTAACGACTTTGTCACATCGACATTCATAGCAAAGATGTCGGCCCAATGTAGTCGTCACCAACAATAGACCTTACGGTTTGAATGCATCACAATGTAATAAATATTTCTACCTTACTTTTCTGTTACAAAATCAAACCTTATGGTTCAACATGGCCGATAACCTTTTAGGTGTATCGGCTCTGAGCGGCTATCCAGTACGGGGAACGAATGGCTCAAATCCAGAAACCCTAACCTCATTATATCGAACCAAATGCCACAAAAATACATCCAAACGACACGTAATTTCATTACGAACAAAACCCACATGATTATAGTGTCAAAACTTACCAAATCAGCTGTAATGACCCTAAAAATTTAACTCGTGCTACGTGTCAATACAGGTGATAAGTGGGCCCACGCCATGGTGCAGTAATCAATTCTCAAACGTCGACGCCGAGGTATGTTAGTTTTGTATGGTGTTTGTATTATATTGTATTTCATTTGTGCAATTTCAAGTTTTTAACGTGTAAAGACGTTCGTGTGCAAGAGTTGGTAGTCCGGGGAACAAATTTAATTAAAAACACTGACAAAAATATAAAATAAATAATAATTAAAAGGTTGTAAAGTCCGTTTGTTACGTCGGTATGTCTGTAGTGACGCGACGAGCAAAGTTAATGTTATGAGTCGGGTGCGAAAATACCCGAGGGCAGCTTTGAGTGTTGTTTGAAATGGATGAGATCAAAATACTAAAAGTCAGCAAAGAGTCACCTATTTGAGTCATTTAAGTTGCTGGAGGTGATTGCAAAATGACCAAAAGGGCGATAAATTTGTAAAGGGTATGGATAAGGGTAGGGGTATTTTGGTCATTTGACCAAAATACCCAAATATCAACACACCACCGCCACCACGTTGTCAATCGATCAAGAGAAGGAGAGATCAAGGAGAGGAGAGCAGCGATTCGCAAAGAGCGTGGACGCGACGTCGAGGCGAGATTTAGGTAAGAAAGTTATTGATTTCATTGTTGGTGTTGTCGTTGTTATCACGGTGGTTGTCGAGGTTGTCGTTGAGGGGTGTGGATTTAAATGGTGAAAATGGGATATTGATGATGGTGGTGATGTGTGTTTTGATTGTTGTTGTGGTGTTGTGTGGTTTTTTTTTTTTTAAAAAAAAAAATTGCTCTCTGTTCCTTGGAATTCAACGAACAAGGTGGAACTGGTCCGAGTTAAAGTGACTCGACCTGGTTAGCAGACCGAGTTTAACCCGGGTGGACCGAGTCTGACCCTGTCAGGGCGGTCCAGACCCGACCTACGACCCACCCACCTATTATTATATTAATAAATAATTATTTATTTCAATTAAATATATTAAAAAGGATTTTAATTGAAATAAATTCGAGAAAAATAGGGAAAATTCAGAAAAGATTCTGAAAAATTATAGAAAATTATATTTTCATCAAATAAAGAGAAATTTGGTAATTTCTACGAAAAGTGAAGTTTTCGAAATTTTTGCGAGATGTTATGTCGAGGTTTTTGCCTTGAAAAAAATGAAATTGACAAAAATAGTTGAAAATTTGAAAAAATCAAAGGAAATTAAGGAAAATGATATAAATTGCATTATCAGGATTATTGTACACACGAGGACCGTAAGGGCGTGTCGGAGTCCGTGTCAGCGAGAATTAGCTTGGATCGAGGTAAGTAAACCAGTGAGGAACACTGCAGTTATTTCTTGAGCTTTGAATTATTTATTGATATTGTTTCGATGCTATCTTGTCATTCCATTCCTTTTGAGTTGTCCTAAGCAAGTGTGTCAAGCGTAATCCTTGCAGAATTTCGGGCTTGTGGTGTATTATACCGAAGTTTACGGCTGGGGATACGTGATTGGTTGTAATGACATACGGAGTGATAGTTCTCCACCAGATTGCTGGGGACTCTACACTCACGTAGGGGTCTTAGAGGAGATTCTGTCCTCGGCATAATGACTTTGATTGGTCGGGACCACTTGTGCCTTTCTTTTATATTCCAGCACACTCAATTTCTACTGCTTATTTATTTGTTCACAGCCTTTATACATTCATGCGCTCCCTGTCCTTTTCTTTTTATCTGCATGAATTGATTGTTCATTAATTTAATTTGAAATGTTGCATTTATTGTTGTTTTTGTTTGGCGTTACTTACATGGGCTCGTCATTCTTGTGTTTGACCGAATGCAAATTCGTAGTCCAGTAAAGGGAAGGCCGTACAGTTAGGCGATATACTTTGAGTGGCCCTCCTCTACTGACATATGTGACTTTTTTGTTGTATTAACTACTTATATTATTTTTGTACATAGGGTTATGGGTTGAGAGATTTTTGGATATTATGACTTAGATGATACTTTCCTTGCTTTACATGGTATATATGATATATGAGGTCCCACACCCACACCCTAGGTTTTTGTTCTAACTTGGAGCTTTCGAGGTTAATTGATTAGTTGAGATTTATTGTTTCCACTTTATACTTTGATAACTTGTTAATTAATTGACTTCACTTTTAAATGAATAATAAATGATTGAATGGTAAGGATATGCTCATTGGCCCCGCGCAACTCGGCGGGATTGGCTCGGGGGTTCGCGCGAGTTCAGACCGAGCGGCGCCCGATTCTAGAGTTGTGGAATTTGGGGTCATCACAGTTGGTATCAAAGAGTACAGGTTGAATAAAATACTATTAAATTTAAATCATAATCCACTAAGACATAGGAAAGCGGAAGTTAGGATAGTTGTTGAACTTAGAGTGGAACCCTATGAACCTAACTTAAGTCTTAGTTGGGAAGTGAGGAGAGTTGGAGAAAAGTCAGAACTTGTAATGTACATGTTATATTTGAGATGGTGTATTACTATGATATCGATTAGCTATTCACTGATTCGAAGATTCACTTAATTACAGACAGCGATGGCGGATCAGCCAGGTTCTGGTGATGATAGTGGGATGCCAGGTTCTAGAGGAGTCAGTATGGAGGAGTTCCAGATATGAACTCAGAGGATTATGAGTCAAGATCATAGACTTGAGGAGATCTTGAGACTATTGAGAGCACCCCTACAACGACACCATCTACGCCGACTACTTCCCAATTGTCTGTTGTACAGGAGACTAGCACACCGACTACAGCGATTGTAGCGATGTAGCGATGCCAAAGACCGCAGTAGCACCGATTGTAGCGATGCCAAAGACCGCAGTAGCACCGATAGCACAGACAGGGGTTGTACGCCTACTCAGACAAAGGTGATACCGTCGACACCGAGTACACCAGTTGCTGAGACGTCTAGTACACCGACTACTCTGGGTACTAAGGCTACGCCAGAGGCGAGACAGGCCAGAGAGTTTCAGAGATGTCAACCCGAGAAGTTCTAGGAGGTATGAATTTGGAGGCTGCGGAGATCTTTTTGAGGAGCCACGAGAAGATTCATGACATTCTAACTATACCGGCCCACATGCAGTCGAGTATATCCTCCGCCTCACTTTTCAGGGAAGTCGACATCTGGTGGCGCACTACAATGGCCACGAAGGGGAAGCCCTGAGATTGGGTTAAGTTCAAGGGGAGGTTCGAGCAGAAGTACATTCCTCCTACGATCCGTAATTTGAAGAGGACTGAGTTTTAGAATATTCAGCAGAAAGCCGACGAGTCCGTGATGCAGTACATGGACCGATATCTACGACTGATGGTGTATGCCGGAGAACAGCAGATACTGACACCGACCAGGCGTATTACATTGTACACGGGATACTCAATTTGACAGGTTCGATAGTGGTGACGACGGCTCCGAGTACGCTACAGGCGGCGTATTTGCGGAGAGCGAGGACTCGACGTCGAGGTGAGATTCAGGTAAGGAAACTATTGATATCATTGTTGGTGTTGTCGTTGTTGTCACGATGGTTTTCGAGGTTGTTGTTTAGGGGTTTGTGTGACGGCCCCAATCTCTCGGGGTCGTCCCGTGACCCACGCCCTCCGCTCGCAAGCCCAGCAGTGCCTGTCACTTTACTGGAAACGTCATCACTGCTGCCACGTCCGCAGCTCTGTGAAGTGATGCTCCGTTTTACTAATCCTACTATATTGAATTCTCCTAAACATCTAGCAGGTTAGTTGATAATAATAACAATAGCGGAAGCATTTAATTCGTATTTTATAAAAATTTATTTAACCTAAGTAGTGGAAAACCCAGAAATAAACACCATGTATATAACTGAAACGAAGTATACAGAACTTCATATACATGTGATAAAGCTCTAAAGTCCGCAAAACCCAGCAAAATAAAATATACATACATGATATCAAAACACGAGATAGTCGCCTAGTACCTCTTTTCCTTTGCTCTTGCTCGTACCAGGATCTGCGCTCAGTTGTCCAACACATACAGTAACGAGCCCAGTGACTAAATTCCAAAGAGAAGTCTACACGTAAATCATGAAAACATCGATAACCTGGGAGACATGTGAATATGACCCTAGTAATAGGAATCATATTCCCATGGCTGGCAGTATCACAACATCACATTATTCACACATCAACTGTAAATGTGAACATCCAAAATCTAACAAATAATCAACTAAATGGCTCGAACGTAAACTTAACGGGTAAATAAATCATAACTCGTTTAATCACGATAAAACCATGACCCGCTGGTCATAATAGCAAAACGGAGTTCTCAGCACAAACTAGTGCTTAATCACAGGCTTACAATGACCTACACCTCAACTCAGTAACCAGACGTACTCCTTTCCAAGCTTTTTAGTTCTAAGAGTACCCTTAATCCCTCGAGACAATTGTGGATACATTCTACTCCTATCTACACGGTCGTCGTCGCAGACTAGCCCATGCTTAAGCATGTAGTCATAATCAAGATGAAAAAAACCATGCATGACCAACAGCAGTCACCGCATACGATCAGATAATCGATAAAACACACGCCATGAATTTAAAGTGTAACTTTCTCAAGGGTTTTACGCACCTGCAATACGCTCTCCAATTTCCCAGACCCGTCAATCCGACTCGCTTAGCTTCCCGATGTCTAAGCTATGATTCCCCCAGTCCCTGAAGTCCTGAGACCTATTTCCAGTGTGTATTGGTTAATTAAATGGGTGGGTTATCAATTAGGTTTGGTTTCACATTTTATTTATAGTTTAGAGTAGTATTAGCGCGCTAATTGATCTTCGACACTGTTCATTGTCTTCCCCAGCGTGATTAGCGCGCTACTGTTCATCACCTAGCGCACTAATTGTGTAACTGCCCAAAAAATTTCATAAATCAATTTTGGGTTTTCTTGTGTTTCAACACATCAATTCATCTTAGAACCCATACACACACTCCAATAGTATCAGATTACTATCAAAAACACCAATTAAACAAGATTTTATCACAAAATCGAAAATCACACTGTGTATGTTTAGAATCCAAAATCACCCAATTCACCTCAATTTTCCTCAAATTCGATTCAAAACGATGTAATTCCTCAAAATCAACCTCAAGAACACCAAATCCAATAAAAACAATGGTGATTCTGTCCAAAAATCCGAGATCACCTCAACACCCATTTTAATAAAATTTAAATTAAAACGAAAGTCTGATTACCTTAGATCGATGTTGTGAGGCTCGGATTCCCTCTCCAAAACTCGAATTCTCTGCTCCAACCCTGGATCTCTCACTGATCTCTCTAATTTCTTAAGAAATCTCCTCTGCATGCCTCCACCGATCCATCAATATTTATATGTTTGTTCTAATCTAATTATGTGCACGCATCCCAGGAAAAATCTAGCGGTCACTGATCACCCTGTGTCACCTCACATTCGGGACACCTTATCATAACACCCATTGCCTTAAATCACCCTGTTGTGCATTTCAAGGATAATCCTATGCACGCCGATTTTTCCTATAAAACTATAGAATTTCAATTAATCTCTTAATTCATTATTCAACCTTAGGTTATGCCACCTTAATAAATCATATAAAATCATGTGTGAGTCACACTAGCACTCAGCTCCCCGACAACTCATGTCCTGTACCCCGGCTACCCGGTACCCGGTCTCCAACACGCACTTCAGGACATTTCCCTGACTCGTAGCCTTGCTCAATATCAACTTACACACATGTGATGTTTATATAAATAATAAATTCCCACATCACAATAATAGACATACAACATACATAAATAACACCATATAACCTGGGTACTCATATCCCAGTCAACCCAATTGTCCAAGTAACGTCCGAATTACCTGTTAATCCTCGTAATTAACATTAATCCTGATTAATTTGGGTCGTCACAGTGTGGATTTAAATGGTGAAAATGGGATATTGATGATGGTGGTGATGTGTGTTTTGATTGTTGTTGTGGTGTTGTGTGGTTTATAAAAAAAAAAAAAAAAAAAAAAAAAAAAAAAATTGCTCTCAGTTCGTTGGAATCCAACGAACAAGATGGAACAGGGCCGGGTCAAGGTGACCCGACCCGGTTGGGTCAGACCGAGTTTGTCCCGGGTGGACCAGGTCTGACCCGGTCAGGGCGGTCCAGACCCAACCCGCAACCCACCCACCTATTATTATATTAATAAATAATTATTTATTTCAATTAAATATATTAAAAGGATTTTAATTGAAGTAAATTCCAGAAAAACGGAAAAAATTCAAAAAAAATTCTTGAAAATTATAGAAAATTATATTTTCATCAAATAAAGAGAAATTTGGGAATTTCTACGAAAAGTGAAGTATTCGGGATTTTTTCGAGACGTTATGTCGGGTTTTTGCCTTGAAAAATGTGAAATTGACAAAAATAGTTAAAAATTTGAAAAAATCATAGAAAATTAAAGAAAATGATATAAATTGCATTATCAGGATAATTGTACACACGGGGACCGTAAGGGTGTGTCGGAGTCCTTGTCAGCGGGAATTAGCTTAGATCGAGGTAAGTAAACTAGTGAGAAACACTACAGTTATTTCTTGAGCTTTGAATTATTTATTGATATTGTTTCGATGCTATCTTGTCATTCCATTCCTTTTGAGTTGTCCTAAGGCAAGTGTGTCAAGCATGATCCTTGCAAAATTTTGGGCTCACGGTGTATTATACCAGAGTTTACGGCTGGGGATACGTGATTGGTTGTAATGACATGTACGGGGGTGAAAGTTCTCCACCAGATTGCTGGGGACTCTACACTCGTGTAGGGGTCTTAGAGGAGATTCTGTCATCGACTCCTAGCATTTGAGGAGATTTTGTCCTCGGCATAACGACTTTGATTGGTCGGGACCACTTGTGCCTTTCCTTTGTATTCCGGGACACTCAATTTCTACTGCTTATTTATTTGCTCACAGTCTTTATATATTCATGCGCTCCCTGTCCTTTTCTTTTCTATCTGCATGAATTGACTGTTCATTTATTTAATTTGAAATGTTGTATTTATTGTTGTTCTTGCTTGGCATTACTTACCTGGGCTCGTCATTCCTGTGTTTGACCGAGTGCAGATTCGAAGTCCAGCAAAGGAAAGGGCGTGCAGTTAGGCGATATACTTTAAGCGGCCTTCCTCTGCTGACATAGGTAACTTTTTTGTTGTATTAGCTACTTATATTGTTTTTGTACATAGGGTTATGGGTTGAGAGATTTTTGGATATTATGACTTGGATGATACTCTCCTTGCTTGACATGGTATATATAATATATGGGGTTTTCACACCCTAGGTTTTGTCATAACTTGGAGCTTTCAAGGTTAATTGATTAGTTGAGATTTATTGCTTTCGCTTTATACTTTGATAACTCGCTAATTAATTGACTTCACTTTTAAATGAATAATAAATTATCGAATGGTAAGGATAGGCTCACTGGCCCCGCGCGACTCGGCGGGATTGGCTCTGGAGTTCGCACGGGCGGTGCCCGATTCTAGGGTTGTAGAATTTGTGGTTGTCACATCAACCATGGTGGATACGAAGAATGTCACGGTGCTCATTTGCTCCTCGTGATCTATTGACACCAAATCTGTCAGGCTTTGCCTCAAAATAACCTTTTCACGACCCTAGTGACCTAGATTGATGAAGTTTTTGGGGTGTTTTCTATGTTTCGTTGAGGTATGATTTGGGGTATGAGTGGGATGAATCGGTTAGGGAAGGTTTAGTGTCTTAGTTGGGGATGGGGGTATTTTAGTGATATTTAAAAAATGTTAGGTCCGTTTAGTGAAAAATGTTTTAAATGTGGGTACGTTGAAGCAAGCGGGGTTTGTTTAGCAAATTGAGGGGTTCGTTTAACCGTTCCCTTTTGTTATTTACTATAGATAATGCATCGGGGTTCGCTATGGTGACCTACAAAGAACGCACACTTGTTGGTGTAACCTAGATATACATTTTTTTTTTATTACAATAGGTCTTCGAGCCGCCTCAACTCCTCTCGATCAAAGACCTAATTAATCTAATTAGGTTATAAGGGTGCCCCTACTAATAATTAAGAGGTCGAATGAGAAATAATACAATTATTACAAATCGAATCATCACATCTATCTTAGTTAAAATATTTAAAACCTTTTTCAAACCACTATATACATTAAACATACAAGAAAAAGATTTGCTAAAGTTGAGTGTAATGTCGGTAATGTCCACTGATAGCAAAAAGTCAAGTGTATAATATATAACATGTTTTTACACTTTTGTACTCTCATTTTTATTCTTTTGTATACATGTCACTTTCTTATTGATAAACATTATCAAAATTACACTTCAAACATGAACAAATCCGTGAAAAAAAATAAAATAAAAACAAAAATAAAAACAAAAAAAAAAAAAAGCCTTCGCGATATACATTAATTTGTGTAGAAACGCACATCAAAAGGTATAAGACCAACGGTCATCTACATGAAACCTGCGCATCGAACAGCATACCACTCAAATCAATCTTCTGTAAATCTCGAGAGTACTACAAATTTGCATTGTAAGTAAAAAGATAGTACGGGGCCGGGTAGGGTACACGCAGAGAATCAAGACTGACACTGCCCACTACTTCTCCTACCGCCACAGTAAAAACACAGAGGAGTGCTCCAATGAAAGCGAAAACGACGTGAAACTGATCGGCCGTGCTATTTTCCCTTTTTTTTTTAATCTTATTTTTTTCTCAAGACACTGGTACACGTGGCTACAACCGTACAGACTATTCTATGGGGTGAGCTCAGTCCTAGTCCTATACATCGAAAAAGGGTTAAATCCCCCTCACCGTACACAGCGGATTTGTCGTCGCTCGTGCCAGCCTAAATGGGCACGTGCCAACTAGTGTTCTTACCATTTCACCCCTTCTACAGACAAGCAAAATCACAAAAGTAGAAACGACTGTAAGAGATCTCATTTAGCAAATCCAATTTTAATTAACACCTAACACCTTCCCTTTTAAACTTGCCTTTAATGTATGCATATCTCATTAGCAAGTCCAATTTTAATTAAGGACTCCGCTAATGTGGACACCGTGAATAATACGTATTTGTTGCGGTTCGTGTAATATATATTATAATGTACGAGTGTACATCACGTTATAAAATTAATGAACACAAATATATGAATGTTCTTAATGCACATCGCTGCTGAAACACAAAAATATTTTCTTTCAATTAATTAAGCTCGCACTTTGGAAACTTTTAATAGAGAAACAAATAATTTTTGATGTCTGGCCATAAAATTTAATTAAAGGTTACGGTTTTTTTTTGTCATTGCCTTCTCATGACCAGAAAATTTGATTCACACAATCTCGTAAAAACCACGTGGCATAATTTCTACTGTTTCTTGCAGCCCAAGATTACGCGTACAACCACACCACATTAGACCAGAGGGGCATTATGGGCAACGCAGGTGGACCGTCCCGATTAGTTTGTCAAGATGGGCATTGCGCGCCTTTACTTACTTTCCGAAAATACCCTTTATCTTTACCAACTCACATCGTGGGGCCCGCCACTCCTACCACGTCACGTCCTTACCCCACAACCGACCACGTGGCGCTACACCTGCTCTATAAATAGATGAAAATTTCAAGAGAGCACATCTCAGCTTCTGCAGCAACAAACGCATTTTTTCAGATTCCCATAACATCTCTGCTTAGCTTATTTCAATGAAAGACACGCGAAAGCGACAGGAATCTGAGGTTCCGGCGACGGAGGTGGCTGTAAAACGAGTGAGACTGCCTCCGGAGGAGTGCGGCGGCGGCTGTGGCGGTGGCGGTGGCGGAGTTGGAGTGGTGGATTCGGCGGAGGAGTACTCGTTCGTGGACGAGGAGTCGGTGATGGAGGTGATGAAGCTTCTGGAAGAGGAGCTCTGCAGAAGCACAACCGAGAGCATTAATGGCGGGAGTCCTGTTGATGAGACCATGAAACAGCCTTCTATGATCTCTTATTCGTCTCCGTTGATGACGTCGTCGTCGTCGTCGTCATCGTCGTTTTCGATGTGTTCAAGCTCTTGTTCGCTCATGATGACGGAGAGCTGCGGAGCTTCGTTTTCAGATTCTGGATCTACGGTGATGGCGGACGTGGATGCGAGCGGGATCAGCATCCTGTTCGATCAGCTGACAGGCATTGACGAGTGGACTGCCGCCGCGAAGGCGACGGAGGATGAGGATTGGTGGTGGCCAGAGGCGGAGGCGGAGGACGATGATCCTCCGGCGAGATCGTCGACCAGTGCGACGACGGTGACGATGAGGAGTGGATGAAGAGGGTCCTCAGTTGCTTCTGATGACTCTGATTCTCAGTTTTTGCTCATCAGATCTTGTAGAGAGAGAGAGAGAGAGAGAGAGAGAGAGAGAGAGAGAGAGGAGAGAGATTGTTCTTCGTTTGATCTCCATTCATTTTGTCTTTTGTGAAGTTTCTTTTCGTTGTTGTTGTTGTTGTTTTAGAAAGTGAAAAGTACAGAGTATAGACAGATGAGTAGTTGTTTAGACTATATTAGTATTGTAGTGAAACAGAGTAGTATTATAGTAGTATATGAATCGAAAAATTCAAACAGAGAGAAAGAAAGAAAGAAAGAAACAAAGAGTGGTTTGTTTGATACATAATTTGTCCTGTTTTGGGATGAGAAATTGGTAACACAGACTACACAGAGATGTGCAGAGTAGCTTTTAATTGTTTTTCATCTTTTCTTGATTCGCTTTTTCTTTTTCCTCTGCGTTTACAATTAAATTGTTCCTTTTTTACTTGGTAACTAAGCTATATCAGTACCGCTGCATTGACTATGTTGAGAGAGAGAGAGAGAGAGAGGGAGAGAGGCGAATTGCAGAATTAATATGACCAATCTGTTCCTATCTGTCCTTCGTACTTGTAGAATTGCCATTTTTATCTTCACTCCCGTCGTGGTTTGATCGGAACATTTTCAGCTAATTAATTCTTGAATCAATGTGCTATTCATGCTAACTTTATTATAAAAATATATGTAGTAGAGGAAAGGGACGTGACATTGGTATGATAACGCTGTTTTTATAGCACACATTCAATATGGAGCATATTGATACATGTGGAGCTTGTGACTTTATCTATGAAATTTTATAATTTTATAGGAAAATGTCACTACAAGTTGATGGCTCGTGTTGCATGTTTATGTTGTGCGCACTTTTTAAGTTTTTTAAAAATGAAAGAAAAATTCTAGAACCTAATTGTTGTGAATTAAATTGAGACTTGCTAAGAACTAGAGAATGAAATAGAAGACTAAAAACTTTTACTACAAACTACTACTACAAAAGAGAAGAAAAGAAATGAGATAGTTGGAATGAGAAGTTTTCATTCAACTTGGTGTGTTTTTACAATGAGGTTGATACCCTTTATATAGGCCCTTTGGTGATGATGATAAATGTACCAAGACAATGTTTACAAGTTACACACATCACATGCCATACAACTATTTACAAGCAATGTTGACAACACATGAAATAATGAGTACATTGGATATGGATGCAAGTAAGAGCCATGCTTGATATTACCACTCAATGTAAGAGCCATGCTTGACAATGATTAGTCATACAAAATCTTGA
The DNA here is from genome assembly GCA_039657345.1 of Stephania japonica. NCBI lineage: Eukaryota > Viridiplantae > Streptophyta > Magnoliopsida > Ranunculales > Menispermaceae > Stephania > Stephania japonica. The sequence continues at coordinate 12,819,250 of CM077563.1, read as the reverse complement.
TCAATTGTTCATCTATATCATAACACTCTCCCTTGGATGACAATTGTTGAGAGAATGTACTTCATTAAAACTTCTACTAGAAAAAACCCTGTGGAAAAAAATCTAGCAAAAGAAAAAGAGTACACATTTCTTATTAATCTTAAGATGAGTACAATATTGTTAGGATTGTCTCATTAAAAAACCTTGCTAGAAAAATCCAATGGGATAAAACCATAGCTAAGGGAAAAAGAGTGCAATACACTAATCAATAACTCCCCCTCATGTGAACATGGGTGAAACTTGTTCAGTTTATTTACTTGCAATGTCTTTAAGTTTATGCAAGTCAATACCATATGTAAGCCTTTTAAATGTCGTAGTTGGTAAGGCTTTTGTGAATAAATTAGCAAGATTATCGCTCGATCGGATTTGCTTGACATCAATTTCACCATTCTTCTGAAGCTCATGTGCATAAAAGAATTTTGGTGAAATATGTTTTGTTCTATCCCCTTTTATGAATCCTTCACTTAATTGTGCAATACATGCTGCATTATTGAAGGCAATCCACATGATTCTTGAATATGTTCAATCATGTTTCTCAACCAAACACATTCACGACTTGTTTCATGAATTGCACGTACTTCAGAATGATTGGAAGAAGTAGCAACCATAGTTTGTTTTACTGACATCCATGATACAACAGTATTACCACAGGTGAATACATATCCCGTTTGAGAACAGGCCTTGTGGGGATCAGATAAAAATTCAGCATCAGCATAACCTTGGAGATTCAATTTTACCCCTCTCGAGTAAAATAAACCCAGATCACTTATTCCTCGAAGATATCAAAAAACGTGTTTAACATCATTCCAATGTCTTCGAGTTGGTGAAGAGTTATATCTTGCAAGTAGGTTGACAGCAAAAGCAATATCGGATCTTGTACAATTTGCAAGATACATAAGTGCACCAATTGCACTTAAATATGGTACCTCCGGACCAATTAGCTTTTCATCACTTTCATGAGGTCGAAATGGATCCTTATCCACTTCAAGTGATCTGACAACCATTGGAGAGCTTTGTCCATATAAAATCTTTTTAATAATTTTTTAATATAATTTAATTGATGGACAAATACTCCACTTGAAAAAGGTTCAATTTGCAAACCAAGACAAAGTCTTGTTTTTCCAAGTTCTTTCATTTCAAATTCCTTTTTCAAGTATTCGGATGTTCTAACGATGTCGTCATGGTTTCTCACTATATTTAAATCATCAACATATACATCAATATTCACAAATCCTGTTGATGATCTTTTAATGAAGACACATGGGCAAAACGGATTATTTACATATCCTTCTTTCAATAAATAATCACTAAGACGTTTGTACCACATTCGTCCGGATTGTTTCAACCCGTACAAAAACCTTTGTAATTTTATAGAATGCATGTTATGAGGTTTTAATTTTATTTCATCGGATATTACAAATCCATCAGGGATTTTCATATATATCTCACTGTCTAGAGATCTGTACAGATATGCTGTAACGACATCTATTAAATGCATATCAAGCCCTTCAGAGACTGCAAGGCTTATCAAGAACCGAAATGTGATTGCATCTATAACAGGAGAATATGTTTCCTCATAATCGATGTCAGGTCTTTGTGAGAAACCTTGAGCTACAAGTCTTGCTTTGTACCTTGTAACTTCATTTTTTTCGTTTCTCTTTCGTACAAATACTCATTTATATCCAACAGGTTTTACGCCATCTGGCGTTTGAACAATTGGTCCAAAAACCTCTCGTTTCCTTAACGAGTTTAGCTCTGCTTGGATAGCATCTTGCCATTTTTGCCAATCAGGTCTTTTTTTTTTACATTCGTCCACTGATCGTGGTTCAGGATCATCATCATTTTCACATATTTTAAAGGACACATTGAAAGCAAATATATCATCAGGAACAATTTCATTTCGATCCCAAATCTTACCAGAGTTTAAATAATTTATTGAGATCTCATTACTTTCATCTTTTTCATCTTTTTGTAGAGGAAGTTGTTCCTCATCAGAATCAACTTGTTCTGACAAACCCTTATCAAAGAATTCTTGTGTTTTCTCATGAGTATTTTGATTTGTATTTATTTTTACTCCCGTTTTCCTTTTTCGAGGAATTGTATCCTTTGAACCAACCGGTCTTCCACGCTTTAAGCGTTTCGTTGGTTCTTGTGCATTTTGTTGCACAGAGACATCAATTCTTGCAGGAGCATTTACAGCTGGAATATGTGATTTTATCACTTGTTTTGCATCATTAAATGTATTTGGTAATTGATTTGCGATTTGTTGCAAATGAATGATCTTTTGAACTTCAAGTTCACACTGATTTGTTCGTGGATCATAATGTGATAAAGTTGATGCATTCCAAGCATTTTCGCGCTATTCCTTTTGAATTGACTTCTTATCTCCCCCAAATGGTAGGAAAATTGCTTCATCAAAGTGACAATCAGCAAAACGTGCAGTAAATAAATCCCCTGTTAAGGGCTCAAGGTATCTTATAATGGACGATGAGTTAAATCTAACATAAATTCCAAGTTTTCATTGTGGACCCATCTTAGTTCTATTGGGAGGTGGTATAGGAACATACACTGCACAAACAAAAATTTTTAAGTGTGAAATATTTGGTTGTTGACATAAAATGAGTTGCATTGGGAAATGTTCATGGTATGCAGCAGGCCTATAACGAATGATAGATGCTGCATGAAGGATTGCATGTCCCCAAATTGAAGTTGATAACTTAGTTCTCATGATTAAAGGTCTGGCAATTAATTGAATGCGTTTGATCAGAGATTCTGCCAAACCATTTTGGGTATGCACATGTGGAACAAAATGTTCAATGGTAATTCCTATAGACATGCAATAATTTTTAAATGCTTGAGATTGAAATTCCCCGGCATTATCAAGACGGATGGTCTTGATTAGGTTGTTAGGGAATTGTGCTCTTAACTTAATGATTTACGCTAAAAGTCTAGCAAATGCAACATTGCGGGTCGAAAGCAAACAAACATGTGACCACCTAGTTGATGCATCTATCAAAACTATGAAATATCTAAATGGTCCACAGTGAGGATGAATAGGTCCATATATGTCTCCCTGAAAGCATTATAAGAAAACTGGGGATTCCATAACAATTTTACTTGAGGATGATTTAACTATCAATTTCCCTTGAGAATAACTAGCACAATTATAATCACCAGCTGAAAATATTTTGTGACTCCTTAAAGGATGTCCATGCGAAGTATTAATTATTCTTCACATCATTGATGATCCTGGATGACTAAGCCGGTCATGCCATAAAATGAATGTCTTTGGATCATTAATTTTCTTATTTAAGACGACATTCGTTTCGACATGCCTTATATGAGTAAAATATAATCTAAAGGATAAAGCTGGGAATTTTTCTAATACTTCTTTTTTCCCATTTGAAACCAATGTGACATAGAGAAATTCTCTATTATTTTCGTTCATGGTTTCAATGTGATATCCATTTTGTCGAATATCTTTAAAACAGAGTAAATTTTTCTGAATTTTTCAGAGTATAAGACATTGTCAACATGAATTGTTATTCCCCTAGGCAACATAATATTTGCTCTTCCATAGCCATTAATCAAATTGGAGATGCCAGATATTGTTTGAACATTAGCCTCAGCTAAGTTTAAATTGGAAAAATATTATCTGTTTTTAAGGATTGTGTGCGTTGTAGCACAATCAGCAAGACATATATCGCTCTTATTTGATTCATGATTTGAACACATGATTTGTTGATCCATCTAGACAAATAATGTTTGGAAAATTAGAAAAAGAGTCATATTTCATTCATAATAAGAAACTAGTACATATAATTAAGAAGCATAACAAAAATCAGTACATAGAATTATTTAAAATGGTTACATATGATCATTAAAAATATCGAGATTAGTGTTTGGATCATCGTGAAAATTTGGGGCATCCATATAATTGATGTCCGACGAGCCATCTCCGATAGTGAAGTTCATCTCAACTGTTTTGCCTTTCTCCTTTAAGGAGGCTTGATAAAGATTAATAAAATGCTTAGGTGTGCGGCATACATGAGCCCAGTAGCCTTTTAGACCACATCTGTGACATGGTTGTTCACGATTACGAGCATGCCCATTTTCGGCAATATTTTTCTCCTTATTCTGAGCGGCATCATTCTTATTCCATTTATTTTGGAACTTATTGCCACGAAATTTAGAATAGGGTTTGCCACGATCTTTGCTGATTGATCATTTTCCATTTCCACGTCCGTGGTTTTTCTTTCCATGACCCTTTTTATGGTCATTATAGGATGCTACATTTGCTTCATTAATTGAAGCGGAACCAGTTAGACAGGAGTTGTGGTTCTTCAATAGAAGCTCGTTATTTTGTTCAGCCACCATGAGATAAGAAATTAATTCTGAGTACTTTTTAAATTGGCGCGCTCGATATTGCTGTTGCAACAACAAATTCGAGGCATGAAAAGTACTGAATGTTTTTCCATCATTGCCTCATCAGATATATTTTCTCCACAAAGCCTCAAATGAGAGGTAATATTAAACATGGTGGAGTTATATTCACTGACTATTTTGAAATCTTGCAGCCTAAGATTCAGCCAGTCGTTTTGAGCTTTTGGAAATATCACCGTCTTTTGGTGATCATATCGCTCTTTCAAGCTTAACCACAAGGTGAGAGGATCTTTTGTAGTGAGATACTCACTTTTCAAGCCTTCATGGAGATGATGGCGAAGGAATATCAGTGCTTTCGTACGGTCTTGCATTGATGTTTCATTTTCTTCTATAATAGTTTCTCTTAAGTCTTTGGCTTGGAGATGTATCTCGGCATCCAGTTGCCATGGCAAATAATTATTTCCAGTGATATCAAGAGCAATAAATTCAAGTTTTTGAAGGTTTGCCATAGTCCGAAAATATGTCAAAATTGAGTAAATAATTTTTCTCTTTTATAAAAAATAAATAACATACGATTAAATATATGTTCGCAACTTGATTATTAATATGCAAAATGTACCACTTGTATGAGTTAGTGGGACAACCTCCAGGTTGGGTGGTGAGACGAAGTCTACTTAAAAACCATGCATCCTCGAACGGGATAACCCGTCTCCCTTTCAATGTTTAGCTTTACCGGGGACAAGGCTTACCCACTATCAACCCAAACTCATAACACTATTTGCAATATAAAAAAATCAAGAATGGAGCATAATTAATCGTTTGTAGTATAGCGAGAAAACTAGTTATGTCACATATTGACTTTTGATTTCTGATGTAGAAGATCATACAAGACGCAACTACAGAGCATACTTTCGCAATCGGTGGCATTATAATGCATAATATATGAATAAAATATGCATATAAAAGTGAAGCAACCAAGATAATATAGAAATAAACCGAACTCATAAAAGTTATACCTTCCTAGATTTGTCTCCTTAACAAGCCTTCTTGAACTTCAAGATCTCCTTAATGCTAGAGCAAGCTCGTGCTGATAACGTGTTATGAATTGAATTGAGACGTGCTAAGAACTAAAGAATGAAATAGAAGACTAAGGACTTCTATTACAAACTACTAGTACAAAGGTGAAGAGAAGAAATGAGATAGTTAGAATGAGAAGTTTTCATTCAACTTGGTGTGTTTTTACAATGAGGTTGATACCCTTTATATAGGCCTTTTGGTGATGATGATAAATGTACTAAGACAATGTTTACAAGTTACACATACATTACATGCCATACAACTCTTTACAAGCAATGTTGACAACACATGAAATAATAAGTACATTGGATATGGATGCAAGTAAGAGCCATGCTTGATATTACCACTCAATGTAAGAGCCATGATTGACAATGATTAGTCATACAAAGTCTTGATCAATTGTTCATCCATATCATAACAGTAATTGTTTTTTTATGTCAAAGTTATTCTTCTTAGACAAAAAGCAACGTGGATTATATATATATTTACTATGTAAACTAATTGTATATGTAGGCTTTGGTTCGAGAGCATTCGCCCTGTTAGTAATGATATTATTTTTTTTAATTTAGAAAAATGCTACAATGAGATCTCCATGCCACCCAAAGAGTCACATCGGATAATGTAGCATTTACGCCCCATATGTTATGCATTAAAAATTATTTGCACATATCTATTTTCCCGTGAGACCCTGCATGTCGCATCACCCCAACGCAACTTTGGAGTGTCACTATATCATCTTTCCCATGGTATCTTCCATTTAATTTAACCACATTGAGAAGTAGTTTTACTCTTATGAGCAAGAGAGATCTCTACGTCATTTTCGAATTGTTTTGGACCATAAATTTTTGTCAACCCTATGGCCTTGGGCCTTGGGAATAAATTGAGTAAAACTATTTAGTCCCACATTGCTCACTTCAAATGTTAAAGGTTGGGACTAAATTTATGAGAACGAGACATTAGTTTTACTCCTAAAGGTTGGGACTAAAGAGTTGGCCTTGGGCCTTGAGCCTTGAGCCTTGGATGGTTCAACCCAAGGCCAAGGCCATAGTGTTGTCAAGTAGAACATTAGAAGTGGATGGTTCATCTCAATTTATTACCTAAATTTAATTTTGATGTGAAGCACAAATGCCAAACTTGCACTGAAACTAAGTTTGTTTGGAAATCTTTTAAAACAATTCTAGGAAGGTCAAATGAATATATTGTGAGGCTTAATAAATAGTGACCTTTGTGACTATAAATCAACCTCTACAAGAGGAGGAAAAAATTACTACATCACTTTTATAGATGATTGTAGTAAATATTATTATGTCTATTTGATTAAAACTAAAGATGAAGCTTTTGATATGTTTAAGACATATAGAGCTGAAGTTGAAAATCAATTAGATAAAAGGATTAAAGCGATAAGAATAAATAGAGGTGGAGAATATGAATCCTCTGAATTTGCTGAATTTTGCAGTAGTCATAGAATTATACATCAAACTACAACACCATACACACCTCAAAAGAATGGTGTCGCAGAAAGGAAAAACATAACTTTTAAAGACATGATAAATTCTATGCTAAATACTTCTGGACTTCCACACAACAAGTGGAGTGAGGCACTACTTACAACAAATTATATCCTAAATAGAAGCTCAATTAAAAGACAAATAAGTCTCCTTATGAATTATGGAAAGGAAGAATTCTTATTTTAAAATTTTAAAAGTGTGGGGTTGTTTAGCAAAGTACAAGTTCCTATCACCAAGAGAACAAAATTGGGGCCTAAAACTATATATTATATATTTATTGGATTTGCTAACAACAGTGTTGCATATAGATTTTTGGTAATAAATTGAGATTAACCATTCTATTGATAGACCTACTATTTATATGGCCTAATCTAGCATGCTAAATATCATAAGAATCCACGAGATAAATAGAAGCATTCATTTTATTCATAGCATTAGTAACCATTACATTCAGTTTGAACATACCATCTACTAAATACACTCATCCTATATAGTTTGTAGCCTTACATAACACAAACTTATCATATTCGAACACTAGTTTGAATCCCCTTTTAGTAAGAAGAGTACCATAGATTAGGTTCTTTCTTATTTCAGGAACATAAAGTACATCAATCAAAGTAAGAGTTTTTCCACAAATGAATTTCAGCAACACTTTTCCTTTTCCTTTGACACTTGAAGTAGATGAATTCTCCATGTAGAGTTTTTCATCATTAGTAATATCTTCAAAGGTTGAAAACATCGCATTGTCGCCACAAATATGTCTAGTAGCTCTTGTGTCAATCCACCAACCTTTAACATTGTCAATCATATTAACTTCAAAAATAACATCAACCAAGTCTTCTTCAGTAGTTGTGACATTGGCCTAATTCTTTTGAGAAGAATTTCCAGAAGGTTTATCTTTTCGGTGACGATATTCTTGAGCCTTATGGCCAGGTTTTCCATACACCTAACAATTACCTTTAACTGTAACGGCCCCTATTTTTATCTAGGGCACCGCCCGGCCTAATCCCATAATTAAGCCCTAATTACAACACGTAGGACCTAATTACGTATTAGTCAGCCTGTACTACCTATTATCTCATGAATTGGGTTCAAGAATAAAAAAATCCCGTATCATTTTATAGAATTATCAAATTAGCAGAAGTCTTTAACGTATTAGCGAAAGCATTTTATATAAACCCTAAATGTAGAAACCAGGAAATAATAATCACAATATCAATATGAAATAAATGACGATCATATAGATAAAGTGAAAGTTCAAAAGTCAGGTGAACTAACTCTCGTCCCAGCAAAATAACCCAAGTAAAAGACATATATAAACATAATACAAAAAATATATGATCTACATGTACGGCAGCTACGCGCTACGAGCTCAGAAGTAGTCGTCGATCTTCTCTTTGCCCGGTCTGGTACTGCTCGACGAACCTACACCCACCGTCACAAACTAGATGATGAGTATAGTGATATTTAAGTGATAACCGGGGAATTCTATACTACATTTCCAAAGTAAAAACAGATATTTAAATGCATAATATAGCAGAAAAAGGTGCTAAGAAAGTAATGCATATAAATATCACAGTTAACCGAGTTAGATAGACTGACACAGGCTAAGTCGAGATGATCTACGTCCGGTCGGCGGTGAGAAATATCAACCAGCCTTTTTCCATTATCGTATAGAGATACTCTCAACATACTTTGTAAATTTTTGAATATATATATATATATAACTTGCCGACAACCCCGTAGTTCAAGCTACGTGATGCTACCCAAGTAATAGTGGTGAGTGCCAGAAACCCCGAGACCCAATGACCCTGTGAATCCACCCATCTCTCGTGCAATGGACACTAGATAATCTCTAACTTTTGTTTCAAGGATTTTCATTTCTAAGGTTCTACGATATCAACAAATAAGTTAGGCTACGAAGCCCCAAAGGGAATGGAATACAAAGCCAATTACCACAGTAACCCGAGTAAATGCATTTCTAACATCAATTATAACACAATTCATAACAAATATGACATATCAGGAAATGAATCAATGAAACCATCGCAAGGCATCATGCTATTTCAACATTCAACTTGAATAGAGCAAGGAAAAGCATGATGGTAGATTACTAACAAGTCATCAAATTGACTGAAAGAGAATTAATATGAATGAAATAAAGTAGAGGGTTCCCACAGTTTCACTCATAAGTCACAGGATAGCTATGGCTATCCGGCCTCGCGACACTCCGACTAGCGCTCTCGAACTCCCATAGCACCCCTAGCTCCCTGAAAAGTTATTTCATATCATTTATTTATTAATATTTTGTTACATAGAAATATTATATATATATATACATATATGTGTATATGTATATATATATATATATGCATATATGTGTATTTGTGTATATATATATATATATATATATGTATACATATATATATATTTATTATTATTATTTGTTTTATTATTTTATTTTATGTTTTTGTAGATATTCATGTGTATGTGTATATATAAATATACATACATGTATATATTATGTATACATATACATATATACATGTATGTATATATATTACATATATATAAAGTATTTATTATTATTATTATTTTATTTTTATTTTTTTATTTTTTTATTTTTTTATTTGGGGGCTTGATCTGTTGAACCGGGTCTCCCCCACCCCTCTTCTCCAACCGGGTCTCTGCTTCTCTTCTTTTCTTTTTTTTTTTCTGATTATTAAAATTTATATTTTTATATTTTATATATAATATATATAATATAAATATACGTGTCTAATTCAATTTAATTAATTTATAACCATAGGCTATGATCTAACGTGCATTAATTTAATTATATTGTATTTTACTAAATTTAGACTTACCACAAGTCTCGCTATTCGGTACCCCAGCTTGCACGCAACTCGAGGCGTGTCCCCGACTACGTCTCGGCGTCGATAGCTGCAAATACTGACTTAATCAGCCTACACACATACAAAACACTAGGAATATATCAATACAAATATAAAATTTACCTCGGCCATATGCCTCGGTCAGTGTGCGCATCTCATGCGGGTCCCACGTCACGAGTTGGTGATCCTGATTAAGCAGTTAATCAAGATTAGCAAAATTGGGTCGTGACATTAACTTTCTTAAATGACTTGCCTTTAGGTGCAAAATTGTTGGAGGTTTTTTACAGAAAACTTCTTTGCTTTGTTCTTCTAAAATCTGGATTTTGAAGCCTCTCCTTCAACCACATTTGCTTTTGCAGCCAAGGTAGTTACTTCAACTTTGTCTCCCTAGCGATGATCTTCTTCAACTCGAAGCCTCAAAATCAAGTCCTCTATATTCATCTCCTTCCTTTTATGCTTTAAATAGATCTTAAAATCTTTCCACGAATGAGGTAACTTCTCAATAATTGCACCAACTTGAAAGTGTTCATTGATAGAACATCCTTCTGCATGCAATTCATGAATCAGGACTTTAACTTTCTCTACTTACTTAATGACAGTTTTAGAGTCCATGTAACGACCCGTTACTTTAAGCACGTGATTAACGGTAATCCGAATCTAAATTAATCCGAGTTAGGCTCGTGGTGAAGCCCGATTTGTCACGACTAACGTGTGTGTGGGATTGCGTGATGTATTGTGTTTGTTTGGTGTGTATTAGTACATATACGTGAATAATCGGACTAACGAGGAAATGCCTAATATCATGTGTGGGTCATGTGGACACACATGAGACGCGAGATAGCGTTGACGTCGAGTATATTCGTTGGCATGAAATTACATAATTATAGGCGTAATTATAGGCATAAATATATATTTATATATTATGGATATATATAAATATATATTAAATGGAAAAATAATAAAATAATGATAATTTGTCAGGCGCGACGTGATACGCGGGGTTATGAGTGACACGCGTCGAACATACGGTGTTGCGCACGCCCGAGATGTTCTCGTTGGCGTGCCAACCGGAATTTTAGGCGCAAGATATTGATAAAAATATATTTATATATAAATCAGTATATATATAAATATATATAATATATTGAAAAAATGTGAAATTACCATAAAGGGTAATGGAGTAAAGAAAGAAATGAGATAAGCTCAAGGGTATTTTGGTCATTTTCCCACCTTAACCGCCTCATCTCTTCTTCAAAAATCGAAAACGAAGAAGAAAGAGAACAGAGAGAAGAAGAGAACGGAGAGGAAGAGAGGGAGAAGGCGATGGCGATGGCGAGATCGTGGAGTTGGGTTCGCGTGGTTGAGGAGAGCTCGAGGTAAGATGTGTAGTTGGATGTTGTTGTTGTAACTGTTGTGAGGGTGGTGAGCTCGGCCATGGCGGAAGCCATGGCCGAGGTTGGAGACGGCAAGGGAGTAGTCTCCCTTGCCAAATCGAGTTGGGGTTGGGGTTGGGAGCCAACCCCAATCGAAAAGAGAAAAAAAAAAATAGAGCAACAACGCTATTTTCTTTGGAGGTTGAAGACGACCCTGAACCGGGCCGGTTCGGCTCGGTTGAGCCGAACCCGGTTCAGAGGCAAAAAGGCAATTAAAGAAAAAAAGAAAAGAAAAGAAAGAAAATGGAAAAGAAAATCCAGAAAAATAGGAAAAAATATGGAAAAATAGTATTTTGACCAAACAAATAGAAATTGAGGAATTTCTATGGAAAATGAGAAATTCAAAAGTCGGATGAGACTTTACACCGGGGTTTTACCTCGAAAAGCGTGAAATGGTTAAAATATGTTAGAAATTAGGTCCCGAGATTCTGGATTCGAATGAGATTAATTTAGAAGTATTAGTAAATGAATATGGGACTTAAGTTGATAACAATTGGTTTATTTTAGGTAATGAATTGATGTGAAAAGGTTTGAGGACTCCGGAGAGTCGTACAAGTCAGTAAAACATAGAAGCTCAGAACAGGTAAGTGGGACTCGTAGCTTTTATCAATTATGCAATGTAAAATAGTATTATTAGAGCATGTAGTGTACTGGACTGGGAATGGGGCAATGTACCGTGATTTGAGTTTGGTTTTACAAAATGTTTTGAAATGAAAATGGATTCGGAAAGAGGTTTGACGGGACGAATCGGCCTGGGGTTTGGGAACTGTGGTGGAATTGCTAACCATCACTGCGCCCCAGTGGCTTGGAAATTATTCCGATCAATGCTTTCCAGTTGAGTTTAGCAGCTCATTAGTCATAAACCAATTAGATGAGCAGTGATTGGTTTAGTGATGATGAGTAAGTGTGACTCGGTGTTTTATGAGTTGGCGGCACATTGACAAGAACTGGTTAGATGCCCAGTGATTGGTTCTTGGATATGTGAGGGGGCGACTCAATGCAAATACGAAAATGTGAAATACAAATCACGGGTACATTGCAATGAACCAAAGAACTTGCATCTGTTACATATATTGTTTATATTGATTCATATGCACCTGTAGTTATGCATTTGATTCATGTTGTTATACATTGCCTTGATATTAATTGATAGTTAATGGTTGGTATGAGAGTCACTTACTGAGCATGTAGGAGCTCACCCACCTTAACATTTTCAGGTATGAATGTACGCTAGAACTTGGAACTCAGGAAAGGAGAAGGCCAGGAGTTTAGTATCTTCTCTACGGTGCAGTGAGTTTCCTGTTATATATATTGTATTGCATTATGATTTGTAATTAAATGGGTGGGAATACGAGCTCAATACCGATGTTCATACCGGTATTGTATATTTTGTATTTTATCGAAAAAGTTTTAAATTTTCCGCTGCGTTGGTTTTCATTTATTTTATTCGGTTAATGAATATAAAGATATACAGGAATTGTCAGGGAGTTTTGATAAGGCTGCTGGCTCTAATTAGGTTCGATCTGGTTTACTGGGGCTTAATTAGGGTTTCAGGCCGGATGTTCCTTAATTTGAATTTGGGGATGTCACAGTCCATCATGAGATACTTCAAAAATTTACCGATTACAAATTTCTTCGCACTGGGATCTTCAATTTTGTATTTCTTCTCAAGATTATTCCATACTTCCTTTGCTGTGTCATATGACGAATATATGTCATATAAGTTATCATCCAAACAATTAAGGATGTAATTGTGACAAAGAAAATCATAATTTCTCCAGTTCTCAATTGACATAATAGTCTCCTTCGATAAAGGATCCTCATCTGTCTTAGGTTCATCTTCTCTTACAATATATGCAAGATTGAGGATTGTAAAGTAGAACAACAATTATTGTTGTCGCCGTTTAAAATCCACTCCTGTGATTTTTTCAAGCTTTTCTTCATGCCTCTTGAAATCCACTCCCTTGGATTTCTCAAACTTGTCTTCTGATTTCTTAGAGTTATTCAAACTCGATTGTCCCACCATTTTCAGAATTTCTGAAATTCACAAAACAACACAAAATCTCAAAATTTTTTGAAAATTTTCTGTCTTAGATTGTTGACCAGAACAATAAATAATGATACTAATATATATGAATAAACAAGTTTTATAAATAATTAATAACATAATCAATTAACAAAATAAATTTCTAACCGGAGGCTTGCGCAGAAGCAATGTCCTAAGACAGAAATTTTCTTGAATTCGGTGATAGAATTTTCTTCAAAGATCTGCCCTCAAGATACAACCGAATGCCCTTTTGAACCTAAAATCACCAAATTCAAAAGTCTGACAAACTGTGATTTTTCTTCTCTCTCAGAAAAAACTAAATTCGAAATCCAGTAAGTTTCTAGTGTTTTAGTTCCACTTAAATAGAACTTAAGGCACTGGTTCAAACCAATGTGACTATTCAAATTCAAAAACAACATATTCAACAGTCGCACATGTTCACAAAATAACGAAATTAACTGTCAACAATTAATTTCGAAATAAAAAAAAAAGATTTATTTGATTTTACAAGGCTAACAAATATAAGCCCAAAGGCCCAAGACCCTATCTTTGATTTTAAATATAATTATTATATATATATATTTATATATATGTAAACCTATTACCCAATGGGTGCCAATTTGGGTTCTATCCATTGGGTTTCTCTAAAGCAAATCTTTAGAGTAGATGTTTGTATATAAAGAGTTTGTACTCTTTGAAGTGAACAATGTGGGAGTAAAGAGTTTTTCTATTCAAACTTATTTGAAGCATTTTTCAAGATCCAACTATATCCCACATTTGAATAGAAAATATCATTTTACCCCACATTTCTGTTCAAATTTGGTTTTATTTTAAAAAATTATAAAAGAAAATTATAATACACGAAAGAGAGAGAAGTCTCATGTCATGTTGTAAGGAAAAGTATCTGAAAGACTTGAACTTACCATAGTAAAACATATTAGATTTACTTAGTGACACGGTGGATATGGAGGATCTTGAACTGTTCACGTTTCGTAGTAAACTAAGACAATATGTGTTACACATGACACGATTATCAAAATTTAGCTTATAGGTTTTTGTCCATTTGGATCTTGGACAGATCCTGGTTTCATGATAGATTTAGATAATTTGGTTTGTCTAGTTCTCATAAATGCGACCCACATTTACTATCATATATGTGACAATTTTATTTGTTATTAAATGTTTAACATATCCTTGAACTTCTTCTTAACACAGTTTTTATCTTAGAAATGAAATGAATATGTGTTTTCTCACGAGTTTCATCTAACTAATTTGCTTATTGAACCTAGTACATGGGATCTCCAATCACCTAGGTTAGGTTTCCACCAGACTTAACTCATTTATAGGCTTTAAACCTATTCCCCTCGATAACAATACAACTTGATTTCTTGATAAGCCCTTTGTCATAGGATCTACAATATTCTCTTTGACTTTACATAATCTATACTAATTACTCTACTTGAAAGTAATTGTTTTATAGTATTATGTCAGTGCCTTATATTTCTTGACTTACCATTGTATACATTATTCTTAGCATCATCTTATGCTACCATACAATCACAATATATACATATTGCTGGCACTGGTTTTGGCCAGAATGGAATATCTTCTAGAAAGTTTTGTAGCCATTCTGCTTCCTCAACAGCTTTATCTAAGGCTACAAATTCGATTCCATTGTCGAACATGTTATACACGTTTGCTTAGTTGATTTCCAGGAAATCGCAGCTCCTCCCAATGTAAAAATATATCCACTGGTTGACTTAGTTTCAGTATTGTCAAAAATCCAATTGGCATCACTATACCCTTCAAATACCAATGGATATGTTGTATAATGCAATCCATATTCTAAAGTATGTTTTAAATACCTTAGTACTCTTATCAATACTTCCCAATGATCATTGTTTGGATTACTTGTATATCTACTAAGCCTGTTCACAGCATAAGCAATGTCTGGTTTTATAAAGTTCATCAAATACATCAAACTTTCCAATTATTTGAGAGTACTCCAATTGAGAAATTGCACCTTCAGTATTTTTTCTTAAGTTTGTAATTTGGCTCAAATGGGGTAGGAACAGGTTTACATTTAAATTGATTAGACCACTTCAATATTTTTTCTACATAATGTGATTGAGTAAGGATATATCCATTATCATTTCGTTTGATTTGAATACCCAAAATGACATCTACTTGACCTAAGTCTTTTATGTCAAAATTAGAATTCAACATCTTCTTAGTTGAAATGATTATATCATTATTAGTCCCAATTATCAACATATCATCAACATAGAGACATACTATGACACATGAACTTTTTATTTCTTTGATGTAGACACATTTGTCACATTCATTAATTTTAAATACATTTGCAAGTATAGTATGGTCAAATTTCTCATGCCATTGTTTTGGTGCTTGTTTAAGTCCATATAGAGACCTAACCAGTTTGTAGACTTTATTTCTTGACCTTGGACCACAAATCCTTCAGGTTGTTCCATATATATCTCTTCATCTAATTCTCCATTTAAAAATATTGTTTTTACATCCATTTGATGTATATCCATATTATAAATTACAGCAATTGAAATTAACATTCGAATAGATGTAATTCTTGAAACTGGAGAATATGTATCAAAATAATCCAACCCTACTTTTTGTCAAAATCCTTTAGCTACTAAACGAGCTTTATATTTATCAATTAATCCATCGGCTTTCAATTTCCATTTAAAAATCTATTTATAACATATCGGTTTAATCCCAAGAGGTAAATCAACCAATTCCCATGTGTGGTTAATTAAAATGGTTCTATTTCACTATTTATGGCTTCTTTCCATAAAATAGCCTCAGTAGAAGTCATAGCTTCTTTATATGTTTATGGTTCAGTTTCAGTTAAAAAACTTATAAAATCTGGCCCAAAACTCTTTTGAACTCTAGATCTTTTCCCCCTTCTTGGTTCTTTATCTAATGTTGGAACATTAGAAGTGGATGGTTCATCTCGAACTCTCTTGTTTGATGAACTTGATTTTTTTCTTTATAAGGAAAAACTCCTTCTTCAAAGAATTGACATCCATCCTATAATTGTATTAACATGGATATCACTAATCTCATAATTTATCACCCAAAATCTTATTTGTCTTACTTAAATTTTAGGAATTTTGTTTCTTGGTGATAGGAACTTATACCTTTGCTAAACAACCCCACACTTTTAAAATTTTGAAAGTAGGAATTCTTCCTTTCCAAAATTCATAAGGAGACTTATTTGTCTTCTTAATTGGAATTCTATTTAGGATATAATTTGTTGTAAGTAGTGCCTCACCCACTTGTTGTGTGGAAGTCCAGAACTATTTAGCATAGAATTTATCATGTCTTTAAAAGTTTTGTTTTTCCTTTCCACGACACCATTCTGTTGAGGTATATATGGTACCGTATTTTGATGTATAAGTCCATGACTATTGCAAAATTCAGCAAATTCAGAGGATTCATATTCTCCACCGCTATCCGTTCTTATTGCTTTAATCCTTTTATCTAATTGATATTCAACTTCAGCTCTATATGTCTTAAACATATCAAAAGCTTCATCTTTAGTTTTAATCAAATAAACATAATAATATTTACTACAATCATCTATAAAAGTGATGTAGTAATTTTTTCCTCCTCTTGTAGGTTATAGTCACAAAGGTCACTATGTATTAAGCCTAACAATTCATTTGGCCTTCCTAGGACTACTTTAAAAGATTTTCGAACAAACTTAGATTCAGTGCAAGTTTGGCATTTGTGCTTCACATCAAAATTAAATTAGGTAATAAATTGAGATTAACCATTCTATTGATAGACCTACTATTTACATGGCCTAATCTAGCATGTCAAATAGCATAAGAATCTACGATATAAATAGAAGCATTCACTTTGTTCATAGTATTAGTAACCATTACATTCAGTTTGAACATACCATCTACAAAATACCCTCGTCCTATATAGTCCGTAGCATTACATAACACAAACTTTTCAGATCGAACACTAGTTTGAATCCCCTTTTAGTAAGAAGAGTACCAGAGACTAGGTTCTTTCTTATTTCAAGAACATAAATTACATCATTCAAAGTAAGAGTTTTTCCAGAAGTAAATTTCAGCAACACTTTTCCTTTTCCTTTGACACTTGAAGTAGATGAATTCCCCATGTAGAGTTTTTCATCATTAGTAATATCTTCAAAGGTTGAAAACAACACCTTGTCACCACAAATATGCCTAGTGGCTCCTATGTCAATCCACCAACCTTTAACATTGTCAATCATATTGACTTCAGAAATAACATCAACCAAGTCTTCTTCAGTAGTTATGACATTGGCCTAATTCTTTTAAGACGAATTTCCAGCGAGGTGATCTTTCGGTGACGACATTTTGAGCCTTATGGCCAGGTTTTCCACACACCCAACAATTACCTTTAACTTTCTTAAATGGCTTGCTTTTAGGTGCAAAATTGTTGAAGTTTTTCACAGAAAACTTCTTTGCTTTGTTCTTCTAAAATCTGGATTTTAAAGCCTCTCCTTCAACCACATTTGCTTTTGCAGCCAAGGTAGTTACTTCAACTTTGTCTCCCTTGTGATGATCTTCTTCAACTCAAAGTCTCAGAATCAAGTCCTCTATAGTCATCTCCCTCCTTTTGTGTTTTAAATAGTCTTAAAATCTTTCCACGAATGAGGTAACTTCTCAATAATTGCACCAACTTGAAAGTGTTCATTGATAGAACATCCTTCTGTATGAAATTCATGAATCAGGACTTGGATTTTCTCTAGTTGCTTAATGACAGTTTTGGAGTCTACCATGAGATACTTTAGAAATTTACCGATTACGAATTTCTTCACACTGGCATCTTCAATTTTGTATTTCTTCTCAAGATTATTCCATACTTCCTTTGCTGTGTCATATGATGAATATATGTTATATAAGTTATCATCCAAATAATTAAGGATGTAATTGCGACAAAGAAAATCATAATTTCTCCAGTTCTCAATGGACATAATAGTCTCCTTCGATAGAGGATCCTCATCTGTCTTAGGTTCATCCTCTCTTACAATATATGCAAGATTGAGGGTTGTCAAGTAGAACAACAATTTTTGTTGCCACCGTTTAAAATCCACTCCTATGATTTTTTAGGCTTTTCTTCATGTCTCTTGAAATCCACTCCCTTGGATTTCTCAAACTTGTCTTTTGATTTCTTAGAGTTGTTCAAACTCGATTGTCCCACCATTTTCAGAATTTCTGAAATTCACAAAACAACACAAAATCTCAGAAATTTCTGAAAATTTTCTGTCTTAGATTATTGTCCAAAACAATAAATAATGATACTAATATATATGAATAAACAAGTTTTACAAATAATTAATAACATAATCAATCAACAAAATAAATTTCTAACCAGAGGCTTGCACAGAAGCAATGTCCTAAGACAGAAATTTCCTTGAATTCGGTGATAGAATTTTCTTCAAACATCTGCCCTAGGATACAACCGGATGTCCTTTCGAACCTAAAATCACCAAATTCAAAAGTTTGTCAAACTGTGATTTTCCTTCTCTCTCAGAAAAAACTAAATTCGAAATCCAGTAAGTTTCTAGTGTTTTAGTTCCACTTAAATAGAACTTGAGACATTGGTTCAAACCAATGTGACTGTTCAAATTCGAAAACAACATATTCAACAGTCGCACATGTTCACAAAATAACAAAATTAACTGTCAATAATTAATTTCGAAATAAAAAAAAAATTTATTTGATTTTATAAGGCTAACAAATCTAAGCCCAAAGGCCCAAGGCCCTATCTTTGATTTTTAAATATAATTATTATATATATTTATTTATATATATGTATACCTATTTATCCAATGAGTGCCAATTTGGGCTCTATCCATTAGGTTTCTTTAAAGCAAATCTTTAGAGTAGATATTTGTATATAAATAGTTTTTACTCTTTGAAGTAGCAATATGGGATTAAAGAATTTTTCTATTCAAACTCATTTGAAGCATTTTTAAAGTTTCAACAGTCGCATCACCCCAATGCAACTTTGGAGTGTCACTATATCATCTTCCCGTAGCTTCTTCCATTTAATTTAACCACATTGAGAAGTAGTTTTACTCATATGAGCAAGCGAGACGTCTACGTCATTTTCGAATTGTTTTGGACCATATTCTGTCCACCCTCCCCTACTACACATAGATTCATTTGTTGATATCATAGGTAGGTGTATGAAACTTTTCGGTCCCCTTACTTCAATTTGATTTTGATTAATTCCAGAGTTAGTTCGCGCCACAGCTCGATAACTTGAGATATTCCAAGAGGATGATTTAGTGTAGCTACCACACTTTGAACTCAATATTTTTTTTTTAAGGAAAATGATAATCGTATAGACAATATTTGTCTTTTAGATTTAAATTTCTCTCTCACCCACATCTAACAAAATACCATAAATGAACTAAAAGACAAAGTAGAAATTTTTATCATTTTCCTTTTTTTATAGATAACATGTCTCCATTAGAAAACTCTACTCAATAAAAATTGAAGAAATTCGATAATGTAATAGTAGATTGAAGCTAACTTGTTGATTAGAAAGGATTTAAAGGATTTGAAAAGCACACTATCAATTACACTGAATCGAGTGCATGAAAGAGTTTAATTCATGTAGCCCACTCCTACTAATTTAAGATTGAGACTTCAGTTGTTGTTCTTGATAACTTTTTAGTTAGAACTATGGTGCTCTTCTTGTAGCCACTCCAACACACTCCTTGGGCTTAATATATATATATATATATATATATATATATATAAGACACTTCTACCATTAAAATCAAATGTATACTCATATCATGAGTACATTATTTAAAACCATTAAATTTAAACCTAACACATTAATCGAGACGACATAAATACATAAAATATTTAATGCACAACATATTTTGAAGGATTTTCATGATATAAGTATATATTTAGTCTCTATTGTAGAATATCCCATATATATAAATATATATCTAGAATATATTTTGTTACGTGCTAACATTTTTTTTTTTTTTTCAAAGAAACATACTAGCATCTTTTATCTACCTACAGACTTACACTGGCCAATTTCTTGGCAAGCATACTAGCATGCCATGGCAAAAGCTATGCCCATCCTTGCATCCATTTTCAACTCGCACTGGCCCATGTCTTCATATTGTTTGTAGTTTTCTTCCACACTGTCAGAACTGAGAGACATGGTCTCTGTCTTTAGGGAAATCCTCCAGGTCCCTCTTGTCTTTACTTGCTTTCAGTTTCACTGTGACACTGCTCCCACCATCGCTTCTCCATCTCTTCTTCAGTGAACTCTCAACCTCTAAATAATGGGCAAGTCTTTTGTTTTTATGCATGTGTTGTCTCGGCAATTTGGAGTTTTTTGGATTGAGAGCGAATCTCAATTTTCTTAGCTGCCCCAAAACCAATGAGGGTAGGTGTGCACACATGTATTTTTTGATACGTATATTTGTTACACGATTGCTGTAGTCCTTTAGTCATAGATCGAGGCGTGCACACATCACGAACACATTGAAAAGCAGATTAAATCTACGTAATCAAGAGTATATATCTACATCCCTGTAATAAATTATGGGACAATTATTTTTTCTTAGCATGGTTTACCGAAATTTTTTACAAATATGAAAGAAGAGTTAGTTATTATTTCAAATTCATGATTCTTGAGAATTCTTTGAAATAAAAAATTTAAAATTTTTTTTAAGAGTAAACTCATCATCAAAATCATTACTTATTTTAAATAATAAATTAAGGAACAATTATTTTTTCTTAGATATTTGTAAAAATTTTAAAAATTTTCTATGATTTGAACTTTTAGTCCGACTCTTAAAAGATTTTTTGCTAAAACTTTCATGTTAAAATAATAAATAATAAAAAATAAAAAAAAAGAAACATAGAGAGGCGTGCACAATCTCCATGTATAAACCAACAAATTCTAATATTTAATGATCATTTTTCCTTAGAAACAACTGTTTATAATTGTTAGTATATTAGTTTTGATAATGGACTTAATGGGGTTGGGGAAGTTGGGATCCGGGAAGCACTTCTTTAAAAGTGATAATTCTATTGTTTGGTTAATAATTTTAGTCAAATTTCTTAGAAAGTGAAGGCATCCCCTTCCCCTCGAGGAAGTGCACTATTTCACAAATTTTATGCCCCAATAAAACTAATCTTAAATATTTTTGAAGGGTGTTGTAAGTTTTTTGGATAAGAAATCAGCAACGTGATTCTAACAAGAGTCGAACCCAAGCCTACTCAAACTTTTATTTTAACAAATGGTCCTCATCCATCTCATTGAAGATGTTTTGTCTTAAAGGGTGTTATGATCAATCCCAACAATTTTATGTTGTTAGATATTTAGCTTTTTCCTAGAATTAAAATATGTTTATTTAAATATATATATCAATTTACAATTATAAGTTACTAAAAAAAATCACAATGGTAAGTTATTCATATGTGCCTCATCCTCTGGAAACAAAAATGTGACTGGTATGTATATATATATATATATATATATATATATATATATATATATGTTGTAAATGAAATGGATGTGGATGACTCTTTCTATTCAAATCATTTGTATTCCACCACTATGTGTGAGTGGTTACACATTTACATCATGTAATTGTAATTTATGATCTTTGACATTCTTGTAATGGTCTATATAAAGAGCTCACATCTACGTAATGGATACAACAAGTTGAATGAAAACTTCTCATTCCAACTACTCATTTCTTCTCTACTCCTTTGTAGTAGTAGTTTGTAGTAGTAGAAGTTCTTAGTCTTCTATTTCATTCTCTAGTTTTTAGCAAGTCTCGATTCAATTCACAACAATATATATATGACCTAGTTTTGGCATCGACTTTGGGCATTGCCTCAGTTAGATGTCGTGCATTTTTGCATCAAGATGCGTGCGTATATATCTTAGCGAAAATGAATGGCATTCGACTGAGTTGGGCCAAAATTTGTTACTCCAACATTTTTGATATATATACTACTACCATGAGAACTAAATATATACTTATGTCATGAGTACGCTATTTACAACTATTGGATTCTAACCCAACACATTAATCGAGATGTCGTAAATGCACAACACTTTTGAGTATTAAATATGTTTACAATATCAAGAAAGAACAATTACTACTCAGTGTACTCGGTACACTATTTATAACTATTGGATTTAAATCTAATATATTAATCGAGACGAGATAAATGCACAAAACATTTAATGATAAATACATTTTGAGAGGTTTCCATGATATGGTTATATATTTAGTCTTCATTGTAATTTGTTTGGAACCCATATTCATAGGGGTTTTTTTGACTTATTACAAAATATCAAAAAAATTTTACAAGTTGTTATTTTAAAATTATTTATGCATAAAAATGATATTGAAATAAAAAAGTTTTTTTTCGACCCCCACGGGTTTGATATTTTGGTTCTAGGCTTGCGCATATCTTGTGTAATAGAGTACTCCATAAGGTATGGTGGGCTCAACTCCACGGCCCTTGTAAGATTACGGACCGTATCCAATTTGAAGCCTGTGGACCATTAAATACGTTTACAATATCAAGAAAGAACAATTACTACTCAGAGCAGTGCTTCATTTCAAGTTTCAACATCCACTCTTCCTAAGTTTGCAGGCCAGAAATAGACTAGTTATTTTCGGAATTTAATTGCTAGCATTGGCAATGACCGGATCCTTTCATGCTAACTAGCACCAAAAAAAACCAAAAAAACCAGATCTAGGTGGCCCCCCTCCCTCTTTTGTGTCTCTTTTGCTCCTTTTTTTTCTTTTTCTTTCCTTCTTCCCCCTCCTCCCCTTCTCCTCATCTCCTCTCTTCTTACTTTTTTCTTAGCAGTGCCGAGAAGATGAATCTTTGAGTGGAAGAAAGGGGATTTGCTCGAAAGCGCGGAGTAGAGTGTTTTGGGAGATCGATTGGGTTAGGGATCAACGTCCAGCAGCCACGCCGATGCTCCAACAAGGTTCAATGTTAACGATGAAAGCAAGTTGTTGGATGCGGAGCGACTGTTGCTCCCCACGGCGCGGCCACCTTCCCCTCGGCTCCGTCTGTTTTCTCTTCTCCTATTGGATGGTGTGTGAAGGGGCTGCAGAAGAGACTGATGGGTACATCTTGAAGATGAGAGATCTTGGGAAAATGAACACACTCCAACACTTACAGTGGATGTGTCTAAGTATTTCCTGGTGGTATTTTTTGGCCCATCTCTCTTATTATGTAGTTTATCTTCTGTAGTAAGCATTGTTAGGTGTTTTAGTTTGTTGGTTGTTGTTTGTCTTCACTATTATTGGGCTGGCTTCTTTTTCGTCGGGGCTTTCTTTCTTTCGGTTGTATCCGGCTTTCTCCCTATCAATTGTGTCATAGAGGCTTCGGTGGATGTGATGAGGCTTGTCGCCTCCGTTATTCTCACGGAGATTGGACTATAATACTGATGCATGGATATAGGGTTCTCAATTATCAATGCAATATAATTGCCCATTGTTGAAAGAAAAGGTCTCCACATCTAGCATTTATCGCTTGTAAGACCGAACTATTTGTAAGCCCATAATCTAACGAAGTTCTCCCAACATTTTTTTTTTTTTTTTTTCATAAGAGTAATAAAAAAAAGTTGTTGGGGGCATAATAAAAAAAAAAGTTGTTGGGGCATAGGTTGCGAGCAGTAGTGACAAAAAGTATCTGGACCATTTATTTGTATTTATTCGGATTGCTTTTAATGGATTTAGAACATAATCTTTTTTAAAATAAATATGAATCCGGACATGTTTTATTGTTCATTTTAAAAAATGAGTATTCATTTAACGATTAATTCTAATAATATGTTATTTTTTATAGATGTATTTGAAAACTTTCATGATGTTTGCGTTATAATTTCATCGATGAAGATGTTATTTTGATATGAAAACTTGTAAGACTTGAGTTTTGAATATATAACATGCGTTTTTTGTTTTTTTTTTTAAAAAGTATGTCTTTTTGATAAAATGCATGGTGACATGAAAAATATATATTTTTGTGAATAATTAGAAGAAAAAGTTATTTTACTATATTAAAAAATGAGTACCGGATAAAAAACGGTCTTGTATGTTTTAAAAACATACTGATCCAAACAAGAAAATGTTCGTTTCAAAAATGGGTATGGATTCAGACATTATTTTTAATCAATTTTTTTTATTTAAGTGAGAATTGAACCACGATTTTTCAAGTCTTGCCTTTTTGACAAGTAACGTTTTTATCATCTCAAATGAGAGGCTTTGACAAAAATTAAACATCCGAACAAATACGACCTCAAGTATCTTGATAAAATGTTATCACTCACCATGCAACCACAACCTATGTTCCCCGAGCTTTGTATAGGGCTTTAGAAAATGATAATATAATACATTTTTGAGTATACATTTTGTCTTTTATTTTATTTATGACTCTTTTTTGTCTCCTAAGCGTGGCCTACATCTAATAAAATATTATAAATAGACTAAAAGATAAAGTATGCACCACAAACGTGTGCGCTCAAAATATATTAAATTATCATTTTTTATAGGGCTTTCGTACTTGTACGTCCGCACAAGAACAAAAAAAAATGTAATATTTTGTGACAAAATATAGCGAGGAAAGTATGCATGGTCATGAATTCATATATGAATTCATATGTAGGTCCATTGTACTTGCTAACTAGCTAGAATGAATTGTCAGACAAGAGCAAGGAGATGAATGTGCTATAATACTACTCACTCACTTCCCAAAGGAAAAGAAAAGTATCGATAAGGCTGATTAGGAAAACCAACAATACATATTTTCACAATACTAATTATTAAGCTTGCAAGGGGTGGGGGTGTAGTGGCAAAAAAAAAAAAAGAGCTCCCTTACTCTGATTGAGACATAAGTAATGGATTCAATTCTTAGTGATTACATTATTTTTTCTTAGTTTCTAGGGGTTATAGGGGTTGGGGCCCCTAGTCAAATCAAAATAGGGTTATAGGGGTTGGGCTCCGATTAATTATTATAAGATTAACCGAACTAAAATAAGAATTAGATAAAAGAAATTTAAACACCAATCTTGACCAAAAAAGAAACGAAAAATTAATTATCAGAAATTATAGGTAGAGTAGGTAGAAACAAAACAATGAATCATGTTAAATAGATGAATTTGAGAAGTAGTACTACTACGGATCATACATGGTTGCAATGATGCAACAATGATACGAGGGATGCAATTGGGGCGGGATTTTTGTCAACTATTCCCCACGAGGTAGGGGATAGGAGAGATTTTACCTCACCATCGCCTTAATATGAGGATTTCCTTAATATGAGAATTTTCTACGGGGATAATGTAACTAAGTTTATCGACTCTAAACAAATATAACTAAGTTTGAAATTTATATATAATAATGTAAATATATTATTTAAAGTATTTGTATAGATTCAAAAGCTTTGAAAATGTGACTTAAAGTAGAGAAAAAAGAGATTTTAGTGATTAAATTTTATATTTATAATTTATTTAATCTTTTTTTAGATATTACATTAAAAAATAGTGGGGGTGGAGATCCCCACCGGAGGATCGGGGTCAAAAATTTCTTGGTAAGAAATTTTAAGCCCAAAATTTTTTGGTAGAAAATTTACTAAATGCATACTTGTTACACCTAACGATTGTACATCGTTTGACACATAAACACGTATCTCTCGTCAAAAGTGAGGAACAAATAAGGTGCAATCCCTTCAGTATCACCCCGACCTGCATCCTTAGATCTGATAATACAACTGAGAAATATAGGAAGAAAATGTTAAATGTGCATACTTATTACACTTAACGATTTATCGTCATTTGACACATAAACACATATCTTGAGATATAACGACGTCAAATGATTATCAAGTGTAACAAATAAGTGTGAGAAATGGATACTTCTAACATCTCCCACAAGGAACCCAAACAAAAGGACAATCTCAAATATTGTTTGTGATGGTTGGAAAAGGGTACGGGGCCCTCCTAATATGTAGGCATTATGAAAAACATGTGAGGTAGGACAGTTAACTGATTGCAAATTTGATTGGTAGGTACGGGACATTTATCTTGCGAGCTTGGTTTGTATTTAATTTAGGGTCATGCTACTCGCCCCACTTTTTGCTCTTTATACTTTATTTTATATTTTTTTAACTCCCTTATAAAATATCTTTGATGCCTCGTATATAAAGATGATTTACTCCCTCATATTCTCATTACTCCCACGATTTTTTTTAACCAAGAGCACTCCGAGAAAAACCCACAAACTTCAACCCACACTCGACTTCCAACTAACTAAATAAGTGCGAAATCACAAAAAATAAACTCGATAAATTCGTTCTCTAGTTGATTCTCTTTCGTTTGATTTTTTGGGCCATTTGGTGGTTATTTGACTGTTCTAGGTTATTACATTTTTTTAGGGCTTTGAGTTTGGCCTTAATTGACACATTGTAGGAAGGAAAATGTTGAAGGAATCACCAAAACGAAGTAAACCCGAGCGGTACAGATAATTTTCATTGTTTTTCATGACTGTGCGAACACACATGACCAAGATGTACAACATACATCTTAATCCTGCATGTTCGACAATATATAGTATATAGCGGTGTATGTTGGTTGAGACCTATAGTTTCACATCAATTTTGTGTGACCGAGAAGCACTTGTAAGTATCGACCCTGTTGTGCCAAAATGATGATCGTACCCGTTTGAATTGCTCTTTGTACCCCATCCTAACAGACACCACTAAAACCCACTCAAGTGTTTCGGTCAAAGATGTTTGATATACACTCATAACTTCGCACTCTAGGCGCCAATATGCTAGTCATATCCCACCAAATTGTTGTGTACACCCCATAATAGTCTACCTATTCTATACTAAAGTATCAAAGGAATGAAATCGCAATATCTATTTACTTAGTGGCTAAACATGACCGATAGACATTCATAAGTCTTGATTTTGATGAACCGACACCAATAAAAGCATGTCGGTTGAATGTGGTCCAATACCTTTTTAGCCCTCTCAGTTAAACCTAACCGATACTTTTTACAAGGTCTCGACCTCGTGTGGTTGTACATTTTGACACCTTCAACTGAAAACTAAGGAAACCCACAAAGTTCACAAAAATATCACTAATACATTGAGAATCTTATGGGAAATAAAACCCACAAAGTTTTAGGGCAAAAAAGTTAATCAAAAGACTAAAAGAAAACAAAGATAATTGTAACGGCCCGAATTTAATTCGCCTTTATTTGTGACGTATTGCAGACGTGACGAACAGATCAGACACTCGTGGGACCCGCAGCTAGGCTAGAGCGCGCCTGGAGTTAGGCAAATAGTTATTTCGTGTGTTGTTTTGTTTAATTTGCGATGTTTATGTTAAAATAGGTTAAACGACATCGCGATGTGTGTAATTATATTTTAATTGACGTGTGAGATTGTGTGTTAAGTATTCGCCTCGATATGCGTGTCGACGCGGGTACCGAATAGACAAAAAGATGAAATATTAGGCCGGAAAAATATTACACACATTAAATGAATTAAATGTGATAAAATAGTAAATTGGTAGGCGCTTAGGGACACGCGGGGTCGTGGTCGACACGCGTGGGTGATATGGTAGTGTGCACGCTCGAGTACGCTCGTTGGCGCGCACAGCGGAATTTTATAGGCGAAAATATAGGTGAGTGTATATATATTTATATATATATATAGGTAAATTGATATATATATATATTAAATCAGAAAATAAAAATAGAAAATGCAAAATTACCAAAAAGGGTATTTAGGATGAATAGTAAGAGATAAAGATTGAAGGGCATTTTGGGTATTTCATCATCAAACCGCCTTCTTCTTCTTCGTTATCTCGATAAATCGAGATAGGAGGAAAAAAAAAAAAAAAAAAAAAACGAGAGAACAGAGAAGAGAACGGAGGAGAAGGAGAGGTGGTGAGCGTGGAATCGAGAAGAACAAGGTAAGAATGTGTGAGTTGAGTTGTTTGCTGTTGTGTGGCGTTGTGTTGTGTGTTGTGAGGTGGTGGAGAGCTCGGCCATGGCGGAGCCATGGCCGAGAATTTGAAAACAGTTAAGGAGGGGAATGATGTGTGGTCTTCCCACCCTCATGATTTCATTAATGGAAGGAAGAGAAAGAAAGGAAGAATCGATTGATGAAAAAAAAAAAAAAAAAAAAAAAAATTCTGATCGAAACAGAGCTGAGCTCTGTTTCGATCAGATGAAAGAGATGAAGGCTGAACCGGGCCGGTCCGGCTCGGTTGAGCCGAACCCGGTTCGGCCCGGTTCAGGCCACAATTTAAAAAAAAGGAGAGAAAATAAAGAAAAATGGAAAAGAAAATTCAGAAAAATAGGAAAAAATATGAGAAATTAGAAAATGGATCAATAAATGAGTTTTGGGATTTTCTCGGGATTTTGGCGAGATATTGTCGGGGTTTTTACCTCGAAAAACGTAAAATTGACATAATATGTCCAATTGAAGCTAATTCAATGATAAATAATCTTAGGTACATTTGGGGTGATAATTTGGATTATCGGGTGATTATTGGAGCTAGACGGGATTTGATTTTCGGGACGCAGAGTGCGGATTGAGGTGTGTAGTATCCCAACTGAAATTAATTGAGTATTTATTCCTTTTGGCATTTGAATTCAATTTCTTTCATTTCAATACTCTACTCTGGTTATGGTTATATGGGCGGACGTTGAGCGAGGCTCCCTCGTACCATTCTTGTGTGTATGTCCACTACACCATAGCACGTACTACCGAGATCGATCTCGGTGAATAGTATGACCCGAGTATCACGTCGTGGCGTGTCGGTGCGCCGTAGGTGTAACGCCGCCATCGAGCGGATCCGATGCTTGCCTGCTTGAGTTGGACTCGCCGCGCGTATTCGTGGAAGAGTCCGAATTATGGTGTAGTCTGACCCTAGGGGCTAGGAACACACTTTGAGTTTTTTCTATTATTTATTCATGCGATGAGCACAGTTGTCTGTATTTGTTTCCGCATGTTTATTTAATAGCTTTATTTAAATTCCAGTATTTACTTTTAGAAATGCTCACATAATTTCCTTGGGAATACTCACTCTGGACTCGTCATCTGTCTTTTGTGATGGCTTGAGTGCGATCCTAGTACTGACGAGGGGGCAAGGCAAGCTACCGAATACTTGTTGAACAGAGATAGCTTTGACTCGTACGTTTGTATTATATTTACTTTGTTTTATTATGGGTTTGGGGTTTGGAGAAACTTTATATATATTGAACTTTTTGGTGACTTCAGAGGTACTTATGGTTGTGCATGGGTTTTCCACATTAGGTTTATGGTTTAGGTTACACATTTATAGTATCACTACCCGAGTAATGCATTAGAAAGGCTTCCGCTTGTGTGAATTTGAAGATTTTATAATGATTTAACATATAATTTGACTTCAAACAACTTAATCAATAAATGGATAATTAATAAGGTTTAAAAAGATAAAATGGAGGATGTAATCCAATGTAGAGCACAAATTGTTGTCATTATAAGACAGATGTGGGTCCGCATTGGCCCTGTGGCGGTCTATTTGGAAAATGGGTCGTTACGCTTTTTGGTATCGAGCCTAGGTTTAGGAAAACCTAGGGCTCGAATATGAGAAAACCTCGATCATAAACTTATTGAATAAGCTTTAGATGTGGAAGGAGTTGCTAAAGTCTTAGTTGGGAAGAATGAGAGATGGGTAGAAATCGGGGATATACGTGTTATGTTTTTGTTTGTATATTACTTATGTCACACGTATATTCGTACCGAGGCCAGAGTCAGGCACAGAGTCAGAGGACTACTGGCATATCAGAAATTCGAACTTGTTATCGTTATGGTCAGGCGGGACATCTTGTGGCGGAGTGTACCGTACAGTACCAGTACCATTCTGGTTACAGATCGATAGGATAGGGCCCAAACAACTATTTTTGGGGTTACACAGCCAGACCGGGAGGCAACCAGACAGCTTGTTGAAGGTATGCTATATGTCTGTGATAATTTTATGCATGTGATGTTTGATTTCGGCAGCACACTTTCCTTTATATTTAGACATATGGTAGGATTGTTAGGATTAGATGCATAAACTTTAGATACATATCTTGTTCTCAGCACGACAGTTGGGGATAAGATTTATCCTAACCGAATTTGCCGGGATTGTGTGGTTGAGATTGAGGGACATCAATTACTGGCTGACTTTAGAGTATTAGAATACTTGGAATTCGACGCGATGCTCGGTATGGATTGGTTATCGTCTTATCACGCACATATCGACTGTTTTAGTAAGACGGTGACATTTCACATCGATGGGATTCCAGAATTTTTATTTACCAGAGCTGCGTCAAATTTACCGATCACTCGAGGCAGACTAGCTACGTCGCAGGAGATGAAGGCGTATATGGCGTGGTGGAGCTAGAGATTAAAATCGGAGATTAGGGTGGAGGATGTCCCAATTGTGTGTGAATTCCCGACGTATTTCCCGATGATTTGCTAGGTTTACCACCTCCGAGAGCGTTGAATTCATTATCGAATTAATTCCGGAACTCAACCGCTTTATAGTCGGCCGTATAGGATATCATCGAGCACGGGAGTTAAGGACTCAACTAGAGGACTTCTTTGCAGAAAGGATTCATTCATCCTAGTATGTCACCTTGGAGAGCTTCGGTTCTTTTTGTTAAGAAGAAGGATGGATCGATGAGGATGTGTGTGGATTATAGGAAGTTGAATCGGGTGACTATTAGGAATCGTTACCCACTTCCCAGATCGATGATTTGTTCGATCGGTTGGCGGGTGCTAAATTCTTCTCAAAGATTGATTTCGATCGGGATATCATCAATTGAGGATTCGAGAGGAGATATCGAGAAGACGGCTTTTTAGCACACGCGATATGGATTGTATGAGTTCACAAATCATGCCATTTGGGTTGACTAACGCGCGACGATCTTCATGGATTTAATGCACGGGTGCTCGACCGTTTTTGGATCGTTATGTGATTGTATTCATCGACGACATCCTGATTTACAGCAGACTCGTGTGGAGCACGAGAGGCATCTCAGAGAGGTGTTGATGACGCCGAGAGAGCATCGACTTTACGCCAAGTTCAGCAAGTGCGCGTTTTGGCTGAGTGAGGTGAAGTTTTTGGGGCGCGTCATCAGCGATCAGGGTATATCAGTAGATGGTGACAAGATTCGAGCTATCATTGATTGGAGGACACCTGAATCTGTTTATGATATCCGGAGTTTCCTGGGTTTGGCAGGATATTATAGGCGCTTTGTACAGGATTTTTCGTTGATTGCAGCGCCGATGACGAGGTTGACCAAAAAGGATGTCATATTTAATTGGTCGCAGGAGTGTGAGGATGCTTTCTGGGAGTTGAAGAGGCAGTTGACTTCTGCACCAGTTTTGGCATTACCTGTGGCAGGTAAGGGCTTCTCGGTTTATACTGATGCGTCAGGCACTGGGTTAGGGATGCGTGTTGATGCAAGATGGACATCCAGTGGCCTATTTATCGCGACGATTAAGAACACATGAGGAGAGTTATCCAGTGCACGATTTGGAGCTTGCGACAATCGTGTTTGCACTGAAGGCTTGGAGACATTATTTGTACGGTGAAAAGTTTATACTATTTACCGACCACCAGAGTTTGAGATATTTGTTCACTCAGAGGGAGTTGAACATGAGACAGCGGAGATGGCTCGAGTTACTGAAAGACTACGATTTCACTATCGAGTATCATCCGGGGAAGGCGAATGTCGTAGCTGATGCGCTGAGCAGGGAGTGACATCGAGAGTCAAACGGGACTGCGGCATATGACACATGAGCACGGGTTGCTTGAGGCTGCGTCGGTGTTGTGTGTGACAGAGTCTATTGCTGAGCTACATATTTGCGGCGAGATACGAGTTCCTACGGTGTCTTTAGAGCGGGTTGCTGAGTTGCAGAGAACTGATGACCGGTATTTACGGATCGGTGGGCGGCTCGGATCCGGGTGCACCGAGTGGTCCGAGGGTTCAAACGGGGTGCTTGAGACACGGGTCGTTTGTGGATACCGGAGTACCGCGGAGCTCGAGACAAGTATTCTCGAGGACACACACCGGTCGCGATTTACCGTTCATCCCGGTCGAACCAAGATGTATCACGACCTTCGGCGATTATTTTGGTGGCCGGGGATGAAGGGCGACGTGGGGAGTACGTCCGTTGTCATATTTGCCAGCAGGTGAAGGTTGAGCACAGAAGACCAGTTGGGTTGCTACAGCCGCTGCCCATTCCTCAGTGGAAATGGGAACATGTGACCATGGACTTCGTCAGTGGCCTACCGCAGACTACGAGGAGACACGACGCAGTTTGGGTAGTTATCGACAGGTTGACGAAGTCGGCACATTTCATACCGATCGCTATGAGATATTCAGTTACACAACTGAGCACTATTTTCGAGAAAGAGATTGTCAGATTGCACGGTGTACCGGTCTCCATCGTTTCTGACAGAGATCCGAGGTTTACTTCGGGACTTTGGGAGAGTATGCAAGAACAGTTTGGCACTCGACTACAGTTTAGTCTTGCAGTACCATTCCTCGGGCATGACGGGCGATCGAGCGGTTGATTCAGATTCTCGAGGATATGCTCAGGGCGTGTATTTTACAGTTTGGAGGATTGTGGGAAGATTATCTGCCATTGTGCGAGTTTGCGTACAACAACAGCTATCAGGCGAGTATCGGGATGCCACCATTTGAGGCATTATATGGTAGGCCCTACAGGTCACCAGCGTGAATAAACACCAGGTGAGGACAAACACAGCCACCGTAAAAGTAATAGGAAATAAAGATCATTGAATAAATCGAACAAAATCCAAATATCAAGCAGTAAGTACTAAAGTGAATTTCAGTTGGGATATTACACACCTCAAACCGCACTCCAATATTGTCCCTAATCCAATCACACTCCTCCAATGCGTGTACAATTACCCGTCAATCCAACCTAAAACCATAATCCCCGATTAGTTACACAAATTCTCCAAACCTTAGAAATCCCATTTCGATACTCAACCCCAAATCATCGATTAAATACCTCAATTAGACCATATGAAACCCTAGGTCAAACCCAATTGGTAAATTTTAATTAAAATTTTTATCCAAAAACTGTCCCAGACGGCGCCGTGGACGCCGTTGAGTTCAACACCTCACGGCGTGTCTACGACGTACTGGGCGCTATGACAGGCGCCACCACGTTCATTGCCCTCGCGGCGTCTCCAAAACGTCACTCAAATTTTTCTCACATTACGCCTCTGGTCGAGACGCCGTGGCATGTAAACGCCCACAACGCCACTCACGGCGTCATTGCCGCGCTTTGATAGGGGATTATTGGACCCACTTGACTCATTGCCGCACTCCGAACCTACTCCAACAACTCATACAACACTAAAACAAACTTAAACTACCAACACCTATCGACCAAACGCGTTCAAAACACAAACCACGGGTTTCCCAACCAAAAACTCGAAAATCACTTTGAACACCAAAACAACTACCACACCAACACCAAATCCACCATTTCCAACTTCAAAACCAAGTCAAAAACCATAGCAACATCCCATTCATGCTGGTGTGCTTAAAACCCTCGCCAAAACGTTCGTAAAAATTCCCGAAAAACACCCCGAAATGTAAATAACGAGACGGAGATCGAGAAACTAACCTTAGTTTTGATGTTCCTTCACTCTTTGAGCTCCAAACCATCAACACAAATCACCAAACCCTACGCTATCTCTCTTATTTTTGGATTTCTCACTTGGAGGAGAGAAAAGTTGATGGAAATGAAAAAATCAACATATATATACATCCATTCTCATCTTAACTCACACACTCATCACAAAGGCAACCATGAAAGGTTGAGATCAAGTCAAATGGTCTCCCTAATAAGACAAAATTGACTTCCATATTGGTCCTTGACCCATCCAATTGACACCAATTATATGCCTTATCGGGTGTTACAATACCCGGCTCCGAATATCAACCGGTGTAGATTGCACACAAGGACGGTACTAACTGCCTCAATGTCATTTAATATTACTTATTTAACGTATCTTATCATTTATTAGGCGTATTAAATCCCCCGGCCTAATGCACTAGCCATTCGCCGCCCAGTATCCGCGTCTACACGCTATATGCAGTGAATACCCGTCACACGAGCTCGCTCGTCAATAAACAATGTAAACACACATATTGTG
The DNA here is from genome assembly GCA_039657345.1 of Stephania japonica. NCBI lineage: Eukaryota > Viridiplantae > Streptophyta > Magnoliopsida > Ranunculales > Menispermaceae > Stephania > Stephania japonica. The sequence goes on along the minus strand of CM077563.1, from coordinate 12,784,569 downwards.
ATGCAATTTACCTAAATTGAACATATACATCGCAACTTCACAACAAGAACACACAAAACGGACTATATACCTAATCCGGTCGTGCTTCGTTTTCATTGTGGGACCCACGAACGTCCCTGCTGGCATCCACATTTGCAATGACATCATCAATAACGACAATTTGAGATTGGGGTGTTACATAGACACCACTTGTCAAAAAAAAATCTCATTACTTAAATCAAGGGGTTTATGGTGGGATGACATGAGTCCTTCCTCTTTTAACTCGAGATTGTGTTTTGGAAATAAAAATATTTTAAAACTCCTAGCTTGAGGCATCATTCTTTGTGATCATACGTTCCTCAAGTTTGATATTCGTCTGGCGTATGCCTTGGATACCCTGACAATAATTTTAAAAAAAAGGCTAAATGGGCTGCAGTATGATACTGCATTACTCCGTCCTTTAATTAGTGGTCACTAAGAAAAAGATGTATAGAAGAAAGAATAAGTTGTATTGATCTTTCTTTTTTATACTTTTCAAAACTTAAACTACACATTATATAGGCTACGCATTATGCATAGAACCGTTACACAATTTTTATGGAACAACAACTAAATAAGAAAAAGATTCATAAAACTATATTCTTGGCATTTATTCAACAACTAATTGATCGTCAATTAGCCAAGTTTCTTTATTTGATGAACTTCTTATAAGCAAGGATCTTGGCGACTTTGATTGTAGATCGTTAATATTCTCCCGCAAATTGAGACATGATTGAGGCACAATTTGGTAAGAAAAGATGCAAAAGCATTTTTGGGCACATATTTAGTAAATATATATGCAATTTGAGCGGTAGTGGAAACATGTTTAGTAACAAGTAATCCAAGGGCATATGTTCAGTTGCAATATGGGCCGTAGAACGATATTCTGCTTTTGTGCTTAAACATGAAATGGTCAGTTTTTTATTTATTTATTTATTTTTTAAGTTTTTTGTTTTTTTTGTTTTGAGCCTTTTTGTTTTATTTGTTTTTTTTTTTGGAATATCTTTGGTATAAGATTACAACCAAAAGTAATGGAGCCTCAATATGTTACCAATGCCTTTTTGTGATTAGTCCTTAATGAATGGTGGAGATTTTGAACGACTTTGCACTTCGTAGAAATGTTGAGTAACAATTTATGTTGATTGATATCTCAAACGACTTTGTACTGGTAGAAATATTGAGTAGTTTTGTGCTTGGTAATAATCTCAAGTGACCACTTGTTGAAAAGTTGAGTGGTTTTGTGCTTAGTAAGAATCTCAAACGACGCTTGGTTGAAAAGTTGAGCGATTTTGTACTTGATAAGAATCTCAAACGACCTCTTATTGAGAAACAAATTTAACTTGTTACAGAGGAGACATTACAACGCACAAAAAAAAATAGATACACACCAAGATGTATGAGGGCTTGGTGGATACCATAAGAAAAAAAGATGCCTACTAACTCACTAACTCATCCAAGCTTTTATACCCACTAACTCACTAACATAGATACCCCACTGACATAGATACCCACTAACTCACTAACTCTAACTCACTCACATAGACACCCACTAACTCACCTAAGCTTTGATACCATAAGAAAAAAAGATGTAGAGAAGAAGAATAAGTTGTATTGATCTTTCTTTTTTATACTTTTCAAAACTTAAACTACACATTATATAGGCTACGCATTATGCATATAGCCTGTGTATATAGCCGTTACAAAACTTTTAGGAAACAACTAAATAAGGAAAAGATTTGTAAAACTACATTTTTGGCATTTATTCAACGACTAATTGATCGTTAATTAGTCGAATTTCCTTACTTGTTGAACTTCCTATAAACAAGGATCTTGATGACTTTTGTCAGTCCTTAATTGTAGATCCTTAATAGTCACGAGTTTGAACATTTGTATTTCATCTTTGGGTTTGTTAAGAGATTCCAAACTATCATTAAATTATTTTTGACAAAGTTCAAAATTAAGACCTTGTTTAAATAAAAGTCATCTCAAGTGCATTGAAAGAGGCGATCTCATTTAATTTAAAATTGCGGTTGTATTGTTGTAATTGTTTAAAGAGATCGAGTTAATTGCGGATCCAAGTGATTATTTGTATTTACCTAACATCATACAGAAACTCGAACACAACAATTTGGCACAGGACACTTCATGACGTTACCCTCTAAGGACTCCAATGATTGTTCACACACATTGATTCAAAAACTAGTCATCCTGAAATCAAATACAAATCAGCATGATAATTGTCCAACAGTAAAATAAGAAAAGATAAGTACAAGCAAATATACAATATATTATATAGTTGTACACTATAGTCTATAATATTAACATGTGACAAGGTCTACTAACGCAGGGCAGAGTGACCTTATTAGTTGGTGGAGAGATTTTGAGAAAAGGAGACCCTCGTCTTTATTCGCCCCAACCCTCAAAGTCCAAATTAATAAATAAATCAATTAAAAAACGAGTGACTCTCACTCTCTCTCCCTCTATAAAATCTCCTCCTCTGTTCTCCTCTGTTTCTCACTCTCCCCCAAAAATGGTGTCCAAGAAGCCCAAAATAGTTATCATTGGAGCCGGAATGGCCGGCCTAGTCGCTGCCCACAACCTCCACGTAGCCTCCACACTCTCACCCGACCATCTCTTCGACCTCTGCGTCGTCGAGGGCGGGGACCGAATCGGGGGACGAATCAACACTTCAGAGCTGAACGGGAACGTGATCGAGATGGGCGCGACGTGGATTCACGGAATCGGCGGCAGCCCAGTTCACGAAATCGCCCAACTAATCGGCGCCCTCCACTCCGAGAAGCCGTGGGAGCGAATGGACGGGTTTCCGGAGGACTCTGTCACGGCCTTCGAAGATGGGTCTGTGGTAGACCCATCAATCGTAGACCCCATTTCGAATCTGTACAGAACTCTCATGGAGTTAGCCAAAGCGAAGAAGAAGAAGAAGAAGAAGAAGAAGAACCCTTTTGGGAATCTCCCCCAATTCTGAAAGGAATGAGTATTGGTGAGTTTCTCCGTAGAGGACTTGAAGAGTACTGGAATCATCATCATCATCGTCAGTTCTGTGATATGAATCTGATGAAAGAGGGCGAGGAGGCGGTTTTCGCGATGAATGAGAACATTGAGAGGACTTACACTGGTGCTGGAGATCTGTTTAATCTTGATTTCAATTCCGAGCACGAGTACCAGGAGTTTCCTGGTGAAGAGAAAACGATTGCAAAAGGATACTCGAGCATTATCGAGTATTTGGCATCTGGTCTCCCCCTTGGGATGATTTGTTTAGGTAAGAAGGTTGTGAATGTGAAGTGGTGCTGTGGGGAGCAAATTTCAGTTATCTATGATGATCCTTTCACACCAGTGAAGCTGTATTTTGAAGACGGGTCGGTTATGGAAGCTGATCATGTGATTGTTACTGTCTCTTTGGGGGTTTTGAAGTCTGGGATTAAGGACGAACATGGCAATGGCAATGGCAATGGCAATGGCATGTTTAGTCCTCCACTCCCAAGTTTCAAGACGCAAGCGATTTCGAGGCTTGGGTTTGGGGTTGTGAACAAGTTGTTTCTTCAATTGGATCAAGATCAAAACCAGGCGTTCTTCCCATCTCTTCAAATGGCTTTTCATCAAAACAACAATTATAGAGATGAGAGCATCCCATGGTGGATAAGGAGGACAGCTTCTTTGTTTCCAATTTACAAAAACTCCAATGTTGTTCTAGCCTGGTTTGCAGGAAAGGAAGCTGTGGAGCTGGAATCACTTCAAGATGAGGAGATCATTGATGGGGTTTCCGTGACGATATCCAAGTTTCTCCCCAACTCAGATGGGATTCATAAGTGCAGCAATGGGGAGTTGAATTGTAAAATCAGTGGTGTGGTGAGGAGTAGATGGGCATCAGACCCATTGTTCATGGGCTCATACAGCTATGTTGCAGCGGGTTCTAGTGGGGATGATATTGATTCAATGGCCAAGCCGTTGCCCATGTCAACAAAAGATGGATCTACTCCTCCTCCTCCTCCTCCTCTTCAGATTCTATTTGCAGGTGAAGCTACACATAGAACACATTACTCCACCACTCATGGTGCTTACTACAGTGGTGTTAGAGAGGCCAATAGACTTCTTCAACACTACAACTGTGCTGTGTCTTCTGAGCTTTTACTTCATTGACTAGTACACTAGATGCTGCTTCATTGACTAGTACACTAGATGGTGAGTGAGTGAGTGAGTGAGTTGAGTGAGAGAACTAGAGTTGCTTTAATTTCCCACTTTTTTTTTTTTGGGCTGATTTATGATGTATTGAATCAATGAAAGAAGGTTCTTTAGAGATAGGAGGCCTATTGGTTATCTTTTGATTTTCAAAGCCCCCATTGAATATTGAGTATTGAGAGATAACTGATAACTCTTTGGTTTGGTTGAATCTGGTTGGCCCAACAGTTAAGAACGAGCTTGGAATTATGTGGGTTAGGCTCACGGACCTTGATTCCTCCACTGCGTTAAAATTGATAGCCCTCCCTTAATACCCTTAATATCAAAAACTCTTTGGTTTGGTTGTATTGTATATTGAAACAATAGAGAAAGCTAGCTTTGGATCTCTCTCTCTCTCTCTCTCTCTCTCTCTCTCTCTCTGTGGCTAGTCTCTTCTGTCCTTATCTCTGCAACCCTTTTGTGTGTATTGTGCAGACAGGATCCGAAAGACTCGGTTGTTGTTGCATTATTTTCGGCTCTTCTGCTTAGTACACTAATTGTTGACTTGAATTGCATTGCACAACATGAGATTCTATTTAGTTCACTATCTATTACAATATCTTTGTGCTTCCTATCAATACAAGAATATGTGGCTCACCATAATTTCCTATGAAACATTTGGCTTACAACAAAACATACATGGTTCCAAAATGTCCCTTCGGGGTTCATATCGATCGATATCAATGTCGGATGCATACATACGCCGAACCTTAACCTTTCGTTCTTAAAGTTAAAACCATTTTAAACATCGATTAAACATGTTGTCGATCGATGACGATTGAAAATGATAGATGAGTTTAGTTGAATGGTAATTAGAGGGTGATTAGATGAATGAAATTAAGGGCTGTATGGGTCCCATAGACAAAATCACGTGATGTATAGATGGGGGCAATGCAAAGGAAGAGGAAGTATACAAAAGACCTGCTCTGCTTCTGCTGCTCAAGTGGCTTGTTGTTTGTTTGTAGAGGTTGGTTTTGTGTGGTCAAATCATGAGAACTGTTCATGGAGACTCTACTATTGTTGTTATTTTGGGTTTCAATCACTTTTTGATGATTGTGTTGATGATCACTAAAACACCCAATCTGGCTAACAATGTCCTTTTCTGATTCAACAAATCACAATAAAAACCAAGCAAACAAAAACTAGAGAAAAAGAGAGTTGATTGATTCCCCACCCACTTCTGCTCTCACTTTCCAACAACTTTTTGATACAACTAATAATTGCTGCATCTCTAGCTTTAGCAATTTCTTGCTTTGCTTTTCAAGTACCCCCACTTAATCAACTTCTTAATTATCACAACCCTCATCTTTCTTGGGAGATTTGGCTTCGAAGTGTGAGGGTCAACCCCTCTTCTCTTGATTGTGAAAAAAAAAAAAAAAATTGTCACGACCATGTTGGAGTATATAATTTTACATAAGAAATATAATAAGAGTTGGTGTGGTATATAAGCGATGTAGATTAGATTCTATCACAAGTCAATTGATTTTGTGAAGTTTCAACCCCATTTATATATCCACTCATGGAATGCCTTCTACATAGTATGAGAGTGGAACGATCATGAGCTCGTATTTAACGATCTGGTTGGGTTAGTGGTGGAGACCTGTCTGTGACCTATAGCCTATAAAGAGTAGGCTTATGCGTGTTTATACAAACCTTTAAGAGTAGGTCTGTGTTAAGCAAGTGACAATTAGTTCAGGTCTAGTTGCACTTGTTAAGCAAGTGTTGGAATATATATTCCTATATCGGAAATATAATAAGAATTGGTGCGATATATAAGTAATATATGTAACGGCCCAATTAATATTTGCCGTTATTTTATGACGTCATTACAGACGTGGATGCCAGCGTGGACGTTCGTGGGTTCCACAGCGAGGCTGGAGTGCGTCCGGATTAGGTAAATAGTATTTTGTGTATTGTTTTGGTTAATTTGCGATGTTTATGTTAAAATAGGTTAACGACATCACGATGTGTGTAATTATATTTTAAAGTGACGTGTGAGATTGTGTGATGGGTATTCGCATCGATATGCGTGTCGACGCGGGTACCGGGTAGATTAAAGACGAAATTTTAAATTGAGAAAAAAATATTACACACATTAAATGGATTAAATGTGATAAAATACGTAAATTGGTGGGCGCCTAGTAAAACGCGGGGTCGTGGTCGACACGCATGGGTGGTACGATAGTGTGCACGGACGAGTATGCTCGTTGGCGCGCACGACGAAATTTTAGGCGCGAAAGTATAGGCGAATATATATATTTATATATATATATGTATATAAGGAATTTAATATATATATATATTAAAAATCAGGAAATTAAGAAAATAATTATGAAATGACTAAAAAGGGTATGAACTTTGTAAAGGATTGTGGATATGGATAGGGACATTTTGGTCATTTCACCTCAAAATTTTGATAACCATCACCGTCTTCTCTTTCTCTCGATAAATCGAAAAAAAAAAAAAACAGAGAAGTAGATCGAGAGAAAGATCGAGAGGAGGAAGAAGAGAAGAAAGGGGAAGAGAGAACAAGAGAAAGAGACCAAAGAGGTGAGTTGATGTTGTGGTGTTGTTTTTGTTGTTGTTGTTGTATGTTGTTGGCGTTATTGGATGGTGGTGATGGCGGTTTGGTGGTTCGGTGGTGATGGTGGGGAGGAACTCGGGAGCTCGGACGAACTGCAAGAGCAGTTCGTCCGAGGAGGGAGACGACGCCTATGTCGTCTCCACTCCCTCCCAATTCCAATCCATGAAAATTTTTTTTTTTCTGTTGGAACAGAGCCAGTGGCTCTGTTCCAACGAAGAAGAAGGGGCCGGTTCGGCTCGGTTGAGCCGAACCGCCCCTAATAAAAAAAAAAAATAGTTTGGAAAAAAAATTTGGAAAATTCATAGAAAATTCATATAAAATAGGAAAATTTTAGAAAAATGATATTTTGATCAAATAAAGGAATTTTGGGATTTTCTCGGAAATGTTGGCGAGATATAGTCGGGGTTTTAGCCTCGAAAAATGAAAAATTGACATAATATATTAAATTGAAGCTAATTTAGTGATAAATGGTAATATGTATAATTCAGGTGATAATTTGAATTGTCGGCATTTATTGGAGCTGGACTAAGGTTTGGTTTTCGGGACGAGGAGTGCGATTTGAGGTGTGTAGTATCCCAATTGAACTTCACTTTAAGTATTTATCGTTTGAATTATTTGAATTCAGTTCTATTTATTCTTTACTCCATCTCGTTATTGCTTTACGGTGGTTGAGTACTCTCACCTGGTGACTTTACGGTAGTGGAGTTACTCCTACTTGATGTCTTTACGGTGTTGAGGTCACTCCCCACCCAGTGCTTATTCGTTACGGCTATGGAGTCCACTAAGTCATAGCACTTGTCTAGGCATACGCTGGTGAATAGGCTACCCGGGTATGGTAGGCTTGTGTGGGTGCGTCGTGGGTCTACGCTGACCACCTAGAGGGTCCAGGGCCAACCCATTGGTGTGTTTACGGCCGTGCGCTACAGGGAAAAACCCGAAGTATGACTTGGTCTGATTTTTATGTGCACGTACTTTGTTTCATCACTATATTTATCCATGCGATGGTCCTTTTTACAGTTGTCTGTATTTCTCTTGTTCCGCATGTTTAATTATAGTATTTTTAATTCCAGTACTTTTACTTTCGTAATTACTTGGTGAATTTCCTTGGAATTACTCACTTTGGACTCGTCATCTGTCTTTTTGTGATGGTGAGCAGTGACCCTAAGCATGAGCCGGGGGGAAAGGGCAAGCAAGCTTGAGGACTACATCGATTGATAGCTCTAGCCCTTCTCGTACGTATGTTTATATTTACTTGTTTTATGTTGGGTTTTGGGACTTGAGAGATAGGTTGTATATTTTGATATTTTGAGAATCTTAGATGATATGTATATGATGTACAGTTGATATGGTTTCCACTTAGGCATTTTGCTCATAATATACATGTTGAATCTTTATGTTGTTAGTAAATCTTCCGCTGCGTAAATTGTGATTAAATGATATTAAAGGAATAAAAGTTAACTCATAACATCAAAGTTAACCGAAAATTGTTTAATAATGGATAATTGGGCGTGGGACACAAATTGGCGGTGACGCGTGGATGTTGTGGGCATTTTCCCCGTGCATTACGCCGGCCTAGACCCGTTCAAGCCCCGAGTTATCACTCGGCAACCCGACGAGTCTAGTCGGCCTCATATTTACTCAATTTAGCGCTTTATGAAAGAGTTATTGCATTTATACACACGGAAGACTAAAACAATTATAATAAAGGGAAATAACTCAATGGGCCCGCGTGGCCAAAATGTAATCACCTCCTCTCGGATATCCCGTGGCCTCCGTGGAAAAGCGATCTAAGTATCATGCGGAAAGGAAATAACTGGAAAGTAAATGAATCAAATGCATGATAAAGAGACCAAAGATGTGAAAATTGGGGCCGCCACATTTTGGTATCAGAGCTTAGGTTTGAGTAACCTAAAAGATAAAACGATGATAATAGTTAACTCTGATACCGCCACAATTTGCTTCTTGGTATCAATGAATAAATCTTAGATGTGGAAACCACAAGTGAATGATTAAAGGCTTAGTTGGGAAGTGATGCGAGGCGGGTAGACTTAGGAAATTACATATGCTTATGTTTTTATTGTGTACTATATATTATACGCGTATGTCTTTACGGTGGCCTCCAGTCGATCCAATGCACGTTGGTTGTGCGATTTGATGATATACGGACAGACTCTACTGACTCCACCGAGTGAATGATCGGCGGGGAGATTGGGGAGACTAGTGACCATACCACTAGTGAGTCGATAGGCGATTTTACGAGCCATGATGCGAGCGGAGATTGGGGAGACGACCATACCACTAGTGAGGTAGCGATTATTACGACGAAGCGGCGAAGCGTGATTACTTCAAGAGCAGACGCGATGATGGGTTTGAGTTGATGGAGTATATCCGGAGTTCGAGGATGCCAAGCGGTGGCACCGATCTAGCGAGCGTGTTGCACCTACTACTACTCGAGACGACGCCTTAGCACCAAGAAGCGGTTACTACGCGAGACGGTTGGGTCGAGAGACGATGATAGAGGGTTGAGCCGGTTGTAGTGCCAGCAGAGACTACAGTGGTGACACCCACTACTACAGAGCAGCATATAGGGACTTCGACTGCTAGGAGTAGGATGTCAGAGGCAACGAAGATGGTGAAGGATTTTATGAGGTTTAACCCTACGTACTTCACTGAAGTCAATGATCCTGAGGTTGCAAAACGTTGGTTGATGAATCACAGACGACTACACCAGTTGCTAAGAGGTACCCGAGGTAGATCAGGCACGTATTTCAGGTTATTGTTTGAGGGGTCAGGCCGCAATTTGGTGGACCACCTACACTGACATACATGGTACGCTAGCGACATGGGGAGAGTTTAGACAGTTATTTCTGGACGAGTATATTCCCACAGAGGTGCAGTTACGATTGAGGGAGCAGTTTTTGAGTTTGCGACAGGGTACCATGTCAGTTTCGCAGTACATGGACCGATTCCGGTATCTCATGATGTATGCTATGGATGTGGGTAACACGGAGAGATTACAGATTTATTATTTCATCAGAGGCTTGGATGAGAGGATTGGTGGGGTGATAGTCGCGACTGGTGCAAAGACACTACAGGTTGTTTATGATAGAGCGTTGGCTCGCGAGACATATCTACGACACTGGGGTGAGCTTGGAGATGAGTCTGGACAGAGTTCTCGGTCGATCAGAGACCGAAGAGACCGAGAGATCAGTCTGACAGACATAAACATGATCGTGGTCGACGAGATAGGCATTACGAGCGACGAGAGAGAGGCGAGAGGCGGGTAGTGTACGTTCTTTTGCCCCATTTGAGCAGCCACGACAGCGTATTCGAGATGGAGGAGGTCGTGGTAGAGGACATAGAGGTCGGGGTCGTGATAGGGCTCAGGTGCATATAGTGTCACAGTCGGATTGGCGGGAGACGCGACGGTGTTTCAGATGTCATCAGGTCGGACATTTACAGATTAATTGTCCGATGTCAGCTTCATCCTCATGACCACAGATTGAGCCGGCTAGGGAGAGAGTTCATGCTGCTGTTACACCTACTGCTGTACAGCCAGATCGTGATGCGACTCGTCAGCTTGTCGAGGGTATGTTATCTATATGCAATGTCTTCATATATGTATTATTTGATTTCGTTAGTACCTTGTTTATATCGGGACGTAGGGTCGGACAGTTAGGGTTATCTATTGAGACTTTAGATCCACATCTTGTCCTCAGCATGGCTGCTGGGGATAAGATTTATCCTAATCGGACATTCCGGAATTGTGTGGTAGAGATTGAGGGACATCAGTTACCTGCTGACTTTCGTGTCCTAGAGTATTTAGAGTTTGATGCTTTATTGGGTATGGACTGGTTATCGGCGTATCGCGCACACATTGATTGTTTTGGTAAGGTGATAGTATTTGATATTGAGGGCATTCCGGTATTTACTTTTGTTGGTACGGCGTCAGACTTACCAATTACCAGAGGTCGATTAGCTACGACACAGGAGATGGAGGCATTTAGGACGGTGGTTGAGCCAGACCTGAGACCAAAGGTTAGAGTAGAGGATGTCCCAGTAGTGTGTGAGTTTCCTAAAGTGTTTCCAGACGATTTGACAGGTTTACCACCTCCTAGGTCAGTTGAGTTCATGATTGAGTTGATTCCGGGGACGTAGCCGATATATAGCCGACCGTATCGGATGTCAACGTCGGAGCAGGGAGAGTTGAGGTCCCAATTAGAAGAGTTGCTACAGAAGGGTTTTATTCATCCCAGCATGTCTCCTTGGGGTGCACCAGTCCTATTTGTTAAGAAAAAGGATGGTTCTTTGAGGATGTGCATATACTACAGGAAGCTGAATCAAGTGACGATTCGAAATCGTTACCCACTTCTTAGGATTGATGATCTATTCGATCAGTTGGCGGGTGCTAAGTTTTTCTTGAAGATTGATTTACGATCTGGATATCATCCGTTGAGGATTCGAGAGAGTGATATCGAGAAGACGGCGTTTAGCACGCGCTATGGATTGTTTGAGTTCACAGTCATGCCATTTGGGGTGACTAATACGCCGACTATCTTTATGGATTTGATGCACCGAGTACTACGACCATTTCTAGATCGTTATGTGATTGTATTCATCGATGATATCTTAATATATAGTAAGACTTGTGAGGAGCACGAGAGACACCTCAGAGATGTTTTGATGACGTTGAGGGAGCACAAATCGTACGCTAAGTTCAGCAAGTGCGCTTTCTGGCTGAGAGAGGTGAAATTTCTTGGACATGTCATTGGTAGTCAAAGAATATCTGTTGATGGAGATAAGATTCGAGCGATCATTGATTGGAGGATACCTGAGACAGTTGCAGACATTCGTAGTTTCTTGGGGCTTGCGGGCTATTACCGGCGGTTTGTGCAGGATTTTTCGTTGATTGCAGCGCCGATGACGAGGTTGACCAAGAAGGATGTCAAGTTTGAGTGGTCTGAAGACTGTGTGGCAGCATTTTTAGAGTTGAAGAGGAAGTTGACTTCGGCGCCAGTGTTGGCTCTACCTGAGACAAGGAAAGGCTTCTCGGTCTACACAGATGCTTCTGGGACTGGGTTGGGATGCGTGTTGATGCAGGAAGGACACCCAGTTGCATATTTATCGAGGCGATTGAGACCCCACGAGGAGAATTATCCGGTACATGATTTAGAGCTAGCTGCAGTTGTGTTTGCGCTCAAGGCTTGGTGACATTATCTTTATGGAGAGCGGTTTATGTTATTCACAGATCATCAGAGTTTGAAGTATCTGTTCACTCAGAAGGATCTGAATATGCGGCAAAGACGATGGCTCGAGTTACTAAAAGACTACGATTTCGCGATTGAGTACCATCCTGGGAAGGCGAATGTAGTTGCTGATGCATTGAGCCGGAGTGGTGTAGAGAGTCAGACTGTGCTGCGACAGATGACACATGAGCATGGATTACTGGAGGCTGCGACGGTGTTGTATTTGTCAGATGCTTTTGTTGATGTTCATATCTGTTGCCAGATGCGTGTTCCTGTTGTGTCGTTAGAGAGGGTCGCTGAGTGGCAAAGGGCTGACGGACATTTTGCTCGCTTCATCTGTCTGGCTCAAGATCTGGGTTGCACAAATTGGTCTAGTGGTTCAAACCAGTGCTTGAGACACGGGGGCGGGTTGTGGATACCTGAGGTGCAGGAACTACGTGATAGCATTCTTGAGGATGCACACGTTCGCGGTATATAGTTCATCCCGCGGGACCAAGATGTATCATGATTTGTGACGTTTATTTTGGTGGCCTGGGATGAAGGCGATGTGGGTGCATATGTGAGAGCTTGTCATATTTGTCAACGGGATAAAGCGAGCACGGAGACCACTGGATTGTTGTTACGACCACTACCGATTCCACGGTGGAAATGGGAGCATGTTACGATGGATTTTGTGAGCGGGTTGCCACAGACTGCGAGACGTCATGATGCTTTGTGTGGGTTGTTATTGACAGATTGACGAAGTCTGCACACTTCATTCCTATATCGATGAAGTATTATTTCCTCAGTTGAGTATCATTTTTGAGCGAGAGGTTGTTAGATTACATGGAGTACCGTTATCTATTATGTCTGACAAAGATCCCAAGTTGACTTCGAAGTTATGGGAGAGCATGCAGGAGCAGTTTGGGACGAGACTACAGTTCAGTACGGCTTATCATCCTTAGACAGATGGTCAGTCAAGAGAGATTGATACGGATATTGAGGGCATGCTCAGAGCATCCATTTTGCAGTTTGGAGGTGCTTGGGAAGAGTATTTGCCGTTGTGCGAGTTCGCGTACAACAACAGCTATCAGGCGAGTATTGGTATGCCACCATTTGAGGCTTTGTATGGTAGACCTTGCAGATCATCAGCTTGTTGGGCAGCACCTGAGGATGTGATAGTGATTGGACCTGAAGTTGTTGTTGATCATACCGAGAAAATTCGGCAAATTAGATTGAGATTGCAAGCAGCTCAAGATAGGCAAAAGAAGTATGCTGATAGGTATCTTGAGGGTTTGAGTTATGATGTGGATGACTTGGTATATTTGAAAGTTTCGCCCTGGAAAGGACATTAGAGGTTTTGGAATCAAGGGGAAATAAGCACCAAGATATATTGGACCGTTTAGAGTTATAGCATGTGTTGGGACAGTAGCATATAGATTGGAGTTGCCAACAGAGTTAGCAGGCGTTCATCCAGTGTTTCACGTGTCTATGTTGAGGTTAGCTAAGTCAGGACCGAGGCCGATGGTGGATATTAGACAAATTGAGGTTCGTCCTGACGTTTCATATGAAGAGCAACCCGTTGAGATCATGGATCGTAGAGTTCAGACTCGAGGAACAGGGAGATTTCAAAGGTGTTGGTACGATGGCAGCATCACGGGACTGAGGGACTCACCTGGGAGCTCGAGTCGACTATGAGACAGAGATATCCTCAGTTATTCACTGGTGAGTGTTGATTATAACTTAAATTTCGGGACGAAATTTCAATTTAGTTGGGAAGAACTATAACGGCCCAATTAATATTTGTCGTTATTTTATGACGTCATTACAGACATGGACGCCAGCGTGGACGTTCGTGGGTTCTACAGCGAGGCTGGAGTGCGTCCGGATTAGGTAAATAGTATTTTGTGTATTGTTTTGGTTAATTTGCGATGTTTATGTTAAAATAGGTTAACGACATCGCGATGTGTGTAATTATATTTTAAATTGACGTGTGAGATTGTGTGATGGGTATTCGCATCGATATACGTGTCGACGCGGGTACCGAGTAGATTAAAGACAAAATTTTAAATTGATAAAAAATATTACACACATTAAATGGATTAAATGTGATAAAATACGTAAATTGGTGGGCGCCTAGTAAAATGCGGGGTCGTGGTCGATACGCGTGGGTGGTACGATAGTGTGCACGACCGAGTACGCTCGTTGGCGCGCACGACGAAATTTTAGGCGCGAAAGTATAGGCGAATATATATATTTATATATATATGTATATAAGGAATTTAATATATATATATATATTAAAAATCTGGAAATTAAGAAAATAATTATGAAATGACTAAAAATGGTATGAACTTTGTAAAGGATTGTGGATATGGATAGGGGCATTTTGGTCATTTCACCCCAAAAATTTTGATAACCATCACCGTCTTCTCTTTCTCTCGATAAATAAAAAAAAAATAGAGAAGTAGATCGAGAGAAAGATCGAGAGGAGGAAGAAGAGAAGAAAGGGGAAGAGAGAACAAGAGAAAGAGACCAAAGAGGTGAGTTGATGTTGTGGTGTTGTTTTTGTTGTTGTTGTTGTATGTTGTTGGCATTGTTGGATGGTGGTGATGGCGGTTTGGTGGTTCGGTGGTGATGGTGGGGAGGAACTCGGGAGTTCGGACGAACTGCGAGAGCAATTCGTCCGAGGAGGGAGACGACGCCTATGTTGTCTCTACTCCCTCCCAATTCCAATCCATGAAAAAAAAAATTTCTGTTGGAACAGAGCCAGTGGCTCTGTTCCAACGAAGAAGAAGGGGCCGGTTCGGCCTTGAAAAAAAAAACAGTTTGGAAAAAAAAAATCTGGAAAATTCATAGAAAATTCATATAAAATAGGAAAATTTTAGAAAAATGATATTTTGATCAAATAAAGGAATTTTGGGATTTTCTCGGAAATGTTGGCGAGATATAGTCGGGGTTTTAGCCTCGAAAAACGAAAAATTGACATAATATATTAAATTGAAGCTAATTTAGTGATAAATGGTAATAGGTATAATTCGGGTGATAATTTGAATTGTCGGCATTTATTGGAGCTGGACTAAGGTTTGGTTTTCGGGACGAGGAGTGCGATTTGAGGTGTGTAGTATCCCAATTGAATTTCACTTTAAGTATTTATCGTTTGACTTATTTGAATTCAGTTCTATTTATTCTTTACTCCATTTCGTTATTGCTTTACTATACATGGTCCTTGAACTTTCACTCTACATTTAGTGACTTTTAAAATGTTACGCCAGTGTGGGCAGTTACTCCTACAAGAAGTGTCTTTACGGTGTTGAGGTCACTCCCCGACCAAAAAAAGTGCTTTTATTCGTTACTCAAAGTTCGGGGACCATAGAGTCCACTAAGTCATAGCACTTGTACTAGGTTCATACGCTAGTGAATAGGCTACCCATTTCGGCTTTATGGTAGGCTTCACTGACTGGGTGCGTTACTCCTACCTGGGTCTACGCCGACCACCTGCTTAGGGTCCAGGGCCAACCCATTGGTGTGTTTGGGTGCGTCGTGGGTCTACGCCGCCCACCTGGAGGGTCGGGGAAAAATCCGAAGTATGACTTGGTCTGGGGAAAATCGATTTTTTTATGTGCACGTACTTTGTTTCATCACTATATTTATCCATGCGATGGTCCTTTTTACAGTTGTCTGTATTTCTCTTGTTCCACATGTTTAATTATAGTATTTTTAATTTCAGTACTTTTACTTTCGTAATTACTTGGTGAATTTCCTTGGGATTACTCACTCTGGACTCGTCATCTGTCTTTTTGTGATGGTGAGAGTGCGGACCTAAGTCTCTGGCCGGGGAAAGGACAAGCTTGAGGACTACATCGATTGACAGCTCTAGCCCTTCTCATACGTATGTTTATATTTACTTGTTTTATGTTGAGTTTTGGGACTTGAGAGATAGGTTGTATATTTTGATATTTTGAGGATCTTAGATGATATGTATATGATGTACAGTTGATATGGTTTCCACTTAGACATTTTGCTCATAATATACATGTTGAATCTTTATGTTGTTAATAAATCTTCCGCTGCGTAAATTGTGATTAAATGATATTAAAGGAATAAAAGTTAACTCATAACATCAAAGTTAACCGGAAATTGATTAATAATGGATAATTGGGCGTGGGACACAGTTGGCGGTGACGTGGACAATTGTGGGCCCGCGTGGCCTCCCGTGGCGGACCAATGTGGAAATTGGGGCCGCCACAATATAGATTGGATCCTTGTGCAATATAGACATTAACCCCATTTATATACCCGCATATGCGAGTGTGACCTAACAATCTCTATGTCCATAGTTTTTTACAACCCATAACACTTAACTATATTTCTTTTTCTTTTCTTTTGTTTTTTCTAAAAATGCTAAAAGTAGCTCACATTTCCACTACACTGTTGTAAATTAAGTTGTAAGCCAACTAGGGACTTGTATAAGTAGGAAAAGCATAAACTATAAACTACTAGAACTAGCAAAAAAATAGAAGAGAAGAGAGAAGAAAAGAGATAGTTTGAATGAGAGAATTTTCTTTTAACTTGCTATGTGTTTACATTAGATTAAATATGCGCAATTTACTTTTTTTTTTTTTATTAAGAACCAATTTAATACCACGTAAAGTTTCGCATGAGAAACTCAAAATTTTAACCTCATTTATAAGTAACCACGTACCAAACTATCGAGCTACTAAGTAATTAGTAATTATATACAATTTATTTTTTGAGAAAGAGGGCAATACCCTGAAGTTTTATTCATCTCAGAAAAACAATTATACAACCCAAAGAGGATCATATGCAATTTATTTAGTATCGAAACTTGAAAAATACTAAAATGACAACCCTATATATGTCACACTGCAAGACACATTAACTCATAGGAGTTGTTCATGTGAGCTCAATCCACGTGTTATGTACTGAGATCTGTGTATGCCCGCATCTCGAGGCGCGCATGATCAGCTCTTGTGAGTCAATGTGTCTTAGGGCATCTCCAAGGGAACTCCATTTTGGCGTTCCCTTGGTGTGTTTGGCGCTTAATTGCACTCCAATGGAGCACCAAACACAAACACCATTTTGGTGCAAATGAACAGCGCAACGCCACATAATGCTTGAGACAACCAAGTGGGCCCTACTTTTTTTATTTTTTATTAACAACTTTTTGTGGTTTGTGCGAGGGATTTGTGGTGGGGTCCATTTTTAGTGTTAGATTTGGTGTGAAGGGTTTGAAGATGTGAATAGTATTTTGTGTACTTTTTACACTATTTTAATGCAATATATTAGAGATGCTCTTAGAGTATGACATAATCGTTGCCATTCTAGCACTTCTCTTAAAACTTCTCCAACCAATAGTGGTTGGTTTCGCTCAATACAGAACTAGCTAGACGAGTCAAACTTGTTATAGCAAAGTTATCTACTTGATTTGTTTTCCTAATAAATCAGGCATCCTAGGGAGACTCCATGCTTTTTAGAGTAGTCTCGACGTGTGCAAGAAATGGCCCTTGCGCTACCTCGATCGTTCAGTATAATCTATATATCTAACTATAATATATATTAAGGAAAATGATAATCTAATACACTTTGGCACATTTTATTTTTTAACTATTTATGGTGTTTTGTTAGATTTGGGGCCAGACAAGAGACACAAGAAAGAATCATAAATAGTTACAAAACAAAGTGTAAAGTGTGTAAGATTATCATTTTCCTATATTAAAAGCACGACTAGTGCTTTTTTACTTCGTGACCGTTTCACCCTTTCCTACTCCTTCGTTCATCCTCTCTCACACCTCTCCTTCACCAAGTCGACATCGTCTCTCTTTGTTGTATCTGTGTAGGTTCTGGAGAAAATTTCCACTCTCTCGCGTGTAGATCTCCAATCGCTGGTTGCCCTACCTTATTGTACACTTTCCTTCTTCATCAACCACTCAAACTCTAACTCCAAACACCATCAGCCTCTCATTCTTCTCTTCTCTACACTATCTCACAAGGCCTCACACCTTACCTCAATCTCACTATTTTTTTTACTTCTTTGAACACTTTTTTATTGCACTCTAAAATCAAACGTAAGAAATCGCAAATCATTAGTTTTTCCTTGGTCACATGAAATTTCCAATTTACCCTTCTAATATATATATATAAATGAATTGTTTTTGTGAGAAGCTCTCACAATGCGACATGTGACGTGTAAGAAGCTCTCACAACGTGACATGTGACATTATAATGTCATAATTGAGATTTTATAAAAAAAATAAAAAAATACAAGCCATTGATCTTTCTCACACTTAAGCGAGGGGTAGGATGGTAAAATACTTATAAACTTATGTGGCTATATATATATATATAGAGAGAGAGAGAGAGAGAGAGAGAGAGAGAGAGAGAGAGAGAGAGAAATTCTACAATGGAAATCCAAATGTATATCCATGCTATGAGAATCCCTCAAAATGTGTTGCAGCACAAATGACAATTTCATGATATTAACAACTTGAACCCTTCAAATTAAATGCAATATAAGAAAATAAAACCCAATAACAACTAATTTAATTAGAGATTTTGAATCATCAATAAAATGTAAAACATTTTAAAAATCCGAAGTATCATCTAAGATAGAGTTCTCTTGAACAAGACAATAATTTTGTGTCTCTAACTATATCGTATGATTGCAATGAAGACTAGTCCCAATTAAAAAAAAATTGATTTAACGTATATAGTTGATAAGTATGGGTGTCCGGACCTTTTTTGAGTCATTCGTTACTTTGGTTCGACTAATCCCATAGAAGTCAGTCGCATGAATCATTTTTTCAACCCCAACCCCATGGGTGTCTTGTATTTATAATATGGATTCTAATGAGGTGCTTGAATAGAATAAATGGTGAAGTATGGCTCAAGTATCCATTCACATACACATCCATAAGATAGGTAGCTAAGGAAAGCATAATATTCCATAGGTTTGATACTTGTATATTTTACAACTATACATACACCAAATATATGTGTATTGGTTTTGCATGGTAAGTTTGCTCCGATATATGGGCTACATATAGGGTGAAAACTTTGTCTATTGCTATCCTCAAAGGAATTTCTAAAGGACTAGCTTTCTAAAGGAAAAACGTTTTTTTTTAAGAACTAAAGGAAAACATTTTGCTTTACTCCACACATGCAAGAAGAACAAAGGTGCTTGCATCTGATTTTTTTTTTTTTTTTTTTTTTTGGTGGAGAAAAGGCTCTAAGTTCAAAGTTAGCTCACTATGGAGCTGTTACAATCATGTAATAGAAAAACTTCTAGACAATCTGGTGGATCCTCTGGGATCCTACCTTCCCCCGGAGCACTATTACCCACCTTTGTCATGGCATCTGCACAAACATTATTTAATCTCGAGATCCAAGAGAAGCGCACACTCCATTCTCGTCCTAGCATTTCATGAATAAGCAAAGAATTTGGTGCCGAGCAACCTGTTGTGATGAGTCTTGGATCAAATTCAGAGCTTCTAAACAGTCCACCTCAATAATGAGCTTGTCAATCTCAAGCTGCCATGCCACTCCCTGATTCATCTCTTATAACTCCATCTGCCGAGGCTTTACCTTCCCTCGAACATGTCCCATCACAGTTTAATTTCAACCACCCCTCTTCTGGGCGAATCCAACTCCTTGACTGTGCTATCGGCCCTTTCTGAAACACATTCCCCCTTCACCAACAAGAATCTCATCTCCCGAACCATGAATAAAATGGTGCCTAAGCGATCAATACAAGAGGCCTGCTTATGGTCAAACACCCACTCATTGATGACATCTGATTTTTAAGTGTCTCATCTAAGTATGCTATCATTTCCTCCAAAAAAAAAAGCGGGGAAAGAAACTATATAATCATTCAAACATTAATAGAATAGATTACTGCTCCACAGAAATTCGTCATCACCATTTTATTCAAGATTTATGTTGTAAGGCCATCTCATCACTTTTGCACTATTTTAGTGTAACTTTTACACTAAATTTTAAAACCATCTCCAACCCACAACACTATCTTTTACACTATCTTACTTTATTATTATTTTATTTATTATTTTATTCTTTTCTTAAAAATAATTAAGGTAACTATAATTATATGTAAAGATAAAAACAAAAAATAAAAAAAAAAAAAAAATGGCGCGTGAACAGTGCCGCAAAATTGGTGCGCGCATCAGAAGTCAGTAAATGCGCCATTCCAACCAGCGCCAAAATGGCGCTGGTTGGAGATGCCCTAAGTGGCTACCAACAAAGTGGATGGTTCACTAGCTATCTAAGTATGGTATGAGGTTATTTGGGTAAGAGGTCTCGAACCTCACAGGCAAGTTGTGATTTTTTTTTTATAAAAAAAAAAATATGAACAGTGTTTTAATGGAATTCTATAATTAATTATGACATTTTCTATACGTATATGTAAATTTATTAGGAAGTTTTTGGAATCCTTAGGGCAACCAATGAAATGTATACATACCCTCTCATATCTTCATACCAGTTTTGAGGTATTTAATTAGAACCCAAGTCCATAATAATATTAAGACAATATCAGCAAACACTAAAACAACCTATTGTATGCAACAACAGATAACATCCTTACACTATTGATAGCTAGTCCTGCAAGTAACAGTTCTAAAAACACCATAGCCCCGTACAATTGAATAGTATCTTTTTTTTTTGGTGGATATTGAATAGTATCTTACATGCAACAATGTACAATTATTTTAAACAAACGATTTATTAATTTTTATGAAAGTAATAACAAAGCTCAAGTAAGATTAATATACAATTCAGGAGTTCTATTTCTCGGACGTTCAAAATAATGTCAATTTTCGTGCCCTGGTAACAAAAGCTAATAAGAGTTAAAGTAACTAATATGTATGATGTATCCATCAATGAATAGATTTGTTGTCTGTTTGTCTGGTGAAGTTGTCCACATGCAATTGGACCTTAGGTTCTTTCTTGTTGATCGGATATTGCTTCATTGAATAGATAGGCGTCTACATCGGTATTTTTAGTTCACTCAAGATTGATTTTGTTACCAAAAAAAAAAAAAAAAAAAAAAAAAAAGATTGATTTTGTAGACAAGAATCCATTTGAAGGCTAACCCTACTTAGCTTAACCTTTTCAACTGCTGTCCCCAGGTGCTAATTTGTTATGATTCTGTTGTTTCATATCTTTCTTCAAAGGGAAATCAAATGTGGCACCTTAAAAGTCACACTTAGAGGTCACCTATATGCTACCTTGTTGCATGTGCAGTACACACAAATCTCGATGGCGCGAGTTTAATTAAATTGTCTCAGGATCCTAAAAAATGGGTGGCCCTTGCAACATCTACCTTAACCATGTGGAGGTGGCCCAATGGTTATGTGTTTGGTCATGAGTGTAGGAGGCTGAAGATTGATTCCGACATAGAGCAAATTACTTTCTTATAAAAAAAAAAAAAAAAAACCGTCTACCTAGGGCTCTACTAATTTTTAATCTCAACGAAGAATGACCATAGGCTCTAATATCATTTGTTAAGAAAGGCAGACTTTTAAATCTTTATTGAAATGCATTTTCCAAATTAATCACAAAAGCATGAAAGGATTCAATTCTAAAAGGCCTAGATAGTATTTGAAGAAAGATCCACACTTATTTTTATTTTTTTTTAATTTTAAATCATTTCTTACCAATATCAAAACTACAATCTGTACAATAATCACATTACATAAAAAAAGAATCAAGATTCGTTCATTTTGCATGTTTGACATTCCATGAAGTGCCTTCAAATTAAAAAAATAAATAAAATTCATGAAGCAAAATCTTTTCCCCCAATTTAATTAATGTTTCAATCAAGTGATGATATATAATAATTCCACTAGAGCCGCATATTATATAAAGAGACCTCCGTAGAGTTCGATCCACCAAATCCCTTCATTATTTAGACGGCGAATTAAAGATGCATTTGAGCATGCCATCTCAATAAGGTCAAAAGAAACCCAAATGGACATTAATTTATATTTCCAAGGCCCGAAACAAAAATCCTGGGCCTAAATTTTGTATATTCGTCTGACAACACTAGGTTCAGTTGCTCAGTTAAGAGTGACAACTTCTTGCATTAGAAAGAGGTAAAGCTTTGCAGCCAAACATCCCTAATGAGATGCATTACTTACAAGGCATAGGCATAGTTTGGGAGGTCGTAGGTTCAACTCCCTTGAAAGTTAAAAAAAAAAAAAAAAAGGTAGAGCTTTGCCTTGATCATCATTTACGCCCATTTTTTTAATTTTTTGTTAATCTAATTTTTTGTTAATCGTGGGTGTCCAACTCGACTATTTATTAAGAATAGTCTCACATCGGGTATTCAAATAAATAAAGAAAGGGTTATAAGTTATGATTAGAAACACCATCATGCCTTACATTTTGGTGAAGCCTCCACTCCAAATCTTAAGCCCTCACTCATTCACACTCTCCCTCCAATGAAATCTTTAACTTTGGAAATTCCATCCTATAAATTCTATACTATTCCCATAGAGCAAGTTAAGCACCCAATCCACATAACTTGCAAGAAACCAACATATTCGAAGTTGGATAGAAAAATTATATTCCATAAACTATCTGTCATCAAGCACATCTCAATAACTTTACACCTCTTTATTTTTAAAAACATGTACTTTGATCCCTCCTGTATCCTTTCGCACCGCAGGGACACATCATCCCAAAAGAACAAACCACAAACGTTGTTAAGAAGATGGTAATATAAGCAAGCACACATTCGTGACAGGACCTATACAGACAAACAGACAGCTTCTTGAACTCTCGATCCTTGATCACTAATATGTACAAGAGCATAGAACTTTCAAGAGAATTAAAAAAAAAGAAACGAAAAGCATTTCTAGCCCAGTTGACACGCGAACACACTTTGCTAAGAGTCTAAGACTGTTTATGTGAAACATTGTTCGGTAATTATTATAGGCAAATATATCATACCATTTCGACCTTAGCAAATAACTAAGAATCTTTTGCTTTGACAGTAAATTCTGTCATATGATTCTACACGAATCAGCTTTTTTTCACCATGTAAGCAAACATGCTGGATAACCGACTACCAGGAGTTTAACCATGTTGTTAACTTGAGTATACGACCAAGTCCTCGTAATTAGTCAAACTCAATTTATTTGGGATTGAGGCTATGTTGTTGTTATTGTTGTATTATATAAAATATATTATCAAAACAATGGTTCATGAGATGTTCATATGTTAATTAATAGGACAACTGATATGAACATCTGGATATTAAAACCTTTTTTGTCACGTGCTTTAAAAAGCAAGTAGAGGATTAGAACAAACATAACATTCTACTTCATAATAAAGATAAAAATAGGAAGATATGATGAGCAACAAAATAAAATAATTGGCTCCAAAAGAAGAGAAAGACTAAGAAAAAATAGATTTGAACAAGCTTTTCACTATCATCATCATAATTCACACTCACAAAAGTGGGTTCATCATAAATCAAATTCTTTTTAGGAAAATGATAATCTAACACACTTTGGGTGGACACTTTATTTTTTAGCTATTTATAGCTCTTTCTTGTCTCCTCATGTGTGAGCCTCACATATGATAAAATACCATAAATGACTAAAAAAACAAAATATGCGTCCCAAGTGTGCGCCCAAAGTGTGTTAGATTATCATTTTCCTTCCTTTTAAGATGTGAATTCCAGGTTGTTCAATGCCTTTCATAACAAGAAATGGAACTCTTTATGCAACTGAACAATAAGATCTGACCGTTAAATGGGATTCTAATAGAATCACTGCCGTCAGTCATGTCGAGAGTTATACAAATTGTAAAGCTTGATATATTAAAGTCACAGGTCCTGCATCCATCAATCTTTTCTGATTACATATTCAGATATTCCTAGTAAAGCTTCCTATAAATTCCTCATTGACTCCTCCTATATCCATTAGTTCTCTGAAAATGGCGACTCAGAAGCCAAAAATAGTGATCATAGGAGCTGGAATGGCAGGCCTTGTTGCAGCTAACAAGCTCTACAAGGCGACAGGCTCCAAAGGACTCTTTGAACTCTGCATCGTTGAAGCTGGGAACAGAATTGGTGGAAGAATTTGCAGTCCTGATTTTGGTGGAAGCCAAGTTGAGTTGGGTGCAACATGGATTCATGGTATACATGGAAGCCCGGTTCATGAAATCGCCAAAGAAATTGGAGCATTAGAATCAGAGAAGCCGTGGGAACATATGAAAGAGCACTCAGAGGACCCTCTGACAATTGCAGAAGGTGGCTTCGAGGTTGATCGGTCAATTGTGGAGCCTATTTCGAAGCTTCATAAGCAGATGATGGACTACTCTCGAGGAAAATTGATCCAGGAATGTGAGAGAGCAATGGAGAAGTTGATTACTGCAGGATTGCCGCTGAGGTCAGCAGTGGAAGTTTCAGACCAATAAGCATTGGCTCATATCTCCGACATGGCCTCGAAGACTACTGGTCTCAAGGGAACGAGGGCGAGGAACTAGATTGGAATGGTAGATGGAGCCGAAGATCTCTCGAGGAAGCAATATTCAGAATGCATGATAACAATGAGAGGACTCACACTGGAGCCGGTGATCTTTTCAACCTTGATTTTAATGCTGAGCATGAGTATCAAGAGTTACCGGATGAAGAGATCACCATTGCACACGGGTATTCAAGCATCATCGAATACTTGGCGTCAAGTCTCCCTGCCGGATTGATCTGCTTAGGCAGAAAAGTTACAAGAATTGATTGGTGTCCTGAAACAGTTGGATCTCTAGACAGTGGCATCAGGCCAGTGAAGTTGCATTATGAAGATGAATCAACAATGGAAGCTGATCATGTCATAGTTACAGTGTCACTGGGAGTTCTTAAAGCAGGAATTCACGAAGAACCAGGTATGTTTAATCCTCCACTTCCAAGTTTCAAGACTCGAGCAATCTCAAGGCTCGGTTTTGGGGTCGTAAACAAGTTGTTTCTGCAAGTGGATACTACGTATGATCAACAAAATGGTGGCAACCCAGTCTTTCCATTTCTACAAATGGTTTTCCACCAACCTGGTTCTGAATCAATTGACAAAAATATTCCATGGTGGATGAGAAGGACAGCTTCTATATACCCAATTCATAAGAATTCTAACATATTGTTGACCTGGTTTGCCGGGCAAGAAGCTATTGAGCTAGAATCACTTAAAGATGATGAGATTGTCGATGGAGTCACAAAGACAGTCTCTAGTTTTCTATCTCAGTTGAACAATGATGACCTCGTCAATGTGTACAAATTCAACAATGGGAGTGTCAATTCTGTGAAAAACACTCATCCTTTTAAGCCTGCCAAGATACTTAAGAGCAGTTGGGGAACAGATCCGCTATTCATGGGTTCTTACTCTTATGTGGCTGTGGGTTCAAGTGGCGAAGACTTTGATCGAATGGCCATGCCATTGCCAAGCACTATCAAAGATGAATGTGCCCCTCCACTCCAAATTCTATTTGCAGGGGAGGCAACAGATAGGGAACAATACTCAAGCACACATGGAGCTTATTTCAGTGGTGTAAGAGAAGCCAGTAGACTACTTCAGTATTACAAATGCAATATCTATTAAGAGCTGTAGCATCATTGATGAACTAGTGAAACTGATCCCTTGCATCAAACAAAGAGAGAAGGTTTTCAGTGCAGGATTTTACATGGAAATGTTTTGAGTGTAGAAGTTCGAAATAAAGTTTTCCGTCGCATTGTATTTGAAGTTTGACCAGTGTCATCATATCGTTTGTGTTATGAATCCCTTTACATTGATAGATTTGGTGAACCTTGATTTTTCTTGCTCTTTAATTCATTGATTAGGAACTAGGATTCAGTGTCCTCCACAAACTTTTGCCACAATATTTGGCGGGCCTTCTTATTAAAGCAATCCAATTTGCACATTGAGCTCTCATAATTTTTCCACTGAGATGCCTATGATATTCTTTACTTTCATGTGGACACTGTTGAGGATTTAAAGACCTCAGTATGATAATAATGTTTGATCAAATACCAAATGTTGGACTCCTATGGATGAGCTTTTTTAACCAGGGACCGCAACATAATCAAAGTAGTCCATCTGCGGTCATCCCTGAGGTCCACTGGTCACCTTTTCATGATTCTGCTGATCAAAGATCCTTACGCAATCTATTAACTATGTTTCTTTTCATAAAACATCACTGCTTGTCTTCCTCTCCAAAATGACTTTATTATACGAAGGATACTTTCCCTGCCTGCATTAGCAATTATCATGACCAACTTTCAGACTCCTAATTATGATATGGATAAACTAAATAATTCTCCTTTCTGGGAGAGGTAGGAAAAGAATGAATACTACATCTTTTAGATGCTTTTGTTTTACTGTTTACACATGATTAGCTGTATTGTCTTCTTTAATCCATCTTATCGCCACTAATTAATGCTCCTGGGGTCTTAATCATTGATTAGTCAAATTTGGAAAGTTTGAGAGCCTACATAACTGTCAATTTGTCACTAGGATTATGTTTGCATTCACTTTATGTGGAAGTTGCCGTTTTAGGATAATTATTAGTTTCACATAAGAACACTATTGAGCGAAATCAACAACTTTGGAAGTGCCACCTTTTTTACAATTTACAGATGATGCATTCATCTGTTTAAATCAAGTTCAGCGGAGGTGGTTGATCCATGTAGCCAAGGGGTTGAGGCTATCTGGCTATGTTGTTGTACAATGCATAATTCATTTTGCTATTTCTATTTGCTTTTTAGCAAAAAATATCTTTATTCAATACTCTAATAACCTAAATGATCAAACATCAAATCCACTCCGACTAATTAAACTACCAAGGCCGCTTTGAGTGCCACATATGTTAGACTCTAGAGGCTAACAGTTTCTATTTTCATTTGCTTTTTTTTTTTTTTTTTTTTTTAAATTTCTAATAACCAGCATTTATAACCATATAAAATACCTTCAACGTTTGTAAAGGCTCATTGTTCAACTAATTGGAGAAGAATCTTTTAGAGTCCTTGCTACTGAGGCCAAAATGTTCTATTGATTCATCATCCAATTATTCAAGAAATCAGGTAATCCCCCAACAATATTACCAACTGTGGAGGTTAAAAATAACAATCATACCATCCATCAACACAAACATCCAACGATTCCAAACCCATGAAGGAAACAAAGCAAGAATTAAAAAAGAAAAAAAAACACACACACACACACAGTGGCAAAGCACATGCATGGGCATGCCATACTTTTAATTACAAGAATAGAACTAAAAAAAAAATATATACTGTAACGACAGAATCGTTTTGTAAAGTCTAAGCACTGAAATTTGGAAAGTCTACAACTTGAGACAATCCTATAAGGCAAAATTCTCATTTTTTTTTAACTCCCTTGAGTTCTACGAAGCTTGCATTTCACATGCTTCCCACTACATCTATTGTTCCCCGACTTCAAACAAACTTACTTTTGACTTGCTCTTTGTACAGAATTCTTAGAAACAAACAAACAATTGACTAGTGAGATAACGTAGGATATGCCGCAAATACAAATAGAACCCCCTGGTTGATAAAATGAAGCATACCTCAATTCAAATTTTAAAAAAGTAAGTTCAAAATTTTAAATCCATATTTCAAACTATAAAGGCAACTTCAAAAACTCAAATTGATATTCAGTACTTTTAACAGTTGAGGATATCCAGCGTGTGTGGGCAAGAGAGGCTTGGCCTTCAACGAAATTACAAGTGGTCGTCCTTCAACTTAGAACAGCCAACAAGAAGACTATTTTTCTTTATGAGATAAACAAGAAGATTATGATTGAGTAGGGATTTGACTACTAGTCTTTTTTTCAGTAAGAGTAGTTTTGTTTAATCAAGCTAAAAAAGGAAGCATGCTAAGAATCCCAATCCTGAATCTCACACTGGTTCCTTATTGAGAAAGTTTATTTCATCTTGCAACATCTTACTTCCAACTCTTTTTTGATGAAAATCTTACTTCCAACTCAACAAGAATAAATAGAATACGAAACTGTTACAAGAACATAATTTTCCCCTATCTAGAATCAAATGGATTGAAGAAATGTGGCCAATTAAGTGAGGTGAAGAATACCTTTAGTACAATTAACATAGTATATCAATTGTTGGCCATAAATGTGTATACATTGGGTTAAATGAAATTTATCTACTTTATCCCTTTTTTCTTTTGCGTTTTCTCTTTGTTTCCTAGAAGTTCGGTTCCTTTGAATTTCAAGCTGAAAAAGTTTGTAACTATTAGAAAATTAGTTTCCAGAAAGACCGTAAGAACCAAGGCAAAAACATGGGCTCTTTGGAAAGAAAAGAAATGAAAAAAAAAAAGACTCAGAAATAGAATGCCAAGGGAGACCATGCAATGCCCAAGAAAAAATTTCCGAGTGGGATATACATACTGCTGGGAAGCAATTCATCAGATCAGCATCAGTCAACAAACACTGGACGAACATTAGTTAGTACACGGTCTCAGTTTTCCATTTCTTTGCCTGGTCATCAAGAGTAAATTAAAAATATTGTAAGTTCAGCAAACAGGAAAAGAAAAGGTTCTCTGTACTAAGCAATTAGAACCCACCAAAAACTATCCTTCTTTTCTTGTGCTAGCAATTCCTCAAATGAGATGCTGGCAAATTCAGCATCTGTTGTGTCTACAAGCTTCTCTGAACTGGCCTTCTGCTCCATGCGAACACCAATTTCAATCATCTTCAAATAATAAGACGAGATAGAATCAGAAATCAGGGAATCTGTATGAAAAAGCGAGTCGTGGTGCAATTGCGCAAAGCACGCACCACGAGATGATGATTCAAGTAAATCTCATGATTCACAATTGATTTGGCATTCATAAGTCAAGCTGATCAGAAGCTTGCATGTTGAAACAACAACTTGGATCTATCAATATATTTTGGAGTCTGGACATGACAATAATAGAGATTGAGAACTACCTGTTTGTAGGCTGGCGAGAGCTTAAGCTGTTCTTGAAGACGATTATACACAAGTGTATCCTCCTCTAATCGCTTTTGTTCAGCTTCCAACTTGTGCATCTTCGTATCATAGTAAACCCACATCCACAGATGACAGAAACTCAGTGGTCACAAAAACAACTGTTTCGTGCACAACGACAAAAAAACTTTGGGGCAAACGGCGAGTTTAGGGAAGCAGGAAAATTGAAAGAACACCAAAAGCTTGAGCTCCAAATGCTCCCTAAAAATAATAATTAAAAAAACTATAGATTTTTTTTACAATCATGGGTGTCTGACCAAGTATTTGGGCCCTCCCGAACTCAGGATCGACTATTCCCACTATGGATTACTAAATCATTGTTTCAAAACAAATCAACCTTCACGCAACACATAAGTAGACTATAATATCTGAAACAGTGCTGATAATCTGACAGGCAAATGTTAGAAATGCAAGAAGCAGTGCCTGCCTGTTTCCTTTTTCGATTGAAAGTAGGAAATCAAGTTCAACATGATTATATCTAAATTAGGTGATGTAAAACAGGTAGGAAGGAGGGTAGAGAGCTACACACACGGTGAATAGATTGAAGAAAAAACGTTTGACTTGTTTGTGAATCAATCAGCTTCCCATTATCAATGACAAAAAAAGAATCAGATTTGCAAAACACTTAGGCTGCTTATAGTTTGAAATTAGTCATACAAACAACAAAAACAACAACCTCAAACCCAAATTAGTTGGGTTTGGCTACATGGATTAAACTCTTCCATTGTGCTCGATTTAGTGCAATTGATACTCTTACTAAAATATCATCACTTAAATATATAAGCATAAGGTTTAATACGCAAATACATCCTAACCTTTCAAGGATTTTGCAAAAAATTATCTTTTAAAAAAAAAAAAAAACTATCTTTTGGTTTCATGTTAATTGTATCCTTGCTTGGCAAGTTATGTGTCAACCAAAATGAAAGAGATAAATGATCACTAGATTACATACTCATTAAATCATATGAAAGAAAATTGTAATGCACTCAAATAATAGCAAGTAAGGATACAATTTACAAGAAATCAAAGGGACATTTTTTTTTGCCAAAAAGGATAGGATTTTTTTTTTTTTTTTTGGGTAAAATTCTGGAATGGTTAGGACATATTTGCTGTTAGGCCTAAGCATAAATAATGTCACTTCGGTATAAAGGAGATCATGCTGTTTTAAGGCATACTAATGAAGCCTGTTTATGCATTTAAAATATCTTATATATTATACAATATGAAGACTTAAAGTAAGATCCCTTATCATAAAATGTTTAACATGCATTTTTTTTTTTGACACCAGCATGCAATTTACGAAACAATGAACTACCTTTCGTCCTTAACATCTATATTGGACATATATGAAATGATTCCACATAATTTATAATATGCCATGTCCTTTCTCTTTCCGTATTGTCATATCTTGCCCTGCTATTCATAAGCTTTTGGACTTTACTTCAATTTTAATGGTTTTAATTTCTTTCTTATTTTAGCAATTTTTTAAATTCCATTGCATTACATAAATGTAATGCATTTTCTTGCATTGTCTTATATTTTTAGGAGTTATACATAAAATTGATACTAGCTATGAACACTTTTATTATAACTTTGGAATTTGCAAAATAGAGTCATTTTTTTCTAACTTTGATGGAGTTTTTGCAAATTTCCAATTGCATCTAATACCTAATTCTATGTTTGGAACTCTGAGGACAGCAAAGAATTTACATTTAAACATAGCAATTGAAAAACAAAATGTGTATTCAAAGGAACTTGAGAGATGAAAAGCACACACTCGATTTTTACTTAAACCCAACAAAAAATTATCCCAATTTTTTTTCTTTTGATAAGAAAACAACTACTTTAACTCCGGTCTCCAACATGAGTCAAACTCATGACCTCCCCCAAACCTGCTTTTGGCAAGTGATGCCCCATCTACTCACTAGAGATGCTTTGACAAAAAATTATATGCCAATTAAAACATGAAAAGACTGCACACTTGCTTGTCAAGGATAAAGTTTTAGTTCCAACACAAAATTTAAAATTTTGAAAAGAAAAAAGGAACGGCTGTTCCCATGATATTTGACAGAAAATTCAAGACACAAACCTGTTGGCTGAAACGAACAAGTGAAGATCTGTCTGTTTTGTATAGCAGGGCCTTACTGATTGTGAACCTGCGTTGGATGGTCTCAGACCTACAAAGGGATAATGAGGCCATGTTTCAATGGGATAGAAACTAGAAAGATAATCTAATGAAAAATATAACTGAAGACATACTTATGCTGCAAGTCATTTCTTGCCTCAACCAAGCAATTTACGAACTGAGTAACCTGCATTATGAGTAACACGGCTGGTTAGTTTACTTTTTCAGGGAATGAATTAGTGATAAGGGATGAGGCTATCTTGTAAGTGGGAAAACTGGGGAAGAAAATAGAAATTAGCTTTATTGAGAAAATAAGAGAAGCACAGTGGCTACAACAGCAAACTGCCACAACTAAATAAATACCGAAAAAAAGATCGTTAAGGTCAATAATTGTAAACAACACAAATCCATGTGAATGGAATAAACAAAGCAACATTGCACACAACGGGTGTACCAAAAGAAATCATTAACTCGAACAAAATTGGTAAACCTTGACTAAAGGACTTCTGATTATTATCTAATAAACTGCTGATTTGGTTCCGCAATTGGCTTCAAGGCCAATGACTGCCCAAAGATTGAACCAAACTGCTTAAACAATGCATATTGATACATTTTGTAGTTGGAAATAAAAGGTGCAAAAAGAATTTTCTCATAATTCATAAGCATGCAAGATAAATTGAAAAGGGTCGTGGTTATATATATTCATGGGCTCAAGGTCATGGTCGGGCCTGTCCAAGTCCATGAAGAAAGGATTGGGCTTGGAAAGACAAATGAAACCCAAACCTAGCCGGTCCAAGTACTAAATGTGTTCAATTTAAAAATAAGCTTGATATGTAGGGACAAAGTTTTGAACCCATAAACCCTTATAATCTTTTATTCTCAAGCATGCTTTGCCTTACCATCTAAGCTATGCCTCTTTTATGTGGATAGTGTGTACAAAAATATATATTATATGAGTAGAAATTAAAAAAAAAAGTGTTCATTTTATTAATAAAAAATATAGTTGGGCTAGGAGCCTAGGACAAGGACTTTTAGGCCCAAGTGCCCCTGTCAATAGGTCTAGTTGCAGTGAAGGACTTCATTTTATTTGTTTCTTTCTTATATAAAAAAAGACCTCATTTTATTAATTTGGTTTGACATTACTTGTTTAATAATAAGGTTCAAACTCAATAAAAACGAAAAACTGACCAATGTAGTTTGTTTAAGGTTTCAGGCAATGCCTTTTGCAAATTGCCACCAATACCACCCTTAAAGCTTGCCAAGAGAAGAGAATACAGATGTGGGAAAGAGAACTTATGATTTAACTGAGGGTTCAAAGTCAAAAGGGGAGAAATAAAATGTTGATGCAGGTGTGACTTGTAGGCAGGGAATGAAAAATCGATAAAATTAGTCGAATTTTAGGTGAAGTTTATCGAGGTTGAAGGGATCGAAATGAAGTTCACGGGTAGTTTCAAAATTACAAAACTTCTCCGAAGTTTATGTTAAAAATTGAAAACTTTAAATCAAATTGAGATGGATTGCTAAAAACAAGGAGAAATTGCAAACTTTTCGGTCAAAAAACTCGAATATGTGTATAAGATAGTGAAGGTTTGTACTTACCTCACATTAAGTAGAAGAATCAAGTTAGATTATTTGATTTCTATATCTATTATCTTATCTCGGACTTCTACATCTATTTACTTTTGTACATATCTCTACATCGATCATGTGATCCTTGATTTTGCATCGAGATTCACTCTACTACACTTGGTATTTTTTTTATTGATGTATATTGACAAAAATAGTTATTTTCTTTTGCTTTAAACATAGACCCATATAAAAAAACATGTTTCATAAAATTAATCTTGCTCTTGTGAATGTGCAATTGATAAAATGGTTAGAAAATCAAATTTAAGTGTATTTATTATCACTTAAAATGACCTACCATACACAATATGCATGACTAGTGTCAATAAAATTGACTTAAAACCATTAAATTGGGAGTTTTTAAGGTATAAATGCATAATTGTGATTGTTTGACATCCCATAATATGAGTTTTAGTTTATTAACCATTTAAATAAAAAATTCTTAAACTTCTTTAAGTTAGCAAATTTTTACCAAATTTCTCCACGTCGAATTAAATTTCTCCGAATTAATTCCAATTATCAAGAGGGCGAATTATAAGGCGAAATTGAAGTTTCGATCCTTGCTTGTAGGAGATTGACAAAGGTTCAAGTTAGTGATTCCTTACAACGACAATTAGGAAAGATAACAAAAGAAGATGATGAACTAAGAAGTTAGCATGGTTTAATTGCGACCAACAGTGGCTCCTCTCCTTGTAAGCTCCAATGTTTTCAAGGCAGCGGGGCGGTGTTAGTCTAGGTGGTGCCTAGGCGGACAAGAGATATTTATTTAGACCTTCTTAAGTAATAATTTAATTTATTTAGAGGCCCCTCAACAGTAAGGGGCATATTTTTCACCTACACAATTCTCATCAACATATTTTCACCTCCACACTTTTCCACACATTTTGAAATAAAAAACATTTTCAAACAAATAAGATAATAAAACAATTAAAAAAAAGTTTTGAAAATTACAAAGACCTCCCTAAAAAGTTTTAAGAAAATATTTTTAGACCACCACCTGCCTAATTAAGGACTAGGCTGTGGACACCCTTAAACACCTAAGGCGACGCCTAGGAACCACACTTAGATAAACTATTCTATTAACTAACAATAATATAAGCCACATATAAGCAATTTGGGATTTGGCTGGGTTTTCCCCCTTGAACCTTGACCTAACTCAAACAAATTCAGGTCACACCTTTTAATAAACCAATCAAACTTGAAAATGACTTAAAAACCCTTTTCCGGAAAAGGGAGATTTTAAACCATCCCATGCTTTATGGCCTTCATTAAAGAGATACATTGGTAGGGTGAACACCCTCAACTATAGGGTCACAATCTCTATTACTTGAGAGACAACATGGAATTTACTGAAATGAACTCCCATGAGGATAGTGATCATGGAATTAATGATTGCTTTGACTTGAAAGAAGATAACAAACTCCATTATCAAAAGAGGCCATCTTAGAGTTATGGAATATGTAACCCGAAAACCAGCAAACCACAATCCAAATACTCTAAGACCAAGGTTTGGAAAATCGACAAACTTCGCCGAACTTCGGCCGAAGTTTGTCGATTTTCCAAATGGTGAAGCGAAATCTATGTGATCAAATAAAAGTGCACTATTTCGTTCAAAAGTTCGACGAACTTCGGGAACTTCAACAACTTCGGTCGAAAGTGGACCAAAATAGGAAAAAATGCAAAAATTCGATCGAAGTGTCATCAAAATGTCGAAATTGAATCCGTATCTACCTCGCACGTCTGAAGCTCTAAGCATCATCTCATCGGCGATGCCTCCTCATTCAACCCACGTGCAAATGTCATAGTCGTCTTTAGGGAGAGATGTTAGTGTTTGTAGAGAGTCTACAAACTCTTGAGAGTTGAGATTTGAAGAGGGAAGCAACAAAGGAGAATCGAGGAGATTGGTGTGTGCGAATAAGAAACGGAGACCAGAAGCAGACGACCAATGATGAGAAGGAGCACAGAGAGTTGCAAGAGTATGAGAAGCGGCAGCTGCGAGCACAACGAAGAAGAAGGAAGGGTTCGTGCATTAAAGGAATTTGGGGGTATTTGGGATCTCTTAAAGTGACTCTATTTTGTACACAGATGTGCGCACACCAAATGTATCTAGTCTTTGATTGTACATTGTGATGTTTCCTTGATCATGATTGATGAATGGTTTAAAATTGTTAAGAAACTTGAGACTTTTTTATTTGTGTTATTGTTTCATCAGATCTATTTTCTACCATACTTTTTTTTGAAGTCAAGATCTATGATACTATATCTTTGTATTTTTTTTCATAGTCGTTTAATCAGTCATACATCTCATAAAAAAAAATGAGTGTTGTATTTTTTGAAGATAATGTTAAAAATGTTTAACATTTATATATAAACTTGATAAGAATGACACTACCTCTGTGTAGATTTTGCTTGGAAATATGCAGAAATGATTGATGAAAGTCGACAAAAATTCCAATGCAAGTTTTGTGAACATGTAAATCTATCGGGAGGAATATTGCGTATGGAACAACATCACGTGGGTGGCAACAAATATGTCAAAAGATGTCCTAATTACTGTCTACCAGTTGTAAGAGAAGAGTTGCAAATTCTTGTACATAAAAAGTTAGTAGAGCAATCGGAACCATCAATCTCAATGAACGACGACGAGGAAGGGTATCGCTCTATGTGGTGTTGAACAATGATGTAATTTTTTACGTAATTCATGGTTGATACTCATTGTCCAAATGCTTTAATAAGATAATTTGAACTTTCCTTTTCACTTTTGGTTCACTTGTTAATAAATACTTGATTACGTCAAACCCATCGCCTAAACTTTTCCACATGCAACATGAAAATAAAATAAAATTTGAAAATTATCTTCTTTTCACATCCAAGTAGCAAAAAAGGTAAGAATTTATTATAAAACGAAATATAAGAAAAAAAATTTTGTTGCGTTTGTTGCGAATTGCGTGTTTATTGCAAAATAACTATTTTAAACAATTGTATTGTGATTATTAGTATGCATTATTATTGTATAATTAAGTATATTTCCAACATCTCTATAAAGAAATGAAAGTTTTCTAGCATTTAAAGTGATATTCCATAAACTTCCGTACACCGACGAATTTTTGTCAAACTTCCCTCGTTGAAGTTAACTTCCTCGAATTACTTCCGAATTTTTAGTGAGCGAAGTTAAAGGCGAAGTCGAAGTTTCGAACCTTGTCTAAGACTATCAAGCTCCAAGACTTTTAGGTCTTCTATATTGTTTGTTAAAAAATATGAAATGCACTGCTGACCTAAAATGAAAAGTTTGTCCAAATAGATGCAGAGAATTAAGAAGAACAAGAGACAAGAGATTTTGTGATGTAGTCAAATAAAACTGCATGAGCGGGCAATGGGAATTTCAAATGCAACAGCTAAAAAAGAAAACGGAAGTCATCAATAGAAACTTCGCAAAATCTAGATTAACTTATTCCGACTAATGGCTATAACTTGTAAAACAAGCTAGTTTTATTCCTTTTCTTTGAAGGGGCATGAAAAATGCATTTGACAACAACGGAAAGGTCTACTACCATAGAAAAGGAATTAGTAAACTACTAGACAAAATTAATGGCCTAGGAAGTAGGAATAGCCTCTTAATTCATAGTTACGTAAGAAGTAGATTCATTTTAAGAGAGCACAAATTGGTTAATCACTTCTCCCTTTATCTATTTAATATTTACATTTAAATTTCCCAGCACACTTCAATTACTATTTGATATATTTGTCTCAAAAGAATAGGGAACCTAGGTGAGGAAATGGAAGAGAAAAGGCACAACAACAACAAAGCCTCAATCTAAATTAGCTGGGGTTAGCCACATAGATCAAACGTTTACACTTAGCTTGAATAAACGCAATCGACGTAATTTGAGAAATTGTTAATTTCTTCATAATTAATGGATCCCATTATCTTAAGTCTACCCATATATCACCAAATTCATTCAATTTCTAATATGTCAAAGTTTTTAACTAAGTTATTTGCAAGTTGTTTTTGGATATATCGAAACAACCGTAATGGGCTTCTCTTATTTTTGTATCTATTGGTTTGACTCCTACTTTTCCTTGAATCTCCTTATTTCTTCTTTAATCCTTACAGGTTTTTCTGCACATCTACCAAAGCATCCATGTTGTTGCTATATTTGATGCATGTATTGTTTATTTACCACTCAACACGTACTTCCACAAAGCATAACTTGCCTAATCTCAATCACATATAATTTTCTTTTTTGTTCAGCAAGGATATTTCAACAATATTAAACCAACTACACTCTGACACTACTTATCTCCACTTCAATTTTTATGTGTAATATCATCTTCAATGTGTAAATTCTTTTGTATGATTAATCCTAAATCGTAAATACTTAAAAGGATCCATATTAGGAACTTTTGCTTCTCCGAATTGTATTTTTCTTTATCTTAATCCTTGCTTTTTGTGTAGTGACAATGCAACATCTGGTTTTGGTCCAACTCAACTTAAGCCCACTAGAATCTAATGCACTCCATCAAAGCTCTGATTTTTTTAAGCACCCTATCTCTTATTTCGTGTATTAATTTAAAAAAATATCATCAGCAAAAGCAGACACCATGATTCATCATCTTTAATATGCTTTCGTTCGTCCATAACTAAGTAAAAAAAATATATAAGGGCTTTAAAGCAAATCTTTGATGTAGCCCTACAATAATGGGAAATTATTTTGTAAATTTGTAATTGCTATAAATGTTTTATGCTTGTTACATTACACTCCTTCAAACATATCTTTAGTAGTGTCTATCAACTGAGTATGTATCTATTTTTCCTACCCACAAAAGGACATCTCTAGGAACCTCATCATATATTTTTTTTCTAACCCTCATCATATATGTCTAAAGGATGAGAGCATTTTTACAAAAAGATTAGAGTTCAAGGATTTAAAGAGTAGAAAATTAGAAATTCAACCAAGAAGAAGAAAAAAATAAAAATAAAAACTGTAAAGATAAACATACTAGAAGCTTACTCAACGAAAATACAAAGGAGTTTTGCCCTTTAACTATGGAGGTTGTAAGTGTTTGGTATCTCTTTCTTGAGCATGGTGCAATGTCTTTGTTGCCATTGGTTGACAATTGAAAGATTCTCAATAAGTTGTCAAAACTCCCCATGATAGGGTCTCATTAAGCTTATGGAGGAGGGAACAAAGTTGATTAGCAAACAGTGGAGTACTCTAGACTACACTAACAGAAAAAAGTGCAAAGAAAATGTTCTAAGGTCCCCAAGTTCTCCAAACTACACATCAAGACAATGTAGTCGGCTTAGTTGGTGTGAGGAGCACTCTAGCGAGGACTAGGGTTACAATAATGCTTATGGTCAATAGGGAAACAAATTTTATACAACCCTACTAAGAAATGAAATGGAATCAGGATCCCTCAAGTTTTTAGGCAAAGAGAGGTGACTTTTTAAGTTTACCAGTTGTGTAATGTGTACCCACAAACTACACCAATTTCGAATGGGAATTTTGAGGGTTTAGAGGGTTAAGGTTTTTGGTTGTAGGCCTATAGTAATGGGAAGTTTTTTTTAACCTCCCAGTTATTTTATACTTGCTATCGCTCCTTCAAAGCTGACCCCAATTAACTTTTAGCCAACCACAATTAATTTGGGACTGAGGCTATGTTATTGTTTGTATCGCTCCTTCAAACATATCTTCCACAGTGTCTATGTATCAAGCATGCACCCCTTTTTCCATCTAATATCCACCAAAGGATCTCTCTAGGAACACTATCTTGTGCTTTTTCTAAGTTTACAAATATCATATGGATTATGGAGGTTCTTCTTTGCACTAGATACTTCCTTTAATTTTCTCCTGTGGAAAATCACGTCCATAATGCACCTAAAATAAACCCATTGCTGAGTCCCTCTCCATGGTTTGAAGCTCAGCCTCAACCCACATCAATTTTCTTACATTGAAAAAAATTATCAACGCGAGATGATTACCGAAAATGATCATCAAACATACGAAACAATTCACGGGCAAAAACTAAGATTAGTGAAAATTACTCAAAATAACCAAAGAAAGGAAACATGGGAGGATGAGCGAGGAAATGAAAACCTGAGACAATGTCAAGGACTTGGAATCATGCGACTTCACAATTTGATCATACTGCGCCTTAATCTTGCGCTGCGTCGCACTGGAAGGCGACGTGAACGGGTAGAAGAAACTGTCACTCTCACCCCCATTCTTGCCCTCACTCTCCCCAATCCGAACACCCTCATCAGACTGCAAACCCTCAACACCACCACCACCAAGACCACTAATCTTCTTCTTCTTCCCCCTCTTCTTCTTCCCCCTCTTCACCTCCCGCCCCACGAAATCCACACCCCCAACTCCGCCCCATCACCACCGCCACCACCCACACTCTCATCCCCATCACACTCACACTCAGAACCGCCGCAAAAAGACCCCTTTTTGGAAACCCTAGACATTAGGGCATCAAATAACAACACCAACAAGTACTGAAACACGCCCAATTTCTCACTGAATCGAACCGATTGATTCGATTGATTTGATTGATTCTCTCCCTTGTGTCCACTCGTAGGGAGACCAAATCCGCAGACCGAGCGCGAACGGAAGTCGACTTCGACGCGTCGTCGGATGGGCCTCTTTTGAGGAAGTGGAACAGTGAAATGGCGAGGAGGCAGAGCAGTGAGAGCAGCAGCAACCACATGGGGGTCTGATGAGAGTGGGGAGTGTAGGAGAGGAGGGAATCGAAGGCTGTCGCTATCGCCATGAGAGGGAGCTCATCAGAGAGCGAGAGCTGGAGAGGAAGTGATGAAGAGCGAATTGATAGGGAGAATGTGAGGAGGAGTTGTGAATTCGTTCGTCCCGTTTTGTTTTGTTTTGAATCGAAAGTGGGAAAGCGAGAGCACCGACTGGGGTTGTGCATCCCGAGGCGGAGTAGTGGATCGTATGGTTTGAGCGTTCGGGGTGGTTTTGTGGGCCCGGTTTGGGAAGACGCGTGGCGATTGGGTGGAGTCCTAATTGGTTCTGCTCTCTCGTCAAGTGTACGCCGCGGAACCCTGCCCTAATCGCTCGGTTTTACTCATCTCATTTTTATTTTATTTTTTGAGTTTTTTGTTTTTTGGTTTTTAATATTTTCACAAAGCATTAAAACTTAAAAGTTACTCCTACTAAAAATAAAATAAAATAAAATAAAAGTTACCAAAACTTTTATAGTGAGATGGATGAGGTGTCACTTTTAATATGGTTTGAAAAGATTATATGTTTGACTCCATTGAAGTCCAATAAAAAAAAGCCTCAAAAAAAGATAAAGCACAAAATGTGTTTTATTCATGGAATACGATATATAGATAAAAAAAATTATGAAATCTATAATATTATAGACAGTTTGTAGTAATACAGTATATTGCTTGTGTTTATTATTGGTGCAGCATTAAAGAAGTAACTTACCTATCATTTGTGAAGAAAGCGGTTAAACAGACGTAATAATTAGCTCAATGCACCCTCAATTTAAATTTTCATTTTTGTCCGTGTGCAAAATGATATTTTTGTCCCTTCACATATATAAAAGGATTTTTGCTCCTGCATTCTTCACTTACTTAGCCGATTCTCCTCTCTTGAACCGCCCTCACCTTTAGCCAAACTCTGACGAAATCTGAGTAAAACCACATTTATTCGACAATGTGAGTGTATTCCCACCTCTTTTTATGTTGATTTTTAAATTTTCTTTTTGTGATTTTTTGGTGTTTTGAGTCGATTTTTGTGGTGTTGATGGGTTTATGACTTCGATTTGGAGCTTGAATATCACATTTTGAATATAAAAAATATCGATGGAATCGAAAAGTCTAGCAATTTTCGAGCAAAGTCTACTAATTTTTTAGTTGTTTTGATGCATTTTTTAATTAGAAGTTTAATTTGAGAATTTTTTGTAGGCTCGGTCGAACATTTTTTTTTATAAGAAATGAACATTTGCTTCTACCAAAGTTTAACTTATGACCTTTTACTACCAAACATCATACCTTACCATTGGGTCATCCAATTGATTGGTATTGGCTCAAGTCAAACATTAGTAATAGAAAAAGTCAATAAATACTTATTCTCTCCCTTAAATGACACATAGCGAATTGTGATTAGTAATATTATAATTAAAATTGGGCAAAACATCTTTTTTGGTCGTTGAACTTCGAGTCTTTTATGTTTTTGATCCCTGAACTTTTATTAGTGTACATTTGGTCCCTAAATTTTTTTTGTTGTATATTTGGTCCCTGAAATTTTGAGTTTTTATGCTTTTGGTCCCTGAACTTTGAGTTTTTTTTATGTTTTTAGGGTACATTAAATATTTTTTCGACTTTTTGTTGGTTGATGTGAGTCGTCTAGTTTCAATAATATAAATCATTTTACTCTTCTTGACTAGCCATACGACACTTTTGTTACCATGTCACCGAAATTTAACACTTTAAATGGTGAAAGGACAAAATGTAAATCTTTGTGAAAGTTCAAGGACCAAATGTGTAGTAATAAAAGTTCTGGGACCAAAAACATAAAACACACAAAGTTTAGGGACCACGTAATGAGCTTAACTTGCTTATCATCTGGGACTTCCGTATAGGCGAAGAACTTCTCTACCTTCTTCATCCAATAGAGGAACTCCTCAATATGTGAGTATCCATCAAAAAATGGGATAAAAATCTTGATCTTGTAATCAGGGCTATCAACCCCAAATTGATGGTATTGATTTTGCACTCTATGAGGAAGATGTTGGTAACCCGCTGCTCGCATAAATCCATCACGACCCACACCAAAATGTTGGGGACGACGCACTGGTGGTGGTGGAAAAACACCATCATCTTCAAGCTCTCCTTGGACATCAAGTATTGGGATGTGCTAAAGTGGGTTTGTAGGTGGAGGTCGTTGTGGGGCATGAAGAAGGGGTAAAGCCCTCCTAAGCTCTCGGGTGAAATCGTCGAGACGTCGCTCTAACGAGATAATAGAAACCCAAAGGGCCTGCACTCCTTGTTCATTGCCAATGAAGTGTTCGATCACTTCTATTATCTGCCATTAATGAACGCTACACTGAACTCTGATACCATTGATGTAAAGAGTTAATTGGAAAGAGATTAACAACGAAGAAGATAAGAAGATAACACCCAATCCAGGGCTTCAACACACAATTTTCATTTGGTTTGATAAAAAGTTGGGGATTGTGTTGTAGTTACACTTTTTATATTAAAACTTTAATACATAAAGATTAATATACCTCTACATATAATAATACATCAACTTAAGCCTAAATAGTTACCACATCAAATTTCAACTCTGACTCCAACTTCATTTGAACCACTGCACAACATATATATTTTTAATTTCATGTACGAGCACTCCATCTCCATCTTGCGCTTGGCCTTTTCTCTATTCTTTCTTGTATTTTATCTCCACTTTTCTTTTTCTTACTTTGATTTATTGTTGTTAATTTTCATGAGTAGATTTTTTTTTTTGACTTCTGTGAGAATCGAACCATGGCC
The DNA here is from genome assembly GCA_039657345.1 of Stephania japonica. Classification (NCBI taxonomy): domain Eukaryota; kingdom Viridiplantae; phylum Streptophyta; class Magnoliopsida; order Ranunculales; family Menispermaceae; genus Stephania; species Stephania japonica. The sequence goes on along the minus strand of CM077563.1, from coordinate 12,742,174 downwards.
TCCTGAGGTCTTATCTTTTTGACAAATGATGTATTTATATCTCACTAGAGATGCCTTTACTTCATGAGTAGATTATTGTTTGTTGTGAGGTTAATTTCTATGATTTTTTGCATTAATTATTTGTTATTCTATCAATTTCTTTGATATTCCAAGTGTTTCACAGTCTTTTGTTTATTTTATTTCTTTCTGTGCGCGTGTGCAACGTGATTAGTTGCAAGATAGCAAATTATTTATGTTGTTGAAGTTTGTGATTTCTCTCATATCATAGGCTTGGGGCGCGGACTGATTCTAGTGGGAATTGAGAGGGCATGATGATAAGAAACCAAACATAATTGCAAAAGTCTAACCCCAACATTGCCTCATCCACCTCACTAATGATCGTATATAATGTACTATATATGATTCAAGGTTATGATTTCGTGAATATATAATTACGTACCATATGTAGAAACCCCATGATTTTTACTTCAAAAATAAAAACGTAGAAACAATGATTCCCAAGTGATGTATTTATTCATGTTGGTTCTCTAACTCAGAGATCTCAACGTGTGCAGGGTGAGGTTTGAATCATGTGATATCTATTAGAGATTTGCTATTGAAGTAGAAACCTGTCTTAAGTTTGAATATGGGCAGCTCAATAATGAACCGGCCCCCGTTTCTACAATCATACGGCTTATACTTCTTGGAAGGCGAAAATGAAGGTATTCATCCAGTCTTTGGATGTGAACACTTGGAGAGTGGTCGAAGAAGGGTGGAAGGAACCGACTCTTATTGACGCTGACGGAAAGGCATTTCGAAAGCCATACGACCTTTGGACAGACGAAGAGCAGAAGCTCTCAATGGCCAATGCTAAAGCATACTTCATGCTATTTTCGTGGGGTTGATGGAGATGGTCTGTTTCACATTGAAAATTAAATGTGTTACGGCGAAGGAAGAGTGGGAGAAACTCGAGACATTCCATCGTAATTGCGGTGGTGAATGCATTATAATGTAGGAAGGATCAAGAGAGGATTTAAAGTAGAACACACCAACATAGCTAATTCAAAGTTTTATCAATTCTCAATTCATTATAGAAAGACTTCTACAATATATAGCTGGTTAATTTACATATATTTACATTGGGTTTTCTGTTCTTACAATTTTACTAGTTTAGGAATAAGCAGATGAGATTGCTTAATTTGTGTTTGGTTTGTAAATGGGATAGACACTATTTTTGATGAAACGTTTTAGTTCAGTAGGAAACTTTGTTAATTGTCAATTGGACTTATTATTGTTTCATAACTTGGACGGGCGTTGGCCTAGTGGTAGGGTGAAGGCGAGATTGTGTTGGGTTAGGCGCACGGTCTTGAATTTGAAACCACAACCAAACGTCGGACCATTGGTAGTCGTTTTCATAATCCCATGGCTCATGGAACTAATAAGATATACACCCATGGTTAATAAAAAAATGAATAGAAGATCAGTCACATTAAAATTTACTACCAATCAAGTGGACGACTGTGGATTTACTTGGATAAGATGTTGGGGGTTTGAGCCTCATAGATTAGTAAGTTGTAGTTTCTTAATTTCTACCAACGTAACTATGTGGGTGGCCAAATGGTTTGGTATGTGGTAACTTTGTATAGGATTAGGCGCACAGTCTTTAGTTTGATTCTCTACGACAACCAAATGTCGAACCACTGTTGGTCTCTTTCTGCAATCTCAGGGTCCATGAGACTAGTCAGATAAGTGTTTGAATACCTATAGTTAATAAAAAAAATTGTAAGAGGGTGAGAGTTCGAGTTCTAATGGGGTAAGATAAGATGTTGATTTCTTTCTTATCAAAAAAAAAAAAGTTGTGATTTCTTTCTGTCCAAAATAAAAATCACACTAAAACTTACTGAAATTCTTGGCAGCTTGATATTCGGGTACGGGGTACCTCTTGATGTTCCTACAATCTAATTAATATGTCACTTGATTTCTATGGCAATAAAAAGAAGGTTTCAATTCCATGCTGTAAATTAACTTGAAACACCGATGTATACTTGCAACTTGCAAGCGCGGAGGGCCGATCATTCGACCAACTGTAGATGGCTTCCACCTACATAGTTTCTTTAAAATGTTTGGGTTGGGATCAACCTCGAAAATCTCAACAGCAATCGTAATTGAGCATTGCTTCCCATTTTCCCAATGCACCTTTGAAACATGTTATCAGATCTAATTAAGCAAAATATCTATATTTTTCCTTAATGACCAATCTGCCCCTCCCCTCATCCCTCCTCCTCTCCATCTCTCTCTGTCGTCTTCAGAGAAGAACATAAATGGGCAAAAACTGCTAATACAATTATGCAACTCTAGAAAATTAATAAATCACATAAAACACCCATCCACATAAAGGAAAACAAGATTTCTCTAGTAATTTCATATTTCAATCAGTAGCAAATGAAATATATAGCACTTCGGAATTTGAACGTCATCATCAATACCATAATAGCAGATAGACCTACCCATATAATCAATCACAATTGCTAATACCTTCATACTTCAGCATAGTAAACATATCTCCAAATCAAAGAATTAGGGATGGAGTTTTTGGAATTATTTTCTTTGGAAGATTAAGAGGCGGAGAGGAGAGATGAGGAGAGGGTCAAATTGGTCTTTAGAAAAAATACAGATTTACTCTCCATTTTCTTTAGATTTTAATTACAAATGGCTCAATGATATGCCATCACATAGCCAATTGCACAGATTGTATACTGTTGGATTGTATAGAAGTAGCTCCCATTTTCTTTAGGGTAATAAACGTTGTCGTGCTTTCCACGACGAACACATAAGTTATTTTGTAACATAAACTATTGAAGTCCAAGTTAAAGAGAAAATTAATAAATGTGATGTTACATTTGGGAGCAAGTGTGAGTGGGGCTCAATTTTGAGGGACGACATATAACAAAATGCTGTATGTATATTAAATAATGGCAAATAGTATCATTTGGTTTGCTCCGTGAACTTTAACGTTTTTATTGATTTGGTCCATACACTTTCATCAATTCACTTTTAGTCCATAAACTTTCATTTATCTCTACTTTTGGTACTTTTATTAAGTTTTGAGAGTGACGGATCCTAACGAAACAGTTCACAATTGGTTTTTGAGTTGATGAATCAGTTGTGAATGGTCCGTGAATTGCTCATGAAGTGCTTTGTTAGCGACCGTTGTTCTTAAAACTTAACAAAAAGACTAAGAGTAAAGGGAAATAAAAAGTTGAAGGGCTAAAAGTCAATTAATTAAACCAATTGGGTGGCTCAATGATATGATATGGTATTTAGAAGTAAAAAGGTCATAAGTTCAAACCTTGGGGAAAACAATTGTTTCTTTCCTATTAATAAAAAAGTGAGTTGATGAAAGTTTGAGAACCAACAAAAGCTTCAAAGTTCAGGACCAAATGATACTTATGCCTTAATTAATTTGCCCATAATTATAATTGAAATTGAAACAGAACCACAAAAAGAAAAGGCATACAAAAAATGCCTCAAAATAAATATAGAAAAAATATACTTAGCGAAGATCCTAATAACTAAGATCTTCATTTATCAAAAAAAAAAAAAAAAAGATCTTCTTGAGTATTTTTCATATTTTTGTGTTTTCTGTTTTGTTGGTTAATCTCTCTTTTGTAAGTAAAAGCAAATTTATTTCATCAGTTCTTTAATGTATATATAAATCTTTGTGACCGCAACCGGATTGAGGCAACAATGCACTTTGGAGTTGCTCAGATTTATTTATTTATATTTTTAGAGCAATTATTTATTTAGCTGTCTAGGCAGTTGAAATTGCTCAATTGAATGGGTCTAGCAACGACCCAAACCACCCACCTTCCACATACCCAAAAATTGGCAAAAAAATGTGATCATGGTTAGACCAATTAGCCACCACCACACCCACAAGCAAAGTGCCGATATATGTGTCGCACATCTGGTCATGCTCTCTTGAACACTTACCAACCATTTAAAGAAGTGTAAGAGTATATATTCTCTTTTTGTTTGGACTATCTAAGCAATGTGGGATTAAACATTTCTTTTGAGAATGTCTAATACAAGTATGTCACACAATAACATACATGGGCTCACAGGAGCTGTTCATGTGGCCTCAACCTGTGTGTTATGCATCAAGATCTGTATATGCCCGCATCCTGAAGCACACATGAACGACTCAAGCCAATATGATAGGATGAAATTAAGCCCTAATTTTCCCTTGCCCCTTTGGTCTTTTCCTATATTTTCTTGTGCAAGCGCTCCATCTCCCCATTTGCGCTTGGCCTTTCTCTATTCTTGCTGGTATTTTAGTTTCTCTCTACTTTTCTTTTTCTTAATTGAATTTCTTGTTGTTTTCATGAGCATTTTATTATATGTATTTTTTTTGGTTTGTGTGACGCGAGTAGATAGATATGATGAAGTCCGGAATACAAGATGTTATCAGCAAAATTTTATGTGATTGAACTTAATTTGTGATTTCTCTCTTCATGGATGTTAATTTTAGAATAGAATAAGTTTATTGTATATCTTGATCTATTACATGTCTCTATATATAGATATGCAATTACATACAAAAGGAAATATCTAAATAAGGTAGTACATAATCAAGGGAGTGATTTGTGCACGACATAATTACATGAGTGATTTCACAATAATTACATTGACGCGCGCCGAACACGTCAATAAAATATTTCTTTAAACCAACTATTTGCAGATAGTGGCAAAGGATCGATCTCACAGAGATTGGTAGTTTTTCTAAGGTTTTAAAAGAAAGGAGAAATAGGGGTTTAGAAAATAACTAAATTAATTAATCTAATTATAATAAATTAAATAACAAAATTAAAATCAACAACAAGTGAAATATAAGGCATATCATGGTCGTCAATCTTTCCCAAAATAAAAATAAAATTAGCTATAAAATCGACAATAATAGATCTAACTACTTCCCTAATTAATGTATAACCTTAGCCATAAGATTTATCCATAATAAACTTGGGAATTAATCCTAGATAACCGAATCGCGTCCGCTCTCGATTTAACCTAGATTCAATTGTTATACACTCAAGAACCGAAAGGTTTTGACGCTTCGGGTGAATGTTTGTTACTTATATTGTCTCAAAAGTACAATTACGGATACTAATGAGTCAATTAACTATAGATTTTCCACCTAAAAGCATGCACAATTAAAATCAACAACAATGAAATAGAAGAAATTAAATAAAATAAAATAATAAAATAATAGATCTCACAAGTTATGCCATGAATCCATAATCTTGAGAGACCTAGGCAGTTAGCCGGACATGGCTACTAAAAATAATGCAGAGAGAGAGAGAGAGTTCTAAAGAATAATAGATGTTCTATTTATACCTAAAGTCCTAATATGTAAAACTACTAAAATTGGTGTATGGAAGAGAGAAAATGTATTTTTGGGTGTTTTTTGTCCTTGACATGTGTCAGCATCTCATTGGCTGAATTTTAGTGCTTGCTGACGTGTCGCGTGATGATTGGCGCTGAGGTGATGACGCGGCTGACGTAGCAAGACCGGATTGGCTGGGACTGGAATCTGTGACGTGCTGAGGGGTGTGACCGTGACACATGGAGAGCTCCGATAAGCTGGAAAGTGAGCTCGTGACACGCTGGACCAATGGCAAGACGACACGTGGCGCACAACTGGCGGAAGAAAGTCGCGCGAGTATCACTGACGTTCTGGGAGACAGCACCTACACGCATCTCGAGGCAAATCGACGATCTGGACTTGAAGAGAACCTATGAGAGGTGACGTGGCAGGTGCGGGTTAGTTGAGAAGCTGCTGAACAGGTGATGTGGCGCTCTGTGATTGGCGAAAACGGCATGTGTGACGCGGCTTGACGAATCACGGATCGACACGTGGCTTCCTGAATGAATCACATGATGACACGTGGCACTGTTGGTGTATATTTAAAACGTTGGATCAGTAACAAAGTGACATGTGGCAATGCTGGACCCCAATTACCCCACTGTCAGTGTATTTTTCGAGACAAAATCCCGCGGTATCCGATTATTGCAAATAAATACTCTATTTTGAGTATTTTTTCGCCCCGATTCAACCGTGCACTCCGTTTCACCTAAAAACCAAAAGTAGATATAATTAGATATATATTTTATAAACTTCCACACTAAATTATACTAAAATATACTATTAAATCCTATAAATACTGACTTATCATACATACAAAAAGAAACATCTAAATAAGATAACGCATAATCAAGGGAGTGATTTGTGCATGACATAATTATAGGAGTGATTTTTGCATATTTCCTAATTGCACAATATTCCTTAACACTCCCCCTCAAACTCAAAGTGAATTCGTAGAAATCAACTTGAGTTTGTCAACCAAGGCATGAAAGTGACCAGGAAGATGAGCTTTAGTGAAGATATCAGCTATTTGATTGGAGGAGGAAACAGAAGAAAGCTGAATAGTGCCCCGAACCAAATGCTGATGGACGAAGTGACAATCATCTCAATATGTTTTGTTATCTCATGAAAAACATCATTATGTGCAATTTGGATCACACTTTGTGTAACGGCCCAAATTAATTTAATCAGGATTAGTGTTAATCGCGAGGATTAACGGGTAATTCAGGCGTTACGTGGACAGCTGGGTCGACTCGAATATGAGTACCCAGGTTATATTATGTTATTTGTGCATGTTGTATGTCTATTATTGTGATTTGAGAATTTAATATTTATATAAACATCACATGTGAATAAACTTGTCGGGCGAGTTGTGAGCCGGGGTTTTAGTTCGGTGAACGCGCCAACGCGGGGTTTGGTAGTAGTGAGGCCGGGCGTTGGGGTTAATTAGATTTAAATTATTTAAACATGTTATGGTTGAGGATTTATTTAATTAAATGTAAATATATAAGCTTAGGCTAAGCTAAGGAAATTAAATTGGGTACACTAAGTGTGGGACCACCTCGAGAAGCGTGCCGGACACGGGGCACGGGGTGCCGAGTGGTTGGAAAATTAGTGTGACCATATTCACAAATTTATGAAATTTATTGATGACTAGAATAAGTGTTATGAATTAAATCAATTGGATTAATTAAAGTCCTATAGTTTGATAGGAAGAATTAGCATGCATAGAATAATCCTCGAGATGCACAACAAGGTAATTCAAGGCAAATGTTGTCATGATAAGGTGTCAAGAACTTTGGTGACGCAGGGTGATCAGGAACCGTCCGATCTTTCTCGAGATGCGTGCACACATTATATTAGAATAAATGGTATAAATAGGCGATGGATTGAGGATGCATGCAAAACAACATTTTCTCAACCGATTTTGGGAGCTCTGTGGGTAGATCGAAGGATGAATTTGAGCTTTGGGAGAGGAGATTGAAGCCTCAAAACATTAATCTAAGGTAAGCTATCATTCTAAATGAGAATTTTTGAGAAAAAAAAATATGGTTTTTGTGGGTTAAGGTGAAAAATGGATTTTTAGTGAATTCATCATTGTTTTGTTGGAAATTGATGCTCATGAGGTTTATTTTGATGTAACATGTCGATTTGGTTCAAATTTGTAGAAAAATTGAGGTGATTTGATAAATTTTGGGTTTATTTTCATGAATTTTAATCCGAGAATTGGGAGTTGTTCTTGGGGTTTTGTGGTGAAATTTAGAGGTTTTGGAGGTCTCCAATGGAGTGAGATTGAAGAGAAATCTAGAGGAGAGTGATGAGAAGCAACAAAGAAGAAGAAGAAAAAAAATAGGGTGCTGTTGAACCAGGAACTAAGGTTCCTGGTTCGTCCCAGGGAAGGGGACGCACGCTCCCCCCAAACCGGGCCGGACCGGCCCTGGGGCCGGTCCAGGTGGGGCCCACTGGAAAAAAAATAATATAAAAATAATATAAAAATAAAATAAAAATAAATAAAAATAAATAATATATATTATATATATTATTTTCTGGAAAATAGGAAAAATAAGTGAAAAATATCAGAAAAATTGGAAAAAATTCTAGAAAAATATAGAAAATTAGAAAAAAAGTAGAAAAGTGGTTTCGGGACTTTTCGGGTATTTTTGGAACCACGACACAACTGGGAGAGGTACCACAACTGAAAAATTTAAAATATAATATAATATTATAAAATGATATAATATGTTTCCAAAAAGTATAAAAACTATAAAATGGACTTCAGGGACCGGGAAACCATAGCTCGGACATTGGTGTAACGGCCCAAATTAATTTAATTGAATATTGGTGCTAATCACAATGATTAGTGGTTAATTCGGGCGTTACGTGGACAGCTGGGTTGACTCGGATAGGAGTACCCATGGTATATTGTGTTATTGTGCATGTTGTATGGCTATTATTGTGATGTGGAAATTTAATATTTATATAAACATCACATGTGTGTAAATTATTGTCGGGCGAGTTTGAGCGCAGGGTTTTAGTTCTATGAACGCACCAATGCGGGGTTTAGTAGCAAGAGGCCTAAGGGCGTTGGGGCTAATTAGATTTAAATTATTTAAACATGTTATGGTTGAAGATTTATTTAATTAAATGTAAATATATAAGCTTAGGCTAAGCTAAGGAAATTAAATTAGGTACACTAAGCGTGGGACCGCCTCGAGAAGCGTGCGGACACGGGCACGGGGTGTCGAGTGGTCGGGAAGTTAGTGTGACCCTATTTACAAATTTATGGAATTTATTGATGACTAGAATAGGTGTTATGAATTAAATCAATTCGATTAATTAAAGTCCTATAGTTTGATAGGAAGAATTAGCATACATAGGATAAGCCTCGAGATGCTCAACAAGGTAATTCAAGGCAAATGTTGTCATGATAAGGTGTCAAGAACTTTGGTAACGCAGGGTGATCAATAGCCATCCGATTAACCTCGAGATGCGTGGGCACGTGGGATTAGAACAAGCATATAAATATCGATGGATCGATTGAACATGCAAACTAAACAATTTTTCCCAAAAATTTGTTAGGGAGATCGATGAGAGATTCAAAGTGTTGGGGAGAGGTGAATTCAAGTTTGAAGAGGCGATTTAGGCGTCAAAGTGTGGATTTAAGGTAATTTACCCTTATTTTTGGTGATTTTCCATTAAAATGGATGTTAGAGTGAAATTTCATTTTTGATAGATTTGGCCACTGTTTTTACTAGATTGGTGGACTTTGAAGTTGTTTTTGATGATTTACATGGATTTGGTTCGAATTTGTGGAAAATTGAGGTGATTTGATAAATTTTGGGTTATTTGCATGCATTTTTGATCCGAGAATTTGGGGTTGTTTTGATGAATTTGTGGAGGAATTTGGAGGTTTTAGAGGTCTTTAATGGAGTGAGAGTGAAGAGAGATGGAGAGGAGAGAAGAAGAGAGCGAGATTGAAGAAGGAAAAAAAAAAAAAAAAAAAAAAAAAAAAGAGAGACGAGTTTCGTCTCTGGTTAAAACCAGAGACGAAACTGCCTCTGAGAAGAAGAAGGGGGGCACGCACGCGTGCGTGCGTGCGTGCACCCTGGCCCGGCCGGGCCAGCCCAGCCCATCCCGGGTGGGCCGGCCAAACCGCCCCGGCCCAACCCGGGTGGGCTGGACCGGCCCGACCCCGGCCCGACTGCCCAGAGGGGCGAACCGGCCGACCCGGTTGGGTCGGGCCGACCCGGTTCGGGGGACCCACATATATTATTTAAATAATATATTTAAATAATATTTTTATTTTTATTTATTTATTTATTTTTTTTTTTAAAAAAAAAAAACAGCTTTTAAATTACGGAAAATAGGAAAAATAGGAAAAAATATCGAAAAATTCTAGAAAAATATAGAAAATTAAAAAAAAAGGTAGAAAAGTGGTTTCGAGATTTTTCGGGTATTTTTGGAACCCCGACATAACCGGAGAGCTACCACAATCGAAAAATTAAAAATATAATATAATATCATAAAATGATATAATATGTTTCAAAAAGTATAAAACACTATAATATGGACTTCGGGGGACCTGGGAAACCATAGCTCGGACATTGGGGAGCTAGGTGGGCGTATCGACGGTCCGAAAAGTCGAGTGCGTATTTTCGGGTACGTAAAACCCAACCGAACACCACTACTTTGCATTTACGTATTTATTTCCATTGAGCTTATTTCCTTGAAAATCGTGATTTATATTCCTACCGGGACGGTCGAGTTTTCCGTCTATGTATCCGAAGGTTGCGCGCTGTCGCTTGCTAGGCGTGTGGTCTAGGACACAGTGGTAGAGTCGATGGTACAGACCACGACAGGGCTCCTGGTCCTCAGCACACATCTTGTATAGCTGGTGCACAATCATTTGTTTATCTTGTGTTTATATTCATGCGATGAGCTTTGAGCAGTTGTCTGCATTTACCTTCTACTCCGCATGTTTGGTTAACACTATTTACTTGTTCCATTTATATTCTTAAATTATAATGCACGGTGGTTTTCCTTGGGATTTTACTTACTGGGCTCGCCATCTGGCTTTTTGTGGTGGCTGAGCGCAGACCTTATATATCAGTAGGGGCAAGGAGATCACGGGCGGTAAAATCTTTACTTGTCCACTGTCGAGGACCTACTGGTATGTGTATTAGTATTAAATTGTTTTGATTATTATTATTGGGAACTTGTGGTTGTTACATCTTCAGTACCGGTATATAAACTTTTACTGATGGCAGTTGTCGCCTATATACTGAGTACTTCCGGGTTTTCCACTATAGGTTGAATAAGTTACTTTCATATAATGCTCTTTTGGTGATATATTAAAACTTCCGCTGTAAATTGTAAACTACTAAATTAAATGGCATAAAACTTAAGAGTTTTTGAATTAGTTGGATAGACGAGTGACGTGGCGGTGTGTTCGGTCACGAAGCGGGGAGACGGAAGCCACGGGCGGCCTCGAAAATTGGGGCCGTCGCAGTTGGTATCAGAGCAAGGTCGATAGGGCTCTGAATTAAATAAAGTAAATAAAAGAGCATAAACTTTAAAACAAATTAGATGTGGAAACCCGATGAATTGCCTAGAACTTTTAGTTGGGAAGCAATAAGATATGGGTGGTTAACGAGCTTTATATATGTGTTATGATTATACTTGTGTACTAGATATGTATACGTATATCATGGAGGATTACATACGACGCACGTTTTTCGGTGCGGATCAAGATGGATGGACGGTCTACTATACCGTAGAGACGAGACAAGCGGCATTGTTATCGAGAGTCCACAAGCTACATTGAGCATTGAAGATCGACTTACAGCCCAGGAAGTTCAAATGACAGAAGTACTCCGAATATTACGGGACCAGGGCGCCGCGATTTCAGAAATGGTTGCATCACTCACGACTGAGCCACCAGAGCGACAACGACTTTACCCGAGGTTACATGAGGGAAATGGTCGACAGGGATTCGCGAGTACCGAGAGGCAGGCCGGGCAGAGTTCTGGAGCAGTACAGAGCAGAGGCACACTGAAGTTAGAGACGAGGGAGACCAGTTTGACCGACAGAGACAGGATCGGCAGGATCAACGAGATAGACATCTAGGCCAGCAGAGAGGAGATGAGGGGCAGGTGGTGTATATTACTGCACCCGCACCTGCCGAGCAGCCGCGACAACAGCATCAGCAGCAGCACCCGGATAGGGGTCAGAGGGACTGGAGTCAGGGCCAGAGATCCAGTGAAAGGCAGACTGGGAGGCGAGAGAGGCGCAAATGTTATAGATGTGGACAGAGAGGGCATCTGAGTGTTGTTTGCCAGACACCGGCAGCCGCAGCTGCAGAGTATCAAAGGAGACGACGACGACAAGCTGCAAATAAGTCACGACTTAGAGATGTTCGGGACGGACAATACGAGCCAGTGAGAAGTGAGAGCATGCAGCGACCAGCGACCACGATGAGGACACCATATGCGCCTAGTTTTTCTACATCAGGTACCGGTGGTTCACAGGAGAGACCACGACATGTTCAGAGATGTACTCACTGTGGAGTTGAGGGACATATACATTGGGAGTGCGCATTGATCCTAATGGCACCGATATTTGTAGAGCCGTTGCGTGTTCGAATTCCGGGTTCAGATCGTATCTGAACCATAAGTTAGGGCACTGACAATAAAGTGTCAACTATATTTTTGTGTAAATTATGGTAAAAACAACGTGCGAGTTGTGTTATGTATGAAGACTATCAAGTTGTTTTTTGTTATAATTAAATGAAGCCTAAGGATTTTTGCTATAAAATATATGTATGGGATAGATATATTATTGAGAAGGTTGTTTTATTCAAACATAATAATATGAGTGTAACTACCCTGTACACGATTTGGAGCTTGCGGCCAGATTGTGTTTGCGCTCTTTGAAGGCTTGGAGACGCTACCTCTACGGAGAGGAGTTTATGCTTTACACCGACCATCGAGTCTACGCTACATTTTCACACGAAAAGATCTTAATAGGCGTCGAGGAGATGGTTGGAGTTCTTTGAAGGACTATGACTTCACGATTGAGTATCATTACGCAAGGCCAATGTAGTGGCGGATGCTTTGAGTAGATGCGGCGTTGACAATCGGACCAAGACGACACATGGGACTGTTGGAGGCGATCAATTATGAGCATGTCGACGTTGCGACCATGCATGATGTACATATTTGTAGTCGAGATGAGAGTACCGATAGTGTCACCTGGAGCGGGTATCGGAGTGTCAAAGGGCGATGGGCTTTATGGGCGGTTCGATGGATTTGGCACGGATCCCGAGTGCACGATTGGGCGGAGACATCGATGGATATTTGTGGCATCGAGGCGACTTTGGGTACCGGCCGTGTCGAGATACGAGATAGTATGTTAGAGGACGCCGACCGATCGCTGTGCTACTGCTTCATCCGGCGAACCAAGATGTACCAAGACTTGCGTAGATTGTTTGAGTGGCCGGGGATGAAGGCTGATGTTGGTGAATATGTTCGAGGGTGTCATATATGTCAGCAGGTAAAGGCGGAGCACAGGCGACCAAGCGGATTGCTGCAGCCGTTACCCATTCCTCAATGGAAATGGGAACACCTTACCATGGATTTTGTCAATGGATTACCGTAGACGTTTAGGCGACACGATGCGATACGGGTGGTGATAGACAGACTGACTAAATCGGCGCACTTCATACCAGTTCGGATGCGATACACGTTTCCTCAGTTGAGCAGACTGTTTGAGCGGGAGATTGTTAGACTGCATGGGGTGCTTAGGTTTCCATTGTATTTGATAGGGATCCCAGGTTGATTTCGGGATTCGAGGAGCGATGCGAGAGCGCTTGACACACTAGGTTGCGGTTTAGCACGGCGTATCATCCTCAAACAGATGGCCATCGAGAGAGATTGATACGGATTTTAGAGGACATCTTTGGGCTTGTATTCTGCGGTTTGGAGGTTCGTAGGAGGATTACTTACCACCGTGTGACGTTGCCTACAACAACGGCTATCGAGCTAGTATCGAGATGCCACCTTATGAGGCGCGTAGATGGGAGGCCTGCGGGTCACCAGCGTGTTGGGCAGAGCCGGAAGATACAGTTACGATTGGGCCGGAGATAGTTGTTGATCACACAGAGAAGATCCGACAGATTCGTCATAGGCTTCGAGCAGCACAAGACAAGCAAAAGAAGTATGCAGATAGATATCGCGAAAAATCTAAGCTATAGAGTTGGCAAGGCCAGAAGGTACAGTTATCTTGAAATCAAGACAGTTGCGGATATTAGCAACGATCAGATAGAGTCACCAGAGACATTGTTCACACAATATATAAGCTGATGAACCAAATGTACTCGAAGTGTTCTAATTTCGAGGACGAAATTCTTTTTAGTTGGGAAGAATTGTAACGGCCCAAATTAATTTAATTGAATATTGGTGCTAATCACAATGATTAGTGGTTAATTCGGGCGTTACGTGGACAGCTGGGTTGACTCGGATAGGAGTACCCATGGTATATTGTGTTATTGTGCATGTTGTATGGCTATTATTGTGATGTGGAAATTTAATATTTATATAAACATCACATGTGTGTAAATTATTGTCGGGCGAGTTTGAGCGCCGGGGTTTTAGTTCGGTGAACGCACCAATGCGGGGTTTAGTAGCAGTGAGGCCGGGCGTTGGGGCTAATTAGATTTAAATTATTTAAACATGTTATGGTTGAAGATTTATTTAATTAAATGTAAATATATAAGCTTAGGCTAAGCTAAGGAAATTAAATTAGGTACACTAAGCGTGGGACCGCCTCGAGAAGCGTGCCGGACACGGGGCACGGGGTGTCGAGTGGTCGGGAAGTTAGTGTGACCCTATTTACAAATTTATGGAATTTATTGATGACTAGAATAGGTGTTATGAATTAAATCAATTCGATTAATTAAAGTCCTATAGTTTGATAGGAAGAATTAGCATACATAGGATAAGCCTCGAGATGCTCAACAAGGTAATTCAAGGCAAATGTTGTCATGATAAGGTGTCAAGAACTTTGGTAACGCAGGGTGATCAATAGCCATCCGATTAACCTCGAGATGCGTGGGCACGTGGGATTAGAACAAGCATATAAATATCGATGGATCGATTGAACATGCAAACTAAACAATTTTTCCCAAAAATTTGTTAGGGAGATCAGTGAGAGATTCAAGTGTTGGGGAGAGGTGAATTCAAGTTTGAAGAGGCGATTTAGGCGTCAAAGTGTGGATTTAAGGTAATTTACCCTTATTTTTGGTGATTTTCCATTAAAATGGATGTTAGAGTGAAATTTCATTTTTGATAGATTTGGCCACTGTTTTTACTAGATTGGTGGACTTTGAAGTTGTTTTTGATGATTTACATGGATTTGGTTCGAATTTGTGGAAAATTGAGGTGATTTGATAAATTTTGGGTTATTTGCATGCATTTTTGATCCGAGAATTTGGGGTTGTTTTGATGAATTTGTGGAGGAATTTGGAGGTTTTAGAGGTCTTTAATGGAGTGAGAGTGAAGAGAGATGGAGAGGAGAGAAGAAGAGAGCGAGATTGAAGAAGAAGGAAAAAAAAAAAAAAAAAAAAAAAAGAGAGACGAGTTTCGTCTCTGGTTAAAACCAGAGACGAAACTGCCTCTGAGGAAGAAGGGGGGGGGCACGCACGCGCGCGTGCGTGCGTGCGTGCACCCTCGGGCCGGGCTGGGCCAGCCCAGCCCATCCCGGGTGGCCGGCCAAACCGCCCGCCCAACCCGGCGGGCTGGACCGGCCCGACCCGGCCCGACTCCGCCCAGAGGGCCGAACCGGGCCGACCCGGTTGGGTCGGGGCCGACCCGGTTCGGGGGACCCACATATATTATTTAAATAATATATTTAAATAATATTTTTATTTTTATTTATTTATTTATTTATTTTTTTTAAAAAAAAAAAAAGTTTTAAATTCTGGAAAATAGGAAAAATAGGGAAAAAATATCAGAAAAATTCTAGAAAAATATAGAAAATTAAAAAAAAAGGTAGAAAAGTGGTTTCGAGATTTTTCGGGTATTTTTGGAACCCCGACATAACCGGGAGAGCTACCACAACTGAAAAAATTAAAAATATAATATAATATCATAAAATGATATAATATGTTTCAAAAAGTATAAAACACTATAATATGGACTTCAGGGACCGGGAAACCATAGCTCGGACATTGGGGAGCTAGGTGGGGCGTACTGACGGGTCCGAAAAGTCGGAGTGCGTATTTTCGGGTACGTAAAACCCAACTGAACACCACTACTGCATTTACGTATTTATTTCCATTGAGCTTATTTCCTTGAAAATCTGTGATTTATATTCCTACTGGGACGGTCGAGTTTTCCGTCTATGTATCCGAAGGTTGCGCTCGCTTGCTAGGCGTGTGGTCAGGACACAAGTGGTAGAGTCGATGGTACGAGACCACGACAGGGCTCTGGTCCTCAAGACACACATCTTGTATAGGCCGGTGCACAATCATTTGTTTATCTTGTGTTTATATTCATGCGATGAGCTTTGAGCGCTTGTCTCGCATTTACCTTCTACTCCGCATGTTTGGTTAACACTATTTACTTGTTCCATTTATATTCTTAAATTATAATGCACGGTGGTTTTCCTTGGGATTTTACTTACTTGGGCTCGCCATCCGCTTTTTGTGGTGGTGGCCGAGCGCAGACCTTATATATCAGTAGGGGCAAGGAGATCACGGGCGGTAAAATCTTTACTTGTCCACTGTCGAGGACCTACTGGTATGTGTATTAGTATTAAATTGTTTTGATTATTATTATTGGGAACTTGTGGTTGTTACATCTTCAGTACCGGTATATAAACTTTTACTGATGGCAGTTGTCGCCTATATACTGAGTACTTCCGGGTTTTCCACTATAGGTTGAATAAGTTACTTTCATATAATGCTCTTTTGGTGATATATTAAAACTTCCGCTGTAAATTGTAAACTACTAAATTAAATGGCATAAAACTTAAGAGTTTTTGAATTAGTTGGATAGACGAGTGACGTGGCAGGTGTTTCCGGTGCACGAGCAGGGGAGACGGGAAGCCACGGGGCGGCCTCGAAAATTGGGGCCGTCGCAATTGGGGAGCTAGGTAGGGCGTTCTGACAGGTCCGAGAAGTCGGAGTGCGTATTTTCGGGTACGTAAAACCCAACTGAACACCACTACTGCATTTACTTATTGTTATTCATTTGAGCTATTTTTATTGATAATCTTCGAGTCAAATCTTACTGGGACGGTTGAGTTTTCCCGTCTATGTATCCGAAGGTTATGCCGTCGCTTGCTAGGTGTGTGGTCTAGGATACAGTGGTAGAGTCGATGGTACAGACCACGACAGGGCTCCTGATCCTCAGTACACATCTTGTATAGCTGGTGCACAATCATTTGTTTATCTTGTGTTTATATTCATGCGACGAGCTTTGAGCAGTGGTCTGCATTTACCTTCTATTCCGCATGTTTGGTTAACACTATTTGCTTGTTTCCATTTATATTCTTAAATTATGATGCACGGTGGTTTTCCTTGGGATTTTACTTACTGGACTCGTCATCTGCATCTTGTGATGGCTTGAGTGCAGACCTTGTGTATCAGTAGGGGCAAGAAGATCACGGGCGACAAAATCTTTACTTGTCCACTGTCGAGGACCTACTGGTAGGTGTATTTGTATTAAATTGTTTTACTTATGATTAATGGGAACTTGTAGTTATTACACCTTCAGTACTGGTATATAAACTTTCACTGATGGCAGTTGTCGCCTATATACTGATTACTTCCGGGTTTTCCACTATAGGTTGAATAAGTTAACTATAATAAAATGCTCTTTTGGTGATATATTAAAACTTCCGCTGTAAATTGTAAACTACTAAATTAAATGGCATGAAGCTTAAGAGTTTTTAAATTAATGGATAGACGAGTGACATGGCGGGTGTTTCCGGTGCACGAGCAGGGGAAATGGGAAGCCACGGGGCGACCTCGGAATTTGGGGCCGTCGCAGTTGGTATCAGAGCAAAGTCGATAGGGCTCTGAATTAAATAAAGTAAATAAAAGAGCATAAACTTTAAAAACAAATTAGATGTGGAAACCTTATGAATTGCCTAGAACTTTTAGTTGGGAAGCAATAAGAAATGGGTAGTTAACAGAGCTTTATATATATGTGTTATGATTCTACTGTGTACTATATATGTATACGTATATCATGGAGGATTACATACGATGCACGTTTTTCGGTGCAGATCAACATGGATAGACGGTCTACTATACCCTCAGAGACGAGACAAGCTGGCATTGTTATTAGGAGTCCGCAGGCTACAGTGAGCTTGGAGGATCGACTTACAGCCCAGGAAGTTCAGATGACAGAAGTACTCCGAATATTACGGAACCAGGGCGTCGTGATTTCAGAAATGGCTGCATCACTCACGATTGAGCCATCAAAGTGACAACGACTTTACCCGATGTTACATGAGGGAAATGATCGACAGGGTTTCGCGAGTACCAAGAGGCAGGCCGGGTAGAGTTCGGCAAGCACTGCAGAGCAGAGGCACACCGTTAGAGACGAGGGAGACCGGTTTGACGAGACAAAGACAGGATCAACAGTGGTCGACAGGGATAGGCATCCAGGGCGAGAGAGAGAGATGAGGGGCATGTGGTGTATGTTACACTTTTGCACCCGCACTCGTCGAAAAGACCGACAACAAGATCGCAGCGGGACCCTGGATAGGGGTCGAGGACCGGAGTCGGGCCGAGATCTAGTGAGAGGCGGACGGGAGGCGAGAGAGGCGCAAATGTTATAGATGTGGACGAGAGGGCATCCGAGTGTTGTTTGCCGACACCGCGGCAATGCAGCAGTGCGCAGAGTATCAAAGGAGACGACGACGACAAGCTCGCAAAGAAGTCACGACTTAGAGATGTTCGGGACGGACAATACGAGCCGGTGAGGAGTGAGAGCATGCAGCGACCAGCGACCACGATGAGGACACCATATGCGCCTAGTTTTGCTACATCGAAAATGCCGGTGGTTCACAGGAGAGACCGCGACACGTTCAGAGATGTACTCACTGTGGAGTTGAGGGACATATACATTGGGAGTGCGCATTGATCTTGATGGCATCGACATTTGTAGAGCCGTTGCGTGTTCAAATTTCGGGTTCAGATCGTATCTGAACAATAAGTTAGGGTACTGACAATAAAGTGTCAACTATATTTTTGTGTAAATTATAGTAAAAACAACGTGCGAGTTGTGTTATGTATGAAGACTATCAAGTTGTTTTTTGTTATAATTAAATGAAGCCTAAGGATTTTTGCTATAAAATATATGTATGAGATAGATATATTATTAAGAAGGTTATTTTATTCAAACTCAATAACATGAGTGTAACTACCCTGTACACGATTTGGAGCTTGCAACAGTTGTGTTGCGCTGAAAGCTTGGAGACACTATCTCTATGGAGAGAAGTTTGTGCTTTACTTGGATCATCAGAGCTTACGATACATCTTCACGCAGAGAGATCTGAATATGCGTCAGAGGAGATGGTTGGAGTTGTTGAAGGACTATGACTTCACGATCAAGTATCATCCCGGAAAGGCTAATGTAGTGGCTGGTGCATTGAGCAGATGCGAGGTTGACAGTCAGACCGAGACTCGACACATAGGACTGTTGGAGATGGCGTCAGTTATGAGCATGTTAGACCTTTCGGGTATGCAGCATCTACAGATTTGTGGTCAGATGAGGGTACCGACAGTGTCACTGGAACAGGTATCGGAGTGTCAGAGGGCTGATGGGCTTTATGGGCAGTTCAGTGGATTGGCACGGGATCCCGAGTGCACTGATTGGGCGGAGACATCTGATGGATATATGCGGCATCGAGGTTGACTATGGGTACCAGCCATGTCAGAGATACGAGACAGTATATTAGAGGATGCTCACTGGTCGCGATACACAGTTCATCCGGGCAGAACCAAGTTATACCATGACTTGCGGAGATTGTTTTGGTGGCCGGGGATGAAGGCTGATGTTGGTGAATATGTTCGAGGGTGTCACATATGTCAGCAGGTGAAGGCGGAGCATAGGCGACTTGAAGGATTGTTGCAGCCGTTACCCATTCCTCAGTGGAAGTGGGAACACCTCGCTATGGATTTAGTCAGTGGTGGAACTGACGGTGAAGTGTGCGGTTTGGTGAAATAGGGATGTTACTCGAGATTATTCAATTTCGAGGACGAAATTCTCCTAGTTGGGAAGAATTGTAACGGCCCAAATTAATTTAATCAGGATTAGTATTAATCGCGAGGATTAACGGGTAATTCGGGCGTTACGTGGACAGCTGGGTCGACTCGAATATGAGTACGCGCCAACGCGGGGTTTGGTAGTAGTGAGGCCGGACGTTGGGGTTAATTAGATTTAAATTATTTAAACATGTTATGGTTGAGGATTTATTTAATTAAATGTAAATATATAAGCTTAGGCTAAGCTAAGGAAATTAAATTAGGTACACTAAGTGTGGGACCGCCTCGGGAAGCGTGCCGGACACGGGGCACGAGGTGCCGAGTGGTCGAGGAATAAGTGTGACCATATTCACAAATTTATGAAATTTATTGATGACTAGAATAAATGTTATGAATTAAATCAATTGGATTAATTAAAGTCTTATAGTTTGATAGGAAGAATTAGCATGCATAGGATAATCCTCGAGATGCACAACAAGGTAATTCAAGGCAAAGTTGTCATGATAAGGTGTCAAGAACTTTGGTGACGCAGGGTGATCAGGAACCGTCCGGTCGTCCTCGAGATGCGTGCACACATTAGATTAGAATAAATGGTATAAATAGGCGATGGATTGAGGATGCATGCAAAACAACATTTTCTCAACCGATTTTGGGAGCTCTGTGGGTAGATCGAAGGATGAATTCGAGCTTTGGGAGAGGAGATTGAAGCCTCAAAACATTAATCTAAGGTAAGCTATTCATTCTAAATGAGAATTTTTGAGAAAAAAAATATGGTTTTTGTGGGTTAAGGTGAAAAATGGATTTTTAGTGAATTCATCATTGTTTTGCTAGAAATTGATGCTCATGAGGTCTATTTTGATGTAACATGTCGATTTGGTTCGAATTTGTGGAAAAATTGAGGTGATTTGATAAATTTTGGGTTTATTTTCATGAATTTTAATCCGAGAATTGGGAGTTGTTCTTAGGGTTTTGTGGTGAAATTTAGAGGTTTTGGAGGTCTCCAATGGAGTGAAATTGAAGAGAAATCTAGAGGAGAGTGATGAGAAGCAACAAAGAAGAAGAAAAAAAAATGGGTGCTGTTGAACCAGGAACTAAGGTTCCTGGTTCGTCCCACGCGCGTGCGTCCCCCCCAAACCGGGCTGGACCGGCCCTGGGGCCGGTCCAGGTGGGGCCCACTGGAAAAAAAATAAAATAAAAATAAAATAAAATAAAAATAAAATAAAAATAAAATAAAAATAAAAAATATATATTATATATATATTATTTGCTGGAAAATAGGAAAAATAAGTGAAAAATATCAGAAAAATTGGAAAAAATTCTAGAAAAATATAGAAAATTAGAAAAAAGTAGAAAAGTGGTTTCGGGACTTTTCGGGTATTTTTGGAACCTCGACACAGCTGGGAGAGGTACCACAACTGAAAATTTTAAAATATAATATAATATCATAAAATGATATAATATGTTTCCAAAAAGTATAAAACACTATAAAATGGACTTCAGGGACCGGGAAACCATAGCTCGGACATTGGGGAGCTAGGTGGGGCGTACTGACGGGTCCGGGAAGTCGGAGTGCGTATTTTCGGGTACGTAAAACCCAACTGAACACCACTACTGCATTTACTTATTTATTTCCATTGAGCATTATTTCCTTGAAAATCTGTGATTTATATTCCTACTGGGACGGTCGAGTTTTCCCGTCTATGTATCCGAAGGTTGTGCGGTCGCTTGCTAGGTGTGTGGTCTAGGATATAGTGGTAGAGTCGATGGTACAGACCACGACAGGGCTCCTGATCCTCAGTACACATCTTGTATAGCTGGTGCACAATCATTTGTTTATCTTGTGTTTATATTCATGCGACGAGCTTTGAGCAGTGGTCTGCATTTACCTTCTATTCCGCATGTTTGGTTAACACTATTTACTTGTTTCCATTTATATTCTTAAATTATGATGCACGGTGATTTTCCTTGGGATTTTACTTACTGGACTCGTCATCTGCATCTTGTGATGGCTTGAGTGCAGACCTTGTGTATCAGTAGGGGCAAGAAGATCACGAGCGACAAAATCTTTACTTGTCCACTGTCGAGGACCTACTGGTAGGTGTATTTGTATTAAATTGTTTTACTTATGATTAATGGGAACTTGTAGTTATTACATCTTCAGTACTGGTATATAAACTTTCACTGATGGCAGTTGTCGCCTATATACTGAGTACTTCTGGGTTTTCCACTATAGGTTGAATAAGTTAACTATAATAAAATGCTCTTTTGGTGATATATTAAAACTTCCGCTGTAAATTGTAAACTACTAAATTAAATGGTATGAAACTTAAGAGTTTTTAAGTTAATGGATAGACGAGTGACGTGGCGGGTGTTTCCGGTGCACGAGCAGGGGAAATGGGAAGCCACGGGGCGGCCTCGGAATTTGGGGCCGTCGCACTTTGATTGTCACAATGTAGAATGGTAGCAAAAGCATGTGTAACCCCCATATCTTCAAGTAACCATCGAAGCCAAAGTAATTCAGAGGTAGCATCTGCAAGAGCCCGATACTTAGATTCTGTGCTAGAGCGAGATGTTACTATTTATTTCTTGCTTCGCCAGGATATTAACTAGTTGCCTAAGAAGAAACAATAACCAGTAGTAGAACGCCGGTCGGTAGGATCATCAGACCAATCTGCATAAGAGTAACCCGATAATACCAATGGAGAGTTGGCAGAGAAGTGGAGGCCATGAAATAAAGTACCTTTCACATAAGTGAAGTGAGCAATACGGGGAGCTGACATGAATTGACTGACAACATGAACAGTGTAAGCAATATCCGGACGACTAACAGTAAGATAAACCAAACTCCCCACAAGCTGACAATATACGGTAGGATCTGAAAGAAGTATACCATCTGATGGAGTCAGCTTGACATTAGTGTCTAATGGGGTGGATGCAATATTAGTATTAGTGTTCACAGAGCGAGAGATCAAATCAGAGGAATATTTCGCTTGTGAAAGATAGTATCCATCAGAAGTAGAAGTGACTTCAAGACCAAGAAAATAGCTCAAGTTACCCAAGTCCTTCATCTCAAAGTGACTTTTGAGATATTGTTGTAAGTCAAAAATCCCAGTTGAGTCGTCCCCGGTGATGATCATGTCATCAACATAAAGTAGGAGAAGAACCATGCCCTTGTCAATTCGTCGAGTAAACAAGGCAGAATCGTGAGGACTCGACTGAAAGCCAAACTGTGTAATAGTGGAACTAAACTTTGTAAACCAGGCACGGGGAGCTTGTTTAAGCCCATATAATGCACGACGGAGGTGGCAAACTTGTTTTGGAGAATGAGAATAGCCAAAAGGTGGACACATATAAACTTCTTCTGCAAGATCACCATTCAGAAAGGCATTTTTAACATCCATTTGAAATAAAGGCCAATGTTTGACAATACACTACAACAAGCAAACTTCGAACAGAGGTCAGACGGGCTACAGGGGCAAATGTCTCTTCATAGTTAATGCCGTATTCCTGTGTGTAGCCTTTAGCAACCAGACGAGCTTTATACCGCTTAATAGAGCTATCAGAGCGAGTTTTTATCTTGTAAATCCACTTGCATCCAATCGGAGTCTTGCCAGGGGGTAGTTCCACTAAGTCCCAAGTATGAGTCTTCTCTAATGCACACAGTTCTTCTGACATTTCTTGCTACCAAAGGGGTGTTGGAGTTTGGAGTTCATACACAGCGGAGATTACAAAACAATTTTGAGAAAAACCCCAACAGGATTCGAATCTGATTCCATTAAAATACGTTTAAACTATAAAAACTTAATTATACCTCAGTCGCAATGTACCTTTCTGAAAGTTAATCGATCTCTAAGGTGTTGTCAACGACGAACGCCCTCTATCAGCAGTCCACACACGAATGGCGGCCAAGATTTGAAGTGCTAGCTTCGAGAGAATACCAAACCTTTTTGTTTCTCTCCAAAACGATCTAGAGCATACCAAAAAATCCTAAGTCATTTCTTAAAACGAAAAATAGAGTTTCTACCCTTTTTAATTTATCGTACTTGTATTCTAACTCAAAGCGTCTATTTATACAACCCTTGTATATAGACGGTTAAGTAAATTACACATATACACTTACTTAAAGAGGTATAAGTATAATACACTACAAGGACGTTTCTGTCATGAATTTTATCATATAAAATTCATTCTTCCAAACCATTTTAAAATCTCGCAAAACCATTCTCAGTGTGCGACCCAATAGGCTCATACAACGTTGGTAGTATACCAAAACACATTTTGGTATACAAGTCATAACCGGCCTCTAGTGTAACATCCTCCGTTTTAAATATAGGGTGTTCTGACTGAAAATTTAATTAAGCCCCGGTACACCAGATCAGGCCTAACTAGATTTTAACAGTCCCTTCTTTAAATAGAGGATGTTCAGCCTGAAACTCTAATTACGCCCCGGTACACCAGATCAGGCCTAACTAGAGCCAACAGCCTATTTCCTTACCACCTGCTAACAACCTGTACATCGCTTATATCAAATAAACTTGTCATTTCAAAAACAACGAAAATTTAAAACTTTTATAGTAATCTTATACAATGTCTCAAAACTATATTATACAAAACTTTGTTGATCTGTAAAAGCAACCCAACCTCAGTTATGGATACAACATAATCAAACAATATATACATATGTACTTCAGATTCATTACATTAAGAGAAGTCTTCAAAACTCCTAAAGCTTCCCTTTTCCCTTCTCTTTCGCCGTAAGTCGAGAACCTGAAATTAAGTTGTTGGGTGAGCTCCTACATGCTCAGTAAATGACTCCCGAATAATCCATCAATTATCAACTAAATAATTTAATCAATGCGTAACAATATGAATCCAACATATATTTAAAGAGGGTGTTTAAACAATATAAACAATACATAAGCAGATGCAATTTCATAAGTCTTTTGCAACTGTATTGTGACTTAGGTTTTCATTTGATTAAAATCACAGAGTCGCATTCCCACATCACTCATGAATTACCACTGACAGCTGATAATTCATAAATGGTGTGCCGCCAACTCAAATGGAAAGCATTGGTCGGAATAATTCCCAAGTCACTAGGGCGCGGTGATGGGTGGCCTCCCAACATAGTTCCAAACCCCAGGCCGATCCGTCCCGCCAAACCTCTTCCCGGTTCTCATTTTCTTTTGTAAAACAATAACAAAACAGTTTAAGTCACAATACATTGCCCCATTCCTAGTCTCTAATACTATATGCTCTAATAGTATTTAATTACGTTGCATAAATGATGAAAAACACGAGTCCCACTTACCTTGATTATGTTTCCTTAACACCTCTTCTTGATTTCCTTGCTCTTGAGGTTCACTTCCGTCTCCTTATGCTCGAAAACCTATTCCACATTAACTAATGTCAACCTATAATCTACAGTATGATTTATAATTCAAATCTAAATCCATACTGTACAAAATTTCCCTC
The DNA here is from genome assembly GCA_039657345.1 of Stephania japonica. Taxonomy (NCBI): domain Eukaryota; kingdom Viridiplantae; phylum Streptophyta; class Magnoliopsida; order Ranunculales; family Menispermaceae; genus Stephania; species Stephania japonica. The sequence goes on along the minus strand of CM077563.1, from coordinate 12,717,023 downwards.
AACTAACTTCCATATTCTTAACTTTACTATTTATCACGTCCAACTCATGCTAACGCAATATTTCACATTCTCTATTCTTTTATTCCTACTTCTCACTGTCCATTGCGTTGCACCAAGGCTAACGCGATGTGAATACCCTTCCTAATTCCCTTCTCTGGTTCACCCAACGCGCTAGCCATTGCTCCAGCGTGTTGGCCATCGATTTCTTGCAACATAGCTAAATCAGCTCTGTTGCTATTACTCAATTTCCAAAATTCCATCGGCAAACAACAACCAAATAATCAAGAACTTCAACAATCTATCCAACATCAGTTAAAACTCAAATCACATTCCAATCTACAAACTTATCAACTTTTCCTGCAACAGTTCCTACATGTTCCTAATTGTTTTCTTGCAACAGTTCCTGCAACTGTTCCTGTAACAATTCCTAAACCACATCCTACACTTTCATATTCTAGCAACAACAATCCCTGCAACCTCACATTACAATTCCATATAGACTTTTCCTGCAAGCTCATATAAACTTTTCCTGCAAATGCATATAAACTTTTCCTGCAAATTCATATAGCTTTTTCTGCAACAATACAAATTCATCAACCCACAAATCACCTATTCATATCACTTTACTGTAACAACAATGCACAAATTTATACACTCACAAACCACTTATTCCTATTATCTTTCCCCGCAACAGCTTTACAAATTTATCACGTTTCTTGCAACATCCTATAAACTTTTCTCTAACAAAGGCCTAATCGGCAAGATCATTGTTGCTTTCTTCTTCCCACCACACATTCGTCCTCACAATTTGATTTTCACACAAATAGGGTTCTAATGATCCTTGTAATCTTCCCAAACTCATTACAATCAAATCTCATACCTTGATACAATTCCACCTCCATTTTTTCCCAAATTCCCGAAACCCCAAATTTGAAAGAAAACCTGCAAAACTTACCCGAACTCACGAACACTACTCCACACTAGTTGATCTTTTTGTCACCTTCCCGTTTTCTAGCTCCGTCTCTCCCTCGCGTCCCTCTTCTCCTCGTTCTCTCCCTCCACCGCTCTTCTCTCTTCTCTCTCGCGATTTCGATGAGCAGAGGCGGTGAAGCTTTTGGTTTATAAATAAAACCTTGCCGTGAGATGCATATTTTCCCATCTCGAGGTCACTTAACCTTATCTTCCTCACATATCTATATATAGATATGTATGAACCGGCCCTTATATATAATAATTTATCTACATATACTTATACATATACATAACTATAACTCCTATGCTTATATATGAGTATACAAACTTCTATATAACTCTAACCCTCTCGTGCCAACGAGTTCACTCGGGCGTTTCCGCTCTCTCGTCACTCTACCAACATTCAAGCCTTCAGAAATTTCCCGGATTATCCCACTTTCTACTTATATGTACTACATAGTTATATAATACACACTATACAAACGCAATTGCATTCACTACACACACCCATACACGCTATTTAAGATACGCCGACCCTAATTCCAACTCAATCTCTTGGTGATTACTATTCAGTTTATCACTAATTACTTGATTAAAGTTGCAGGTCGTTACATCTAGCAAGATATTATGACTACCCAAGTTGTACGAATATCAAATCGATACAACCTAATCAATAGTGTATATAACATCCTTTTGTCACACGATATCCTTTTGATCAAACATAAGGCATGGAATTGTCATCCAACATGTTCAATCGTACTAGTCTCGATTTCTAGGTAGACTGAAAACATCCAAGTGACATTGATCAATATCAATTCACTTAGACTAGGCCTTTTAACAGTCTAACACATTGAGGGATCCACTGGATATCTCTCTATATGAGAGGGACAAATTCTATCTCGATTACATAACTTCACTACATTATTCACATAATAACCAATCACAACCTTTATAATCGTCCAGTTAAAGACAACGTTTGATTGCGTCAAATCACTGTGTTCCTAATGTTGAAGGCTCTGGTAATCTCAAGTCAGAGGACTGAATAATATACATATCATGAGAAACAACTATGACTTAATCCATGTGATGTTCTCATAGCGGGTCCGTCCAGTACTTTGTTTCCTAACAAGTACTCATGATCTTGATTCGTATTCCTATACGTATGATCATTGTATGATCATCAATCAAGACTCACACTAGTCTTATTGTAACGGCCCAATTTATAATTGCCATTAATTATGATGTCATTGCAGATGTGGATGCCAGCGAGGATGGTCGTGGGTCCCACAGCGAGGTTGGAACACACTCGAACTAGGTATACAGTCCGTTTTGTATGCTTGTTGTGGTAAATTGTGATGAAAATGTACAAATTAGCTAATTCATTACAATATGTGTGTTAATGTAGTTTATTGACGAGTGAAGAATTCCCTCAGGGTGCGTGCGGACATGGGACACGGGGTACGGGGTGCCGGGTAGTCGGGAGACTAGTGTGGTCTTATCCACAAATTTTGGGAAATTATTGAATAGGTTAGATAATTGATATAAGCTAAATCAATTGGAAATCAATAAGTCCTATAGTTAAGGGAATAAAACAATAACAGTTTGATGATTCTCGAGATGCACAACAGGGTCATCAGTGTCAAGATAAGATGTATGGGGTTGGAGTGACACAGGGTGGTCAGGAGCCCTCGGATTGTTCTCGAGATGGGCACACACACTTGATCAAGTGTCAAATATATATATATATATACATGTTGACCGATCAAAGGGGAGAGAAATAGTGAGGTTTTGAGAGAGATTGAAAGAGCGAGATCGATGGGAAGAAGAGAAGAGGAAGAACAGGCACTAAGGAGTTGGAGAGAGAGTGATTGAAGCATCCAACAATAAGATCAAGAGGTATGGATACATCAAACTTGAATTTTTATGAAATTTGTGGTGGTTTTGGGCATGTTGGTGTTGAATTCGTGGTTGAGTGTAGCACAACTATTTTTGGAGATAATTGGTGTATTTTGAGTGCTATGAAGGTGGAGAATGTGTTTTAGTGATTGGTTTTGGTGTTGGGTGATTTATAAAAATGGGTTTTGAAAATGTGATTTTGATGATTCTTGGATTTCGATGTTTAAACTTGATGAATTTGTGTTTAAATGATGTTTCTGAGGTGGATGACGATTTTTAGAGGTGTTAGAACCAAACGAATGGGTGTATGAGGAAGTTGGAACGCGAATTTTTTTGAACTGTCATTTCTGGATAGAGCACGATTAGCGTGCTAATAGGAGGACCTAGCGCGCTAATTGCCCTTTGGAAAATGATGATGAACAGTGACGCATTAGCGCGCTAATAGTTCACTGGAATCTGAAAAATTGGAAAATAAGAAAATGAACCTAACTAATATTTTAAACCAATTAATTGACTAATAACCCTCATAAATGAATTCCAGGAGTCTCGGAATAGTAATTGGATTCGGGGGTTAGTCGGAAATAGACCGGGAGTAATATCGGGGATTTGGAAGTATTGAGCCGGGGGTTTGATTTGTGGAACGAGGAGTGCGTATTGAGGTGTGTAGTATCCCAATTGAACTTCACTTTAGTATTTACCGTTTGACTTATTTGAATTCAGTTCTATTTATTCTTTACTCCAGTTCATTATTGCTTTACGGTGGTGAGTACTCTCACTGGTGACTTTACGGTAGTGGAGTTACTCCTACTCAGTGTCTTTACGGTGTTGAGATCACTCCCCACCTGGTGCTTATTCGTTACGGCCATAGAGTCCACTAAGTCATAGCACTTGTCTAGGTATATGCTGGTGAATAGGTTACCCGGGTATGGTAGGCTTGTGTGGGTGCGTCGTGGGTCTACGCCGACCACCTAGAGGGTCCAGGGCCAACCCCTTGGTGTGTTTACGGGATTTTCCTGGGGGAAAACCCGAAGTATGACTTGGTCTGATTTTTATGTGCACGTACTTTGTTTCATCACTATATTTATGCAAGCGATGATCATTTTTATAGTTGTCTGTATTCTTTTGTTCCGCATGTTTAAATTATTAAATTCCAGTACTTTTACTTCCGTAATTACTTGGTGAATTTCCTTGGGATTACTCACTCTGGACTCGTCATCTGTCTTTTTGTGATGGCTGAGTGCAGATCCTAGTACGAGCTGGGGAAAGGGCAAGCTTGAGGATTATATCGATTGACAGCTCTATCCCTACTCGTACGTATGTTTATATTTACTCGTTTTATATTGGGTTTTGGGCTTTGAGAGACAGGTTGTATATTTGATATTTTGAGGTTCAGATGATATGTATATGATGTACATTTGGTATGGTTTCCACTTAGGTATTATACTAATGAAATACAAGATAAATCTTATTTTGTTCATTTAATTTTTCGCTGCTAACTTGAGGATATATGATATGAATAGAATCAAAATTAATAAGGATTAATTGATGATGGAAAATTGGGCATGGGACACAGCTGGAAGTGACGTGGCCAGTTGTGGGCCCGCGTGGCCTCCCGTGGCGGACCAATGTGGAAATTGGGGCCGCCACACTTATTTCATTATAGTTCCCAGTATAATAATCGACTAGGGACATTTAGGATATTTTTGTAAATACCCATGGATCTTATTATAATGTAAACATGCTAATCAATTATAATAAACAACGAATGAAATCCTCTATTTTATTAACTAAAATGTATTCATAAAGACTATTAATGGATTGACCTAGGGCACATTTCCCAACAAAGGGGTCAGAACTAGCCTCTCGATATGAGGAAGGCTCATGTAAAGAAGAAATAACAGAGAAACAATGATAATCTTTAAGGTAAGATGGAGGTTTAGTTACCCGTTTAGAACGACGAGGGGGGACAGAAGCAGGTACAAGAGTATCAGAGGGGACAGATTCATTAACGACGGGTATTGGAACGGGATCACGAACATTGAGTTCATCTGGAGTGCTTGCAATAGGAGATGGGAAAAACTCGATAGACGAGTTAGTGAAAAATGGTTGAGCACAAGATAGGGAATTGCCAAACTTGGATAGGGTTGAAAACATGGTATTTTCCCAAAAAGTGACATGTTTGGAGTTACGTAATCTCCGAGAAAGAATATCCCAACACCTATAGCCCTTATGTTCAATTCCATATTCGAGAAAACATTACAGAAGAGAACGTGGTTCAAGTTTGGTATGTTAAGAGGGGTTAAGAAGAACGAAACATGCAAAACCAAAAACCCGAAGATTAGAATAGTCTGGTGGTGTTATAATCGTTCAAAAGGAGATATGTTCTTTAACACTGGTGTAGGAAGTTGATTAATGGTAAAGACACAATTTAAAGCAGCTTCACCCTAAAACTTTTCAAAACAGGATGCAGAGAGAAGTTGGGCATGTACAGAGTCTAGGATATGTCGATGTTTCCTATCAGCTCGACCATTTTGTTAAGAGGTATACGGGCAGGAACGTTGAACAATAGTACCTTGTAGTTTAAGAAACTGAAGAAGGATAGAATCACAATATTCTAAAGCATTGTCAGTACGAAGAATCTTGATTGTACTAGCAAATTGAGTTTTGATCATGTTAGCAAAATCAATATAAGTTTGAGGTATTTCAGATCGATGCTTTAGAAAATAGATCTAGGTGAAACTGGAATAATCATTAATGAACAATACAAAATATCGATAACCATTCACAATTGAAGTAGGTGCAGGACCCCAAATGTTAGAATGAACTAATCCAAAAGGAGTATTATTGATGGACTCGCTAAGACTGAGAAAAAACCAGGTTGTTTGGCTAATTGACAATGCATACAATCAAAAGACTCAAACTTAGAAATACCCAATGACCTCTTGGAAACAAGTGTACAAAGTTTACTGGCTGATGACCAAGGCGAAGATGCCATTTAATAGACTGAGGGGGTGGAAACTGCAGTAGAGATCTGTTTGACAGTAGGTATGTAAAGTAACGTGAGCTTAAATAATCATTCCACTTTGATCCCTGTACCCATAATTTGACCCCTCTGAATGTCCTGTACTTGACAACTAGTGGGAGAAAATAAAACAATCAATCTTTGGTCACATAATTGGCCAACAGAAATTAGATTTAGAGTTAGGTCAGGAACACAATGGGTGTCAGGGAAATGTAAATTGGGATTAGATACAGATCCTGAATGGGTAATGGACATGAAACTACAGTTTGCAGTTTGAATGTTCGAAGAATGAAGTGAAGATATACTATTAGACAGAAGAGATAAAGTTGGTGTCATGTGATTATAACTGTGACGACTCGCCCCCCACCTAAGGTCGGGTCGCCCGGCCCAAATTGCCACTTGGACCCAATACCTGAACCAGGCCCAAATAACAGTCTGGCACACCTAAACAAATAAACATGCGGAATAAATATAAAGAGATATCCTAAAGCCAAAAGATTTAAGTTCGTAGAATATTAATAAAACTATACATGGGTTCATGCTCATTTAAACTAAACAAGTTTATTAAATCTCTGAAGTGGATCAACTAAAGGTAACTAGGATTCAAGCTACCCAAAGATCTATTTTTCCCAAAGTTGAATAGTTTCAAAATCAAATATACATAATATATATATATATGTATATATCAACAAAGGCTCACATCAAGAAGAGACTTCAAGCTCGTCTCTCCCTTACCTCAACCTAGAGCTGTCGTGGATACCTGAGATGTAAGTGGGGTGAGCTAAAAGAACTAACGGAGCTCAGTAATGCGGAAAACCCGCTCAACCATCAAATATGCAAGTAATACCTAATAACCATGCAAAGTCTAGCATGTATTTGAAAACAAACAAGGATTCATTAAATAGTAGCATGGTAGCAGGATTTCATAAAAAATAGACTTATAATGAACCATCAAGTACTTTCATAGACATAAGATTCGTAAGTCACAAATTGTAACAACAATAATCATGAATAACATTAAAGAGATTGACAAATCATTTCATAATTTCAAACTTTTATACAAATGAGGGGGTTTCGCGAGATTATGTACTATAAAATATAATAATACGATAAGTCGATGTTCCATTCAATGCATACTAGATATTGGCAAGAATCCGGTGACCGATTCTCCTACTCTCAAAGTGATGGAAACAACCAGCTAGCACACAGGCCTTATGTGCCCTCTCGTTTGTCCCATCAAATCAACAGTAGGTTCGTCCAAGCCATCACCGATGCACATCCCTATGTCTCAAGAGTACAAGAGAAGGTAACTCCAACTCATGTCCTTACGTGACATACTTATGAATTCAATTAGTCAAGTAAAGCCCTCGGTGGTAAACTCCACACATCCTGGGGTGTTAACAACCCTCGGTGGTACCACAACATTCTAAGGTATTCTTATTGATTTACTTGTTAATAAGGCCCTCGATGGAACTCCACAAACATTCTGGGGCCCTGAATAACATAGATGAGAAAAATAGTGCATTCATATTCCATAGATACGTAGGTTCGAGCCAATACCACGACGCACCCCATAAATCCCAAGTCTTTAATTCAAATTATAAATCCTAAACATAACTAATAATCATGCCATATTTGATAATTGAGCAAGCTCCCCACTTACCTGCACTCGGCGCCCCTAAAACCACTCCTTGCGCACCCGGGGCTCGATGTAAACTGTCGTGTGTCACTAAGATAATTCATACAACAACATATCAATACATATTCTATTACAAAGTCATTAATTCTTTAACTCATTTATTTTTCGGGACCCATTAGTGCGGGTCCCGCGGGTTTCGTGTCGTTTGGATCCCTTGTCGGGTTCCCGATGTCGCATTGTCGAAGGCGGGACCCGTCGTCGAGTCCCTCGGAGTGCGCGTGTGCGCCCCCGATGAAGTCGTAGAGGGGCTGGGACATTTCAGCCCCTCATTTTACTATTGCAGGGACATTTTAGTCCCGGCAACTAGTAACCAGTTGACCGATCAAGCTGGTCCAATCGACCAGTTGACCGATCAATCGTCCAATCGACTGATTTCCAACTGGTCCAACTGACCACTTGACCGGCCAACTACTTTGTTGACCGACAAAAAAAGGGGGAGCTCGTGCTCCCCTTGTTGGTGGGGGGAGAACTCCCCTCCACACCGTCGCCCTCCTCACCTCCCTCCAGCGCGGACCCCGCTGGAGGGATCCCAGCGGCTGGTCGGAGGGTCGCCGCCCTTCGGCCAGCCGTTGGAGAGACGGTAGTTGATGGGTTTTGGGGTTTATGCACAACAGAGATTTCAAAACTATTTTGAGAAAAATCCCAACAAGATCCGAATCTAATTCCATTAAAATACGTTTATACTATGAAAACTTAATCATACCTCACTCGCAATGTACCTTTCTGAAGGTTAATCGATCTCTAAGGCGCTGCCAACAACGAACGCCCTCTATCAGCAGTCCACACACGAACGACGGCTGAGATTTGAAGTGCTAGCTTCGAGAGAATACCAAACCTTTTGTTTCTCTCCAAAACGATCCAGAGCATACCAAAAACCTCTAAGTCGTTTTCTAAAACGAAAATAGAGTTTCAGCCATTTTTTAATCTTTCGTACTTGTATTCTAACTCAAAGCATCTATTTATACAACCCTTATATATAGACGGTTAAGTAAATTACACATATACCCCTACTTAAAGAAGTATAAGTGTAATACACTATAAGGACGTTTCTGTCATAAATTTTATCATATAAAATTCATTTTTCTGAACCATCTTAAAATCTCGCAAAACCATTCTCAATGTACGACCCAATAGGCTTATACAACGTTGGCAGTGTACCAAAACACATATTGGTATACAAGTCATAAGCGGCCTCTAGCAAGACATTATAACTACCCAAGTTGTACGAATATCAAATCGATACAACCTAATCAATAGTGTATATAATATCCTTTTGTCACACGATATCCTTTTGATCAATCATAAGGCATGGAATTGTCATCCAACATGTTCAATCATACTTGTCTCGATTTCTAGGTAGACTGAAAACATCTAAGTGACATTGATCAATATCAATTTACTTATACTAGGCCTTTTAACAGTCTAACACATCGAGGGATCCACTGGATATCTCTCTTTATATGAGAGGGACAAATTCTATCTCGATTACACAACTTCACCACATTATTTACACAGTAACCAATCACAACCTTTATAATCGTCCGGTTAAAGACAACGTTTGATTGCGTCAAATCATTGTATTCCTAATGTTGAAGTCTCTGGTAATCTCAAGTCAGAGGACTAAAAATATACCTATCATGAGAAACAACTATAATTTAATCCATGTGATGTTCTCATAACGGGTCGGTCCAGTACTTTGTTCCCTAACAAGTACTCATGATCTTGATTTGTATTCCTATACGTATGATCATCGTATGATCATCAATCAAGACTCACACTAGTCTTAATTCATTATAGTTCCCAGTATAATAATCGACTAGGGACATTTAGATATTTCTGTAAATACCCATGGATCTTATTATAATGTAAACATGCAAATCAATATAATAAACAGCAAATGAAATCCTCTATTTTATTAACTAAAATGTATTCATAAATACTGTTAATGGATTGACCTAGGACACATTTCCCAACATCTCCCACTTGCTCTAGGGCCAATCATTCATGCATCTAATGCCTAATGATCTAACATGACCATCATGTTTCGCTTGTGGAAGAGCCTTTGTCAATGGATCCGCAACATAGTGTCTTCGATGGGTACTTTGCAAATCTTTATGTCTCTCCTCTCAATAATTTCTCTGATGAGATGAAAACGCCTGAGTATATGTTTGGATCTGTGGTGTGATCTAGGTTCCTTGGCCTGTGCTATTGCCCCGTTATTGTCACAATACAAACAAATAGGGTTAGCAATACTTGGAACCACACCTAGTTCATAAATGAACTTTTTGATCTAAACTGCCTCATTTGCAGCATCGGACGCTGCAATATACTCAGCTTCTGTTGTAGAATCTGCTTGTAGTGCTCAAAGCGTTTGATACATCAGGCCGAGTGCATAGCATGACGTACATGATAGATCCAATAGCAGATGCATATGGAATTTTATTCATACGTTCTCGCTCATCATTTGTCCTAGGACATTGATTCGTGCTGAGACTTATGCCATGAGACATTGGCAACAATCCTCTTTTAGAGTCTTGCAAACTGAACCTATTCAGTACTTTGTCTATGTAAGCACTCTGACTTAGACCGATTAGCCTTTTAGATCTATCCCTATAGATCCTTATCCCTAGAATATAGGCTGCATCTCCTAAGTATTTCATTGAGAAACACTTCCCTAACCAAGACTTGACACTCTGCAATGTTGGGATGTCATTTCCAATAAGTAATATATCGACAACATACAGTACCAGAAAAACAACTATACTCCCACTGACCTTCTTATATACACAAGACTCATCTTCGTTCTTAATAAAACCAAAATCCTTGATTGCTTCATCAAAACGAAGATTCCATCTCCGAAAAGCTTGTTTTAATCCATAAATGGATCTTTGAAACTTGCATACCTTCCTAGAATTCTCAGGATGTACAAAACCTTCAGGTTGTGTCATATACACGTCCTCAAACAGCTTTCCATTAAGAAATGTTGTTTTTACATCCATTTGCCATATCTCATAGTCATAATATGCAACAATGACAATTAAAATTCTTATGGATTTAAGCATGGCTACTGGCGAAAAAGTTTCATCATAATCAACACCTTGAGTCTGCCTGAAACCTTTTGCTACAAGTCTTGCTTTGAAAGTATGCACTTTGCCATCCATGTCAGTTTTCTTCTTGAAAACCCATTTACATCCAATGGTCTTACCACCTTTAGGTAAATCAACCAAGTTCCAAACTTGGTTATCATACATGGATTGCATCTCAGAGTTCATGACACTTAGCCATTTATCTGAGTCTGGTCCAGACATAGCCTCCTGATAAGTGGTGGCTCATTTTGATCTATAAGCAACACATCACGACTATCAGTAATGAGAAATCCGAATCTCTCTGGTTCATGTCTTAACCTACCAGATTTACGTGGGCCTTGTGTCACTTGCGGAGGTTCAATTGGTTCAGAACGTTGTTGAACTTCCAGTAGCGGTTCAGTGTTTATTTGTGATTCTTGAACTTCTTCAAGATTTATTTCTTTCCCACTAGTGTCTTTGAAATAAACTGTTTTTCCATAAAGGCACCATACCGAGCAACAAACACTTTGTTCTCGACGGGATTATAAAAGTAATATCCTTTTGTTTCCTTAGGATACCCCACAAATAAACACTTATCGATTTAGGTGCTAGTTTTTCTTGAGACTTGTCGCTTTACGTAAGCCTCACAACCCCAAATCTTAAGAAAAGACAAACTAGGTCTCTTCCCGTACCATATCTCATATGGTGTTTTATCAACCGCTTTAGAAGGAACTCGATTTAGAGTGAAAGCTGCAGTTTGTAATGCATAACCCCAAAAGGATAATGGAAGATCCGCATGACTCATCATAGATCGAACCATATCTAATAAAGTTCGATTTCTCCTTTCAGAAACTCCATTCCATTGTGGAGTTGCTGGTGGAGTCAATTGGGAGACAATCCCACAATTTCTAAGATGATCATCAAATTCTTGGCTTAAATACTCACCACCTCGATCTGATCGAAGTGTTTTGATAGTTTTACCAAGCTGATTCTGCACTTCATTTTGAAACGTTCGAAACATCTCAAATGATTCAAATTTTATGTTTCATAAGATATACATAACCATATCTCATTGAAATCATCGAAAATGTGTAATGAAGTACTGATAACCTCCTCTAGCCATTGTGTTTATAGGACCGCATACATCAGTATGTATTAGACTTAATAAATCACTTGCCCTTTCACTATGTCCAGTAAAGGGACTTTTAGTCATCTTGTCTAGTAAACAAGATACGAACGTTTCATATGATTTCAAATCAAATGAATCTAGAAGTCCATCTTTATAGAGCTTCATTATGTGTTTCTCATTTATGTGGGCAAGACGACAATGCCAAAGATAGGTTTGATTCAAATCATTTGACTTGGATCTCTTTGTATTTATGTTAAAGACTGGAGTATCAGTGGACTTTTTCATGCTTAGAATATAAAGACCATCACACAAATCAGCATTTGCATAAAAAATGCATTTACGAGAAATTGAACATCTATTATTCGCAATAATAAAATCAAAACCATCCATATCCAAACATGAAACAAAATGATGTTTCGCTCAAGCAGCACACATAATAACAATTATTTAAAGTTAAAATAAGTCCACTAGATAAAACTAAGTCATATGATCCAACAACCAGGGCAAAGAACTCTTGCTCCATTCCCTACGCGGAGGATGACTTCTCCTTTCTTCAACTTTCTACTTCTCGTGAGTCCCCGCACATTTATACAAATGTGAGATCCACATCCAAGTATCCAATACCCAGGAATCACTAGTAGATAAATTAATTTCAATAACATAAATACCGAGGTGGTAGTCGCACTACCCTTTTTCTTCTTTAGATCTTCAAGATAGAGTTTGCAATTTCGAACCAATGTCCAGTGCATGGCATAAATGACAATTTCCTTCCTTTTCCTTTTGGTGCTTTGAAGCGAGAACAGTGGGGCTTGACTTGTTCCACAGGCTTTGCGATAGGTGCAAGCGACGCCTTGGCAACTTTAGCCTTGCCTTTGCCTTTCTTCTTCATTCCCTTTCCCTTTTGGACCATCAAGACATTACTAGATGGTTTCTTGATATTTTGTTCAGCAGTTTTGAGCATCAAAATGCAACTCGAAATTGATTTCTCCATATTATTCATATTGTAGTTCATCACAAATTGTGAGTAACTCTCCGGTAATGAATTTAAGATCAAATCCGTAGCCAACTCTTGGCTTATGGGAAATCCAAGTCTATCAAGTTGGTCAACATAGCCCTTTATCTTCAGAACATGAGGACTAACTGACGCACCCTCAGTCATCTTACAAAAATGTAGGTTCTTGACTGTCTCGAACCTTTCTTGCCTAGCTTGCTGTTGGAACATTTCCTTCAGAGTTACAACCATATCGTAGGCTTCCATTAGTTCCATGTCCTTTTGAAGTTCAGGAACCATAGTTGCCAACATAATGTATGCAACATCAATAGAATCGTTGACATGCTTATTATGCGCATCCTTCACAGCTTTCGTAGCATTGGCTGGTGGGTCCTCAAGGATCGGAGCATCCAGAACATACAACTTGCGTTCATTCTTGAGAACGATTCTCAAGTTTTTGAACCAATCAAGAAAATTAGTCCCAAATAGCTTATCCTTCTCAAGGATAGATCGCAGCGACAGGGGATTATTGTTACTTGAAGAGGCCATTGATCTACAATAAAGATTATGCAGAGTTTATTTTAGTATAGAGGAATAGACTCCCACTAAATTAACAACCCCTCCTAAAACATACTGTTTATTTAGGGGACTAAATCCATATTTCACCTAATTCTATGACAAATATGGCATGAAACACGAACTAGATTATTTAGGTAGGTAACAGGTTACCAATTACATCTTATGTAATTTTAGATACTTTTATGAGATACAGGACATCTTATGTCTTAACATGTTTTTATCTCATCATATGCCTAAAGTCCAAAACTATTTTGATAGCTTTATTAAGTCAGACCAATTTAAACATTTAGGTAACTCTTACCCAACTTATCTCACCAAGATAACACAATACACCCAACTATGGCTGAAACTATATTAGTGCGATCGAGGCCTTGATAAGTGTTTAAAATTGGATGGCACAAGACTTAAGATTTAATAGAGGGATTTTATTCAATTTTAGTGATTTTTAAGTAAACAATGAAATATCATATATTTTATTGATTTGTAGAACCACTAAACAATTTAGGAAATTTTTATGCTATTCACTAATAGAAGAATTTCCGTGCGCTAGGATTAGTTAGACGGTGGTCCCACTGGTTGGTCAATGTAAGGTGGTTCCGTTGACTGTCGATGGATCTGGGAACAGGGCGCGCCCTTTTTTTTTTTTTTTTTAGAAGACAAATCTCAATTCGAAAATTGAAATTCGCTATAGAAAATCATATTTTTCGCTGATTTTACTATACTAAATTTACCCCTTAATTTATCCAAAATTAAGTCAAATTAAAACGTTTTTAATTAACTCGGGCCCACATCTAACTAATCATCTTATCCTAATCCAATTAGGACTTTAGATATTTGAATCCTAGCATATCACCAATAACAAACTTCTCCATGTTTATCTCCTATCCAATAGGGATAATAAAACCGATTTTGCATATATCTCCTAATCTAATTTGTTATCTTACTTTATTAAATAGAAACTTCATAACAAAATAGATATAACAAGATAAATAAATAATTTTGAAAATTAATTATTTATAAATAAATAATTTTGAAAATTAATTATTTGCAATTTCGATCTTCATCCAAATAATCACAAACATGTAATTGAATCATGAACTGCTATCCCAATCGAATTTAATGGTGTCATGGATCATAGAACACGAAACTCAATTCATGAAAATTATTCAAATTAACCTAACATGGTTACTTGCATATACGAAACTAATTTCAATTAAATCACGAATATATGTATCATATACACAAAACATGATAATAAATCTCACAAAAAACTTATGTATATCATATATACATCAACTATTAACATGCTTTCAATCATATATAATAAGAAAACATGCAATGAGTTTAATGGAATCAAACTCGAAGGCTCTGATACCACTGATGGGTTTTGGGGTTCATGCACAGCGGAGATTTCAAAACTATTTTGAGAAAAACCCCAACAGGATCCGAATCTAATTCCATTAAAATACGTTTATACTATGAAAACTTAATCATACCTCATTCGCAATGTACCTTTCTGAAGGTTAATCGATCTCTAAGGCGCTGCCAACAACGAACGCCTTCTATCAGCAGTCCACACACGAACGGCGGCCGAGATTTGAAGTGCTAGCTTCAAGAGAATACCAAGCCTTTTGTTTCTCTTCAAAACGATCTAGAGCATACCAAAAACCTCTAAGTCGTTTCTTAAAACGAAAATAGAGTTTCATCCCTTTTTTAATCTTTCGTACTTGTATTCTAACTCAAAACGTCTATTTATACAACCCTTGTATATAGACGGTTAAGTAAATTACACATATACCCCTACTTAAAGAAGTATAAGTGTAATACACTACAAGGACGTTTCTGTCATGAATTTTATCATATAAAATTTATTTTTCTGAACCATCTTAAAATCTCGCAAAACCATTCTCAATGTGTGACCCAATAGGCTCATACAACGTTGGCGTGTACCAAAACACATTTTGGTATACAAGTCATAAGCGACCTCTAGCAAGACATTATGACTACCCAAGTTGTACGAATATCAAATCGATACAACCTAATCAATAGTGTATATAATATCCTTTTGTCACACGATATCCTTTTGATCAAACATAAGGCATGGAATTGTCATCCAACATGTTCAATCGTACTAGTCTCGATTTCTAGGTAGACTGAAAACATCTAAGTGACATTGATCAATATCAATTCACTTAGACTAGGCCTTTTAACAGTCTAACACATCGAGGGATCCACTGGATATCTTTATTTATATGAGAGGGACAAATTCTATCTCGATTACACAACTTCACCACATTATTTACATAGTAACCAATCACAACCTTTATAATCGTCCGGTTAAAGACAACGTTTGATTGCATCAAATCATTGTATTCCTAATGTTGAAGTCTCTGGTAATCTCAAGTCAGAGGACTAAAAATATACCTATCATGAGAAACAACTATGACTTAATCCATGTGATGTTCTCATTGCGGGTTGGTCCAGTACTTTGTTTCCTAACAAGTACTCATGATCATGATTCGTATTCCTATATGTATGATCATCGTATGATCATCAATCAAGACTCACACTAGTCTTAATTCATTATAGTTCCCAGTATAATAATTGACTAGGGACATTTAGGATATTTCGTAAATACCCATGGATCTTATTATAATGTAAACATGCAAATCAATTATAATAAACAACAAATGAAATTCTCTATTTTATTAACTAAAATGTATTCATAAAGACTGTTAATGGATTGACCTATGGCACATTTCTCAATAGTAGTGGGGGAGGAGAGGTGGTGGAAACCACCCCTTTCCCCCCTCCTCCTCACAACCCATAGTGGTGGGCTCCCTAGTGGGGCCCCACCTGCCATCTCCGGCGGCGATCGGAACGCCGCCCCACCACATACGGTTATGTCGCCATGGCTCCACCACCTTCCTTGGGTCATTTTCTTTGTCCAAACTCCATTTTTTTCAATAAAATAAATAAATAAAAGCTTAGATGGGATGAGGGGAGGGTGTGATACTTTCTTGAATGTTTAAATGCACTTCATCATCATCTTCTTCATCATCAACCCTCCTCCACTTCTTTCCCATCACAAGTTTGGAGTTTCAACACAAAAGAGACTACAAACTTTATAAAAGGTTTATATAGGTAGGGTTTTAGAGTAGGGTTGTGTACAACCTTGTTATTTTACCAAAATACCCTTATGGGCCTCCATATCATTTACATCCACTTAACTCTTGTTAAGCCCAATATTTGTTTATCTTAAGTTATACTTTTCACACTTAAACAATTCAAAAGCACACTTGCACACATTCAGTATTGAAAATCACTAAATTACCCTCGAGTCGGGTCAAGTAGAATTCGGGTCGTTACAATATCCCTAATTTTAAGAACTTTCGTCCTTGAAAGTCAAAATAAGGTACACTCATAATGACTGGTCCATTCGTAATGGTTTCCCTAATGACCCATTATTTAATTGGTGTCAATTTTCTTTTACACGTTCTGCTTATACCCCACATAAAATAAAGTCTTACTCTTGACTCTACTATCTCAACATTTTCATTTCCGTCCCACTGACCGAAATTCATAAGGCCTCTCTTATAGGTTTCAATAGCATCATTATACTCAGCCACTTGCCAAGTTCTTCTGTCGTCACGTGTTCTTAAGGTATTCCTTTATAATCTTCACCGAAATCGCAATATACGCTCAAGTCGCTCAACTTATAAAGAGTTAGAACTATACTGAGATGTGATCTGGTGCCTATCTATGACAAAGAATATCTCTGCTATCTGGCATTAACACCATACCACCAACTGGTAGTAGGAAAAACAAGGATAATTGTCTACTATAACATAAGCACTAGCACACCATCTCTATCAACATCTCGGTTACGTATTTCATTGAACGATTCATCATGTCTTTGCGGCTTATCTGTGAAGGCTACAAATAGGTAGACATAGTATTCCTTTCTAGAATAATACCTAATATTATTGGCATCACATGTTTATCGACATTCATTCTTGTAGGTTCATAATTCAAGTCAACTTTTGACTAATGATCCACTTTGTAACTCCTCTGTCACACTTAACTGTTAATTGACGTAAACAAGCTTCCACCTTTAAAATCTTGTGGAATATTTTTAACATCGTCATTATTTCTAAGTAGGTTTCAGCATTCATCTGAATGCGCTCCATTGCATCACCATTTTTTTTATTTCATACCAAGATCTCTTATCACTATATCTCGATTTTCAGGAGATCTATCGTATTGCGTCCTCGCACTGATCAATTCTCACGATCCTGGGTGACTATTTTAAACATTGTTGACTTAGTCATGACCCATTTTTGGTATACAATGGTCCCTTCTCATCTTTCTAAGCTAACTCTTAGCTCTTATAATGTGTTTAGTACCTCACTCTCTGAGAAATGAAGGTGATTTAGCTTTCATGTTTCGAACCTGACATTCATGTCGTTTCTTGGGAGTTACATAATCTTTACTCCAGATGTGGTTATTAAGAACTCGTGTCACACTACGATCTAGTTATTTCAAGTTCATAACTCAAACTTATATTTCAATGTATTACACTCATGCATTAATACTGTCGCACTGTATATACGTTTTGTTGGATACTTCAACCATAAAGTACAAATCTGTGTACATAAAACTCATATAGGTTTATCTTGTTCGACTTATTACTAAAGCTTTAATTCAAGGGTAATCAAACTAGTATTTACACCTATTTCGAGAATTATCTTGCACTATTTAGCTTATGATTCATTGCTTATACTTAGCACAAAACCATTCATAGTGTTCTTTTTTTTCCAAATTTAATGATTCTTGAAAATAAGGCGGGCAATGGCACCCATCGTTTACGCACCGATTATGCGTGACACTTCAAATTTCAATTTATGAGGGCACTCATATTTTCTCATGGGATTAATTTAAAGTGACCTCATGCTTAGGCAAACCCTTATGCCAAATAATTTACTTATGCTTCTCACTTGTTACGGTGTTGACCTTGATTATTCGTGCATTATCTCCATGTGTTGATATCCTTAACACTTAACCATTTGCAATTCTCCTATGTCATCAAATTAGGGCTTTCACTTTTAGACTTATACTAAGCCCTCATGCTTCCAAGTGTAAACTACATATTTCGTTCAACAATTATTTACGGTGTGAAATTTAAAAATTTGATCTTTACTCATATATTATGTTTTATTGCTAATTTAGGGTATTTCCTCACCATCCTTAATTGTTTCGTACGTATTGTACAGTATAAATCTTATTGGGGTTCGATCCTAACCTAGGATCTCACTTTTAATAGTCGATCTATCACTGATCAGATCTTTCATCTTTCCTTTCAACCATTTAGTTTGGTAGTTTATATGTTTAATGAAATCTTTGACTTTTATCCAAAAAATCACAAGTTACTTCCCACAAGTGATCCACATGATTTTCATGACGTCACCATTTCGATTACAAATTTTGTTCTTAAATATGATACTATTGCAATACATATTGTCTCTCTTGAGTTCGCAATTCTTCTCATCACCAAATTACTCATTCATTTTTCCATGGGTCGATTCTATTCTAGGATCCCAATTTTAAGAACCAAGTCATTATTGACTAAGGTTATATAACAATCATTTTCCTCGATTACCCTTCAACTTCATTTTTCATTCAACCATTCCCTACCAATTTGGTTAGTTTTCTTTTTTTTGACTCAAAAGTTATGAATCCACACGTCTAATCATATTAGAAATATTCTTTTTATTGGTGTACCCCCGATTGTAATGATTCACTTATCATCGAGTTCATTATAATATAATTAACTGCGTCGTACGCTCTTTAAAACTTACTAATATGACTCATACATACTGTTTAGTTTAGGACTTCCTTTAATTATTCAGTCATGATACTGCTATTGCGTACTCTCCATTCATTTCGAACACAATTTATCAATTCATGGTATCCCAAACTATATGAATCAACTCTCTTCTAATTATGTTAGAAAAATTTCTTTGTTTCAATGGTTACCTTTGATTTATATCATTTTAACCTCAGATCTGGAGTCTTTACAACATCTACAAATTTTCTACTTGGCAATCACGATCTTCACACATGGCTATTTCACCGAAATAGTCTTTGACTTTAGATCCCCAATTTTAGTAACTCATCCATCTTTGAGTGTACTAATTTGACATTTTGTATTCACTAGATTTTCTCATTGAGTAGTTTTCAATGTATTCTTTAATTTCTTATTCGCTATCTCATACATTATGCATTTATGCTTCGAACTAACTCTAAATTTGGGTCCTCAAATTTAGTATTCAAACTATCGATCACTAGCTTAGCTTTATAGAAATCATCTTAAATTCTTCTCGTATTTTCAAGCAATTTGTAAAACCCTTTTCGAATCGTTTTAGTCGATGTAATTCAAAAGTAAACTATAACGGTAAGTAAATTTTGTGTTCCAAACACACAATGGTGACATAGATATAAAACATACGTTGCATTTTTATCAAATCAAAAACTTTGAAATTCAGTAAAACTCTTTATGTAAGGATCAAAATTACGACATCAATTTCTTGAAATATGTATGAGTCTATTCGCTTTATCTTTTGAACACCAAGGAAAATAAATGTTTTCTTTTTTTGTACTTGTTTGCCTTTTCAAAATTTTGTAAAGATACGTTAAATCCTTCCATGAAAACTTCAATAAAGTGCGGCAAAGATCAACTCTAAAACAATACAAAAATCATGGTCCAATATAGTCAAAAAATCATTTTTCGATAAAAAATAGATCACCTGAAACAACATAATTCGATCTATAGCAATAACCTTCAAATCGAATTTATAGACCAATGATTCACACTCTTAATCGAGCATTAGAGTTTTTTAGAGTATACTTAACGTCTATATCTTGAATTAAGTTCAGCCTCCTGGCCAGACTAACTTGCTTATCATTGTTTGAAACCAAAGATTCATTTGCATCCTTACTAGGATTGTTAACTTCCGTTTTCAACAAGATATTGTTAATTTTAATTATCCTAATAGAGTTTTCGGCGTCAGAGTTACTTCTCTGAAATGTGACCACGTCACAATTCCATCTTGCGTATTTAGTGTGGCGTCTCATTGTCCTTTCAAGTCTATCGATTCTTGCTTAAGTCTTTATTTGTCACTCTATCGTTAAGTATAGGCACATCTCGCAATACAATTTCCAATCTAAGTTTAGTCATTCTATCATAACCATTCTTGCAGCAATTGTTGTAGACTTCCTTACAATGCATGTGAAATCTTCTGAGACTTCCCTTCGACTTTCTTGTGTCGTTAATTGTCATTCCTAACTCGTGGAACCATAGTTTAATGTCTTAAGGAAAGACATTTACCTATATATCTAACGATATATTTATATACACAAAGTAGAAAATAATCATCACATTAAATCTTTATCGAATTTCTTTTATCCCATCCCATCCTAGGATTTATCATTATTGCGTGTTAAGTCGACTTTGAACCAATGTCCCATACTACTGATTTGTTCAACTTAACTTGACCTTTAAACTTAAAGGCCCCACATCTTAGGTTTCCCTAACCTAACGTTTCCCTAGGTTCTAATCCCTATGCTCTGATACCAACTGTGACGACCCGCCCCCGACCTAGGGTCGGGTCTAGGGTCGGGTCGCCCGGCCCAAACCGCCACTTGGACCCAATACCTGAACCAGGCCCAAATAACTGTCTGGCACGCCTAAACAAATAAACCTGTGGAATAAATATAAAGAGATATCCTAAAGCCAAAAGATTTAAGTTCATAGAATATTAATAAAACTATACATGAGTTCATGCTCATTTAAACTAAACAAGTTTATTAAATCTCTGAAGTGGATCAACTAAAGATAACTAGGATTTAAGCTACCCAAAGATCTATTTTTTCCAAAGTTGAATAGTTTCAAAATCAAATATACATAATATATATATATATATCAACAAAGGCACACATCAAGAAGAGACTTTAAGCTCGTCTCTCCCTTGCCTCAACCTAGCGCTGTCGTGGATACCTGAGATGTAAGTGGGGTGAGCTAAAAGAACCAACGGAGCTCAGTAATGCGAAAAATCCGCTCAACCATCAAATATGCAAGTAATACCTAATAAACATGCAAAGTCTAGCATGTATTTGAAAACAAACAAGGATTCATTAAATAGTAGCATGGTAGTAGGATTTCATAAGAAATAGACTTATAATGAACCATCAAGTACTTTCAAACATAAGATTCGTAAGTCAAAATTGCAACAACACTAATCATGAATAACATTAAAGAGATTGACAAATCATTTCATAATTTCAAACTTTCATACAAATGAGGGGTTTCGCGAGATTATGTACTATAAAATATAATAATACGATAAGTCGATGTTCCATTCAATGCATACTAGATATTGGCAAGAATCCGGTGACCGATTCTCCTACTCTCAAAGTGATGGAAACAACCAGCTAGCACACAGGCCTTATGTGCCCTCTCGTTTGTCTCATCAAATCAACAGTAGGTTCGTCCAAGCCATCACCGATGCACATCCCTATGTCTCAAGAGTACAAGAGAAGGTAACTCCAACTCATGTCCCTACGTGACATACTTATGAATTTAATTAGTCAAGTAAAGCCCTCGGTGGTAAACTCCACACATCCTGGGGTATTCTTATTGATTTACTTGCTAATAAGGCCCTCGGTGGAACTCCACAAACATTCTAGGGCCCTGAATAACATAAATGAGAAAAATAGTGCATTCACATTCCATAGATACGTAGGTTCGAGCCAATACCACGACGCAACCCATAAATCTCAAGTCTTTAATTCAAATTATAAATCCTAAACATAACTAATAATCATGCCATATTTGATAATTGAGAAAGCTCCTCATTTACCTGCACTCGGCGCGCCTAAAACCACTCCTTGCGCACCGGGGCTCGATGTGAACTGTCGCGTGTCACTAAGATAATTCATACAACAACATATCAATGCATATTCTATTACAAAGTCATTAATTCTTTAACTCATTTACTTTTCGAGACCCATTAGTGCGGATCCCGCGGGTTTCGTGTCGTTTGGAGCCCTTGTCGGGTTCCCGATGTCGCATTGTCGAAGGCGGGACTCGTCGTCGAGTCCCTCGGAGTGCGCGTGTGCGCCCCCGATGAAGCCGTAGAGGGGCTGGGACATTTCAGCCCCTCATTTTACTATTGCAGGGACATTTTAGTCCCTGACAACTAGTAACCGCTAACTAGGTCAACAAAAATGTGGTTGACCAACAACTGGTCCAACAAATGTGGTCAACTACTTTGTTGACCGATAAAAAGGGGGGGGGAGCCCGTGCTCCCCCCTTGTTGGGACCGTGGAGGGGAGAACTCCCCTCCACGCCGCCGCCCTCCTCACCTCCCTCTAGCGCGGACCCCGCTGGAGGGATCCCAGCGGCTGGTCGGAGGGTCGCTGCCCTCTGGCCAGCCGTCGGGGAGGCGGTAGTGGGGGAGGAGAGGTGGTGGAAACCACCCCTTTTCCCCCTCCTCCTCACAACCCATAATGGTGGGGCTCCCTAGTGGGGCCCCACTTGCCATCTCGGCGGCGGCGACTAGAACGCCGCCCCACCACATGCGGTTGTGTCGTCGCGTGGCTCCACCACCTTCCTTGGGTCATTTTCCTTATCCAAACTCCATTTTTTTCAATAAAATAAACAAATAAAAGCTTAGATGGGATGAGGGGAGGGTGTGATACCTTCTTGAATGTTTAAATACACTTCATCATCATCTTCTTCATCATCAACCCTCCTCCACTTCTCTCCCATCACAAGTTTGGAGTTTTAACACAAAAGAGGCTACAAACTTTATAAAAGGTTTATATAGGTAGGGTTTTAGAGTAGGGTTGTATACAACCTTGTTATTTTACCAAAATACCCTTATGGGCCTCCATATCATTTACATCCACTTAACTTTTGTTAGGCCCAATATTTATTTATCCTAAGTTATACTTTTCACACTTAAACAATTCACAAAGCACACTTGCACACATTCAGTATTGAAAATCACTAAATTACCCTTGAGTCGGGTCAAGTAGAATTCGGGTCGTTACAATAACACCCTGAATCAAAGAACCAATGATTACCAGATGTGGCAGATATGGCAGTGGGATGGGAAGGTATCAAATGTTTGATGATTGCTTCCAAATTACTCATAGAAAACATCGAAGATGTGTGTGACCCATCAGTGGCAGCAGCAACAACAAAAGGACTAGTGTTAGAGGTAGACGTGGTCTTGAATGTGCCTTTGGAACGAGGTCGTTGAGTTGGACAATTTGGCAAAATATGACCACGCTCATGACAATGGCAACATTCAACTATAGGACAATTAGCGAACAAATGGCCCGTTCGTTTACAATTCTTACAATAAGTTGCGGTAGACTTCGACCATGATTAGGTGGTTGCAAAGGTCACTTCTGATGAAGGGGTGGAATTGACCAAGCCAAGACGAGTTTCTTCAAACAAAATTTCTTTCACAGTTGCCTCAAGAAAAGGCAAAGGATCACGATACAAGAGGGCCACTCGGACTGATTCATATTCAGGGCGAAGTGCCATTAGAACTTGAATAAGATGAAGGTGGTATTTGCTAATCTAAGCTTGTTGCAACTGGTTCCAGATTGACCGAATGAGTGCTAAGAAATCATTGATGGATTGACTAGTTTCTTGTTTGAAACCATATAGAGTGGTGAACAATTGATAATATTATGCCAAACCAGAAGTTTTATATCTAACAGACAGAAAATCTCAATTTTCTTTGGTCGTTCCAAAATTAACAAACTGAATATGATTAGAAGGAGCATATGTGTTACAAAACCAGGTGATGATTTGATGATTCTTACTGTCCCAGTTGTCAAGTCGGTCAAGAAATTTGACTTGTGTTTCTGTGGTATCCTTTTCCTATTTAGGGTTGTCTCTGGTTACGATTCGCCAAAGTCTTCGACCAATCAGAAAACGTTTTATCTATTAAGACCAAAGTGTATAGTTTGAACCATCAAGAATCATGGAGATGGGTTGTGAGACTTCACTTTTTTCCATTAAAATAATATGTGATTGGCAATGCTTGGGCAGACAGGAATGCGCTAATGAGGCAGATAGAGATAACAGAATTCAGATTGACTTCGATCTGGAATTTTGAACAACGGAGTTGACGGATAGTGCACGAATAACGAGACAACAAAATAACTGAACAACAAAGTCGACGAACGATTAAAGAAGCATAGTCGGCGGAATGACTATTAGAGTGGAGTCGACGGAACGACTATCGAAATGAAGTTAACGAAACGACTAATGGAGCACAGTCGGTGGAACGACTATTGGAGTTGTGTCTCACACAACCAATACAGATCGAGTTGTGTCTCGCACAACCAAAGAAACCACAATTAGAGCTCTGATAACCATGTTAATTTCAGAATAGAATAAGTTTATTGTATATTTTGATCTATTACATGTATTTGTATATAGAGATGACATTACATACAAAAGGAAACATCTAAATAAGGTAGCACATAATTAAGGGAGTGATTTGTGCACGACATAATTACAAGAGTGATTTCACGACAATTACATACGAAAAGAAACATCTAAATAATGTAGCACATAATCAAGTGAGTGATTTGTGTACAACATAATTATAGGAGTGATTTGTGCATATTTCCTAATTGCACAATATTCATTAACAATGGGGTTGGGGCGCTTACTGATTCTAATGGAAATGAGGAAGGCCCCAAGCATGGGCGAATCCAGAAAATCTTGTTAAGGGGGAACTTTCACCTAAATTGTCTGAGAAAGATAGTATAGTAAAGGTTTAAGTACTCTAAGATCCCTTAAGTATCAACTGTTAGATACACAATTAGAGAGATTGAATATGGGTGAGAAAGATAGTATAGTAAAGTTCCGAAACAACATCTGCGACATAGCAAATCAGGCATTTTGGTCAGGAAAGCCCTACTCTGATAAAGTCCTTATAAGGAAGACTCTTCGGTGTCTACCTTCTAGATTTAACGTAAAGGTCGAGGCCATTATAGCAAATCGAAATATCATTGAAATGTAGTTTTTTGAGCTAATGGAGTCCTTGCAAATATATGAAGAGATGAACCGCACATTACATGGACGAAAATATTGGTAGTGTGACATTACATACTGCAATATTTATAGGATAATGATATTTTGACATACTTTGGGTACACACATTGGATTCACAATGGTCCATATTTCATTGAGATATATGTGTGATACGTATCTCAAGAAAATCTGAACCATTGTGTATCCAATGTATGTACCTAAAGTGTGTAAAAATATCATTTTCCATATTTATATACTCATTCTGACTAATATTTCAATGATAGTGTCGAAAATTTCTAATTGCATACCTGATTGCATTTTTCGTTCTTTTTCTTTCCTGAAAATCCCTTTCCTCAAGTTCCTACAGTTTTATTAGTTTAGGAAAAAGTAGATGAGATTGCTTTGTGTTTGGTTTGTAGATGAAATTTGAGACACTATTTTTATGAAACATTTTGATTTAGTTGCCATATTCTTCTTATTATTTGTTATTAGTCTTGGTTGTATTGGTGAATTTCTTGTTGCTTCTAATGAATGGAAGGTCAAGCTTCATCAAAAAAGAAAATCTCATTTGTATTGACAGAATTTTTCTGATGAACAATCATAATAAAACTAATCGTAGATCCGCGATTCGTGCATGGGCAAGATGGAGTGTCAATATATTGTAAGTATGAATATGTTGAAGAATAAATATAAACAATGATATTGTGTGATATCTTACAAACTCAAAAGCCAATAACAATATAGGAAAATAGAGAATATACATTTAAAAAGATGTTTTTTCTACCAAAAAAAAGATTTTTTTTACTTGACAACATTTAATTAAAGAAATTCAATAACATTTAAAAAATTACCCAATTACTTTAATTACCTTTAAAACCTTGAAAACACAAAAACAATCATTATAAGTAGCGCGAAATTGTCAAAGCTCTCAGGTGTGATGGTAAATACATCACTTGCCAGTTGTGATTCGATTCCCATTGAAGTCAAAAAAAAGTAGCACAAAATTCACACAATTGAAATAAAAACACATAAACATACCTTGGTAAGAAAAAAAAATCTATAAGCTCTACTCAACAATATTCATAATGGTTCAACTAAAAAACTGTAATTTTTTTAATTTTTTATTTCACCATCGCATCATCTAAAGTGCAAATATTTTGGAAAATCTCATGATAAACTGTCTTTAAAGATGTTGAGTTCTGAAATTCATCATCTGCATTTATTAATTGTCCATATAATCTCTTCTAGTGACTCCTGATATGTCTAAGTATAATTGACCTTGTGTAAATACTTGATTCGACAATAATAACCCCCACATATTTTAGTGATTGCCCCTAACTTTTAGCGGTTACCCATGAGATTTTCCCTATCATATCTATCCCAACCTCGATAATATTACCCAAATGTACCTAAGATTATTTATCATTGAATTAACTTCAATTTGACATGTTATGTTAATTTTACATTTTTCGAGGTAAAAACTCCAACAACATCTCGCTAAAATTCTGATAAAATCCCAAAATTCATTTACGAACCTTTTCTAATTTCTCATATTTTTCTGAATTTTTCAAAAATTTTTCATAATTTTTAGCTATTTTTCTCTATTTTTTGTATTTTATTTTATTTAAAAACTGTTTTTAATTTATTTAAATAAAATAATAAAATAAAATAAAATAAAATATTATTTAAATATTATAGGATGGGTCCCCTGAACCGGGTCCTACCCGACCCAACCGGGTCGGGCCCGGTTAGGTTCACTCAGACGGGTCCGGTCGGGCCCGGCCCAGAACTCACCTAGGCCGGCCATGGCCGATCGGCCGCCCGTGGGTGCACGCACCCTCCCTACCACATCATCTTCAATAGAGGCGCTGTGACTCTGTTTCAGAATTTTTTTTTTTTTAATCTCTAATGGAATTAATTGGTTGGGTGGGTGGGTGGTTGGGAGGGAGGGGAGACGACTTCGGTGTCGGAGCAGTTCGTCCGAGCTCTCGACTCCACCCCATCTCCACCACCGAACCGCCACCACCACCACCACCACAACAACAATGTACACAACAACAACAACAAGCCAACAACTCACCTCGCTTACTTGCGACAACCTCTCCAACACAAGCTCGCAATCTCTCTCTTTCTTCCTTCTTCCTCCTTGGTCTCCCTTGATCGAATGGTGATGGCGGTGATGAAATTGGGGTGTCGGTGGTGGTTTATCTTATTTTTGGGTAAAATGACCAAAATACTCTTATCCATATCTACAATCCTTTACAAAGTTCATGCCTTTTTGGTCATTTCACTATTATTTATTTATTTTTTGATTTTTAATATATATATATATTTTATATATATACACATATATACTTTAAATTATATATATATATACATACAAATATATATACATTCACTTATATTTTCTCACCTACAATTTCGTCGTACGCGCCAACGAGCGTACTCGGGTGTGCACATTACCGTACTACCCACACGTGTCGACCACGACCCCGCGTGTCCTTAGGCGCCAACCAATTTACTATTTTATTTCACATTTAATTCATTTAATGTGTGTATTATTTTCCCCGGCATAATATTTCTTCTTTTAGTCTATCCGATACTCGCATTGACACACATATCGAGGCAAATACTTAACATACAATCTCACACGTCAATTGAAATATAATTACACACATTGCGATGTCGTTTAACCTATTTTAACATAAACATCGCAAATTTAGTCAAAACAACACTCAAAATACAATTTACCTAGCTCCAGGCGCGCAATAACTTAGCTGCGGGTCCTACGGGTGTCTGACCTGTCCGCCACGTTTGCAATACATCATAAATAACGACGAATTAAATTAAGGCCATTACAATTTATATCCCAAAATATAAACTTTTTAATATTTCAAAATATTAACTTTTTAATATACCAAATGATCTAGTGTTTGCATAGACTCAATCTCGTTTTAAAAACTATCAAAATGTTTCAATTGCCTTCAAAACTCTAAAAAACACTAAAATACCATTAATAACTCAAATTTACACATTTTGAACAAAAACACATACAAAACTCCATAACACAACTATGAATATGTAGTTTATACTAAACTCAACAATATCTAAAGTAGTTTATCTTAAGAATTTCACTCTGCAATAATTTTAGTACTACATCACGATAACTAATATTCATGAACTCACAATGCAAGTATTCGAATTTAGTCCTGCTCAACTTAAAGTTTTTAGATTCTAATGTGTTTAGTCACCCTAAAGCCACCTCAGCTATGTATATGAGCACCCTAGCGATTTAATTTTTTGAACTTTCCTTAAAAATAACTCTTATATGCTTCAATTATATATATATATATATATGTTTGTGTGCCCTTATTATAAATAGTTGATATTCAATACTACTAAATTTATTTATTCAAAACAAAATACTCGATCCATATGAGATGGATTAATTAGTGGTCAGAAAGAATTGAACATCAAAAAATTACATAAAATGAATTTAATAAAAAAAAGTGAGAAACTTACTTTAATAGCAACTTTGAAAGAAAAAAAAAAAGAGCTAAAAATAATGAAAGAATAGGAAAAGGAAAAAAAAATGAACAATATTAAAAAAATCATAAATAAAAGTGGAAAAAAGTAAAATCGTTAAATATTTTGATTGTGCTACTTTAATATAAACCCAATAGATATTTGAAAAAGAGTCGAAAAATATCCTAAAAATCTTATAAATCGACAATATCTACAAAATAGCCACCCCAAAAAATATTTAAAAAATATCCAAGATCAAAAACACCTAAAAAAGCCAAAAAAAGAAAAAGAGAAAACATTCCAAAAATAAAAAAATAAAAATTATGATATTGTGATGCCTCGTAAATGGAAAAATTTGGGTTGGGAGTTCCATCCCCCATAGGGCCAATAATGCTAGAGCATAGATTAGTCGGTGCAGTTAGCTCTTGACACACTACATGAGAAACTAAAAAGAAAATATTAATATTAACCTATTAGATGTGAGTATGTGACAAAGAAATAACTGAAAAAAAAAAAATATCTTAAGAATCAAAAAAAAAAAGAAAAAGAAAGTGAGACGTCATGATGACCTGTGAATTAAAAAATTGGGTAGGGAGGGTCGCCCCCCATATGGGGGTCGTCAATGCCCAAACATAGATTAGTTGATCAGGTGCGGTTGGCTCCAAATACCATGTGAGAAACCCAAAAAAATCGAACTATTAATACTAACCAATTACAAGTGACTTTGGTTAAAAAAATCAATTAGAGGGGACTTAAAAAAAAGATAATAATAAATTAGAGGTGAGGTGGCGTACTTCAAAAAAACCATAAAAAGATCAAATGAAAGATAAAAAAAGAAATTTAACTTAAAAATCCAAAAATATGAAAAATTGGAAAAAAAAATTAAAACAAAAAATAATCGGAACTAAAGAACCCAAAAAACTCACTTAAAAAAAATGAACTCGAAAAAATTGTTAAAATAGTTTCTTGACAGTTAAATAAAAGAATTGTTGTCTAAACTCAGAAGTTTCTTGATAACTTTTTAATTGTGTAAAAAAATTATATAATACAATGTACAATTGGCTAATGCATAACAAAAAATCGAAAAAATTGGAAAATAATCTAAAAAGAAAAGTGAATAGTTAAAATAGGGTTTACAAAATCGTTTAAAAAACAAGAAGACACCCGAAAATAAGAGATACCTAACAAATAACCGAAAAATATTTTTTAAAAAAAGCCCAAAAAGCCAAAAAAACCAAAAAAAAAGAAATAGAAAGTGCCAACTGTCATTACCTTAGAGCTTCTCACTGAAGATCTTCTTTAAGACACCAAAAATAAATAAGAAAGTTAAATACATTATATTAATTAATTAATAAATCCATCACAAACAATATATATACATCTATCAGATATATATCTATCATACTATATATATATATATATACATATAATTAATCACTGATCCACTATATGTAAATCCATTGGCACAATATGTTAACAATTAATATGCATTAATTAGTCTATCTTGGGGTGATGAAAACTTGATAATCGAAACACAACAAAAAAAAAAAAAAAAAAAAAAAAAAAAAAAAAAAAAACTCGATAATCTATATCAACTACTGTATAAAAGCCTGACCTCAGATCCACTATTTGTCAATATTTGATTTGACCATGTAAACCTAACTTGAAAATCTAATAACGTACAACTACTAAAAAAAAAAAAAAAACTCCCCTCTAATCTACTATTAGACAATCTTGGATGTCACGATGTAGTGCAATGTAATACAAACTAAATGTGTGACGGCCCCAGTTCCCAGCCAAATTGAACTTTGCCTGGGTTAGAACTACGTGGGCCCTCGAGTCAACGTAAGCCTAGTCAACCTTCCTTACCATTAATTACCAGTTATGCAACAGATTTAATAGTTAAATATGAGTTATTCAAAATTTGTGAGTTATCAAAGATTATGCGGAAGCGTTTTAAAACTTCAAACAACCTGAACAACTCTAAATCAATTAGTCAGGACAACCTAGAGTGTGGAAACCCCAAATATATACAACCAACACGTATAATAAGTAAAGGAGAATGTAATGAAATCATATACATATCCCACTATATCTCTCAAACCCATAGAATCCCCATGGGACGATATATATATATATATATATATATCATACAAAAGATTAGAAAAAACTACAAAAATACGAAAGGGAGGGTCGCTCCAATGTCCTCAAAGTAAATCACCCAATACTGACGCTTTCCCTGCTCGACTGCAAATCTGCACTCAGTCAAACATAAGCATGACGAGCTCAGGTAAGTAATGCCAGTAGGATCTAAACAACATTTGGAAGTAAATAAAGTAGTGTCACAACCCAATTTCTAACCTTTAATTGATTCCTTAATCAGGATCACCGACCGATGAAGTGGGACCCGCGTGAGATGCGCACACCGACTGAGGCACGTGACTGAGGTATATTTTATATTTGTTATGATGTATGCCTAGTGTTATGTATATGTGTAGAATAATTAAGTCAGCCCATGTAGATATAGGCGTCGAGACGCGAGTAGGGACGCCCTCGAGTTGTCTGCGAGCCGGGGAACCGGGTAGCTAGGCTTGTGGTAAGTCTAAACTTAGTTGACTATATTTCAATCAATTTAATGCATAGCCTATGGTTTTAAATAATGTACATCACATTTAATGTCCTATAGTTGAAATTAAATTATAACAACCATAGGACTTGTGACACAGCGTAAACGCTTAAACAAGGAATAATCCTTAAAGTTTTTGATAAAACTCGAAATTGAATAAATTGATAATATTTGATAATAGTTGATTATAATTCATAATGATTACAACACTAATCATGGCTTTATATAGCCCATTAGAAACTCTAATCCTTTTATGACTCAAAAACCTAATCCTTCTAAGACTCTAAAAACGACTTAAATAAATCCTTCTATGACTCAAAATGCATAATCCTTCTAAGACTCTAAAAATGACTTAAATAAAGTAAATTACAAAAATACCCTAACTGAATAAGAAAATAGAAAGTTCTTGATAAATTCCTAAACTCAATCGGATTCCTGGATCAAAAGTTACGGTCCCACAAAGCATCTGTAACTGCCACGACATCATTCTCTCCCACCTGAGAAAAACTCGTCCTCGAGTTTTCTGGATACAAAAGCTCATCATCTGGATAGAATGAAAAAACATCCGCCACATTAAATGTCTTGGATATTCACTGATATGCCCTTTCTGCAGCAACTCCTACACTTTGTCATGCAAGACCTCACTCTTCTTTGGACTCATTCTCTAGTGTGGGAGGTTTTGCAAACTAGCTCCAGGAATTAGGTCAATGTGGTGCTGAATATCGCGCATAGGAGGTAATCCGTCTGGCAACTAGTCTGGTATAATTTCAGCAAATTCCTCTAGTAAGGGTTGGACCTGCCCTAGTATCTCAGAAACTGACTCCTTCTCATTCCCTATAAGGATCTGTCTCAGCACCAACGCATGCACCACCTGTGACACCTTCACTGCTTCGTCCATCTCATTCTCAGTTTGTGTCATTATAAGGAAAGATCGTTCCTCTACTTTAGAAGTGTTGGAATGGTTATTTGCCTTTAAAGGAAGCAAGTTAAACGTCACTCCCTCCTTCTCCAATTTATACACATTATCTCGCCCAGCGTGTTGTGCATTAATATCAAACTGCCTAGGTCGTCCAAACAGCAAATGGCAAGCATCCATATCTACCACATCACAATATACCTCATCCTTGTAAGAGCCAATGGAAAAAGGTACCTGCGAGCGCTCACACACTGCACTTTCTCAGTTGCTTTTATCCAGCCTATAGAATAAGGATTGGGATACTTCTCCATCTTCAGTTTCAGTGCCTCGGCTGTACCTCTACCGATAATGTTCTCACAGCTTCCACTATCTATGATCAGTTCAAACACCTGGCCATTGATAGTGCATCTCGTCCGAAACAACTTATGTCGCTGACTGCCATCTTCTAGTTTAGGAGTTAACATCAGCCTTCTGACCACACAATTCTGTTCCTCTCCCTCATCATAGTCATTACAATCATCATCCTCTCTATCAGGACCGCAATAAACTTCCTCTTCTTCATCTCGTTCAATCACATTAACTTGCTTTCTATTGGGACATTCAATCGATCTGTGACCAGACTGCCCACAACGATAGCACTTGCCCACAATAGGCTTAGCATAAGGATTTGCAGTTGCCTTTTGTCCCTCTTTCTGTTCAACAGGTTTTTTCCCTGGTCCCTTATCTTCCTTCCATTCGGTACTTTGATTCCAGCCCTGGATGGACTTACTCCGCTTTGCAAAACTCCTTGAAGTTTCCTCTCCGCTATTATTCCTCTGGTAATTATCACTATCATAGGTTCGCCGATTGCCCTCATATCGATTTTCACACCTCTGTCCTGCATCATTAATTCAGCCTTAATGGCTAAATTTTTTGCCTCGGTGATAGTTCTTATAACTTGCACTCCAATTTTCTCCCGAATTTGTATTTTCAATCCATCCAGGTATCGTGTAACCTGATGAACCTCGTTCTCCCTCAAATCATTCCTCTCAGCCAATCGCATAAAATTTGTTGTATATTCATGAATAGATCTCTACCTTGCCGACAACGCTAGTATCGCTGAAACAAGATCTGCTCATAATCTGGAGGCAGAAAATCTCGTTGGAGCAACTGCTTCATTCTATACCATGTCCAAATAGGTTGTTTACCTTCTCTGTAACGCCTACTCTGTAGCCTCTCCCACCAGGCAGATGCTCCACTCTTCAGACAACAAGCCACCAATTTCACCATTTTTTCTTGAGGAAAAATATGGAAAAATTGTATTTTGACCAAATAAATAGAAATTGGGGAATTTATATGGAAAATGAGAAATTCAAAAGTTGGAGGAGACTTTATACCGGGGTTTTTACCTCGAAAAATGTAAAATTGACATAATATGTCAAATTGAAGCTAATTCAATGATAAATAATCTTAGGTACATCTGGGGTGATAATTTGGATTATCGGGTGATTATTGGAGCTAGATTTGATTTTTGGGACGCGGAGTGCGGATTGAGGTGTGTAGTATCCCAACCGAAATTACTTGAGTATTTACTTCTTTTGGCATTTGAATTCAATTTCTTTCATTTCAATACTCTATTCTTGGTTATGTTTATATGGGCGGACGTTGAGCGAGGCTCCTCCGTGCCATTCTTGTGTGTATGTCCACTACACCATAGCACATGCTACCGAGATCGAACTTAGGCCAAGCGTCACGTCGTGGCATGTGTCGATGCGCCGTTGGTGTAACGCCGCCATCGAGCGGATCCGATGCTTGCCCCGCCGGAGTTTGACTCGCCGCAACGCATTCTCGTGGAAGAGTCCGAAGTATGGTGTAGTCTGACCCTAGGAGCTAGGAACACACTTTGCACTTTTCTTATTATTTATTCATGCGATGAGCACAGTTGTCTGTATTTATTTCCGCATGTTTATTTAATAGCTTTATTTAAATTCCAGTATTTACTTTTAGAAATGCTCACTTAATTTCCTTGGGAATACTCACTCTGGACACGTCATCTGCCTTTTGTAATGGCTTGAGTGCAGATCCTAGTACGAGCAGGGGCAAGGGCATGCTGCCAGAGTACTGTTGAGCCGAAATAGCCTGACTCGTACGTTTGTATTATATTTACTTTGTTTTATTATAGGTTTGGGGTTTTGGAGAAACTTTATATATATTGAACTTTTTGGTGACTTCGGAGGTACTTATGGTTATGCATGGGTTTTCCACATTAGGTTTATTGTTTAGGTTACACATTTATAGTATCACTACCTAAGTAATGCATTAGAAAGGCTTCCGCTGTGTGAATTTGAGGATTTTATAATGATTTAACATATAATTGGACTTCAATACAACCTAATCAATAAATGGATAATTAATAAGGTTTAAAAAGATAAAATGGAGGATGTAATCCAATGTAGAGCACAGCTGTCGCTGATAAGACAGACTGTGGGTCCGCATTGACCCTGTGGTGGTCTATTTGGAAAATGGGCCGTTACAGTTTTGGTATCAGAGCCTAGGCTTAAGAAAACCTAGGGCTCGAATTTGAGGAAAACCTGATCATAAACCTATTGAATAAGCTTTAGATGTGGAAACCCAAAGGAAATTGCCTAAAGTCTTAGTTGGGAAGCAATGAGAGATGGGTAGAAATCAAGATATACGTGTTATGTTTTTGTTTGTATATTACTTACGTTACACGTATATTCGTACCGAGGCACGTTCTTCGATGCAGATACCGATGGACGGGTAGCCTTCATGTATGACTCAGCCAGAGGTTGGGAATACTAGCGATCCTGCTAGGTCGACAATGACGTTAGAGTCATTAGCGCGGACAGTGGATGATAGGTTCGCACAGTTGTTGAATTTATTGAGGACTCGTGAGACTGTGACAGCTCTTACTACAGTTATAGCTGCACCATTGGTTACCACTTTTGCAGTTGTTGCTTCCACTACCGCTGAGACTCAGGGACAGCCTGCAG
Source organism: Stephania japonica (assembly GCA_039657345.1). Lineage (NCBI taxonomy): Eukaryota > Viridiplantae > Streptophyta > Magnoliopsida > Ranunculales > Menispermaceae > Stephania > Stephania japonica. The sequence continues at coordinate 12,681,489 of CM077563.1, read as the reverse complement.
TATCCGAGACACATGCCGAGAAGGCTATACCGTAGTTATTCCAGCTAAGACTGCGTTAGTGTAACTCCTTCGACTATTGAGCAGCCAGCTGTAGCGCCTTCATCAGGGAGTTTGATGATAGTGGAGGTGAAGAAGTTGAAGGATTATCTTAGATTCCCTCCAGGATACTTTCATGGAGCGGAGACCCAGAGATAGCCAAGAGGTGGCTATTGGCTCACGAGAGATTACACGAGATGTTATGTTTGATTTCGGTAGTACACTTTTCTTTTATATTTGGACATATGGTAGGATTATTAGGATTAGATGCACAAACTTTAGATACACATCTTGTTCTCAGCACGGTAGCTGGGGATAAGATTTATCCTAACCGAATTTGCCGGGATTGTGTGGTTGAGACTAAGGGACATCAATTACTTGTTGACTTTAGAGTATTAGAATACTTGGAATTCGACGCGATGCTCGGTATGGATTGGTTATTGTCGTATCACGCACATATCGACTGTTTTAGTAAGTCGGTGACATTTCACATCGATGGGATTCTAGAATTTTCATTTACCGGAGCTGCGTCAGATTTACCGATTACTAGAGGTCGACTGGCTACGACTCAGGAGATGGAGGCGTTTATGGCGGTAGTTGAGCCAGAACTGAAATCGGAGATTAGAGTGGAAGATGTTCCAATAGTGTGTGAGTTCCCGAGGTGTTTCCCGACATATTTCTTGAGAATTTGCCAGGATTTCGACCACCGAGAACTTGGTTGAATTCATTATCGAGCTAATTCTGGAACTCAACCGCTTTATAGCAGGCCGTATAGGATGTCAGCATCGGAGCAAAGGGAGTTGAGGACTCAGTTAGAGGACTTACTGCAGAAAGGATTCATTCACCCTAGCATGTCACATTGGGGAGCTCCAGTTCTTTTTGTGAAGAAGAAGGACGGCTCGATGCGGATGTGTGTGGATTATAGGAAGTTGAATCAGGTGACTATTAGGAATCGTTACCCACTTCCCAGGATCGATGATTTGTTCGATCAGTTGGCAGGAGTCAAATTCTTCTCGAAGATTGACCTCAGATCGGGATATCATCAATTGAGGATTCGAGAAGGAGATATTGAGAATACCGCTTTCAGTACGCGATATGGATTGTATGAATTTACAATCATGCCATTTGGGTTGACTAACGCTAGCAATCTTCATGGATTTAATGCACAGGGTGCTCCGACCGTTTTTGGATCGATATGTCATAGTTTTAATTGACGATATCCTAATTTACAGCAAGACTCGTGTGGAGCATGAAAGTCATCTCAGGGAGGTGTTGACGATGCTGAGAGAGCACCGACTTTACGCCAAGTTCAGCAAGTGCGCGTTTTGGCTAAGTGAGGTGAAGTTTCTCGGATATGTTATCAGTAATCAAGGGATATCGGTTGATGGGAACAAGATTCAAGCGATTATTGATTGGAGGACACCTGAGTTAGTTTCGGACATTCGGAGTTTCTTAGGTTTGGCAGGATATTACAGGCGTTTCGTACAGGATTTTTTTCGTTGATTGCAGCGCCGATGACGAGGTTGACCAAAAAGGATGTCATATTTGATTGGTCGCAGGAGTGTGCGGATGCTTTCTGGGGGTTGAAGAGGCAGTTGACTTCTGCACCAGTTTGGCATTACCTGTGGCAGGTAAGGGCTTCTTGGTCTACACGGATGCTTCCGGTACTGGGTTGGGATGCGTGTTGATGCAAGATGGACATCCAGTGGCCTATTTATCGCGACGATTAAGACCACATGAGGAGAGTTATCCAGTGCACGATTTGGAGCTTGCGGCAGTCGTGTTTGAACTGAAGGCTTGGAGGCATTATTTGTACGGTGAAAAGTTTGTACTATTTACCGACCACCAGAGTTTGAGATATTTGTTCACTTAAAGGGAGTTGAACATGAGACAGTGGAGATGGCTCGAGTTACTGAAGGACTACGATTTCGCTATCGAGTATCATCCAGGAAAGGCAAATGTCGTAGCTGATGCGCTCAGCAGGAGCGGCATTGAGAGTCAAACGGGCCTGCGACATATGACACATGAGCATGGGTTGCTTGAGGCTGCATCGGTGTTGTATGTAACAGAGTCTATTGCTGAGCTACATATTTGCGGCCAGATACGAGTTCCTACGGTGTCTCTAGATCGGGTTGCTGAGTTGCAGAGAACTGATGACCTGTACTTACGGATCAGTGGACTGGCTCAGGATCCGGGGTGCACCGAGTGGTCTGAGGGTTCAGACGGGTGCTTGAGACACGGGTCGTTTATGGATACCGGAGGTACCGGAGCTCAGAGACAGTATTCTCGAGGACACACACCGGTCGCGATTTACCGTTCATCCTGGTCGAACCAAGATGTATCACGACCTTCAGCGATTATTTTGGTGGCCAGGGATGAAGGCTGACGTGGGGAGGTACGTCCGGAGTTGTCATATTTGCCAGCAGGTGATGGTTAAGCAAAGAAGACCAGTTAGGTTGCTACAGCCGCTGCCCATTCCTCAGTGGAAATGGGAACATGTGACCATGGACTTCGTCAGTGGCCTACCGTAGACTACGAGGAGACACGACGCAGTTTGGGTAGTTATCGACAGGTTGACGAAGTCGGCACATTTCATACCGATCGCCATGAGATATTCAGTTACACAGCTGAGCACTATTTTCGAGAAAGAGATTGTCAGATTGCACGGTGTACCGGTCTCCATTGTTTCTGACAGAGATCCGAGGTTTACTTCGAGACTTTGGGAGAGTATGCAAGAACAGTTTGACACTCGACTACAGTTTAGTACTGCGTACCATCCTCAGACTGACGGGCAGTTAGAGCGGTTGATTCAAATTCTCGAGGATATGCTCAGGGCGTGTATTTTACAATTTGGAGGATTGTGGGAAGATTATCTGCCGTTGTGCGAATTTGCGTACAACAGCTATCAGGCGAGTATCGGGATGCCACCATTCGAGGTATTATATAGCAGGCCCTGCAGGTTACCAGCATGTTGGGCGGCACCGAAGGATACATCGGCTATAGGACCTGAGGTTGTTGTGGATCATACTGAGAAGGTAAGGCAAATTAGACAGAGACTTCAGGCGGCGCAAGATAGACAGAAGAAATACGCAGATAGGTATCAAGGGGGTCTGAGCTATGAGGCTGGAGACATGGGGTACTTGAAAGTTTCGCCCTGGAAGGGTCATCAGAGATTTGGCATTAAGGGGAAACTGGCACCAAGATTTATTGGACCGTTCAGAGTTGAGGAACGTGTTGGCAGAGTGGCATACCGTTTAGAGTTATCGCCACAGTTAGCGGGGATACATCCAGTGTTTCACATATCCATGTTGAGGCTAGTAAGGTCGGGACCGAGACCTATGATTGATATACGTCAGATTGAGGTGCGACCAGACGTGTCATTTGAGGAACAGCCTGTGGAGATAATGGATAGGAGGATTCAGACTTTGAGGAACAGGGAGATCCTGAAGGTTTTAGTTCGTTGGCAGTATCATGAAACTGAGGGACTCACCTGGGAACTCGAGTCTACGATGCAACGACGGTATCCCCACTTATTTGCCAGTAAGTATTTAAGTTTAATCTAAATTTCGGGACGAAATTTCACCTAGTTGGGAAGAATTGTAACGGCCCGAATTTAATTCGCCGTTATTTGTGACGTATTGCAGACGTGGCAGACAGCTCAGACACCCATGGGACCCGCAACTAGGCTAGAGCGCGCTTGGAGTTAGGTAAATAGTTATTTCGTGTGTTGTTTTGTTTAATTTGTGATGTTTATGTTAAAATAGGTTAAACGACATCGCGATGTGTGTAATTATGTTTTAATTGACGTGTGAGATTGTGTGTTAAGTATTCGCCTCGATATGCGTGTCGACGCGGGTACCGAATAAACAAAAAGATGAAATATTAGGCCGAAAAAATATTACACACATTAAATGAATTAAATGTGATAAAATAGTAAATTGGTAGGCGCCTAGGGACACGCGGGGTCGTGGTCGACACGCGTGGGTGGTACGGTAGTGTGCACGCCCGAGCACGCTCGTTGGCGCGCACGGCAGAATTTTATAGGCGAAAATATAGGTGAATGTGTATATTTATATATATATAGGTGAATTGATATATATATATATATATATATATAAATATATATTAAAAAAATTAGGTAATTAAGAAAATAAATGTGAAATTACCAAAAAGGGTAGGGAAGGAAATAAGGAAAGATATAGACATGAGGGGCAAAATGGTCATTTCCACCATCAAACCGCCTTCTCTTTCTCTCTCTCTCTCTCGATAAATCGAAGAAGAAGGAAAAAAAAACAGAGACGAAGAACAGAGAAGAGAACGAAGAAGAGAAGCCGAGACGAAGAGCGAGAGACCGAGAGGAGGAGAGGTGGTGATCTCGTGGTGGAGAGGTGAACGAGGTGAGTTATTTGTGGTTGTTGTTGTGGCGTTGTGTATGTAGATGTGTGGGTGTGTGGTCGTGAGGTTCGGCCATGGTGACGCCATGGCCGAACCGAGAAGCAAAGCAGGGAGACAACTCTCCCTGCTGCTTCGTGAGGTGTAGGACGAGATGGAGACCAAAAGAGAAGAAGAATTGATCGAGAAAAAAAGAAAAAAAAATTACAGAGCAGAGGCTCTGTTTTGGCGAGAGGAAGAAGAAGAGGGTGAACCGGGCCGGTTCGGTTCAACCGGTTCGGCCCGGTTCACACACAACAATAAAAAAAAAGAAAATAAAGAGAAAATGGAAAAGAAAATCCAGAAAAATAGGAAAAAATATGAAAAATTGTATTTTGACCAAATAAATAGAAATTGGGGAATTTATATGAAAAATGAGAAATTCAAAAGTTGGAGGAGACTTTATACCGGGGTTTTTACCTCGAAAAATGTAAAATTGACATAATATGTCAAATTGAAGCTAATTCAATGATAAATAATCTTAGGTACATCTAGGGTGATAATTTGGATTATCGGGTGATTATTGGAGCTAGACGGGGTTTGATTTTTGGGACGCGAAGTGCGGATTGAGGTGTGTAGTATCCCAACTGAAATTACTTGAGTATTTACTTCTTTTGGCATTTGAATTCAATTTCTTTCATTTCAATACTCTATTCTTGGTTATGTTTATATGGGCGGACGTTGAGCGAGGCTCCCTCCGTGCCATTCTTGTGTGTATGTCCACTACACCATAGCACATGCTACCAGATCGAAATTAGGCCAAGTGTCACGTCGTGGCATGTGTCGATGCGCCGTTGGAGTAACGCCGGCCATCGAGCGGATCCAGATGCTTGCCCTGCTGGAGTTTGACTCGCCGCGACATTCGTGGAAGAGTCCGAAGTATGGTGTAGTCTGACCCTAGGAGCTAGGAACACACTTTGCACTTTTCTTATTATTTATTCATGCGATGAGCACAGTTGTCTGTATTTATTTCCGCATATTTATTTAATAGCTTTATTTAAATTCCAGTATTTACTTTTAGAAATGCTCACTTAATTTCCTTGGGAATACTCACTCTGGACACGTCATCTGCCTTTTGTGATGGCTTGAGTGCAGATCCTAGTACGAGTAGGGGCAAGGGCAAGCTGCCAGAGTACTGTTGAGCCGAAATAGCCTGACTCGTACGTTTGTATTATATTTACTTTGTTTTATTATAGGTTTGGGGTTTTGGAGAAACTTTATATATATTGAACTTTTTGGTGACTTCGGAGGTACTTATGGTTATGCATGGGTTTTCCACATTAGGTTTATTGTTTAGGTTACACATTTATAGTATCACTACCCGAGTAATGCATTAGAAAGGCTTCCACTGTGTGAATTTGAGGATTTTATAATGATTTAACATATAATTGGACTTCAATACAACCTAATCAATAAATGGATAATTAATAAGGTTTAAAAAGATAAAATGGAGGATGCAATCCAATGTAGAGCACAGCTGTTGCTGATAAGACAGACTGTGGGTCCGCATTGGCCCTGTGGCGGTCTATTTGGAAAATGGGCCGTTACAAAATTCCTTTACCAAAAAGGACTAAATTGGGATCTAAAACCGTAGATTGTGTGTTCATCGGTTTTGCTAAGAATAGTGCAGCGTATAGATTCTTAGTAGTTAAATCACATATTTCAGATATCAGTGACAATACTATCATAGAATCTGTAGATGCTACATTTTTTTAGCATATATTTCCTTTTAAGGAAAAACAAAATGGTTCATCACGAAAAAGGACCGCTGAAGAGAGTCTAGAAGAACCAACCACTTCAAGGGTTCAAGAACAAAATTTGGAACCTAGAAGGGGAAAAAGAATTAAGGTTCCAAAGAATTTTGGACCTGATTTTATAAGTCTGTTAACTGAAAATGAACCTCAGACTTATAGGGAGGCTATGTCTTCGCCGGAAGCACCTTTATGGATGGAAGCAATCAATAGTGAAGTTGAATCCATTTTACAAAATAATACATGGGAATTGGTTGATTTACCATCCGGAATCAAACCAATTGGATATAAATGGATATTCAAAAGAAAGCTTAAAGCTGACGATACTATTGATAAATACAAAGCACGATTGGTTGCAAAAGGTTATAGACAAAAAGAAGGTGTAGATTACTTCGACACCTATTCTCCTGTTTCGAGAATAACTTCCATTAGAATGTTGATTGTCATAGCTGCTTTATACAATATGGAAATACATCAAATGGATGTTAAAACAACATTTCTAAATGAAGAGTTAGAAGAAGAAATCTATATGGACCAACCTGAAGGGTTCATAGTCAAAGGCCAAGAGAATAAAGTTTGTAGACTTGTTAAGTCATTATATGGACTCAAACAAGCTCCAAAACAATGGCATGAAAAATTTGATCATACTATGCTAGCAAATAGTTTCAAAATAAATGAATCATTAAAGAAATGAAAAACTTTTGCGTCATAGTATGTTTATATGTTGATGACATGTTGATTATGAGCACAAGTAGAGATGCTATAATGTCAACCAAAAAGATGTTGAATTCTAGTTTTGACATGAAAGACTTAGGTCTAGCTGATGTAATACTAGGAATTCAAATCAAAAGGAATAACGAAGGTTATATCCTCACACAATCTCATTATGTTGAGAAAATCTTAAAAAGATTCAATCAATTCGATTGTAAACCTGCTCCAACTCCTTTTGATGCTAATTGTCATCTTAAGAAAAATAATGAAGAAGCAATTTATCAATTGGAATATTCTCAAGTAATTGGAAGCTTGATGTACTTGATGAATTCTACTAGACCTGACATAGCTTATGCAGTAAGCAAGCTGATTAGATACATAAGTAATCCTAATGATGCTCATTGACAGCGTTAATAAGAGTTCTAAGGTATCTTAAATATACCTTAAATTATGGACTTTATTATACAAAATATCCACCTATACTTAAAGGGTATAGTGATGCAAATTGGATTTCTGATAATATAGAAACCAAATCAACAAGTGGATATATATTCACATTAGGTGGAGCAGCGATTTCTTGGAAATCAACAAAACAAACGTGTATAGCACGTTCCACTATGGAATCTGAATTCATAGCTCTTGATAAGGCAAATTGAAGAAGTTTGAATGGCTAAGAAATTTCCTAGAAGATATTCCTTGTGGCCAAAAAACCAAATCACAACAATTTGTATACATTGTGATAGTATGGCAAAGACAAGCAAGAGCTAAGAACAATATATATAATGGTAAGTCGAGATATATAAGGCGCCGACACAATACTATAAGACAATTACTCACAAGTGGAGTAATTAGTATTGATTATGTTAAGTCTAAGGAAAACATTGTAGATCCTTTGACTAAAGGCTTACCAAGAGATCAAGTGAAGATATTATCGAGGGGAATGAGCTTAAAGCCTATAGAGTAAGTCAAGTCCAGCGGAAACCTAACCTAGCTGATTGGAGATCCCATGGTCTAGGTTCAATAAGCAAACTAGTTAGACTTGACTTAACAAACAGGACACACAATTACCTGTTCCTATGATGAAGTAAGTGTGTTGATAAGAAGTTTAGGGTATGCAATACTGCATTTAATGATTAAAGATAAGTCACCTATATGATAGCAAATGTGGGGTCGCATTTATGAGAATGAATAGGCTAAATTCTCTAAAACTATCATGAATCCAAGATATGTTCAGGACCAAAATGAACAATAAAGAATAACGTGCATCAGTAATCATGTCATAAGTGAGACATATTGTCTTAGTTTACTACAAAAAGTGAACAGTTCAAGATACATACATCACTGCGTCGCGAAGTAAACTCGATATGATCTTACTAGGGTTTGTTCAAGTCTATACGACACTTTCCTGAGTAACATGACATGATAATCTCTCTCAAATCTCTCTCAATTGTTTTGAAGTAATGTTATTTTTAAAATAATGATATTTTTTTAAATTTGTGTTTGTGAATTGGCAAAGTAAACTTGGTCATGGTTTCAGATGGATAAAATACAAATGTGGGGTATTGTTGAACTATATGTGAGTTTGTATTGTACCCAATATTAGTTCCACATGGGAAAGAAACATTTTTGTTTCTTTCCTTATAAGATATCCTTCACTTACAAGTCTTAGTTAAGTAAAAATGGGTTGGAGGCAAAGACTATGGGTATTCCCTATTGATTAATATATATTAAATACTTGATATTTAATATGTCTTTGATTAGGCCTTAGGCCTTGGGGCCGAGGGGCTAATGTTAAAATAACTTAGCTAATTCACAACATAAATTTTTTGTTTTAAATTAAGTAATTTCATAATTACTTATTATGTGAACAGTTGTAACGGTCGTATGTGAACAATTGTAACGGTTGTGAACAGTTGTAACGATAGTTTGTGAACAGTCGTAACGGTTGTGAACAATTGTAACGGACACATTATTTGTCTATATATAGTATGTACGAAATGAAGAAAATTAAGTTTTTAGTAGAGAGAAGTTTTACTGTTGGACAAGAAAGGTTCTTTGATTGGTGTGTAATCAAAGATCAATCCAGTTGTATCCTGGAGACGAACCTCTTGAAGCATTCATACATTGAATTGGAGGAAAATTCGTCTTACGACATTGCTATTGAGTGCAAGCCTCTGGTATGATTTAATTTAGTTCTTTGTAATTGAATTCACATATGATATATATATTATAGTTCAGTGATATGCATATAGTTAGTTCAGTGATATGCATATAGTATAATTGTTTTAATAATCACTTGGGATGACACTGAGTTACGAGATTCCCAGTTTCGTTTTTCATCAAAGTTGGGTTTTTAGAAAAACAAGTGTTATTCCCTAATTTTCTTTGAATGCATGTATGAATTCATGAATGAATGATATAAATCGAAGTGTCTGCTTTGTCTTGATTGTTTGAAGGTTGTATTGGACCTTGGTGGAGGGGAACAAGATCCAGGGGTGATGGGGAAGATGAATCCCACATGGGAAAACTTATAAAATCGTTACAGATTTTCTGGATTTTTGCACTCAGCACGTTAAGCAATCCCAGCGCGCTAGTGAAATCCCCAAGTGCGCTAGGCACCCTTGACAGCAGGAAATTTTTCTGCTATCTTGAATTTTCTGCAACCATTAAACCTCAACATAACCCACCTAAACAGCCCTAAACCTAATCTAGTACCTGACTAAACACTCCAGGGACATAGGGAAGTGTGTCAGGTGTTCGGGTGCGTGGGTTCAGGCGTCGGAAGGCCGGAGTTAGCTAGGATAATTACTTGTGAGTAATCCCACTTGAATTATTTATTTTCATTTCATTTTCTATTCTACTATTGTTGATTAGTCTAATTGACTATATATTTGCCTTGTATTATGAATATCATGAATTGTTTAGGGTTTATCATTTCATTTTCTATTCTACTATTATTGATTAGTCGAATCTCCTCATATTGAGACTTGCTATCATGATATCTCATTTCCTTAAAATTCATTGATTCTTTCCATACACATATGTCTGCCTTGTGGTTATTTAATATTTGACTTGCAAATAGCATGCTATTAGGATTAGCTGAGTTTATAATTGTGTTAGAAACTTGTGCTCTCGATTTATTTGTGCTTTGTAGCATTTCTATTCTTGATTTCCTTTATCGAGTCTTTTATTGACTTTAAAAGTAGTGTTAGAATCTAGGGTCCATTGCACATTACAGAGTGGGCGGCTCACGGGTCACGAGACCTCGGGGATGTTGGCATTCCCCGCTATACTTGCGCGAATCATGACGTAATGAACTGGGGTGTTCAGTGAGATTTGTGATAGATGATTTATACGCGTAAAGCACAACTCGCTATTTGAGGTTATTAGAAATGATGATATGTAGAGCACAACTCCATAGAAATAGTGGAAAAGGCTGAGTGATAGTTCTCACCGCCGACCAGACCTAGATCGGCTGCTTAACCTATGTTAGTTTCATTTGAATTTTTGGTATTTTCTAGCATGTTACTTAGAGCATTCTTTAGCTGTCATTATGCTTTTAAATACTATTCATTTATTTTGGAAATGTGAGTAAATAAGTCATATGAGAATTACTGTTATACTTTTATACTCACCATTCTTTTTATAACGGTGGGTGCAGATCCATCGAGCAGTAGACTTGGCAGGGAGAAGATTGGTGACTACTTCTGAGCTTGAGGAATGTACTACTGACTGCCTGTAGGTTTTGATATTTTGTGTATTTTACTTATGTCTTTCGTACTGTTGGGATTTATATATTGGGTTAGCGTTAGTTCCCCGACTTTTGACTATCACACTTTTATATGTTTCGCCACATAGTTCATATATCTATATTGTGATTCCTAGTTTCTACACGCAGGATTATTAAATTGTTTCATTTGAAATGTTAAGACTTCCGCTAAAATTTTGTTAAGACTTCTGCTAACTAAATTAACTGTTAAATATTTTAAACAACTATAAGTTATTGAAATTGGTAGGGTAAGTGTATTATTTATCCTAAACGTGATCAAGTTGGCAAATAGGTTAAAAGGTTGACTAATATGTAGTTAAGTCCTACGGATCGAATTAGGGCTTAATTACAAGATTAGGCCGGGCAATGCCCTAGATTATGAGAGGAGTGTCACAAGTAGTCTAATTCATGCAGATAGAAAGAAAGCTATAAAGAACACATGAATCATAAGTATATTGAAAATAAAGCAATATCAATTGATACATGAGTGTCCAGAAATCAAAACAAAGATGCGCAAGTAGGCTCGACCAAATGGTCGTTGAGTCGCAATAAAATGTCTATAAACTCGGGTAATAGGATGCGACAAAGCATCGCAACCCTAAACCCACGCGGATAAGAGATATCAACAGTGTTCGAGTAAGAGCTCTCAAATATGCTCAAATGAGAGATATCAACAATACGACCGGATAAGAGCTCATACCCCATTATAGAACTAGTAACTAATTGACTCACTCGCCCTTGGATAACTCAACCAGAATGGAAATCCAAGAATAGATACCGTGCAATAACATCAAATTAAAGCACAATTGAAATAATTGTACATTTCCTAGGTGGTTTACTTACCTATATCCGATAACTACACTCACTCTATCAGCTTCGACACGCCACCAAATAAATCCATGTATGCTCGTCAATGAATTACACCTCTTGATAATCATTTGGATTCAATTTGGTTGTATTATAGTCTCGTTTATGCTTGTAACGACCCCAAATCACTGAAACCTGTCATGGGTGCCACACGGGCCCATAACCAGCCACGTCAAGGCCAGCTGTGTCTCACGACCATCTCCATTACCACATATCGTTTAAACCTCAAATTATAATTATTATTATTGTTTAAATTATATTACTGGACTTCAATAGCCTATTGACTCATCAATCATTAGTGGAAGCATTAAGATATGAGAGATTAAAATAAACTGTCTCATCATGTTATTGGAGTATAAACCTACCTAATGTGGAAAACCCATAATCATCTTAATAAAGGAAATAAACCTCAAACTGTATTAAAATATCAAAATATATGTCAAGGTATCTCTCACAATCCAAACCAAAATGAAAGAGAGAATACATATAATACAAACATATAAGTCCGACTCGTTTGTCATAAATCACAGGTAATCACCTAGCTTTCCCTTAGTGTGACTCGTACCAAGATCTGCACTCAAGCCATCACAAAAGGTAGATGACAAGTCCAGAGTGAGTATTCCTAAGAAAATTCAGTGAGTAAATAAAAAAATAAATGCTAGATTTTAACAAGCTGTTAAATAAACATGCGGGTAAATAAATAGGCAATTGTGTTCATCGTATGAATATATAATAGTAAAAGCTCAAAGTGTGTGTCTAAGCCTAAGTAAGACTACAATCATACATTAGAATCTTCGGTAGCACTGCCAGTGGATAAACTCCAGTATGGCCAGCCTCTGGGCCCTCTCGATGGCCGACGTAGACCCACGGAGCATCGAAACATGCCCCATCATGACACTTGGGTCGAACTATCCACCGAGACCGGCAACACGTGCTATGGACTAGTGGACATACACACACAGGAATAGCACGGTGATGAATCACCCTACCTGCCATTTATATAGCCACAACAGGATAATAGAGCAATTGAATAACTGATACGGAATTCCAAATATAAATAAAACAATAAATACGCAAAGAATTTCAGTTGGGATACTACACACCTCAAACCACACTCCAACTAACCAAACACTGTCAAATCATGCCTCCAACTGCGTGTTCAATCACTTGTCAATCAAATCCAACGCCTAATACTTGAAGATATTGATTAATTCCTCAAATTTGGAAATTTCCAAATTGCATTCCTATGCCTAATTCTATTATATTTATCCACAATATACCACATATCGATCCCCGGGATAAGCCCAATTCAAAAAATTCATTTTAAAATTTTTATTTTATTTTCTAGTTGGGGCATCATGAACAACAACTCACGTCATGCCTCACGACGTACCTGGCACCGTGACACGCGCTGCCACGAGCTCACCCCTACGACGTGACATAAAGCGCAGGGTGGGAGTGGCTTATTGGTTCGGACGTCGAGGGTGACGCTGTGGGGGTTATTCCCCATGGCGCCCTGGCATCGTCTGAGCCAAGAACGCACTACTGGGGTTTCGGACCCTCCTGGCTCGTCACTGTGGTCCGAACTCGTCCCAACCTCTCACATATCTTTTTACAAATCACAATCCCTCATAAAACCTCGACGGACCGCGTTCGAGATGAAAACCCTGATAAATTTTGACAAACACCCTATTTTCCAATCAAAACCAAAACAACATCAACCAATCCTCAATACATACATCAAATCCAACATAAAAACCATAGCAACACCCTCAAAGCTTGTGTGCTCGATACAAATCCCCGAAACCTTCGTCAAAACCTAAAAATCCATACCCGACACGTAGAGAACGAAGAGTAGAGCGAGGATCTCACCTTAGATCATCAATAACTCATCATTTGCACATCCAAATATGCTCCCAAACTCCACAAACCATTGTCATAACTTCAATTTTCAGACTAGGAGAGAGAAGAGAGAGAAAATGTGGTGGGGAAGTAGGAAAATATCCTATTTATACTAAAGATTTCATCAAATGTGTACCCCTATCTCAAGGTCTCATCTAATGGTTCTTATGAGGTCAAATAGTCTACATAATGGTGACTTAAGTGGGTGACTCCCCTCCTTTGACCTATCTTGCTCAACGAACAACCAAACCCTTAGGCATTCCTACATCTGATCCCGTGTGTACACTCGCATCCCTCATGTACTCTCGCGTCATGAACGAACATACGAAGTTTAATATTAATTATTAATGCATTTTAATCATTTTCATGTGTGTATTACTACCTGGCCTAGTGTACTTTCATTCGCCTACCCGGTACCCACGTCTACATGCTAATCGAGGTGAATACTCGTCACACTGTCTCGCACGGTCAATAACAATATAAATACACATATTGTGATGCAATCTAACATAATTTCATATAAACATCACAAATAATGCACAATAGTATACAAAATCACTATTTACCTAGCTTCGAGAGCGCCCTGGCCTATCTGCGGGGTCCAAGGGATGTTGAGTTGTCGTTCACGTCTGCACACACATCGCAATTAATGGCTAATTAAAATTGGGCCTGTAACGGCCCAATTAATATTTGCCGTTATTTTATGACGTCATTACAGACGTGGACGCCAGTGTGGACGTTCGTGGGTCCCATAGCGAGACTGGAGCGCGTCCGTATTAGGTAAATAGTTATTTTGTTTGTTGATTTGACTAATTTGTGATGTTTATGTTAAAATAGGTTAACGGCATCGCGATGTGTGTAATTGTATTTTAAATTGACGTGGGAGATTGTGTGATGAGTATTCGCATCGATATGCGTGTCGATGCGGGTACCGAGTAGATTAAAGATGAAATTTTAAGTTGAGAAAAATGTTACACATAAAATGAATTAAATGTGATAAAATACGTAAATTGTTGGGCGCTAGGGACACGCGGGGTGGTCGACACGCGTGGGTGGTACGATAGTGTGCACGCCCGAGTATGCTCGTTGGCGCGCACGACGAAATTTTAGGCGCGAAAGTATAGGTGAGTATATATATATTTATATATATATGTGTGTGTGTATAAGGAATTTAATATATATATATATAAATATATTAAAAATCAGAAAATGTAAAATTACCATTAAGGGTATGGAAGTTGTAAAGGAAGGGATAAAATGAGAGGGGCAAAATGGTCATTCCACATCAAACCGCTTCTCTCTCTCTCGATAAGTCAAAGAAGGAAAAAAAAAAAAAAAAAAAAAAAAAAAAAAAAAACCAAGAAATCGAAAGAAGAGAAGAAGAAGAAGAAGAAGAAGAGAGAGAGCGAAAGCGAGACCAAAGAGGTGAGTTGTTTTTGTTGTTGATTTGGTGTGTGTTGTGGTGGTGGTGACGGTTTGGTGGTTTTGGTGTGGTGTGAGTTCGGTCATGGCGGAGCATGGCCGAGAGTTGCATCAAACCGGGGGGGAAACGAGGGTGGTGATGCAAGGGAGTGATCTCCCTTGCCAAATCGAACTGGGGTTGGGTGAGAACCAACCCCAGCAATCGATAAAAAAAAAAAAAAAAAAAAAAAAAAAGTTGGGAAAAACAGAGGCGCTGTGCGCCTCTGTTCGTGGAGAAGAAGACCCAACCGGGTCGGGCCGACCCGACCGGTCTGGACGGTCAGCCGACCCGGTTGGCCGGTTCGGTTGGGCGAACCGGACCGGGTGAACCGGGTCCGGTTCACCCAACTCAAAAAAAAAAAAAAAAAAAAAACAAAAAAAAAAAAAAAAAAAAACAGTTTTGAAAGAAGAAGAAAAAAAAAAAAATCTGGAAAATTCATAGAAAATTCATAGAAAATAAGAAAAAAATAGAAAAATTATATTTTGATCAAATAAAGGAAATTTGGGATTTTCTCGAAAATGTTGGCGAGGTATTGTCGGGGTTTTACCTCGAAAAACGTAAATTTGACATAATATGTCAAATTAAAGCTAATTCAATGATAAATAATCTTAGGTACATTTGGGGAGATAATTTGGATTATCGGGTGATTATTGGCGCTAGACGGGGTTTGATTTTCGAGACGAGGAGTGCGATTTGAGGTGTGTAGTATCCCAATTGAACTTCACTTTAAGTATTTACAATTTGATTTATTTGATTTCGGTTCCGATTATTCGTTATCTCATTCCATTACCGCTTTACGGTGGTTGAGTTCTCGTAATTGGTGTTTTTACGGTAGTGGAGTTTACTCCTACTTGGAGCCTTTACGAGATCACTCCCCACTGGTGTTTATTCGTTACGGCCATAGAGTCCACTAAGTCATAGCACTTGTCTATGCATATACCGGTGAATAGGCTACCTGGTTATGGTAGACTCGTGTGGGTGCGTCGTGGGTCTACGCCGGCCACCTAGAGGGTCCAGGGACAACCCTTTGTTGGTGTGTTTGAGGGTTGTGCCCAAGGAGAGGCTCGAAGTATGACTTAGTCTGATTTTTACTGTGCACGTACTTTGCTTCGTTACTATATTTATACATGCGATGATCCTTTCACAGTTGTCTGTATTTCTTTTGTTCCGCATGTTTATTTATGGTATTTAAATTCCAGTACTTTTACTTCCGTAATTACTTAGTGAATTTCCTTGGGATTACTCACTCTGGACTCGTCATCTGTCTTTTTATGATGGCTCGAGTGCAGATCCGGGTACGAGTCGAGGGAAGGGCAAGCTTGAGGACTACATTGATTGATAGCTCTAGCCCTACTCGTACGTATGTTTATATTTACTTGTTTTATGCTGGGTTTTGGGATTGGAGAGATAGGTTGTATACTTTTGATATTTTATGGATCTCAAAGGACATATATATGATGTATATTTGGTATGGTTTCCACTTAGGCGTTTTGATCATGGAATTCAGGATAAATCTTTATGTTGTTCATTTAATTTTCCGCTGCGTAATTTATGGTTGAATGATATTGAGGAAATAAAAGTCAACTCATAACATCAAGGTTAACGATAATTAATTGATAATGGATAATTGGGCGTGGAACACAAATTGGTGGTTGTGACGTGGTCGGTTGTGGGTCCGCGTGGCCTCCCGTGGCGGACCAATGTGGAAATTGGGGCCGCCACATTTTGGTATCAGAGCTTAGGCTCGGTTTGGAGAGTTAATAAGAGTATAAACTTGATGAATAAATCTTAGATGTGGAAACCACAAGTGAATGATTAAAGGTTTAGTTGGGAAGTGATGTGAGGCGGGTAGAGTCAGGGAATTATACATATACGTACGTTTTGATTGTGTATTACATAGTATACACGTATATGTACTGAGTCTGATCCATTGCACGATGGTTGTGCAGTTTAGGATGGACGGACAGACTCCTACTACTCCGCCCACTACTCGACCCGAGAGGTTGGAGATACTAGTGATCGCACCACTAGTGACATGGCCGATATGCGAGCTATGATACTGAGGCCGATCGAAAGCGACGATTGATTCAAATACGAGAGCGAGATTATTGCAAACGAGCTCGGATGGTCGAGCGATGGAGTACATTCGTAGCTCGAGGACGCCGCGAGCACCGATCGCGAGCGCGTTGCACTCGCTACCACTCGGACCGCATTAGCACCGGCTATTGCTACACAAAGGCGGTGGATCGAGAGACGATGATAGAGAGAGTTGAGCTGTTGTTGTGCCGGCCGAGACTACGGTGGTGACATCCACCACTACGGAGCGGCAAGTAGGGACTTCGGCGCCAGGAGTAGGATGTCGAGGCGGCGAAGATGGTGAAGGATTTTATGAGATTTAATCCTACGTACTTCACTGGAGTCGGTGATCCCGAGGTTGCGGCCGGTGGTTAATGACACATCGACGACTACACCGGCTATTAGAGGTACCCGAGGCGGACCGTGCGCGTATCTCGGGGTATTGTTTGAGAGGTCGAGCGGCGGTATGGTGGACTACTTACACGACATACATTCTACACCATCGACGTGGGCGAGTTTCGACGAGTTATTTCTCGATGAGTACATCCCTACTGAGGTGCAGTTGAGGCTGAGGGAGCAGTTCTTGGGACTGCGACAGGGTAATATGTCAGTGTCACAGTACATGGATCGATTCCGGTATCTCATGATGTATGCCATGGATGTGGCTAACACGGAGAGGTTACTGATTTACTACTTCATCGAGAGCCTAGATGAGAGGATTGGTGGGGTGATTGTTGCGACCGGTGCGGAGACGCTACGAGTGTTTTTGACGAGCATTGGCTCGCGAGACGTATTTACGACACCGGGGTGAGCTTGGAGATGGGTCCGGACAGAGTTCTCGGTCTGATCAAAGACCGAAGAGACAGAGAGATCAGCCTGATCGACAGAGACATGATTATCAGGGTCGACGAGATAGACGTTTTGAGCAGCAGAGAGGAGATGAGAGGCAGGTAGTGTACGTTGCTGCACCTGCACCTGCACCATTTGAGCAGCCACGACAGCGTGTGCGAGATGGAGGGGGTCGTGGTAGAGGACAGAGAGGTCGAGGTCGTGACGGGGGCTCGTGTACATATAGTATCACAGTCGGATTGGCAGGATACACGACGATGTTACAGATGTCATCAGGTCGGACATATACAGAGTAATTGTCCGATGTCAGCTTCATCATCACGACCGCAGATTGAGGCAGCTAGGGAGAGAGTTCATGCTGCTGCTACCGCACCTACTGTCGTACAGCCAGATCGTGATGCGACTCGTCAGCTTGTCGAGGGTATGTTATCTATATGCGATGTTTCCATGCATGTATTATTTGATTCCGGTAGTACTTTGTCGTTTATATCGGGACGTAGGGTTGGACAGTTAGGGTTATCTGTTAAGACTTTAGATCCACATCTTGTCCTCAGTACGGCTGCTGGGGATAAGATTTACCCTAACCGGATATGCCGGAATTGTGTAGTAGAGATTGAGGGACACCAGTTACCTGTCGACTTTCGTGTCCTAGAGTATTTAGAGTTTGATGCTTTATTGGGTATGGATTGGCTAGCGACATATCGCGCCCACATTGATTGCTTTGGGAAGATGATAATATTTGATATTGAGGGTATTCCCGTATTTACTTTTGTTGGGACGGCGTCAGACTTACCGATTACCAGAGGTCGATTAGCTACGATTCAGGAGATGGAGGCGTTTAGGACGGTAGTTAAGCCGACTGAGACCGAGATTAGATTAGAGGATGTCCCAAAGTAGTGTGTGAGTTTCCCGAGGTGTTCCCAGACGATTTGCCGGGTTTACCACCTCCTAGGGCGATTGAGTTCATTATTGAGTTGGTTCCGGGACACAAGATATATATATAGCCGACCGTACGGGATGTCGGCGTCGGAGCAGGGAGAATTGAGATCCCAATTAGAGGAGTTATTGCGAGAAGGGTTTTATTCATCCCAAGTATGTCTCCTTGGGCGCACCAGGTGCTATTTGTTAAGAAGAAGGATGGTTCTTTGAGGTTGTGCATAGATTACGGAAGTTGAATCAAGTGACGATTCGAAATCGTTATCCACTTCCTAGGATTGATGATCTATTTGATCAGTTGGCGAGTGCTAAGTTTTTCTCGAAGATTGATTTACGATCTGGTTATCATCGATTGAGGATTCGGGAGAGTGATATAGAGAAGACGGCGTTTAGCACGCGTTATGGATTGTTTGAGTTCACAAATCATGCCATTTGGGGTGACTAATGCGCCGGCTATCTTTATGGATTTGATGCACCGAGTATTACGGCCATTTTTGGATCGTTATGTGATTGTGTTTATCGATGATATCTTAATATACGTAAGACTCGTGAGGAGCACGAGAGACACCTTAGAGATGTTTTGATGACGTTGAGGGAGCATAGATTGTACGCTAAGTTCAAGAAGTGTGCTTTTTGGTGAGAGAGGTGAAATTTCTCGGACATGTCATTGGTAGTCGAGGAATATCTCGTTGATGGAGACAAGATTCGAGCGATAATTGATTGGAGGACACACGAGACGATTCTGGACATTCGTAGTTTCTTGGGGCTTGCGGGCTATTACCGGCGATTTGTGCGGGATTTTTCGTTGATTGCAAAGACCGATGACGAGGTTGACCAAGAAGAATGTTAAGTTTGAATGGGTTTGAAGATTGTGAGGCGGATTTTTAGAGTTGAAGAGGAAGTTGACTTCGGCGCCGGTGTTGGCTCTACCCGAGACAGGGAAAGGCTTCTCGGTCTATACGATGCTTCCTGAATCGGGTTGGGATGCGTGTTGATGCGGGAAGGACACCCATTGCATACTTATCGAGGCGATTGAGACCCCACGAGGAGAATTATCCGGTGCATGATTTAGAGCTAGGCTGCGCTTGTGTTTGCACTCGGCGGCGTGGCGACATTACCTTTATGGGGAACGATTTATGTTATTTGAGATCATCGAGTTTGAAGTATCTCGTTCACTCGAAGGATCTAAATATGCGGCAAAGACGGTGGCTTGAGTTATTGAAAGACTACGATTTCGCGATTGAGTACCATCCTGGGAAGGCGAATGTAGTTGCTGATGCATTGAGCGGAGTGGTGTGAGAGTCGGACTATCTTTGCGCGCGAGATGACACATGAGTATGGATTCTTTGGAGGCGCGACGGTGATGTGTTTATCAGATGCTTTTCCTGATGTTCATATCTGTTGCCAGATGCGTGTTCCTGTGGTGTCGTTAGAGAGGGTCGCTGAGTGGCAAAGGGCTGACGGACATTTTGCTCGCTTCAGCTGTCTGGCTCAGGATCTGGGTTGCACAGATTGGTCTAGTGGTTCGGACCAGTGCTTGAGACACAAGAGGTAGGTTGTGGATACCTGAGGTGCAGGAACTACGCGATAGCATTCTTGAGGATGCACACCGTTCGCGGTATACAGTTCATCCTGGCAGGACTAAGATGTATCATGACTTGCGACGTTTGTTTTGGTGGCCTGGGATGAAGGCCGATGTGGTGCATATGTGAGAGCTTGTCATATTTGTCGGCGAGTTAAGGCGAGCACGGGAGACCGGTTTGGATTGTTACGACCACTACCGATTCCACGGTGGAAATGGGAGCATGTTACGATGGATTTTGTGAGCGGGTTGCCACGGATGCGAGACGCCATGATCTTTGTGTGGGTTGTGATTGATAGATTGACAAAGTCTGCACACTTCATTCCTATATCGATGAAATATTCATTTTCTCAGTTGAGCATCATTTTTGAGCGAGAGGTTGTTAGGCTACATGGGGTGCCGTTATCTATTGTGTCGACGAGAGATCCCGAGTTGACTTCGAAGTTGTGGGAGAGCATGCAGGAGCAGTTTGGGACGAGACTGCAGTTCAGTACGGCTTATCATCCTCAGACAGATGGTCAGTCGGAGAGATTGATACGGATATTAGAGGATATGCTTAGAGCATCCATTTTGCAGTTTGGAGGTGCTTGGGAAGAGTATTTGCCGTTGTGCGAGTTCGCGTACAACAACAGCTATCAGGCGAGCATTGGTATGCCACCATTTGAGGCTTTGTATGGTAGACCTTGCAGATCACCAGCTTGTTGGGCAGCACCTGAGGATGTGGCAGTGATTGGACCTGAAGTTGTTGTTGATCATACCGAGAAGATTCGGCAAGTTAGGTTGAGATTGCAAGCAGCTCAAGATAGACAAAAGAAGTATGCTGATAGGTATCTTGAGGGTTTGAGTTATGATGTGGATGACTTGGTATATCTCGAAAGTTTCGCCCTGGAAAGGACATCGAGGGTTTGGAATCAAGGGGAAACTAGCACCGAGATATATTGGACCGTTTAGAGTTATAGCACGTGTTGGGACAAGAGCATATAGATTGGAGTTGCCAGCGAGTTAGCGGCGTTCATCCAAGTGTTTCACGTGTCTATGTTGAGATTAGCTAAGTCGGGGCCGAGGCCGATGGTGGATATTAGACAGATTGAGGTTCGTCCTGACGTTTCATATGAAGAACAACCCGTTGAGATCATGGATCGTAGAGTTCAGACTTTGAGGAACAGGGAGATTCCGAAGGTGTTGGTACGATGGCAGCATCACAGAACTGAGGGACTCACCTGGGAGCTCGAGTCGACTATGAGACAGAGATATCCTCAGTTATTTACTGGTGAGTGTTGATTATAACTTAAATTTCGGGACGAAATTTTAATTTAGTTGGGAAGAATTGTAACGGCCCAATTAATATTTGCCGTTATTTTATGACGTCATTACAGACGTGGACGCCAGTGTGGACGTTCGTGGGTCCCATAGCGAGACTGGAGCGCGTCCGTATTAGGTAAATAGTTATTTTGTTTGTTGATTTGACTAATTTGCGATGTTTATGTTAAAATAGGTTAACGGCATCGCGATGTGTGTAATTGTATTTTAAATTGACGTGGGAGATTGTGTGATGAGTATTCGCATCGATATGCGTGTCGATGCGGGTACCGAGTAGATTAAAGATGAAATTTTAAGTTGAGAAAAATGTTACACATAAAATGAATTAAATGTGATAAAATACGTAAATTGTTGGGCGCCTAGGGACACGCGGGGTCGTGGTCGACACGCGTGGGTGGTACGATAGTGTGCACGCCCGAGTATGCTCGTTGGCGCGCACGACGAAATTTTAGGCGCGAAAGTATAGGTGAGTATATATATATTTATATATATATGTGTGTGTGTATAAGGAATTTAATATATATATATATAAATATATTAAAAATCAGAAAATGTAAAATTACCATTAAGGGTATGGAAGTTGTAAAGGAAGGGATAAAATGAGAGGGGCAAAATGGTCATTCCACATCAAACCGCTTCTCTCTCTCTCGATAAGTCAAAGAAGGAAAAAAAAAAAAAAAAAAAAAAAAAAAAAAAAAACCAAAGTGAAATCGAAAGAAGAGAAAGAAGAAGAAGAAGAAGAAGAAGAAGAAGAGAGAGAACGAAAGCGAGACCAAAGAGGTGAGTTGTTTTTGTTGTTGATTTGGTGTGTGTTGTGTGGTGGTGACGGTTTGGTGGTTTTGGTGTGGTGTGAGTTCGGTCATGGCGGAGCATGGCCGAGAGTTGCATCAAACCGGGGGGGAAACGAGGGTGGTGATGCAAGGGAGTGATCTCCCTTGCCAAATCGAACTGGGGTTGGGTGAGAACCAACCCCAGCAATCGATAAAAAAAAAAAAAAAAAAAAAAAAAAAAAAAAAAAAAGTTGGGAAAAACAGAGGCGCCGTGCGCCTGTTCGTGGAGAAGAAGACCCAACCGGGTCGGGCCGACCCGACCCGGTCTGGGCGGGTCAGCCGACCGGTTGGCCGGTTCG
Source organism: Stephania japonica (assembly GCA_039657345.1). Taxonomy (NCBI): domain Eukaryota; kingdom Viridiplantae; phylum Streptophyta; class Magnoliopsida; order Ranunculales; family Menispermaceae; genus Stephania; species Stephania japonica. The sequence continues at coordinate 12,658,668 of CM077563.1, read as the reverse complement.
GTTGGGCGAAACCGGACCGGGTGAACCGGTCCGGTTCACCTCAACTCAAAAAAAAAAAAAAAAAAAAAAAAAAAAAAAAAAAAACAAAAAAAAAAAAAAAAAAAAAACAGTTTTGAAAGAAGAAAAAAAAAAAAATCTGGAAAATTCATAGAAAATTCATAGAAAATAAGAAAAAAATAGAAAAATTATATTTTGATCAAATAAAGGAAATTTGGGATTTTCTCGAAAATGTTGGCGAGGTATTGTCGGGGTTTTACCTCGAAAAACGTAAATTTGACATAATATGTCAAATTAAAGCTAATTCAATGATAAATAATCTTAGGTACATTTGGGGAGATAATTTGGATTATCGGGTGATTATTGGCGCTAGACGGGGTTTGATTTTCGAGACGAGGAGTGCGATTTGAGGTGTGTAGTATCCCAATTGAACTTCACTTTAAGTATTTACAATTTGATTTATTTGATTTCGATTCCGATTATTCGTTATCTCATTCCATTACGCTTTACGGTGGTTGAGTTCTCGTAATTGGTGTTTTTACGGTAGTGGAGTTTACTCCTACTTGGAGCCTTTACGAGATCACTCCCCACCTGGTGTTTATTCGTTACGGCCATAGAGTCCACTAAGTCATAGCACTTGTCTATGCATATACCGGTGAATAGGCTACCTGGTTATGGTAGACTCGTGTGGGTGCGTCGTGGGTCTACGCCGGCCACCTAGAGGGTCCAGGGACAACCTGTTGGTGTGTTTGAGGGTTGTGCCCAAGGAGAGGCTCGAAGTATGACTTAGTCGATTTTTACCGTGCACGTACTTTGCTTCGTTACTATATTTATACATGCGATGATCCTTTCACGGTTATCGTATTTCTTTTGTTCCGCATGTTTATTTATGGTATTTAAATTCCAAGATACTTTTACTTCCGTAATTACTTAGTGAATTTCCTTGGGATTACTCACTCTGGACTCGTCATCTGTCTTTTTATGATGGCTCGAGTGCGATCCGGCACGAGTCGAGTCGGGAAGGGCAAGCTTGAGGACTACATTGATTGATAGCTCTAGCCCTACTCGTACGTATGTTTATATTTACTTGTTTTATGCTGGGTTTTGGGATTGGAGAGATAGGTTGTATACTTTTGATATTTTATGGATCTCAAAGGACATATATATGATGTATATTTGGTATGGTTTCCACTTAGGCGTTTTGATCATGGAATTCAGGATAAATCTTTATGTTGTTCATTTAATTTTCCGCTGCGTAATTTATGGTTGAATGATATTGAGGAAATAAAAGTCAACTCATAACATCAAGGTTAACTGATAATTAATTGATAATGGATAATTGGGCGTGGAACACAGCTGGCGGTGACGTGGTCAGTTGTGGGTCCGCGTGGCCTCCCGTGGCGGACCAATGTGGAAATTGGGGCCGCCACAGGGCCATTACAACACCCGTATAAAAATCTTTGTAGTTTTCGAAAACATTTAATAATTTATTCCAAAAGCAGGGCCCACGTTGTGGGGAATAAGTCCCCAAAGCGCCCCTTATAGTGTGACCAGGGCAGTGGCCTCTTGCCTTGGACACCGTATGTGACTCCATGGAGGTTAACACCCTGTGGTGTCACTTAAAGTGTCGTCCAGGGCCACAGCGCCTAGTGCTGCGAATGAAAAATGGGGTTTTTGAAACCTCGGCTCCCGCCACTGTGTCCCGAGCCTAGTCAATCCTCGTAGGGACCTCGATTACCACCATCAAATCATATCAAAACGTTCATAATTATGTTCCAAAACTCAAATCCAAAATCCAACAAAATTGACCAAAACCATACTTTTTCTCAACCACCATAGCAGCCAACACATAAATGCCTTAAATTGGTCCCTTAAACCATCAGCAACACTCCCCAAAACCCAAAAAATCCAGTCCTCAATGGAGTGTTCACCAATCTCGACAAAAACACGTAGAACTATGACCAAAACGTCGGTATTGAGTGAGGATGCGAGATTTAAACTTTGTTTACGTCGTTGGTCGATCTCTTGACTTCATTCTCCAACGAGAATCAATAAAAACCTACAAATTTTCAGATTCCTAGTTGAGAGGAGAGAGAAAAGTTTATAGAAATCAATAAAACTTCATTTTATACTTTGGACTTCATCTTGACTCACACACCCATCGCAAGGCTCATCTAAGGGTCTCAAGTCTTCATATCCACCAACTTTTCTAAATCATTTAGATGACTTGGTCCTTTGGTCTCATCCTTTCCTGAGCAAAAAATAATTGGGTTTCTACGGACGTTTCAACACCCGGCCTACAACACAACTCAGAATGTCGCATGCCAATTAAAATACCATGGACTAGGACATGTTCCTATATTAATTATTTATTATATTTAATTTCATTTATGTCGGTGTTTGTATCCCGTACGCCTAGTACTCGTTTATGCACGTTTCCTTAGGTCGAACTAATCTACAACTCAAACGCGTAAATGTGCACGTCCTCATACGTTTAGACAAATAGATTCACATTCGGGTATAAAATACATAATACAAACATTAGACAAAAATAACATACCTCAGTGTCAACGACAAAGAACTGGACATGAATATCACGTCGTATGTGTCCCACGGTACAATCCTGAAATGACACATGGCATGAGTTAAATTTTAGGTTCGTTACAAAATGTGTATTCTAATTGGTACGACAATAAAAAATGGTTTCATTTCCATGGCACCAAACTTGCGGGATTATCTGTTGGCATGTGTGCACCAAAAAAGTTTTGTCCCGCATAATAGTATTTATGGCTTCTTGAAGAAGTTCATAAGAGGGGATCTCTCATCAAATAGTATCGAGGCCTTTATAGTATAACTCCACACCTAATTTTGAAGGTGGTTAAAAAGGGTCAATTTGAATTAATTTAATTAACCATATGTTGTATTCAATAATGTAAGTCGTTTATTCAAAAAGAATATATATAGTCAAACTCACCTAAACATATACATGCTTCTAATCTTATCACGAGACAATCAAATTGTAGCGGCCCCAAATCCCTTAAGGCTCGCCACGGTGCCAACACAGGCCCACAACCTGGCCACGTAGTTGCCAGTTGTATCCCACGCGCGATCATCTCATTAACAATCATTTAAACCTCAATTATAAACAATTTACAATTTATATTCGTTAATGAACTCAAGTCATTTCTTTAATCAATTTAAATCCTTAATCAACAACGGAAACTTGTAAGCATGACAATTTAAGTGAAAACATCATAATCATATTAATAGAGCATTTGCCTATGTGAAAACCCATAAACCATTACACATATATAGAGAAACCTCAAAATGTATCAAAATATCAAAATACATGTCATAAAAGGTGTCTCTCAAAGTCCCACACCCAACATAAGAATGATAAATACATATATACAAACATACAAGTCCGACCTGTAGTATAAGAAATCACAGGTAATCAACAAGCTTGCCCTTGCCACGACTCGTACTCGGATTTGCACTCAAGCCATCACAACAAGACAGATAACAAGTCCAGAGAGAGTATTCTAAAGGAAATTCAATAAGCAATTATGAAAATAAATACAGGAATTCAATAAAGATATTAAATAAACATGCGGTAAAATAAACAGAAAATTGTGTTCATCGCATGAATAGATAATTGTTTGTCACTTTGTTTTGATTAATTGAAGATAATTGCCCATAGTAAAAACAAAAATAGTTTCATACCACATAAAAATAAATCGAGACTTTTCAATAAGTAAGTTTTTTAAAAAAATATATTTTCATTTCAAAAATGCACAAAAAAGTAATAAAATAGATTGAATTATGATCAAGCAAATGTTTAAACTGCAAACAAGAAAATAATGCTAGACGTGCCTAGCTGTCGTGAAAGCATACATACAATTGATTAAACAAGAAGAATCTCCTATGAATAAACTATTGGCCTTAACAACAACATTAATAAAGAAATTTAAGAGAATAGAAGCACAAAGAAAGTATACATACAATTGATTATCGTTATAATTCTGAGTTACTCATTTGAATTGTTTTTCTCAAGTCGATTCGGTTGACAAGTTTTATAACCATACATATCCTGCATAACAACATAAGAATTCATGAAAAAATGCATAACAACATTATTAGGCATAGTTTGATGCATTCAAAATACTTGTATAACAAAGTAAAAGGATTGCACTTGTTAAACAACTAAAAGTGCATCCAATAATTTAAGAAATGTAATAAATATAAATGGAGCAATATTCAAGAGTCCTCTTTGAGTGGTATAAAAATTTAAATGAATAAAATCCTCTGATAAAATGACACCCTACCAACATTTAATGGCCAGTCTATTAAAATATAAAATGCCTAATATTGTTCTCATTATTATGAAAGGAAAGAAATTAATATAGTACACTATTAAGAATAAATAGGGAATCACAAGAGATGATTAGAAAATATACTTTATGAGACATTGATTATAAGTCGAAAATGACGTGATATGAAAAACATAGTTTAAAAGCATTTGTGGAATTCATGCCAAAGAATTTATTAGCAAAGGTAATCAATAACTTCGTTAAAAGGTTTCTCCATAAAACAATTAGCACTTGGTCTTTGCTGACTGAATTCTGACTTTTATTTTATCATGTTTGTAGTTTATTATAAGATTCCATGTCTCCAAGCCCATCAACAACTTCTCCATCAATAATAACATCAGTTGCTCTAACAGCTTTCACGATATCCCTTAAACTGGATTATGCAAAAAAAATAAAAATTATTAAGATATTATAGAAAATATTATACTGTTGTCATCCCATTCCATTCAAAGACATCACATTAAGTACCGAGTGTAGAAGTATCCACTAATTATTAAAGAATGAGTTGATATATGATTATTCATATTACCTAAAATAGAGAGGGAAGGCACCATTCTAAAGTTTTTTCCCTATCTTATATGAGGCAAGACTACAAATATAAGAAGACAACATGTCTCATTAATTCAACACCAAATCATACCAAAGTTTAACAAATTGATTAAGTAAAACATCAGTAACTTGATCATAATTTGAGTACATTTTTAGAACTTGTGGTGCATTTCTTGAAGTATTAAGATATTTGCATAGCTGGAAGATATGCATTTTGATAGGGTAGTACATGCACTAATAAATAGAGTGGAAGACTAAGCATTAAGATATTTATCTAATTCACACAAAATTCACAAAACATTTATTTTAAAGAATATGTGGTACCTTTAACATGTGCATGGATGCTTTAGATCATTCCATGTCTCCAAGCTCTTCAACGAGTTCTCCATCAATAACTTGTTATATATGCAACAACTGCTCCAACAGCTTTCACGATATCCATTAAATTGGTTGGTGGAGGCAACTCTTGAAATAGGGGCTTACAGCCTTTATATTCCATGGTTGTCTAGGAAAGAAAAACTCTCATCAACATAACAAAATAAAAGTCACGTGTAAGATGTCTTCATAAAAAGAAAAAGAAAAAACAGGCACTTTTGAGCTATGAGACACAATTGACATTAACAGCGAATGAACAGTGAACAATAAGCAAAAAGATGATAGGGGTTTTACTTTAGAGTTGGTGAAGACAACTCTTGAAATAGGGGCTCATATCTTCTATATTCCTTAGTTGTCAAGGAAATAGGAATTCTCATCAACAAAACAAAAAAAAAGTCAAGTTTAAGGTGTCTTCCTAAAAAAAAAAAAGAAAAAACAACCACTTGTGAGTTGTAAGACACAAATGGCATGAACAGTGAATGAACAGTAAACAATAAACAAAAAGATGATGGGAGTTTTACTTTAGCGTTAGTGGAGGCAACTCTTCAAATAGGGGCTCACATCTTCTATATTCTTTGGTTGTCAAGGAAAGAGAAATTCTCATCAACAAAAAAAAAGTCACATGTGAAGTGTCTTAAAAAAAAACTCACTTGTGAGTTGTGAGACACAATTGGCATGAAGAATGAATGAACAGTGAACAATAAGCAAAAAGATGATGGGCGTTTTACTTTATAGTCAGTGGAGGCAACACTTGAAATAGGGGCTCACATCTTCTATATTCTTTGGTTGTCAAGGAAAGAGAAATTCTCATCAACAAAACAAAAAAAAGTCACATGTAAGGTGTCTTTATAAAAAGAAAAAGAAAAAACAGCCACTTATGAGCAGTGGGACACAATTGGCATAAATAGTGAACAATAAGCAAAAAGATGATGAGGGTTTTACTTTAGTGTCGGTGGAGGCAACTCTTGAAATGGGGGCTCAGATCTTCTTTATTCCTTAGTTGTCAAGAAAAGAGAAATTCTCATCAACAAAACAAAAAAAAAGTCATGTTTAATGTGTCTTCATAAAAAGAAAAAGAAAAAACAGCCACTTTTGAACTTTGGGACACAATTGGCATAAACAGTGAATGAACAATGAACAATAAGCAAAAAAATGATGGGGTTTTACTTTAAAGTCGGTGGAGGCAACTCTTGAAATAGGGGCTCGCATCTTCTATATTCCTTGGTTGTTAAAGAAAGAGAAAACAAAAAAAGAGTCAAGTGTAAGATTTTTTCATAAAAAGAAAAAGAAAAAACAACCATTTTTGAGCTATGTGACACAATTGGAATGAATAGTGAATGAACAGTGAACAATAAGCAAAAAGATGATGGGGGTTTTACTTTAGAGACGGTCGAGGCAACTCTTGAAATAGGTGCTTACATCTTCTATATTCCTTGGTTGTCAAGAAAATAGAAATTCTCATCAACAACACAAAAAAAGTCACATGTATGGTGTCTTCATAAAAAGAAAAAGAAAAAACAACCACTTGTGAGTTGCGAGACACAATTGGCATGAACAGTGAACAATAAGCAAAAAGATTATGGTGGTTTTACTTTAGAGTCGGTGGAGACAACTCTTGAAATAGGGGCTCACATCTTTCACCTGTGAGTTGTGAGACACAATTGGCATGAACAGTGAACAATAAGCAAAAAGATGATGGGGGTTTTACTTTAGAGTCGGTGAGGCAACTCTTGAAATAGGGGCTCACATTTTATATATTCCTTGGTATTCAAGGAAAGAGAAACTCCATTTAGAGCATCTCCAATCACAAAACTCTATTTCCCCTTTATTTTACAGTTCTGTCACATTAAACTCTATTATTCTCTATCCACAAACTCTATTTCTCTAAAAAAGAATATTCTCTCACCATTATTCTTTACATATTATTTACAACTCCCTTATTTTTCTTTTTTATATAATAACTCCCAACCATATATAATAATATTATGTAACATGTTATATAAATTAATACATTAATATGTTATATAAATGTATGACACACTTTTTCTATACTAAACAAATAAAAACCCAATTTCTCAAAAAAAAAAAAAAAAACAAATAAAAACCAAATTAAGGGAGAACCTAAAAAAAACCCAATTAAGAGATATTCATTGAAAAAAAAACCGTACTGAATTCTTTCTTAAGTTTTTTTTTTGGGATAAAGATGGTTTCTTAAGTCTTTTTTTTAAAAGGAAGGGGATCTGATCTGTGGACAACTCACATACATGTTGGAGGCAACTCTTGAAATGGGGGCTCAGATCTTCTTTATTCCTTGGTTGTCAAGAAAAGAGAAGTTCTCATCAACAAAACAAAAAAAAAGTCACGTTTAATGTGTCTTCATAAAAAGAAAAAGAAAAAACAGCCACTTTTGAACTTTGGGACACAATTGGCATAAACAGTGAATGAACAGTGAACAATAAGCAAAAAAATGATGGGGTCTTACTTTAAAGTCGATGGAGGTAACTCTTGAAATAGGGGCTCACATCTTCTATATTCCTTGGTTGTCAAAGAAAGAGAAATTCTCATCAACAAAACAAAAAAAGAGTCTAAGTGTAAGATTTTTTCATAAAAAGAAAAAGAAAAAACAACCATTTTTGAGCTATGTGACACAATTGGAATGAATAGTGAATGAACAGTGAACAATAAGCAAAAAGATGATGGGGGTTTTACTTTAGAGACGGTCGAGGCAACTCTTGAAATAGGGGCTTACATCTTCTATATTCCTTGGTTGTCAAGGAAATAGAAATTCTCATCAACAACACAAAAAAAGTCACGTGTATAGTGTCTTCATAAAAAGAAAAAGAAAAAACAGCCACTTGTGAGTTGCGAGATACAATTGGCATGAACAGTGAACAATAAGCAAAAAGATTATGGTAGTTTTACTTTAGAGTCGGTGGAGGCAACTCTTGAAATAGGGGCTCACATCTTTCACTTGTGAGTTGTGAGACACAATTGGCATGAACAGTGAACAATAAGCAAAAAGATGATGGGGGTTTTACTTTAGAGTCGGTGGAGGCAACTCTTGAAATAGGGGCTCACATTTTATATATTCCTTGGTATTCAAAGAAAGAGAAACTCTCATTTAGAGCATCTCCAACCACAAAACTCTATTTCCCCCTCTATTTTACAGTTCTGTCACATCAAACTCTATTTCTTCTTTATCCATAAACTCTATTTCTCTAAAAAGAATATTCTCTCACCATTATTCTTTACATATTATTTACAACTCCCTTATTTTTCTTTTTTATATAATAACTCCCAACCATATATAATAATATTATGTAACATGTTATATAAATTAATACATTAATATGTTATATAAATGTATGACACACTTTTTCTATACTAAACAAATAAAAACCCAATTTCTCAAAAAAAAAACAAATAAAAACCAAATTAAGGGAGAACCTAAAAAAAACCCAATTAAGAGATATTCATTGAAAAAAAAAACCGTACTGAATTCTTTCTTAAGTTTTTTTTTTTGGGATAAAGATGGTTTCTTAAGTCTTTTTTTTAAAAGGAACTGGATCTGATCTGTGGACAACCCACATACATGTTGGAGTGATCTTCTTCATCATGCACCCTCAGATTTCACCATCAGGGGCCATAGCTATGTGGGAGATGATTACCGAAGTGAAGACCTTCTCCGAGTATGCCCAATTCTGCAACTTCCCATGTGAGATTTCTTTTTTTAACCTCTTTCTTCCTCTCAATCCTCTGTGATTTTTTGTTTGTTTGGGCCAATCTTATGTGATGATACGTTTTCCGGGAAAGAAAAAAAAAAAACAGTGGATAGAGGGTGTCTCTTCAATTTCATAATTTAGTTTTTATCTCCTCTAAAATAGAGGGGTTTTTAAAGTTTGGTTGAAGCAAATCGAACGCTAACAAAAAAAAAAAGTCATGTGTGAGGTGTCTCAAAAAAAAGATTAAAAAAATAATAAAAAAAAACAGCCACTTGTGAGACACAATTGTCATGAACAGTGAACAATATTATCACTCGGTATGGAAATCACTTGTGAGCTGTGAGAATGAACAGTGAACAATAAACAAAAAGATGATGATTTTAAATTAGAGTCAGTGGAGACAACTCTTGAAATAGAGGTCCACATCTTTTATATTCCTTGGTTGTAAAGGAAAGAGAAATTCTAATCAACAAAACAAAAAAAAGTCACGTGTAAGGTGTCTTAATAAAAAGAAGAAGAAAAAAACAACCACTTGTAAGCTGTGAGACATAATTGTCATTAACAGTGAATGAACAATGAACAATAAGCAAAAAGATGAGGGGGTTTTACTTTAGAGTCGGTGGAGGCAACTTTTGAAATAAGGACTCATATCTTTATATTCCTTAGTTGTCAAGGAAAGAGAAATTCTAATTAACAAAAAAAAAGTCACGTGTGAGGTGTCTTCAAAAAAAGAAAAAAAGAAAAAAGTACAACCACTTGTGAGCTATGAGATACAATTGATATGAACAGTGAATAAATAATGAACAATAAGTAAAAAGATGATATGGGGTTTTACATTAGAGTCGATGGAGGCAACTCTTGAAATAGGTGCTCACAACTTCTATATTCCTTGGTTGTCAAGGAAAGACAAATTCTCATCAATAAAATAAAAAAAAAGTCACTTGTGAGGTATCTTAAAAAAAAATAAAAGACAGCCACTCTAAAAAAAAATAAAAAACAGCAGTCACTTTAAAAATAAAAAATAAAAAAAAACAGCCACTTTTGAGCTGTGAGACACAATTGGTATGAACAGTAAACAATATCATCACTCCGTATGGAAATTACAGCCACTCTAAAAAATAAAATAAAAAAACAGCCACTTTAAAAATAAAAAATAAAAAAAAAAACAGCCACTTTTGAGCTGTGAGACACAATTGGTATAAACAGTAAACAATATCATCACTCCGTATGAAAATTACTAAGAAATGTGACGATGCGTTGATCGTGCGGTTATTATGTAACCCTAATTGTGCACTATAAATTCATCTTAACAGATTGAGAGAGTAACAACTCTCTCAGATTTGGTTTCTCAAGTTTTTGTTGTTCAGTAGTCTAGTGTTGTGGAGATTTCTGAACCATCTTCAACATCTCTCTGTCTCTCATTTTTAACTCTTCTTCTCCAACACTCCATTCCCATCTTATTTGCTCTCCACCATCAAGCTCTTCGTCATTTCCCTCTCTCCCGGCTCCGACAACACCATCGCTCTCGCCGGCGATCTTCCTTGATTAGGTAATGGGTGATGTTGTTGATTTTCGTGGAGAAATTGAGGCTTTAATTGTGTTTTTGTTGTAGTTGTTTTGTTTGTGTTGAATCTGTTCATGACTGTGTAGTTTTATTTTATTTATTTCACGATTATGTAGTTGTTGTTACTGTAAAAATAAAAAAAAAAGCGGAAACGTCTTTGGAAGTACAGAAACGAATTGGAATTGGGGAGGTGGGTGGGCCCGGATGGACCGGGTCAGGTTTACCCAGGTCCGGTTGAACTCAGTCGGGCTAACGGAGGCCCGGGTGGTTGGGCCGAAACGAATCCAACCAAACCGGCCAAGTTCAGACCCAACCCATTAATTGAATATTAATTTATTTTAAAAAATATTTCTATAATAATTTTAAATAAAATAAATTACAGAAAAATAGATAGAAAATTTGAAAACATTCAGAAAAATTAGGGAAAATATAAAAAAAATTAGAAAATGGGTTTCGGGACCTTTTCAGGCATTTGACACTCCGGTGTAACTTGAAAAATGTGTCATAACTAGAAATTGGAATAAAACCTTAATTTTTGCTCTCACAATATAAAATTAATCAATGTGACTCTAATCACTTAAATGGTTTATTCGAACACCATGGACTTAGGAGACTATAGTTAGGTGTCAAGTGCGCATCTCGATGCGTGAGCGGGAACATTTTGGAGATTATTTGTGATTGCGGTAAACCCATGAGAATGTCAATTTTAGAATTACCTTTATTTTCTTCATTAATTTCCTAATGTGTTTACATTATTATGCTTCATTTAGCTTGCTAGACTATTCCATTCCCGTGTGTGTTAGTGTATGGTCGACGGGACGATATGACCATAATTTCGACACTATCGTTGACGACGATCATATTGTTGCTACAGTGTTGGTCATACCTCAGACTACGTGTGAGATACTTCTCTGCGAATCGATGATTTCGAGAGTGGGTTGGTGTGAGGAGTTACCTCCGTCACAGGGTCCCTTTCCTATGAGGTGTTGGTGTGAGGAGTTGCCTCCACCACTAGAGTTCCTCATTTTGACCTTGAAGCGGGGGCGTGGAGTTACCTCGCCACTCAAGACTTCTTGGTTCAGTTTTTCTTCTTTGTCCCAGAGTTTGGCTGACATACACCACACTCGCGTTCAACATATTTGTTCGTCTCTTGTGACTCATATTCATCTCTTTACCATTCCAGATTTATTTAAATTATCTGCATGAATTGTAGCCGCTTTATTGAAATTTTCTATGAATACTAGCTAAATTTCTCTGGGATTTTACTTATTGGCATCGCCATCACTTTTATTTATGACTGAGTCGTTATCCTACGACGAGCCAGGGCTAAGAGGCACTAGGCGACAACCTCCAATTTAGAGAAGCCCATCAATAGATATCGTAGGTGTTTGATTACTAGCGTATTGATATGCATGGTATCCCTTTTTGCCAGGTTTCCACCCCGTAGGTTTGTTTAATGCAAAAACTTGATAAACTATTTACTCTTGCATGCTAAATTAAGGCTTCCGCTAATTTAAACAACATAAATGATAGTAGCTCACAAATATGAGCGTAGAATACTAATACTTAGTCTTAAACCATGAAAATCTCCTATATAACTTGTTAATTGACTAAGTGAACTATAATTTCCTAACTTGTCACTAAATACAAATTCTCATAAAATGATGGAATAATTTGATAAGTTAGGACAATAAGAAAAGGTAAAGTAGATGTCGCAGGCTGTCATAGATAGGCACATAGGTGACGTAACATAACCTGGTGATGTGTCCGGTGATGTGGCGCTACCCGATTTGCCTTAGAATTTGGGGTCGTCACATTTCATGTCGATTTCTGAGTTTTTATACTTTTTTTAGTCGATTTTTGTGGTATTTGAGTTCTTGTACATAAAAAAATATCTCGTCATTAAACAAAAGTTAAACATTAAAAAAGAAAAGATCAAAATATACAAAAAACAATTATTCAAATTCCCATATACATGACCAATAAAAAAGAAAACTACAATTATGAACCAACAAAAATACAATTTACCAAAGTGGATGCATGTGGTGTATTCAATGCATGTATACTAAGAAAGCCATCCAAATCCTAAACCTTATATTAGTAAAAGAAAGATTAACCGTCCTACAATTTGGTTTTAATAAAAAAGCACATCATGAATTGATGTCCCAAGAAAATGAAAAACGGATAGTACACCCAAAAAAAAGGCCCATTAAATATCAATAGACTGTGCGAAGATATTTTGACTATTGCAATAAAATATGAGATCCATAAATTTATACCCTCAAATCAATTCAATTATTCAACCAATGCGGCCATGTGCTTCTCCGTTGCCCCACTCTGTCATTTTTCATTGCCAAACTCCGATGTCTAATTGTCTATTTGTCTATGCCTCCATCGTCTCTATTAATTGATCCTTAAGACACCCTTTATCCGTACAAATAGGAAAACATAAATGACAATTGATTTGAATTTTTAATTTCAGAAAGAGTAGAAGAACATGCAAGGATAAAAAGAAGAAACGTGGGAAAATGTAAATGAATTTGAGACGTAGCATGGTGTGAGTGATAGTGTTTGCTATAAAAGTGGGATTTACACCCATGAAGACCTCGTTTGGTTAGTTTTTGCTAACTTACGGGCGAGTTTTCTTACGGGCGAAGATAACTCTCTGGAGTCAACTCATAGTGTAACTTCATATTTCATGTTTGGTTCAGCTTTAAATTTATAGGGAAGTTCTAAATTTTAAAAACTGTCAAATATGGGAATTTTCATAAATACCAAACATATTTTAAGATGAAAAAGAATCGATTTATGAGGAATAATTTTGTCAATATCCTTTATGTGAGATAAATTCCCTAAGGGGGTAGAGGGATATCTTACACTCCTAATTAAGTGTGAGTTGAGAGATAATTTGAAGGAGAATTAGGTTTATAAAACCAATCAAACAAGTTTAGTTCCAACTCCCCTCCAAGTTATCTCACACCCCGGCCCCAACTCCACCACGACCAAATTAACAAGGTCGAAGTGTGTGTGTGTATATATATATATATATTGCATTCATCTTATTTTTAAAAAATAATTGTGTTTTCCATAATATACCCCTCTAATAAATTAAAATTACACGGCTATCTACTCTTCTCAAACACAATTAAAGGGGCATTTTTGACTTTCAATGGCCAAAAAGGCTTTAACGTCAACCGTCAAGAATCCTCATTATATTAGTACTATAGATAGATATATGTATAAATAATTAATATTGTTCATGTAATTAAATATATTCTTTTCTTATAAACAATTAAATTTAAATAAATATATTGATAGTCGATTTTGCCCATGCACAAAGCCCAAAATGCAACTAGTTCTTAAAAGAATATTATCTAGGTTGACTATTAATTTTGGTGTTTATGTTTTTTGAGGAAATTAATTTTGATATTTATTAGACAATAGAAAGCAAGTCAGCAAGTATGCCACCTTAACATTAATAATTTTAAAAATGGAAAATACTAGAGTGACAACCGTACGTCACACGACAACACACATTTGCTCACAGAAGCCGTTCATGTAACCTCAACCCGCGTGTTATGCATCAAGATTTTGTATGCCCACATCCCGATGCACACATCACATGGACGACTCAATAAAATGTGTCTTGCACATGTGACATGCTCATTCTACCACTTCTTGTTAGAAATAAGCAACATGATGGATGAAATTAAGCCCTAATTTTCCCTTGCCCTTTGATCCTTTCCTATATGTATACTTATTTTCTTGTGCGAGCACTCCATTTCTCCATCCATTGCGTTTGGCCGTTCTCTACTCTTGCTGGTATTTCTTTTTTTTTTTTTTACTTCGATTTCTTGTTGCTTTCTCAAGTATTTTATTACTAGTTTCTAAATGTGCTTCACACAAACGAACCAAGCCTGTTGTGCTCGCGGGAATCAATTCAACAACAATAATATTATCATATTATTCATAAAAAAATTTTAATTTTTTTAATAAGGTGAAGAGAGAATTTATAGAGACCGACATTGTGAAGAGTGACAGATAAAAGTAAAAATCAAATTCGTAATTAAAGAGAGAAATAAAAGGTGGAGTGAGAGATAAAAGGAAAAATTAAAATCGTTATTAAAAGAGAGAGATAAAAGGTGGAGTGAGAGATAAAAGGAAAAATTAAAATCGTAATTAAGAGAGAGAGAGAGAGAGAGAGAGAGAGAGAGAGAGAGATATGAAGGAAATCGTGTTGCCGAAAAAGGATGTTGAAATAAAAAAAGGAAATGAGTTGAAATCGTAAAAAAAAAAAAAAAAAAAAAAAAAAAAAAAAAAATGAGTTGAAATCGTAAAATAAGAAAGAAAATCTAATGTGGGAGAAATATCGATTTAAGAAAAGGGTAAGATTGTAATATCCAGTGACGGTTTAAAATTTAGGGTTTAGGGAGAAAGATCGATTTAAGAAAAGGGTAAGATTGTAATATCCAGTGACGGTTTAAAATTTTAGTATTCATTCTTACTAAGTGTAGTTGATATGTCTCTTCAAAAAAAAAGTATAGTTTAAATTTTTTTTTTTTTTTTTTTTTTTTTTTTTTTTATAAGTTGATATGTATATTTTTTTTAAGTTTGTGTGACAGTGAGTTATAGATATGATGAACCTATCATGATGTTATTAGCAAAATATTTATGCGGTTGAGTTAGTGATTTCTCTGATTCATATGGTTGGGGACCTACTGATTCTAGTGGGAATTGGGAGGGCCCCAAAAAATAAAAAAGTTGATATAGAAACCAATTATATTACAATTAAGAATCTTGATTCGAGCATGGTCGAACTCCTAACCTTGCCGGCAAATGACGTTTCATCCATCTTATTAAAAAAATTCGGCGACTAATGATAATCATGTATGGTTCAATGAATACTTAACATAGAAACCATGATTCCCAATTGATGTATTTGATTATACATGTTGGTCGGTTGTCTAACTCAAAGATATCGATCTACCTATGCAGGGTGAGGTGTGAATAGCGTGATATCTGTTTGAGATTTGCCATTGAAGTAAGAAATTAACCTGTCTTAGGTTTGAATATGGGTTATTATTCCAACTACTACATAACAACAAACCAGGCCCCGGTGTTAGATTGTTTCGACTATGTTGATTGGAAGCCGAGAATGAAGGTATTCATCCAGTCTTTGGGTGTAATCACTTGGAGAGTGGTCGAAGAAGGGTGGAAGGAACCGACTATTATTGACGCTGATGGAAATTCAGTTCGAAAACCATACGATCTTTGGACAGTTGAAGAGCAGATGCTCTCGGTGGCCAATGCTACAGCACTTAATGCTATTTTTTGTGGGGCGGGTAGAAGTATCTTTTCTAAGATCAAAACATGTGTTACGGCAAAGGAAGCATGGGAGACACTCGAGACCATTTATAAACACTTCATGTGCTAAGGTACTAGTGAATCCATTATAATGAAGGAAGGATCAAGAGAGGAGTAATATTAAAGAAGAATGCCAGAGTTTTCAATTCTTTATCGAAAAACTACTACGCATAGTAGATAGGTTTGCATGCATCTATTTGGAGAGGCTTTTCTGTTCTTATATGCAATTTTATTAGGTTAGCAATAAATAGATGAGATTGCTTTGTGTTTGGTTTGTAGATGGGATATGAGAAACTATTTTGATGAAACATTTTGTGGTTCATCGAGAAACTCTTTTTTTTTTTTATGTATAAAGCTTGGTTGTATGGGTGGATTTATTGTTTGCTTTTAAATGAATGGAAGGCCAATGAATGCTAGCATTCTATTGTGCATTCTATTGTGACATAGTGTTTTCATTCTAGCATTTCCCTTCTCCGTCAGAATGAAATTCTCATTAGTACTGACAGGTTTTTCTGATGATCAACAATCACAGTATTTCTTGATTAAGTACTGAGATTCTTGACTGACTATGTTCAACAACAACATAGCCTCAATCTCAAATTAGTTGGGATAAGCTACATGGATCAAATTCTTCCATTGCACTCGATTAAGAGCGACAGACTTTATGTTCATACAAACTAAATGGTTCGATTCAGTGGGATTCTTAAATGTTTATTTAAGAATCCCACCCAACACGCAACCATGGATCTAATTCTGTCCAATTTATCTTTTACCAACTGGATGAACTTCAAATTTGACCAAGAAAAAATATTGAACTTCAAAGCCTAAAACAAATGATTGTAATGACTTTGGATCTCCGCAATCAAATCTGTATTCAATGGTGTAAATAAAATTTGAAAGACTCCTCATTCGATGTATACTTGCAGGCGCTGACCACCAATAGCAAATGGCTTCCACGGTTTTTTTTTATATATATATCTATCTGCGGGTATATGTTCAGGCGAGTCTGACTATTCCCGTTAGGTCCTAATGCAATCGGCATGAGCGTATCCCAGTGGCCCGAACAACTTCTAAAACCCTCAACCTCAATGATAGTTGAGCATGCTTGCTGCCCAATGCGACTCTACACATACTACCAAAGTTATGTTATTATTCATGAGAAGCAAGTCAGAAATGCAATGAAGCTGCCTAACTTGATTTTGCAAGTCACTAGCAGAGATATTTTTGAAAATCTGTTGAGATTTTATAGTGAAAGTATGTTACTGTCTCAAAGTACCAGTCCATAGCCACAACTACTTCAACTCTCTGACTAAATAATGTTGCATATGAACCGTTCAATCTCTCCAACCAAGTCAAAGTTATTGCATTCAATCATGCTTTGCTCTTTATTCTTTCTGGTATTATTAATTTGATCTCTACTTTAACTTTTCTTTCTTTAAATTCTTTAGACTATCTCCCTATTTTTTGTTGATGATTATGATTTTGTGTTTACTTAATATAGAAACCATGAATATGGATCACACTAGCCAAGGTGAATCAATAGACCGGCCCCCGTTGCTACAAGGAACCAACTACGCTTACTGGAAGGTGAGAATGCTTGATATGCTTTGTCAAAATTTAGTGCATCTCATCCAGTCTTTGGATGTATACGCTTGGAAAATGGTCGGACAAGGATGGGAGAAACCGACTACTACAGATGGAAAGGTATTTCCAAAGCCATACACTGCTTTGTCAAACTGGGAGCGAAAACTCTCGACGGACAATGCGAAGGCACTTAATACTATTTTTTGTGGGGTGGATGAAGATCACTTCAGATACATTGCAGCATGTGTTTCGGCCAAGGAAGCGTGGGAGACACTTGAGACCATTCATTAAGGCATGGGCACTGAGATTCTGTAAGTTTCAAGTACTACAAACACAGTTTGATAGATTGGTGATGGCTTAGGAAGATAGTATAGTTGTCCTCCGCAATAAATCCGAGACATGGCAAATCAGGCATTTCAGTTAGGAAGATCCTACAGTGATCTAGACCTTGTTATGAAGACTCTTATGTGTCTACCTTCTAGATTTGATGTAAAGGTTGCAGCTATAGAGGTACATCGAGATATCTATAAAATGCGGTTTTTCGAACCATGGAGTCCTTACAAGCATATGAAGAGAGGCACCACCTATTATATGGAGGGGAAAAATGTAACAACAACAACAAAACCTAAACCTAACTCCGACAAGGATTTCGATAACATTGTGGAGAGTCTCATTCAAAATTTCGTAAGAATTTCGAAGAAATTGGAAAGACAAAATAGACGGGAATCAATAGGGAGATCCTAAAATCAAACCTGATAAAGAGTATACCATAGTCCTCTTACATATTCTTTTATTTCATTTTCTTATCTGGAACTGCCTTTCCACAAGTTCTTACAGTTTTATTATTTTAGAATAAGCAATTGAGTTTGCTTTGTGTTTGGATTGCAGATGAGATAGAGACACTATTTTGATGTGAAGTTTTGACTCAGTAGCAAATTCTTCTTATAGTTTGAAATTAATCTCTCTTTTTCTGATGAGCAATCGCTATAACATTGCTTGATTAGTGCTGATATCCTTCACAGAGTTGATGTCTATACAAACTAAATGTCACAGTACTAAAATATTTGTATTCCATGGAAACACACCTGTAGAATCCACCAAATAGAGAACTCAAATTCTCATGGATCCAATAAAATTTCATCAATATATATAAGCATAAAATGCTGGCATGACAAAGAGCTACAATACTAAAAAGGTATCTTGCAGCTCTTGCTTCGACTCTCAGTCAAATAATACTAAAAAGCATTTATCAGCAAAACAAAGTGACCAGAACATTTGGCAAAACTTGATTGAAATGAAAAGCATTTGAAATGGAAATCAAATAAAACAAGAATAACGTAAGTGCATACAGCCCCTCTCATAAGTTCAGTAAACCTAAAAAAATAAAATTAATGTCCATCTTTAGTTAATCCCTTTAAGCACTGAAGCTAATACTCTCTTCAATTTTTTTTTTCATGGCTGAGACTCTCTTCAATGATTCACAAGCTTTAAGCAGATTAGATTCTGAATGTGCAGCTGACACAAATACTCTAAAGCCCACCTGGGGGGTTGCACTTGTCAACTATAGACCTTTTGGTAGCCACCACAAGCACTGACTCTTCTTTCAGCACCTAGAAAGAAAAAAAATATGAATTAAATGTTGCTACGGATTTATTGCCATACTTCGTCAGCTATAGTTTCGAGCAGCTTTAAATCCTTGAAGGAACCAGTTGAATTCTTTAGTTTCAGAAAAATGAGCGGCTAGAGGGTAGCTCACTGTGGAAACCTTTCGATATTTGCCAATCCTTTATGGTTCACGTGAAAATTAGAATGTCAATGCTCAGATCAAGATAAGGAATGACAATATAATTCGAAAAAGCTCAAATCGGTTTAGTGACTGGATTACCATCATTAGTTATGCACCACAAAGAAAGAGATCCGAGAATCTAAAACAAAAGGCGAAAATATATAATTGACATGAGCTAGCAATCACATGCATGAATGGATGTGCAAATTCAAAACGAACCTCGCCATAACAAAGCCATTCTTCTTTAGCTTTGTGATTAAATCAGTATTTTCCTGGAAGAAATCTATAGCAGTGATTGCCGCACTCACCAGATAAATAGGTAATTAAAGATGATGAAAATACGTATCCAGAGCTGCTGAGAAACTGCAAAGAGGAGAAAGAACAAGCTGGATTCAAAATAACCAGCAACCAATGAAGCGTTAAGCAGTACTGACGAATCGAAAACAAATGTTTATGTGTGTTATCTTTCTAACAATATTTTAGTGTGGTTGAGAAGTGCAGATTTGTCAGTAAGTAGAGCTTGCATCCCATATTAGCTTCACGAGGAAAAAAATAGTTAATAGTTCTTACTTGGTGATCAACCACTCTAGCATTTCCAGTACAAAATCCTCCATCAGTGACTAATGAATGACCCATTGATGCAGTTATAATATCAATCTTCTCAACCTGCATTTGGCAAAGCGCAAAACATGAGTAAAAAATACACAATTACCAGCTCAAACTGACAAATTTTGAACGTACCGGAATTTTATAATGCTCAGTAAGACCTCTTCCAGATCCTCCAAGGATGCCAAACGAATTGCTCTCATCTGACAAGTCTCGAAAGCGATGCTTCTCTTTTAATTTAATGATCACATCTCAAGGTGCTATTTATCCAGAATTCTGCATAAAGGAATAAAAAATGAACTTATAAGCAGAATCTAAACTAAAATGCAGCATTCAAAGGAGAAACTCTGGGCACCAATCTGGTCATGATTTAGATTTGACTTTTACAAATATAATCCAAAACATATTTCAAAAGATTAATACGTCCTTGGATTCTTCATTGAGAACATTTTATTACATCCACAAATCTTCGAATGAGTAAATAATGAAATCTAATTCTTTTTGAGGTCTAATGAATTCTATTTTTTAATTACATTTCAGATATTTATCTTTGTTCAGCCATATGCTTGGTTATGTCTTTGTGTATGCGTTAAAAAATTGTAATTTTCCCTTTTCCAGATTCTGTATATAAGCAAAACTAATTGAGTTCTCGAACCCAATCCTCACCCCTGCAGTGTTGAATACGGTATTCTTGCAGTCAGGAAGGATGCTGATGGACCAAGGAGGCAAGTTGTAATGCATACTCCTGAAACTCACTTTCGCAAAATATGCCAAGTTATAGTTCGCAAGAAATGCACAACCACCTCCAGCCTTGTAGTTAAAGACATGGGCCTGAATAAAAAACAAATGAACCAGTTACAAACAAAAGGAACATGCATAATTATCCAAGACAGTTCGATTGAACCTCTTGAAAGATTCCGAGTAAAAACGCAGCAGATTCTCCAGAAACTAATTCACAAAGCTTGATGGCTCTATGCAGGTCTTTCAAATGACCCCCTTTGGATTGCCTTAAAATACACCCATAAACAACCAAATTAAGAAAAGAGTTAGCCTTAGGAAGTACCACTCCTGTTCTTATAGAAGGGAGTAATTATATTTAACAAAAAAGGCATGTCCTTGAAGATGTCAATCAAAATATATTAATTCTTATTTGATCTCAAAAAAATATATATATATATCTTAAGAGAAAAACAATTTGCACACCACAGATAGTCATTACGTTCAGCATTTCCCAAATAAAGTATTGAAGCAACTGGATAAAGAAAAAAGGAAAATACAACTTTCAGAATGAGTATTTCAGCTTACCATGTACCATTTTGTATAAACTTAGCAACAAAAAATGCAAAGTCTTCTGCCGGTTAATAAGGAACAGGACAGCCAATCTCCGTAAACCTATTGTTGCAACAAAAGCAAGCGAAGATATAATTACCAGCATGTCCATGCTTCAGTCCACATCTTGGGCTTATAAGTCTTGTTAGGATAGAACCAGCATGTCCATGCTTCAGTCCACATTGCCGTAAAATCCATTGCACGTGTTTATCTATGACCAGGTAAACAGAAAGAAGTGAGAATTAAGAAAAACATAAACAAAAAGCAATCTGGTGTTGGAGTACATTTAGAACTCTACATTTGCAACTATATGACGCCCATAAACAGGAAAAAAAAAATCCAGAATTAAAAAGAAAAGTATGGTACTATGGTGAGAGATTCAAAGTTTTAGCTAATGAAAAATCTCAATTCACTAAGTTGAGTAGAAGATACATTGGAATATAAACAGCAGAACCATGATCAGGGAACCGCGCACGAGTTTTGACATAATAGTAAGGAAACTAGACAAAAGGAAAACAAGTAGGGGCAACGATAGCGATCGGACAGCAATCGAATGCAGAGGTGTTCCTTATTTTTCACAAAACACTGCTAACAAAATTGTCAAAATATTATGTAATTCATTCTTAAACCCGAAATTGACGTAAGAGGAGAAAGACAACACAACGTCTACTGTTTTATTAACAATCACAAAAGGAGATTCCATGTCGCTCATCACTAACGCCCGACAAGATAAGCTAACACATCACATGAAGGTGAGGGGAAGGGATAACAAAAAGATAAGCAGATAGGGACTTACTACCGGAACAGGAGCATCATCTTGCTTGCATGACCCAATTCTAAGCAGTGAGACACAATTGGCATGAACAGTGAACAATAAGCAAAAAGATGATAAGAGTTTTACTTTTGAGTTGGTGAAGGCAACTCTTGAAATATATAGCGGCTGACATGCTCTATATTCCTTGGTTGTCAAGGAAAAGGAAATTCTCATCAACAAAAAAAAAAAAAGTTACATGCGAGGTGTCTTTAAAAAAAAAAAAAAAATATTGCCACTTGTGAGCTGTGAGACACAATTGTCATGAATAATGAATGAACACTGAACAATAAGCAAAAAGATGATGGGGGTTTTACTTTAGATTCGATGGAGGCAACTCTTGAAATGCGGGCTCACATCTTCTATATTCCTTGGTTGTCAAGGAAAGAGAAATAATTGTCATTAACAGTGAATGATTGTCATTAAAAAGATGATGAATTTAGAGTAGGTGAAATAGAGGCTCATATTATTCTCTAACTATAAATCTCCAACCACTCTTTATTTCTCCTCTAAAAAAGAATATTCTCTCACTATTATTCTTTACGTATTATTTACAACTCCTTTATTTTTTTTTTTATATAATAACTCCTAACCATATATAATAATATTATGTAACATGTTATATAAATTAATATATTAATATGTTATATAAATGTATGACACCCTTTTTCTATACTAAACAAATAAAAACCCAATTTCTCAAAAAAAAACAAATAAAAACCAAATTAAGGGAGAACCTAAAAAAAACCCAATTAAGAGACATTCATTGAAAAAAAAAACCGTACTGAATGCTTTCTTAAGTTTTTTTTTTTTTTTTTGGGGATAAAGATGGTTTCTTAAGTTTTTTTTTAAAAGGAAGGGGATATGATCTGTGGACAACCCACATACATGTGGGAGTGATCTTCTTCATCATGCACCCACAGTTTTTTTTCACCATCAGGGGCCATAGCTATGTGGGAGATGATCGCCGAAGTGATGACCTCTCCGAGGATGCCCAATTCTCCAACTTCCCATATGAGATTTCTTTTTTTAACCTCTTTCTTCCTCTCAATCCTCTGTGATTTTTTGTTTGTTTGGGCCAATCTTATGTGATGGTACGTTTTTCAGGAAAGAAAAAAAAACAGTGGATTGGGGGTGTCTCTGCAATTTGATAATTTGGCGTTTTACTGTTCATCTCATCTAAAATAAAGGGGTTTTTAAAGTTCGGCTGGAGCAAATTTTAGCGTTGGATTGGAGATAGCTCTAAGGGAACAAACAAAAAAAAGTGACGTTTGAGGTGTCTTCAAAAAAAATAAAAAAAACAGCCACTTGTGAGACACAATTATCATAAACAGTAAACAATATTATCACTCGGTATGGAAATCACTAAGAAATGTGACGATGTGTTGATCGTGCGGGTATTATGTAACCATAGTTGTGCACTATAAATACATCTTAACAGATTGAGAAAGTAACAACTCTCTCAGATCTGGTTTCTCAAGTTTTTGTTGTTCACAGATTTCTGAACCATCTTCAACATCTCTCTGTCTCTCATTTTTATCTCTTCTTCTTCGTCATCTCCCTCTCTCCCGGCTCCGACAACCCCATCGCTCTCG
Source organism: Stephania japonica (assembly GCA_039657345.1). Taxonomy (NCBI): domain Eukaryota; kingdom Viridiplantae; phylum Streptophyta; class Magnoliopsida; order Ranunculales; family Menispermaceae; genus Stephania; species Stephania japonica. Next base: position 12,635,016 of record CM077563.1, on the reverse strand, counting down.
CCGGCGATCTTCCTTGATTAGGTAATGGGTGATGTTGTTGATTTTTGTGCAGAAATTGAGGCTTCAATTGTGTTTTTGTTGTAGTTGTTTTGTTTGTGTTGAATCTGTTCATGACTATGTAGTTGTTTTTTTATTTTTTTTGATTTCACGGTTATGTAGTTGTTGTTATTGTAAAAAAAAAAAAATGCGGAAACGTCTTTGGAAGTCCGGAAACGAATTGGAATTGGGGGAGGTGGGTGGGCCGGGATGGACCGGGTCAGGTTTACCCAGGTCCGATTGAACTGGGTCGGGCTAACGGAGGCCCGAGTGGTTGGGCCGAACCGAGTCCAACCAAGCTCGCGTTCAACATATTTGTTCATCTCTTGTGACTTGTATTCATCTCTTTACTATTCCAGATTTATTTAAATTATCTGCATGAATTGTAGTCGCTTTATTGAAATTTTCTATGAATACTAGCTGAATTTCTCTGGGATTTTACTTACTGGCATTGCCATCGCATTTATTTATGACCGAGTCCTTATCCTATGACGAGCTAGGGCTAAGAGGCACTAGGCGACCACCTCCGATCTAGAGGAGCCCATCAATAGATATCATAGGTGTTTGATTACTAGTATTACTATTTTTGAGTATTTAGGAAACTTTGACACTAATACATGTATATTTACTCACTTTTGTACCTTGGTCGTCATATTGATCTGCATGGCATCCCTTTTTGCCAGGTTTCCACCCCGTAGGTTTGTTTAATGCAAAAACTTGATAAACTATTTACTCTTGCATGCTAAATTAAAACTTTCGCTAATTTAAACAACATAAACGATAGTAGCTCACAAATATGAGTGTAGAATACTAATACTTGGTCTTAAACCATGAAAATCTCCTGTATAACTTGTTAATTGACTAAGTGAACTATAATTTCCTAACTTGTCAATAAATACAAATTCTCATAAAATGATGGAATAATTTGATAAGTTAAGACAATAAGAAAAGGTCAAGTAGATGTCGCAGGCTGTCATAGATAGGCACGCAGGTGACGTAACATAACCTGGTGATGTGTCCGGTGATGTGGCGCTACCAGATTTGCCTTGGAATTTGGGGTTGTCACATTTCATGTCGATTTTTGAGTTTTTATACTTTTTTTCAGTCGATTTTTGTGGTATTTGAGTTCTTGTACATAAAAAAAATATCTCATCATTAAACAAAAGTTAAACATTAAAAAAGAAAAGATCAAAATATACAAAAAAAAAACAATTCAAATTCCCATATACATGACCAATAAAAAAGAAAACTACAATTATGAACCAACAAAAATACAATTTACCCAAAGTGGATGCATGTGGTGTATCTAATGCATGTATACTAAGAAAGCCATCCAAATCCTCGACCTTATATTAGTAAAAGAAAGATTAACCGTCCTACAATTTGGTTTAAAAAAAAAAAAAGCACATCATGAATTGATGTCCCAAGAAAATGAAAAACGGACAGTACACCCAAAAAAAGGCCCATTAAATATCAATAGATTGTGCGAAGATATTTTGACTATTGCAATAAAATATGAGATGCATAAACTTATACCCTCAAATCAATTTAATTATTCAACCAATGCGGCCATGTGCTTCTCCGTTGCTCCGCTCTGTCATTTTTGGTTGCCCCACTCCGGTGTCTAATTGTCTATTTGTCTATGCCTCCATCGTCTCTATTAATTGATCCTTAAGACACCCTCTATCGGTACAAATAAGAAAACATAAATGACAATTGATTTGAATTTTTAACTTCAAAAAGAGTAGAAGAACATGCAAGGAGGAAAAAGGAGAAATGTGGGAAAAGGTAAATGAATTTGAGACGTAGCATAGTGTGAGTGATAGTGTTTGCTATAAAAGTGGGATTTACACCTATGAAGACCTCGTTTGGTTAGTTTTTGCTAACTTACGGGCTTGTTTTCTTATAGGCATAGATAACTCTCTAGAGTTAACTCATAGTGTAACTTCATATTTCATGTTTGGTTCAACTTTAAACTTATAGGGAAGTTCCAAAATTTAAAAATTGTAAAATGTGAGAATTTTCATGAATACTCTTCAAACATATTTTAAGATGAAAAAGAATCCATTTATGAGGGATAGTTTTTGTCAATATCCTTTGTGTGAGATAACTTCCCTAGGGGGTATCTCACACTTCTAATTAAGTGTGAGTTGGGAGATAACTTGAAGGAGAATTAGGTTTATAAAACAAACCAAACAAGTTTAGTTTCAACTCCCCTCGAAGTTATCTCACACTCCGGCCCCAACTCCTTCCCCAACCAAATTATCAAGGTTGAAGTAGTTATAGTATATATATATATATAACAGTTGAATTTGCATTCATCTTATTTTTAAAAAATAATCGTGTTTTCCATTATATACCCCCCTAATAAATTAAAATTACACGGCTATCTACTCTTCTCAAACACAATTAAAGAAGGGACATTTTTTACCGTTCGGTGGCCAAAAAGGCTTCACCGTCAACTGTCAAGAATCCTCATTACATTTGTACTATAGATAGATGTATAGATAGATAATTAATATTGTTCATGTAATTAAATATATTTTTGTTCTTATAAACAATTAAATTTAAATAAATATATTGATAGTCGATTTTGCCCATGCACGAAGCCCAAAATGCGACTAGTTCTTAAAAGAATATTATCTAGGTTGACTATTAATTTTTGTGTTTATGTTTTTTGAGGAAATTAATTTTGATATTTATTAGACTATAGAAAGCAAGTCAGCAAGTATGCCACCTTAACATTAACAATTTTAAAAATGGAAAATACCAGAGTGACAACCGTATGTCACACGACAACACACATTTGCTCACAGAAGCTGTTCATGTGTCTTCAACCCGCGTGTTATGCATCAAGATTTTGTATGCCCACATCCCGATGCACACATCACATGGACGGCTCAATTAAATGTGTCTTGCACATGTGACATACTCATTCTACCACTTTTTGTTAGAAATAAGTAAAATGATGGATGAAATTAAGCTCTAATTTTCCCTTGCCCTTTGGTTTTTTTAATATATATAGGGGTGCACACGAATTGCACTAATCCGCGGATCCGGTCCAATTCGGACCAATTATCACTAATTGAATCAATTTTTTGATCCCTTGGATTGGATTAGATTGAAAAATCATTAATCCGGCTGGACTGGATCGGATTACGGATCCTACATTAAAAAATCACGGATCCAATCCGATTCAGTCCGTTTAACACATCAACACATACATATATATCATCATATGTACTACAGTAGCTTAATTAGCATCAACTCAAACTATCAACTCAAAACTAAAATATCTAAAAGACTATATTTGTTCTTAACTCTTTTATTATACTTTCGACATTTTTATTGTAGGTTGTATGTTCAACGTACATTTTTTTTATTCTTTTGTGAGGATGTATGGTGAAGATTTGTGGATAACACATTTATTTATGTAGTAACTTATATTTTGAAGGTTATTGTGATAACAATTTTGTAGGAAATATGCTATATATAGATTTGTGGAATGTATGTTGTAAATTTGTCATTCATGAGATATATAATTCTTGTGATTCATTTGATTAAATCTAATTTCATAAATTTTGGATAGGACAACGCCAATCCGCAGAAGTTGATCCAATCCGGTCCGCATTTTGCAAATTGGATTGAGTTGGATTGATGAATTATTTGGATTGGATTGGATTGTAATTTTTCAATCTGCAATAATTGAATTGGATTGCGGATTGACCCTAATTGGACTGGATCCAATCCGTGTGCACCATTATATATATATATATATACTTATTTTCTTGTGCGAGCGCTCCATTTCTACATCCCTTGTGTTTGGCCTTTCTCTACTCTTGATGGTATTTTGTCTTTTCTTTTTCTTACTTCGTTTTCTTGTTGCTTTCTCAAGTATTTTATTACTAGTTTCTAAGTGTGCTTCACACAAACGAACCCGCTTGTTGTGCTCATGGGAATTAATTCAACAACAATAATATATTCATATTATTAATAAAAAAAGTTTAATTTTTTTTAATAAGGTGAAGAGAGAATTTATAAGAGATCGATATTGTGAAGAGTGACATATAAAAGGAAAAATCAAATTCATAATTAAAGAGAGAAATAAAAGGTGGAGTGAGATAAAAGGAAAAATTAAAATCGTAATTGAGAGAGAGAGAGAGAGAGAGAGAGAGAGAGAGAGAGAAATAAATGAAATCGTGTTGCCAGAAAAGGATGTCGAAATAAAAAAAGGGAAATGAATTGAAATCGTAAAATAAGAGAAAATCTAATGTGGGAGAGAGATTGATGTAGGAAAAGGGTAAGATTGTAATATCTAGTGACGGTTTAAAATCGTAGTATCCATGCTTACTAAGTATATATAGTTGATATGTATTTTTTTTTTGTAATAAGTTGATATGTATTTTTTTTTATAAGTTTGTGTGACAGTGAGTTGATAGATATGATGAACCTGTACATGATGTTATTAGCAAAATATTTATACGGTTGAGTTAGTGATTTCTCTCATTTATGGGGTTGGGGGCCTACTGATTCTAGTGGGAATTGGGAGGGCCCCAAAAAATAAAAAAGTTGATATAGAAACCAATTATATTACAATTAAGAATCTTGATTCGAGTCCAAACCTTGCCGTTGGCAAATGACGTCTCATCCATCTCATTAAAAAAAGTTCCTAATGCCAATTGATGTATTTGATTATACATGTTGGTCGGTTGTCTAACTCAAAGAGATCGATCTACGTATGCAGGGTGAGGTGTGAATAGCGTGACATCTGTTTGCGATTTGCCATTGAAGTAAGAAATTAACCTGTCTTAGGTTTGAATATGGGTTATTCCGGCAACCACATGATAACAAACCAGGCCCCGGTGTTAGGTCGCTCTAATTTCTACTATGATGTTTGGAAGCCGAGAATGAAGGTATTCATCCAGTCTTTGGGTGTTATCACTTGGAGAGTGGTCGAAGAAGGGTGGAAGGAACCGACTACTATTGACGCTGATGGAAATTCAGTTCGAAAACCATACGACCTTTGGACAGTTGAAGAGCAGATGCTCTCGGTGGCCAATGCTACAGCACTTAATGTTATTTTTTGTGGGGTGGATTATTATTGCTTTACTAAAATCAAAACATGTGTTGCGGCAAAGGAAGCATGGGATACACTCGAGACCGCTTATAAAAACAACAACTGGTACTGCTGAATCCATTATAATGTAGGAAGGATCAAGAGAGGAGTAATATTAAAGAAGAATTCCAGCGTTTTAAATTCAATTCTCAATTCATTATCGAAAAACTGTACTGCCTGGTATAGTAGCTAGGTTTGCATGCATCAATTTGGAGTGGCTTTTCTGTTCTTACATGCAACTTTATTAGTTTAGCAATAAATAGATGAGATTGCTTTGTGTTTGGTTTGTACATGGGATATGAGAAACTATTTCGATGAAACATTGTGGGTCATTGAGAAACTCTTTTTTTTTTTGTTATATATAAATCTTGGTTGTATAGGTGGATTTATTGTTTGCTTTTAAATGAATGGAAGGTCAATGGATGTTAGAATGGCAACACTATGTCACAATAGAATGCACAACATCTGATGTGGCTTGTGGGACCCACATCAAAATCACATGCCCAATTTTGATGTGGGTTCCACACGCCACATTTGTGCATTCTATTGTGACATAGTGTTTTCATTCTAGCATTTCCCATCTCCGTCGAAAGAAATTCTCTTTAGTACTGACATGTTTTTCGGATGATCAACAATCACAATATTTCTTGATTAAGTACTGAAATTCTTGACAGACTATGTTCAACAACAACAACATAGCCTCAATCTCAAATTAGTTGGAGTAAGCTACATGGATCAAACTATTCCATTGCACTCGATTAAGTGCATGCGACAGACTTTATGTTCATACAAACTAAATGGTTCGTATTTAAGAATCCCACCCAACACACAACTATGGATCTACTTCTGTCCAATTTATCTTTTACCAACTGGATGAACTTCAAATTTGACCAAGAAAAAATATTGAACTTCAAAGTAGCCTAAAACAAATGATTGTGATGACTTTGGATCTCCGCAATCGAATATGTATTCAATGGTGTAAATAAAATTTTAAAAACTCATTCGATGTATACTTGCAGGCGCCAACCACCAATAGCAAATGGCTTCCACAATTTTTATTTTATTTTATTTTATATCTGTGGGTATATAAATTCAGGCTAGCCTGACTATTCCTGTTAGGCCCTAATGCAATCGGCATGAGCATATCTCAGTGGCCCGAACAACCTCTAAAAACCTCAACCTCATTGGTAATTGAGCATGCTTGCTACTCAATGCAACTGTTGAAATATGCCTCAGTTGCTGCAGAACTGATATGCAAGACTTGGTCAAATTTTTTAGTTGTTATTTCCTTGTTTTATGCATTTTTAGTTTCTTTGACTGAGTAGTGAATGTAACTGCTGTTAATTGCAGGATTTTAGGAGATGGTTGACCATGAAAACACATTCCATGTAGTTCCTTAATTTCAGGTTTTCAGTTAATTAGTTTTTGTATTTAAGTACTTCAATTTCAATCAAATCTGTAGCTTCTACATAAATCTTTTTCCATTATTTTTGTTCTTTGTTTTTGATTCTTCAAATACAACTTCCAATTTTGATATTCCTTCAAATTGGTATCAGAGCATTCATCTTGAGGGACCTATAAGTGTGTGAAATTCACATTAGAAAGCCTAGATTCCTTTCTAATTCCATGGATTCAGAATCACTTCTTGAGAAGCCCTTCACATCATTGGCACCACCGGTGTTTAATGGTGAGAATTACCATGTTTGGGCAGCCAGGAAGGAGGCATATCTAGAGGCACATGATCTCTGGGATGCTGTTGAAAAGGACTACGAAGTTCCTCTATTGCCGAAAAATCCAACAATGGCGCAGCTCAAGAATCACAAGGAGAAGAAAACAAGAAAATCCAAGGCTAAAGCCTCGTTGTTTGTAACAGTCTCACAAGAAGTTTTTGTCATAATCATGACAATCAAATTAGCCTTTGGAGTTTGGAATTTTCTCAAGAGCAAATATGAAGGAGACAAAAGGATTAGAGCAATGCAAGCCTTTAATCTGATACGAGAATTATAACTACAAACGATGAAGGATTCGGAGACTATCAAAGAGTATTCCGACAAATTACTAGGCATTGCCAACAAAGTAAGATTACTCGGCTCTGAGTTTCCCGACTCTAAATTAGTTGAAAAAATTATTGTGACTATTCCTGAAAGATTTAAATCAACCATTTCTTCTTTGGAAAATACTAAAAATCTATCAAAGGTTAGCTTAGCAGAATTGTTAAGTTCCTTGCAAGCACAAGAACAAAGAAGGCTCATGAGATCTGAAGCGGCCATTGAAGGTGCATTAGCTGCAAGAACTCAGTTCAACCAAGTAGGAAAAGGGAAGAAATATGAGAAGAATAAGAAAGGAAACTCAGTTTTTGATTCTCCTAAAACTAGTATGGGAACAAAATCTGATTTTCCTCCTTGTAAACATTATGGAAGAAAGGGTCATCCACCCTTTAAAGGTTGGAGGAGACCCGACCAGCAGTGCGAGAAATGTCAGAAGAGGGGACATCATCAAAAGATATGTAGAAGCAATCCTCAGCCAAGAAATGTAACTCAAGGCAACATTCAACATAAGAATGCAGCCCAAGTTGCTGATCAAGAAGAAGAGGAGGAGCAACTTTTTGTTGCATCTTGTTTCACCTCAAGTAGTGCAAGTGATAAGTGGCTTGTTGACAGTGTCTGCACAAATCATATGACCTTCGATCGAGATCTCTTTAAAGAGCTCAACACATCTATAACCTCCAAAGTCAGAATTGGCAACGGGGACTTCATTGCGGTCAAGGAAAAGGAACTATAGCAATCGAAAGTGTTTCGGTACAAAGCTAATCAAAGATGTATTGTTTGTACCTAACATAAGCCAAAATTTGTTGAGTGTAGGTCAACTACTCGAAAGGGGTTTCAAAGTAATCTTTGAAAGCAATCAATGCTTAATCAAAGATTCGAGAGGAGAAGATGTGTTCAAAGTCAACATGAAAGGAAAGAGCTTCATACTAGACCCTTCAAGGAGGAGAATGCAAACTTATTCACCATGAAGTCTACCACAGAATGTGGCACAAAAGACTTGGTCTCTTTCATCATTCAAATAGTTGTTGAATTTGTAAAGAAAAGAGTTTGTTCAAGGCTTACCTCACTTAGAAGCTGAATTACTAGATTGCAAGACATGTCAATTTGGAAAGCAAACAAGACTTCCTTTCAAGCGAGCAACTTGGAGGGCTACTAAAAGGCTGCAACTAATCCACACAGATTTGGCTGGACCTCAAAGAACTCCTTCACTTAATGGGAGTAAGTACTACATTGTTTTCATTGATGATCACACTAGAATGTGTTGGATTTATTTTCTTAAATTCAAGTTAGAAGTTGTTGGAATCTTTTGGAAGTTTAAGCAGTGGATTGAAACTCAAAGTGGCTATCAAATTTAAGCCTTAAGGTCTGATAATGCAAGGAATACACATCAAATCAGTTCAACACGTATTGTGAGGAGGCTGGAATCGAACATCAACTTACTGCTCCATATATTCCTCAACAAAATGGAGTAAGTGAGAGGAAGAATCGTACAATAATGGAGATAGCCAGATGCATGCTTCATGAGAAGAGTTTGCCAAAGGAGTATTGGGTGAAGTGCGCATACTTCGAGTTTTTCTTCTCAACAAAGCTTCCTACAAAAACAAGACGGAAGACACCATTCAAAGCCTGGTATGGTTTTAAACCTTCTCTCGAAAAATTTAAAAGTGTTTGGATGCTTGTGTTTTGTTTATGTGCCTCAGATCAAAAGAGATAAGCTAGATAAAAAGGCAACGACTGGAATTTTTGTGGGATATAGCACAATTTCTAAAGCTTATAGAGTTTTCCAACCACATACAAGGAAAATTCTAATAAGTAGAGATGTGCACTTCATGGAAAATGAGATTTGGGATTTGGAATGGAGAGAAATCACCTCAAATTTACTTCACAATTCAAAGTTTCAATTTGAAGGAAGATGAATTGATTGATGATGTTCCCATTAGAGGTACAAGATACTTGCTGAACTTTACCAAAGGTGCAATGTAGCAGTTCTCGAACTTGTTAATTTTTGGGAAGCTGAAAATGATCTCAAATGGATAGCTGCAATGGAAGAAGAACTGAACATGATCGAGAAGAACCAAACTTGGGAGCTTGTGAAAAGGCCTGCTGACAGAAAAGTGATTGGAGTGAAGTGGGTATTCAGAACTAAACTAAATGCTGACGGCTCAATCAACAAGTACAAAGCTAGGCTTGTTGTAAAGGGGTATGCTCAAATTTATGTGTCGATTTTTCTGACACATTTGCTCCTGTTGCTAAATTGGACACAATTAGATTGCTACTAGCCATTGCAGCACAAAAGGGCTAGAAAGTATATCAGTTGGATGTGAAGTTTGCATTTTTAAATGGTCTTCTTGAGGAGGAGATTTATGTTGATTAGCCTGATGGATTTGCAATCAAAGGGCATGAAGATGATGTTTATCTACTAAAGAAAGCTTTGTATGGGCTGAAGCAAGTACCTAGAGCTTGGTACAGTAAAATGGATAAGCATTTGATAAAGTTGGGTTTCAGAAAAAAGCCTAAGTGAAGCTACCCTCTACATCAAAGGTGATGAAATCAGTTTTGTAATTGCTTCTTTGTATATTGATGACTTGCTGGTTACAGGTAGCAATGCTTATCTTGTTGAAGCCTTCAAACAAGATATGCAAAGAACATTTGAGATGATAGATTTGGGAGAGATGGCTTACTTTTTGGGAATGGAGATCAAGCAAAAGCAGAACAAGATTTTTGTTTATCAAAAGAAGTATGCAAGGGAGATTCTAAAAAAATTTAGAATGGAAAATTGCAAGGAAGTAGCCACTCCAATGTGTCAAATGGAGAAGCTGAGTAAGACTGATGAAGCTGAAAGAGTTGACAAGACTCTTTACCGAAGTATGGTTGGTTGTCTCATGTATCTCACGACAACTAGACCGAATATTTTGCATGCTGTAAGTGTCTTATCCAGATTTTCTAATTGTGCAACTAAAACTCATCTTACAGCAGCTAAGAGAGTTATGAGATATGTCAATGGAACACTTAATTTTGGAGTTATGTTTTGTGCAAATCGAATTGTGCTCTCAGAGGATATTCGAACAGTGATTTTGGTGGTTCGATGATATGAAGAGTACTTCAGTTATTGTTTTAATCTGGGTTCTGGGGTGTTCTCTTGGTGTTCTAAGAAGCAAGTGGTTGTTGCTAGCTTCACCACAGAGGCTGAATTCATCGTTGCTAACATAATGCTTTGCAAATCAAGCACTATGGCTTAGGAAAGTATTGATTGATCTAAATTTGAAGCAAGATGAAAGTACGGAGGTGTTTGTGGACAATCAAGCAGCAATTGCTATCTCAAACAATCCAGTCTTTCATGGGAAAACAAAACATTTCAATATCAAATTATTATTTCTCAGAGATGTGCAAAAGGAAGGTTCAATTAAATTGAAGTATCGCAAGATAGATTTTCAAATTTGCAGACATATTCACCAAAGCCTTACCAACAAGCAAGTTTGAATTTCTGAGAGGAGAGCTTGGAGTGTACAGCAACTGAAGCAAGGAGGAGTGTTGAAATATGCCTCAGCTGCTGCAGAACTGATTTGCAAGACTTGGTCAAATTTTTTAGTTGTTATTTCCTTGTTTTATGCATTTTTAGTTTCTTTGACTGAGTAGTAAATGTAACTGCTGTTAATTGTAGGATTTTAGGACATGGTTGACCATGAAAACACATTCCATGTAGTTCCTTAATTTCAAGTTTTCAATTAATTAGTTTTTGTATTTAAGTACTTCAATTTCAATCAAATCTGTAGCTTCTGCATAAATCTTTTTCCATTCTTTTTGTTCTTTGTTTTTGATTCTTCAAATACAACTTCCAATTTTGATATTCCTTCAGCAACTCTACACGTACTACTAAAGTTATGTTATATTTCATAAGATGCAAGTCAGAAATGCAATGAAGCTGCCTAACTTGATTTTGCAAGTCACTAGCAGAGATATTTCGAAATCTGTTGAGATTTTATAGTGAAAGTATGTTACTGTCTCAAAGTCCCAGTCCATAGCCACAACTACTTCAACTCTCTGACTAAATAATGTTGCATATGAACCATTCAATCTCTCCAACCAAATCTAAGTTATTGCATTCAATCTTGCTTTGCTCTTTATTCTTTCTAGTATTATTAATTTGATCTCTACTTTTAACTTTTCTTTCTTTAAATTGTTTAAGAGTATCTCCCTATTTTTTGTTGATGATTATGATTTTGCGTTTACTTAATATAGAAACCATGATGATTACCAAATTTTAATGTACTTGTACATATTTATTGTCTCGACCAAAGAAACCTCTCTTATGGTTGAATATGGATCACACTAGCCAAGGTGAATCGATAGACCGGCCCCCGTTGAACCAACTACGCTTACTGGGAAATGAGAATGCAGACATTCATCCAGTCTTTGGATGTATACGCTTGGAAAATGGTCGAACAAGGATGGGAGAAACCGACAACTATAGATGGAATGGTATTTCCAAAGCCATACACTTCTTTGTCAAACTGGGAGCGAAAACTCTCGACGGACAATGCGAAGGCACTTAATGCTATTTTTTGTGGGGTGGATGAAGATCACTTCAGATACATTGCAGCATGTGTTTCGGCCACGGAAGCATGGGAGACACTTGAGACCATTCATGAAGGCATGGGTACTGTGAGATTCTGTAAGTTTCAAGTACTACAAACACAGTTTGATAGATTGGTGATGGCTTAGGAAGATAGTATAGTTGTCTTCCGCAAAAAAATTCGAGACATGGCAGATCAGGCATTTCATTTTGAAGGAATATCAAAGTAGTAAATTGAGTTTAAAGAAGCCGAGACAAGAAACAAGAATAAAGAAGAAATATTTCTGCAGTAGTCTGCTGATTTCATTTAAGTTGAATAGCTTAAATACACAAAAATACTAACTCGAAAATCGAAAAATAAGGAAACTACTCCTAAAATAATGCCACTACAATCGATACACCAAGATCGACAAAGAAACTAATCTAAAAACAAGGAAGTAACAACTCGAAACATTAGACTAAATCAAACAAATAAATACTCGTAGCAAGCAATGAGGCAAAAATTCAACACTCCTCCTTGCTTCGCTTGTTGCACACTCCAAGCTTTTCTCTCAGAATTCAAACTTTCTTGTTGGTAAGGCTTTGGTGACGATGTCCGCTAGTTGATAATCTGTCTTGCGATACTTCAACTTAATTGATCCTCCCTTTTGCACATCTCGAGAAAAATAATTTGATATTGAAGTGTTTTGTTTTTCCATGAAAAACAGGATTGTTTGAGATAGCAATTGCTGCTTGATTGTCCACAAACACCTTTGTACTTCCTTCTTGCTTCAAATTTAGATCAATCAACACTTTTCTAAGCCACAATGCTTGATTCGCAGCAATTTGTAGCAACAATAAATTCAGCTTTCGTGGTGGATTGTGCAACAATATCTTGCTTCTTAGAACACCAAGTGAACACCCCCGAACCTAGATTAAAACAATAACCTCGAAGTACTCTTCATATCATCGAAACCACCATAATCACTGATCAATATCCCCGCAGAACACAATTTGATTTGCACAAAACATAACTCCAAAATTAAGTGTTCCCTTAATATATCTCATAACTCTCTTAGTTTCATTCTTTGTAAGATGAGTTTTAGTTGCACTATTAGAAAATCTGGATAAGACACTTACAACATGTAAAATACCCTGGTCTAGTTGCCATGAGATACATGAGACAACCAACCATACTTTGGTAAAAAGTCTCGTCAACTCTTCCAGATTCGTCGTTCTTGCTCGCTTTTTCCTTTTGACACATTGGAGTAGCCACTTCTTTGCAATTCTCCATTTTGAACTTCTTTAAAATCTCTCTTGCATACTTCTTTTGACAAACAAAAAACTCATTTTGCTTTTGTTTGATCTCCATTCCGAGAAAGTAAGCCATCTCTCCCAAATCTGTCATCTCAAATGTCCTTTGCATATCTTGTTTGAAATCTTCAACAAGATTGACATTGCTACCTGTAACCAAAGAAGTCATCAACATACAAAGAAACAATCACAAAATTGACTTCATCACCTTTGATGTAGAGGGTAGCTTCACTTGGGCTTTTTTTGAAACCCAACTTCATCAAATGCTCATCAATTCTACCGTACCAAGCTCTAGGTGCCTCGCTTTAGCCCATACAAAGCTTTCTTTAGTAGATAAACTTCATCTTCATGGCCTTTAATTGCAAATCCTTCCTGATCGACGTAAATCTCCTCCTCGAGAAAACTATTCAAAAAGCAGACTTAACATCCAAATGATACACTTTCCAAATTTCCTTTTGTGTGGCAATGGCTAGTAGCAATCTAATAGTATCCAATCTAGCAACATGAGCAAATGTGTCGAAAAAATCAACACCATAAATTTGAGCATACCCCTTTACAATAAGCCTTGCTTTGTCCTTGTTGATTGAGCCATTTGCATTTAGCTTAGTTCGAATACCCACTTCACTCCAATGACTTTTCTCAATCAAGGTCTTTTCACAAGCTCCCAAGTTTGGTTCTTCTCGATCATGTTCAGCTTCTTCTTCCATTGCAGCTCTCCATTTGGGATCATTTTCAGCTTCCCAAAATCGTAGGTTCAAGAATTGCTACATTGCACCTTTGGTAAATTTCAAAAGTGATCTTGTACCTCTAATTGGAACATCATCAATCAATTCATCTTCCTTCAAATTGAAACTTTGAATTGTGAAGTAAATTTGAGGCCGATTTCTCTCCATTCCAGTCCCAAATCTCATTTTCCATGAAGTGCACATCTCTACTTATTAGAATTTTCCTTGTATGAGGTTGGAAAACTCTATAAGCTTTAGAAATTGTACTATATCCCACAAAAATTCCAAATTTGTTGCCTTTTTATCTAGCTTATCTCTTTTGATCGAGGCACATAAACAAAACACAAGCATCCAAACACTTTTAAAATTTTCGTAGAAGGTTTGAAACCATACCAAGCTTCGAATGGTGTCTTCCCGTCTCTTTCTTTTGTAGGAAGCCTGGTTGAGAAGAAAACTGAAGTATGTGCAAATTTTCCACCCAATACTCCTTTGGCAAACTCTTCTCATGAAGCATGCATCTAGTCATCTCCATTATTGTATGATTCTTCCTCTCACTTACTCCATTTTGTTGAGGAGTATATGGAGCAATAAGTTGATGTTCGATTCCAGCCTCCTCACAATACGTGTTGAACTGATTTGATGTGTATTCTTTGTCATTATCAGACCTTAAGGCTTGAATTTGGTAGCCACTTTGAGTTTCAATCCACTGCTTAAACTTCCAAAAAATTCCAGCAACTTCTGTCTTGAATTTAAGAAAATAAATCCAACACATTCTAGTGTGATCATCAATAAAAACAATGTAGTACTTACTCCCATTAAGTGAAGGAGTTCTTTGAGGTCGAGCCAAATCTGTGTGGATTAGTTGCAGCCTTTTAGTAGCCCTCCAAGTTGCTTGCTTGAAAGGAAGTCTTGTTTGCTTTCCAAATTGACATGTCTTGCAATCTGGTAATTCAGCTTCTAAGTGAGGTAAGCCTTGAACCAACTCTTTTCTTTGCAAATTCAACACTGCTGCATAATGAAAGTGACCAAGTTTTTTGTGCCACAATTTTGTGGTAAACTTAATGGCTGAATATGCTGCAATCTCCTCCTCCGAAGGATCTAGTACGAAGCTCTTTTCCTTCATGTTGACTTTGAACACATCTTCTCCTCTTGAATCCTTGATTAAGCATCGATTGCTTTCAAAGATTACTTTGAAACCCCTTTCGAGTAGTTGGCCTACACTCAACAAATTTTGGTTTATGTTAGGTACAAACAATACATCTTTAATTAACTTTGTACCTGAAACACTTTCGATTGCTATCGTTCCTTTTCCCTTGATTGCAATGAAGTCTCTGCTGCCAATTCTGACTTTGGAGGTTATAGATGTGTCGAACTCTTTGAAGAGATCTCGATCGAAGGTCATATGATTTGTGCAACCACTGTCAACAAGCCACTTATCGCTTGCATTACTTGAGGTGAAACAAGATGCAACAAAAAGTTGCTCCTCCTCTTCTTCTTGATCCACAACTTGAGCTGCATTTTTATGTTGAAGATTGCCTTGAGTCACATTTCTTTGCTGAGGATTGCTTCTACATATCTTTTGATGATGTCCTCTCTCCTAACATTTTTCACACTGCTGGTCGGGTCTCCTCCAACATTTAAAAGGTGGATGACCTTTTCTTCCACAATGTTTACAGGAGGGAAATCGATTTTGTTCCCATATTAGTTTTAGGGGAATCAAAAATTGAGTTTCCTTTCTTGTTCTTCTCATATTTCTTCCCTTTTCCTCCTTGGTTGAACCGAGTTCTCACAACCTAATGCACCTTCAACACCGCTTCAAATCGATGAGCCTTCTTTGTTCTTGTGCTCGCAAGGAACTTAACAATTCGCCAAGCTAACCTTTGATAGATTTTTAGTATTTTCCAAAGAAGAAATGGTTGATTCAAATCATCAGAACAAATCACAATAATTTTTTCAACCAATTTAGAGTCGGGAAATTCAGAGCCGAGTAATCTTACTTTGTTGGCAATGCCTAGTAATTTGTCGGAATACTCTTTGATGGTCTCCAAATCCTTCATTGTTTGTAGTTGGAATTCTTGTATCAGATTAAAGACTTGCATTGCTCTAATCCTTTCATCTCCTTCGTACTCACTCTTGAGAAAATTCCAAACTTCAAATGTTGATTTCTTTGTCATGATTCTGACAAAAACTTCTTCTGAGACTATTGCAAACAACGAGGCTTTAGCCTTAGACTTTCTAGTTTTCTTCTCCTTGTGATTCTTGAGCTGCGCCATTGTTGGATTTTCCCGCAATGGAGGAACTTCGAGTCCTCTTCAACAAAGATCCCGAGAGATCATGCGCCTCTAGATATGCCTCCATCCCGTGACCATACATGGTAGTTTTCACCATTAAACACCGGTGGTGCTAGTGAAGTGAAGGGCTTTTCAAGTGATTCTCGAATCCATGAAAGTAGATGGATATCTAGGCCTTTCAATGGTGGATTTTACTTAGTTATAGGTCCCTCAAGATGACTGCTCTGATACCAATTTTGAAGGAATATCAAAGTAGTAAATTGAGTTTAAAGAAGCAGAGACAAGAAACAAGAATAAAGAAGAAATATTTCTGCAGTAGTATGCTGATTTCATTTAAGTTGAATAGCTTAAATACACAAAAAAAATACTAACTGAAAATCAGAAAATAAGGAAACTACTCCTAAAATAATGCCACTACAACTGATACACCAAGATCAGTCAAAGAAACTAATCTAAAAACAAGGAAGTAACAACTGAAACATTAGACTAAATCAAACAAATAAATACTGCAGCAGCTGAGGCAAAAATTCAACACAGTTAGGAAGACCCTACAGTGATCTAGACCTTGTTATGAAGACTCTTATGTGTCTACCTTCTAGATTTGATGTAAAGGTTGCAGCTATTGAGGCACATCGAGATATCTATAAAATGTGGTTTTTCGAACTCATGGAGTCCTTACAAGCATATGAAGAGAGGCACCACCTATTATATGGAGGGGAAAAATGTTACAACAACAACAAAACCTAATTCCGACAAGGATTTCTATAACATTGTGGAGAGTCTCATTCAAAATTTCGCAAGAATTTCGAAGAAATTGAAAAGACAATAAACAGGAATCAATAGGGAGATCCTAAAATCAAACCTGATAAAGAGTATACCATAGTCCTCTTACATATTCCTTTATTTCATTTTCCTATCTTGAACTGCCTTTCCACAAGTTCTTACAGTTTTATTATTTTAGGA
The DNA here is from genome assembly GCA_039657345.1 of Stephania japonica. NCBI lineage: Eukaryota > Viridiplantae > Streptophyta > Magnoliopsida > Ranunculales > Menispermaceae > Stephania > Stephania japonica. Next base: position 12,617,971 of record CM077563.1, on the reverse strand, counting down.
TAAGCAATTAAGTTTGCTTTGTGTTTGGATTGCAGATGAGATAGAGACACTATTTTAATGTAAAGTTTTGACTCAGTAGCAAATTCTTCTTATAGTTTGAAATAAATCTCTCTTTTTCTGATGAGCAATCACTATAACATTTCTTGATTAGTGCTGAAATATCCTACACAGAGTTGATGTCTATACAAACTAAATGTCACAGTAATAAAATATTTGTATTCCATGGAAACACATCTGTAGAATCCACCAACTAGAGAACTCAAATTCCCATGGATCCAATTGAATTTCATCAATATATATAAGCATAAAATGCTGGCATGACAAAGAGCTACAATACTAAAAAGGTATCTTGCAGCTCTTGCTTCGACTCTCAATCAAATAATACTAAAAAGCATTTGTCAACAAAACAAAGTGACCAGAACATTTGGCAAAACTTGATTGAAATGAAAAGCATTTGAAATGGAAATCAAATAAAACAAGAATAACGTAAGTGCATACAGCCCCTCTCCTAAGTTATCAGTAAACCTAAAAAAATAAAATTAATGTCCAACTTTAGTTAATCCCTTTAAGCAATGAAGCTGAGACTCTCTTCAATTTTTATTTATTTATTTTTTTTTCATGGCTGAGACTCTCTTCAATGATTCACAAGCTTTAAGCAGATCAGATTCTGAATGTGCAGCTGAAACAAATACTCTAAAGCCCAGCTGGCTGCACTCGTCAATTATAGACCTTTTGGAAGCCACCACAAGCACTGACTCTTCTTTCAGCATCTAGAAAGAAAAAAAATATGAATTAAATGTTGCTACAGATTTGTTGCCATACTTCCTCAGCTATAGTTTCGAGCAGCTTTAAATCCTTGAAGGAACCAGTTGAATTCTTTAGTTTCAGAAAAATGAGCGGCTAGAGGGTAGCTCACTGTGGAAAGCCTTTCGATATTTGCCAATCCTTTATGGTTCACGTGAAAATTAGAATGCCAATGCTAAGATCAAGATAAGGATTGACGATATAATTCCAAAAAGCTCAAATCGATTTAGTGACTGGATTACCATCATTAGTTATGCACCACAAAGAAAAAGATCTGAGAATGTAAAACAAAAGGCAAAAATATATAATTGACATGAGCTAGCAATCACATGCATGAATGGAAGTGCAAATTCAAAACGAACCTCGCCATAACAAAGCTATTCTTCTTTAGCTTTGTGATTAAATCGGGATTTTTCTAGAAGAAATCTATAGCAGTGATTGCAGCACTCACCAGATAAGTAGGTAATTAAAGATGATGAAAATACGTATCCAGAGCTGCTGAGATGCTGCAAAGAGGAGAAAGAACAAGCTGGATTCAAAATAACCAGCAACCAATGAAGCGTTAAGCAGTACTGACGCATCGAAAACAAATGTTTATGTGTGTTATCTTTCTAACAATATTTTAGTGTGGTTGAGAAGTGCAGATTTGTCAGTAAGTAGAGCTTGCATCCCATATTAGCTTCACGAGGAAAAAAATAGTTAATAGTTCTAACTTGGTGATCAACCACTCTAGCATTTCCAGTACAAAATCCTCCATCAGTGACTAATGAATGACCCATTGATGCAGTTATAATATCAATCTTCTCAACCTGCATTTGGCAATGCGCAAAACATGAGTAAAAAATACACAATTACCAGCTCAAACTGACAAATTTTGAACGTACCGGAATCTTATAATGCTCAGTGAGACCTCTTCCAGATCCTCCAAGCATGCCAAACGAATTGCTCTCATCTGACAAGTCTCGAAAGCGATGCTTCTCTTTTAATTTAATGATAACATCTAAAGGTGCTATTCATCCAGAATTCTGCATAAAGGAATTAAAAATGAACTTATCAGCAGAATCTAAACTAAAATGCAGCATTCAAAGGAGAAACTCTGGGCACCAATCTGGTCATGATTTAGATTTAACATTTACAAATATAATCCAAAAAATATTTCAAAAGATTAATACGTCCTTGGATTCTTAATTGAGAACATTTTAATTACATCCACAAATCTTCGAATGAGTAAATAATGAAATCTAATTCTTTTTGAGGTCTAATGAAATCTATTTTTTAATTACATTTCAGATATTTATCTTTGTTCAGCCATATGCTTGGTTATGTCTTTGCGTATGCGTTAAAAAATTGTAATTTTCCCTTTTCCAGATTCTGTATATAAGCAAAACTAATTGAGTTCTCGAACCCAATCCTCACCCCTGCAGTGTTGAATACGGTATTCTTGCAGTCAGGAAGGATGCTGATGGACCAAGGAGGCAAGTTGTAATGCATACTCCTGAAACTCACTTTCGCAAAATATGCCAAGTTATAGTTCGCAAGAAATGCACAACCACCTCCAGCCTTGTAGTTAAAGACATGGGCCTGAATAAAAAACAAATGAACCAGTTACAAACAAAAGGAACATGCATAATTATCCAAGACAGCTCGATTGAACCTCTTGAAAGATTCCGAGTAAAAACGCAGCAGATTCTCCAGAAACTAATTCACAAAGCTTGATGGCTCTATGCAGGTCTTTCAAATGACCCCCTTTGGATTGCCTTAACAGTACTACAAAATCAAAAGAATAACACTGCTAAGCCACGTCAAACTACACGCATAAACAACCAAATTTAGAAAAGAGTTAGCCTTAGGAAGTACCACTCCTGTTCTTACTGAAGGGAGCAATTATATTTAACAAAAAAGGCATGTCCTTGAAGATGTCAATCAAAATATATTAATTCTTATTTGATCTCAAAAAAATATATATATATCTTAAGAGAAAAACAATTTGCACACCACGGATAGTTATTACGTTCAGCATTTGCCAAATAAAGTATTGAAGCAACTGGAAAAAGAAAGAAGGAAAATACAACTTTCAGAATGAGTATTTCAGCTTACCATGAACCAGTTTGTATAAAATTAGCACCTGAAAATGCAAAGTCTTCTGCTGGTCAATAAGGAACAGGACAGCCGATCTCCGTAAACCTATTGTTGCAACAAAAGTTAGCGAAGATATAATTACCAGCATGTCCACGCTTCGGTCCACATCTTGGGCTTATAAGTCTTGTTAGGATAGAACCAGTTGCAGTAAAATCCATTGCAGGTGTTTATCTATGACCAGGTAAACAGAAAGAAGTGAGAAGAAAAACATAAACAAAACGCAATCTGGTGTTGGTGTACATTTAGAACTCTATATTTGCAACTATATGACGCCCATAAACAGGAAAAAAACCAGAATTAAAAAGAAAAGTATGGTACTATGGTGAGAGATTCAAAGACAAATCTCAATTCACTAAGTTGAGTAGAAGATGCATTGGAATAGAAACAGCAGAACCATGATCAGGGAACCGCGCACGAGTTCTGACATAATAGTAAGGAAACTAGACAAAAGGAAAACAAGTAGGGGCAACGATAGCGATTGGACAGCAATCAAATGCAGAGGTGTTCCTTATTCTTCAAAAAACACTGCTAACAAAATTGTCAAAATATTATGTAGTTCATTCTTAAACCCGAAATTGACGTAAGAGCAGAAAGACAACACAACATGTACTGTTTTATTAACAATCACAAAAGGAGATTCCATGTAGCTCATCACTAACACCCGACAAGATAAGCAAACACATCACATGAAAGTGAGGGGAAGGGATAACAAAAAGAAAAGCAGATGGGGACTTACTACCGAACCAGGAGCATCATCTTGCTTGCATGACCCAAGGAACCCCAATTTCATGATCCACAGCCATTTTTGCTGCAAATTCTGTATAGGCTTGACCAGGAGTGCCAATCTCATATTCCATAGGTCCATACTCATTCTCCATGTGATATAATAACAAGTAAAAAATTTGTATGCAACTATGCATCAACATCTTAACAAGATTGTTCAATCATTATAAGACGAATAGCAAATGCAATGCAGACACGAGTAAATTGAAACTCGATCGCCCAATTTACCTGTGCAAGAATTATTGGACCACCCTAACAACTCTTCTGCTTTCATCATATCAACAATCTTCTGAGTAAATTTTTCCATTGCAGCCTAATGTAAATTTTCCCAAAAAGTCAAAACTCAAAATTAACATCCCTCTTTCAACTTCAAAAAAAGAAAACAAGGCTCATTATCAGTTCGAAATCGGATGGTAGGAACTAGGAACATATTTGAGCCAAATCAGAAACCCCTTAATTATTGTGTTAAACATGAATCAGTCAGCATCCAAAACAAAATTTAAAGATTCCAACAAATAAGTATCATAATTTAACTCTAATTCTTTCAATTATCCAAAGTTTCATTCTCCACACACATAAGGTCCAATCCTAAGATGAATTCAAAAAAAAAAAAGGTCCCGCTAGCTTGATAAACTGAACCAGATCATACATCCCCTCAAAGTAGTACTGAAAACCCAGAATTTATAAGAATCCCATTAAGATTAGTATACTAAAATCTGTGAAGAACTGAAAGTAATAGATAAAGTTTGAAAAAATTTCCCTTACTTCACCAGGATTAGGTTCATGGCCATTCCAAAAAACATGGGTCTGAATCACATCCAACCCTCCCTCTTTGGCCTTCTCAATGAGATCAGGCCACATCTGCAACAAACCCACAAAACTCCATTTCAGGAATCCAACAAATCAAAACAAACTATGAAGAAATGTGAAGTACAGATCACAAGAGAATGCAAAGCAATATCACTTTGTTGATATTTGATGCTCAGACTTGACTTTCTAGTGGCCAGTTGTGTGGATGTTGCGGCGTTGCAGAGTAAATACTAAATGAATTAATGCCTCATTGGCTCGATTTGAAAAACTTAGAATTTGTGTGTTCTGCTTTCTATTAAAGCGGAGTAGACACATTTTTACAGTGAAGTTGGGTCTACCCACTGTAAAAAATCGCAGTTTGGTGATCTCAGATTCTCAATCTGTCAATCACCAAAATTCAAACCCACCAATACCCATAAAGAAATGATCGAATCAAAATGAAAACCCCAGTTTACTGCATGTTTGAATCCAATACGTAAAGAGTTTGGTGCTACAAAAGTAAGAGAAACTGAGTGAATAAAAAATAAGGCAACCACAATCAACATTCAATAGCTTCTCAAGCAAAGCACATTTATCAAGTGAATCATAACACAATCCCTTTTAAAAGGCTTTTTTAACATTGCTGGACATGGAGCAAGAACAAAAATGGGACACAAAAAGTACTTCCACGAACACATTCTTCTTAGATGTATACATGAGATTTGAAGCCTTTTATACAAGCACGTACGCTCCCCCTCGAATGTTACACATTATGATTGGCTCCAAGTACATTTTGCCCTTTAAGAGAGTCCAGCCCAATCAGATTTCAAGCCTTCTTTAACTCATTAGAGAGGATGATAAGGGACGTAGCCCAAGTTGCTCTTGACATCCATCACTATGTCATTGCACCTCACAAGAAGGCTCAACATTTGATGGGAGATGTCCATGTTGGAAGTGGTGGTCTGGGGGTTCTTCTCGGTGCTGGTTGTGGAGTTGGTGTTTCTGTAGTTACTGTTGTTTATGGGCTCTAATTCAATGAATGGTGGCGGTTTGGCTAAATGGCCAAGCCCTCGAATCTGTTGAGTCTCATGCATCTCGAGAATGCGAGATGACAACGAAGAAGAAGATGATGATGCTCTAGGAGGGCCAACAAAATTAGGTTGCAACAAAGGAACTGAAGGGACAAGCTTTTGAAAGTTCTTACTATTAATAACCATTGCTAGAGAAGAAGAACCACCATCATTTGTGTTGAGGTCTCTACAACTACTACTACTACTAGTCGCCATCAATGGATCTGTTCTACTACTTTCTTCTCCATCTAACATGAACTTCACACGAGGACTTCCCCTCGGGGCGCCCCTCAACTCGTCCACACCACCTGAAGATGGCTTCTTTAAACAGGATTTCAGCTGGATGCTTGACTGCAGAGGTCTTCGCAGCAGTGCTCCTGTAGCATCTCCGATTGCCTCATCAGCCTTGATAGGCTCTGCTTCCCCTTGAGCTGGAGCTTCCACACCTCTCAGGTTGTATGACACCTTCACACGACCAAAGAGAGCTCGGTTTTGCATTGCATAGTTGAGTGCTGCCTGTGCGTGGTCTTTGTGCCGAAACACAACCCTGCATTGTGATGACTTCCAGAAGACACGCATGGCAGAGTGATCAAGTGGCCCAAATCGCCCAAATTTTGCCTTCAACTCATTTATCGAAGGAAGAGTTGTCCGAGGAGGGAACTTCATTACTAGCATTGTAGGCTCAAACAACTTCATAGGCAACTCTTGCTTCTTGACTAAATTAGGCTTCACAAGCTTGTTGGCAGCAGTTGTACTGGCATCTTTCTGATCAGTAGCCTCTTTTTGCACTCGCTGCACCTCCTGCATCTTCTGGTTATTGCTTTTCTTCTCCGAAGACAAGGCTTTCAAGACATTTATTTTCTTAAGCCTCTTAACAGACATTTCCTCTTGACGGTCTGAAAGATTTCTTTTTCGCCCGGAAACTGTGGGATCATCTGGTCTCTTGAAGTTTTTTGGTCGTTTAGAAGGCAATGCTTTTACATCTTCAACAGGAAGAATGTCAGCAGACTCTGAAACAGCCGACCTATGAGCACCGAAGTCAGACATCTCAGCTTCACTAGGAGGGGCAAGAACCAAGCTCTTCTGATAAACAAGGGAGCGGAAACGCAGGAAAACATCCCGAGCAATTGTAGGGATGTTTTGTTCAGCGCCATAATATGGATCAAGAGCGAGAGCCATCAAGTCATCCAATAGCTGGGGAAATTCGACCACAACATTTTCAATACCGACACCAATTTCCTTTCTCTGTTGATCTGCTTGTGATTTTTCCCTAGGAGTTGAGCCAATTCCAAGGGATTTCCCTGCTGATTTTCTCGGAGATTCTCCATCCTTCAACGTTTTGAGACGCCTTTGAGTATTCTCAGAGCTGGATTGTATACCCATTTCTTTTCTCTTTTTTTTCTTCACTGTCCCCATATTAGATTTGTCAGACCCAACATCTTCCGCAAGTCGTTTCAGAACTTTTTTTTCTTCACCACCGTATCTGTGTTAACGCCAGGAGCACCGTGAGGCTTGTTACTAACATGCGAAGCACCAACAGTTTCCACAGCTGTTCTGAAATGGACACCATCAGAAACTTGGTACAGTTCACTTTGATTTTCACTAGGCAGTGATAATGCTTGTTCATATTGGTCATGGGCTTCAAAATTGTGATCCGAATAATTCATAAGACCATGGGGCCGTGACATCATGGATTTATCCTGGCCTGTGGCTAGGACTCTCGCAGTTAAATCTGGTTTACTTATTCCATCCATCTCATACATGGAACTTCCCGTGTTTGCATATAGTCTTCCATCTTCCAAAGAGGAAGACGTTATAGCATTAGCAACAGGCTCATTTGCAGGATAATTAACTCCAACTTCGGTTGGTGGATCAATGAGAGTAATATCAGCCAAACTAAATTCAGTAGCTGCCAAGCTACTCCCAACATAATCAATTTCTTGCCAGCGTGTATCTCCTGCCAAGGCTGCCCCTCCAGTGCCATCATTTCCAGATCCTTCCTGGTTTGATTCATTGTTAGGCTTCGCGGAAACATCAGGTGTTCTCTTTTGAAACACATAATCGCTAGATATAGTTACTGTTGATCCCTCACTATATGCTGAGGAGACAGCTAAGTTTGTCTGAGCTGGTACATTATGAAAATCTCTGGGCTCAGCAGGTTCATCTCTCCGCTTGAAGAGATACTTATCCTTCCTGGAATGTTCCTTCATTTTTGGAAGCCTGCCAGAGCCCTTCCTTTCGCCAAACGCCTCAGCAACCACCAAAGGACCACTCAAAGGTGCTGCGGGAAAAAAGAAACCAATAACCTTAGATCATCATAGTGAAATAAAAATGGAGTGCTATCAAACTTACTATTTATTTAAAGGGAAAAAAAGAAGATAACCCCATAGAAAATATGTTTAGAGGCCATTATTGCCAAAATGTGCCCACATAAAATTCTGTTATTATCTAAAAGCATAGGCAGATTCATAGGTACTGTGGAAATTCCACAATTTAGATAAGTTTCAATAATTTTAACTCAAATAATAAAATGTTAATAAAATAATTATAAACTTCTAATGCATTGAAGAAATAATAAAATAATCCATATTCTTGTCAGAAATAATATAATTCATATTAAGGTGCTTTACGAACTATTACATTTAATGCTCTTTTTTTGGTGCTTTACATTTAATGTTTTGGATATTCTTCTATTGTGTTAGCCTTTTCTCTTGATGACATGCAATTGGAAGTTGAAAGTTGAAAAATATTTAGATCACAAGACATTTATGAGGAGGCAAAACTTTCTTTATTTATTGGTTAGAATAAGAGATTTTTTTTTATCAAATCAGATTAAGAGTTCTAAAACAAAGAACTTAACCAATGCCAAGTTAATTAAGATTTTTATATTATTTACTCATATATCATGTTGAATAGTATTTCCAAACTAATTTGGGATTGACGCTTTCTTTTTGTTGTATTTATTATTCTAAAGTGGATAATAAAACTCTTAGATTATTTACTCATATATCATGCTCAATATTTCCCAACTAATTTAAGAATGAGGCTTTGTTGTTGTTGTTGAATATTTATTACTATATATTCTAAAGTGGATAGTAAAATTCTTAGATTATTTACTCATATATCATGCTCCATATTTCCCAACTAATTTGGGATTGAGGCTTTGTTGGTGGTGTTGTTATTGAATATTTACTACTATTTATGCAAAATGGAATAGTATTACTACATATTCTAAAGTGGATAAAAATCTATCTTTTTAAGTTTAACCATTTTTTACTTATTAAGTATTAAAAGTGTTACTTTTTATAGGTAAGTCATGTTTTTCCCCAAAAAGGTAATTCATGGGATTTTCTTCTCAAAGAAGATAAGTCAAAGAATGTAACTCCTTAGTCTTTTTTTCTTTTTTTGTCTTGAACTCCTTAGTCTTTAGTGACAAGTTTTAAGTATTATGTGCTCCAAAATATTGAAGCAATCATTCAGCTCCAAAATATGCAACACCAATCATATAACCTCAATTGATAAGCTTATAATTCTTTGGTCAATTTATACACTTATAACAGGTCATTGACTAATTGAACAATTGAAGTTTAATATTTCCTATTCAATTCATTTCATTCTTTACAATTTGCATTTTTTTAATATAGAATTTTTTTTAATATATATATATATAGTGCAGAAATTTTGCATTTTCCCTATCTCTAAAAAATGAAATTAATTTGAAATTTTTATCTAGAAATTCTTATGCCAAATCCAGGATGTCTTGGAGAATTCTACCTATTCAATTGCTCGTGAGGACAACCACCCACCAAAAGAGAGCTTACAAGGTGTGCGTACAGTATTATCGCTTTAGCTTCTCAAAGAAAGAATACTAAACTCATAAAGATTCACTCACAGCATAAAAAACCATGACTATCAGCAAGTAATTGGCTAAAAAAACACACACACACAATTCATCACAATTCAGTCAACTAACCATCTATATCTGTTCAATTGGTTCAATGTAAGTAATCGCCATCAACTATATGTAGCAGAACAGATCAGAGAGAGTGTCAAATAAGTACAATAGATATAGAGTGAACATGAAATTACAAAACAAATATTCTGCAACTGAATTTAACCATATACACAAAAAAAGTCAGTTCCAGAAAAATTTTGCAATTTTATATTTAACCAGATACCTCGAGATGGCACTCTAGCACCCTGATCAGAGCCATTCACTGATTCAGGACTAGGGTGTGCTGACTGAACACCAAATGCTTGAGCATAGGTTTCGTCAAACTCTTCAAAAGATGCCTTTCGGAAAGCAAGAACAGTGGCCCTATAATTGATCCACTCAAGAGCCTTCTGATCCCCATTCCGAGGCATTGTAGCCAGCTGCTGTACAAAAGAGAGTACCTTAGTGGGCTGAAACTTATCTCTTGCCTTTTTAATTTGCTGAACTGAATAAACAGTCCCTTGCTCATAGCCAGGAACATCTACTGAAAAGTAGCCCTGAACACTAGTTGGCCGAAAATTGAATTGACTTCTACAACAGCATGTCAAGCCAAGAGCTTGTCTTCTGCATGATTCATCAACTGCCTCCTCAACTGCCCTCACGAGATTCCTAGAATTCGTCTGCCGAGATTTTTCAGCAAAGTTGGACTCAAAAGGAATAAGCTCTGCTAGATCGAACCATCCATAACTGCTGTCACCAAAAAAAGCAACCAAGACATGGCCATCTCTTTTCGATCGCCGCACAGAAGGAGATGCAAAAGCTTCACAGAATATATGCCCAGGCCACCATGGGTGAGATTTCACCTTTCCCCAAACCAGGTCGCCTGCTTCAAATCCGTAGCTCAAGACCATGGCTGCTTGCGACCCAAATGCTGCCTCCGAAATCCTAGAATTAGTGCCATCCTCTGCTGAAGAATATGCGATACCGAAATCCGAGTAGCTTGATTCTACCATCATTTTGTCAGAAGAAACCCTAGCTTCCCTATCAGGCATCCCCGTCATCTGGACCAACACAGTTTCATAACCAGCAAAACCATCACTTCTAACAGCACCCTCATCCTCAACCTCTGATGCCTTCACTTCCTCCTGCGCAGACATCCTCTTTGTTTGCCCCAACTCACTCTCAGAAGCAGCTAAACCATCTCTCTCAACAGCACCCTTGGTCTTAATCTCCTCTACCCCAACTCCCTCCGCTAATGAGTTCCCAAAATCAGCAATGTCACCCCGAAAACTACCCTCGACCTTGACCTCCAGAGCATCAACATTCTCCGACAAGTCCTCGCCATCTTCCTGTCTCCCTCCCTCAAATTCTACACTCACAACATCAGACTCATTCTTTCCTGATTTCACCCACAGTTCCTCCAAAAGCCGAACATCCTCCGAAGAAATCCCGACATTTTCCTCCCTCTCTCTTTCAGATTCCAAACCCACATCAACACACTCATCATCATTTCCAGGTTCCCACTCCAACTCCTCCAAAACCCTAACTTCCTCCAACAAATTATGCTCATTTCCCTTCTTCCCCACTCTCTCAGATTCTACACACACAACGCCATCATCTGCTTCGAGCAATTCCTCCGAAACCCTAGTTTCTCCCACCAAGTGCCTATCTTTATCAACCACTCCACCTCCCATACCCTCAGAAACCTCTCCTCCTCCATCACCTTCCACCACCATCGATGGCGGAGGATCATCAGAACCACCTGGCGATTCCCTCCCCAATTCGCCCTCCCCGCCCATCGCAATGCATCAAAAACCGCTCCCAATCCCTAAAACCCAACAAACCCTAACTCTTCAGCTTCAAAAACACACCAATAGAACCCTAATTCGACGACTCATACTAAGAACAAAGCTCAGGCACACTGTTCTCAATAAAAAACGCTAGACCTAACCAAATCAAACGCAAAAAAGATTAACAGAGAAAGGGGAAGAGCGCGAACCTGTCGATTGAGCGAGATGCGATGAAGAATACGATGAGATTGAGATGGATTGATTGTTCATGTGCGGAGTCGCTGTGTTGATGCGGTTCTGTCTAGGGTTTATGCGATAGAGAGGTGAAGTTAAAATGTTGGTGGTGGTGTGGATGAGTGCGAGTGCGAACTCACTGAATCTGTCCCGAGTTAAGGGCGGTTCGAACCTAACAATGACACGCGCCTCTTAACATCCATTACTTTTCAAATTGAGATTCGTACGTGCGTATCTCGATGTGTGTTGTAGTGACGACGGCACATATAGGTCGCTCCTGCGTATCGTTGATGGTTATCTTTGTGTGAAGATCGGATTCGATCCGAATATAATTAGATTTTAAATGAGCTCAATTAGTGTGAGTTGAAAAATTGTACTCTAATTTAATTCATTTAATATATACGGATTAGATTGAGTTAGCAGATTAATACTTTTCTATACATAATAGCATGCCTAAGCTTAGAGTATTATCGTTTGAAATTTATTAATTGTTCACTTAAACCTATAAGGATACATATTTGAACCTTTTACATTTTCGAGAGAGCACACCTCTTTAGGGGGTGGATCATCCATCCTATGTGAATAAATAAAATAATTAGTACGTACAACCTTTTTCTTGTCACAAAAGGTTATATTGTTCTAAGGAAAATGCAAAAGTGACTCATTGTTGACACTCACAAAGAGCACACACCTTTTTTTATTTTATTTTTTTTACTTTTTTTACAATTTTGTGTTTAAGGATAATGCTAAGGTTACTCACTACGGACACCCACTACGACTACAAAATTGTTAAAAAAAATAAAAAGAATAAAAATAAGGTGCGTGCTTATAGAAATGTTCATAGTGAGTCACCATAAGCACTCCCTTGTTTTAATTTATCATTATACTAGTCGTCACCCCCACGTGTTGTGTGCGGAAGTAATCATTTTTTTTATTGGTAAGTAAAAAACAATATTTTTTTTTTGATAAGTAATAACAAGTGTTAGTAAGTAAATTGTGTTACAATTCAATTTAATATACGCGGGATTAGATTGAGTTAGTGGATTAATCTATATATCTATATATATTTATAAGAAAGCTATGTACATGTTGGTGGCCTCTGCTTCTCTCCAAAACCCTAAAAAAAAAAATTTGATTTACTTTTGTGATTTTTGTTTTTAAACCACCACCGATCCTCTCAACGATGGCAGTGGTTTCAATCAAATCCCTTTTGCTCTTTGTTCATTCAATAAACAACATATCTAATAAGATTTGTAGAGATTGATCCATCCTTGTTGCAGTGCATCTTCATCAACGGTATTGCGTGGATTTATACGGCGCGTTGGATTGATTTATCTTTAATTTTTACTTTATAGTTAGTTTTTTCCCTAGTTGGAAGTATTTGTTTTGTATTCTCCTTGTTGGGAAGTTTTAGATCTTCTCCTTGTTGGAAAGTTTTGTTATTCGTTTTATGGTTCTAGTACTTTTGTGTATTATTATGAGTTTCAACGTTGTAGAGAGCAGTCTCTAATTGTCAAACTGTTTCAAAAAAAGTCAAATTAATGGCAGTTTGTTTGCATAATTTTAGGATTATGCAAATCAATGTACTTGATTATATGTCTAGTCCTGTATTGAGCCATGAATGATTAATGAAATTTCGATTTCTTTTCAAAAAAAAAAGTTATGTACATGATGACACATGTCAACTTTACATAGATTTGAAATTAATAGCCTAATTAATAACCTAATTAATATCCTTCTAATTCATAGCCTAAGTACATTATTTTCACTTTTTTGTACACAATAACAACTTTATTACATAATTTGTCATATATTTTTATTTATTTATTTTTTTAAAATTATTTATAAAATAAATATAAAAAATAAATATAGATTCATACTATTTCGGGACAATGTCCGAGTCTAAAACTAGTACTTTTCATTACATAATAGCATGCCTAAGCTTAGAGTATTATGGTTGAGATTTATTAATTGTTCACTTATGTCACGGCCCAAATCTCTAACCCCTATTTTGATTCCTTAATTAGGATTACTGACCTGTGACGTGTGATCCACATCGTGATACATACACCGACTAAGGCACATGGCCGAGGAATATTTATTTTTGTAATGATGTATTCCTAGCGTTGTGTAGTTGTGTAGATTTAATAAGTCAGTTCGTGCAATTGTAGGCGTCGAGACAAGAGCGCAGGGGCGCCTCGAGTTGTGTGTGAGCCGGGGAACCGGGTAGATAGCATCATAATAAGTCTTATTTATTTTAATATGAATTTATGGTTTAAGTTGATAGCATATGGTTGTATCTATAAATGCAAATCAAATTAAAGTACTCTAGTTTCCAATAAAAATTGATAACACTTGGACTTACCTCGGGATACATGTTAGCACACACTCCCATAAAACATGTATCACCAATATATGTTAGTGAGCTGAAAATTAGTGGGTGGTAGGAGTGATTGGTGCTCATAGGTTTCTAGTGACGTGTGAATACACACTTGATGAAACCACTAAAATATAAAAATCCACACTTAGTGGTTCTTCCAACTTTGCATGCTCACAACCTCAAAAATTTAGAGCTGTAGAGATCATTCTTGTTGGAAATTTAGGACACATCAAGTGAGAATTTGTAATGACCAGTTACTTAATTTAGTGATTAGAGCCAACCCAAATCGTAATTAAATGGGTTTAAGCTCGGAACTAGGTTCGGCGTACCTCGAATAGCATGTATGTGTGAATTGTGGTGATGTAATTGTGTTTGGATGATGTATATTATAATTATGAATTAAATAGTAAATGGACAAGCGGGATAGCGTGGGTATTCATGAAGGTATCAATACCCCGATAGAATCGCGAGAATACGAGTACACTCGAGTGACTCATTGGCACGCGAGTGTTGGAACAAAATAAGTATGGATGTATATATATATATATATATATATATTGACTTATATATATAGAAAATTCTATAATGGAGACCAAATATATACCCATGCCATGAGAACCCCTTAAAATGTGTTATGCATTAAATGCTTTGTGCATTTATGTCGTCTCGATTAATTTGTTAGATTTAAATCCAAGGGTTTTAAATAGTGTACCCATGACATGAGTATATATTTGGTTCACATAGTAGAAGTACCCATATATATATAAAATAATAAAAAACTGAAATCGATGGATAATCATTAAATAAACCTCGAGATGATGTGAATGCATATCTCGAGGCAAGATTTTATATAAATAAAAAGATTCTCACCGCCTCTGTATGTTTCGTTCGACCGGGATAGTGAAGGAGAGAAGAAATCAATCGGTCGAGAGGAAAGGGAAATCAAGAGGAAGGAGAGTTCGTGAATATGGAGGCATAACGAAATTGTTGACGAATTTGGGTTGTCTTCCTCACGAGTTCGGTGAGTCTTTCTATTGGTTTCAATTATGGAAAATAGAGAGATTACTGGGTCAAGAGTCGAGTAATTGATTTTGGTAAATTGAGTAAGGCAAGAGAGGTCTCTAAGACCTCTACTTAGTGAAGAATTCGAGTTGGGGTATTGAAATTGGTATATATATATATATATATATATATATATATATATGATGTATGTGATATGTGGATGATCCTCTCTCGCGGTTGCGGTAAATTGGTCTAAGGTTGCAGGTAAATTGGTTGAGATAGGTGGCGGTGGAACAAAGTAGAATCAATGCTCTGTTCCTAGAAATTCAGAAGCCACCGCGTTGGGCACTGGCCCCAGCACACTAACTGATCTGAACAGGATGAGTTTTTGAATAGTTAGGCAACGCGACCTACTAGTGCAAATCAAGAAAATTGAGTAGTTTAAGGGGTGTTTTCCTAGGGCTATAAGCCTATATTGGGGATTGGAATCAATAAGTATTGAATATAGTTTGATAACCATCAATGTGGAATAGGTTTTTGACTATCGGGAGACGGAAGTGAACCCTAAGAGATAGGGAATCCGGAATCCAATTTAGGTAAGTAAGTCTTGTGATTTTCATCAATTATGTAATGTAAATTTGTACAATTAAAACACGTAGTATGATGGCGAGCCCCAAGTGTAGGGCTTTGCGGTAGTAATAGTGGCACAAACTAGTGTTTACGCCGGTTTATCGAATCCACAGGGAATAGTTGCGCATAACACTAGAGTAGATTAGCGATTTGTATCATAAACAAACTACCTAAAATAGAATTTATTTTAGACTTGAATTCACCAATCAAAGTAAATGTGCAACCAATCAATCAAAATACGTGTTCAACTTAATTTATAGACCAGGTATCCTACAAGTCATCTCGTCCCAAGGTCTTAGTGGCGAGAATACTATCTCAACTCTCGGGCTCCATATATGCGAGCAGCGTAAGAGCATAAAAACATTAAATTCAAAACTCTATAAGGTCTCTCAAAGTCTAGGCAACCGGTCGGTGTACCCTAGCATATTAAGTTCTAGTGTTCAATTCCGGTTCATAGGCCCGAGGTCTCGGTGATTATCTCTCCTTAATTTTAGTGACTACGTGATCAGTGTTGTAACGACCCTAAATTCTAACTTGTGCCACGTGTCAATTTAGGTCGTACGTGGGTCCATTTGTCGTGATACAGAGTCCAATTCTCGGTCATCGATGTTGAGGTATGTTATTTGTGTTCGGTGCTTTGTACTATATTGTATTACCCGAATATTTAATTCTAATGACCCAAACGTGCGAGGACGTTTGAGTATGAGCATTGGTATGAGGAAATGGTCCAGCTTGAGTATTACGTAAAGTAATGGGTTTTCGGGCAAACGCTGGTCGGGTAATTAATATTTTGGAGGACTTAAATGAATTAAAAATATTGACAAAATACAAAATAAATAATAAATAAAAGTTGTAAAACACGTTTGATATGTTGATATGTCCGGGGCAACGTGACGAACAAAATTGGTGTTTGAAACGAGTCCGAAAATGCAAGTATTGTGTGAGAAAATACTTGAATAGGGAATTGTGTCACACATTGAAGTCACTATTTGGTGTCACAGTTGGTGGCTGGAATGAGTAGTAGCCACAAGATTGGCCTCAGGATCCGTGTGTGATAAGAGATGAAGGGAGGGGTATATCCCATCACCTTTTCTCTTTCTTCTTTTCTCATTTTCCTCATTTCTCTTCATCAATTCAACGAAAAGAACGTTGGTTTCCAGGGGTTTCGATGTAGTAAGATGCCACGAGAGCGACCAATCGCAAATTCTAAGGTGAGAGTTCGATTCTCCACGTGACTATCTACATTTTGGCAGTATTTTTGTGAGTTTTTGTCGCGATGAATTCAAATAACGAATTGGAAAATTTAGTTTTTATTGCATGTTTTAATGGATTGGGAGTGTATTGAATGATCAAAACGTGAATTTTGAAATGGTATTAGTGTTTGAGAATTTTTCTGAATTTTGGAAATTTTTGAAAAAATTTGATGATTTCGGTAAATCGGTGGTTTAGTTGGGTTTTGACGCGAGCCGAGGGTGGATTGGTGTGTGTTTGGATGTTTAGTCAAAGTTGGGATAGGTTGAAGCACGGTGATGTAGTCGGGGTGTCGAAAACCCCGGTTCAGAGACGTTCTACAAAAGACATCGTGGAGACGTTGTGAATGTTCTAACTCACGACGTCACCCACGTACGTCTTTAGCAGGGACCTCAGGGGAACACGCCGTGAGGACACTACCACGACCAATGAGGTCATGGCGTCATTCACGTACGTGTTAGACAATAAAGTATAGTCTCCACGCCGTGAAGACGGCGTCCAAGTCATTGGACTCCACGACATCCCGACGTAGTGTTCTACTGTTCACAGGGACCAATTTTATAAAATTATAGGAAATTGGTTAAAATGAGGGTTATTAATGGGAATATCAATTTAAATGTATATTAGGGGTTTTGAACATTGATGGGACACGAGAGGTTAGAGGAGACGTGTCGAGATTCCATTGAGTGCGTAATCAGTTGGATTACAGGTAAGTAAACTAGTGAGAACTTTTACAGTTATTTCTTAAGTTTTAATTTGTTGTTATTGCTCTGTTTATTATCATATCTTTTGAATCTCTTTTGGTTGAGTGATCCATTGCAAGGGAGTTATGGTTACTAAATATCTATGATATGAGTTTTTATCTAAATGTTGTTGATATTTCCAGATTGAGTGTACGTTGGGGGCTCTTATCCATGTCTATGGACATCTCATAGTCGTAAGGTTAGGGCTGGTAGGTTGTGTTCTCATCCTGAACCCGAGTCTTGTAGGTTTTACCTCGATTCAACAACTGTTGTCGAGACTCCTTGCTGTTCTATTTTGTAACTCTAACACTTACTTTTTGATTGGTCTATTTATAGTCTTATACATTTCATGTGTTCTTTATTCCTTTCTTTCTATTAGCATGAATGTAGATTGATGTTTATTTATTTCAAATGTTGTGTAATGGCCCAAATTAATTTAATTGAGTATTAATGTTAATCACGGGATTAAAGGGTTAATTCGGCGTTACGTGGACAACTGGGTGACTCAAATGTGGGAGCTCATGTTATATTGATGATATTTGTGCATGGTGTGATGCCTAATATTGCAATGTGGGGTATATTAATTATGTTTATGTATATAAACATCGCATGTGTGAATGTTGATATCGGGCAAGGTCACGAGTTGGGTATATGTCCCGAATTGCGTGTCGGGGGACCGGGGACCGGTACCAGGTATCGGGTAGCCGGGTTACGAGACATGAGTTGTCGGGGAGCTGAGAACTAGTGTGACCTCACATATGATTTTTATATGATTTATTAGGTGGCCTAACCTAAGGTTGAAAAGTGAATAAATGGATTAATTGAAGTCCTATAGTTTGGATAGGAAAAATCAAGGTGCATAGGATGATCCTCGAGATGCACAACAGGGTGAAACGAGGATTGTAGTGTCATGATAATGTGTCCAAAACTTGAGTGACACAGGGTGATCAGTGGCCGTTAGATCATCCTCGGGATGCGTGCACACAACAGATTAGAACAAATGGTATAAATACCATCGATGAGTGCTCAACATGCATACAAACGATTTCTCAACAAATTTTGGAGGTTCTGTGAGTGAATCTAGGTTGGGGAGATAGAATTTGACCCTTGGAGAGGAGATTGAAGCCTCAAAACATCGATCTAAGGTAATCTCTACATTATAAATGTGAATTTTTGATAAAAATGTGGTTTTTGTGGGTTGAGGATAAAACAGATTTTTGGATGAAATCATCATTGTTTTTGATGGATTTGATGTTCTTGGGGTTAAATTTGATGAAATACATCGTTTTGAATCGTATTTGTGGGGAATTGAGGAGAATTTGGTGATTTCAAATTTTCAAACATGCACACTTTAATTCTCGGTTTTGAGAGAAAACCTTGTTTAATTAGTGTTTTGGATAGTAATTTGATGCTATTAGAGTGTGTGTATGGTTTCTATGATGAATTGAGGTGTTGGAACACAAGAAAACCCAGAATTAGTTTTTGGATTTTATGGACAGCATGCATTAGCGCGCTAGGGTGATGAACACTAGCGCGCTAATCATGCTGGGGAAGATGATGAACAGTGCACGAAGATCAATTAGCGCGCTAATTCCCTTAACTAGTGCGCTAATGTCAGACCCCTGAATTTATAAAAGTGAAATCGAACCTAATTGATAACCAACCCACTTAATTAACCAATAAACACTATAAATGGACTTCAGGGACTGGGGAACCTTAGCTCGGACACCGGGGAGCTAGGCGGGTCGATTTATTGGTCCGAGAAGTCGTAGTGCGTATTATAGGTACGTAAAACCCTTGAGAATGTTACACTTTAATGCATGCGTGGTTTGTCCATGTAAATGAGTGTTTATTCAGTTATTCATTTATCGCTTGGTTACTTATTGGATTGCATGTTTATGCACTGTGATCATGTGTTGGTCGGTGTTTGATTTGTTCACATGGTCGGAGGTTAATCGAGATGGTTGTGTTACGGAATTGAGCAGGCTAGATTATAGCGCATGTACTGGGCTCAACTGGTGAATAGCTACCCGCGTAGTGGGGTGCATGTGTCCGGTGGGTTGTGATGTGTTTCTGGTCACCGTTAGTAGTTCGGGTGTGGTCTAGGCTTGATGTGGTCAGTCGAGCATCTAAATCTACAAAGTATGATCTAGTTTTGTTATACTCCGTCACACTTTTATCTAGTTTTAATTGATATCGTGGTTGAACCGGATTACTCGAATGTTGTTTTATTTCTATTGTGTGTGATCGATAAGTTTACCCTTCCCCGACCTAAAGTCGCCCAACCCAATACCGTTTAGACCCGATTGCTTTACACGCCTAAATAAACCTACGAAATAAACATTCTAACAAGATATATGATTAATAAAATCATATAATCCTGTATATATAATAATAAGATCTATCATCTTTAATATTTAAAAGTCTCATACAACTTCATAATAAAAATATAAAGGTTCAAAACTACCCATTAACTAAGTCTTAAGTTATAACTCACGTACGAGGTTTACAAAATGATTAATATTAATAATATGCTAATATCATACGAGGCTCACATATGAAGGAACTTCAAGATAGATCCTTTCCCTTGCCTTTCTTGTCTATCGCGCTGGTAGAGGGACCTGTGGGATAGAGTGGGGTGAGCTAAAGAACCAACGATGCTCAATAAGAGGAAAGACTCGCTCAAACATTAAATATGCAAGTACTACCTAGTACTCATGCAAATTCTACATGACACCAAATCCATACTCACAACACATCATGTAATAATCGAATAAATGTAAATCATAACCAAATATAAGCATATAAATAAACATATAATTCGATACAAGTAAAGGCATTATTCATGCTCATCGTAGTTATGAAAATGGATTCATATTCTAAGAAGAATAAATAAATAGTTTTTCCATTTCCAAACAAAACATCCAATAGTCTACGTATCAATATTTCAAGTCGTAATCCATTCATTATAATATACATAAAAACATGACCGTTTTACAACACATTTGATAAACATTCATTTATAAAATATACACATAACATACATATAAAGTCAAATGAAAGATTTAAATGAAATGCGATAGATATATATTAATATAATCCGTTGTTCCATTCAATACAAACTAGATATTGGTAAGGATCCGGTGACCGAATCATCTACTTTCGAATTGGTACAATAATTAGTGAAAACGCAATGACCGTTACGCCCTCTAAATAATTGCACCAAAATAAAGATAGTTTCATCCAAGCCGTCACTGCTACACGTCTCAAAGAATCATCAAGTAGCAAAGGATGGAACTCCAAACCCTTACCCTCGAATAATTCACCTTATGCATTCTATTAGTCAAGTAAAACCCTCGGTAGTTAACTACCACAAATATTCTAGGGCGTCTAAGATATAGACTACTTGCTAATTTGGCCCGCGGTGGAACTCCACAACATTCTAGGGCATCGAATAACATAAAAGGCAAAACAATGTATTCATAATTCCATAGATAATAGAGATCCAAACCAATATCACGACGCAACCCATACCCAAGTCATTCTATTCAAAACATGCATTCCTAATTATCTAATAATCAAGTCATATTTAATGCATGAGCGAAGCTCCCCACTTACCTGGACCCGTCTCGATGCCTATACCGACTCCTCGCGCGTTTGGGGTCCCACGTGAACCACTTCGCGAATCTACGCAATTTATACAACTCTACATAAGAATTTCACTAAATTTAAAGTTACATATTTTAATTTTTAATTCATATTTGGGGACCCAATGGTGTGGGTACCACGTGTTGTGCCGTTTAAGGGCTTCGTCGGGATGTCGATGCCCATCGTATGTTTTTCCTATTTTATTTTATTTTATTTTATATTTTTTCCAATTTATTTGGCCAGGGACCAAATCGGTCCCCGTTTGGTTGGCCAGGGGCTGGGAGGGGCGACTGGCCCCTGGAATGGTCCAGGGGCCTGTCTGTCCCTGGGACCGAAACCAGGGGTAGACGCCCTTGGCGTCTCAGCTCACGGAGTGGGGGTTTCCCCCACCCACCCCAACCCTCGGATCTAGGTTCGAGGGTGGTCCCCAGTGCTCGCCGGCATTGGGGACCCCTCCACCGCGGCTCACCAGCCGCGGTGGCGGTGGTGGTGGCGGTGATGGAGGAAGTGGGGTGGCTATTGCCACCCCCTTCTTCCTCACGTTTATGGGGTGGCTAAAGTCACCCCCTACATACGGCGGGCGCCGCTGCTCCTCAGTGGCACCGCTGTCTTTTCCGGTGGCGCCCCTGCTCCTCAGCGGCGCCGCTGTCTTCTCCGTCGGCACCACCAGGCGCCGCCTCCCCAATCCAACTGCTCCCCTTGGAGCCGCCACCCCTCCTTCTTCCTTCCTCCATTAACACCTACACAAACAAGAAAGGAAAAAGAAAGAAAAAAAAAGAAAAAGAAAGAAAAAAGAAGAAATACAAGAGATTACCTCCTTGATGATTGATGTTTCCTCTTCTTCTCCTCTCTCTCAAACTTGTTGAAACAACAAAGGGGGTGACTAGGGTTTGCAACCTATCCTTATATAGTTAGGGTTTTTTCACAAATTCAACCCAAATAACGTAAATATCCCTATGGGCCCAATTTCTTTATTAAGCCCATTCAAACTATTTCCACTTAGTTCAAGTCTTGTTAAGATTAATTTCGTGTATCAATTTCATTTGTTCATACACTTTAATATAAAATCATCAAAATATCTTTAAAATGGGTTGGAGAATATTATGGTCATTACAATATGATTCCTATTGCAAGGGTCATATTCGCATGTCTCGCAAGTTACTGTGGTTTTCATAGTTATCATGTAGACTTCTCTTAGGAATTTACTCACTGGGCTCGTTGTTGTATGTGTTGGGCAACTGAACGCAGATCCAGGTACGAGCAAAAGCAAGGAAAAATAGGTATTAGACGACTATCTCTGAGGCCGTTGCTGCTGACAACTCGTGTTTTGACTATCCAGTATGTATATTTTGTTTTGCTGGGTTTTGGGGACTTTAGAACTTTATCACATGTATATGGATTACTGTTTACTTCGTCTCACTTATATACATGGTATTTTATTTTTGGATTTTCCACACTTAATTTTAATAAATTCTCATAAAATACGAATTAAATGTTTCTGCTATTGTTATTATAATTAACTAATCTACTAGATGTTTAGGAGAATTAAACAACTTAATATAGTAAGATTAGTTAAACGGGGCATTGCTTCACAAAGCTGCGGACGTGGCAGTAGTGATGACGTATCCGGTGACGTGACAGGCGTTGCTGGGCTTACGGGTGGAGAGCGTGGGTCACGGGACGACCTCAAAAATTGGGTTCGTCACAGTTGTGTTATTGTTCTGATTGGCGTTACTTATCTGGGCTCGCCATTTTTGTGTTTGACGGAGTGCAGATCTACAGTCCAATAAGGGGAAGGTACTAGAGTTTAGAGATTTGCTTTGAGGATACGTCCTTCCACTTAGCTGAGTAGGTGATTTTTGTATTATTGCATATATATGTTGTTTTGGAACATGAGTTTGGGTATGTGAGAGATTATGGGCATGTATATCTATTGGGTTATTCTCCTCTGACTGATCATGAATGATGGTATATACATATGCATGGTTTCCACACACTATGATGACTTATTTATTATGGTTGTGATTAAATGATTAGTTAGAGCTTTGCTTCCACTATATTGATGATAATTTGCTAATCAATGCTATAAAATTGCAAATAAATGGTAAATGGTAAGGGTTAAGGCTGATTAGGTTTGCGTGACTTGTCGAAACGACAGGCTCAGGGTTTCAAGTAAGTCTAGGCCGGGTGGGGCCCAGTTTAGGTTTCAAAACTGGGACCGTCACAAGTGCAATCAAAGCATAGATTGTGGAACACTAAAAATAACATTAAGTAGAACAAGAAATGCAACTAAACATGATTCATTCAACACAAACATTCATAAGCACATCAAGTCTAAAAAATGTGTAAACTAAAATAATAAAAAGGAGGAGTTCATGAAAAGATCGAACTCAATGGTCTTCAACCCCAAGGTCATGGCGAATAAAATTTCATCTTTTGTCGAATCTATCAATCTCTCCTACTCTATACTACACTAAGAAATCATGAAAATACAATTAAACTAAAGTCTCGAGCGAGCGTCGCTCGAATGCGAGCTCGGGACAAAAACAACCCCTAAACACTAAAAATGTGAAAAACAATGGAGTTCTTTAGTGGAGAGGATGATTATAAATAATGGAGGAAAGGATCGAAATATATAGATAGAGTGTTCGCCATGTGTCAGCCTTCTATTAGTGTTACCTGGATGAGAGAGAAGCCAAAAACGGTTGATCAAAGATTGTTACTTAGTCAACAAGTAAGGAGGCTCGATCAAAGCCCTAAAATTGTATGAAAAGTTCTTCATGCCCTTGCCTTAAGCTGATATGGTGATGGGGAGTAATCAAATGCGCGTTTTACAAAGTGAATCACCAAAAATACTCCATAAAGTCCCATTTTTATTATTTTTTTATCAAACACCAAAGGAAACCTACAATTAATAAAAATAAATATTTATTAGCTATAATTGAAGACTTTGATGCATCCTAATAATATAAATAAACAAAAAATAAGGTATATTTGCCAACTCATCAAATACCCCCAAACTATGATTATTCTATGAGCTATGCAAATCTACTAATGCAAACTAACTAGACTCCTAATGCAAACATAGTGTGACGGCCCCAATTTCATAATCCTAAACTGGGCCCCGCTTGGCCTAGACTTACATGAAACTCGAGCCAACCTAGCCTATTCACGCAAGCCTAGTCACCCTTCCTTTAACATTTACCAATTTAAAACAATTTACAAGTTGAGAATATCGATTAGTGAGTTATCATTAATATAGCGAAGCAATCAATTCTCAAACTAATCAAAATAATCACAACCATACAAAATAAGACATCATAAAGTGTAGAAAACCACGCATATGTATATCATCATCAATGATCAGTCAGAGGGGAATAACATATAGATATACATGCCCAAGATCTCTCAAAAACTACAAGTCCCAATGTTTCAAAAACAATATTTACAATAATATAAGAAAAGTCACCTATATCAGACAAGCGGAAAGAACTGCTTTGATATCCTCAAATCAAATCTCCAAGCTGTGGAGCCTTTTCCTTGCTGGACTATGGATCTGCATTCTATCAAACACAAGAATGACGAGCCCAGGTAAGTAACGTCAAGCAGGACATAAATACAACATTTCGAAATAAATAAATCACCTGTTCATATTCATGTTGAAAAAAAGAAAAGATAGGGAATGCATGAATAAATAAGATTATAAATAAATCAATTGAAAAGTCAAAAATGAGTGTCCCAAAAATAATAGAGAGGCACAAGTAGTCCCGACCAAATGGTCATTAAATCAAGGTAAACACTTACAAGACTCGGAGTTTAGGACGTAGTAAACTTACGCCATCCTAAAGTCCAAGTAGATGAGATTCCATGGTAATCCAAGTAAGTATAGAACCAAAAACGGTAACGTGCATCCCGAGTTCGTGGCTCTGACATTTTTCCTCAGATAACCCATCTTACCAAATGATCACGTTGATTCCCTTGCCCTCGGACAACTCAAAGGAATGAAATTTCCAAAACGGGATAAAGCAATAACAATAATAATTTAAAGCCTAAGAAATAACTGTAAAATTTCTCACTAGTTTACTTATCTGTATCCAAGCTAATTCACACTTACACGACCTTTGATTCGCCTCCTACGAATCTCCCGTGTGACCCGTCAACAACTAAAACTCCTGATAATTCAATTAAATTACAAATCCTATTAAATACTTTCCTAATTTACCCAATTTTTCATAATTATTTCATTAGTGTAATTGGGTTGATTTCTGGGATATTGGGTCACATTTGGATCCATTTGGATACCCGAGATATCCCCAAAATTTTCTGAAATTTTTATAAAAATCCCCCTATGAACAGTGTCATGTCACAGTGGCGTCGTAGGGTTCAAACCTGCGGCGCCCTCACGGCGTGGATTTTAAGGCTCACGGCCCTCGACGCCATGGGTGGCATTGTGGGTATAAATGCCCACGGTGTCCCTCGCAGCGTGAGTCTTGCATTTACTTTTTGAGGTTTTCCTAAACCCCGAACTCGCGTCGCTGCATTCCGAGCCTATCCCAAACTCTTAGGGATTGTCCATTACTACCATTAACCACCTTTGGTTTGCGTCAAAACCCTCGATTTTGAAAATTGTTCAAAAATCCCCAAAGATTTTCAAAAATTCTACAACTTCTCCAGTCACCAAACTAACTCACAAATCACCAATAAATCATCCATTTGATCAATAAACCATCATATAACCTCATTTCTAACATTTCTTAAAAATCTCGTTCGAAATCGGCGTGACGAAAATACCCAAAACTACAACCAAAATGAGATAAACACGTGGAGAATCGGTATCTCACCTTATAATTTGAGGTTGGTCGATCTTTGGCGTCAATCCGCGTCGAAATCCCCCCTCGTTCTCACGTTGTGTTTTTTGTTGAGAGATAAACAAATGAGATTAAGGAGAGAGAAAAGTTGGTAATGGTTTATACACTCCCCCTTTCATCTACATCCACACATGAATCTCGAGGCACATCACATGGCCACCACTTAATCCATCCAACCACTTTAACACTCCTTGATGACTTTAATAAGTGACTCCCACTTACAACTTAGTCATTATCGCACAATACTCGTGTTCCTGGACCCGTTCCACACCACAACTCGCTCGTCACATATTCCCGGACGTATTAACGTATCAGACGTGATATACAACTTTTAATTATTACTTATTTTGTATTTAGTCAGTGTTTTTAATTCATTAAATCCCTCGGACTGCTAATTACCCGACCACTGTTCGCCTGAAACCCATTATTCACATTCTCATCCAACCGAACCCGTTTCCCAATACTAACACTCCCACTCAAAAGCCCTCAAACATTTGGGACATTGAAATTTACATTCGGGTGATAAAATATAATACAAAACACCGAACAAAAATAACATACCTCGGCATCGATGACTGAGAATTAGACAATTGTATTACAGCAAGGGTCCACGTACGACTTAAATTGACACGTGACACGAGTTAGATTTTTAAGGTCGTTACACCTAGAACATGCAATGCAAATTTAAATGCAACAAACATTATTAGATCACCAAATTATATAGTTTGTAACACTTTGGTTCCAAAACTTACTTTCGTACCAATCAAATCACCAAACTTTAATAATTGTTTCAATAAAATCACTTTAGTCACATTTAGGTAATTAATTTAGTTATTGGACACATTTACCCTCCTTCAAGAGAGATGACAGAGAAGAGAACAGAGACGTTCTAAATTTAGGTTTCTTGGCATGGCGACGAAGTTGCAAGAGGGAAGGCGGTGGCGGTTGGAGGTTGGAAAAGAAGCAGGGTGGTGGCAGAGCAGAGATGGAGGAGGGACGTTGCTTAGAGAGGGCGATGCTTGCCAATAACATCCCTCTTCTCTACTTTCTTATTTTTTAATATAAAACAACAATCTCAAGCCACTTTGCATACCCATCACCCAACTCAAATCACATACTTGGAACTGTAATCCTTCATGAACTCCAACGCCATCAACGCATTCAAGGGCTACAACGAAGTAGGCGAAAGCAACATCAGCACCAACAATAACCATCTCGATCTCCGCAAATCTCCCTCATTAATCTTCTTAATCAGTCTCATCATCCCCTCGACACAGTTTTCTCTAACGAATCAAAAGACATTAAAAAGAAGAACAATTTCCTAGCAAAAAAAAAAGAAGTACAATTCCTCATTAGCCCTCTGCAACCCTACCCAACACCTCAATTCGTTCATCTCCAGCCTCTCCCCTCCGAGCACTTTCTCCCGCTTGCCTCTCCACCACCCTCACCCTAATCTATCTAAGAGACGAGGGTAAATTTGTCCAATAACTAAATTAATTATCTAAATGTGACTAAAGTGATTTTATTGAAATAATTTATAAAGCTTGGTGATTTATTTGATACGAAAGTAAGTTTAGTGACCAAAGTGTTACAAACTATATAGTTAGGTGACTATCTGTGAAATTACCCCCTTTGGTTTCACTCGATACCAAATTGACACAAAACTTGAGAAACTTGAGAGACTAGAAGTTGTCAAGAACTTAGATCCGACTTCATAAATATCACACTTTTAGAACCTAAAACTCGGTCAAAAGCCAGGCTATCAACTAATCATGAGTTTTCTCAATCTATACACTAAAACTGCAAGTTAACGATCTCACGATAAGGTATTAAAACGCACAATAATCTAATAGGCGAGACTATACAACTCACACTCTCCACTAATGAAGATTTAACATATACAAGAGTCAAATAGGGCTTTTATTTGGGTTATAATGGAGCTTGGTTAGGCTAACAATGGAAAAAGATTATTATGGATTCAAAGATGTTGGAAAACACTAGCATAGACCATATATACAATACAGAGCTAAAACAAGTGAACAACAATAAAATTTCAAGTGAACAACAACAAAATTTGAACTTTCAATTCATGAATCACTTTTTTTCCTTTCTTCCTCAACTCCTTTATTTTCAAGTGCTTTTTTTTTCGCACATTATTTTTCTTTGAAAACTTTTGGAGTGGTGGACACTTACAAACATCAAACAACCTCCAAACTTGGGCTTTTCTTATATTTTGGCTCATTACATAAGCTATTTTCACAACAAACTTTTGGTCTATACTAGGCCTTCCAACAAATAGGTAACATGAATATAAAGGCTATGTGGTTATTTTGGGTTTAACGATGGGTGCCAACAAAAACATGATTGAATAGGCTCAAAAATGGCTAACTAGCTAGTGGAAATGGTGATAGGTAGGCTATAAGACTATTTATTTTATGCAAAGATGACCTAAAATCCTTCCCTTATACATACTTCGGTCTTTAAAATTTCGCCTTGAGTGGAGTGTAACCTCGTTCTAGAACCCTAGAGATCTAACTTTTTCCACTTGCACAGTTTTGACCTTCTTCCCACTTTGGTGTCAAGCGCATGACCCTATCCCTCGTAGTAGACCCTACGACGTAACAATGATCAAACCGGGTCAAAAACATGACAAAGTGAAGTTATTTACATCATTATAAGTTCACATCTCAATGACATACATAAACAAAATCTACAACCAAATGGCACTAAAGTCACGTTTGGGCAACTCTATATGCAATGACATGGTCCTAATTAAATGCACTCTAAATGTATGAAACACATTAAACATATCATGCTTATTAACAAAAATAAGATTTTTTTTTTTATAAAAAAAATGTATGCAACATGAATGAATGCATGAATGAATGAACGAACTAATGAGAAAGAGATGGATAGACAAGAAGAAAGTGGTAGATCTTGATGAAATGAACAAGAGCAGAGGAAAACATCACCATTACCATCCGTAGCAAGCATTGGCTCATAAAAAAAATTGAAATGATATTACTTGTCAAGCTTGCATTTTCAAAAACATCCAAACCATCATTCTCAAAAACAAAAATATATGAGAAAAAATATACGCAACACAAAAACTTTGGAAGAAGTAGTGTAACGCAACTACTTGTGTCATTTAGAAGCTTTTCTGGAACAGTCTTTTCACAAGTTTTTACAGTTTTGTTATTTTAGGGCAACTATGTTTGCTTTGTGTTTGGATTGCAGATGAGATGGACAATATTTTTTTGGATGAAACGATAGACACAATATTTTGATGTAACATTTTGACTCAGTAGCAAATTCTTATATTTTGGAAAATGAAAATACAAGAGTCACGCCCCTGAAAGCACACACCCCTATCCAACCGTGTTTAAATCTCAAAATGCGTAAGATCGCATCCCGATGTGAAAACGACGGCAAATTAGAAGGGATGTATGTTCCTGTGTGACTTTGGGAGTGTCATTCAAGCACCGTCCTTTGAAATAAGTCTCTTTTTTATTACTGCGGTAATAAAATGCTTGGATTCCATGGCACCACACCTGTAGAATCCACCAACTAGAGAACAGTGAGAACTCAAATTCTCATGGATCCAATTCAATTTCATCAATATATATGTTAAGATTCATTCTTACAATTGGGAAGATCAATAGTGCTATATAATTTCACATGATCATGACATCTACAATTCCAATGACCATATACATAAAATCCCACCAAACACAACCTGCAAGGATCTTCAACAGGCAAATTTTATCTTCTAACAGCTAAATGGACTTCAAAGCCAAGATGTAAAAATTTAATGACATTGGATCCATGCAATCGAATCTATATTCAATAATGTATAGCAAGGAAAATCAATCTGAAATACCCTTCATTTGACGAATGCTTGTAGTCGTCAATCACCAGCTACAGATGGCTTCAACCGAGAGTTTTTTCAAAATCTCTGGGCATGGATCACCTCCAAAAACCTCAGGAGCGATGGTAACCGAGCATGCTTGCTGCCCAATGCACCTCTGCAGCATAAAATAAAGCTAAGTTAGATTCCACACGATTTAAGTCGGAAATGCGCCAAAACAGCATGACATCCTAACAACACTTGGGTACACATTTTGCCAAGTGAAATTGCTGCCAGAATTTCTCTTCGGAGTAACTCAAACCATCAAGGCCTTAATAGCTTCCACAACAGAGAATTGCAAATACGATAGTTGCACATAGATCCATTTTCATAAATGCTATACCATGTACAAGTCTCTTACAGTCATACCGCTCATTTAAAACGTAGTCTCGACTTAATATTTACTGGCAGTGAGTTCACTTAGTAAAAGAAGCATTGAGTTTTTCATGTGAAATACATAAAGTGGATGAAAAGTGAAAACACATGCAATTGTTTAATTCAAGGGCTTGATACCTTTTCAAGGGCATCATATGACTTGTGTGCATGACACTTTCCCTCGCGGAAGCTACCACAGGCCCCTTCTGGGAGTTCCAAAACATGCAAATTGTATGGAAGATATTTTCTGCCCAGGTGCACATCATAAATGAGCTTTCGGCCTTACTGGTTTTCCAACTCTGCCAGAGACTTCTCTCTGATAGTTCAATAGTGACGGTTGCCATTCGAAGATATCAGCACATATACGATCAACCGTTCTTGTAACCGAAGAAATCCCATATGGATTACCACCCAATTCTTCAAACAGAACCAACAAGTTTCCAGTTGGCTTTAACCATGCGTGGGGAATATTGTACCTGGATCATTACTAGCTTTATCAGTTTTAATTCTTCGAACTTGAATCACCAATCTTGTATCAAAAGCAAATAAAGCGAGTCTCGCCATCTTTGAGAAGCCTCTCTGCAATTTCTTTGGCTTTTCTTCTCATCATACGTTCCAGTATAACTACAGTTGCTGCAGATACCTTTGGCTACAAACGCATGCCAATACCGGCCAATGCTGCGAGCATTTACCTATATCTGACCTTTTCCCATGCTACTTACGTCTAAAGCTACGGGGGCATCTCCATCAGGAGATTTAAAAATAGTCTGCAAGCAGAAGTGTATAGAAAATAATTAGAGATTAGATTGGCCACAGGCGAAGAATGCCATAGAGCACAAGTACTTCAATTATAAATCTAAAGATTTAAGAAATGGCAGCAAAGGGAATTCAAGTGGCGTGCCGCACCTTATACCATGTCAGTGGTTGGCCTTGAACCAAAAAAGAACCTTCCACCCATTCAACGGAGGAACTTCCACTAAGAGAATGGAGAGACAAATCTTCACCTTCCAACCCACCTTCCAACCCAATCTAATCTGCATTGGTCAACTATTTCATGCCAGGAAGAATGAGGACTTGAGTGACAAAACATTGGGACGTAAACATACCTTGTTAGACCATTTCTGCCATGAAAGGTCCCTTCGTCCTTCGTTAAGGTCATTCAGCATGACCGGGCCAAGTACACCAGCATTCCATGTCTCAAAATGTGTACCGATATTCTATAATTTTACCAGAAGGTGAAGAGTTCAGTGCTACAAACTGCTCCCAATGAAAATGTTCGAAGAATAAAAAATTATATTCAAAGCAAAAGAAACTAACCAGGAGGCCAACAGCTACACTTAGGACGGAAATCTTATTAATTCCAGAATTCAACTTTACGTTACTACTGAAGGTCAATTTCGGATGTCCAGGCTCCCATACACAGTTCCTGCGACAACAAAAAAACAAAAAAAGAAACTTAATTGAACAGCCAACAAATATGCACTACAGAATGATTTTCCTAATCCTTACACTTTCATCATGGCACAAACAAGCTTCCTCACCGGACAGCAGGCCATTGATAAAAACATGCAGCGCGCGTCCTGCTAATAGTACTGTGAGCCAGGGGTATTGGCCATTCTTCAAAAATTCTTCATTCGAATCAATGTTGACACTGAGAAACATTTCAACAAAAGGGAACAAATATCAAAAACAAAACTACGAAATTGTGATCTTAAGATGGCCTAATCTAGAGAATAATGAATGAACGGCACATCTCAATCGCAGACTAGGGATCCCCATCTATAGCAAAACTACGCATCTAAAAAGCTTCATATGATTGTGACCTTTTTCTCTTTTCTCTCTTTTTGGTAAGGATTACGACCCATTTTTCAGATGCCCGACGGCATGATGTCAAGACAGGCTCATCATCTGTGTTATTTGATTTCCACTTTTTTACTTACTCTGTTAAGTACCACAAATAGCGAGCAAGAGAAGATATAATTACCAGCCTGTCCATGCTTCTGTCCACATCTTGAGCTTATAAGCCTTGTCAGGATAGAACCAGTCACAGTAAAATCCATTACAGGTGTTATTCTATGATCAGGCAAACAGAAAGGAGTAAGAAAGAAAAAAACGAATATGAAATACAATCTGGAGCACATTTTCGACTCGCCATTTGCAACTGAATAACGTCCATAAACAGAAGAAAGAACTGATACAGTACTGTATAGAAGATGCAATGGAACATAAACAGTGGAACAATAATCTGGGAACCAAACATCAGTTCTGACATTATAGGATGTAAGGAAACAAAACAAAAGACAGCAAGTAGGGACAATGACAGTAATTGGATATTTGAATGGCAAGCCAACGCAGAGGTCTTCCTTATTTTTCACAAAACACTGCTAACAAAATATTGTGTAGTTATTTCTTAAACCCAGATTTGATGCAAGAGGAAAAAGACGACACAAAATCTACTGTTTTTATTAATAATCGCAAAAGGAGATTAGTAACATAACGAAACAAATCACATGAAGGTTTGAAGAATGGCTAACAAAAAGAAAAGCGGATAGGGACTTACTACTGGATCAGGAGCATCATCTTGCTTGCACATGACCCAAGGGACCACAATTTCAAGATCCACAGCCATTTTTGCCACGAATTCTGTATAGGCTTGACCAGGAGTGCCAATCTCATATTCCATAGATCCATACTTATTCTTTATCTGATAAAATAACAAGTTAAAAATTTGTGCGCATCAACACCTTAACAAGATTGTCCATCATTATAAGATGAATGGCAAACACAATTCAGACACGACTAAATTGAAACCCGATCGCCCAATTTACCTGTGCAAGAATAATTGGACCTCCTTGAGATTCAAACAACTCTTCTGCTTTCATCATATCAACAATCTTCTGAGTAAATTTCTTCATAGCAGCCTACTGTACATTTCTCCAAAAGCCAAAACTCAAAATTAACATCCCTCTATTAACTTCAAAAAAAGAAAACAAGAACACAAAACAAGTTGTCCACCTTGAAAGGCTCGTTATCAGTCCGAAATCGAATCCCAGGAACATATTTGAGCCAAACGAGAAACCCCCTAATTACCGCGTTAAACACGAATCCCTCAGTATTCAAAACAAATCTAAACTTTGCAATGAGTAAAAATCATAATTAACTTTAATTCATTCAATTACCCAAAGTTTCATTCTGCACAAACATAAGGTCCAATCCTAACATGCACATAGAGACCTGCTTGCTTCACTAGCTTGATAAACTGAACCAGATCATACCTCCACTCAAAGTAGTACTGAAAACCCAGAATCTATACGAATCCCATTAAGATTAGTATACTAAAATCTGTGAAGAACTGAAAGTAATAGATAAAGTATGAAAAAATTCCCCTTACTTCACCAGGATTAGGTTCGTGGCCATTCCAAAAAACATGGGTCTGATTCACATCCAACCCTCCCTCTTTGGCCTTCTCAATGACATCTGGCCACATCTGCAACAAACCCACAAAACCACATTTCAGGAATCCAACAAATCAACACAAACTATCAAGAAATGTGAAGTACATATCACAGGAAAATCATATTTTGATTAGTACCTCAGGGACGCTTCTTGGGTAGTGAATGGATCCAGAAATGAGGATTCTCCGTTGCCCATTCATTAACTACAATAGCTTTCTCATCATAAGTCACTAAAAGCATCAACACATGAAAGACATGATGAGATCAAAAACACCAACAACAAGAATGAATTAACCACCACAACATTCAACATTGCAAAGCAATATCACTTTGTTGATCTTTGATGTTCAGACTTGACTTTCTAGTGGCCAGTTGTGTCGATGTTGCGGCGTTGCAGAGTAAATACTAAACGAATTAATGCCACATAGGCTCGATTTGCAAAACTCAGAATTTGTGTGTTCTGCTTTCTATTAAAGCGGAGTAGACTCACTTTTACAGTGAAGTTGGGTCTACCCACTGTAAAAAATCGCAGTTTGGTGATCTCAGATTC
The DNA here is from genome assembly GCA_039657345.1 of Stephania japonica. Taxonomy (NCBI): domain Eukaryota; kingdom Viridiplantae; phylum Streptophyta; class Magnoliopsida; order Ranunculales; family Menispermaceae; genus Stephania; species Stephania japonica. Next base: position 12,583,619 of record CM077563.1, on the reverse strand, counting down.
TCAATCTGTCAATCACCAAAATTCAAACCCACCAATACCCATAAAGAAATGATAGAATCAAAATGAAAACACCAGTACAGTTTACTGCATGTTTGAATCCAATACGTAAGAGTTTGGTGCTACAAAAGTAAGAGAAACTGAGTGAATAAAAAATAAGGCAACCACAATCAACATTCAATAGCTTCTCAAGCAAAGCACATTTATCAAGTGAATCATAACACAATCCCTTTTAAAAGGCTTTTTTAACATTACTGGACATGGAGCAAGAACAAAAATGGGACACAAAAAGTACATCCACAGACACATTCTTCTTAGATGTATACATGAGATTTAATGCATTTTACACAAGCATGTACGCTCCCCCTCAAATGTTGCACATAATGATTGGCTCTTTAGTACATTTGGGCCTTTAAGAGAGTCCAGCCCAATCAGATTTCAAGCCTTCTTTAACTCATTAGAGAGGATGATAAGGTACATAGCCCAAGTTGCTCTTGACATCCATCACTATGTCATTGCACCTCACAAGAAGGCTCAACATTTGATGGGAGATATCCATGTTGGAGGTGGTGATCTGGTGGTTCTTGTTGTAGCTGGTTGTGGTGTTGCTGTTTCTGTAGTTACTGTTGTTTATGGGCTCTAATTCACTAAATGGTGGCGGCTTGGCAAAATGGCCAAGCCCGCGAATCTGTTGAGTCTCATGCATCTCGGGAATGTGAGACGACAACGAAGAAGAAGATGATGATGCTCTAGGAGGGCCAACAAAATTAGGTTGCAGCAAAGGAACTGAAGAGACAAGCTTTTGAAAGTTCTTACTATTAATATCCATTGCAAGAGAAGAAGAACCACCACCATCATTTGTGTTGAGGTCTCTACAACTACTACTACTACCAGTCGCCATCGATTGATCAGCTCTACTACTTTCTTCTCCATCTAACATGAACTTAACACGAGGACTTCCCCTCAGGGCGCCCCCCAACTCGTCCACACCACCTGAAGATGGCTTCTTTAAACAGGATTTCAGCAGGATACTTGGCTGCGGAGGTCTTCGCAGCGGTGCTCCTGTAGCATCTCCAATCGCCTCATCAGCCTTGATAGGCTCCGCTGCCCCTTGAGCTGGACCTTCCACACCTCTCAGGTTGTATGACACCTTCACATGACCAAAGAGAGCTCGGTTTTGCATTGCATAGTTGAGTGCTGCCTGTGCGTGGTCTTTGTGCCGAAACACAACCCTGCATTGTGATGACTTCCAGAAGACACGCATGGCAGAGTGATCAAGTGGCCCAAATCGCCCAAATTTTGCCTTCAACTCGTTTATCGAAGGAAGAGTTGTCCGAGGAGGAAACTTCATTACTAGCATTGTAGGCTCAGACAATTTCACAGGCAACTCTTGCATCTTGACTAAATTAGGCTTCACAGGCTTGTTGGCAGCAGTTGTACTGGCATCTTTCTGATCAGTAGCGTCTTTTTGCTCTCGCTGCATCTCTTGCATCGTCTGGTTATTGCTTTTCTTCTCCGAAGAAAAGGCTTTCAAGTCATTTATTTTCTTGAGCCTCTTAATAGACATTTCCTCTTGACGGTCTGAAAGATTTCTTTTTCGCCCAGAAACTGTGGGATCATCTGGTCTCTTGAAGCTTTTTGGTCGTTTAGAAGGCAATGCTTTTACATCTTCAACAGGAAGACTATCAGCAGACTCTGTAACAGCAGACCTATGAGCACAGAAGTCATACATCTCAGCTTCACTAGGAGGGGCAAGAACCAAGCTCTTCTGATAAACAAGGGAGCGGAAACGCAGGAAAACATCCCGAGCAATTGTAGGGATGTTCTGTTCAGCGCCATAATACGGATCAAGTGCGAGAGCCATCAAGTCATCCAATAGCTGGGGAAATTCGACCACAACATTTTCAATACCGACACCATTTTCCTTCCTCTGTTGATCTGCTTGTGATTTTTCCCTAGGAGTCGAGCCAATTCCAAGGGATTTCCCTGCTGATTTTCTCGGTGATTCTCCATCCTTCAACGTTTTGAGACGCCTTTGAGTATTCTCAGAGCTGGATTCTATACCAATTTCTTTTCTCTTTTTTTTCTTCACTGTCCCCATATTACATTTGTCAGACCCAACATCTTCCGCAGGTCGTTTCAGAACTTTCTTTTTCTTCACCACTGTATCAGTTTTAACGCAAGGAGCACCATGAGGCTTGTTACTAACATGCGAAGCACCAACAGTTTCCACAGCTGTTTGATTTTCACTAGGCAGTGATAATGCTTGTTTATATTGGTCACGGGCTTCAAAATTGTGATCCGCATAATTCATAAGACCATGGGGCCGTGACATCATGGATTTATCCTGGCCTGTGGCTAGGACTCTCGCGGTTAAATCTGATTTACTTATTCCATCCATCTCATACATGGCACTCCCCGTGCTTGCATATAGTCTTCCATCTTCCAAAGAGGAAGACGTTATAGCATTAGCAACAGGCACATTTGTAGGATAATTAACTCTAACTTCGGTTGGTGGATCAATGAGAGTAATATCAGCCAAACTAAATTCAGTAGCTGCCAAGCTACTCCCAACATAATCATTTTCTTGCCAGCGTGTATCTCCTGCCAAGGCTGCTCCTCCAGTGCCATCATTTCCAGGTCCTTCCTGCTTTGATTCATTGTCAGGCTTCGCAGAAACATCAGGTGTTCTCTTTTGAAACACATAATCGCTAGATATAGTTACTGTTGGTCCCTCACTATATGCTGAAGAAACAGCTAAGTTTGTGTGAGCTGGTACATTATGAAAATCTCTCGGCTCAGCAGGTTCATCTCTCCGCTTGAAGAGATACTTATCCTTCCTGGAATGTTCCTTGATTTTTGGAAGCCTGCCAGAGCCCTTCCTTTCGCCCAACGCCTCCGCAACCACCAAAGGACCACTCAAAGGTGCTGCGGGAAAAACGAAACCAATAAGCTTAGATCATCATAGTGAAATAAAAATGGAGTGCTACCAGTATTTATTTAAAGGGGAAAAAAAAGATAACCCCACAGAAAATATGTTTACAGGCCATTATCGCCAAAATGTGCCCACATAAAATTCTGTTATTATCTAAAGCAGAGGCAGATTCATAGGTACTGTGGAAATTCCGCAACTTAGATAAGTTTCAATAATTTTAACTCAAATAATAAATTGTTAATACAATAATTATAAACTTCTAATGCATTGAAGAAATAATATAATAATCCATATTCTTGTCAGAAATAATATAATTCATATTAAGGTGCTTTATGAACTATTACATTTAATGCTCTTTTTTTAGTGCTTTACATTTAATGCTTTGGAGATTCTTCTATTGTGTTAGCCTTTTCTCTTGATGACATGCAATTGGAAATTGAAAGTTGAAAAATATTTAGATCATAGGACATTTATGAGGAGGCAAAACTTTATTTATTAGTTAGATTAAGAGATTTTTTTTATCAAATTAGATTAACAGTTCTAAAACAAAGAACTTAACCAATGTCAAGTTAATTAAGATTCTTAGATTATTTACTCATATATTATGTTGAATGGTATTTCCAAACTAATTTGGGATTGAGGCTTTCTTGTTGTTGTATTTATTATTCTAAAGTGGATAATAAAATTCTAAGATTATTTACTCATATATCATGCTCAATATTTCCCAACTAATTTAAGATTGAGGCTTTGTTGTTGTTGCTGAATATTTATTACTATTTATTCTAAAGTGGATAGTAAAATTCTTAGATTATTTACTCATATATCATGCTCCATATTTCCCAACTAATTTGGGATTGAGGCTTTGTTGGTGTTTAATATTTACTACTATTTATTCAAAAGTAAATAGTATTACTACATATTCTAAAGTGGATAAAAATCTATCTTTTTAAATTTAACCATTTTTTACTTATTAAGTATTAAAAGTATTACTTTTTATAGGTAAGTCATGTTTTTCCCCAAAAAGGTAATTCATGGGATTTTCTTCTCTACGAAAATAAGTCAAAGAATGTAACTCCTTAAGTCTTTTTTTTTTTTTTTGTCTTGAACTCCTTAGTCTTTAGTGACAAGTTTTAAGTATTATGTGCTCCAAAATAATGAAGCAATCATTCAGCTCCACAATATGCAACACCAATCATATAACCTTAATTGATAAGCTTATAATTCTTTGGTCAATTTATACACTTATAACAGGTCATTGACTGATTGAACAACTGAAGTTTAATATTTCCTATTCAATTCATTTCATTCTTTACAATTTGCTTTTTTTTATATAGAATTTTTTAATATATATTGCAAAAATTTTGCATTTTCCCCATATCTGAAAAATGAAATTAATTTGAAAATTTTATCTAGAAATTCTTATGCCAAATCCAGGATGTCTTGGAGAATTCTACCCATTCAATTGCTCGTGAGGACAACCACCCACCAAAAGAGAGCTTACAAGGTGTGCGTACAGTATTATCGCTTTAGCTTCTCAAAGAAAGACAACTACACTCATAAGGATTCACTCACAGCATAAAAAACCATGACTATCGGCAAGTAATTGGACAAAAAACACACACACACAATTCATCACAAGTCAGTCAACTAACCATCTATATCTGTTCAATTGGTTCAACGTAAGTAATTGCCATCCACTATATGTAGTAGAACAGATCAGAGAGAGTGTCAAATAAGTACAATAGATATAGAGTGAACATGAAGTTACAAAACAAATATTCTGCAACTGGATTTAACCATATACACAAAAAATTCAGTTCCAGAAAAATTTTGCAATTTTATATTTAACCAGATACCTCGAGATGGCACTCTAGCACCCTGATCGGAGCCAATCACTGATTCAGGACTGGGGTGTGCTGGCTGAACACCAAATGCTTGAGCATAGGTTTCGTCAAACTCTTCAAAAGATGCCTTTCGGAAAGCAAGAACAGTGGCCCTATAATTGATCCACTCAAGAGCCTTCTGATCCCCATTCCGAGGCATTGTAGCCAGCTGCTGTACAAAAGAAAGAACCTTAGTGGGCTGAAACTTATCTCTTTCCTTTTTAATTTGCTGCACTGAATAAACAGCCCCTTGCTCGTACCCAGGAACATCTACTGAAAAGTAGCCCTGAACACTAGTTGGCCGAAAATTGAATTGACTTCTACACCGGCATGTCAAGCCAAGAGCCTGTCTTCTGCATGATTCATAAACTGCCTCCTCCACTGCCCTCACGAAATTCCTAGAATTTGTCTGCCTAGATTTTTCAGCAAAGTTGGACTCAAAAGGAATAAGCTCTGCCAAATCAAACCATCCATAACTGCTGTCACCAAAAAAAGCAACCAAGACATGGCCGTCCCTTTTCGATCGCCGCACAGAAGGAGACGCAAAAGCTTCACAGAATATATGCCCAGGCCACCATGGATGAGATTTCACCTTTCCCCAAACCATGTCTCCTGCTTCAAATCCGTAGCTCAAGACCATGGCTGCTTGCGACCCAAATGCTGCCTCCGAAATCCTAGAATTAGTGCCATCTTCTGCTGAAGAATATGCGATACCGAAATCCGAGTAGCTTGATTCTACCATCATTTTATCAGAAGAAACCCTAGCTTCCGTATCCGGCATCCCCGTCATCTGGACCAACTCAGTTTCATAACCAGCAAAACCATCACTTCTAACAGCACCCTCATCCTTAACCTCTGATGCCCTCACTTCCTCCTGCGCAGACATCCTCGTTGTTTGCCCCAACTCACTCTCAGAAGCAGCTAAACCATCCCTCTCAACAGCACCCTTGGTCTTAACCTCCTCTACCCCAACTCCCTCCGCTAACGAGTTCCCAAAATCAGCAATGTCACCCCGAAAACTACCCTCAACCTTGACCTCCGGAGCATCAACATTCTCCGATAAGTCCTCGCCATCTACCTGTCTCCCTCCCTCAAATTCTACACTCACAACATCAGACTCATTCTTTCCTGATTTCACCCACAGTTCCTCCAAAAGCCGAACATCCTCCGAAGAAATCCCGGCATTTTCCTCCCTCTCTCTTTCAGACTCCAAACCCACATCAACACACTCATCATCATTTCCAGGTTCCCACTCCAACTCCTCCAAAACCCTAACCTCCTCCAACAAATTATGCTCATTTCCCTTCTTCCCCACTCTCTCAGATTCTACACACACAACGCCATCATCCGCTTCGCGCAATTCCTTCGAAAACCTAGTTTCTCCCACCAAGTCCCTAACTTTATCAACCACTCCACCTCCCATACCCTCAGAAACCTCTCCTCCTCCATCACCTTCCACCACCATCGACGGCGGTGGATCATCAGAACCACCTGGCGATTCCCTCCCCAATTCGCCCTGCCCGCCCATCGCAATGCATCAAAAACCGCTCCCAGTCCCTAAAACCCAGCAAACCCTAACTCTTCATCTTCAAAAACACACCAATAGAACCCTAATTCGACGACTCATAACAAGAACAAAGCTCAGGCACACTGTTCTCAATAAAAAACGCTACACCTAACCAAATCAAGCACGAAAAAGATTAACAGAGAGAGGGGGAAGAGCGCGAACCTGTCGATTGAGTGAGATGCGATGAAGAAGATGAGATTGAGATGGATTGATTGTTCATGTGCGGAGTCTCTGAGTTGATGCGGTTCTGTCTAGGGTTTTTGCGTTATCTTTGTAGGGACGACTCGGTGAGTAAAGTAAAGAAAAAGAAAATGCTTTCGTAATCGAATTGGGATTCGCGCATGCGTTTCTCGATGTCTATTGCAGTAACAACGGTAAGTGCGGGTCGGTCGTTCCTGCGTGTTGTTGATGCGTTATCCAAAGTAAAAGATAATCTAACACACTTTTAGCGACACTTGCGGCGCTAAAAGACAAAGCTTGCGCCCCAAGTGTATTAGATTATCATTTTCCTTATCACAATAGGTTCCATAAAAATATTAGAGTCCGATTAAGCGCACCTCTACTAAGTGTACCCCAGAAAAGTCAAAACTTTAAAAAAAAGTCAATCTTACTACAAAATGACACTTATGTCTCTCACTGTGATTAATGCACCCCACTACAATTTATAAATGCACCCCACACTCTCTTATTATTTATTTGTAGGCATTATCGAGTGGTTCGCTTTGAAGGTCCGAATCTCTTATTGGAGAGTCGATTGGAGCCCATCGAACCTCTACTTGGAGAGTCATTTATAGCTTGATGAATTTTTAATTAAAGAGGTGGTCTGAACTTAACAACATTTAAGTCGGCAATTGTTATATAAATCTCACCAAAGAGGTTCGATTGGACAACACTAAGCCTAATGGATAAGTGTCGGCTATATGTTGCCGAACCTAATATAGATGTCTCGACCAGGATTTTGGAGTTGGTGCTTCGATTCAGATGAAAGAGTATTTTGGTAAAAATGTGGGGTGCACTTAGAAATTGAAATTTAAATTTTGGGTGCCACACAAAATAGGATGCACGTAGCCAAACTCAAAGATTATGATATAATGTGTGCAGATTGGATTCGATATGAATATAATTAGGTTTTAAATGAGCTCAATTAGCATGCCTAAGCTTAGAGCATTATGGTTGAAATTTACTAATTGTTCACTTAAGCCTATAAGGTTACATGTTTGAACTTTTTAAATTTCAAGCGCATCTTTTGAGGGGGTGGATCATCCATCTTACGTGAAATAATTAAAATAACAACGTAAGCACGCACAACCTTTTTTTGTCCCAAAAGCTTATATTGTTCCAAGTTATCATTATACTAGTCATCACCTCATGCGTTGCGTGCGGAAGTAATCATTTTTTTAGGGAACGGCTAAACGGACCCCTCAATTTACTAAATGAACCCCGTTATTTTGCTTCCAATTTACCCTATGTGGAAATGTCCATAATACCCTTCATATAAATAAGAAATTTATTCAGCATACCCTAACGACTCCCTTCTTCATCATTTCATCTCCTTGTCACCCCCACTCCCGCTCCACCGACACTTCATTCCCTTATCTCCGACCAGCAAAATACACACCAAATCGACTTGGTAAGTTTGTTCTTCACTTGATATCGACTTGGTATGTCATTTTTTTAAGTATTTGAGCATCATTTTACTAATGTTCTTCATGGTTATTTGTGCGATTCTAGGGCTTGGGAGTTTTTGTTGAATCGTTGTTTGTTGTTACAAACTATCTATGGATCATCAAAATGAATCCACCCCTACGATGAAGAGGTATTTTTTTGCATTTATAGCCGATTTTTTTGCTTAGAGGAATAACCTCCATTATTGCTAGCAATCACGTGTCGTGCGGATTAACAGAGCCAACATATATGGTACATCTCCCGGCTCTGTTACTCCTCAACTTACAAAATGTTATCGGTCTATAAATATCGAAACCTTTACTTTAGGTTACGGAGCATTTACTCCGTAATTCATACTATATTCGCGATTATGTACATCCGACGCCTACGTTGGGATGTCGGTCATGTTACTTCGCCATAATGTTTTTTTTCGTCTGATTATTGTTTTCTCGTTGTTTCTCGACTAAATTTTGTTTTGTTTGGTTCGTGTAGGCTACTGATCGTGACATAGCAGGTACATCTTTTATGGAGTCATTCCCAGACTTGACAGAGCATTTTACACCGGCATCACAATTCAAGACTAGAGAGGTTGTTATCAGTTAGGCTCAAGTGACTGTCAGACAATGTAGGTTTGTTTTGATTATATTGAAGTCAGATTTTGGCTCTCGTCAAGGCAGACGAGCGAGATTATCATTTAGTTGTGAGAGGTATGGGAGATTTGAAGTCAAAATAGGAAAGGCAAAACAGAATTGAAAGATGTAGAGAACAAAGGAAGTGAGGACATCAAAAAAGTATCCGGAACGAATAAGTGTGGTTGTCAATTCAAGATCAATGCGAAGCATGAACTCGAGGGGTTATGGCACGTTCGAGTTGTGTGTGGGGTACATAACCATCGCTTCAGTAATTCTTTGGTTGGGCACGCTGTAGCTGGGAGGCTCACAGTACATGAGAAATACATTGTTCGAGACTTGAGCAATACGAGTGCAAGGCTAAAGGACATTTTAAGTCATATCAAGACCCAGAAAAACGACAATGTCACTATTATGAGGACAATTTACAATGAAAAGGCTAAGTGAGAAGGATTGAAGCCGATGGCAAGAGCAAGATGCAATTATTACTCCATAAGTTGGACGAGCTCAACTACATTAAACAACATGATTACTTCAAAGGCACTTACAGTGTAAGATCTCTATTATTTGCCTACCCAAATTCAATGCAGATGTTTCGTTGTTTCCCTCATGTATTAATCATGGATTGCACATACAAGACAAATCAGTACAAGTACCCACTCTTTGAGATTGTTGGGGTCACATCCACACACAAGACCTTCCTAGTAGCACATGTTTTCCTAGGTAAGAAGACTATGAATGACTATTGATGGACCTTTAGGCAGTTGAAGTCATTAGTAGATGGATGGCAACTCCCAGGTGTTATTTTGACGGATATGGACTTAGGTTTGGTTGCGGCAATGGTGGAGGTGTGCCCTGCGACTACACACTTACTTTGTTCATGGCACGTGAACAAGAACATTGTTGCAAAGACAAGGGATTTATTCACTCTCCAAAAGGATTTTGACTGTTGGTATGGCATGTGAATGAACTTGGTGCAATCCTAAACTGAGGCATGTTACAATGGTCAGCTTAAGGAACTAGAGAAAAAATATGTTGGAGTCACGTGGTTGTATGACTATGTTAGGGACACGTGGTTGTGGCAAAAGGAAAAGTTTGTGTATGCTTGGACAAATAAGGTACTACACTTTGGGAATGCCACTACCAATCGTGTTGAAGGTACTCATAATGTACTGAAAAAAGAGCTTAGGACATCACGGGGACACTTTGAGGATGTTTTCAATGCTATTCACAAGGTTCTTACACACCAGCAGAATAACTTGGAGGCATCATTCAATCGATCCATGCACATAGTGGCACACGAATTTCAGCACCACATGTATAGTAATATTGTAGGTTTTGTGTCCAAACATGCATTGGATGTAATCAACAAGGAGGCAAGATTAGTTAGTGAAGGTGGGGTTGGTCATGATTCTTCACTTTGTGGTTGTGTGTTTCAGGTCACTCATGGATTGCCACGTGCGCATGAGATCTCAATACATAAGCTTGATGGTAGCCCTATCGAGCTTGATGAAATCCACCCGTATTGGAAGAAACTGAACATGATGCCCATTGAGCCCACAAGTGATGGTGAGTTAGACAACCTTTACTGAGTTGAAATGGATGGTGTAGAGGCTAAGTATAAGAGCTGCGTGTGACGACCCCAAATTCCCAATGCATTTGGGTACGCCCGGCCTAGACTTGTGCAGGTCCCGAGTCAGCTTCTCAGTGAACCTGATGAGTCTAGTCAGCCTCAAATTATCAAAATTTCAAGATTTATGAAAGAGTTATTGCAGTTATAACACAGCGGAAGCAAAATCATATCCTAATCAAATATTGAGAAATAACTCAATCAAAGGGAAATTAGGAATCTATATAAATGTGGAAAACCCTGATATATTTCAACAAAATGGACTAATGGAATCCACCTCAAGATTCTATCCCTAGTTCCAAAACAACTATATATATATATATAAAACATCATACAAACAGAAATGAACATAAACCTACACCTCGATAACGCAAATCCAGTCGCTCACAACAAGTCTCCTAGGCAAGGCTCCTTGCCTCTACTGCACTCTGCCCTATCTGCACCCACCATCACAAACTAGACGGTGAGCAACTGAGAAATATTGAAAGTAAAGCCAGAAGAATATAACAATAATTCATGAAATAACAAACAAGGCAGTCTAAATATCATGCAGGTACTGAAAGACAGGAATTTAAATAAACAAGAATGCATGATAGACAGACTGGAAATGATAGCAATCGAAACATGCGTGTTCTACAAGTCAAGAGAGGCAATAAGTGGTCTAAATTCTACAACAATTCCACAACAAATATGTCGCAACATCGAAATCCACAAAGAATGTCCACAACAATCCAAGACATGGTATCACACAATCACTAGGGGTGGTCAAACACTCGTGCGCACGAGTGCCCGCGTTTTATCCCTTCTAGTGCAGGCCGCATGTACCTTCGAGACACACACTTATGCCAAGAACACACATACAAGGAATATGGAATGGAATGCCAACAAGTAGATAATAACAAACACAACGGAATGAAAATGAATCACATGGTATTTTCTTAGCTGGCTTACTAACGTACAAATGTTTTTTAAGGCAAGTGTACTTACTTGAACTATCGTAACCCGCGTACAACGCTCCCGCGAATCCTAACGCGTATCCCTGAGTTTTTTGCTACCTGACAAGGTCGGAAACTCGTATTAATAGGTCAAGTCATTAACTAAACCTAGGTTTAAACTTATCGTTTTCCCCAATGTTTTAAATGACTCGAACGACACGACAATTTAATCGAAAAATGAATACTTTCTCTGGGGTTCTGAAAACACAATATGTATCAGACTCATCGCGAATCATAGGCTCGACTCAGTCTTATGTGGGTTATATCATAGTCTCGAGGATTCCGCGACATGACCACGACGTCATAGCCATTCATCGCCACGCGATGTTTCAATACCAACCGACACTTAACTATAACTCCACATGAAAATCGAACCGACATGTACCAACAAACATGGAACTTCGTTGGTGTTGTCCGATGTTGGGGGAAGGGTTATCGTGGCATGGGTAATGCCGGAAAACCCTCCACCAGTTCGGAAATTACATCAACACACGCCAAAATGGACTCAACATCGACAACACATGAAATCACGACAAAAACACATTAACAACGCTATTTTGGACACAACCAAGGGTTGCGAGACTTCAACCCACGTTAGGTGAGACTCTCAATAACCTCCACTAGTGGTGGTCCGGCCGGTAGCACCGCCAAGAGTGGCGGTTTCCGGCGATGCTCCACCACACCTATTCACATAAAATGATGACTTTTTAACGCTGAATAGGGCTGTTTTGACCACTTTGAAGACTGTGGGACCCACGTAGGAGATTGGTGGGGTCCCCAATAGCGTCCCAGTCATTGTGGTCCAGCGATGGCGTCGCCGGTGAGGGCGTTTTCGACGAACCTCAAAACAGTGACACATCGACAAACCGAGCATAACCACTGCAACGCCACTTATATCGCAAGGGGAAGGCTTCTCCGGGGGTGTGGGGACTCCAGTGTACCCCCAGAGACCATCCCCGGTCATCGAAACCCACCAGAATAGTGGCAGGCATGACGGCAGTGAGGGACGAGACAACAACGTGAAGAGAAAGAGAGAAAGAGAGTACATGAGAGGAAGGAGGGGGAGAGATCTCCGGTGTGGAGTGAACCCCGGACACCACTGGTCCGGCCAGGGCCAGTGGTGGCTCGTTGTGAGAGGGAGAGAAAGAAAACCCGAGACGAGAGAGAGAGAGAGAGAGAGAGGGAAAGAGAAAAACGGAGAGCACTACCTCCGGTCGACAGCACCTTTCGGCAGCCCGTTTCGATCGTCAGCGACGAGCAGGGGTAGTGGCGAGGTTGGAGAGTGAGAGAGGCCGTGAGGGAGTGAGGAGTGGAGAGAAACTGTGAAGAGTGAAGAGAGGGAGAGACGTGAGAAGTGAGAGATGTGTTTAAATGAGAGTGTGAGGTGAGTGACGTGTGTGAGATGGTGAGATGAGTGTGACGTGAGTGATAGGGAGGGTGGTGAGTGATGGGAGTGGGTGGGGTGTGAGTTGAGTTGAGGGATGGGGTAGTTATGTGTTTTTTTTTTTTTTTTAAATGGGTATGGTAGTTGTGTCCATCCATTTTTTTACCAACCCACACATCTCAAAATTTAACCAAGGTTTCTCCATTATTTGATTGTGTCACTATACAAAATTTTTAACCCAACACCCGTATATTTTCCAAACATTTTCCCCGACCCATCTCACCTCCTCGGTCTGTATTTCCCTGTCACATGCACACTTTTACCTGTCTCACACAAATAAACTATTAAATTATTAAATAGTTATTTTAATTATATTTTGAGTCTCCTGTGTACCCGTAACCCAATTGTCGAATCCCGCTCGTTCAATTTTCTCACTCGTTTACCGACTTCACTGTCCAATCACTCAAATACAAGTATAAATACATATTACACATCATCATTCACAAATAACCAAATTTCTGGGTCGTTACACTGCGGTCTTGACATGTGGGCGAAGATTGTGCATAAGCTAAGGGAGATCACTTGCCCTGCATCGACTCTCCTTTCTATACCGGAAGAAGGACTTGCAACTAAGGGTTGGCCTAAGAAGAAAGGCAAGAACTTGAAAATGAAGATGTTGAAAAGCAAGAAGTCTGCAGTTGACAATTCCACCAAGAGAGATCCTTCTCGTTTTGAGTATGCAGAGGCCAAAGCAACTCAAGAGTCCGTGGCGCAGGCTTCTGCAACGAGCCAATCAAGTAAGCCAAGTCAGCCAAGTCAGGGACCTTCATCTTCAAAACCTGCACGTGGAAATGGTTGTGGAAAGGAAAAAGTAATCAAAACCATCGCATCGAGACGACCTAGGACCCGAACTCAAGTAGGTAAGGGATACATTGTTGAGATACCACCATTACGACACTCTTATCGTATTAACACTCTTGAAATGTGACCCGATGGAAATTGTGGGTTTCGGGCGATAGCCGATGCTGTAGGCTATGGATATGATGAAGGATAAAGATAAGTACGATTGGAAATGTTTGAAGGGTTGATTAGGAATGAGACCATGTACATAAATGTGTTTCAAGACATCAAGTATGGTAAAATTAGAGATGCAATCAATTTCTATGACAGTCCCGCTGAAGGAAAATATTAGCTATCATTACCAACTACGAGGATAATTATGGCAAACTGTTATAAGGTGGCTTTTGTGGTGTTGGCCAAGGAAGGGTCCGCTCTATGGCTCTCTAGCAAACATGTAGCCCCATCTGTCTCTGAGAGAAGAATAGTTTGGTTGTTGCTTGTCAATGGAAATCATTTTGTTAGAGTGAGTTACTTTCCATAATCCAAATTTTTATTTCATTTTTTATGATGTTTACCCGCTAAAATTTACATATTTTGTTATTATTTGCAGCTTCTAATGAGAGACGACGCTCCTCTACCACTAACTTCACGACAATGGGATGTGTTCACTGACGAAGATAGCAAAGAATGGGCGGTTGGACTCAACATTCTTCCACGACCGCAATCAAATATGAAAAAACCCCCCGTGGTTACTCTTGATTAGGATGCAACATTCACCCATTTTTTTAAGTGTTTATGTTGCAACGTTGGCTTTCCATAAATGTGTGGGTGTATATGTGTATAGCAAAATGGATATGTTGTAACTTTTTTGTGTTCTTTGATGGATATTAGTTAATTTCTTTAACTTGTCTAATATGGAAATGTAAATTGACATTCATTTTGTCGAATGTAAATTGATTGTCTTTGATGTTCCAATGTTATTTCAAGTATGTGTAGGAATTTCTTTTATGTATTTGTCCACTTATTTGCCTACACACATGACAATTAATCTATAATTCATTAGAAGTATTGATTTAATTAAAAAATCAATTGTAAATATTGTCGGCCCAATTCAACCGAGAGCAACATGCCTGTCATGGTCCAAGATGGTTGAGAGCAACACATCTGTTACGGACTTAACTCACCGCGATGCTTTATGTACCCCAAAGGAATACTCAGTATACCCCAGCGTAATGGATATAATAAATTCGTTTCATAAATTTCGGTGCAGAAGAGTCAAAACTTTTACACAATAACGACACATATTAACCGTCATACGACTGTAAGCCACCTTATTTTCTCATATACCCCACTTGTCTTACTAAGTACTTTTTAAATTAACTTTCGAACGAATATTAACGTAACAGAGGAACGAATTTCAATTTAGTTAGGCTGTAAATAGTACCAAAGTTGCAGTTTTTAATACCGAGAGTAGATATGTACCCCATTTTCTTACTTCATGTGCCCCAAAAGAATTAACATTTCAAATTATGGAATTATCGGAGTAGCATTACCGCAATTTTATAACTGCAGACATATTACTGAACTGTGAAAAAAGTTCTATTGTCGGTTCGAAATCATCGACATAACATTTATACCTCACTTCTTTACTTCATGTACCCCATAAGAATTACCATTTCAAATATTGAATTTGTCGAAGTAGAATGACCGTAATTTCATTCCTGCAAACATATTCTCGAACTGTAAGAAAGATACAATACTCGGTTCGGAATCATCGACATAACATATATACGCCATTGATTTGCGCCATGTACCCTACTATAAATTTTATTACTTTTTATACCCCACTTTTTTACTCTATGTACTCCCATAAGAATTACCATTTCAAATAATAAATTTTCAAAGTAGAATGGTCGTAATTTCATTCCTGCAGACATATTCTCAAACCGTAGAAAGTGTAACGACCCGAAAATTTTATATTGATTTCTATGTGATGACGAATACTATCGACGTATACTTGTGTCTGTGTGACAGGACAAACGTCAAGTTTCGAGTAGTGTTCGCTTAGGAAACGTATCGACTGGGCGACAACAGACGAATTCCGGGTACACGAGTCAGAGAAATGAATTTGATGGACGACCAAGAAATAAATAAAATAAATAAATTTGTTGCCATCGAGTGATACACGAGGTTATAGGTGACGCGTGGGTTCTACGATAGCGTGCACGCCCAAGTGTGCATGTTGGGGCACACGATGGGATTGTAGGTGCGAAAATACAAGTGTATATATATATATATGTATTTATAATCAGAAATTTAAAAGAAAATGTAAAATGACCAATAAGGGCCTTTGTCTTATTAATTGTGTGGTTAAGGATGGGGGTATTATGGTCATTTGACCAAACCCCTTAAAATATCAACACCTCCCCCACCGAACCCACCATTGTCATTGTCCCCAAATCAGAACCGAGAGAGGGAGAGGGAGAAAACGGAAAGGGAGACGGAAATAGCGAGATCCGGAGTGAGCTCGAGGCTGAGACATCGAGGAGAACGTTGAGGTTAGTTGTTGTTTTTGGTGTTATGTTGTTGTATGTGTGGTGTGTGTATGCGGCGGCGGTGGTGATGGTTGAGCAGAGCTCGACCATGGTGGAAGCCATGGCCGAGATTAGAGGGCTCGGTCGAGTTGGGATTGGAGGTAAGAGCCAATCCCAACAGAAAAGAAAAAAAAAGAAAAAAAAAGGAGGAGTTGCAGCGCTGTTAACTGGAAATTTCCAACTAACAGCGCTGGAGAAGATGACCTAAACGGGTCGGGTCAAGGTGACCCACCCGGGTCATACTGGGTCATGGCGTGACCCGGTTGGGGCAGGCCAGACCCGACCCGACCCAGGACCCACCCACCCATTATTATATTAATAAATAATTATTTATTTCAATTAAATATATTTAAAAGGATTTTAATTGAAATAAAATTCCAGAAAATAGGGAAAATTCTGCAAAAAATTCTAAAAAATTATAGAAAATTATATTTTCATCAAATAAAGAGAAATTTAGGAATTTCTATAAAAAGTGAAGTATTCAAAATTTTTGATGAGGTGTTATGTTGTAGTTTTTACCTCGTAAAGCGTGAAATTGGTAAAAATAGCCAAGAAACTTAGAAAAAATAAAGGAAAATATGGAAAGTGGATTTAGAAATCAAGATTTCCCAAATAGGCTCTAACATGATGTAAATGGATAAAAAAATGATTACCATGTGCTTAGTGGATTGCTGACAAGCGTGTGGAGTCGTTTTGGTGGCGTGTGAAAGCCGCGAGCGCGGAGTTACACGCGGTATTTGTGAGTAAAACCAATTGGAGCTTTTACATTATTTCATTTGTGCATTTGATTGTGCTATTATGCATTCTTGAATTCTCTTTGTTATATCTATCCTTGTTGATTTATCGACTCGATTTTGATTGGATTTCTTAATGAGTGGTCTATTTGGGTCTAACTGGATAACATGGTGCTCACGGTCTATACCGTGAGTACACAGACTCTGGACGTGGTTAAACCTGCAGTTTGGGATTGCGGTGGTCGTATGTTGAATTGTGTGTGACACTGTGCAGTACCCGTATGCAAACTAAGTGTGACATGGGGCTAAGTGTCTTATTCTAGACTGTCTTGGGTTTGTGTAGGTCCAGAATTTATCTTAGAAGTCAGGTTGTAAACTAAGTGTGGCAACCTGGTGGACTTGAGACACTTAGATGCCTTTTCTTTTGCTTCGTGCTCTTGACACTCATTTATCGTGACACTCATTTATCGTTGTTATCTCTGTGATTCACTTATCATGCTGTCTTTTATATTTTTCGTAATATCCATGCATGATACTAGTTTAGCCATTTACGTGACATTTAAAATGTTGTTTAGACTCTATTGGTATTTTACTCTCTACATCACTGTTCTCACCGTCTAGTTTGTGACGGTGGGCAAACCGACGAACAAACAAAGGCAAGGGATTAGTGCAAGGCGATTGAAGGCGAGGACCACGAGGCGGTCTCCTCTTACATATTGAGTATGTTTTCTATCAAGTATCTCTATTGTTTTGTTGAACATGAGGTTATGGGAGCTCCGAGAGATCTTGGGTATGTATGACATTATCAATACTCTCTTTTTATTCATATGGTGGATATGATTACGGGTTTCCACACCACAGGATTGTCTTAACTTATGCGTCTTGAAGTTTATTGATTAGTTTGGAGTTTAATTGATTCCGCTGTATCTGATAATAACTCACTAATTGATTAACTTCACTTGTAAATACGTAATAAATGGTAAATGGTAAGGAAGGCTGACTAGGCCTGCATGACTCAGCGAGACTGACTCGGGGGTTCGCGTAGGTCTAGGCCGGGCGGTACCCGACTCTAGGATTGTGGAATTTGGGGCCGTCACAGAAAGCTACAATAGTCGGTTTGAAATCATCGACATAGTATATGTACCCCCACTTATCTACTTCATATACCTCAATATTTAATTTAATATTTTGTATACCCCACAAATTTACTTTATGTACTCATATGTTACAGCACGACGGAGAATAAACAACTGGTTAGTTACGGTTAGTTTCAACCGTAGCACTTTGTATACCCCACCATTATACTATCTGTACCCCAGTATTAATAACATACTCCTCATACCCCACCTTTTGCCTTCATGTACCCCAATATTATTACAACTTATGTTCGAGTAGATGTCCGCTTAAATGAGTTGTAAGTTCTGCAAGATAGCTAATGTCCTTGACCGTTACTTTATACATACCCCATATTACTACTTGATATACCCTAATAGTTAAGGTTTTTACTTTGTATACCCCAGATATTTACTTTGTGTACTCACTAATTACGGCAAAATGTTACTGTAATTAATCGCGCATTTCTGATGGACTTTTCAACCGATAAAATAGTATGTTGCAAGACACCTCGATGGGCTCAACATTGATGGTCCACTTCATCCGCTATACAGAAAAAGTAATAAGTATAGCACAAATCATATAAAGGGCAAGCAAGCAACAAGGTTGAAAATTAATACATCAACACATTATTGTAAGTTTAACACGCCACACAACACAACAAATGTTTAAATTGTTTAAAAGATTAAAATTGATGGTCCATTTCATCCGCCATACAGGAGTGCTTGAAGGGGGTCCAGGTATCGGGCTCCACAAGTGGTTGTTTTCCACCACGACGATATTGACGAACATACCTGGTGGATGTAGTTCCTCCCTCACTATGACTACCAGTCATGGTGGTTTGATAAGTATCATCACCGCCCGAAAGGAATGCAATCACTTGATCTACCATTTCAAACGCATCATCCACTGTAACGTTTTCCCTCGGCGTGCACCTGAAATTCAACGCTGCATCGAGGGCCTGACGGTTGCGCTATTTCCAAATTTATCAAATCAATAAACTTAACAAACGAATGCATATATAAATAGGGAAAACAAACTTAATTGAAAATTCTCACCAAAGAGTTTTCATCCTCCTCATGGACCCCTGTTAAGTGTTCAGGATTCACTGCAAATGGGTGGCTGAATCTAAAGTACCAATCCATATAGTCAGATGATGTTTGATATGGGTATTCTGCCTTCTTACCGTGTCGCTCAATAGACTCAAGGTGCCCCTCACAATCCTCCCAATATTGGGGATCATACGAGTATTTCACAGAGTAAGATTGTGCTAGGCAACTCCTATCACAATCCATAGGTCGATAAGGGTCTCTCGGAATACGTTGAATGTATCCAAGTTGCCTCAACACCCTGATGGGATTGTATGGTTCAACGATATCCATGTTTCATAAGCTCATTGTAGAATGCAATATCATGGATAGGCGGTGCACCTTTCAAGGTAGTATTCCAAATAACCTAGCAAAAATTAATATATTTGTCAATAAACATAAGCGTATACGATAACAAAATTTAAATTGTTATGTTATGGTCATCACATCATGTGCTCTCAGCCTGTCAAGTTGATTTCTAAAAGAGAGAAGATGATCCATCAACATCCTAGTGTCCTTCTTATAGAGCCTATCCTCCTTCTTATGGTGCCACTTCATCATATGGGGCTTATCCGATTTGTAGTCACTACGCAAAATGGGTTGAATAAATGGCACACGATCGTACATCTACCCCTACACAAACCACATTTATTATGAAAATAAAATTTATTACGAAAAACAAAATTTACTATGAAGATCAATCATTCATTGAAACTCAATAGTTTACCTCTAACAATGTCATATATCCATAAATCTGGGTGACTTTGGCACGACTGGCAATAATTGATGGTACAAGAATGCAAGTGTTGTGGCCTCCATGCGTAGGAACCAATCTTATCTACGTGTTCCAAAAGTTAAAGGAGTGAAAGGGGGACTTTTGTACCCGACTTGTTAGAGAATAGGTCCAAGAAGGTATAAGAGGTATGCTCGGACCAAACATTCGGGACTAGGATATGCATCGAGAGATCTTTTCCTATTGGGTTGTTCCTCTCCTTTCGTCGGCACTGCAAATCGATCATTCAACCATGCCAAACTAACAGTAAGGCCAGCCCTAGTCCTAATCTCCTCGTCAACATCGGTAACTGACACCTCCAATAGCCTACTAACTATTGCAGTTACATCTTTACGATCGTTAAAAAGCGCAACGATGGTCTTACCAATGACCGAAATATCGAGAAGGACACGTACGTCTTCAAGTGTGATCATCATCTCCCCAAAGGGTAAGTGGAACGTGTTGGTTTCAGTCTGCCATCTCTCGGCAATGCCAGAAATATAAACCTTACTACCTCCGTCGTATGAAATGTAGCCCAATGGTGCTAAACCAGAATCGTTCATTAGCTTCTCCACCCTTTCCTTCTCAGGATGATGTTCGATTGTCTCCCATGTGGATATCTGATAACCATGGTTTATGCACTTCAGTAGTTCCCGACCCTACAAAGGATATATAGCGTATTAAAATAAATATATATAACAATAAAAGAATTATGCATATAATCGAACCAAATTTATGACACCTTGTTCCAACAGATATCCAACAATGCGTGGTGTCTGAACGAGGGTAGGAGACTTAAATCAGAGGGACCACCAAGAAAACTAGTGGCTTCAGCATCTTGGGCATCGGTCGATATGTCAAAAGAGTCCTCTGCATCCTCGTTATCCCCATATTCACCAAATGGGGTACGACTCCCTTTATTACCCTCCACCCACCCAACTTCATCTGCTCCTCCAAATGCCCCTGTGCCCTTCTCACTTACAAAAGACGCAGCCTCGACTTCAGCCTCTCCGGAATCCATCTCATCATCTTTGGATTTCTTCGCTAGATGGTTTTTGGCTTCAATGTTTTGCTTTCGATTAGAGCTAGTGTGACGTTTCCTTACATGCACCCCCTCCTGCACTACAGGCACCACCTCCTGCACTTGAGAACCTGGGGTACTAGTATTCCTCGGCCGATCACCCCTCCCAAGCCTCCCACCTCGGGGAGGTGCTCTAGTTTTAGGTCTCGCCATACCTTAACAAAGTAAATCAACCGAAAAAATGTCGTCATAAATGGAATAACATGCAGGTATGTCATAAACATGTTGCAGTGCAATGCATCACATCATATACCCCAACACAGTAAATACATAAAAATGCATACAACGGTGGGGTACATGAAGTAAATATGTTGGGTAGAAAAAGTAATCCAACATAATTGGGGTACAAGAAGGTAAAATGTGGGGTATATGAAGTAAATATGTGGGGTAAGCAAAGCAAAAACGTGGGGTATACCAAGTACTTACAACATTGTTGGGGTACACAAAGTAATTATGTGGGGTACAGATTGGATAACGGCCGTAACAAATCGAAATAAAGACTCTATATCAAACTATCATGACCGAAAGAAACAATATGTTACGAACATGTTGCATCGCAATGCATCATATACCCCATCCACTCACTAACTGTACTCCATTCCAGTACTCACTTCGCAGCAAACACAAAAAATGCAAACAATAGTGGGGTACATGAACTAAAAGTATGTGGTACAAAAAGTAGTTCAACATAAATGGGGTACAATCAGTCAAAATGTGGGGTATATATATAGCAACGGTTTTGTCACACCGACATTCAAATCAAAGATGTCGGCCCAACGTAGTCGTCACCAACAGTAGAACTTACGGTTTGAATGCACCGTAATGTAATAAATATTACTACCTTACTTTTCCGTTACTAAAACAAACCTTACGGTTCAACATGGCCGATAGCCTTTTAAGTGTATCGGTTCTGAGCGGTCGTCCAGTACGAGGAACGAATGGCTCAAACCCAGAAACCCTAATGTAACGACCCGAATTCTACCTGACCGACTCGAGGGTAATTTAGTGATTTTCAATACTGAATGTGTGCAAGTGTGCTTTGTGAATTGTTTAAGTGTGAAAAGTATAGCTTAGGTTAAATAAATATTGGGCTTAGCAAGAGTTAAGTAGATATAAATGATTTGGAGGCCCATAAGGGCATTTTGGTAAAATAAACAAGGTTGTATACAACCCTACTCTAAAACCCTATCTATATAAACCTTTTATAAAGTTTGTAGCCTCTTTTGTATAGAAACCCCAAACTTGAGAAGGGAGAGAAGTGGATGAGGGTTGATGATGAAGAAGATGATGATGAAGTGCATTTAAGCATTCAAGAAGGTAAACACACCCTCCCCTCATCCCATCTAAGTTTTTATTTGTTTACTTTATTGAAAAAATTGGAGTTTAGCTAAGGAAAATGACCCTAGGAAGGCGGTGGAGCCGGGTGGCACAGCCATATGTGGTGGGCGGCATTCCAGTCACCGCCGCCGGAGACGGCAGGTGGGGCCTCACTGGGGAGCCCTACCACTACTAGCCGTGAGGAAGAGGGGGGAAGAGGGGTGGTTTCCACCACCTCTCCTCCCCTACTGCCGCCTCCTCGATCGCTGGTCCTGGTCGGCCAGCGGCGACCCTCGGCCGGGGCCGCCATGATCCCTCCAGTGCGGTCCGCGCTGGGAGGTGGGGGAGGGCGGCGGCGTGGAGGGGAGTCCTCCCCTCCACGGCCCCAACAAGGGGGGAGCACGGGCTCCCCACCCTCTGTTTGGTCAACTGGACAGTTGGACCAGTTGACCGGTCAACTGGTTAGTTGGACCAGTTGACCGGTCAACCAGACTAGTTGACCAGGGACTAAAATGTCCCTGCAATAAAAAAATGAGAGGTTGGAATGTCCCAACCCCTCTACGGCTTCATCGGGGCGCGCACGCGCACTCCGGGAGACTCGGCGACGGATCCCATCCTCGATAATGCGATATCAGAAACTCGACAAGGGCTCCAAATGACACGAAACTCGCGGGACCCGCACTAATGGGTCCCTAAAAGTAAATGAGTTAAAGAATTAATAACTTTGTAATAGAATATGCATTGATATGTTGTTGTATGAATTGTCTTAGTGACACGCGACGGTTCACATCGAGCCCTGGGTGCGCAAGGAGTGGTTTTAGGCGTGCCGAGTGCAAGTAAGTGGGGAGCTTGCTCAACTATCAAATATGGAATTATTATTAGTTATGTTTAGGATTCATAATTTGAATTAAAGACTTGAGATTTATGGGTTGCGTCGTGGTATTGGCTCGAACCTACGTATCTATGGAATGTGAATGCACTGCTTTTCTCATCTATGTTATTCAGACCCTAGAATGTTTGTGGAGTTCCACCGAGGGCCTTATTAGCAAGTAAATCTATATGAATACCTCATAATGTTGTGGTACCACCGAGGGTCGTTAACACCCCAGGATGTTTGTGGAGTTTACCACCGAGGGCTTTACTTGACTAATTGAATTCATAAGTATCTCACGTAGGGACATGAATTGGAGTTCCTTCTCTTGTACTCTTGAGACATAGGGATGTGCATCGGTGATGGCTTGGACGAACCTATTGTTGATTTGATGGGACAAACAAGTGGGCACATAAGGCCTGTGTGCTAGCTAGTTGTTTCCATCACCTCGAGAGTAGGAGAATTGGTCACCGGATTCTTGCCAATACCTAGTATGCATTGAATGAAACATCGACTTATCGTATTACTATATATTATAGTACATAATCTCGCGAAACCCCCCTCATTTGCATGAAAGCTTGAATTTATGTAACGATTTGTCAATCTCTTTAATGCTATGCATGATTATTGTTGTTACAACTTGATGGCTTATGAATGTGTAGTATTTACTATGAAATGATGAATTCCTATTTATTTGTGGCTTACAAACCTTATGTCCATGATAGTATTGTTGGGAATGTGTCCTAAGTCAATCCATTAATAGTCTTTATGAATACATTTTAGTTAATAAAATAGAGGATTTCATTTGATGTTTATTATAATTGATTTGCATATTTACATTATAATAAGATCCATGGGTATTTACAGAAATATCATAAATGTCCCTAGTCGATTATTATACTGGGAACTATAATGAATTAAGACTAGTGTGAGTCTTGATTGATGATCATACGATGATCATACGTATAGGAATACGAATCAAGATCATGAGTACTTGTTAGAGAACAAAGTACTGGACCGACTCGCTATGAGAACATCATATGGATTAAGTCATAGTTGTTTCTCATGATATGTATATTATTCAGTCCTCTGACTTGAGATTATTAGACTTCAACATTAAAAATACAGTGATTTAACGCAATCAAACGTTGTCTTTAACCGGACGATTATAAAGGTTGTGATTGGTTACTGTGTGAATAATGTGGTGAAGTTGTGTAATCAAGATAAAATTTGTCCCTCTCATATAGAAAGAGATACCCAGTGGATCCCTCGATGTGTTAAACTTTTAAAAGGCTTAGTCTAAGTGAATTGATATTGATCAATGTCATTAGGATATTTAGTCTACCTAAAGATCGAGACTAGTACGATTGAACATGTTGGATGACAATTCCATGCCTTATATTTGATCAAAAGGATATTGTGTGACAAAAGGATGTTATATATATTATTGATTAGGTTGTATCGATTTGATCTTTGTACAACTTGGGTAGTCATAATGTCTTGCTAGAGACCGCTAATGACTTGTATACCAAAATGTGTTTTAGTACACTGCTAACGTTGTATGAACCTATTGGGTCGCACACTAAGAATAGTTTTGCGAGATTTTAAAATGGTTCAGAAAAATGAATTTTATATGATAAAATTCATGACAGAAACGTCCTTATAGTGTATTACACTTATACCTCTTTAAGTAAGGGTATATGTGTAATTTACTTAACCGTCTATATACAAGGGTTGTATAAATAGACGCTTTGAGTTAGAATACACTTATGAAAGATTAAAAAGGGCCGAAACTCTATTTTCATTTTAAGAAACGACTTAGGGTTTTGGTATGCTCTGGATCGTTTTAGAGAGAAACAAAAAGGTTTGGTATTCTCTCGAAGCTAGCACTTCAAATCTCGGCTGTCATTCGTGTGTGGATTGCTGATAGAGGGCGTTCGTCGTTGGCAGCACCTTAGAGATCGATTAACCTTCAGAAAGGTACATTGCGACTTAGGTATGATTAAGTTTTCATAGTTTAAACGCGTTTTAATGGAATCAGATTCGGATCCTGTTGGAGTTTTTCTCAAAATTGTTTTGAAATTTTCGTTGCGTATGAGCCCCAAACACCAAGTACTTGATGGTTCATTATACATCTATCTTTTATAAAATCCTGCTATCATGCTACTATTCAATGAATCCTTGTTTGTTTTCAAATGCATGCTAGACTTTGCATGCTTATTAGGTATTACTTGCATATTTGATGGTTGAGCGGGTTTTCCACAATACTGAGCTCCGTTGGTTCTTTTAGCTCACCCCACTTACATCTCAGGTATCCACGACAGCACTAGGTTGAGGCAAGGGAGAGACGAGCTTGAAGTCTCCTCTTGATGTGAGCCTTTGTATATATATATATATATATATATATATATATATTTGATTTTGAAACTATCAACTTGGGGTTAAAATTAAAATAGATCTTTGGGTAGCTTGAATTCTAGTTACCTTTAGTTGATCCACTTTAGAGATTTAATAAACTAGTTTAGTTTAAATGAGCATGAACCCATGTATAATTTTTATTAATGTTCTATGAACTTAAATCTATTGGCTTTAGGATATCTCTTTATATTTATTCCGCAATTATTATCCTTTATTTAGCCAATGTGTATTCTGCAGATTTATTTGTTTAGGCGTGCCATACCGTTATTTGGGCCTGGTTCAGGTATCGGGTCTAAATGGCAGTCGGGGCCAGGCGACCTGACCCTAGGTCGGGGACAGGTCGTCACACCTAACCTCATTATATTGAACCAAATGCCACAAAAATACATCCAAACGACGCGTAATTTCATTACGAACAAAACCCACAAGATTATAATGTCGAAACTTACCAAATCAGTCGCGGTGGATATGAATAATGTCACGGTGCTACTTTGCTCCTCATGATCTGTCAGGCTTTGCCTCAAAATAACCTTCCCACGACCCCAGCGACCTAGATTGATGAAGTATTTAGGGGTGTTTTCTATGTTTTGTTGATGTTTGATTTAGGGTATGAGTAGGATGAATCGGTTAGGGAAGGTTTAGTTTCTTGGTTGGGGATGGGGGTATTTTGGAGATATTTCAAAAACGTTGAGGTCCGTTTAGTAAAAAAATTTAAAAGTGGGGTACGTTGAAGCAAACGGGATCCGTTTAGTAAATTGAGGGGTCTGTTTAGCCGTTCCCTTTTTTTATTGGTTTTTTTTAAGTCTAAATATCTATAAGAAAGCTGTACATGATGACACATGTCAACTTTACATAGATTTGAAATTAATAGACTATGTACATTATTTTCACTTTTTTTACACAATAACAACTTTATTACATCATTTGTCATATATTTTATATTTAATTTTTAAACAGATTTTATTTATAAAAAAATAAATATAGATTCATAGTATTCCGGGACAATATCCGGGTCTAAAACTAGTACTTTTCTATACATAATACCATGCCTAAGCTTTAGAGTATTATGGTTGAAATTTACTAATTGTTCACTTAAGCCTATAAGGTTAAATGTTTGAACCTTTTAAATTTTTGAGTACATCTCTTGAGGGGGTGGATCATCCATCTCATGTGAAATAATTAAAATAACAACTTAAGCATGGACAACTTTTTTTTTGTCCCAAAAACTTATATTGTTCCAATTTATCATTATACTAGTCATCACCCCATGTGTTGCATGCAGAAATAATCATTTTTTTATTGGTAAGTAAAAAACGTTAGTTTTTTTTTTTTTTAAGTAAAAAAAAAATGGTTAGTATGTAAACTGTGTTACAATTCAATTGTATTAAGCCTAAACTCATAATTGTTATGATTGAAAAAAAAAAAGAGAAAGAGACATTGAAAAAATAACGTTATATAATCTAATTACCATAGAGTTAAAAAAAATCTAATCACCCAAAAAAAAAAGACTTCTGAAGGACCAAAACACAATATAAACAAAAAAATTTGAGATACAATATTAATAATCGAAATATGTGATACAAAAAAATTGAGAAAAAAATATATAAGAAAAAATATACGCTGCACAAAAACTTTGGAAGAAATACCCGCTTCGAGTGTAACGAAACTTCTTGTGTCATTTAGAAGCTTTTCTGGAACTGTCTTTTCACAAGTTTTTACCGTTTTGTTATTTTAGAGTAAGCAACTGTCTTTGCCTAGTGTTTGGATTGCAGATGAGATAGAGACAACATTTTTTTGGATTAAATGATGGACACAATATTTTGACGAAATACACACAACCCTATCCAACCGTATTATAAATCTCAAGATGCGTAACATCGCTTCCCACAATATTTTGACATAACATTTTGACTCAGTAGCAAATTCTTCTTATAATTTGGAATATGAAAATACAAGAGTTCCTAGAATGGACACCGAAATGCACACACCCCTATTCAACCGTGTTTTAAATCTCAAGATGCGTAAGATCACATCCCGACGTGAAAATAAACGGCACATTAGAAGGGGTGTATGTTACGGTATGAATTTGGAAGTGTCATTCAAGCACGGTCCTTTGGAATAAGTCTCTTTTTTATTACTGTGGTAATAAAATGCTTGGATTCCATGGCACCGCACCTGTAGAATCCACCAACTAGAGAACAGTGAGAACTCAAATTCTCATGGATCCAATTCAATTTCATCAATATATATGTTAAGATTCATTCTTACAATTGGGAAGATCAATAGTGCTATATAATTTAACATGATCATGACATCTACAATTCCAATGACCATATACATAAAATCCCACCAAACACAACCTGCAAGGATCTTCAACAGGCCAATTTTATCATCTAACAGCTAAATGGACTTCAAAGCCAAGATGTAATAATTTAATGACTTTGGATCCATGCAATCGAATCTGTATTCAATGATGTATAGCACAGAAAATCAATCTGAAATACCCTTCATTTGACTAACGCTTGTAGTCGTCGATCACCAGCTACAGATGGCTTCAACCGAGAGTTTTTTCAAAATTTCTGGGCATGGATCACCTCCAAAAACCTCTGGAGCGATGGTAATCGAGCACGCTTGCTGCCCAATGCACCTCTGCAGCATAAAATAAAGCTAAGTTAGATTCCACACGATTTAAGTCGGAAATGCGCCAAAACAGCATGACATCCTAACAACACTTGGGTACACATTTTGCCAAGTGAAATTGCTGCCAGAATTTCTCTTCGGAGTAACTCGAACCATCAAGGCCTTAATAGCTTCCACAACAGAGAATCGCAAATACGATTGCAAACGTAGCACATAGATCCATTTTCATAAATGCTATACCATGTACAAGTCTCTTACAGTCGTACCGCTCATTTAAAATGTAGTCTCGACTTAATATTTACTGGCAGTGAGTTCACTAAGTAAAAGAAGCATTGAGTTTATCATGTGAAATGCATAAAGTGGATGATAAGTGAAAACACATGCAATTGTTTAATTCAAGGGCTTGGTACCTTTTCAAGGGCATCATATGACTTGTGTGCATGACACTTTCCCTCGCGGAAGCTACCACAGGCCCCTTCGGGAGTTCCAAAACTTGCAAATTGTATGGAAGATATTTTCTGCCCAGGTGCACATCGTAAATGAGCTTTCGGCCTTACTGGTTTTCCACCTCTGCCAGAGACTTCTCTCTGATAGTTCAATAGTGACGGTTGCCATTCGAAGATATCAGCACATATACGATCAACCGTTCTTGTAACCAAAGAAATCCCATATGGATTACCACCCAATTCTTCAAACAGAACCAACAAGTTTCCAGTTGGCTTTAACCATGCGCGGGGAATATGGTACCTGAATCGTTACTAGCTTTATCAGTTTTAATTCTTCGAACATGAATCACCAATCTTGTATCAAAAGCAAATAATGCGAGTCTCACCATCTTTGAGAAGCCTCTCCGCAATTTCTTTGGCATTTCTTCTCATCGTACGTTCCAGTATAACTACAGTTGCTGCAGACACCTTTGGCTACATAAGCAGGCCAATACCGGCCAATGCTGTGAGCATTTACCCATATCTGACCTTTTCCCATGCTACTTACGTCTAAAGCTACGGGATCATCTCCATCAGGAGAATTAAAAATAGTCTGCAAGCAGAAGCGTATAGAAAATAATTAGAGATGAGATTGGCAACAGGCGAAGAATGCCATAGAGCTTAAGTACTTCAATTATAAATCTAAAGATTTAAGAAATGGCAGTAAAGGGAATTCAAGTGGCGTGCCGCACCTTATACCATGTCAGTGGTTGGCCTTGAACCAATAAAGAACCTTCCACCCATTCAACGGAGGAACTTCCACTTAGAGAATGGAGAAACAAATCTTCACCTTCCAACGCAATCTGCATTGGCATATATACTTGAGGTATTGATCAACTATTTGATGCCAGGAAGAATGAGGACTTGAGTGACAAAACGTTGGGACGTAAACATACCTTGTAAGACCATTTCTGCCATGAAAGGTCCCTTCGTCCTTCGTTAAGGCCATTCAGTATGACCGGGCCAAGTACACCAGCATTCCATGTCTCAAAATGTGTACCGATATTCTGTAATTTTACCAGAAGGTGAAGAGTTCAATGCTACAAACTGCTCCCAATGAAAATGTTCGAAGAATAAAAAATTATATTAAAAGCAAAAGAAACTAACCGGGAGGCCAACAGCTACACTTAGTAGGGAAATTTTATTAATTCCAGAATTCAACTTTACGTTACTACTGAAGGTCAATTTCGGATCCTCCAGGCTCCCATACACAGTTCCTGCGAGAACAAAAAAACAAAGAAAGAAACTTAATTGAACAACCAACAAATATGCACTACATAATGATTTTCCTATTCCTTATGCACTTTCATCATGGATTCAAGGCACAAACGAGCTTCCTCACCGGACAACTGGCCATTGACAAAAACATGCAACGCGTGTCCTGCTGATAGTACAGTGAGCCAGGGGTATTGGCCATTCTTCAAAAATTCTTCATTTGAATCAATGTTGACACTGAGAAACATTTCAACAGGAGAACAAATATCAAAAACAAAACTACGAAATTATGATCTTAAGATGGCATAATCTAGAGAATAATGAATGAATGGCACATCTCAATTGCAGACTAGGGATCCCCATCTATAGCAAAACTACGGATCTAAAAAGCTTCATATGATTGTGACCTTTTTCTCTTTTTTCTCATTTTGGTAAGGATTACGACCCCTTTTTCAGATGCCCGATGGCATGATGTCAAGACTTCAAACAAACATAAAAACATTTTCCAATTGTAGAATTCAAGAGAGGCTGATCATCTGTGTTATTGATTTCCTCTTTTTTACTTACTCTGTTAAGTACCACAAATAGTCTGTGGCATCTCTAGTGACATTTATCTGCTCTAGTAACCCAATTGCAGTGTTCAAGTTGTCAGAGTGGCCGGGAGGCTCTTCATTGTATGATAGCCAAGAGAACCCGTCGTGAAGGGGAGTCATCTTCATTTGAGAACTCTGGGCACCAATCTGTTCATGATTTTGATTTAGCATTGCAAAATATAATCCAAAAAATATTGCAAAAGATTAATACATCCTTGGATTCTTCATTGAGGATGTCTTTAATTAAATCCACAAATTTTCGAATGAGTAAATAATGAAACCTACATTTCAGACATTTATCATTGTTCTGCCACATACTTGATTATGTCATTGCTAGCATTAAAAAATTGTAATTTTGACTTTTTCAGATTCTATATATACGAAAATCTAATTGAGTTAACGAATCCAATCCTCACCCTTGCAGTGTTGAATACAGTATTCTTGCAGTCGGGAAGGATGCTGATGGACCAAGGAGGCAAGTTGTAATGCATGCCTCTGAAACTTACTTTCGCAAAATATGCCAAGTTATAGTTTGCAAGGAATGCGCAACAACCTCCAGCCTTGTAGTTAAAGACATGGGCCTGAACAAAAAACAAATGAATCAGTTACAAGCAAAAGGAACAAGCATAATTATCCTAGACAGTTTGATTGAACCTCTTGAAAGCTTCCAAGTGAAAACACCACGGATTCTCCAGAAATTAATGCAGGTTCACAAAGCTTGATGGCTCTATGCAGGTCTTTCAAATGACCCCATTTGGGTTGCCTTAACAATCCTACAAAATCAAAAGAATAATGTTAACGTTGTTTAGCCACGTCAACATGCACGCATAAACAACCAAATTAAGAAAAGAGTTAGCCTTAGGAAGTACTTTTCATCAGACCACTCCTGCTCTTATAAAAGATAGTACTTGTATTTAACAAAAAAATGCATGCCCTTGCAGATGTCGAGCAAAATATCTTAATTTTCATTTGATCTCAAAGAAAATATCTTAAAAGAACAATAATTTGCATACTGCGCAATCAGCATTTGCCAAATAAAGCATTGATTCATGTAACGAACGTACCATATTCATCAATAGGAGCATCATAGTCATAACTAGTAGCTATAAATGGACCGCCTGAAGTCCTTCCAAAATTTGTTCCACCATGGTACTAAACTAGAAAAAACGCCAGTCGAACTGTGTGACATAAGTTTGCACCAGAAGGTTTACGCTAGATGTAGAAACAAAAAAAAATAATAATAAATCAACTTACCATGTAATAATTAACAAAAGATCCACCAGTTTGTATAAACTTGGCAACTGAAAATGCCAAGTCTTCTGCTGGTCGATAAGGAACAGGACCACCAAATTCTGTAAACCTATTGTCGCAACAAAAGCAGGAAACTAAGGTCAAGAGTGATTTCTTATCCAGGAATTAGCTTATTTAAAAAAAATCTGAAAATGCAAGTTTGGGCCAAAAAAACTGAAAATTAGTGAGCAAGAGAAGATATAATTACCAGCCTGTCCATGCTTCTGTCCACATCTTCGGCTTATAAGCCTTGTTAGGATAGAACCAGTCGCAGTAAAATCCATTGCAGGTGTTTATCTATGACCAGGTAAACAGAAAGAAGTAAGAAAGAAAAAAAAAAAAAAAACATAAATGAAATACAATCTGGAGCACATTTTCGACTCGCCATTTGCAACTGAATAACATCCATAAACAGAAGAAAGAACTGGTGCAGTACAGAATGCAAAAGAAAAGTATGTGAAGAGATTGGGAGTTTCTGTTAAAGAAGAAATCTCAGCGCAATTAAATAGAAGATACAATGGAACATAAACAGTGGAACAATAATCTGGGAACCAAACATCAGTTCTGCCATTATAGGATGTAAGGAAACAAAACAAAAAGACAGCAAGTAGGGACAATGACATTTATTGGATGGTAAGCCAACGCAGAGGCCTTCCTTATTTTTCACAAAACACAGCTAACAAAATATTGCATAGTTCATTCTTGATGTAAGAGGAAAAAGACAACACAACATCTACTGTTTTTATTAATACTCACGAAAGGAGCTTAGTAAGATGAGGAAACACATCACATGAAGGTGTGGGGAATGGATGACAAAAAGATAAGCGGATAGGGACTTACTACTGGGTCAGGAGCATCATCTTGCTTGCACATGACCCAAGGAACCCCAATTTCAAGATCCACAGCCAATTTTGCCACGAATTCTGTATAGGCTTGACCAGGAGTGCCAATCTCATATTCCATAGGTCCATACTCATTCTCTATCTGATAAAATAACAAGTTAAAAAGTTGTAGGCATCAACACCTTAACAAGATTGTCCATCATTATAAGATGAATAGCAAACACAATTAAGACACGACTAAATTGAAACCCAATCGCCCAATTTACCTGTGCAAGAATAATTGGACCTCCTTGAGATTCAAACAACTCTTCTGCTTTCATCATATCAACAATCTTCTGAGTAAATTTCTTCATAGCAGCCTAATGTACATTTCTCCAAAAGCCAAAACTCAAAATTAACACCCCTCTATCAACTTCAAAAAAAGATAACAAGAACACAAAGCAAGTTGCCCACCTTGAAAGGCTCGTTATCAGTCCGAAATCGAATCCCAGAAACATATTTGAGCCAAACCGGAAACCCCCTAATTAACGCGTTAAAGACAAATCTTTCAGCATCCAAAACAAATCTAAATTTTGCAACGAATAAGAATCATAATTAACTTAAATTCTTTGAATTACCCAAAGTTCCATTCTGCACACACATAAGGTCCAATCCTAAGATGCACATAGAGACCTGCTTGTTTAACTAGCTTGATAAACTGAACCAGATCATACCTCCCCTCAAAGTAGTACTGAAAACCCAGAATTTGTATGAATCACATTAAAGTAGTATACTAAAATCTAAGAAGCACTGAAAGTTATTGATAAGATTTGTCAAAATTTCACTTACCTCACCAGGATTAGGTTCATGGCCATTCCAAAAAACATAGGTCTGAATCACATCCAACCCACCCTCTTTGGCCTTCTCAATGAGATCTGGCCACATCTGCAACAAACCCACAAAACCCCATTTCAGGAATCCAACAAATCAACACAAACTATCAAGAAATGTGAAGCACAGATCAAAAGAAGATCAGATTTTGATTAGTACCTCGGGAACGCTTCTTGGGTAGTGAATGGATCCAGAAATGAGGATTCTACGTTGCCCATTAACAACTACAGCCTTGTCATCATAAGTCACAGAAGCATCAACACGTAATGAAATCAAGAACACCAACAACAAGAATGAATTGACCACCACAACATTCAACATGATGAAATGAAGTAGTGTTTGCAGAGTGGATAAATGAGTTAATGCCGCATTGGCTAAATTTGCAAAACTGAAAATCTTTGTGTTCTGTTCTGTTCTGCTTTGTATTAAAACAGAGTAGACCCTCACTCTCTATGTACTCTGTGAACACTTTGTGCCACTTTCGCTGTTAAGTTGGGTCTACCCACTATGGAAAAGGGCCCAATTGTGCTTGGTGGGTTTGATTTGCAATATTTCTACTTCCACGTCTGAGTGAGTTAGCGATAGAGCCGTCCTCCTAAGTTTAACTCTAAGAGATTAGTCGGGTCACACCATCAATAGTGGTTCGAATACTAAAAGGCCTCATTGGCTCAATTGTCAAAAATCAAACTAAGCGCCCTGTTGGATGCGCCTTACACACATCGCGAGGCACATTGACAATGCACACCTATTACGCGTTTGGGGGTGAATGCACTCTTAACATTTTCCTTACTTTTATGGGTGGATCTATTGCACCTCAAAATGTTGCAAATCGATCAAGTTGTAGTCGGCGCCATCAATGTTGTGATCTCGAGAATGGTCAAATGGGAGGTGAGAAATGGACTGGAAGTTGCGTTACAACTCAGGAAGGACAGCATCTTATGAGGATAGAATAGACGGGGCGATGAGACGACAAAGCAAGAACAGAGGACCCATGTTCTCTGCATCTCAACCGTCAAAAACCATCATCACTGTCTACTTTTCCCCATATTAAATTATGTAATCTGAGAGACAAAATTAAAGTGAGGCTGAGGCTCCCTTGTCCCTTGTTTCATATTCCAACTTCCAAGCAAAGCAGGTTTTTTACATTTTTTGCATGATCAAATGCCCTTAATTAATATTTAATCACCTTTAATTAATATTTAATCGCCTATCATGAATCTTTGACAAAAAAAGAAAAAAAAATCATCTGTCATGAATTTTTGCATAATAATAATTCTGGTTTACTAAGGATCTTAGCAGTCATATATGCACGTCAAGCTCAATAAGCTCCCTAGACTCAAGTAGATTATATGAGTCTACTATAACCGGTCATACATTAGTAACTTAGTATGCATGAAATCTCTTATATATAAGCACATAATTGGAACAAAATTGCCTCGGAAAGAGGTGGGTTTAATTGCGTCTCGTGAACTAATAATGAAAAAAACAAGCCCCAAATCATCATAACATGTGACACAAAATAAGTGGGAGGCAAATATTGCAGTGATTTAGAGCAAAAAAAAACTCAAGATCTACAAGTAGAGTTGATTTGATAATGTTAAAACTTAAATGGGTTTTTCATCAAAGTTCCTTTTTTTATTTTATTTTGGGAGTGTTTGCTTTTGAGATGATTATGATGGGAGACTAATAAAATGTTGTAGATTTATAAGTGCATGCTTATATATCTTAATTATTGTTAACTTTTCACCTAATCGCCAATTTACTATTGTTGCAAGAGAGTAGGTAGTGTTGAGTTGCTTTTCATGAACCACGATAACTTTATTAGGAAGATTATGAGAAAGATAGGGAGAAATGCTTTTCATGAAATTGTTTAATGATTCACTAGTAGTTTAAGTTATCAACCATGCCTATAGCACGGGTGAAATGGACATCGCTCCCACATCTATGAGGTCAAGTAATCAACCTCTTATATTAAAAATAAAAAATAGAAAAAGGAGCATTAAGTTGAGGTAAATGAAAATGTTAAATCCATATAATTAATTAGTTTTGTATAAGCTCTTGTAAGAATTAAGATGGACCATGCATTATTAGTCAAAAGATAAAATTTAAGAAGTCATGAATTCAACTCCTGATGAAGTAAAAAAAAATAGTTGATCTCTAAAGCAAAAGGAAAATCATACTTTTTTATAAGAAAGAAACAACTTGCCCTCAATTGGGTTAGAAATTGGAACTAATGACCTCTTCCTCTCAAATCCTATACCAAACCATTAAGTCATTGATGCGCGTCATAACACGTCAAATATAAATTCTCGATTTATTACCAGAAACCACAAAGACTATAGTAGTGGTAAGCTCGGGGTCGAACCTCAAGGACTATGTAACTTCACTTAGGCTTTGATAAGTCGATAATTGTGTAGTTTTATTAGTGTTTATTTTATGTGTTTTAGGTCACATTGGTCTCCAATTATTATTTATTTCTCTCTTATTTGTAATTCATAGATTAAAAGGGTGCATAATCGAAATTGGGGCTTAAAATGGTAGGAAACGAGTGTGTTGGAACTTGGTGGCAAGTTGCATTGAAAGCATGCAACATGTACCTTGGCTGTTGAGATTAGGAAATGTGAGGAACCGAGTGCGTCACCGGGTCTATAGCTACACTATAATATAATTGAATTGCATATTTTTATATAGATCGACGACCAAATCCAATCTTTTGTCGAACCAAACTCGTATGTCTTGACCTATGTATTTTAATTAATTGTGTGCAAAGTTATTTCCTTTGTTTATTTATTTTCCTAATATTTAGATAGATTAGTTAATTAAACTATTTTTGAAATCCCCCAATTTCCCTTTTTTGTATTTTCTTACCTTAGAAAGACTACCAATCTTTGTGGGATCGGCCATTTGCTACTATCTACAAAATAGTTGGTTTAGGTAATATATTTTATTGACGCGTTCAGCTCGTGTCAACTTTTTGGCGCCGTTGTCGGGGATTGGTTTTTCTTTCTTTGGTTTTCTTTTATTTATTTATTTGTGTATCTAGCCCCTTGTTCCTAATAATTTGCAAGTAATTCCTTAATGGCCTCCTACTCCCATAATTATGGTCGATTCGAAGACTTATACTATTATGGTGTGAATGGGGTAGGTATGTCACATAATGGACATCAATTTTCTAATTTGCATTATTTTATGCAATAGGTCGAGGTTTGTGATTTTTGTGGGGAATACTTTCATCCCACGTATACTTGTCCTTACCATCTGAGGTATGAAAATCATTGCGGTTCTAGCTAGGTACTGCCACAACCTGACTTCTATATGTCTAGGCCAAGTCCACGGATTCATCAACAAGAACACAAAACCATTAAAGACATTGAGAAAGATATGATCTCCGACTGGCTTTCTCCAAGCACCAATAAGTGTCCCTTTGACGACTGGAGTAATTCATCACCTCAACTTGACATATATAGTTCTATGCGGAATCAGCCTTCAAGGGATACAATAAGGTATTGTTTGGCGACTGTGCAAGACATGAACCTCACCGAGCAAGAATTAGACCAATGGATTGAACAAAGGGATCAAGAAGCTAAAGAAAGAAATAAAGTCAATTTTCCAGAAGATATCAGTAGAGAACCGTGAGTGCAATTTCATTGGAGAATGTTGAGGTGAATGAGGTTACACTGGTTGAGGACTATTGGAGTAAAATAACGGAAGAACTTGAAGTATCTCCAAGTGAGCCAGACATTATCATTGTACAGAACGAAAAGAATGAAATTGAGAAAGAAATTGAAGTTATTTTTGAATGGCTATAGGAAGAGTAAATAGAGAGCAAGGAAGACCAATTTCTGGTGTTTGTGAAACCACCCACCCTCCCATGCATACTTGTTGAGTTTAAAAATGGGGTGGAAGTAAAGGAGTGATCACAAATTTTCTACACTGCCGATACCTTTGTGTTGGATGATCAAGATGAAAAAGAATCTTTTGTGTTAGAGGTTTCGAATGAGCTCCTAATTCTAAAGGAGGGTATGCCTGTCTCATTGCCCAGTGTTATAGATGCATCATTTGTTGTTGATATCTCAAAATGAGAGGGCATCACACGATGAATCACGCTAAGTGTAGCCAAAGACTTTAAATAAAGACGTTCGTTGGGAGGCAGCCCAGCTTTTTTTTTTTTTTTTTTTTTAGTTATTGCATTTCTCTCAGTTTAGTTTAGTTTTTAATTATTTTATTTTTAATAAAATCCTAACTTCTGTTTCTTGGACTTTTTCAGGTACTATGGTTGATGCATGAGCACTGGAGAGGCACTGGAACGCCTTGAATTTCATCTGGTTTGACTTCGGATTATTTTTTAGCATAATTTGAGCATTTTTAGGAAGTTGATTGATTATTAGGATTTTAGATGATTTGAGACTTGGTTGGGACATACACCAACTTACGTCTTCACATTAGTGCTGGCTCTTTGAGTAGACCTAAAACCCTAGACTCTATCCTACCATTTTGTTGATTTCACCCTTAGTTGAAGACTTTAGGCACGCAAGATTTGGTTGTGATCATTTAAGTTGACTCATCTGCTTATTATTTTTGCTTTTATTATGTTGATCCATTCATTTTTTTCCTTAGTTACCCAGACATGAGAGTTTTTGATCATTCAGTAGTTTTTGGAGATTTTTATTGCTACAAAAAATTAAAAAAAATAAATAAATAAATTGCATGAGCTTGTATCATTTTCTTATCTATTTTCTATTTTCTTTTTCACCACTCTTCTTTCTTTTTATTGTGTGGATTCCTTCACTTGTTTTGAACCTTGAGGACAAGGTTCAGGATAAGTTTGGGGGTACTTTAGGGTTTGTGGATTGTGTTGAATGGATGTTGTTGCAAAAGACTGTAGGTGAGATCGTTTAAATTTTTGATGTTTTATGTGGTCATATATGGTTGGATGATGGTAATGGTGGTGTTTTATATCCCTTATTCTCTCATTTTTCTTACCTTTTATTTCTTTTCCATTCATGCTTATATCTCTCATTTCATTAGGAGTTGATACACTTTCATGAATATATTTAGTTTATTTATTACTTGTTTGAGTTGACATATTTTCGTCTATATTTATGTCTTACATTAAAACTTATATAGTATCATATATCACATTTAGAGTCGCCCAAAACCTTGTTAAATACTTTTGGTTGTGGATGAGTTCATTTAAGCCACTTTTGAGACTTGAACTTCTTTGAATATTAGGAGATACACTCAATCTGGAGTGTTGCCCAACATTGTTGAGATTACTTATTAGGGAGCTAGTATAAGGTTTAGGCTTTGTGCTAGATACCAAATAGCGTAGACGGTCCTATTTTGCAAGTAATCTGATTCTAAGGTGCTAGAATGAGAATGTAGTGCACTTGAGACATCAATTACTATGGCTTAACCACTTTTGAGGAATGATTAGACTTGAACTTACATTGGATGACTTGTTTGATTATAGTGAAAATGAGAAGGGTCAACAAGAGTTTTCTAAAAAAATTTAGAGAGTCCCACAGATTCTATAGAAAAAGGAGCAGGAAATCTTGTGGTGGGAAATAGTAAGAAAAGCGATTTCCACAAAAAATGGAGCAGAGACTGTACTACTTAAAATTTATGGAGAAAATAGAGTATATATACGAACCATGAAAACTCTTTAATAAAAAGATTTGACTGAGTGCTTATAGCTTGATTAAGTAAGTTATTCCAATGTTTTGTTCCATACTTTCTAATTTAAAGTCCGATTGTTTCTTATTTGTGTGTTAAGTCTACATTAATGGAGAGTGAGTTGCATTTCTCGCATATAGTACCCTTTTTTAGTATTGATGCACTATATTCTTGAAGAAATCATGAACTTGTGTGCTTGAGTGTAAAGGCCCTGAAAAATCTTGAGCAGCTGAAGGCCTTTATCTTAACTGAGTCTAGTTCTTGAAAGTGTGATTTCTACCAAAGTTTGGACTCTGTTTCTAGACAAAATTTTTAACTCTGAACTTCTTTGAGGTAATGGTTAATTTAGTGGCATTTAGACCAAAAGAGACTCCACTTAACATTGTGATAGGTGTAGAAATAATTAGGTTAGTTTTAGTCATTATGGTAGTTAGGAGTCTAGTTATTAATAGTGTATTGTGTCTTCATTTACTTTTTTGCTTGGGACGTGCAAAGTCCTAAGTTTTGGGGTATTTAATAAGTCGATAATTGTGTAGTTTTATTAGTGTTTTATTTTATGTGTTTTAGGTCACATTGGTCTCAAATTATTATTTGTTTCTCTTATTTGTAATTCACAGATTTAAATGGTGCATAATCAAAATTGGGGCTTAAAATGGTGGGAAACGAGTGTGTTGGAACTTGGCGGCAAGTTGCATTGAAAGCGTGCAACATGTACCTTGGCTGCCGAGACTAGGAAGTGCGAGGAACCGAGTGCGTCACCGGGTCTATACCTACACTAGAATATAATTGAATTGCATATTTTTGCATTGATCAACGACCAAATCCAATCTTTTATCGAACCAAACTCGTATGTCTTGAACTAGGTATTTTAATTAATTGTGTGCAAAGTTATTTCCTTTGTTTATTTATTTTCATAATATTTAGATAGATTAGTTAATTAAACTATTTTTGAAATCCCCCAATTTCCCTTTTTTGTATTTTTTTACCTTAGAAAAACTACCAATCTCTATGGGATCGACCATTTACTATTATCTACAAAATAGTTGGTTTAGGTAATATATTTTATTGATGCGTTTGGTGCGTGTCAGGCTTCTAGGGGAGAGGAGGAAACATGAATTTTATAAAACTTTTGAGAACTTTGAAAATTTCGAGAATAAAGAAATTCAATGGGAGTAAAGTCTAGGTATTCAGCTTTACGATTTTCGCCATACAACTTGGGAATGATTTCATTAATCCTTGGTTTATGAAAGATATGAAACTTAATTATGGTCTAGTGCAGCTATAGACCCAGTGACACACTCGGTTCCTCGTACTTCCTAATCTCGGCAGCCAAGGTACGACTGTTGACTACTTCTCTAACCAAATACGTAACCTGATCGCTAGTGCTCTAGATTTAACGCGTTGGCCGCATTACTTCGATTCATGAAGGCACTAAACCCAAACAACCGGATCGCTAGTGCTCTCGATTTAGCCTAGATCCTTAAGGTACTTGACCGGATGGCTAACTGTCACAAGTATAAGTCTACCGCGTGAGGACAAACGTTTCAACTTCAATGACTAAGGATAATCAACCTAATATGCATGTACAGACCTTTACACATAATCAAATCTAACCCTAAGAATAAAAATAATACCAAAGTGAATAAGCCATAGAAAAAAATAATAAGCATAGATAAACCTCGTAATGAAATCCCAAGTTGTTGGGTTGGCTGATCCACCTTCAACCTAGAGGAAGGGGATTAGCTAGATATAATCAAACCAAAACTCTAGTTTCTAATGCAATACGGAAGAAAAATAAAGATCTTTTCGAATTGGAGTCTACTAGTCTTTATAGGGAAACTCCATAGAGTTCAAACCCTAAAAATCCTAAAAAATAGGTAAATTCTGAGTTTTTCTACTCTTCAAGTTGCGGTGTCGTAAGGATTCTTAGCTGCGGCGTCTCAGCGGCACGAATGTGGAACGTGTAATTCACACGGTGCCTGGCCAGCGTCAGTGCAATGCGTCTTCAATTGCTCTCTAGTCTGGACATATGCAAGTGGCGCCGTGAGTGGTTTTTGTGGCGACGCCTTTTGCGGCGTGAATTCTGGATGCCTCTGGTTGGAATGCCGTCACTCGGGCCGTGGGTGGTTTTTGCTGCAGCGTCTGCCTAGTACACGAAATTCTGCCTACCTTGTCCTGCGATTTTGAGCCACTTCGAGTCCGAATGTCATGATATTCATGAGATAAAAATGTCCGTCTCGAAATCTTCTTTCTGACACGACTAACGGAGAGTCGTTCCAACTTGTGATGTGAAAGTTATCACTTGTGAACTGAATAACGCTCAAATAGGTTCGAAACACATTTTTGGTCCAAATACGCCTAATTCGCACAAAATCCCTGAAATACATAAAACAAGTATTTATCACTTCAAAACAAGATAAATATAGTCCGTAAACACCTAATAACTTATAATAACTAATGCCTAAATGAACACTCATCAATCATCCAGTCGGTTGGTTAGGAAAATCACACTAAGTGTTTACTTGCCAGTAATGCTTTATATATAATATAATGCATTTGGAACAATAATTGTGTCTTTGCTACTTTTCTCTTTCTTGCTTTCTTGACCAATAAAAGTTGTATTATAATTTCAAAAAAAAAAAAAAAAAAAAAAAAAAAAAAAAAAAAAAGACGCATGAGTGCATAAGAGAATTTAAGAGGATAGGCTGTGTATTATGTATGGAGTAATACAAAAGTAATGATACAAAAGGAACTCCACCCAACCATGCACTAAGATGACTTATTACTGTAGGATGACAGCCTACTTTCAAAAGAAGAAGAAAAAAAGGGTATATATGGTCCAAATTAGTTAACTTATTCACAAAAGTAGATTTAATGAAACATTTGAAGATTCTTTCGCCATTTTAAGAGGCCAAGTGATTAGTGACACTTTGAACATATAATTATTAAATATTTGCTATCTAAAACGATCACTAATTGGCTTCAAAAAGAAAAAGGACGAGTAATTAGAGGTCCAAATAATTAAAATACGAATCTCTGTAAAAGAGAGGCGCTCATTCATAGACAACGTACAGATGCACTCCACGGTTGTGTCTGTTCGTGTGACAGCCTCAATTTTTTTGTGTAATTAGGTACACCCGGCTTAGATCCGTGTAGGTCTTGAGTCATCACTTGGCAACCTGACGAGTCTAATCACCTCCGATTAATTAATTTAACAATTTATGAAAGAGCTATTGCAATAATACACAGCGGAAGACTAAACAAGTATAATAAGGGAAATAACTCAATCAAAGTGAAATGTAGGAATCTATAAGTGTGGAAAACCCTGGATATTCATGTACAATTCGATATGCATAAATACATGATATCAATTTCATCAAAATATCAAGTTCTATAACTCAAAACATATATATAAAACGACATACAGATAGGCAAATATAAAACCAACTCTAATGGTCTCCCCGATTTAGCCGCTAGGTCCTCAAAGTAGATCATCTAAGTAGGGCCCCTTGCCTTTGCCGCTCTCCACCCTATCTGCATCCACCGTCACAAACTAGACGGTGAGTAACTGAAGAAATCAAAAGTAATACCAGAAGAATATAAAAGTAATTTATGATTTTAACAAGTAAAACACTCTAAATATCATACAGAGATGAAATGGCGGGAAA
Source organism: Stephania japonica (assembly GCA_039657345.1). Lineage (NCBI taxonomy): Eukaryota > Viridiplantae > Streptophyta > Magnoliopsida > Ranunculales > Menispermaceae > Stephania > Stephania japonica. The sequence goes on along the minus strand of CM077563.1, from coordinate 12,540,827 downwards.
GTAAATAAATCAAAGTGCATGATAAACAGACTGATAGATAAACAATCGAAATTTGCATGTTATAAGATTCAAAAGAGGCCCATAAGTGGTCTAATTTCACATCAATACGACAAAGATCTCCCCCGGCAATGTCGCAACATTAGCGCAGCTTGAAATCGAGAGGCATTGCAACACCTCTCGAATCTAGTACCCAGTACACACAACACTAAGGGTGGTTAGTTACCCCTACAGGAGACACCCTCGTTGTCTCAACTAGTGCGGGACCACATGATACCTTCGAGACACACATTCATGCCAAAAACACACAACCAACAATAAAGAATGGAATATCAAGCAAGGGATTAATTCAACAATATTAATGGAAAGAGGATGTATAAATCACATGATATTTCCTTACTGGCCTACTAACCTACACACATACAAAGCACGTGTGTACTTACCTGAACTATCGCAACCCGGTACCACTCCGCGACTCTAACGCGTTCCCCGTGATTTTCCGACTACCTGATAAGGGTTTGAATCCCGAATATTAGTTTATGATTAATATTTAGTCTTAGGGTAATTCTTGTAAGTTTAGTTTAACAGTTTGTAAGCGATTCAAACAGTTGTGAAAAAGTCCACCAACACGGTAAATATATATACACTTCCATAGATAATGGGCCTTAACACCAATATTGTCCCTTTCGGCTCTTGTTGGGCCCAAACACTAATTCCATACTCACACAACCATTCTATTTGTTGGACCCTTGTTGGGCTTAAACACATAAGTCCATACCAAACATCATCATATACCCACTATGGGCCTTAGCATCTAATTATCCTGTTGGGCCCTAACACAAACCCATTAAAGAAACAACTCACATATACACTTATAATAACCATGTCATCTCAATACCACATCACATTTTATATTAACTCACCACACACATAACGCACCCTACACCACAACTGTGAGGCACACACACACACTATACGCACCCCACACCCCAACTGTAAGGCACACACACATACCACGATTTGTTTGAACATACCACACACATCAACCGACCCCAACCAAAATACATCAAACTGTCCACATCAAATCACAACTGTTGCACATGGGGGGAGCCACCTCCGGCCAGCGAAGTCTTCGGAGGGCCACCTTCGACCAGCCTCGGCTGGGACAATCCCACCAGCCACGGCAGGGCCTACAACCATCAACAACAGTGCCCAAAAAGAAGGAAAAACGTGAGCAAGGACTCGTCGGAAAAATAAATCATCTGTCGGACGTGAAGCCCTCCAGGAATGTCGAGACACACATGGGTGGTCTACGCCCAAGTTCCTCGTCAAGAGGTGCCCCACGGTGGCCGGACAGTGGGCGTGTGTGGGTGCAACAGTGAGCAACGAGAGAGAGAGAGAGAGCAACAGAGAGAGAAGAGAGAGAGAGAGAGAGAGAGAGAGAGAGAGAGAGAGAGAAAACATAGGGGTCGAGAGGTATACCTGCTCCGATGACTGAGGTGTCTCCGGTGAGGGTCCGCTGTCCCAGCGCCATCGAGGGGTGGTGATGACGGTCAAGAGAAGAAGAGAAGAGTGGCAAGAGAGGAGAGAGAGAACGTAGGGCCGGGAGGGAGAGAAAAGGTCTCGTAAGTAGCGTCTGCCCTTTTTCGGTGGACACCGACCACCACTGGAGTCACCGAGGTCTGGTGGTTAGGTCACCAGTGGAGGAGAGTGGAGAGAGGGAGGAGAGAATGGGAGAGTCGTTGTGGAGAGAGTAGGTTTAGAAGATAAGTGAATTGTAAAGTTATGGTAGGTCCTTTATAGGCCCCTTATTTGCATCTCAAAATCCACACTCATCTCGAGGTCAATCCTATGAACCTCCTAAATGGTGTTGTGTCACTTTAACAATCCCATATCCCATGACCCGCATGTTATGTAGTTACCAACTCCTGCATTCAAACGACGTTCCTCTGTCCGTCTTTCCTTGTTCCGACTCTTATAGCGCGCATAGTTTCACCGAGTCTCGTGTATTATTTATTTAAATTACTCAAATATTCATTTATTAATGTTTTTACTGTGTTTTACGTCCCCCGTGTACCCATATCCCAACTGTCGATCCCCGCTCGTCCAGTTTCTCTACTCGTTGATCGACTTCATTGTTCGGGTACTCGAATACGAGTATAAATACGTAATACATATCATCATTCAATACGTAATACATATCATCATTCACAAATAACCAAATTATACAACTTATCTCTCAAAGCCCAAAATCCAATATAAAACGAGGCGTTATAGATGACGAGTCCAGAGTGAGTAATCCCAAGGAAATTCACCAAGTAATTACAAAAGTAAAAGTACTTGAAATTTAAAATACTATAATTTAAACATACGGAACAAAGAAATACGTTCGCATGCATAAATATAGTGATGAAACAAAGTACGTGCACATAAAAATCGAGACCAAGTCATACTTCGGATTTTTCCCTAGGCACGGCTCGTAAACACACCAATGGGTTGGCCCTAGACCTTCTCTGCCTATTCACCTACAGGATATGACTTAATGGACTCTATGGCTAGGGGTGGCAACAAACAAGGGTCATGATATGATAAAACGACACGGCTAACACAAGCTATTAATGGATTAGTGTTAAGCTTATAAATGGGTTCACCACCGAACCACCAAACCGCCACCACCACCAACACATACAACAACAACAACAACAAAAACAACACAACTCACCTCACCTCCTTGGTCTCTTCCTCTTGTTCTCTCTTCTTCCTCCTCTCGATCTCCCAATTTCTCTTCTCCTCCTCTTTTCGATTGATCGAAATGGTGAAAAATGAGGAACTGTGGTGACGGTGTGGTGTGTATCCACATTTTAGGGTGAAATGACCATTTTGCCCCTATGATCTTATCCTCCTCCTTCACACTCTAATACCCTTTTTAGTCATTTCACTATTATTTATTTATTTTCTGATTTTTAATATATATTTATATATATATATATATATTAAATTCCTTATATACATATATATATAAATATATATATATATATACTTACCTATACTTTCGCGCCTAAAATTTCGTCGTGCGCACCAACGAGCGTACTCGGGCGTGCACACTAATGTACCACCCACGCGTGTCGACCATGACCTCGCGTGTCCCTAGGCTCCCAACAATTTACATATTTTATCACATTTAATTCATTTTATGTGTAATATTTTTCTCACAACTTAAAATTTCAACTGACTAAATACGATAACCCTTTTATGACTCATTTAACTCTTTTAAAATAATAATATAATGTACACATATAATTATTTCATTATATTAATGGTTGAATTACAATTTTAAAGTTCAAATAACATAGTAAAGTGTTAATATTTTTTAAAAATAATAATTTGTGTAGTTTCAATAGTCATTTGATTTAGATCTTAGAAATAATGTATTATTTCGAAAAAAAAATTTATATTTTATATTACATATATCAAATTATAAAATGATAAATTAAATAATATATCAAATAAATGGTTTGTTGGGTTGACACGATAACATGAAAAATAAAGGGGTTAGTGTTAAGGTTGAGCTTATGCGAATTAGTGTCATAAACAGATTAATACGAATACGACACGTCTGTTGGAGATGTTGAGATAGTCTCACGTCGACTACTTAAAAGAAAAAAAAAAGGTTTTTAAGTGGAGTGAAACACTCCATCTTGTCTTGACATTTTGGAGTGAACGCCACTTTTACACTTATGACCCATACATAAAAATAGTCACCACACTACTCACATTGGATTGGGCCTTATAACATAAAATTTGAACAATGTCAACCAGTTTTGCCACCCCTATGCAGGACTACTAGCAAGTCGTACTATTACAACAATAAGGGGGTGGGTGTAGTGAGGTTGGGGTGATTAATTATATAAATAATTTCATTACCAAAAGGTCCAATACAACATAAACCCCAAACCTTCATCCAAGTCCATCCACATATATAGCTAATAGACCTAGCAACATAACATGTGGGTGTGGTAGAAAACTAATATTACTTGTTTTGTAAAGTAAACAAAAGCAAATTAAGTGCTTCATTTTCGTGAATAAATACTTATAAGTAAAAAAGTAGATAAAGAGACGGCTTGTGAAAATAACCAATCCTTTAGAAGTTTTAACTTTTAAGTGATTATAGGTATCGCATCAACCAATCCTAAGAAAAACCATGCGTCACAAAAGTTGTTTCTTTAACATAAGCAAATCAAGTGCTTCATGTTACACAGTACGCAGATCAGATCAGATATCTTTCAACATTTCTCTTATATGCCTCGGCCCATCAAGAGCCCAATAGACAAGCCCACGGGCCTCAAATAATGTAGATAGCCTTGCTATCTTGTAACCAAGCTCAGAGGGCCATGTGGCATCCAGTAACAAAATTGATATTGAAAAAAGTGTAGCTTTCGAATTCATGTGCAAGCACCTAAGTATAACACTGGTAGACAATATACAATGCTTTTTAGACTTAAGTAGGAATCCAACTTATAACCTCCTCCCCAACCCTTTTTTTTAGACACTAATGCCTCTACCATCTCACCAAAGATTACTTTGGCAACAGGACACAATGCTTTAGCTTTAAGTATATATATAAGTTATCCGCATAAGACGTGCTTGGGCGTGTCCCTCTATTTTTCCTAATATGTGTGTGTGCACACATTCCGAGATACATTGAAGGGACATGCGCGCGCAAATGTGTGTTCTATTGGGAAAACCCTAGCATTCTCCTATTTTTAACATGTATGGTTCTGTTTGGTATTGTAGAGGTTATCTTTGGTATATAATTTTTATACTAGCCTAAATTAATGCCAAGAAAGCTCTAAGAGATTTTAGGTCGGGCATATGTAGGAGTCCAATTCCAAGTGCCTCAATGTTAAATAAATAAAATCATGTAAAAATGGATAAATTATATTTGGCCTAAGTAGTAAGGGATTTGGTCCCCTTATGCAATTAGGGTCGAACATAATGTGAGAAACCAAAAAAAAAAAAAAAAGGCAAAAAAAAAAGGAACAATTATTTATCTTTTGACAAGCATACATGTGCATGAGATGAGCTTACAAGGCAACGAGTCATTAATCTGTGGTTCACATGTTCATTTCTCATCTAATCTATTGATTAGTAGTGCTTGTAAGCATTTTTTTTTTCTTCGTATTGCAGTGCTTTTCCTCCCTCAAAAACTTGTTACACGCATATACATGATCCTCGTCGCCCAAGTTTTTGCCTACAAAGTCTTCTTAGGCTAGGCAATATGACTTACAAGAAACTAGACTCCTAAAAACATTATCCATAAAGATATCAAACAGATTAAAGAACATAAGCAAACAGCAAAACACAACAAAAAGTTTGAAGTTTCACACATACTTGACATGTTGATTTTCCCACATCCACTTGATGCCCAGGTTTTCCTCTTCTTTTTGATAATTGTGGGTGTCCAAACCTTTCTTCAGCCCTTCCCTACCTACGTTCGACTAAACCAACAAGAGTTAGCTGGATGCCCCGACCCTAAGACCTAGGACAACTTTTTTCATCACCAAATGCATCTCGTCAAATTTACCGCCAACTCCAACTCCATTTCGGACAACTTTTACTCTTCATGGTCTTCCTTCCTAGTCACTGATTTCTTCCTCATCACTATCATAATCATCTTCAGTCTCTTCTTCTTCCTCGTTCTCTTTGAACTCCTCGTCATCAACAATGAAACCTCCAAGAGTTTCTTCATCCTCCTCGTCTTCATCACCATGAACAATGGCTTTCTTGATCACCTTTTTACTACTACTTCCCAAATCTATGAAGCTCTTCTTCAAGTCCTTAGACCTAGTTACATACTTAGGTCTCTTACCCTTCTTAAGTTTCCCTACCATCACCTTCTCATCATCACTCTCACCACTCCAATCCTCATCGCCCGCCTTGCCTTCGTCTTTCTTCTTCCTCTTCAATTTCTTCTTCCTTCTCGCCCCACCACCACCACCACCACTCTCACTAAATTCATCACTCTCACTATCATCCTTTGATTTCTCTTCAAGGAACCAGTCCCAGTCCTTCACATCGCGTATCATACATTTAGGGTAGTCATCAAATTCATGGCCCTTCACCACAAACCCAAACTCTGGATTCCACAAAACAGCACTGTAATCAAATTAAAGGAACAATCCAATCTAATCAAACAAGACATTATCAGTTTTATTATTATTATTTTTTATATCCGTTAGTATCCGCGCAAGCACTATTCCTATGAGGCCCTAATGCAATCAGCCTGACCACACCCTGGCCCCAACAATATCAACGCAAAGGGAATCGAACCTGGGACCGTGCGCCTAATCAACACAATCTCAAGTTCACCCTTACCGTTGGGCAATCCCGTCCAGGTCAAACAAGACATTCACATAGATTGAGTGACTTATCAACAAAATAGGCATTAAAGGTGGTACCTTTATTAGGGTTCATGCTCAAAACATCAATCCCAGCAAACCCTAGATCCCGATCATCACTGCTTTGAATCCTCTCCGCCAATTCACAACTCTCCACACTCTCTCCTTCGCCCCCAATTTTCTCAACCCTAAACACAAAGGGATTCTTCGCAGAAACGCAGAATCGATCGCCGCAACGCACCGTCCCCTTTTCTGAGTTCCTGAAAACCCTAATTTCTCCGCTGTGTGAATCGAAGACCCACACTGGATTCCTCCCCAAAACTTCGAAATTGATCAGATTGAGCTCTGAATGGTTGAAAGAGATGTGTTTGCGAGAGACGGTTCGATCGCCGTTGATGGGGAGGCTCGAGTGTCTGCCGAAATCGAGCTTTGAATGGCGATTGATGAGGATTTTGGAACCGTCTTCGCATTCGATCTCCATCGTTTGTGCGCCAAATTAGGGCTACACAGAGAGTGAAGAACAGAACTAGTGAAGTCTGAAGCGGTCGAAATTAAAAATTTTAAATGTGTGTAATCGCTCGTGGAGGTTGGATTGGTCCGATTGAACGAATTCACGTATCTCGTTGCACAAACGTCAACGGTGTGTATTAAGTGTATTGGTCCGTCTCAAATTAATTGGAGTCGGCTATAGATCAAACTCTTATATTGTGTTTCATTTAGTGCAACTAATGGTTAGCTTTTCAAACCATTCAAATCTCTCATAATTAATGTTTTCCAAATTAACATTAGTCTATTCATACCTTTATCGAATTTCTTCAGTGTTTATTGAGTTAAGTTTTTAGTGAAAACATTTATAGGTCATCTTTACACGTGATCAAACCACCGCAAGTTTTGCATCCTCCCTTCTCTAATATTTGTGTCAATTGGTGCTACTCTACTTGTCTTTGAATTTTTGTATTTCTTATTTTATCTTTACGAAATTTACACATATCCACCTAAGTATCTTCATTTCTACTATGTTCATTTTATGTTATTGTTCTTACTTTACCACCCAATATTCATTTTCGCAGAGCATAATTGACCCAATTGCAATCTTATAATTTTTTATTTTAACTTGGTAGGGACATTTCTATCACAAATCACACATGTTGTACTTTTTCCTTTCTTTCATCCAGCTTAAATTTTATGTGTGACAACGTTGTTAATATATAGTATTTATTTTATCTCAATGACTAATAATTTTTGGGTATTGAATATCTCAAATGTCAAAAGTGAACTTGAATTCTTCTACCTCCCAATAGCTGAATTCAAACTTGTATCTCACTATCTCCCAAACTTGATTTGCATATTTCAAATCAAACTCGTATTCTTCGATGTTAATTTACTTCTTCACAAAAAAATTAAAAAAATAAAAAATGTTGAGTTCCACACATGAATTCTTGTTTAACTACAATTTTAGTGTTATTTGGACTCATGAGTCCTGATTCCTAAGAGTTTTTGAAAAGTTTTTATTTCAAAGTTATCCTCAAACAATAAATGACTTTGAAATTGTAATACTCTTTGATATTTGTAAAAATTTTAAAAATCTCCCTATGAGCCCAGACTCTATGAGTTTAAATAGTTTTTTGTTTATGAAATATGAATTGACCAGTGTCGATTTATACGATACATATGAATTTGAGGGCTACTTAATGTTCCAAAAAAAAAAAAAAAGTCCAGTAGCTCGGATAAGCCAATTAATAGTTCATGAGTCAAATTTAAAATCCTTCTAAGTTTGAGATATTTGTTAACTTTTTATGAAGTTCTTTCTTTTAGAAAATGTTACTTTCTGTTGCAAAGTATGGATGACCATGCATATACACCAACATATTGCGTAGTTATATAACTTGTATTTTTACTAATAGTACCCTCACTTGTTCATGTATTGTTATGTTACTTGTAACCCTTTCCAATGTACACCAACTCTTCTATGTATTGTCAATGTTGCTTGTAATATGTTGTATGACATGTGATATATGTATGTGCTACTTGTAAACATTGTCTAAGTACATTATCATAATCATCAATGGCCTATATAAAGGGTGCCAACCACATTATAAAAACACTCCAAGTTGTATACAATTTTCTCGTTTCTTTTCTTCTTTGTAGTAGTAGTTTGTAGTAGTAGAAGTTAATATTTCTTCTACTTTTTTTCTAGCTTCTAGCAAGTTCCATCTCAATTTACAACACGTTATCAACACAAATTTGCTCTACATGAAGGAGGTCTCGGAAGCATGAGAGTGCTCTACAAGGAGGTCTTGACGATCAAGAAGTTTTTCAAGTAAACAAAGCTTAGAAGGTATAATTTAAATAAATTTGATTTCATTGTGTTTGGAAACTCTATTTCCATTAATTTAAGTTCTATTTTAAAGGAGGTTCATAATCTAAGAAAAAAAAAAAAAAATGGGCTCGTCCTTAATTGCATGTTTGATGGGTTTGTGCTCCATTTTTGTTTTACAAAGCTTTTACATGGGCTTCTTTAATTTATGAGATTGAAGCTCTCTATGGGTGCTTGTGCTTTGTTTTTTTTTTTTTTTTATATTTTCTTTTTGTGTTTCATGGTTGTGTAGTTGTTATAATTAATGGGGATTCAATCTTGGCTTAATGCTTTAGAGGGAGGTCGCTAGCATTTATACTTCATTATTAGATTCGACCTTCTCTAGTTTAAACTAATATTTTGTCAATTTTCCTCTTGCTACTAATTATTCTCAACATCACTTTGTGTTTAAAGAAATTAAGGTTAAATAGCCAGAGGATAAAATATGAAATACATTAAGCTTATGTTACTAGTTCTCTTGAAACACCAGTTCAACTGAAGTAACTTTGATTATCTTAGTTAAGTTGAAGAAGCAATAATCTCTTAACATTTTCAAACTATGAGTTTGGTGTGTCAATTCGGGATGCATGCATGTTTACTTTTTAGATTTAATCCTTCACCAATAAAATTGTATGGAAGTAGTTCTATTTGTAAAGTTGGGCTCCCAAATGTTAATGCTGCTATTATGTCATTAATTATTACATTCATAATGAAAGGAGCAATTAATCTAGAAAGTAATTTATTATGAATTAGTATTTGATTTTAGTTATACATCTATTCTTGGGTTGGATTTATCATACACAAATAATTGAATGGGGCCAAAAAGGAATGATATTATTCTTTATTAAATGATCGTCCAATTTTCTCATGAAACTCCTTATATAAATTAAGGAACCCAATTACTTTAATATGATGAGAAGATATTCTACGTGCATGATCTCTATTCCCCTCCTTTCTTTTTATTAGGATTTGGTTTATAATTTTATACATGTCATAATTAGCACTTTAATATGTGCAGCATTTATATGTGTATACATTAGTTTAAATATATATATATATATATATATATATATATATATATATATATATATATATATATATATATATATATATATATAGAATGACAACCAAAAGATGTGTGGGTATTGATTATAAATTGTCCCTAGACAAGTTCAATTGGTCTAGCAACGCCATGTATTGTTGCATAATGTTATAACGTATCAAGTATACATATATAATATCACACTGACTATGAAAGTATGCTATGTAGTTGGTCTCGTATGATCTTCTACATCATAAATCAAAAGTCAATAAGTGATGTATAGTTTTTCCTATAAAATTAGTAAAGATTAGTTATGTTCTATTCTTGATTTTTTTATAATGCAAAATTATGCTATATGTTTGAGTTGATAGTGGGCAAGCCTTGTCCCCAGTAAAGCTAAACATTGAAAGGGAGACAAGTTATTTCGAAGAGGCATGGTTATTAAGTAGACTTTATCTCGCCACCCAACCTGGAGGCTATCCCACTGACTCATACAAGTAGTACATGTTGTTATTGAATAATCAAGTTGTGAACATAGATTTGATCATATATTATGCATTTTTGCATTAAAAAAGGGTGAACTATTTTAAATTACCTATATTTTAAAAATATCATTCAACTATTATCAACTTTGTTGCCTTGTTATATTACTGACAAGAATTATTTGTCATGGCAATTAGATGGTACAACTAATTTTATAAAACATCTATGCAAGGTTGTGTGTCAAACACAATCATTCACCAATATTTCTTTAAAGATTTGAAAAGTGAATATTTCACTTTATATATCATTTCACCTTATGGAGTTATGTATCAAAAATTGAATTTGGTGATGCTCCAAAAGGCTCAAAACGAGCGACTGGGTCTCAAGCTACAAAATTTATATAAGTCAAATATTTTTTATTATTCTGCAATAATTCTAATTACCTCTAAGTTAAGGCTACGTAGAAACGACTGATGAGACAATAAAAGGTCACGTGGCTCACCTCGATTTATTACTGCAACAAATTATCGAGCGCGCACATCAATCCAATAAATATTAATCATGGATTGAATTCTTGTCTCATAGTAGCTAAGTAAAATAATGAGATATAATAAATATAATATCGCTCTCGTCCAATTGGTTCAGCTTCAAATGAAGAAGCATATGTTGTATATAATGATCATGGTTGCAATAACAAATTTACGAACGTAGAAAAGGTGAAAAGATCTGGTAAAGATAGTACAAACAATTCCACTGAAAGTTGGAATAAAAGTGGGGCACCACTAGAAAGGCAAATTAGTATTGACAATGAATGCTCATAATTGTGACATTTTTCGTCACGTACAAAAGGTTATGTTGCCTAAATATTGTCATATATATACCCAAATATTTTTGATCTTTTTCCATGCCTTGAAAATCAAGGCAAAATTATAATTTTTACTATTGAAAATAGTTCAATAAAATAGACACATTAAGATGTGTTCAAATCATGAGCTAAATAAAGGTGAATAATGCATGTCTTGTTTATTGTACTTTGTACACAATATAATATGAAATAGAGAGTATTTCTCGAATCTGAACTTGGCAGAGACTAGTGTTCATGCAATATATGGTACAATTATAATGTTATTAATGCCTTATCCAGAAGTTACTCAGTATGATTTTGTTTCATCTGATAATTTAAATTCTCAGCTTTATCTTTTGGATTTTACTTGAATAAGGCATATTGAGATAAATGTCACCCTATGATCTAATGACATTCATAAGATGAAATGATCAATTTGATCATCCATGATCATCAACTACACGAATAATATTGAAAATTTGTGTGGGCACCAATTGCGAAATCAAAATATCTTATCAACTGGTAATCACAGTCGTGCTGTAAGTCTCAAGGAAAATTGTTGGTTAAGTCATCCCAAAGTAAAATTATTGTGAAAAACTTTCGTTTTTTTCTTATAATTTATTTATGAAAGCATATGGCCTTATTCATTCTTATAATAAATATTTTTAACTTATACATCAGCTAAGTAGTTGCATACGTATTTTTAACTTATACTGGCTATGACAATTCATTCAATTGACTTAAAAAAAATAAGTTACTCATTTTAATTTTGAGATATGAAGTCATTGACAAAACATATTTAGTTCATTTAAAGTTCTATACAACTCATTTTAGAAAAACAATGAAATACTTCATATTTGAATTTTTCGATTATAAAGTTTATGTTTTATTTCATATGCTTAAATAAAATTAAAATGGGTTTGAAAAAAAAACTTTTGATTTATGTCAGTTTTCAGCAATTGTATAATGTCTTGAGCCCCTAGTAAGGGATTTGTTTACAACAAGTTTTATTTATTGTCACTTCATGAAGCAATTTTCTCACCATTATAGAGAAATATATAAAGCCAATTAAAAAAGAATGGCGTGAAATTGCTTGAAACGCATCGAAATTATTGTATTATGATTATGATATGTAGTTGAAGTTTAAGTGATCATTTATTAACAACAAATTATGAATAAATTACTTGATGCAATTACTAATATGAAAAGGTAACAACCCCGTATGTTCCACCATTAAAGGTCATATATAAAATGATATCCCTACGCATCAAAATGCATTAGAACCAACAAAACACTTAAGGCGTAAAAGGTTTGTTAGTTCAAATGATACAAATCTCTCGAAAAAGAGGTAGGAGTAAATACTCCTTATAAAATAAAATAATCCTTTGGTAAGGATTCAAAATATTCTTTTATAAAATGATGATCCAATACCACAAATAGTATGTGGATAAATATCAAAAGAAGTTATCAAAGTGAGCTAAACTCGTTAAGGAACCAAGAAGTTGTTGGATTAATAGTCTAATAGAATTGTGGCACTATAAAACCTGTTGGACTTAAACAATTTGGTCAAATGAACGTAACAAAACCTCAATGATTATTTACTTTGAAAACAATATATAAGTAATCTATATTATCAATATGTCTTCATTGTAATATCATTACATGTCAATGGCTCAAATATTGTGAGAAATCACGACGACATCATTATATCATTTGAATACCTGAAAAGGAACTCAAGATGGATGATTCTTGAAAAATAAATTTAACTTTGATTTGGAAATCAAGTATTTTTCAAGCAAAATAGTTCTCCATTTATTAATTTATCTTACTCAAAAGAATAAAATTTGGTTTGCAAAGATTTGTTGCAAAACAATAAGATATTTCACCATGTCAACGTGAGGGGGAGAATCAAAAGGAGTTATTGATTAGTGCATTGCACTCTTTTCCCCTTCGCTATGGTTTTATCCTACTGGGTTTTCCTAGCAAGGTTTTTAATGAGACAATTCTAACAATACTATACTCGTTATCAAAATTGATTAATGTGTATTGTACTCTTTTTCCCTTAGCTATGGTTTCATCTCACTAGGTTTTCTTAACAAGGTTTTTAATGAAACATTCCTAACATTATTATACTCATAAAAATTTACGAGAGAAATGTACTATTTTTCCTATACTAGATTTTTCCCACAGGGTTTTTCTAGTAGTGGTTTTAATGAGTCATATACATTTTCTCAAAGTGTATCAATGTGTTGAACTCTTTTCCTTAGCTATGGTTTTGTCTCACTGGGTTTTTCTTGCAAGGTTTTTAATGAGACAATTATAACAATGCTTTACTCATATCAAAATAGATGAGAACGGTGCATTCTTTTTCTTTTACTAGATTCTTTTCCACAGGGTTTTTTCTAGTAGAAATTTTAACGAGGTATTTGCTCTCAGCAAGTGTCATCCAAGGGGGAGTGTCGTGAAGTATAGATGACCATGCATGTACACCAACATATTGTGTAGTCATGTAACTTGCATTTCTCACTAATAATACCCTCACTTGTCCATGTATTGTCATGTTAGTTATAACCCTTTCCAATGTACACCAACTCTTTTATGTATTGTCAATGTTGCCTGTAATGTGTTGTATGACATGTGATGTATGTGTTATTTGTTAACATTGTCTAGATACATTTATCATCATCACCAATGAGACCAATATAAAGGGTTTCAACCTCATTGTAAAAACACCCCAAGTTGTATACAACTCTCTAATTGCTTCTCTTCTCCTTTCTAGTAGTAGTTTGTAGTAGTAGAAGTTAACATTTCTTCTACTTTCTTTCTCTAGCTTCTAGCAAGTTTCATCTCAATTAACAACACTTTCCAATAAAATTTATACAAGTTTTTATGTGTTTTTTTGGGAGAAGTTCACTTCCCAACATTTACGAGAATGAAACAAACAGCGCAATCTTTTAAACCAAGTTATCAAAACAACACAAATATAATCTCATTACACCACCGATCCCTAATTCATTCATCTATGAAAACAAGTCCAAATTAAGCTTCAACATTACGCCTATTCCATGAATAAGCCGTGATCATGGCATTCCAAGACGCATCATCTAGCTCTCTCGGGCATTTCATCAAACAGTTCAGTATCAACCAAAACCAACGTTTTTTTTTTTTTTTTTTTTTTGAGAAACCAAAACCAACATTTCTCATAACACTCACTTATATGCATTGTTAACACTTTTAATTTAGTTTTTTTTAAAATGAAAATTTATTGAAATTTCTTTATTATGAAATAAGCCGACTGGCACGTGCGGATGCAAAATTAAGAATATAAAATAAAGATTGAAATAATATGATAACATAATTATTTTGAAGTTAAAAAATTGGATTTGAAAAGAACCCAATTGTTTAATGCATTAGCAAATTAAGAAAAAAGAATTGTAAAATATCCTGCTTAATTCCGCATGGACACATAAAAGATTTAAGGGAAAAAGAATTTAAGCATGTAACTAACAGAAAAAAAAAAAATCAATAACCAAAAAAAAGGAGCATCATAACCCAAGTAATTAGAGGTTGCTCTTATTCATATCAATTTCGATGACAATTGTTAATATTGTGTACACAAATATTCTAAACTACGTACTCCAAATATCGAACAGGCCAAAGAAACACACAAAATGTCATTAACTGTAAATACATTAATTGAAAGTGGCTTCAACCTAATAAAAAAAACTTCATTTGTGCCTTTGAACACGTGTCTTGTTATTTCACCTTGCTTTTAACACTCCAGAATCAAAGAAAATATGTACTGTTACAATTAAAAATAAAAAAATATGCACGTCAATTGCTAATATACATATAGATCATGATCAATGGAATAGTTGCGACCATTTAGCCGTAACATCAACTGAGAAAATCAACCTCAAATTAATGCTTGAAAAAACTTTTATAACCGTGAGAAGAAATAATTAATAGGCCTTTTTTCCAACAAAAAAATAATAGGCCTTTTTGCCAAGTGAATTTGTTGTTTGAGAAAAAGGAATTACCTTGTTGATAGAATGAAAATAAATCTTCCTTTTTTTTTTTTTTTTTTACTTCGGTGAGAATCGAACCACAATCTCCTGAGTGCTTGTCTTTTTGACAAGTGATGTCTTTATCATCTCACTTGAGAGGCTTTGACATATATCTGTTGGGGTTACTCAACAAGAAAATAACCCCTTCAACTTGAGAAACGGATGAATAAAATCTACTAAGCCACGAACTATGCACCAAATCAATCACACCACAAAGAACACAAGATTTAACGTGGAAAACCCTCCAAATCAGAGGGAAAAAACCACGGGCCAAACTCCGAATAAATCCACTATATGAATAAAGAGTACAAGAATCTCAATTGAGGAAAATACAATATAACTCCTTCAAAGAACTTGAATGGTCACACCAAGATCTTGAAGAACTGCACCCTCAAATTGTACCCTTTCTTGATCACCAAGAAACCACCAAAGACTTCGTCGCGAGTCTTCAGATTCAAGATCTTGATGTATCTTTAATGTAGAGAAAATTGTTGTTGCATTCACCGCCTTGAACGCACAATGTAGAAGAGAGAAGAAAAATTGCCAAAACACACAAAAGCTGGCTAATTAGAAGAATCACACAATTCATTAATTCACTCCAATTTCCGTTCCTATTTTCTCTCTCTCAGATTCCTATTCAAACTCCAATTTGTTGCTTTATGTGTTGAACTTTTTTTTTATTTTGTGTGGGGCCCACACAAAAACCAACAATCTCCCCCTCCAACACATGGGGAGATCTCAATTATATTTGATGTTCAATAACAACTCAGCCCAACCAACTTGGTGCAGGACTGATGCTTCTCACGAGTCACCACCTTCATCAACATATCAGTTGGATTCTTATCAGTGTAAATCTTCTTCAGACTCATCTCATGATCATTCACAACTTCTCGAATCCAATGGTATTGGATATCAATATGCTTAGTGCGACAATGATAAGTAGCATTCTTGCTCAAATCAAGAGCACTCTGATTATCACAGTTCACTGCATACCCATCTTCTTGCTTCAACCCCAACTCTTAAAGGAATCTCTTCAACCAAATCATTTCTTTGCTTGCTTCAGTTATAGCAATATATTCTGCCTCTGTCGTGGACAAAGCAACACACTTTTGCAATTTTGACTGCCAAAATACAGCTCCCCTGCAAAAGTGAACACATACCCTGAAGTAGATTTTCTGCCATCAAGGTCACCTGCCATATCTGAATCTGTATATCCCTCCAAAGTAGGTTTCGAGCCCCCAAAACATAAAGACATCTTCGAAGTACCTCTCAAATATCTCAAAATCCATTCCACTGCTTCCCAATGAACGTTTCCAGGGATTTGAGAGAAATTTGCTTGACCACACCAATGCTAACGTGAGCAATATCTGGTCGGGTGCAAACCATCGGATACATCAAACTCCCAACTGTGGAGGAGTAAGGAATATCTGACATCTCCACTATATCTATAGAAGTAGAGGGACATGATTTCTTGCTAAGTGTGAAGTGATTAGCAAGAGGTGTGCTAACTGACTTAGCATTGTTCATATTGAATCTGCTTTCAGACACTGCTCAACATACTTTTCCTGTGACACCCATAACTTTTTGGATCTCCTGTCACGAATAATCTGCATGCCAAGAATCTGTTTTGCCAGCCCCAGGTTTCATATCAAAAGAACTAGATAATTCTTTCTTCAAGTTTCCAATCAAGGAAACATCATGCCCCACTATCAACATATCATCAACATAGAGCGACAAGATCACAAGCTTCCCATCTGAAAATTTCTTGAAGTAGACACAATGATCTGCATCTGTTCTAATGTACTCTTGACCAATCATGAAAGAGTCAAATTTCTTATACCACTGCCTTGGAGCTTGTTTCAGTCCATACAAGCTCTTCTTCAACTTGCAAACCAAATGTGTTTTTCCTGTTACTTCAAATCCTTCAGGTTGATCCATATAAATCTCTTCCTCCAAATCACTATGGAGGAATGCAGTCTTCACATCTAACTGCTCAAGCTCAAGATCCAAGCTAGCAGTTAGACCCAAAATCACTCGAATAGAACTCATCTTCACAACAGGGGAAAAAATCTCATCAAAGTCAATTCCTTTCTTCTGATTGAACCCCTTCACTACCAAACGAGCTTTATGTTTTACTAGCTTATCTCCATCTGTCTTCAACTTGTACACCCATTTATTCTTCAAAGGTTTTCTACCTTTTGGAAGTTCCACCAGCTCATAAGTATTGTTCTTCTTCAAAGAACTCATCTCCTCCTGCATTGCTTTCATCCATTGAGCTTTGTCTTTGTGAATCTGAACTCCCTGGAAGCTCTCTGGCTCCCTCTCTTCTGTAATTGTAACATAATTCGAACTGGGGTACCTAGTAAAAGGAAGCAACCCTCTCTCAGACCTTCTAAGTGAAGGTTCAACTAAAGTTGTTGGTGGAGGAGTTTGCTCCTCCTGCTCAGCATCATCAACTGGTTCTGGCACATCAACCCCATGTTCTTCAAATGAGTCTCCCTCATGTGTGGCATCAGTAATGGAAGAAGACTCCAATCCAGAAACATCATCATCATCAACTATGATTTTCTTTGATGTCTTCAAATCTGCTATGGTCTCATATTCATGAAAGACCACATCCCTGGACCTGACAATCTTTTTCTTCTCTGGATCCCATAACCTATAACCAAACTCTGCATCTCCAAATCCCAAGAGGATACACGGAATAGTTCTATCATCAAGTTTCTGTCTCTGCTCCTTAGGCACATGCATGAATGTCTTGCATCCAAACACCTTCAAGTGAGAGTAAGTAACATCTTTCCCAGACCAAACTCTCTCTAGAACATCAAACTCCAATGGTGTTGAAGGAGAGCGATTCATCAAGTAGCAAGCAGTACTGAGAGCCTCACCCCAAAATGACTTGGGCAACTTAGCCATTTTTAACATACATCGGACTTTATCAAGGATGGTTTTGTTTGTTCTTTCAGCAACACCATTATGTTGAGGAGTACCCGGAACAGTCTTCTCATGTTTGATTCCATGTTTTGAGCAATAATTCTCGAACTCCTTTGAAGTGTATTCTCCCCCGTTATCACTACTAAGGCACTTCAAAGATACGCATTTTTCTCGTTCCACCATCATATGAAACTTCTTGAGGTAGTCAAGAACCTGACATTTTATTCTTAACACAAACACCCAAACCTTCCTTGAAGCATCATCAATAAAAGTAACAAAGTATTTGCTACCTCCCATAGTTTCCACATCAATGGGACCACAAAAATCAGAGTATACTAACTCAAGTAAATTTCTTTTTCTTTCAGATGATGAAGAAAAAGAAACTCTATGTTGCTTACCGAATAAGCAATCATCACAAGGGTTCAAATATTTACCTTTGGCAAAGGGAATGTGAGACTTCTTTGCTAACACCTGCAACCCTTTCTCACTCAAGTGACCTAGCCGCCTATGCCACAGATCTGGTGAAGAATCATCTTCAATTGCGTTCAGGTCACCTCTGACGGTCTTCGGTTGAGTCTTGTAAAGTGTATAGCTCAATTTTCCTCTAGCAACAACCATTGAGCCTTTGGTGAGTTTCCACTCCTTGCCTCCAAAGATGTTGTAGTAACCATCTAGGTCCAAAGCATAAGTAGAAATCAAATTCAGACGCAGATCCAAAACATATCGCACATCTTTCAGAATTACCGTGCAACCTATATTTGTCTGCACAAAGACATCTCCAATGCCAACTATATCTGCAAAACTGTTGTTCCCCATCTTTGCCTTACCAAAATTCCCTACTTGATAAACAAAGAAGAAATCCTTCCTCGGAGTAGCATGGAAGGATGTTACGGAATCAACAACCCATTCACTATCTGTATTAGTGACATGACCTTGATCCTCAACTAAAGAAAGCACAACCAAGTCTTCAATTACATCTGATATAGCAGTCGTAGTATTCTGATCATTCGCTTTATTTTGATTTTTCTCATCATTTTGTTCTTTTTTCCACACTTTACAATTTTTCTTTATGTGTCCTTCCTTGCCACAATGATAACAAGAGAATTTTCCTTTTCCTTGAGACTTGCCTCTAGATTTACTCCGCCCCCTCAGACCTCTAGACTGACTTCTGCCTCTATGTTCTGCAGTAGTAACAAGAGCTTGTGAAGTTGTAACGGCCCAAATTAATTAAATCATGATTTGTGTTAATCATGAGGATTAACGGGTAATTTGGGCGTTACGTGGATAGCTGGGTTAACTTGAAAATGAGTACCCAGGCTTGTATTATGTTATTTGTGTATGTTGTATGTCTATTATTGTGATGGGAAAGTTATTATTATTTATATAAACATCACATGGGTGTAACTTGATGTCGGGCGAGGTTGAGCGCCGGGGTTTCGTGGTGTGAGTCAGGCCAACGCGGGGGTTCGGAAGTAGTAAAGCCGGGCGTTGGGGTTTGATTAGATTAAATTTATTAAGCATGACTAAGGTGGAGGATTTAATTTAATGGAAATTTAATATAACCTTAGGATAAAAATTATATTTGGTGCACTAAGTGTGGGATCACCTCGGGGTGCGTGCGGGACGCGGGGCACCGGGTGTCGAGTGGTCGGGAGACTAGTATGACCCTACTTATAAATTTTAAAAATTTATTGAGTAGATTTGGTAATTTATATAGGCCAAATCAATTGGAGTTGTAAAGTCCTATAGTTTGAGCTGGATTAATCAGGATCCATTGGATGGTTCTCGAGATGCACAACAAGGTGGCCAGTGTCAAGATAAGGTGTTAGTGTGTTGGAGTGACACAGGGTGAACAGTGATCATCGAATTTGCCTCGAGATGGGTGTACACAGTTGATCAAGAACCCACTATATATATATATATTGACCGATCAAATGAAAAGGAAGAGAGAAAAATTGAGAAGATGAGAGAATCGGTGGGAGAAGAAGGAGGAAGAAGGGATCAAAGCTGGATTAAAGAGTGATTTATGGCAATCAATAACAAGAATTTAAGGTATGAAATCATTTTAACTTGGGTTTTTATGGAATCTTGGGTTGTTGGAATGATTTTGGTTCAAATGAATTTTGGGGGAATTAAATACTGTATTTTTTGGGATATGATGTCTATAAGGTTAGTAGTAGGTGAAGTTGACCAAATTGATTCAAATTTGAAAGAATTTGGAATAGTTTTGAAAAAGGGTTTGAAAATGGAAATTTTTGTAAATTTTGGATTTTGGTGTTTGATTATGGAAATTCATATTTAAATGGTGTAATTGAGGTGATTGAGGAGTTATGGAAAGATGGAAATTGAATTTATGGGTTTGTGAGTGGTTTGAAGTCAAAAATTTAAATTTGAAAATTTTTTAGACAGCGAGCAATTAGCGCGCTAATCACGCTGAATGAAGAGTGATAAAGATCAATTAGCGCGCTAATTGTCCACTGGAACTTAAAAATTGGGAAAATGAAGAAATAAGCCTAAATAACATCATAAACCCATTAATTGACCATTAATCTTCACAAATGAAACCCGGAAGCTCGAGACAGGTAAAAATTAAGTCGGGGAATTAGTGGATGATCAGACCGGGGGTATTTTTGGGATTGTGAGCGCGGATTGAGGTATGTAAAACCCAATTGAACACCACTATTGCATTTACTTATTCTATTCGTTGAGCTTTATTTATTTGTCAATCTAAATCCGATCGTGATGGGAACGATAACGTTCCGGCGGTTTTTCGGGTGTGTGGGGTTTTTTCTTCTCAAATGTATTTTGGTGACTAGGATACAGTCAGCGGGGTCTTTGGAGTAGGGTATGACTGGGCCACTGATCCTAGTTTCACTAGCGGTATTTATTGCACACCCAGTTTGTTTTCTTGGTTTTGGTATTCATGCATTTCCTTTTGAGCAGTTGCCTGCGTTATTTCCTTGATTATTGCATGATTATTTAACACTGTTTATTGGTTTCCATTTATGTTCATAAATTGAAATGCCTGGTGGTTTTCATTGGGATTTTACTTACTGGACTCGTTATCTGGTTTTTGTGATAACTGAGTGCGGATACCGATATCGTGCGGGGTAAGAAGATCTTTGGCGATTATATCTGTCTTGCCTACGCCGAAGCCTGCTAGTATAGTTGATCGCCTATATGCAAGTATAGTCGGGTTTTCCACTATAGATTGAATTAAATAACTTTATATAACGTTTCTTTTATTAAGACAAGACTTCCGCTGTTGCTTATGGATAAATAGCTTTAATTTGAAGATTCTTAGACGATAGATAGAGATATGACGTGGCAGTTACTTCTGGTGCATGAGCTGGAGAAGTAACTGTTAGCACGGGGCGACCCTGGAAATTGGGGCCGCCACAGAAGTTTCAATGCCTTTATCCTTTCTCCTAGTCTCCTCGTCAAAGAGACTATCCCGCACTATGGATGAAGACAAGACACCACCTGGAACAGAATTACTTAGAGACACCACCAAGGTTTCCCAGCTTTCTGGCAACAAACTCAAGAGTAAAAGTGCTTGTAACTCATCCTCAAGCACAATCTTCATAACACTTAATTGATTGATCAATGTTTCGAAATCATTCAAGTGCTCTATCATCGACCGCCCATCTTTGTACTTCATATTAATAAGCCTTCTAATTAGAGAAGCCTTGTTCTGAGCCCCCTTCCTCTCACACATATTCTGCAATTTTCTCCACAACTCCTGTGCATCAACCTTTTTGCTGACATGGTGATAAATACTGAGATCGATCCACTTTCGAATAGTCCCAGCAGTTTTTCGGTGTAACTTCCTCCAATTAACATCAGATATTTTCTCTGACTTGTTTTGTCCAAATTCAATTGGATCAAATAAATCCTTGCAATAAAGATGATCTTCCATCATCAGTTGCCAAATTGAATAATTCGTAGCCGTCAACTTGACCATATTGCTTGATTTATCATCATCATCCACCATCTTGATTCCCACAAAGATTCTTGGAACACGAACTAACCGCGGCTCTGATACTACTTCTTGGGGTTACTCAACAAGAAAATAACTCCTTCAACTCGAGAAACAGATGAATAAAATCTACTAAGGCACGAACTATGCACCAAATCAATCACACCACAAAGAACACAAGATTTAACGTGGAAAACCCTCCAAATCAGAGGAAAAAACCACGGGCCAAACTCCGAATAAATCCATTATATGAATAAAGAGTACAAGAATCTCAATTGAGGAAAATACAATATAACTCCTTCAAAGAACTTGAATGGTCACACCAAGATCTTGAAGAACTCTGTGACGACCCCAATTTCCCCGTGCAATTGGGTACGCCCGGCCTAGACCCGTGCAAGCCCCAAGTCATTACTCGGCAACTTGACGAGCCTAGTCAGCCTCCTAATTACTCAATTTAGCAATTTATGAAAGAGTTATTGCAATCATACACAGCGGAAGACTAAACCATTATAACAAAGGGGAAAATAACTCAATCAAAGGGAAATTATGAATTCTATAAGTGTGGAAAACCCCGGGTATTCATGTACATATGCCTATCGAATTGTACATGAATACTCGGGGTTTTTCACATTTATAGAATTCCTAATTTCCCTTTGATTGAGTTATTTTCCCTTTTGTTATAATGGTTTAGTCTTCCGCTGTGTATTATTGCAATAACTCTTTCATAAATTGCTAAATTGAGTAATTAGGAGGCTGACTAGGCTCGTCAGATTGCCGAGTAATGATTTGGGGCTTGCACGAGTCTAGGCCGGGCGTACCCAATTGCACGGAGAAATTGGTGCCGTCACAAACTCCACCCTCAAATTGTACCCTTTCTTGATCACCAAGAAACCACCAAAGACTTCGTCGTGAGTCTTCAGATTCAAGATCTTGATGTATCTTTAATGTAGAGAAAATTGTTGTTGCATTCACCGCCTTGAACGCACAATGTAGAAGAGAGAAGAAAAATTGTCAAAACACACAAAAGTTGGCTAATTAGAAGAATCACACAATTCATTAATTCACTCCAATTTTCTTTCCTATTTTCTCTCTCTCTCATATTCCTATTCAAACTCCAATTTGTTGCTTTATGTGTTGGACCTTTTTTTTTATTTTGTGTGGGGCCCACACACAAAAACCAACAATATCCTCACTCTTCTCACTAAATCATGACTTGCATCTTTGTGATATGAGTATCTTCATGGAGGCTTCAAGAATTCAGCTTCAGAAAAAAAAAAAAAATTACTAAAACAAAAAAAACAATGAAAATAGAGAAAAAAAAAAAAGGTTTGTGATTTGTGCCTAAAAGTACTGAACCGCCATGGTTGGAGGTCCCAACATCCACCCATCAACCATAACCTCCAAAAAAAAAAAAAAAAAAAAAAAAAAATCCACCCTTCAAAAGTTCAATTGTATAATTACCAATATTGAACTTTGGAGCAACTCACCGTTCAACTTTAAGATTGTGCCTTTTTTTCATGTTTATGCTTGAATCTCTTATTAGAACGAATCACTTGCACGACTCCACCATTCCGCAGCTGCCCACGAACGACTATAATTATGCAGAGGTTTTTTAAGTGACGAGAGACGTGGAGAAGTGGGTTTTAAACAATGAGAGAGACGTGGAGAGGAGAGAAAATTATGGAGATAATTTTGTACTCAAAACTGTTTTTTAGTTTCTTTGGGAGAAAATCGTGGACTTCATTTGTGCTATCAATTATCAGTTAGCTTTTAAGCTTTTTACATTTGAAGAACATAAATTAAGATTTAATTAAATTCGAGTAGGAAGTAAAATTTGCCCATATTTCTTTAAAGAAGACATGGAGGGAAACTTAAAAGTTAAAACGGGTTGGTGGAGGGTAGTTTTGGTAATAAGCCTATTTTGGCCTCACCACAACCGTCTTAGAGGATTTCCATTATATATAAGAAACGGTCACGCTATGTGCAAGCCACACATTGAGGGCACCTCTTTCAATTTATAAGGACACCTCAATGTAATATTTTTCTTCCCTAAATACCCTTTTCGATTTGGAAGGGCACTCCACACCAATTTGTCCAACCGAATCGAACCTTAGACTCGTCTCATCCAAGCTCTTCGTCTCTTCCAATCTCTTCCAATCGAGCCCTAAATACCCTTGTTTTTGCACCCAATTGGCTGCCTCATTCCTATTTTCAAATGGTTTTTGGAGATGAAATCATTAGTGTAGTCCTTATAGTCATTAGAATGCATTATTTCTGCAAAAATAGGAGTATCAAAGCATCAGGTGAGAACTTCAACAAGGACTAAAAAATAAATAAATAAAAACTATAAAAAATAGTAGGTTCAGCCACATAGGACCGAACGATATGTCAATGTTCGGTTCCCATCAATCGAATCAAATGTGTATGTTCGGTTACCATCAACCGAATAGTTGAAACTTGTTCGGTTGCCTATAATCGAACATACAAGTTTGGTTCGACATTGTGAGGACGAACCAGAGTGCGAAATATTGAGATTTTCGAACAAAAAAATAAATCGACAAGCCAAGAAATTATTGCAACATCTACCCCTCTATGTATGTTGCACATCACCATTCCTTATATGTTCATCCTCCATTTTCTATCGTCAACACTCAACTATGATGCCAAATGACTAAGCCCTAAAAAATCAAACAAAGGGTTCAAACCTACTAATTCAAAACAGCTTCAAAGCATATTTTCATGCATCAAACATGAAGGAAAACATACTTATAGCAATTGTTACAATCTCTAGACTCGAAAAAATCAACGTTGTGTCGCAGGTGTCGGAGGAATTAAAGGCACAAATAGGACATAAGAGGCAATTTTGTGGTGTGCACAAATAGGACATGAGAGAGAGAGAGACAGGGAGAGAATTTGGGTTTTAAAGGGGGTAAGTTGGTATTTTCATATAGGCCAAATTTTTATTTTTATTTTTTAATTTTTTTTGTGGCTTACAGATAGTGCGACCATATAAGAAATTATGGAAATCTCTTCAAATTAGAAAATTTTATCTTTTTGATGACCATTGAGATTTTATTACCATTTATTTTTTGTCAAATAACGTGTTTTTTTTTTAAGTTAAACTACCTATTGAAACCGCACTTAATTATTATCTCTATATCCATACTCATCAATCACCACGTGACACAATCAAATGAAAAAAATTAGTTCATTTTAAACAATGAAAAAATATCAGGACTTAAGTACCTTTTTTGTTGCTAGGACATGAATTTAAAAAATAAAATTGTACTTGACAAAGGAGGATAAACTTGTGTTAAAGACTATTTTGGCCTCACCTTAACTGCCTTGGAGGATTTCCATTATATATAAGAAGATATAATGTGTAATGATTTGTCAATTTTATTAAATTATTTTTTACAATATTATACAAATCGTTATGCGTTACATTTCAAATATAAAAAATTATAATATACTAGTTGTACAAATTAATTAAGTTTTATAACGTGCGTTATAATACGTAAAAAAAAAACAATACAACCTTATAACCACAAAAAAAGGAAAAATAATAATCTAATACAATTTGGATGTACACTTTATTTTTTTTACTTATTTATGGTGTTTTGTCAGATTTGGGGGGTCTGAGATGACATGAAAGAGTCATAAATGGTAAAAAAATAAAGTGTGAACCAAAGTGTGTTAGATTATCATTTTTCCAAAAAAGATACACGCAGGCGCACACATACACAACTTAACGTAACCTTCAATAATTTTTCTTGTAACACTCTTTTCCACTAATATTCCTGCTACTAATGCCCTCTTGATCTATTCTATTAAGAAAAATAAAAAATGTCTTTTTTTTTTCTTATTATTGGTGGTAGCCCATAAAGAACTTAACTCTCTATTTTTGCTTCTTGAATATGTTAAAATTCTAAATTTAGTCAATATAATGGCGAAACACACCTGTATGTAAAAAGCTTCCTACAATCTGAAAAAAAAAAAAAAAAAAAAAAAGCTTCCTACAACTAGATTAAATGTCTCAACTAGATCAATTTATCATTTTCTTTTTTAAAAAATGTCACTTCTAAATCTATGTATTTTCTGAAAAATAGACAAACTTACCAAACAAGAGCTTATTTTATTTTATTTTTTTGTAAAAAAGAATTAATACGACAAAAAAATATACTATTACACAATTAAAGTAAAATTTTGCCGGTTTTAAAATATGGAAATAAGTGAATGTTCACTTTTCTTCTTTTTTTTTTTTCGTACATAAGTGTATGTTCACTTTAGAAAGTCGATAGTTCAAGTCGAATCCCCCTTTGCTTTTTGACATACATGAGCACGATCTCTATTGGGTCTATACACTACCAAACTATATCATACTTAACATAAAATTTTGACATACATGAGCATGATCTCTATTGGGTCTATAAACTACCAAACTATATCATACTTCACATAAAAAAAAATCTGTGTTTTGCTCCCAAGGGTTGTGGTGTTGTGGCTAAGAAAGAAGCGCCATAACTCTAGTTGAGACAACAATCACGGGTTAAATACTCGATACCTACATTATATGTTTTTTTATTTCTCTCATGTTATAGAGCTGGGGAGTCGATTAACTTTTCTAAAATTAATTGAGCCAAATAAGCGAGGGGATGAAAAAGGTTATTCTAACACTAACCAAGTACTCACTGATTTGATATGGGGTTACTTGAGTAAAATGTCATGAGTTCGAGATTCTAGTTGTGATTTTTTTCTTATATAAAAAGCATATTTAGTTTGATGCTCTTTTAACTCAATATCTCAATTAAAGTTAAATTAGATCTTCTTTCACTTTTATGAACTTTTTTTTTATTTAAGTAGGAATCGAATCACAATTTTCTAGGTCTTGCATTTTTGTCAAGTGATATCATTGCTATCTCACCTGAGAGGCTCTAACTCCTTTACCTTTATGAACTTAAAACATTTATTTAATTATTTTTTGAAGTATTAATTAGCACATTCATTCACTGCCAACCTATTACAACAATAGTTCAACGAGTGAAATAGAATAGATATTTAAACTATATTTATATAGAAACAATAAAAATAAAGCATTTACTATTTTGTTCCTAATTTGTCCTCTCTTTTGATTCATACATGCCATTCTATTTATAAGCACCAATCAGATTAATTAATTGATCCAAAAAAGACAAATCAGATAAAAGTACTGTGCACTTGTCATTACTGGGCTTTCGCTCGATAATTGAAGGGATCGATATATGACAATAATGTGTAGCTTGAATATGAGCCTGAATCCCACACTTTTATGTCAAATAAATAATTTGCATTCCAACATAGTACATTTTTTAGATAATAAAAATAAGTTGTTAGATTAATTAAATCCCCGGCGAGCGGAGCGGACTCAAATGCATATAAAATTAGTATATATATATATATATATATATATATATATTATTTTAATGAAAAAGAAGCCAATTTACTGCCCTTCAAATTTGAACCCCAATATCTTGTAAAGTAATTACATATTCAATCATTAAGCTGCCCACTTCAATGGTCATATATAAAAATATCGTACATATATGGCATGCATGTGATCGATGTGTCTATATATGGTACCAACTAAGTGGGTGACCCAATAATTCGGTATGTGATTATTAATATAAAAGGTTGAGAGTTAGAATCTTATAAGGGGTGAAATAAGTTTGACCCTCCAACGTACCTATGGGAGAAAAGCCTCACTCGTGAAAGGCTGGTTGAACCCACTAACCCACCCATCCAAGTTGGACAGGAAAGGTGATGGAGTTTTTTAGGGCTATCAATAGCCATGGAGGTCTCCAGGGGTAAAATAATTTAGTTTCTTTCTTATAAAAAAAAAAAGTGTTTTTGTGTGTTATGTTGTCGTGGATAAATTAAGGTACGTTGTGCTTTCACATAAAAAAGCTAGTCTTAATTTGTCTTCTAAATTTGCACAACTTAACTTTTACTATAAGAACCAAATATATACACATGACATGGATACACTATTTAGAACTATTAGATTTAAATCCAACACATTAATCGAGACAACATAAATACATACAACATTTAATGCACAACACATTTTGAGAGGCTCTTATGGCATATAAGTATATATTTAGTCTCCATTGTAAAATTTTCCATATATATATATGAAAAATTCTACAATGGAGACTAAATATATATTCATATCATGAGAACCTCATTTACAACTATTAAATTTTAATTCAACACATTAATCGATGAGTTATAAATATACAAAATATTTAATGCACAATACATTTACGCGTCCTTTGATTAATGTATTGAATTTAAATGGTTACACCCATAATCATACCTAACCAAATAATGTGCTTGGACCTTGGAGAATGACTTCACATTACTTTGGTATGATCGATGATGACATTGACAACTCAAATCTATCAAACATAAAGTTGAAAATAATAACTCCTTGTTCGTGCATGTACATATAAGGGGACCCAATATGCATGCACTAGCCATGACCATACATACAACTTGTAATGTGTCATTTGGCTCTTTCCTTGCACGTGGAATACCAGTACTATGTAATTAATATGAGCCAGATTTAACTTTAAATGGACAAATCAAGTGCCATTGACAGGTTTAAGTAAAAATACAAATAAAGAAAAAATTAGTATTCGTCTTCATCTATCTTAAGATCTGCTTTGATCTCCAAATAAGGGACAAAGAACCAGATTTGATTATATGAATATATAAAGAAAACACAAGTACAAAATTTGAAAAACTTTTCAAATTGTGTCTTCAATCAATGAATTTTATAGCTTCCATTTCCTTTCATTCTCATTTCGTGCAAGGAAAGATTTATCAAATCTTGTGGTTGACAACCAAAGTCAGCGATGGTTATTGTTGAAATTTTTTTGATTGAATATGATAAGTTTATTGTATTATATAATATTGTGTTATATATCTCTATATATAGAGATACAATTATATATAAAAGGAAATATCAAAATAAGGTAGCACATAATTATATGAAGTGATTTCTTTATAATACAATTACGAGAGTGATTTGTGCACATTTCTTAATTGCACAATATTCCTAACATTCTCCCTCAAACTTAAAGTGGGAACAATGAAACCACTTTGAGTTTGCAAATTGATACACTGAAATAAATAGACGAAATAATAATAACTTACTATAACAAAAATAATAAGAATAGTTATGACTTTGGTAAACACCAAAACACTATGATGAGCATAAGTCGAAGCAATGAACACCATGAATATGACCATCCAACAAATAATGACGACAATGAAGGATCGACGAGAACACACACACAAAGCTTTTGCGAAAGGTTCATTCGACAAACAATGACGACGACCAACAATGACAAATTGGTGACGACATACCAAGAAGAAACACGCACATAGAGCTATTACGAAATGTTCGTTTGGCAAAAAGAACATCGTAATCTGGAACTTCATCAACAGTCGGTTGTCCATCAACAATCATGCAAGAAGCAGTCAACCATAAGAGATCAGTCGGTTGAAACAACCGGTTGGACATTGGTAAACCACAAGGCATCATGACCAGGAATAGAAGAAAAAAATGATTCCAAATTAATGGAAGACACCTAAATAGGATATGGTGGTCCCAAATATGAGAAACGATTGGTTGCGGACTAACAACCATATGAAAACTGGCCAACCACAAGGCATCACAACCAATAAAAGAAAACTCCATATGAATGGAAGACATCGAAAATGGGATATGGTAGTCCCAAATATGAGAAACAACTGGTTGCGGACTAATAACCATCTAAAAATTGACCAGCCACAAGGCATCACAACCAATAAAAGAAAATGAATTGATTATGCATTAACGGAAGACACCAAAACTAAATCTAATGATGGCTTTGGGAAATGATGAATAACATTCGGATAGAATGTTAACTGATTGGAAATCGGTTGTAGAACAACAACCGACTGAACTTGGTATGTCAAAAGGCATCAAAACCAAGAAAAGAAAAATGATTTTCCATATGAATGGAATATGAATTAGCAACGAATCATATGGGACAATAAACAATCAAACAAAGGGACGCCAAATCTGGAGGAACAAACAAGCGCAAGGCATAAACCAAAACAAAAATAGAGAAACAAGAATTGACAGACCAAAAACAATGGTGGAGATGCGAGATTTAAGATGGTAGTAACAAGGAACAATGACGCACACAAAAGATTATGACAACAAACAAAGTTGAGGATGTCACGGCCCAATTTTGTTAATATTGATTAACTGCTTAATCAGAATCACCAACCCGTGACGTGGGGCCCGCATGAGAGGCGCACACAGACCGAGACATGTGGCCGAGGTAAATTTTATATTTATATTAATGTATTCCTAGTCTTTTGTATGTGTGTAGGCTGACTAAGTCAATACTTGCAGCTATTGGCGCCGAGGCGCGATCGAGGACGCGCCTCGAGTCGCGCGCAAGCCGAGGTGCCAAATAGCGAGACTTGCGGTAAGTCTAAATTTAGTTAAATGCAATATAATTAAATTAATGCATATTAGATCATAGCCTATGGTCATAAATAAATAGAATTGAATTGGACATAAATATATAAATATATATTTAAAAATCAGAAAAAAAAATTAATGAAATGACCAAGAAGGGTTTTGGCTAATTAATAAAGAGGATAAGATTGATGGGCATTTTGGTAATTTGACTACATTTTTTTTTATCTAACACCAAAACCACCACCACCACACAATCGATTAAAAAAAAAAGAGTTCGGGTGAGAGAGGAGTGAGAGGAGAAGGAAGAGAAATCAGGAGAAGAGATCAAGTTCACGATGTCAAGGTAGAGGTGAGTTGTTGTTCTTGTCGTTGTTGTTGTTATTAGTGTATTGTGGTATGTTGTTGTTGTCGTTGGGTTGTGTGATGGAGGTG
Source organism: Stephania japonica (assembly GCA_039657345.1). Lineage (NCBI taxonomy): Eukaryota > Viridiplantae > Streptophyta > Magnoliopsida > Ranunculales > Menispermaceae > Stephania > Stephania japonica. The sequence goes on along the minus strand of CM077563.1, from coordinate 12,509,774 downwards.
GGGGTGGATCGGACGAACTACCATGGCAATTCGTCCGAGGAAGGAGATGGCATGGGAGTCTTCTCCCCTGCCCAAATCGAAGTCCCCTGCCCAAATCGAAGTTGGGAGGCGATTTTCCCAACCCAAACTCAAAAAAAAAGAATAAAAACAGAGACGTTGTTGTTGCAGCGTCTATGCTGAAGAAAATGGGGAGGAGAACCGGTCCGGTTGGATCAGACCGGGTCAGACCCAGTTCAGGGGCCCAACCCCCTAAATATATATATATAAAGATAAATATTTATACATAAATATATATATAATAAAACATTAAAATAAATAAATAAATATATAGATAAAAATGATATAAAATGACCTTTCAGGGACCTAGGGGTGTTTCAAAAGTTCGAGAGCGCTAGTCGGAGTGTTGCGAGGCCGGATAGCCAGAGCTATCTTATGACTTGTAAGTGAAATTGTAAGAACTCTTTACTTTATTTCATCATGTTATTTCTCTTTTCAGTCAATTTGATGATTTGCTATTAGTAATCTATCATCATGTTTTCCTTGTTCTATTCGAATTGAATGTTGAAATAGCATGATGCCTTGTGATAGTTTCATTGAGTCATTTTCTTGATATGCCATAATTTGTTGTGGACTATGTTATAATTGATGTTAGAAATGCATGCTCTAGGGTTATATGTGGTAATTGGATTTGTATTCCATTTCCTTTGGGGTTTCGTAGCCTAACTTATTGTTGATATCATAGAACCTTAGAAATGAAAAATCCTTGAAACGAAAGTTGGAGATTATCTAGTGTCCATTGCACGAGAGATGGGTGAATTCACGGGGTCACTGAACCTCGGGGTTTCCGGCAGTCACCACTATTACTTGGGTGGCATCACATAGCTTGAACTACGAGGTTGTCGGTAAGTTATATATATATATATATATATATATATATATTCGTGTGGAGCGCGGCTCCGCCATTGATAAAGTATGTTGATAGTATCTCCATATGATAGTGAAAAAAGGCAGACTGATAGTTCTCACCGCCGACCGAACGTAGATCATCTCGACTTAGCCTATGTTAGTCTATCTAATTTTGTTAATTGTGGTATTACATGCATTACTTTCTCATCACCTTTTTCCTGCTATATTATGCATTTAAATACCTATCTTCACTTTGGAAATGTAGTATAAAATTCTCCGGTTATCACTTAAATATCACGATACTCACTGTCTAATTTGTGATGGAGGGTGTAGGTCCATCGAGCAACACTAGATCCGGTAAAGAAAAGATCGACAACTACCTCTGAGATCGTAGTGCATAGCTGCTGTAGATGTAGGTCATATTTTTGTATTATGTTTATATACGTCTTTTGCTTGGATTGTACATTGGGACGAGAGTTAGGTTACCCGACTTTTGACTTTCACTATGTCTATATGTTCGTTGTTTATTGCATATTTATATTGTGATCATTTATTTCCTGGTTTCCACATTTATGATTTATATATAATGTTTCCACTTATATGTTAAAGACTTCCGCTAATTTGATAATTCTTACAAAATGATAAATAGTAGTGATAGGGAATTACTTATTTCTGAACTCGATCCACGAGAATATAGGTAGTACAGGCTGACTAATACGTATTAGGTCCTATGTGTTATAATTAGGGCTTAATTATGAGATTAGGCCGGACGGTGTCCTAGATTAAGATAAGGGCCATTATAGAGGAAGTTGACGAAAAAAGAGGAGAAACAAAAGATTACCTATAACCGAATGGAGGCTATACCATGTTAAAATTTTGATAGAATATGATAAATTTATTGTATTGTATAGTATTGTGTTACATGTCTCTATATATAGAGATGCAATTACATACAAAAGGAAATATCAAAATAAGGTAGCACATAATTATAAGAGTGACTTGTGCACAATATAATTACGAGAGTGATTTGTGCATATTTCCTAATTGCACAATATTCTTATCAGTTATAATGGGGCATATGTTCGAAGATATCCCAACTGTATGTTCTTTCCATTGGAGAATACTCTCACTTCTGTCAAATATCTCAGTTATGTCCATAGACAAGTTTGTGGGCACAAAACTAGTGAACACAATTCTGCATATTTAACCCACAAATTTATAGTTGATCACATCGTATCTACTTAATTACTTACCATATCAAGGGTATGCAAATAAATGACAATTTCAAATCTAACCTTAACAAAACGTACGTAATAATGCAAGTGAAATAAAATTTTTTTCATAACTATAATAAGTATAAAATAACCTCATTTCAAGAAATACTGGTGCCTCTTGGTGGCAATAACTTTGATTTTTAGAGCAGTCCCTGTGACTTGGCAGGTTGACAACATAAAAATGAGGTGTTGTTGGCTTTCTCAGCCCGGTCCCCAAATAGAGGACCATCTGTTATTGGCATATAACCCAATTATCATTGGTTTCAAAAAAAAAAAAAACCAATTATCTTAGATTTAAATAAAAAATAAACATAATTTACAACAAAAAAAAACTGTTTTTTTTGTTGAAAAAATAAAAATTTCATTAATCGTGAATGGCTCTTAATACATTCAATAGAACATGACAAGACATAGAATCAATCACCATAGCAAATTGATTAGCTAATCCTAATTCTTCAAAATAACATTCAATCGCCATAAGATTGGCTTTCAAGAATTGTGACTGTAAAAATTGAATAGTTTGACAATCAGTGACTATTCTCTTGACAAACGTCTGGAACACGACTGTACACATATACATCATTCGAACCATAGCGAAAAATAAAAGTTTCGACAAAAAAAGTAAAAATAAGACTTCCAATGAGGGAAGACAATCTAAACCTTCCAACCAGATAAAAAAATAACTACTTATTCCCTAATGACAAGTACCAACCTCATAAATACAAATCCACGCACAGTCTTCAGAAATGTTGCAAATTTAAAGACATGACTTTTGCTAATAGTGAATCTGATGGTCACAATGGAGATGAAACTAATCATCTCATCAGATATGAAAAGATATGAGTTTATTTAGTTAATAAAAGCAAACAAAAGAAATTATTTGAACCACCACTGATCAAAAGAGAATCGGCAGTGGTTCAAAAAATTGTATCAAAGAATAGCACCAAAAGAAAAATTAGGGTTTTCAATGTTGGAATAATGTTTAATGTTGAATTAACAAAAAAACAAAAAAAAATTGTTGTTTATAATTACATTGTCAAAATATATTAAATTCACAACTAATACATAAAAATATTATTTAAGGAAATTTAGCATATAAAAATATGTTGGTCTTTGCATTATTAAGTTTATATATATTTTTCTTTGAAGAGAAAGTTTATATATTATTTAATAAACCATTACATATGATTTTTCAAAATTAACAATATGTTATGATATGTCAATTATATATAGATTAAATTTTATCAACATATAATATTTAACAATACTTATTTGTCTAAAAAAGTATTTAATTTATTTATAGTATATCTAATTGTATTATTTCTGTATTTATAAAAAAATTTAAATCGTACAAGCTTTGTATAAAGAGAAAATATATAATTCTTGCTAAAAAAATTATAAATAAATTATTACAATATTAGTTATGATAATTAACTTGTTCACTTAACAAATAGATATAATTTTATTAATTTTATAGTTTATAATGACTTGAAAAAAATGGAAGTAAAAATGGTTATATTTTTGTAAGAAGCAATTGCAGACGACGTTACTATCAAAAGAGGCAACAAAAAAAAAAAAAAAAAAAAAAACAAACGATGTTTACGTTTTCCAAAACAGAAAAAGAGAAAAGTTATGTAATAATATGGTTTCAAGACGTTTTCTCGAACCCTCCATATATATACTCGATCATTTTATTTTTATTTTTGTAAAATATACTCGATCATTTTTATTGGTTTAATTGGTTTAAAATATCCTAACCTTTCACAACTTTTATTATCATATTTGAACTTTTTGAGATTTTTTATTATATCCTAATTAACCTTTCTAAATTTTTTGATTTGTATTTGAAGTCAATTTTTTACTTAAAATTTGATGAGGTGACACCTTAATATGAATTTAAAAAGCCATGATTGCCTCCCTACTAACATGTTGTATTATAAATGCCAAATTAATATCTCCGATGTTTGTAGGAGATGTAATGCAGAATCAGAGTCGTTCTTCACGCCCTTAGGGACTGCCTTATAGTAAGGATGGTCTGGGATAATCTTTTCATGGGAAGACAAAGTTAAAACTTCTTTAGTGATAGTCAAAGAGAATGGTTAGACTATAATATGAAAGAAGGTGCCTCTTCTTGGAAGACCTTGTTTGGTGTCTTGTGTTGGGTTCTTTGGTTCACAAGAAACGAGTTTGTCTTTAAGGGTATCCAGGCTTTAGTTATGGAGGTGATTTCTCAAGCTCAAGATAGAACATATGTGATAATTAGATGTGACGCTCGAATACGCACCACTGGTCTTGAAGGGCAAGCTAAGAGGGAGACACGATGGAAGAAACAAGATAAGGGTTGGGCAAAACTGAATTGTGATGGGGCTATGACGACCCCGCTTCTAATCTAGGGCACCACCCGACCTAATCCCATAATCAAGCCCTAATCACGACACGTAGGACCCAATTACGTATTAGTCAGCCTTTACTACCTATGTTCTCTATTTTAAATGATTAATTTAGTTAGCGGAAATCTTTACAATTTTAAAGTGAAAGTCTTAATTATTTTAGCGGAAACAATTTTTTTTAATCCTAAGTATGGAATCCAGGAAATAACGATCACCATATATATGCAAGTAAACGGTGAACATATATAAATAAAGTGAAAGCCAAAAGTCGGGGTAATCTAACACTCATCCCAATAACATCCCAAAAAAATAAAGACGTAACTAAATATAATACAAAAAGTACCCTACATATACAGGCAGCTACACGCTCAAAGCTCAATGGTAGTCATCGATCTTCTCCTTGCCCGGCCTGGTGCTGCTCGACGGACCTACACCCACCGTCACAAACTAGACAGTGAGTATAATGATATTTAAGTGATAACTAGGGAAATCTAATACTACATTTCCAATTTAAACAAAAGGTATTTAAAAGCAAATGTAGCTGAAGAAATGTTGAATAATAATGCAAGTAAATACCAACACTAATTGATACACATAAACTGACACAGGCTAAGTCGAGATGATCTACGTCCGGTTGGCGGTGAGAACTATCACCTAGCCTACTCCACTACTGTATGGAGTTGTGCTCAACATATAATAATAATAATAATCTTTTTTTTAACCTCAAAATTGTGCTCTGCGCGTATAAATCATTCATACTTGCCGACAACCCCGTGGCCCATGCCACGTGTGCCGCCCAAGTGTAGTGGCAAGTGTCGGAGACCCTGAAAGACCGAAATCCCCGTGAATCCGTGCATCTCGTGTGCAATGGATTTTAGATAATCCTTACTTTAGATTTCAAGAATTAATATCCCAAAATTGCTATGATTCCAACACAAGTTAGGCTACAAAGCCCCAAGGGAATAGAACACAAGTCCAACATAACAGATAACCCTATAGCATGCATCTTCTAAATATCCATTAGCCATATTTCAAGACAAGAATTGAGCATATAAGAAAGCATGGAGTCAATAATATATCAAACAAGACATCTTGCTATATCAATATTCATAATGAATAGAAACAAGGAAAGCATGATGTGGGAAATAAATCAGCTAGTCTACAAATAGACTAAAAAATGATAAATGACTGGAATGAAATAAAGTAAAGAGTTCCCACAGTTTCACTTACAAGTCAACGCAGTAGTCCTAGCTATCCGGCCTCCTGACACTCAAACACTCGCACCCGAATTCAAGTATATCTCCCGAAGTTTTTTGGTGTCAATCTAGGTTATATTAGATGTATTTAGTCTTTAAATTAAGAGTTAAGACTATCCAATACCTAAATGACTCAAAACAACTATACAAATGACCATTGTATAAACAAACTTTTTCTTTTGACCCATTTTTGAAAAATCATGTCTTAATTTTGAAAACCTAATGGTTCTAGGTTGTTCCTCTCTATTTTAGTTTTATAATGGTATATGGAGCATCAAAATCTGAGTTAAAATAAGAAAGTTATGGTTATTTTACGAAGAGAGGTAACGTTGTCCTGTCTGCAGGGTATCTAGCACGCTAATTGTTCTTGAGTGAACACTGTATCCTTCCCAAGAACATCTAGCGCGCTAGGTGGTGTACCTAGCGTGCTAACTGCGCGAGAACCAGAATTTTCAAAGAGAATTCTAGCGTTTGGACACTCGAAACACCACCAAAACACTATCGATCCATACATGACTCATTTTGACATAGATCAACACCGAAAACAACTAAAAAACACCAAAATCCCAAAAATTTTAGAATCGAAGTCATGCATGTCATTTTTCAAAATTTTCACCAAAAACCTCAAATTCCCAAAATTTTTGATTTAAACCTCAAACAATACTTAAATCAACCATTATATAGCATAGAGACACTCCTAAGCCAGAAATCTCTGTTTAAATCCATTTTTCAACAAAAACTCCAAACTTAAACTCATTTTAATGGAGAATGAGGCAAGAAATGTGATTACCTTGGTTAGATCTAGTGGATTTTCACTCCTAGCTCGAAAATCCTCTCAAATCCCTCTAGAATCCTCTCCTCTCTTCAGTTCGGATTTATTTTTCATGGGAATAGTGTAAGCCATCTCATCAAGTTGTATATATAGGTATTGTTGGGATCTAGTGTGTATTGTGTATCTCGAGGTAAATCCGGTTGTCACTAACTAGGAAGTCTAGCTTCTCATGTGACACAACTTGAGTGACTCTCATCATGGGAGTATGTGGATGCATGGATCTCGAGGTTTCTTATAAGGTTAGTTTAATTCACAATAAACTATAGGATATTAAAATATGATTTCTTAAATAAATAAACTATAAGCCAACTCAATTAATGTACATTAATCCCATACGGATCATAATTAATTGGTCATATAAAGTTATAAAATTTATCTAAGTGGTCTCATTGACTCTCATCTACCCGACACTCGGTGTCCCGACTTGCACTCAACTCGAGGCACTTTCCCCGTTTGTCGAACGTTATATTTTCTAACTTAATTATATAATTTAATTTATGCTAAGGTACATTTGAAATTAATTACTATTTCCTAGCCTAGTCTCGCTACCCTGGGTAATTCCACTAGGTACCCATACACTTCAAGGCGTGTCCCCGCTCGCTTCAACTCGATGTCTATGGTTTGAAAAACTTGACTTAATTTGTCTACACACATACACAACACTAGGCATACACCAGTACAAATATAACATTTACTTCGGCCACGTACCTCGGTCAGTATGCTCATCTCATGCGGGCCCCACGTCACAGGTCGGTGATCTTGATTAAGCAAGTAAATCAAGATTAGGAAATTAGGCTATGACAGGGGCAGTAACGAACGACCTCGCAACTCTGTTGGACTAAGTGTTGTCATACTTACATTTCACTTGATATTTTGATGTCGTAAAATGGTACTAACAAGTTTGGTTTTCAAATAAAAATTGACTTAATTAAATGAAGCTCTACACAAGTTCAAAAGAAGTGGAAGAAAAGACAAAGACTAAGAAATGCACCGTAGACATCATTTGTAAGGTATAAGAGTTCAATTCCATAAGCCAAATACATTAGAATCATGCATTTCATTATTTTTAGAGTTTCAATTACTTAAAGTCTTGAATTTCAGATTTTTAATTCTCCGATTTTGAATGCCTGGTATGTGTTTAGACACTTTTAGATTAACATTAAAAATATTTGCGAAAAACCTCTATGTATGTAATGGAACCTGGATTTTCCGTTTTTGAGATTTGTAAAAATATTCGGACCACCCAAATAGGCTATATGACCCATAACAAACATGTATGACATGTTATATGAGGTTTGGTGGGTCCCTATATGGTCAAAAATATTATTTTGAGGCCCCTGACTATTAGCGTGCTAATATTTTTATTAGCACGCTAATTGCGTCGCACGCTAGGTCGAAAAATTAGCGCGCTAATTTCATTCCGAATTTTTGATGGAATCTCAGCCCTTGGATCCTCTACAACGATCATAAACTAGTCTATAAGTATATAGAACACTCTCAAACATAAATGGGACTTCTCTTGCTCAAAGCACATACACAAAGTGCTTAAAATTATGTTTTAAATCAAAACTTATTAAGGTCAAAGGAACTATTATAAGGCGTACAACTCTTGCTGATTTGACACTTGGGGTTGTAAGATTTCTTGATTTCCTACTTTTTGGGCTTAATCTATGCTTTTTGTTTGGAGTATTGTTTGGAAATCATATGTGGTGTTGTCTTTAGAGTAATGACGTCGCAACTCATCTAAGACTAATTTGCACTAGTTGAACTTAAACTTGATTTTCAAAGTGCATGAAATTGGAGAAACTACATTAAGAGTTGTCCACTTTTGTCATTCAGAAATTTGGGCGTTATGGTACAGAGTCCACATGACAAAGGAGAAATGACTCACTAAGATGTTGATAAAGACAAACTCATTAAAAATTGTTTCGCTCATGGATCCTCGTCATACTTTGGTTTTCATAGACTACCAGATCGAGGAGATTTAATGAACTCTTCATAAGATGGAGGGTTACATTAGATACATCCCCAGATGTACTAATGCTTGTGCAGACTTCCTAACGAAGAATGCGCTCGGATTGCAGTATGGAGCTCATATATTAGACATAGAGCCTCATTGTATTTCCTTTTTGTTAGCACAAAATAAGTGCGATAGCACAATATAATTCTTGGCCCATTTTTTTGGGCCGTGTTCCTACTAAAAAAAACCACTCATCACTCATAATTATAAAAATAATTATTAATTTTGTAATTAAGATTCATTATTTAAGTGCCCACATCATCAAATTAAAAGTTCAAATGAGGTTTATGATACAAATTCATCAATCTATAAAATGTGAAATATAATAATAATAATAACAACAACAACATAGCCTCAATCTCAAATTAATTGGGATCGGCTACATAGATCAAACTCTTTCATTGTGCTCGATTTTGTGCAATTGATGGTGAGCATTTCAAACCATTCAAGTCCCACCTAATTAACATATCCCAAGTTAAATTCGGTCTACACCTACCTTGTCGAATTTCATTAGTTTCTATTGAGTCAAGTTTTATAGTGGGAGCATTTGTAGGTCATCTTTGCAGGTGTCCTAACCACCGCAATTGCCCTTATCTAATATTTGTGTCAATTGGTGCTACTCTTACATTTCCTTGAATTTTTGTGTTTCTTATTCTATATTTACGAGTTTTACCACACATCCACTTAAACATCCTCATTTTTGCTACGTTCATTTTATGTAATTGTTGTTGCTTTACCACTAAACATCTACTTCCATAGAGCATAGCTGGCCTAATTACGGTCCTATACAATTTTCCTTTTAGCTTAGCGGGATATTTCTATCACAGATCACACTTGTTGCACTCCTCCATTTCTTCCATTCAATTTAAATTCTATGCATAACATAATTTACAATAGAAAAATGATAATCTAACACACTTTAGGCGCACACTTTATTTTTTTAGCTATTTAAGGCTCTTTCTTGTTTCCCAAGGCGTGGGCCCAATATCTGACAAAACACCATAAATAGTTAAAAAATAAAGTGTGCATCCAAAGTGTGTTAGATTATCATTTTCCTTTTCAATATTGCTATCATTTTATATGATTGATCCAAATATCTAAAGTGTTTCACCTTAGAAGCTTCTACTTCCCCTAATTTTACCACTCCATCTCTATGTCTAGTATTTCTAAACTCACAGTGCATGTATTCGATTTTCGTCCTACTTAACCTAAAGCATTTATATTATAATGTATTCCCCAAAGCTCTAATTTTCTATTCACTTCATCTCTTATTTTGTCCACTAAAATAATATCATTAGTAAATAAGATACACCATAGTATATTCTCTTGAATATGCCTAGTTACTTCATCCATAACTAGAATAAAGAGATATGGGCTTAAAGCCGATCCTCGATGTAGTCATTTCTTAATGGAAAATTCTTTTGTAGTTCCTTCCAATGTCTTTATACTTATTACTACTTCCTTATACATATCCTTAATAATGTCTATGTATCTAGCATACACTCTTTTCTTTCTAAACCCCACCAAAGAACATCTCTAGGAACCCTATCATATGTTTTTTCTAAATCTATGAATATCATATGAAGATCCATTTTTCTTTTACCTATATTTTTCAGAAATTTTCTTACAAGAAAAATTGCCTCCATAGTTGACTTTCTAGGCATGAAACCAAATTGATTATCTGATACTGTTATTTCTTTTCTTAGTCTATTGTCAATTATCATCTCCAAATGTTTCTTAGTATGACTCATAAGTTTAATTCTTCAATAGTTTGAACAAATTTGAATATATTCTTTGTTTTTGAAGAATGGTTACAAGCGTGCATCTTCTCCAATCCACTTACATATGTTTTGATTTTAAAACTTTATTAAAGAGTTTGTTAACCAAGTCAATTCGATTTCTCCTAAGCATTTCCAAACCTCTATGAGCATTTCATATAGGTTACAAGCTTTCCTTATTTTCATCTTTTTCAATGCCTCTTTTACTTTCAAAATTCTAATATTGTATGTATAGTTTACATTTATTTCTTGGTGTGAGTTTTCATCCACTATGATTTCAACTTGGTTATCATTAAATAAACTATCGAAGTAGTTTTTTCATCTCTCCTTAATATTATCTTCACGCATTAAAATATTTTGATTTTCGTCCTTAATGCATCTTACACAACTTAGGTCTTGTTTCTTTTTATCTCTTAATTCGACTAGCCTATAAATATATTTTTTGCCATCTCTATTACCTAATTTTGTATATAGATCTTCCATGAAGTTTGTTTTCACTTGACTAATTATTTTTTAGCTTATTTTCTAGCTTCTCTATATTCATTGTATGCATCTTCATCTTTATACCTAGATATCTTCCTATACATTTCTCTTTTAGTTTTAATTGTTTTTAGACATCCTCGTTCCATCAACATGTTTCCTTCTTTGGTGGTCCCAAGCCTTTAAACATACCTAATACGTTTGACACTACTCTCCTTATGTAATTACTCATTTCTAGCCACATTAAATTTTTTATGATAAAGTCAAGATTATATTAATTTGAAAGGCCCATTTCAACGGATGTGACGGTAAAAGAGGGACACTCATCGGTCCATACCCTAGCATTAGTACTACTACTAGTCATTTGTTGGGTTTTGGGGTTCATGCGCAGCGAAATTTTCAAAACAATTTTGAGAAAAACCCCAACAGGATCCGAATCTGATTCTATTAAAAACGTTTAAACTATGAAAACTTAATCATACCTCAGTCGCAATACCTCTCTGAAGGTTAATCGATCTCTAAGGCGCTGCCAATGACGAACGCCCTCTACTAGCTGTCCACACATGAACGGCGGCCGAGATTCAAAGTGCTAGCTTCGAGAAAATACCAAACCTTTTGTTTCTCTCCAAAACGATCCAGAGGAAACCAAAAAACTCTAAGTCGTTTCTTAAAACAAAAATAGAATTTCAACCTTTTTAAATCTTTCATACTTGTATTCTAACCCAAAGCGTCTATTTATATAACCCTTGTATATAGACGATTAAGTAAATTACACATATACCCCTACTTAAAGAAGTATAAGTGTAATATACTACAAGGACGTTTCTATCATGAATTTTATCATATAAAATTTATTTTTCTGAACCATCTTAAAATCTCGCAAAACCATTCTCAGTGTGCAACCCAATAGGCTCATATAACGTTGGCAGTGTACCAAAACGCATTTTGGTATACAAGTCATAAGCGGCCTCTAGCAAGACATTATGACTACCCAAGTTGTACGAATATCAAATCGATATAACCTAATCAATAGTGTATATAACATCCTTTTGTCACACGATATCCTTTTGATCAAACATAAGGCATGGAATTGTTATCCAACATGTTCAATCATACTAGTCTCGATTTCTAGGTAGACTGAAAACATCTAAGTGACATTGATCAATATCAATTCACTTAGACTAGGCCTTTTAACAACGATCTAATACATCGAGGGATCCACTTTGGATATCTCTCTTTATATGAGAGGGACAAATTCTATCTCGATTACACAACTTGACCACATTATTCACACAGTAACCAATCACAACCTTTATAATCATCCGGTTAAAGACAACTTTTGATTTCGTCAAATCACTGTATCCCTAATGTTGAAGTCTCTGGTAATCTCAAGTCAGAGGACTGAAAAATATACCTATCATGAGAAACAACTATGACTTAATCCATGTAATGTTCTCATAGCGGTCAATCCAGTACTTTGTTCCCTAACAAGTACTCATGATCTTGATTCGTATTCCTATACGTATGATCATCGTATGATCATCAATCAAGACTCACACTAGTCTTAATTCATTATAGTTCCCAGTATAATAATCGACTAGGGACATTTAGGATATTTCTGTAAATACCCATGGATCTTATTATATTGTAAACATGCAAATCAATTATAATAAACAACAAATGAAATCCTCTATTTTATTAACAAAAATGTATTCATAAAGACTGTTAATGGATTGACCTAAGGCACATTTCCCAACATCTCCCACTTGCTCTAGGGCCAATCATTCATGCATCTAATGCCTAATGATCTAACATAACCATCATGTTTCGCTTGTGGAAGAGCCTTTGTCAATGGATCCGCAACGTTGTCTTCAGTAGGTACTCTGCAAATCTTTACGTCTCCCCTCTCAATAATTTCTCTGATGAGATGAAAACGCTGAGTATATGTTTGGATCTGTGGTGTGATCTAGGTTCCTTGGCTTTGTGCTATTGCCCCGTTATTGTCACAATACAAACAAACAGGGTTAGCAATACTTGGAACCACACCTAGTTCAGAAATGAACTTTTTGATCCAAACTGCCTCCTTTGCTGCATCGGACGCTGCAATATGCTCAGCTTCTGTTGTAGAATCTGCCACAGTCTCTTACTTCGAACTTTTCCAGCTTACTGCACCTCCATTCAAAGTAAACACATTTCCAGACTGCGATCTAAAATTATCTATATCAGTTTGAAAACTTGCATCTGTGTAATCATTTACAACTAGATCATTTTCAAAACCTCCATAGACCAAGAACACTTCCTTAGTCCTTCTTAATTAAGTATTTAAGGATGTTCTTTACTGATATCCAGTGACTCTCACCTGGATCTGACTGATATATGCTTGTAGTGCTCAAAGCATATGATACATCAGGCCGAGTGCATAGCATGGCGTACATGATAGATCCAATAGCAGATGCATATGGAATCTTATTCATACGGTCTCGCTCATCATTTGTCCTAGGACATTGATTCTTGCTGAGACTTATGCCATGAGACATTAGCAACAATCCTCTTTTAGAGTCTTGCAAACTGAACCTATTCAGTACCTTGTCTATGTAAACACTCTGACTTAGACCGATTAGCCTCTTAAATCTATCCCTATAGATCCTTATCCCTAGGATATAGGCTGCATCTCCTAAGTCTTTCATTGAGAAACACTTCCCTAACCAAGACTTGACACTCTGCAATGTTGGGATGTCATTTCCAATGAGTAATATATCATCAACATACAATACCAAGAAAAACAACTACACTCCCAATTGACCTTCTTGTATACACAAGGCTCATCTTCGTTCTTAATAAAACCAAAATCCTTGATTGCTTCATCAAAACGAAGATTCCAACTCCGAGAAGCTTGCTTTAATCCATAAATAGATCTTTGAAGCTTGCATACCTTCCTAGAATTCTCGGGATGTACAAAACCTTCAGGTTGTGTCATATACACGTCCTCAAGCAGCTTTCCATTAAGAAATGTTGTTTTTACATCCATTTGTCATATCTCATAGTCATAATATGCAGAAATTGCAATTAAAATTCTTATTGATTTAAGCATGGCTACTGGCAAAAAGTTTCATCATAATCAACACCTTGAGTCTGCTTGAAACCTTTTGCTACAAGTCTTGCTTTGAAAGTATGCACTTTGCCATCCATGTCAGATTTCTTCTTGAAAACCCATTTACATCCAATGGTCTTACCACCTTCAGGTAAATCAACCAAGTTCCAAACTTGGTTATCATACATGGATTGCATTTTAGAGTTCATGGCACTTAGCCATTTATCTGAGTCTGGTCTAGACATAGCCTCCTGATAAGTGGTGGGCTCATTTTGATCTGTAAGCAACACATCACGACTATCAGTAATGAGAAATCCGAATCTCTCTGGCTCATGTCTTACCCTACCAGACTTACGTGGGCTTTGTGTCACTTGCGGAGATTCAACTGGTTCAGAACGTTGTTGAACTTCCAGTGGCGGTTCAGTGTTTATTTGTGATCCTTGAACTTCTTTAAGATTTATTTCTCTCCCACTAGTGTCTTTTGAAATAAACTGTTTTTCCATAAAGGCACCATACCGAGCAACAAACACTTTGTTCTCAGCGGGATTATAAAAGTAATATCCATTTGTTTCCTTAGGATACCCCACAAACAAACACTTATCAGATTTAGGTACTAGTTTTTCTGAGACTTGTCGCTTTACGTAAGCCTCACAACCCCAAATCTTAAGAAAAGAAAAACAAGGTCTCTTACCGTACCATATCTCATATGGTGTTTTATCAACCGCTTTAGAAGGAACTCGATTTAGAGTGAAAGCTGCAGTTTGTAATGCATAACCCCAAAAGGATAATGGAAGATCCGCATGACTCATCATAGATCGAACCATATCTAATAAGGTTCGATTTCTCCTTTCAGAAACTCCATTCCATTGTGGAGTTGCTGGTGGAGTTAATTGTGAGACAATCCCACAATTTCTAAGATGATCATCAAATTCTTGGCTCAAATATTCACCACCTCGATCTGATCGAAGTGCTTTAATAGTTTTACTAAGTTGATTCTGCACTTCATTTTGAAATGTTCGAAACATCTCAAATGATTCAGCTTTATGTTTCCTAAGATATACATAACCATATCTGCTAAAATCATCAGTAAATGTGATGAAGTACTGGTAACCTCCTCTAGCCATTGTGTTTATAGGACCACATACATCACTATGTATTAGACCCAATAAATCACTTGCCCTTTCACTATGTCCAGTAAAGGGACTTTTTGTCATCTTGCCTAGTAAACAAGATACGCACGTTTCATATGATTCCAAATCAAATGAATCTAGAAGTCCATCTTTATGGAGTTTCGTTATGCGTTTCTCATTTATGTGGCCAAGACGACAATGCCAAAGATAAGTTTGATTCAAATCATTTGACTTGGATCTCTTTGCATTTATGTTAAAGACTGGAGTATCTGTGGACTTTTTCATGCTTAGAATATAAAGACTATCACACAAATCAACATTTGCATAAAAAATGCCTTTACGAGAAATTAAACATCTATTATTCGCAATAATAAAATCAAAACCATCCATATCCAAACATGAAACCGAAATGATGTTTCTGCTCAAGGCAGGCACATAATAACAATTATTTAAAGTTAAAATAAGTCAACTAGATAAAACTAAGTCATATGATCCAACAGTCAGGACAACAACTCTTGCTCCATTCCCTACGCGGAGGATGACTTCTCCTTTCTTCAACTTTCTACTTCTGGTGAGTCCCTGCACATTTATACAAATGTGAGATCCACATCCGGTATCCAATACCCAGGAATCCCTCGTAGATAAATTAATTTCAATAACATAAATACTTGAGGTGGTAGTCGCACTACCCTTTTTCTTCTTTAGATCTTCCAGATAGAGTTTGCAATTTCTGAACCAATGTCCAGGTGCATGGCAGAAATGATAATATCCTTCCTTTTCCTTTTAGTGCTTTGAAGCAGGAACAGGCTGGGGCTTGACTTGTTCCACAGGCTTTACAATAGGTGCATCAGCAGCCTTGGCAACTTTAGCCTTGCCTTTGCCTTTCTTCTTCATTCCCTTTCCCTTTTGGACCATTAGCACATTACTAGAGGGTTTCTTAATATTTTGTTCAGCAGTTTTGAGCATCAAATGCAACTCTGAAATTGATTTCTCCATATTATTCATTTTGTAGTTCATCACAAATTGTGAGTAACTCTCTGGTAATGAATTTAAGATCAAATCCGTAGCCAACTCTTGGCTTATGGGAAATCCAAGTCTATCAAGTTGGTCAACACAGCCCTTCATCTTCAGAACATGAGGACTAACGGACGCACCTTCAGTCATCTTACAAGAATGCAGGTTCTTGACTGTCTCGAACCTTTCTTGCCTAGCTTGCTGTTGGAACATTTCCTTCAGCGTTACAGCCATGTCGTAGGCTTTCATTAGTTCTATGTCCTTCTGAAGTTCAGGAACCATAGTTGCCAACATAATGCATGCAACATCAGTAGAATCGTTGACATGCTTATTATGCGCATCCTTCACAGCTTTCGTAGCATTGACTGGTGGGTCCTTAGGAATCGGAGCATCTAGGACATACAACTTGCGTTCATGCTTGAGAACGATTCTCAAGTTTCTGAACCAATCAAGAAAGTTAGTCCCAGATAGCTTATCCTTCTCAAGGATAGATCGCAGTGACAGGGGATTATTGTTACTTGAAGAGGCCATTGATCTACAATAAAGATTATGCAGAGTTTATTTTATTATAGAGGAATAGACTCCCACTAAATTAACAACCCTTCTAAAACGTACTGTTTATTTAGGGGACTAAATCCATATTTCACCTAATTCTAAATCACAATGATCAAAGTCGACAAAAATACAACTCAACGATGCGAAATCTCATTACGATCAAAATCCATAACGTTTAAATGCTAAAAACTTACCCAATCGACCGATAAAAGGCAACGACTTGACAGCTATGGCATGAAACACAACTAGATTATTTAGGTAGGTAACAGTTACCAATTACATCTTATGTAATTTTAGATACTTTTATGAGATACAGGACATCTTATGTCTTAGCATGTTTTTATCTCATCATATGCCTAAAGTCTAAAACTATTTTGATAGCTTTATTAAGTCGGACTAATTTAAACATTTAGGTAACTCTTACCCAACTTATCTCACCAAGATAACACAATACACCCAACTATGGCTGAAACTATATTAGTGCGGTAGAGGCCTTGACAAGTGTTTAAAATTGGATGGCACAAGACTTAAGATTTAATAGAGATTTTATTCAGTTTTAGTGATTTTAATTAAACAATGAAATATCATATATTTTATTGATTTGTAAAACCACTAAACAATTTAAGAAATTTTTATGCTATTCACTAATAAAAGAATTTTCGTGCGCTAGGATTAGTTATACGACGGTCCCGCTAGCCGGTCAATGGTATGGCGGTCCCATTGGCCGGTCAATGAGCGGTGGTTCCATTGACCGATCAATGACGGGAAACAGGGGGCAATGCCTCCTTTTTTTTTTTTTTTTTTTAGAAGACAAATCTCAATTCCGAAAATTGAAATTCGCTATAGAAAATCATATTTTTCGCTGATTTTACTATACCAAATTTACCCCTTAGTTTATCCAAAATTAAGTCAATTAAAACGTTTTAATTAACTCAGGCCCACATCTAACTTATCATCTTATCCTAATCCAATTAGGACTTTAGATATTTGAATCCTAGCATATCACAAATAACAAACTTTTCCATATTTATCTCCTATCCAATAGGGATAATTAAGCCGATTTTGCATATATCTCCTAATCTAATTGTTATCTATTTTTATCAAATAAAAACTTCATTACAACATAGATATAACAAGATAAATAAATAATTTCAAAAATTAATTATTTGCAATTTTGATCTTCATCCAAATAATCACAAATATGTAGTTGGATCATGAATTACTATCTCAATCGAACCTAATAATATTAGTTTCGAATTAACATTCAGACGTATACAATTTAAGAAACTTAAATTAATGTAACCTAAATATGCATACTGAATTACAGAGATTTCATCCATGCATCAATACACAAAAATAAAGATTATACCTATTGGTGTCATGGATCAAAGAATACGAAATTCAATTCATTAAAATTATTCGAACCTAACATGATTACTTGCATGTATGAAACTGATTTCAATTAAATCACGAATATATGTATCATATACACAAAACATGATAATAAATCTCATAGAAAACTTATGTATATCACATATACATCAACTAATAACATGCTTTCAATCATATATCATAAAAACATGCAATGAGTTTAATGGAATCAAACTCGAAGGCTCTGATACCACTGTTGGGTTTTGGGGTTCATGTGCAGCGGAATTTTCAAAACAATTTTGAGAAAAACCCCAATAGGATCCGAGATTCAAAGTGCTAGCTGTCCACACACGAACGGCGGACGAGATTCAAAGTGCTAGCTTCGAGAAAATACTAAACCTTTTGTTTCTCTCCAAAACGATCCAGAGGAAACCAAAAAACTCTAAGTCGTTTCTTAATACGAAAATAGAATTTCAACCTTTTTAAATCTTTCGTACTTGTATTCTAACTCAAAGCGTCTATTTATATAACCCTTGTATATAGACGATTAAGTAAATTACACATATACCCCTACTTAAAGAAGTATAAGTGTAATACACTACAAGGACGTTTCTGTCATGAATTTTATCATATAAAATTCATTTTTCTGAACCATCTTAAAATCTCGCAAAACCATTCTCAGTGTGCGACCCAATAGGCTCATACAACGTTGGCAGTGTACCAAAACACATTTTGGTATACAAGTTATAAGCGGCCTCTAGTAAGACATTATGACTACCTAAGTTGTACGAATATCAAATCGATATAACCTAATCAATAGTGTATATAACATCCTTTTGTCACACGATATCCTTTTGTTCAAACATAAGGCATGGAATTGTCATCCAACATGTTCAATCGTACTAGTCTCGATTTCTAGGTAGACTGAAAACATCTAAGTGACATTGATCAATATCAATTCACTTAGACTAGGCCTTTTAACAGTCTAACACATCGAAGGATCCACTGGATATTTCTGTTTATATGAGAGGGACAAATTCTATCTCGATTACACAACTTGACCACATTATTCACACAGTAACCAATCACAACCTTTATAATCATCCGGTTAAAGACAACGTTTGATTGCGTCAAATCACTTGTATTCCTAATGTTGAAGTCTCTGGTATCGAGAGGACTAAAAAATATACCTATCATGAGAAACAACTATGACTTAATCCATGTGATGTTCTCATAGCGGGTCGGTCCAGTACTTTGTTCCCTAACAAGTACTCATGGTCTTGATTCGTATTCCTATACGTATGATCATCGTATGATCATCAATCAAGACTCACACTAGTCTTAATTCATTATAGTTCCCAGTATAATAATCGACTAGGGACATTTAGGATATTTCTGTAAATACCCATGGATCTTATTATAATGTAAACATGCAAATCAATTATAATAAACAACAAATGAAATCCTTTATTTTATTAACAAAAATGTATTCATAAAGACTGTTAATGAATTGACCTAGGGCACATTTCCCAACATCATTTGTGCCAGATCATGCGCGACTTTATTGGTCTCTAGTGGAGAATGCGCACAATCACAATGGGACTCGAGATACAACTCATATATCTCCAGTATTAGGTTCCCATCAACTCCAGTTGTCACTTGGCGGAGAATACGTTGCACCGCATTAATTGCATCACTATCAACCATAGAGATTTTCATATCTAATTCTCGTGCAACGAGAATGTCTGTTCTTATGGCTAAGAGCTCGGCTATCTCAGCTGAGAAATTTTCAAGCACAAGAATAGCAAAAATGCGACATGGAGTGTGCCCTCATGGTCGTAGATGACTCCCCCTACTCCACAACTTGTACTCCCTTCATGAACGACTGCATTGACATTCAATTTTAGTAGATCGAAATGATAGATCCACATTGATTAATTGAAACTTTGTAATGAAATATATAAATGATTATCTCCTTTTTAATAGTACTAAAGCCTTTTGATTTAAAACCTCACTAATAAGTTGAAGTAGTTTGATGTAGTAATTATGTAGGCCTAAGTTGATGTATTAAGATTTATTATATGATAGAGGTATATTAGTCTTTATATATGTAATAGGGTTTACCTATATAAGAGGTAAACACAACTTGGTTCCTAGTTTTATATCAAATGAATTGAAGAATTGAATCTTGAAACCCTGAATTGGGTGTTTGTGAGTGTATTCTTTCTTGTTTGTTTGTTCTTTCAATTCTTATTATTTGATCATCTTTACATCAGAATTGGTATCAGAACGAGGTTATCAGCAAGCGTTGACTTCCATTGAAGAAGAAGACGACCCCATCTCAACGACGATGATCGCGAGATGTAGGCTATTTAGGCTGGAGCAAGAATTCAAGCAATCATTGGTTCCTTGTCTCAATATTGTTCAAACCGGAAGAACTAATGGCTACTGTCGAGAACAAGTGGTTCTACATAACTATGAGGTTTCAAGATCGACCAAGCAACATGCAGTTTATGAAGATTATTATTGTTGAGCACCTTGGTTATTGTGACGTCCCCAGTTCCACAACCCTAAAACTAGACCCCATCCAGCCTAAACTTATGTAGACCCCAAGTCAACCCTCGTACACAGTCAATTCAAACCTAATCAGCTTTACCTTACCATTTACTATTTATTAAGTAATTTAAATGAGAGTTATTGATATTAGTGAATTATTTAAAGTATATTATTGATATTAGTGAGTTATTTAAAGTATAGCAGAAACATTTAAAATCTCCAACTAATAAAAATAAACTCAAAGACATGAGTCGGACAACCTAGAGTGTTGAAACCCTACATATATATACCATCAACCATATATCAAACCAGAGGAGAGTATATTATAGTATAGCCTAAGATCTCTCATATATCCAAATCCCAAGGTTTCAAAACACACACACACACGCACATATATATACACAAAGTACCATAAAAGAAACTGAAACCAACGTCAATAACAAAGGGAGAACCGCTCCGGTATCCTCAAAGTAAATCATTAAGTTGAGGAACCTTTCCTTTGCTTGACAACGGATCTGCATTCACCAAACACAAGAATGATGAGCTTAGATAAGTACGCCAAGCAAGATGTTTACAACATTTCAAAAGAGATAAGTAATCTATATTCATGTTGATAGAAAGAGAAGTACAAGGAATGCATGAATAAATAAATACTATAAATAAACATGAAGTAATCGAAAATGAGTGTCCAGGAAAACAACAGAAAGATGCAAGTAGTCCAGACCAAAAAGTCGTTGAGTCGAGGAAAAACACTTACAAGACTCGAAGTTTAGGGCGTGGTACATTCACACCATCCTAAAATCTACGCGAATGCAGAGTTCCCGATAATCTAGCAAAAAACTCTCACCCTTTAAAGAACCATAATCAATATCGTGCATCTCGAGTTCTTGGTTTTGGTATGTTACCTCAGATAACCTGTCCTACCAAGGATCACGTTGACTCACTTGCCATTGGATCACTTAATCAAAATAGAATTTCAAAGTAGAAATAAAGCAATAATAATAACAAATTAAAGCTTAAAGAAATAACAATAACTATAAATTTCTCCACTTGTTTACTTATCCTTATCTGATGCTATTACGCACTCATACAACTCCAATTTTTTCCTTACAAATCCCTCGTGTGAATATAATTGTCCTACAATCCCCTGTTGATCAATTAATTATACAATCCATTAATTATCCTCCAATTTACCTCATTTTCCATAATTATATTTATTTGTTTAATTGGGTCAATTACCTAGGTATTGGGTCATATTCGAACCCATTTAGATACCATAGAGATCCCCAAAGTTTCAAAAGTTTCAAAAGTTTCCAAAATTTTAGTTTGATGAACGGTGCCACGTCGTGAGTGGCGACGTGGGGTCAAAAGCCTAGCACGTCACTTAAAACGTGAAATTCAACTCTCATTGCCTTAAATGTCATAAGTGGCGTCGTTGGGTGAAATGCTTCACAACATCACTTAAAACGTCGAATTCCAGACTCTCTGTCTGGGACGTCATGACCGACGTTGTGGTCTTATGGCTTCATGATATCTCTCGTGGTGTCAATTCCTTAATATAAATCCCGATTTTTCGACACCCTAGTTTGTTTCGCCGCATTCTGAGCCTATCTCAAACTCCTCGAGACATCCATTTACACCCAAAACCTCATTCAAATCAATAAAAACAATCACCAATTCCCCCGGTGTGGAAATTAACTCAAAAACCAACAATAATTCACCAAAAATCTGAAACCAACTCCAACAACCAAAACAACTGCATGGTTGTGCTATACAGTGATCAAACTATCCATATAAACCTTCAAAACTTTTAGAAAATCAAAACTCCAAAATAATATCCGAAATACCATGACGAAAACACGTAAAACACCCGTCAAAACAATGAACACCTCATGTTAAGTCGAGATATTACCTTAGCTTTTGTGTTTAATCGCTCCTCGACATTATTCCGAGCTCAAAATTGATTGAAAACCTCCCCTTTGCTTCATTCTCACGTTCGTGTGAATGAGAATGAAAAATCGTTGAAAGAAAAAGAAACTATATATATATATATCTTTTTCATCAAAACTTGCGCGCGCATCCCGAAATGCATCTAGTGGCTCCTATCTTATCCAGTCACTAACATAACACACCACTTGTAATGAATCTCAAATTTAATTGGTGGCACATGTCGTGTTTTAGGACCGTGACGACCACAAATTTCTAATGCATTTGGGTATGCCCGGCCTAGACCCGTGCAGGTCCTGAGTCGATACTCAGCGAGCCTAGTCAGCCTCTAAGTAATCAATTTAATAATTTATGAAAGAGTTATTGCAATTATACACAACGAAAAAACTAAACAGGTATTGGGAAATAACTCAATCAAACGAAAATTAGGAAATCTATATAAATGTGGAAACCCTGAGTGTTCATAGTATCCATCTTAAAATGATCCCCAGTTCAATAACCAGACTCGTATATATAAAAATATCATACAATCAGCAATAAGTGTAAAACAAAATCTAACCTAATCCTGAAGTCACGCACTCTGAGAGGTCCTCAGAGCAAATACCAAGTAGAGGGCCCTTGCCCTTGCTGCACTCTGCGATATCTGCACCCATCGTCACTAACTAGACGGTGAGCAACTGAGAGAAATCAAAAGTAATGACAGAAGAATTTCACAGTAATTCATTAATATCAAATATAGCAGTATAAATATCATGCGGTAATTTAAAGACAGGAATATAAATAGATGAAAGTGCATGATAGGCAGATTGAAAAGATAGCAATCGAAAATATGCATGTTCTAAGAGTCAAAGAGGCCATAAGCGATCAATATTCACAACAATAACCACAACAATCCAGTGCCCAGGTTTACATAACACCAGGGGTGGTCAGGCACTCCTGCAGAGAATGGCTCGCATTTCCCCAACTGGTGCGGGCCACTTAACACCTTCGCAACCAGTACCCAGGTTCACACAACACTATGGGTAGCAGTAATTGTGGTAGGAAATACCCAAGTTTCCCTAACCAGTGCGGGCCACATGATACTATATCGACACACTTACGCCAAGAACACACATACCAAGCAAATAAGAGAATTTGAATGCCAACAATGGATAATAGCAAGAATAGAAATAAATGATAATGAATCACATGAGAATCTATTAACTTGCTTACTAACGTACACAAGCTTTAAGGCAAGTGTACTTACCTGAACTATCGCAACTTGTATACAACACTCTCGTATTCCTAGCACGTATCCCCGAGTTTCCCGCTACCTGACAAGGTCGACCCCAATTAAATGGGTCAAGTCATTAACTAATCTTACGTTGATACGCCTAGCATTTTCCTATTGTTTTAAATGACCCGAATAACTTGACAATCAAGTAGAAAACAAATACTCTCTCTGGGACTTGAAAACCAAAATAACAGCCACGACTGGGATATCATGACATCGATAATCATATTGCATGTAAGCCTACTCATGAATTATAGGCTCGACTCGGTCGTTAATAGGTCACGTATAGTCTCGCGGTCTGGCGACGTGACCACGACTTCACTACTATCCAATCGACTTAAAAACATAATATTAATATCGCTCGACGGTAACGACTCCATAAGAACTCAAAATAATCATATGCCGAGGAGTAGGGAGACTCACGAGTGTGGTCCAACATCCGTAGAGTGCCAACACGACATGGAAAATTCATAGGCGTGTGCTACGTCACGTCAATAATCACTTAACGTGATAAAAGTACTCACACATGAATTCGCCATTACAACGACTCATCACCATCGATACGGATGCTCCGGGAGTTATGGGACACACACGAGTGTTTTATTCTGATCCCCGACACTCCCTTAGTCATGGCGTCCGGTGGCAATGCCGACCATCCACGATAGTTTGCGACGAGATGCGCAACAACGACATCACATGAAATGACGCTCACAAAACTTACAACCACTAATACAGACGCTCCAGGGGCTGTGAGACTCCATGATGGACATGGTAAAGTCTCTGGCAATACCCAAAATCATCGCATCGACAGTAGAGTTGCCATAGTGGTGGTTTCCGATGACAAAAATACAACATACATAAAATGTATAAATGACATAAACCAACAACAACACCACTATTTTGGGCCACTCCGAGAGTCACGAGACACAAGCATGGAGTTAGCTTGGTCCCCGATATCCCCAATCATAGTAGCCAAGCGCTGGCGCCGCCCATGGGCTTGATTTTTCCGGCGAGGCAAACCAAAACAATCCATATGAACACAACAACAAACACTTGCACAAACCAAGACTCATACACATATACACACCATTCCAGCGACACTCTGAGGATGTAGGATCTCTGGTGGGCCCACCCACGACTATCCCCGACCACCCTAACAACTCCGGCAGTCGCCTCAAACAAAATCACAAAAATAGTTTTGAAAAGAAATGATACTAAAAAACCAATGGATCTCAGCCACACCAACCATGATCATCATTGATGGGAGGTGCTCTGGGATCGTCGGGGCTCCTGTGAGCCACCGTGTGTCATCCCCGATGAGTCCCAGTCGTGGCAGCAGCCTCCTCTCCGATCGGACAGACACAACAATACAAAACAGTTCATGAAAATCGTGAGAGAGGAGAGAGAGAGAGAGAGAGAGAGAGAGAGAGAGAGAAAAAACTCCGGCAAGCTACCCCGCCACTACTGGACCTCCGACGACAGCAGTGTGCATGACCCAGTTGGGAGGAGGAGTGGGCCGAGAAGAGAGAGAGAGATGACCGAGCGAGTGAGAGAGAGTGAACAAGAAATCGAGAGAGAAATATACTTCTAGATCCAACGACCTAAGATACCTCCAGTGAGGTTCGGCTACTCAGAGCTGGTGGTCGGCGGTGGCGAACCAGGGAGGAGAAAGGTGTGACTGTGAGAGGAAACCGAAAGAGAATAGGGAGAGAAACCGAGAGAGATTACCTTCACCGCGACAACCGGAGACGTCTCCGATGAGGTTCGACCGTCCCGAGCTGCTGCTGGTCGGCAGCGGTGTACCCGGGAGGAGGACTGGTGTGAGAGAGTGAGGACAGTGGTGAGGAGAGAATGAGAGAGATGATGAATAGTGTATATATATAAAGGAGTGGTGAATAGTATTTAAATAGCAAAGTAAGTAATCTGTTGTCTCATTTGTGGCCTTTCATCTCAATGCATACACTCATCTCAAGGTCCATCTCATGGCTCCTTAAATTACAGCTGTGTCACTTTAACAATCTATATCCTATAGACTGTATGTTGCATATCTATCCGACTCCCCGCATTCAAACAATGTTTTTTTTATCCAGTTCGACTCCTCGCACGCGTAGTCCCGCCTTGTTCCTTTAAATAATTATTTAAATTATCCGAAAATTCATTTATTTATATTTTAACAGTGTTTTACTCCCCCGTTTATCTAGGCGAAGCCTCACTCAATTTAAAAATTGTTCGAACGACACAGACCCGAATTAGACTTAAATACTAATACACACAGCACTGAAACATAATATTACCTTGTTGTTGACTACCGAAGCTCGAAATATTGTCTAGTAGCACGTGGCTGAGTCATAGTCCTAACTAGTGCAATACTAGTCAGGTTAAAATTGAGGGTTATTACACTGATAGTCGTGACTTGCCATATTGCTTAGGCCTCGAAAGTCGACACTGAAGTATATTTTGAAGGTCACCCAAGAGGGGGTGAATTGAGTTACTAAGTGTTTATCACCTTTTTGAGACTTTATGCTTAAATAGCAACAATAGCATACACACCAACAATAAATATCTATGCAATGCAATTAATAAGGGGTAGAAGAGATGGAAATGAGACACGTGATTTATTGTGGTTCGATCTAACCAATTTACATCCACTTCCTAACCTCCCCGGTTAAGATTTTCAAACCCCCCCACTTATATTACCAATAAGTGTTTACAACCTAAACCCTAAGCCTAGTGAATGCCTAACCTCAACTAGGTCTTTTACAAGATGTCTTACCACAATAAGATCTTATACAACCACCTATACTTAACTAGAATTTTTCCCTACCTAGCCTCAATTAGGGTTTATATATAGCATCAACTAGGTCTTCCTTTTGACTTAGATCTCACTAAGTCTTACAATCAAAATCCTTTTTAAATACAATGAAAGTTTTGTTTACAAAGTAAAACGGCAATAAGCCCAATTCTTACAAGCCACCTAGAGCTAATGTAAGTATAAACTTCGACTAAGATGACGATAAAATCAACGAGTTATGCGAAATGCTTAGTTAAGAATCCGACAAAAGAGTATCGATGAAAACGTGTGCGGTTTCAAATCAAATGAATAAGTGGTTTTGTCAAAAATCAAGATTAAGCATAACAACTTGTTTAAATATATCTTAAGCTCAAAGAGATCAAGTTTAAGTTCAAAACTCAAGACAAGTATGCTCAAGAACACAACAAACAATTTCCAAACAATATACTAGTGGCAAAGTATAAATTAAGCTAAAAAGTATAGGAAATTAAGAAACCTTACAACCCAAGTATGTATTCTGAAAAATCAGATATGGAGCACAAGTTGTAGGCTTTAGAACACCAACTTCAAGATCCAAATGCAAGCCTTAAAAAATTTCAAGTGATTGTATGAACAAAGTTGATAAAATTAGTGCAAACTTGGATTTTGGTAAGTGTAGGAACAAGAGTTGTATATTTTGTATTCTTGGGTGTTTGAGCAAGTAGTCAAACCCTTTATATGCCCATATGATCGTTACATATGATCAAAGGGCCTAAAATGATCCTCAAATTCAAATTAAAGGTGTGGATCAATACTTTAAAAAAGCTGTCAGGACACTGTACAGCGCAATGAGAAAATTATCTAGTTCGCTGGGCAACACTTAGAAAATTTCCTATCAAGAAATTGCATAGCACGCTAGAAAAATTGTTCAGCGTGCTGGGCAACACTTAGAAAAGTTTCTTGTTCTTTGCACAACGCGCTGGCCAGGGTGCAGGGGTTTTTAAATAAATAAAATTCTAGTTTTCAAAACAACATCCTAACACCTCTACGACTCTACTAAATCTTTGAAATCAATTTATACATGTTTAGTAGGGTCTTAAAAACATGTCTAGACATCCCAGTGATTTCACTAACCCCGAAAACTCAAAAATTTCGATTTCATGAAAACATAGGGGCTTTTCTACAAATATTTTTAATGTCAATCCAAAAGTTGTCTAAATACACATACCGGTGTATTCAAAATCAATTCTAACAATTCATACACCTTAAATACATGTTGTAAAACATGTTTGCAACATTTAAAACATTTTAAAAATCACGAGATTGAAAATCATAAAAATCATAACTTTAAGTTATTTAAAAATCAAAATTCATGGAATGCATGATTCTAATGCATTTGACTTGTAGGAATGAAACTTATATACCTTACAAATAATGTACATGTGATTGTCTTGTCTTTCCTATTCTTGCTTCCTTGTATGAGCCGATTCTTGAACTTGTCCGGCTTCATGTTGTTACTTTTTTACTTGAAATTACGCATAGTTCAACTTTCCTTTTGAACTTGAAATTCCTAACAAGATGTTGTATTCTGAAACACTAAATGAACTTGTTAGTACCATTTCACATTGTTTGTTAGCATCAAAATCACGAGTGGAGTGTAATTGATAAAAACACTTAGGCCAACATATTTTATTTTCTGTGATGTTTGTACTATTATTTATACCCGAATGTGAACTATATATGTCATAATGCATGATTTTGTTTTGTTTATCGCTACGAATTTGTGTGTGAGGTTTCGCCTAAAAAAAATGATAATTTTTAAGAAAAAAGGGTAATATACGGGTAGTTAAATATTGTAAATGATAATTAGTGAATTATTAAAAATAATAAATAATTAATTAATGTGCAAATGCGTTGTTGTGTCTAGGAATGCACGATGTGCTAGTCGTGAGGTAGTACGAGTCCGATAACGTGAGGTGTGAGCGAGAAATGACTTAGTTGTGAAGTTCAAGTCACTTAGTGGCGTCACAAGATGGTATTATAGTTGGTGGTTTGATTCAAGGAGAGGTCACTAGATATGTCTTGAGACACGTGTATGAGGAAAATGAGTGAGAAGTATAAATACCTCCCATCACCTTTTCTCTCTCTTCTATCTCATTTTCTCTCTTTGAATGAATGAATGTGAGAACATTTGGGTTTCAAACTTTTCGAGCTCGAATTCATGATGAGGATTGACCGACTATGCAAAAGAAGGTAAGATCTCGACTCCTCTCGTGATTCCCTATGTTTTGATGCTAGTTTTGAAGGTTTTCGTCATGATGAATTTGGACGACATTTTGGATTTTGGTTTTAATGAGTTTTGGTGATGGATTGGGATCAAAAGGATTGATCAAAGGGTGTTTTGATAGTTGTTTTGAGGGTTTGGAAGTTATGGGAATTTTGAGGATTTTTGTGTAAATATTGAATCGGGATTTGTCGGGGTTTCGACATAAGACGAAGGTGGTTTCAAATGGTTTTAAACGTCCTTAAGAGTTTGGGATACGTGAGTCGGGGTTTCAAAAAATGGATATATGTTCAGGGTGTCACGCCACGAGAATGCCATGGAGAGTTTTCTCCCACGTCGTCAGTCACAGAGTGTAAAACAGAGAAGTTAGGGAGTTTGACACTTTAGATGACATCGTGGGCAAAAACTTGCGGTGTCACCTACAGTGTCTCAACTAGAGAAGTCAACAATCGATGCTTTGTGTGATGATGTGGAATTTAAACCCTGGCGGTGTCACTTACGGCGTTTGAAATAGTGTCAAACTAAAATTTTCAAATAATTTTCAAAACTTTTGGAAAACTTTGGGAATTTATCTAGGGTCACGAATTACTCTAATACAACCAAATTGGACTTAAACAATTGTCAAGCTTTGGGAATTCAAATTGAACGAGATAAAGTTTCATGAGGATCGACGTTTTGCGATTGAATTAGGGTACGTTAGTAAGCTAGTAAGAAGGTGCATAACAATTCATTTTCCATTATTATTATTTATATTAAATTGAACTATTTGTTGGAATTTCATTCTTATATTCATTGGCTAAGTGACTTTGGCGTAAGTGTGTCGTGAAGTTACTCTTGGATTCATATTAGTTGGGTTAATGTGAACACTTTTGCAGAAGTGTCGTCCACCCACCTAATATTGTGTTTCACCCTGAGTACTGGATTGTTGTGGATATTGTTGTGGATGTAGATGTAGACATGGTTGTAGATATGTTGTAGCTATTAACCACTTATGCTCTTTTGACTCGATAGACACAAATATCATTGATATACATGTCAATCCGTTTATCATGTAATTTGTGTTATTTTTTGTCTTTCAATACTGCATGATTCTTATACTGCTTTATTGGTTATTCATAAATTATTGTTTATGTTCTTCTGGCTATACTTTCAATTTTATCAAGTAGTTTGTGACGGTGGGCACAGATAGGACTGAGAGGAGCAAAAGTAAAGAGCCGGTGCTAGGTAACTTCCTCAGAGGACTCTCGGAGCGGTTCTTTCCTTTACTCCACTTTAGGTGTTGCCTTTTTGTTTTGTGACTATTATATATTATGTTTTTGAATATAATGGATTACATTTTAGGATTGAGTGACTAGGGATATCATGGATTATATTGTCATATTTGTCACCAGATTTACATGTTTATCCATTTTCGGGTTTTCACATTATAGGTTGTTTCTTGATTTTCCTTTTATTGAGTTATTTAGTTAATTATAGTTGATTTCCACTTCGAATATTCTGATGAGAATATAAACGAATAACTCATTTATTAAATTGATAAATTAATGATGAAATGAGGATTTGAGACTGACTAGGCATACGTTGACTTCACGAGTAAGGTCTCGGGGGTCCACTTAGGTCTAGGCCGGGCGAGGCCCAGTTTTATGGGGAAATGGGGTCGTCACACCACTAACACCGATATATTGACACCCTTGGAGGCTTCATCCTATGCACACTCTTCAATACACGTTTTCCCAACATTTTTGCACCTAGTCCGCAACACGACTCGCATCGTCGTGTGCTCACGAACCTACCCAGGTACCGAACTCGTCACCCTACGTTTAATTATTATATTTTAATGTATTTTGTCATTATGCTAATTAAATTTATCCTCTGGACAACTAATTACCCGACAATTGTTCGCCTCGGTGCCCGTATTACACATTTCTCAAGCCAAACCCATTTCTCCGCATCAATGTTCACCCTCAAACGTTCTCAAACGTTTGGGACATTGGAATTTACATTCGGGTAACTAGAAAATAATACAAACACTAAACAAAATGACATACCTTGGTGTCGACTACCGAGAATTGTACACAAGTATCATGGCAAGGGGTACCTACGACCTAAAATGAGACGTGACATGAGTTAGATTTTAGTGTTCCAGTCATCGACTATTTGAACAAAGAGCATAAAAGGATTGAAGGAAATCTACTCCACCAAATCACCTTCATCACTGCCTCAACACACCAAATCAGTTCAAGTGAACTCCCAATTCACTCCACTTCCATCATCTCCATACCCCATCACCACTCCGACTTTTTTACCTTTACACCCCTCAAGCCCTAGATCCGTTCAACTTCAACCTGCCAACAATTTATCTCCACCAGATCTCGTCACCACACCTCGATCTTTGTCTCCACCAAAACTACCCCCACCCTTTCTCCACCTCCATGTCTTTAACAGATTAACCAAGAAACACAACTTTCATCATTGCCACATCAAAAACCCCTTTTTGTTCCTCTACCGAATTTACATCACTATATATCCAAACATTGATGCATCCTTATTAGAAATTTTTCCAATCTTCCTTCACAAGCTCGGAGCGATGATTACGCCCTTCAAACCTCTCCAAAGCATGACCTCCCTAATTTCTTTAATGTTTCAGTCCCTAATTTATTTTTGCTTTGTTAGAAAATTGATTGTCATGTTGTTGTTCAACAACTTCTCCTGTTCTATACATATGAAGCTACAAAATTTCACAATGTTTTTTGACCTTCAATATGAGAGAATATGGTTTCTATGTGTGATTAAGGAAACATTTGCCTATATGATGCTCAAAGTCTAACTATTGGTATGGAGATCTCTTACTCCAATGCCTAAATTGATTTCCTTCACTAAGGAAGTATGCAACGAATCACAATTGAGTTATTTAATGCAATGTGTTGGCTCTTGTCAAAGGCACACTTAAGTATACTCCTTGGCTTTCATGCTTTTCAAACAATGTTTTGTGTTGGTTCACTTCATTTTCTATGTGCCAAGTCATGGATGCTAGCCATGGGAGTGAATCTTGCATTTGAAGACATTGTGTTTGCTTCTTTAAATGTGCAAGAGATAACACTTGAAAAACCCTTATTTTTCAACCAACATAACTTGGGTTTGGCATTTGATTTTGCTACTTCTCAAGATCAACAATAGGGAGCTACATCTTGGTTATGCATCACTACCTATGCAGTCAAAGCAATGCCTTGGAAAAATGTTACTGAATTTGGTATTGCAACGATGGTTAAACATTATGTGGAGAATGACACATTTGGGTTGTTGTTGTGAAATTCTTATGTAACAGCCCAAATTACTAATAGTAGATTTGTCAGTAATTAAGGGTCACCGACCAATGACGTGACCCGAGAGTGGGTACGCGGTCCAACACTCAGTACAAAAATCGAGAAATATATATTACTTTTGATGTGATAGATATCTAGTGTATTGTATGTGTGTACTTTATACCCGGAGTTTATTTAGTTTGATTATTTTGTTGATTAGGTGTGCGAGCGGAGACACGCCTCGAGTTGCATCAAGTGCGAGACCCAGGTAGATAGTGATATGGGTAGTCTTTAAATTCGGCGTTAAATATTAATGTGACAAAGTGATTTAATTATCTAAGTCTATGGTTTAATGTAAATCAAATTACAAACCTAAAGTTTAAAAAAATCCTACACATATGGATATGCCTTGATATATGTGCAACAACCATCCCCATAAGACTTGATGTGCAATTGTGTGTTAGCCAAGTCAAATAAGCGAAGGTAGGACTTAACATTGACTATTGGATTCATCTAGAGATTTGAGTATATGTAGGAGATGTAAGGACATAAATGAGGCCATCCAAGGAGCATATAAATAGATGTTTTCTTCTTCAAGCTCTCACATGCAACATAAAAGCAACCTTGAATAAAAAAATTCAGAGCTGGATTTTGTGTTGGTCAAGGGAAAATCAAGGCTAAAGTGGAAAGTTTCACTAAATTAAGAAAGATTCAAGTGCTAGCATAGCATTACAACCCTAGGTAACCAAAAATTATTTCTTTTATGTTAAATTGATGCAATTGGGGTCTCTAATTATGGAGTTTTGATCTAAAAACGAAATTGGAGTTGTAGTTGATGATGTTTGTTCCATTATAAGCCCCAATTTAAAGTTTCATGCCCCC
This sequence comes from Stephania japonica, assembly GCA_039657345.1. Taxonomy (NCBI): domain Eukaryota; kingdom Viridiplantae; phylum Streptophyta; class Magnoliopsida; order Ranunculales; family Menispermaceae; genus Stephania; species Stephania japonica. The sequence continues at coordinate 12,476,663 of CM077563.1, read as the reverse complement.
ATTTTTGAAATGCATATTTTTTCACCAATTGGGTTTTAAAATCAGTTCTATTTTAAACTATTTTCAGTGACCAAATGATTTTATTTTCAAAATTGGTTTGCATAATTGAATTCCTTGTGAAATCCCACTGATTCTACTATAAAGAAAATCCTAATTTAAGTTTGAATTGATAAAGTTATGGGGTTTTGAAATTGCAAGTGCTCTTGATCATTCAAATTAATGGAACATAATGAAAACAATGGAAAATAGCTAAGAACCTAAAGTGAATCAGTTATAAAGCTAGTAGGGGTAAAAATGAGTCCATTAGGATCCCTTTAAAAGACTTAAACAAACCTTAAAAACTGTAATAAACTGTTGTTCATGAGTTGGTTTCATTTCATGTTTTAAGTTCTTGGAATATGCTTAAGTTGTAGCTACTATACCAGATTGCAAAAATTTTTATACACATATTCGAATGGGTTGATTTCTAGCTCTGTTGTTTATCGACATGTTAGGTAGTTTCCCACCAAAAATCATGACTTTAGGGTGTCCGGTTTGGAAGTTATGGCTTTTCTAAGCTACTATCCAAAACTAGCTATCAATTGAAGCTAGTTCGTTGTTTTATGTATAACTCCTTCGTTTTAAATCAAAACTGAGCAAACCTTATCTTTTTGGAAAACTAAGAAGTAGAGCTTCAATTTCTCTGAAGGGTGTGTTCTCCAAATTCTAATATTTAAAGGCCCAAAAATGGCCTGCAACAATTCAACTGGGAAAGTAGTTTTGATAAACATCGTTCACTTAGAAAAAAATAATGAAAAGGGAGTTCGGGTAGCAGAACTTGGACTAGACTTAGACTAGCATTCTAGGATAATGCTAGGACTAGTCTGGAACTATAATTGATCAAAATTACTTAATGTTCTAATATAGATTCACCCAAAAGTGCTTTAGGAGGCTCGAGAGTCCGGGTATGGGTTTTTAGGCAAAGGGAGGTCGGTTGAGCTAGGAATTGTTGTGTGAATTGTGAGTAAATAGACTAGCACTTATCTTTGTTTCATTTCTACTTTAAAGTTTGAATTTCAGTTTTTCATTGTGTTAACTTTGTACTATAAATGTCATGCTTGTTGTGTGATCCTCTCATTGACTAAGTAATTTGTTTATGACATTTTGTTTGAATTAATTCATTGATCCTATGTTTGTACTATTTCTTAGCAATGTTTAAGCAGTCCTTATGCCAATTTTCCTTCATTTTTATAAAGACGTGCGTGCACGGCACATGGGGTATAGGACTCGGGGTGTCGACATCAATTTAGTTAGTGACAACACAAACCTACTACATGAGATTGTTTGGCGAAATATGCGATCAAGTAGGGTAATGCCGAAGTGCATGTATACTAACCTATTACATAAGGTCGATGCAACATAGTCCTCAACCGATAAGGGTAGTACCGATGTGCACGACTTGTTGAGCCATTCCATAGGTTGGGTTGTCAGTAATTAACTCTCAAGTCAGTCTCATTTTATTTAATTGTGGTATTTTATAGCATATTACTATTTTAGCAGCCTTTCGCTACTTTTATGCTTTTAAATACTTGTCACTTGTATTTGAAAATGTGGATAAGTGCATATTCTATATTACTGTTATATTATTGTACTCACCGTCATTTTTATGACAGTGGTGCGAATTCGTCGACTAGCCGACCGAGTAAGGAGAAGATTGGCGACTACCTCTAAGCTTTCGATGTACCATTACCTCTGACTTTTGTAGGTTTTGATATTTTTATGTATTAGTTTACTTATGTCTTTCTATACATATTGGGTTAAGCGATTAGTTCCCCGACTTGACACACTATCACACTTTTATCGCCATTTGTTTATATATGCATGTGATTGATGTCGTTTCCTGGTTTCCACACTTAGAGTTTATTTATATGGATTTCGCTAAACTATAAAGACTTTCGCTAAATTTGATAAATTATCAAAAAGTTTTAATTAACTCAAAAAATCACGAATAATGAAATATGCATAATAATTATCCTGAACATGAATAACAAGATGCATAAGATAATAAGGTTTACTAATACTGTAACGATCCTTAAATTTGACCCGTGTCACGTGTCACGTTTTAGGAGTATGACCTGAACTGTTAAGACTAGTCGTACTTGTCCAAGCCTCGGGAATTGACACCGAGGTATATTTTATTTTTTGTGGTGATTGTGTTATTATTTATATCTGAATGTGAACATCGAATGTCCGAATTGCATGATTTCATTTTATTTACCCCGCTTACTTTTCAAATGAGGTTTTGCCTAGGAAAACGTGCCCTAACGGATTACCGAGAAAATTATGAGTATAATAAACACATGAAAAATGATTTATTAAAATTATTGTGAAATTATAAAATGTGAAAAATGGATTAGAACCATAATAGAAATCATTTGAGTAAAAAATTGGATGTTTCACGCGATCCGTGCTGCGAGTCAATGGGTGAAATGTCCGAAGTTTTCAAGTCAAACAAGATAAGTATGAGTTGTGTGTCAATAACCAAGTCATTAAAGTTTTTGGGACAACTCTATTAAGAGGCATGGTGTAATGACCCTCAAATTTATTAGTGACACGTGTTGTGTGTTTATAGGACCGTGACCTCCCATCGTGATCTGTCATATTACTCAAGCTTTTGGAGTCGACACTGAGGTATATTTTATTTTTTCTGTGATGTTTTTATTATTATTTATACATGAATGAGAACATTTTGTGTCCTAGTGTTGGTTTTCGTATATTAATCGCCACGGATTTCTGTGTGAGATTCGGCTAGGAAAAAACAAAATTTAGGGTATTATACTGATAATTGAACATCGAAAAATGATAATTAGTGAATTATTGAAAATAATATAATTAAATAAAATGTGGAGAGAGGTTATATTCGGGAACAGACACGGTATTAGTTAAGAGTTGATGTCAAAATTATCCATTGGATTCATCTTGTTGTGTTAGAGTTGTTGGCTAGAGTGAAGAGGAGCCATAAGATTAGCCTCGAGATCGGCGCATGAGATAAGATGAAGGATTTATATATAAGCCAAATTTTCTCTCTCCTCGTACATTATTTTTATTTTTGTCAAACGTGAGATAGGAGAGAACGAGAAGAAGAGTGGGTTATGTGGAGTTCACGGACACGTTGCAACGTCGTGGAGCGATCCAATACACACAAAAAGGTGAGATCTTCGCTCAACTCATGTTTATCTACGTTTTGGTGTAAATTTTGAGGGTTTTCGTCATGACGATTTCGGATGAATTTTCGAGAAAATGTTAGGAAAGGGTTTTGATTGATGAATTTGGAATCAATTGATGGTTTTATGAAAGAATTGGTGGTTGGTTTGTGGGTTTGAAATGAATTGAATTTTTGAAGGATTTTGAGTTATTTTCGAATCGGGAGTTTTATCGTGGTTTTGACGGAAAGGGAGTTGAGTTATAAGTTGATTTGGATGTCCCAAAGGGTTTGGTATAAACTTATAATGCGGCGACTCGAGCCGGGGTTTCGAGAAACCCTGGAGTGAGTGTTTTGCTAGACACGCCACGAGGGACGTCGTGAGAAGGGTCTCCCACGGCGTCACTCACAAACGTGTTAAGCAGAGAGTGAAGAAACAAAATTCAGGAAAGACGTCGTGGGGATGTCGTCTGGAGTAATAGTCATGGCTTCACCCACATATGAGTTGGACAGATGGAGTTTTTCTCCACGCCATGGAAGGACGTCGTCCACCCAAATGTTCATGGCACCTATGGCGGCGTGACACTATTCACAAAGACTAAATTTTCTAAAAATTTTAAAAAGTTTCAAGGATCTCTTAGATATCCAATTTGGTTCATCCAATACCCCATAAATTAATCCAATTATACTAAATAAATTATTATGGAAAATTGGGTAAATTAAAATGATAGTAATAAGATTTGTAAAATTGGTTAATTGACAGACTTTGAGAATTAAAGAGGATAGCTTAGAGGTACGCGAGGATCGGAGATTTGTAGTTAACCATGGTACGTTATTGTAAGATTGTAAGCAAGATAGGGAGTATACATTAATTTGTTATCCATTTATCGGCATTGTTATTTGAATTGAGCCTTTGTTGAAATTTCATTCTTATTTTGTTGGTTGAGTGTCTTGGTGTAAGTGAGTTACAAAGATACTTTTGGGGTCCATATGAGTGGGTAAGCTTGAGCACTTTTGCAGTTGTGTTGTTCCATCTCTACTGATAGCAAGTTATACCCTGAGTGCTGGATTGTTTGGACGATGCGGTGTCTATGGTGTGTTGGTCACATTAGTGACTGTAAATGTGGTGTTGCGGTACTACATTAATTTTGACCACTTATAGACCTTATTTGATTCTATGGACACTCAAACTTTGTTGCTCAGCTTGTCAGTCTGTTTATCATGCTATTTGTTATTCTTTCTGTTTCTCAATATTGCATGATATTTGGATTGTTTATTTGAAATCTTAAATTACTGTTTAGTTTCTTCTGGCATTACTTTCTCTTTTTTAAGCACTCACCATCTAGTTTGTGACTATGGTGCAGATAGTGATAGAGATAGAGATAGAGATAGAGGTGAGACGAGCAAGGAGAATGAGCTGATGCTAGGTGATCTTCTCTAGGACTCTTGAAGCGATCATTTCCTTTACTCAGCGTAGGTTTTGTTCTTTTTGTTATGATTATTGTATATTATGTTTTGTAAAACACTGGGACATGCATTGGGATTTGAGAGACTAAGGATATCATTTATGATCATTTTATATAGCTTTGATCACCATACATGCATGTATTTATCCATTTCTCAAGGTTTCCACATTATAGGTTGTTTATTATTCCAGATTTTCCACTTTACAGTTATAGTTTATTATAGTAATTTTCGTTGCAAATTTCCTAATAACTTTATAATCATATAACGCATGAATTGAAATGACTTTTTAACGATGTATCTAAGGGTTTGAGGCTGACTAGAATGCATAGACTTCACGAGTAAGAACTCAGGGGCCCATGTAGACCTAGGTCGGGCGAGATCCAGTTTTATGGAGAACTGGGGTCGTCATACATGGATTGTCCTCGAGATCAGTGTAACACAAGTGATGAAAACTTGACTATAAAAGAGTGGATATTAGGGTTTTGAACAACAAACACACACAACACACCACCGAATCTGAAAATTTAAGGATTGGGAGAGATTTGTTGACGATTTTAAGGAGTTTCAAATGCAAGGAATCGATCAAACAACTTGACAACGGTAAGATCTCGCTTTTCCTTTCGTTTTCGAGTAATTTGAGTTTAGGTTTTGGGATTTTTGAGGAAAAATGTGGTTAAGCACAAGCTCACTGATGTGGTGCATTTGTTGGAAGTTTTGATGATCATTGATGAGGATTAATGTTGGATTTTCAATGGTTGTTCAAGTTGTTGAAGATATAAATGAATTTTGATATTTTGTTGGTTTTTTGGAGAATTTTGATTAAATTGACGATTTATTGTCGTTCAGGTTGTTTAGGAACAACCATTGATGGTATTTTAAGTCATTAAGGTTGTCGGATAGGCTCGGAACGCACCAACGAAATCGGATGTTTCAAAAACCCCAATACAATCCGCCAGACCGTGTGGCGCTGCCAGGGGCGCCATAAGTGTTAAACCTACATCGACATCCACGACGCAACCTGGGCAAGCTTGTTGCCAAGTCCGCACCGTGGGAGACGTTTTTGTGGTTTGAACATGTGGCACCACCCACGGCGCTAGATTGAAGAAAATGAAAAAAAAAAAAAAATTGACAATTCTTGTCAAATTTTCTCGGACTTCATGGGGCCTCACTCGAGGGTTCCCACAAGTCCAAATACTTTTAAATTACCCTATAAATTATGGAAATGAGTTTCCACAAGTTAAGGATTATGAATTTTAATCGACTTAAATTAGAGTTCAAATCTTAAAATGAGATATTAAGATTTACACGACCAATAATTACCCAAATAGACACTAGGAGTGCAACGAACTAGTGACGAGGGTTTTGGAATCGACTTAGGACGTGTAGGAGAGCTGCGAGATTCAATTTTTACGTCAATTGAGGTAAATAAACTAGTTAAGAAAATGCATAGTAATTTATTTTCTATTTTTTTGTTTTCATTGATATGAGCTACTCTTGGATTTCCATTCTTTATTCCTTAGTTGGGTGTCTATACATAAGTGTGTCGAGAAGGTACTCTTGGAATTATAGCTAGTTAGGCAAATGTGAACACTACCTGCGGGTGTGCAACTACCCAACTAAACGTGAATTTTCCCCGAGTACTGGATTATTGTAGCTTGTTATGGAATGTTGTGGATTTAAGACCACTTATTATGCCTCTTTTGATTCCTAAGCGCTTATTATCGTTGTGAATACTTGTCAGTCTGTTTATCATGCACTTTTCCTATTATTTATCTATTTTTAAATAACTCACATGATACTTAGACTATTTTTAAATGATTCATGAATTAATGTTTATATCCTTCTAGTTTTATTTCCTTACTTTACTGGACTCACCGTCTAGTTTGTGGCGGTGGTGCAAATCGGCCAGATACAAGCAAAGGTAAGGGACCGATTATTGGTGACTTCCACTAAGTACTCTCAGAGCGATTTCTTTCCTTGCACCTCAGTATGCTCTGTCATTTTTGTTGTGATTATTGTATAGTACTATTTTTTATAATACTGGGTCATATTGGAATAGAGTGATGTAGGATATCATGTATTATTGCTCTTTATGTTTATTGTCACTAGATATGCATGTTTATCCATTTATTTCAGGTTTCCTCACCATAGATTGTCCCAAATTTATTTAATTTGGTTATTTAACTTTGTTTTAAGTTTATTTCTGCTGCAAACTCTTCTAAAAATGACATAACTTAATAACTCAATGTTAAAATGTTGATTTAATGATAATGTAACTATTAGAGGCTAATTAGATGTGGGTCTACGTAGGTTAAGGCCCCCAGTTTATGAGGAACTGGGATCGTCACAAATATGTTGTTAAGTTCTACGTGGTTGTGATTAGGGCTTAATAATGAAATTAGGCCAAGCGGTGCCTTAAATTAAAGAAAGGGCCGTCACATCTTATCTACCATCTTTTGGATGGGTTTGTATGGCCATGTGACATTTTGGAATGACATAGCATCCTTCAAGTCATTCTTGTTGGTTTGTTCGTTAATTGTATATGGTTTTCATGTGTAACTATGCTTCAATAATGGGTCGACCTCCAAATCACACTCCTTGATGGTATTTCTACTTCAATCAATCACTCGAGATCGAACTCTTTTAAGAAAGGAGAATGATTTAGTAATTATGTAGGCCTAAGTTGATGTAGTAAGATTTATTATATGATAGAAGTATATTAGTCTTTGTGTATTAGAGCTTTCCTATATAAGGGGTAAGCACAACTTGGTTCTTAGTTTTTTATCAAATGAATTGAAGAATTGAATCTTGAAACCTAGATTAGGTGTTTGTGAGTGTGTTCTTTCTTGTTGGCTTGTTCTTTCAATTCTCCTCCTTTGATTCTCTCTACATCATAGTTACGTTGGGGACAGTATTGATGCTAGTGGAGATCAACGAGCTTGTGCTTGTGTGTGCAAGTGGACCTAATATAAAATTTTAATAATTAGGATGAGTTTAAAGGATTTAAAAAGCACGCATCAATAGTACTAAATAGAGCGTAATGAAAGAGTTTGATACATATAACCAACTCCAATTAATTTTAGATTGAGCCTTTCTTTTTTTAGGTTAATTTTAGATTGAGGCTTTGTTGTTGTATTTTATGAAGATTATGTCATGATTTTGGAGAGAATAGCAAAAATAAATCTTTATGGCTTAAACAATTTTTATAACGAAATTGGCTTGTTTATTTCTATTTATATATACTCCCTTATAATTTTATGTTTAGAGCCTTAAACAATTTTCTTTTGTCAAGGCGCAATGAAATTGCATTGATAAAATGAGAACCATTACATCCATGATACAATATTAATGCTCGGTATCCATGAGAAAAAATGAGGCAATAAGCCTCAAAACATCCACTATCGAGGGCCTCTTAGCCTAATTGACGGGGAAGAAAGCTGAATACGATATGGGAAAAACCTTGACAAAAGGGAAGACAACCCTCTAGAAGGAACACTAACAATAATAACTACACACCAACAACCCCATCAGCGAGGAGATGTACTCCAATTGTGGGGCACCATCTGCACACTGGCAGGAACAAAATCGACTCTAAAAAACCTTAGAACAACTAGACTGAAAAACACAAACCTTAACCTTATCAAATGCTTACAAAAATATCATATCAAGTAGAAGAGAGGCCACCCCAAAATTCTCTTCTTCAAGATCAAACTTCACTAAATCTTTATCTAGCACCCCTTTAACATATCTTTCAAAGCATTCAAATTAGAGAAGAGATACCAAATGTTGTCGAGGGTAAGGAACAAACACCAGGAGTAATGGTGCCTCGTGGATCAACGGTCATATGTTCTCCTCCAAAAGCACCTCCATTGTCTTTTGTCGTCAAGCTCCATTGAAGAGCTTGTTTTGGATATCAATCGGATTTGGCGAGGCGAAGCCCTACATACCGATCTCTCAAAAACACTCTTCTCCATGTTTTCACAAACAGATCTCAGATCTTCCTCTTACAAACCCCTTTTCTTAACACAAATATGACAAGAAGAAGGGGAGAAGAAAAAAAAAGTAGAAAAAGAAGACAGAGATAAGGAAAGGGCACAAAACTAAACACAAACCTAAAAAAAGCAAAGGAGAAACAGATGTAGAGAGTGTTGGCTTGTTCTTGTCTTTCTTTTCAAAAATAATTGTTGTCTTATACAAAATTAAGGTTGTTAATGATGAAAACTACACCTTTCTATTTTTTATTTTTTTTTATGAAATGTCATTTTCATTCCTTCATCCTCCAATTACATCTTTATAAAGTAAATTGCGTACATCAAATAGAGCTTGCTCCCGCACTGTTGGATTAACTACTTGACGTTGCGAAATTTTTGTAAGTTGTAAGCAACCTCATTCATTTGTTGACGCACATGTTTGATCATCCATGATCTATGCGTTTAAAAGAACAATCGACATTTTTGCAGTACAATTCCTAATCCAACAATGTTAGGGCATATTCAATGTATTAAACCAAAATGGTGCAACTTTTGCACCATTTTGGTGTAAAAAGTACAAAAAATACTATTTTTATCTCCAACTCTTTATATCAATTCCAACACCAAAAAGGAATATTTCAAGCATATTAACCTTTTTTTATTAATTTTAAACCTAAGATGTGGGCCCCACACAAATAAAAATTTATTATAAAGTTGTTGGCCCACCACAAACACCAAAAAAGTAGTGGTGCTACTTTGGTGTTATTGCTACAGTGCCATGCCATATAACATTGTTCCAAAATAGCGCCATATAGCATTGATTGGAGTGCAATCCAATGCTATATATCCAACCCAACACTATTCAAGCGTTAGGTTGGAGATGCTCTAAAGCTTGCTCCACGAGGCACATTAAGTGAGTCAGTCTCGAAGATAACTCTGTTCAACTCCTTCATATGCATCCACGAGAGAGCTTCTTTCACTACAAGTGCTTCTACTTCATCCACATTGTTGTGGCCCTGGACTTAATTAATGAGACCTTGAATGAACTTCCCATTGTGATATCGTAACACTATTCCATAGGGTTGACAATTTAGTGTCCGGCCCCGCCGGCCTGATTTTGTCCGGCCCGAAATAAAAAATTCGGACAATGTCTTGAGAAATTCGGACCAAGTGTGGACAAAAACCTTTTGTCCAAATTTAAAAGCAGGTCAGATCTGTACATGGCCCTGGAATCCTGACCCGAATCTAATTTGAATTTTAAATAGAGTTACAATATCTTTGATAAAAAAAGGTATATTGAGAACTTAATACTTATAAAATAGATTAACAAACAATAATCTACTCTAATAGACAAAAATAATGTAAAATAAATTAAATTTTAGTCTTTTTTATATTTGAATATTTATTTCTTGACATTCAATGTTTTAATTACATTAAATTATTTGCAGTAATGTTACTATGATTTATAGTTTGTAACATTTGTCGAAACTTTGATGTTACTTTTTCAAAATACAACATACGAAATTATAATCTACGTATATTTTAACATTTGAAAAGGCTTACAATATGAGAAGTAAGTTTTCAAAATTGCGACAAATCCAAACAAACGACAACCAGAATTTTAAGCAAACCAGGTATAGACAAGCTAGTCTTGTCCAAATTTAAAATCGGTCGCCGGTCCAACAATAAATATACTCTTTATAATAAGAATTGTGCAAACCCAGATTATTTTGAACTCAAATTTTTGCCAACCCCAACTATTCCAACTCCAATGCTTGGTTCGTCCCCGGTGACAGCTGCATCGACGTTGCATTTCATCCATCCAACACTTGGTGGATAAAACCAGTTCAGCCCATCGCGCAAAGATTGGCCTACCTTTCCATTTTGTTGAGCCTTAAACAATTGAATAACCTTAAATGGTAGCTGATAATAATGATTAACTTAAATTAATTAAGGAATTGAAGAGGGAAGTATGCTTTTTGGTTGTAAAATACCAGACATGTTATTAGAATGTTGAAAAAGTGAAGTAGCGAGCATGGACCAATCCATAGCATAAAAATAATTAAAATGAAACTTGCAAAAGGTCACCTCGGGATTCGTGTCATCCTTTTTCTCGTTTATCTTCCGCATATTCCGCACCCCATTTTCTCATCTCGCGAGGACGTCGGACGCACAGTGGGTTGTTTCCTTGTATCTACACCCTACACGTGGCAAAGATGAAGAAACATGGGACAGTGGCCCCACAAGAGAGTCATTTTTTAAAGTTTATAAAACACCACGTCGAATTTCTATAGTTCCATGTGGAGCAAATGATTCAAAAATGTTGATTTTGGATGCCCTTTTATCTTTGACAAATTAACCCTACTTTTGACCATCTCGAAAGCCTCAATTACTTGACTTTTTTTTTTATCAAAGAAATATTTTTAAGAGAAAAAAGTTCGGGGTAACGTACTTTTTTTTTTTTAAGAAAAATTAAAATTTTATTAATCGTCCATGGCTCAATATAACACTAGACATAAGCCTCATTTGATTCATTTTACTAACTTTCGGGAAGTTTTTTTTCAAGAAAGTTTAATTTTTTGGAAGTTAACCACTAAGGAAATTACACATTTCACGTTTGGCTCAACTTTAAACTTTCTGGAAGTTTCATATTTTAAAAATAATAAAATAATGTAATTGACATAAATGCCCTTACATTGTTTTTGGAGAGAGAAATTGTAGAGAATAAAGATAGAGATAGAGCATTAAATGTGGGTAAAAGTATCAATTCCTCCTCATGAAGATAACTTGCTCACCTCCTAAGTGAGTTATCTTCCCCTATATAGGGAAAGTCGAAGGTCAAACTTTCCGGAGAAGTTTTTTAAAAATATCTAACCAAACAAAGTGAGTTGGAATTTCCCTGGAAGTTATCTCACTTCCTTCAACTTCTTCCCGAACCAAACAAGGTCATAAAATTAAATACATTGATTCGCTAATACTATTTGTGCAAACAAATTGCCATTAATTTGATTTTTTTTTCGAAATTGAAACAGTTTGACAATCGAGGACTGCTTTCTACAACGTTGAAACTAATGACAATATACAAAAGTACTAGAATCACAAAACGAACAACAAAACTTCTCAATAAGGAGAAGACCTAAAATTTTCCAACAATACAAAGACTTAAAAACTTTTCAACAAGGAGAAGACAAACAAAGACTTAATATACTTTTTTTAAATACGTATAAAATTAAGGAAAATGATAATCTAACACACTTTGGGTGCACACTTTATTTTTTAGATGTGTATGACTCTTTCTTGTCTCTCTAAACATGGGCACATCTAACAAAACATCATAAATGGGCTAAAAAACAAAGTTTGCGCCTCAAGTTTGTTAGATTATCATTTTCTTAAAATTAAAACTAATGACCATTGTTTTTTGTTTTTATCTCAAAGATAATTTCATTTAAGTAAAAATTCAGGATTACATCAAATTAATATAACAAAGCTTGAATATAATTTATCTATTTTATCTTTTTAAACCTTATTAATCATTCCATTTACCGATTAAGTTGTATTGAAAATAAATCATATGTTAAAGCATCCTAAAATCCTCAATTTAACACAGCGGAAGCATTACTAACACATTTACTCGGATAATAATACTATAAATGTGTAACCTAAACCAATAACCTAATGTGGAAAACCCATACACAACCATAAAATACCTCTGAAGTTACAAAAAGATCAATATACATAAAGTATCTCAAAATCCTAAACCCATAATAAAACAAAATAAATATAATACAAACGTACAAGTCAGGAGATCGCAGATCAACAGTACTCTGGCAGCTTGCCCTTGCCCCTGCTCGTACTAGGATCTGCACTCAAGCCATCATAAAAGGCAGATGACGAGTCCAGAGTGAGTATTCCCAAGGAAATTAAGTGAGCATCACTGAAAGTAAATACTGGAATTTAAATAAAGCTATTAAATAAACATGCGTAAATAAATACATGCAACTGTGCTCATCGCATAAATAAATAATAGGAAAAACTCAAAGTGTGTTCCTAGCCTCTAGGGTCAGACTACACCATAATTCGGACTCTTCCACAGAATACTGTCGATGAGTCCAACTCAAGCAGGGCAAGCATCTGGATTCGCTCGATGGTCAGCGTTACACCTACGACGCACCGACACACGTCACGACGTGATACCCGGGTCGTACTATTCACCGAGATTGATCTGGTAGCACGTGCTATGGTGTAGTGGACATATCCACAAGAATGGAATGGAGGGAGCCCCGCTCAATGTCCGCCATTGAATTCAAATGCCAAAAGGAGTAAATACTCAATTAATTTCAGTTGGGATATTACACACCTCAATCCGCACTCCGCGTCTCGAAAATCAAACCCCGTCTAGCTCCAATAATCATCCGACAATCAAAATTATCACCCAAATGTACCTAAGACCATTTGTCCTTAAATTTTCTTCATTTGGGTATATTATGTAAATTTTTCATTTTTCGAGATAAAAACCTCGACAACATCTCGCCAAAATTCCGATAAAATCCCAAAACTCATTTATTTGATCAAAATATAATTTTTCTAAAATTTCCTATTTTATATGAATTTTTTAGTTTTTTTAAATTTGGTTTGGTCCGGCCTAAACCGGGCCGAACCGGGTTCGACTCAACAGAGCCGAACCGGCCCTCTTCTTCCTTGTTGGAACAAAGCAACAGCTCTGTTCCTACAGAGAAATTTTTTTTTTATTGATTATCGATTGGGGTTGGCTTTCAACCCCAACCCCAATTCGGTTTGGCAAGGGAGACTACTTCCTTGCCGTCTCCACCCTCAATTCGGTTCTCAATGGCCGAACTCATCACCACACCATACACAACAACAACAACTACAACATAACAGCACATCGTCTCACCTCAACGTCATCGACGTCCTCGAGTTCCTCCACCGCCCTCTCCTTTTTCTCCCTCTCTTCCTCGTCCGTTTCGTCTCTCTCTCTTCTCTGTTTTTGATTTATCGAAGAAATGAGGCGGTTTAGGTGGGAGAAATTACCAAAATACCATTATCTCATCCACTTCTCTTAAACAACAAATACCCTTTTTAGTAATTTCATAATTATTTATTTATTTTCTGATTTTTAATATATATATATATATATATATATATATATATATATATTTTAAGTAACATAACTTGGCTGCTCAATTGTTAGTGAACATGATGGTGTATTAGTTTGTCTTGTGTTCGATTCCTACCATGCACATTTTTTTATTCACCTATATTTTCGCGCCTACAAATTCGTTGTGCGCGCTAACGAGCAGATTTGGGTGTGCACACTACCGTACCACCCACGCGTATCGACCACGACCCTGCGTGTCCCTAGACGCCCACCAATTTACTATTTTATCACATTTAATTCATTTAATGTGTGTATTATTTTCCCTAACCTAATATTTCATCTTTTAATTTACACGGTACCCGCATCGACACGCATATCGAGGTGAATACTTAACACAATCTCACACGTCAGTTGAGATATAATTACACACATCGCGATGTTATTTAACCTATTTTAACATAAACATCACAAATTTAGTGAAAACAACACTCAAAATAACAATTTACCTAACTCTAGGCGCACCCTAGCCTAGCTGCGGGTCCCACGGGTATCTGAGCTGTCCGCCACGTCTTCAATACGTCACAAATAACGACGAATTAAATTTGGACCGTTACATATAATATGATAATTCATTCCAAAGCAATACTCCGACATGACTTCGCGGTGTTTTTGTAATATGATGGGCAACTTCATTCGCTTGCCGATTAATATGGCTGATCTTCCATTTATCATGTTTTCTCATCAGTGTTTTTTACAATTTTGAAACACCTCTTCCGCTTCAAGAAGATTGGGGATGTCTTTCGTGATTCCTCCAACCGATTAGGCGAGTCTGATTCAAAAACTATATTCTCAATTTGTAACTCCTCAATCCAACTCATTACGTCTTTTATGCCGATTGCTTATGCTTCCAATGGGTCACACCTTAAACCTTAAACTAAGGACATATTGATGCAGAAACTAAAAATGCCCATCCACAATCCATCAAATTGCATATCAAATGTAAGAGAGAAATGTTTGAACAAATCCCTGATCACAAGACAACATAATGCAAACCACCCCACATCATCCGTTCATCTAAAGATGCGAGCTTATTTATCTCAAGATGCATAACATGGTGATGCATTTTGTTGAGTTGTATGTATGTGCTACTATTATTCTCGCAATTTTCAATGTACTAAATGAAAACTAATAAGGTGACAAATAATTATGCACGAAAACTAGTAGAGAAATGCTAGAATGACAATATAATATCACACAAGACATAATATATGATGTATCATGTGAGCCTCATATCAAAATCTCATAAAAAGACACATTGAGTACCTATTTTAATGTGAGGCCCACGTGAAACATTATCTGATGTGTCTTGTGTTGTGATATTGAATTGTTCTTATAACATCTAATCTCGCGCAGCGTGTGAACGTGTCCGAACGTGCGAACACCTACATGTACATCACACATACAGAGGACAAGGGAGCACGTCGTCCTCAGTCACCAAGAGCGGAGCACCCTAAATCCAATAATAAAAAAAAAACAGGGGGGACCCACCTCCGTACCGTACGCCCCTCACTCCCTCTCTCCCTCTCTCTCTCTCTGCGTGGTTTTTCTTCCACGCTAGCTATTATCCATCGAAACTCACTCTCTCCCTCTCTCGCCTTCACGACGTTAGACTCGCTCTTCACCTTTCTAGGGTTTCAATTTCACAAAATCCCCAAATCTCCACAGCTCCAATTTCAATCCTCTCTAGGGTTTCAATTGTCTCTGTTGTTGTTGTTGGTGGCCTTCGATGACGACATCTGTGAAGAAGACCGTTTTACCCCCATCGCTGGTCTCGAACCTACAAGAGGTCTTGATGAGCCGAAAGGGCTCGGACGAAGACGAAGAAGAGCCGGAGCTCGCCGTGCCGTGCTCGGACGCGGTTGGGGGGGTCGATTCGGGGAGCGGTTGCGCCAAGCCTGTTGTTCTGGTGACCAATGCGGAGGGGATCGACGCCCCCGGGCTCGCCTCGCTCGTCGAGGCTCTGGTCCGGGAGGGCCGCTGCAGCGTCCATGTCTGCGCTCCTCAATCGTCGGTTCTCCGTCTTTGATTTGATCTCCGTTTTGAGTTTTTTTGGTGAATTTTGGGTTTTTTGGTGGTTTTTTGTTCAATTTGTTGTGTTTTTGTTTGAAAGATTGGAACTTTAATCTGGGTTTTAGGTTTTGTTTATGTTAGGGTTCTGTATGATGGAAATTGGTTGTCAATTGGGCAGAGATCGATCAGTTTCGGGGCATTCCATGACGCTGCGCGAGACGCTCACGGCGCGCACTGCTGAAATTAGTGGTGCCAATGCTTTTGAAGTATCAGGTGAGAGAACTGCTAAGCGTGTCGTTATTTCTATTATAGATGATAAGATTACATTGATTCTATTACATACACAATGATGCCATATTTGGAAAATGTGGGATTTTCTTAAGTTCCCTTTTAATTTTCTTTCAAACTAAGTGATTCAATTACCATATTTGTGGAATATCGAGTTGCTTTCCGAAAAAATTGATAATTGTGCGTTTTTAATTGAATTTTAATATATGTGCGTCGAGTTTTCTGAGGCAATTTGCGGTGGTTATGATTTCACCAGGGACCCCGGCAGATTGTGTCTCATTGGCGCTATCTGGTGCTTTGTTTCCATGGTCAAAGCCTGTTCTGGTAGGAATGTTCAGATTTCAGATAACAATTTTGATAGTGGCTTGATATACAACTGTAGTGCGCATTTGCTTTGTCTCCTGACGTTTGTCTTGTTTTATAGGTAATTAGTGGAATTAACAGGGGATCCAGTTGTGGTCATCAAATGTAAGTCAAACTGCAAATTCCCTTTTGAGTGTGTTTTTGGCTTACCTTGTACTATTTATGTATCGATATTTTACTATTTGAGGATTAAGTGATTTTTCATGTCCACAGAGTTTTTTAGGTATTTTCGTTGGAAGTCATATATTTTAGTGGTCATTTTCAAATTGCATGTGCATATCTATTTTTCCGATGAGATAATTTTATATGACTGTTTGTATTTTCTTGGAAACCTACCAGCTTCTGTTCTGGAGCTGTCGCTGGAGCTAGGGAAGCCTTGATATCGGGTGTGCCATCTCTTTCGATTACATTGAACTGGTTGGTGAAAGTATTAGTCGTTATGAGTCTTTAACTGATTGGTTATTTGTTGTTTTGCGACTAATTTTTTTCTGTTTAACTCTTTTAGGAAGAAGGATGAAAGTAGTGAAAGTGAGTTTAAAGATGCAGTCAATGTTTGTTTACCATTAGTAAATGCAGCCATTAGAGATGCTGAGAAAGGAGTCTTCCCCAAAAGTTGCTTGTTGAACATAGAAATCCCCAGCACCCCTTCATCAAACAAGGTACATAATTAATAATTTATTAATCAAAAGGTTACAATGTTTACTTATTTTTGCACTGAATTGAACACAACGGAGGAGTTTGATCCATGTAGCCGACCCCAATTAATTTGGGACGTTATTGTTACTATGTTTACTTATTTACTTACAGATATCCTTACCCTTTTTTGTCGATGAACAAAAGCTTAATAATCAAATTGAAAAATGGATTTGCATAAAGGAAGACTAATCTTTTTTGCATAGAGGTTTTACATATGATCCTCTCCAGAACAGTAGTGAGAAAGTATTGGATGCCATAGGACTTATAAGGGAAAGAATCTTCAACGGATCCTGCGACAATCAATATGTTTTTCTCTGTTTAGATATCAGTAAACATGGTTTCATTATGCCTTTGTAACTTTGATTTTTTTTTTGTTTCTGTTTGGATTATCCCTGATGATTGATCTGCCAGACTTTTTGATCTTTTACTTTAGATAGGTTTTTGAGGAATCATTTTTCCTTGGTTTTTACTATCTGCAATTTCTCTGTAATTTTCTCCAGTACTTGATATCAAAACAAAGTAGAATTTCAATCAGGGCGTTCCTTGGTGAATGACCATGTGAAGCTTTTAACTGGATCAATTCTTAGTGAATTGGGAGCACTTTATAAGTTTATAATAAATCTGAGCATTTTTACTTTTTTGTTTCTGCGCTTTAGACTATATTTGCTCATCTTTTTTGTTTGGTTGGTGTTGTCTAGTTAAACCAGATTGTCATATGTATATAACTTTTGAAGGAACTATTCCTTTTATTATATTGGTGTAAATTGTGGGTTATTAGCATGTTAAGTTTTTCTGGTATTGAAGTCGTTTTAGAACATGTTACTTTGCGATTTGATTGGTTAGCAAATCATTCAAGTTCTCATTTAAATTTTTAAATGCATATTGGAAGCAAGCGAATATTTTGGAAAAAATGACTGAGATTTTTGTTTGGGAATAAAACTGGTTACAATTTTTTATTTTATTTTATTTTATTTTATTTTTATTTATTTTAATTTTTTTTTGCAATTTTAGAATGGATATAAGATCGTGTACATGGGAATTTCATGAGGGCAAACACAGTTTTAGGGAAATGATTATCTGGTAAACGTATAAAACACTAATGCTTCTTTGTTTGATATGGACAAAGAAACCATTTGTTACTGGTCTAAGGTGTTCCAGCCTTCCAGGTTTTTAACCCTTAAGTGGATGGAAAATCATCTTTATTCGAAAAAAATAGTATCTGTAATCTAGAGGGAAGGCATGTGGAAGTTTGGTCTACCAAATGTAAGTTGTCTGTTCCAGTTAATAAAATTTTATTTCTGGTCTAAACAGTTCAAGCTTCTTATACCTCAAGTGGATGGAAATGCATCATTTTTACAAAAAATAGAATCTGTATCCTAGACAAAATGCTTGGGGAAGGTTTACCCTCCAAACTTGTTGTATGGCCGAATCTACTTGGGCTTGAATCTTGATTTCTCTTGCTGCTCTTAGATGCCACATCATTGATTATAAATTTGTAAGAGGAGCCAAGTCCTGCATCACATCTTAATAGTGCATGACTTATGTATCTCTCTGTAAGTTTGAATTTGTAAGATGATATCTTGTAAGTATATTTTCATATCTTGACTGCCTCCACACTCTTTGCCATTTTGGACGTGTTGTTACATCCATTATTCATTGATGGCCAAAATTAATAGCTTCTCGAGTCCTAGTAACAAATTAATGCTTTCATATTGTTGTTTTATTAATGTTTTCACTCTGAATTCAGACATTAGAATATTCTTAAAAGTTGTCTTATTAAAATGTGTTTGAGCGAAGTGAGTTCTATGATAGCCACCGTCCCAAATTAATTGGGGTCGGCTACATGGATCAAACTCTTCCATTGTGCTTGATTTAGTCAAAGTGGAGGTAATATAGAGAAGGGGTAATGATATGGTGACATCCTTTTGCTACATGATTGTTGAGGTCCCTTAGACATACATGAAAAGATGTGCGCACAATTTCGATGCAAGATTCAAGGGAACTTAACAACTTTGTAGCAAAAGGATGTCACCAGAATATTTTCCTATAGAGAAGTGGCCTTCCCCTTGTTTGGATAGAAGTCTCTTTAAGTTGTCAATTATTTAGGATCATATTTCTTCTTGGAGAAGGTCGTGACTAACTTTGTTTTACTGAAATAACTTTTGTAACATCTGTCATGCTACAATGTCTTAGTTTTCTTCATTGTTGAATCATAAAATTGTATGCCTTTTTTTCTTTCTTGTTATAAATTCCAAAAATAGGCCCATATTTTCGAATCTGGAATGATGCAATGATTCATAAATTTGCTTATTTGACCAAATAGCAACTCTTTTCACCTCATATTGCATCAACAATTTCAACGTGCACACATATTTGCAAACATACTTTTATTTATTTATTTATATCTTATGTGTAAGCTGCCATTCTTTTTGATGAATTTGTAATGATGAATAAGTTCTAACATGATGTGCATCATTCTTAATTCTGCTCGTCCAACTTTTCTATTTATGTTGGATTGTAGAGTTAGATGCAAATAGTTTTTTATGAATTTTCTTTTTTTGTTTTTGGAATGCATGAGAAATAAAAGATATAAAGCTGGTAATTAACTGGGAATATAAATTTAGATATTTTAATCTTATGATTCAGTCTTATGAATCACTTGAGTTGTAATGGGTTAACTCTAAATAATTCACTTGTGAATCTTAGGATGTTGGTGGAAAAGGACTTAAACCAAGATATGAAGGCTAAGGAATTACATTTAAATTGAATAGTGGGATTTAAATTGAAAGCACAAGACTAGAGCAATGACGTGTATGCCTTGTTGATATTTTGACAATGAAGAACCTTAGTTAAAGGACCATTTAAGCTTAGACATATTTTTTTGTATTTTGGGGCCAATCGAACTCCGCTAATGTTTATCTATGCATGATTATGGATGGCGGATGGGGACCCTGTGAAGGAATCGCTGAATTAATTTGGTGCTCATTTGGAGTTTGTGTCTTCAATTACTGTGATGTCTATTGTAAAGGAATTCCTTTGTCAGATTTTTCGGATGGGTTGTAGGGAAGCTTTTTTAGTTAGGGCATGGAATATTAACTCCTAGTTCATCAGTTCTATACTACCAACTCTCTTTAAGTTCTGATCATATGTTGACTTGATCCTTGCACGCCTGTGGAGGGACTAATGTTGTGGGTTTGCGCCTTTGGAAACCAAATGGTATTGAGATTTATTTAGCACTGCGATCTTGGATCATTATTAGTATATGTGGATCTGCCTTCAATATTTTGGATGTCGAAAGTGTTACTGACAGAGTGACAGCCTAAAGGTGCCCTTGGTATTTGGAGCTTGTCTAGCTTCAAGGTGGTGAACTATTCTTCTTGAGAAGATGTTTATGCACTCCTATATGGGGATGTCCTTTCACTTTGATAGATTGCTTTAAAATATATATATATATATATATATATATATATATATATATATATATATATATATATATAATGGAAGTTAAAGGGCCAAAGAGGAGATCAAATAGAAGGTTGTGGATGATTGGTAATTGAGTATGTAGTTTTTGTTACTCTTAAATCCCTTTTTTTTTTTTTTTTCCATTTATGGTACAAAGTATTAGTGGATACAACACCAACTCAAGTCTGATGTCCATTTGGTCCATTTGGAGATCAATCGCCTTTTTAATAGAAGGTATCTTTTGTGTGACAAGTGTCTTGAGATCATGGCATGTCTTTGTTGTTGTCCTTATTTCCAACTACATGGTTCTTATCTCCGATACCCGGACTCGGCACTTGTGGCCGGAGTATCCACGTCGACACGATCTGACACGGAATACGTGTTGACTCAGAAATAATGAGGTCGGACATGGCAGATTCACAAGGGTGAGACAGTTGAAGCGAGACGCCGCCGGCGGAAGGAATCGCGGAAGGAATGGGATAGAGAGAGAGAGAGAGAGCCGCCGCCGGAAGGAATCGCCGGAAGGAATGGGATAACGATTTTGGTAGGTTGTGGCTGTAGCCGAGTCCACGTATCCTTTAAATTAGAAAATAGCGAGTTTGACACCTAGATATGTACTCGTACCCGAGTCTGTGTAACTTAGGTTCTTATATTCTGAAAAAAGTTAGCTTGACTTTGGAAGACTTGGCTCCTTTGTTGCGTTGAGTTTTGGTTGGTGGTGCACATTTTGTGATGCCGAAGTTATCTATTGGTCTTTGCTAAACTTCAGCACATTTTTAGAGAAAATGCTTTCATACACGATTTTCTATTTTGTAGTTAAATCTTCTATTACGGTATCCTGGTGTGGAACTCCTTATAACTTTATTTTTATTCAGTTGTAAAGGAACTTAGGATACCGCATTAGTTGTTTCATAATTTACTTATTAATCTTGCTGGAGCATCTCAATGAATGGGAACACTGATAATTAATTTTGCTGTTAGTTATGTCGATCCTTTATTTGGGAAACATGTCCAAGGCTTAGTTGCTTTTTGCTGTTGTTGTTATGTGGTCCTTTCCAGGGCTTCAAAGTTACCAGGCAGAGTCTGTGGCGATCATTGCATAGTTGGCAAGCTGTTTCGGCAAATAGACACCCTTCTGCAGGCCATTTCATGTCTAATCAACAAAGCCTAGGAATCCAGCTTGCACAGCTCAGTAGAGATGCATCTGCTGCTGTGAGCACCTCCAACTCAAAAGTTTACATCTACTCTCCTTCCGTACTTTATTTTTGTGTATACTCATGAGAAATTTACATCTGTGGTTTTCAGGGCGCTGCACGGCGTTTGAATACCCAGAGAAAAAATGTGGAGGTCGAGTCTGTCGGGGTTGCAGGAAAAAACAACGCAGAACGAGTTAAGAAATTCTTTCGCCTAGAGGTAAATTTTTTATTTTTTTTCTATTTTGTTCATTTTAAACTTCTGTTCTTTCAATTCTTCTTCAGGCACTTGTATTCACTATTTTACGGACATTTTTATCAACATACTGTCTACTTGTTTATTGTATCAAATACACGAATGGACATAGAAATAAAGATGTTTCTGTATTCACAGTTTCTAGACCAGGAGCAGGTCGAGGTGGATGAGGATCTTGATTTTAGAGCTGTTGAGAATGGTTTTGTAAGTATACAAAGCTAATCTCGTATGTGTTGCCCCTTTGCGGGTGGTGTCTAACAATTTCACTTTACATTTTCACCAGATTTCCATAACTCCGTTGTTTCTATCTTCGACGGTTGAGGTGGAGGCTCAAACATCTGCGTCAAACTGGATTGCAAACGCTATATCTGCTGACGAGTGAATTTTTTGACCAATCGACATGTGCAGGACTTTATTCGCAGTGGTACAACTTGAATGTTGAACCTCTTAGATTTCTTTGTTTTGCTCGTCTTCCATTTCAATTTTGATTGTCTTCGTCATTTTTTCCGGGGGGAACTCAATCATTGTTAATTCGGCAAAGTGCCCACTCAGTCTTCTTCTTCAGTTTCTGACTCTCTTTGTACATCCCTTTCAAACAAGGAGGGGTTCTTTCTCTTTTGGGAGCTAGGTGTACTGATTGGCTTGTTGGTAGCTGTTTTACACGTTTTGTATTGAATATGGATGTAAGAGTTAATTCAACTCAGACTTTTGTACTGTATTTTTTAATTTTTTGCTGTTCATTGGACCATTTTTTTTTTTTGAGATTTTCTAATTGAATGAACTGTCTAGACGGCTTGTAGTTCCAGTTTCTGAATCTTCCCATGTCATTAAAGAATAAAAACTTACTCATTGTATTAAGACATAAATATGTCGATTTCAGGAATTTTTTTTTTTTTTTTTTGGTGCAATCGATTTTAGGAAGTTAGTCATATGTTATTAAGCGTTTTATCTGCAAATTAATTGTGCTAATCTTTTGATAAGACCCAATCAGAAAAAAAAATAGGGGACCAAAGTAGTATATGTTGTAGGTGTTGGGTTTAGAGAAGCCTACAAGTTAGCTACAAAGAAGCTTGTGCGAGTGAATTTTTATTTGTAGGATAAATCACTAGAACAATTTAGGCTTTTTATAACACTTAATTGATAGAGGTTTTTGAGTAACCCCTATGTATTAGATGATTAAGGTTTCTATAACACTTAATTCATAGAAGTTTTAATTAACCCCTATGAAGTAGACATGTAAGACTTTTAATAGGACTAATTCATAGAGGTTTAGAAAACCTCTATGGAAAGTTGACCCAAGAACAAAACTCACTCGCCCCACTCTCACTGGTCATCTTCAACCTCACTAAAACTCATTCAAAGAGGACGCCCTCTTCAACCTCTTCGTCATCTTCGTCTAGGGTTCACTCACTTCGCCGAAGGATCGAAATCGTCTTCGTCTTCGTCTTCGGCTTCATTTTCAGGTATCTCTCTGTCTCTCGGTCTCTCGGTCTCTCGATCTCTCTCTCGAGTGAGTGCGACTTCTTTGTTGTTTCTTCTTGAATTCGATTCACATTGCTTCGTCGATCTCACCGTCTCTGCAACTAAACTATCAACTCTGTAATCTCTGTCTCTCTGTCTCTATGTTTTGATTTCATCGTTTTTCATTTCTCTTTGTGTGTTCGTTTTTGTTTGATTTATAGGAGATCGACGCGAACGGACGGACGGAGACTGTGATTTAGGGCTTAATCGGCTTGCGAGAGACCACCTTTTCTTTGTTGAGATTTTAGGTGATTTTTTTTTGTGGTTTGGCTGGTTTTGCTTGTCAAATTGCAAAATGCAAATGTGTTTCGTTCTCTCGAACTACTTCTATTGATTCTTAGTTGAAATTGATTGCATTTGTTTGTGGTTTCGTTGTTTGGTTGGGATGATTGATGGTTTTAGGTTTTTCCCCATAACTTCAGCTTCTTCAATGAGAACCGAAGGCACCTTAGAACATAGGACGAATTCTTCACTTTGGATGTAGGACTGTAATTTCTTAAGCTCCATGAGAAAGTTATGTTTCTATGCCCATTACTATCAATTTCTCCACTCTTCATTTGAGTAACCAACGAGAGGTTTCGTAATGCCTCACTACTACCCCTAGCATTTTCAAGTCTCCATAGACGCTCTAGCTTTTTTCTTATTTTATTTTTTATTTTTTATTTCGTGGTTCCTTTCCGACGTAAGGTGTTTAAGTGAAGCAAGTATGTTGCAATTCGGCCTTCGAAAAATTGACTTGTTATGCATTCGATTCTTCCTAGCACCGGTTCTGGTCTTTTACTTGAAGGAGTGTAGTTTAAAATCGCAACATAATTTTGTGATATAATGGACTATTTAAGAAGGTTTTTAGTTTTCTGAGTTCAATGATGGTCAGTAGTAAAATCAATAGGGTGCATAGCTATGGATTGATGATTGTAAATGAGAGAAATTAGGGTTGATATGTGAAATTTATATTAACACTTCAACATGAGGAAAAAGTAGGATATACAATTATCATGTTATGATTAATATAAATTCCTTCTTAGTTCTTCCTTTTGTCAAAGCAGATCCTACACCTGAGAAGCCAAGAATTCATACAAGGAGGGAAAAGAGTAGAAACGAAGGAGCTTACTTGTCCATGTATATGCTTGAATATCCTATGTGCATGTATCAAATCGTATGTGCGGGGATATGTAGAGAACGCCTCACCTAGATTAAAAAAGAAATAAATGAATGACCATGAGAAACAGTTCCAATTAATATTCAACAATGAAAAATTAGCATGATTTTGAACTTCCCTGTTCTACACAGAAAGGCAATCTTTGCGGGATTATGTACTAGAACTAAATAAAAATTGAGTTATCGGTACAAAAATCATAACGTGGAGAAGGTCTAAGAAAAGATGCAGCGAAAAGAATAATTTTTACAAAGACGAACCAGTTCATGTAAGTTCAAATGAGGCCACACTAGTAGATGATGCCAAGGTGTTGCGGCAAAGCCACCAAATTGGGTATTTTGACAGTCTTTGCAGAAAGCCACCAAAACCAAAGATTCATGTCCATAATATTTCCGTACTTGCCATCGGGAAGGGATTCAATAAATTTTGCGTAGTGACCAACCCTTCGATTCCATAGTTGATTATCCCGATAAATGATTTTAAGATCAATTAGTTTGCCTAACATATTTCGTATCCTTGGGGAGCAACATGCAACCTCTTATGCCACTTCTTAGAGCATCACCGGATGTATCTTTATTGCTTTTCACCTTGGGAAGAGGAGTAATGCGGGGTTCCATTTTCTTGTACCAACCCAGAGCTTCTTAATAGCGGTTTTAAAAGGGTAGACGAGCTTGTAAACTTAAATTGCGATGATAGTCGAGCATCTATATTTGCATGAAATTAAAAGGAGTTAGGCAAAAATCTTCTTAACATCAAATTTCAATTTGTTTTTAAAAACAATTTGCAAAATTCATTTGCAGTATTTGCATATTCAAGGATGAGGAAAAACAATGGAAAGATGCGTGGGAATCCACAAAGAGGTGTGTTGCTTCCATCATTATAGATCACAAGGATTTCAAGTCTTCCTTCTATTTGCAGATAATATTGGTCAAAGGACTTGCATAACCTGTTCCATTCTCTTATTCCTTGAAGGCTCTATTTTATTTTATTTTTTTTTATCAAAGGAAAACTTAGAAGTCTTTCCTAAATGTTGCTACTGTTTTCATGTTTTACCTGATTTTAAGAAATACACTCACTACAGTGATCTAACAGAGGTCTGCAAAGAAAGGGCTATCAGCAGTGTAGAGGTGAGTTAGCATATGCATGATTTTCTGCTCCTTTGATAGTGACGTGCTTTCAGGTTTAGCATCTTGAACCATGTTCTGCTTGTCTTACCAGCATTGACTTCTTGTTTTTCCTCAACATAGATTGCTGAAGAACTAAAAAAATTTGTTTATAGGGAAACTGGTCTCACATGCAGTGCTGGAGTAGCTCCAAATCGCTTACTTGCAAAGGTTATTCCTGTTTCTCAAATGATTATGTGTCATGCACTAATTTTGTAAAGTTGGTTTGTTCCAATTTTGACGTACTAAAAACAGAATACTATATGATATAAGAAAGTAGGAGCAGTTTCTTTCTAATTTCATAGTCAGTACTTTAGACATCATCTTCTTTGTATGCTGTGACTAGAATGGTTGTGCTTATTTGTGGTCTTGGCATATAGATGATGATGGATCAGTTGATTAGACGGCCTGGTTTTATGCCTCCTCCTCAAGCTAGGCCCCCAATGGCGCTCGAACTTGACCGACCCTTCACCTAATTCGAGCGGTAAAGTGCGAAAAGTTGATTACTACTTTAGGTATGGCTGCATTTTTTTGTTGTTGATGGATTTGTGTACATTCTAAACCAAGTTTTTCTCTTTAAATTCTACCTCTCGAAGTTTGAGTTGGCATCTTTGTTATTTTGAATTTGGTTTCGGGATATTGCGGTATTGATAAGTAAAATAAATCGTTCCTCCATTGGCCCTTTATCTCGCTTGCTACTCCTCTTCCTTGTAAGTCATTCCTATCGCTTTTCAAGACTATTGAACTTTTATAAATTGAATTCCATGAACATATGAATGTATGCTTTCCTTTTTGTTTTGTTTTATATGTGTGTGTGTTTTCCTACTCTGTCTATGTTCTCATGTTATGATTAATATAAATTCTTTCTTAGTTCTTCCTTTTGTTGGATGGAGTTACATCATGTGCTTAACAGATGACAACCTTCATTCTGCTTGAACTGCAACTATCTTTCATGTCGTTACTGTTTTACATTTGACAGGAACAAAGCTATGCTGAGAGACCATGGTTACTAATTGAGGAGTCTGGCTGATATTCGAACATGAGACTCTCAATGTGTAACTTGCAGCTGTATATAAATGAAACAGCTTGTTTGATTTTGTGTCTTAATTTAATTCGTTCTCCAAGATTCTCATCCTCCTCCGACGTTCTATCTTTTCGCTTCTTTTTGCTTGACATTGGGTAATTTTATGATAGATAAGAGGGATGCATACATTGATCAGGGACCGTGAAATATCAAAGCATGACTTTGTCTTTTATTCAGATTGACTTATTCGTTTGGTACCTTTCCGCCCTCAGTCAGATTTTTTCTTATTACAAACTAGGGATAGTTTCCGTTTTTTATTTCTTTCTTGTAATTAATAATTTCAGGTTGTTAAGCATGGTCTTGGTCATTTGCCATTCATGGAGAAGCAAGTAGTTACTCCTACAGGCATGTTGAGAAAACATATGCTGCATTATTTATGTTGTTACACTTTTTCAGCTTCTATGCTAGTATGCTCATATTGTTGTTATACTAGTTTTCTTCTTACTCTTGTAGGTGATCTTGTTGTTTTTCTCTTTTATTACTGTTTTTAGGCTATCATTGTGATTTAGTCTTTGGTTATTCTCCGATCGGAATGCATGTTTGTCAAATTGAGAAAGCAGAGAATATCTTGGAATACTTGAATTTGGAATTATCTTGATAATTCACCAAGCAACTCACTAAGCAGACTGTAAGTTTTCAAGTTTTCAGTTTGGTTCAAGGAACTCACCAAGTTTTCAAGTTTTCGGTTTTCAAGTTTTCGGTTTGGTTCAAGGAACTCACCAAGCGGTATCGTAAGTTTCTACTCATTTTGCTTGTTTTTCTAGATCCTATGCTTTTAGGAGTTGCATTGCTTAAATAATTGAAGACTCGCTATGGTTTTTTTTTTTTTTTTTGGTGTGTGTGTGTGTGTGTTTGATGATCCCGATTTGAATCTAACGGCTGAAATTCCCTTTTGTTGTGTTGTTTCAAAGGACAAAGCGGTGGAATTGAGGAATGAATTGGCGTCTCGAAACCCGTAAAATGGAGCACCGGCGAGTTGGAGTGGAGACCCATGTCTTCCTCTTCAATGGGAAGGCTGCAATGCGAGCCTATCGTGATAAATCATTCATCATCGATAGCATGTAAGATTTCAATCTCATATTCCACACTTTCAATAATTGAACCCTTTTGTGGAATTCTATCAAAAAATGTCAAACAATCTAGAAAATGAAGATTTTGGTTGAGATATGAACTTGGTTTTGTTTTGCTATTGATGGGCGATGATGTTTCCTCAAAGGGTCTCAACGGGTCGATTCCAACGAGTTGTTGCTGAGTTGACACATCCGAAGTATCTGTAAGAACTCTCAACATGCTTTGTTATACGTTCACTATTGAAACCCGGACAGGTTAGCCCAACGGTAAGGGCGAGCTTCTAATTGTGTGAGTTAGGCGCATGGTCCTAGATTCGATTTTTTCTTGCGTCAAAATTGTCCGGGCCATGGGGTAAACTCAGGCTGATCTACATAACATTAATCTCTAACGGCCTTAATGTTAATGTTATTTAATGCAAAGGCTATTTGAACTTTTTCATGTCACTCAAAATGTTTGGGTTAATTGAATCAAGCTCTCTTTATATGAATTGTATTACTGTGTTACTTTTCTCAAAAGTTGATTTCTTTCTAGACCTTCATTTGTTGATTAACAAGATTTGTAAAGGTTACGTAGACATGACTCAACCATTCAGCTAATAGTTATATAGAATATAGTTGTAGCATAGCGATCGAGATAAGCTAAGAAGACATTACACAATCTTTGAACCACTTTGTTCTGGACAACGGGAATGGTCTTTTAGTGCCTCTTCCAATGGACAAATAAGGGTCATTTTAGAGCTTATAAATTCTCTCTTTCATTTGCATCAATCTAACTTAAAGTAGATCCTTGTGAATTTTGTGGCATTTTAGAAGTTGTTGCTATCCCCTCTTAGTTGCTTTGAGCTTCGTGAAGCATCTCGTTGTTATCCTCAGGGCCTCATCTCCTCGAGGACTGCTTGTATTCTTGATTGCATAGCACATCTCTTGTTTGTTGGGTCTTGTTGATTGTATACCAAAATAAGACAAGGGTTATTGCTGTGGTTTGGACACATCCAAGATATGATACTCTTATTGGTGAGACGCACAATATTTGGTGCTAATGTTGGTGCTATCTTTCCCGGATTAGATTGTTGAAAACTTTTGCTGTAATTTGTTCGCAACAAACAAACTGGAAAAAAAAAATCTGTCAAAATCATTTTTGGAGAAATTAAGAAATGGATGAATTCTGTGTCCACTTACAATTGATCTTACTGCTAACTTGCTAAGTTACCATCTAGTTGGATTCTTATACATGGCTTCTCTCATGTAATGCAGGCCATTGGAGCAGTTTTTGCCCTCGCTACTGTTTCCATTCCAACCATGAATGTAAGTTTTGATTGTTACATTTTTGTTGTTGCGATTTCATTGATTAAATGTTCTTAATTTTTGCCATCCTAGGCTTTTAGAAGACTAGCAACTTCAATGGATAAATTCTCAAAAGTTGCATCGGAAGAGGTACCAGGGACGTTGTCTTCTCTAAAACTTTCGTGGTCGAGATTAATGATTTGACTCAACAATTGAGTAAAATAAGGTAAACTTGCTCTTCGATGATGGATGATTCCTATTTGCCGTGTGCACATTTTTTAATTATGTTGAGAGCTTCCTTTTTTTTTTTTTTTCTTCAACATTAAAGGCAAAAGATATCGGGCTCTCGGAATGGAATGAATGGCCAGAAGAACATGTCTAAAGGAAAGCGACGAAATCCTAATATGAATTGATCCTCTCATTTTGATCACATGATGTAAGAGTAAAGCAGACAGGTAATTTGTTGACAGTTGATTGTGAATGTTTTCTTTCTAAGATCCATCATGAACTATCTCATAGTAAGGCATGTTCGATGTGAACCACCAAGATAAATTAGGTGATATGACAATTGAATTAGGAGCGCAATCCACATCTGTTAGCATGGGTGCAACTAGCAAGTCAATTAGGCTTTATGAATTGATTAAACAATTATCTTTCTCACCAACAAGACTTATAGACTTATAGTAGTAATCTGCATGGCATGAGCTAGTTTTTGAAACTGCACTGTATTTCATTGCCGTAGTTGCGAGATGTACCTGTCGGGTTGCTGACACTAGTATCAATCTTTTCAATTATGCTTGTTTTTAATATGAGATAAGGAGAAGCTTTTGATGAAGTAAAATTTCAAGTTGATAACTTGATATCATATGTTTGAGTCTTCTCATAAAGCAAGTTGAGAAGCGTAGAATTAGATTCTTATGAGCAGTGATCGCATGTTTCATTTCGGAGTTATACCCAATCACATCATAGCTTAAGCACAGTTTTGGTATGGCAATCTTATCCATGAAAATCAGAGACTAGTAGTAGGCTTTGATGAATTAAACCCCTTATTTTTTTTTATTTTTTTTTTCTGAAGTGTCAATTTGGGGTTATAAAATTCTAATTGTCTTGGGTACATGGTAATTAGTAAAAAGGATCTCACAACTTGGCATACTTCTTGAGAGTTACACCGCATCCTTTGCGTTCTCCAGCACGAGCATGTTGCATAGAAGAGTAACTCGGATGAAGATAGCAAGGCTCCGTTCCCTGGATTCAAGTGGATCATTTATCATGGCACCCCGCCCGATGGACAAGAAGTGGTCGTGAAGGTTGGTCCAACTTCAACTCGGGGAACTCGTGAATTTGAGAACGAGGTAATCGCTTAATGCCTTTATGGTCTAGTTCGTTTGAAGGTTGAACTCTTATTTAGATAGAAAAAAATTAATTCTGCAAACCTGTGGCATTACTAACATAATATGAGTATCATGGTTTTTTTATTTTTTATTTTTTGTTTATTTCCGTTCTGATAAACTTGCTCTCGGCTATTCGACATGAAAACTTGGTTCCCCTTCTCGGATCTTGTTGTGAGAATGATCAAAATTCTTGTCTATCCTTTCATGTCCAACGGTTCTCTATAAGATCGTCTATACGGTAGTCGCTTCATAGTTCAGTATCAATATTATGGCTGATAGTGTTCATTACTTCATTATATAGTTTTCTCTTACCATATTCTTTCCTTTTGGGAGCAGGAGAAGCATCAAAAAGAAAGTTCTAGATTGGCCAACTAGAATCTCAATTGCACTAGGTGCTTTGCAAGAGGCAAGTAAATGAAGTGGTGTTTGTTTCTTATTCATTCCAACATAATTATATTTCCAATTCCAGGAAGCAAAACAACTATATGCACAATGAAGGAATATGTGCTCATCTCATATTAGCCTTTGTGATGTAGAAGTTTGATATTAATTTTCTGATCTTGTTCAGGTTTATTCTACATGCACACTTTTGCCGGGCGTGGAGTCATTCATAGGGATGTAAAATCAAGCAACATTCTTCTGGACCATAGTATGTACGCTAAGGTTGCGAAAAGCTGCAGAAAACTGAAAACTGAAACTGAAAACCGAGTTTTGTTGATTGGTTTCATGAAATGTGTAGCTATCAATTTGTCGTTTTATTGATTGGTTGTAGAACACTGCGAATTTCTTAATGGAATAATAAGATTGCGAGTGGAATGTAGATTTGTATATTTTCAATTGAAAATGGAAATAAAAATTAATTTTGAACATTTTCAGCTATTATTTTTTTTTTCAAATTTTTTTGGAGATATTACATTATCGAAATTGAATTTGAATTCAAATTGCTGCTAAACTAAAACAAAAAAATTTGTATCTTTTGTATCTTTGTATCTATACTATAACTAACTGTATTCCAGTGGAATTTTGAAATGTATCTATTTTTTTTTAACGATTTGCAGAACGGAAACAATTGATACAGTTTTGTTACTCAATTTAATTAGGGCTTTGTAGTGTCTTTAAAGCCAACCCCTATGTAATCCTTTGACGATAATATAGAGGTTTCAAACCCCTATGAAATCACTACAATTGATAGGGGTTTGAAACCTCTATGTAAGCCTTTGAAGATATTATAGAGGTTTCAAACCCCTATGAAATAGCCAAGATTTGATAGAGGTTTGAAACCCCTATGAAATAGTCAATATTTGATAGAGGTTTCAAACTCCTATGTAAGCTTTGAGGATAAGATAACACCTTAAAAGATAACACTTTTCATAGAGGTCAAAAACCTCTATGAAAAGTAGAATTTGTTCTAGTGAATAGAGTTGTGAAGAGTGAATGGGACCATCCTGAAAATTGTGGAAGTCATTAGGTTGACCCACTTTTGGGTTTGGAAATTAGAGGGTGAGATAGGGTTTTCTCTTATTTTGGTGCTCTTTGCTTCTTGTATTTTTGTCGTTTTATTTAAATCAATTTGATTAAGGTTTTTATCAACTTTCTCCTACAAGAAAGTTTTATAATTCTTTTAAAAGCCTAAATAAGCAATTTCATATCATGCCTCAATTATAAACTCACGAAAAACAATTACAAGCTTACTATGTCTTACTATGTTCAATGGACATGTAATTGAGTAGAGTAGACCCGTAAGAAATAGGTGGATCGGCTCAATAAACCCATTGAGTCTAGGTGAGCCTAGTGGCCTTGGATTAATCTATCATGATTCATGGTGAACTTGGACTAAATCCGTACGCATGGGTGGAGATGAAACCATGACTAAGACCCTAACTAGACAACCCAAAAACCCTAAAGCCCTAGCCACATAGGGAAGAAGACTAGAAGACAAGTCTTGTCGTTCCAAAGAAGCTTGCCACTGCCACTGGCCTCTCACCATCACTGGCTAATGCCGTTTTTCACCATTATATTTTTGCCGCCACTAACTGCTCACCAACATTGGAAAAACTCGTTTTAGATGGCCCAACACCATCTCATACTTTCCTCCATCCTTACCAGTCTTTAGGCTGTGGAAGTGTGTCGTTTATGCCCTCCAACGACCGCTCAAGTGCCAAACTAATGCGAAGGAGTGGAGGGTAGAAAAGAGAATATTAGGGTTTCACCCAGATCTTTTCTTGGTATTGTGAAGTTTTTTTTTTTTTAACCACTTGGTCCATCCGACTACTCGGAGTTTGCCCTGAATCGTGTACTATATAGATGAGGAGAGCTCATAATGTTGATTTTTTTATTCTTAGAGACTCAAATATTTTCCATTCTCAAAGACTCAAACATGAATCACAGAGTCGTGCACTTTGTATTGAAGTTTTGAAGTTTTTATAATCTGATGTACAACAATTACCGTTGCACATTATTTTTTTAAGCATTACAAAATGAGTTTACCTCTAATAAATAGTTTACCTTCAATTGATGCGTAACTAAATAATTATAAAAGTTTTTCTTTTTTTTCTTTTTTGATACAAGCCACCTGATATTTGAAGTCCAATGAACCCAACAAACTCCAGCTCGAGCCGAGTGCAATCGATCATTAGGTAATAATCAAGCTCTCTTTTAAAGGTTTTAAAGGGACTTCATATCCATCATGCACCTCCATACGACCATACACTCCTTCACTAAAGATTTCTTATTTTCTATTTAAGAGGAAAAGAAAGTGAATTTCTTGGACACATATCTCTAGATGGAATCAACGAGAAACCAGTTTTACACAACAACTTATTAGTATTATTTTAAAATATCTAATTTTTCGTTAAATATAACGTGAGAACTTAATAAACCTATACTAATTTCACCTCTACACGAACGCTGAAATTAATCGCATGGATAAAAACCTAATTATTCATTGATCTAGTTTTGTCTGTCGTGATGGCTTCGAGGGGGCTGGTGCAGCGACTAGCCAAATCTAATAATGGTTATCTAGCGTCAGCATTGGTTAGAAGATTGGAAGGACGACACAGCACACCCTCTAACCAACTGATTCGATCTTTTGTGACGAATGGAGAATCGTCGCAGACGACAACGAAGAACGCCGAGACAGCACAATCTTCTTCATTGCAACATGAAATAAAAAAACTTCGAAGTGAATTGCAATCGAAGTTTGAACTAGTTGAATCCAAGTTGAAGCATAGTGATGATATTTTGGAGATTAAACTAGAGGAGGTAAGGCAACGCATGCAATCGGAAATCGAAGCGACTAAACTCGAAAGTCTGAAATTCGATACTATTATCATCACTACTGTTGCTGCTGCGATGGTTCGTACTCGTATACATATACTTCCTTTCATGTAAAATTTTATTCTAGATTATAATCTTTATGTTATGTGACGTTATGACTTTTAAACCTGTTAATTTTCAGGGCCTATTCTCATGGTTTATTGGGTCGGCGGCGCGCGATTGGAGTCATCATCGGGGTCAGTACGTATTTTTGTACAGAAGTGCGACTTGCATTGTAATGTGTATGCATATATAGTAACACCCCCATTAAGGGTGGCGTGGTGGAGTAGTTTTGAATAGCTTGTTACTATGGGTTCAACTCTCTTCATCATTTTTTTTCGATATTTAGGTTAGTCCCAACAAGTGGTAGGGGGACCTTCCTAGTACCTATGGGATTAGTTACTTCGTATATCTATGGTTATTAAGAAAAAGGCCAAAAGGTCCATAGTGGTTAAATTGTTGTTGAGATTTTGGTCTTGTTTGGTTAGATGTGGAGTTATCTCTCGGCTATGAGATAATTTACAAGGAGTTGAAAACTAATCTTGTTTGGTTGCTCAACTTCCTTGCAACTTATCTCCCAACTTACACTCTTAGGGTGAGAGATATCTCCTCACCCCCTATAAGAAGTTATCTCCCAGAATTGTAGACACAATTACCTTTCTCATTAATGACCCTTTTATTACACATCTCTCTCTTATTTGAAGACTATTTACGTCAATTCATATATTTTATTGTTTAAAAATTTGTAACTTCCCTACAAGTTTAAAGATGAATCAAACATGAAAATATTAACTCCAAGGAGATAACTCCGAACTAATACTGTAAGTTAGCAAAAATGAACCAAACAATGCCTTTGTAGGAGTACCTATTATTTTAAATGGAGATTAGTGATTGGAATTTTTAGAGAACATAGTTGAAGGTTTCTCCTACTCCTATAATTAAATTAAGTGTGTATGAATGAGAATTAAACGGTTTATTTTACTTAGATGGGATGCTTATGTAGAAAAATTTGGGGTTTATGAGAGGATTGGAGAGGGAACTGATCTTGACTATAGAGCTTGTTTTCTTTTGGTAGATCTAATTAGTTGGGAGGCTTATGTAGAAAAAAATTGGTATAGCTGATTGGTGATGATCTAGCTAGGTGCATGGTATAACTCATCCAAAGGTCTAAGTGAATGAAACATAGAGCTTGGTAAGCTTTTTTATTTAATTTCAATTATAATTAGTTGA
This sequence comes from Stephania japonica, assembly GCA_039657345.1. Taxonomy (NCBI): domain Eukaryota; kingdom Viridiplantae; phylum Streptophyta; class Magnoliopsida; order Ranunculales; family Menispermaceae; genus Stephania; species Stephania japonica. Next base: position 12,441,386 of record CM077563.1, on the reverse strand, counting down.
TTTGGGTGTAATTGTTGGTTAATTATGGGAATTGTGTAGATCCTTAGATTTCAGTACGTAGTTTTTGGTTAATTATGGGAATTGTGTAGATTCTTGGATTTCAGTACGTAGTTTTGGGGAGTTTTTTTTTTTTTTTTTTTTGGTGGTGTTTCAAAACTGATTTTCATGATTTTTGATGTGAATTAAATTAATTAGATTTTGGTTGGTTGGTTTCACGAAATGGTTTAGGATATATAGTTCAAAAGAAGTTTTGATGGATTCTTGTGTTTTAATGATTCGATTATGAATTAATCTCAGTTCTTGTGGATTTGGATGTGGTTGTTTATATATGATGACGTTTGATTGAATTCCAGTTGTTATGAATGGTCTGTGATTAATTAAGAACCCGGCTATACGCACTCCAACATTTATTTAAAAATGACCTTTATGCCCCTCAATGCGATTAGTGCACCCCATCATCATCCTTTTCTCTCATTTTGTGTACCCCGCCATCATCCCTTTAGACACTTTCTTGTGATTTGTAGGGTATCATCGAGTGGATCGGCTTCGCAAGTCTGAATCTCTTGTTGGAGAGTCGGCTAGAACCGCATTGAACATGTAGTTGGAGAGTCGATCAAAGCTTGTCGAACTTTTAATTGAAGAGTCTATCAGAACCAATTTAACCTTTAGGTCGGCAGTTGTCAACTAAATTTCACCAAAAAGATTCAGTTGGATAATATCGAATCTAGAAGATAAGTCTCAGTCATATGTTTTCGAACCTAAAATAAATGTCTCGACTAAGGTTTTGGAGTTGGGTGATTCGGTTGGGATGAATTTGTATTTTGGTAAAAATGTAGGGTACCCTCATAAATTGAAATTTGAATTTGGGGTGCACTAAGAATCGGAGTGCACTAAGTAAATGATGGAGTGTGTATAGCCAAACTCTTAATTACTTAAGGGTCGAATTAAAAGAGAAACCCCATAGTTTGTGGGTTAAGGGAGTGTTGCCCGACAAGGCAGCACGCTCCCCAGATTAGGGAGCCCATTGCAACCTTTGGGCAACCCTCGTACATTTTTAGGTCACACGAGGTTTTTGTTCTCATAGCAGACTTCAAGGTCTTGAGTCGAGGTTGAATGGGTGAATTGGAGGATAAGAGTAACTTATGTGAACTGAATTGTCTGCTGCTACTATATATATATATATATATATATATATATATATATATATATATATATATATACCTGAAATTATTACTTGTTTGCAATTGCAGAGCTTACTAGCAGTAGTAGGGGCAAGGAGACAACCGATGACTATCTTTGAGCTTGCAGACTTCGGAGCTGCTACTTTGCAGGTTCTTGTTGTTTATATCTATGTATGTATTTTTGATAAAATTGAGTTGGGATGATAGACTCCTTTTGGAGCTTTTTTTTTTTTTTGTCAAACTCCTTTTGGAGATCACTTGATATAGCATGCATGTATATGAGACTTGTAGTCCTTCCCCAACTTGATATATGTCTCAACATGAGCATGCAGACTCAATTTTGTTTATGATATCGTCACTTCCAGGTTTCACCGTGTTCTTAGATTCGATTGTGTGTATTTTTCATTGCAGTTTTATCGATTCAAATTCATCACTTTATTGCATTTTCAAGATAGATATATTGTTTGTATTTTTGCCAGGGCAGCTGGCATTCTTGTACATATATTTTCATATACATATTAAATATATAATAAAGGAGTATCCCCTCCATTTTATCATATATATATATATATGCGCTGTGTTATGTGTATTGAAGACCAGTTTGTGAGGTTGACTGTGTTATTATTTTACTTGACTAGTGTGGTCAAGGTTTAGTAATGGCTCTGAGCCGGGCGGTGCTCTATGTTATTTGGTTTTAGTTAAAAATTTCCATTTTTTTTTTAATTTATTTATCTATTCTACTTTTTTTTTGATAATATGGACGCGAGACTCCGTTTATTGATAAATAGAAATATACAGAAAAAAAGGGTATACAAAAAATAGTGTATACTATACATGTTAAGGTAGGAAAGGGACGATACAATTCCCTCTCCACACACTGAAATCCAAGCCACACCAGAGTCTTCCGTAAGAGTCAAAACGAAAGAACTCTTCTCCAAAATGCCACCTGCAAGCCTTGGCTGATCCATCATACAAACCAAAAAGACATCCACTATGCTCACCAAGACTATCAAGGACCCTCCAAAAATCCTATCCATTGTGTTCATAAAGAAAGTCACTAGAACCATTGCATCCATGTATATGTATTTACCCGGCCCACAGCCAAGTCAGTCACCTCATCCCATGACAGAAATCCTTCTTCGCACTTCCACGCCATACTCCCATTGCCCCTAACTTGAGCTCAACCCCGTAGTCAATCACACAATGACCGAAGTAGGTAAGAGATCAAGCGGGCAATGTTCTGCAACGGTGACAGAGTGGATATGCTAAAGTGAGAGCAATATCCGCAAGATTAGTTGTTAGAGCTACCCATCTGTAACGACCCGTTACTTTAAGCAGGTGATTAATGTTAATCCGAATGGTAATTAATCTGAGTTAGGCTCGTGGTTAAGCCCGATTTTTCATGACTAACGTGTGTGTGGGATTGTGTGATGTATTGCGTTTGTTTGGTGTGTATTAGTACATATACGTGAATAATCGGAGTAACGAGGAAATGCCTAATACCATGTGTGGGTCATGTGGACACACGTGAGACGCGAGATAACGTTGACGCTCGAGTGTGCTCGGCGGTGGAAATTATAGGCGTAATTATAGGCATAAATATATATTTATATATATTATGGATATATATAAATATATATTAAATGGAAAATAATAAAATAATGGTAATTTGTCGGGCGCAGAGTGATACGCGCACGCGTCGGACATATGGTGGTGCGCACGCCCGAGATGTTCTCGTTGGCGTGCCAACCGGAATTTTAGGCGCAATATATCGATAAATATATATATTTATATAAATCAGTATATATATATATATATAAAATATATTGGAAAAATGTGAAATTACCATAAAGGGTAATGGAGTAAAGAAAGAAATGAGATAAGCTCAAGGGTATTTTGGTCATTTCCCCACCTTAACCGCCTCATTTCTTCTTTAAAATCGAAGAAGAAACAGAGAACAGAGAGATCGAAGAGAAAATAGGGAGAAGAGAAGAGAGAACAGTGAGTGCGTGAGAAGGAGATGGCGAGAGCTCGACGATGGCGAGTCGAAGTGTTGAGGCCGAGGTTAGTTGCAGCTGCTGTTGTTGTTAATTGTTGACGTTGTTGCTTGGTAGTTGTTGTGATTGGTTGTGAGGAGCTCGGCCATGGCGGAAGCCATGGCCGAGATTGGAGATGCAAATCGAGTTGGGGTTGGCGTTGGAAGCCAACCCCAATCGATGAAAGAAAAAGAATCAAAAAGAAAAAAGAAAAAACACAGAGCTGTTGTTCTGTTGAGGCGAGAGGAAGGGGATGACCCTGAACCGGGCCGGTTCAGGCCCGGTTCAGGGCCAAACCAAAAGAAAAAAAAAAAGAAAGAAAGAAAAGAGAGAAAATGGAAAAGAAAATCCAGGAAAATAGGAAAAAATATGAAAAAATAGTATTTTGACCAAACAAATAGAAATTTAGGGATTTTTATGGAAAATGAGAAATTTGGAAGTCGGATGAGACTTTATACCGAGGTTTTACCTCGAAAAGCGTGAAATGGTCAAAATAGGTTAGAAATTAGGTTCCGAGATGTCGAATTGGAATGGGACCAGTTTAGGAATGTTAATGAATAATTATTAGACATAAGTTGATAATAGTTGGTCTATGTTAGGTAATGGACTGATGTGGAAAGGTTTGAGGACTCCGAGAAGTTGTACAAGTCGGTAAAACATAGAAAGCTCAGGACAGGTAAATGGGACTCGTAGCTTTTATCAATTATGCAATGTAAAATAGTATTATTAGAGCATGTAGTGTACTGGACTGGGAATGGGGCAATGTACCGTGATTTGACTTTGGTTTTACAAAATGTTTTGAAATAAAAATGGATTCGGAAAGAGGTTTGACGGGACGGATCGGCCTGGGGTTTGGGAACTGTGGTGGAATTGCTAACCATCACTGCGCCCCAGTGGCTTGGGAATTATTCCGATCAATGCTTTCCAGTTGAGTTTAACAGCTCATTCGTCATAAACCAATTAGATGAGCAGTGATTGGTTTAGTGATGATGAGTAAATGCGACTCGGTGTTTTATGAGTTGGCGGCATATTGACAAGAACTGGTTAGATGCCCAGTGATTGGTTCTTGGATATGTGAGGGGGCGACTCAATGCAAATACGGAAATGTGAAATACAAATCACGGGTACATTGCAATGAACCAAAGAACTTGCATCTGTTTTATATATTGTTTATATTGATTCATATGTTCCTTAAGATATGCATTTGATACATGTTGTTATACATTGCCTTGATATTAATTGATAGTTGATGGTTGGTATGAGAGTCACTTACTGAGCAAGTAGGAGCTCACCCACCTTAACATTTTCAGGTATGGATGTACGCTAGGACTTGAAACACAGGAAATGAGAAGACCAGGTTGTTTAGCATCTTCTCTACGGTGCAGTGAGTTTACTGTTATATATATATATATTGTATTGCATTATTATTTGTAATTAAATGGGTAGGAATAGGAGCTCAATACCGATGTTCATGCCGGTATTGTATGACTTGTGTTTTTATCGAAAAAGTTTTAAATTTTCCTCTGCGTTTGTTTTATGTTGTTTATATAAATCAAGATATATAGGTTGTTGTCAGGAAATGTGATAAGGCTGCTGGCTCTAATTAAGTCCGATCTGGTTTACCGGGGCTTAATTAGGGTTTCAGGCCGGACATTCTCTAATCAATCTTAGGGGATGTCACACCATCCAACCATACAACCCAGAAATGTGGAAACAAAAACATAAAGTCATGAAACAAGGAGTGTCTCCATAAGTGCCTTATTCCACACTATCAACAAACAGTAGCACAACCGAGGAACAAACAAAGTGTGATCTCCATGCGTACCCCAGCAAGAATCGGTGCCCACAAAAATATCCATCACACATCCGAAAAGTAGGGTAAAAATCCTAAAGTATTAAGTTCCAGTTACCACACAAATCGGACCAAGACCATGCATTGAAGTCTTTGTGGCCAAATATAACCGCTACAACACCACGCACGGTCGAAACTCATACCTCCTCCCATGTGCCCTCGGTTGTGTTGAAGATTCGCTGGTTACGGTCCCTCCAAACCGCCCAAAGAATAGCCATCGTACCTGCTCTAAATAGAGCAACCAATTCTTTAGGCCCTGTGGGTTCCCCGACGGGATTTATAACTCTCAACCTTTCCGCCCATACTCTTTTCAGATATCGCAACTATATGCCAAGCCCTTCTGATCACTATACAACCCACCAATTATCATCATAATACTAATGAAGACCATTGCCCATTCAACCGACCAATTCGAGAACTCCTTTCGACCATGTAGAATCGACGCCACACTCCTCTTTTTAGACTTCCTCCTCCCAAGCACTATCTTTCTCATTGAAAATTAGTTACGCTATAGCGCAAGAGAGCATGCCTTGCATAGCAGATTTCTCTTACCACTGCCCACTTGTGCCGGCCATGACATTTGTAATTGTGAAACATCTTTTCCCAGATCCTGCAAGTAAAGGGACATGCCAACATTATATGATCAATAGATTCCGAGTTAGAGTGGCAGAGATATTCTACTGACATTTGTATTGTGATATCTTTGATAAAACACATGTGGTTTTACTTGCATTGAATTGTTTAACTTTTTTGATAATTTCAGATCCGTCTACTAGCATAAGCAAGGCCAAAGTTGACTAGACTTGAGGCAGAGTTCAAGTTGACCGATCGAGACGTATAACTTGCCTCTCGGTTTGCGTTTATTTGTGAATATTTTTTTCATTTGATAATAAGTATTTATTTGTGAATATTACTTGTATTTTTGAGTAACATGTGAGACTTGGGAGCGTGCAGTGGATAGATGATACCGACTCTTGATGTTCATTTTGGTTTGTACTTACAGATTATGATCATATATGATATTGTCTTCCATGTTTTGGTACTGGGATTCTAAAATTTTACTTTGATGTGGTTTATTGATTTAGGCCTAATATATAGGCAAATACAATATATTATAACGTTTTATGATTTTTATAAAAATATCTTAACATTTCAATTTTAACAAATATATCATAACGTTTTAGTTCAACAAAAATCGTATCCTTGGAATAAACCACTCTCGACGCCAACATTAAAGTCATTGCCACCGTCACTCCTTAGACCGCGTTTCTTTCTCCAGCTCCGCCTACAGCTGCTCCTCTTGGCGTCACTTCCCCTCTCTTGTCACTTATTTCACGAATTGAATCTCCATCTAGATCTTCATGTCAAATGTATCCCCATGTTGAGGGCACTGATCAACTTTGCTGGATTTGTAGCTTCAACTTTCTTGTTTTTAATGAATTGATTTCTGATCTCTGATCTAAGCTTTGGACTCCGAATGGGCGAACTATTTTTACTTTGAATCTATTGGCTACTTAATTTCTTCATCCGGTGAAATTTTGTTTTGAATTTCTGTATATTAATTTCTTCATCCGGTGAGGGCTACTAATAAAGAAAAAAAAGTGAGCGGCTAAACGGACCTCACTAATTGTTAAACATACTCTAGTTTTAAATTTTTACGTTGTATACTCCACTTTTTTTTTATTAAAATTTTTAAAAAACCCTTGCTTAGTGTACCTCACTTTTTTACTTAGTTTACCTCATCACATTCAGCCTCATCCTAATATCCTTGCTAGCGGGTGTCGACGAACAGAGCCGACACCACTGAAGAGTGTTGCATGAACAAGGCCGACACCTCTTTATAGGTCTCAAACGACTCTAATCGATAATGCGAAGATAACTTAATTTTAGTGGGTGACGGAGGGATCCAGCTGAAATCTCTTTAGAGGTATCGGCTCGGTTCGTTGATTCGACATCTCTTCAGAGGTGTCAGTTCTGTTCATCCAACACCTCTTCAGAGGTGTTGCCTTTATTAGTCCAAAACCTGTGGGCGACCAAAACTAACAAAAAAACTTCAAAACTCCCGAAAATACATGAAAATAACCAAAAAAAAAATAGTGAGTTTTGCTCTGAATCAATTAATATTTTTTATTTAATCGAAATTTTGTATCTAAAATGCAAAATTCAAGCATCAAATCGAAGTCCTAAACCCAAAACCAAATTCACAAACAAAATGACTAAAAAAAAAAAAAAACAAAAGAAAACCTCGAAATCGATACTAAAAGAGATGATGAATGCACCTACGTCGTCGAATCCATGTCATTTTGCTCGGTTTTGTCAAATTTGGTCAATTTTTTGTGAGTGCTATTTGAGAGAGGTGACTGGGGTACATGTGAGTGAGTGAGGTGAGTGGGGTATGGTGAGTAAAAATCATTTTATGTATGGAAAGATAGTTAGGTAATTTCACAAACATTTAGCAATTAGTGGAGTCATTTTAGCAGCTCCCAATTAAACTAGTACCTAGGGTTATACGTAACGAAACATCTAAGGTTATACCATGGGAGAAGATAAGCTTTTTTTGGTCAAATGAACAAGATGAAGATAGATCCTTTGATCCTTGACAAAAAACAAAAACAAAAAACAAAACATGAATCCTTTAAACTTTTAATGGTGTTACCTAATTGGTAGTGAAACTTCAGCTGCCTCTCCTTCCCACCAAAAATCCAAAACTTTTTTTTTGATTCACTTTTGTGATTTTTATTCTTGAACCATCGTCGATCCTCTCAATGATCGACGGTGATTCCAATCAAATCTCTTTTGCTCTTTGTTCATTCAATAAACAACAAATCTAATCAGATTTGTAGAAATTAGTCCATCTTTGTTGCAATGCATCTTCATTAGCGGTGTTGCGTGATTTGTACGCGGCGCGTAGGATCGATTTGTCTTTAATTTTTACTTCATAGTTAGTTTTCTTCTCTTGTTGGAAGTCTTTGATTTGTCTTCTTCTTGTTGAAAGTTTTAAGTTTTCTCCTTATTAGAAAATTTTGTTATTCGTTTTGTGGTTCTAGCTAGTGCTTTTGTATATTGCATGAGTTTCAACGTTGTAGAGATCGATGTCTCTTGATTGTCAAACTGTTTCAATTTCGAAAAAAAACTAAATTAATGACAGTTTGTTTGTACAAATAGGATTAACGAGTCAATGTACATGTGGATATATGATACCAACTCTTGATGTTTTTTTTTTTTTTTTTTTTGAACCGAAAATCATTTGGTATTGAACAATTGTTTTTTTTTTTTTTTTTTTTAATAGGAATGAGACTTTACTTTATTATAACCATAATATACAAAAGTATGTGCAATAGTAAGGTATTGAGCAATTGTTGAGAAAGCCGAGTTGAAAATTTTATCAATTAAGAATTTTTGCAGGGATTTTCAGATTGGTGAATTGGAGTAGATTCAACAATAAATCCATTCGAAAACTGAACTTGGTTATTCGTATGGAAGTTTTGAACTTGTGAGAATTTCTGTTTAAAGCAAGTTTTGGTTTTTTTTGATGAAAAAACATTTTTTTGAGTTGCGCTCTGTGCACTTTGGTATTCCTCTCAGGGTACCTTAATTTTTATTTATTTATTTATGTTGGTTCTAAAAGAAAATGACACATTTGCTCTGGGGTGCTTAGAGTAATCGGTGGGGTGCCTATTGGGATGCTCTGAGTAATCGGTGTAGTGCCCATGGTGCGAAACTACATTAACCGATATTACGTTTCAGGTCTCAGTGAAAATGACTGAACCCATGGTCTTGGACACACAAAACAGAGAAGGGTTGTTGTGTCAGTTGGTTTCGACTAGAGACATACACATATGTCTTGGCACAAGGCCACCGATACTACTTGTATAGTCTCGGTGGTCACCCAACGAGTTGGTGTTTGACTACCTTATTTGAGTATCGGTTGGTATAGACCGACATTGTAATACGGTTTGACAAGATACGACCGAGATCACTTTAACACGTGTTTTAGGTAGTGGGGTGCGTTGCTTTACAAAGTATGAATATTTTGGTAAAAATATAGAGATGCCCCATCAATGAAGTGTCCTGAGAGGATAGCGAGGTGCATATATAGCGCCACTTTTTTTTGTCAAATGATGAAAAAAATTACCAGTTTTATCTGCTTTTGTTTTTGTTTTTTTTTTTTTTTTTTAGGAAACTGTTTTTGTTTTTTTCGTTTTCGAGATGCAAAGCTTATTATTATTATTATTATTATTATTATTATTTTATTTACCAATTAAGAGTTTTCACTGTAATATTGATTCTCTGGTTGAGAAGAACACAAGGGATTTTTTCGTCAAAAAAAAAAGTACGCATGGGATTTTTGTTAAAAAAAGAAAGAACATGAGTTTCTATTTTGGGCTCCAATCAAATTATTATTTTTTATATAAAAAGAAACAAATTTTTCTTGCCTGGTATGATATTTGCTATTGCAACAATACGGTCAATACCACATACTAAATCATTGAATCACCTAATTAATTGATATAAAATTTGTTATTATATCTCAATCTTTCTTAAATAAAGTAAAAATATGTCTTTCTAAATTATTTGATTTGCATCACTAACCACTTTTTAACTTAATTTAGAGGTAACACCTAACTAAGAAGTTTTAAAAACTGCCTCATCACTTATAATTAGTAAATTAATTGTCAATTTATCATTTAAGTATCAAATGATTAAAATAGAGTCGTGAAAGTAATTTAGGACAACCTTGACGAAAAAAATAAAAAAATAAAAATTAGGACATAAATCAAAATGGGCCAACAAGGACCACAGCCCCACACTCTGGCCCGTCACAGCCAAAAATATCTTTCCCACTCACTGTGCCGTGTCACCACCCTATTGGCTACACCCCACTACACCTTCTAGACCTTTCTAGAACCTTCCAATCCCACATCACTCCAGAACTTTCTCTCTCAATAACAAATCCCTTTAAATCCATCGAAACTTGATTAATCCCCGCTTAATCCATCAAAATCATCAACACCAACACTCATGGAGAGACCATCATCAATGAAAACAATCAAAGAAGAGGAAGAAGAAGAAGAAGTGATCTTCATGGGCTCTGTAAATGTGAAGTCAGAGCTCTCTTCCTCTGCTTCTTCTTCATCACCATCACCATCATCGTCGTCGTCGTCAATGGCAATGCCAATGGCGCGGCCAATGGAGAGGATCCACGAAATGGGGCCGACCCCATTTCTGGCGAAGACGTTTGAAATGGTGGAGGACCCTTCAACGGACGCCATTGTTTCATGGAACGAAGCTCGCAACAGTTTCGTGGTATGGGACTCGCATCGCCTCGCCTCCAACCTCCTCCCCAAGTACTTCAAGCACAGCAACTTCTCCAGCTTCGTTCGCCAGCTCAACACCTATGTGGGTACCCCTCAATTCATTTTTCTCTTTTTTTTTCATTCTCTATTCTATTGTATGTGTTGTTCAGATTTTTGTGGGTTTTGATTAGTCTTTTTTTTTTTTTTGGTTCTGTTTCGGATTTTTCGCGGATTGATGTCCATCAGTCCATGGCATCTATTATAATTTTAGTTTCTGTTTTGAGTTTTCTAAATCGAGCTTAATTGAAGAGTATGATCCATGTAGCCGACCTGGGGCGGATCCAGGAATTTGAGATGGAGTGGGCTAAGTTTGGAGAATTTTTTTTTTTGTTTAGAAAAATTACAAATATATAGGGGGTTTGTAGTGAAATTTCATTACATGTAGTCGTCCTCAGCTAATTTGAGATTGTTGTTTGTTGTTGTCTTTGAAATTCTTGTGGGAGTTTGAGTATTGTTGCGTTGTCAATTTTGGTTTTGGTAGTTTTTGCAGATCACATTAGGGTTTTTGTTTACAAGTTTCAATGATTGGTGTTGATATTGCGGCGATTGCAGGGTTTTCGGAAGGTTGATCCGGATCGGTGGGAATTCGCGAACGAAGGGTTCTTGGGAGGACAGAAGCATTTGCTGAAGACCATAAAGAGGAGGAGAAATGCCCCTCAAAATATACAGCATGGAAGAGGGACTTGTGTTGAATTAGGACAATATGGATTAGAGTACGAAATGGACAGATTGAAGAGGGACAGGGATATGCTAAAGGTAGAAATTGTGAAATTGAGACAGCAGAATCAAAGCTCAAGAGATCATCTCGTCTCCCTTGAACAGCGGTTGCAACGGAACGAGAAGAAGCAGCAGCAGATGATGGCCTTCCTTGCTAGAGCTTTAAAAAGCCCAAGCTTTCTTGAGCAGTTAATTCAGCAGAAAGAATGGGAGAAAGAGTTGGGCATTGGACAACTTGGAAGGAAACGAAGACTGCCGCTAAGTCAAAGTGCCGAGAATTTGCAACTAGAGGAGGAAGCAGAGGCCATTGAGCCGGAGACAGAGACGTTATTCTCCGCCTCAACTGGTGATTTGGGATATCTAACTCAAGATCAAAATCCCCCGGTCGCGCTTGATATAGTTGATCCAATTGTTGATCCCTCATGGGAGGAGTTACTGATTGAAGGCCTAGCCGGTGGGGATGAAATTGAAGGACAAGAATTAGGGGACGGATCAGAAGTTGACGTCGAAGTGGAGGAGTTAGTTGCGAAGATGCCGGATTGGGATGAAGATGTTATAGACTTGTTTAGCCAAATGGGGAACCTCTAGTCCAATACTTGATCGATGAATCTCGACATCACTTGTAGAAAGTGTTTGTCTCTAGGAGGTGGTACCCTTTTATTTCTTTGTTCTTGCTTGGTAGGCTTCATCTGCAGTCATATCTTAGTATTTCTCATATGGGCATGTTTGTTTAAGAGTTCTTCTATGGTGTGCTTGCTTGTGTTGTTCACTCTTTTAGTGTGGTTTTATGCAGGAAGTGATATAGCTGCTATATGAAGTGTAATGGTTTTCTCCTACTTTAGAGAAAGACAGCAGATGCAAAGGGACCACTCACTCAATTCAGATGGACCAGTTCTTCTGTATCCTTTTTATTTTTATTTGTATTATGGAGTTCTAGCTTTTCTTCTCAAAGTCTTCCAAAGTTTCGCCGTTCAAATTATGGTACTCGGTTATGTTTGTAAATGGCAATTTTGTAGATGCAGGAAAGTTTAATTATGGAGGAGGAACATACCAGATCAAGACATGCATAATTTAGTATTTTTTTTTTTTTGCTTGGAAGACTAAGGTATGTTGCCTCTCTCGAAGGCCTTTTGTAAGTAGAAGAAATTCGTTGCAATTTTGGTATGTATTACAGGTTTTGCTTTATAAATCCTTGGTTTTCTAATGTTGTAGAGAAGAGTTCTGTGATTTCTTTATTTTGCAGAAGCGACAGAAAAGTTGGAAGAGGAATGGCTATCAGCTATGTATGGCACTCATTCATTCTATATTGTTGGTAATTGGGAATAGCAATAGTAGAAACGATTTCAAATTGTAAGACATGCATCCTGCAGAAAGAGAACATGAAAATTAATTTGTTCTTCAAGCCTTGTCCAATAACATGCTAAAATCCATCAATGGTAAATATTTGAAGTCTTAAGAAATTGAGCTTGGTTGTTTTCTCATGCTCAGTGTGATTAGTCTGAATATTTTATATGGATTATTTATCATACTTGTGGTTTCTTTTCCTGGCAGTATACATGTTCAAGTTAAGCTTTGCAATTAGAGATGCTACCTCTTGACACAATACATTAGAAAACATATCAGCTGTGTTACCAAAGTAGAAACTCTGACATAATTTCATGTTCTCAAACAAACTGTTTTTGATAAGATTCTCAAACAACACAGTTGAGCCAGTGAAAACTTAGTTATCATCTAAACACACACCTGAAAGCATCTGTTAAGTATAGTGAAACACATATATGACATAGGAACTTATTCTTCTAGTTAGTTAGCAGTGAACCTACGATGCTTCGTCAGTCTCACTCCTGTCGACGATGAAGAAGATGTTGACATAGCATTAGACCTTTGAAGCTCTACTTTGTCCTTGTTGAATGCTACCACCAACCTATTATGAATTTCCGTATACCTCTGCTTCTTCTTCAAACGTTGTTCCGGAGTGTCATCCACTTGCCAAGCAAGCTGCGACAAATCTTCGTCTTCCATAAGCTTGCTGATTACCTCATAGCTATAAGGGAAGAAGATTTTCGCCAGTTCCACTGATCAAAGCAGAGTAGGAAAATCAGTTATTGCTGGTCCAAAAAAAAACCATGGCCCCTTAAAAAGTTAAAACTTGGTTGAGAAAATAATTTGAATGCAAACGAATTTGCCATTGTGGTTCCCATGCTTACTATGAATTGAGACATAAAATGAGGTTCCATTGTCCATGTGGAGAGAGGAGAAAAAAAAGGAAGAGATGAATAAAATTACCAGTTCTTGAGAGAGCTGTCATCCTCATAACATGTTCTTGATCAATCGTCACATTTGCAGTATAAGTCCTTGATCCATTAATCAAATTTCTCAAATCAGCCGTTAATATGAACTCACGAGTGCCATCCACCTGTGCCGTGAACCTTGCAACTTTTGCTTCCCCTGGGTATAAGATTGTCGCAACACTAACTAAACACCAACAAATATCCCCCCATTAGATAGTCTAGACAATCAAATAGTTCAAAATTAGACTAGCGAAAAAGGATATCAAAGAATGCTGAATAATTTGTCATTTCTATGATCATATATATAACAAAAAGGCATGAAAAATATCGGATGGGAGATACGAAGGCGTAACAAAGAATTGCATCTTGAAACTATGTAGCTTAGAATCTATTGATCAACCAACTCACCTCTAATTTCAAGGTACAACAGCTTCGCTATCATCTCATTGCCTGTTGCTGCGCAACAAAGTGCCGCCTCTCCAATTAGTGGCTCTCTTCTCTCTGCTTGCTCCAATATCCCTATGCACAACTTATCCTTTGAAGGAGCTCTTCCCTGCTCAGTAGACCTATTATAATCCACTGACCGAGTAAGTCTTTTCGAAATTTGAAGTGCCTTCCATCCATCCAGGGTGAGATCAGATAGGCGAGCACCCTTTGTAATAAGAGCCATTATTATCTCAGGTTCCCTTCTCATGGCTGCAACATGCAGCACAGTGTGTGCCCTTAGATTTCTATGGTTAACATTGGCTACCTCAAGATCAAGAAGCTTGGTTACTGTTCTTGCGTCGCAATGTGCTACTGCATAGTGCAGCGCATATGCATCGTCAATATCAGTTTTCCCCTCTTGCAGCAACAATTTTAGCAATTCAATGTCATCTGTGTCGAGAGCCCTGTGTATGCATCTAACATGCTTACTGGGGAAGAAACTTTCCACAACTAATCCTCTTGTTCGACGTAAATCCATAATTTCCTTCATAACATCAGGCATTAGAGTCTTCTCTAGTGTTATGGCATCCATATCGTACTTGAAAATGAATTCAATGCACTTATTGCGTAATTTCTCACAAGCTTTATCACACTTGTTAGCAACATTGAGGATTGCCACTATGTCATTTGTCGATACCTTGTCAAGAATGTCAAGCAAGTAGCGCTGCACAATGAATGAAAGAAGAATAATTAAGAGATCCAATGGGAGAAATTTAATCATAAACAGAATCCTACACACACTGGAAACAAAGTCTCAGCATGTATTTAAACAAAGTGATTAACCAAACAACATGGTTTTTTTTTTTTTTTTTTTTTTTTTTTTTTTTTTCTCTTAATTCTGAACTTCTAATCATTAGGTAAAGGTCGCCGACTTCTGGATTCGATAAACCCTGAGATCAAAATAAGAAACTAAGCTGAATTATTGTTTACAAGAATTATTCAATCAGTATAAAATCCAATGAAATCTTGACCAGTTATGACTAAAGATGACCAAGATCAATTAGTTGCAGCAAAGTAGATTCAAGCACCTGAAACTCTTCAAGATCACTCAAATATATATTTTTTTTTGTAGATATCACTCAAATATTTAAAGAAACACATGTAAAGATGTCCAAACATAGATTCAACCTAACAAATTAAAAGTGACATAAAAACTAGGATAGAGACTGCAATTTGAAACCAAAAATACTGAACTCAACTTACTTGATAAAGGTTCAACAGCTCTGATATCTGAAAACTAAAGGAAACAAAGAGCACTTTCATCAAGTAATCGACAACCGGGCGACATGAGACATGCTCACAGGATTCATCCACACAGACACAAAACCCAGATGGCAAACTCTTTGCTTGTCCACTATACAAGTATGACAGAACAGCAGCCAAACATTCAAAATCCACATCAAAATCCTTCACCAGATCACTCAATTTGAAGCTAACATTCCCACTGAGGAACAAATTTGCGAAAAAAGTGCTTCTCGCAGCTAGAACGCATCGATGAATTGGAACCTCTCTAGATTCGTCAATGATGATCTTTGCGTCGCTGTAGAAACATTGATAGCTTTGTGATTCAAAGATGGACTCATAGTTCTCCGAGAGATGCTTTAGAGCCTTCACTCGTGGGTGATCGAGTTCTGATGAGACCGGTGTAGTAGCACTGTCAGTGTTGCTGATACTGTCGTCACCTTGTTGTCGACCATGATCAGGATAGATAAGTGTGGTTTGAACATCCATTAATGAGTCTATGAGTGTCTCAGAGAACTCTATGGAATAGAAGAATGGATCAAAGAGAGGTGTTGCAGGAAAATCCATTAATAGCTCTCTATGGATTCAGCTCTAACTCCATGAAATAAATGAATGAATAATCACATATAGGTTTTGTTGGGAATCCATTAATAGGTCTCTTGAGCTTTCCAAAGTCATTGAAATTGAAGAATCAAGTTCTACTTGTAAATTTAAAGTTAGTGGAAATTCTAAAACAACAAAATGCTATAATCAGAAAGCACGCAGAACCGACAAGTGTACAACTTTTTTTTTTCTGTTTGCATAGATAATTAGTGAGTGGCTACTTTTATGATTTGTTTTACATAAATCACTTAGCTTTAATTTGAAAGAAGCAAGAATAAAAATATGGGTCTTGAAAAATTGGCATGAGATGTCCACTTCAATACATAGAGTTAAAGAGATGTTATTCTTTCCACAATTAAAGTAGATTCTTGGCCATTCAATCACAAAGGGAGGAGAAAAGCAAAGTTGTGACAAACATACACATTACTCCCTGGAAAGAGGTTTGAGTGACATACTTTTGAGACATTGAGTGCTAAGCAATTGATAGAATTAGTGGATTATGCATTGCGGCATCTGATAATCATCCAAGGGACTCCAACAACTGCACATGTAGCAAAAAGTATGTCACTCCATCACTTTCCTTAAGATGAGATATTACTACACATACAAGTATGTAAACAAATTATTTCCTTCCAATGACCCTACTGGTCCTACTTGCTCTTCCTGTTGTCGTTGATGATGACAATGGCGATGGTGATGGTAGTATTGCTACAGGTTCATTGAGTTCTACTTTATCCTTGCTGAATGCTTTTGCTAGGCTCTTTTCAAGTTCCTCAAACCTCTGTTTCTTCGTTAAATTTAACGATCTTCTTGTGTGTCGTTTGCGGGGTTAGCAACCCCTGGAAAGTCTTTATCATCCATCATCCCATTGAGTACCTCTGAGCATCTAGGGAAGAAGCGTTTTCCAAGTTCAACTGCTCAGAATTGAATAAATGGCGACCGTCAACTTAGACTTCATGGTTGGAGGTGATAAAGAATGTTCCAATATATATCCTAATCTTATGTTTTTCCTAATATTTATGTTCATAGTGAACTGCAGAGCTTAATCAGCAAAAAGTAGTGATTTCTTATTGAAGCATGAAATTCTAAGACATATCCTAAAATAAATAGCACTACTTAAATCTGAATGCATAGCATATTGACATTCATTAGCACTTTTAACTTCCCTGGCAAAGAAAAAAAGAGTTGTAGAGCTGTATTTACCTGTTTTAGTGAGAGCTCTCATTCTATTAGTTAGGTTCTTCTCTTCAATCTCGAAAGGTGCCTTGTTTATGGCAACATATGCAGTAGGTTTACTATTCGAAACACTCCTGAAATTGATTGCCAAAGTTAACTCCCGCGTGCCACCGACTTTTGCTATTTCCATAGCAACTTGTGCTTCCATGGGGACTAGAAGTTTTGCCAAACTCAGTCCCAAGAAAAGAAGAAGAAGAAGAAAATCAAGTCTGCACAACTAAATTTCAAAACGAAAGGAACTGGGAATTAAAACAGTATGCTTTAAATTCAAGAATGTTAGCTAGCTATCATAGTAACATCTATTCCCGAGGTAAAACAGTTTCTCACGAAGATCACCGGTTGTAATTGCAAGAGAAAGAGAAGCTTCTCCTAGTAGTGGATCTCCTCTCCCTGCCTGAACCAAAATCTCAATGCACAAATGATCCTTCGAAGAAGGCTGACCTTTTCCGGTAGACCTGTCATAATCAGAATACCTGGTGAGTCTCTTTGAGAGATCTCAAGCGTCGACCTCCCATCCGCAGTGAGATCAGAGGGTTGCACCCTTTGTAATAAAAGATATACTATTATCTTAGGTTCTCTCCTCGTAGCGGCAACATGTAGCACTGTGTGTCCTCTTCAATTCCGATGGCTAACATCAGCAAGCCCAAGATCAAGAAGTTCAGTTGTGGTTTTCTCATTGCAATGTGTTACAGTATACTAGCATAGTGTAGTGCATATGCATTATTAATATCAGCATGCTCCTCTATGAACAATATACTCAGCAATTCAATATCATCTGAATCCAGAGCTCTATAAATTCTCCTCACATGTTTTTATCTGGAATGAATATCAGTATGCATTATTAATATTAGTATGCTCATGTTTATCAGTTGCCATGGCGCGAATTCATTATATGTTCTACGACATCAGGCAGCAATACCTTTTCAACTGTTATTACGTCCAAATGAAGATTTGACAACCTCTATGCACTTGCATTGGCAACCAATCTTTCACAGGCTTTACCACACTTTGTAGCAACTGATAGAACGATCAATATGTCATCTGCTGCTACCATGCCAAGAATTTCTAGAAGGCGGCCCTGTCAATGAAAGAGGGCATGTTTTAGTTGTATCGTTTATCATAAGCTGCCACCATAGTCTGAATTAGGAACTCTTTTCGAACTTTCTATAAAAATAAGCCTACTTTATATAGAAAACGCGCAGAAAACAGCAAGCAGTGATCTTATGAAAAAGGAGAGCTGACATTTTAATTTAGGCTAGAAACACCCTCCAGCTATCACATGACACTAAAAGATATTCACTTAAGGAGGATCCTTGCCATGCTAAATGCTAAGCCAGTCATAGGCAACCAATTAGAAATTGTGAACTAACACATCTCGAAGATTTCTTTCTATGCTAAGACTTAAGGTATAGTTCTACCATCTTTTCAATAAAAGAGGTAAATGTTAGGGACCTTGGGTGACATCCTTTTGCTACAATGTTGTTGATATGTGAGAGCACTTCTTTTCATGTATGTCTAAGGGGCCTCAACAACCGTGTAGCAAAAGGGTGTCACCATATAATTGTCCTAAAAAAATACCATTGGTGCCTTGGTGGTGTTTTAGTTTACAATGGTTAAATTATATGTTTTATCCATTTTATAAAGAACGGCAAAAGTTTTACGTTAGCTTGTCAATCAATCGCAATTCTCCCTGTTTTTCGAGTATGAAAAATGGGATTGAGAGTCCTTCATCTAGGCTTAGGATGGGCCATATAGCTCATACAATGCTCTACATAGGTGGAGTTGTTTGCTACAGTTAGATTAAGATCTAATATTCATATTCCCCATGTTCAAGAAACATAACATCCAACATCATAAAAAGAAATCATTATCAATAGTGATTGTTCTTAGTCAACTAGTACTATAGTGATTGTTCCCAGTCAACTAACAAATTTGTTCGGGTCTGACTACATGGATTTAAGTCTTCCATCGCATTTGATTTAGTGTAAATGATGGCAATTGTCACGGGGTCACTAATGAGAGGGTTTACCCTAAGGAAATTTTTTCTCACTCAATGTTACTCGGTGGTGCCTAAGGGCCACCTTAGTTCAACACTCCAATAAAATTCACACTAACAAGCAATAATAAGTACAAAGGAGAGCTTTACTGACATTTGATTGATGGTTACAACTCTACCACCTTATGCTTCCTTAAGCACAAGGGGTTGGTTTTATAGAAAGCAGCCTGAAGTGGTTACATAATCGAATGGACACATGTCCTAGTTTACAAGATTCAAAGACTAAGTAAACCATACCACACTCCCATGTAGCCAAGTAGTTGCCTAACTGCTTGCCTCCTTTGCTGCAACCTGGCCTTGTAACTGCCATGACCATTTGGTTAATAGGCACATCTTCCATGTGCTAGGGACTTGCTTGGACGTGCCCTGATCATGCTCTGAGCCATGACCAATGTAGTCGCATAACCGCCTAGGAACTGCCATGCTTGACTTGGTCCATCCAAGCCTAGAGACGCTCCTTGATTTCAGGGTCGTGCTTGGTGGTGTCTAGCTGAGCCTAGGCACCCTTGGGTGCATGCCGGAGCTTGGCTAAGTTTGGGTCCTACCGACATGGAGGTGTTTGCATTATGGTCTTTGGGTAAGGCCTTGGCATGCATGCTCAAGGCCTTCTCTAGAGTCACCCTTGCCTTCCTGCCCATACCACCCCTAAGAGAGGTCCCCCTCCTATAGTAGATGTTAAACCATTCTTGGCCCTCCAATAGTGAACATCCAAAAGTGAGAACAATCATACTTTGACTTGGTCAACGTCAGAGTCTAGGAAAGTCAACTATGCTCTTGCCAAGGTCTTGCCTTGCCCGTGCCAAGGCGTGACCTTGCTCGTGCCAAGGTATGTGCCAAGCTTTTGCTAAGGTACGCGCCAAGTCGTCGCTGTGCTCGTGCTAAGTCACCGCTGTGTTAGCGTTAGGGAGAGCGCTTTGCCAGTGCACGTGCTCACTTAGGTACACGCCGTGCCAACTTAAGTAGGTGTTCGTGCCCATTTAGGTATGAGCGCCGTGCCCGTTAAGGCATGCACCGTGCTCGCTAAGTTACGCACCGTGCTCGCTAATGTATGTGCGCCCGTACCCACTAAGATATGAGCCCGTGCGCACTTAGGTACGCGCTCCCGTACTCGCTTAGATACGCGTTGTGCCACATCGTGCTCGCTTAGGTATGCACCGTGCCCACTTAGGTACGCGTCGTGCCCACTTAGATAAACACCGTGCCCACTTAGGTACACACCGTGCCCTAAACCCCAATCCGTCACCTGAGCCCCCCAAAGCCTTCCGAGTCTACCTAGACTTGGTCATTTGCTGAGTTATCTTGCTGCCCAGCCCAACATACTCCGGTCAAGCTATTGGGGTGGTAATAAACCTCCCCCGGCCGAAATGTTCGATGCCCTCATTGAACTGCTCGGTTCCTGCCGCTTCTGGTAGCCTGTTATCTCTTTTCAAACTGCCATAGGGTAGTGTCCCGCTCCCAAGTATGTTCCTCTACATCAACCAAC
Source organism: Stephania japonica (assembly GCA_039657345.1). Taxonomy (NCBI): domain Eukaryota; kingdom Viridiplantae; phylum Streptophyta; class Magnoliopsida; order Ranunculales; family Menispermaceae; genus Stephania; species Stephania japonica. Next base: position 12,420,846 of record CM077563.1, on the reverse strand, counting down.
TTGATCAAGTAGAAAATCCGCCTGTTTTACTTACTCTGACCACGCATCTTATGGTTTAGAATCTGCTCGATTTCCCCTGCAAATTTCTTTCTACTCCGTCCCGGATCTGCCTGATCTGAATGGAAAGGTTTAAGGTAACTGACATGAAATGTGGGGTGTACCTTCAACCTCTCTGGTACACTACAAAAAAACAACAAATCAGAAACGGAATTAGAAACGGAATTAAGTTCCGTTTCTAAAAAAAAAATTAGAGACAGAATTGAGACGGAAAATTCAGAGACGGAATTGAGATGGAATTGAGACGGATTTGAGACGGAATTAGAGACGGAATTAAATTCCGTCTCTAAAAAATAGCGCGAATATTCCCACCAAAACTTTATTTTGTTCTACCCGTTCATCAAATCTCGAGATTTGTTGCACAAATCTCGAGATTTCCCCTTTACCCCCTCTAATGCCCATCCTCGTCCTCCCCACCACCGAAAGAAAACCCTAACTCCTCCTCCTCCCCACCACCGAAAGCCCTAACTCCCACCACCGAAAGCCCTAACTCTTCGTCGTCTCTCTCTATACTCTCGTCTCTCCTCTAGACTCGGTCTCTTCGTCTCTTCTGGTCCACCGGCCCCCAAATCTCCAACCCCCAACAAATCTCTCGTCTCTGTCCGTTGCTCTCACCTCTCGGTCTCTGGTCTCTCTCGGTCTCTCTGGTCTCTCGATCTCTCTCTGGTCTCTCTCGGTCTCTCGGTCTCTCTCGGGTCTCTCTCGGTCTCTCTCGGTCTCTCTCTCTCTCTCTGGTCTCTCTCTCTCGGTCTCTCTCTCGGTCTCTCTCTCTCTCGGTCTCTCCCTCTCTCGGTCTCTCCGTCTCTCTCTCGGTCTCTCCGTCTCTCTCCAGCCACCGCTCCCCAAATCCCCAACCCCCAACAAGTCGTCCTCTCACTCCATTGCTCCCGCCGCTACTCTCTGGTCTCTCTCTCGGTCTCTCTCTCTCTGGTCTCTCCGTCTCTCTCTCGGTCTCTCCGTCTCTCCCACCACCGCTCCCCAAATCCCCAACCCCCAACAAGTCGTCCTCTCACTCCATTGCTCCCACTGGTAGTGTGCCGCCCGCTCCGGTCATAGAGCCGCCTTGCACATTTTCGCCTCGCACCTCTCGCTCCTCTCGGCTCTCGCATCGTGCTCTCATTCGGTCCCCTCTTCGACCTCTCTCTCGCTTCTCTCATTGTGCTCTCATTCAGTCCGGCCTCGTCAGTGTTTCATTGGTGAGTTCTCCCTCTTTCCTCTCGAAACATTTTTTTTGGTTAATTGGCAAAGGACATGTTTTGTTTGCTTTTACAATGATCTCGTGATTTTTACTCTAAGCGTGAGAATTTATTGTTTCATGTATGTAGTTGTTTGTTGCAAGTTTATTATACACAAGTTGTTTTTACAATGATATGTGATTGTTGCTTTTACAATGATCTCGTGATTGTTACTTGTTCCACTTTGTGTACTCTTCTATTTACCTTGTCCACCAATTGTAGCTTGTAATCTTTGTTCAAAGTACATATGATCATCATGATCAAGGGCATATAAATGGAGTTCATTCTCTTGTACACAATATAAAAATTCTTGAAATACAATCTCTACATTATCTCTAACTCTCTTCTCTTTTGTTTCCTTCTCTACTTGCTCTTCTAATTGTTAGTTTATTTAAGCCTTCCATGCTTAAGTCTTTAGCAAGGCCAATAGTTTTATAATAGTTTAATTAAGCCTCTCACTATGTTTCTCTATGGGTGTCCGTTCTTTTGTGTTTCTTGGTCAATAGTTTTGTAATACATGGGTGGTTCATTATATTGATTATATGTTTTATAATATCATGTTAGCATTAATTTGTTGATATTGCTCCTACGCTTCGTTATTAAATATTATACGGATTGTTGACAGCTTAGGTGAATCTAAACTTATTGAGCAAGTTGAAGTGTTGACCCCGTGACAAGTGATAACCCAAACCCATATGAAGACCCTGTTTATTACATAAAAAGTAAATAGATAAATAGTATTAAAACCTACGCATGGAATAAAGATCTCTTATGTTATAACCATTTATTTATTTATTTTTAGATCAACAACCGAGGTACTTAAGAAGTAGTTATTGTAAACAAGTTAATCACTTAAGTATTTTCACTTGAGGAAATAAGTCTTAGAAAAAAACTTTGATCCTAGATATCTCTACAAGTCAAAATAATGCGGCAAACGAAGTAAGTGAGGTTTGAACTATTATCAATCCTCCCATGCTAGTTTATATGCTTCGATTCATTTTAGTAGTGATTGAAGTTTAATTTGGGATCCATTATGGTAGTTCTTCACTAAGATTTTTTTAGCGCTTCCCTTTTAAACTCCTTATCGTTTAAATGCCAAAGTGGAATTGATATAACGTTGGATAATTTCAATTAGTACCTTGTAAAGTAGGGCCAATGGCACCAAAGGTGTCTCCCTTGCTATTTTATGATATTTTGATGTGTATAACTATTCGATATCATAAGTGATATCTTGGAATTAAGGTCGTCACATTACATGTGTCAAACATGTTGAATAAGGCTTCTTTATATCGGTATTATTTATAAATTGTTTAGTTGGACACACAAGTTGTCATGTACCAAAGTGAAAGGAAGAAACTAGTTAACTAATTTAATTGCACAACACTTCAATAGAATGTCGTCTACAAGTCGAGATCGGATGTACAACCGGCTCGACAACGGTTACGTTCGAATTGAATTCGCGGCGAAGGTTAAAGAATTCATATCATTTGCCAAACAACATTGTCCTACATACCAAAGTGAAAGGAAGATTAGATGTCCGTGCAATTTGAAGAAATGTCGACTTGTACCGCACTGGACGTCGAAACGGTTGAGTACCACATATGTAGGTATGGATTTGTTCCGGATATCACTCGTTGGTACGAACATGGTGAGAACGGGGATGAAGGCCCGCAAAACTTTTACCAAATAGATAGCCATATTGGTGAGGCCGATGTGGGAGGATACGATCCGACAACTTACCACGAGATGCTACACAACGTGGCAGTCCAAGTTTCAATTGGAATCACGTGGAAGAATCACCAAACCCCCAAACACGCCAACTATATGACATGATTGATGCAAGTAGGGAACAATTGTGGCCGGTTGCGAAACCATGACAACGTTGTCCGCAATGGCAAGATTACTTGCGATCAAGTCTGAACATCATATATTTGAACGAGGGTATAATGAAATCATTAAACTCATGAAGGATTGTTTGCCAAATGACAATTCATTGGTTGAAAATTTTTATGCCACTAAAAGACTAATGCGAGGTCTAGGTCTACCTGTTGAGAAAATAGATTGTTGTGAGGACCAATGTATGATTTATTGGGGAGTGGACTCTGAGTTGACGTCATGTAAATTTTGTGGGAAATCACGCTACATTGCACATCGACGAGGTCGTGGTCGGAACACAAAAAACCGCCCTTGCAAAAAAATGTACTACTTCCCTTTGGGCCCTCGGTACAACGATCGTATGCGTCTCGAGTCAACGGCAAAACATATGCGATGGCATGGAGATCATTCCTCGCCGTAAGATGTTATGCAACACTGTTCGATTCGATTGCTTGGAGACATTTTAATGACGTCAATAGAGACTTCGCCGCCGAGGTTCTAATGTTCGTTTAGGATTGTGCACCGATGGTTTTCAAGTATTTGGGCTTTCAGGGAAATCGTACTCTTCGTGGCCCGTGATTTTGACTCCTTACAACCTTCCACCGTCGATGTGCATGAAATCTGAGTTTATGTTCTTAACTGTTATCGTTCCCGGACCGACCGACCAGCCCAAAGCGTAAAATCGACGTGTTCCTTCACCGCTTGTGAAAGAGTTGCAAGATTTATGGAACAATGGTGTGATTACATACGACGTTTCCACAAAGACAAATTTTCTCATGCGAGTTGCCCTTTTATGGACTCGTTAGTGATTTCCTCATATAGCATGTTGTCCGGTTGGAGCACACATGGTAAGTACGCTTGTCCATATTGTATGGAGGATACAAATGCATTTCAATTGCGAAATGGTGGTAAGACATCGTGGTTCGATCGTCACCGTCGTTTCTTGGCGAAGTCATCACCATTAAGGAAAGACAAAAAAATTTCATTAGAGGCAAAATGGTCATAAATGATGATCCGCCCGCTTTGCGTTCGGTGAAGAAATTTTGCGTAAATTGAATCGTTAGGCTTGATGAAAGTGACAGAAATCGAGCCGATTCTCGTGAATGGGCTGATAGCTAAGAATTCGGGATGGAGGAAGAAAAGCATATTCCTGGGACTTGCCGTATTGGAAGACAAACTTGATTCGCCACAACTTAGATGTCATGCACATTGAGAAAAATGTTTTTGACAACATATTCAACACTATTATGTGTGTACCAGGCAAGAGTAAGGACAATGCGAAAGCGAGACAAGATATTTGTGAATATTGTCACCGACCTTCTCTACACATTGATTCGGCGACAAATACTTACATCCTTGGATGCTATGCTCTTGATACATCAAAAAAACAAAAATTGTGCGAGTGGGTTGAAAAGTTGCGTTTTCCTGATGGTTACGCTTCGAATCTTGGTCGATGTGTGGATCCAAAGAAACTGCGAATGTTCGGCATGAAGAGCCATGATTGTCATATTTTCATGCAACGGTTGATACCAATTGCATTCAGAGAACTCCTCCCAAACCCGGTTTGGGTTGCAATTAGCGAATTAAGCCTTTTTTTTCCGATCCCTAACTGCGAAATGTGTCAGTCTCAAAGATATGGAGGTCTTAGAGTCTGAAATACCAAAAATCATTTGCAAGTTGGAGAAAATATTCCCTCCAAGCTTATTCGACTCTATGGAACACCTACCAATCCACTTGGCCTACGAGGCTCGTCTGGCCGGTCCCGTTCAATTTCGATGGATGTATCCATTTGAGAGGTACTATCTTGAGCCCTTGAAATTATTTTCCCATTCAATAAGTTTTAAATCAACACTTCCTATAACATTCATACAGTACCTTAAACATTTGAAGAACAATGTGCGGAACAAAGCGAAGGTAGAGGGCTCCATGTGTAATGCTTATTTGGTCGAAGAGGTCACATCCTTTTGTTCTTACTACTTTGAAGATCACGTCTTTACATTGCATGACAAAGTGCAACGTAACGACGATGGCGTATCGGGCCCACACCGCATTTTGTCTGCAATTTCTCAATTTTCACTTATCCCGGTCGACCCATTGGCAAGTCGAAGGAGCGGTACTTAACAGAGCAGAGTTTAATGCCGCTCATTCGTACATACCGCTTAATTGTCCGTAGATCGCTCCTTACGTCCAAGACATCCGTCACTTTCATTCAATATTGCAAGACATTCATTGTTCATATTTTACTAAGACAACCTACTTACATGTTCCTTTCTTCTAGGATATTCATCGATGAAATCACTCAAGCAATGGGGAGTCGGAAGTTGATAGTAGTCTAGAGCACAACTTCCCCATTTGGTTTCAAACATACGTAAGGTCATTACTTTTGTGCGTTATAGATTCATAAATTTCTTCCCTAAGTAATGTGTCATATTGCATTTCTAATTTTTTTTGAATAGGCTCGAATTCTATAGTTGACGAGACGCTTGTTGATCTTTCTGTTGGTCCTAGTCGATCATGTACCGTTTACCCCGGTTACCTTGTTAATGGGTATAAGTTCCACTCCGCAACATATGACGTTAATAGATCGACGCAGAGCACGGTGTTTTGGTGAAGGGTTCAAACTACGCCGATGTTTCCCATAACTATTATGGAGTACCGCAAGAGGTTGTGGAGATTGAGTATATCGGCCTCAAGCGTGTGGTCTTGTTTAAGTGTGAATGGTATGACCCTACACCGAATCATGGTGTGAGGACTCACCCAACACTTCAATTGGTAGAGGTTCATCGAAGTCGACGATATAACAACTACGAGCCATTTGTACTAGCAATGCAAGCCACTCAAGTGTACTACCTTTCGTACCCTTCTATGAGGAACGACCGACAAGAATGGCTAGCGCTTGTTGTCGTCAACCAAAATTCCCGACGAGGAAACTCGCAAAGACGATAATGACCAGGGCTCGGTAGAGATTGCATTCCAAGATGGGATGGCCACCACGTGCGTAGTCGACGATGCAATCGTCGATATCAACAACTGGATGATCCGAATGGGACTCGATTCATTGTTGAAGCGGGTCTAAGTGAAGAAGTATATAGTGGAGATGATTCGAAGAAGAATCATCAACTTCTAATCATGAGAGTGAATTTGAAACGGATGATAGCGAATAATGTATGTATATGTTATGTCAACGTCCAATCATTTAGTTACTTTTATCAAAGATGGATCCCGTGTTATTAATTCCAATCATTTAGACTTAATTTCTAGTTTTTGTATGCCCTCCTTCTCTCGAAATTTTATTGCTATTTTGTTAGGTTTCATGGCGGGAGGTGGTCATCCACCACGTCGAGGTTTCCCATTAGGAGGACATCGTCCAGCGGAAGAGGTGCAAAGACCGACCTCGGAGGCGAAATACCGACCGGGCCTCATGGTCGCCACACGAGGGTCCATAGAGGTCGTGGCGGTCGAGGTCGTGGGTCGATTCCCGCATTATCGATTCCGACTTCTCGTTCTCTCGATCACGAGATAGCCGCAACGTCACCTTCGCTTCTTCCATACCGTCGGCGTCGCTCGTCGTACCATCATCGTCGTCATCAAGGACTATACCAAATATGCGCCCAGCCACCATCGTTGACATCAAGGACTCCTTTACCCACGAGGCTCCACCCCTGCATTACGCATCACCGGCAAAGATCCCCACAATACGACGTAAGAGCAGGGTCGGAGGTGACAGCCCTCCGCGAGCACCTCGAGGATAGGGATGGAGCCCCCGACGTACATGAGATCCCTATCGACCGATTGCCAATGATACGTAAGTTTGTATTTGACTCATATATGTCGTTTTAAATATGAATGTAAATTATTGAAGAAGTAGTTAAGATGTTATGCATGTTCATGAAACACAGGGAGTTGCATCCTTCGCATTTTTGTGCACGGAGGATGACAAAAGTTTTCAAAAGATGGATGATTCCCGAAGGGTATTGTTGGAAGTCGGCACCGCCTCATCATAAAGACAAATACCGGCGCCACCGGAAGGTAAACACGACTACTAAATGTCTTATGATTTATACTATTTCCTCAATGTCTCGTAACAATAGCAATCGCCAATTTGTAGGTATTTTTTAGATGGGATGACACGATTCCCGAGGATCTCATTCGAGCGGCGTACGACAAGCTGCTTGCAGGGCATAAGGTACACCGCATTGATGCACAAGTTAAAGAAGAAACGTGTGCAACCAGCAGTATGTTATAGATGAGGCATGGAGGAGATACTTGAGTACTGGGAGAGCGAGGACTTCCTTGCCAGGTCTAGTCTAGTCAAGCGACGGCGAATAGGAACACCGAGGTCGAAGGCCCTGGGACCGGACCCTCGAAGCAATGCTGGGTGGTTCCGTGTCTTTTGTGACTACCCAAGAAAGATTGGTAAGTTTTTTTAACCTCTTGGTATTTTTTACATTTATACACTTGTTCACTATGCTTGGTCCCGTACGCGAATGATTCATCCGAGACGCCACCGACGGTGAATGAATTGTATTTGCATCTCCACACCGTAAATCACGACAGATGACATTCATCGATACTAGATCGTAGCGGTTCTATGTAAGTATAGAAATGAAATGTAAAATAGTATTAAGTTTACTTTAAACCATATCATGTATTTTGTTTGTTGTTGATATCTCAGGATAGGCTCCAGAGGAGATGTCGAGCTCACCTGTGCTACACCGGACCAATCGGTGGATGATGAGGCGGTGTACCTCAATGTGGCGGGTGAGTGTCCCAAAGGACGTGTCTACGGTCTCGGGTCTTTAGGGAGAAAGAAGAGGAGATATGCGATCCCGGTGCTAGCACGTCCGAGATGCCGGATATGGTGCCGCGCAGCGAGTTCAATGTCGTTGCAGAGCAACTACGAAAGGTTATGGAGTTCATGCAAGAAAGATCTCTGGGATGAACATGGACTGAGCAGCCTATCTCAAAGAACAACCACCACCACCACCAAGACCGCCACCTCATGACCAAAGAATACCGTCGCAAATAGATCCGGCCGATCCACCACAACAAGGGGACAATGTTGAGCGTGAGACGTAAGCGTGGCTTCGAGAGATGAGCAACTTGGTGATACATAGGTATTTTACTTGTTGCTTGTGTAAATTCTTCGCATAACTTTATGATTGACATTTCTTTTTGTGCATATTTAGATTGATTGGAAAGGTAAAGTTAATGTGGCAAATGTGTTGCAAAATCGATGTCCATATCTTTATCTCTCTCCATCATGGTGTGTTCTTTGCAAACGAGATAATGAAACAATTGATCATGTGTTTCTTCAATGCTCGCATCACATCGGATTTGGAAGGAGATGATCTCCGAGCTGGGGTTGATTGGAAGAACGCCTAGAAGTTTACATGATTGCTTGGATGATGGAGAGGCTCACACTTTGAAAGGCCGAAGAGGAAATTTGGTCCATATGGGAGGAAAGGAACAATAGAATTTTTCATGATAGGGAACGTATTTGGGTGGAAATTTTTCATGATACAAAGATAATCGCTTTTTTTTTTTTTTTTTTCTTTTTCTTTTTCTTTTTGCTATGAAAAGGTGTGGTTTGCATAGATATAGATATATACTTTTGTATGTCAATGGGTCAAGTGAAGAAAATTTGGTCGTGGTCAAGTGCTCTCTCTAAATTTGAAGGTCAATTAAGTCTAAAAGACTTCCTCAAAAAAAAAAAAAAAAGGTCACATAAAAGATGTTTGGTTGTATTTGCGGTATAAGAAAAGATGACATCTTATAGGCTTGTAGCAGAGGAAAGACCGCATGAGTGGCATATTTGAGGAATGCGAATCGAAGTTGCCCATTGCTTTATGACATTAATATGCAAATAACCTTCTGGATCGAAATTGTACCTCATAACAAGTAAGTAGCCAATGCCTTTACAATATTGTCAACACTATTAAACTCGTAAAATGACATTATATTAAAGTGATCATGAAGTCTTCTCGTGTTCTTTCCATCTTTCACGATTGTCTTGTGCTAAATTGCCAAATACTATTTTGCTTTGCTAGCAATCTTCTTCGCTTTTCTCATTACCTTCTAAATACTGTTCGTTTGGACAATGCCTTTCTTTCTTGACTGCATTCTCGATGAAGGTATCTTCACCAATCTAATCTCTTACACATTCAAAGTTTTACCCCGACACATTCAATGGACTCGTATGAGAACTATTGACAATGGAGGATAGAGAGTTTGAAGTGCAAATGGCTTTTACTCTTTAGGAAATTATGGTAAAAACAGCTTTGTGTCAGGGTAAGAAACAACAACACAATTGCCGCAATGAAAGAGATGAATGCCCATGGAGTTCAAATAATCACGTTTCAAGGTATGGATATAGTCACGCCTCAAATTTGCTTTCCATCTGCTCCAATCTCAGTGTGATAATAATAATTGACTTGTTTGTACAAATTTCGGCAAAAAGAAGAATCTTGACACCACGAGGCCCTTGAGAGTCGCTTGATGATCGAAACCAACTCCTCATCATCCCCGAAGAAGCTATCGATGATTGCTTCTACGGAGCAACCTCACATCCTTTGAAGACGCAATAAGGCTATCGAGAAGAATAACATAAGACGAGACCAGTGGCGCATATCTACCGTCACATTGTTCCAAAGGCGATGAGGTTTCCCATTAGGTAACTTATCGTTTCATCAAAGTAAAATAGAGGCATTTGGAACACTCCATCTTTGTTTAATCTTATGTCCAACAGCTTTGACCGGTGTGTCGCCTCAAACTTCATTCCCGCATTGTTAAGCTCGTGGCACACTCAATGTGCTTGTCCACCAGCCTTCGACTCGATAATGTTGGCTCACAATCGGGAACAAACTGTGTGCGTAAAGTCCAAGCAGATGGTTAATGTAAGTTCCGTAGAGTAGCGATGGGTGCTTGTACTAATTGGGCGGCAGACATCACGGAAGAAGTACCTCACATACTCTTCAAGATGAAGATCTCCTTTGTCGGGTCTCGATCATGTCGAACAGATCAACCAAGACAAAGAATGGAAGCTGATTTTCTAATAATATCGGGTCATGTTTCAGATCGCTTCAAAGATCCAACTAGTAATGTATATGGGATCATTGTCATTTCTCAATTCTACTCTTCCATAGTTGTAGAATAGCTCTATGGCGAAGCAAGCATCAAGTAGGATCATCTCAACAAACTCATCGCTGGAGAGGTTAACGGTGTTCTGCGTAACTTGCTTGAGCTTGTCCTTCTGATTCACGAATGTAGTTGAGGAAATGCCGTAAGCATTGATCCGGTTCCGAGGCTCGCGAAAGGAGGGCGTGGAGATACCACCTCTCGTGCTCTTCCATGGCCAAGTAGGGAATCTCTCGCCTTTATGAAATGGGCCCAAGGACACAATCTTGGGCACATATGCTTCTTCGGGTAGTATGCGAAGGCATTCGGGGATTCTGTAGATGCAACATTCTGTTGAGGGAATTGGATGGATTTTCTGTTTGATGGAGTAGAAGAGCTCATCTTCTGATTGGGAGTCAATCTGGACTGAGACTTGATTTGTTTCCATTGTTCGTGGTCACTTCTCAAGCAAACGAGCAATCCTCTTTCCCTGGTGAGTCACTCTTTTTTATATGAAAAATGATTGCATATATTTGTTGTTGCATCATAAGTTGATTTATATATTTGATAATTGTGGACGTTAGGACCTTTTTTTGGCCCCTTCCTACTTAGGCTCGACTGATTTTACAAGAGTTAGATGGGCGCACTGACTTTATGATATGAGAGAATTCATTGTTTGCTTAATGCCATTATGATTTCCGGATGATGTGAGTCATGGTATTGATCTCTATATGATACTTCTACTGTGGGTCTGATGGACCAATGGGAAATTTCAATATTGGAAGACATTATACAAAGTCGGTTAAGATGTCTGCCTTTGCAAGAGTGTGGATTATACGTTGCTTGATCTTCTAATTATATTTCTTTTTTGATCTCCTTTCTCTGAAATCAGGTTCAAGGTTTCCATTATGGTCCAGAGGATGAAAAGCCCTCAGCCTAAACAACTCCTTAACATGATATATAAAATGTCAAGTATATGAAAATTTGAGCGAATTAAGTTCACATTGAGGTAACTAGGAATATTTTTCTTACGAAGCTTTAGAAAAAAGAAAAAAAAACATAATAAGCGAGTTACCAAACGAAACAAAATTAAAACAAGAGAACTTTTAAGAACGTACATTTCATGATATCGTCTTTTTCACTATTTTTTAGTTTCTCATCTCCTTAATTTATACTTTGTAACACAAAGTTTTGATTTTGAGGTTTTGGAACTGATTGGATTTCGAGTTTATGGTTTAATACATGGAAATTAAGTTGTGTTATATGATATATTAAACTACTTTTCTTGTGCTTCTAAAGGTTTGGTTCCTTTTTAAGGTGGATCTATTAAGTGACTGGAAACTTTATCATTGTAAATGCAGGGTGAGCATCTGAAGAACTCTGTTTGGTCTTTGAAAGGAGAATAATCAGTGAGTACTTGTAGCTCATAAAATAATGCTGCATATTGTATTTGTTTTATGTTTTGGCCTTAAGTTTCTAGCTTCTATCTTTGGATTATGAAATAGTTGGCTCTTTCAGATTTGTTTCACTTGTTCTTCAAGATTGTTACTCAAAATCTAGTCATGTTGGTAGGGTTGAAACAATGTCATTCTCATGGATCACAATGTATAGTTTGTGTAGATTTCACCTTCATGTATGATCCAAATCACGGGCTTTGACACCAACAACTTAGTTATAATCAAGATCAACCTGAAAATTCATTTGTCGGGGTACTCAAGGTACCACTGTTTCTCACAGGCTTAAACTATTTTATGCACATTAGACTTTCCTTTCATGGCCATTTTAGTGACGTCGACTCTTGCCCTACACTAGTTTATATCTACTGTGACATTTATTTTCTTGTCTTCTTTTCTGTTGAACCTGAACTTCATGTATAATGCACATGCGGATGCATTGGTTTGTTTTAGGTATTCAGCCTTGGCATTGCAAAAGAAATTTGTTGGTTTGGCAGTGTCCCCTTTTGTTTATTTTTTTAGATATATTTTTAAGTGTGCCTGTTCTTACATTATATTCATTATATTTATGGTAGTAATCCTAACATTTTTCATATTTGTTCTTGCAATGCCCGCCAATTATTGCTTACTACTTATATGGGGTATTGATCATGTGTAATGCCTCTATTGCAACATTAGATATGGCAAGTCATTATTTTTGTATAGTCGATTTCAAAGTGTGCAACTAATCAACATTACATATACTTTCCAAATTCTCTCTCTTTTCCTATATATTTTTACTTCCTTGAAAGCTCTTGATGTTGTGTGGTGTATTGCTTTTACCGTGACGTTGGAGCGGATCTGTTCCTAGCGCTATTTAGCTCTCTCGTGGTTCAGATCGCTCGAAAGGAACCCCGTGAATATGCATTATCACTTGGTTGTTGTCCTCGAGATGGAGAATCATAAGTGCTTCAAAGCTGCGTTATAGTTATTATGTGCATATTTATAGGATTGTAAGTTTTTTTTTTTTTTTTTTGTGGTTGTTGAACAATAGGATTGGTGGTTTTTGTGAATACTTACAACTTTGGAGCTTTTGTAATACAAGACAATTTTCTCGTGGATATATAAATCTTTTTCAAATTTTGATTTTTACATTTTTTTTTCTCTTTTGAATATTTGTTGATATATATTGTCGATGTATGAATGTCAAATTTGGTTTTTTTGTAGGATGTTAGCACCCCCAAAAAGTTGTTGGAGGGGGTGCAAAGCGATGGAGTAGATCTCATGGTTGTAATTTCAAGTTATAGGTTGGAAAACCAATTGGATTATGTTTATGTTTGAAAATAAAATGAACAGAAAATTAGAGACGGATTAGAGACGAATTCAAACATTCCGTTGCTATTCCGTCTCTAATTTTCCGTAATATATGCATAAATCTAACACGAATCGAGAGACGGATATAAGAATTCGTCTCTAAATCGAAAACGGAATCAGAGACGGATAATTCCGTCTCTGATGATTCCGTCTCTGATTCTGTCTCTAAATCAGAAACGGAATCAGAGACGGATAATTCCGTCTCTAAATCAGAAACGGAATCAGAGACGGATAATTCCGTCTCTGATGATTCCGTCTCTGATTCCGTTTCTAATTAGCAACGGAATCGAGACGGATTGCAATTACAAACGCACCATTTTCGAGAAATTCCATTTCTCGTTCGTCTCGTTCGTTTCTAATTTCGTCGCTAAATCGCTCTCTAATCGAAACGGAATTATTCCGTCTTTATTCGTCTCTAATCAGAAACGGAATCAATTTTCCGTTTCTGATCGAATCAGCGACGACGTTTTTAGAGACAGAATTGATTCCGTCTCTGTTCCGTTTCTGATTGCAATTAGAGACGGAATTTTTGCAAATCAGAGACGGAAATTTCCGTTTCTGATTTGCTGTTTTTTTGTAGTGGTAGCTTGAGCCTGTAAGCCACCCTTCCAACTCGCTTGACCACCTTAAATGGTCCCTCATATCGCTAAACCAGGCCCTTGTGTGTCTCTTTCTTATTAAACTTCTTCAGAATTTGATGAGTAAGCTTCAACACGACCAAGTCTCCTTCTTGGAACTCCAGGGGTCTCCTGTTCTGGTCAGCATACTTCTTCATTCGTCGACAACTTTAGCCAAGCTGTCTTGAGCTACCTCCCGCAACTCCTACTTGCTCCTCGCAAAGCGATAAACCGTTGGGCATGATCTCATCGACTTTGATTTTGCTACCACATGTGGGTAGTTGACTGTTGTCTCGTTACCACCTCGAAAGGACTCATCTCTGTAGCAAAACTTCTATGGAGATTGTAACAAAATTAGGCAGAATTAAGCAGGTCCACCCCAGTTGGACTGGCTTGCATTCACATAGTGTCTGAGGTAGTCCTCCAATAAGGCATTGATTCTCACCATCTCCCCATCCGTTTGAGGATGGTTGGCTGTCGATAACTTCAATTTCGAGCCCAACAAGTTGAAGAGGGCAGTCCAAACGGTATGAACCTTGTGTTATGATTACTTATGATGTCCTCCGAATCCCTCAATATTTTGCCACATGTTTCAAAAACAACTCTGCAGTATGTCTGCATTACAATACCTCGGAGCAACAATGAATGTAGCATACTTCGAGATCCACCACCACCATAACGCTAGTCATCCTCTGCGTCTTGGGAAGACCAGTGATGAAATCCATGGAAATGTTTCTGAAGGGTATGTCCGCTACTGGTAGAGGCTCCAACAAGCCTGCTGCCTTCCTCTTTTCTGTCTTGTCTTGCTGGCACACAAGACAAGTTCACACGTATAGATCCACGTCCTCCTCTATCTTTGGCCAAAAGAATGAATGGGACAAGAGGACAAAGGTATGCTCCATGCCTGGATGTCCTGCCCTTCGAGTATCATGAGTCTCCTTCAAGAGTTCTCGCCTCAATCCGCCTATACTAGGAACATATGGGCGTCCTCCTTTGGCATAAAGGCATCTTCACACCAGAATCTCCGAGTAACACTTTCAGCTACTAGCTTCACCAGTTTCATGCAAATTGGATCCTTGCCCATCTCCTCTTTGATTCGAGGCAATAATTGGCTTTCCAGCACTGTAATTGCCGAGACCACCCCAGTTACCACCTTTCGACTGAGAGCATCAGGGACTGAATTAAGCCTTCCAGGCTTGTATTCAAACTGGACATCTTGCTCTGCCAAGAAGTCCAACCACCTTGCTTACTTTTGGGAGAGTTTCTTTTGGGTTATGAAGTAGGTGATTGCCACATTATATCTGTGCATAATGAAACTTCTTCCAAATAAGTAGTGCCTCCAAATTCTGAGGGCATGCACCACAACAAACATCTTCTTCTCGTGAGCTGGACATCGATGTTTAGCATCCTTCAGCTTCCTGCTCTCAAAGGCAATGGGGTGTCCCTCCTGGACAAGCACCGTTCCCAAAGCCCTATCTGACGCATCCGTATGGACTTCAAAAGGGAGTTCAAAGTTAGGTAAAGTCAGCACTGGTTCAGAGGCAATGACCTGCCTCAATCTCTCCATCGCTTGGTCGCACTTCTCTGTCCATGACCATGCACAATCTTTCTTCAAAAGATCTGTCAGTCGTGCCACCTTCCTCGAGTAACCCTCCACGAACCGCTGATAATAATTGTCCAAGCCAAGGAATGATTGAAGTTCAAGGACTTTTGTGGGGTTGGGCCATTCCACAATTGCATGAATTTTTTTGGATCCATCAACAACTTCCTCTGACTTACAATATGGCCAAGAAAAGTGATGGTTTACCTTGCAAACTCACACTTTTCCTTTTTTACAAATAGTTGGTTAGTTCGCAAACTAGTAAGTACTTTCCTCAAGTGATTAACATGATCTTGTAGGTTTTGACTATATACAACAATATCATCCAAATAAACAACTACAAATCGATCAATAAATTCCCTCAATACATCATTCATTAAGTGACAAAATGTGGCAGGGGCATTTGTAAGACCGAAAGGCATAACAAGATACTCAAACGAACCATACCTCGTCTCCATAGCCGTTTTAGGTTTATCTTCAGTAGCAATACGAACTTGATAGTACCCTGATCGCAAGTCCAACTTGGTAAAGTATGAGGCACCAGACAAGCGATCGAATATATCTGCCACCAAGGGAATTGGATACTTTTTATTTATTGTGAGCTTGTTCAAAGCCCTATAGTCAACGCATATTCGAAGGGACCCATCATGCTTCTTCTGAAATAGGATTGGGGCTCCGAATGGAGCCTTGGATGGCTGAATAAACCCCACATCCATAAACTCCTCTAACTGCTTTCTCAGCTCCTCCAACTCTTTAGGAGCCATTCGATAAGGGGTTTGGGCTGGCGGCTTTGAGCTTGGTATAAGCTCAATAGCATGATCAATGGTTTTCTGTGGTGGTAGATGCATTGGGAACTTTGGAGGCATGACATCTTCGAATTCCTCTAGCACACCAGCCTACCACATCAGGGACCTTTACCGCAACTCCTAGCTTCATCACTACCAATGTTGCAAGTAAGTTGGCTGGTCTTTTCTCAGACCATCTTTAGTTGAATCGCCGATAGATGGGTCTGTTTGTCACTTTCCTTCCTCTGTAGCATCACTAACAGTAGGTACAAAGCAAGGATGAGATTTGTTCATGATGAACAATCCCCTTAGAAAAGACATTAAGGTAATACTCCTCGAATAGAGAAAATTGTTCCCTAAAATGATGTCGAAATCATCTAGAGGAACTACCATTAAGTTTATCTTTCCTTCCCAAGATCCAACCTTGATTTCAACATTAAAGGCCATACCTTGGATTTGCTTGGCCTCAGAATTCACAACCTTCATGCGATTGAATTTTCAGCAAGTGCAAGCTCTAGCTTGCTCACCATATGTTTGCCACGAATGAGTATGTCGCCCCCGAATCCACCATAGCAAGGACCTTGTGTTGGTTCACCCTCGCCTCCACATACAATAATCCCTCCTATTTGCTTGGCCTTGCTTGTTGAATGGCATTAAACAATTGTAATGGGTTCATCCAAATCTTAACAATATTTTCTGCAATCAGGGTAGAAATCTTCTCTTTCTTTGGACACTCCTGTGCTCGATGAGGTCCATTGCAAATAAAATAACCCTTTGAGGATGATGAGGGTTGTGCATCTGCTTTGGGTGTTGACTTTTAGTTCAACTTCTTCGAAGGAAACGACTTCTTTTTGCCATTCGTTGAGTACTCCTTATGGGGTTTTTTCTTCTTATTCTTCCTTTCCGAAGGCAAAGAACTAGTCTTGAAATCAACAAGACTATTAGCAACAGCTATCGCTCCGGGTAAGTCCTTCACACCTTGCCTCCTTAACTTGGCTTGAGCCCACATCTGCAAGCCGGTTATAAATTGAAGAGTTTATCCTCTTCTGACATGTTCTTGATGTCTAGCTGCAAAGAAGAAAACTACTTCATGTACTCCCGAACAGAGCTTGCCTGCTTCAGTTTACGCAAAGCCTCCTTTCTTGCCAAACTGTATTAGTATGAAGGAATTGGTCCTTCAATTCCCATTTTAGTCCATCCCACTCGATGATCTTCGGCCTCCCAGCAGCAGCATCATCATCAACTCATATTCTCCACCAAAGCTTTGCATCTCCCTCTAAGTACATTGAAGTTAGGATGACCTTCTAGATCATCCGGTGTCCACACTGTGGCAAAGTGAAGCTCCATGTCTCAAAGAAAGTTCTCTAGTTCTTTAGCACTTCACTTACCAGAGAACTTCTTTGGTTCAGGAACTTTGGGTTTAGGTAGCTTTGCCGCTTCCGCAACATCTGAGGTTCCACTAGCAGCCTTCTTGAGAAGACGCACCACTATAACAATCATCTCTACTGTGTCAGTGGTAAGCTCGCTAACCGCATGAACATCAACAACTAGCTCATCAAAACGAGCCTCCCAATTAGAGATCATCCCCGATATGATATTCCTCTCTAGTCACCAACGAAGCAATGAGTGCTTCCAAGCCTCCAACTTGCTTTCGCCAAGGAAGAGCTCTAGCCTCCTCCTTTTGCACACTGAGTGTTGCCACAAACTGTTCCAAGTGAGACACCCTCTCACTTAGATCTACACTGCTCAAGTCACCATCGTCGCTAAACAAAGCTCTGATACCAATTGTCACGGGGTCACTAATGAGAGGTTTACCCTAAGGAAATTTTTTTCTCACTCAATGTCACTTCGTGGTGCCTAAGGGCCACCTTAGTTCAACACTCCAATAAAATTTACACTGACGCGCGCCGAACGTGTCAATAAAATATATTTCCTAAACTAACTATTTTGTAGATAGTGGTAAAGGATCGATCCTATGGAGATTGGTGGTCTTTCTAAGGTAAGAAAAATACAAAAAAGAGAAATTATTTAGAGAGAATGTGTAAATATATTGAAAATACAGAAATTAAATGAGAGGAAATCTAATGGAAAGATAGAAGTCTAGGTATCCAGTTTCACAATCTTGCCATACAACTTGAGATTGATTTTATCAATTGTTGGTTCATGAAAAGTATGAAACTAATCTATGATCTAGTGCACCTATAGACGCGGTAACGTACTCGGTTCCTTGCACTTCCTAATCTCGATAGCCAAGGTAGGACCGTTGACTACTTCCTTAACCAAAAACGCAACCTGATCGCAAGTGCTCCAGATTTAACGCATTGACCACATTACTTCGATTCATGAAGGCACTACACCCAGACAAACGGATCACTCATGTGTCCGATTTAGCCTAGATTCCTATGGTACTTGACCGATCCCAAATGGGTTTAATCAATTGGTAAGGTCAATTGCCACTAGTATGGTCTTGTTGCACAAGGACGGGTGCTTACGACTCACTGACATGTAAATCAAGGTTTAAACTAGTGTTTAACCTCAATTGTTCAAACAATACCAAAGAAAATAAATCATAGAAAAAATCAATAATAATTAAAAATAAACAAACCTCATATAAGGATTCCCAAGTCGTAGGCTTGACCCAGGGTCGGCCCTGTCATTTTTTAGGCCTGGAGTGAAACTTAAAATGGGGCTTTTTATATAAAAATAAATATTTTTAATTTAACTTTAATTGAAGGTTACTTACTAAGCAATAAACAACATGCATTAAACTTAAAATTAACAAACTATAATTAAGATGTGTTTAAACCGTTTCCTCCTCCTTTTGAATTTTAGGTCTATAATAAAAAGAATAACACTTATTTTTAGTGAAGTAAAAATTAAAAAAAGTAGTAACAAAAAGAAGACGTAAATTGACAAAAAAATAATAAAGAATAATAATGAAATAAAAGTGGGGTTAATAATCAACTGAGTAAGTTCAAATGGGATTTAGCGAATCGATGTACTTTTATTAGGACAATTGATTCCATGTTTAGTCTTGTATCGAGCCATATTAATGATTAATGAAATTTCTATTTCACTTAAAAAAGACTAATTACTAAGGCTCTTTTATATTAGCTTAATTAAATAATATTTTTTAGGCAATATATTTCCTACACAAATAATAAAAATATGATTTTTTTAAAAAAAAAACTGAACCTTATTTGAAGCCTCCTTATATTAAAACAATATTAAGGTTTATTGTAAGGAAATCTAATCATAAAAAAAACACAAATCAATAGTTGCGTATTAGTGCAAAACTAAAAAATTCTTTTTGAATTCTATACACTCTATAATAAACTTTTGTTGTCAAAGCATCTCATTGAGTACTTGTCAAAAAAAAATAGGGAGGTCGCGGGTTCAACTTGAAGTTAAGGAAAAAAAACACTTGTTGAAATAGAAAAATACTACAATGAAATAAAAAAGAAAAAATAAAGATGTGGTAGAATAGCCAAGAAAGGACGGACATGAAAGATATTGTGGCTAGATGTAGTATACTGAATAGCCAGGAGGGAGAAAGAAACATTAAGAGTTTTTTTTTTCAACTTTGCAAGATTTTTTTTTTTTCTTAGGGATTATTTCTTACTTATTAATTGTTATTTAGAGAGACGGGATTAAGATATTGGAGAAATAAAGGATACCCACCAAGAGATAGAGGATACGTGTTGTTAGAAACAACACTGCGTGCGCCATGCCGGTGTTTGTTACCTACACATTTCTTTTTTTTACTTCAAAACATAAAATACAAGATTACAAAATTACCCTTTATACTTTATGCATAAAATGGGGCATTCTTCAAATGGGGAGCCTGGGGCGGTCGCCCACTAGGCCCCCTACAAAATCGGGCCTGGCTTGACCGATCCACCTTCAACCTAGAGGAGAAAATAGCTAAGCATAATTAAAAACTAAACTAAAAGAAAAATAAAAATAAAATAGATTCTCCTCTTTCTAATCCCTAAGTCCTAATCTATATATATCCCTAAAATTTGGTCTCTAGAGGTGAGAAAAACCAATTTTCATAGTTTCGGGAGTGATTTTCGCATCCGAGAGTGTTTTTGGCATTTTCTGCAGTTCAGGACACTTGGAAGGCTGTGATTGGTGGAGAAACTGGTACCGATTGGCTTGGCGCGTTGCCTGATTGGAGGAGGGGATGAGATGTGACGTGCTGGATGAGTGGGAAGACGCCACGTGGCAGGCAGCACGGATTAATTCGTGCGAGTGAAGAATCAGCGTCAATCTGGGAGACAACAATGATGTGGATCCCGAGGCAGATCAAACAATCGAGAGAAGGAGTTGTTGGGCTTGGCGACGTGGCACAATTTGATTGGTCGTACGACTGTGTGTGAGGCGATGTGGCACGAATCAAATGACGACACGTGGACGAAAGATGGGAGAGAGAACTGTGTGATGCGGTCTGACCAATGAATGGATGACATGGGGCACTGTTATACACACTGGACCACTTAAAATTTGACACGTGGCACTGCAGACTCCAGTGAATCACGCACTTCGAGACAAACTCTCTGGTATCCAATTACTACAAGTAAATACTTTATTTTGAGTATTTTTTGCCCTGATTGAACCATGCATTCTGTTTCACCTAAAAATGAAAATTAAATATAATTAGATATATATTTTCATATTATTCCAATAAATCACTAAATCGTTAAAATATGCATTTATCAGTATAAAATAAGATAAATATAGTCCAAGTACTCCTAATATCCTATACTAAATAATGTCTAAATGAACACTTATCACACACTAACAAGCAACAATAGACACAAATGGGAGCTTTACTGACCTTTGATTGATGGGTTACAACTCTACCACCTTATGCTTCCCCAAACATAAGGGGTTGGCTTTATAGAAAATAGCCTGAAGTGGTTACATAACCGAATGGACACATGTCCTAGTTTACAAGCATCAAAGACTAAGTAAACCACACCATACTCCCCTGTAGCCAAGCAGTTGCCTAACTACTTGCCTCATTTGCTGCCACCTGGCCTCGTAACTGCTATGACACCTGGTCAATAGGCACATATTCCATGTACTAGGGACTTGCTTGGACGTGCCCTGGTCATGCTCTGAGCCATGACCAAGGTTGTTGCATAACCGCCTAGGAATTGCTATGTTTGACTTGGTCCATCCAAGCTTAGGGACGCTCCTTGATTTCAGGGTTGTGCTTGGTGGTTCCTAACTGAGCCTAGGCACCCTTGGGTGCGTGCCGGAGCCTGGCTAAGTCCGGTTCTACTAACATACAGTTGGTTGCATGATGGTCTTTGGGCAAGGCCTTGGCATGCATGCCCAAGGCCTTCTCTAGGGTCACCCTTGCCTTCCTGCCCATACCACCCCCAGGAGAGGTCCCCCTCTTATAGTAGATGTTAAGCCGTTCTTGGCCCTCTAATAGGGAACATCCAAAAGTGAGACCAATCATACTTTGACCTGGTCAATGCCAGAGTCAAAGAAATTCAACTGTGCTCCTGCAAAGGTCTTGCCTTGCCCGTGCCAAGGCGTGACCTTGCTCGTGCCAAGGTATGTGCCAAGGTCTTGTTAAGGTACGCGCCAAGTCGTCGTTGTGCTCGCACCAATAACCATTGTGCTCGCGCCACGGAGAGCACCTTGCCCGCGTACGTGCTCATTTAGGTACGCCCCGTGCCAACTTAGGTAGGCACCCTTGCCCACTTAGGTACGCGCGTCGTGCCCGCCCGCTTAGGTTTGCGCCATGCCCACTAAGGCACATCGTACCCGCTAAGGTACGCATCGCGCCCGCTAATGTACGCACGCTCGTGCCCGCTAAGGTATGGGCTTGTGCGCGCTCAGGTATGTGCGCCCGTGCTCGCTTAGGTACGCGTCGTGCCACACCGTACCCGCTTAGGTAAGCGTCGTGCCCACTTAGGTAAACATCATGCCCTGAACCCCAATCCATCACCTGAGTCCACCCGAAGCCTTTCGAGTCCACCGAGACTTGGTCATTTGTTGAGTTATCTTGCTGCCCACCCAGCATACTCAAGTTCAACTATTGGGGTGGTAACAATAAGCTTCACAAAATATTTAAATCCCTCATAATTAATGCATCTCAAGTCAACTTCGGTCTATCTCTACCTCGTCGAATTTATTCAGTTTCTATTAAGTTGATTTTTTTGGTAAGGTATTTCAAATATATATATATATATATATTTAGTTAGAACATTTGTAGGCTGTCGTTGCAGGTGTCCAAATCACCCCAACCACCCTTCCCTAATCGTTGTGTCAATTGGTACTACTTCTACTTTTCTTTGAATTTTTGAATTTATTATTCTATATTTATAAGTTTTACCACACATCCACCTAAGTATCCTCGTTTTTGTTGTGTTTATTTTATGTATTTTTGTTTCTTTACCGCGTAACACTCGCTTTCATAAAACATAGCTAGTTAAATTGCGGCCAATTATTTTTGTTGCTACTTGTGTTTCTTTGTGTCAATTGGTGCTATTTCTAATTTATAGGAATATTTCAATCATAGATCAAAAATCAACTTAATTTCAATCGAAAATCAAAAATCAAAAAGCAAAACACAGATTATGTGTCCTGGGCCTCATGGCCATGTAATTTCAAATATTGTTCACGTCGTTTGGTCCTCTAATCTGTGTTTTGCTTTTTATGTCACCAAAACATCAATAAATGAACACATTGAGCATATAATGAGCACACTTTTAAGAGCATCTCTAATGGGACCATAGATTGGAGTAGAAATGGATCCACCTAGGAAACAATCCACATCCAACCCAAAAAGTGTTCTCCAAACAATAGATTGTGGATATCTATCCTATGTGGCAAAGAATCAAAGTGGAGGGTGTCTACCACAATGTCTACTTTTAGACATTCTGATCCATTGCCACATCATCAATTGTTTGTTACATAAAGTCAAAAAGTGGCAATCCATGGACTAAATTCACATTACCATTGGAGATCATTTTGAAATTTGAATGTCCATCTAATGCCACATAGAATAGACATCCTCTTCACATTCATGACAAGGCACCAATCCATGGTCTATACCCATATTACCATTGGCGATGATCTAAGCTTGCTCAAATACTTTACCAGCAAGTTTGCACGACCACGACCTACTTTCTGATCCCATGTTTTTCCCCCATTTTGTGATTCTATGATATACCAAATTGCAATCGCTACAAGAAACTAGATTATTGACCATAAGCAACCTTATGTTGCTTATTGTTGAAATCATGAACATTCTAAAACTGTCAAATCTACGGCAAGTTTGCTCATGTCCACTAAAAAAAATGTTGAAACAACAACTGGATAATTGTGACAGGAAGAAGCCGTCGCATAATTGCGACTGTGTAAAGACGGGGGATGATTTCGATAATTATAATTTTTTTTTGTGAGGGGAAAGCGAGGGATTGGCGACGGGGCCATTTGCGACGGCCCCCGTCGCTAATACTCCTCCCCCACTTAATTCACTCCCACACCAAACGCATCTCCCCATTCAAACCAAACCAACCAGATCTATCTCAATCTCTCCGCCTCTCTGCCCTCTCTCTCGACCCTCTGCCCTCTGCACCAGTCCGACCCTCACTGCCTCTCCATCTCTCTCTCTCTCTTGACCCTCTGCGCAGCGACCCTCACCGCCTCCCTCTGGATCTCACCACCTCCACCTAGCTCTTCCCTGCTTTACCACTGCCTTTTGACACTCTGTTGGTTATATATATATATATATTTTGTATTTTTAGTTTTATTTTTTAATTTTCAGATCTATCATTTTGAAAAAAGAGTTCTATCATAGTATAATTTATTTAATTATTTTTTTAGTTTGTAATTGTATGTTCCGTTGTTGTGTTTTGTATTGTAGTTGAAAGCACCGTGTCACGCTCACTATATTGTTGGTGTCGCATTCCGCATTGCCTAAGGGTGTTTTTTAATTAATTGAGTTTTGTGTTGTGATGAATTTTATATATGTTGTTATCACCAAAATTTTTAATTAATTGAGTTTTGTGTTATGATGATTTGTAATTTACACTTTTTTTTTACATATTTTGTACTCGTTAAACACTTTATTATTTCATACTTGTTAAACCGTAATTGATTGTTTTTTTGGGTTCTAATTTTGTTCTCTTTGTTTAATTTAATTTTAGGGATTTCACTCGACCAACAGAGGTTAATATTTGCCATGAAGCAACTCGAAGTTGGTTAATATTCGCTAGCAGATTACAACATCCAAAAAAGTTAGATTTTCTTGATTTTGAGTTTTGGCTTGGTATTTCTTTACTAGCTAGTATTAAGGAAGAACTTTGAGGTCTATTTGAATTAATTACTAAGATGCTCGTAATTTACTTAAGTGATAAGTTCTCATTTGTATGTAAATGAGATAGCTAGTTTGAAACTAAATTTTCATTTCATTATATTCATTTTATGTAAATGCAACAAGCACTAAATGAGATAGCTAGTTTGAAATAAAATGTTGCACTTAGCTAGTTTGAAACTAAATTTTCATTTCATTATATTCATAACTATTGTACAAAATGTTAACTGTGAATCACTATATGCATGCAATACAAAAAACACTGAATTGAGTTTCTCTACTGGAGCATCATAAGTGTCTATCACGATTACTTTACTTCTGTAATGCATTTTTGGGACCCAATATATAAAAATATAATTATAAACTCAAACAATCTAATCAAATCATCTTTATGTGTTGCACTTAGCGTCTTCTCTTCCATTTATATTATGTTATTAAATTGTTTGACTTTATTATTCAAAGTGATTACGTTAACACTTAGTTTCTTAAATACTTAAGCATTATATTATGCTCAAATGTAATACTATTAATACTACAATAGTTTCTTGTAATTTTTTCCTGGTTTATTACTTTTTTTTTTGGTAGGAATTTATTAGTTTTTCCTGGTTTATTAGTTTTTTAGAACAAACAAATGAGAGAGAGTATATTTTAAAAAGCCTTACGTTAGATATACATGTTCATAAATTGTTGTATCTGACATATTAAGAGTGTAACATTCATTCCTCTCTTTTGAGTCAGTCAAATTGAAAAAGAGATGCATGCTTTGATTTGATTCTAACTCTAAATATTATCTATTTAATTTGTTATTTTTCTGAATGTCATGGCCCAAATCTCTAACCCGTTTTGATTTCCTTAATCAGGATCACCGACCCATCACGTGAGACCCACACTATGATGCACACGCTGACCGAGGCATGTGGCCAAGGTATGCGATATTTTTGTATTTATTGCATGCCTAGTGATATTTTTGTATTTATTTTTGTATTTATGCTTACTAAGTTAGTTTTGTACAATCTAGACGTCGAGACGAGAGCGGGAACACGCCTCGAGTTGCGTGCGAGTTGGGGAATGAGTTTACATAAATAAAAACAAAATAAATTTGAGAAAAATAGTAAATTGGTGAGCGCTAGTGACACGCGGGTCGTGGTCGACACGCGTGGGTTGTACGGTAGTGTGCACGCCCAAGTACGCTCGGTGGCGTGCACAACGGATTTGTAGGCATGAAAGTATTGAAAAATATATATGTTTATGTATATATATGTAATTTTAATATATATATTAAAAATCAATAAAATGTGAAATGACCAAGAAGGGCATTGGCTTATCAAGGAAGTAGATAAGATTAGAGGGACATTTTAGTAATTTGGCTACCTTTTGGCTTTAACCCCAAATCACCACCGCCACAAACAATCCACCGAAAGAGAGGGAGAGATAAAGGGAGAGAGAGAGAAAGATTAACCGAAAAGAGGGATGAAGAAAGGTAGAGATCGAGAGCTTTGAGGCGTGGCGACGACGATCGGAGGTAAGACATTGTTGTTGTTGGCATGGTGGTGATGGTGGTGATTGGGGTCTCATACGAACTGCTCTTGCAGTTCGTTCGAGGGGAACGACATGGTCGTCGTCTCCCCTCCCAATCCCTCTAAAAAAAGAGAGTAGAGATCTGTGAAATGGGGAAAGGGGAGGGATCGCACGCACGCACGGGTCCCTAGACCGGTCTGACCGGCCTGGTTGGACCGGACCGGGTCAGACCCGGTTCAAGGGTCCAAACCCCCTTAAAAATAATAAATAAATAAATAAAAATGATATAAAATGGTACTTCAGGGACCTAGGGGGTGTCCCGGGAGTTCGGGAGCGCAAATAGGGGTGTCAGGAGGCCGGAGTGACTAGAAATTTTGCGTGAATGTGAGTATACCCGTTGACAACTTTATTTAGCGTTTCATTCCTATTAAATGTTGTTCTTGCATAGTCCTCTTGACTATATTATCTTTGTATTCTGATATCATGTGATTCCTTATGTGTATACTCATTTGATGAGACTTGCTTGCATGATATCTATTTTGTTGATTTGATTCATTGCCTCTATCTCATGCTATGTCTATTCTTGTTGTTTAAATGTGAAATAAAGGATAAATAGCATGCTATTTGCTAGTACATATTAAAAAGGCTTATATAGATTTGTACTCCCTATTTGCTTAAATGTTAGACTTGCCTATGCCTCGGCATTCCATACTTGGTCTTCCTTAAAATTAAATAGTAGTTTTTGTAATTAGGTCCCGTACTCGATCGAGGTGTGTGCAACTCACAGGGATATAGTCCTTGGGAATGACGACACATATTACTTAACACTGTATGACATTCGGGGTTAGAGTCCCTGGACTCACTTGGGTTAGAGTTCCTTGTGATTTATCATTATAGAGTCAGAGTGATGCAGTTCACTGCCAACCGGATCTAATTCACCACTACTTAACCCAGTGTCAGTTTCACTTGTTTAACTCTGGTATTTAGTTGCATATGGTTTATTTTTCAGCTTTCCTAGTTATATGCTTTTAAATACCAGTCGATTACATTTGAAAATGCAATTTAAACTTATCATCGGGGATTACTATTTATTTCTTCTACTCACCGTCTTTTTTATGATGGTGGGTGTAGATCCATCTACAAGCCGGTCAGGCAAGGAGAAGATAGGAGATTTTCCCTGAGTAGCGACGTGGCACGCTTTTTGTTGTAGGTCCATTTTGATATTTTGTATGTATTAGATATCATATATTTTTTATTATATTGGGTTGTACATTTGGGATGAGCGTTAGTTCCCCGACCAGACTTAGACTGTTTTGCTATATTTTGAGGTTATCTATATATATATATATATGATGTCATTTCCTGGTTTTCCACACTTAGGTTATTTTTCAATTGACTTACACATAATATTCTAATTTAATTCCGCATTAAATGACTAAGACTTTGGCTAAATAACAAACCATGTTAATAAAGATTTAATTAACACTAAAGGCTATAAATGAATTTGGACATGAGAAACGAGGTAAATAGGTTGTAAGGTTGACTAATACGTAGTTAAGCCCTACAAGGCTAGGATTATCGCTTAATTACAGGATTAGGCCAGACAGTGCCCTAGATTAAGGGAGGGGCTGTGACGGCCCCAATTTCTCCGTGCAATTGGGTACGCCTGGCCTAGACCCATACAAGCCCCGAGTCATCACTCGGCAACCTGACGAGCCTAGTCAGCCTTCAATTTAATCAATTTAGTAATTTATAAAAGAGTTATTGCAATAGTAAACAACGGAAGACTAAAACAATTATAATAAAGGGGAAAATAACTCAATCAAAGGAAGTAGAGGAATTCTATAAGTGTGGAAAACCCCGGGTATTCATGTACAATTCGATAGGTAAATATACATGATACCAGTCTCACAAAAGAATACCAAGTTCAATGATCCCAACAATGTAAATATAAAACGATATACACATCGGCAAAAGTATAAACACCTATTAAAGAGTCTCTCTGATGTCGCCGTTAATCCTCACATAGATCATCTAGGCAGTGTCCCTTGCCAATGCTTTGCTCTCCGCCCTATCTGCACCCACCGTCACAAACTAGACGGTGAGCAACTGAATAAAATCGAATGTAATGCCAGAAGAAGATAACAGTAATTCATGAGAATACAAGTAAAGCAGTTTAAATATCATGCGGTAATAAAATGACAGGAATTTAAATAGACAAGATGCATGATAAACAGACTAATAGATATCAATCAAAAATCAAGTGTGTTCCAAGGAATCAAAAGAGGCCCATAAGTGGTCTAAATCATAGCATAACGGCGAAGACCTCGCGAGATCTTCCCGAGCATCGACACAAGCGAAGGCACAGCTATGATCGAGGGACTCGAACCCACCCACCCAAGTACTCGGTGTCACACGGTCACTAAGGGTGGTCACACACTCGTGCGCACGAGTGCCGCGTTTTATCCCTCTAGTGCAGTCCTAGTACTTTCGAGACAAAACACTTACGCCGGGAAACACACAACAAGAAATAGAATGGAATATCAATAATAAAGCATAACAAGACTGAATAAATGATGATGAATCACATGGCATTTTCTTACTGGCTTACAAACGTACAAATGCTTTTTAAGGCAATTGTACTTACCTGAACTATCGCAACTCGCGAAACAAACTCTCGTTCCTAACGCGTATTCCCAAGTTTCCCGCTACCTGACAAGGTCGGAAACTCTAATTAGTGGGTCAAGTCATTACTAAACCTAGGTTGAATACCTTAGTGTTTTCCCCAATGTTTTGATGATTCGAACGACTCGATGCAAATCGACTGAAAAATAAAACAAAACACAACTCTTTTAGATTTTTGAAAACCATACCATAACTCGAAATAACCATGTATTCCAACACTCAATACACATCTATACCAAACAAATACCCGACCCTTGTATGTTCCCACGTATGCATGAATTCGAATCACCAAATCATGTATTCATGCCATGCGTTTTGAAATAAAATAAACTCAACACAAAATAATGAAATCCCGATGACAAAAACACATGAAATGACACATTCACGTTTACTACCGCGAGGAAACCATACATGAGCACGCAACCCAACATAAATTCGTTCTCACACACGACGTGCTATTAATTCAAGTGATTTCAATAAAACATTCAAACTAGATTGATAAAACCTTGACTGAAAACTCAACACCGACGTCATCAACAAAAATATGATCGAAACACGAAACCACGCAACATTGATAAGAAATTACGACAAGTTCGATCATTTACTCAAAATTAAATCAATCAACTATACAACGAAATCACATGACATGACGACACGAATAAAAATCCTCGATACGGTGAATACATTTCCACTTTCATAGATTATATATTTTTTTTTAACATAAACTTTTCTTCTCTTTCTTCTTTTCTCTTCTTTTTTTTATATGGTACACCCCACACCCCAGCCGTGGGGTGTACTACCCCTTTATGCACCCCAACAGTAGGGTGCACATGCCCCATCACACCCCAACAATGGGGTGTAAACACCACATAACACCCATTCCAACAAGACACCCCATCATGCACCCCATCCAGCCACACACAATCACACACACACCCACCTATACCCACATCCCATCACGGTCTCACACCATCATCATACCACTTTCGGCCAGCCGACCAAGTGAGAAGGAGAGTGGCAGTGATGACGATCCCAGGAAGAGGTGAACGTGATGATGGTGGTGAAGCCGAGAGTGATGGAGAGAGAGATGAGAGATCGCGTGACCGAGAGGAAGATGAGAGGCCGAGAGCTCGAGTGAGAGAGGAGAGATCGAGAGAGAACAGCGAGAGTGAGAGGGAGAACCCGAGACCGAGAGATCAGTGAGGGAGGAGAGATTGTGAGTGAAGCCGAGAGAGAGATGGAGAGGCGAGAGTGAGGGAGATGGGAAGGACCGAGAGAGAAGAAATGGAGGAGAGAGAGAGAGGCGCGGTGGGGGTTTTGGAAGAGAAGATGAATAGTGTAGGGTTTTTTTTTGTTATTTATATATATATATATATATATATATATATATATATATATATATATATATATATATATGGCCAAATGACCTTTTTACCCCCAACTTACTTCCTACACAACTCAAAACAGTTGCCCTTATGGGTCTTTTGTCCCTTTAACACATCTCAACACACACACACATCTCAATGCAAATCTCATGGTTGTTCATCATCATGTTGTGTCACTTTAACAATTTCTATTCTATAAACCATATGTTGCGTAATTAACTAACTTCCGCGTTGAAACGACGTTCCTCGGTCCGTTTTTCCTTGTTCTGACTCTCGTAACGCACGTAGTCTCGCCTTGTCTCGCCAACTAATTAATTAAATTAATTAAAAATTCATTTATTTGTACTTTTTACTTGTTTTTCTCCCCCGTTTAACTAGTCGAAACCTCACTCAATTAAATATCGCCCGACCGGCTCGAAACCCGTAAAATACTAAAATACTAATACACATAATCAAAGAATCATAAAATCACTTCGGTGTCGACTCCCGAAGTTTGAAATACTATCCAGTATTCACGTAGCCGGGTCACAATTCTGACAAGTGCAACACAAGTCAGTTAAAATTTTGGGGTTGTTACAGTCTCCCCCACTTATTAGAATTTCGTCCTCGAAATTAATCTAATAAGTAAACTAGATTAACGACTCTTCACAACTCCAAACAAGACCGATAAAAACTCAGAGTGAGTCATTTCTTGACTCCGAACCGTTCGTGACTCTTCAATGGAGAGATTTTCAGGTATTCATAATCTCCTCGAATCGCACTGAAGCTCATCGTGATACTCATCAAGTATTTCTTCTGCCACTCCTGGGCACTCTTAAGTCTCAAACAAAACTATCCACATTTACCCAGATGCTATCATGACCACGAGGAGATCGGGGCAACCACTAACGAAATCCATATCAATATGTACCCAATTCCATCGAGAAATGGGTGGGGCTGTAGTAGTCCTCCAGGTCATCGATGCCCAGCCTCTACGCGCTGGCATGTCACACGCTCGAAAAACTCCGACACCTCGGAAATCATCCCTGGCCACCAAAAGAATGTCGCATATCGGCGCACATCTTAGGTCAACCCGGATACACAACAAAACTGAAACGGTGAATCTCCTAAAGTACCTCGTCACACACATCAGCCACCAATGGAAACCCCAGTCGCCCGCGATACCTCTAGCATGAGTCTGTCGACCGACTCTTGTCTGGGCAATTTGAACTATCCACCATCTCACTGCACCGCTGGTATGACGCATCGTCTTGCTGTCCCTCGCGCACAATGCCAAATGAGACGGTCTACAACATCGTTTGACCACGTATCTAGGTCCTGGTAGTCGTCGGCACGTCCGCTGAACTCATCAACTCGGCTGCCTCATGTAAACCACGCTCGTATGTTCTTTAACACACGACTACCTCCGTATCCAATCCTTTGCAGCGCAACGCATCAGCAACAACGTTGGTCTTCCTCGGAATGCTACACAAAACGAAAAGTTGTAATCCTTCACGAACTTAGGCCAAGGCTTTTGTGTCAAGTTCAGCTCCCTCTGAATGAATAGGTGCTTCAAGCTCTCAGGATCATTACGTAACTCGAACGAGCATCGTACCGGTGACGTTCTCATATCCTCAGCGCGAACACGATCGCAGCTCACTCCAGGTCATGGGTTGGTCAGTTCTTCTCGCAAACTTTCAAATATTCAAATGCATAAGCGATCTCACGGCTTAAATCTTCTCGAAATCAATTGCATCACCGTTTGCTCTAAACACGCATCCTAAAATCTAACCTTGGGTAACAAATACTCGTACGCGATTCAATATCTTAGCAGCGTCGACATCCTGTTTCGCACTACCACATATGCTACCCACAAGGGTCTCAATTTCGTCTTCTCATATTATAACCCAAACATGAAATGCACCAAACCAGTTTGTAGCAAAAGAAACATTGAATCCTAAACTCCATCACAGACTCGCCTGTGCTCTGCCTCAACGCAATGAACTCGTTCCTTTTCGCTCGAAGGACAGTCGTCGGAAAGTACTTCTAACTAAACTGGGTCTTGAAGTCAACCCAATCGCTCGGGATGCCTCGGGTAGCAACAATTGTCGTCTACCAATCGTCCGTCTCCTCCTGCAACATTGACAAAGAGATCGTCGCCTTCATGCGTTCATCAGTAGTGATGATGGTGTGAACCTTCTCGTGATTCTTCAAGAATAGCTCTGCCGCTCTAATGTTGGTACCACCATAGAACTTCAATGGGTCGTGCCTCTTGAACTCTCTCCACTACCTAGCCTTGGTAGTGACTCCCACACTCTTTCTTTGGAGTCGTTATCGAAGTAGTCTCGCATCGCGACCGCCGTAGTGTGCTAATGTCGTAGGTATCTCATTTCCTTGTGCTATCGACGGTGTTTCAGCCTCGGTTTACGTAATCGACGCAACAACAATTCCCATCGAAATCGCCGCTAACGAAATCGGGTCGCGAACGTCGCAACAATCGAATCTCGACTCCTCCACGAGTAGTATTAGTGCCAAGTAACGTAGTCGGGTAGATGGCGTCGTAGTAGCTCAGAGCTAGGTGTCCTCAACCGACCGCACCAACTCTTCAAATCTTTGATCCTGCGTCGCGGCCCTCTGAGACAATATACATATCTCCTCAAGGCATCGTGACAAAATCATGCCGATATCGTCGCTCGGACCTGGCTGATCCGCAATTGTCGTTTGAATAAGAAAACGACTTTCTCGGATCAATGGATAGCTACCGCATACCATATAGTACACACAACAATCATAATATATACAAAGTTAAATCCGACTCATCCCGAACTCCCCCATCTAAGTTTTTAAAAGGATTATAGGGTTTCCACTCTAAGTTCAACCATTCCTAACTTCCGCTGTCTTAATGGTTTGTGTTTTAAATTGAGAGTCAGGTCGTTATAACCTTAAGCTCTGATACCAACCGTGATGTTGGTATCACAATTTTTAGACAACTCTAAACACTGTGTCTAAGGTTATAAAGCCTATGCTCTAAAACCAACTGTGACGCCCCCAATTTCCCCGTGCAATTGGGTACGCCCGGCTTAGACCCATACAAGCCCCGAGTCATCACTCGGCAACATGACGAGCCTAGTCAGCCTTCAATTTAATCAATTTAGTAATTTATGAAAGAGTTATTGCAATAGTAAACAGCGGAAAACTAAAACAATTATAATAAAGGGGAAAATAACTCAATGAAAGGAAGTAAAAGAATTCTATAAGTGTGGAAAACCCCGGGTATTCATGTACAATTCGATAGGTAAATATACATGATACCAGTCTCACAAAAGAAAAACCAAGTTCAATGATCCCAACAATGTAAATATAAAACGATATACACATCAACAAAAGTATAAACACCTATTAAAGAGTCTCTTTGATGTCGCTGTTAATCCTCACAGTAGATCATCTAGGCAGGGTCCCTTGCCCATGCTGTTCTCCGCCCTATCTGCACCCACCGTCACAAACTAGACGGTGAGCAACTGAATAAAATCGAATGTAATGCCAGAAGAAGATAACAATAATTCATGAGCATACAAGTAAAGCAGTCTAAATATCATGCGGTAATAAAATGACAGGAATTTAAATAGACAAGATGCATGATAAACAGACTAATAGATATCAATCAAAAATCAAGTGTGTTCCAAGGAATCAAAAGAGGCCCATAAGTGGTCTAAATCATAGCATAACGGCGAAGACCTCGCGAGGTCTTCCCGGGCATCGACACAAGCGAAGGCACAGCTATGACGGGAGGGACTTGAACCCACCCACCCAATACTCGGTGTCACACGGTCACTAAGGGTGGTCACACACTCGTGCGCACGAGTGCCCGCGTTTTATCCCTCTAGTGCAGGTCCTAGTACTTTCGAGACAAAACACTTACGCCGGGAAACACACAACAAGAAATAGAATGGAATATCAATAATAAAGCATAACAAGACTGAATAAATGATGATGAATCACACGGCATTTTCTTACTGGCTTACAAACGTACAAATGCTTTTTAAGGCAATTGTACTTACCTGAACTATCGCAACCCGCGAAACAAACTCTCGTTCCTAACGCGTATTCCCAAGTTTCCCGCTACCCGACAAGGTCGGAAACTCTAATTAGTGGGTCGAGTCATTACTAAACCTAGGTTGAATACCTTAGTGTTTTCCCCAATGTTTTGATGATTCGAACGACTTGATGCAAATCGACTGAAAAATAAAACAAAACACAACTCTTTTAGATTTTTGAAAACCATACCATAACTCGAAATAACTATGTATTCGAACACTCAATACACATCTATACCAAACAAATACCCGACCCTTGTATGTTCTTACGTATGCATGAATTCGAATCACCAAATCATGTATTCATGCCATGCGTTTTGAAATAAAATAAACTCAACACAAAATAATGAAATCCCGATGACAAAAACACATAAAATGGCACATTCACGTTTACTACCGCGAGGAAACCATGCATGAGCAC
Source organism: Stephania japonica (assembly GCA_039657345.1). Taxonomy (NCBI): domain Eukaryota; kingdom Viridiplantae; phylum Streptophyta; class Magnoliopsida; order Ranunculales; family Menispermaceae; genus Stephania; species Stephania japonica. Next base: position 12,386,331 of record CM077563.1, on the reverse strand, counting down.
ACAACCCAACATAAATTCGTTCTCACACACGACGTGCTATTAATTCAAGTGATTTCAATAAAACATTCAAACTAGATTGATAAAACCTTGACTGAAAACTCAACACCGACGTCATCAACAAAAATATGATCGAAACACGAAACTACGCAACATTGATAAGAAATTACGACAAGTCCGATCATTTACTCAAAATTAAATCAATCAACTATACAACGAAATCACATGACATGACGACACGAATAAAAATCCTCGATACGGTGAATACATTTCCACTTTCATAGATTATATACTTTTTTTTAACATAAACTTTTCTTCTCTTTCTTCTTTTCTCTTCTTTTTTTTTATATGGTACACCCCACACCCCAGTCGTAGGGTGTACTACCCCTTTATGCACCCCAGCTGTGGGGTGTACACGCCCCATCACACCCACCATGGGGTGTAAACACCACATAACACCCATTCCAACAAACCCCATCATGCACCCCACTAGTCACACACAATCACACACACACACACCCACCTATACCCACATCCCATCACGATCCTCACCATCATCATAGCACCTTCGGCCAGCCGACCAAGTGAGAAGGAGAGTGGCGGTGATGACGATCCCGGGAAGAGGTGAACGTGATGATGGTGGTGAAAACACCAATCGAGAGAGGATGGAGAGAGAGATGAGAGATCGCGTGACCGAGAGGAAGATGAGAGGCCGAGAGCTCGAGTGAGAGAGGAGAGATCGAGAGAGAACATCGAGAGTGAGAGGGAGAACTCGAGACCGAGAGATCAGTGAGGGAGGAGAGATCGTGAGTGAAGCCGAGAGAGAGATGGAGAGGCCGAGAGTGAGGGAGATGGGAAGCCGAGAGAGAAGAAATGGAGGAGAGAAGAGAGGCGGCGGTGGGGGTTTTGGAAGAGAAGATGAATAGTGTAGGGTTTTCTTTGTTATTTATATTTATATTTATATATATATATGGCCAAATGACCTTTTTACCCCCAACTTACTTCCTGCACAACTCAAAACAATTGCCCTTATGGGTCTTTTGTCCCTTTATCACATCTCAACACACACACATCTCAATGCAAATCTCATGGTTGTTCATCATCATATTGTGTCACTTTAACAATTTCTATTTCATAGACCATATGTTGCGTAATTAACTAACTTCCGCATTCAAACGACGTTCCTCGGTCCGTTTTTCCTTGTTCTGACTCTCGTAACGCGCGTAGTCTCGCCTTGTCTCGTCAACTAATTAATTAAATTAATTAAAAATTCATTTATTTGTACTTTTTACTTCTTTTTCTCCCCCGTTTAACTAGTCGAAACCTCACTCAAGTAAATATCGCCCGACCGGCTCGAAACCCGTAAAATACTAAAATACTAATACACACAATCAAAGAATCATAAAATCACTTCGGTGTCGACTCCCGAAATTCGAAATACTGTCCAGTATTCACGTAGCCGGGTCACAATTCTGACAAGTGCAACACAAGTTAGTTAAAATTTTGGGGTTGGTACAGGAGCTGCCACAGTGAATGTTTGTTGAAGTTGAAGGAGTATTTTTTGTGCTTTTGTTTAGCTACATTGCTTTTCTTCAATTTATGTTTTGATTGAGCCATGGTATAATGCTCTACTTCTATTTTATTTTGTTTTGTTGCTGGAAATCAATTAAATGGTATAATGGATTATTTTTTTGGTTTCTTATTTTTAGCTTGTTGTAAATTTTCTATATTTATGAGACAACAATTGGATATTACAATATATTCCCTTATTTGTATTTAGATTCTTAGTTTCTTCTATGTATGATTTGTATTAATTGTTTTTTTGAAACCTTATTCATTTATTTTTTTAATAACTATTATGTTTTATATTTTTTGTTATAAGAAAAAAATAAATAGGTTGCAGGTTTTTTGAAAAAAATAAATAATTGAAAAAAAAGCAAAAATTATAAATTTTTTTTTTTAAAAAATGGCGACGGGACACCTGTCGCCAAAAGAGATTAGCATCCCCTTCGTCGCCAATCCCATTTGGTGACGGGATGCCCGTCGCCATTCCAGTTTAGTGACGGGATTGGCCATGGGATGGCCCCGTCACCAATTTCAACACATTTTTATTGAATTTGGCAATGGGGCTTTGTGATGGGTAAGCCTGTCGCTGCCCCGTCGCCAAATTCTATCACCGTTGCTATATTAATATAGTGACGTGAAAATCAATGACGGGCCACCCCGTCGTTATTCCCGTCACTATACAAATATAGCGACGGATCATACACTATTTGTAAGGGACTTTTACACCACAAAACCAACATTTTGTTGTAGTGGTCAACAAAAGTTTCTACCACATGTAATACCTATTGTAAACAAATAACTCACTTAGTAATTTATTTACAATGAATTTGGCTTGTGGTAATAAAGTTATTTTTCTACAACAGGCAAAATGTGATAAAAATCGCTAAATCATTTGTTGTAGATTAAGTAGTGGTAAAAAGTATAGTGTGGTAAAAAAGCTACGTACTTTCTTGTAGTGAATAATTGAAAGGAAATCAAGTGTTTTGTCAATTCATTTAATTGTGATATGAAGCTAAAGATGTTGTTTAGGAAATAGACCTTGTTTCGTTCCGGGTGGAGTTGAGAGTGTGAGATACCTTGAAGGGAAGTTGAAACTAATTTTGTCGGGTTGGTTTTATAAACCCAACTCACCTCCAAGTCTTCTCCCAACTCACATTGGAAGATAACTCCCACCGAAGTTGGGGTAGAGTTGGGGGTGTTATTGATAGAGATTCATATGTTCAATATGGGTCGACATTGATCAATTATGACTATCGGCATGCATGCATAGCGGTTTAACGAAGGAGCACATGTCTATTAGATGGATACGCCTTGTAATAACCCTCAATTTTAACCCGACTAGTGTCGCACTGGTTAGGACCATGACCCGACTACGTGATAGTAGACAGCATTAACTTCAAAAGTTAACGTCGAGGTAATTTTATGTTTTCATGATGTGTGTATTAGTATATAGTACATTATGGGTCTCGAGCCATTCGGGCGACTGTTAGACTAAGTGAGGCTTCGCCTAGATAAACGTAGGAGTAAAACACTGTTAAAATATAAATAAATGAATTATTGGATAATTTAAATAATTATTTGTATGAAACAAGGCTTCGCCTAAATAAACGAGGGAGTAAAACACTGTTAAAATAAAAATAAATGAATTATTGGATAATTTAAATAATTATTTGTATGAGACAAGGCGAAATTATACGCGTGATGGAGAAATACGGACCGAGGAGGTAAGATGAATCGGGGAGGTCGTTTTTCTTTTTTTTTTTCTTTTCTTTCTTCTTTTTCTTCTTTTCATCTTCTTTGGTTTGGTTTGTTTTGGAGAATGCGGGAGTTGGGGGCACTACATAACAAACGAACCATGGGATAAGATTGTTAAATGATCACACCCCCCATGATGGAGAGCCCTTTTTGGTCCCAGTGCGAGACCATTCCGGGGATCCTTAAGATGTGTGTGTATGTGAAGATGAAGGGCTTTGCAAGTGACAACACTCACCAACTCCACTATTCATCTATTATTCAACCCTTCTTTTCTATAAATACACCATATCCTTCTCCTCTCTCTCTCATGGAATGGTGAATACATTATTTTGCATGTTATTCTCTTCTCCAAATTAGCAAGTCATATCTTGGACGCCCTGAGATTCTTTGAGACGTGTAGCTCCCTATGAATGGTCGACCGTTTCTCGACCATTTCGAAAATAGATGATTCGGTCACTGAGATCGCTCACCATTTGACTTTATATGTATGTCATGTGTAGATTTTATAAATGAATAATGATGAATATTATTTTGTATGACATAAATGAATGTTTATCAAATGTGTTGTAAAACTGTTATGTTTTTATGTATAGTAAGGTGAATGGAATACGACATGAAATATTGATACACACATCTCTCCATTTTCATAACTACGATCTCATGTCTAACTAATTATGATCTCTTTTTCTTTTACTCTCTCCTCCCTATCGTTCTCTCCCCTCTCGCGTGATAGACAAGAAAGGCAAGGGAAAGGATTTATCTTGACACTCCTCCCTCGTACGTGGTTAGAGCCACTTAATCCACAAAAATCCCCACAAAAATCCCGTGGTGGCTGGACCTCGCCGTAAGACGCTTTGGTCACCAAAATCTGGAGGTATATTGTCTCTCTCTCTCTCTCGGTTGCACATAGTGGGCTATGGGGACTTCTGTTCATGGGTGGGGGGTGTCTCTCCAACTAGGAATTGGTCGGGGACGACCCTCCGGAGATCCAACAGTCACGAATCTCCTCCCAACACTCATAGCGGATATGTGGTGGTGAATAAACTGTCTTCATCCGAATTTACATTTTTCTTTTCTTTTGTTTTGTTGCTGTTGGGTCTGGCCGCTGCTAGGGTGGCCAGCGGTGGTCAGGGGCGGTCGGGTTCGGCCCATGGATGTCCACTCCCACGTCCCCAAAAAACTTCCAACACACGATTTGAATCGATTCTGTTCGAGTTGCTCTTGTTTGCGCCCAATGAACCGTTGACCAAAAACAACCACAAACTGGCGGTTCTGCTACCGGACCACCGTGACTGGAAAGTCGTCGGGGACCACACCAAGCTCCGACTTGTGTCCCACTGCCTCCGAAGTGGTCAAACCAATGGAAGCAAGGAGCCTTGGTTGTGATTCCATGTGTATGAGTTCTATCACTGTTATGTACCCTTGTCGGAACTGGCAGGATTGCTGGTCAGATCACCATGACTGGGGGGTTATCAAAGACCTCGGCAAGTCCTCGATGGTCTCCCGTAACCCTTGGTGTGTCCGAAGCAGTAGTAATAGAGTCATTTTGTCGATGATTTATGTGTTTGTTCATCGGGTTTTCATTATTATGTTTGGATAGTTGATTTCAATCTAGTGAGGGTATCCCCAACTCCCCTATGCTGTGGCAGTTCCCTCCTGATGTCGAATAACACCAGCAAGTCATCATGAACATGGTTAAGTGGAGTCTCGATCTTGTTATTATTTCATGTTCATGCCCGATCTGTTTCGAGGTTTTAGTTTTAGTTTGGTGAGTTTGGTTTCCATGATAATGAGAACTCATACTTGTTATTGGTTATAAGGCCGTAAAAATATACGCATGTGTTGAGTACTATTTGGTTATAGTGATTTGGCATTTATGGGTTGGTCTTTACATTGTGTTGAAGTTTCATGTGTCAATGAACTTATGGCATGCCAATACTATTGTTGTTTCAATATGTGCATGTTGAGTATGTGTATGTATACTTCGTGTCTTGCAAGTATAGTTCATGTTGTGTATTTAGCGGCGTGGTAGGTTAAAGTTGTTTTTCGTTTCATTTTACGGTTGTGTATACCTTGGTCTATGAGTGTGTTTGAACATCGCACGCAATAGGGTTTGCATGCTAAAGGTTTAAGTATTGTCAAATGGTTGTGACGTCGTGGTCACGCCGCCGATCCTCGAGACTATGACGTAACCTATTTATGACTGAGCCGAGCCTATGATTCGTGATGAGGCTTAAACGTGCTGTGATTTCAAAACCAAGGGAGTCGTGTTTTTCATTGGATTTCTGATCGATTTACTAATTGATTTACCAAGTTGTCGAGTCGTTAAAACACGGGGGAAAATACTAGGTATTTAACCTAGGTTTAATTAACAACTTGACGTAGTAATTAGAGTTTCCAACCTTGTCTGGTAGTGGAAACTCGGGGATACGCGTTAGGATTCGCGAGAGTGTATAGGGTTGAGATAGTTCAAATAAGTACACTTGCCTACGTGCTGTGTGTATGTTAGTAAGTTAGTAAGAAAGTCTCATGTGATTCATTATCATTTATTGCTATTCTTGTTGTTATCTATTGTTGGCATTCAAATTCTCTTATTTTCTTGGTATGTGTGTTCTTGGCGTAAGTGTGTCGATATAGTATCATGTGGCTCGCACTGGTTGGGGAAACTTGGGTACTTCCTACCGGAATTACTACTACCCACAGTGTAGTGTAAACTGGGTACTGATTTGTGAAGGTGTCATGTAGCCCGCACAAGTTGGGGAAACGCGAACCACTCTCTGCAGGAGTGCCTGACCACCCCTGGTGTTGTGTGAACCTGGGCATTGGATTGTTGTGGATTTTGACCACTTATGGCCCTCTCTTGACTTTTAGAACACGCATGTTTTTTATTGTTATCATTTCAATCAGCCTATCATACACTTTGATCTATTTACATTCCTGTCTTTCAATTACATCATGATATTTAAACTGTTTTATTTGATATTCATGAATTACTGTGAAATTCTTCTGGCATTACTTCGATTTCTTTCAGTTGCTCACCGTCTAGTTTGTGACGGTGGGTGCAGATATCCTGGAGTGCAGTAACGGAAAGGGCCCTCTACTTGGTGATTTCCTCTGAGGACCTTTCAGAGTACGCGACTTCAGGGTTAGGTTAGATTGGTTTATATTTATCTGATTGTATGATGCTTTATATATATGATGTTGGTTATTGAACTAGGATCATTTTTGAGATGGATACCATGAATATTCGGAGTTTCCACATACATAGATTTCTTGATTTTTATTTGACTGAGTTATTTTCCAATACTTGTTTAGTGTTCTACTGCGTATAATTGCAATAACTCTTTCATAAAATGTTAAATTGATTAATTGGAGGCTGATTAGGCTCGTTAAATTCGCGAGTACCGACTCGGGACCTTCACGGGTCTAGGCTGGGCATGCATTGGGAATTTAGGGCCATCACAGTTGGTATCAGAGTAGGGTTTAGTTTAATGACTAGGTGGACAGGAAATGTGACACCAACATATTTGGTATCAAAGCGTACTAGGTTTAAATTCATAAAACACAAGCCATTTAAATCAGCAAAAGTTAGGAATGAACTTAGAAGTGGAAACCCTATAATCTTGTCGAAACTTAGCTGGGGGAGTAATGGGTTGAGTCGGATAATTTTTATACATGTTATGATTATTGTGTGTATAAATACGATATGTGGTAGCTATAAACTAATCCGAGAAGTTCGCTCTCTTGATCAGATGACGATGACGGATCGGCCAGGTCCGAACGATGATATTGGTGCGATTCTGACGCGATGTCTGGAGGAGATACATGTGTTGATGCGTAGAGAACATTGCACAGGACCAAATGATTGGGGACTTGGTACGATTATTGAGGACACTCGCACCAGCTACTACAGCACCATCGACTTCGACTACACCATTGCCGCCTACGACAACTCAGGGAGCAGAGACTCTAATTGTTGCTGCATCTACGGCTCCGATTTTCATTAGCGGTGATACCTGAGGAGCTGTTGTTGCACTGGTTGTGTAGACTGAGGTTGAGACGCCGTCGATAGCACAAACAGAGGAAACACTTGCTACACTAGCCACACCTATGGCCATTGTCGAGACTACTTCAGTTACGACTCATGCGAAGAGTCTAGGAGCCATTGCTGAGGCTAGGCAGTGGGAGAGTTCAAGAAGAACGATCCATTGAAGTTCTATGGTTGTACCGATGTTTGAGCAGCAGAGTTATTCTTGAAGAATCACGAGAAATTCACACCATCATCACTACTGAGGAGCACATAAGGGCGACGATCTTTTCGTCGATGTTGTAGGGGGAGGCAGATGATTAATGGATGACCATCGTTGTTACCCAAGGTATCCTAAGAGACTGGATCGATTTCAAGACCCAGTTTAATCAGAAGTACTTTCCGCCGACGGTCTTTTGAGCGAAGAGGAATGAGTTCATGGCGTTAAGGCGGAGCGTAGACGAGTCCGTGATGGAGTACATAGGCAGATTCATATCACTATTACCGTATGCTGAAGGATCCACAGATTCTGAGACTGACCTAGTGTACTACTTTACGGAGGGATTACAACTAGATGTCGGAGGTTTTGTTGTCTTTACTGAGCCCGAGACTTTGCAGAGGGCGTACGAGAGGAGCTTGGCTAGGGAACATCAATACAATCACTTTGACAAAAAAAAGAATGGACAACTAAGAATTTGACATTCCATCAACACAACTTTACAAAATTAGCCTATTCTGATTGTCTTAAGCTTGTTGGAGTCTTTTTATCCTCCGCCGCTTCGCTTGAATTCATGGCTGAATTGACATAAAAATGTTTTGAACTTAATGAAAAATGTAGATTGAGGATAGAGTTTAAGTACTCAATCTCTTTAAGACAATCATGCCCACAATTTTTGCTCGCGGTTGGTAGCACTTGTGTAACGGCCATTATTTATTAATGTTGTTATTTTAATTAATTTCATATTTGGATGCCAGCTCGGACGACCCGTGGACACCGCGGATAGGCTAGGCATGACTTGAACCTAGGTATTGACTGTGTATTTATGTTTTATTGAATTCGGTGATGTATTAATATTTATTATTATATTGATGTATTATCCATCACTGGTGTGTAGATATAGTCACTTGACGGGCGAGGTTAAGCACCGGGTTTTGTGTCGTAGAACACGCTAATGCGAGGGTACGGTAGCTGTGAGGCTGGGCGTTGGGGATAGACTGGAATTTAATAATAATAATAATAATAATAATTTGAATATGGTTAAAAATCAATTAGGTACACTAAGTGTGGGACGGCCTCGGGAAGCATGCCGGACACGAGGCACAGGGTGCTGGGTAGTCGGGAGTTAGTGTGACTCTATTTTCAAATTTATGGAATTTATTGATGACTAGAGTAGGTTGTATAAGTAAAATCAATTGGAATTAATCAAGTCCTATAGTTTGAACTAATAAATCAGCACCTTTTTTATTGTTCTCAAGATTAAAAATAGACCAAAACAAGACATATTATGTCATGATAAGGTGTTCAGGAACTAGGTGACACAGGTTTGACAAGGGCTATCCTATTTACCTCAAGATGTGTGTGAACGCCAGATTTAAACCAAATATATATATATATATATATATATATATATATATATATATATATATATATATATATATATACGGTTGATCAGTGGAGGGCATGCAAAATCTAGAATTTTCAATTCGAGTGTTCATGGTTCTGAGGAGAGAAATCATGGATTTGGAACTATAACTGAGGTTTGGAGGCTGGATTAGGCAATCAAACAACGAGATATAAGGTAGTCTACCCACAAATTCCTTGAATTTTCCTAAAAAATGGGTTTTGTTTGAGTTTGGAGGGAAGTTTGGTTTTTTGAAGAATTCATCACTGTTTTTGATTAAATTTGTGTTCTTGAGGTTGATTTTGAGGAATTACATCATTTTAAATCAAAATTGTGGAAAATTGATGTGGATTTGGTGATTTCAGATTTTGACATGCACACTTCGATTTTCAGTTTTTATGAGAAAACTTGTATAAATTGATGTTTTTGATAACAAATTGATGATATTGGAGTGTGTGAGGTGTTTGTATGATAAATTGAAGTGTTGAGGATCAGAGAAACCTAGAATTCATTTTTTCGAGTTTCTGGGTAGCATGCAATTAGCGCGCTAGGTGATGAATACTAGCGCGCTAATCACGCTGGGAAGTTGATGAACAGTGACGAAGATCAATTAACGCTAATTGATCTTACTAGCGCGCTAATACCCTTCTGGATTTTAAATTAAAATATGAAAACGAGCCTAACTGATTAAAAACTCAATTAATTGACCAATAAACCTCGGGATTAGATCTCAGGACTCACGGGACGGTAATTGGAGTCGGGGACTAGTTGGTAGTCAGACCGGGGGTATTTTCGGGATTTTTGAGCGTGGTTTGAAGTACGTAAAACCCAATTGAACACCACTACTGTATTTACTTATTGTTATTTCATTTGAGCGCGATTTAAATTGTTGATATTCTGAGAGCTCCATTCTTACTGAGATGATGGAGTTTTCCCGTCTATGTATCCGAGGGTTGTGTGGTCGCTTACTAGGTGTATGGTCTAGGACACAATTGTAGGGTCGATGATGCATGCCACAACAGGGCTCCTGGTCCTCAGTACACATCTAGGATTAGCTGGTTCACACCCATTTGCATATCTCTGTGTTTATATTCATGCGATGAGCTTTGAGCAGTTGTCTGCATTATTCTTTCTTTCCGCATGTTTATTTACATTGTTATTGATTTTCATTTACATTCTTAAATTATGATGCACGGTGGTTTTCCTTGAGATTTTACTTACTGGGCTCGTCATGTACCTTTTGTGATGGCTGAGCGCAGATCCTAGTACTAGCAAGGGTATGGGGATTCTCGGCGATTACATCTGACTTACCTACACTGAGGCTTCCTGGTACGTGTGTTGATATCTATATTTTTGATATTTTGTATAATATTTTGGGAACTGGAAAACTATATTTCCCACCTGGTACTTGTATATATTAATTGTTATAGTTGATCGCCATATGTACAATACTTCCGGGATTTCCACTATAAGATGAACCAGTAATTTTATATATTTCTTTTGTAAGATTAAGAATTCCGCTGTAAATTTAAAATGTTAAATTAAATAGCATGAAACTCAAGAGTGACAGGTAAATAGATAGTCGAGTGACGTGGCAGGGGTTTCGGTGCACTAGCCGGGAAATGGGAGCCACGGGGTGACCTCGGGATTTGGGGCCGTCACAACTTGCCTCTCAAGATACAATAATTACGGACCTACGGCTGCATAAGAATATGTGAACCAAATTATTGTACTCACTTTATAATAAAACAGTGCTATTGTAAATAGAAGAAAAAACAGGACTGTTTTTTATTTTAACAAAACGGAATAAAAAACAAGTGTGTTTTTAAGCTAGGGACTCATAAATATATATAGATAGGCATTCAAGAAACGTGCCAATTAGTTGTGTTGGTTCGCATATGTACAGGTGTGTAATACATGTATTCAACGTATCCCACACATATGTATGCAACGCTTAGAGTTTTTTTGTTTTTTTTTGCAAACTATGCAACGCTTAGAGTTAGAATATGCACTACCAGCACACTCAATGCACATGTATGTTTCCCATATGTGTTGCTTCCAAAAGTTAACTTATTGGTGTTTATCTCTAAGAGTAGTGCTATTTGGACTCTATGAGGTTTTATAATTTTTTTATTTCAAAGTCCTTAAGCAATAATGACTTCGAAATAACAACTTGTAATACTCTTTAATATTTGTAAGAATTTCATAAACCCTTATGAGTCTTGAACAGATTTTTTGTATCTCTAATTCATATATATTATGAACTCATGGAGCAACATGTCTCTTCATGACACACACAGGCCATATGCCCATATATATGTACAACGTATCGTACAATGCCCACAAACATTGTTTGATTGGCACCCGTACGTTATAATGAAATTTTATACATACAACACCAATAGTATACATGTATACACATTACACATGCATATTGACATACTACACCTACTCAATTTAATTAAGTAGCTAAGTTACATTGCTACATTAATACACTCAATTTTTCATTCATATATATAGGTATACATATGGCCACTAATAAATTGAGGCATCGGCTAAATGAACCATAGTTTTTACTAAATATGCCCCATTTCACCAAACCCAGTTCTTGAACCCCACTTTTTTTTTTAAGATCCCTAAAATACTCTTGCTAAATGTACCCCACTTTTTGCTAAATACACTTCATTACTCACGCATACCCTTATCTCCCCAACTTATGGGTTTCAACCATACAAGACTGATACCTCTTTAGAGGTATCAGATAACTCCTATTGAGACGTCTTTAGAGGTTTCGACAAGCTTCATCTAAATCCCAACAAAACCTTAGAAGAAGTCTTAGTCTTAATAGAAGGCAATTTGGTCTAAACTGACTCTTACCGATATCATTTTATACGTCTTGGTGACACCCGATCGAGACCTCAAAAGAAGTCTCGCCCCTGTTGTCCATAATAGGGGTGACAAGAACGAAAAAAAAAATCTAAAACCCTAAAAATACATGAAAATGACCAAAATATTATTGGGTTTTGCTTGAAAACTTGATATTCTCGATTCTATCGACATTTTTGTGTCTAAAATGCAAGATTCAAGCCCCAAATCAAAGCCCTAAACTCAACAACAACACCAGGTTGACTCATAAACGACCAAAAAAACTCAAAAAAGTGTCATAAAATCAACAAAAAAGAGATGAGGAATCGCATTCACGTTGTCAAATCGATGGAGCTTTGTCCGAACTTCGTTGAATTAGGTCCGAAGGTGGGTACAATTTGAGAGTAGAAGAAATGGTGGTGTGATTGGGTAAGAATGGATGATATGAGTAGGGCATGGAGAAAGCAAAAACCTATTTATATGGGGGTAGTTGGGTCATTTCACATTTTTTAAAAAAGTGGGATATGTTTAGAAAAAATAGGGTCCATTTAGCCACTCCCTAAATTAAATGTATCATATATTCCAACTGGGGGATGGCCTTGTTTGGTTGCCCAACTTTCCAATAAGTTATCTCTTAATTCACACCCTTCTGAGATAACCTTTTAGGAGAGTTATCTCCCTGGACTTATGGACTCTATTGCCCTCATTAATTAGATTTCTACTACCCATTTATCTCTCTTGTTTGAAGGGCATTTATGTGAATTTTCATATTTTATTGTTTTTTAATTTGCAACTTCCATGTAAGTTCAAAGTTAAACCAAACATGAAAATATGAACTCAACTCTAGGGAGTTATCACCACCCGTACGAAAATTCACCCGTAAGTTGGCAAAAACAAATCAAACGACATGTCCCCTACCCTTTAGGGGAGTTAGCTCCCGAAGACTTCGACATAAATACATTTTGTAATGACTCAAAAAATATGTTATGTCAATGTGACGATGTGTACTATAAATTTATACTCGTGTCCGTGTGACAGGACATGATTGTCGAGTTACAAGTAGGATCTACTTAGGAAAAATGTGTCGAAACGGGTATCGAGCGGGCAAAATATGAGTACACTAGTCTGAAAAATAATTTTCATAAATGATTGGAATAATTATGATAACTAATTGATATGGGAATATATTTTGGTCGTTAATATTTTCATTTGCACACGACGGTGCGAGTCGAGTTGCAGGTCGGGTGTCAGAATATCCGAGGAAAACTTAATTATTTGATTTGTATGGATAAGACCAAGAGACCAAGCATGACGGCCCTAATTTCTCATATAATTGGGCCCCGCCGGCCTAGACACACGTGGACCCCCGAGACCATTCTCGAAACCCAAAGCATGCTTAGTCAGCCTCAAATAAACAATTTAACAAGTTATAACTTGATTTATTGGAGTATAAGATTATCAGAATGATATGCAGCGGAAAATAACTAACATCGTGCAATAACTCAATAATTATAGGGAAATCAGGAAGATTCTATAACCCCGAATATTTGATAAACATGTGTAAAAAAGGTAGGATAATAGCACATGATATCTTTCTCACAATCCCAGCCAATAAAAACATATAGTATATCAAAAACGAAATACATCAAGCAAACGGAGACCTACTCTAAAAAGCAAGAAAGAGTTCCCCGCATGATCAAGCGAGGTAGTTGCCTAACACGAGTCCTTTCCCCTTGCTCGTCTCCGGTCTATCTGCACCCACCGTCACAAACTAGATGGTGAGTAATTGAGAAAAATTATAGTAACTCCAGAAGAATGTAATAGTAATTCATGATTTATCAAATAAGAAGTCTAAGAATCATGCGGTTTTGAAAAGACAGGAAATAATAGACAAATTGCATGATAAATAGACTAATAGATAATCAACAATATTTTGAGTGTTCATCGAATCAAAAGAGGCCCATAAGCGGTCTAATCCAATACAATATCCAACAAGTCCACAACCACATCCACAACGTAGCCACAACAATCCAGTACTCGGGTATCACACAACACTAGGGATGGTCAACATCTTTTGCAAGAGGTGCTCGTGTTTCCTCGACTAGTGCAGGCCACATAGTACCTTTCCGAATCAACTTACGCCAAGAACACTCAACCAAAGAAATCATGGAATGGAATGCCAAGTAATAGGATTAATATGAATATCACAACAAAAGAGGGAAATGAATCAAATATCATTTTCTTAACTAGTTTACTATTGTACATATATACAAAAACACACATGTACTTAGTGATGTCGCGACCCGAGTGCTCTCATGCGACTCTAAACCTTTGTCCAAGGTTTCCCAACTACCTGCTAATGATTTGAAACCCCAATATGTTAGGTATTATAGTCAACATAAGCCCCTAATTAAAACCCTAAAGTTTCCCAAGTTTTTCATATTTTTCATAAGATTTATAGTTCAATTTATGTTCAAGGTGTCATGGTGACGTCGTGGCCTTGGGTCTGGCGGTGCTACTCCAAACTCCTAATTCTATATGTTCTGGTCAGGACGCCTTGAGTGGCGCCGTCGTTGGGACTTTGGCTTACGGTGTCACTCAAAACACCTAATTTTCCAAGTGAATAGGGGGTGGAGCACGCTCCTGTTCTTCTAGAATGTTTGCCCAAAACGTAGAGCGCGCTCCTCTGAGAGGGAAGCGCTCTCCACTGATGGAAAACAAAATTTTCAGTTCGAGAGTTCTGTTCTTCCACACATGGGAGTGCTTCCCTATTATAGTCGACCTCATTTTCCTTTGTGGGGGAATCAACGTCCCAACAATGCCAAAACATGACTCACATCCACAATACGAAATCATCAAATAAACTTAAATCCAAGAATTTATTAAACTCAAAACTCTTCCAAATCTCCAACATCCTTTATCAAACATGTTTTGATTGATTCATAGATTACAAATCCGTCGAAAATAGCGATAAAATCTAAGTTTCAAGCTTGTTACTCAAAACAATTGCAACAAAAATGATCAAAATTGACACCAACATGTAGGTATTTACAAGGGGAATCGGATTCTTACCTCGGATCGTCCAATTGATCACTCCGACAAACCTCCAGTCACCTCCCAAATGGTTGTCCAACCTTGTCTTGTTCTCTAAGTTTGAGAAGAAAAGAAGAGAAAAAAAGAGAATGAGAGAAAAGTAGGAGAGAAAGAGAGGAAAAA
Organism: Stephania japonica; assembly: GCA_039657345.1. Lineage (NCBI taxonomy): Eukaryota > Viridiplantae > Streptophyta > Magnoliopsida > Ranunculales > Menispermaceae > Stephania > Stephania japonica. The sequence goes on along the minus strand of CM077563.1, from coordinate 12,371,283 downwards.
TATTAAAAAAAAAAAGTGAGAGGGATGGACCTTTTATAGGCCACCTTATCATCCACTTACACTTGCTTATCTCGAGGTAGATCCAAAGCTTTTCCTTTAAGTTATCCACAATCTCTAACTCCACTTAGTGACTCCAATAGTTGATTCATACACCACTTAGTTAACCAACTCTCTAACCATTTCTCCCGTTTTTGGATTCCAAACCACGTTACAACTTGCACGTTGCATACTCCTAGTCTCGCCAACGTCGTTATTTTAGTTTTTATTATTATTTTATTCCAATAATTCATTTATTAGCATTTTCTGTGTTTAAAATTTTCATTTCTACTAGGCAAAGCCTCACTCAGACTTTCAATTCACCAAACGGCTCGAAACTCATACTAGACATATACTAATATAATCATCACAGAAAAATAAAATTACATCGATGTGACTCCTAAGGTTCGAAATACTAGACGTATTACGACAATCGGGTTACGGTCCTGAAATACGACACGTGGCGTGTTAAATTTGAGGGTCATTACAGTCTCTCCCACTTATTAGAATTTCGTCTTCAAAATTAAACTAATCATTAATTCAAGTTAACGACTCATCGAAATCAAATAGGTAAGGAAAGTGCTCGCGCATGTAGGACTCTAACTCTCAAGTCAGTTTCTCGTCTCCGTGGTATTGCCACTTCACGAGAACTGAAGGTATCTCCTTGTTCCTTTGTGTCTTGACCTTCTTGTCAATGATCTGGATTGCCTGCTCTTCGTACGTAGCATCGTCTCGCAAGTCGATCTGACTCAAGTCTACCGTCGGTCGTCATCTTTTGCTTGACTTGTCTAGTTTAAGCATAAAGATATGAAACACTGGATGAACTCTGGCAAGCTGAGGGGGCAACTCTAACTCATAAGCAACCTTACTAACTCTCTTCCCTATCCTGAATGGCACGATAAACCTAGGAGCAAGCTTTCCTTTAATTTCGAACCTTTTGTACCCTTTAGTGGCGAGACCTTCAAATACACATAGTCTTCTATGTCATACTGCAACTCATCGTGATACTTGTCATAGTATTTCTTTTGTCTATCCTGAGCACCTTTCAATCTCTGACGAATCTGTCGTACCTTCTTAGTATGATCAACAACAATTTTTGGTCCAACTGTCATGACATCCTCGGGCTCTGCCTAATAATATGGTGATCTATAAGGCCTGCCATACTGCGCCTCAAATGGTGCCATCTCGATACTCGCCTGGAAATTGTTGTTGTGCGTAAACTCATATAGGTGAGGTATTCTTCCCAATATCCCCTGTACTCTAGTACACACATCTTAAACATGTTTTCTGACACCTAAATCAATCTCTTGGACTATCCATTTGTCTGCGAATGGAACGTTGTACTCAAGTCAAGTCTGGTACTAAATTGAGCCTGCATGCTCTGTCACAACAATGAAATGAACTACGCCACTTTTTCTGATACGAACAAAGGAACTCCATATATTCTGACTATCTCTCATTCGTAGAAAATGGTCAGTCCGTCAACTCTATGTGTAGTGGATACCGAATGAAATGAGCATATTTCGTCAGTCTGTACACAACTACCCAGATGCTTATCATGTTCATGAAAAGATCAAGGCAAACTTGTGATGAAATCCATAGCAATGTGCTCCCACTTCCACTATGGAATAGGAAAGGGCTGTAGCAAACCTTTAGGTCATTTATGCTTAGCCTTCACGCGCTAGCATATCTTACACGCTCTAATAAACTCTGACAAACCAAATTTCATCCCCGGCCACCAGAAGAGATGTTGCATGTCAGCGTATATCTTGGTTCGACCCTGATGCACAGAAAAAGGGGAATGGTGAGCCTCCTAAAGTATCTCAGTGCGTAAATCAGCCACCAATGGAATCCACAATAACCTTCGAAACCTCAAGCATGAGTCTGTCAACCGATTCCAATCTGGATAATCTTAACTATCCGCCATCTCATTGTAACTCTGCTACAACGCATCGCCCTGTTGTCCCTCAAGAATAGTCTAAAGTGAAATGGTTTGCATCTTCATCTGACTACATATCTGTGTCCTGGTAGTCATCGGCATGTCCACTGAACTAATCATCTCGGCTGCCTCGAGTAATGCATACTCACGAGTCATGTACCACACAACTACCTCTGCATCAGAACCTCTCATACTCAAAGCATCAACAACTACGTTAGCCTTCCCAAGATGATACTCGAGTGTGAAATCGTAATCCTTTATGAACTCTAGCCAATGCCTCTTTCTCATATTCAGGTCATTCTGAGATAACAAGTACTTTAAGCTCTTGTGATAAGTGAACAACTCGAAACACACACCATGCAAGTGATGTCTCCATATCTTCAACGCAAACACTATAATAGCCAACTCTAAGTCGTGGGTCAGGTAGTTCTTCTCATGAACCTTAAGGTGTCGGGATGCATAAGCAATCACCTTACCCTCCTGTATCAGCACGCAACCCAAACTAAACTTTGATGCATCAGTATACACTAGCAAGTCTTTCCTTGTCTCTGGTAAAGTTAGAATTGGCGCGGTAGTCAGCTTCTCTTTTAGAGTAGTAAACGCCTGCTCACATAACTCTCATCCCAGTTAAACTTTGCGTTCTTCTGAGTTAGTTTCATCATCGGTGCAGTGATCTTGGAAATGTCCCGCACAAAATGACAGTAATACCCAGATAATTCTAGAAAATTGCGAATCTAGGCCACTGTAGTCGAAGTAGGCCAATCCATAACAACTCTAATCTTAGAAGGATCTACGGACACTCCATTGGCTCCATCTACATGTCCCAAAAATCCGATCTCTGAAAGCCAAAACTTGCACTTACTAAACTTGGCGTACAAACGATGGTCCTTTAAAGTTTGCAACACTATCCGAAGATGACCCTCATGCTCCTCACGAGTCCTGGAATGGATAAGTATGTTGTCGATGAACACAATCACAAATCTGTTAAGATACTCCTTCAATACCTTGTGCATGAGATCCATAAACATGGCTGGCGCATTGGTCAAACCAAATGGCATGACCATGAACTAATAATGGTTGTATCTCGTGTTAAATGTCGTCTTCTCTCGGTCCTCCGCCCTAATTCTAAGCTAGTGATATCCTGACCTTAAGTCAATCTCAGAAAACCACTACGCTTCTGTCAACTGGTCGAAAAATCATCGATACTGTAACGACCCTAAAGTTCTAACTCGTGCCACGTGACATTTCAAGGTCGTATTGTGGGCCCAGCTAGCCGTGGTGTACTTGTTTCGTTCTCGAAGTTGACACCGAGGTATGTTATCTTTGTTTAGTGATGTGTATTATTTATTTATTACCGAATGTTAAATTCAATATCCCACATGTATGTAGACGTGGTGAGTATGTGTCGATATCGTTGAACGAGTTCGGTACGAAAGAATGCGCTAAATGGTTATTTGAGAGTCTAGGGGACAAAAAAATGAAATAAAAACACTGACAAATACAAATGAAAATAATTAACAAAAATTGGTCGAATAATTGTCAGGTGACGAGTGGAGTGTTGGTAACTAATTGGGAACGTGTGGAGTGACATGAGGGCATTTTTAACGGGATTTGAGGTGAGTAAAGGCAACAATAGAATCAACATGATTACTTTTCTATTTTTTGATTGATTATTCTAGAAATGTAAGCCCTTTTTATTCCATTCTAGTTCAGGTGACCTAGGGTTTAGGTAGTCCGACTGTGATGAGAAGTCTCAACGAGTTTAGCAGCCAGCATAGACTATGGCCTCTCGTTGGAGCCTATCGAAATGATTTAGCATCCGGCTTGTGACTGTGGCTTTCTTTTGGTAGTGTGTTAGGAATTTAGCTGTCGGCTTTGTCTGTGGCTTTTCCTAACAAAGTGTGTATTCAGTGGAGGCGACCTTCGAGCCCATTGGTTCGTACAAGGTGGATTGAGCAGGGGAGGCGGTTTTGGGCCTACTGTGTCGATCGCAAGCTGATGAGGTCTTATGACCCACAGTTTGATTGGGACTATCTATTCACCTATCCGTTTATTTCCTGGTCACTTGATTATCGTTGTCTGAGCTTGTTGAATCTATTTATCATACGATTTGCTATCTATTTCAGTTCCTTGCTATACACTGCATGATTCATAGACTTGTGATTATTGAAAATTCAATAGTTTATGTTGAGATATCTGTTTACTATTATATTTTGTACTCACCGTCCTTTTTATGACGGTGGGTGCAGAACCACAGACGAGTAAGGGCAAGGCGCCGATGCTTGGAGATATCCTCTGAGGCAAGCTCAGAGCCATTAGCTTTGCTCTCACTTTGTATGTATTTTGTCATTTTGTTGTATATTTTGGCTGTGTATCTATTTGTTTTGATATTTTAGGGCTTTGGGGAGTTAACCTGACTATTGATACATGTATATGTTCATTTTGGATTTTTGGTTGATCTGTTATATACATATGATGTTGTTTGTACAGGATTTTCCACATTTAGGTTGACTGAGTTGTAAACTGTTTTAAGTTGGTGTAAAAATAATTCCGCTACACACCTAATTATAATGGAGGATAAAAGATTAGATAAAGTTAAAGTGAATCAAAAAGAGTGATCCAAGGTGAGTGAGTGAATAATGTATTGAGTAATTGGTAAGTTAAGGCTGACTAGACCTGCATTGACTCGTCGGAGACGGCTAGGGGTCCATGTAGGTTTAGGCCAGGCGGGGCCCAGTTTGTGGTTGCTGGGGCCATCACAGATACGGTAACGGATATTTGTTATTCACTATCACTCGGTTCAGCCACCGGCTTGTAATCGATGCATAATCTCATACTACCATATTTCTTCTTCATGAACAACACTGGTGCTTCTCAGGATGATATGGTAGGACTGATGAATCCTAACTCAAACAGCTCGTCTAACTGAGTCTTTGGCTCCTCCAACTCTTAAGGTGCCATTCTATATGGTGGTATGGAAATGGGTTTAGTCCCAAGGACTAAATCTACGATGAAGTCAATCTTCCTCGATGGTGGTAATCTTGGTAGATCTTCCGGGAATATGTCAGTGAACTCACACACTACCGGTACATCTCTAATGCAAGTCTCATGTCTCTCACCAGTATTCATAACACTCGCAAATATCTTTATCTTGCTACTCGTAGCCTCTCTGCCTCTGGTGATAGGAAGTAATTCAGTTGTCCCCTGAAATCTAATCTCCCTACCCTCAGACAATGGAATCATAATAGTTTTCTCGTAACAACCAATCTAGGTGTAATATGCTCCTAACCAATCCATGCTTAACAACACATCAAACTAGAGAAACTTTAGTACTCTCAAATCAGCAGGCAACTTGTAACCTCAATCTCTACCGAACAGTTAATACATAAGAAGTTCAGGTATATCTTGTCCCAAACAACCATGCTAAGGATCAAGTGTAATGGCCCAATTAATAATTATCGTTATTTTATGAAGTCATTGTAGACGTGGACGCCAGCGGGATGTTCATGGGTCCCACAGTAAAGCTGAAGTACAGCCGTATTAGGTAAATAGTATTTTGTGTGTTGTTTTGTTTAATTTTGTGATGTTTATGCTAAAATAGGTTAACGACATCGCGATGTGTGTAATTATATTTTAAATTGACTTGTGAGATTATGTGTTGGGTATTCGCATCGATATGTGTGTCGACGCGTGTACCGGGTAGATTAAAACGAAATTTTAAGTTGAGAAAAATATTACACACATTAAATGAGTTATTTGTGACAAAATATGTAAATTGGTAGGCGCCTAGTAACACGCGGGGTCGTGGTCGATACGAGTGGTGGTACGGTAGTGTGCACGCCCGAGTACGCTCGTTGGCACGCACGAAGAAATTTTAGGCGTAAAAGTATAGGTGAATATATATATTTATATATCTATATATATGTATATAGGTAATTTAATATATATATATATATTAAAAATCAGGAAATTAAGAAAATAATAGTGAAATGACCAAAAAAGGGTATGTGGTTGTTTAGAAAAAGTGGATGGACACAAGGGCATTTCGGTCATTTTACCTGAAAAATTTGATAAACTCGTCACCGCCACCACATTTCTTCATTTTGAAATCGAGAACAGGGAGAGACGAAGAAGACGAGGTGGTGACGAGGAAGAAGAGAACGAAGGAGGTGAGCTCGTGGGATCGAGGAGAACAAGGTGAGCTGGTTGTTGTATGTATATGGTTGTGTGGTATGGTGTTGAGTTCGATCATGGCGGAGCCATGGCCGAGAGTTGCATCAAACCGGGGAAACCAAGGTGGAGATGGCAAGGGAGTGATCTCCCTTACCAAATCGAACTAGGGTTGGGTAAGAACCAACCCCAACAATCGAAGCAATCGATGAAAAAAAATACACAGAGCGTTTGCTCTATTTTTGGCTAGGGGAGGAAGATGACCCTGAACCGGGCCGGTTCGGCGCCAAACTCGGCTCAGGCCCGGTTCAGGGTTAATCAAAAAAAAAAAAAAAAAAAGAGGAAATGGAAAAGAAAATCCAGAAAAATATGGAAAAAAATATGGAAAAAAATAATATTTTGACCAAATAAATAGAAATTGAGGAATTTCTATGGAAAATGAGAAATTCAAAAGTCGGAGGAGACTTTATACCATGGTTTTTACCTCGAAAAACATAAAATTGACATAATATATTCAATTAAAGCTAATTCAATGAAAAATAATATTAGGTACATTCGGGGTGATAATTTTGATTATCGAGTGTTATTGGAGCTGAACTGGGTTTGATTTTCGGGACGCGAGTGCGGATTGAGGTGTGTAGTATCCCAATTGAACTTCACTTTAGTATTTACTGTTCTATTTATTTGAATTCAATCATATTTATTCATTACTCTATTTCATTATTGCTTTACGGTGGTCGAGTACTCACACTTGGTGTATTTACGGTAGTGGAGTTTACTCCTACCTGGTGTCTTTACGGTGTTGAGATCACTCCCTACCTGGTGTTTATTCGTTATGGGGCATAAAGTCCACTAAGTTATAGCACTTGTCTAGGCATATGACGGTGAATAGGCTACCCGGGTATGATAGGCTTAAGTGGGTGCGTCGTGGATGTACGCCGACCACCTAGAGGGTCTAAGGTCAACCGTTAGAGGTGTTTTCACGGGCCGTGCCTGGGTAATAGTCCCGAAGTATGATTTAGTCTGATTTTTACTGTGCACGTACTTTGCTTCGCTACTATATTTATGCATGCGATGATCTTTTACAGTTACCTGTATTCTTTTGTTCTCGCATGTTTATTTATAGTATTTTAAATTCAAGCATTTTATTTACGTAATTACTTGGTGAATTTCCTTGGGATTACTCACTCTGGACTCGTCATCTGTCTTTTTGTGATGGCTTGAGTACAGATCCTGGTACGAGTCAAGGGAAGGGCAAGCTTGAGGACTACGTAGATTGACAGCTCTATCCCTACTCGTATGTTTGTTTGTTTTTCTTGTTTTATGCTGGGTTTTGGGTTTTGAGAGATAGATATGACCTGCATATAAATTGTAAGTCATATATTCGATATTTTGAGGATCTCTGATGATATTTATATGATGTACATTTGATATGGTTTCCACTTAGGTATTATGCTCATAAAATATATGTTAAATCTTTGTGTTATTAATTTAATTTTCTGCTGGGTAATTTGAGATTAAATGATATTAAAGGAACCTAAGTTAACTTGAATCAGTAATTATTAACACCTAACATCAAAGTTAACAGGAAATTGATTGATAATAGATAATTGGACGTGGGACACAGCTGGTGGTTACGTGATCAGTTGTGGGCCCGCGTGGCCTCCCGTGGAGAACCAATGTGGAATTTAGGGTCGCTACATCAAGGGTCTACTAATGTGACGCCCCAGGTTTTCAAACCTAAACTGGGCCCCACACGGCCTACACTTACGCGAAACCCCGAGCCCATCTCGATGAGTCACGCAAGCCTAGTCAGCCTTAACTCTTACCATTTACCATTCATTTACAATTTATAACATTAATTAGCGAGTTATTATCAAAATAGCGAAAACAAAGCTCAAACTAATCAATTAATCACAACCATAATAAACAAGACATCTTAGTGTGTGGAAACCCCATATATATATATCATCATACATGTTCAGTCAGAAGAGGACAACCCAATAGATATACATGCCCAGAATCTCTCATACACCCAAACCTATGTTCCAAAACAACATATATATGCAATAATACAAAAATACCTACTCAGCTAAGTGGAAGGATGTGCTTTAGTATCCTCAAAGTAAATTCCTAAGCTCTGGTGCCTTCCCTTTGCTGGACTGTGGATCTGCAATTGTCAAACACAAGAATGACGAGCCCAAGTAAGTAACGCTAAGCAGAACAATAATACAACATTTCGAAATTAATAAACATCAGTCCACATTCATGTTGATAAAAAGAAAGGAATAAGGAACGCATGAAATGTATAAGACTATAAATAGATCAATCGAAAAGTGAGTGTCCGAATTACAAAATGGAATAGCGAGAAGTTCCGAAAACAGTCGTTAAGTCGAGGTAAAACCTACAAGACTTGGGTTTAGGAAAAGAACACAACCTACCAGCCCCGACCCTTGTGACTCTAAGATATCTATAGACCCGGATAAGAGCCCCCAATGTACACTCAACCGAGAGATATCAACAGCGTCTAGATAAGAGCTCATATCATAGTAAAAGTAACCATAACTCCCTTGTAGTGAACCACTCAACCAAAAGAGATTCTAAAAGATATGATAATAAACAGAACAATAACAACAAATTAAAGCTTAAGAAATAACTGTAAATGTTCTCACTGGTTTACTTACTTGTAATCTAACTATTACGCACTTAACGAACCCCTGACATGTCTCCTATAACCTCCCGTTAATGTTCAAAACTCCTAATATACATTTAAATTGAAATTCCCATAAATAACCCTCAGTTTAACCAATTTTCTATAGTTTTATTCGTTCACTCATTTGGGTCGATTACCCGAGTATTAGGTCGTATTCGGACCCATTAGAATACCCGAGAGATCACTGAAAGTTTTCAAAAATTTTATAAAAATTCACTCATGTAAGCAGTAACACGACGCCAGGATGCCGTATGGTCCAATGACCTAGACGACGTCTTCACGGCATGTATATTAGGCTCGTCTGCCTAACACATACGTGAGTGACGTCGTGACCTCATTGGTCGTGACGACGTCCTCACGGTGTGTTTTCCCCTGAGGCACTGCTCAAAATGTACGTGGGTGATGTCGTGAGTTGGAACGTTCACGGTGTCTCCGCGGCTTCATTTGTAGAACGCCTCTGAAAACGGGGTTTTTCACACCCCAACTCGCTTGTCTTGCTTTGAGCCAATCTCAACTATAACTAAACATCAAAATATACACTAATTCACCCTCGGCTTGCATTAAAACCCGACCAAACCATCAATTTTCTGAAAATCACACAAAATTTTCCAAAAATCTCTAAAATTTAGGAAAATTCTCAAACATCAAAACCACCTTACAAATTATGTTTTGATCATTCAACACACTCCCAATCCATCAAAACATCCTATAAAACCCAAATTTCACAATTCATTATCCGAAATTATCGCGATAAAACCCACAAAAGTACTGCCAAAACGTATATATTAATGTGGGGAATCGAACTCTCACATTCACGATTGGTCGCTCCCGTGGCGTCAAACGGCATCGAGAAATCCCGGAACCTACACCATTTTGGTTGAATCGATGAGATAAGAGAGATAGAAATGTGAAATGAGAGAAAAAAGTTAGTGGAATTGGGTTTATATACCCCCTCATCTCCACACCCGCACAAATTCCAAGGATCATCCATTGGCCTCTATTAATTTTAGCCAAAAACTATGACACCAAATGGTGACTTCAATGTGTGATACATTCCTTGTTCAAACCCTTTCTCGCACAATACTCGCGTTTTCAGACTCGTTTCAAATACCAAACTTGTTCGTCACGTCACCTCAGACGTATTAACATATCAAATGCACTTTACACTTTTAATTATTATTTATTTTGTATTTTTTAGTATTTTTAATTCATTTATGTCCCTCGGACTACTAATTACCCAACCAGCATTCGCCCGAAACCTCGTTATTTGACGCAACTTTCGAGCTGAATTGTTTTTTGCCCCAACGCTCACACTGAGACGTCCTCGCATGTTTGAGACATTGAAATTAAACATTCGGGTAATACAATATACTACAAAACACCGAATAAAAATAACATACCTCGACGTCAACGACCGAGAATTGGACTCTGTATCACAACAAATGGGCCTACGTACGACTTAAATTGACATTTGGCACAAGTTAAATTTAGGGTCATTACAACTAAGCCTAATGGGTCTCAACCCTAAAGTATCTACTATGCGTCTAAAAATAAATGAAACAGTAGAACCGGAATCTAACATGGTATAAATGAAAGTACTACAAATATAAACCATACCTTCGATGAGATTATAGGATGTGTAATGGCCCAATTAATAATTGTCATTATTTTATGACATCATTGTAGACGTGGACGCCAGCGGGGACGTTCGTGGGTCTCAAAGCGAGGCTGGAGCATGCTCGTATTAGGTAAATAGTTATTTTGTGTGTTGTTTTTGTTTAATTTTGCGATGTTTATATTAAAATAGGTTAAACGACATCGCGATGTGTGTAATTATATTTCAATTGACGTGTGAGATTGTATGTTAATTATTCATCTCGATATGCGTGTCAACACAGGTACCAGATAGGCTAAAAGATGAAATACTAGGTCGAAGAAAATAATACACCCATTAAATGAATTAAATATGATAAAATAGTAAATTGGTAGGCACATAGTAACATGCGGGGGCATGAGTTATACGATAGTGTGCACGCCCGAGTATGCTCGTTGGCGCGCACGACGAAATTGTAGGCGCGAAAATATAGGCAAATATATATTTATATATATATATACGTAATTTAAAATAGATATGTATATATATATATAAATATATATATTAAAATCAAAAATTAAAAATAATTTTAAAATGACCAAAAATGGCATTTGATTGTTAAGGAAGAGGATATGAGGGGTATTTTGGTCATTTGACCCCAAAATGTTGATAAACACCACCGACACCCCATTTTTCTCACCGTTTCGATCAAAATGGAAAGACCGAAGGAGAAGAAGAAGGAAGGAAAGAGAGAGAAATTGCGGAGAGATCACAAGTTCACGAGGTTGTCGTGAGGCGAAATGAGTTGTTGGCTTGTTGTTGTTATGTGTGTTGTTTGCCGGTGTGGTGCTTCTGGTGGTTCGGTAGTGGAGGTGGGGAGAAGCTTGGGAGCTCGGACGAAATGCAAGAGCAGTTCGTCCGAAGAGGGAGACAACATCCATGTTGTCTCCCCTCCTCCCAATCCATTAAAAAAAGTTTTTCATCAAACCAGGGATGAAGTCCCTAGTTCGATTGAAGAAGAAAGGGGCACACGTGCGGGTCGCACGTGTACACCCCCTCTTCATAGGCCGGGTTAGGTCGACTCGACCCTGACCCAAGCGGCTCAGGCCGAACCGGCCTAGACCTAGATGACCTGTTGGGCCGAACCGGTCAATGACCGGGATCGGTTCAAAGACAACCGACCGGTTCGATTCTAACCAAAACAATTAAAAAAAACAGTTTTGAAAATTTTTTTAAAAAAAGATCTATAAAATTTATAGAAAATTCAGATAAAATAGGAAAATTTTAGAAAAAATATGTTTTGATCAAATAAATGAGTTTTGGGATTTTATCGGGATTTTGGCGAGATGTTGTCGAGGTTTTTACCTCGTAAAATGTAAAATTGACATAATATACCCAATTGAAGCTAATTCAATGACAAATGGTATTAGGTACATTCAGGTGATAATTTTGATTTGTCGGGTGTTTAATGGAGCTAGGCCGAGGTTTGGTTTTCTGGATGTGAAGTGCGGATTGAGGTGTGTAGTAATCTAATTAAAATTCAATTTAGTAATTACTGCTTAATTTATTTGAATTCAGTCATGTTCATTTACTATTCTATTTCTATATTACTTTACGGTAGCTGAGTATTCTCACCTGGTGACTTTACGGTAGTTAAGTTTACTCCTACCTGGTGTCTTTACGATGTTGAGATCACTTCCCACTTGGTGTTTATTCGTTGCGGGGGCATAGGGTTTACTAAGCCATAACATATGTCTAGGCATGCACCGGTGAATATGCTACCTGGGTATGATATGCATGTATGGGTGTGTCGTAGATATACGCCGGCTACCTAGAGGGTCCATGGCCACCCGTTATAGGTATTCTCACAGGCTGTGCCTGGTGGATAGCCCGAAGTATGGCTTAGTCTGACTTTGATTGTGCACGCACTTTGCTTCACTGCTATATTTATGCATGCGATGATCTTCTACAGTTGCATGTATTCTTTTGTTCCACATGTTTACTTATAGTATTTTAAATTCCAACAGTTTATTTACGTATTTACTTGGTGAATTTTCTTAGGATTACTCACTCTAAACTTGTCATCTGCCTTTTTGTGATGGCTTGAGTGCAGATCCTAATACGAGCTAAGGGAAGGGCAAACTTTAGGACTACATTGATTGACTACATTTGCCCTACTCCTACGTTTGTTTTTATTTCCTTGTTTTATGCTAGATTTTAGGGTATGAGAGATAGATATGACTTGTATATAATTTGTAGGTTATATTTTTGATATTTTGAGGATCTTAGTTGATATGTATATGATGTATATTTTGAGATGGTTTCCACCTTAGGTAATATGCTCATAAAACACCTTGATGATTTAATTATCCGCTGCGTACTTTGAGGTAAAATAATAATAAAGAATTTAAAGCTAACTTAAATCAATAATTATTAATACATAACTTAGAGTTAGCAAGAGTTTGATTATATTGAGTTTATGAGTGGTCGTGGGACACAGCTGGGTGATGAGTTGGCAGAGCTATGGGCCCGTAGTGCATGTCGTAGCTGCCGATAAATTGGAGGCCGCTACAGGACGCTCCTAATCTGGCTCAACAACAACCTAAGCTCTCTCCTGCTAATGTTGATGATGTCGTGCTCTCGCCGGTTGAGGACACCCCCTCTGGATATGGCCCATCTGACCACACCCGTAGCAAGTGTGTGTCTCTTGTGATGCTGAAGACATGCCCTAAGTCTGACCTTGTCCACGTCCCTGTGTGGACCTCTGAGTCTAAGTCTTACCAGACTTCTGTGTCTGTCTCTGTTTGCTCCTTTGCTAGAATCTCTACTCTCAGTAGTCTGCCTCTGCGACTACTGTCCTGATCGAGTAGAATGTGGCGGATGACTAGCAAAGCTCAATACCGATGGAACAACAATAGTATTTTCCGGTCGTGTACGTGGTGTAACAGATGCAACATTCTGAGCTATACGGTCACGGTAACCATGTTGGTTCTTCCTTTGCCTCTTATCATGATGCTCCTCAGATCGTGCCTCAGATCACTCAGGCTTAACCTCCTCAAGGTGTGTAAGTAAATATCCCTTTCGAGCTAAACTTCGCTCATATGCTCATTGTAGTGTCTCTGGCTTGGTAAAGACCACCACTCCTCCAATCCCTAGTAGCAAACCCTCAGTTAAATAGTAAACTCGGTCGGTCTCTGAGTCAGCTGATCCTTCGGCATATGGTAACAACTGAATGAATCTGCCCATGTAGTTCATCACTTACTCGCCTGCATACTATCGTATGGTTGAGAACTTATTCCTCTTCGCTCGCAGCACTGTAGGAGGAAAATACTTTTGATTGAACTAGGTCTTAAAGTTGATCCAATCCTTAGGAATTCCCTTGGTAGTCACTATGGTGGTTCACTAATCATCAGCCTCTCCTCACAACATCGAGGAAGAAATAGCTGCCCGCATGTGATCCTCTTTGGCAATGACATTGTGGATCTTATCATGACTCTTCAAGAACAACTCTATTGCAGTCACGCCAGTGCCTCCATAGAAAACAACAAGATCATGTCTCTTAAACTCACGCCACTGTCTTGGCCTCATTAGTAGCCTTCGGACTCTTCTCTTACATAGTCGTGACAGGCACATACTATGTCGTCTCAGTAGGTGTAACCTTCGTCTGAATAGGTGGTACAATAACCTCTATCTGTACTAATGGATCCATCGCGGTCTTTGGCATCACAACAATAAGGGTAGGAGCTGTCGAAGCTGCTATTATAGTCAGTGTGTCAACTCCTAGTGTAGTAGGTAATAGAGGAGTAGTCGGTGTCGATGGTGTCGTCATAGCAGGTGTCCTCAACAATCGCAAAATCTTTCCAGGTCGTTCCTCCTGAGACATATCTCTTTGCGTCAATGTGTGATATCCTCAACACAGCGTGCTGTCAACATACTGTTGTCATCGCTAGAACCAGCTTGATTCGTCATTGCTATCTAACAAAGAAAACAAACTTCTAAATTAGTGGATAGCTACTGATACCATATAGTACACCATATCAAATATACATATACAAAACAAGTTCCAAATTATCCCAACTCTCCTCACACCCCAACTAGAGTTCTAATTAAGATCATAAGGTTCCACTCTAAGTTCAACCATTTCTAACTCCACTAGTTTAAGTTTCAATGGTTTGTGATTTAAATCAAGAGTCAGGTATTCAAACCTCAGGCTCCGTATAGAACCTTACGCTCTGATACCAACTGTGATGGCCCAAATTTCCCATATTGTTGGGCCTCGCCCGACCTAGACACACTGGACCCCCGAAACTATTCTCGGGAACCCAAAGCATGCCTAGTCAGCCTCAAATCAACAATTTAATAAGTTATAACGTAGTTATTGGAGTATAACATTATTAGAATGATACGCAACAAAAAATAACTAACATCATGCAATAACTCAATAATACAGGGAAATCATGAACATTCTATAAATGTGGGATCCCGAATATTCGATAAACATGTGTCAAAAAGGTAAGAAAACAACACATGATATCTGTCTCATAATTTTAGCTAATAAAACATATTGTATATCAAAAACGAAATACACCAAGCAAACGGAGACCTACTCTAAAAAGCAAGAAAGAGTTCCCGTAGGATCAAATGAGGTAGTCGCCTAGCACGAGTCCCTTCTCCTTGTTCGTCTCCGATCTATCTGCACCCACCGTCATAAACTAGACGATGAGTAACTGAGAAAAGTTATAGTAACGCCAGAAGAGCATAATAGTAATTCATGATTTATCAAATAAAAAGTCTAGGAATCACGCGGTTTTGAAATGATAGGAAATAATATACAAATTGCATGATAAATAGACTAGCAGATAATCAACGATATTTTAAGTGTTTATCGAATCAAAAGAGGCTCATAAGCAATATAATCCACAACAAGTTCACAACATAGCCACAACAATATCCACAACAATCTAGTACTCGGGTATCACACAACACTAGGGGTGGTCAACATCTTTTACAAGAGGTGCTCGCATTTCCCTGACTAGTGCGGACCACATAGTACCTTCGCGACTCAACTTACGCCAAGAACACTCAACCAAAGAAATCATTGAATAGAATGCCAAACAATAGGATCAATACGAATATCACAACAAAAGAGGGAAATGAATCGCATATTATTTTCTTAACTGGCTCACTATTGTACATATATACAAAAGCACACATGTACTTACCTGGTGATGCCGTGACTCGAGTACTCTCACCCGACTCTAAAGCTTTATCTGAGGTTTCCTAACTACCTGTCAATGATTTGAAACCCCAATGTATTGGGTTTTATAGTTAACATAAACCCCAAATTAAAACCCCGAAGTTTCCAAGTTTTCAGTATTTTTCATAAGATTTCGTTGGTGACATTGTGGCCTCGGGCCTGGCGGTGCACTCAAAACTCCTAATTCTAAGTGTTCTGGTCGAGACGTCATGAATGGCGTCATTAGTGTGACGACCCCAAATTTCACAATCTTAGAATTGGGTGTCGCCCGGCCTGGACCCGGGAACCCTCGAGCCAATCCCGCTGAGTTGCACGGGGCCAGTGAGTTTTCCTTATCATTCAACCAATTATCAAGTATTTAGATGTGAAATCAATTAATTAGCGAATTGTTAAAGTAATAAGCGGAAGCAATTAATCTCAACTAATCAATCAACTTTAAGTTAGGACCAAAACCTAGGGTGTGGAAACCACGTATATCATATATACCATGTAGAGCAAGGAGAGTATCATCATTGTCATACAATCTCTCAACCCATAACCCCATGTAAAAAAACAATATAAGTAGCTCATACACCAAAATGTCATATATATCAGCAGAGGAGGGCCGCTCAAAGTAAATCGCCTAGTTGCTCTGCCTTTCCTTTGCTAGACTACAGATCTTCACTCGATCAAACACAAGAATGATGAGCCCAGGTAAGTAACGCCAAGCAGGGAACAACAATAAATATAACATTTTGAATTAAATAAATGAACAGTCAATTCATACAGATAGAAAGAAAATGACAAGGAGCCCATGAATATATAAAGACTGTGGATAAATAAATAAACAATCAAAATTGAGTGTCCCAAAATACAAGAAAAAGGCACAAGCTGAGGACATAATCTCCTCAAAGGCTAGGAGTCGAGGACATAATCTCCCCTACGCGAGTGCAGAGTCCCCAGCAATCTGCTGGAGAACTCTCACCCCGTACATGTCATCATAACCAATCACGTATCCCAGCCGTAAACCCCGGTATAAAACACCGCGAGTCCGAAATTCTGCAAAGATCACGCTTGACACATTTGTCTTAGACAACTCATAAGAATGGAATGACAAGATAGCATAGAAATAATATCAACAAATAATTCAAAGCTCAATAAATAACTGTAGTGTTCCTCACTGGTTTACTTACCTCGATCCAAGCTAATCACACTTTCGCAGACTCCGACTCGTCCCTACGAAGTCTCGCGTGCTAATAATCCTAATAATACAATTCATTGTGATTTTCCATTAACTCCTATCTAATTTTTCTTATTTATGTTTATTGTGTTTTCATGTCAAATTCTGGGATATTTGGTCATATTTAGACCCGTTAGATACCCCGAGAAGACCCAATTTGTTCCGAAGATTCCACAAAAAGTTGAGAATTCTCTGGGTTTCGGATGCCGCCGAGACATCTTGAGGGTATCACCCTCGGCGGTGTCTCCACGGCGTGGGGCAAATCAACTCTGCCCCAGGTATACGTGGGCAGCACCGTGGGGTGTTATACCCTACGGCGCCTTCACCGCATGGGGCAGAGATCGACTCTGCCCCAGTCGTATGTGGGGTGCGTCGTGAGGGTTTATCCCTGACAGCATCCCCACGGCGTGGGGACAGAGAGACCCTTCTCTGTCCCCAGCACCGCGCTTGACGCCCCTGTCTAAAGGACTTTTCAAGGTGTTTACCACCCCCAGCTCATGCTGTTATACACTGATTTGGTTCATTTTTCATCGGGGATGCAACACCATTCCAAAAACATCATCGACACACTCCAAAAACTCCAGAAACCTCAACGGAAAACCCAAAACGAAAATCATTTGAAAATTCTAAAAATTTATCAAAAACCCCAAAACTCTCCAAATCGAAAACCACTTTACAAATCTCGTAGTGATCATCGAGAGGACCACCAAAATGTCGACAGTTTCGATCGAGTTTGAAATCTCGATGTGGTGTCTGAATTTCATCGCAACAAACACGGGTAAAACTTATACCAATGCATAGAAAGTGGCGAGGAAATGAAGGATCTTACCTTGGATAGCCCGAACTTGCCTCCGTCATGCCGCTTCGGCCACCACCGTTGTCAATAGCTTGAAGGATACGTTAGGGAGAGCAAAGAGAGAAATAAGAGAGAGAAGGGAGTGGGTGTGGGTGTTTATATACCCCACTTAAATCTTGTCCCAACACCCTCATCACTAGGCCCATCTAAGGGCTCCTAATCACTCCATCCCAACTACTCAAGTAACTTAATTTGTGTGACTTCAATTTCTCACTCGTCCTCGCGTGTTTGGACATTAACATGACTGTTAAAGCTATACAATATAATACAAACACTAAACAAATATAACATACCTCGATGTTGATGCCTGAGAATTGATGACTGTACCATGGCATAGACCCATGCACCACATGTATTGACATGTGACACGTGTTAAATTTTAGGGTGTTACAGTTGGGACTTTGGCCCACGACGTCACTCAAAATGTCAAAATTTTCAAGTGAATAAGGGGGTGGAGCGCACTCCTGTTCTTTAGGAATGCTTGCCTAGAATGTCGAGCGCGCTCCTCTGAGAGAGGGAGCGTGCTCCCCTGATAGAAAAATATAATTCCCAGTTCGGGAATTCTGCTCTTCCACATATGGGAGTGCTTCCCTATTATGGTCGACCCCATTCTCCTTCGTGGAGGAATCAACGTCCCAACAATACCAAAACATCACTCACATCCACAATACGAAATCATCAAATAAATTTAAATCTAAAAATTTATTAAAAACTCAAAACTCTTCCAAATCTCCAACATCCTTTATCAAACATGTTTTGATTGATTCATAGATTACAAATCCGTCAAAAACAACGATAAAATCCAACTTTCAAGCTTGTTACTTGAAACCATCGCAACAAAAGTAATTGAAATTGACACCAACACATAGGTAATTGCGAGGGGAATTGGATTCTTACCTCTGATCGTCCGACTGATCGCTCCGGTGGACTTCGGTAACCTCCCAAGTGGCTTTCTAGCCTTGTCTTGTTCTCCAAGTTTGAGAAGAAAAGAAGAGAAAATGAGAGAAGGAGAGAAGGAGAGAAAAATGATAGAGATAGAGAGAAAAAAGTGAGAAGGATGGGGCTTTTATAGGCCTCCTTATCATCCACTTACACTTGCTTATCTCGAGGCAGATCCAAAGCTTTTCCTTTTAAGTTGTTCACCAACTCTAACTCCACTAAGTGACTCTAATAGATGACTCAAATACCACTTAGTTAACTAACTCCCTAGCCGTTTCTCCCGTATTCGGATTCCAAACCATGTTACAACTTGCACGTCGCGTACTCCTACTCTCGCCAACATCATTATTTTAGTTATTTAGCTTTATTATTTTTATTCCAATAACTCATTTATTAGCATTTTCTGTGTTTAAAATCCCTATTTATCCTAGGCGAAGCCTCACTCATACTTTCAATTCACCAAATGGCTCGAAACTTGTCTAGACATATATACTAATACAATCATCACAAAAAAATAAAATTACCTCGGTGTCGACTCTCAAGGTTTGAAATGCTAGACGTATTATGACAGTCGGGTTACGGTCCTGAAATACGACACGTGGCATGTTAAATTTGAGAGTCGTTACACCAAGCCACTCAAATGAGTCACCAAAGTGGTTGGATGGTCTCATTTAGAGACACTAGATACGCCTCGTGATGCACATGTGAGACTTGATGAAGTCAAGGCTATAAAAGTTGGAGAAATTGGTCAAATGACCACTTTTCTCTCGCTCTCAAGAGAAAATCCGAAAATGGAGGTGGAAAAATGAGAGTTTCGTGATTTCAAGTGGTGGTTCAAGGCTTGGGATTGACCAACGACATGAACAAAGGTAAGATCTCACCCGAACTATCAATTCTTGTCATTTTAAGTTGAATTTTTGAGTTTTTATCGAACAATGTGGTGAGTACTTAGGCTCACTAATTTTTTGAGTTTTTAATGGTGTTTTGAAGTTGTTTTTATCAAGTATGGAGTATTAGTTGTAGTGTTTGATGTTGTTGAGAAAAATGAAGTATTTTGGTATTTTGGTGGATTTTTGGGATTTAATTGGGAAATTGGATTTGCAGTCGATTTTGGTATGGTTTGAAATAGGTTTTTGGTGTTATTCGCGGTCCTTATGAGGTTAGGATTGGCTCGCACCAAGGCAACTAAGTCAAAGTTTTTGAAAAACCATGAGAATAAGGACTTGACACAAGTCGCTGCCATGGGCGCCGTGAGGGGCATTGCCTCAGGGCTAGGGCAGTGGCCTGCACTGGAGTTACGTCATGAGGGAATGCATCCTACGATGCCACCCGAGCCAAAATTTTGTAAGAATTTTTAAATTTTTTTTGGAAAACTTTGGGGGATTTTATATGGGTATACACACGACTCTAAAATAACCAAATTGAACCCCAAATGATTATCAGGGGGTGCGTAAATCATTAACGAGCGCATGAAGATCGGTTTGGTGACGCGCGGGAGTTGTAAGAATGGAGTTTCGCTAAGAGTTGTGAGTAATACCAAATTGGTCCTTAATATGATTTCAATTGTGCAATTATTTGACTATTACCCTTGTTGAATAGTATTTCTTTGTGAGATATGTGATTCTTGAATTTCATTTGTGATATATATCCTTAAATGAATTATTGGCTTTGTTTTTTCTTGGATTCTATAATGAGTGGTCTTTTGGGTCTAAGTAGACGATATGGTGGTTACGGGTGCAGCGGAACTGTTATGTGATCCCTTTCACCATCGTGACTACACGGATGATTGGACTTGCCTAAACCCGCAGTTTAGGGTTAGGAGTCAAACCAATAGTTTGACTAGGTGTTTGCTACTAAGGAGTGTAACTCATTCTAAACTGGTTGGTAGTTTGTTTAAGTCTAGGATCTGTCTTGGAAGCCAAGTTGTGTACTATGTGTTGCAATTTGATAGACTTGGAACACTTAGATGCATTTTTTCTTTATGCTCTTGACACTCATTTATCGTTGATATCTCAGTGATTTACTTATCATACAAATTTTTTTATTATCTTTATGATATTCCTGCATAATATTTGATTAGCTATTTATTTGACATTTAAAAATTTGTTCAGTCTCTTTTTGGTTATTACTGTTACTCTTACTGTACTCACCGTCTTTTTTATGATGGTGGGTGCAGACCTATCGACTAGCAGGTCAGACATAGGCAAAGGTCTGGTGATATACAATTGAAGTTGAAGATATCGAGGCGATCTCCTCTCGCCTACAGAGTAGGTTCTTTTGTATTATATATGTGTGAGTGTGTGCATATTTTTTTTGGCACATGGGTATACATTGGGATTGTGTGATAAATCAGGACATGTATGTGATTTCATTTTGCTCTCCTTTACTTGATATACATGTTGACTGTATAAATGCAGTCCACACTCTAAGTTGTCTTGACTTCATTGATTTAGAGTTGTTCAATTTGTTTGAGGTTTAATCGCTTCTGGTAATCTTTGATAACTCACAAATCTTGAATAACTTAATTTTAAATTATTTAATTTCACTGCGTAAATGGTAAATAATGGAAAGGAAAGTTAACTAAGCTTGTATTGACATTGCGATAGTAGCTCAGGGATCAACGTAGGTTTAGGCCGGACGGGGCCTAGTTTGGCTAGAAATTGGGGTCATCACACCGTTCATTAATTACCTCTTTGTTACCTACATCCTCCTCTCTTTTATTTGAAGTGCATTTGTTTTATTCCAATCAATTGGGTGACCTAATGGTAAGGTATGGTGTTTAGTAATGAAATGTCATGGGTTCAAACTAGGGGTGGCAAAAAAAAGGTTCATGGGTTCAAGTAAGTATTGCAAAAAAAGGAGGTCCGGATGGGTACGGGTCCGAACACCCTCCCTAATAATACTAAAATTAGTGTCCGGACCTGTAGCCGATTTTGAAATGGACACATTTTATTTTCTAGACCCATATGTTTATAAAATATAGTAGACTCCTTTTTTATCTGTGTACTGTTTTTTATTTAAAAAGATATTTTTTTTCAAAATACATTCACAAAAAATACAATTTTATGTCACTATGCATCCACTTCTACAAAAAAATGACATATTATACATTTGAAATTCAAGTCTTAAAGCTTTCTAATTTTCTACATAAAATAATAATAATAATAATAATAATAATAATAATAATAATAATAATAATAATAATAATAATAACATCACCATTGTCTAGAGTTCAATACAAATACCATGAAAGTTTCAAAATTGGCAACGAATTAATAAAATACCCCTATAAATTAATCACTAAATGGGTACCCATTTTTAAAAAATTATGTCTAGAACTAGACCCTTTTTTAAAAAGTTGTGTATAGACCCATGAAAAGTGGGTTCAAACAAATGTAGACAAATGGGTCCGAACACTTTTTCCTACCCCTTCAAACATTGGAGAAAGCAACTGTTTCTTTTTATAAAAAAAACTCATTTATTTTATAATTTAAGATAAAGGAAAATAATATTCTAACACACTCTCAATACATACTTTGAGTGTACATCCTTATCTTTTAACTATTTATAGTATTTTATCATATGTGGGGCCCATACTTAGAAGATAAAAAAGAGTCATAAATGACTAAAAATAAGAGTATGCGTCAAAATGTGTATTGAAAGTTCATCATTTTATCATTTTTCTAATACAAATAAACTTTCAAGGAGTCAAAATAAGGTTGAATATTCAAAGAGGAAAAAAGTATGGAACTTAGCTGGATACAGAGAATGTTTGGATGAGTCAAAGATTTTGGGCAGGAAGTCAAAAGGTCTGTATGGTCAACATCACCATTACTTGAAATCTTTCATTAGTTTTAGCAAGCATGCACTTTCTCGGCTACCAACATACTATCATCAGCACATCCTTCTTTTTTAATGCAATGTGTTAATGTAAAATGAGAGAGTCAAATATTGATTGATCAAGTTCAAAAAAAAAAAAGGAATAAAGTGTTGTATTAAGTTCTTAATTATTTGGTCTAAATTCCTCTTTCCTAAGTGTCCGAATTTCTTTTGCCTCCTCCCGACTTGGCTTCCTTAATTTCTCATGAGTTAGTTGCCTCGCCCTCATCAATTAGAAATTATATATATATATAGTACTACTACCATGAGAACTAAATATATATCTATGTTATGAGTATATTATTTACAACCATTAGATTCTAATTCAACACATTAATCAAGGCGTTATAAATGCACAAAACATTTAATGCACAACATATTTTAAGGAGTTTTCATGACATAAGTATATATTTGGGCTCCATTGTAGAAGAATTATATATATATATATATATATATATATATATATATATATATATATAAAAGGTACTTCTACAAGTAGAACCAAATATATATTAATGTCATAGGTACACTATTTATAATCATTAGATTTAAATCCAATACATTAATCGATACAACATAAGTGTACAAAACATTTAATGCACAACACATTTTAAGGGGTTCTCATGGCATGGGTACTCTATGGTTCTCATGCACAAAGCATTTAATGCACAACAAATTTTGAGAGGTTTCCATGGCATGGGTATATATTTAGTCTCCATTATAAAATTTTTCATATATGCCATGAGAACCCCTCAAAATGTGTTGTGCATTAAATGTTTTGTGCATTTATATCGCCTTGATTAATGTGTTGAATTTAAGTCCAATGGTTTTAAATAATGTACCCATGACATGAATATATATTTGGTTCTCATTGTAAAAGTACCCACATATATATAGAAAAATTCTACAATAGAGACCAAATATATACCCATGTTATAAGAATCATCAAAATGTGTTGTTCATTAAATGCTTTGTGCATTTATGTCGCTTCGATTAATATATTGAATTTAAATCTAATGATTCTAAATATATCTATAGCATAAATATATGGAAAATGATAAAATGACTAATGATTTAAAGATGTGGACCCACACCTTGGGAGACAAAAAATAGCCATAAATGGACCAAAGTATAGCATAAGTGTGTAAAATTATCATTTTCCTAAATATATATTTAGTTCTCATGGTAGAAATACTTATTTATATATATATATATATATATATATATATATATATATATATATATATATATTATATATATTCCTTTTACATAAGCTTACTTTCAGGACATCAACATAAGACAAACTTTTGTTCTCTCACTGCATGTTTATTCAATCAGCTTAACATTTATCTTACGGAGAAAGAGAAGAAATTGCTTCGTTTTATTTAAAATTTCTATGAACACACTGTGTCAGACCAAGATGTTATCTGTGTACAAAGTTTAACAAATCTGAAGAAAAGAAAAAAATTAAATAAAACAAATGATTCTCAATAAAAAATAAAAAATAAAAAAACCTACAAAAGAAATTGTTGGGTCAGTCACTAGATTCTCTTTTTCTCTAGTCAAGAAATGCATGCCACTTTTTGAGCTCAAGATGAGCAACTCTGAACAATCCTTTTCCAATTATGCAGTAGAGATGGGTATCCTTGGACTAGGGATGGGAACTCTAGGGCTTGGGAGTCCCATGTAAGAAAGCCTTGGCGAAAGGCGCACCTTCGGGCTTGGCCTGGGCGAAGGGATTGGACCTGCATTCCTATAGGCACCAGGGGAGACCCTTGGTGATAGGTTGACATGCTCAAGAGCTTGGAATTGTAGCTCGGTTGGGTAGTCCCTGACGCATCCAATTCGAGGGCCGGCCCCTGTGCTCCATTTGCAGGACAAGCGCTTGCTAGAGTCGAATTCTGGTACTTGCACCTTAGGCGCACTTGGTTCCGATCTCAGTCCATGATGAACAGCAATGGGCATGGCATTCTCCTCGGATGACTTGTTGGCATCCTTGGCGCATAAATCTGATGATGGCGCCCTCGAAGGGAGACTGTCGATTAGTTGTGACCCTATCGACGGATCATCTTCATCTGTTGCGCACCTCTGGAGATGGAAGAATAAAACACGGAAACGATTAGCTATTCAGATTGTTACAAATTTCATAGACTTCTTCATGTTGATTTTAAATCAAATATGTTTAACAAAATTTACCTTCACATTGCTAAGGTCCACATTGTGCTCCAGAAGAAAGCTAATGAATTCTGCAAAGTTCTCTTCAGTGGGAAGGTAGTGTCCACTGTACGGCCATACTGCCTCGAGAACCCCTTCACGAGCAACCATTCTTCCAGCAGATGTCGTAGCTGCTCCAGCGAGAAAGCTGGAGTGCTGGAAGACTCCTTTCTTCTTCTGTCCGACGTATAAAGACCTTGACGTACTGAGAACGAAGATCCATTTAGATCCTCCGACAGTGTTCACAAACTCCCGACTTTGTTTAAAGACAAGCTTGCCACTTTCTACAATGACTTCATAAGCTTCCCTCTCATTCTGCAAAAACCATGATATCGTAATTATTATTAGAATTTAACAGCATATGCGTATATCAGTATATGTACATGCATTAATAAATTATACAATGTTGTCAATGTTCAGATAATCGTTGTGAGACTTACTGGTCCCAGATATTTTATGCATTGCCGCTGTAGAACGCTCCTAGGGCACTTCTCAAGGTTTAGTTCTTTCCCATCACCCACATCCAACCTTCATTTTGACAATAAAGAAATTAGACCACAGCAACGGTACAAATTATGAAAATAATAATTGTAACAGGTACATTTATATGAAATCATACCAGTAGAAGAAAGGTTGCGCGCTCTCACTATCAAACCAGACATCATAGTAGATGTGAAGATTGTGACCATATCGATGTCGAGGGTCAATCTGCACAAATAAAAACAGACGTAAGCAAACTTGAATGCCAACCGAAAAAACATTTAGAAAGCCCTTGAATTGATTCATTAACTAGAATATCAAACAATTTAAGCTTCTTATGAACTCAAAATTCAAAATTGGATTTGTCAAAGTAGGCACAATTATTTATTTATTTTTTTTTATCGAAAGGCACAACTGCACAAGTAATTTTTTGGTGAAGGTTTGTGGGCTTACAGCTTCGAGCCAGTGTTGCAAGGCAAGCTTTTGAGCTTTCTCATCCTTAGATAAACCCTTCCCTACCTGCCACGACGAAACATAAATTTTCATATTCAGTAATGATCAACCAAAGCAACCAACACATTAACTATTTCATAGAAATTTCACAATGCCAATTTCACGAGAAATACCTTAGCAACTCTCGTCCTTGCCCTCGCCCATCGTGAAACCGCTGTTTCCGGTTTCTCAATGTTGAAGAATGACACAGAACTCCGCTTGAGGGCGGCAAAGTCCAATGCCTTCCACCTGCAATGTGTCAATGCATATGTTTCATTAAAACGCTAATAATATAACAGGTAGACCAGCACATAGGCCTGAATAGGAATTCAATAAAAGAGGAAATTTTTAGAGACATACCAGAGTTCTTCAATCACAACCGCACAGTCAGCAAGGTTCCTCCGAGTTCGGTAACTCTTATAGACCTTCTGGAGCTTAATGGCAGCCGCATCGCGGGAGCTCAATGGTGGCTTCGGAGAAAAAATTAAAGCCGGCTCCGGAAGGGATATCGTGGGCTTGGATTTATGAAACAACTCCTCTTTCTTATCCTTCAAAGAAACCGGGCACATGTTTGCGCTGTCTAGAACCAAATTCTTGAATGAAACATTCGTTTCAAGCTTCGGCTTCTCGGATTCCCAATTCTTGAAGCTGAGTGACTTCTCAATAACAATTTCACCAGACTTACTGATCATGTCTGAATCACTCTCTTTGAAACTAACAGTTCTCAAAGTCATCTCTCTATCCTTCCCATCAAAACTGATGGTTCTAACTACAACTGAATTCGTGTTATCAGCTGGAGCACTGAACAACTTGTTTTCCAATACTACTATACAAGCTGATAATAGCTTGGACAATGACAAGCCCATAGAAGCACAAATAGCAATACAAACTCTTTAGTATTACAATCAATCTGCACACAAAAAAAAAAAATTCTTAGAAAAACATGAACAAATAATCATTACACATCCTAACCATTAAAACTAAAAATTTTATTATGAGCCCTCATGTCCCATGTCACCAAATTATCAAAATCTTTTTTTAAAGATGTAAATTAGAGTCTATATTATTAGAAGGCACTCTCCATCTTATTTAAATCATTGGTCAATAAGCAAAAAAGGGGAAAAAAACCAATTTCAGTTGATCAAAATTCATGAGACCCACAATCAAGAACCTCCAATCAAGGCCATAATCACAAAAAAATCAAAAACCCACCAGGAAAAACAAACAAGAAATGAAACCAAACATTCCCCAAATCAAAAGAACACTAATCAAACAAGTTGCAATACCTTGAAGTACACAAAACCAAAGTACCGCTCACAAGTCCTCTCCAAGAACCAAACTTTAATTGAAGAAACCCCTTTGTCCCCAAAAATTAATGCAACTTAATGGATGGCTCCCTTGTTTATATATACCCAAAAAATATATATATATATATATTTGAAAGAAAGAAAGATTGGTTTGAACCTTGCAGTCAAGTTTGTGGCAGCAGCTGTAGTATTTGAAGAAATGTGTCTTCCAAGCCTCCTAGAGAGAGAGAAAGCTTTTGATATTTCGAATGGAAATCCGAGGTGGGTTTTCAACACCAAGAAAGTTTTCTTGGGTAAAACTCGTGCGGTTTGAAGATTTCAACAAAGCAAAACTTGGGTTCTACTCTGAAAATCAACTATTGATGCACAAATTATGCTGGGCTCTCTCTCTCTCTATGTACTATTGTATATACACCAACTTTAGAGATAACAAGGTTATGGTGGGTGGTCAAAAAAGAGAGGGTCTTAAAGTCCAAATTTATAAGGTCATACTGTGACATTTTAGAGAGAGAATGAGAGTTTCCATGAAACAACCCAATGATGTTCGTGCCTTGGAGTGATTCGACATTTTAGAGACTTAATAAGTTGTCTCAATTTGAGACTTTATAGAGTAGTCAGTTAAATTTAGATACTGAGTAATCTAAATTAAAAAAAAAGAAAAAGAAATAATTTAAAGGATTTGGTTAACATTAAGTTACGTTAACATTTTATTAATCAAAAGTTTTAAATTTGAGTCTTAAATATAAAGTCCTTTTAAAATGTATAAATGTTTATTTTGTTGTACTTAGGTGATCTTACTTAGCCTTAACTTAAATTAGTTAGAGATTTGACTTTGAAATATATATTTTTTACTTTTTAACCTCAAAGAGTCAAACTCAAAACCTTCCTAAATATCTCGAGATACTTTAAATTTTAGATGACTTAAAAAACAAAAAACACAAAAAAAAAAACTCAATCAAAGAATTGTTCATCATTTTGATCCAAATTTTGTACAGTCAGGTCAACAACTCTCATTCCGAGACGCCGTGGAAATTTATTAGGGCGTGTTTCGTTTTTAATGTTTTTTTGTGGAAAACAAAAGATGGAATTGGTGAAATGACGGCAATGTCCTCTTGACTTCTGTTACGTACACGTACAAACGGTCACGGTCGAGTCTGACTCGTTTTCATTTACTATCCGTAATAATATGACGAATTTCAAACACGATTGTGGCACACAACGTTAGAGTTCGTTGGATTGTGTTCATAGAGATATGAAAGATGCATATCGATGTACGATGTTACATTAATGCTCAGGCTTTACTGTTCCGACTTCCAAGTAAGCACTCACGTCACGTGGGACTCACGCGCCGTCGTTGACTATGGGCACACTTTGCCACTTGTTAACAAACGTATTAATTAGTTCAATAGTAGTTAGTAGTGTCAATTAAAGCTGGGATTAGCAATATTTTTTGGGTTCAGACGTACGTGTTCAATATTAAATGTTTTAGCTTTAAATCAGCAAAGACAAGGCAACTGTAATTTGAACGACGACTTAATTGAGCATCGTTTAATGGGAATGGAAGAACTTTGATTTTGAACGTGTTTTCAAGTTGAGTTGTATTCAAAGATACTTATTAAAAATAAAAAAAAAAAAATGTGCATTTTTAGAATAGTGGTGAAAAAAATGAGATAAGCATAGAGTCTAAAACTGTAAAACATATCCCATATCCTACCAAAAAAAACATATCCCATAATAAAAGTAGCGAGAAAGTTTTCATGACATGAGATGTTCAAGGAATTGTTGAACTTTATAAAATTTAACTTTAATTAATTTAAATTTTATTATGTTTTTTTTTGTCAAAAAGTTTCAATAAGTTTTAAACATCAAATAAGTTGTTAATTAATCGACTATAATATAACAAAAATCTGTTTGGACTCTTAGAGTCTAGACTTATAGGGAGTTTTTAAAATTTTTATAAATATCAAATGAGAGTTATAAGTTGTTATTTCAAAATTATATATTGTTTGAGGGTGACTTTAAAATAAAATTTTTTAAAAACTCTTTAGGAGTCCAAACTTTAAGAGTCCAAATAGTACTACTCATAATATAAATTGATTGTTGCATTTTTTGTTATAGAATTAGTTAATTGTCTTTCTTGTACTCACTCCAGACCGTATTAAGTGTTGTTTTAGAAGTTTGGTCAAATTTCATAACAATAAATCTACTTGGACTCATGAGTCCGGACTCATAGGGAGGTTTTTAAATTTTTTGTACATATTTAAGGGGTATAATAAGAATTTTACAAGTAATTATGGTTGTTTCATTAATTGCTCGAGGGTGTATTTGAAATTAAAAAAAGTTTTGAGTCCGGACTCACGAATCCAAATAGCACTACCCTTAGTTAATTGTCTTTCTTGTACTCCCTCCTGACCGTATTAAATGTTGTTTTAGAGGTTTGGTCAAATTTCATAATATGTGTGTCGTTTGAGAAAACCAACATATGGGGAGTATAACTTTTTTTTTAATTATACTCCTATGCATATGGAAAAGAAAATGTAATAAATACACATTAATCAATCTCAAAAACCACCAAATCCCCTTCAAACGATTGAAAATAGTTGAACCAATGCTCAAGATTCTCCAATTTGGACAAGTGGATCCTACAATATAGTAAAACAGAAGTGAAAGAAACTGAAAGTTTTTTCGTCATTAATTTATATATCTATACAATATATAAAAACATGAATACCTAACAAATCGATGGTAAGCAAATTTACTATTTAACCCTTTTCAACCTACTAATTTACTAAATTATACATTGTAATTATAATTGAATTAATTCTCATAAGCGCGGCTAATTCATGTGAATATATATATATATAAGGCTCCTTAAAAATTGTGCATAAATCTAAAATGTTAGTTAAAAAGATTTGGGGGGAGTAGTATTTTTCTAATCAATGTTGTATATGAAGACTATTTATTTTAAGATGCGGTGGAAACGGAATAATATTAGTGTAGATTATTTAAATGAAATATCTTAGAAAATCTACATAAAGCTGCTGATGAAAAGAGAGGGGGAGCACAAGCAAATCAATCGAAATGTACATAACTTTACGACTTTATGCAAGCATGCTCTCTGCAGGATATAGGCTTTATTGGGCCTAAATTCACTTGGATTCGTGGGCGCCTTCAGGAAAGACTTGATCGAGCTCTTTGTAATGCAACTTGAAGATTGGGATTTTCGAATAGCACTGTATCATACCTCCCTATGATGAAGTCTGATCATCGCCCTATTTTGTTGCGAACGAAGAGGATAATGGAATTTCCATCTCAAGAAAAGCCCTTTCGATTTTGGCAAGTTGGATTACCCATGAACGCTTCTCATAATTTATTCAATTGAATTGAAATAAAGAGGAGAGTTATACTTTAGATATGTCTGATTTCTCTTTGAAATTGCAAGGATGGAATAAATCGGTGTTCTGGAATATCTTTTGGAGAAAGAAGAAATTGCAGAAGGAACTTGAAGCAGTGGAACACAAATTGGTAATAGGCCTTACATAAGCTCTATACACCAGAAGGGAGGGTATCCAAAGAGGTTCGAGGAAGTGCTAGTCCAAAAGAATTGATTTGGTTCTAGAAGTCTAGGTCCAAATGGCTCCAATTAGGGGACAAGAATACATAATTCTTCCATGTGAGTACGTTGCACAGGAGGAAACAAAACTATATTGAGGGCATATATGTCAATAATAGGCACTGGGTAACAAATCAACTACTCCTCCAACAGTCGACCTTTCAGTTCTACAAGAACCTATACACAGAGGAAGAATTTACATTTACAGGGGTTCCCTAGCCAATACTATTCTCAGAGGTGTCGGATGCTGACATGACACACCTCTCGCCAAAGCAATTAACCCAACAGAAGTCTGTGATACTATGCTTGAGATGGGAGCCTTTAAAGCTTTGGGACCAGACGGATGGAGTCCTATTTTTTTCAAAAGTAGTGGAGAGTTGTTGGCAAGTCAGTCATCGAGTGTGTGAAATAATTCTTCACTCATGGCATTCTCCTGACTTCGTTGAATAACACTCTACTTGTACTAATCTCAAAAACTCACCCTCCAACTTGTTTTACAGGTCTTCGCCCAATAAGTCTTTGCAATGTAGTCTATAAAACTATCACAAAATTCATTGCCAACAGGCTTAAGCCACAAATGGAGAGATGGATATCGAGGACACAACTAGCTTTGTACCTAATCGAATATCACAGATAATACCATCATCGTTCAAGAGGTGATACATTCGATGCGGTGCAAGACAAGAAGGAGTAGATGGATGGCCATAAAGATATATCTTAAAAGGCGTACGATCGGTTAAGGTGGTTCTTCATCAAACAAACACTAGTAATGCTCTTCATTCTTGAAAGCTTACAACAGAGAATCATGACTTGTATTTCATTAAGTATGATGCAAAATATATAGAATGAGTGCTTATCTGAGTATTTCATCCTTTCAAGATGTATCAGGCAAGGAAATTAACTTTCCCCATACCTCTTAGTTTTATGTATGAAGGTTTTATCGCAGGGCATTTAGAGAGCAGTGGATGATGGCCAATGGCAAGGCATCCGTATGGGAAGATTAAGGCTAATACTATCTCATCTTTTCTTCGCAGATGACATGTTCCTCTTTGTGGAGGCCACACCAGCTCAAGTTGCTGTTATAAGAGGAATTTTGCAGGCTTTTGGATCAAGCTCAGGCTAAAGAGTCAATCACTAAAAGACCAAGATGTATTTCTCAAAGAATATATCAGAAAACATGAGGATAGAGATTAGTGAAGGGTTCGGTTTTGAAATGACAAATAACCTGGGCAAATACCTAGGCTCCTTACTGTTACATGATAAAGTATGCAAAGACACTTACAAGGAAATAATTGAAAAGGTACGAAGCAAACTATCGAATTGGAAGGTGAAACGGATATCATTGGCAGGGCAATTAACTCTGGCGAAGGCATGTTTACAAGCGATACCAAGTTTTCTTATGCAATTAACTGGCTTGCCGGAACACATATATGATGAGATTGATAAACTAGCTAGAACATTTGTTTGGGGATCTTGGGCTAAAAAAAGAAAATGCATCTCGTCAAATTGGGATACTTTATGCTCAACCAAGAATAGAGGAGGACCAAACTACGGAAGGCTCAGATCAAAATCAGACGTTCATACTTAAATTGTGATGGGAGTTTTACACTGAAGAGGAACATCTCTGGGTCCGAGTCCTAAAAGGAAAATACTGAAGAGGGGAGGAAAGAGAACCGAATGGCTCGAAGACTCGACCAGCGTCAATGGTTTGGAGAAACATTAGAAATAATTGATAGATCTTCAAATCAGGACTCACGTGGAGCCTAGGGTATGGAAATGATGTTTTGTTCTTGAAGGACAAATGGGTGGAGAATTTAGTAGAACTCTCACATTATGCCATCAATAACCTTGAGGAATTTGATTTGACAGAGCATGTGTCCAACTTCGTTATGAGTTCGGGGACCTGAGACTTTGCCAAGTTACATTGGTATTTACCATTGGAGGTATGTGAAAAGATCAAAGTGATCCTAGTTCCTAATAAGTGGAGGGGAGGGGAGGGGACCAGACCGGATCAGTTAGATGTATGATAAGAAGGATGTTTTTACAGTGGCAAACGCATATGCCTTACTCACGGAGACGCAATACTAATTATCGCTGAGACATTGGGTTTTCATCTGGAAGTGGAATGACCCTCAATGGATTCGTACATTCCTATGGCTTGCTCTACACAATTGACTGCCTATAAATGTCTTTTGTTGTAAGAGGAATATAAGAGAGAATGAGATATGTGATCGATGTCATAAAGATGACGAATCCACCTTATATATTTTAAGGAATTGTCAACTAGCTCGCTAAGTTTGGAAATCCTTACCCTAAATGATATCATCTCCACTCTTCTATACTCAACATTGGTGGATTGGCTAGTGTCGAACCTCATTAAAAAAGACCATCGTAAATGGTCCTGGAGAAATAACACTATGTTTGAGAATCGATCTGATACAGGACATGAGGTCAGACGATCAATTATTTACAGAACCGATGAAATCCTTCGTTTGGAAGGTTTGTGGTCAACCTCGAGCCAAACTCTAGTAAGAAGAAAGCATTGCCATTTAGTAGCACCAGAGGAGGGGTGACTGAAAATAAATTGTGATAGGGTAGTATGAGGAAGCCACGAGCGGTAGGAGTTATACGGGGAATGAAAAGCAATTTTTGAACAACATTTCAAGCAAAGTTAGGTCGGTGTTCACCTCTTCGCGCTGAACTATGGAGAGTTAAACATGACTTACAACTGGTGTGGAATAAAGGATGTAAAAACTCGTTGTGGAGCTAGACTCATAGGAAGCAATTAATTTTATTATGGACTTAACACAAGCCAATTTTGAGATCCATTGATTCATGATATTCTAAGAGAGAAGGACAAGAATGGAATGTAGCTTTCAGCCACATATTTAGATAGAATAATGTTTGTGTAGACCACATAGCCAAAGAAGCTTTTCACTGTGATGTTGATTTTAAGATTTGGGAACATATTCTAAATTATATTTTTATGTTATTTTAGCAGGATATCATGCAGTTACAAATGTAACTTAAACTGGATTTGGTGTTCATTAATAAATAAAAAAAATTACGTTGTCTAAAATAATTTTAGTTTGTTTAATTTTAGTAGTTCGTTAATAAATTTTTTTAATTTCAAAAACCCTCGAGCAATTAATTAACGTAATCACTCTTCTTAAATCCCTAAATGTGTACAAAAAATTTCCCTATGAGTTTGTCCAAATTTTAATTTTATTAATAAGTATTTCACTTAAATTTATAACATCAAATCGAAATTAATTAGGGGACAAAAATCAAAAGGGCCAGGCACGTGACCCAAACAATAAAGTTACCTGCTTGAAGGGGCATTTTAAATGTAACGATGGGCGAGAGGGACAAGAACAACGCCACCTAACCACCAACAACTCGTACGTGGCATTTAATTGAGTAGATAATGATTGGAATGATAAAAATGGGTACGTACATTGGTACTCATTCCTTGACGCACTTAGAAAGTTGCATCTAGATAAAAATGTTAATCTCGATGTGAATCTGAAGGACTCAAACAGCTAGAATGAAATGTATATAATTAAGTCAACGTTTTTGTGCACTAAGGCCGACGAGATGGGCACGTGAAGTGGACGTCTACGCCGACGTGGTCGGAGTCAAAATACGACAGTTTTTTGTCTCTTATATGACAGTTGACAATTGACAAAAATAATGAGTTTTCTTCTTGTGGATTGGGTTTAATTTGAGTAATAAATCGCTAAGTAGTTTTTGCACATTTAAAAAAAAAAAAAAAGTAGTTCTTGCACAATTACAAATTACTGATGATTAATCTCTTTGTGCTCCCAATGAATTCGAAAAATTTGTTTGGTGAATTTTTTTGAGAGTTGCTCGAACGAGTAAAGTAATGTTTGTTGCAATTTTTTTAGTGTATATAATATTATATTGATGTTTTAATTAGGTTCAATTTGGTTCAGTTTTTGTTATTGCTTATTGCTCATATGACACTCAATAAGGAGCTTTTTGTATGTAAAGTTATGTTTGTCACCGTTTTCTTTTATAGTACGTTGAGGTTTTAATTAGGCACAATTTGGTTTAGTTTTTTCTATTGCTTATTACTGATATGAAATTCAATAAGGAGTTTTTGTACCATTAAGTTCCATTTTATATTTTTTGTAATTGTTTGACGTGGCAATCAAAACTAACTACAACTTCTAAAATTATATAAATTTGAAAAACATCTTCCTAAATATTGTTGCCTTTGCTTTTGATATAAGCACTTATCTAGCTACATCATTAAAATATAAGTTAAAAGCATAAGTGAACCAAACAAGGACCATAATTAATCTTGTTAGTGTCAAAGCCTTTAAGGTGAGATAATAAAGACATCATTTACCATAAAGACAAAACTTCGAGAATCATGGTTTGATTCGCACTGAAGTATAAAAAAAAAAAAAAAAAAAAACTAACCTTGTTAGTAGGAGTTGGGAGCAACAACTATAAATGCTACGAAAACATGACAATTAATTAATTACCAAAGTGCAGGGCCAATACATGTGTTAATTGATCATCCACGAAAACCTCATTTGGTTTGTTATTATTATCTTACAATGTTAGTTCGGAGTTATCTCCTTGGAGATAATGTTTTCATGTTTAGTTCAATTTTAAACTTGCATGAAAGTTTTAAATTTTTAAATAATAAAAAATATAAATTGACATAAATAACCTCTATCAAGAGAGAGATATATAATAAAATAGTCATAATAAAAGGTAATTGTATCTACAACTTCCCAAGAGATAACTCCCTTAGGAGAGGTGGAGAAGATATCTCGCACTCAAGGGTGTAAGTTGGAAGATAACTTGCAGAGAAGTTGACAAACCAAATAAGATTAGTTCCTAACTTTCTGTAAGTTATCTCTTTAGAGATAATTCCACTTCCAACAAAACAAGGCGAAGATGGAAATTGCAGAAAATTAATTTTTGTTTTTGTGAAATGCAAAAAATTAGTTCTTAACCATTAATTCAAGAACATGCATGCCAATTGCGACGAAGGAAATAAAATAAGAAAATGCCACGTCGACTGGAGGTAACATGTGGTATGACCTTTCACTATGTACAAACCAAAAGGCCCCAAATGCCAGGTAAGACAACATGTCTGACCTTTCTCAGCAAACCGCGCGAAAGGCGCCAACACAAGCTAAAATTAAGATTTAAGAGTTGCATTAGTATATATAACAATCTTTGTTTCGACGAGACTCACAAATATTTATTTTTTTTGAACGTGATAGTTTATTCTAATGCATGGTTTGTTTTTAGTCCTTTTCACATAAAGCAATGGCGCTGGGGATTATGCTAAACGAACTCACTTGATCACAATTTGTTCCTCTATATATACTTCATATAATTCTTGTAGGAAAACAAGTGGTATATATGTAGTAAAACTAGTTGTTACTCCCTCTCTCTCTGAGTTTACAAACTAT
This sequence comes from Stephania japonica, assembly GCA_039657345.1. NCBI lineage: Eukaryota > Viridiplantae > Streptophyta > Magnoliopsida > Ranunculales > Menispermaceae > Stephania > Stephania japonica. Next base: position 12,335,116 of record CM077563.1, on the reverse strand, counting down.
GCTCTTATTTTTACTTCACAATTTTCTTCTTTAAAAATTTTACTTAACAATTCATATATATGAACATTATTTGCATTGAAAAATAATTTCAAAAGGTAGTTAATTTTAGTGTACAACACAAACTTAGTCTCAAATTAATTGAGATAGGCTATAGTTAATTTTAGTGCATTATATATAGAAAAATGCAAGAGTGCACTCACTTTGGTGCACAGAGGACACAATGGGCACGCGCTGTTAATGCACCTCGAGATGTGTATACAAGGCGTATCCAACGAGGCACATGTCGAACCTGAGTTACACTAGCATTTCTCATATACATAATATATCAATTTATTTTTGTGTGTTTTGCATACATATATTGGACTACATGCATGTTAATTTTTAGTAAATCGATAAATAATATAGATTTTAACAATTATCTATAAATTAAAGTAGGATTTTTTTTTCTTGAAGTAAGTAGGGTTTATTATATATATGGTGCTTGCACTATAAATATGTAAAAGAGAACAATATAGAACATAAAAGAGATTTTTTTTTATAAGAAAGAAATCTATTTTTCTTGCCCAACCTCTATAGGACTCAAACCTCTCCCCACCCTCTTCCAACAATACCACACACAAAACTATTAGGCCACCCACTAGCTTGGTTGGTGAGTGGAAACATAAAAATGAATTTAAGTATCTCCTTGTTCTTACCCCTCTCAAACTATTCTCTCCCTAATCTAGTACCCTTCTCTTCAATTAGGCATGGCAAAGTGGGTTAGCGGGTCATGTTCGTGTCGGGTTGACCCCTCAGGTGACCCGATTAAGGTCAGCAGGAACACGATACATTTATTTAATGGGTTGACACGACAAGACATGAATTTGAACGGGTTAACACGACACGACACGTATAGCCCGTTAAGTTAAATGAATTTTGCTAAGATTAAAATACGACACAGCTAGGGTGGCAATTTGGGTCATGAAACGTTTAACATGATATGACACGACATGTAATAAACATGTCATGGGTTTGACATAAGTGGGTCTGGGTCATAAACAAGTTAACCTATTTATACATGGTTAATAAAATGAGTCATTAACATGATAACCTGTTTGACTCATTTATAACTCGCTTAACACGATTAAATAATGATATATAAATAATAAATATGTAATAATAAATAAATTATTGCAAAATTCACCTATTTGAATATGTTTGCACCTATTTAAATACATCTTAATAACACGATTTATTTTTTATTTGTAGACATCCTTTTCCATGCTTAACTTTATTTTTAGAAGAAATATTTATTTTACTTTTAATATATTATTCAGGTTTAAAGTTTTATTAATAATTATTTATTAAAAATATGAAAATTTATACATTTTTTGGAGGATTTTTGTTGTCTTCTATATATTATTTTTTACGAGTTATTTTCCCTTCATTGTTAACACTAAAGAGTAAAGACTTGAATGAAAAAGTGCAGTAAAACTTAAGACTACATCTCCATTATATTTTATTGTCTATTTAATTATGTTCATTTAAATTTATTCATATAGATATTTTTAAAAATGTAGTAAACGAATTATAAAAATTTAAATAAATTAGAAAGCTTAATAAAATATTTAATAAGCATGTGACATAAATACCGACATGTTTATAATACGACCTACTTAGACATGAAAATGATTAACATGATTAATAAACATGTCATATCATGGGTTTGCATTATATGAATCATGACCTGTTTACGACACGACACGACACGTTTACGACTCGCTGACATGAATTGTCACCCCTAGACACGTCCCATTTAACCAATTTAGCTTAATAATCATATTATTTTACTCTAACGTGACTCATTCAAATTATTTATGTACAATATTCTAATTATAACTTAAACAAAAGTAAGTGTCCATGTTTATATAATACGTTAAAATTGAGGAAAAAAAATTTGAAATTGATATACATGGAAAGTATATTTCAAATATCCTCTTATTGAAAATACAGATAAATAAATAAATATTTTACTTTATTAAATAACCCAAGTTTTAGTTTGACAGTTTTGATAAACACAATATATATTTCCTTATAAATTGGCGGGCCATGTCATAGGTTGGCGGTCAACCCGTGACACGACTGTCACGACCTAAATCTCTAACCCCTGTTTTGATTCCTAATCATGATCAATGATGATGTGGGATCCACACCATGGTGCGTGCATCGACCGAGGCACGTGGTCGAGGTAGATTGTATTTTTGTATTGATGTATGCCTAGTGTTAAGTAACTGTGTAGACTTAATAAGTCGGTTCATGCAGTTGAAGGCACCGAGACTAGAGCGAGGATGTGCCTCGAGTTGCTTGCAAGCCGTGGGACCGGGTAGCTAGCGATATGGTAAGCCTTAGTTTATTTAAATATGAATTAATGGTATAAGTTGATATCTTATGGTTGTATCTAATTGCAAATCAAATTAAAGTCCTATAATTTCTAATAAAAAAATTAATACACATAGACTTACCTCGGAATACATGCTAGCTCACACTCTCATATAGCTTGTGTCATACTTTGTGTCACTTAGCTGGAATTAGTGAGTTAGATGGAGTCATTTTAGACCATAAGATGTCTTAAAGATGTGAGGCCTTTTTGATGAAATGAATTTCTATAAATATGAGGCTTAGCTCATTCTAGCTCACATGCAACAAAAAAAAATTATAGAACTGAAGAGTTGGCGTACTGAATTTCTCAAGGAGGAGAAGGAGAGAGATCAAACATCTCAACAAATGAAGAAGCAAGTTTGTAATGACCCAAAAATTTATATTATTTTTATATGATGACGTGTACTATCGATATATACTCGTGTGTGTATGACAGGAAGAACATGATGAACGATTATCGGAGAACAAAATACGGGTACACAAGTCCGAGAAACTATTTTCGTGGACGACCGGAAAATAAAATATAATAATAAATTAATTCGAAATATGTTTAGGTCGTTAGAAATTTTATTCATGCATGACGGTAGGAGTTGTGATGCATGCCGAGCACATAAATGCCTGAGAAAAGGTCAATTATTTGTGCAAAAGAGATTAGGACAAAGGGAAGTCTTCAAGTGTGTCACAAGAGGAGATTGAGGTTAGTGTGTTTGGAGGCCACAAGATGTGCCTCGAGATACGTAAACACACCAAGATGATGGAACGATATATATAGTGAGTCAACTCACTTTTCTTTCATTTTTTTCCTCTCTCTCTCTCTCTCTCTCTCCTTATCGTGAGAAAACGAAAAGAAGGAGTGGGTTTCGGTGGTTTCGAGCACGGATTGATGATGGAGATTAATCAACTACGTGGTTTGAGGTTAGATTTTGACTCCCTAAGCGTTACTCTATGTTTTGACACCTATTTCACAAGTTTTCATCGCGATGTTTTAGCACCCCGAGTTGGGATTTCGGTTTTTATCAAGTTTTCAATGTAGTTTTGTAGGGCTTGTGATAGCCAAGAAAGTTTTTTACGATGTGGAGACGACGATTTGGGAGTGTCGTAATCATCGAGGACTTTTTGGAATTTTCAATTTGATCCGAGAAATGTGGTATTTCCGTACGTTTTGGGAAGGTTCGGTGGTGGTTTTGGATGGGTATTGAAGTCCTAACAAGGTCGGGATAGACTTGAATCATGACGATGCGAGTCGGGGCACAAAAACCCCGACAAAGGTGCACCGAGCTCGACATTGTGTGGCTTTAGCCCCACGGCGCCACTGGCGGCGTGTGGGGCAGTGGCTCTTTGTCCTCGCCCCGAGACGCGCCAAGGGGAAACCCCATGGTGCCACCACGGCGTTCGGAATAGTACCCATGGGAATGTTTTTGAAAAAAATGAAATAAACTTGTGAATCCCTCGGGTATCCTAACGGGTCCAAATACCTATACTCGGGAAATTGACATGGAAAACATAATGAATAAAATGGGAAAATTAATAGGGAATTACAATTAAAGGGAAATAAAACTCTAATATGACCAAATTGGAACGAAAATGATTACCAGGTGCTTAGTGGGCAGATGACGAGCGTGCAGGGTCATTTTGGTGGTGTGTGAAAGCCGCAGACACAGAGTGTCACGTGGATGTTGCATTGTACAATGAGTAAAACCTATGAGAGTATTGATATTATTTCATTTTTGCATTTAAATTAGGTCCGCTACAAAGTTCAGCCCATATAGCTAGAAGACTAGGTAACAATCATTTCTCTTCTATGCATCAATTTAGGAATAATTCAAAGTCTCAAGTATGGGACTTTCGTGTTTAAATGATTTCAAAGTGTTTTTAATGATGTTTAAGGTCTAATGGAAGCATTGAATTAGGTTTTTATTCCCAATTTTTCAGATTTCAAGTTTTACTCATATTCGTGGTTTTTCATTGGTAAATATGATTTTCTCAAAATTTAGCTACCTTAATGTATTTTTTTTTCAAAATCTAACTATATATTTGGAATCCTTACAATTTTCTAATAAATCTACCATTAAGAATTTCTTAAAACAGTTATGTTTTGTTAGACTTATGAACTTTTTTCCAAGTTCTTCGTGTTCTTCCCCAAATTCATTGCCATGCATGTTTGTTTTCTTAAATTTTGACGAATGATATATATATATATCGAAGTGTCTACCTTGTTTGTGTTGTGGAGGATGTTTGTGGGTCTCTGGTAGAAAGAACAGAAGCCCAAGGCGAATGGAGATGGCTAAGAGGGAAGAAGAACCAGAAGTTTGCCCAGATCCTGGAGCGCACTCCATGCTCAAAGGACCACGCTCCCTGCACCCAGCGCTAGATGGCCTGGCTAGCAGGAAATTCTACATTTCTCCAATTTTTCTTGCAACACTTAATATAAGTCTAAACCACCTTAATCGACCCTAAACCACCTTAAATCATGTCTAAATACTCCAAGAGCCTAGGGGATTGTTCCGGGAGTCCGGGTGCGCGTGTCGAATGTCGAGAGGTCGGATTTAGCTAGAGAATTTGACTGATATGTGAGTATACTTAATGCCAATTTACTTTTCATTTCAATTCTATTATCTTTCATTGGTTGATGGTCTCGATGGATTGATCTACATTAGTACTCTTATATTATGAATTATTGGTTAGTTCTACTCCAATATTGGGTTATTTCTATTCATGATATCACATTTTTGAATTCATTGACTCTACTCTATTGCTATTTCATTCTTGGTTGTTTAATGTGCTGAAATATATAAAAATAACATGCTATTAGTGTAGGAGTAAATGTTGAAAACATTGATGAACTTGTACTCGACTTTTTTGCTTAGGTGTTTAGACTACCCTTAAGCCTTAACACTTCATAGCGAATCATTATTGAATATATAGAGTAGTTTTAATATCTAGGTCCCGTAGTTTTAATTAGATCTAGGTCCCGTATTACGATCGATTTTAAATACAATTTTAATATTTGTGTGAATTAAACTTGATAATATTATCGCCCGCCCAGACCGACCCAATACATGAACCAGACAATAAATATAAAGAAATATCCTAAAGCCAAAAGATTTAAGTTCATAGAATATTAATAAAACTATACATGATATATATCAACTCAAAGCTCACATCAAATGGAGACTTCAAGCTCGTTTCTCCCTTGTCTCAATTCTAGCGCACTCGTCAATGAACCCGTATTGTAAGTGGGGTTAAAAGAACCAACGGTCCAATAATGCGAAAAACCCGCTCGTAATACCTAATAAGCATGCAAAGTCTAGCATGTATTTGGAAAACAACCAAACAAGGATTCATGGAATAATAACATGTAGCAAGATTTCATAAGAGATAGACTTATAAACGAATCATCAAATACTATCATGGACATAAGGTTTGATTATTGAGTTGGTGTTGACACACAAACTTTCATATAAATGAGGGGTTTCGCGACTACGATAAGTCGATGTTCCATTCAATGCATACTAGATATTGGCAAAATCCTAGATCACCACAACCAGCTAGCACTTAGCCTCTCGTTTGTCCCATCAAATCAACAAGTTTGTCTAAGCCATATGAATTCTTAGTCAAGTAAAGCCCTCGGTATTTACTCGCATATGGTTTACCTTTCGTAGATTCGAGCCAATCTTTCTTCTTTATTTTATATAATAATCATGCTTTTAAATACCATTTTAATATTTGGAAATGTGACTTAAACTTGTCATAGAGAATATTTATTCAACTTCTCCTTTTATAGTTATATTCTGCCCTTCTACTGTTAAGTCTAACTCCCTATTTAATATATTTTAGGCTCACCACAAATCTTTCCTTAATAGGATCTATTAAATTTGGTTTATGAAACGTTTTTAAATCTTTATTTTCTTGTGAGTTTCCTTAATAAGAACGGGCATATATTTCGATATCTCTTCAAACCGCATAAAATGTGCATCTCGAGGTGTAGGATATTCTACTATATCACTAATAATCAAATCCAAAGAAATCCAACACACATTTAGTATTTAAATCACTAAATTACCCTCGAGTCGAGTCAAGTAAATTCGGGTTGTTACATGGTGGATCGTTGACTACCTCTCGAGCTAAGGTGAAGGTGAAGATCGGCAACTACCTCTGAGCTAGCGGTGCGACACTGCTTCGATTGTAGGTTTTTTTTGGTATTTAGTTGTATTAGTACTTTATGTCTTTTCAACTACTTTTTTGGTTGCATATTAGATTGAGCTTTAGTTCCCTGACCTAACTTAGACTGTCACATTATTTATCATATTTTGAGGTTTATATGCATATGATATCTTTTCCTGGTTTTCCACACTTATGGTTATTTTAATTGGCTTATGCATAAATTATTAAATTTTCCTAGTTTTCCACACTTTTGGTTATTTTAATTAGCTTCTGCATAAATTTTAAAATCGTTTTCGCATATTACCAATGGTTTTCGCATTAACTGATAAGACTTCTGCTAAATAACTAAATTAATGAAAATTTTTAATTAACTTCTAAATTTCATAAATTGGTAGTACTAGTGTATTACTTATCCTGAACACGAGTCAAGATGTGTATAGGTTGTAAGTGCTGACTAATACGTAATTAAGTCCTATGAAATTGAGATTAAGGTTTAATCACATGATTAGGCCAGGTGGTGTCCTAGATTTGGAGAGGGGCTGTCACAACGACCCATTTATTGCATGTCATAAATGGGTTGACACGTTTACGACACGAACTCGCATAAGCTCAACCCAAACCCGTTAATCTTCGTGTTAAGCGTATCAGGTTATCGTTTCATGTCCCATTTTACCACCCGTATCTTCAAATATCTCTTTCTAATCTCTATAATCTTTCTTTTATATCTAATTATTCTCTCTTAACTCTAATTTCTCACTAATTTCAAGATGAATGCATCAGTGTGTGAGAAATAAAGAGTGCATTAAATCCTACCTAAACTATACACTCGATCGTATATACGTATTCTTTCATCATATTTTTTATTCATTTTTTGTAATTTCTTTCTTAGTGGGTGCAACTCAGGAGCCCCAATAGATTAATTAGGTCTATTATCAGTACAACGTCAATAGTGGTGACTCTGATAACTTCAACTAGGAAAATGCTATTATAACCCACTTGTGACACGCACCTGACGTGTCAAAAAATGGGTCCCTCCAACCCACCTTCTTTTCATTGTCGATTCAAAGCAAAAAAAAAAAGAGTTACGTCACTGATAGCTGACTGACGCACTGACTTTTATTGATGTCAGTGACGACAGTAGTCAACTGCTCCAAAATTTTGAATCACGCACCAAAACAAAACCAAACTCTAATTTCCCAATTTGATCTCACACTTTCGACTTTGGTTCTTCTTTTTTTCTTCCCAGATTCGAGTTTAGGATTTTGAGATGTTTTTTGAATCATAAGAGCACAATCATGATATCACTATTACAATTACACAATCACCAGACCACTGTTACAGTCGACTAAAGTTCTTCTTCTAAGAGTATGGGGTTTTGAGAGATTTGATTCTCTTCTTTGCCTTTCGAATCACAAGAACAGTTATTGATTCTCTTCTTTGCCTTTCGAATCACAAGAACAGTTATGAGACCACTATTACAGTTGACTAAAGTTGGGTTTTGAAGTTGTACAAGGTCCTTACAACATTAAGGTGAGTGCATATTTGATTCCTTTTATCTCTGGAAAAGGGTTTCTTTGTTTGTTGTGTGTGATTGGGTCCATGTCTCATGTGTTAATGATGTGTTGCTGCATTTAGTACTGGTAGTTCTTTGGTGGATGGGTGCATTTAGGGTTGGATAGTGACCATGTGTTTAAGGTTTTACTATGGATTTATTACTTGACTACTTAGGTTGTTACACGTGGTTTCGCCATGAATTTATTGTTCGACCACTTGGATAGTCTCATGTGTGCTTATAAACTACAGTAATGGTAGTGACAAGTGTTACGTACACCTCGGTAACCGTTGGAACAAATGCATTTAAGGTTGTCTCCTCGAACATTTAGTCGACTAGTGAAGGGAGTTGTAATGTGGTAAACATGCTATACACAACCCTAGAGGTTCTACATATCCATGATGAAGTATGGTCTGCCGAAATATAGGACTAACATAGATGCTCCACCCTTGCCCAAAATGCTTATATGACTGTAAATATTAATTTCAGCAAACAATTTATACATTTAGTCGACTGCTTAGGCCCAACATAGATGCTCCACCCCTGCCCAAAATGGTTATATAACTGTAAATATTAATTTTCGCAAACAATTTACACATTTAGTCGATTGCTTAGTTAAGATGGCTCAATTAAAGAAGTGATTGAATACTATAGTTGGATTATTAGATTGTTGCATTGCTTATTGCTCTATTTATCATGATAAATTTGTGCTTCATTAAAGACATTTTACAGCAATAATGTCACCTACAGACTTACTCACAAATGACCAATTTGATGCAAAACAACACTCACATAGGGCACAACAACACTCACCTAGGGCACAACAACACTCAACTAGTGATCAAGGAGACGAGGTGGAACCCATAAATGAAGGGGTGGAAAACATAGATAAAGAGGTTGTCGATAAATTGAATGTAGAAAATGATAACAATTATGATGATCCTGTTAGTGATAGTAGTGGTGTTAGACTTGACTCTACTAGTGCAATAGCCCCTGAAGTAGGAATGGTTTTCGACACTATCGATGAGGCCAAGTTATTATTCAATGAATATGCAAACAGAATGGGTTTTGCTACCAAAGTGGGATCCACACATAGTCGAAATGGCGTGACTTGGAAACACGTACTTACATGTGTGAAGGAAGGAAAAAGCAGAGGGAAGGGCTTAATTCAAATAAGCAAACAATCAAGGACTGGGTTGTAAGACACAAGTGGATGTCCATTTATTTAGAGACTCAAAGTGGCACATTACTAAGGCATTCCTCGAACACAATCATTTAGTCAGCCCGACGAAGACTCAGTTCTTCAGATGCAACAAAGTGATTCCCGAAGCAACTAAAAAAAGACTAGAATTAAATGATAGTGTTGGGATCGTAGTATGAAAATCATTCAAGGCTGAATCAGTTCATTCAGGTGGTATTGAGCAATTGACTTTTGGGGAGAAAGATATAAGGAACCATGTAGAAGCAGCGTGGCGATTGAGGCTAGGGTGGGTGATGCCGAGGCCTTACTACAATATTTTTTGAAGAAACAAGAACAAAATGTTAATTTTTTTAATGCATTTAAACTTGAGGACGAAGGGCATGTGACGGCCCCAATTTTTCGTGCAATTGGGTACGCCCGGCCTAGACCCGTGCAGGCCCCGAGTCATTCACTCGGCAACCTGACGAGCCTAGTCAGCCTCCAATCATTCAATTATACAATTTATGAAAGAGTTATTGCAAATTTCACGCAGCGGAAAGTAAATAAACTAAACATAAGGGGAAATAACTCAATCAAGGGAAATATAGAAATTCTATAAACGTGGAAAACCCCGAGTATTCATGTACAATTCAATAAGCATATATACATGATACCAGTCTCACCAAAAATATCAATTTCAATAATCCCAAAAACATAAGTATGAAACGATATACAAATAAGCAAAACATAAAACCTACTAAATAGTCTCCAAGTCCAACAGCAATAATCTCACAAAAAGTCGCCTAAGCAGGGCTCTTTGCCTCTACTACACTCTGCTCTATCTACACCCACCGTCACAAACTAGACGGTGAGCAATGAAGAAATCGAATGTAATGCCAAAAGAAGATAACAGTAATTCATGATATAACAAGTAAAGCAATAAATATCATGCGATAATAGAAAGACAAGAATTTAAATAGATCAAATGCATGATAAACAGTAATAGATATCAATCGAAAGTTCTGTGTTTCAAGGAATCAAAAGAGGCCCATCTGAATGGTAAATTATAGCATAACGGACTCGTGGTTAACCTCGCGATTTGTCACGACTCCATGTGTGTGGGATTGCGTGATGTATTGTGTTTGTTTGGTGTGTATTAGTATATATGGGAATAATCGGACTCAACGGGGAAATGCCTAATACCATGTGTGGGTCATGTGGACACATAGACCCATAAAATAAAGTCTTACTCTTGAAATTACTAATTATAAGCATTTTCATTTCCGGCATAAATATATATATTTATATATATCTGGATATATATTTCAATAGAATCATATATTACAGAAAATAATAAAATAATTAATTTGTCGGGCATGATACGTTCTTAAGGTAGTCCTTTATAATCTTCACCGAGATGTGCTCGTATACGCTCAAGTCGCTCAACTTTTGGAGAATGTAGAACCATATATATATATTTTATATATAAATTAGTATATATAAATATATATAATAAATCGGCATTAAAACCATACCACCAATTGGTAGTAGGAAAAAATTAGAAGGATAATTTGGTCATTTCCCCATGAGCACTAGCACACCATCTCTATCAATATCTCGGTTACGCATATCATTGAACGACTCATCATGTCTTTGCGGCTTATCTGTGAAGGCTACAAATAGGCAGACATAGTATTCTTTTCTAGAATAATACCTTAATATTATTGGGATTACATGTTTATCGATATTCATAATTCAAGTCAACTTTTGACTAATGATCCACTTTGTAACTCCTCTGTCACACTTAACTATTAATTGATATAAACAAGCTTCCACCTTTAAAATCTTGTAGAATATTTTTAACATCGTCATTATTTCTAAGTAGGTTTCAGCATTCATCTGAATGCGCTCCATTGCATCACCATTTTTTTTATTTCATACCAAGATCTCTTATCACTATATCTCGATTTTCAGGAGATCTATCGTATTGCGTCCTCGCACTGATCAATTCTCACGATCCTGGGTGACTATTTTAAACATTGTTGACTTAGTCATGACCCCTTTTGGTATACAATGGTCCCTTCTCATCTTTCTAAGCTAACTCTTAGCTCTTATAATGTGTTTAGTACCTCACTCTCTGAGAAATGAAGGTGATTTAGCTTTCATATTTCGAATCAACAGTAGTCATATTCAAGGTGATTTCGAGAATTATCTTACACTATTTAGGTTATGATTGATTGCTTATACTTAGCACAAAACCATTCATAGTGTTCTTCATTTTCTCCAAATTCAATGATTCTTGAAAATCAGAATATCAACTGATTTCTCATGGGATTGATTTAAAATGACCTCATGCTTAGGCAAACCTTTATGTCACATAATTTGCTTATGCTTTTATCACTTGTTACGGTGTCGACCTTGATTATTCGTACATTATCATTACGTGTTGATATCGTCAACACTTTATCATTTGCAAACCTATTACTTACCCACTTGGGTTGTATTTCAAATTATCTTACATCATCAAATTAGGGCTTCCACATTTGGACTTATACTAAGCTCTTAGGCTTCCAAGTGTAAACCACACATTTTGTTTAACAATAATTACTGGTGTAAAGTTTTAAAAAATTTCTTCTCTACTCATATTAAGTTTAATTGCTAGTTTAGGGTATTTTCCGTATCATCCCTAATTATTGTTTCATGCGTATTAGATAATATCCACTTTATTATTGGGGGGTTGATCTAACCTAGTATCCCCAATTTTAAGAATCAAGTCATTGTTGACTTATGTTATGTGACAATTGTTTCCTTCGTTGACTCTTCAACATCATCTTTCCTTCAACCGTCCCCTACCAATCAGGTTAGGTTTTACTTTGACTTAATAGTTGTTAGTTCGTATGTTCAATCACATCAGAAATATTAATTTCATTGGGGTATCCCCAATTTTAATGATTCACCTATCATTGAGTTCATTTTAACATCATTAACTGTGTAATATACTATTCATGTCATACTAATTTGACTCGTATATATTTTTCAGTTTGAGGTTTTTCTTAATTATTCAATCATGGTATTGTCATCGCGTACTCCTCATTCATTTCGAAAACAATTTATCAATTCTTGGTATCCTCATATTTTAGTAACTCACTTATCTTTGAGTGTACTAGTATTCATTGAATTTTCTTGTCGAGTTATTTTCGAGATATTCTTTAATTTCTCATTCGATATCCCGTACATCATGTACTTATATTTCGATGTTAAATCTCAGTTTGAGATCCTTATCTTTCATATTCAACCGATCAATAACTTATTTAGATCTAACTTTCTCTTACATATGTTCAATCAAAAACTTGAATGTTGTAATTCAATCAATTAAGAAGTTAAATCCGAATCAAAACCCATTTCAAAGTATCGAGTTTCTATTTTTCAAACTAAGTCAAACTTATTTTTTTTATGGAATCATCTGAAGTCTTTCTCGCATTTCAAGCGAATTGTAAGACCTCTTTCGAATCGATTTGGTCAATATACTTTAAAAAAATAAATCATGACTACGAGAAAATTTGTATTCCAACACTACAAAATGGTAACATAGATCCAAACAATAATTTGCAATTTTATTAGGTCAAAAACTTTCAAATCCCATAAAACTTTTATGTAAGGATTAAAATTACAATGTCAAACCCTTGAAATGCGTACAAGTCAATTCACATTATTTTATTTTTATTTTATATATATATATGTATTTGAACACCAAGGAAAACAAATGGTTTCTTTTTTTTGTACTTGTTTGCCTTTTCAAAATTTTGTAAAGACACGTTAAATCCTTCCATGAAAACTTCAATAAAGTGCGGCAAACATCAACTCGAAAATAATACAAAAATCATGGTCCAATATAGTCGAAAAATCATTTTTCGATAAAAATAGATCACCTGAAACAACATAATTCGATCTATACTAAATACCTTAAAATCGAATTTATAGACCAATGATTCACATTCTTAATCGAGCATTAGAGGTTTTAAGAGTATACTTGATATCTATATCTTGAATTAAGTTCAGCCTCCTGGCCAGACTAACTTGCTTATCATTGTTTGAAACCAAAGATGAATTTGCATCCTTACTAGGATCATTAACTTCCGTTTTCAACAAGATATCGTTAATTTTAATCATCCTAATAGAGTTTTCGACGTCAAAGTTACTTCTTTGAAATGTGACTGCGTTTCAATTCCATCTTACGTATTTAGCGTGGCGTCTCATTGTCCTTTCAAGTCTATCAATACTTGCTTAAGTCTTTATTTGTCACTCTATCGTTAAGTATAGGCACATCTCGCCATACCATTCCCACTCTAAGTTTAGTCGTTCTATCAGAAACATTCTTGCGGCAAAGCATTGTAGACTTCATTGCAGCGCATGTGGAACCTTCTACGGACTTCCCTTCGATTTTCTTGTGTCGTTAATTGTCATTCCCTACTCGTGGAACCAATATTTCACGTCTTAAGGAAAGACATTTACCTATATATCTAACGATATATTTATATATACAAAGTAGCAAATAATCATCACATTAAATCTTTATCAAACTTCTTTTGTCTCATCCCATCCTAGGATTTATCATTATTGCGTGTTAAGTCGACTTTGAACCAATGTCCCATACCACTGATTTGTTCGACTTAACTTGACCTTTAAACTTAAAGGCCCTACATCTTAGATTTTCCTAACCTAATGTTTCCCTAGGTTCTAATCTCTAGGCTCTGATACCAACTGTGAAGACCCGCCCCCGACCTCGGGTCGGGTCGCCCGGCCCAGACCGCCACTTGGACCCAATACATGAACCAGACCCAAATAACGATCAGCACACGCCTAAACAAATAAACCTGCGGAATAAATATAAAGAAATATCCTAAAGCCAAAAGATTTAAGTTCATAGAATATTAATAAAACTATACATGATATATATCAACTCAAAGTTCACATCAAATGGAGACTTCAAGCTCGTTTCTCCCTTGTCTCAATTCTAGTGCACTCGTCAATGAACCTGTATTGTAAGTGGGGTGAGCTAAAAGAACCAACGGAGCTCAGTGATGCGGAAAACCCGCTCAACCATCAAATATGCAAGTAATACCTAATAAGCATGCAAAGTCTAGCATGTATTTGGAAAACAACCAAACAAGGATTCATGGAATAATAACATGTAGCAAGATTTCATAAGAGATAGACTTATAAATGAATCATCAAATACTATCATGGACATAAGGTTTGTAAGCCACAAATAAATAGGATTTCATCCTTTCATAACAAATATGACGTATTCTTAAGCCATCAAATTATAACAACAATAATCATGCATAGCATTAAAGAGATTGACAAATCATTTCATAATTTCAAACTTTCATATAAATGAGGGGGTTTCGCGAGATTATGTACTATAGAATATAATAATACAATAAGTCGATGTTCTATTCAATGCATACTAGATATTGCCAAGAATCCGGTGACCGATTCTCCTACTCTCAAAGTGATAAAAACAACCAGCTAGCACACAGGCCTTGTGTGCCTCGTTTGTCCCATCAAATCAACGAGTAGGTTTGTCCAAGCCATCGCCGATGCACATCTCTATGTCTCAAGAGTACAAGAGAAGGTAACTCCAACTCATGTCCCTACATGACATACTTATGAATTCAATTAGTCAAGTAAAGCCCTCGGTGGTAAACTCCACACCCTGGGGTGTTAACGACCCTCGGTGGTAAACTCCACACCCTGGGGTGTTAACGACCCTCGGTGGTAAACTCCACACATTCTAGGGCCATGAATAGCAGTGCATTCACATTCCATAGATTCGTAGATTCGAGCCAATACCACGACGCAACCCATAAATCCCAAGTCTTTAATTCAAATTATGAATCCTAAGCATAACTAATAATCATGCCATATTTGATAATTGAGCAAGCTCCCCACTTACCTAAACTCGTCGCGAATCCTAGTATTGATCCTTTCGTACTAGGGCTCGATTTGAATGTTCAATCCGAACTTCTTTGATCTCTTTGACTTTTCAAAACTCATTCTCACCATTCCAAGCTATCTTCCCTTAATCTCCTATCTTTTTCCAAATAGTGTAGAACAACAAGTGGTGGCTAGGTTTATTCAACTTCTCCTTTTATAGGCTAGGGTTAGTTTAGGTTACATACATCCTTTTGTATTAAAGACTAAAGTGCCCTTCTACTTGGCCTTAAGTTTAACTCCCTATTTAATATATTTTAGGCCGCTTAATTAATAGGATTTATTAAATTTGGTTTATGAAACGTTTTACAAATCTTTATTTTCTTGTGAGTTTCCTTAATAAGAACGAGCATATACTTTGATATCTCTTTAAACCGCATAAAATGTGCATCTCGAGGTGTAGGATATTCTACTATATCACTAATAATCCAATCCAAAGAAATCCAACACACATTTAGTATTTAAATCACTAAATTACCCTCGAGTCGAGTCAAGTAGAATTCGAGTTGTTACATGGTGGGTGTAGAGTCGTTGACCAGCAGGCTGGGCAAGGTGAAGATCGGTAACTACCTCTGAGCTAGCGGTGCGACACTGCTTCGATTGTAGGTTTTTTTTTTGGTATTTAGTTGTATTAGTACTTTATGTCTTTTCAACTACTTTTTTGGTTGCATATTGGATTGAGCTTTAGTTCCCTGACCTAACTTAGACTGTCACATTGTTTATCATATTTTGAGGTTTATATGCATATGATATCTTTTCCTAGTTTTCCACACTTATGGTTATTTTAATTGGCTTCTGCATAAATTATTAAATTTTCCTGGTTTTCCACACTTATGGCTATTTTAATTAGCTTCTACATAAATTTTAAAATCGTTTTCGCATATTACCAATGGTTTTCGCATTAACTGATAAGACTTTCGCTAAATAACTAAATTAATGAAAATTTTTAATTAACTCTAAATTTCATAAATTGGTAGTACTAGTGTATTACTTATCCTGAATACGAGTCAAGATGTGTATAGGTTGTAAGTGCTGACTAATACGTAATTAAGTCCTATGAAATTGAGATTAAGGTTTAATCACATGATTAGGCTAGGTGGTGTCCTAGATTTGGAGAGGGGCTGTCACAACGACCCATTTATTGCATGTCATAAATGGGTTGACACGTTTACGGCACGAACTCGCATAAGCTCAACCCAAACCCATTAATCTTCGTGTTATATTTCCGTCGTGATGACGAAGAGATGTGTTACTAATCTTAATTCAATGAATATGATTGAGCTTGTGTCTCATTATGATAATCACTGAAAGAATCGATTTATCTGTGTGAGTTCTTTAATGATCTTAGTAACTAAGGGGTTACAGAATGAAGTATGTTCATTCTTATACTACCATAGGGGTGAGATATAAGAAGGGGAAACACTGTAATAGAATGAATGAAGTAATAAAGAACTACACAGGGGAAATAGAGCAGACTAGGTATTGTATAACTACAATATAAAGGAAACAAATAATATGAGGATAAAGTTGTAGTGTATAGATTGACGAAATCTATAAGGTTCAAGCAAGTATCGAAAGAAAAAAAAAATGAAATGAATGAATGATGATGATGAGAATGTTGTGTGATTGACCTTGCCATTCACCGATGGGTGGAATGGAGGTAGAAAACACACATATGTTGACCTTGTTGTTCCTTTGTGGTGGACAGAGGTAGGAAATGTGATGTATATATATGTTGACCTTGCTGTTCATTTGTAGTGGACAGAGGTAAGACATGATGATTGTCGACCTTACCGTTCAGTTATGAGATGGACGGAGGTAGGAGACACGATACTGTTGATACTTAGTAGATTCGTCAATGCTTGAGCTACAACAATCCTTAAGAAAAAGAGAAAACGTGACAAATATCATAGGTTATGGGGATGTATCAAAAGATATATGGGATTTTTTGGAAATCTCACCTATGAACGGGCTATACAGATTCGGATTAAGTGAAATTAATGGAATAGTGTTATTGGCATTCTATTAAACTGAAAGAGAAGAATGAAACGGTAATTTAGTTACGTTTATTCTTCAAAGTAAAGTTATGATAAGCTTTGTGCTAGTGATATGGTGGTAAAATCACATATATTAGACAAGCGAGGAATGAACAAAAAGCTAAGGAACGGGAGTTATAAGGAAAAATCTATTTATCTTCGAAACTGTTGGTGACTTGTACGTTGCCCTAATTTCGAGGGCGAAATTGTTGCTAAATTGGGGAGACTGTAACGACCCGTTACTTTAAGCAGGTGATTAACGGTAATCCGAATGGTAATTAATCCGAGTTAGACTCGTGGTTAAGCCCGATTTGTCACGACTAACGTGTGTGTGGGATTGCGTGATGTATTGTGTTTGTTTGGTGTGTATTAGTACATATATGTGAATAATCGGACTAACGGGGAAATGCCTAATACCATGTGTGGGTCATGTGGACACACATGAGACGCGCGATAGCGTTAACGCTCGAGTGTGCTCGGCGGTGGAAATTACGTAATTATAAGCATAATTATAGGCATATATATATATATTTATATATATTATGGATATATATATATATAAATATATATTAAATGGAAAATAATAAAATAATAGTAATTTGTCGGGCGCAGAGTGATACGCGGGGTCACGAGTGGCACGCGTCGGATATAAGGTGGTGCGCACGCCCGAGATGTGCTCGTTGGCGTGCCAACCGGAATTTTGGGCGCAATGTATCGATAAATATATATATTTATATATAAATTAGTATATATAAATATATATAATAAATCAGGAAAATGTAAGATTACCATTAAGGGTATTGAATTGGTAAAGGAGGAGATAAAATTAGAAGGGCAATTTGGTCATTTCCCCATCAAAACCGCCTTCTCCTTCTTTAAATGTGAAATCGAAGTTGTGGGAGAGAGAGATCAGGATGAACAGAGAGAAGAGAAGGAGAGAACGGAGAGGAAGAGAAGGAGAAGGTGATGGAGAGATCGTGGAGTCGGGCTCGCGTGACTGAGGTGAGTTGTTTGGGTGGATGTTGTGTGTTGTTGTTGTGTATGGTGAGCGAGTGATGATGAGCTCAGCCATGGCGGAGCCATGGCCGAGAACCGAACCAGCAACAACGACGGAGGATCGCCTCTATGTCGGTTGTTGAGGTTAAGGACGACTGGGGTTGGAGTTGAGAGCCAACCCCAGCAATCAAAAAAAAAAAAAAAGAACGAGCATAGCGTATGCTCTGCTCTTGGGGAAGAAGAGGAACAGGGGTTCCTGAACCGGGCCGGTTCGGCTCGGTTGAGTGAACCTGCTCGTTCGGGCCGGATTCAGACCAAACCAAAAGAAAAAAAAAAGAAAACAAAGGAGAAAATGGAAAAGAAAATTCAGAAAAATAGGAAAAAATATGGAAAAATAGTATTTTGACAAAACAAATAGAAATTGAGGGATTTCTATAGAAAATGAGGAATTCGAAAATCGGAGGAGATTTTATACGGGGTTTTTACCTCAAAAAGCGTGAAATGGTCAAAATATGTTAGAAACTAGATCTCGAGATTTCGGATTCGAATGAGACTAGTGTAGAAGTATTAGTAAATGAATATTAGACTTAAATTGATAAGAAATGGTTTATTTTAGGAAATGAACCGAGGTGGAAAGGTTTGAGGACTCCGGGAAGTCGTACAAGTCAGTAAAACATAGAAAGCTAAAACAGGTAAGTGGGACTCGTAACTTTTATCAATTATGCAATGTAAAATAGTATTATTAGAGCATGTAGTGTACTGGACTGGGAATGGGGCAATGTACCGTGATTTGATGATGGTTTTTACAAAAATGTTTTGAAATGAAAAATGGATTGGAAAGAGGTTTGACGGGACGGATCGGCATGGGGTTTGGGAACTGTGGTGGAATTGCTAACCATCATCTGCGCCCAGCTTGCTTGGGAATTATTCCGATCAATGCTTTCTAGTTGAGTTTAGCACTCATTAGTTATAAACCAATTAGATGAGCAGTGATTGGTTTAGTGATGATGAGTAAGTGCGACTCGGTGTTTTATGAGTTGGCGGCACATGGACAAGAACTGGTTAGATGCCCAGTGATTGGTTCTTGGATATGTGAGGGGGCGACTCAATGCAAATACGAAAATGTGAAATACAAATCACGGGTACATTGCAATGAACCAAAGAACTTGCATCTGTTATATATATTGTTTATATTGATTCATATGCTCCTGTAGATATGCATTTGATTCATGTTGTTATACATTGCCTTGATATTAGTTGGTAGTTGATGGTTGGTATGAGAGTCACTTACTGAGCATGTAGGAGCTCACCCACCTTAATATTTTCAGGTATGAATGTACGCTAGAACTTGGAACTCAGGAAAGGAGAAGACCAGGAGTTTAGTATCTTCTCTACGGTGCAGTGAGTTTCCTATTATATATATATATTGTATTGCATTATGATTTGTAATTAAATGGGTGGGAATAAGAGCTCAATACCGATGTTCATGCCGGTATTGTATAACTTGTATTTTATCGAAAAAGTTTTAAATTTTCCGTTGCGTTGGTTTTCGTTTATTTTATTCGATTAATGAATATTAAGATATACAGGTTGTTGTCAGGAAATGTGTAAGGCTGCTGGCTCTAATTAGGTCCGATCTGGTTTACCGGGGCTTAATTAGGGTTTCAGGCCGGACGTTCCTCTAATCAAAATTAGGGGATGTTACATAAACAGACTAATAGATATCAATCGAAAGTTAAGTGTGTTTCAAGGAATCAAAAGAGGCCCATAAGTGGTCTAAATCATAGCATAACGGCAAAAACCTCGCGAAGTCTTCCCGGGCATCGACACAAGCGAAGGCACAACTATAATGGGAGGGACTCAAACCCACCCATCCAGTATTCGGTGTCATACGGTCACTAAGGGTCGTCACACACTCCTGTGCATGAGTGCCCGCGTTTTATCCCTCTAGTGCAGGTCCTAGTACTTTTGAGACGAAACACTTACGTCGGGAAACACACAACAAGGGATGGAATGGAATACCAATAATAGAGCATAACAAGACTAAATAAATGATAATGAATCACATGACATTTTCTTACTGGCTTACAAATCATACACAAGCTTTTAAGGCAAGTATAATTACCTGACTAATCGCAAACCGCGTAGCAACACTCTCACGTTCTTAGTACGCATCCCTGAGTTTCTCGCTACCTGACAAGGTCGAAAACTCTAATTAATGGGTCGATTCATTACTAACTCTAAGTTGAAACCCTAGTGTTTTTCCAATATTTTTTAAGGACTCAAACAACTTGACGAAAATCGATTGGAAAACCAAGCAAAAACACAACTCTATTGGGTTTTGAAAACCATATCATATGTAAGCCTATTCATCAACCATAGGCTCGGTCAGGTTGTAAATAGGTCACACCATAGTCTCGAGGACCGGCAGTGTGACCACGACGTCACTACCATTCAGTCAACGTAAAACATAATCACGATGTCACTCAACAATCATGACTCAATACGAGACTTAAAACACCGGAACATGAAAGCAAGTCCCCTCAAATCCATGATATCCATAACATTCCATATACGCATGAACGCGATTTCACTTAATCGAAATGCAACCAAAATGAAAACACAACTCATAACATAAGTCTCTCACACATATTGTGTGTTCATCGACATAACCAAACAACGATAAACTTAATCACGCCCAAGGTCGAGACCTTCATTTTGAATTATGAGTACTATCCAGCATTGGGAGGGTTTCCTTAGCATGAATTGGCCGAAAAACACCTCGCCTAATCGGAGCTCAAACGTACACTTATAAACAAGAATAACCGAACAAAAAAAACCATGAAATCACGTCAATATACTTTGTCACCACTAGCTCGACCCATTGGAGAGTTGTGAGACACCATCATTGGCTTAGCATGGTCCCTGGCAACCTCCCGAGCGACGATCCCGCCAACAACAGCATGCTGCTGACAATGGCATGGCGGTTTCCGACCAACCAACGATCAATATAAAAAAACAAAATAGAGAGTTCGGACAACATTGGTTTACACCACATATCAACGATTTTTTTCCAGGGACGTGGGGGTTCTGGTGGACCACCAGGGGTCATGTGACGGCCCCAAATTCCCAATGCATTTGGGTACGCCCGGCCTAGACCCGTGCAGGTCCCGAGTCGATACTCAGCGAGCCTGACGAGCATAGTCAGCCTCCAATTAATCAATTTGACAGTTTATGAAAGAGTTATTGCAATTATACGCAGCGAAAAACTAAACAAGTATTGGGAAATAACTCAATCAAACGAAAAGTAGGAAATCTATATAAATGTGGAAAACCCGAGTGTTCATAGTATCCATCCCAAAAAGTGATCTCCAATTCAATAGCTAACATCATATATATAAAAACATCATACAATCAGCAATAAGCATAAATCAAATCTAACCTATCCCTGAAGTCACGTACTCTGAGAGGTCCTCAGAGGAAATCACCAAGTAGAGGGCCCTTGCCCTTGCTGCACTCCGGGATATCTGCACCTACCGTCACAAACTATACGGTGAGCAACTGAGAGAAAATCGAAAGTAATGCCAGAAGAATTTCACAGTAATTCATGAATATCAAATAAAACAGTCTAAATATCATGCGTTAATTTAAAGACAAGAATGTAAATAGATCAAAGTGCATGATAGGCAGACTGAAATGATAGCAATCGAAACATGTGTGTTCTAAGAGTCAAAGAGGCCATAAACGGTCAATATTCACAACAATAACCACAACAATCCAGTGCCCAGGTTCACACAACACCAGGGGTGGTCAGGCACTCCCTGTAGAGAGTGGCTTGCGTTTCCCCAACTGGTGCGGGCCACATGACACCTTCACAATCAGTACCAAGGTTCACACAACACTGTGGGTAGCAGTAATTCCGATAGGAAATACCCAAGTTTCCCCAACCAGTGCGGGCCACATGATACTATATCGACACACTTACGCCAAGAACACACATACAAAGAAAATAAGGGAATTTGAATGCCAACAATGGATAATAGCAAGAATAGCAATAAACGATAATGAATCACATGAGAATTTCTTAACTGGCTTACTAACGTATAAATACTTTTTAATGCAAGTGTACTTACCTGAACTATCGTGACCCGCGTAATAACACTCTTGCGAATCCTAACGCGTATCCCCGAGTTTCCCGCTACCTGACAAGGTCGGAAACTCATATTAATAGGTCAAGTCGTTAACTAACCTAGTTTGAATTCCTAGTATTTTCTCAGTATTTCAAATGACTTGAACAACTTGACAATTTAATAGAAAATGAATACTCTCCATTTTATTTTTATTTTATTTTATTTACACACCCACGTTATATGACCACCACACAATTAAGTACACCCTACTGTGAGGAGCGCACAACACCCCACTGTTGTGTGCACCCCGCTGATTTGTGCACACAACACCCTACTGCTATGTATACCCCGCTGCCATACACGTCTTATCATGCACCCCAACTTTGGGGTGCACATGCATATTCATGCATGCACTCATGTTCATTCATCCACTCACACGTGGTACACCCCACACCTAGTAGTGGGGTGCACAGCACCATCATGCACCTCAACTGTGGGGTGCACACACCCCAAATCATGGGGTGTACATGCATATACATGTACACACCCATGCATACACATGCACACACATGCATGGACACATACCTTGTTCAATACACCACGTACACCCCATTGTTGTACACACACACCGTCCAATGCCACACACCACACCAACAAATCCCATCCTACACCCCATTGTCAAACTGTCCAAACTACACACACGCACCCCACCAGCCACATACACAGTCCAACCAAACCAAAAACAAGAGAAAACAGTGAGCAAGAACGAGAGAGAGTAGGAGAAAATAAGAGAGAACCCGATAGAGATAGAGAGAGAGAGAGGGAGAGAAATAAATGTACCTCCAGATCCGACAACCCAAGACACATCCGACGAGTGTCCGACACTCCAGCGCCGCCGAGAGAGGTGGTGATTTGTCAAGGGAGGAGAGTGACCGAGAAAAGAGAGAGAGAGAAAACCGAGAGAAGACCAAGAGAGTGAGAGAGGAACCGAGAGAGAGTGACGGAGGACCTCTGGTGAGGTCCAGTCATCCAGCGCCGGTGGTCGCCGACAGCGCACCAGGGAGGAGAGTGGCGGTGAGAGTGAGAGAGATCGTGAGGTGAGAGATGACGAGAGTGGAGAGGGAGAGAGAGACCGTGAGAGAAAGTGAGAGCACCTCCGGTGAGGGCTCCGGCACACCAGATCCGGTGGTCGGCGGTGGCGAACCGAGGAGGAGGAGAGAGTGGAGTGGTGTGAGAGTGTGAGGACGATGAAGGAGATGAGAGTGATGAATGTGAGTTTATATATATATATATATATATATATATATAAAAGTAATGATGAATAGTACTCAAATAGTAGAGTAGGTAATGTGTTGTCTCATTTTTGGCCTTTCATCTCAACACACACTTATCTCGAGGATCATCTCCTGGCTCTTCAAATTACAGCTGTGTTACTTTAACAATCTATCCTATGGACTATTTATCGCGTAGTTATCCAACTCCCCGCATTCAAACAACTTTCTTTGGTCCGATTCAACTCACCATGCGGGTAGTCCCGCTTTGTTCCCTTAAATAATTATATAAATTATCTAAAAATCCATTTATTTGTATTTTAACAGTGTTTTACTCCCCCGTTTATCTAGGCGAAGACTCGCTCAGTCTAAAAATTTTCCAAACGGCGCGAAACCCGAAATAAACTAAATACTAATACATACATCATAGAAACATAACATTACTTTGTTGTCGACTATCGAGGCTCGAAATACTGTCCAGTATCACTTAGTCGGGTCACAATTCTACATAAGTCGGTTAAAATTTACGGGTTGTTACAGGTCACCCCGACCTTCGACACCCACCGGAGTAGCAACAACAACCTTCGACAGTGAGGACAATTGCACATAGTGAGACAGACTTGATGAAGAAGAAAAACACACAGTTCACTCAACTCAACCAGCTCAGGACCGCCATTGCATCTCCACCACATATTGGACTCTTTTGGGACTTGTGAAGACTCCGGTGACCCCAGCAGGGTCGTCTTCGACCACAACAGACCTAA
Organism: Stephania japonica; assembly: GCA_039657345.1. Lineage (NCBI taxonomy): Eukaryota > Viridiplantae > Streptophyta > Magnoliopsida > Ranunculales > Menispermaceae > Stephania > Stephania japonica. The sequence goes on along the minus strand of CM077563.1, from coordinate 12,310,608 downwards.
AATGCTACAAAACCGCGATAAGGCGGAGCAAAGAGAGAGAGAGAGAGAGAGAGAGAGAACCTACGACGACCAGTAGGAGCGCCAGCAGGGTCGTGGTCCGATCACCAAAAGAGAGCCGAGATGATGGCCGAGAGAGGGATCGAAGAAGCGAGAGACCGAAAGGTGAGATGACGAGAGTGAAGAAACAGAGAGAGAGAGAGAGAGAGAATGGACCTTCGATGAGGGTTCCGGTGAGAGGCGTGACTGGCTTGACGAGGGAGAGGGGCGGTGGTGGTGGGAGAGAACGTAAGGTTTGGGTGGGTGTGTGGAGGAGATGAGTGAATAATGGATTAGGTTTTTGTTTGTTATATATGTGGGACAAGTGTGAAATGACCCCTTTGCCCTTTAATTTCATACTTGCTTATTTTTGAACTATTGCCCTTATGGGTCTTTTACCACTTTATCACATCTCATCATACACACAAATCTCAATGCAAATTTCATGGCTCTCCTCATTTGAGTTGTCACTTTAACAATTTCTATTCCATAGCCCGTATGTTGCGAGTTAACTAACTCCCGCGTTCAAACGACATTCCTCGGTCCATCTTGCCTTGCCCCGACTCTCGTAGTGCGCGTAGTCTCACATTGTCTCGCCAACTAATTAATTAAATTAATTAAAAATTCATTTATTTGTACTCTTTACTTTTTTATCCTCTGTTTAACTAGGCGAAACGTCACTCAACTAAAAATCGCCTGAACGGCTCGAGACCCGTAAAACATAATATTACTTCAGTGTCAACTCCCGAAGTTCGAAATATTGTCTAGTATTCACGTAGCCGGGTCACAATCCTGACAAGTGTAATGTAAGTCAATTAAAAATTTGGGGTTGTTACAGGGCACCTCAGGCATGTATTTTGGGCAGATTGTAGGTCAAGATCTACATTCAAGTACTATGGGGATGTGGTCACATTCGACACTACGTACTTGACCAACAAGTATCACATGTTGTTTGCACCCGTTGTTAGTGTGAATCATCATAATCAGTCAGTGTTGATGGAATGTGCTTTACTGGCGGATGAGACTGTAGACTCTTACGAGTGGTTGTTCAATACTTGGAAGGCATGCATGGGTGGTAAGCCTCAAGCAATAATAACTGATCAATGTCCTTCAATTGTAAAAGCGATTGACATAGTGTTCCCTAATGCAAGATAGATTATGCTTATGACACATCATAAAAAAATTGTCGAAAAAACTTGGAGGTCTACTCGATAAAGATCGTATTATTTGGACTCTTAAGAAAGTAGTTTATGATACACTTACAATTGAGGAGTTTGGAAGGGTTGGGGTGATATGATGAAAACCTATACATTCAAGGATTGTTGTTGCCAATGGTTGTGCACACTTTATGATATGAGGGAAAAAGGGCTTCGGTATATGTTAAAGTTACATTTTGGGCTGGTATGTCTACTACCTAGAGAAGTGAAGGGATGAACACTTTTCTTGATGGGTATGTTGGAATTAAGACCATACTTAAACAATTTATCAGTCAATATGACCTTGCCCTAGATAGGAAATATGAGAACCAAGAGATTGCAGATTTTGAATCATTTCATAAAGAGAGAGATTTAGTTTCTAAAGTCTCATACGAGCGCTAACTTTGCAAAATATACATAGACAATATCTTTAAAAAGTTTCAGGTAGAAGTTTTGGTGGTGTTAAATTTCAAATAAAAAAAACAAAAAGGGACAATTTCCATACTTATGAGGTAGCTGACATTTGTAGTTCAGATGATGAAAGCGAAGATATCAGTAAGAGAACTTATACAGTGACATACAACGAAGCTTTACAGGAGATGTGTTGCATATGTCGATCGTTTGAGTTTAGAGGAATACTTTGTTGTCACGCTTTATATGTTTTACGTGAAAACGACATCATGCGAGTCCCCTCACACTACATTTTGGATAGGTGGAGAAAGGATTTTAAGCATGTGTTTGGAAAAGATAAGAGCCTAGTTGAGTTGGACAATAGTGCCTCCACTATTTTAGAGCAATATGATGCAATCATAGCACGTTGTTCCCACGTAGCTGAGTTTGGTTGCACGTTAATTAAGAAGTCAAAGTTGGTTTTTGGAACTATTGAGAAGTTGGAGGGCAATCTATTTGAAATGAAAGATGATAAAATTCGACCGAAGGTGCCATCTACCATATCAGTTGTCCCTGCTGAACAAAAACAAATGAAAGGGCCAATACACAAACGACGTAGGGGAAGGCCTCAAGAAAACTGAAGTAAGCCACCGCACGAGCCGAAACAAAATGGCAACGTGCAACACCTGACAGAAAACTGGCAACCAACAACGACAAATGGTGAAGCATGATAAAGAAAATCTACTAGTGAGAAATAACAACAAAAAATAAAAATTGGTGAAGCATGGCAATAACATGAAACAACCGGTAGGAAACAGTAACAACAAACAACGGCTCATGATGACTTCTGAAGTAAAGAAAAACTTGGTAATTTGTTGTATTATATAGTAATATTAAACATGGATACCTTCCATTATTTTTATTCAATTTAAATATTTGGTGTAGGTGAAACGGAGAGGCAATAGGCAAAAAGCGATGGAGTAATCAATTGGATGTCAATTGGGATGTTCTATTATAGACATAAAAAACATACCTGTTCTACTCGACACTAACGATTGGACTGGGCCATTACCTTCTCAAATTTCTTCGAAGGACTTAGCTAACTACTAGGATGAAAAAACTACTCTCTTTTGATGCTTAAGCATAAGATTTTATATGAAAACTCACTATTCATTTTGTCTTACTAATATTGTCAAGGAACTTATTGTTATTATTTTGTGGTCATGGCATATGGCTAGTGTTCATTTTATCTTGATATTATTGTGATGAAACCTATTTGCGTTCGATGTGTTATCTATTATAGGTTTATGTTCTACATTCATAATATGTTGCAATCATTCTATGTTAATAATGTATGTTCTTGAAACTATAAAATTGATGCCACTTAATCTTATATTATTTCAGGGATACCCAGATTTAGTAAGATAATATTGCATCATTGGAGCCACCATGATAAGGTACTCATCTTACAGAATGACTTTAAGTCGACTTCAAATTTTAATTATCCATAATCCTTTATTTTCTGAAGTCTCATTTGTATCCATAACCATAATCTTTTGTTATTTAAAGTCCCATGATGATGAGACTAATTTTGTTGGTTCAATTTTATGGTTACTATGAATAAGCTTATGGTGATTGCCACATATGTATCATTTAGGGTATTTTACTTAGATTTTCTTAGTTACCATGTTTGGATTTTCAAGGCCTTAATTTACCATGTTTTGTCATTCGTTAATGCGGATTGTATATCATCCCTTGTATACCTATATAAAGTTGACTACTAGGGTTTCGAGTGTTTAATAGGATTTATTGTGTGGAGTAAGAGTCATTACTTATCTAACTACCACCGCCCACTACACCTAATCAGCTGCCCTTCCCTTCCATTATTGCCATAATTACCCATCCACGTCACCCACTACTCCCATCATCTCCCCTCCCCTATCCACATATCGCTCACTCACTACTCTCATCATCTCCCCTCCCCTACCCACATCGCTTACTCACTATTCCCATCGCCCCCTACCTTCCCTGTTACTCACATCTCCCACCTTAACAACAAAACTAAGACTTCATATCTATGCTTTAGTTGACTTTCCTCAATTAACAATGGCGAAACCGAAACAGGAGAATACCAACACCCCTTCTACCACTCATGAAGGAAGACAACACTATTGAAGGGCCGACAAAGAAGAAATAGAAGAAAGGTGAGGAGTTACTCATCCCAAGAAAAGAGAAGGGGACTACTTCATCGAGACTACAAGAGCAAGTGCAAGATTAAAGGTCTTAAACATGTCGAGGCTTGCAAAAAAACTTCCCCTAACCATAGCCGGCTCTCCTCTGTAAATTTTTGAAGAAAATGAAGAGGTAATGCCACAAAAGGTAAGGTTAGTAGTATTGATGATTCATTTCATACCAGAAAGTACATAAAGACTAAAAGGCTTGACTTCACATACTTTGATTCTATCAATGTGCATGTTAAGGCTTTGTTTGAAAAGTTAGGCTAGATTAAGTTTTTGTCTACAAAGTTGCCTTTGAGCCATAGTCATGTTAGGTCATTCTACGCTAACATGTACATAGAAAGTGAGAGAGATACATCTATATTGCACACAATTGTTGAAGGGATTAACATTGTTGTGAGCAAACCCTTGACTAGGAAGTTTTTCGACATATTGAAGGGCAAGGTGAAGTGTTATGGTGATGCCCAGTTGTCTAAAGTCCCAACATTTGATCATAAGGCTACTGTGAAACTCATGTGTGGAGAAAAGACCCCAAATAAGCCTAAGAAACCTCAAGTAGGTGACCTTGTCTAGAGGTTAGATTGATTCATCGTCAAATTACTCATGTGATTTGCCCAAGGTTAGGGGGTCGGACATGCCTGAGTAAATTTGATTGTTTCTTGACTTAGGTTGTTCTCACTGGAGTAGAAATTGATCTTGCACATGTAATTGCATCCCACATTTACAAGATAATCAAAAAAACAAAGAGCAAGAAAGGGAAAAACACAAAAGGTTTGCCATACGCAAATCACCTTTATAGGTTGTTTGATGATGTTGGTTTGAAGTCACCGCCTAAGAGTGAGTATGTGAAGGTTGAGAAGAGCTTGAAGGACGTTATTGGGGAGCTGAGTATGTCCCTTATACACTACAAATTTGTTGATGGAAAATGGGTTAATAGTGGCAAGGGAAAGGAAGCTGTAGAGGATAAGGCACTTAATGTGAAGAGCGGAGTAAAGGCTGATCGAAAGAAAGGTGCAGTGAAGGAGTCTCTTTCGTTCAGGGACATTTCATCTGAAGAGGCTAACGACAACAAGACACCAAAAAAGACCATCAACAAAATGAAAGATAGCTCTCATAAGGAAGAAGATTCTAATAATGAAGGGCATGAAGAGACATCAAAGAAGACTCAAAAGAGGACTCGGAAGATGACTCAGAAGAGGACGCATAAGATGGTGATGAAAATAGCTCTGATGGGCAGCCAGAGCAATCAACCAATTCAACAAGCAATGGTAATTTAGATTAGGAATAATTCTTTTTCTTTATCATGTACTTTACTTTATTTTTTTTAATTGAGTTGTTTTATGTTTATTTATGTAGCTTAGTTAAATAGGATTGTGATTTGTTGGCTTAATTTAATATTTTAATAAGTTGTATGATGCTTATTGAAGGCTATGATGGTGGGAGGGCAAGTTTTGGAAATGTTGATCACTACATGACCCATCTGAGGTCTATTGTCCCTCCAATGACTACACAACATGACTTTATGACAAGGGGAAGTCAAGCCAAGCAAAGGAAAGAGGATACCCTTCAAGAGAACCTGTCAAAGAACAGCTTGGAGGAACACCAACATGAGCCTTTTTTGGACTACCCAAGGGACCAAATAGTTGAGAATGCAATTCAGAAAGTAATAAAGTAGGTTATATATATGTCTAGGGCAACCAATTGAGCATCACTTGCAACCAACTAAACATCACTTGCAGGGGTAGGGGAAGGGAAGCATTTAGGATTGCAGGACTTAAACTCGTGATGCAGTCAGTGAACTCTCCAAGCTCATCCCTTATTCAGAATCAGATAGATGCATTGGGGAAGGTGGTACATGCATCCATTAATGTTATGATGCAGGAAATGAAGAACCTCAATACATTGGTGGACTCCCCGAAAGAAACCTCGACCTATAACTCAAATCAGATGTCAGAATTGAAGATTATGGTACAAACCTCGATAACTCACATGGAGAGCAAGGTCAGAAGCATGGTAAAAGATATTTTGAAGGAACTTGAAGTCGCTATCCGTATCAATATCTGCCAGAATTACAATCTTCTTGACATTTGTATGGGAAGGTTGGAGCAGCTAATCAATTCCCAAGGGCCAAAATTGCGGCGAGAGGTATCACAAATACTTCTGCAATTCAGTCGAGGAAATGAAGCTTGATATGAGATTATTGCAATTGATGCAAAGGTTAACCTTAATAAAGGGCCTGATGGAAATGCAGGTCAATGTTGATATGTTGATCTTCTTCACTGCTGGAATGATTCAAAAAACTTTGTTTATTTTGCTTTTCAATCAAACCATATCACTCTATGTTTTTGATATGTTTTTTGTAGTAAAGTTGAATTGGTAGTTATGCTACTGTTGTCATATGACACAAAACTTGGATTTCAAATCATTAGAATTGCACCTTTTTCAATTCTATTATGCCTTGTTTTATTGTAATTGTAATCTTGCAACTTATTTTCTTTCAATGTTATCGAGTCCAACTTCTATGCTTGTTAATTATTCATGTTCATGTAGTATGTCGTGATTACCATCTATACTTTGTTTAGTGTTTAGCTTGTGCATTTTATATTATGTTGTGTTGTTGGCTCAACTACCATTCATACTTTGTTTAGTGATTACATGCACACTTGATATTACGTTGTGCAGTTGGATGATTGTCCATGCATGTCTTTGTCTGCGTATAAGTGGTGGAACATGCATGTTCAATATTGTACTTTATCATCAAAATAATGCAAGAAATTTTATTTCACAATTCAATTCATATAAAACAAGTTCATGCAGTTCATGTTAGAAACCTTCATGCTAAACAGTCATATCTATGACACATCTCCTTCAAGGAGTCCTCTTAATAACATCACATTAAGATCAAGCTTCAACAACAAAATGTGAAACAATTTCATAGCAGAATAGGCTCATTTTTCTCCCTTCTTCATTATCGTAATAGTCACCTTTGATGTAACGGTGAAGTTCTCTCCTCTGTTTGGATGGCCGATGTTCAAATTGTGCTCTAATGAGCTACTCAATCCATTAACAAGATGAGTTTCTATCGTTTGTCCAACCACCGTACCTATATTAGAGGAACTTCCTTCACTTTGTGAGTTCCTGTCTTCATCATGGAAGTTAAGGCAACAAGTAGGGGAGTCAGCCCACTTGAAGAAGTCATACTGGTCATTGCTGCAACCAAAGAAAGGTCGATCTTTATTAGGGCCTTCTTTTTTGACATGTCTCCACACCCTATACCCATCTTTACATGTCGAGCATGCCTCCGTCCATGGGCAATCTTTCTCAAAGTGTTTGAGACCACCACAGTTCCAACAACTTTGGTCCATTATGAATGTCATAGCCCTGCAAGTAAGAAGATCATTAATCCACAGAATCTTCATCTTGCTCAAATGAATTTGTAGTACAACTACCATAAACTCTAACAAAAACAAGTACACTTAAAACATGTATGTCATATTACATTAAACCATAATTGTAGGGATATTCTACTCGAACCACTGAATCGCAACAAATTGAACATAATACATAGTCGACTACAATAACAATCAAAACCCAAAATGTTATACCCAACAAATTGAACAGTAGTACAACTACAACAAACCCTAACAACATGTTATACCCAACAAACTGAACAAGGAAGTGCAAAACCTTAAACCCTAAAAACCTCCTCCAATCGATTGGTTATTCAACCAAACGCAACCATAAACAACATAACAAACATAGACACAAATCACAAATCAATACAAGTTTAGGCAATAGAAAATTTGAGCCAACTAATTATACCTTTTCGTGTATTTATTTTGTTTCCTTCCAAGTTCAACCCAGAGATTGGTTTCTTTCTTAGTTAAGAAAAATACAAAAAAGAGAGATTAAGGTTTTATGTCCACCCCCATACAACTTGGGATTGAATTTATTAGAGTCAATCGCCACTAGTGTGGTCTTATCGCACAAGCACGGGTGCTTACGACTCACTGACATGTAAATCAAGGTTTAAACTAGTGTTTAACCTCAATTGTTCAATCAATACCAAAGAAAATAAATCATATAAAAGAATCAATAATAATTAAAAATAAATAAACCTGATAAAGGATTCCCAAGTTGTAGGCTTGACTGATCCACCTTCAACCTAGATGGAGGAACTAGCTAAACATAATTAAAGTAAACCCTAGTACTAAACTATGACTAAACAAAACTAAAAACAAGGTCCCCTTTCTTTTTAAAGCCTACTGATATCTATAGGAATATTTTTCAAGTCAGTTGGGACTCTCCGGATCTCCAAATCCTGAATTCTTGCGATGATAAATACTAAGACGGCCTACTGGATGGCGTTGCTGAGTTGAGAGAGAGACACATGGCGAACTGTGATTGGTGAAGAGTTGTTGTGACGTGGTGAGGATGGGTTGGGCGAACAGAGTGTAACTCATATAAAATCCTACAAATTAACTTAAGTTTTAAAAATAAAATATAAAAGTTTAGGCAACTAATTATACCTTTTTTAAAAATAAAAAGAAAAGTTTGAGCACTAATTATACTTCCTTCTTTCGGTGCTAATGTTTTGCCTCTGGAGGAGCAAACCCTTTTTGTTTTCAAAATCTCCTAAACCAGAGTAATCCTCTAAAACATAATGTCTTCTTGTGATATGTTCACTAAGCACTTGTTGTTCACCTAACCTTGTTGTTTCTTCTAAACCAGAACAGTAGACTAGAACATCTTCTTCTTTCTTGTGTTAGGGTTTTCGCAGTGCAAGAGCAAGAGAGCAAAGCGAGATGTTTTTAGAGTTGGCAAGAGAGTAGAGCAAGATGTGGTTTAGGGTTGGAAAAATGTGAGATCAGATTGGGAATGTCGAAACCCTAAACTCGAATCTCGGAAGAAGAAGAAGAACCAAAGTCAAAAATGTGATATCAAATTGGGAAAATGTTCTTGTGATTCGAAAGACAAAAAAGAGAATCAAATCTCTCGAAACCATACTCTCAGAAGAAGAACTTTAGTCGACTATAACAGTGGTCTTGTGATTGCGCTATTGTGATTTGAAAAACTTTTGAAACCCTAAACTTTAATCTCGAAAGAAGAAGAAAAAGAAGAATAAAAAGAACCAAAGTAAAAAATGTGAGATCAGATTGGGAGAGTGGAGTTTGGTTTTGTTTTGGCGTGTGATTCAAGATTTTGGAGCACTTAACTGCTGTCGTCACTGATAGCCGTACAAGTCAGTGCGTCAGTTGGCTATCAGTGATGCGGCTTTTTTTTTTCATTGAATCGACAATGAAAAGAAGGTGAGTTGGTGGGACCCATTTGTTGACACGTCAGATGACACGTCAGGTGTGTGTCACAAGTGGGTTACAATAGCATTTTCCTCTAAGAAAATATATTTCACCGATTTTAAGAAAAAAAATAAAAAAATGTGAACTATGATGATGGTTGGGCCTGGGTTGGTGGGTCGTGAAGCATTGTGAGTTGTTCATTGAAAAAGCTGATTAGCCAGCAATTGAGCATGGACTATCCCATTTTCAATCGATCCAATTTATTTTACCTTCATATTACATACCATGAGTCATGAGGTGGCACTAAGGTTCGAAATTTTGACTTCGCCTTTAACTTCACTCACTTACAATTCAAAAGTAATTTAAGGAAGTTAACTTCGACAAAGAAAATTTGACAAAAATTCGCTGGTTTACGGAAGTTTATGGAATTTCACTTTAAGTATTAGAAAAATCAAGTTTCTTTATAGAGATGTTAGAAATATACTTAACCATACAGTAATAATGCATAATAATCACAAAACAATTATTTTAAATATTTATTTTATAATAAACACGCAATTTGCAACAAGCTTAACATTAATATTGCTTTTCTATTGCTTTATATGATACATACATTTTTACCTTTTTTTTGCAACTTCAATGCAAAAAGAATTTAATTTTTAAAATTAAAACTAACTCCGTAAACCACTAAATAACTTAGGAAACTCAAATAAATCAGCCTCATAATAAAGGGATCTACTCCCCTATGGCGCCACCTGCGGCGCCGTGACGATGATGTAAAAAAATTTAAAACTTTGGATTTTTGGTTTGCCAGTTTGGGAGATTTTCTTGAGGACTTATACCAGGTGTATTGTGATTAAAAATGGTGGGAACGAGCATAATTACGTGAAATTGGGATTTACAAAGATTAGGTAATTGATATTATTCTCGGGTATCATGTATTTGGATTGATTTACGGGGATTATGCACGCAATTGGAGGCGTGAATTAACAGTATTGGACTAGTTTGAACCTGGTTTGATGTGTGTATCCCAATTGAAATTCTTTGCATATTTGCATGCTTCATTTATATTTGAATTCCTTTCAATTGTTCAATTATTCCTTTCTTATTGTGGTTATATAGATGGTTAGTAGGGTGTTCCATCGTCGTGCTATTCCTTGTGTGTATGTACACTAGTCCATAACACATGTTGCCAGGGGTCTCGGTGGATAGTTCGACCCGAGTATCATAATGGGGCACGTGTCGATGCGTCGTGGGTCTACGCTAGCCATTGAGAGAACCCAGAGGCACGCCATGCCAGAGTGCTACTCGCTGGCAGTTCTCGTGGAGAGTCCGAAGTATGGTGCTAGTCTAACTTAGGTTTAGACGCTTTGAGCTTTTCTATTATTTATTCATGCGATTAGTGCAGTCACCTATTTATTTTCCCGTATGTTTACTTAATAGCTTGTTAAATTCCTGCATTTAATTTTCGTAATTACTCACTGAATTTCCTTGGGAATACTCACTCTGGACTCATCATCTACTTTTTTGTGATGGCTTGAGTGCAGATCCTAGTACGAGTTGCGGCAAGGGCAAGCTAGCTGATTACCTTTGAGTTTCAAACTACAGGTTGGACTTGTACGTTTGTATATATACACATATTGCTCTCGGGATATTGTGAGAGGCTTGTGATGGCCTCAGTTCCCCATAAAACTGGATCTTGCCTAGCCTAGGTCTACGTGGGCCCTCATGTCCTTACTCACAAAGTCTACGCATCCTATTCAGCCTCAAATCCTCACGTACATTGTTTCGTTATTAATGTTATGTGAAAGTTATAGAATTATAAAATTATCAGGAAATTCGTAGCGAAAATCATTATAATCAACTATAACTAAGTAATAAAAATTAAAAATAACATATAACCTATAATGTGGAAACCCTAAAAATGGATAAATACATGCATTTCTGGTAATCCAATCTATACAAAGCGATCATACATGATATCCCTAGTATCTTAAATCCCAATACATGTCTCAATGTTTAACCAAAACATATAATACATAATCACAATCAGAAAACAAAAACCTACACTGAGTAAAGGAAAGGATCGCTCCGAGAGTCCTCAGAGGATATCATCTAATATCAACTCCTTCCCCTTACTCGTCTCTACTCTATCTGCACCACTGTCACAAGCTAGACGGTGAGTGGTTGAAAAAGAGAATGTAATGCCAGAAGAAACTAAACAGTAATTCAAGATTTATAAAATAAATAGTCCATGTATCATGCGGTATTAAGAAAAAAATGTAACAAATAGCATGATAAACAGAATGATAAGCTGAGCAACAAAATTTGAGTGTCTACAGAATCAAAGGAGGCCCATAAGTGGTCAAAATCAATGCACTACCACAACACCACATTTATAGTCACTGCAACGACCAATAAACCATAGACATCGTGGTGTCCCTCACAATCTAGTACTTAGGGTATAACCCACTATCAGTGGGGTGGAATAACACAACCGCATAAGTGCTCATGCTTACCCACTCATATGGATCCAAGAGTACCTTCGTAACTCACTTACACCAATACACTCAACCAACAAAATAAGAATAGAATTTCAATAAAGGCTCAATTCAATATAAATGATAATAAATGGATAATGAATTAATGCATACTTTCTATCTGGCTTACAATCGTACGATAACGTACCTCACACCATAAATCACGATCCTCGTGAATACCCTAAGTCAGTCCACCTGACTTCTCAAAGTCTGTCAATTTATCAAATCTACATATCCTATTAATATCATTTTAGTTTACCCAATTTTCCATAATGATCAAATTAATGTAATTGGGTTGATTTCTAAGGTATTGGGTCGTATTTAGATCTAATTAGATCCCCGAGAGATACCCAAAATTTTTTGAAATTTTTAGAAAATTTGGTCTCTGTGAACAGTGTCACGTCGCCAAGACGTCGTGACGTCTATGGCTTGGGTGGCGTCTCCACGGTGTGGAGATGAGACATTATGTCCAACTCATATATAGGTGACGTTGTGACTATTTATTCTAGATGGCGTCCCCACGACGACTTTCCTAGTTTTTATTGGTTTCCCTCTGCTCGAGATGTCTGTGAGTGACGCCGTGAGAGATACTTCTCACGGCGTCCCTTGCGGCCTATTATGGGGTTTCTCGAAACCTCGGCTCGAGTTACCGCATTCCGAATCTATCCCAAACCCTTTGGGACGTCCAAAACAACTTAGAACTCAACTCCCTTTCCGTCGAAACCCCGACAAAATACCCCGATTCGAGAATATCCCGAATTTCTTCAAAAATTCCCAATCACTTCCAATCCATAAATCAACCACCAATTCATCAATCAAACATTCCATTGATACCAAATTCATCAATCAAAATCATTTCCCAACATTTTTCAAAAATTCGTCCAAAATCGTCATGACAAAAACCCCAAAATTAACACCAAAACGTAGATAAACATGCAAGGATTGAAGATCCTACCTTTTTACGTGTATTTAGCCATTTCACGATGTCGCAATGTGTCTGCAAAGCTCAGAAACCCATGCTCTCCTCTTCGTTCTCAAGCTTAACGAAATGATCAAATGGATGAGAGGAGAGAGAAAAGTTGGTTTATATACCAATCTCTCATCTATTCACATGCACGGGTCTCGAGACAAATCTTGTGGCTCCTCTTCAATCTAGTCAACCACTCTAACACACTAGAATGATTCCAATACGTAACTTCAACTTCAAAATCGCTCCATTTCTCTCTCAAAACACACGTTCCCGGACCCGTTTCAACTCTCAACTCACACCGCGTATGTTCCCGGACATAACCTCGTTCTCACATTTTATTTAATTATTTATTATTTTTAATAATTCACTAATTATCATTTTTCTGTGTTTAATTATCTATATTATACCCTAAATTTCTGTTTTTCCTTATCGAATCTCACACAAAAATCCATAGCGATTTATAAACAAAACCACGCACTAGGACACACAGAGTTCTCATTTGGGTATAAATAATAATACAGACATCATATAAAAATAAAATATACCTCAGTGTCGACTCCCGAGGCTTGAGTAATGTGACAAATCACGACAGTAGGTCACAGTCCTATAAAACACGACATGTGTCACCAATTAAATTTGAGGGTCGTTACAAGGCCCAAGACATATACTTTTTATTTTGAGGCATTTTGGTACTGATATCTATATGATGCTTAGTTTACGGGGTTTCACATTAGGTATATGCTCTATTAACATGATATGGATGTTTTACTTTAATTTATCATGCCTTAAAGTCTTTCGCTGATTATTGTTGATATAACCGATGATTGAAGTCCACTAATAGGATCTAAATGACAATAATGATTATAATATGAGGCTTTAAATGATAATTGATGGATTTGTTGGACGTGGGACACAACTAGCAGCTACGTAGTTGGTTGTGGGCCCGCGTGGCACCCGTGACGGGCCTCAGGGGTTTGGGATTGTTACAAAGCCTCCATGAAGATACCCATATCACAATGAATATACTCATGACTCAAAGATGCAAGCCATGATATAGTATGAAGAAAGAAGATATATGTCAAAGCCTCTTAAGTGAGATGGTAAAGACATCACTCACCAAAGAGGCAAGAACTCAGAAGATAGTGGTTCGATTTCTATCGAAGTTAAAAAAAAAATAAATAAATAAAAGAGGATATATTTTCATTCTACCAACAAGGTAATTCCTTTTTCTCAAACAACAAATTCACTTGGCAAAAAGACCTATTATTTTTTTGTTGGAAAAAAAGGCCTATTAATTATTTCTTCCCACGGTTATAAAAGTTTTTTCAAGCATTAATTTGAGGTTGATTTCTCAGTTGATGTTACGCCTAAATGGACGCAACTACTCCATTGATCATGATCAATATGTATATTAGCAATTGACATGCATTTTTTGGTTATTGATTTTTTTTTTCTGTTCAGTTACATGCTTAAATTCTTTTCCTTTAAATCTTTTGTGTACATGCGAAATTAAGTAGGATATTTTATAATTCTTTTTTTTTTTTTTTTTTTTTTAATGCATTAAACAGTTGGGTTCTTTTCAAAACCGATTTTTTTTACGACTTTATTTAAGCAATGTTTGATATTTAAATGATGATTTATTAGATGGTAATAAGTCAAAAAAGAAATTTCAACATTTTTTTGTAAGAAAAAGTACTTAGTTCTAGCTAGAGTAAGAATCACATAATCTAATTTTACGATGCAAATTTTTAACTTCAAAATAATTATGTTATCATATTATTTCAATCTTTATTTTATATTCTTAATTTTGCATCAAGTGCGGAGCATGTGCCAAATCGACTAATGTATATATTGTCAAAAAAGGCAAAACCTCGGGAGTTCATTGAAGTAAAAAAAAATAATAATCACGCAGTATATATTTCCAGATTTCCCACACATGAGATACTAAAATAACACCTCAAAGTCTCACCAAATTAAGTCACACTAATGGTGATGTGGCGTGCAGGCCGCACATGGAAATAAGTTTGTGTAAATAGTTTCTGGCGTATAACACGCGGGGTATATATTTCGTGGTGCGCACAGATGACCCTCAAGAATGTGGGTCTACACGCTGGGTATGTATTTCGTGTATAACACACGGGGTACGTATTCCAAATAATATATATAAGCACCTGCCGTCAATATTATGTGATCTGTTGTAGATTATCTTCTTGTTGTCTACTTAATTTTCAATTCTATAACTCTAATTAACATAGTTCCCCTCCATTTCATTTCAGCCAAGTACATATTCCTCCCGCATCTTTAGCTTGACCTGTTCTTTTTGGTGGATGACCTGTTGCTTTCCAAAGAACTTCATATAATACGAGATTTTCGTTGTAGTTTTTATTTTTATTTTTGGTTGAGGCTATTTGGACCGTACTTTTTGCTATTCGTGCCCCATTACTTCGTAGTACCCCACATTTTTTGCATTTTCAATTTTTGCTATATAATAGTTAAAACTGAGAAAAATGAGAGGATTGAGGGGTGTTAGGTGAGGGTGAGGGTATTCTTGGGAGCTAAAGTTGGGAAAGTAAACTTTAAAGCGGAGTACAAAATATAAAGAGGTACATTTAGCAAAAAGTGAGGTTCGAATAGCCACTTCCCTTCTTTTTTTTAAAGGAAAAGGCCTAATGATAAAAAAAAGGAGAATGATAATCTAACATACTTTGGACGCACACTTTATTTTTTAGTCATTTATAACATTTTGTCGGATTTAGAGCACACGCCTGGAGAGACAATAAAGAGTCATAAATGGCTAAAAAGCAAAGTATGCACCAAAAGTGTGTTAGATTATCATTTTAAAAAAAATATATATTAACCTTTATAAGTTGTATCAATTATATCCTAAACTTTTCGATCTAGTATCAATTACATCCTCAAGTAACTTGAGACATTTTTTCTTTGAAATCAACATAAGCTTCTAACTTTTCTTTTCATAATCATTCCACATGCATTGATTAATTCACATCGAAATCTTTTTAACCTCGTACGTGTTTAAATTAAGTGTACGAGAACTCACAAAAAAACTAGTTTATAAATTAATGATATATTAATACTTTAATTTAAATTTGTTAGTTATTTATAAACCTCCAATAATAAGTTAAAAATTATGTGTATATACATGTGAAAATGGCATTAATACTTTAATTTAAATTATATATATATATATACACACACATAAAGAATATATATGTACACACAATTTATATAGTTGTTTAATTTGTCAAAAGAATTATGTATGTGATTGAGTAGGCATATGTACACACACAATTAATATATGTATTATACATGAATACATATATAGAAAAGAATATTAAGCTTTAATGCTTATATATGAATAAATCTTTAAATAATATGATAAGAAAATTAAAGAGAATGATAAAAAAAATGAGACGGTATCTGGATTATCAGATTGAATTGTACGTGTATGAAAACCAAATAGTAGCACCCAATATTTAATCTAGTTATATGATTCGGAGTAGTTTATGATATATACCACGCGGCTTTAAAACCTACCCTCCTTTATGACTCAAATCTATGCTTGTAGTACCACTGTCAGTCTGTCACTGATAGAGAATGGTACCCACTCACAAAGAACCTTCTTCACACACTAACAATTGATTTTACATGATTTGATTAGATGAAACTTTGGGATTTTGTCTTGGCTGCAGCGCCCTTTCAGTTGCAGTTGTACCATAAATGGAAGGAAAACAAACGAGAAAGTCAATAAAAAACTAGAACTGAAAAAACAGTCAGTAAACTTAGTTAATCAGATTTTCCATGACACTGAGTCATTCAATGTGCGTACAGGTTGGACACAGGTAAACACTAATAAATAAATCGTTCAAATACTTTACTGTTTTTTTTTAATGAATATTTTAACGTGGCATGAGTACTGTATATTTGGGTCCATTGTATAATTGCCCTGTACATATATTATCTCAAGCCTATACAACATTAAATCAATCAAAAATGTTACTTCAGAAAAAAAAAATCAATCTAAAAAATCGACATTTTTAGACTCATAGCCTACCTATGTTTCGTAAAAAAAATGTTTCATTTTAAGTTTTTGTCAAAAAAAAAAAAAAAAGAAGAGAAAAGATCGGTTGTGTTAAAGAAACCACGTAGTAGCATAAGTCAACAAATATTGAATTAGATTTTTTTTTCATTCTAACTTTAGTTCGTGTTTTATTTTAAGTTTTGTTTCTCAGGACGGTATATGTTTTGTAAAATTGAGGTGGTTGTCCTATTTTAGAGTAGTTCCAAACTTTTAGTATGAGATGTAACATCTATTTTATTTCACTGTTGAAATATTATAGTAAGTTAGTTTACCCTCTTGAGTCATGACTCTTAAGAAGAGTTTTTATTTTTATTTTTTTAAAAAAAATAAAATTTCATTAATCATTAATGGCTCAATACGTGACAAAATATAAAATCAAAATGTACATTGATTCACTGATCTTATTTGTTCAAATAACTGTCATTAATTTGACTGTGAATGTAATTATAAAATCAAAATAGTTTGACAATCAGATACCGCTTTCTACAACGTTAAAACACTTTATAATACACGAACACAACTAGAACCACATAACGAATAACAAAACTTTCTAACAAGAAGAAGAAAATCTAAAACTTACCAACGAGGAGAAGACAAATCAAGAACTTCCAACAAGAGAAGACAGTCTAACTATGAAATAAAAAATTAAAGAAGAGACCAGTGTGCAACCACACAAAAATTATGTACAACTTGATAAAGATGTATTGCAAACTAGGATGGATCAATCTTCACAAATATGACTAGATCTGTAGCTTATTGAATAAATAAAATGTAAAAAAAATGTGATTTAAATCACCGCCGATCGAAATAGAAAATCGATGGTGGTTCAAGATAAAAAAACTATAAAAGAGAATCAATAAAAAATTTTAGGGTTTTTTGAAGAAAAAGAGACTACCACGTTTAAAAAAAAGAAAATACTAAAGTGACAGCTAAAATCGCACACCAGAATGAACACCCTTTCTATTTAACTATGTTTTAAGTCTCGAGATGCCTTCTCAAGGTATAATCAGACGGTGGATTGGAACGGTGTGCATTCCGATGTGACTTTAGGGGTGTCATTCAAGTACCATCTAAAAAAGGGAGCGGTTAAACGGATCTCGCAAATTGCTCCACATACCCTACTTTTGTGAAATTACCAACTATCCCTCCATATAAAAGTGTTTTTACTCACCATACCCCACTAATTACTAAAATGAACCTCAATTTTGTGAAATTACCTAACTACCATTTCATATAAAATGGTTTTTACACATCATACCCCAATCATCCCGTACCTCAGCCACCTCTTTCAAATCGCACTATCCAAAAATTAGTCAAATTCGACGAAATCCGAACAAAACTACAAGGATTCGACGATGTGGGTGCATTCATCATCTCTTTTAGTGTCGATTTCGAGGTTTTTTGGATTATTTTTTTTTTTTTGAGTAGTTTTATTTGTGAATATGTTTTTAGGGCTTCAATTTGAGGTTTGAATCTTGCATTTAGGGTACAAAGTTTCGATGAAATCGAAAATATTAAGTGATTCATCATTTTCATGTATTTTCAAGAATTTTGAAGTTTTTTTTCTCATTCTAGTCGCCCGCAAGTTTCGGACGAATAGAGCTGACACCTCTGAAGAGGTGTCGTACGAACCAGGCCGAAACCTCGAAAGAGGTTTCAGTTGGATCCCTCCATCACCCACTGAAACCAAGTTATCTTCGCATTATTTGGAGTCAACCAAACCTCTTTAGAGGTATTGGCCCAATTCATCCGACACCACTTCAGAGGTGTCGACTGTGACGACCCTCAAATTTAATTGGTGATACGTATCGTGTGTTTTCAGACCATGACCTACTCGTTGTGGTTTGTCATACTACTCAAGCCTCGGGAGTTGACAATGAGGTATATTTTATTTTTTCTATGATGTTTGTATTATTATTTATACCCAAATGTGAACTTTGTATGTCATAGTGTGTGGTTTTGTGTTGTTAATTGTTGCGGCCCCAAATCCCGAAGTTGCCCCGTGGTCAGCTACTTCCTTGCTTCTGCACCTAAAGCCTCTGCCCACATCACTCATACTCATCGTTTATCTGACGCCTTGCATTTCTTATCAATTTATTCAGTAGGTTACATATACGTTTAGATTAAACAGTTATATTCAATTAAACTAATCAACCTTTATAATGAAATTAAAGCGGAAGTCTTTATATTACCAAAAGACATATAAGGTTTACTTATTCAACCTATAGTGGAAATCCCAGCAGTACTGTGTATATAGGCGATCAACTATAATAGTATATATACAAGTACAGGTGTGAATATAGTCTCCCAACTCCAAAATATAATACAAGATATCAAAAGTATAACTAGCAACAAACGTATCAGCATGCCTCAACGTAGGTAAGTCAGATATAGTCGCTAAGAATCTCCTTACCTTTGCTAGTACTAGGATTTGCATTCAACCATCACAAAGGCAAATGGCGAGCCTAGTAAGTAAAATCCCAAGGAAAACTACCGTGCATATTAATTTAAGAATGTAAATGACAGAGCCAATAAATAGTGTTAAATAAACATGCACAAAGAAGGAAAAATGCAGACAACTGCTCAAAGCTCATCGTATGAATATAAACACACAGATACACAAATGGGTGTAAGCACAGCTAGTAAAGTGTGTACTTAAGACCAGGAGCCTTGGTCGTGGCCCACGCCATTGACCCTACGACTGTGTCCTAGCGGCCTTAGCCCTAGTGGGTTACATCGAACACGTGAACCGGTATTCAACCCAGGATAAAATCTACTGAGGCCGAGAACACGTGCTACACACTTAGCAAGTGACCACAACAACCCTCGGATACATAGACTGGAAAAATCAACTGTCCTAGTATAGATTAGACTCATAGATTATCAAGAATTATAGCTCAAATGAATAATCAATAAATAAATGCAGTAGTGGTGTTCAGTTGGGTTTTACATACCTCAAACCACACTTAAAAACCTCGAAAACACCCTTCGGTCCGATCCTCGACTAGTCCCCAACTAGTCCCCGACTCCAGTTACTGTCCCGTGACTCCTGAGATCTATTTCAGGTGTTTATTGGTTAATTAAGTAGGTTTGTAATCAATTAGGCTCAATTTCATGTTTTCAAAAATTCAGGGGTTTGGTATTAGTACGCTAAGCTGGGTGATTAGCGCGCTAATTGATCTTCATGCACTGTTCATGCATGAAGATCTTCGTCTTTCCCAGCGTGATTAGCGCGCTAGTGTTCATCACCTAGCGCGCTAATTGCACTATGCCCAAGATTTCCAGAAATGAATTCTGGCTTTTCTGGTTCCTAACACCTCACAAACAATAAACAAACAACACACGTACTTCAATAGCATCAAACTTCTCTCCAAAACACCAATTTGAAACAAGTTTTTACTCAAAACCTAGAAAATTAAAGTGTGCATGTTTTAAAATCTAAAATTACCAAATCCACCTCAATTTTCCATAATTGTGATTCAAAACTATGTATTTCATCAAATTTAGCCTCAATAACATCAAATCCACTAAAAACAGTGATGATTTCATCCAAAAATCCGTTTTAACCTCACATACCAAAACACATCAAGTTTCCATAAAAACTAAAGGATTTGTAAGTAGATTACCTTATATTTCGTTGTTTAATCGCCCAATCCAGCCTTCAAACCCTCAGTTGTGTTCCCTAATCAAAGATTTCTCTCCTCATAACCTCACAAACAATTTGGATTTTGCTTTTATGTGCATGTCTCCACGATCAAGTTAGTATTTATATGTTTGTTCTAATCTAACGATCACACGTATTCAAGGTTGATCGGACGTTCCTTGTCAAGCGTGTGTCTCTCAGTTCCTAAACACCTTATCATGACACTAGTTGTCTTATATCTCATCTGTTGGGTGTCTCGAGGATGATCCTTGGTCTGTTGATTTATTCAATTCAAACTATGGGACTTGATTAATTCCAATTGATTTAACTTATATAACCTATCCAAGCCCTCAATTAAATTCCATAAAATGGTAAATAGGGTCACACTAACTTCTCGACTACCCGGCTTCCCGCGCCCCGTGTCCGGCACACTTTCCCGAGGCGGTCCCATACGTAGTGTACCTAATTGATTTACTTAGCTTAGCCTAAGGTTATATTTAAATCTCATTATATTTAATCCTCAACCATAGTCATGTTGTTATGACTAAATCTAGCCTAA
The DNA here is from genome assembly GCA_039657345.1 of Stephania japonica. Lineage (NCBI taxonomy): Eukaryota > Viridiplantae > Streptophyta > Magnoliopsida > Ranunculales > Menispermaceae > Stephania > Stephania japonica. The sequence goes on along the minus strand of CM077563.1, from coordinate 12,289,641 downwards.
CCTCAACGCCTGACCTCACAACTTTCGAACCTTCGTGTTGGTGTGTTTTAAGAAACGGAACCCTGGCGCTCAACTCGCCCGACAAGTAATTTATATGTACACACCTGTGATGGATAATACATCATAATAATAATAATAAAAATATTAATACATCAAATAATTCAAGAAAACAGCAGTACACAGTTAGTACCCTTGGTTTGGGTCATGCCTAGCCTATCCGCGGCATCCACGTGTCATTCGAGCTGGTGTCCTCATCTAAAAATAATTAAATAACGGTGTTAAAATTATAATGGGCCGTTACATTAATCGCTACAGATTTATCTGTGAGATTTGGCTAGGAAAAACAAAAATTTTAGGGTATAATACGGATAATTAAACACCAAAAAATGGTAATTAGTGAATTATCAAAAATAATAAATAATTATATAAAATGTGGGAGCGAGGTTGTGTCTGGGAATGCATGCGGTGAGAGTTGTGAGTTGAAATAAGTTCGAGAACATGTATTCTGAGCGAGAAACAAAGTGGTTTTGAAAATCAAGTCACCTATTGGAGTTATTAAGGTGAGTTGGAGTTGTTGGATAGGATAAATGAAGGACACAAGATGTGCCTCGAGACCCATATGTGTGAAGAGATGAAATTTTGGTATAAAAATCAACTTTTCTCTCTCCTCATCCATTTTTTCATTTCGTTGAACATGAGAACGAACGAGAGAGCCATGGGTTTTGGTGATTTCGGACATGTTGTGACGTCGGGGATCGACCAAATATGTGAAAAAAGATAGGATCTCCACATGGGTCTTGTGTTTATCTACAGTTTGACGTTAGTTTTGTAGGTTTTTGTCGCGATGACTTCAAACGAATTTTTCAGGAAAATGTTAGAAATGAATTTGATTAATGGTTTTGGGATGGATTTACTAGTGTTTTGATGATTTGTTTGTGGATTTGAAGTTGAGGGAAATTTTTGGGATTTTTTGAAGGATTTTCGTGTTATTTGCGAATCGAAGTATTTTTTCGGGGTTTCGATGCAAAGCGAGTTGGGTATTTATGTTTTCATGGATGTCCCTAAGAATTTGGGATAGACTCAGAGCACAGTGACACAAATCGGGGTTTTGAAAAACCCCGGATATATGCTCACGCCCGAGGGACTCCATGAGGAGTTCCCTCCCACGGTGCCACTCTGTGATGGCCCCAAATTTCCGAGGTCGCCCCGTGCAACAGGTACCTCTCCAGACCATACTCCAGAAGTACCTGCCACGTCACTCATCCGTCCACCTCATCTTTCATGCCCTAATTTCATACCATTTAATTTAGTAATTCAACATTTTACTGTGTTACAGTTTTACAGCGGAAGCCTTAATACCTCTAATTTAGCCTGACATACAATTAATTTATTCAACCTATAGTAGAAAACCCAGAAGTACTCAGTATACAGGCGACAATTGTTATCAGCGCATGTATATATATTAGTACTGTAAATGTATGGACTCAAGTTCCCAATAATAACAATTTAAAACAACTCAATACCAACAAACATACCAGTAGTTCCTCGACAGTGAACAGGTGAGGATGTGTCGCCGTGACCTCCCTGCTCCTACTGATACCCAGGGTCTGCACTCAGTTATCACAAGAACCAGATAACGAGTCCAGCAAGTAAAATCCCAAGGAAAACCATCGTGCATCATATTTAAGAATGTAATACCAGCCAATAAACAGTGTTAAATAATCATGCGGGAAGAAGAGAAATGCAGACATTTGCTCAACATGAATCGCATGAATACAAAACACTAAGATAACAAATGGTTGTGACCTAGCCGAAGAAGAAGTGAAATTTAGGACCAGTCGCCAAGTCGTAATTATTGCTGTTGACCCCGCCACTGTATTATAGGTTACATTCCCCGAGCCATCTCCACAGCCTCTAGATACATAAACTCAGATTCTCAAGAATGAACAACTCAAATGATATACACAATAAGTAAATGCAGTGGTGATATTTAGTTGGGTTTTACGTACATCAATCCGCACTAAAAAACCCCAAAAATACCCCCGGTCTGATCATCCACTGGTCCCCGACTCCAACGACTGTCCAGGAACTCCTAAGACCTAATTCCAAGGTTTATTGGTCAATAATTTGGTTTATAATTGATTATGTTCCATTTCACACTGTTTTCCATTCCAGAGGATCATTAGCGCACTAATGAAATCAATTAGCGCGCTAATTGATCTTAATCACTATTCATCATCATTTTCCAGAGGGTAATTAGCGCGCTAATTCCAACTATTAGCGTACTAATAGCGCTCAGTCCAGCTTTTCCAGATCTAAATTTATGGATCCCAACCACCATATAAACCTATTTAATCCATTTCAACACCTTTAAAACTCCTCAATAATCTCAAATACACCATTTAAACACAAATTTACCGAGCTTAAACCTCAAATTCAAATAATCATAAAAATCATGTTTAAAAATCCATTTTCACAAATTCATTCAATCTCTCTCAAACTTGATCAATTACACAATCCATGTCATATCAACCTCATGAACATTAAATCTCAGCAAAATACATGATTTAATTTCCTCAACAATTCGGATTTTCTCAAATTTCCCACCAACTCCAAAATTTCATAAACAACCCAAGTTTGTTGAATCCATACCTTGATCTTGTTGTTGTTGGCCTCAAATACCTCTCCAATCTCTAGGTTTCCTTCTCTTTCCTTCTTCTCCCTCCGATTCTCTCTTCTTCTCAATTTTCACTCTTTCTCCCCCATTTGATCGATCCTCATGTATATATATATATACATAATTTTCATCAAATGTGTGCACACATCTCGAGGACAAATCTTGTGATCATGGATCACCCTGTGTCACTCCAACTTCTTGACACTGGTTGCCTCAAACCAGCCTGTTGCGCATCTCGAGAACAATCTAAAGGGTGTTGATTATTCCAGTCATAACTATAGGACTTTACAATTCCCATTAGATTTGGCCTATATAAATTGTCAAATACACTCAATAAATTCCCAACATTTATAACTAGGGTCATACTAGTCTCCCGACCACTCGGCACCCAGTGCCCGCGTCCGGCACGCACCCCGAAGTGGTCCCACACTTAGTGTACTTATTGATTTTTAGCCTAATGTATATTTAAATCTCATTTAATTCTATTCCTTAACCTTGATCACATTTTAATTATTGAATTTAAACTCAAACCCAATGCCCGGCCTACCAACTACCATACCCTTGCGTTGGCGTGTCTCATGAACCAAACCCCGACTCTCAATCTTGCCCGGTCAAAATTTACAAACACACACCTGTGATGATTAATACAACGATACTAAAATAGTATTAATGCATCACAGAACTCATAAAACACCCATACACATAAAACACCTAGATGCGGGTCCTGCCCATCCTACCCACGGCTTCCACGTGCCATCCCAGCTGGCGTCCTACTCGAAAATAATTAAATAACAACGTTATAAAATAATGGGTCATTACAATTCTTCCCAACTAAAAGAAATTTCGTCCCCGAAATTTGTGTAGACCTTCTCCTCAAACCATGAACTGCAACACTAGAAGAATTAAGCTGACCTCACCATTCCATCCGTGACCCAGTCCTAGACCATACTCTAGTACGTCGGGATCCCCACTAGTGTAAGCATCACCTGGCCCTTTGCCCATAACTCATCCCCTCTGGGAATCCGCCAGTAATAATGCTCAATCCTAGTCCGTCACCCGATAGCCCTCGCTATGGCCTAGTGTATCGCGTGCTCAATCAATTTTCAACCAACATCCCTCGGTGAACGCATCAACCGTCTCCTATCGTATAGGTAAGAAAACAATAATACACCTACAAAATAACCAACAAAATAATATAAATACCCTCCTATGTATCCTCAACAACCTGTCAGTCTCCTCCTAAATCAGCGGTGCCACAACGTGAGCTCTATCTCTGGCCAATCTAGCATCCAACCTAGACTATAGGTAATTATCACATATGACCTTACCGCCATAAACTTTTTGACATTATTGCCACCTGTGCTCGAACCGCGTCTTGTGTCCACGAAATCCTAACATAGTCACCATCTTTTTCCTTGCCTAAAAACTTCATTAAATCCGCTTCCAATATGCGCAAGATTCCACCAATGTGTGTATCAATTGGTTTTTCACTCATAATTCTTTTCATCTGAGATCCCACCAATGTACGTATCAATTGGTCCTTCACTCAGAATCTTTTCTATCTGAGATTCCACCAATGATACCCCACGCCAGTCCTTTACTCACACATGATCTAACCTTTGTGAATGATGCCTATGATGATTTTGTCCGCCCGTTTCCGACATCCCCAACTGTCTTTGGTTCTAAGATAACTAAACCTTCTGACCCTACGAACCTCATAACTCAGATTCTCACCATATCTGGTGTTCTATCCTCATGCGATCAACAACTATCTTCATCCTATCATAACTGTATCCTCCGGCTCTGCTTAATACGCTAGAAAATGCGCAGGGCCTCCCATACAATGTCTCAAATGACAATAACCCAATACTAGCTTGATAGTTGTTGTGGTAAGTGAACTCGCACAGTAATAGATAGTCCTCCCACAAACCTCCAATTACTCCTAAATCGCTTCTTAAAACCCCAAAATCCTTCTGAGATCCCTATCGATTACTATGGAAATCGACACCTCATGTAGTCTGTTATCATTTCCTCATTCACATCGTGTAACCCCAACGTCTACGATAACTCCCTGAAAAAAATCTATGGTATTAGATTTCAAACTTTCATCAAAGAATGGTTAATGGCTACAACAATCCACCACGTCATCTATGTTCCGCTTTTCACCCGCTGCCATGCCTGACACCTCCAAATTTACTCTTCCATTACAGCCTTCATTCCAGGCCACCAAAATAATCTTTGCAAATCATGGTACATCTTGGTTCTGCCCAGACGTTCCATATAGTGCTATAGGTAAGCGTCCTTTAAAACACTATCTCAAATCTCTGACGCTGTAGATATCCTCAATCGATCTTTTTGCCGCAACATTGATCCGCCATCTTTGTCCAACCAGTGCACTCAAATCCCATACCAATCCATGATCCACTCATAGAGCCCATCAGCCCTCTGACACTCCGATTACTGCTCCAGTGACACTGTCGGTACTTACATTTGACCGCAAATCCGTCCATCATGTGTAACTGCAATGTCTAACATGCTCATAACAGATGCTGCTTTCAACAGTCCCATATGTCAATTTCTCATCCGACTGTTTACTTAACATTTACTCAAAGCATTTGCCTCATGTTTACCTTGTCGAAATAATACTCAATCATGAAATCAAAATCCCTCGGCAACTCTAGCCACCTCTTTTTAATGCATATTTAAATCTCTTTGCGTGAGAAAAAATATAGCATAGACTCTGATGATCTAATGTACAAAATGTACATTTCTCTATAAATGTAATATATATACCATCATTCAGGACACCAAAACCGTTGCAAGCGTTGCAATCAGGTATAGGGTAGTTACACTCGTATGGTTTCACTCACCTGGACAAGTGAGCCATGTGTCATCTCTCCTGCATCAGAACACATCTCGGTCAAATTTTTGAAACATCGATATAAGTTATCAACTCTTCCCTGCTCAGGTAAGGTCAATACTAGTGCAGGAAGCAGTCACTTTTTAAATCCCAAAAATACATGCTCCATCGATGCCATCCGATAAGGTCTGACAGATACAATGAAATCCCTATATCAACTATACGCCTCTCGGCTTCAACCCCGATCTCGTGATCCTTAGTCCCTACCACTTTTTCCTTAAATCTACAATTTACCTAAAGGTATTATCATTTATGTTACTGAGTTGAATATTTCCACCTTCTCAATATGTACCCATTCCATACATATATTTAACAAAAATACTCAAGTTCATTTAAACCATAATAAAAACAACCTGATAATCTTTTATACATATCTCTCCAACCGCAAGTTGATTTTTCCTAATTTACACCAAAATATAGTTAACTCTTTCCTGTCCGTGTCCTAACATATTGTTCAAATACGTTCTGAACCTGGAGTCCAACAACTATTGATGCCATCCCAATCAATGCACATTCCCAATGTATGGGTCCTTCAGTTCCACAGTAAGTACATCTCTGAACCTGTTACGGTCTCCACTGTAAACCTTCGGAACTTGGTATAACAGAACTGGGCACATCCAGTGTCTTACTCGTAGTTGCTGGTTGTTGCCCGCTCTCACTACCCACCAGCTCATATTGTTTGTCTCGAATCTCTCTCTCTGTTTCAATTTCTCTGTAGCTTGTCGTCGACGTCTTCTATGATATTCGGCTACTGCAGCCACCGGTGTCTGGCAACTAACCCTCAGATGTTCTCTCTGTCCGCATCTATAGCATTTGTGTGTCTCCCGCCTTCCGGCCGCTCGTCATCGTCATCCCCACGACCACGACCACGACCACGACCCGGTCCCTTTGACCTCTGTCAGGGTCATTCTGATGTCTATCCTGGTGCTGTTGAGGAGGCCGTCGTCGATGTTGCTCTGGTGTCTTAATTTTCTCTGTCATAGCCGTTTGTGGGTCAACTGCTGGTGCAATCATTGCTGGAGTGGTAGGCGTAACTGGCTCAGCAGTCGGTGCTACTGTAGGTGTCCTCAAACTCTGTAGATACTCCATCAGCTCAGCCATCTGTGCCTGCTGCAATAACTGCTGATCCGCAACTCTCTGCACCATGGCTCGCAGATCGGCTACCTCTCTAGATATTAGAATCACTGGTCTCCCCAGCCTCCTGCTGTGTAGTCGACGAGGTAGTAAGATTCTGCTCGTTCATAGTGATCTGCATCATTCCCGTATCCGGATCATTTCCCGATATACATATGCGTATAATATATATACAATTCAACAGTACATATATCACATCGGGTTTCTACATCTAATTTATTAAAATTTTCGCTCTTGATAAGTTTTATCCCGAGGTTCCTCAAAACTTCGCTCTGATACCAACTATGGCGGCCCCAAATTCCGGGGTCGCCCATGCAACAGGTACCTCTCCAGCCCATACTCTAGAAGTACCTGCCACGTCACTCATCCGTCCACCTCATCTTTCATGTCCTAATTTCATACCATTTAATTTAGTAATTCAATATTTTACTGTGTTACAGTTTTACAAGGAAGCCTTAATACCACCAATTTAGCCTGACATACAATTAATTTATTCAACCTATAGTGAAAAACCGGAAGTACTCAGTATACAGGCGACAATTGCTATCAGCGCATGTATATATACCAGTATTGTAAATGTATGGTCTCAAGTTCCCAATAATAACCATTTAAAACAACTTAATACCAACAAACATACTAGTAGGTCCTCGACAGTGAACAGGTGAGGATGTGTCGCCGTAACCTCCCTGCTCTTACTGATACCCAAGGTCTACACTCAGTTATCACAAGAACTAGATAACAAGTCCAGTAAGTAAAATCCTAAGGAAAACCACCGTGCATTATATTTAAGAATGTAATACCAGCCAATAAACAGTGTTAAATAATCATGCGGGAAGAAGGGAAATGCAGACAACAGCTCAACATGAATCATGAATACAAAACACTAAGATAACAAATGGTTGTGACCTAGCCGAAGAAGAAGTTAAACTTAGGACCAGTTGCTGGTCCGAATTATTGCCATCGACCCCGCCACTGTATCCTAGGTTACTCTCCCCGAGCCATCTCCACAACCTCTAGATACATAAACTCAGATTTTCAAGAATGAACAGCTCAAATGATATACACAATAAGTAAATGCAGTGGTGGTATTCAGTTGGGTTTTACGTACCTCAATCCGTAGTCAAAAACCCCAAAAATACCCCTAGTCTGATCATCCACTGGTCCCCTACTCCAACGACAGTCTCGAGAACTCCTAAGACCTAATTCCAAGGTTTATTGGTCAATAATTTAGTTTATAATTGATTATGTTCCATTTCACACTGTTTTCCATTCCAAAGGAGGATCATTAGCACGCTAATGATCTTAATCACTATTCATCATCATTTTCCGAGGTAATTAGCGCACTAATTCCAACTATTAGCGCGCTAATAGCGCTCTGTCTAGCTTTTCAGATCTAAATTTCTGGATCCCAACCACCATATAAACCCATTTAATCCATTTCAACACCTTCAAAACTCCTCAATAATCTTAAATACACCATTTAAACACAAATTTACCGAGCTTAAACCTCAAATTCAAAGAATTATAAAAATCATGTTTAAAAATCTATTTTCACAAATTCATTCAATCTCTCTCAAATTTGATCAATTACACAATCCATGTCATACCAACCTCATGAACATTAAATCTTAGCAAAATACAGGATTTAATTTCCTCAATAATTCGATTTTCTCAAATTTCCCACCAACTCCAAAATTTCATAAACAACCCAAGTTTGATGAATCCATACCTTGATCTTATTGTTGTTGGCCTCCAATCCCTCTCCAATCTCCACCTTTCCTTCTCTTCTCCTTCCTCTCCCACCGATTCTCTCCTCTTCTCAATTTCCACTCTTTCTCCCCCATTTGATCGATCCTCATGTATATATATACTTAATTTTCATCAAATGTGTGCACACATCTCGAGGACAAATCTTGTGATCATGAATCACCCTATGTCACTCCAACTTCTTGATACCTTATTTTGACACTAGTTGCCTCAAACCAGACTGTTGCGCATCTCGAGAACAATCCAAAGGGTGTTGATTATTCTAGTCACAACTATAGGACTTTACAATTCCCATTTGATTTGGCCTATATAAATTGTCAAATCCACTCAATAAATTTCCAAAATTTATAACTAGGGTCATACTAGTCTCCCGACCACTCGGCACCCAGTGCCCGCGTCCAGCACGTACCCCGAAGTAGTCCCACACTTAGTGTACTTATCGATTTTTAACCTAATGTATATTTAAATCTCATTTAATTGTATTCCTTTACCTTAATCACATTTTAATTATTGAATTTAAACTCAAACCCCAACGCCCAGCCTACCAACTACCATACCCTTGTGTTGGCGTGTCTCACGAACCAAACCCCGGCTCTCAATCTTGCCCGGTCAAAATTTACAAACACACACCTGTGATGATTAATACAACAATACTAAAATAGTATTAATGCATCACAAAACTCATAAAACACCCACACACATAAAACACCTAGATGCGGGTCCTGCCCAGCCTACCCACGGCTTCTACGTGTCTTCCCAAATGGCGTCCTACTCGAAAAATAATTAAATAATGACGTTATAAAATAACGGGTCGTTACAATTACTCACATCATCTCAGGCAGGCAACTGGAGAAAAAACTATCGTGGGATACTGTACAAAACAAAAGAATCACGACGCCTCGGCGGATGACACTGTTCATAGGGCCCAAATTTCAAAAATTTCAAAAAATTTCAGGGATCTCTCGGGTATCCAATTGGGTCCAAATACGACCCAATACCCCGAAAATCAACCCAATTACACTAATTAAATAATTATGAAAAATTGGATAAATTAGAAAGTTGTTAATAGGATTTGCAAATTTTGGTTAATTGACAAAGTTTGAGAATTCGAGTGATAGCTTAGAGGTACATGAGGATCGAAGTTTTACGATTGAGGTATGTTATCGTACGATTGTAAGCTAGTAGAAAGTATATACTAATTCATTTTCCATTTATTATCATTTCTATTTGAATTGAGCTATTGTTGGAAATCCATTCGTTATATTTCTTGGTTGAGTGTCTTGGCGTAAGTGTGTTACGAAGGTACTCCTGGGTCCATATTAGTGGGTAAGCATGAACACTCCTACTGGTGTATTGTCCTACCCTACTGATAGCGGGTTATACCCTGAGTATTAGATTGTTTGGGCACTGCTATGTCTATGGTTTGTTTATCACTGTTATGACCATAAATGTGGTGCTGATGTACTGCATTGATTTTGACCACTTATGGGTCTCTATTGCCTCTTTGGACACTCAAATCTTGTTGTTAGCTTATCAGTCTGCTTATCATGCTATTTGTTACATTTTCTATTTTTCAATACAACATGATATTTGGACTGCTTATTTAGTATATCTTGAATTACTATTTAGTTTCTTCTGACATTACTTTCATATTTCTCAAGCACTCACCATTTAGTTTGTGATGGTGGTGCAGATAGAGATAGAGGTGAGACGAGCAAGGGGAAAGAGCTGATGCTAGGTGATATCCTTTGAGGACTCTCGGAGCGATCATTTCCTTTACTCATAATAGGTTTTTTTGTACTTTTGATTGTGATTATTGCATTATATGTTTTGTAAACATTAGGACATGTATCAAGGATTGAGAGCCCAGGGATATCATGTATGATCTCTTTATTTAGCTTTGATCACCAGACATGCATGTATTTATCCATTTATCAAGGTATCCACATGATAGGTTATCTATTTGTCCTGATTACTATTTACTAGTTATAGTTGATTATAGTGATTTCCACTGCGAATTTTCTGATAACTTTATAATCCTATAACTTTCATATTAAATTAATAATGTAATGATGTACTTGAGGATTTGAGGTTGATTAAGATGCGTAGACTTTGAGAGTAAGGGCTCGAGGTCTAGTAGTTCTAGGCGGGCGGAACCTAGTTTTATGGAGAACTAGGGCCGTTACATCGGCTCTTTTCATTCGACACCCACGTGCAAGGGTTATTGGGGTGAGGGGTAAAGGTGATGAGGCACACGAAATAAAAAAGTAGGGTACACTAAGCAAGGGTATTGCAATGAGGGTGAGGGTGAGGGTGATGGGTTACACGAAGTAAAAATTCAAAATTGGGGTATATGGAGTAATTAAAAGGTTCGTTTAGCTGCTCCCAAAAAAGAAGGAAGAAAGAAAAGTTGGTACGACAAATCAGTCTTCAACGCGTGATGTGATCATACACAAGCACAGCTAACCCTGGGCCTAAAATGCGTTACTGCTTTACATTTTTCGGGGATCTACATGACTAATTAGTAATGAAATTGATGGATGTGATTTAGTTTATATGATTAAGCCACTGAGCTCCTGACACGCGTTGGAAAGTCTCCAAAATTGCGATCAACTGTGTATCTTCTTTTTTGCTCTCTGTATGGTGTACGTGTGCTGAAACCTCTAACTATCCGGTGCTCTCCAGGCCCATCGGATCTTCATTTACTTGATGCACCCGTGCACCACGTAAACTTTAAGGGCCCGTTTGGTTCAAGAATTAGTGAAACATTCCTCACTTGCTTACCTAACACAAGTGATAGGTTAACTAATCCTTTGTTTGCTTTCATGCCCCTTGTGTTAGATAAGATTTATTTTTTGACTGTTAGGCCCTTGTCGTTAACCAGGTGATGGAGAAGATGATGTTGAAGATGAGGGCAAAAATGTAATCTTTGTTTCTTTGACTTGAGTTTATTTAATGAAAGGGTCCCCCTTGTCATTTGGTAAGCATGTAAATAATGGTTTTGGTAAGACCACATCTTAACTAGCACTGCAACCAAACACCAGTCTTACAGCTTAAGCCCATGCTTAACTAAGCTAACACTCCAACCAAACAGTCTTCAAGAGCATTGTTAATTATAGAGTCCAGCTAAGTTCACCCCACCTTTTACTAAGTTCACCCCACATTTTTACCAAAATACCCTTTCATCCGAATCGAAACACCTAACTCCAAAACCTTGGTCGAGACATTTATATTAGGTTCAGCGACATGTAGCCGAAACTTATCCACTAGACTCGGTATTGTCTAACTGAACCTCTTTAGTGAGATTTAGTTGACAATTGCCGACCTATTCTGACAGACTCTCCAATTAAAGTTTCGGCAAACTATGACCGACTCTCCAAGTAGTGGTTCGGTGGGCTTTGATTGACTTTCCAATGAGAGATTAGGACCTTCGAGGCCGAACCACTCGATAATGCCTACAAATCACAAAGAAGAGAGTGTGTGGGGTACATTTAGAAATTGTAGTGGGGTGCACTAATCACAATGAGGGCATAAGGGTAATTTTGTAGTATGATTGACTTTTTTTAAGTGTGACTTTTTCTAGGGTGAACTTAGTAAAATGTTGGGTGCACTTATCTGGAATCATAACGGAAAGAGAAATGAGGGGTTTTGAAAAATAATTTAATTAACTAGTCTAAATACTAAGAAAAATAAATAACTACAAAGGAAATAAATTTGGGACAATTAATGTAAAATACCTAGGTCAAAACATAAGAGTTTGATTCGATAAAAGATTCGATTTGGTTATCAATCTATGCTATATATATATATATATATATGTATGTGTGTGTGTGTGTGTTAATCAATTGAATCCTAGTGTAGCTATAAACTCGGTAACGTACGCAGTTCCTATTCTCGGTAGTCAAGGTACAACCATTAATTATTTTTCTAACCAAACAGATAGACCCTGGACTCACGCGAATTGGGTTTAATGTGATGCCACACATTAATACGATTCATGAAGGTACTACACTTTGACAATCGATCACTAATGCTCCCGATTTAGCCTAGATTCCTAAGGCACTTGACCGGTCCCAAAAGGGATAACGAATCAATAAGGTCAACTGTGTCACAGTCCAAATCTCCAATCCCGTTTTAATTTCCTTAATCAGGATCACCGACCCGTTACGTAGGATCCACACCATAATACACACACCGACCGAGGCACATGGGCAAGGTATATTTTATTTTTATAATGATGTATGTCTAATGTTATATATTGTGTAGACTTACTAAGTTGGTTGGTATAGTTGTAGGCGTCGAGACGAGAGCGGGGACGTGCTTCGAGTTGCGTGCGAGCCGGGAAATTGGGTAGTTAGCATTTTATAAGTCTTATTTAATATTAATATGCCTTAAGTAAATTAAGCCTATGGTCATTTATAAATGCAAATCAAATTAAAGTCCTATATTTTGAACTAAAAATAAATAACACTTGGACTTACCTCAAGATACGCGCTAGCATACACTCCCATGTATTTGTGTCATGTATGTGTATCACCTAGCTGGAAACTAGTGGGTTGTAGGAGTGGATGTGGGTGGTAGGATCTCCTAGTGATGTAGGAAGTGAGGATGGATGAAAACACTAACTATAAATAGAATACTTCATCTTCTTTGCTTCTTCATGCATGTCTTATAACTGGAAAATTTAGAGCATTCTTGGCTGGAAATAGGGAGTTTGAAGGAGAGTTTTTATCACCAAGAATTAGAAAATCAAACTAGGAATCCAACCAACACACCTAGGTAACTTATTCTTCAACTTCTACATCTAAATTTGGGTTTTTGGTTTTAATCATATGGGTTTTTTGTTGTGATTATTCTAAAGTGCTCTAATGTTGTTTTAATGCATTTCCAAGCTTTGGTTTCATTCCTCAAACTTGAATTTCGAATTTTTTACAAGTTTGGCTCAAAAATGGCTATAAAAAGAGTTTGTTTTTGAAACCTAAACCCACTTTAAACTATCTCTAAACCACCCCAAATCACATCTAAACACCTTAGGAACTTAAGGAAGTGTTTCGAAAGTCCGGGTGCGCATGTCGGACTGTTGGAAAGTCGGATTAGCTAGGGAATTTCTTATTGTGGGTATACCTAATGACAACTTTACTTAGCATTTCAATTCCATTATTTATTGTCCTTGCATAGTCATTTTGACTATTTTGCCTTTGTATTCTGATATCATGTGTTCTTTTGTGTCTATGCTCACTTGATAAGTCTAGTTTGCATGATATCCATTTATTTGATTTGATTCATTGATTCTATCCCATACTATGTTTATTCTTGTTGTTTTAAATGTGAATTGAATAATAAATAGCATGCTATAAGGCTAGTGAATATCTTATAAATGTTTAAGTGAACTTGTATTCCTTATTTGTTTAGGTGTGTAGAGGTGCATATGCCTTGACAATCCATACTTGATATTTCTTGAAAGTTTAAAAGTAGTTTTCGCATTTAGGTCCCGTACTCGATCGAGGTGCGCGCGACTCACGAGGTTAGAGTCCTTGGGGTGTTGACAAATGTTACCTAACACTGTATGACATTCGAGATTAAGTCCTTGAGGTGGTCTATACACTTGGGTTAAAGTTCCTCGTGCTATATTATTATTGAGTTAGAGTGACGCGTTCACTGCTGACCGTACCTAAATCACCACTACTTAGCCTAGTGTCAGTATTACTTGTTTAACTCTGGTATTTACTCACATATGGTTTAGTTTCCACTTTTCCTATTTATATGTTTTTAAATACCATTTGAATATTTGAAAATGCAAATTAAACTTGTCATCGAGGATTATTATACTCACTATTTTTTATGATGGTGGGTGCAGAGCCATCTACCAGCAAGTCAGGCAAGGAGAAGATAAGAGATTATCTCTAAGTCAGCAGCGCGCCACGACATCGATTGTAGGTCCTTTTTGATATTTTGATTGTATTAGTTATCGTATGTCTTTCAGATACTGGTGTGTTGTATATTTGGGTTGAGCATTAGTTTCCCTACCTGACTTAGATTGTTTTACTGTATTTTGAGGTTTAATTATATATGTGATGTCATTTTCTGGTTTTCCACACTTAGGGTTATTTTAATTGGTTTCCGCATAAACTACAAATTACTTTCGCATGTTATTAAAAACTTTCGCATTAAATGACTAAGACTTTCGCTAAATAATTAACTATGGAAATAAAAGTTTAATTAACACTACATTACCTAATGAATAGGACCAGTGTATTACTTATCCCGAACACAAGAAAAGAAATGAATAGATTGTAAGGTTGACTAATACGTAGTTAAGTCATATGTGGATAGGATTAGGGCTTAATTACTAGATTAGGTCGGGCGGTGTCCTAGATTAGAAGAGGGGTCGTCACAAACTGTTACTTGGATGAGTCTATCGCATAAAGACGGATATTTCGACTCAATAACTAAATGTGATCAACCTAATATGCATGCAAGGGCCCTTCAAACACAATCAAATCTAACCCTAAAATGATGTTCAATGCCAAAGGAAATAAAACATAAACAAATAACAATGAAATTTAAATAAAATATATCTCACAAATCCATTAATAGTAGTGGTCGAACTCTCTCGTAGTCTTGCCTAGGCCATGAGATTAGTGTATGGTTAAAGAAATACAAAAGTAAAGAGAGAATAAAAGAACAAAGAGGAGAAGAGAGATAAGTCGAAAGAGGGCCGAATAAACCCTAACTTTTTATATTTATATAAAGCTCTCTGTTCAATTTGATGACACGAATTCTTCACGAATTTACTTCTTGATGAAGCATGCTTGTCGAGGATGATCATAAGTTGGACGAATCGTTTGGCTTTTCATTGCATTTCATTTGGCCTGCGGCATTTGTCAGATTTATCATTGGCACCACTTGCCTCTCCTCCACACATGCATTTATTATCACTCAATTCTGTCCCCACTTCTATATGCTTGTATATGGATATGTGTCAGTTGTTGGGTTTGATATATTTGACTAGGTTTTCTATTTCACTAAGTTATCGTCTTCCCTTGTTGGAAGTTTGTATTTGTCTTTCTTCGTCGGAAGTTTTTGTTCGACTTCCCTTGTTAGAAATTTTATTTCTCGTTATGATTATATTATTGTAGATGCAAAAGACAAGCGTACAAATTGAACACAAGTTTGCAAACTTTCGTAACGTCGATTTGAACTCAAAGAGAAGGAAAATGGTTGATATGATGTAATTTCATTGTTAAATCAGATGTAATAGTGAGCAATTTTTATGAATAGAAATATCTTTTCCTAAAAAAAAAAAAACTCTTGAGCACAACTTTCCAACATATATGCCATGTATACACCTTTATTATGTAGGTCCCACACCCATGTAACGTATGCTATTATGTACCAAATTAATTTCTTCTGATGTGCATCAAAAGGGCGGCGCTATGTGCACCCCAATTGTTTATGAGGGCATCACAATTTACATGCATTTTGGGGTGCCCTCGTAAACAATTGGGGTGCACATAGTGGTGCTCTAAGCTTTCCATGGTATGACATAATAGTGATGTCATCTTCCACCATTATAAGAAACAAATCTTGATTCATGCAATGTTTGCAATCACATGTCGCACAACACAAACTCACGTATGGAACGCTCCTGTGTAAATCCCACTACATAACCAAGTCTTCCTAGAGATCTGTTCTTGCATGCTTTACAAGATAAAATGCCACCAAACTCTAAAACACCCATTTTACATGCCGATTTTGATTCAAATCCTCTTAAGCCTGCAAATAACAAATAAGAGCCATTAGATAATTATTTTAGAGGCCTTCCATGCAAAGTACATTAAACATACACAAATAAGACTACATAATTGCCGACTTATCGCACACTTTATTTTTAGTCATTTATGGTTCTTGTCTCCCCAGGCATGGGCCCTGCATCAGAAAAAAAAAACCATAAATGGTTAAAAAAATAAAATGTGCGCCCTAAATATGTTAGATTATCATTTTCCTTTCGAATAAGTAAGGTCAACATGGAAGAAGATGAGTATGGTTTGGGAGGTGCAAATCGAGTTTGGGAAATCCAAATAGAGTGAGATGCAAGTTTGAATCGAATTTCTTGAGAGGTTGAAGAAGCAAAGTTTTCTTTTGGCATAGAGAGATCGGGACCTTAAAAGAAACGAGTGCAAGTGATAAGAACCCATTATGGTATGGGATTGAATCTACTAAAATAAAGAGATGTTAAAGAGAAATGCAAGAAATTAAAAGAGAAATGAAGGCATCAAAGGAAGAAGAAGATAGACGAAATAAAAGTTACTTGATTTCTTTCATGTTATTCTCTTTAATTACAAAACTTTAAATACTTGGCAAACCCTACAACACTGGACCCAAATGAAATAGCAACTTAAAATAACTTGAAATAAAAGTGGGCCTAACTTATTGATCCTACATACACTACAAAAAATAGCCCAATTAGCGACGAAAAATGTCGTCGCTAATTGGGCAAAATCTTGTCGCTAACAATGGTTAGCGATGAGGCAGCCCCGTCGCTTAACTACTTGTTGCTAACCATTGTTAGCGACGGGGATTGGTCCTGTCGCTAAATCCATCGTTAGCGGGCCAACCCGCACACGCCTTGGGATTATGAGAAGTGACGTCTTAGCGACAAGAGCCTGTCGTTAACCCTGTCGCTAAATGTGCTGGAATTTAAAAAAAAAACAGTTTTAATAAAGATTTGGTTTTTTAAAATAAAACAGTTTTTTGGTGAATAAAAACTGTTTTTTTGTGGTGAAAATCAAAGCAGTTTTATTTTATTCAACACTAATAAAAACTGTCCTAAAAAACACTACTAAAAACAAAATAAAATATTAAAAACTTAATTTATAAATAAATAACTAATAATTGACAAAATAAACCAAAAGATATGGTTAGTACAACTAAAGGAAGTGTTGTCTAATACCAAAAAAAATAAAGAAGTGTTCTCAAAAGGCCATAGAAAAAAGACAATATACTCCACAAACATATAGTCTTGTTCAAGATCCGCAGCTCATTCTCTGAATTATTGTGTGTAGGAGCCGCTAGTGTTGTTGCTAGCAGTGCCGCTGGTGGTGCCGATGGTCGAGAGGAGGTATTGGTTAGGAAAGTGAGACCAAATCACTTCACCAACTGCTCCATTCACCATATTTACAAAAAAAGTCATAAGTAAAAAAAATTACATTAACACTGTTTTTAATTAAAAAAAAAAAGAATGTTCAATTTTTTTTTGTAAAATATAAAAAGAGTTTATTTGTTGCAAAAAAAAGAGTCACGGTAAGGGCACCCCGCAATCCTCTCAGGGCACCCCGCCATTTTTAATTAAAACTGGTTTTATAACCAATTGACAAAAATGCCCTCATCGAACCCAACAATTCACATGCCCATTCAAATGCCCTCTCAGGGCACTCCACTTTTGAAAACTCAATTTTTTTACGAAGTCAAGTTGATCCATCGTGGGCCGGACATCGCATTTGTCGATCCGTCGCCGCCCGGAGATTCGACGAGTTTTAAATGTTTTTAGAGTCTAATGGTTGAAGAAAATGAGTGGGAGGTAGATGACGCACATGACAAGTTAGTTTTTATGATTTTTTTTTCAATTTTGGAAGGTGAAACACGGATGCGAATTTATTGGTCACACAGGACCGAGACATGTTGTAGTGTCTCGGTACCACTATAACCGATAACTAACAAATGGTGTCAGTTATTACCAACCGAGTTTAATCCCAAACGTAGCTTTTTATTACACTTCGGTTGGAAGCAACCAATACATAGCTTAATGTATCTCGGTAACAGGTCACCGAAACCAAAACTAATAGTCTCAGTGATACACAACCACGTGGTCTAAGGATCCTTCTCACTTAGGTGTCGGTTGATATTAACCGACACATACACAATGATATCAGCAATGAATATCCGAGACCAAAAGACAGATCACGACTCTATGTGACTGAACACCACGGGATTGAAGTTAAACACATCGTTCGACCATAAAAACAACAAATCTACCTTAAACAAGCAAGAAAGTGAAGGGATTTGGTATATTGAGGCCTTGATGTCATGATGGAAGGGAGAAAAGAAGGGTTTCATTCGATTTGGTGGTGAGATGTTCATATTTCAAACGAAATGACATTTTTGTAAAAGTGTACCGGGGTGCCCTAATTAGCGGGGTGCCCTTAGCGCAACTAAAAAAACAGTTTATCATAAAAAGATATTTGTTTCAACACACAAATTTAAAAAAAAATTAAGAAACTAACCTGCGTCAGAGGAGCGGCACCGGTGAGAAGGCAGGCCGGTGGGGCGACAACGGCGATTTGTTGGTGGTTCCTACAACCAACTATTCCATCAAAGCTTCAGTCGACTATACGATGGAAAACAATCAAAACTTGACAACAAAGCATCGATCGATAATTAGCAGTAACAAAAGCAAGGTTCCTTACATCTTATGATTCCCAGTGGAAGATGACGGAATAAGGTGCTCGTCAATCACAGTCATGATGTCGTTATAAATGCTCAAAATAACAAACCTAAAAAATAACAAACCATAAAGTTCTAGACAAGTTTTAACCTTCAAACATACACCAGTCTAGAACTCATCAATTGGACAAATTTTGCCTTAGATGGTTGGGTGCTTCATCAAAAGGTTAGATAATCACGTCATGGCCTTAATAAAATACAATTAACGAGATCAAATTGTTACTTGAAACATACTGTAAAGTCATTTTGTGAAGCCATAACTTAGCTAGGAAATCTATAATTATCCTAGAACAAATTATAGATCAAAGACCAAGGGGATTGCTCATAGAAATAACAAGTATAATGCTTTCAGGGACACAAAAACATCTAAAAAATAATAATAAAAAAAAATACATATACTTTATAAGATAGATTTATACATTGGAATGCCAAGGAAATTTGTCATAATATCCAAAGGGCGAGCCACATATGCTACCAGAAGGGCATGGTGAATAAAAATATATGACCAGCTATAACACAAATAAAATCCTTGTCATATAGGAAAAGTGAAAGCGAATTAATGAAATATTAGTTGATGGTGTAATGTTGATATTCAATTGAACTTCCGTTAAATACTGACATGGGATTTTAGATCAAGAAGTTAACATAAAATTAATTAAGAGGAAAAGAGGTCCACTGTAAAAGCATATATTAGTGATGCGCGCCGAACGCGTCAATAAAATATATAAACTTAAACCAACTATTTTGTAGATAGCGGTAAAGGGTCGATCCCACAGAGATTGGTGTCTTTCTTAGGTAAAAAAAATACAAAAAAAAAGAATTTGAGTTTTAGAGAAAATATATAAATATTTAAAAATAAAGAAATTAAATGAAAATAAATCTAGGTATTCAGTTTCACAGTCTCACCATACAACTTGGAATTGAGTTTATTAATTGTCGGTTCATGAAAATTATGCTAATCTATGACCTAGTGCAGCTATAGACCCGGTAGAGCACTCGGTTCCTCGCACTTCCTAATCTCGATAGCCAAGGTACGACCGTTGACTACTTCCCTAACCAAACACGCAACCTGATCGCTAGTGCTCCAGATTTAACGCGTTGGTCGCATTACTTCGATTTGTGAATGCACTACACCTAGACAACCGGATCGCTAGTGCTCCCGATTTAGCCTAGATTTCTATGGTATTTGACCGGTCCCAAAAGGTTCTAATCAATTGGTAAAGTCAATTGCCACTAATGTGGTCTTATCGCACAAGCACGGGTGCTTATGACTCACTGACATGTAAATCAAGGTTTAAACTAGTGTTTAACCTCAATTATTCAAATAATACCAAATAAAATAAATCATATAAAAGAATCAATAATAATTAAAAATAAATAAACCTCATGAAGATTCCCAAGTCGTAGGCGCGACTGATCCACCTTCAACCTAGATGGAGGAACTAATTACACATAATTGAAAACTAAACTGAAAAAAAAATAAAATAGATCCTCCTTCCCTTTCTCTGTTCCCAAGTCTTAATATATATATTCCTAAAATTTGGTCTCTGGAGGTGAGAAAACTCAATTTTCGTAGTTGGGAGAGTGATTTTCGCATCTGGTAGTGTTTTGGGCGTTTTTTCATATTCGGGACACTTGCGCGCTGGATTGGTGGAATTTCGTGTGTTGCGACGTGTCGCGCTAGGATTGGCTGAGAAGGAGAGCTGTGACACAGTGATGGCTTAAGCGGTTGACACATGGCAGCAGCAGGAGACGCGAGTGTGCGTTTGTGCGGAGCGGGAGAAGGTTTGACCGGACACGTGTCGCAAGCAGAATGGTGGAGATGATTTTCGAACTAAAGATCTGGCCGTGAATTGTACTGCGATTTTGAGCCCCTTCGAGTCTGAATTTCGTGATGCTTGTGAGAGAAGAAAATGTTTGCCTTGAAGTCTTCTTTCCAACAAGACTAATGACGAGTAATTCTGACTTCAGATGTGAAAGTTATGCCCTCTAAACCGAACAACTGTCAATTAGGTCCCAAAAATGCCCAACTCATATAAATTTCCTGAAATACATAAAACACACATTTATCACTTTAAAACAAGATAAATATAGTCCATTTACACCTAATAACCTATACTAAATTATGCATAAATGAACACTTATCAAACACCCCCAAACTTAGACTTTGCTCGTCCCGAGCAAATGAGTGAATGAAAACTATACTCTATTCCTATACTACAATGACTAATCCTAAAAAAAAACCTATGCCCTTCACGAAGTCAAGTTGAGTTTCTTTTTTATTTAAATATGCCGCTCAAGAGACCATCACCCAAAAGAAGTTCAGAGTCAAATAGTATGAGAACGGAGTCCAAACATCAATGAAAATCACCATTTCAAAAACTAGAATCTGTCTAGACAAGAGCCTTCAACTACTCAAGATTTTACAGAGTCATTATATCAAAGAACAAAAGTCCAGAATTTCTTATGAATAGTGCATCAACATCGAAAAAATGGACTATGAACGAAAAATACAACTCACTATCTATAAAATGTAGACGAAACACACCAGAGAGATAATCAGACTTAAATATGAAAATGTGGAACAATACATTGGAGTAACTCAATTGATCTAGCTATAAGCACTCGGTCAAATCTTTTAATTTAAATAGTTTTCATAAACTTCCGCCTTTTTCATTTTTATCACTTTATTTTCTCCAAAAAAAATTTAAAAGGTAGTACGGTCCCTGCTTCATTTCCTATGGACCGATTTTCTCACTTTTTCCCACCACAAGATTCCCTGCTCCATTTCCTGTAAAATCTGTGGGACTCTCTAAAATTTTTTAAAAAACTTTTGTTGACCCTTTTCACTGTCACTATAATCAAGCGAGTCATCCAATGCATGTTCAAGGCCAATCATTCCCAAAAAGTGGTCAAGTCATATGAATTGATGTCTCAAGTGAGCTACATTCTCGTTCTAGCACCCTAGAAATCTGAAAACTTGCAAAAATATGACCGCCTGTCTCTTTGGTATCTAGCACAATGCCTAAACTTCATACTAGTTCTCTTATAAGCAACCTCAAAGACGTTGGACAACACTTTAAATTAAGTACAACTCCTAATAATCAAAAGGGTTCAAGTCTCAAAAGTAGCGTAATTTGAACTCATATCCACAATCAAAAACACTCAACAAGGTTCTAGGCGACTCTACATGTAACTAAATAACTCTAAACATGCCTAGAATCTATAATGCAACAAAAAAAAGAAAGAATAAAAAATAAAATAAAAAATGCATGAACTACTATAAACTACTACTAACCTAAATGATGTAATGCATAGCATGTTATAACAAGAAAATGATGTGAAAAGAATAGAAAAACACCACCATAACTTACCAAACCCATGAAATACGCATAAAAATAATAAAACGATCATACCTGTCATGCGCTAATTCCATTCTTCCAAACACTCCACTATACCTGAAACACCCCCAAGCTTATTCCAAACCTTGTCCTCAAGGTTTAAAACAAGAACGAGGCTATTAAACTACAACATGAAGGGAAAAGAGGTGAAAAGAACATGGAAGTGAAAGAAACAAGTAAGGGGAAATAACATGCTAAAATGAATATGCATAACCTAATGGACTATAATATCTCATGAAATATGAAGCACGGTGATAAAAATGCTCAACTCAGGAAATATAGGGAATATACATCTAATTACCTCCAGCAGGCTCAAAAACTAACCTAATAATCTAAAACCTAGAACTTACCAGATCCCAATAAGACTAACCATGTATACCAGAGAACCGCGATAGTGATATCGGGCTCTCAACTCCAGTGTTTCAACAAACGAGTATCAAACACCTGTAAATAGTCAAAAATGGGATAATGGTGAGTGCACTAAACAAATATAAAAATAAGCAAGCTAAAAAAACATAAAAATAAATAAATAAATAAAAAACTTGGGCTGCCTCCCAATAGTGCTTTTGGTTAAAGTCGTTAGCTCGAATTGTCGTGAATGATCACGTGATGCCCTCTCCTTTCAAGATGTCGACAACGAATGGTGCATCTATAGCTTTAGGCAATTCATCAGAGATGCCCTCGTTCAGATTTAGGAGCTCATCCGGGACCTCTAACACATATGAATCTATCGCATCATCATCAGCTGACACAAAGGTGTCAGCCGTGTAAAAGATCTGCGAACGCTCCTTTACGACCACCCCTTGTAAGGTCTAACAAATATGCATGGGAGGGTGGGTGGCTTCACCAACACCAGAGTTTGGTCTTCCCTGCTCCTTTTTTGCGGTTCCTCCAGCCTTTCTAAAATGACATCAATTTCTTTCTCGGCTTCATCCGCTTCATTCTGCACAATGCTTATGTCCGGCTCATGTAAGGAAAAATCAATTATTTCCTCTGGTTCACTCCAATAGTCCTCAATCGGTGTAACCTGATTCACCTCAACACTCTCCAATGGGATTGCACTCATGGTCTCAGTGATATTTTCGGAGAATTGACTTTATTTCTTCTTCAGCTTCTTGATCCCTTTGTTCAAACCATTGGTCCAATTCTTGCTCGGTGAGGTTTATGTCTTGCTCAGTCTCTAGAAGAAACCTAATTATATCCCTTGAAGGCTGATTTCGCATGGAACTATATGTGTCCTGCTGATATGATGAATTGCTCCAGTCGTCAAAGGGGTATTTTTTAGTGCTTGGAGAAAGCCAGTCAGAGATCATATCTTTCTCCATGTCTTCAATGGTTCTCCGTTTTTGTTGAGGACTCCGTGGACTTGGCCTAGACATACAGAAGTCGGGTTGTGGCGATGCATAGCTAGAACTGTGATGATTTCTATACCTCGGATGGTAAGGACAAGCATACGTGGGATGAAAAGATTCCCCACAAAAATCACAAGCCTCGACCTGTTGCATAAAAAATTGCGAGTTAGAAACTTGATGTTCATTATATGACATACCTACCCCATTCATACCATGATAGTATGAGCCTTCGAATTGATCATAATTATGGTAGTAGGAGGCCATTGAGAAATTTCCTGCAAAAGTATTAGAAACAAGGGACTATATACAAAAATAAATAAATAAATAAAAAATAATAAATAAAAATACAACAAAAATAACCAAAGAAAGAAAAACCAATCCCCGGCAACGGCGCCAAAAATTGACGCGCGCCGAACGCGTCAATAAAATATATAAACTTAAACCAACTATTTTGTAGATAGCGGTAAAGGGTCAATCCCACAGAGATTGGTGTCTTTCTTAGGTAAAAAAATACAAAAAAAAAGAATTTGAGTTTTAGAGAAAATATATAAATATTTAAAAATAAAGAAATTAAATGAAAATAAATCTAGGTATTCAGTTTCACAGTCTCACCATACAACTTGGAATTGAGTTTATTAATTGTCGGTTCATGAAAATTATGAAACTAATCTATGACCTAGTGCAGCTATAGACCCGGTAGAGAACTCGGTTCCTCGCACTTCCTAATCTCGATAGCCAATGTACGACCGTTGACTACTTCCCTAACCAAACACGCAACCTGATCGCTAGTGCTCCAGATTTAACGCGTTGGTCGCATTACTTCGATTTGTGAATGCACTACACCTAGACAACCGGATCGCTAGTGCTCCCGATTTAGCCTAGATTTCTATGGTATTTGACCGATCCTAAAAGGTTCTAATCAATTGGTAAAGTCAATTGCCACTAATGTGGTCTTATCGCACAAGCACGGGTGCTTACGACTCACTGACATGTAAATCAAGATTTAAACTAGTGTTTAACCTCAATTATTCAAATAACACCAAATAAAATAAATCATATAAAAAAATCAATAATAATTAAAAATAAATAAACCTCATGAAGATTCTCAAGTCGTAGGCGCGACTGATCCACCTTCAACCTAGATGGAGGAACTAATTACACATAATTGAAAACTAAACTGAAAGAAAAATAAAATAGATCCTCCTTCCCTTTCTCTGTTCCCAAGTCTTAATATATATATTCCTAAAATTTAGTCTCTGGAGGTGAGAAAACTCAATTTTCGTAGTTGGGAGAGTGATTTTCGCATCTGGTAGTGTTTTGGGCGTTTTTTCATATTCAGGACACTTGGCAGCGCTGGATTGGTGGAATTTCTGTGCGTGCTGACGTGTCGCGCTAGGATTGGCTGAGAAGGAGAGCTGTGACGCAGTGATGGCTTAAGCGGTTGACACATGGCAGCAGCAGGAGACGCGAGCGTGCGTTTGTGCGGAGCGGGAGAAGGTTTGACCGGACACGTGTCGCAAGCAGAATGGTGGAGATGATTTTCGAACTAAAGATCTGGCCGTGACTTGTACTGCGATTTTGAGCCCCTTCGAGTCCGAATTTCGTGATGCTTGTGAGAGAAGAAAATGTTTGCCTTGAAGTCTTCTTTCCAACAAGACCAACGACGAGTAATTCCGACTTCAGATGTGAAAGTTATACCCTCTAAACCGAACAACTGTCAATTAGGTCCCAAAAATGCCTAACTCATATAAATTTCCTGAAATACATAAAACACACATTTATCACTTTAAAACAAGATAAATATAGTCCATTTACACCTAATAACCTATACTAAATTATGCATAAATGAACATTTAACAATTAGCAAATGCACTTACCAAGCAATTTGAACTCCTACATTTCCAAGGGTTCTTATGGCCATTGAAACCCGAAGTTTGCAATAGGAAAAACATATATAAGTCGTATTAGTTGTAGAATACTAATAACAGCTTAATTCGTGTCTGCTAAGAGAAGTGTTCAAATATGGACTTAAAAACATATGGCTGCATACCAAGACTGAAAACTTATTATAATGTGCTAAGTACAATCCAAGTGCGATGGGGCCAACAAAACCACATGGAAACTGCATGAAACCTTATAGGAAACATAATGCATCTGACATGGTGTCTAGCACAACACACTTATGTTCAAAAGTAAACAGAATGAAAATAATGCCAAAATATATTTCGGAGAGAGATTCAAATAGTACACCTAGGCATCTATTTATAATAGGGGAAAATAGAATATAGTAAGAAAACTGGATTATTGTGATAATACCAATTTCATGTGGCAACTCATGCTGAAAAACTTTGACTTCACATCATCAACCAACTGTCACGATTAATTACGCTCATATTCACATATTTCTTTTCATTCATAATGCAAAGGAAAGAAGAGCATATAGGACTAGGAGCATAAAAATTTGTAAACTACTTTCACTGCATTCCTTTTGCATCAATGCCAGCTTTAATTGGCCTAGGGACTTAAATTGGTAAAAAATTATTACTTCATTACTTTGGTTAAAAACAACACTATAACTGCATTACTGCATGGCAAAATATGTAAGAGGATCTATCGAAATTAGCTGATATTCAAACATTGTCATAAAATTGATCATTGAATTGACTTGAAATAACATTATACTCCAATTCGGAGAAATATGCATTACCAGTAAAACACCACCAGAGCCAAGTTCACGCATGGTGTTTACATTGACTTCAGCAATAAGCAATCCCGTAACAGTCTGCATTTACAAAAATAACCTCAGTACATGTTGATCCATTCTCATAAATTACATCAAAAGGGTCAAAACAAGAAAAAAATCTCTTGTATTTTCAAGACAAGTTCAAATGTATAATAGGAGATCTTAATCACAAACAACACGATCGATTGATCAAACAGAAAGAATTATTGAGTTTGTATGTTATTCAATCTCACAATTGGACAATTATGTGTTGCAGAGAAGGAAACTTCAAAAAATAAATATAAAATAACGTACGCACTGAATAACACTAGCTTGATGAAATGATTGCCATATAAATCCAACATAAGATGCAGGTGATTGCCAAAGCTAGAAATCTGGCCTCTTGCGTCACTGCCAGAATGGTAAGGATACCTGCACCTATCTAAAAATGCACAAAATGCTTTCAGTTTCTTAACAAACAATGAAGACGACCAGTCAACCAGTCTCAAACAAGTTGTGATGGCCTCAAATTCCACAACCTAGAATTGAGCGCCGCCTAGCCTGAACCCGCGCGAACCCCAAAGCCAATCCCGCCGAGTCGTGTGGGGCCAGTGAGCCTATCCTTACCATTCAATCATTTATTATTCATTTAAAAGTGAAGTCAATTAATTAGCGAGTTATCAAAGTATAAAGTGGAAGCAATAAATCTCAACTAATCAATTAACCTCGAAAGCTCCAAGTTAGGACAAAAACTTAGTGGGAATCCTGTATATCATATATACCATGTAAAGCAAGGAGAGTATCATCCAAGTCATAATATCAAAAAATCTCTCAACCCATAACCCATATACAAAAACAATATAAGTAGCCAATACAACAAAAAAGTCACCTATGTCAGCAGAGGAGGGCGCTCAAAGTATATTGCCTAACTTCACAGCCTTTCCTTTGCTGGACTGCGGATCTACACTCGTCAAACACAAGAATGATGAGCCCAGGTAAGTAACGCCATACAGGAACAACAATAAATACAACATTTCGAATTAACTAAATGAACAGTCAATTATGCAAATAGAAAGAAAGGACAAGGAGCGCATGAATATATAAAGACTGGATAAATAAATAAGCAATCAAAATTGAGTGTCCCAGAATACGAAAGAAAGACACAAGTGGTCCCAACCAATTAAAGTCATAAAGCCGAGGACAAAATCTCCTCAAAAATAGGAGTCGAGGACAGAATCTCCTCTAAGACCCCTACGCGAGTGCAGAGTCCCCAACAATCTGGTGGAGAACTCTCACCCCATACATGTCGTTACAACCAATCACGTATCCCTAACCGTAAACCCCGGTATGATACACCGAGAGCTCGGGATTCTGCAAGGATCATGCTTGACACACTTGCCTTAGGACAACTCATATGAATGAAATAACAGAGGGGGCATTGAAACAATATCCATAAATAATTCAAAGCTTAAGAAATAACTGTAGTGTTCCTCACTAATTTACTTATCTTCAATCCAAGCTAAGTCGCACTAACACGGACTCCAACATGCCTTACGGTCCCCATGTGTACAATAACCTTGATAATGCAATTTATATCAATTTTCTTAATTTTCTATAATTTTTCAAATTTCTAACTATTTTTGCCAATTTCACGCTTTTCAAGGCAAAAATCCCAACATAACGTCTCGCAAAATTCCTGAATACTTCACTTTTCGTAGAAATTCCCAAAGTTCTCTTTATTTGATGAAAATATAATTTTCTATAATTTTTCAGAATTTTTCCTGAATTTTTTCCTATTTTTCTGGAATTTATTTCAATTAAAATCCTTTTAATATATATTTAATTGAAATAAATAATTATTTCTTAATATAATAATAAGTGGGTGGGTTCCGGGTCGGGTTTGGACCGCTCTGACCGGTCCGACCCAACTGGTTCGGGTCACCTTGACCTATCCCGATTTTCTCTTGTTTGTTGGAACGAACAGAAGCTCTCTGTTCGTTCCAACGAAAGAAGCTCTCTGTTCGATCCAACGGACAAAGAGATTTAAAAAAAAACAATATAACAACAACACAACAACAATCAATTCACACATTACCACCATCATCAATATTCCATTTTCACTATTTAAATCCACAATCCCCTCAACAACAACCTCGACAACAACCACAATGACAACACCAACAATGAAATCAATAACTTCCTTACATGAATCTCGCCTCAATGTCGCATCCACACTCTCCGCGAATCGCCACTTTCCTCTCCTTGATCTCTTCTTCCTCTTTCGATTTGGGATGTGAGAATGGTGATGACAATTTTGGTCAAATGACCAAAATACCCAACCCCTATTCCATACTCTTTACAATTTAAATGCCATTTTTTGTCATTTTACAATCACCTCCACCAACTTTAATGACTCAAATAGGTGACTCTTTGTTGACTTTTGGTCTTTTGATCTCATCCATTTCAAACAACACTCAAAGCTTCCCTCGAGAATTCTCGTATCCGACCGCACCCGACTCATAACACTAACTTTGTTCGTCGCGCCACCACAAACGTACCAACGTAACAAATGGACTTTACAACCTTTTAATTATTATTTATTTTACATTTTTGTCAGTGTTTTTAATTAAATTTGTTCCCCGGACTACCAATATTCATACACAAACGTCTTTTCACGTTAAAAACGTTGAAATTGAACAAATGAAATACAATATAATACAAACACTATACAAAACTAGCATACCTCGGCGTTGACGTCCAAGAATTAATGAATGTACTGCGGCGTGGGCCCACGTATCACCTATATTGACACGTGGCATAGGTTAAATTTTTAGGGTCGTTACACAAATCACCACATTGTTCATCTTTTGTCAAACAAAATGCAACAACAAAAACCAAATATGAATGCAATGTGAAATAGTTTCGATGAAGTTTTGCGCAGTTCACTACACATTAGATTCGACAATCTTGATTATGCATAAAATGTAAGTTGCAATACCATAATGTATAACAACAACAAAATAGCCTCAATCCTAAATTAATTGGAGCCTATATACCATAATATAAGTTTAACAAAATGATCAAACAAATAAAACAAACCATACTTGCAAATCGAGACTTCGGTGACTGGCGGTGTAGTGGCAGCGGCAATGGAAGCAGCAAAGAATCGACAACGACTTCATTAACAACATCAACATCAACAACCAATCAAAAAACAAACAAATAAAAAAAACCTAATGAAATCAAAACTTAGTGCTCGTCCCGAGGAAATGAGTGAATGAAAACTCATACTCTACTACTTAGACTACTAGCACTACAATGACTAGTCCTAATAATCCTATGTCCATCACTAAGTCAAGTGGTATTCCTTTTTTATTTAAATGCCACTCAATTAAACATCACCCAAAAGAAGTTCAGAGTTAAGATTTGTCTAGAAACAGAGTCCACACATTAGTGAAAATCGCCCTTTCAAAAACTAGAATCAATCTAAACAAATGCCATCAACTACTCAAGATTTTTCAGGGCTCACTACACTAAAGCACACAAGTTCAGAATTTCTTCAAAAATAGCGCATCAACACTAAAAAAGGGACTATGAACGAAAAATGTAACACACTATCCATTATTATAGACTTAACACACAAAAGAGAACAATCAGACTTAAATTAGAAAGTATGGAACAAAACATTGGAATAACTCACTTAATCAAGTTATAAGCACTCGGTCAAATCTTTTATTGAAGAATTTTCAAAGACTTTCGCCCTTATTCAATATATACACTCTATTTTCTCAAAAAATTATAAGTAAATCGGTCTCTGCTCCATTTACTATGGAAACTATTTTTCTCACTTTTTTCCACAATAAGATTCCTTGCTCCTTTTCCTATGGAATCTGTGAGACTCTCTAAAATTTTTTTAGAAAACTCTTGTTGACCCTTCTCACTTTCGTTATAATCAAGCAAATCATCCAAGTTGAGGATTGGTTTTTTTTTCTTTCTTTGGTTTTCTTAATTTTTTTTATTATTTGTAGTTTCTCTATACCTTTGTCTCTAACATGTTTGCAATATTTTTCTAGTTGGCCATTTAATGTGCTACAAGAACCTATCAAAGCTTGTGATGTTTTTACGGGTTGTCATCATTTTCCTGATGTATGTCTCTTTGACTACTGGAGTAATTCATCTCCACAATCTGACTTCCGTATGTCTAGGCCAAGTACACAGAGTCCTCAATCGGAACGGAGAACCATTGAAGACATTGAGAAAGATATGATCTCCAACTGGCTTTCTCCAAATACTAATGTATGTTCGTTTGATGACTGACGTAATTCATTACCACAACCTGACATATATAGTTCCATGCGGAATCAAGCTTCAAAGGATATAATAAGGTATTGTTTGGAGACTATGCAAGACATAAACCTCACTGAGCATGAATTAGACCAATGGATTGAACAAAAGGATCAAGAAGCTAAAGAAGAAATAAAGTCAGTTCCCTAGAAGATATTAGTGGAGACCATGAGTGCAATTCCATTAAAGAGTGTTGAAGCGAATGAGGTTACACCGGTTGATGACTATTGGAGTGAAACAACGGAAGAACTTGAAGTCTCTTTAAGTGAGCCATGCATTATTATTGCACAGAATGAGAAAGATGAAAAGGAGGAAAATGAGATAAGACTTGAAATCATTTCGAAAAGGCTGAAGAAACCGCAACAGGATAGCAAGGAAGACCAACCTCTAGTATTAGTGAAACCACCCACCCTCTCATGCATACATGTTGAGTTTAAAAAGGGGGTGGTAGTAAAGGAACGTTCGCATATTTTCTACACTGCTGACACCTTTATGTCAAATGATCATGATGTGACAAAATCATTTGTGTTAGAGGTCCCGAATGAGCTCCCAAATCTTAAGGAGTGCATGCATGTTGCATTGCCCAAAGCTATAGATGCACCATTTATTATCGACATCTCGAAATGAAAGGGCATCAAATGATTATTCAACACCAAGTCAAGCTAACGACTTTAACCAAAAGTTCTCTTGGGAGACAACCCAAGTTTCTATCCTTTCTTTTTATTTTCTAGTTTTTATATTTGTTTAGTGAACTCATCATTATCCCGTTTTTGACTATTTATAGGTGTTTGATACTCTTTTGTTGAAGCACTAGAGTTGAGAGCCTGATATCACTACTGAGGCTCTTTGGTATATCTACGGCTAGTCTAATCGGGATTTGCTAAGTTCTCGCATTTAGTTTATTAGTTTTATGCTTTTGAGTCTATGGAGGTAATTATACCTACAGTCTCGTGTTTCTTGAGTTGAGAGGGCATTTATGTTTTGCCATGTTGCTATATTTTGAGATATTATAGACCATTAGCTTTTCATTATTGTCTTAGCATGTCATATCCCATTACTTATCTTCCTCACTTCATTATATATACCATGTTAAACTTTACTTCTTTTCTTTTACTTTTTAGTTTGATATTCTCATTCTTGTTTTAAACCTTGAGAACAAGGTCTGAAGTAAGTTTGGTGGTGCTTCAGGTATTGTGGAATGAATTTCACTTGGAATGAATGGAATTTGCGCATGTCAGGTATAACAATTTTTATTTTTTTGGGTATTCCATGGGTATGATTGGTAAGGTACAGTGGTGTTTTTCTATTTCATCTCATTTATCATCTTGTTATGACATGCTATTTAGTACACTATTTAGGGTAGTAACAGTTTATATTAGTCCATGCATTTTTAGAGTTAGTAGCATTATTGAGTCTAGTTTAGAGTCACGTGTAGAGTTGCCAGAAACTTTGTTAAGTGTTTTTATTGTGGATATGAGTTCATATAAGCTACTTTTGAGATTTGAACCTTTTTGAATATTAGGAGATACATTTAATCTAGATCGTTGTCCAAACATCTTTGAGGTTACTTATTAGATAGCTAGTATGAAGTTTAGGCATTGTGCTAGATATCAAAAGAGGCAGACGGTCCTATTTTACAAGTAATTAGATTTCTAGGGTGTTAGAATGAAAATGTAGCTCACTTGAAACCTAAATTACTATGACTTGACCACTTTTGGGGAATGATTAATTCTTGAACTTACATTGGATGATTTGCTTGATTATAGCAAAAGTGAGAAAGGTCAACAAGAGATTTCTAAAAAAAATTAGAGTTCCACATATTCTATAGGAAAAAGAGTAGGGAATCTTGTAGTTGGAAAAAGTGAGAAAAGTGGTTTCCACAGGAATTGGAGCAGGGATCGTACTACTTAAATTTTTTGGAAAAAATAGATTGTATATATTGAATAAGGGCGATAGTTGTGGCGGCCCCAATTTCCACATTGGTCCGCCACGGGAGGCCACGCAGGCCCACAACTGTTTACGTCACCGCCAGCTGTGTCCCACGCCCAATTATCCATTATTAATCAATTTCTAGTTAACTTTGATGTTATGAGTTAACTTTTATTCCTTTAATATTATTTAACCTCAAATTACGCAGCGGAATATTTACTAACCACAAAAAAGATTTATCATGTATATTATGAGCATAATGCCTAAGTGGAAACCATATCAAATATACATCATATACATATCCTCGAAGATTCACAAAATATCAAAATATACAACCTATCTCTCAAAGCCCAAAACCCAATATAAAACGAGTAAATATAAACATACGTACGAGTAGGGCTAGAGCTGTCAATCGATGTAGTCCTCAAGCTTGCCCTTTCCCCGACTCGTACTAGGATCTGCACTCAGCCATCACAAAAATACGATGACGAGTCCAGAGTGAGTAATCCCAAGGAAATTCACCAAGTAATTACGAAAGTAAAAGTACTTGGAATTTTAAATACTATAATTTAAACATGCGGAACAAAGAAATAATACAGACAACTGTAAAAGAAAGATCATCGCAAGCATAAATATAGTGACTAAACAAAGTACGTGCACATAAAAATCATACCAAATCATACTTCGGGCTTTTCCCCAGGCACGGCCCATGAAAACACACTAATGGGTTGGCCCTGGACCCTCTAGGTGGTCAGCGTAGACCCACGACGCACCCACACAAGCCTACCATACCCGGGTAGCCTATTCACCGGCGTATGCCTAGACAAGTGCTATGACTTAGTGGACTCTATGGCCGTAACGAATAAGCACCAGGTGGGGAGTGATCTCAACACCGTAAAGACACCAGGTAGGAGTACACTCCACTACCTTAAAGTCACCAGGTGAGAGTACTCAGCCACCGTAAAGTAATAATGAAATGGAGTAGAGAATAAATGGAACTGAATTCAAATAAATCAAACTGTAAACACTTAAAGTGAAGTTCAATTGGGATACTACACACCTCAATTCGCACTCCTCGTCCCACAAGTTAAATCCCCCGGCTCGATTCCTTCAATTTTTCGATATTTCTCCCGATCTGATTCTCGACTAAACCCCGACTCCAATTACTATTTCAAGGCTCCTGAAATTCATTTATGAGGGTTATTATTCAATTAATGGGTTTATAATGTTGTTTAGACTCATTTCTTCATTTTCCAATTTTTGAGTTCCAGTGAACTATTAGCGCGCTAATGTGATGAATTAGCGCGCTAATTCATCTAAGTCACTGTTCATCGTTTTCCAGAGGGTAATTAGCGCACTAGGTCCACCCATTAGCGCGCTAATCGCGCTCTATCCTGCAAATTTTAGTTCAAATTTCTGAACTCCAATCACCCCATAAACCCATTCATTTGCTTCCAACACCTCCAAAACTCATCATCCACCTCAGAAATACCATTCAAACACAAATTTATCAAGTTTAAACATCAAAATCCAAGAATCATCAAAAATCCCATTTTCAAAACCCATTTTCAGAAATTCATCAAATTTCTCTCAAATTAGCTCAAAAACACAACCATTTCATGCCATTTCTATACACACTCACCACCAACAACACCGAGTGTCAATCTCCTCAACAAATTCGAATTTCACACTTTCTAACCCACATCAAAAATCTCATAAAAATGCAAGTTTGATGTGTCCATACCTTTGATCTTGTTGTAGGATGCCCAAAACCACCCTCTTCACACCTTAATGGTTGTTCTTCCTCCTCTTCTTCTCCTCCAACGATTCTCTCTTCTCCTCTTTCACTCTCTCTCAAAACCACACTTCCTCTCCTTTTGATCGGTCAACACACATACATATATATACTTGGTTCCCATCAAGTGTGTGCACGAATCTCGAGAAGTATCCAAGGGTTCCTGATCACCCTGTGTCACTCCAACTCCATACACCTTATCTTGACACTAATGGCCCTTTATGCATCTCGAGAGCCATCCAACTGTTATTGTTTTATTCAGTTTAACTATAGGACTTATTGATTTCCAATTGATTTAGTTTATAACAATTATCTACCCTATTCAATAAATTCTCAAAATTTATAAGTAAACTCACCGTAGTTTCCTCGACTACCCGGCACCCCGTGCCTCGTGTCCCGTGTCCGCACGCACCCCGAGGTCATTCCTCACTCGTCAATAAACTACATTAACATACATATTGTAATGGAATTAGCTAATTTGTACATTTCCATCACAATTTACCACCACAAGCATACAAAACGGACTGTATACCTAGTTCGAGTGCGTTCCAGTCCCACTGTGGGACCCTCGACCGTCCTCGCTGGCATCCACATCTGCAATGACGTCATAATTAACGGAAATTTTAAATTGGGCCGTTACAATAGTCCTTTAAAACTCTCCAATAAAAAGATTTGACCAAGTACTTATAGCTTGATTAAGTGAGTTATTCCAATATTTTGTTCCATACTTTCTAATTTAAGTCTAATTGTTCTCTTTTATGTGTTAAGTCTATAATAGTGGATAGTGTGTTGCATTTTTTGTCCATAGTCCCTTTTCAGTGTTGATGCACTATTTTTGAAGAAATTCTAACTTGTGTGCTTTAGTGTAGTGACCCTGAAAAATCTCGAGTAGTTGAAGGCATTTGTCTGGATTGATTCTAGTTTTTGAAACGGTGATTTTCACTGATTTATGGACTCCGTTTCTAGGCAAATCTATTTCTTTTGGGTGATGGTTAATTGAGTGGCATTTAAATAAAAAGGAACTCCACTTGACTTGATGATGGACATAGGATTATTAGGACTAGTCATTGTAGTGTTAGTAGTCTAGGTAGTAGAGTATGAGTTTTCATTCACTCATTTCCTCGGGACGAGTAAAGTCTAAGTTTGGGGGTGTTTGATAAGTACTTATTTAGGCATTAGTTAGTATAGAATTTTAGGTGTTCATGGACTTTAAATCTCTCGATGACACATTCACTTTTTTGAATTTCAGGTATTTCAAGCCTTGAACATGAATATGAAGTAAATACGACACTAGGGGAACAAAGTACAAAGTTCGGGATTTAGCGACACAAAGTTGGCAAAGTTTGGTCAAGTTTTTTAATGACCCCTCTTAAGTATAAAGGCATAACTTCTTCATCTCAAATCCAAATTACTTGTTGTTTTCTTTGTTGGAAAGTAGATTCCAAGCTGAACGTTTTCATATCTCGCAAGCTTCTTTAAATTCGTCCTCTAAGTGGTCCAAAATCATGTTACAAGTAAGACAATGCAGATGAGATGCCACCAGGACGCCGCCACCCATTTCCGCCATGACGCCGCAAAAATAGAAACTCGATATTTTCTTATTTTTTGGGATTTTTTAGGTTGAAACCCACATTGGGGATTTCATATAAATAGGTATAGGCATTATTTAGAAACTATATGTTGTTTTACTTGAGAACACATAGAAAACTAAGTTTTTGGCTTAACAATGTTCGGTTAATCTCCTTCCTCTAGGTCGGAGGTAGATCGGATGAGTCTACAACTTGAGATTTCGTTATGAGGTTTATTTATTCATTTTTTTTATTCTCTTCTATGGTTTATTTCCTTTTGTACTGTTTTTAATCCTAGGGTTAGATTTGATTGTATGTATAGTGTTGTGCATGCATGTTAGGTTGATCGCCCTTAGTCATTGAAGTCGAAACGTCCGTCCTCACGCGGTAGACTCATACTTGTGACAGTTGGTCATACTGATTGGTTAGTCTCTTTTGGGACCAATCAAGTACCTTAAGAATCTAGACTAAATCGGGAGCACTAGCGATCTGGTTGTATGTTTAGTTAGGGAAGTAGTCAACGGTTTTACCTTTGCTATCGAGATTAGGAAGAGCGAGGAACCGAGTGCGTCCTGTAACGGCCCAATTAATATTTGCCGTTATTTTATGACGTCATTGCAGACGTGGATGCCAGCGGGGACGTTCGTGGGTCCCACAGCGAGGCTGGAATGCGTCCGGATTAGGTAAATAGTATTTTGTGTGTTGTTTTGGTTGATATTGCGATGTTTATGTTAAAATAGGTTAACGGCATCGCGATGTGTGTAATTGTATTTTAAATTGACGTGGGAGATTGTGTGATGAGTATTCGCATCGATATGCGTGTCGACGCGGGTACTGGGTAGATTAAAGACGAAATTTTAAGTTGAAGAAAATATTACACATAAAAATGAATTAAATGTGATATAATATGTAAATTATTGGGCGCCTAGGGACACGCGGGGTCGTGGTCGACACGCGTGGGTGGTACGTTAGTGTGCACGCCCGAGTACGCTCGCTCGTAGCGCGCACGACAAAATTTTAGGCGCGAAAGTATAGGTGAGTATATATATATTTATATATATATATGTGTGTATAAGGAATTTAATATATATATATATATAAATATATTAAAAATCAGAAAAATAAATAAATAATAGTGAAATTACCAAAAAGGGTATTGAAGGAAAGAAGGAAATGGATATGGATAAGGGCAAAAGGGTCATTTCACCCCAAAATGTGATAAACACCACCACCGCATCACAATTTCCTCATTTTTCCCACATTTCGATCGATCGAGGAGGCGAGAGGAGAAGAGAAATCGAGAGGAAGAGGAAGAGAAATCGAGCTTGTGTTGGAGAGGCGAAGGAGGTGAGTTTGTTGATGTTGTGTTATTGTTGTTTTGGTTGTTGTTTGTTGTTGTATGCGTTGGTGGTGATGGTGGTTTGGTGGTGGTGGCGGGGAGGAACTCGGGAGCTCGGACGAATCGCGAGCGATTCGTCCGAGAGGAGAGACGACTCCCATGTCGTTTCCCTTCTCCCTCTCCCTCTATCGATTGAAAAAAAAAGTTGGAAAAAAAAAAAAAAAAAAAAAAAAAAAAAAACGAGGCGCCGTGCGCTCTGTTGTGAAGAAGAGACCAACCGGCCCGGCCCGACCCGCCCCAGTCTGGGCGGGTCGTGACTTGGTTGGCCGGTTGGTTCGGTTGGGCCGACCGGACCGGAAACCGGCAGAACCGGTCCGGTTCACCCAACTTAAAAAAAAAAAAAAAAAAAAAAAAAAAAAAAAGTTTTGAAAAAAAAAAAAAAAAAAAGAAAAAAAAAAAATCTGGAAAATTCATATAAAATAGGAAAAAAAATTAGAAAAAATATATTTTAATCAAATAAAGGAATTTTGAGATTTTCTCGGAAATGTTGGCGAGATATAGTCGAGGTTTTGGCCTCGAAAAATGAAAAATTGACATAATATATTAAATTGAAGCTAATTTAGTGATAAATGATAATAGGTACATTTGGGGAGATAATTTAGATTATCGGGTGATTATTGGCGCTAGACGGGGTTTGATTTTCGAGACGAGGAGTGCGATTTGAGGTGTGTAGTATCCCAATTGAACTTCACTTTAAGTATTTACGATTTGATTTATTTGAATTCGATTCCGATTATTCATTATTCCATTCCATTACTTTACGGTGGTTGAGTCCTCTCACTTGGTGTTTTTACGGTAGTGGAGTTTACTCCTACCTGGAGCCTTTACGGTGTTGAGATCACTCCCCACTTTGGTGTTTATTCGTTACGGCCATAGAGTCCACTAAGTCATAGCACTTGTCTATGCATATGCGGTGAATAGGCTACCTGGTTATGGTAGACTCGTGTGGGTGCGTCGTGGGTCTACGCCGCCACCTAGAGGGTCCAGGGACAACCTGTTGGTGTTTTTGAGGGTTGTGCCCAAGGAGAGGCTCGAAGTATGACTTAGTCGATTTTTACTTGTGCACGTACTTTGCTTCGTTACTATATTTATACATGCGATGATCCTTTCACAGGTTATCCGTATTTCTTTTGTTCCGCATGTTTATTTATGGTATTTAAATTCCGACTTTTACTTCCGTAATTACTTAGTGAATTTCCTTGGGATTACTCACTCTGGACTCGTCATCTCGTCTTTTTATGATGGCTCGAGTGCGATCCGGGTACGAGTCGAGGGAAGGGCAAGCTTGAGGACTACATTGATTGATAGCTCTAGCCCTACTCGTACGTATGTTTATATTTACTTGTTTTATGCTGGGTCTTGGGATTTGAGAGATAGGTTGTATACTTTTGATATTTTGTGGATCTCAAAGGACATGTATATGATGTATATTTGGTATGGTTTCCACTTAGGCGTTTTGATCATGGAATTCAGGATAAATCTTTATGTTGTTCATTTAATTTTCCGCTGCGTAATTTATGGTTGAATGATATTGAGGAAATAAAAGTCAACTCATAACATCAAGGTTAACTGATAATTAATTGATAATGGATAATTGGGCGTGGAACACAGCTGGCGGTGACGTGGTCAGTTGTGGGTTCGCGTGGCCTCCCGTGGCGAACCAATGTGGAAATTGGGGCCGCCACATTTTGGTATCAGAGCTTAGGTTTAAGGAATCTAAATTGAGGAGCCTAGGGAATGGAATAGGGATTATAGCTAGCTTTGATATGGCTATATTTGGAGATTGAAC
Organism: Stephania japonica; assembly: GCA_039657345.1. Taxonomy (NCBI): domain Eukaryota; kingdom Viridiplantae; phylum Streptophyta; class Magnoliopsida; order Ranunculales; family Menispermaceae; genus Stephania; species Stephania japonica. The sequence goes on along the minus strand of CM077563.1, from coordinate 12,250,341 downwards.
AATAGTATAAACTCAATGAATAAAACTTAGATGTGGAAACCACAAGTGAATGATTAAAGGCTTAGTTAGGAAGTGATGTGAGGCGGGTAAATTTAGGAAATTATATATATACGTGTATGTTTTGATTGTGTATTACATATTATACGCGTATATACTGAGTCTGATCCAATGCACGTTGGTTGTGCGGTTTATGATGGACGGATAGACTCTTACTACTCCGCCGACTACTCAGCCAGAGAGATTGGAGAGACTAGTGATCATACCACTAGTGACATGGCTGATTTGCGAGCTATGATGCAAAGTGTTTTTGACAAAGCATTAGCTCGCGAGACGTATTTATGACACCGGGGTGAGCTTGGAGATTGGTTTGGACAGAGCTCTCGGTCTGATCAAAGACCAAAGAGACAGAGAGAGCAGTCTAATCGACAGAGACATGATTATCAGGGTCGACGAGATAGACGTTCGAGCATCAGAGAAGAGATGAGAGGCAGGTGGTGTATGTTCTTTGTACTCGCACTGGTTGAGCGACCATGACGGACATGTGCGAGATGGAGGAGGTCGTGGTAGAGGACAAGAGATATCGAGGTCATGATAGGGCTCGGGTTCATATAGTGTCACGATCGATTGGCGGGATACACGACGATGTTTTAGATGTCATCGGGTCGGACATATACGATTAATTGTCCGATGTCGACTTCGTCATCACGACCATGAGATTGAGGCGGCTAGGGAGAGAGTTCATGCTTCTTTACTACTACACCTACGTCGTGCAAATGGATCGAGGTGCGACTCGTCAGCTTGTCGAGGGTATGTTATCTATATGCGATGTTTCTATGCACGTATTATTTGATTCCGGTAGTACTTTGTCGTTTATATCGGGACGTAGGGTTGGACAATTAGGGTTATCTGTTGAGACTTTAGACCCACATCTTGTCCTCAGTACGGCTGTTGGGGATAAGATTTACCCTAACCGGATATGCCGAAATTGTGTAGTAGAGATTGAGGGACACCGATTACACATGTCGACTTTCGTGTCCTAGAGTATTTAGAGTTTGATGCTTTATTGGGTATGGACTGGTTATCGGCGTATCGCGCACACATTGATTGTTTCGGTAAGACGGTAGTATTTGATATTGAGGGCATTCCAGTATTTACTTTTGTTGGTACGGCGTCAGACTTACCGATTACCAGAGGTCGATTAGCTACGACACAGGAGATGGAGGCGTTTAGGACGGTGGTTGAGCTAGATCCGAGACCAGATATTAGAGTGGAGGATGTCCCAGTAGTGTGTGAGTTTCCTGAGGTATTCCCCGACGATTTGCCAGGTTTACCACCTTCTAGGTCAGTTGAGTTTATGATTGAGTTGATTCCGGGGACGCAGCCCATATACAGTCGACCGTTCCGGATGTCAGCGTCGGAGCAGGGAGAGTTGAGGTCCCAATTAGAGGAGTTGTTACAGAAGGGTTTTATTCATTCCAAGTATGTCTCCTTGGGGGCGCGCCGATCCTTTTGTTAAGAAAAAGGATGGTTCTTTGAGGATGTGTGTAGATTATAGGAAGTTGAATCAGGTGACGATTCGAAATCGTTATCCACTTCCTAGGATTGACGATCTATTCGATCAGTTAGCAGGTGCTAAGTTTTTCTCGAAGATTGATTTACGATCTGGATACCATCGATTGAGGATTCGGGAGAGTGATATCGAGAAGACGGCGTTTAGCACGCGCTATGGATTGTTTGAGTTCACGATCATGCCATTTGGGGTGACTAATGCGCCGCTATCTTTGTGGATTTGATGCACCGAGTATTACGGCCATTTTTGGATCGTTATGTGATTGTGTTCATCGATGATATCTTAATATACGGTAAGACTCGTGAGGAGCACGAGAGACACCTCGAGATGTTTTGATGACGTTGAGGAAGCACAGTTATGTACGCTAAGTTCGCAAGTGCGCTTTTTGGTGAGAGGTGAAATTTCTCGGACATGTCATTGGTAGTCAAGGAATATCTCGTTGATGGAGACAAGATTCGAGCGATAATTGATTGGAGGACACCCGAGACGATTCTGGACATTCGAAGTTTCTTGGGGCTTGCGGGCTATTACCGGCGATTTGTGCAGGATTTTTCTTTGATTGCAGCGCCGATGACGAGGTTAACTAAGAAGGATGTCAAGTTTGAATGGTCCGAAGGCTGTGAGGCAGCATTTTTAGAGTTGAAGAGGAGGTTGACTTCTGCGCCAGTGTTGGCTCTACCTAAGACAGGGAAAGGCTTCTCGGTCTACACAGATGCTTCTGGGACTGGGTTGGGATGCGTGTTGATCCAGGAAGGACACCCAGTTGCATATTTATCGAGGCGATTGAGACCTCACGAGGAGAATTATCCGGTGCATGATTTAGAGCTAGCTGCAGTTGTATTTGCGCTCAAGGCTTGGCGACATTATCTTTATGGAGAGCGGTTCATGTTATTCACAGATCATCAGAGTTTGAAGTATCTGTTCACTCAGAAGGATCTGAATATGCGGCAAAGACGGTGGCTCGAGTTGTTGAAAGACTACGATTTCGCAATTGAGTATCATCCTGGGAAGGCGAATGTAGTTGCTGATGCATTGAGCCGGAGTGGTGTAGAGAGTCGACTGCTGTTTGCGCGAGATGACAAATGAGCATGGATTCTTTGGAGAGGCTGCGACGGTGTTGTGTTTGTCGATGCTTTTGCTAATGTTCATATCTGTTGCCGGATGCGTGTTCTGTTGTGTCGTTAGAGAGGGTCGGCCGAGTGGCAAAGGGTGACGGACATTTTGCTCGCTTCAGCTGTTTGGCTCGGGATCCGGGTTGCACGATTGGTCTAGTGGTTCGGACCGTGCTTGAGACACGGGGGCGGGTTGTGGATACCGAGGTGCGGGAACTACGTGATAGCATTCTTGAGGATGCACACCGTTCGCGGTATACTGATTCATCCTGGCAGGACCAAGATGTATCATGATTTGCGACGTTTATTTTGGTGGCCTGGGATGAAGGCCGATGTGAGTGCATATGTGAGAGCTTGTCACATTTGTCAGCAAGTTAAGGCCGAGCACAGGAGACCAACTGGATTGTTACAGCCACTACCAATTCCACAGTGGAAATGGGAGCATATTACGATGGATTTTGTAAGCGGTTGCCACAGACTGCGAGACGTCATGATGCTGTATGGGTTGTTATTGACAGATTGACGAAGTCTGCACACTTCATTCCTATATCGATGAAGTATTCATTTCCTCAGTTGAGTATCATTTTTTAGAGAGAGATTGTTAGATTACATGGAGTACCGTTATCTATTGTGTCTGACAGAGATCCCAGGTTGACTTCGAAGTTGTGGGAGAGCATGCAAGAGCAGTTTGGGACGAGACTACAGTTCAGTACGGCTTATCATCCTCAGACAGATGGTCAGTCAGAGAGATTGATACGAATATTGGAGGACATGCTCAGAGCATCCATTTTGCAGTTTGGAGGTGCTTGGGAAGAGTATTTACCGTTGTGCGAGTTCGCGTACAACAACAGCTATCAGGCGAGTATTGGTATGCCACCATTTGAGGCTTTGTATGGTAGACCTTGCAGATCACCAGCTTGTTGGGCGGCAAAGACTCGAGACGTGGCGGTGATTGGACCTGAAGTTGTTGTTGATCATACCGAGAAAATTCGGCAAATTAGATTGAGATTGCAAGCAGCTCAAGATAGGCAAAAGAAGTATGCTGATAGGTATCTTCAGGGTTTGAGTTATGATGTGGACGACTTGGTATATTTGAAAGTTTCGCCCTGGAAAGGTCATCAGAGGTTTGGGATCAAGGGGAAACTAGCACCAAGGTACATTGAGCCTTTCAGAGTTATGGCACGTGTTGGGACAGTAGCATACAGATTGGAGTTGCCAGCAGAGCTAGCAGGCGTTCATCCAGTGTTTCACGTGTCTATATTGAGGTTAGCTAAGACAGGACCGAGACCGATGGTGGATATTAGACAGATTGAGGTTCGTCCTGATGTTTCATATGAAGAGCAACCTGTGGAAATCATGGATCGTAGAGTTCAGACACTGAGGAACAGGGAGATTCCGAAGGTGTTGGTACGATGGCAGCATCACGGGACTGAGGGACTCACTTGGGAGCTCGAGTCGACTATGAGACAGAGATATCCTCAGTTATTCGCTGGTGAGTGTTGATTATAACTTAAATTTCGGGACGAAATTTCAATTTAGTTGGGAAGAATTGTAACGGCCCAATTAATATTTGCCGTTATTTTATGACGTCATTGCAGACGTGGATGCCAGCGGGGACGTTCGTGGGTCCCACAGCGAGGCTGGAATGCGTCCGGATTAGGTAAATAGTATTTTGTGTGTTGTTTTGGTTGATATTGCGATGTTTATGTTAAAATAGGTTAACGGCATCGCGATGTGTGTAATTGTATTTTAAATTGACGTGGGAGATTGTGTGATGAGTATTCGCATCGATATGCGTGTCGACGCGGGTACTGGGTAGATTAAAGACGAAATTTTAAGTTGAGGAAAATATTACACATAAAAATGAATTAAATGTGATATAATATGTAAATTGTTGGGCGCCTAGGGACACGCGGGGTCGTGGTCGACACGCGTGGGTGGTACGTTAGTGTGCACGCCCGAGTACGCTCGTTGGCGCGCACGACAAAATTTTAGGCGCGAAAGTATAGGTGAGTATATATATATTTATATATATATATGTGTGTATAAGGAATTTAATATATATATATATATAAATATATTAAAAATCAGAAAAATAAATAAATAATAGTGAAATTACCAAAAAGGGTATTGAAGGAAAGAAGGGAAATGGATATGGATAAGGGCAAAAGGGTCATTTCACCCCAAAATGTGATAAACACCACCACCGCATCACAATTTCCTCATTTTTTCCCACATTTCGATCGATCGAGGAGACTGAGAGGAGAAGAGAAATCGAGAGGAAGAGGAAGAGAAATCGAGCTTGTGTTGGAGAGGCGAAGGAGGTGAGTTTGTTGATGTTGTGTTATTGTTGTTTTTGTTGTTGTTTGTTGTTGTATGCGTTGGTGGTGATGGTGGTTTGGTGGTGGTGGCGGGGAGGAACTCGGGAGCTCGGACGAATCGCTGCGAGAGCGGTTCGTCCGAGAGGAGACGACTCCCATGTCGTTTCCCTTCTCCCTCTCCCTCTATCGATTGAAAAAAAAAGTTGGAAAAAAAAAAAAAAAAAAAAAAAAAAAAAAACGGGCGCCATGCGCCTCTGTTGGTGAAGAAGAAGACCCAACCGGGTCGGCCCGACCCGACCCCGTCTGGGGGGTCGAGCCGACCGGTTGGCCGGTTCGGTTGGGCCGAACCGGACCGGTGAACCGGGTCCGGTTCACCCAACTTAAAAAAAAAAAAAAAAAAAAAAAAAAATTTTGAAAAAAAAAAAAAAAAAAAAGAAAAAAAAATCTGGAAAATTCATATAAAATAGGAAAAAAATTAGAAAAAATATATTTTGATCAAATAAAGGAATTTGGGATTTTCTCGGAAATGTTGGCGAGATATAGTCGAGGTTTTGGCCTCGAAAAACGAAAAATTGACATAATATATTAAATTGAAGCTAATTTAGTGATAAATGATAATAGGTACATTTGGGGAGATAATTTAGATTATCGGGTGATTATTGGCGCTAGACGGGGTTTGATTTTCGAGACGAGGAGTGCGATTTGAGGTGTGTAGTATCCCAATTGAACTTCACTTTAAGTATTTACAGTTTGATTTATTTGAATTCAGCTCCGATTATTCATTATTCCATTCCATTACTTGCTTTACGGTGGTTGAGTCCTCTCACTTGGTGTTTTTACGGTAGTGGAGTTTACTCCTACACTGAGCCTTTACGGTGTTGAGATCACTCCCCACCTTGGTGTTTATTCGTTACGGCCATAGAGTCCACTAAGTCATAGCACTTGTCTATGCATATACCGAGTGAATAGGCTACCTGGTTATGGTAGACTCGTGTGGGTGCGTCGTGGGTCTACGCCGGCCACCTGAGGGTCCAGGGGACAACTTTGTTGGTGTGTTTGAGGGTTGTGCCCAAGGAGAGGCTCGAAGTATGACTTAGTCGATTTTTACTGTGCACGTACTTTGCTTCGTTACTATATTTATACATGCGATGATCCTTTCACGGTTGTCTCGTATTTCTTTTGTTCCGCATGTTTATTTATGGTATTTAAATTCCAGATACTTTTATTTCCGTAATTACTTAGTGAATTTCCTTGGGATTACTCACTCTGGACTCGTCATCTGTCTTTTTATGATGGCTCGAGTGCGGTCCGGTACGAGTCGAGGAAGGGCAAGCTTGAGGACTACATTGATTGATAGCTCTAGCCCTACTCGTACGTATGTTTATATTTACTTGTTTTATCTTTGGGTCTTGGGATTGGAGAGATAGGTTGTATACTTTTGATATTTTGTGGATCTCAAAGGACATGTATATGATGTATATTTGGTATGGTTTCCACTTAGGCGTTTTGATCATGGAATTCAGGATAAATCTTTATGTTGTTCATTTAATTTTCCGCTGCGTAATTTATGGTTGAATGATATTGAGGAAATAAAAGTCAACTCATAACATCAAGGTTAACTGATAATTAATTGATAATGGATAATTGGGCGTGGAACACAGCTGGCGGTGACGTGGTCAGTTGTGGGTCCGCGTGGCCTCCCGTGGCGAACCAATGTGGAAATTGGGGCCGCCACACGTCCCCGGGTCTATAGCTGCACTAGGTCATAGTTGAGTCTCATATCTTTCATAAATCGATGACTAAGACATTGTAAAGCCAAAAACCTAGTTTTCTATGAAGTTCTCAAGTAAAACAAGAGATAGTTTCAAAATAACACCTATTCCTATTTATATGAAACCCCCAAAGTGGGTTTCAACTTTAAAAATCTCAAAAAATAAGAAAATATCGAGTTTTATTTGCGGTGCCGCTACGACGTTGTGGCCGAAATGGGTGGCGGCGTCTCAGCGGCATGAAATCTGAGCTCTCTAGTTTGGTCGTATGTGAGTCGCGCCGTGGGAGTTATGCGTGGCAACGTCCTGGTAGCGTCTCATATGCATTATCTGCCTTACAACACGATTTTGAACCACTTAGAGACCTAATTTGAAAAAGCTTGTGGTACATGAAAATGTTCATCTTGGAGGCTATTTTCCAACAAAGAAAAAGGCAAGTCATTTAGATTTGAAGTGAGGAAGTTATGACCTTTATACTGTCATTAAGAAACTTGACCAAACTTTGCCAACTTTGTGTCACTCAATCCCGAACTTTGTACTTTCTTCCCCAAGTGTCGTATTTGCTTCATATTTATGTTAAGGCTTGAAATACCTAAAATTCACAAAAGTGAGAATTTGTCACCACAAATGAGAGGTTTATAGTCCATAAACACATAAAATTTTATACTAACTAATGCCTAAATACACACTTATCACCTAACATTTATATAGCTTTGGAGAGCTATTGGTGATGAACTTGAGGAGGTTGGCGTGGACGGTCATGATGCCGGCGCCTTCCAGCCCCCGGTGCTGGAGGACGTGGAGGGCCAGGTAGCAGAGGCGGGAGGCGTTCGGGTAGTTGAAAATCCCCACCACGCTGCACTCCTTACGGGCCCTGTCGGAGCCCAAGCCCACATCATCAAATTGGGTGGCTTTGCAGGAAAGGCTGTTGAATGAGGGGGACTTGGTGGAGAGCTTGAGAGAGGGAGATGAGTGGAGGGGTTTAGTTGGGTGGGAAGAGAGGGGTTTTTGGGGTGAGAACAATATATTTTTTGTTGTTGTTGAGATAGGAAGAAAGGGAGACTGAAGGGGCGACGACAACTATTGATGAAGTCTCAGAGGGACTTTGCAACAAAAATAGGGGAGATGCTTTTAGTTTCGGTTTCGATTTCTACTTTGTTGCAGAGAGAGGGAAAGAAAGGAAAGAAAGGAAGAGGGCAGTTGGTTAAAGCATTGGTGGCGGTGGCGGTGGGTGTGGCGGTGGGTCGTGGCAGTAGATCGAACCAGGGAGGGAGGAGGAGGAGAGGAGGGAGACGTGGTTTAGGTTTTTTTTTTAAGGCGTGCTTTATAGGTGGTAAAAAATGAAACAATATACATATAGCGAGATTAGCGATGGGGGCTTCCCGTCGCTAACGCCCATCGCTAATCCCGTCGCAAACAAATCAATGCGGTCAATGTTGGTCCTCGTCGCAAACTTGTAGCAATTCCGTCAATTTAGAGACGGGCTTTCCCTGTCACTATTCTGATATTTTTTTGTAGTGATAACTAATCCTTTGTCCAACATATGGCTTGGAACAATATATATACCTATCAACAAGTCGTTGATTAATGGAGCATGAAGTTTGTTGTTTCAAATAATATTAAGAGGACCCAATGTGCAATAAAATAAAATGCTTATTTATGAAAATAGTTAATTTACATACTTTTGGGGTGCAATTATAAAAATAAAAGCTCAAAACTTAAAGCTCAATTATAACCAAATACAGTTTAACAGCCAAATAAAAAAAATCATGAAGTTTGAGGGCGATTTAAGCGGTTTTGTCATTTTTCAATTGAGAACAATTATTATTGATTTATTGGTATAAGAATGTGAGTCATAAAAGACCATACAAGCACGACTTCGTTGAATCTTTTCTATAAATTCATTCACTTTTGAAACATTTTGAATTTAAGCGGCTTTTAAGAAAGTTTTGCAATCAAAATTTTTGTTTTTTTTGTTTTTTTTTGTTTTTTTGTTTTTTTTTTTTTTTTTTTTTTTTTTTTTTTTTGTTTTTTTTGTTTTTGTTTTTGTTTTTGTATTTGTTTTTTTTTTTTTTTTTTTTTGTCAACAGTTGCATTGGTTGCATTGTATTGAAACTCCTCCCAAACGAGCACAATCTATTACAGCGAGAAAATAATAGATAACTTGATACAATGAAGCATGTCGAAACTAAATTCGACACCACGCACATGCGGTGGTGCGGCAACGAGCCCTAACGAGCACAACAACCTCAAAAGTGAGGACAATCACCCCTTATATGGGGACAACCTCCCACATGTAAGAGCAAAAAACCTTAAATCTAACCGAGATAGAAGAAACGAGAGGACATGCTGGAGCTCAAGCCGTTAAGAGCACCCGCCACTGAAGTCGCCGCTCGCTATCAGACGTATTGTTGCCTTTGACTTGGAGGTCGCCACCTTATCCATCGTTCCTCTTCTATCCAATTAAGACTCTAAGCACCAAAAAGAGGCCATCGATGTGGTAATATCGAAAACCCAGTAGTTGCTGAAACTACCAACAAAAGATGGAAGGAAGAGGATGAAAATAAAGGGGGAAAGGAGAGAAGAGAACCTTAAGGCTTACTGATAACATTGGATTCCATCGGATTTGGTGATAGTGTCGCTGGAAAACATAAGAGAACGAAGAGGGAAAGGGAGAAAAGGTAAAGAGTAAGGGGGGACCGACAATGCTAGTTCCAACCGAGACAAAAGGATGAAGAGGGAGAGGGAGGTGGATGTAGAAGATAGGAGGAAAGGGGAGATGTCGAGGGGTAAGGGTAGAAGAAACGAGAAAGTGAAGATAGTGCTAGAAGGAGAATAAACAAAAGAGAGAGGAGGAGGAAGCTTGGAGTCTAGGGAGAGGGGGTGGGGGGACCAGCGTGATGGCAACGTCGACCCTTAAACCAGATCTGGTGAGGTCGACTTGTGCGCGATGCTTAGGGTTTGGAAGTGAACTACTAGAGAGAGATTGCGATCAAAATGTTGCATTTCATTAAAGTTGATGACCATAAATATAATTAACCTACAAAAGAAATTATGATAAAAGTATATTATTTTAGATTGATGTATGTTTTTTTTTTGACTTTGCTAGAATGACACCCCTACAAGTCATAACATAATGCACACCTCATATCCAACCGTCCATTCCCACCTCAAGATGCGCTTACACATCTCGAGATTCAAAACACAGTTAAATAGAGGGGGTGTGCATTATGGTGTGACCTTAGGGGTGTGTTTTAGCATTGTCCTTTGTTTTGTCAAAGTAGGTTGACATAGACTTATAGTACATCTATATTTTTTTGTTTTTTGTTTTGTTTTTTTTTTTTTTTTTTTAAAGAAATCTATATTTTTTGTTGTCAAATGATATAGTACATAAACTTAACGGTATATGCTCTAAAAAAAAACTTAAACAGTATATAAACACATTGCATAGTACATATGAGACATCACATACAAGGTTTGAAATATCGACTTCACCTTAAGCTTCACTCATTTAAAATTTAAAAGTAATTCGAAGAAGTTAACTTCGACGAGGGAAGTTTTACCAAAATTCGCCGGTGGAAGAAAGTTTATGAAATCAGTGATGGATCCAAAAAATCTTTTTAGGGGGTGAATCTTAACTATAAGAGGCGTGTATCGACTATAGGAGGGGCAGAAAGGGGGCGAGGGTTGGCGAAAATGTACGGGTACAATAGGAGGTCCCGAGGGCAAGGGGCGGTGCTCCCTCTTCCCCTCCTAGATTTGCCCTTGTTTACAATAAACACGCATCTCACAACATTTGCGATATTAATATTTATTTTTATATTGTTTTATGTGATAAATCTTGACCTTATTTGCTATTTGATGTGAAAAGAAGTTAGTTATAAGATTTTATTTTATTTAGGGGTAACGTCGGTAACTTCTCCAAACTTCCCTATAAACTTCGTTGATTTCTACTAATTGTTGCATTTTTTGTTTCTTTTTTAACGGTTTTGATGGAGGCCATCGAAATCAATTGAAGTTAGACAAAACATGTTGAAGTTTCAGGCATAACTTTGCAAGTCTTACATCACCACGTAGTTTTACTTTCTCATTTTCATTATCGACAAACTTTCACTGAAGTTAGCCGAAGTTTGGTGAATTTTCAAACCATCTACACAAATGAGTAGTGAGGCATATTAAATGAGTTAGATCATCAGTGTTTAATCAGACTGTCTCAACTTCACTGGATCCAACTACTGAATGAGTTTAGATCAGCAGTGTTTAATTAACCAATCTCCCTAAATGTCACACATGCAGTTTCATCCAATTCAAACTTTTTTTTATTGGATTTCTTGTTGTGCCTTCCTTCCATTTATGGTACAACTGCAAAAGTAATGGCACTGCAGCCAAGACAAAACCCCAGCCTTTCATGAAAATCCAGTAAAATCAACAGTGAGTCTGTGAACGTTGTTTTAACATTAATTGTACAGAGAACTAAAAGGGCAACCTGTTTTCATTCACTGCCACTGCTACTACTACCATAGATTTGGTCACTAGAGACCAAAGAGGGTATAGGTAGTGGTGGACTTTGAAGGGTTGCTTGTTCACAGAGAAATGATAGCCCCAAAAACTAAAAGAGGGAGAGCTTACAACAAAGTCTCTTCTTTATGCCCTTCGAACATGCAGAGAAAATTCAAGGGCTTCAACAAGACTAAAAGAATGTGCAGTGTTGCTATTGCTGTTCTTCAACTACTCAGTTTGGTTACTGCCACTACAAGCAGACCCTTTGCCCTTCAAGGTTCAATATCAAATCCTCTGTTTTGCTCTGTTGTGTTTTTTCTTTTGTTTCCCTAGTGGTGTACGCGAGCGCCAACCTGACCTACTAATCCACCCTACACAGAGGGCGACCTTTCAAACCAAACCCAGTTTTTTCCATCCACTAAACTCGAACTCAAGAACTCACTCAAGGGAACCGAGTTCTTTACCACTCCGACCAAGCGTTCTTGGTATTTTTATTGCTATATTTATGCTCTAACTGTCTTTGCATTTTTTGCTTGACAACAGGCCTAAACCAACAATCTGTGGAGTTGAACAAGGTAATCTTTCCTTCTCTTAAAAAAGGGTTTGTGTTTATATGTATAGGAAGATTAGTGTTATGTACTAATCTTTGGTTTTTTTGTTTTATGGTTTAAAGGACATTGAGAGAGTAGTGAAGAGTGGTGAAGGGGAATACAGGGGAGTTAGCACACTTGGGTCCAGACCACCAAACTGTGAACACAGATGTGGAGGGTGCATTCCATGTGAAGCAATACAAGTGCCCACCACTATTGACCATTTGGGGGTTCAGTATGCTAACTATGAGCCTGAAGGGTGGAAATGCAAATGTGGCTCTAAATTTTTCAACCCCTAATACTCTCCTTTTGTATTATCTTAAAAGTTCATACATGTAATTCATGATCTACGTACACCGATTAAGAGAGTTTTTTTGGTGATAGATATAAATTTATAACTTAATGGATTGTATTAATTTTTAGTAGACTTGTTAGTTGGGCAGATTGGATTTTTAAGAGTTATGTCCAGATCTACCCAGGCCGTTCCATTTCTATACTTGTATAATCATGTTAGTTAATGTTAGTTAATGTATGAGTAAGGCTGCAAGCGAAACATGTTTTGGTAGTGGCTTGGATGGGTCACCCTTCTTGCCCCAGGCACGGCCTGGCTCTCAAGTTTTCAATGACATGATTTGATTAGTACATCTACACGAATTTGCAAACTTCACAACTTTTAATACATCGAACCGTAACCATATTATAGCATCTCCAATGCAATGCAAACTATGAATTGAGATGAAAATGATGTCACTAGGATCGATATACATTTAACTAATAATAATTAAGGTTCTTCAATGCAAATGTGGGTTGTGAAAATGCAACTGATGTGACTAGAATATATAGTTGGAGATCATTTTTGAGTTTAAATGTTTATTTAGTGAGTGGAATTGATGAAAATATATAGGTGTTCTCCCACATGGATGAGTTGATACCAATCTAAGGTCCCAATCCACATTTTACTATTGGAGATGTTGTATAGTTCAATGTCTACTCACTCTAGGTGTCATCTATTTTTACCCTAATCCAAAGTTGCATTGGAGATGCTCTAACAATTGCGAAACTTCTCCTAACACCGCCACAATTTTGAGTCAAACCATATGCAATGACACTTGATCTACACCTTGCAATTTGCTACCTCCCGACTATGCAATGCATCACATCTTTTTCATTGTTTCCTTAGTTTCCTTTACTTTTTTTTTTTCTATAAAAATGCATGAAATCAAGAGCATCTTGCCATGCTTAGCTATAAACTGTTCTAAAAAAAAATAAAAATCAAACTATTATTTTTTTTAATAGAAACGAAACTTAATTTCTAATAGCCGAAACATACAAATTAGTTCTAATAGCATCTCTAAATAAAGTCTAAAAAATGTCAAATAGCTACTTAAAAATATCAAATTTTATTAACTTGAAATTCATCCAACGGTCGATCTAGAACGACACGTCTAATATCTTCAAAGTTTTTGAGCCCAGCTATACGCACTCACCTAGAAGATAAGTCTTGGATATATGTTGTCGAACTTAAAATAGATGTTTCGACCAAAGTTTTAGAGTTGGGTGCTTCGGTTAAGATTAGGGGCGGACTAAGTTTTTCTCAAACCCTAGGCTAAAACTAATGCATATTTTTCTTATAGAATGCAATTTTCTAAACCACTTTTGACATTAATTGGGTAACTTTTATATAGGAATATAATTTTCTAATCCACTTTTGACACCAATTGAGTGGTTCTTATAAAAATAATATGAGACATGCTTTTCTAACCACTTTTGACAATAAATTGTATAGGCGTCGTGCCATGCAACACACATATCGAGGTATATTACACGACGCCTACTTAGTCAGTGTCAATTTTGGCGATGCAAGGTCCTTTTTTGTATCAATAATTTTTTAATTGATCTCCATTCAAGCTATCTACATTTATTATACAATGCTGCAAATTGAATTGAGATATGAGCTTTTGTATATATATATGCAAAATCTTCTCAAAAGTGTGTCAAAAAATCATTATCTAAGCAAATATATGTTTAAAATACGTAAAATATGTTGTGAAATTATTCGTTAAAACTTCTACGAGAAAAACCCCAAGTGAGAAAAATATAGTAAAAGAAAAAGAGTACACTATTCTCATAAATATTAAGATGGGTATAATATTGTTAAAATTGCCTCATTAAAAACCTTGCTAGGAAAACCCAATGGAATAAAATCATAGCTAAGGGAAAAAGAGTGCAATACACTAATCAATAACTCCCCCTCATGTAAACATGGGTGAAACTTGTTCAGTTTCTTTACTTGCAATGTCTTTAAGTTTACGCAAGCCAATACCATATGTAAGCCTTTTAAATGTCGTAGTTGGTAAGGCTTTTGTGAATAAATCAGCAAGATTATCGCTCGATCGGATTTGCTTGACATCAATTTCACCATTCTTCTGAAGCTCATGTGCATAAAAGAATTTTGGTGAAATATATTTTGTTCTGTCCCCTTTTATGAATCCTTCACTTAATTGTGCAATACATGCTACATTAATATGGTTAGAGAATCTTTTATTGAAGGCAATCCACATGATTCTTGAATATGTTCAATAATGTTTCTCAACCAAACACATTCACGACTTGCTTCATGAATTGCAAGTACTTCAGAATAATTGGAAGAAGTAGCAACCATAGTTTGTTTTACTGACTTCCATGATACGGCAGTATTACCACATGTGAAAACATATCCAGTTTAAGAACGGGTCTTGTGGGGATCAGATAAAAATCCAGCATCAGCATAACCTTGGAGATTCAATTTTACCCCTCTTGAGTAAAATAAACCCATGTCACTTATTCCTCGAAGATATCGAAAAATGTATTTAACACCATTCCAATGTCTTCGAGTTGGTGAAGAGCTATATCTTGCAAGTAGGTTGACAGCAAAAGCAATATCGAGTCTTCTACAATTTGCAAAACACATAAGTGCACCAATTGCACTTAAATATGGTACCTCTGGACCAATTAGCTCTTCATCACTTTCATGAGGTTGAAATGGATCCTTATTCGCTTCAAGTGATTTGACAACCATTGGAGAGCTCAATGGATGTGCCTTGTCCATATAAAATCTTTTTAATAATTTTTCAATATAATTTGATTGATGAACAAGTACTCCACTTGAAAAATGTTCAATTTGCAAACTAAGAAAAAATCTTGTTTTTCCAAGTTCTTTCATCTCAAATTCCTTTTTCAAGTATTTGGATGTTCTAACGATGTCGTCGTAGTTTCCCACTATATTTAAATCATCAACATGTACAGCAATGATCACAAATCATGTTGATGATCTTTTAATGAAGACACATGGGCAAAGCGGGTTATTTACATATCCTTCTTTCAGTAAATAATCACTAAGACGTTTGTACCACATTCGTCCGAATTGTTTCAACCCGTACAAAGACCTTTGTAATTTTATAGAATGCATGTTATGAGGTTTTGATTTTATTTCACCGGATATTACAAATCCATCAGGGATTTTCATATATATCTCACTGTCTAGAGATTCGTACAGATACGTTGTAACGACATCCATTAAACGCATATCAAGCCCTTCAGAGACTACAAGGCTTATCAAGAACCGAAATGTGATTACATCTATAACAGGATAATATATTTCCTCATAATCGATGTCAGTTCTTTGTGAGAAACCTTGAGCTACAAGTCTTGCTTTGTACCTTATAACTTCATTTTTTTCGTTTCTCTTTCGTGCAAATACCCATTTATATCCAACAGGTTTTACGCCATCTAGCGTTTGGACAATTGGTCCAAAAACCTCTCGTTTCCTTAACGAGTTTAGCTCTGCTTGGATAGCATCTTGCCATTTTTGCCAATCAAGTCTTTTTTGACATTCGGATCATCATCATTTTCACATATTTCAAAGGACACATTGAAAGCAAATATATCATCAGGAACAATTTCATTTCGATCCCAAATCTTACCAGAGTTTAAATAATTTATTGAGATCTGATTACTTTCATCTTTTTCATCTTTTTCTAGAGGAAGTTGTTCCTCATCAGAATCAACTTGTTCTGACAAACCCTTATCAAAGTATTCTTGTGCTTTCTCAAGAGTATTTTGATTTGTATTTATTTTTACTCATGTTTTCCTCTTTCGAGGAATTGTATCCTTTGAACCAACCGGTTTTTCACGCTTTAAGCGTTTCGTTGGTTCTTGTGCGTTTTGTTGCACAGAGACATCAATTCTTGCAGGAGCATTTACAGCTAGAATATGTGATTTTGTAACTTGTTTTGCATCATTAAATGCATCTGGTAATTGATTTGCGATTTGTTGCAAATGAATGATCTTTTGAACTTCAAGTTCACACTGATTTGTTCGTGGATCATAATGTGATAAAGTTGATGCATTCCAAACAATTTCGCGTCATTCCTTTTGAATTGACTTCTTATCTCCCCCTAATGGTGGGAAAATTGCTTCATCAAAGTGACAATCAGCAAAATGTGCAGTAAATAAATCCCCTGTTAGGGGCTTAAGGTATCTTATAATGGACGATGAGTTAAATCCAACATAAATCCCAAGTTTTCGTTATGGACCCATCTTAGTGTGACGGCCCCAATTTCCCCATGCAATTGGGTACGCCCGGCCTAGACCCGTTCAAGCCCCGAGTTATCACTCGGCAACCTGGCGAGCCTAGTCAGCCTCATATTTACTCAATTTAGCAGTTTATGAAAGAGTTATTGCAATAATACACAAATGGAAGACTAAACAAGAAATAACAAGGGGAAATAACTCAATCAAAGGGAAATTATGAATTCTATAATTGTGGAAAACCCCGTATTCATGTACAATTCGATAAATCAACATACATGATACTAGTCTCAATAATAATACCAAGTTCTATAAACCAAAAGCATACATATATAAAGCGATATACAAATGAGCAAAAACATATAACCTACTCTAGGGTTCCTCAAGTCCAGTATTCCGCTAATCCTCACAAAAAGTCGCCTAAGCAAGGCTCTTTGCCTCTCTACCGCACTCCGCTATATCTGCACCCACCGTCACAAACTAGACGGTGAGCAAGCGAGAGAAATCGAAAGTAATGCCGAAAGAATATAACATAATTCATGAATTATCAATCAAGGCGATCTAAATATCATGCGAGAATTGAAAGGCAGGAAGTTAAATAAACAAGGTGCATGATAGGTAGACTGAAAACAATAACAATCGAAACATGCGTGTTCTACGAGTCAAGAGAGGCCATAAGTGGTCTAAAATCCACAACAATACCACAACAATATCCACAACAATCCACAACAATCCAAGACATGGTATCACACAATCACTAGGGGTGGTCAAACACTCGTGGCCACGAGTGCCGCGTTTATCCCTTCTAGTGCAGGCCGCATGCACCTTCGAGACACACACTTATGCCAAGAACACACATACAAGGAATATGGAATGGAATGCCAACAAATAGGTAATAGCAAACACAATGGAATGAAGATGAATCACATGATATTTTCTTAACTGGCTTACTAACGTACACAAGTTTTTGAGACAAGTGTACTTACCTGAACTAATCGCCACCCGTGTAACAACACTCTCGCATTCCTAGTAAGTATCCCCGAGTTTCCCGCTACCTGACAAGGTTGGAAACTCTAATTAATGGGTTGAATCATTAACTAAACCCTAGGTTGGTACCCTAGCATTTTCTCAGTGTTTTAATGACTCGAACACTTCGTTAACTCAATCGGTAAATCAAACCAAAAATATAACGAAACACAATGACTCTTTTGGGTATTATAACCACACTTATGTAAGCCTAATTATAGATCTTAGGCTCGGCTCAGTCGTATGTGAAATCACACCATAGTCTCGAGGACCGGCGGTGTGTCCACGACTTCACTACCGTTCAACCAACTTGAAATACAACTTCGATGTCGTCCAACAATTACGACTCAATATTAAACTTAACCTGACCTTACACATCCTGAAATCCCGACCAATAACACACGCACATACCCAAAACCCATATCGTATTCGACACATGAATGTTCTCACGTATGCATGAACTCTAATCACTTAATCATGTATTCATGTCGAGAGTTACTTATTGAAACAACTCAACATACGTATCATCGAACATAATCAACACATTCCCAACATACGTCTACTATTGAAATCACAAAACATGTACCCAAATGTCTCGCACACACAATGTGTTCATCAACACACAAGAGTACCCTTTACAAAGTAAAAACTAAGCCTATCTATCTTATCTAAAACCGAAGTCTACAAGTAGGCTCAAACGACAACTACCATCAAGACCATGAATTATGGTAGTATCATGTTGATGCTATTCGACATCGGGGAGGGGTCACCACGGCATTGAGTTGCCAGAAAACCCCTCAACTAGATCGTATTCCCACAATACTTACGATTAGGGACTTGACGTTGAAATTCACATGAAATGATAACAAAAATAAAGGAAATTGTTTAAACACAACTCTTCACTACCATCACTATTTTTAGGCCACTCCGAGAGTCGTGAGGCACAAGCATGGACTTAGCTTAGTCCCCGACATCTCTAGTCATGGTGGCACCGCGGTGGCGTCGCTCACGGCAACGAATTTCGACGAGGAGGAGCATAACCCCCATGACATAAACATAACATGGAATACCCAAAAGTTTGTGCTCACCTCACTGTTGTTGACCACTCCGGAGGGCTGTGGGACCCAAGCCAAAGCTCAATGGGGTCCTCGACGGCCTCCGATCTGGCATCAAATTCAACGGTGGCGCCGCCCATAGGGGCGATTTCCGATGAGGTTTCAAAACAGTCAAACACAACACGACAACAACATTATCTATATTCAAGACACTAAAACCATCCCAATACGACCAAATAGATCACCACAAAAACAACGAGGCATCATCGAGGTCATGGAGAGGTCCCCGACGACCCCCACGCTTGCCATTCACTGACCAGAAGACACCCCCAATCACGGCGGTTCAGGCGAGGCGCAAGGGTAGGAAAATAAATGAGAAACAAATCTCAACGACATTACACACTTGTTGCTACTTGTTATGGACTCTCGGAGGTTGGGAGACATCAACTTGATCATGATGAACCCCCAACGGTACCCCGGACTCCGGCGGTCATCACCACGGCGCATCTCGGCCAACAGTTCGGTTAAACATGGACATGTTCAAAACAGGACATATAGGTGATGATGAGGGCAACCGATCACCACAACAGCTAATGCTTTGTGAACCGGGGTGCTCCGAGTCCGTCGAGGCTCTAGTGAGCCACCGGGCGTGACCTCCGATCGGTCTCGGTCATCGCCACCCATCACAACGACAAACAAAGTGGCGGACGGCGGGGAGGAAATGAAAAAAAAAAAACAGATCGGAGAGAGAGAGAGAGAGAGAGAGAGACCCGAGGTTTCTCCGATGGGAGTCCGACCACCTCTGGGCGCCGAGGGCCGGTGGTGCTTGCCAAGAGGTCGGCGAGAAAAGGGGAGGGGAGGAGCGAGTCGGTGAGGGAGAGAGTGAACAGTGGTGGGTTTGTTTATATATATAAATATTAAAGGTCAAATGACCAGTTTGCCCCTCCTTTTAATTCATATCCATTTCATCACAATTTGCCCTTTTGGGTCTTTTCATTTATTTATTTATTTCTATTACACCTTAAAGTAGATGTGTGTTGTCACTTGCATGGCCTTTCATCTCAACACACACGCGAATCTCGAGGTCAATCTCATGGCTCCTCACTATTGGGCTGTGTCATTTTAACCATCCTATCATGTAGTCCGTATGCAGCGTAGTTAGCCAACTCCCACATGAATTTTGCATTTCCTCGGTCAGTATTTCTTCATAAATGGTCTCGCCGTGCCCATTTTCTCACCACATCTCAACACTAATTAATTACATTTATTAGATAATTCATTTGTTTGTATGTTTTTACTCCCCCGTTTACATAGGCGTAGCCTCACTCAATTTAAAATCGCCCGAACGGCGCGAGACTCGCAAAATACTAAAATACTAATACATACAATCAAAGAATCATAAAATCACTTCGGTGTCGACTCTCGAAGTTCGAAATACTGCCTAGTATCACGTAGCCGGGTCACAATCCTGATAAGTGTAACGTAAGTCAGTTAAAAATTTGGGGTTGTTACACTTAGTTCTATTGAGAGGTGGTATAGGAACATACACTGCACAACAAAAAATTCTTAAGTGTGAAATATTTGGTTGTTGGCCTAAAATGATTTGCATGGGGGAATGTTCATGGTATCCAGTAGACCTATAACGAATGTGTGACGGCCCCAAATTCCCAATGCATTTGGGTACGCCCGGCCTAGACCCGTGCAAGCCTCGAGTCAGTTTTCGACAACCCTGACGAGCCTAGTCAGCCTCAAAACATCAAAAATTCAAGATTTATGAAAGAGTTATTGCAATTATAACACGATGCGAAGCAAAAGTCAAATTCAAATCAAATATTGGGAAATAACTCTATCAAATGGAAGTAAAGGAATTCTATAAGTGTGGAAACCCCGGGCATTCATGTACAATTCGAAATGCAAAGGTACATGATACCAATCTCATCAAAATTTGCCAAGTTTAATAATCCCCAAAGCATGTATATATAAAACGGTGTACATAAAAGCAAAACATAATAAAAACCTATAAAATAGTCTTCAACTCCAGTAGCTAATCCTCACAACAGATTTCCTAGGTAGGGTCCCTTGCCCTTGCTTTGCTCTCGCCTATCTGCACCCACCGTCACAAACTAGACGGTGAGCAAGCCGAATAAAATCGAATGTAATGCCAAAGAGAAAACAACAAGAATTCATGATAATTCAAATAAAGTAGTCTAAATATCATGCGGAAATAAAAAGACAGAAATTAAATAGACAAGATGCATGATAAACAGACTAATGGATATCAATCGAGAGTTAAGTGTGTTCCAAAGAATCAAAAGAGGCTCATAAGTGGTCTAGTCCATAGCATAACGGCGAAGACCTCGCGAGGTCTTCCCGGGCATCGACACAAGCGAAGGCACAGCTATGACTGGAAAGGGACTCGAACCCATCCACCCAATACTCGGTGTCACACGGTCACTAAGGGTGGTCACACACTCGTGCGCACGAGTGCCCGCGTTTTATCCCTCTAGTGCAGGTCCTAGTACTTTCGAGACAAAACACTTACGCCGGGAATCACACATACAAGAAGTATGGAATGGAAGGCCAACAAGTAAATAATAACAAACACAATGGCATGAAAATGAATCACATGGCATTTTCTAACTGGCTTACAAACGTACAAATGCTTGTTTAAGGCAAGTGTACTTACCTGAACTATCGTGACTCGTATGACAACTCCGAGATCCTAACGCGACTTCCCGATTTCCTATACCGCACTCCAATTATCCAGTCCAGCTTGAATAAATGCCAAACAAATCAAAATTACCACCCGAATTATACCTAAGATTATTTGTCATTAAATTAGCTTCAATTTGATACATTATATCAATTTTCACGTTTTTCGAGGCTAAAACCCCGACTATATCCCGCCAACATTTCCGAGAGAATCCCAAAACTCATTTATGAACCCATTTCCTAATTTATCATATTTTTCTGAATTTTTCAATATATATATATATATATTTGCTATTTTTCTTCTATACATATACATATATATACATATATATATATATACATATATATAGATATATATATATATATATATATATTTATATATATAATATTCGATAATGATGCACGTGTGCATCTTCTTCAAATTTGTTTTTCTCTTGACCGAGAGACGCTTGCGTCTCTGGTTTCTTTTTTTTTTTCGTTTTGAAACCGAGAGAGAGGGAGGAGAGAGACCACCGACCTTCGGTGAGGTTCCGCGAATGTGCTCCGGCCAGTGCGTGGGTCGAAAGAGGAGAGGAGAGGAGAGGTGGCGGCGGTGGTGAGGGTGTTGGAGAAGGAGATGAATAGTAGGGTTTGATTGTTGAAACGGTTTGTATATATATAACATCAAATGACCTTTTTGCCCTTCTCCCTTCACTTCATACATTTAAACACATCTACCCTTATGGGTCTTTTACCACATCATCTCATCTTAGCGCACACACACATCTCTAGGCCAATCTCATGGCTCCTTACCATTAGGTTGTGTCACTTTTACAATACTAATCACATAGTCCGCATGTTACATATTTAACTAACTCCCACGTTCAAACGACGTTCCTCGATCCGTATTTCTCCGTCAATTGGCTCGTCGTGTCCATTTTCTCGCCACATCTCGTTAACTAATTTATTAAATTAATTAAAATTCATTTAGTTATATGTTTTACTCCCCCGTTTGACTAGTCGAAACCTCACTCAATTAAATATCGTCCGACCGGCGCGAGACTCGTAAAATACTAACATACTATTACACACAATCAAAGAATCATAAAATCACTTCGGCGTCGACTCCAAAGTTCGAAATATTGACCGCATTCACGTAGCGGGTCACAATTTTGACAATTGCCGTACAAGTCGGATTTAAAATTTGGGGTTGTTACAGTCTCCCCCACTTATTAGAATTTCGTCCCCGAAATTTATCTAATAAGTAAGCTAGATTAACGACTCTTCGCAGCTCCTAACGGAACCGATAAAAACTCAGAGTGAGTCATTTCTTGACTCCGAACCGTTCGTGACCCTTCAGTGAAGAGACCTTCAGGTATTCATAATCTCCCCGAATCATACTGAAGCTCATCGTGATACTCGACAAGTATTTCTTATGCCACTCCTGGGCAATCTTAAGTCTCAAATAAAATTTCCCACAACTACCCAGATGCTATCGTAACCACGAGGAGATCGGGGCAACCACTAACGAAATCCATATCAATATGTTCCCACTTCCATCAAGGAATGGGTGGGGCTGCTGTAGTCCTCCAGGTCGTCGATGCCCAGCCTTTACGCGCTGGCATGTCACACGCTCGAACAATTCCGACACCTCGGAACATCATTCCTGGTCACCAAAATAATGTCGCATATCGGCGCACATCTTAGGTCGACCCGATACACAACCAAACCGAAACGATAAATCTCCCGTAACTCTTCACAAGCATCGACCCCCAATGGAATCCCCGGTCGCCGCGATACTTCTAGCATGAGTCGTCGACCGACTCGTCTGGCAATATGAATTATCCACCATCTCATTGCACCGCTGGGTATGACGCATTGCCTTGCTTTGTCCCTCACGCACAATGCCAAATGAGACGGTCCACAACATCGTTTGACCACGTATCTGGGTTACGTAGTCGTCGGCACGTCCGTGATCTCATCAACTCGAATGCCTCACATAAACCACGCTCGTAGGTTCTTTAACATATAACTACCTCTCGCATCCAATCCTTTGCGGCGCAACGCATCGCAAGAAACAACGTTGATCTTCTCGTATCCACAAATCAACGCATATAATGTTTATATCTAGTTCGCACCTCTCCCAAACCGTGGGCTTACAGTCGCTTCAGACAGCTTAGATCCTCTTTCTCGAACTGTGGACTACCTCAAAGTCACTTCGCATGTTCGTTCATCATCGCTGAATTGCAAACCAATGCATAGTCACTTCAGATGACAGACTCAATAAGCTATAACCAACTGTGAACTCTCGCGAATGTCACTTCCAACACTTGATTTTATCTCGGTCTTGATCCGTAGGTCCCAACCAATTCAAACAACCTAATTCAACTACGGTCTCTCTGCACCGCTCCCGTTTTCCCAAAATGTTAGGAATGCCACGACCTCGTCGCAAACATCGCCCACTACCACGACTCAAGCTTGGTGATCACGACGTAAGACGCTACGATCGCGACTCGTACGCCATACTCGTGAAAACCTCCCAACCTACTCGCGTCTCGACGCAAGTTTATCTATACCCAGCGCAGAAAATAGATTCGACAAAGTTGTAACCGTGGCCACCATGTACACTACGTGTCCATGCATCGTAAGATGAATCACAACCACCGTCCGCCTCTCTTTTAGGTGTACTTGTGGCTAGTTTTGGCACCCATTGTGCCCAAACTTACCATCTCTTTCGGACTCTTATCTAAGTTAGGTTTGTCTCATCCTAGACAACACTGCTAAGTTTAAACGGTAATACTCTAGCCAGTATCAACCCTAACTCTGTCACATGACGTCCAACGTCTTATTTAAACACCTAAAGCTTCATTTAATCGGTTCCATGCATGTCATATGATAACCAGGAAATTTCTTTATCTCCGTTAGTATCACGAACCACTATAAGTTATTGTTCATTCGCCACGTGCACATCCTCGCACAAATCAGTACATCGTTTCTAAAAATGTCCAGGCTGTCCGCACTGGTAACACAACTTCCGCTTTCGAGAACCACTATCATCGTTCGAATTTCTTGTTCGTTTCCCATCATGTTTCCCCTGATCGGCGCTCTAATTACAACTCAGGTCGATCAGGTTCAATCTTCTCGTGACTCTTCAAGAACAACTCTGCTACGGTCACGTCAGTACCTCCATAGAAATGACAGGGTCGTGCCTCTTGAACTCTCGCCATTGCCTGACCTCAATAGTCGTCGTAATGTCATACACTGTCGGTGCACGAGGTACAACCGCCATAATCGGTGTCATTGAAGTGGTGGAAGGAAGCAAAGTCATGGTCGTCACCCCGGTGTGTTTGCCTCTTGAGTAATGGTTACTCTAGCCGTTGATGGTACCGATGCAACAAAGAATCGACGCCCTCATTATCGCCAAAATCTCTTCCAACTATCGCTTCTTGAGATGCGACTCTCTGCATCAAAGTCTGAAACTCGTCGATGCTAACAAATCGAGTACTCGACGTCCCATTGTCGTCACTAGGACCCTTCGATCCGCCATCGCCTCTCATAACGAAAGCGTATTTCGGATCGGTGGATAGTTACCGATACCATATAATACACACAACAATCGTAATATATATAAACATCACATCCGACTTATCCCACTCCCCAACTAGGATTCTAAGTCAAGATCATAGGGTTTCCACTCTAAGTTCAACCGTTCCTAACTTCCGCCGGTTTAAATGGCTTGTGTTTTATGAATTTGAATCAAGAGTCCTGGTCTTTAGAACCTTGTGCTCGATACCAACCGTGACGTTGGTATCACAATTTTTAGACAACTATATACCATGTCCCTAAGATTCTAAAGCCTAAGCTCGATACCAATCGTGACGGCCCCAAATTCCCAATGCATTTGGGTACGCCCGCTAGACACAGTGCAAGCCTCGAGTCGGTTTTCGACAACCCCGACGAGCCTAGTCGACCTCAAAACATCAAAAATTCAAGATTTATGAAAGAGTTATTGCAATTATAACACAAATGGAAGCAAAAGTCAAATTCAAATCAAATATTGGGAAATAACTCTATCAAATGGAAGTAAAGGAATTCTATAAGTGTGGAAACCCCGGGCATTCATGTACAATTCGAAATGCAAAGGTACATGATACCAATCTCATCAAAATTTGCCAAGTTTAATAATCCCCAAAGCATGTATATATAAAACGGTGTACATAAAAGCAAAACATAATAAAAACCTATAAAATAGTCTTCAACTCCACCACTAATCCTCACAACAGATTTCCTAGGTAGGGTCCCTTGCCCTTGCTTTGCTCTTCTCTCGCCTATCTGCACCCACCGTCACAAACTAGACGGTGAGCAAGCGAATAAAATCGAATGTAATGCCAAAGAGAAAACAACAAGTAATTCATGATAATTCAAATAAAGTAGTCTAAATATCATGCGGAAATAAAAAGACAGAAATTAAATAGACAAGATGCATGATAAACAGATTAATGGATATCAATCGAGAGTTAAGTGTGTTCCAAAGAATCAAAAGAGGCTCATAAGTGGTCTAGTCCATAGCATAACGGCGAAGACCTCGCGAGGTCTTCCCGGCATCGACACAAGCGAAGGCACAACTATGACTGGAAAGGGACTCGAACCCATCCACCCGATACTCGGTGTCACACGGTCACTAAGGGTGGTCACACACTCGTGCGCACGAGTGCCGCGTTTTATCCTCTAGTGCGGGTCCTAGTACTTTCGAGACAAAACACTTACGCTCGGAATCACACATACAAGAAGTATGGAATGGAAGGCCAACAAGTAAATAATAACAAACACAATGGCATGAAAATGAATCACATGGCATTTTCTAACGGCTTACAAACGTACAAATGCTTGTTTAAGGCAAGTGTACTTACTCGAACTATCGTGACTCGTATGACAACTCCGAGATCCTAACGCGACTTCCCGATTTCCTATACCGCACTCCAATTATCCAGTCCAGCTTGAATAAATGCCAAACAAATCAAAATTACCACCCGAATTATACCTAAGATTATTTGTCATTAAATTAGCTTCAATTTGATACATTATATCAATTTTCACGTTTTTCGAGGCTAAAACCCCGACTATATCCCGCCAACATTTCCGAGAGAATCCCAAAACTCATTTATGAACCCATTTCCTAATTTATCATATTTTTCTGAATTTTTCAATATATATATATATATTTGCTATTTTTCTTCTATACATATACATATATATACATATATATATATACATATATATAGATATATATATATATATATATATTATATTTATATATATAATATTCGATAATGATGCACGTGTGCATCTTCTTCAAATTTGTTTTTCTCTTGACCAGAGACGCTTGCGTCTCTGGTTTCTTTTTTTTTTTTTTTTTTTTTTGAAACCGAGAGAGAGTGGAGGAGAGAGACCACTGACCTTCGGTGAGGGTTCCGGCGAATGTGCTCCGCCAAAGGCGTGGGTCGAAAGAGGAGAGGAGAGGAGAGGTGGCGGCGGTGGTGAGGGTGTTGGAGAAGGAGATGAATAGTAGGGTTTGATTGTTGAAACGGTTTGTATATATATAACATCAAATGACCTTTTTGCCCTTCTCCCTTCACTTCATACATTTAAACACATCTACCCTTATGGGTCTTTTACCACATCATCTCATCTTAGCGCACACACACATCTCTAGGCCAATCTCATGGCTCCTTACCATTAGGTTGTGTCACTTTTACAATACTAATCACATAGTCCGCATGTTACATATTTAACTAACTCCCACGTTCAAACGACGTTCCTCGGTCCGTATTTCTCCGTCAATTGGCTCGTCGTGTCCATTTTCTCGCCACATCCCGTTAACTAATTTATTAAATTAATTAAAATTCATTTAGTTATATGTTTTACTCCCCCGTTTGACTAGTCGAAACCTCACTCAATTAAATATCGTCCGACCGGCGCGAGACTCGTAAAATACTAACATACTATTACACACAATCAAAGAATCATAAAATCACTTCGTCGACTCGACTCCGAAGTTCGAAATATTGACCAGTATTCACGTAGCCGGGTCACAATTTTGACAATTGCCGTACAAGTCGGATTTAAAATTTGGGGTTGTTACAGAATGATAGATGTTGCATGAAGGACTATGTCTCCAAATTGAAGTTTGTAGTTTAGCTCTCATAAGTAAAGGTCTTACAATTAATTGAATGCGTTTGATGAGTGATTCTGTTAAACCATTTTGGGTATACACATGAGGAACAGAATGTTCAATGGTAATTCCTATAGACATGCAATAATTTTAAATGCTTGAGATTGAAATTCTCCGGCATCATCAAGTCGGATGGTCTAGATTGGGTTGTCATGGAATTGTGCTCTTAATTTAATGATTTGCGCTAAAATTCTAGCAAATGCAACATTGCTGGTCAAAAGCAAACAAACATGTGACCACCTAGTTGATGCATCTATCAAAATCATGAAATATCTAAATGGTCCACAGGTGAGGATGAATAGGTCCACATATGTCTCCCTGAATGCGTTCTAAGAAAACTGGGGATTCCACAACAATTTTACTTGGGGATGATTTAACTATCAATTTACCTTGAGAACAACTAACACAATTATAATCATCAGCTGATAAAATCTTTTAGTTCCACAATTGATCTCCACACGAATTTTCAATATTATTTGTGCAATTGATGATCAAATCCATCATTTCATCTTATGAATGTCATTAGATCATATGACGATATTTATTTCATTAGTATACCTTTTCAAATAAAATCCAGAACGTAATGCAGGGAATTTAAATTCTCAGATGAAACAAATCATACTGAATAACTTCTAGATAGGGCATTGACAACATTATAGTGGTACCATATATTGCATAAACATTAACTTCTGCTAAGTTTAAATTCGATAAATATTTTTTATATTACAATGTGCATGTAGTACAATAAACAAGACATGCGTTATTCGCCTTTATTTAGCTCATAATTTGAACACATCTTAATGTGTCAATACTTAATTGAGCTATTTTTAATGGTAAAATTCATAATTTTGCCTTGATTTTGAAGGCATGGTAAAAGATCAAAAATATTTGGGTATGTATATGACAATATTTAGGCAACATAGCATTTCGTACGTGACGAAAAAAATGTCACAATTATGAGCGCTCATTGTCAATACTAATTTACCCTTTCTAGTGGTGCACCACTTTTTATTCTGACTATCAATGGAATTGTCAATATGACTTTTACCATATCTTTTCACCTTTTCCACGTGCATAAATTTGTAATTGCGACCATGGTTATTATATGCAACATATGTTTCTTAATTTGAAGCTAAACCAATTGGACATGAGTGATATTATATTTATAATATCTTATTATTTTACTCAGCTACCACGAGACAAGGATTCAATCCATAATTAATATTTAATAGATTGACGTGCGCGCTCGATAATTTGTTGCAGTAATACATCGAGGCGAGCCACGTGGCCTTTATTTGTCTCATCAGTCATATTTCTGCATAGCCTCAATATAGAGGTAATTGAAATTGCAGAATAATAAATGATATTTTACTGATATAAATTTTGTAGCGTGAGACCCAACTGCTCATTTTGAGCCTTTTGGAGCATCACCAATTTTGGCCTTGATATAGATAGCTCCATGAGGCGAAATGATAATATAAAGTGAAATATTCACTTTTCAAATCTCTAAAGAGTCTAAAGAGATATTTGACGAATAAATATTTATACGCATAGGCTTGCATAGATACTTTATATATAATTTGAGCATCTCATTGCCTTGACAAGTAATTATTGTTGTCAATATTATTAAGGCAATTAATTCAATCAAGTATAATAAAAAATAAAGACATCATAAATAGTTCTCATTTTTATGTAAAATATATGATTAAATGAATGCTCATAACTTGATTATTTTATACACAAAATATATTATTTGTATGAGTTGGTGGGACAACCTCCAAGTTGGGTGGCGAGACGAAGTCTACTTAAAAACCATGCCTCCTCGAACGGGATAACTCATCTCTCTTTCAATGTTTAGCTTTACCGGGGACAAAGCTTACCCACTATCAACCCAAACTCATAACACTATTTGCAATATAAAAAAATCAAGAATGGAGCATAATTAATCGTTTGTAGTATAGCGAGAAAACTAGTTATGTCAAATATTGACTTTTGATTTCGATGTAGAAGTTGTGAAATTATTTTGAACAAAGCTATGAAAGTAAAGTAAAGAACTAGAAATTGAACAAGAGAACAGATAGGAGAGAAACAAAGAACTTTCATTCTAATATGGTGTATCCATTACATAGATGTGAGCTCTTTATATATGCCATTACAAGAATGTCAAAGATCATAAGTTACAATTACATGATGTAAATGTGTAACCACTCACACATAGTGGTGGAATACAAATGGTTTGAATAGGAAGAGTCATCCACATCCATTTCATTTACAACAAAATATATGTTTTAAAAGTATGTCAAATGTAGTTGGGGTATTTTGGTAAAAATATGGGGCACTCTTCATAAATTGATATTTAAATTTGGAGTGCACTTAAAATTTAGGTGCCCTTATAAAAATATATAAAAATATGGGGTGTTTATAGTGAGGGCTTAATGTTTTTTTTGTGTTTGTTAATATAATATCTTTCGAGAAGATCTAAAATGACAATTGTATTTGTATGTCACACCAGATATTACATTAGGCTTTTGGGCTGTTCATGAATATCTCAAAGTGTAGATATACACAAATCCATGCATATCACACCAATCGAGCTCGCATGGACGGCTCAAACGAGGCGATGTGTCTTCGGGTGTCAATCTAGTACTATTTCTTATATCTTCCAAGTTCACTGTTTTGGACGTAGCGCCTATATAAGTACGAGTATCCGAGTCTGATGCGTGTTTAACGTGCAAACTATCAAAGCGAAGTCTCTGAAAATCTGAATACTTTGAAGGAACTCTTGATCGCGTTCTTCCCATTTCGGCAATGGCGAGCTTCGCTGCGTATCAAGTGAGACCGATTTCCTCTCCACCTCTCATTCATTCATTCATTCATTCTCTTCATCTGTTCCGATTGCTCCAAATCTCGCATTCCCGATTGTTTCGACATCGAATTCCTCAGATCCGCCTACTTCACTTCGATCTCATCATATGAGCGTAACATCTAGGTTTCAATCTTAGTTTCCATGAAAAAACGAACAATTTCTTCTGATCTGACGCGATCTCGCAAAAATTGACCAACTTTTGGTTAGATCCGGTGAATTAGATATGATTTGGTAGCTTGAACTGCGCCATTGAAGCGATTTGGGCTAGATTTGATGATTTAGGGCTTGATTTGAGTTGTGACGATTCAGGCATTACATGTTCTTGTAGATCTGTCGATTTAGCAGTCGAGGTTGGTTTGTTTGGTTTGATGCCGTCGAGTTTGATTAATCTAGGCTGAAATTAGGGATTTTGGTTGGATTTGTGATGGAAGATTCCAATGATTATATGTTTTGTTTATTTTGGTGAATGATTTCAGGTTTTTTGTTAGGTTAAATGCATCATCAAAGCAATTTGGGCTTGATTTGATGATTTAGCACTTCAGACATTACTTTTTTTTTTGTAGATATGTCGATGTAGCCATCGAGCAGCGAACCTGGCTTGTTTGGTTTGGAACCGTTGAATTAGATTAATCTAGGGCTAAAATTAGAGATTTTGATTGGATTTGTGATGGGAGATCAAATGACTATATGATTTGTTTGTTTTGGTGAATGGTTTATGGTTTTTTGTTAGGTTAAAATGCGTCATTGATGCAATTTGGGGCTTAAATTGAGTTTAGCATTTCAGGCATTACTTTTTTTTTCGTAGATATGTTGATTTAGCGATTGAGACTGGCTTGTTTGGCTTGGTATGGTGCAATTCGATTAATCTAGGGCTAAAATTAGGGATTTTGGTTGGATGTGTGATTGGAGATTCAAATAAATATATGATTTGTTTGTTTTGGTGAATGGTTTCGGGTTCTTTGTGAACTTGCATTTTCTGATTCTATGTGGTGTTTTGGTATTATGTAGAATAATTGTCCCTTTGTGAAAAATGTTCTTCTTCTGGACTCTGAAGGGAAACGTGTGGCTGTGAAATACTACTCAGATGAATGGCCGACTCTGAGTACAAAATTAGCTTTTGAGAAGTCTGTATTTAGCAAAACTCAAAAGACAAATGCCCGGAATGAAGGTAACATTCATGCTGCATATTTTTCTTTCAATAAACACCTTTGTGATCTTATGTTTTAAGCAATAATGAGATTTGACAAAGTGGTAAATAGTGTTGTTATCTTTTATTATTCTATTTCTTATAGCTAGTTGTCTAACATTGATATATGGAACCAATTGGATGTTGTATTGATGGAATGTATTCATGAGAAATTAACGACTAGAGTTGCTTAGAATGAGATGCAAGCGTACATGAGATTGTTGACTTGGATTAGCTATGCCAGTCTTAGGCATTGTATCATTTCTTTGATCTTTTGGTGACAACCTAATTCAAAATATGCACCAAAAAGTCTCTACTTTCAACTTAAATGCATTATAGTATTAGGAAAATGATAATCTAACACATTCTCAATACACACCTTGAGCGCACACCCTTTTCTTTTAGCCGTTTATGGTGTTTTGTCAGAGCTATAAATGGCTAAAAGACAAGGGTGTGCGTTGAAAGTTGGTCATTTTATCATTTTCCATAGTATTATATATTTCATTCATTTAAATAACATTTATATTTATTGTACATATTTTGTACATATTTTTGGTTATATTGAAATAAAGTCTCATTCCTATAAAAAAAAACATTTAAATTTGATTTGTTATTAAGTGTGATTAAAACTGAATAATTTAATTTCTGTAACAGCGATTTCGATTATGTTTTAGAATGACGATTGAGTTACACATTTAAATTAAATAGGTATTTGATCTGACAGTTTGATCCAAATAATAGATTCAATTAAGGGTCTGTATTTTATGGATATTCAATCCACCATACTAAATTCCTCACCTATACTGTACATATCGTTTTAGTTCAAGTACTTTGGACATGCTTTAACAACTCCTCTCTTGGCATATCTTTGGCAATATGAGATAAAAACTTGAACTTTCTTTGTTGTTTTACCCTATTTTATTCTTAGTCTAATGGAGTATTAAAATCACTTTGGTTCTTAGTCTTTGTGGTTGAGAGTGCACTTACTTCAAAGTGAAAAATTAGATTATCTTGGGAGACAGTCATCGACAATCTTACGCACCTAAATTTTTTTTGAAGCACTTAAGCAGCTAAATGGAGCAACACTGGATCTAGTTTTTCCCATTGTTTTGATTCATACCATATTTTATAATGAATGGTCTTATCTCCGATATTGAGGTAAATTTTGAATCAACCAATTTAATGATAGAATTTTATATGGAGTAGCCATATAAGGCTATGTATGACGAACCAAGAGGATGGCTCATTGGTTTGATATGGGATTACTTGGGTAATAGGTTGGGAGTTTGATCCTCATAATGGGCGGTTTCTTTCTTATCAAAACATATAAGGCTATGTATGAGAATTATAATTTTGCAATATGTGCAAGACAAAATGTCTTAGTGTCTTAGGTTTTTAGTATGAAAGGTCTAAACACACTAGAATGGTTTGTTTTTTGTTGATAAAGTAGCTAGAGAAATAAATAAATTCTTATGTTATTTATCGAGAACATACTTTTGAATGCGACTATTTTGTTACTAAAGTGGGCTAGGGAACAAAGTGGGGGTGTATGTATAAATAACAAGATATCCTAGTTAAGGAAAAAAGTCTGACAAAATGTTTACTTCTGTACATTTTAGTGCATAACACATTCCACAACCATTGGCTGTTGTTTTTGTCAAGCAATTGGTGTTATGGTACTTTGTAGCACTAGCACACGTCACATACGTTATCACTAGGAGGCTAAAAACACAATTTCATGGTCTTTGATGGATCAATGAAAAGAATGAGAAGGAATTAAAAGAAGTAAAATGAGAAGATGACGAAGAAATGATGTCAAGAAGAAAGGTTGCTCGTTTTCCATAGGAAATTAAGGATACATTTCAAGAGGTATACCAAGTGTATCCCCTTCTAAGTTAAGTTTAATGGATAGGTGAAATAAGACTTTTGAGAATAGTGTTATTGACGACGAGAGGCACACTTGAGGCGATGGCTACCTAAAATGCTTGAGGCGCACGCTTGAGTGAAGCCAACTGTACTTAATTATTAATGTATAATAAAAACAAATTATGCATTTATTTTACATCATATTGCATCTTATCAAAGTTATGAACTGCTAAAAATTTATAAGAGAAAACGAAGACCAACAAACATGAAAAATCAAATTATAAAACATTTTGTAAAAATAAAATTAAAACAACATTATGATAGGAAAAGAAAATCATGACAATAGCATATCATTGTGATTAGTAATTTTCTTTCCACGTTCTTTCTTTTTTTTTCTTTGGATCGAGGCTTTGTTGTAGTTTCTTTTTCTTTATGCAAACTTCCCTTCTTTAATGGATTTTGAAATCCTCGCCCTTTTTCCTTCTTTATACAAACTTTCTACATTCTCTTTAAGTAGCTTTTTATGGAAACTATCCAATCAACTTTCTCCCTCTCTTTTTTAGTTTCTTTTTCTTTAAAATTTTTATCCAATAAGATAAATCCATGGTTTTCAAAACTTAATTAACATAAAAATCCAAACAAAAAAGCAAATAAAAGTGATTTAATAGGTCAGTGCGCCTTGGAACTGCTTCTTCAGCACAAGTGATTTAATAGGTCGCACCTTGTTGAAGTCTCATCGCCTTAGTGTTGTTAAGATGCAGAGGTTGCGCCTCTCCACAAGGCACCTCACGGGTGCGCCTTACTGCGCCTCAATAACACTATTTGAGAAGTGATAATTTTGATGTAGATGATTTAAGATTACAAATGACCGAGTTTCCCTTTTTAGTTGATGGATACAATTTGAGAAAGGGAAATGATTTTGTAACCTACAAACTTAACTCACAGAGTACACACACCTATTTGCTCATCGTCCAATGTTGCACCTCGAGATGTGTGCACGCATTAGACGGTGCACAAACAAGTGGGTTAACTTAGTGAATTAAGTTTGTGGGTTACACTAGCATTTTCCTTTGAGAAATTCTATATGCTAGGGGAAACCAGGAAAGAAGACAGGTTTGGTATAAAAACAAAAATGGCTTGACCACTATCTTAAGAGGTATTTATATGCAGTACAGATTTTAGCTCTTCATAGATTATATCAATAGTTGATTTATTTCGTCCTTTTGCAATATTCAAAATTATTAATGAAATTGATTCAACATCAAGCCACATAAGACTTCATTGCGATGGAAGGCATATTAATATTACTTGATTTTTGTTGGTAATGAGTTAGAATCAGCAAACAAAAGTTGGTCACTGAATGAGACTTGCTTTAGTTGGCTTGGAATCTCTGTGATGTCGAATTCCTTGCTTTACATACTTGACTCTGTCTTATTTTACATATTCATGAGGATTTTTGCATAGTTGCAATGCCAAATTGAATAGTTTATACAACTATGCTATGTATAAAGCCAATACCCTTAGGATAGTGATGAGGCCATTTTTGCCTTTACTCTTAATTTCACCTTCTCTCATCTTGTATAAAGAGTTGTTGTCCGTAATTGTATCCATCAACCAAAAAGGACAAATTAATTATTTCCTTTTTCTAATTTAGTCCTCAATATATTTAATTCGCGCTTCTAAAAATTCTTATTTTGTTTATCTATTAATTTGGAAAGTGTACTTTTGGGATATAACTTTTTTAGAAATGCAAGGGAAAATTCTGAACTACCCCATGCATATAGTAATTTCTCATGGGAAAGGGACACCTCACTTCTTTAGATTGAATTTTCATCATATTTTTCTTTTTTTCTTCCATTTGTTTTTTCTCTTTTTGTGTACCTATTAAAACCAGTGCAATTGGCTTGTTTGGGCCTTCAAAAAAAAAGGGTTGAATTGTACTTTTATAGTTATATGTGCAATTTACATGTTGCGTACTAGTTCTTGAAAGAACAACACAAGCTTCAGTCAAAATCTAATTAGTTGAATGTAATACAAAAACTTCTTGGTTGTCAATTTATACTCAAGTTACAAGTGAAAAAAAAAGCAATGTGACCGACTTGATTGCCAATATGGGCCAATTCAAGCTTGTGCTCTTCTGCACATCGTTTTCCGAGGCTTGATTGGGTATAGTGGGTTAATGCCTGTAACCTATTCCTATATTGATCTACTTAGTTAAAGTCTACATCGTGCTTTCCTTTTATTATTTTACAGATGTGGTAATGTTTGTATTTGTACAATTAGGGACGGCTCAATATTGAAATGTTTGTACTTGTACCATTAAGTATGCAAGATGCTATCCTCAATCTTACATGAACTTGGGAGTTATTCAGTTAGAAATGCTTGTGTAGGAAAAGGTCCTGAACATTTGTTGCCATAATTTTCTCTTACATGTCAGCTTCTTCTCGTTACGTGATCATATTTGGTATTAGCACTTTGTGAGCTGAAACCTGAACTTTTAATGAGGATGTGGTTAATATTCCAATACTGGTGAATATGTTCACCACACCACTTCCTGTAGATATTTAGACAAGTTATCATGAATATAAACTTGTTCAATATTGAGTCGTTATCATGCCTTATGAATGGAGCTTAGGTGATCTTGCTCTAGTGTGTATGTGTTAACATTTTTTTTTTTTCGTCTGCAGCTGAGATAACAATGTTTGACAACAATATTATCATCTACAAATTCATCCAAGACTTGCATTTTTTTGTTACTGGGGGTGATGATGAGAATGAACTTATCCTGGCTGCTGTTCTACAAGGTTTCTTTGATGCTGTGTCCCTTCTTCTTAGGTATTTGTTCATACCTTTGGCTCTTAATTCTTTTGTCTTTCTTTTTCTATCAATATTTGCTTCAGATTTCTACATCTTATCCACTCTCTAATTTAGTGATTCCTTATTTCAGGGGCAATGTGGAGAAACAGGAGGCACTTGAGAACTTGGATTTAATTCTTTTATGCCTGGACGAGATTGTTGATGGAGGGTATTATGTTAATTTTGTTTGTTATTGCTTAGTTTTTATTTTTATCTCTGTTGTTGTTTATAATGTTAGTTAACATGCTTGCCAACTAATATGCTATAATAATAAACATGCCCTCGGCGTTTATCGTTATAGTTTTTCTTTTTTTGAAATCTCATTTATTGTTATTGTTATTTAGCAAAGATGGATGATCAGTGAGTGGTAATTTGTTGTAGGACATAAAGTAGATTAGGGAATTTCTAAATATCTATGAATTTATATTCGATGTTCTATAGATAAGTTTCTATTTTAAGTTGCAGTTACATGTTCACGGTATGCTACCCACTTCGATTTTTTTTTTTTTTTTTTGAGTGTATTGGGATTTCTTCCAAAATATCTAAAAAGAGTTCTGAGAGCATTGCATGCTACTGTAGTGTTATAAATAGTTTGGGAATTTATCCAAGTTGCCCTGTTGGGTTGGAGTTGTTTGAAGGAGTTGCCTACACGAACTGTAAAATGCTTCTTTGGCAAGTTTAGGTTTTAGTCTATTATTATTACTATCTTTTTTACTCTCTAAAATGACTTGTTTTCAGTTCTTTGCTTTCTACCTCTGTTTTCAATATTTGGCTTGACATTCGCAGCTCTATGGCGAGCAACTCAAATGATATTATTCATATTATTGTGCCTGATGATTCTTCGTAGGTCTTTATCATGCCAATCTGAAAATTTAAGTAAATAAGTTCTAGTAGTGAATTTCTATTCCTTTGTTGCATACACATTTTTCTTGTTCATAGAAAAAAAAAAAATGGTCTGACTTGGAACTTCTGCTTGTTTTGCAGCATGGTGCTTGAAACTGAAGCAAGCGTAGTTGCTGGAAAAGTTGCGAGCCATAATGCGGATTCAGGAGCAGCATTGTCTGAGCAGGTAATGAAACTTGCTTTATCTGGTCCGTCGACCAAGATAAAATGTAGCTTCTATTCATTCAGGGACACTCTTAACACCCCTTATTCAATCCTTTCTTGCAGACCATAAGTCAAGCCCTCGCCACTGCACGAGAACATTTAACCAGATCACTTTTGAAATGAGTGTG
The DNA here is from genome assembly GCA_039657345.1 of Stephania japonica. Classification (NCBI taxonomy): domain Eukaryota; kingdom Viridiplantae; phylum Streptophyta; class Magnoliopsida; order Ranunculales; family Menispermaceae; genus Stephania; species Stephania japonica. The sequence continues at coordinate 12,212,897 of CM077563.1, read as the reverse complement.
GTTTGGAGCTCCTCCGCTTAAAGCACGAAAGCATCGATCGCCTTCCTTTTCTTCCATTAATATATATTTTTTTCCTTCATATTTCGATTTGTCCACAATGAGATGCAACTATTAGGTGCTGCATTATTTGTAGCGTAGCTGATAAATTAGTCCTCAACGGGACCAATTGAAGTGCCAAAAGATGATTTATCAGTGTACTTTAGCCATTTGGATTACAAGCTGAAAGCCTGTTTGCGAAAGAAACATTTTTCTAGTAATGAACTATCCACCGTTGATACAACATCGATAGATGCATTGATAATGTAACCTACAAAAACACACGCACGTCCTAATGTCTCTTTTTTTTTTTTTTAAAATACTTCTTATTGTCTCTTAGATTTAGATGCACATTGATTGTGTGCACACGCCTCACATTTTGGGTGTGTTTGATAGTAAGGAAATTGAAAAAAATCATGAAAAATTGTTTATTTTTTTTGTGTAACTGTTTTATTTGGTGTTTGATATGCTTGTAACTGCTTAGAGAAAAAAAAACTCACACCCCTAATTTTTCTCGTTTATTTTCTTTTGTTTTGGCGTGGAAATTTGCAATTTTCTCGAGTGAATTGCAAATTCGTTTCAACCAACTTAGACTCCTATCGTCATCAACTGGAATCCTTCTAAATGAATTTGTCCACCCTGCTGCAAAGATCTTCTCCTCCAAATTTCTATATAAACTCAATGATTTCCTCAAATCTCACTTTTGCCTTAACGATCTCCTCCATCTTGAGAACTTGAAATTCTCAGTTTCCTCTCAACGATTTCCTCCGATCCCTCTCTCACACTCATACCTAGCCTCGATTGCAACTCAAGAATGTGAAATTTTCACTTTTGCATGGTCATTGTTGCTGTTTTTACCAACTTTGGAGTTTAGAATTCTTGGAGACTTTGAAAGCACATAGAGGTACACAATACATTCTCAATTTTATTGTGATTTCTCACTCAAAACCTATTTCTTACTTTTGAGGTTGATGCTATTGCGTAGCTTCTTCTCCTATGTGGTTTTGTTTGATGTTGTAAATTCTTGCTCAGAAAGTGTTTGATTATATGCTTCTCTAACATTGTTGTCTAGAATCCCTTTAACATTGTTGTCTAGAAAGAGAAGAACTTAGTCTTAATGCATTAAAGAACTTCAATTTTGCTACTACTGCCACAACTTTTCGAGCAATAAATCAGTGAAGTGATGAGTTTACTATTCATCTCTCAAGCTTCTTGAAAAAGTTAACACATTCTCCACCTGTATCATCTTTGATTTCCAACATCTGTTTCTTTTTTTTTTTTCACACAAATGCTTTAATTTTGGACGCACATCGTCTTGATGCATTAAGTTCTATCTTATCTAACTCTGTATAGTTAGAGTAAATATTATAAGCATAAGGTTTTTGCTCAAACGTCAAGGTGTCTTCTCTATTCATGTGGATGGATGTGAATTTCTTTGCTCCTTAACTGAAATATTTAAAATGCACAGATTTTTAGTGAAGAACTTATTGTACCTCCTCCCAACTAAACCGTAAAAATAGTTTACAGGGTGCATAGTTTTGAGGTAATTGGCTTTTCAGGGTGCATAGTTTTTTTACTTATTCTTCACAAATCCTTAAAAGACAATAGACCATCAGCTAACCATAGTTTTAAAATCAACCTTGAGGCAATAAGTTTTTCACTGAATTTAGACTTCAGGGTGCATAGTTTTTTTATTTATTCTTCACAAATCCTTAAAAGACAATAGACCATCAGCTAACTATAGTTTTAAAATCAACCTTGATGCAATAAGTTCTTCACTGAATTTCGAAAAGTTGTGGCAGTAGTTGCAGAGAAGCTGCATTAAAGAAATTCATGAAGAACTTATTGCCTCAAGGTTGATTTTAAAACTATGGTTAGCTGATGGTCTATTGTCTTTTAAGGATTTGTGAAGAATAAATAAAAAAATATGCACCCTGAAGTCCAAATTAAGCTAAATATTTTGTTGATTCTCTTAACACTCTAATGTTCCTTCGAGGAAAAAAATTAGTCTTGTTAAGTTGTTGCAAAAAGGCAGCTTCTGTGTCCCAATTATCATAGTCTCTTTAAGCCGTAGTCTGAGGTGATACCTTATCTCATTAGCAAGTATTTATAAAATTGAAAAAAACATAATAGACAAAATAGGAGAAAGGATAATAAAATATATAGCTCAGCAGAAGGGTAGAAATGAGAAACATAAATAGTATTCATTTAAAATTATTCAGCACTTAGTATATATTTACAATTTCAAGTTATATTAGGAATTGAAGAAAGAATTACGCTGTGAAACTTAAACTGTGATTATATATTTTTAGCTCAAAGTCACCAAAAGGATAAACAGGACCTTGAATCCAACCAAATGTGGATGGCAGCTAGCATATAGGGGTTTCCTCTAGCCCACATCAACAATCAAATGTGTAGTTATATTAAAAGGGAACATATATTCTTAAACATCTAGTGTTTTTTTTAGAAGTTAAATATCCAGTGTTTATGTTGTGGCCCCTTTATATTCAGTGTTTTTTTAGAAGTTAAATATCAAGTGTTTTTTTAGAAGTTAAATATCAAATGTATAGTTATATCCAGTGTTTTTTTTACTGAAACAAAATCTATAAATATTCATAGAAAAAAGTTGTGGCCCCTTTATTCCAACCATCTTCTCTTCATATCTATCTCCACTTCAAAACTTTAAATTCAACCATATTAAAAAGGCCCAGGTTATTGGTGCACGATATCACAACTGAGATCTGGATTAATTAGATATAGTTGACAACACTTTGAAATATCCAATTACAGCTATGAAGTAGAGCAAAAGAGAGGATTCAGTCCATTCTAAAATACTACTTAAATGCACCTTAAGGCAAAAACATTAGTACGCCAAACAGTTTTTTTGAGATGATCCATCTTTTAAGTAGGAATAATATGAACAAATTAATTCCTTTTTTCCTAGTTGAATTTAAGTATCAATTCTTGATTTGGCTTTCCAATATTTTGTATTGGGTTTTTTTTTTCAATCCATAAATATTTACTCAGCTTTTATTTTGGATTTATAGCATTTTCTTTCAAACACCCCTTAGCCTTTTTTATTCACTCTTTAGCCCTTTTTACTCTATCAAATTGAACGACAATGACTTTATTTCAATAAATACCAAACTTCTGCTCACTTATATTTTTAACTACAGCCAGTTTTTCTTTCTACTACGCTTTCAAAGCATTTCACGTGAAAATATGTTTGTACTCGCATGAGCATAGAAGTGTACCACTTGTTTTCACGAGTTGAGAAGTACTGTAATTTAAAACTTGACGCTTTGCATTGCGGTAACAATCTTGTAGTGTATGTGCATCCAAATACAAGTGATCTTAGAAGAGTGTAAAAATAAGTGTAAGTCCAGGAAATTACCCTTTAGCGGTGGTTTAGTCACCTGCAAAGACGGCCTACAAATACCCCCACTAGAAAACTTAACTCAATATAAAATGAAGAAATTCGATGAAGTAGGGGTAAACCGAAGTTAACTTAATTAGGAGGGATTTGAATGGTTTCGAAAGCTCACCATCTATTGCATTAAATCAAGCACAATGGAAGAGTTTGATCCATTGAGGCTATGTTGTTGTTGTATCTACCCTTTCAAAAGTACTTTCTGCCTCTTTCTAATTGGAGCTTTTACAGTGTATGTTAGTTGTGGAATAATTTTCGAATGAGCTTATCTCTTGAATTTTCGCTAATTGTGCAAGTGATTCAGATCGAACTTTTTCAATTTGTGTTCGATCCATATATAGGTAGCAACACTAAAATGATGCTTCAACTTTTTTAGAGAGCTTATATTTTAGAGTTTGTTTCAAGAATTGTTTTAGTGTCATATCCTAATTGATTAAATTTACATTTACATAGATACCTGTTGAAGAAGATAGAAATAAAGCAGCAACTATAATGATGATGATGTTGCTACTTGATTATGTACGACGTCGTCATTCGCTGAATATATAACCTCGAGTCAATAGAGATAAAAGAAAGGAAAATAATATTAAAACGTTTTTACAAAGATTCTAACAAAAATTATAAGGAACAATTGCGATTGAAACGAGGTCCATTCAAAGAGCTTTGCAGAATTCTTCTTACACATGGGCTAGTTAATGGATGCAATGTAAAAGTAAAAGAACAAATAGCTATATTTTTGTTGATAGTTGGACACGATAATCGAAATAAACAGACGAACTTTGAATTTATTCGTTCCGGTGAGACAGTTAGCCGCTACTTCCACGTTGTTACAAGAGCTCTCATCAGTATATATAAAGACTATGTCAAACCTGCAAATATAAATAATTCTCCACAAGATAAAGAATCGAACCCAAGTTCTTGGTGTCACTATTTTGAGGTAATTGATTTTTTAGGATATTTTTTTTAAGTTTGTCTTGTATATAACATAATAATAAATAAATTATAATAATTTGTGTATATAAATTAAATAAATATTTAATATTAGGATGCGGTTGGAGCATTAGATGGAACTCATTTTCCAATGGCAGTACCGATTGAAAAGTAGCGAAGTATCGCAATAGAAAAACTTTTACATCCCAAAATGTCTTAGTGGCTTGTACATTTGATATAAACTTTACATACGTACTTGCCAGTTGGGAGGGCTCGGCTCACGATGTTCGTATATTAAGAGATGTTGTTAGGCCAAGTCGAGTAGATAGACTAACTATACCATCAGGTTAGATACATTTGTATTAAAATTATTGTTATTACTTTTTCGTTCTTGTGATACTTGAAAGAACAATTATACAATATGCATTTCACTAAACTATAATATATATCATGCGTGAATTCAATTACAAAGAACTAAATTAAATCATACCAGAGGCTTGCACTAAATAGCAATGTCCTAAGACGAATTTTCCTCCAATTCAGTGTATGAATGCTTCAAGAGATTCGCCTCCAGAATACAACTGGATTGATCTTTGATTACACACCAATCAAAAAACCTTTCTTGTGCAACAGTATAATTTCTCTCAACAAAAAAACTTAATATTTTTCTTCCATTTCGTACATACTATATATAAAGAAATCATGTCTCTTATAAACAGTCACATGCACCTTTTCACAAAACGTGAATGTTAGTAGTTCATGTAACCACTAATTTATACACTTTTTAATAAAACACAACTGTTTACATACAACTGTTCACACTAATAAGTAATTACAAAATTACTTAATTTAAAAAAAATAAAAATAAATAAAAATAAAAAATTTATGTTGTGAATTAGCTAAGGCCCAAGGCCCAATCAAAGACATTAAATATCAAGTATTTAATATATATTAATCAATGGGGAATTCCCATGGTCTTTGCCTCCAACCCATATTCACTTAACTAAGACTTGTAAGTGAAAGATATCTTATAAGGAAAGAAACAAAAATGTTTCTTTCCCATGTGGACTAATATTGGATACAATACAAACTCACATATAGTTCAACAATACTTTCAACTAGTAACTTTTATCGTGATATTATTTTAATGTAGGAAAATATTATTTGGTTGATGTTGGGTACCCTAATGTTCCTGAGTTTTTAGCACCTTATCGTGGTACAAAGTATCACTTAAAAGATCAAGTTGGTCGTATACCTAGAAATGCAAGGGAGTTGTTCAACTTTCGACATTCGTCCTTGCGTAACATAGTAGAAAGGACAATAGGGCTTCTAAAAAAACGATTTGCATTTTTGAGGCACGAACCATTTTATAACATTAAAACTCAATCAAGTATCATTTTAGCATGTTGTGCGATACACAACTTTATGAGAGAAGAAGATCCAAATGATCTATGCGAAGATGAAGAAGATATTCATGAAGATGAAGAAGAAGATGATGATGATAATTACAGTGCACATGAAGATTATGTCTCCATACATCATTCTCAAATTTGGGTAGCTAAACGAGATACATTGGCTGAGTTAATGTGGAATGAGTATCACTAATTTATACAAGTTTATTTAGTTTTTCTAGATGAAATGATATAATGTTGAGTATATGGGGTAGTAATATAGGTTGTATGAACTTTTTATTACTTGAATTTGGTTTATTTGAAACTTTTCTTAATTAATAGATTTTCATATATAGTCTTTTGTCGTATATTATCAAGTTTACCTTTTTTTTGTTAAACATATATACAACTTTGGTATCATATAAAAATAGTGATGGAAGAATCAATTGGGAATGTGAAAGTAGTGACAAAGGGGCAATTGCGATGGGACGAAAAAATGGATAAAATATTGCTTGAAATTATTTTGGAAGAGTATGAATTGGGTAACGGTTCAAATACTTCATAGAAGGCTGAGGTTTATACCCGAGTGTGCATAGAATTGCTAAAGCAATTAAAACTAGAAGTGAACCCTTCAAATGTGAAGGGTAGAATCAAAACATTTAGAACCAAATACTTCCTTGCAAAAGAGGTAATTTCTCAAAGTGGATTCGGATGGGATCCAGATACACAACTTGTCACGGCAGATGTTTTGACTTGGAAAGATTATCTTGAGGTATATTTTTGGTTTTCTTAATTAGAATATACAGTCGTATTATTGATGTACATTGGCTAATTATATATTTTTATGTGTTGGTGTATATGTTTACATGTAACAGAAACATCCAGAAAAGGAATCACACCGCAGGAAGCGTAAGCTGTACTACAATAAGTTGTCTATCATATTTGGAGATGATCAAACAAATGGTAGAATGCAATGACTGGTAATGAGGTAAACAGAGAGTTGCCTTCTTTAGAAGAAATGAGTGAGTAAAGTTGTAGAAATAATTGTTTATTATTACACTTTTTAGGCTCACATTGCATTTTTAGAAGAAATATATTTGCATGACTTATTATTATTATTATTATTTGCAGGCAATGTAGAGAAGTCACTTCCAACTAAAGGAGAAAGAGATGAAGTAAATCGCTCGTCATCTAGTTCAAGTCGTATGGCAACAAATGGCCAAAGGATTAAAAGGAAGAAGAGAAGTGACGTTGACCCTAACCAAGGACTAACTGTAGCTGCCAACCGACTAGCAGATGCATTTGCGCACACAGATTGTGCATGTCTTCAGAAGGAGCTTTGTAGTATTCTGAACTAAGTCGAGAAGATATAATGCGAGCTATGCTTTTGTTGAGAGGTGAAGTTAAGGATGCAAATATATTTTTTCAGTTGGTCGAAGACTTTAAGAAAGATTGGGTGATCTTATATTTACAGAGAAAATTTTAGATTGATTTTTTTTTGAGATGGTAGGAAAATTTTAGATTGATTTTGAAAGCGAAAACATTAGTTTTTTTTTAAGAACGTTGAAACATTAGTTATTTTTTTCATTTATGTTAGTTATCACTTAAGATTCTTTTGAGTTCATTCATGGTTATCAAAGATAGTTGTCAATTAAATTTTAATGAATATTGTTAATTACTTCATCAAGCACAATACTTGTAAAGTTCTGCTAACTGAAATGAGGTGGATGTGTGATTTGTTTTCTTTTGGGCTATGATGGTAATGCTATGTAGATGGTAGGAGTTTTTAGAGCTTAGGTGCACACTCTGATGGGTGGGGTTTTTGGATAATTGCTCTAGTTTAAGTGGTGATGGTTGTGAGGTCCTCGCATGAGTTTTAATTATTTATTTTTTTTTATGAAATCGCATGGTTCCATGATTTACTCATTGAAGTAGATGACGAGATGATTTGTGATTGAGGTAATGTATATTAATATTTTGTCTCCCAACTCAATTTATTAGTTTCTTATATAGGTTCATGTCAGTATAATGTTTGTGTGATGAGATGGAATTGGCATGGAGGTTTTTGATTGCATAAGCGTGGATGGACACATTGGGATCGAAGATATCCTTTTTGAGATTAAGTTCCCATGGACTTGTTGAATTGTGACTCTTAAGCATGTTTAAATTCGTGGATTGTAGGAAAATCTAGTAAAAAAATGAAAATTAAAGAAAATTTTAATTTCTTATCAAACACTAGAAAATTAAAAAATAAAATTTTCTCACGTGTAATCAAACAACATTGAGAAATTCTTCTTAAGAAAATTCTCTAAAGAAAATTTACAAAAGAAAATAGTTTTTTCTTATTAAATTTTATTTTGCTAGCAAACACACCCTTGATTCAAAAATCTCACCTACAATCCGTGTCTTTGTTCTGTTTTTTACATTTTCTTAAGTATTAAAGAAAATAAGTACATAAAATGAACTTATCAGTCGTGTATTTTACATATTTTTGGGTATTAAATAAACAAGTACATAAAATAAATGTAGCAGAAATAAAGATACATAGATGCGTGGTAAAGCATGTAAAGATAGAGTAAAAGAAAAAAATGAGTAGCACCGATACAAAAATTAGGGAAGGGTAGTTGTAGTTTGATAACTTCTAAAATTGAGTGTAATAAAAGAGTTTGATCTATACAATTGATCTTATCTAATTTGAGAGGCTTTGATGTTATTATTGTTGTTACTGCATTGACATTTTCCTTTTCAAAAAGGAAAAATGCTACAATGACACCCTACGTGACACCCTATGGCGTGGCTTGCGAGTTCATATCCTTAGAACCGTCTATGTATTTTTCGGGATATACACTCATGTATTATGCACTGAGAACTATGTTCGTAACACCCATATTTTTGTGAGACCCACAAGTTACATCATAGGGGTGTTATGTGTTAATTAGGGTGTCATTGTAGCATTACTCTTCAAAAAGGCGTTGAAGCAGTTGTTTGTGCTATGAGGTGGCACCAAAAAGTGCGGTTATCATGCTTTTCCATAATAGAGCACTACACGTAAGAAGCATGAACTGATACTAAACCGAACCCGAAACCACTTCTCCTCCGCTATCTCTACGTCCCATCCAAAACGCTATAACACCTGCTTCGGAACACGCCACATCAACACCCAACAACGTGTCTACACGTCTTAACGAACGCCCTGGAGCACAAGATCACAATTTTAGTTCCGAAAAATATTTTTCGTGTCCAGATGGAAAAGTAAGGTCACGAAACTAAGAACATTGCGAGAGAAGCGCGAAATGCTGGAAATTTGGTTGAGCGAAGAACGAAGGAGATTCATGCCGATGCCGCAAAAAAACAATTTCTCTCTCTGTATTGATTCGATGAATTCTTTGATTTTGATCATTGTTTGATGATCAACAATGGCGATCGATCGGTCGTTCGTTCATCATCATCACCATTTTGGTTTAAATCGCGAGGATCGAATTAGATTTTGTTTTGTTTGGGCCTTCGTCTCCTCGTCGTGACGGATTCAGGTAATCGAATCTGCTTTGTTGATTTGAATTTTAGATTTAATGTGTGTTGAAGATTGTCGTGAAGAAATTTAGATAGTTGAAGAAATGAAATTGATTGATTTCTTCGTTTTCTTTGATTCTTTCTTCTAGGTTGCATTTTGTGAAGGAAACCTAAATCTTGACTATGAAATTTGATTGATTTTTGATGATTAAAGGATCTTTGTAAGCTTTTGAAAAAGAAAAAAAGAAAATTTGGTAATTTCGGCATCGTTGCTTAATTTTTATATCATCTTTTGCTGTGTCAAGTCGAGCTTATGCGTAGTGATCTTAGATGCTTAAAGAATCTTTGTAAGCTTTTGAAAAAAAAAAAAATAAAAAATAAATAAATAAATAAAACAAACAAACAAACAAACAAACAAACAAACAACAACAACAACAACAACAACAATTTCGGTGATTTCAACGTCGGTGCTTGATTTTTAGATCATTAATTTGTTGTAGCATCAATTCGAGCTTATGCGAAGCGAGCTTATATGCTTAAAGGATCTTTGTAGGCTTTTGCAAAAGAAAAACAAAGAAATTTTGATGATTTCAATGTCGTTGAATGATGATTTTTAGATCATTTGCAGCTGGATCAATTCGAGCTTTTATATGGAGTGAGCTTAGATGCTTAAAGGATCTTTGCAAGATTTTGAAAAAGAAAAAAGAAATTGTGGTGATTTCGAGGTCGTTGCTTGATTTTTAGAACATTTGTGGCTGCGTCAAGAAGAGGAACATTGGCTTCTGTCTTTGTTAAGATGGTTTTCAGGTGGAGTATGAATAGTAACTAAGAAGAAAGCGTTAGAAATGCTGTCCCCAAGAGGCAAGATAAGGGGGAAGCTCCGATTGAGCAACCTCTACACCTTTTCTTGCCTCCGGCCGAGTGTTTTAGAGACTGAAGGTCCGCATACTCTCCGTGGTCCAGGTTTCTCACGTGTCGTCCACTGCAACCAACCGGATTTGAAAAGGGCTGAGAAACACCCATCGAATTATATATCCACAACAAAGTACAATGTCGTCACGTTTCTGCCCACGGCCATCTTTGAGCAGTTCAGAAGGGTTGCCAATCTGTACTTCCTCATGGCTGTGGTTCTTTCGCTCACCCCCGTTGCTCCATTCTCTGCGTTATTCTCTGCCTTGTTGGACTTAGTATGGTGAAGATTTCGCCTTGGCTTTATTTAATAGTCGAAAAGTCAGTTGTTGGAGTGTTCATTTTGAACCATTCAGAAGATTCAAGTGGGGGATGTGGTTAAAGTGGAGAAGGATCAGTTTTTTTCCTGCAGACTTGCTTCTACTGTCATCAAGCTATGAGGATGGGATTTGCTATGTGGAAACTATGAATTTGGATGGTGAAACAAACTTGAAGGTTAAGAGATCTTTAGAGGTGACCTTGCCTTTGCATCATTGAAAAGAAGCACAATTGAAAAGAAAATGGATTACATCATCTACTTACTCTTCACCCTTCTCGTTTTAATCTCATCGATAAGCTCAATAGGCTTTGCTGTGAGGACCAAGTTTGGAATGCCAAATTGGTGGTATATGGAACCCCAGAATACCACGAACTTGTACGATCCATCGAGTGCCACATTGGCTGGCATTTTTCATTTAGTCACTGCTCTTATTCTATATGGATATTTGATACCCATCTCACTGTATGTATCAATAGAGGTTGTGAAGGTGTTGCAAGCATCATTTATCAATCAAGATTTGAACATGTTTGATGGAGAAACCTGGGTTCCTGCAGCAGCGCGAACTTCAAATTTGAATGAGGAACTTGGCCAGGTTGACACAATCCTTACTGATAAAACAGGCACTTTGACTTGCAATCAGATGGATTTTCTTAAGTGTTCGATTGGTGGTGTTTCCTATGGTGTCCGTGCTATTGAAGTTGAAGCTGCTGCAAGGGAGCAAATGGAGCATGACCTTAGTGGGCAAGATGCAGTAAGTTCCCTTTTCAGTGTCGAGAAAGGGGTCGTGAATAGTGATTTGGAGACATTGAAAATTGAGTTAGAGGCAGGTGTGCCCCATAAGGTTGGAAAGGAATGCAAACCAGCAATAAAGGGTTTCAATTTTGAGGATGACCAACTTATGAACGGAAATTGGTTGAAAGAGAAAAATCCAGATGCTATTCTATTATTTTTTCGAATATTGGCCATTTGTCATACAGCAATTCCTGAAGTAAATGAAGTAACTGGGAGTTTCAGCTATGAAGCAGAATCACCAGATGAAGGAGCTTTCTTGGTAGCTGCTAGAGAATTTGGTTTTGAATTTAGCTAAAGGACACAGACAAGTGTTTTCATTCGAGAACGATATCCTTCTTATCAAAACCCTATCGAAAGGTCTGTGCTGGAAAGTCCTTTTTTTTCCTTTTCTTAGTAGTGTTTCATTTTTTTTTTTTTTTACTTTCTTTCTATATTCTTTTGGTTGTGCTGTTGCAGGGAGTTTAAAGTTCTCAATCTCATGGAATTTAATAGCAAACGAAAGCGAATGTCAGTTATTATCCAGGATGAAGAGGGAAAATTTTTTCTTTTGTGCAAAGGAGCTGACAGGTCTATTTGGAGAAAATGCATTTCGTTGTGTTCATGGACTTCTCTTTTAACATCAATTTTTTATCCTTAATGTTCTTGTAACATCATCACACAAGAAATAGTATTTTATCCCATGTTTCTTATATAAAATAAATCTGGTCTTTTTTCCCGCCAATCTCTTGTTTATAATTCTTTATAGCTTGAAAATTGCAGCATTATATTCGATCGGCTATCTAATGATGGAAAGATGTACGAGGAGGATACTAGAAAGCATCTAAATGAATATGGAGAAGCTGGATTGCGAACTTTGGCACTTGCATACAAAAGGCTTGAAGAATCCGAGTATCTTGCTTGGAATGACGAGTTTCAGAAAGCAAAGACTACGGTTGGGCAAAATAGAGAAGCTCTGCTTGAAGACATATCAGATGTGATGGAAAACCATTTGATTCTTGTGGGTGCAAACTGCCGTCGAGGACAAACTACAGAAAGGGGTTAGAAATTTAGCCTCTATAGAATTTTCTTTACTTAATTGTGATATAATTGGGTTGATGTAGATTTCTCGGTGGTATGGTGTGATTTATGTAAGAAATATTTCACTCATTTATGCACAACTCTGAAATTTTCATCATTTCAATATCTTGTTACAATTAAAAAAAAAAACAGAAAACTCTGAAATTTTCATCATCTCAATATCTTGTTACAATTAATTACAGTCTCCTCATTTCGTGCTTGATTTCCTTTGTTTGTTTGCTTCATTAATTTGGTTTGAACTAGTGAAACAAAAATTATTGTGTCCTACATTTTTCTCAAAGGTGTTTTCTTATTTGTCTTCCTTCCCTTTTGTAGGTGCCTCAGTGCATAGATAAACTAGCTCAAGCTGGTCTCAAGCTCTGGGTGCTAACAGGGGACAAGATGGAAACTGCAATAAACATAGGGTTTGATTTTCTCCATTAAAATTAGAGAGTGATATTTGCATTTTAGGATTCTGGTGTGCATCATCATACTAATTCAAATTTGTCTACTTGTGCAGATATGCGTGCAGTTTACTCCGGCAAGGTATGAAGCAAATATGAATTACAACAGTGGCTACAGATATTGCTGAGGATGCCAAGAAGGTACTTTCATTTTATTACCTTGGAAAAGTACTATCTTTTGAAAGTGAATATATAAGCAAGTAATTATAAAGGAAACAAATGTGTTTACAGATCCAAAGAAAAACTTGAGCTTACAAAAAGAAAAGGGAGAATGTGGGACTAATTTCACTGATTTTCTAATTACCAATCAGGTTGCGAAAGAAAATGTCATGAAGCAAATCAAAGATGCTTCCCAAATGATCAAGCTTGAAAAGGACCCACATGCTGCTTTTGCATTGGTCATTGATGGTAAAACACTGTCATATGCACTAGAGGATGACATGAAGCATCAGTTCTTGAGTTTAGCAGTTGACTGTGCATCAGTCATTTGCTGCAGGGTCTCTCCGAAGCAGAAGGCACTGGTATGATGTTCTTGCCTTTTACTGAGAGTTTTCCACTAATTTTTTTATCGCAAAAGATGCTGGTAGTGAATTACGGACTGCTCAATCTGATAATCGGAGGATGATATTCAGAGAGGGATCTAAATCATCTGTCTTTTTGGTGTCTCAACAGGTGACAAAATTGGTAAAATAAGGTTCTGGGAAAACAAATTTGGCAATTGGTGATGGTGCAAATGATGTTGGTATGATTCAAGAGGCAGACATTGGCGTTGGTATCAGTGGAGTAGAAGGGATGCAGGTTAGTTACATATATAAGTAGTTTATTACATTCAAAAAGCACTAGTATCATCTCCAAACTATTTTATTATTGCCGGCTTGGAAATTTGTCTTTGAACCATTTGAAGCTGCTCTAAAGTTGAGTTTTTAATGCCTATGATTCATGAGAAACTGAGTTCTTTTCCTTCTTGTCACTGTACTAGGTTCAAGATACAGCCATTGAGATCTCTACTGACATTCAACAAGAAGCGTTAGTTATTTGACCATGGTTTTTGTCATTCTCAGTTTGTTCTTCTCCATTAGGCAGTGACAGTTGTTTGTTATGTTTTACCTAATGCATTTAGGAATAACCATGGCCTGTACAAACTTAAGAATTCATTGGGGCACATTGAATTATTAAGCTTATCATTCTTTAAGGAGTTTCTGCAATGCTATTTTTTCAACTGCTTGCCACTAATTCGGAAAACTTTGAAGAACTAACTATGCATCAAGAATTTTCTCTTTGAGGCATTTAATTCACTCTTGATGCTCTGGCCAAACTCAGAATTTCCAGTTTATTGCAGGCTGTAATGGCGAGTGATTTTTCCATTTCCCAGTTCCGATTTTTGGAGAGACTTCTGGTTGTCCATGGTCACTGGTGCTACAAGAGGATTGCTCAGATGGTAAGAATCAAATTGCTCTTTTGATTGTTCCCTGCACATTTTTTAATACATTAATCAAAAATAGTTATCTCATGGAAATGTTGAATAAGCTCTGATTCTTGTTTCTTAAAACTGAAGTTTACTTCAGGTCTGCTATTTTTTCTACAAGAACATAGCCTTTGGCCTAACTCTTTTTTACTTCGAGGCATATGCGGGTTTTTCTGGGCAGGCTGTCTATGATGACTGGTACATGATACTATTTAATGTAATTCTTACTTCTTTGCCTGTCATCTCACTCAAGTTTTTGACCAAGATGTTTCTTCAGAGGTATGCTTACAGGTATTTTCTCGAGTAATCTCTATTTTGTCCCTTCTATTTTCTTAACGCTCAATATTATCAATGCTTAATTTACTTACACCCCGCTTCCGCAGTTTCCCGCATTATATCAGCAGGGACCAAAGAACTTGTTCTTTGACTGGAGCAGGATTTTGGGATGGATGGGAAATGGATTGTACTCATCCCTTGTCATATTTTTTCTCAACACAAGCGTTTCTACTGCCAAGCATTTCGTGATGACGGCCAAACTTCAGACATGGCTGGAGTGGGAACAGCCATGTTCACATGCATCATTTGGACTGTCAATTGCCAAATAGCTCTCTCAATGTGCCATTTCACCTGATCCAGCACCTCCTTATCTGGGGAAGCGTCGTCACATGGTACATTTTCTTGGCAATCTATGGCATGCTTCCATTCTCTGGGAGCGCCTACAGAATCCTAACCGAAGCTCTGGGTCCATCAATCATTTACTGGTCATTAACCTTGCTGGTGGTCGTCGCATGCAATGCCCCCTATCTTACATACATAGCATTCCAAAGATCTACTAATCCCCTGGACCACCATATCATCCAAGAAATCAAACACTACAAGAAGGATGTCAAGGATCAGCATATGTGGACTAGAGAACGATCGAAAGCCAGGCAGCAAACCAAGATAGGTTTCACAGCAAGGGTGGATGAAAAGATCAGGCAATTGAGAGGAAGGTTGCAAAAGAAGTACTCCGTGCTGACTGTTCTTCCCTTAAGAACAGTTGAGAGGCAGGCGAAGGGTCGTGAGGGTGCGGAATCGTAACAACTCCTGTATGTCTCTTCCTTTTGTTTCTAGCTTATCAGAATGAGGGAGGTTCGTAGTTGTTCATGATCTTCACTATGTTCATGGCAGTGTAAAAATCATCTGAACTGTGTAGAATGTATCAATGGTTTTAGTGAGCAAATTGTTAAAAATGTTTTTTTCTTTCCAAGCTTCTGTTTCCTCTCGTTTTGTTTTTGTTTTTGTTTTCCAGCCTTGCTATCCAGTTTTGTTAATTAAATTATAATAAGACTATTAGTCAATATATATAGTTACACATAACTGGGCCTAGTAATACGCTGAATTAAATAAACGAAATAATATTAAACTCTAACGATACTAATAATAATAATAATAATAATAATAAAAATAGCTTTAACACGCACGATGTGTGCAAGGACCTCAAGCTCAAAACGTGCACAACGAAAGATGCATTTAAGCTGATGCCTTGACGTAGTCAGCTTGATGATGCACGTAAGAAGGGCACGCACGCTGATGCCTTGACGGGCTTGATGATGCAGATTTCGATAGTCAAGATGGATTGTAGATGTCATGCACAACCGTCTTGGACAAGAAAGAACGACGTGTTGGAGAAGTCAAGGGCTTTGTAATGGGCATTAAGCGGATTGTGTCGTTAGTGACTTGATCACGAATGAAATGGCAATCGATTTCGATATGTTTTGTAGGCTCGTGAAATGTCGGGTTGGAAGTAATGTTGGATGCAGCTTGACTATCACAGAAAAGAAGAGGTGCACTTATTAAAGTAATCTGAAAATTATGACGCAATTGCTTGATCTACGTAATTTCAGCTGTGGTAGTAGCCAATGCGCGATATTCAACTTCTGTGGATGACCTAGACACAGTGATTGCTTTTTGGATTTCCATGAAATAAGAGATTCACCCAAAAGAATACAAAAACCAGTTGTGGAACGCCTTGAATCTGGACACATTCCCAAATCGGCGTCAGAAAAAGCTTTAAGATGAAGAGAAGACTTGGCCGAAATTGAGAATGTAAAAATGCCTTAACTCATCAATAGCCGAATCAGTGAACTTGCTATGATTATATCATCAACATAAGCAAGTAAGGCAAGGAAAGAATCACCGGTCCCTTTTGTAAATAAAGAATAATCTAATTTAGATTGTTGGAAACCATAATTAAGCAAGGCATTATAGAATTTTGCATACCATTGTCCAGACACTTGTCAAAGCCCATATATATCGACTTATTTAGTCGACAAGCCAATTTAGAATTGGAGGTGGACTGTTGAGTTTTATATCCCGGTGGTAAGTCCATGTACACTTCTTCATGAAGGTCACCATTTAGAAAAAGAATTATTGACATCGATTTGTATAAGTTTCCAACCACGGATAGCAGCGATAGCCAATAAAGTTTTGACAGTAACAAGTTTAGCGACTGGAGAGTAAGTGTCAAAGTAATCAATGCCTTCTTGTTGTGTATAACCTTTCGCAACAAGCCGAGCTTTGTGTTTGTCCAAGGTACCATTAGATTTATGTTTGATTTTATACACCCAACGACAACCAATGGAATGCTTGTTAGGAGGTGAAGGATAACAACACCCCAAGTATGAGTATACTCCATTGCAAACAACTCTTCATACATTGCATTTCTCCATTCATGAGAACTAACAGCTTGGTGATAAAATTTAGGCTCAAAATGAGATGAGAAATTTAACACAAAATTGCGGTGAGCAGCAGATAAAGAATCATAGCTCAAAACTGTAGACAGGGGATAACGAATATTTTGAGATGAAGTAGGAGAGGTTGCCTGTAATAAATTGCAATGGAAGTCCTTCAAATAAGCTGAATGCGTAACATACGACGTAGCAGCGGATGATTTAAAGTCGATCCATTGTGCTGAGATGTAGAAGCAATGTTAGTAGTCTCCATACTTTCTATAGAACTTGAAGTGGAATTGGGAGCAACATCTGTAGAAGACACATTGATGGCCTCATGCTCTAAATTCTCATGATCATCATCAAAGCTAGTGGAAGGGACAACAACAAATGGGTCTTGACTGTCATTAGATCCATGCACTCTAGATTGGAAAGGGAAAATCCTTTCATGAAAAATCACATCTCGTGGAAGTGAAAATCTCATGGGTTTGAAGATCCAACATTTTGTAGCCTTTTATTCCAGTCGGATAACCGATAAATACACATGCGCGTGCACGGGCAAAAACTTGTTTCGATGACTCGGCAACGTTGAAGCAAAGGCGAAACACCCAAAGACTCGCAACGTGGAATATTCAAAATGTGTGCAACGATGGATTTGACGTTGAAATCAAAAAAACATTCTCCAATGCTTATGTCCATTTTTATTTTTTACTTTGTCAAAGAATGCATATGCCCATTTGAATGTGACTGAGATGGCAACATTAATGTCCACATTGAATGTTTATTTCTAGACATTTTACACCCACAATATCTACTTCTGGACGTCTTCTACCAAAATGTCTAGATTTGAACATTTAAAATTGACATTATTGTTGCCACGTCAACTCACATGCTAATAAACATTTGTATTGGAGAGTGTTTTTTTAGTTTCAATATCTATTTCATTCTACGTTGCACACATTTTGCCCCAATCCACATTTACATTTCCATTGGAGATGCTCTTAGATTTACATTAAAGAAGGCAAGCTCTGTGGATGTAGACGTAGTGCTTGATGTGCCTAGGCACACCAAGTAACAATGACGTGCAAATCATGATGCTTTATTTAGTTACTCACCTCCCATCTAGAAAGTTCATTGGGCCGCCTAAGTCGGGCCCAAGCCCGCCCGACTTGGGCCATGGCTTGGATGTAGAAATTTGTACTCAAGCCCAAGCTTACTTAATGGGCGGGCTAGGTATGCATGATGAGCCCAAGCCCGAGCTCGCTCGTGTACAATTTTAGCATACATTTTTATGTATATATATCTAAATAAATGGTGAAAGTAGGGATCGAACCATAGACACTTCTAATCCTATAGATTAACACTATCACATTTTGGTCACTAATTAACACTTATTTAAATATATTAATTTATTGTTAAAAGTTCACAACATGTTTCAGCCCACCTAAGCCTGTCCACGCCCAGCCCATTCCGAGCTTGGGCGGGCTTAGACCGAAAAAATATAGAATGGGGCCTACACGAACTTTGATAGGAGTTTGTAAAAAAAAGCTTGCATAGGCCTAACTGTAGAATGGGTCTACTCTCATCTACCTGTTTGGTTTATGTCTTAATTTGTCTTTTAAAATGGTATTGGAAAAGAAAATAAAGATCCTTTAAATGAGAGGCGATAGCATGGTTATATTGATATATAAAGTAAAAAAAAAAAAAAAAATAAAAAATAGATCCCTTCAATGATAATGGCACGTAAAAAATGACAATTAACTTAAGTGGTTAAACTTGAGACTTTTTGTATATTCTCTTCCAGCCTTCCGGGTTAGAGTTTTTGATCTTATACTTTACGAGCTCTAAAAGGTGGGTTGAGAGTAATCGAATGCCCAAAGTAGGTTACTCCAGCCGTTTACTTCTACGTTTCTCATGGCTCTAGCAACACCTATAAAAATGATTCCTGGAATGATATTTACCAATCCCGCGAACCAAACGCGCCTTAAAGCGTGTTGACTAGTTTCCTCTATTGGCCGCCAAGTCACCTTTACTGGTAGCTGCTAGTAGGGGTTTTTACAATTCTTCCAGGTGCACAGCTGGCAAGTTCTTATTGTGCCACGTGCACAACTAGATTGGCACAAAATAGATTCTACCCACTTTGCCCTTCGACTCCCCTTCTCTCTCGTCTCGCTTAGAAAGTCTTGTTTGAGATAATTTTTCTATTTTTCTTCTTAATTTTTTTGGGTAGATGAGTTCTCTATTTTTTCTATCAGTTGTAAGAGTCTAAGACCCATCATTAATAGGGGTTTGGAAGATTAGTAATAAATTTTAAGTTACGAAGATTAATATGATCGATGTTCACAAAAAAAAAATCAACTTATTTTAAAGGGAAAATGCTAAGGTGACCTATTATGGGCACTCACTACGAGCACACACCTTAATTTTTATTTATTTTTTATTTTTCTTATAATTTTATGGTTAAGGATAATAATAAGGTGGTATATTACAAACACTCACTACTACCATAAAATTACTAATAAAAATTAAAAAAAAAAATCAAGGTGATGCGCTCATAAGAATGTCCATAATGGGTCACCTTAGCATTCCTCCTATTTTAAAACCCTAATCCATGGGTTATTAAAAAGTAATGTTGTTTTTTTTTAAAATTCATCAAATAGGGTTGATTTCTTTAAAATCACAAAAGTAATGTATTGTAGATTTTCAAAAGGCGTTATTAGTGAGGAGGCATGTGTAACTTGGTAGGTGAGTGTGACGTGGCAGTTGAGTTACATGAATTACTCATTTGAAAATGAGTCATTTGAACAAAATATTAAGTGTATGGTTAACTCCTTTTCAAAATGATTAATTCATATAACTTCTACCTCAACTATGCTAAATTGAAAATACTACACATATATCAACCCAAACCACACTAAAACACATATTGGGTGTGTTCTACACTAAATCGAGGCGCATATAGATAACTCATACACCAATATACATTTTGGTATGTTCGTGTAGCATTCCTCAAACCTAACACCATTTTCATTGAATTCCTCCAACAATTAATTTTTCAAGTACACAACAAGACGAAATTAACATTTTACTTTCACCTTTACAAAATGTTAGGAAAACATGCATCATAAGTAATTCATAATAAGAAAATGTAAATGACATAATAGCAAAGCCAAATTGAAAAACTCAAAAAATTCTATTGATTGTTATGAAAGAGATAGTTAGTTTGGAGACCTTACTGTTAATTCAGGTTTTTCCTCATAAATAAAGAAACTTAAAAGTGGTCTCATTGTAACTTTAGCATTTGATTACCTCTATCTTCATCTCCATCTGCATTATATATAAAAATTTACGTACATATAGCGACCCCAAAATCCATTGGCCGCCACGTCATGCGCCGCGGGTCCACAACCTTGCCACAACACCATACACAGTTATGCCCCACGAGTATCAACATCCCAATACAAATTATATATCGCTAACTGACTCGTTATCATCTGGACTCGTTATCATCTGTTAAACCTCAAAATATTAAGCGGAAGACTTATAATTATCAAATTGGCAAAAAGCATATTTAAGAGCATTTTTCTAATGTGAAAACCATACCAAAATATCATCAATATATATATATATATATATATGTCAAGTATGATACATGAAAATACCAAAATGAACCTCAAAGTCATATATAGTTCAAAACGTATCACTCATAACCCATACCCAGCATAAAATGATAAAAGTAAATAAACGTACTAGTAGGGAAGTTCACAATCTGATCACAAGAAGTCATCATGCTTTCCCTTCCCTCTGCTCGTACAGAATTTGCACTCAAGCCATCACAAAAAGACAGATGATGAGTCCAGAGTAAGTAATCTCAAGGAACTTCACCGAGTAAATACATAAATAAAAGTGCTAGAATCAAGATATTATTAAGTAAACATGTGGAAGAAAAGAACTATAGACAGTTGTGGAAGATTATCTCATGAATATAGATAGCATAGAACAACAAAGAGAGTGCATGATCTGAATCAGACTAGCGCCATACTTCGGGCTATCCCATCACACTACCTTACTAGACAATAAACAATATAAACATACATATTGCGATGTAATTTAACTAAATTGAACATATATATCGCAAATACTCAACAAAAGCACACAAAACAGACTGTATACCTAATCAGGGCGTGCTTCGACCTAACTATGGGGTCCATGAATGTCCACACTAGTGTCCACGTTTGCAATGACGTCACAAATAATGACAATTAAAAATTAGGCTGTTACAATACAAGTAAGAGAAAAACAAATAGCAAAAAAAGTCGAAGAAATATACAAATCCAAGAAATTACCATGACATCAAAGAAACTCATACAAAGGTATGATGCAGTTTTATCGATGTCGATGTTGCTCCTCCATGAGGCAAACCGGACGTACTTTATTTCGACCTAGATTTCTCCGTGCTTATACGTCCGGCTGAGTCTGTTGAGCTCGATGAGTTGACTGATCTTCTTCCTCGTGTTGAATTGATTTACCTCTACTACCAGTGTTATCAAATATAGGGGTTGAACCATTTCGACATACTGGCTTCTTGTATGTGGTTGGGTGAAAGGAACATGAGGTACCATGCCTAATAAGTGCATGAATAAACCATCTCCATTATATGGAATATTTTAATTATAATATGGCGAAGTAAATGGACTTGTCATGTATTAAGGCAATGAACCATTCATTGAATGTATAGGCATTCTATGGTCCATCTAGGAAAATGATGGCCTAAGCGCATATGGATCAAAATGATAAGGATGAACACTTATGCTCGGTGCCCTAGGTAAAAACATATGAGCATCAGGTTGCATTGGGGGTGGTAAAAGAGTGTGCCCATAAAAAAAAAGACATGTTGAAGGTGGTGGAGGAGAACGTCTGCTGCTCTCACCAACAGTCTCTATCGTTTTTGGTGTTAGATGAGTTGGAGGTGGTGGAGAAGAACGTCTATTGCTCTCACCCACATTCTGTGTCCTTGTTGTTTTTCTTCTCCTCCCTCTATTTGCTAGACTTTTATCATCTTCTTCCTGTTCTTCCTCTTTTTCTTAAGAAGCTTCATCATCTATTTTCTGCTCAACTATATTTTCATCATTCCATATAGTAGTCCTTTGTCGTTCATCTACATCTAAGATTCTAATGCCTTCATGAAGAGCAACAATGCCTTAATCGATCTTGTCATCAATGAACACTCGCTCCAATTGATGTGCAAATGTAGACTGATATACAAAAAAAGCAATGTTAGTTAACAATTTAAAATATGACTCATAAGGATAACAACATTATAGTTTCAAGCTTACCGAATATTCGGGTAGAGCCCCATCATGTCTAATGAATCACCTGGTGATAGATCCGTACCACCTCATGTACTCTTTTTGATCATGTTCCCTTTTTTGTTCTGTTGTGGCTATAATATTACGAAGATTTTCCCACAACTCTATAAATCTTCTATGATACATTGCCTAATTTTCTTGAGGGTGTCCCTCAATTGGAAATGATGCAGTCGTGTGTCAAAGTCACAGTTAGGTGGCACGACCTGTGTGCCGTCCGAACTGTCTCATTACCCTTTCCGGTCTATGCCACTCGACTATATGGAAACAAATTAAATGACACGTCGAACACAAACTCCCATGACTTCAGTACAAAATTGTGGAAGTGACTCGAGGACATCAGCATATGGTTGCCACTCCACAACATTCTCCCTATGCGTGTCAAGTGCATCACGATATGATGATAAAAAGTGTGTGGAAGTCCTAGTTACCGAAAATTCAACTATCCATCTGTATACAAAACAATAAATTAGTCATAAATTAAAAAGATGTAATGAATAATTAAAAATAATATAAGAAACATTTTTATTACCAATATCCCAAAGGAACTTTATTGGGCATATATACTCCATCACATGTTCGAGTTTGAGCTCTAAGAACATGCATGCGCCTTGGTGCTATAAATAAAAACCTGTAACGGCCCAGTTTTCAATAGCCGTTACTAGTGACGTCAATGCAAACGTGGATGCTAGCAAGGACCACGAACGTCCCACATCGAAGACAAAGCACGACCGAATAGGGTTTATAGTCTGTTTTGTGTGCGCTTATGGTGAAGTTGTAATGTATAGGTCAAGTTAGTTAAATTACATCGGAAATATGTGTGTTTATATTGTTTAATGACGAGTGATTTGGCGTGACGGGTATCCACTGCGTATAGCGAATATACGCGGATACCGGGCGGCGAATGACTAGTACATTAGGTTGGGGGATTTAATACGCCTAATAAATGATAAAACACACTCAATAATTCATAATAAATGATATGGAAGCGTTCGGGGTTGTTAGTTTGCGGAAACGGAACAGTTTACTATCCGGAGCCAGGTATTGGAACGCTCGGGAAGTTGAGTTGTAGCTATACATTATGGGGATGGACCAAACATAGAGTCAAGCATTTTTGGCTCATTAGAGACTTTTTGACTCAATCTCAACCATCCAAATGGCCTTGAGATTGGGGGTGAGAGTGGATGATGTTGAGATATATATATATATATATATATATATATATATATATATATATATGTGTGTGTGTGTGTGTGTGTGTGTGTGTGTGTGTGTGTGTGTGGTGTAAGTTGGAGCTCACCAACTTTTCTCTCTCCTCTATACATTGAAAACGAAATTAAGTGAGAGCTTGAGGGTTTTGTAGGTTTGTGTGACAATTTGGAACTCAAGAACTCGTGGAAAATTGATAAAAAGGTTAGATCTTCGATCCTCATCTCCTTCTCTACGTTTCGGGGTATTTTTCTAGGATTTTCACGGAGGTTTCGATGTGGGTTTTAAGCACACCTCGGCTGTGTAGGGGTGTTGCTATAGTTTTGGTATTGGAATTGAGGTTATGGTTGTGGTTTTAGTGTTGTTGCTATGGTTATTTGGATTTTCAAGTGATTTATAGGGCTTTTGGTCGAAAAATGTCGAGTTTGGGTTTCGGACGCGTGTTGTCAAGGGAATTTAGTTTCATGGGCTTTGTGGGGTGTTTAATGAGTGGTTGGAGCGAGCATGGATCGTGGCGACGAGCCAGAGGGCTCAAAAATTTGGGAAAACCCTATCTGTCGAAGATGCCTTCAAGCGGCCGTGGGATTTAAAACCCACGGCACCACTGCGGCGTCTTGGGCAGAAGCGTAATGTGAGAAAAATTTTAGAGACGTCTTGAAGATGTCGTGATGAGATAATGTGACGACATGTCCACCGCTTCTAAGGGCGCCATAAAGACGTCATGAGGGTTAAACTTGGCAACATCTTGGACAATTTGGGACTTAAATTTTTTTAATAAAAATTTATCAACTAGTATATAGGTTTATTTGGTATGTTTGGGATATGCAAACGATGATTTCATCAATGATTTGGGTTTTGAATCGAGGTTTCCTAGGTTTGGAAAATGGTTTTGATTGTATGGAATTGATGATTTAGGTGGGTTTGACGGGGAAGTGGACAAGCAGTTGAGGCGTGCATTTGGACTATGAATGATAGTGGAGTGCGGTATAGGTGTGTAAACCCCAACAGAAACATATTTGGAGTATTTAATTCTTTCAATTGTTGCGTTTACTATTCTTGTTATTCTTATTCATGGAGATCATGTGTTGGTGTGTGTTGGTTGGATTAGATTTGTTTTCATTATCGGAGATTATTCGGGATGGTTGTGGTACGTGAATTAGCATGCTAGATTATAGCGCATGTACTTGCGCCGCCGGTGAATAGCTACCCGAGTCGCAGGGCGCACGTATCCGGTGGGTTTGAGATTGGTTCCGATCACTATTAGTGGTCCGGGTGGATCCCAGGTGGGATGTGTTTCGTTGGGTGCCCGAATTGGCGAAGTATGATCTAGTTTGTTCGCTCTCATTCTATCTCTATCTGGTTTTGTCAAATCATTATGGAGCATGTTTGTATATCATGAGTAATTGTTGATCATCTTGAATGCTGGTTACTTATACACGTAGGGTTTTATAGCTGCCCATACCCTCTACATGTGTAGCTAACGATATTTGTTGGTTGTTGTACTTGTTATTATTTACTTGATGGTTTTCTTTAGGAATTTACTCACTGGACTCGTCACCGTATGTGTTGGGTGGTTTAAGTGCAGGATCTGATATGTGCAAGGGCAAGAGACACTTCGAAGACTTCTTGTGACTGACTAAGGATTGCCCCATTCGTGCGTGTGCATGTTTACATATATGTATATATAGATTTTGTTTGGAATGGGTTGTGAGACTTACTTTACTCTGTATATGATCCAAGTACACATTGTGATATATTGAGGAAACTTTGATACATTTATGTATGATCACATTTTGGGTTTGGTTTTTCCACATTAGGTTTTATAAGTTTATAAACATGCTTCCGCTGTATGTTTTGAGGTGAAATGATGATTAGTTAGGCGTGGGACACAACTAGCAATTACGTAACCGGTTGTGGGCCCACGTGGCCTCCCGTACGGTCCAATGTGGATTTGGGCCGTTATAAAACTTATCCCAGACCCATAATTGTATAAGAATTGACGCACCAGCGACCTCGTGCGCCCAGAGCGAGATCCGCAACATAACTCCCTGTATAAATAAGCCAAACATGCACTTCCCAAACTATATTGTCCAGCTGTTTGAAAGTCCTCGAGCAACGAAAGAAACATCAAATGTACATATCGGTTCGACTTGTTAGTGAACACACAACCACCAATAAGTTGTAGAATGTGCAAACGAACATAACGTCAAACCATGCCCCCATTGTTCTCATCCTCTATAGGTGGTACATTTTCTTCGAGCCATGAGACAAGAACTTTATTCCCATAAAGGTCAAGTGATCAGGTCTTGCACCAAGTGTCTTTCACATACCTCGAGATAGTCGGTATATGTGCTTTCAGTCACAGGCATACCATTAATAGGTAACCCGAGTTATATCTCAATGTCTTAGAGTATAATCGTACACTCGCCACAATGCATGTTGAACGTATGTGTCTCTGACTCTATCTCTTAAAGAAAGCGGTGATCAAAGCCCAATCAAGCTTGAAAAATCCTACGAAACCATAAAAGCCACTATAATGTAGATAAGAATCATTCGAGAATGATAATTCACCCGTCAATCAACGACACCCCGTCTTCTTCGCACGCGCATCGTATCATGTACCTTATAATTAAAAAATGTGTCGATATATATGTATTAAACGTTTTTGCATAAATATTAGACATTTACATGTTAAATGTATATACTTGACCCTCCAAACTTGTGATGATATGTGTGTAAATTGGAGGCATAGAAGAGAAAGATCATATCGTCCTGGTTCCATTTGTATACTCGCTACAACTGTGTGATTAGGAAAATTAGTAGAGTAGTTTTAAAAGTCACAACGAATCATTAATACAAGTTAAAACATTAACAAAGACCTATCTATTACTTGACGTAACATATTTGAATACTATATAAATATAAATGTTATCAAATTACTAACTGACACCATTTACAAATAAAATAAAAATCCCATCATTGGTTTGGATTGGGGGGTTGAGCTTTTATTGGACAATTCTTTTTGTTATGTCCCTCTGCATGAAAAAGATTGCATCGGTTCCTCCTAGTAGGGACTTGAGCATGATCTCTATTTGGACATATTGTTCGTCTATGTCCTTCTTGATGACATATGCTACATCGCAAGATCCTCAAAACATTAGGAAAATCTATCTCATTTTGCCTTTGTGTTCCCTTTGGTTTCCCTCGGCCACGTCTACACCTTGGATCTGGTAGAATCTTCGTCGCAAAAGTCGGCCAATAATTCTCATCAAGGATGACTTTGAATTAAGAGGAGTGACATTATGCGTACACGTCCATCCTATAATATGGCTCAATAAATTATGTATAATCAAGTCGAATAAGAGCACATGCAGCTAACACCAGTGAGCAAGAGAAACCAAACAATTGTCATTTATTTCAGCTGCAATACCAGTTCTTCAGGATAACAACTTGTGTACTGTTGCTTTTATGCATGCGATCACCATGATGTCCAGTGAGCACCTCAAACTCACCATTGTCTCGATTTATCAATTTGACGTAATGTCTCCTTGCAGATTGTTTATAATGTGCAATTTTATCGATGACATATTTTGTGTAATAAAGAGCCCGTGCAAGATTGTTTCATCGATCTCCTTCTTGCATCGATTGGTGTATGTCACCAACTCTGTAGTAAATCATTTGAACCATTGTTGTTATTGGCAAGAATTGTGCTCCTTTTCAATACACCGTTAAAACATTCTACAATAGTAAGATAATGTCGTGTCGGTAATATCAGCACAGTGATAAAAAGCTATTGGATAACAAACATAACTAATATCAATTACATACCAACCCCATTAGAATTCATCCATCCATACTATTCCATAGTTCCTTGGGAATAACATTCACATATTGAAGACATTGAGGAGTTCCTGATGACAAATAAGCAAAACGCTCCATGCATGCATCAAATTTCCTCACTTGATGTTCACCATCACCTCGAGAAATGATGTTCTTCAATGATTCATTTTTGAAATTCGTGTTAAAATTACTGGTCAGGTGTCGCAGTCAATAACGATGGTATCCTCTTGGTGGGCAAAAACCATTTGCTGATATGTTAATAGCCTCGAGAATGCCAGAGTGACAATCAAATAATACAAATACCATCTCTATCGGTCACATGTTTGTGCAACATCATCAAAACCACCCCCACGAGTCTGTTGATTCATTTTTTGCAACTGCAAATACAACTGGAAGTAGATGTCCATTACCATTAACAGAAGGGCAACCATTACTTACCACTATATTTGTCATACAAGAATGTCGCATCAATCTGTAGAAGATGCCTACAATGCTTGAACTTTTCAATTGATGCTTCGAATGCAAAAAATATACGACAAAATTGAGGATGCTCTGTCATGATCTCATCTGCAACCCATTGTCTATGTGACCACTCAATCTTTGTACCTAGGCTCTTATTATGTACAATCGCCAACCATCTTGGTAACTTAGCATACAAAGTGTCCCAATCTCCGAATGCATTTGCAACTGCTTTCCTTTTGGCATCCCACATTCGCTTGTAGGGAATTTCATGTCCATATTTTAGCTTAATCATTTTCTACCAAGGCCTTGATAGTAATTGTCTGATCTATTTGGACAATGCTTTGTATCTCACATGCAATCATGTTGACGTCGAGTTGGGCATGACCACGTTCTATGCCTGGATTTATACAGTTGTGCGACTCGTCTAATTGAATGATATTCCACAATTGTTTCTTCTTTTGCAAACAAGCACGGAGACGCCACATGCACCTAGCTTCCGGCGCACTTATACACTTCACCGCCCACAAGGTTGTAGTTGACTCCATAACATGATATTGACAATGGTTTTTAACATGTCATACTTTGATTGCATGCTGCAAGTCTTTCTTATTATCAAAGCACATTTCTTTTTCCAACTCAAAATTAGGCATATCTCATCCAGTCGAATGATGAGATTGTTGGGTCGTAGTAGAATTAGCCACGTCCCAATCAATTTCATTATACACCGGCAATGGTTGGTAAACTTCTTCATCGCTTGCTTCTTCCATGCACTCCTCTTCGTCAATAGCAAATTGTTCATCATCTTGCAAATTTTTCGCCCCTGGAGGTTCATAGGTTGTGTCGTCTATAACAACATTTATATTTTTCCAATCAATAGATGGCGCAACATCCTCGAGGGGCCATACGTCCTCATCGATGTCGTTGTCATCATCCTCATTAGGTTTATCACTGGGGGCACTAATGTCACCATTAATCGAAGTAACAAATCTACCTTGCACAACATCACCTATAGGTAACTGCATATGTAATCTTTCCATCATTGATGTAGGGCATGTCATGCCGACATTTTCTTCTACCACTTGTGAATGCACATTAGAGTTTTGGAAAGGCTCGATCGGCTCGAAGGTTAAATAAATCTCTACCTTTGCTGATAATGGTAAATTCACCACTATTGACCACATCAACTCGAAGTGGGTCTCGTCTTGCAACGACACGGGATAAAATATTGTGAACCTAATTGATAGGTTATTACGTGACGATACGTCATCGTAATGAGAGTCTCAGTGGACGAGATACCAAACATGTTATACACGTGATCCATCAACTCAAGTTTACTCCTTCCAAACTTAAGAATCAAGATCATTGATGGGGTCTACTATCCTCGATGCCTTGCGAAACCTTAATAATTTCTCCGCATGCATAAAATTGAAACATGATGTTCCTACGTTCCATGACCTACATAATTTACCGCATTGATAATGTAAAAAATATTACATATATATCATGTGGCGGCCCCAAATTTCCCAGGCCGCCCCGTGGTCAGCTACTCCCCTGCCTCAGCTCCGGAAGTCGCTGCCACGTGTCTCTCTGCCTTCGTACTTTAGGTAGTTATCATGTAATTTGTTAAAGTCACTTAATTTATCATTTTCAAAGAAATTAACAACGGAAGAATTTAAAGTTTAACAAAATGCATTCATATATATATTTTTCACTTATTTTCCTAATTTCCAAGCAAATAATATATATAATACATATATATATTATTTATTTTTATTTATTTTTATTTTATTTTTTTATTTTATTTTTTCCAGCGGGCCCCACTGGACCGGCCCCAAGGCTGGTTCGACCCGGTTCGGGTCCCCAACCTCCAGAGACGAAATCGTCTCTGGTTCACTAGAGACAATTTCGTCTCTCCCCTGGTTTTTTTTTCTTTTTTTTTCGTCAATCTTCGCCTTTTCTTCTCTCCTCTCCATTCCTCTCCACTCTCACTCCATTGAAGATTTCTAAAACCTCAAAATTCCTCCACAAATTCACCAAACATACCCCAAATTCTCAGATCAAAATACATGCAAATAACCCAAAATTTATCAAATCACCTTGTTTTTTCCACAATTTCGAACCAAATCAATGTAAATAATCAAAACCAACTTTAATAACACCGAATTCATCAAAATCAGTGATCAAATCTCTCGAATTTGAAATTTCACTCCAACATCCATTTTAATGGAAAATCAACAAAAATGAGGGTAAATTACCTTGGATCGGTTGTTGTGAATCTCAATCTCCTCTCCAAGCTCAATTTCGTCCCTCCTAAACCTCGATTTCTCTCACATAACCCTCAATCTTGGTTGAGAAAGAATGATTTTTAGGTTTGCATGTTGCATGATCGGTGGTATATATATATTGGTCTTTTAATCTCACGTGCACACGCATCACGAGAAAAATCCAATGGTCACTGAACACCATGTGTCACCAACTTCTTTAACACCTTATCATGACACCATGTATCTCGAATTTCCTTGTTGTGCATCTCGATGACAATCCTAGGTGTACTGATTATTGATTTCAAACTATAAGGTTCTATTATAATCCAATTGATTTAATTCATAACACCTATTCTAGTCATCAATAAATTCCATAAATTTGTGAATATGGTCACACTAATTCCCCGACCACTCGGCACCCCGTGCCCCA
Organism: Stephania japonica; assembly: GCA_039657345.1. Lineage (NCBI taxonomy): Eukaryota > Viridiplantae > Streptophyta > Magnoliopsida > Ranunculales > Menispermaceae > Stephania > Stephania japonica. The sequence continues at coordinate 12,182,313 of CM077563.1, read as the reverse complement.
TGTTCGACACGCTTCCCGAGGCGATCCCACCCTTAGTGTACCCAATTTAATTTCCTTAGCTTAGCCTAAGGTTATATATTTACATTTAATTAAATAAATCCTCAACCATAGCATGTTTAAATAATTTAAATCTAATTAAACCCCAATGCCCGGCCTCACTGCTACCAAACCCCGCGTTGGCGCGTTCGCCGAACTAAAACCCCGGCTTACAACTCGCCCGACAAGTATATTTTAAATGCATACCTATGATGACTAATATATCATACTAATAATGATAAAGGAATATTAATGCAACACAGAATTTAGGAACTCACAGCAGTATACAGTCAGTGTCCTAAGTTCGAGGTATGTCTAGCCTATCCGCGGTGTCCACGTGGCGTCCGAGTTAGCGTCCAAATTTTAAAATAAGGCAAATAACGGCATTAATAAATAACGAGCCGTTACAATTCTTCCTAACTAAATGAAATTTCATCCCGAAATTTGAGTTAATATAAGGCATACCGTGGAATAACTGGGGATAACGCTCTCGCATGGTCGACTCCAACTCCCAGGTAAGTCCCTCCGTACCGTGATGCTGCCACCGTACGAGTACTTTGGATATTTCCCTATTCCTGAGAGTCTGGATCTTACGATCTAATACCGCCAATGGCCGCTCCTCGTAAGTTGCGTCAGTAAATTTAATCTGTACGCCGGTAAATCTAATCTGTACGCCACACTGCCAACCTTCTCTACAACTCGATATGGTCCGATAAATCTCGGCGCCAATTTCTCCTTAATCCCAAACCTCTGCTGGCCCTTCCAAGGAGAAACTTTCAGGTAAACCATATCACCAACCTCATAGCTCATACTGTCGTGGTATCTATCCGCGTATTTCTTCTGCCTATCCTATGCGGCTCGAAGTCTCTGACGAATCTGTCGAATCTTCTCTATGTGATCAACAACTATCTCCGACCCAATCGTAACTGTATCTTCTGGCTCTGCCCAACACGCTGGTGACCTGTAGGGCCTCCCATACAGCGCCTCATAAGGTGGCATCCCGATACTCGCCTGATAGCTGTTGTTGTAGGCAAATTCACACAGTGGTAAGTAATCCTCCCATGAGCCTCCAAACTGCAAAATGCAAGCTTTCAACATATCCTCTAAAATTTGTATCAATCTCTCAGACTGGCCATCTGTCTGAGGGTGATAAGCCGTGCTGAACTGCAACCTAGTACCAAACTGCTCCTGCATCGCCTCCCAAAATCTCGAAGTGAACCTGGGATCCCGGTCAGATACTATGGAGACTGGTACCCCATGCAATCTGATGATCTCCTGCTCGAACATTCTGCTCAACTGGTGAAACGTATACCTCATCGAAACTGGTATAAAGTGTGCAGATTTTGTCAGTCTATCTATCACCACCTAAATCGCATCATGTTGCCTCGAAGTCTGGGGTAATCCACTGACAAAATTCATAGCGAGGTGTTCCCACTTCCACTGAAGAATGGGTAACGACTGCAACAATCCTCCAGGTCTCCTATGTTCTGCCTTCACCTGCTGACATATGTGACACCCTCGAACATATTCACCAACATCAGCCTTCATCCTCGGCCACCAAAACAATCTCTGCAAGTCATGGTACATCTTGGTTCGGCCCAGATGAACTGTGTATCGCGACCGGTGAGCATCCTCTAATATACTATCTCGTATCTCTGACACGGCTGGTACCCATAGTCGACCTCGGTGCCGCAAACATCCATCAGATGTCTCCGCTCAATCAGCGCACTCGGGATCCCGTGCCAATCCACTGAACCGCTCATAAAGCCCATCAGCCCTCTGACACTCCGATACCCGTTCTAGTGACACTGTCGGTACCCTCATTTGACCACAAATCTGTAGGTCCTGCATAACCGAAAGATCTGACATGATCATAATTGATGCTATCTCCAACAGTCCCATGTGTCGAGTCTTGGTCTGACTGTCAACCCCGCATCTGCTCAATGCATCAGACACTACATTAGCCTTTCCGAGATGATACTCAATCGTAAAATCATAATCCTTCAACAACTCTAACCATCTCCTCTGACGCATATTAAGATCTTTCTGTGTGAAAATGTAGTGTAGATTCTGATGGTTAGTGTAAAGCACAAACTTCTCTCCGTAGGGGTAGTGTCTCCAAGCCTTCAGCGCAAACACAACTGCCGCAAGCTCCAAATCGTGTATGGGGTAGTTACACTCATGTGGTCGCAGTCGCTTGGATAAATAAGCCACTGGTCGTCCTTCCTGCATCAGAACACATCCCAGTCCAGTTCCCGATGCATTAGTGTAAACCGTTAACTCCTTCTCTGGCTCAGGTAATGCCAACACTGGCGCAGTCGTCAATCGTTTCTTCAACTTCAGAAATGCCTGCTCACATTCCTCAGACCACTCAAATGGAACATTCTTCTTCGTCAACCTTGTCATCGATGCTGCAATCGTGGAGAAATCCTGTACAAATCGGCGGTAGTAACCTGCTAAACCTAAGAAACTCCGCATCTCAAAAATAGTCACCGGTCTCTTCCAGTCAATCACCGCTCTAATCTTGTCTCCCTCAACAGAAATGCCCTGACCGCTGATCACATGTCCCAAAAAATTCACTTCCCTCGTCCGTAATTCACACTTACTTGAATTTCGCATACAAATAGATGCTCCCTCAACGTCGTCAACACCGATCGAAGATGACTCTCGTGATCCTCTCGCGTCCGACCTGTATATCAGTATATCGTCAATGAAGACTATCACGTATCGGTCCGATAAGGTCTCAAAGACGTGATGCATCGATCCATGAAAACTCGTCGAGCGTTCGTCAACCCAAACAAGAATACCGTAAACTCAAACAACCCGTATCTGGTACTAAAAGCAGTCTTCTTGATATCCTCTTCTCGAATCCACAACTGGTGATATCCCGAGCGTAAATCGATCTTCGAGAAGAACTGTGCACCCGTCAGCTGGTCAAACAGATCGTCGATCCTCGGAAGCGGTAACGATTTTTAATCGTCACCTGGTTCAGCTTTCGATAGTCCATACACATCCTCATCGATCCATCCTTCTTCCTCACAAATAACACTGGCACTCCCTACGGTGACATACTCGGTTGAATGAATCCCTTCGCCAACAATTCCTCTAATTGTTTCCCGACCTCCTCCCCGCTCTATAGGCGACATACGATAAGGTCTCATAGATATAGGTCGGGTCCCCAGTAACAACTCTATAATAAACTCTATCGCTTTGTGGTGGTGGTAATCCAGGTAAATCATCCGGGAAAATGTTTGCGAACTCTCGGACTGTTGGTACGTCCTCAATCCTAATAGATCCTCCGGTCTCAGGCTCAACGATCGCTGCAAAGTCCTCCATCTCCTGAGCAGTCGCTAATCTACCTCTCGTAATAGGCAATTCGGAGGCGTTCCCAATCAACGTAAACTCTAGTAAACCCGGAATACGGAACTCTACCTTCTTCCCATAACAATCTATTTGTGCATGGTAAGCTGACAGCCAATCCATACCAAAGAGTGCATCAAACTCTAGGTACTCCAGTACTCGGAGATCGGCTGGTAACTGATGTCCGGCAACCTCAACCATGACGTCCCGAACTATCCTGTTAAGGTAAATCTTATCCCCAGCAGTCGTGCTGAGAACAAGATGGGTCTCTAGTGTGTGTGTGTCCAACCCTAACTTCCCCACTAACCGTCCAGCAATAAAAGATAATGTACTACCCGAGTCAAACATGACATGAATAAGTCTACTGTGAATGAGTAACGTACCCTCAACTAGCTGCCTGGTAGCTCCTGGATCTGGCTGTGCCACTGCATGTACTCTGTCTCTTTCCCGACCCTGCTCCCGTCGTGGAGATGGCACCCGACAATCCAATTTAAAATGTCCCCTCCGACCGCACCGGAAACATCTGCGTGTCTCTCGTCTCCCAGTCCGCACATCATCCGATCTCGACTCCTGACCCCGGTCCCTCTGACCCCTGTCTCGGCCACCCTGATCTCTAACCTGGTGCTGCTGAGGCTACTGCCGCTGCTGTGGTGCTGGAGCTATGATGTGTACAAAGGTTGCTGTCGTCCCTATATCGATCCCTGCCATCCTGACGTCTGTCTCTCGCCATCCCGGCGGTCATCCCGCGACCTCTAATAAACCGGGTCCCGCCGTCTCTTCGGCCTCCTATCCTGTCGAGAGCTCTGCCCAACCTCCATCTCAGCCGATGCTGTCATAGGAAAACCGTTCTTCTGCATCAAGAATGTCTCGTAGGTCATTGCTCGCTCAAACATGGCCTGAACTGTCGGAGCCCCGGATGATATGATCGCGCTGGCAATGTCCTCCCTCACTCCCCGAATGAAGTAGTAGATCTGTAATCGCTCTGTGCCAGCGATATCCATCGAGAACTTCAAGAAGTATCGGTACCTATCCATATACTTGCATCATGCTCCGGTTTCCCTGCCTCAGGGATAAAAACTCCTCCCTCAATCTCAATCGCACCTCCATAGGTATGAACTGGTCATAAAATATCTTTCGGAACTCTGCCCAAGTCGCGGGATCAGCATGCGTCTCCTGGTAGATAGTCCACCACACTGCGACATCTGATCTAAAACACGTCCCAGATAGTCTCGCTCTAAACCTCTCTTCCATGTTCAACTCCTTGTGCAGGCGCTGGTGCGATAAAATCCAATCTCCTGCAGTCTCAGGGTCTCCTCCTTTATAAAAGTAAGCGGGCTGAAACTTGAGGAAATCCCGTAACCTCCTGGCCTGCGGATCCATCACATACTCTGACACTACTGTCGGGGTAACCTCTACTGCTACGGTAGGTGTAGGAATTGATGTCTCCACTGCTGCTACTATCAGGGTAGTATCGACTGCCTGAACCTCGGGTACCACCACCTGAGTAAGAGTAACTACGGTCTCTGTGGGTCCCGTAGTCTCCACTGCCTCCCTAGACATAGCCAATCCAGCCATCATAGCGGCCTGCTCTCTCAATAGTCGTAAGATCTCTGCTATCTGAGTCTCATGCGCCGTAACTCGGTCTTCAAAGGGAACTAACGATCCTGAAGCCCTCGCTTTATCACTAGACTGTCCATCCATCGTGTACTGCATTGTGATGCGTGTCCGGATCAGCCTCGTATATACGTATTCGTATAACATATATATACAACAATACATATATCACATAACAATCCTAGCTCTACCCGCTTTCTTGCTTCCCAACTAAAGTTCTAGGCAGACTCATCGGGTTTCCACATCTAGTTTGTTAAGGTTTATGATCTTGTAAAACTTTTTTTAACAAATTATTTCTCGAAACTCTCGCTCTGATACCAGCTGTGGCGGCCCCAAATTTCTCGGGCCGCCCCATGGTTAGCTACCCCCCTGCCTCAGCTCCGGAAGTCGCTGCCATGTGTCTCTCTACCTTCGTACTTTAGGTAGTTATCATGTAATTTGTTAAAGTCACTTAATTTATCATTTTCAAAGAAATTAACAGTGGAAGAATTTAAAGTTTAATAAAATGCATTCATATATATATATATATATATATATATATATAAGTTTTATACTTTTTGTAAACATATCATATCATTTTATGATATTATATTATATTTTTGATTTTTCAGTTGTGGTACCTCTCCTGGACTAGGTCGGGGTTCCAAAAATACCCGAAAAGTCCCAAAACCACTTTTCTACCTTTTTTCTAATTTTCTATATTTTTCTAGAATTTTTCCCAATTTTTTCTAATATTTTTCACTTATTTTCCTAATTTCCAGTAAATAATATATAATATATACATATTATTTATTTTTATTTATTTATTTATTTATTTTTATTTTTTCCAGCGGGCCCCACCTGGACCGGCCCCAGGGCCGGTCCGGCCTGATTTGGGGGGGTGACGCACGCGCCACGCGCGTGCGTCCCCTACCTCTAGAGACAAAATCGTCTCTGGTGAACCAGAGACGATTTCATCTCTCCCCTGGTTTTTTTTTCTTTTTTTTTCGTCAATCTTCGCCTTTTCTTCTCTCCTCTCCATTCCTCTCCACTCTCACTCCATTGAAGACTTCTAAAACCTCAAAATTCCTCCACAAATTCACCAAAACATACCCCAAATTTGCGGATCAAAATACATGCAAATAACCCAAAATTTATCAAATCACCTCGATTTTTCCACAAATTCGAACCAAATCAATGTAAATCATCAAAACCAACTTTAATAACACCGAATTCATCAAAATCAGTGATCAAAGCTCTCGAATTTAAAATTTCACTCCAACATTCATTTTAATGGAAAATCAACAAAAATGAGGGTAAATTACCTTAGATCGGTAGTTGTGAAGCTCAATCTCCTCTCCAAGCTCGATTTCGTCCCTCCCAAACCTCGATTTCTCTCACAGAACCCTCAATCTTGGTTGAGAAAGAATGATTTTTAGGTTTGCATGTTGCATGATCGGTGGTATATATATTGGTGTTTTAATCTCACGTGCACACGCATCTCGAGAAAAATCCAATGGTCACTGAACACCATGTGTCACCAACTTCTTGAACACCCTATCATGACACCATGTATCTCGAATTTCCTTGTTGTGCATCTCGATGACAATCCTAGGTGTACTGATTATTGATTTCAAACTATAGGGTTCTATTATAATCCAATTGATTTAATTCATAACACCTATTCTAGTCATCAATAAATTCCATAAATTTGTGAATATGGTCACATTAATTCCCCGACCACTCGGCACCTCGTGCCCCATATCCGACACGCTTCCCGAGGCGGTCTCACCCTTAGTGTACCCAATTTAATTTCCTTAGCTTAGCCTAAGGTTATATATTTATATTTAATTAAATAAATCCTCAACCATAGCATGTTTAAATAATTTAAATCTAATTAAACCCCAATGCCCGGCCTCACTGCTACCAAACCCCGCGTTGGCGCGTTCGCCGAACTAAAACCCCAGCTCACAACTCACCTGACAAGTATATTTTAAATGCACACCTATGATGACTAATATATCATACTAATACTGATAAAGGAATATTAATGCATCACAGAATTTAGGAACTCACAGCAGTATACGGTCAGTATCCTAGGTTCGAGGTATCCCTAGCCTATCCGCGACGTCCACGTGGCGTCTGAGCTGGCGTCCAAATCTAAAAATAAGGTAAATAACGGGCCGTTACATATCAAGCAAAAAATGATCAAAATGGGGATTTGAGGCGCGATCGAACTTTTGAAAAAATCCTCATCAAAGATTATTCTTATTTCTATATCAAAATGGAGCATCTTATAGTAATTTGTCAAAATGATTTGAATTTTATCCTAGGGTTGTTCAAAGAGCCTCTTGGGAAAGGAACGAATCCCTTCTAATGAACTTAGTATCAACTGAGTATTCAATTTTGTTAGAGTCTCATCTTGGGAAAGGGATCGAGTCCCTTCAAGGAACTTAACTTAGATCTAGATTTATACATAAAGAATGTCGATTGCAATGAAAAATGCAAGCACGGTTTGGGGATACATTCAATTTTCAAATATATTTGGAGCCTTTTTATATTTTTTTTAAGCATTAGAAAATACATATCATATTCAATTTCCATTTCGTTTACTCTTTTTTTCTTATTCATTCGAAATTCAATATGATGGATCCGGCCAAATAGATTCATATTAAATCTAGCAATATTTATATTGGTTGAAACGGACATATAAGTCATGTTATACTGTTGAATAACAAGCCTTCAATTATTCTGAATAAAAACGATTACATTTTTTTCACTCCATTTTTGTCTCTATTTTTAATTTTTTAAAAATATTTTACTACAAGCAATAAGCTATGACAATCACTACTTAAAATTAGTTTTTCTATAGCTTTAGATTTATTCTACCTTTCTTGAAATGCAATAAAAGACATAGGCATTACTTAAAAATAAAATAAAATAAATAAAAGACATACATTTTAATTTAAATGGTCCTAATGGAGTTTAACTTTTGTAACATTTTGTTAGCTACATTGTTAAGCTACAACATCCATTGGTAGCCATTTTTAAAAGCAATTAGTAGTTACGTTAACTAAAAACAATGAATAGTTAACCTATAACTTTTCTTAAAAGCTATGAAAGACATGTGATAACGTTGGTAAAAAAATAATTAAATTGATGTCACAACGTTTTTCACAAGCTATGAAAAACCTTCTTTCTAGTTGTGAATTCTAATATTTTCTTTTTATTAAAAAAGTTGTTTTTTAAAGTACACAATAATTAAAAACACAATTAAATTACACATACCATGCAATAAACACATGCTACTTAATCACTTTTCTTAAAAAGGCTATGCAATTACACAATATAAAAGTAATAAATAAATAAATTTTAGTTCTTACTATTTCCCTCATGTTTTGTTCTTCAATTTAATATTCCCTGACCTAAAAAAAATATTCCCTGTAAACAAAATTAAAGTTAGTTATTTTATTCAAATAAAACTAAATAACTAAAAAAATATTATTAAAAAAATAATTAAAAAAAAACCCGCACCTTAACAAAACACTTTAACAACCTCCTGTTTTCAATCCGCCATCGATCTTGTGGATTCAACTTTAACCCAACTCTCTCGCAAACCTACTCTCTTCTTCCCACGTCGCCCCAACACCCAACTCTCTTTAAATAAATCCAACTAACCAAACACACACATACACACACACTCTCTTTCTCGCTCTACCTCGGCTCTCTCTATCTCTCGGCTCTCTCTCTGCCTTTCTCTCTCTCTCTCTCTCTCTCTCTCTCTCTCTCTCTCTCTCTCTCTCTCTCTCTCTCTCTCTCTCTCTCTCTCCAGCTTGCTCTCTCTCTTTCTCGCTCTCCTAACTCTCCCGCCTCTCTCGCTCTCCCTCCCTGTTGCTCCGTCGCTCTCGATCTCTCTACCAAACTCTCTCTCTTTCTCTCCCTCACGTCCCCTTCTCTCCTTCTTTTAAACTCCCAACCAACCCCATTAAAGTCACCTCACCATCCCCAACAAACATTTAAACCCCCAATGAAGACCCTAACCCCCCGATCCATAGGCCCTTGGCAGAGAATATATTCTCTGCTATGTGGAAGCCATGCATCACAAATTGTACCTTTACTAAAGGCGCATGTAACAACCCAAAATTTTTAACTAACTTGCGTTACACTTGTGAGGATGGTGACCCGGCTACGTGAATACTGGTCAGTATTTCGAACTTCGGGAGTCGACACCGAAGTGATTTTATGATTCTTTGATTGTGTGTATTAGTATTTTAGTATTTTACGAGTCTCGCACTGTTCGGGCAATTTTAAATTGAGTGAGGCCACGCCTATGTAAACGAGGGAGTAAAACATACAAATAAATGAATTTTCTAATAAATGTAATTAATTAGTGTCGAGATGTGGCGAGAAAACGGGCGCGGCGAGACAATTTACGGAGAAATATATGACCTAAGTTGAGGAAGCTACAATTTTATTAATAAAGTATAACTTAGACATGAAGAAATTTATTGGAAGTGGGATCGCCTCGAGAAGCGTGTCGAACGCGGGACACGGTGCACCTAGTAGGCGAGAATTTGTGTAACTTTATTGGTAATTTAATAAAATTAATGGGGTTAATTTAATAGGTTAATATGGATAGGATTGTTAAAGTGACACAAGTGAGTGAGGAGAACCATGAGATTTGCATTGAGATGTGTGGGTGTGTTGAGATGTGATAAAGGGACAAAAGACCCATAAGGGCAACTGTTTTGAGGTGGGTTAGAAGTAAGTTGGAGGGCAAAAGAGACATTTCACACTTGTCTTATATATATAAACAAACAAAAACCAAATCCACTATTCATTCATCCCCTCCACACACACACCGCACCTCATGTTCTCTCCAACCACCACCACCCCTCTCCCTCGTCAAAGCCAGCCACACCTCTCGCCGGACCCTCACCGGAGCCGACGTCGGAGGCTCGCCATCTCTCCCTCGGTCTCTCTCGCTCACACATTTCTCTCTCTCTCTCTCTTTCTCACTCACGGCCTCACTTCACCTTCCTCATCTCACCGCCACCCTCCACCTCTCCTCGACGTCGACGAACCAACACCGGTCCCCGGACCCCAAAGCGGGGACGAGCCCACCGAGATCCGTCACTCTCTCTCGGTTTGTAGTCTCTCTTGGTTTTGTTCTCTCTCACTTTCTTTGGCACTCACGGTCTCACTCTCTCCCACTCTCGGTCCATCCTTCCCCGCCTTGGCCGAGCACACCATGGGTTGTCGGAGGTCCGAGGTGGCCGAGATCCACCTCTCGCCGGAGATCTTCCTCTCTCTCTCTTCCACTCTTTCTCTCTTTTCTCACTGTTTTTCTTTGTTGTTATGAAACCGTTTTTGTGACCGTTCACCGCTTGTCATGTTTTTGGTGCTTCCGAGGCGGTGACGCTGGTCGTGGGTGGTCGGGGATGGTCCATAGTGGTGTCCCAAAATCCCCACATCCCCGAGCACCCACGTTTGCGTCGCATAGGGTGTCGTGATCGATTGTGCAATGTTTTCATAAATTGGTTATTATAATACGTCTCGCCGGAATATGCATGTGTGGGCGGCCCTGCTGGCCAAACCACCGCGTGTGGGGGTTGTCGGGGACCTCTCCATGACCTCGATGATGCCTCGCTGTTTTTGTTGTGATCGATTTGGTCATGTTGGAACTGTTTTAGTGTCTTGAACCTAGATGATGTTGTTGTCATGTTGTGTGGACTGTTTTGAGTCATCGCCGAAATCCGTTGCCGTGGGCGACGCCACCGCTGTGCCACCATGATCGGAGAGGTCGAGTACCAAGCTAAGTCTATGCTTGTGTCTCACAACTCTCGGAGTGACCTAAAACAGCGGCATTATTGATATTTTATGTCATTTATGTAATGTTATGCGCGTTGTAACATTCTCGCCGGAAACCACTCGTTGTGGCGGTACTATCATCGACGCGATGACATGGGGGACTGCCGGAGACCTTACCATGCCCGCCATGGAGTCTCATAGCCCCGGAGCGTCCATATCAATGATGATGAGTCGTAATGGCGAGATACGCATGAGTTGTTTATATTGCGTTGAGTAGTTGTCAACGTGACGTAGGGCGTGCACATGGCCTTTCCATGCTTTGTGTTGACACTCTACGAATATTGGACCACACCCCGAGTTCCCTACTCGCGGTGTATGGTCATGTTAAGTTTCGTATTGAATCGTAATTCTTTCGCGACATCGAAGTTGTGTTTTCGTGTCGATGAATGGTTATGACGTCGTGGTCACGCTGCCGGTCCTCGAAACTATAGCGTGACCTATTTACGACCGAGCCGAGCCTAAGATGTGTGATTAGGCTTATATGTGTTGTGAATTCAAAATCCAAACGAGTTGTGTTTCAATGGGTTTATGGTCGTTGTATCGATTGGTTATTAAGTTGTCAAGTCATTACAAAACACGGGAAGTACTAAGAAGTTAACTTAGGGTTAGTTAATGACTCAACCCGTTAATTAGAGTTTCCAACCTTGTCGTAGTAGCGAGAAACTCGGGGATACGTACTAGGAACGCGAGCGTATGGTCTACGGGTTACGATTAGTTCGAGTAAGTACACTTGTCTTAAAAAGCTTGTGTATGATTTGTAAGCCGCAAGAAAATGCCATGTGATTCATTATCATTTTTTTCGCCTTGTTATGCTCTATTATCGGTATTCCATTCCATTTCTTGTTGTGTGTTTCCCGGCGTAAGTGTTTTGTCTCAAAAGTACTAGGACCTGCACTAGAGGGATAAAACGCGGGCACTCATGTACAGGAGTGTGTGACCACCCTTAGTGATCGTGTGACACCGAGTACTGGGTGGGTGGGTTCGAGTCCCTCCCATCATAGTTGTGCCTTCGCTTGTGTCGATGCCCGGGAAGACCTCGCGGGGTCTTCGCCGTATGCTATGATTTAGACCACTTATGAGCCTCCTTTGATTCCTTGGAACGCACTTGACTTTCGATTGATATCTATTAGTCTGTTTATCATGCACCTTGTTTATTTAAATTTTTGTCTTTTCATTACCGCATGATATTTAGACTGTTTTACTTGTTATATCATGAATTACTGTTATCTTCTTCTGGCATTACATTCGATTTTCTCCAGCTTGCTCACCGTCTAGTTTGTGACGGTGGGTGCAGATAGAGCAGAGTGCGTAGAGGCAAGGAGCCCCGCTTAGCGACTTTTTGTGAGGATTAGCGGTGGACTTGGAGACCATTTAGTAGGTTTTATGTTTTTGCTGAATTGTATTTCGTTTCATACTTATATTGTTGGGATTATTGAACTTGATATTTTTGATGAGACCGGTATCATGTATATATGCTTATCGATTTGTACATGAATACTCGGGGTTTTCCACACTTATAGAATTCCTGATTTCCCTTTAGATCGAGTTATTTCCCCTTGTTGTTTATTGTTTAGTCTTCCGTTGTGTATTATTGCAATAACTCTTTCATAAATTACTAAATTGATTAAATCAAAGGCTGACTAGGCTCGCCAGGTTGCCGAGTGATGACTCGAGGCCTGCACGGGTCTAGGCCGGGCGTACCCAATTGCACGGGGAAATTGGGGCCGTCACAGCGCAATTCGTGATCCACGTGGCATCCACATCACCCTCATCACACACGAATAACACCTTTTTCGAAGACATTATTTGTGTGTTGAGTATTCGATCCATGCCACACGAATAGCGCATACGAAGAATGTTGGGAAATGTGCCCTAGGTCAATCCATTAATAATATTTATGAATACATTTTAGTTAATAAAATAGAAGATTTCATTTGCTATTTATTATAATTGATTTGCATGTTTACATTATAATAAGATCCATGGGTATTTATAGAAATATCCATAATGTCCTTAGTCGATTATTATACTGGGAACTATAATAAATTAAGACTAGTGTGAGTCTTGATTGATGATCATATGATAATCATACGTATAGGAATACGAATCAAGATCATGAGTACTTGTTAGGAAACAAAGTACTGGACCGACCCGCTATGAGAACATCACATGGATTAAATCATAGTTGTTTCTCATGATATGTATATTATTCAGTCATCTGACTTGAGATTACCAAAGACTTCAACATTAGGAATACAGTGATTTGACACAATCAAATGTTGTCTTTAACCGGACAATTATAAAGGTTGTGATTGGTTACTGTATGAATAATGTAGTGAAGTTGTGTAATCGAGATAGAATTTGTCCCTCTCATATAGAGAGAGATATCCAGTGGATCCCTCGATGTGTTAGACTATTAAAAGACCTAGTTTAAGTGAATTGATATTGATCAATGTCATTTGGATGTTTTCAGTCTACTTGGAGATCGAGACTAGTACGATCGAACACGTTGGATGACAATTCCATGCCTTATGTTTGATTAAAAGGATATCGTGTGACAAAAGGATGTTATATACACTATTGATTAGGTTGTATCGATTTGATATTCGTACAACTTGGGATAATGTCTTGCTAGAGGCCGCTTATGACTTGTATACCAAAATGTGTTTTGGTACACTGCCAACGTTGTATGAGCCTATTGGGTTGCACACTAAGAATGGTTTTGCGAGATTTTAAGATGGTTCAGAAAAACAAATTTTATATGATAAAATTCATGACAGAAACGTCTTTATAGTGTATTACACTTATACTTCTTTACGTAATGGTATATGTGTAATTTACTTAACCGTCTAGGTTAATTTGAATAATTTTCATGAATTGAGTTTCGTGTTCTATGATCCATGACACCATTAAATTCGATTGGGATAGCAGTTCATGATTCAATTACATGTTTGTGATTATTTGGATGAAGAACGAAATTGCAAATAATTAATTTTCAAAATTATTTATTTATCTTGTTATATCTATTTTGTTATGAAGTTTCTATTTGATAAAGATAGATAACAAATTAGAATAGGAGATAAATATCAAGAATCTTGCTATTGGTGATATACCAAGATTTAAATATCTTAAATCCAAAATAAATAATTAATTTTCCAAATTATTTATTTATCTTGTTATATCTATTTTGTTATGAAGTTTCTATTTGATAAAGATAGATAACAAATTAGATTAGGAGATATATGCAAAATCGGTTTCATTATCCCTATCTGATAGGAGATAAACATGGAGAAGTTTGTTATTGGTGATATGCTAGGATTCAAATATCTAAAGTCTTAATTGGATTAGGATAAGATGATTACTTAGATGTGGGCCCTAGTTAATTAAAACGTTTTAATTGACTTAATTTTAGATAAATTAAGGGGTAAATTTAGTATAGAAAAATCAGCGAAAAATACGATTTTCTATAGCGAATTTCAATTTTCGAAATTGAGATTTGTCTTCTAAAAAAAAAAGGGCGCTGCCCCTTGTACCCCGTCCACTAACCGGTCAGCGGAACCACCGCCCGCTGATCGCCCAGCAGGACCGCCGTCTAACTAATCCTAGCGTACGGAAATTCTTCTATTAGTGAATAGTATAAAAATTTCCTAAATAGTTTAGTGGTTCTACAAATCAATAAAATATATGATATTTCATTGTTTACTTAAAAATCACTAAAACTGAACAAAATCCCTCTATTAAATCTTAAGTCTTGTGCTATCTAATTTTAAACACTTATCAAGGCCTCGATCGCACTAATATAGTTTCAGCCATAATTGGGTGTATTGTATTATCTTGGTGAAATAAGTTTGGTAAGAGTTACCTAAATGTTTAAATTGGTCTGACTTAATAAAGCTATCAAAATAGTTTTGGGCTTTAGGCATATGATGAGATAAAAACATGCTAAAGACATAAGATTAACTGTATCTCATAAAAGTATCTAAAATTACATAAGATATAATTGGTAACAGTTACCTACCTAAATAATTTAGTTCTGTGTTTCATGTCATAGCTGTCATAGAATTAGGTGAAATATGGATTTTAGTCCCCTAAATAAACAGTATGTTTTAGGAGGGTTGTTAATTTAGTGGGAGTCTATTCCTCTATACTAAAATAAACTCTACATAATCTTTATTGTAGATCAATGGCCTCTTCAAGTAACAATAATTCCCTTTCATTGCGATCTATCCTTGAGAAGGATAAGCTATCTGGGACTAACTTTCTTGACTGGTTCAGAAACTTGAGAATCGTTCTCAAGCATGAACGTAAGTTGTATGTTATGGATGCTCCGATCCCTGAGGACCCACCAGCCAATGCTACGAAAGCTGTGAAGGATGCACATAATAAGCATGTCAACGATTTCACTAATGTTGCATGTATTATGTTGGTAACTATGGTTCCTGAACTTCAGAAGGACATGGAACGAATGGAAGCCTACGACATGGCGGTAACGCCGAAGGAAATGTTCCAACAGCAAGCTAGGCAAGAAAGGATCGAGACAATCAAGAACCTGCATTCTTGTAAGATGATTGAGGGTGCGTCAGTTAGTCCTCATGTTATGATGATGAAGGGCTATGTTGACCAACTTGATAGACTTGGATTTCCCATAAGCCAAGAGTTGGCTACGAATTTGATCCTAAATTCATTATCGGAAAGTTACTCACAATTTGTGATGAACTACAATATGAATAATATGGAGAAATCAATTTCAAAGTTGCATTTGATGCTCAAAACTGCTGAACAAAATATCAAGAAACCTTCTAGTAATGTGCTGATGGTCCAAAAGGGAAAGAGAATGAAGAAGAAAGGCAAAGGCAAAGGCAAGGCTAAAGTTGCCAAGGCTGCTGCTGCACCTGTCGCAAAGCCTGTGGAACAAGTCAAGCCCCAGCCTGTTCCTGCTTCAAAGCACCAAAAGGAAAAGGAAGGAAATTGTCATTTCTACTATGCACCTGGACATTGGTTCAGAAATTGCAAACTCTTTCTAGAAGATCTAGAGAAGAAAAAGGGTAATGCGACTACCACCTCAGGTATTTATGTTATTGAAATTAATTTATCTATTAGTGATTCCTGGGTATTGGATACCGGATGTGGATCTCACATTTGTATAAATGTGCAGGAACTCACTAGAATTAGGAAGCTAAAAAAAGGAGAAGTCATCCTGCGTGTAGGGAATGGAACAAGAGTTGCTGCCCTGGCTGTTGGATCATATGACTTAGTCTTATCTAGTGGACTTATTTTAACTTTAAATAATTGTTATTTATGTACCTGCTTTAAGCAGAAACATCATTTCTGTTTCATGTTTGGATATGGATAGTTTTGATTATATTATTGTGAATAATAGATGTTTAATTTCTCGTAAAGGCATTTTTTATGCAAATGTTGATTTGTGTGATGGTCTTTATATTCTAAGCATGAAAAGGTCCACTGATACTACAGTCTTTAACATAAATACAAAGAGATTCAAGTCAAATGATTTGAATCAAACCTATCTTTGGCATTGTCGTCTCGGCCACATAAATGAAAAACGCATAACGAAGCTCTATAAAGATGGACTGCTAGATTCATTTTATTTGGAATCATATGAAACGTGCGTATCTTGTTTACTAGGTAAGATGACTAAAAGTCTTGTTACTGGACATAGTGAAAGGGCAAGTGATTTATTAGGTCTAATACATACTGATGTATGCGGTCCCATAAACACAATGGTTAGAGGAGGTTATCAGTACTTCATTACATTTACTGATGATTTCAGCAGATATGGTTATGTATATCTTATGAAACATAAAGCTCTGAATCATTTGAGATGTTTCGAACATTTCAAAATGAAGTGCAGAATCAACTTGATAAAACTATCAAAACACTTCGATCAGATCGAGGTGGTAAGTATTTAAGCCAAGAATTTGATGATCATCTTAGAAATTGTGGGATTATCTCTCAATTAACTCCACCAGCAACTCCACAATGGAATGGAGTTTCTGAAAGGAGAAATCGAACCTTATTAGATATGGTTTGATCTATGATAAGTCATGCGGATCTTCCATTATCCTTTTGGGGTTATGCATTACAAACTGCAGCTTTCACTCTAAATCGAGTTCCTTCTAAAGCGGTTGATATAACACCATATGAGATATGAAACGGGAAGAGACCTAGTTTGTCTTTTCTTAAGATTTGGGGTTGTGAGGCTTACGTAAAGCGACAAGTCTCAGAAAAACTAGCACCTAAATCTGACAAGTGTCTATTTGTGGGGTATCCTAAGGAAACAAAAGGATATTACTTTTATAATCCCGCTAAGAACAAAGTGTTTATTGCTCGGTATGGTGCCTCTATGAAAAAATAGTTTATTTCAAAAGACATTAGTGGAAGAAAAATAAATCTTGAAGAAGTTCAAGAATCACAGATAAACACTGAACCGCTACTGGAAGTTCAACAACGTTCTGAACCAATTGAACCTCCGCAAGTGACACAAGACCCACGTAAATCTGGTAGGGTAAGACATTAGCCAGAGAGATTCGGATTTCTCATTACTGATAGTCGTGATGTGTTGCTTATGGATAAAAATGAGACCACTACTTATCAGGAGGCTATGTCTGGACCAGACTCAGATAAATGGCTAAGTGCCATGAATTCTGATATGCAATCCATGTATGATAACCAAGTTTGGTACTTGGTTGATTTACCCGAAGGTGGTAAGACCATTGGATGTAAATGGGTTTTCAAGAAGAAAACTGACATGGATGGCAAAGTGCATACTTTCAAAGCAAGACTTGTAGCAAAAGGTTTCAGCAGCGCACTCAAGGTGTTGATTATGATGAAACTTTTTCGCCAGTAGCCATGCTTAAATCCATAAGAATTTTAATTGTCATTGCTGCATATTATGACTATGAGATATGGCAAATGGATGTAAAAACAACATTTCTTAATGGAAAGCTGCTTGAGGACGTTTATATGACACAACCTGAAGGTTTTGTACATCCTGAGAATTCTAGGAAGGTATGCAAGCTTCAAAGATCCATTTATGAATTAAAACAAGCTTCTCGAAGTTGGAATCTTAGTTTTGATAAAGCAATCAAGGATTTTGGTTTTATTAAGAGCGAAGATGAGCCTTGTGTATACAAAAAGGTCAGTAGGAGTGTAGTTGTTTTTTTTGTACTGTATGTTGATGATATATTACTCATTGGAAATGACATCCCAACATTGCAGAGTGTCAAGTCTTGGTTAGGGAAGTGTTTCTCAATGAAAGACTTAGGAGATGCAGCCTATATCCTAGGGATAAGGATCTATAGGGATAGATCTAAGAGGCTAATCGATCTAAGTCAGAGTGGTTACATAGACAAGGTGTTGAATAGGTTAAGTTTGCAAGACTCTAAAAGAGGATTGTTGCCAATGTCTCATGGCATAAGTCTCAGCAAGACTCAATGTCCTAAGACAAATGATGAGTGAGACCGTATGAATAAGATTCCATATGCATCTGCTATTGGATATATCATGTACGCCATGCTATGCACTCTACTCGATGTATCATATGCTTTGAGCACTACAAGCAGATATCAATCAGATCCAGGTGAGAGTCACTGGATAGCAGTAAAGAACATCCTTAAGTACTTAAGAAGGACTAAGGAAGTGTTCTTGGTCTATAGAGGTTTTGAAAATGATCTAGTTGTAAATGGTTACACAAATACAAGTTTTCAAACTGATATAGATGATTTTAGATCGCAGTCTGGATATGTGTTTACTTTGAATGGGGTGCAAAGAAGATGGAAAAGTTCAAGCAAGAAACTCGTAGGCATTCTACAACAGAAGTTGAGTATATTGCAGCGTCCGATGCAGCAAAGGAGGCAATTTGGATCAAAAAGTTCATTTTTGAACTAGGTGTAGTTCCAAGTATTGCTAACCCTGTTTGTTTGTATTGTAACAATAACGGGGTCAATAGCACAGGCCAAGGAACCTAGATCACACCACAGATCCAAACATATACTCAGGCGTTTTCATCTCATCAGAGAAATCATTGAGAGGGGAGACGTGAAGATTTGCAGAGTACCTACTAAAGACAACATTGCAAATCCATTGACAAAGGCTCTTCTACAAGTGAAACATGATGGTCATGTTAGATCATTAGGCATTAAATGCATGAATGATTGGCCCTAGAGCAAGTGGGAGATGTTGGGAAATGTGCCCTAGGTCAATCCATTAATAGTCTTTATGAATACATTTTAGTTAATAAAATAGAGGATTTCATTTGTTGTTTATTATAATTGATTTACATGTTTACATTATAATAAGATCCATGGGTATTTATAGAAATATCCTAAATGTCCTTAGTCGATTATTATACTGGGAACTATAATAAATTAAGACTAGTGTGAGTCTTGATTGATGATCATACGATGATCATACGTATATGAATACGAATCAAGATCATGAGTACTTGTTAGGAAACAAAGTACTGGACCGACCCACTATGAGAACATCACATGGATTAAATCATAGTTGTTTCTCATGATATGTATATTATTCAGTCATCTGACTTGAGATTACCAGAGACTTCAACATTAGGAATACAATGATTTGACACAATCAAACGTTGTCTTTAACCGGACGATTATAAAGGTTGTGATTGGTTACTGTATGAATAATGTAGTGAAGTTGTGTAATCGAGATAGAATGTCCCTCTTATATAGAGAGAGATATCCAGTGGATCCCTCGATGTGTTAAACTGTTAAAAGGCCTAATCTAAGTGAATTGATATTGATCAACGTCACTTGGATGTTTTCAGTCTACTTGGAGATCGAGACTAGTACGATCGAACACGTTGGATGACAATTCCATGCCTTATGTTTGATTAAAAGGATATCGTGTGACAAAAGGATGTTATATACACTATTGATTAGGTTGTATCGATTTGATATTCGTACAACTTGGGTAGTCATAATGTCTTGCTAGAGGCCGCTTATGACTTGTATACCAAAATGTATTTTGGTACACTGCCAACATTGTATGAGCCTATTGGGTCGCACACTAAGAATGGTTTTGCGAGATTTTAAGATGGTTCAGAAAAACGAATTTTATATGATAAAATTCATGACAGAAACGTCCTTGTAGTGTATTACACTTATACTTCTTTACGTAAGGGTATATGTGTAATTTACTTAACCGTCTATATACAAGGGTTGTATAAATAGACGCTTTGAGTTAGAATACAAGCACGAAAGATTAAAAGGCCAAAACTTTATTTTTCGTTTTAAGAAACGACTTAGAGTTTTTTGTATGCTCTGGATCGTTTTGGAGAGAAACAAAAAGGTTTGGTAATCTCTCAAAGCTAGCACTTCAAATCTTGGCCGCCGTTCATGTGTGGACTGCTGATAGAGGGTGTTCGTCGTTGGCAACGCCTTAGAGATCGATTAACCTTTAGAAAGGTACATTGCAACTGAGGTATGATTAAGTTTTCATAGTTTAAACATGTTTTAATGAAATCAGATTCGGATCCTGTTGGGGTTTTTCTCAAAATTGTTTTGTAATCTCTGCTGTGTATGAACCCCAAATTCCAACAGAAAAGACGATATTCGTGTGATCCACACCCAAATGCCCATGTGACGTGGCGGTTCATGTCACACAAATAACGCATTTCCAAAAGGTGCTATTTGTGTGATTCACACACACTCACGTGGGTCGCTATTTCCTTGTCTAATTGCACCTTTTCAAAGGACAAAATACATTATTTGACAATAAAAGGAAAATCCACTGTACTTAACGAATTTTAAAGTAAATCAACTGTACAGATGCAATTTTTTCCTAATCCACCCCATCTTAATTTTTGTGATTTTCAATTGTTATCATCGATATCAATCAATTAATGGATTATGATCATAACAAGGAAAACAAACAATAAAAACCCCAAATCCATGCCCAACACTCTCCATTGCGTCGAAGATGAGATGAAAGGGGCAACATTGGAAATCGCAAAATAAAGGTTATTTATAACCATTTAAAATTTTCACTACTATACATATGGACAAATAGCAAGGCAACACATATGCACAACTAGAAGAATTGTAAAAAGGGAAGTGCTACAATGACAATGAGAAGTCACACTACAACACACATTGCTCTCAAGAGCCATCTGTCTCACCTCGAATACAGGTCACAAACAAATCTCGATGCATAACACGCGAGTCAAGGTAAAACATAGATGACTCTTATGGGCCAATATATGTTGTGGTGTAACATACCTATTATTATTATAGTATTTTACTTGTAAAAATTCCTACTGTATGTAAGCGGCTTCTCACCTTTACATACCAACCAATCACCATCTACTTATTTCAAAAAGTAAGGTTGTTTTTCTTTAAAATTCTTTAAATAAGTTAAATTTTTTTAAAATTATAAAACTAATGGATTTCGCATTTAGTACATGCGTAATTGATTTGAGGTGGAACAAATGGCGCCTTTACAAAAGGCGTCATTCGACGTGTCACGCCACGTGGGTTTTTTCTTTTTTTTACTTTTTTTTTCCTTTTCTCCCCGTCGCCAGAAAAGAAAAAAAAGAAAAAAAAAGTGAAAATGGAAAACAAAATTCAGAAAAATAGAGAAAAATATGAAAAAATAGTATTTTGACGAAATAAATAGAAATTGAGGATTTTATATAGAAAATGAGAAATTCAAAAGTCGGGGGTGACTTTATAATGGGGTTTTACCTCGAAAAATGTAAAATTGACATAATATGTCAAATTGAAGCTAATTTAGGGTTTAGAGTTTAGGGTTTAATTCAGGTGATAGGTATAATTCGGGTGATAATTTGATTTGTCGGGTGTTATTGGAGCTAAGCGGGGTTCTGAATAGGTATATATATTCATTCAAAATTTATATTTACGGTTTTAGGGTTTAATATATTCATATATATTACACTAAACACTAAATTAACAACAATACAAAATTTATATATCATAAACCCTAAAATCATATACAATGAATTCATACATTCCTAATTCATTCCGGTTGGTGGTTGCTTAATACATTTCACAAAGACCAATGAATTAATACATTCCATACATTCCAATAGAATTTAATCAAATTTAAATACATAAACTCAGTGTATCAATAATTGTCTCTTTCCATATCAATACAAAAAAAAATCAAAATAGGAGAACACAAAATAAGTTTCCAAAAAAATCATCATAAAAATACACTCCATTCATCATATATACTATAGTTTCCTGCAAAAAAAAAAAGAAAAAGAAAAAGAAAATAAGTTAAACTTTGAGGTATACAAAATTGATATTCACATATATATAAAAGTCATATATTTTATGGAAAATAACCTATAATAAAGAACAAATCATATTTATTTCAATACAAAAGAAAAAATAAGTCACAACAAGTAAAATTAATTAACAGTTAGTATATAACTACAAGAAATTTGCATATTAATGACATTTAAAAACTGACGTTAAAAGTATAAGACGACAGTTTTCAACAGTCATAGAATGGAGGTGTTGTGGAAAGTATTTACTTACAATGACAACATGTTTAGTGTCATCTTTAATGTATAATGACACTTAAAAACTGTCATCGTAACTATACAATGACATTGAACAACTATCATAAAAGAGCTTCAACGACAATTTTTAAATATCATTAAAATTGTATGACAAATAAAAAATAATCAATAAAAACTATTCAAATGATACAACATATTAAACAATCAAATTCATTGCGCTAAAATTAAAATACCAACAATATCTAAATTCAAATTCAAATTCAAATAACAATTTCAATATTGTAGCAACTAAAAGCTACACCATGTATTTTAAAAAAAAAAGCTACACCATATATTTTCAAAAAAAGAAAACTACGCATGTAACAATTACATATGAATGCAACATGAGAAGACAAGTACACCTTCGAATTCGAATTTGCAACTTTTCTTCTTTGCAACCTCGTCAACAAAAATAAAAAAATCAATAATAGTGTAGCATATCTTTTGATCGAAGAACATTGAGAGAAAAAATTCAAATGAGCTCAACCAAAATGGCAACCCAAAAAGTACCAAATTTTTGTCAAAAACTCTAATGAACACAAAAAACTTGGTCTTCTCATCATCTACGTTACAACTAAATATCTAACAACAACAGATAAGTTTCTCACATTCCAAACAAAATCATCAAATCATCACCACAATAAACAATCTTACAAACCACATTCGGAATGTTTAAAATTAAGTTAACAGAAGAAATCAACTTTTACAAATGGTTAGGCAATAAGAGAGTTCTACAAATGCTTCGAATGATAGAAAGTAACTATGACTGAAACTTTTTTTTGGTAGGATTATGACTGAAACTTTAAGTTCTCAATCCTATGCATCCCTCTTTCGAAGGGTTACTGCAAACGAGCAAACAAACAATTCTAATGGTTCTTAATTTGTTACATCACAACCCATAAAGGAAAAAATATTATAAGCAGGGATTTAACATATCAAACAAAAGAAACGGAATTTGAAAACAAACATTAAATTGGTTTGAGGGCTTTACCTGATTAGAGATGGCATATGACTGTGTTCAGATAAACCCTCCAATTGTGTATGCGCTCACACTTACATCAGTATCCACAATTGGGCACTCCATTGTGTTTCGGAAACTTAATCGATCGCCTTTGTGAAAGACATTGCCAAACTGTAGGGGAGCGCTTGAAAGAAAATAAATGTGACCAAGCTGTGATTAGCAAATAATTAAGATTAACTAACATTGCTAGACAAATTAGCATGGGAACAAGGTAAGAGCTCAGTGTCACAAACCAAAAGCACTACCCAAATCCGATGCATCCTCTAGTGAATTTCTCGATGTCAAAATGCTATGCATGGCTCACGCAGTTCTTAATCAACCAACGAAGAAGAAATTTATGTTTCGCCATAAAAACAATGGGAAGCAATAAACACGTACATGAATCCAGTCTTAGTTCTTGTGTATGTACAATGGGAAGTAATAACACCAATGTGGCAACCATTTGACAAGTTCAAAACATACAGTTCAGTTCGAGCCTGCATAATGGCTTTGTTCAGTTCAGTGAGTACCATTTCGTCTGACCACAAAATTTAAAAAGAATCTACTAGATACAAGTAGTAAGCATTTGCAAGTCCAGGCCTTAAAATGTATGCAAATTAGCTAGCCACCTTTAAAACAAGATCCATCAACATTCGAAAGCATGGTTTCAAATCAAATGATAAAGAGATTTAGAGACAATAATCAAATGTTGTATACAAATTTATTACAAAAGAAAGATATGGAACCATATAAGTGTTTGAAATTAAAAATAGAATTGAGTTACCTTTCCAATATTAACACAAGTAGATGAATGACATTGCATAATCAAATCGGTGTACCTTGAACCATTATCTCCAATGCCATGTAGCGAAACTAGTGTGACTTGTGCTTCCCTTTAGGTCTGACTACATGAACCCTTCCAAACTCGAATGCTTGCATGCTACATGGACTTCCTGAAATATTTTTGATGCCATCATAAAAGAAGTCCAAATAATGAAACCAGCACCATTATCATTATATGAATGTTGAGCTTTTAACCAAACCATTATAGACAAAACAATAAAAACATGAACTGCAGACTGAAATACACATATATTTAAGAGAACATGTCCAATGCAAACCTTTCTCAAACATAGAAAAACATAGCAATATTGAGCAGAACTAACCAGAACTCATGGTTAGCCCACCAAAGCTCATATTAAAACAGATAGCATATGGCCATATTTGCATCTACATCTAGAACAAGTACTTGCCCACCACCAAAATCGATAAAACAACTACAAAGCAAATTAAGAGTAACAACCGCATTAGAAAATCAGTCCACTCCTAAATATTGGGTAAAACCGAAAAACAGAGCAATAACGAATACAAGTATTTAAGTAGAAGAACTCTCTGAAGATAGTCTTATTCATAAACTGAGATTGCCTTTATATTGGCATTTGATCAAACCTCTAATAAGCGCAAATTGTGGACACATATCCAACGTGCTTTGACTTAACAACAAATCAGAAAATTAGGGAAATACAATCTGAGCTGAACTAGAATTATTCAACAAAAAAATAGAGTAACTAAATTAGACTAAGTCCTACAAGCAACGGTAAAATAACTAACAACTTTGAATCACATTTTCAATACTAAAACAGAGCATATTGATCATATATTAAAGATTAACATGAGTTCCAACTTGATTTGGAATTCGATAAACCAATTCCACAGCTAAGGACACTCATACTAAGGATCTTAACGAATTAGTTATAAAAATGAAATAGAAATTTGTGGAACATTCAATAGCCTACATGTTAGACACAAATAGAAACAAAACTTAAACAGCTACAAAATTTTCGATAAAGCACAAATAAAATATACAGGACAAAGGGGTAGACTTAAATTGTTTACATGATTTATGTGTCTATAATGGTTCCTAATAAATTCATAAAATTTGTAATGGTTCATAATAAAAAAAACTTATAAGTATGAAGTAAAAAATGAACCAAACAAATCTAATCTTTTTGGATGTTGTGAAAAAGAAATCATCATTCATCATCCTCGGTCGTTGAGTCATTGTGAGCGGCATCATCATCAACATCATCTTGCCTTTTTTTTGTAGCTGATCTCTCCATGAAACCCTGTTCCATGCGTTGTAACCGTCCTTGCATTTCAAGCAATTGATCACGATTTACAGACGTGTTATTAAGCATCTTTAGTATCATTGCTTGCATCTCCTCGAATTCCTTATTGAATTGCTCAAATGGCTCATCATCTTTCAATATAGGACGAGAAGATCCAACTTCATCATGTCTACGCATCTTAGACCCTAACGGTGTCCAGCCAAGACCAAATCTTCGGCCTTTATCATTTCGCTGCACAATCTCCAAATATAATTCTGTTTCATCAATTGGAGTGTCTGGCTGCAACTGTGAAAGCTCTCTGGTCCTTTCGTGTATAGTCATCAGTATTAAGAATTTAAACATTGACAAGTCATATAAGTCATTGATACCTATAATTAACAAAAAACAGTTATGGTCAAGTAGTTTCTTACGGCAATCGCCTCTGCTCTCGGATCCATGAAAGTAACGCTATCATGATCCCTTGTATGGAGATATAAACATAAATCCAAAGCAGTCGGCTTTCTACCGAATTTCTTCTCCTATAAAATATGTTTAACTTAAAATTAAGTTTGAAACTTATATGAATCTAATGTATACATATGTATGTATGTATCTATGTATGTATGCCCCAAAACATACCAGTCTCAACGAATGCTCATAGATGGATATGGCTCCACCTCCGTGCACAGACGAACCCGAACCAGTTCCCCCCACCTCTGATCTTCGGTTTTGGCTCGCTTGTTCTGACTTTGCTTTATATTCTGGAGTAGACCGCATCTTCTTGTAATGCTCAAAAACCTCCAAAGATACATGTGCTGGTTTTGTCGGCTTCCTCACCATCTTACTAACAAAGTCAGCGTAACGAGTGGCAATTTTCCTGTCGTACAAACGTCTGACCATAGCGTCATCTGATCGTCTCCAATCGAAATGAGTCTGTAGTAATATAAAGTCAAGTCTTCAATATATGCTAAGTAAAAGAAACTTAATTTTCTTATTTAAAAATCTCTTACCGCCCAATCGTTAAAATATTGCTCCCTGATATGGTTGGGAACCGTATCCCAACAGTAGCCATCCTTATGTAAATCGAAGTTATATATCCGCGTTATTTGCTTTGACACTTCGGATGACGGATGCAAGAAAGTACCACTACATTTTTACAAAAAAAAGTTAGACTAATATTATAGTAAGTTCATTAAACGTAAGTATATATACGTAATAATATTTCATTGACTTACAATTCTTTCGTAGTTTTTACGGTAAAAAACACCCGCCCCGCGCCTCGGTCATCATTACTTATACGTCTCGGGGCCCTAGTTGGCTCATCATCTTGTTGTGATCTACGCGAGGCACCACTAATAGACGGCTCACTCGAAGGGTGGCTTGAAGTATTGGACGAATGTGATGCATGCTCGACATGATCATGACTCCTCGATGGGGAGGCATGCATACTAGAGTCGAAGGAAGCGATCGGGACATGCTGGTAGTACTGCTGATGGGAGGGAGATGCGTGGGTAGATTCTCTAGAAGTTACGCGACCAACGATAGGTGGAGGGAGTTGTGACGCCAATTGAGAGGAGTAAGCCTGTAGAGTGGTTGGATCATCGGGGCCAAATAAAGATTGGCCCGATGGCTGAATGAGAGGGGCCTGGTGGGGGTGTTGCGCATAAGGCGGACGAGAATACTGATATAATTGTGATTGATGGTGTTGTTGAGAAAGCATTTCTCGGACAAAAAGTTGTTGACAGTAAGCTAATTGCTGTTGAGCAAGCTGTTGCGGAGTGAGTTGCTCTTGACGCTGCTGAGGCTCAGCATCATCAGCAGGAGATCGTTGTAGCGAACGATCCAAGTCGCAAGATGGACGATCTCTGCGACCACCAGATCATCTGCTGGATCGTCCACTAGATCCGTCCCCAGATGACGATGCATAATTTCTGCTTGACATGACTTTTTTAAGGTTCAAGAGTAAGAAACAAATGTAAATGTCATAATCAATTATTACGAAATGAACAAACAAATGTGTAACTAAATTTACTAATTATGTTTGATTTCTTAAACCTACTTAAATGAGTATGTCATGGTTCGTTGTCACTATTTTCACCAACCACTAATTTATTTATTCAAAAATGACTCCGTATAGAATGGTAAAGGCATATAGACAAGCTAATAGACTAATCAAGTCGAGTACAAAGTCCATAGTCTCATTCATAAACTCTCTAATCCTAATAGCATGCTATTTAAAGCTCATTTACCATTAAAAACATCAAATGAAGACATAGAGCACATGAAATGATACAATGAAAGCATCAACAAAACAATATCATGATGAACAAGTTCAAAGAGTGAAGATTATCAACAAATATCAATATATTAGAGTACAAAGGCACCATATAGTCAGAAAGACTACCAATGAATAAGTAATAAAAGGAAATGAAATGCAATTCAAAGTATCATCAGGTATACTCACTTTTATGCAAATAATTGGATATGAGCATACCTTAAGGTTGATGCTTGATTGTATATAACTAGATCGCTTTCTTGATGATGAATAACCTCCTAAGGACTACAATTTCCAACAAATAAAAGTCCCCAATAGCTCTGAATTTTTTTTTCATTTTTTTTATTGAAAACAACATGCAAATGTGAAGCAAAAAGGCTAGGAGTTTGTATTTATAGTTATTGCCTTTCATCCAAATGTACAACCCCATCTCCATGACATATAAGGGACCCTAAACACTCTTATCAACCCATTCATACAAAGGAATGATGCAGTTCTATCGACGTTGACGTTGCTCCTCCGTGTGGCAAACCGGTCGTACTCTATTTCAACGTGGATTTCTCCGTGCTTAAACGTCCGGCTGAGTCTGTTGAGCTCGATGACTCGACTGAACTTCTTCCTCGTGTTGGCTCGATTGACCTCTACTACCAGTGCTATCAAAGATAGGGGTTAAATCATTCCAACATACTGACTTCCTGTATGTGGTAGGGTGAAAGGAACATGAGGTGACATGCCTAATAAGGGCCTGAATGAGCCATCTCCACTATATGGAATATTGTAGTTATAATATGGCGGTGTAAATGGACTCAGCATGTATTGAGGCAATGAACCATGCATTGAATGTGTAGGCATTCTATGGTCCATGTACGAAGATGATGGCCCAAGAGCATATGGATCAAAATGATATGGATGAACACTCATGCTCGGTGTCCTAGGCAAAAACATATGAGCATCCGATTGCGTTGGGGCCGGCAAAGGAGAGTACCCATAAGAAGAAGGGCGGGTTAGAGGTGGCGAAGGAGAACGTCTGCTGCTCTCACCAATAGTCTCTGACGTTCTTGGTGTTGGACGAGTTGGAGGTGGTGGAGAAGAATGTCTACTGCTCTCACCCAGAGTCTGAGTCGTTGTTGTTTTTCTTCTCCTCCCTCTATCTGTTAGGCTTTGATCCTCTTCTTGTTGTTCTTCCTCTTCTTCTTGAGATGCTTCTTCGTGTATGTCCAGCTCAACTACATTTTCATCATTTCACAGAGTAGTCCTTTGCCGTTCATCCTCATTTAAGATTTTGATGCCTTCATGTAAAGCAACCATGCCTTGTTCGACCCCGTCATCAGCGAACACTCGCTCCAATTGACGCGCAAATGTAGACTAATATACAAAAAAATGCAGTGTTTGGTTAACAATTTTAAATATGACTCATGAGGATAACAAAGATTATAGTTTCAACGTTACCGAGAATTCGCAAGCAGAGCCCCGTCATGTCCAATGTATCGCCTGGTGATAGATCTGTACCACCTCATGTACTCTTCGTGATCATGTTCCCCTTCTTGTTCTATCGTGGCTATCATATTACTACGATTTTCCCACAACTCTATATATCTTCTGTGATACACTGCCCAATTTTGTTGAGGGTGTCCTCTCAATTGGACGCGGTGCAGACGTGTGTAAAAATCACAGTGAGGTGGCACGACCTGTGTCAGCACAAACTGTCTCATGACCTTTTCCGGTCTATGTCACTCAACTATATGGAAACAAATTAAAGGACACGTCGAATGCCAGCTCCCGTGACCTTGAGTACATAATTGTGGAAGTGACTCGATGACATCAGCGTATGGTTGCCACTCCACGGCATTCTCCCTCTGCGTGTCAAGTGCATCACGAAATGATGATATAACGTGCGTGGCAGTCCTAGTTACCGAAAATGCAACTATCCATCTGTATACAAAACAATAAATTTGTCGTAAATTAAAAAGACCCAATGAATTATTAAAAATAACATAAGAAACATTTTTATTACCGATATCCCAAAAGAACGTCATTGGGCATGTATACTCCATCACACGTTCGAGGTCGACCTTTAGGAACAGGCTTGCGCCTTGGTGTTATAAATGGAAATCTATCCCAGGCCCATAGTTGTATAAGAATCGTCGCACCAGCGACCTCGTGCGAACCAGAGCGAGATCCACGACACAACTCCCTGTATAAATATGCCAAACATGCACTTCCCCAACTATATTGTCCAGCTGTTTGAAGGTCCTCGAGCAACAGAAGAAACATCAAATGTACATATTGATTCGACTTATCAGCGAACACACAACCACCAATAAGTTGTAGAATGCATGAACGAACATAACGTCGAACCATTTCCTCATTGCTGTCATCCTCTATAGGTGGCACATTGTCTTCGAGCCATGAAACACGAACTCTATTCCCAGAAAGGTGAAGTGGTTCAGTCTTGCACCAAGTAGTCTTTCACACACCCCGAAATAGTCAACATCTGTGCTTCCAGTCACAGGCATACCATTAATTGGTAACCCGAGCTGAATCTCAACGTCTTGGAGTGTTATCGTACACTCGCCACAACGCATGTGGAACGTATGTGTCTCGGACGCCATCTCTCAATGAAAGCGGTGATCAAAGCCTGACAAGTCTAAAAAATCCTACGCGTAAACACCATAAAAGCCACTAGATCGTAGGTAAGGGATCATTCGAGAATGGTAATTAATCCGTCGATCAACAACACCCAGTCTTCTTCGCACGCGCATTGTATCATGTACCTTACAATTAAAAAATATGTCGATATATATATATATATATGTGTGTATTAAACGTTTTTGCATAAATATTATGCACATACATGTTAAATGTATATACCTGACCCCTCCAGACTTGCGATGACCTGTGTGTAGATTGGAGGCGTAGAAGAGAAGGATCAGATGGTCCTGGTTCCATGTGTACTCGCTACAACTGTGTGATTAGACAAATTGGTCGAGTAGTTTTAAAACTCATAACAAATCATTACTACGAGTTATAGCATTAACAAATACGTATCTATTACTTTACGTAACATAAGGTTATACTATATTAATATAAATGTTATGAAATTATCAATTGACACCGTTTACAAATAAAATACAAATCCTCTCATTGGTTTGGATTGGGGGTTGGGGTTGAGATATGGATGGACAATTTTTTTTTGTTATGTCCCTCTGCACGACAAATGCTGCAACGGTTCCTCCTAGTAGGGACTCGACCATGATCTCTATTCGGACATGTTCTTCGTTTATGTCCTTCTTGATGACATATGCCACATCGCAAGGTCCTCGAAACATTAGGAAGATCCATCTCATTTTGTCTTCGTGTTCCCTTTGGTCTCCCTCGGCCACTTCTACACCTAGGATCTGGTAAAATCTTTGTCGCAAAAGTTGGCCAATACTTCTCATCGGGGATGACTTTGAATTGAGAGGAGTAGCATCGTGCGTACACGTCCATCCTGTAGTATTGCTCAATAAATTGTGTATAATCAATTCGAATATGGGCATATGCAGCTAACACGTGTGAGCAAGGGAAACTAAACGATTGCCATTTATTGCAGCTGCAATACCAGTTCCTCAAGATAACAATCTGTGTATTGTTGCCTTTACGCATACGATCGCCATGACGTCCAGTGAGCACCTCAAACTCACCAGTGTCGCGATTTATCAATTTCACGTAATGTCTCCTTGCAGATTGTTGATAATGTGCAATTTTATCCATGGCATATTTCGTGTAATTGAGCCCGTGCAATATTGCTTCATCGATTTCCTCCTTGCGTCGGTTGGTGTATGTTACCAACCTGTAGTAAATCATTTGAACCATTACTGTTATTGGCAAGAATCGTGCCCCTTTCAATACACCGTTAAAACATTCTACAGTGGTAAGATAATGCCGTGTCGATAATATCGACATAAGTGAAAACACATATAGGATAACAAACATAACTACTATTGAATACATACCAACCCCGTTAGAATTCATCCATCCGTACCGCAGGCCTCCATCATGCGATTGAGTCCAGAGTTCCTTGGGAATGGCATTCACATATTGAAGACATTGAGGACTTCCTGATGACAAATAAGCAAAACACTCCATGCATGCATCAAATTTCCTCACTTGATGTTGACCAGCAGCTCGAGATAGGATATTCTTCAACGAATCATTTTTGAAATGCGTGTTCAAATTACTGGTCAAGTGTCGCAGGAAATAACGATGGTATCCTCTTGGTGGACAAAAACCATTTGCTGGTATGTTAACAGACTCGAGAATGCCAGAGTGACAATCGAAATAATACAAATACCATCTCTATCGGTCACGTGTTTGCGCAACATTCTCAAAAACCACCCCCACGAGTCGGTTGATTCGTTTTCCGCAACTGCAAATGCAACTGGAAGTAGATGTCCATTACCATCAACGTATAAGGCAATCATTAGCTTACCACCGTATTTGCCATACAAGAATGTCGCGTCAATCAGTAGAAGAGGCCTACAATATTTGAACCCTTCGATTGATGCTTCGAATGCGAAGAACACACGACGAAATTGAGGATGCTCGTCCCGATCTCATCTCAGCCCATTGTCTATGTGACCACTCAATCTTCGTCCCCGGGCTCTTATTATGTACAAACCGCCAACCATCTTGGTAACGTAGCATACGACGCGTCCCAATCCCCGAATGCATTTGCAATTGCTTTCCTTTTAGCATCCCACATTCGCTTGTAGGGAACTTCATTTGCGTATTTTAGCTTAATCATTTCTACCAAGGCCTTGATAGCAATTGCCTGATCTATTTCGACAACGCTTTGTATCTCACGTGTAAGCATGTTGGCGTCAAGTTGGGCATGACTGCGTTCTATGCCGGGATTTATACAACTGTGCGGCTCGTCTAACTGAGTGATCTCCCACAATTGTTTCTTCTTTCGCAAACAAGCACGGAGACGCCACATGCACCCAGCTTCCGGCACACTTCTGCACTTCAATGCCCATAAGGTTGTAGTTGACTCCATAACAAGGTATTGACAATAGTTGTTAACATGCCACACTTTGATGGCATGCTGCAAGTCTTTCTTATTGTCAAAGCACATTCCTCTTTCCAACTCAAAATTAGGCATGTCTCATCCAATCGAATGATGAGAATGTTGGGTTGCAGTAAAATTAGCCACTTCCTAATCAATTTCATTATACACCAGCAATGGTTGGTAATCTTCTTCATCGCTTGCTTCTTCCATCCACTCCTCCTCGTCAATTGCAAATTGCTCATCATCTTGCAAGTTTTCCGCCCCTGGAGGTTCGTAGGTTGGGTCGTCTGTAACAACATTTATACTTTCCCAATTAACGAGATGGCGCAAAGATCCTCGAGGGGACATACGTCCTCGTCAATGTCGTTGTCGTGGTCCTCGTTACGGTCATCACTAGGGGCACTAATGTCATCATCAATCGAAGTAACAAATCTATCTTGCACAACATCACCTATAGGTGATTGCATACGTAATCTTTCCATCATTGATGTAGGGCATGTCATGCCCATATTTTCTTCTACCACTTGTGAATGTACAGTAGAATTTTGATAAGGCTCGATTGGCTCGAAGGTTAAATAAATCTCTACCTTTACTGATAATGGTAGATTCGCCACTGTTGACCACATCAACTCGAAGTGGGTCTCGTCTTGCAATGATACGGGGATAAAATATTGTGAATTAGATGGATGAGTTATTACGTGACGATACGTCATCGTAATGAGAGTCTTAATGGACGAAATACCAAACGCGTTATACACGTGATCCATCAACTCATGTTTACTCGTTCCAAACTTAATAATCATGGTCATCGATGGGCGTCTGCTGTACTCGATGCCTTGCGAAACCTTAACAATTTCTCCCAATGCATAAAATTGAAACGGGATGTTCCTACCTTCCATGACCTACATAATTTACCGCATTAATAATGTAAAAAAAATTACATATATATCAAGCGAAGAAATGATCAAAATGAGGATTTGAGGCACGATCGAACTTTTCAATAAATCCTCATCAAAAATTATTCTTGTTCCTATATCAAAATGGAGCATCTTGTAGTAATTTTTCAACAACTTCTCTCTCTCTCTGCATTCTCGAAGGTCTTCTTTTTCTCTCCCTCTCCGTGTTACATTAGTTACTTTGAGCACTCCATATACAAGTGATTTCGATTTGACAAAGAGGAAGATGGTGCCTATGGCATTTGGGCGATGAGAAGTCTTATTCGTGTTTGAATTTTGCTTGAGAACTTGTTGTTCGAGTTTGGCTATGAGGAGGAGAAACGGAGGTTTGTTTTTCACTTTAACTTTGATTTAATTTATAATGGAAGGAGTTAACACTTCTTGAACGGGTGTTGTATGATTGATCACCAACACACATTACATCATTTATATACTTGTATGGACAACAATCACTTCTTGTTTTATGCTTCTCTAACGAGATGTTGTTTGTAAAAGGGTCATGTTATACACTAATGCTTAATTGTTTTTACTAAATATATCGTCTATAATGTTATTATTCTTAATCAGTGGTATCGAAGCTTCAAGTGGTAGATAGTGAGTTCGAATATGATCAATTGCGGTCACAGTTAGCAAGTTAGCTACTTCCTTGCATGGTCGTGGCCAGAGAAGAGGGAGAATAATGGTCTGACGTATTCAAAGATGAGTAGTGGCATGATTTTTTCATTGTACGATAGTTGACCGAACAATTGGAAATAACTATATCCGGACGGGGCAGCACCTATAGTCTACTGTCAGCACTGGAGAGCGGAGTGAGGACACTTGTGAATGCGAGACTACGTATTTTGTTACTGATGTTCACTACAAGAAATTCGACTTTTAATTACAAAACTTTCAATTACGAATATAAAAAGTGTAAGTAAAAGTCTATATTTGCTTATGACTCTTAAGTTTGAAAAAAAAAATTGATATAATTGTAACTAAAAGTATTGTTTGTACTTATGACTCATGAGTTCTAAGCAAAAGCTAATAATTATTAAGTGAATATCGACCCAATTCAGCAATAGTTTTTAGTGAGTTATAGGATTTCTTTTACTGACAAAAATATATTTATATAAACTACTTTTGTTTGCAAGTAAAAATACTAACTTTTGCTTATGAATCTTAGAGGAAAGTAATATGTATAGATTTGTAAGTAAATATGTATTTTTACTTACAATATATATACTCAATAAAAGGGAAACTACCAAACTAAAAAAAAGATGAATAAGAAGAATAAAATTAATTAACAAATTAAGCTTTCACTAAAAAGGGACGAAACAGTAATATAATATTTAATTTTGACTTTTGTCTTTTGTACAAGTAAATAATAAATAAATGGTTTTTATTTTTTTCGATAAATCTAAAATAAATAAAAGATAGGCACAAAAATATATCAAAAATAAGAAGATAGGCACAAAAAAGATAAGGATCTTGCTACGTACTCGAACACGGACGTGGAACACACACCCGGAACCCCGCACATCCTACCCCCCAATGCACACACGTTGTTTCAAAAGATAATAAGTTAAAAACCCAACAATTTCTCTCCCTATCTCCTAGGCTCACGGTCGTATCTCTCACGTTGACCTCACAACTAATTTCTATTTCATCACGTCGCAAATCATCAAAGAGTTCCTATTAACATTGTTGCGCCTTGCACTTCATCTCGATTCTGCATCGTCTCTTAATTTCATGAGTCCATCCATGTTAGTACATGCTGTTAGAGAAGACTTGAAGAAGAAGAAAACTGGAGGAGAAGAACAGAAGAACGGCTAGCTGCTCTGTCTCTCACATCCATATATATATATATGTGAAGTCACGTGTAATACACGTGATAATACAAACCCTAACTCACAGTAACTAAAACTTACAACAGTAATTAATTACAATAACTAAAACTTACAGCAGTAATTAATATTACAACAGTAACTAATGATTTACTTTAACATCCCCCCTCAAACGAAGGGGGAGAGCAACGACACCAAGTTTGCTCCTAAGAAAAGAGAATCTAGAAGCAGCAAGAGCCTTTGTGAATCCATCCGCAATCTGATCAGAACTTGGAACATGACGAATAGAAAGCTGACCTGCCAACACCTTATCCCTTACGTAGTGAATGTCCAACTCAATATGTTTTGTTCTAGCATGATAGACCGGATTATGAGCAAGAGCTTGAGCTGAAATGTTGTCACACCAAACCACAGAGCAAGAGGAAGGGAAAAATGAAGTTCGACAAGAATGATCGAATCCAAGTGATTTCAAATTTCAAACTTGAGCCAATGCCCGATACTCAGACTCAGTACTGGAACGAGCAACAACATGTTGTTTCTTTGACTGCCAAGATATTAAATTTGATCCAAAGAAAACTGCAAACCCAGAAACTGATCTCCTATCGTCGGGAGAAGCTGCCCAATCTGCATCAGAAAACCCTGTGACAAACATATGTGTACTAGGTCTAAACCATATACCCCAATCACTAGTACCTTTAAGATATCGTAGGACTCGCTTCAGTGCTTGCCAATGTATTTGAGTTGGACAGCTTTGGTATTGACTCAATCTATTCACGATAAATGCAATATCTGGTCTAGTATGAACCAGATATTGCAAGCCACCAAGCAAACTACGATATAACGTAGCATCTGAGAAAGGAGGGGATGTATCAGAAAATAGGGGCTTGCCCACTAACGCAGGCGTATCAACTGCCTTAGCCTGGAGCATACCACCTTTCTGAAGTAATTGTTTGATATAGGCTGTTTGAGTGAGAAATAGTCCAGTAGTATCACGTCTAGCCTCCATTCCCAAAAACAAGTTTAAATCACCGATATCTTTCAAAGCAAAAGACTCATTTAACCGAGAAACAAACTCGGATTTGGTCGGATGAGATCCAAGACAATAATATCATCAACATAAACCAATATATATAAAACAAATACAAGAAGAATGAGATATAAAAAGTGAATTATCACTTTAGAATTCACAAAACCCCACGATAAAAGAGTGGATCGTAGTCTGTCAAACCAAGCACGAGGTGCTTGACGAAGACGTAAAGTGCTTTATGAAGTTTACACACATAAGTAGGGACCGAATCATCAAGAAATCCTTTAGGTTGGTTTGTATAAACATCTTCAATCAATGACCCATTTAAAAAGGCATTATGAATATCAAGCTGACGAATCGACCAACCAAATTGAACAGCAATCGATAAAATAATTCGAATAGTGGAGGCCTTTACTACTGGACTAAAGGTCTCATCAAAATCGATACCCGGTAACTGTTTAAAGCCCCGAGCCACTAATCTAGCTTTGTATCGATTTATTGAGCCATCTGAATTCTTTTTCACAAAGTGAAGATCCACTTATTATCAACAACATTTTGAGAAGAGTGAGCAGCACCAAAGACCATGTATCATTCTTGATAAGTGCTCGATACTCATTCTCCATGGCCTCTCTCCATTTCGGTCCTTGAGAGCCAAATCCACGATTGAGGAATGTCCTCGCATTACGTACGTGGTAGCAACAAACACCTTTTTCTTAGAAATACCATCCTTAGCTCGAGTTACCATTGGATGAACATTTTGTGGTGTCTCAGATTCATTATTGACCACATGATTATCTTCTATAACAGACGAATCGTGGTACATGTGACACAGTTTTATTTAGAGACACATCAGAAGAAAGATTCAGATCAGCCTGGGAAGAGGACTGAGACATAGGCAGAGAAGCAGAAGACCTTTCATGAGCAGATGAAGAGGGGAAACCAAACGTAGTCGAGGGTACTGGTGGTATGCATGATTCATGAGACGTGAACTGTGGAACTGGAAGAGTGACCAGTGATGATCCATCAGAAATAGAAGGCATGGATATGGAAGTAAAGAGAGTTGAGTAAGGAAACTCTTCTTCATTAAACAAGACATGACGAGTGATATACATTCTCCCAGATTTATGAAGACATTTATAGCCTTTATGAGATGAACTATACCCCAAAAAGAGGCATTTCTCGATCGAAATGCAGCTTTATGGGCATTGTATGGTCGTAAATATGGAAAACAGGTACACCCAAACACTCGTAAGATGGAATAATCTGGAGGACGACCATACACCTTCTCGTAAGGAGACTGACCCTGCAACACTCTAGATGGAAGTCTATTGATTAGAAAAACTGCTGTCTCGCATGCATCCCACCAATATTTATAGGGTAAATGACCATGAGCTAACATTGTTAAGCACATGTCAATGATATGGCGATGCTTACGTTCAGCTCTCCCATTCTGTTCATGAACATGTGGACATGAGTGTTGAAACACAATGCCACAAGAGTCGAGAAAGGGCTTCAACGACCTATACTC
The DNA here is from genome assembly GCA_039657345.1 of Stephania japonica. Lineage (NCBI taxonomy): Eukaryota > Viridiplantae > Streptophyta > Magnoliopsida > Ranunculales > Menispermaceae > Stephania > Stephania japonica. The sequence goes on along the minus strand of CM077563.1, from coordinate 12,144,111 downwards.
CCCTCCCCAATCTGATTGAACCTTCTTGATGCGTGTAGAAAATAGATTTTCAACCAAATTTTTAAAATGCAAAAAGGCGTTGAAAACATCAGATTTGGCCTTCAATGGATAGATCCACGTAAACCGTGTGTAATCATCCATAAAGTGCACATAGTAAAGAAAACCACCCGTCGATCGTACATGAGAAGGACCCCAAACATCGCATGAATGAGTTCCAAAATATGAGAAGACCTGCTGGGTAGACAATTGAAATGGTAAGGCATGACTCTTACCTGAGGACAACTAGAACAAAAATCAAGAAACTTATTTGACACATTCACCAACCGTAACACCTTCTCGCAATGTCTCGATGTGCAGATGTCCCACCTGAATGCCATAATGCAGTAAATTCTTGTTGAATGCAACAAGAGCAGACTGTTTGTGAGAAGAGGAGGGAGGTCCAAAAAATCGATACAAACCATCGTGAAGAGTACCATGTAGTAGAACCTTCCTAGTTCTGATATCCTTCACAAAACAATCACGAGCATGAAATTCAATTAGAACCTTATTCTCACGAGCCAGCTGAGACACACTTAGTAAATTTTTCTGAATCTGAGGCACACACAATGTGTTGTGAAAGGACAAACTCGAGCTAGAAGATGGTACTGTTACAGTACCCACGCCAGATATAGAAAGAGAATTTTCATTACCAATAATTAGAGAATGATTACCTTGATAAGGTGTGCGCTATGCAATTGAGAAGGATCTAAGTGATGTGTGATGTAGCCCCACTATCTCGCATACCAAGAAGTGTCCGAACCTCGGTTCAAGCAAAGATAGAAGGTACTTGGAGGTGGATGAACAGATCCAAGAGGCGTGGGGTTGAATCGCAGCTTGTTGAGATGAGGCACCTCATGTTGCGATTGGGTAGTCCGAGCTCCCATATACTTCATGTCCCGCCTGAAATAGCAGATGTACCACGGAGTGTCCAAACTTTCCACATATTTGGCATGTTGGTTTATTATCGTTCGGGATCGGAAACCCCTCGTCCACGATCGCGACCACCGCGATTGCGAATATTAGAGCCACGACCACCACCGTATGATTGTTGATGTTGAACACCTATCGGTACTTATTTGGTCTCTCGCCGAGTTCACCGATGGTGTGGCATCATGAATAGACAAGGAACCGATATCGTTGAGACCATGAAACCGACTCAAGGTCATCTCAAAGCTCAATAGAGATGCCTCGCAATTCTGTCCATCTTAGGGTTTCCTTTTCTTGTAGAACGGAGATGATCTAAGATACTCACCATCCAAATTCCCAAAGAAGAGTATTGGACACCGATCATCATCGAAACGGAGACCCTCGTCGTTGCAAGAAAATCTCGCCATCTCCTTCATTTTCGTAAGTATTCTGACATTGTCATTGAGCCTTTCTTTGTATTCGGATCTTTCGTCTATACACTTGAACTTGTGCCCGATTGTGAGATCCACAAGAGTGTTCTTCAATCCTTTTCTAGGCTTCGTGAGCGGATTCAAGACCAACCACCGCATGAGCAACCTCGTTGGACATCGCACCGATGAGCCATCCAAGGCGTAACCGATCCTTTCCATACCGCCTTCGTATGCTGGATTCGATCACTCGACTTTGATAAGAACTCCGATGGCCTCTTCAATGTTCCTAACGTATGTCCATCTAGACGACACCCTCTAAGATCGGTAACACCATCGCCTTCCATACCAAGAAATTGTTGCGATCTAACTTCATAGAAACGATTTGGTTAAGAGAGTTACCAAACGAGTCATCGCGGATATGGATTTGTAGATCCCGATGAACCGATGTAGATCCTGGTCACCATCGATCCAGATCCGCCTCTCTTACACCAGATCCGAAGAACTGCGTCGATCCTCTCGCCATTTTCTAGATCGTCTTTGTTGACGAGCCGCTTCCTTTACTCCGGTGGTGGTGATGGTGGTGATCCCGGATCGATCACGGCGCAGCCTTCAACGCTCTCGATACCATGTTAGAGAAGACTTGAAGAAGAAACTTGAAGAAGAAGAAAACTGGAGGAGAAGAACAAGAACTGCTAGCTACTCTTCTGTCTCTCACATCCATATATATATATATATGAAGTCACGTGTAATACACGTGATAATACAAACCCTAACTCACAAGAACTAAAACTTACAACAAATAATTAATTACAAGAACTAAAACTTACAAAGAGAATTAATATTACAAAGCAGGAACTAATGATTTACTTTAACACATGCAATCTCTACAAAGGTTTTGATTTGCATTTTACCTACATTTGTTGATTAATCCTAATGCATTCTATATGTTTCAACTTATTTTCTTCATAATAATTGGGTGCATGTAAGATGGCATGAGCCTATTGCAAAGTCGCTACAAGCTTCAAACATCCTATGACTTTTTTAAAGGTTGTATTCAATTTTTTTAATTTCTTTAATTTTTTAATGAAGAAAATTATAAATGAATTTTAAACTGTCTAACTTTATTTTTTCTTCTCTTTCTAGTTGTTGGTTGAAGGAGCTTTGGTACATTGTTTGGTTACCCAGCTAGATTTACTCTATCTAGCTTTGGGCTTCCGAATAAGACAAAGTTTGTAAAATTGATGGAAAAGTGATCAGAATAATAATCAAGAATAAATAACTGTATTTTATTTAAGTTTAATTGTATTTTATTTAAGTTCTCTAACTCATTAAATTTTTTTATACCAAAACGAAACTCATTAAATTAACGTGAAAAAATAATGAAAGGCACAAAAATTAAACAAAATAATATTTAAATGAAAAATCTAGTTATATTAATAAATATTATTGAAAACGAATAGAAATTTTATTAACAGATATTATACACTTTTACTTATGATGGTGGGTTCGTAAGTCAAAAAGGATCTCTTTACTTACAATTAAGTTTGTAAGTGTAAACAGACGACTCTATTCTTACGATGTTTTTACCAACGACATTTTGTAAGTAAAAACTTTTACTTACAATTTTAACACTTTTACTTACAAATTAAATTCGTAAGTAAAAGATTTTTTCCTTCTTGTTGTTGTTGGAGATGGTGAGGCGACTAATAGTGTATACACCAGACACTCTATTAATACTAACTTGTAATTGATATCTTGTCGCAATAATCAAACACTGATAATAAATAACACAGATAATATTTATCTTTGGGTCGATTTGTCACTCACTTGTAAAATATGTCAAATAATTATCAAACATTTATCACTACACTCAATAAGCTACGACCGCTACTACAAAAAAATTATTTTTTCTATGGGGTTTAATATTTGTAACATTTTGTTAACTATGATGTTCACATTCTTTACTAGCTATTTAAAAATAAAACATTTAAATTATACACACCATGCAATAAACACATTTTCTTAAAAAATCTATTACACTATAAATATATTAAATAAATAAATAAATAAATTTTTGTTCTTACTATTTTTCTTCCGGTTTGTTCTTCAATTTGATATTCCTTTACCTACAAAAAAAATAATATTCCCTGTGAAAAAAAAAATTAGTTATTTTATTCAAATGAAAACTAAACAACAATAAAATATTCATATAAAGAATAATTAAAAAATATCGGTTATCTCGGTTAAACGTTCCCCCAACAACGAATCATTTGCTAAATATAGCACTCTCACGCTCAACTGTTCCCTCTCTCTCTCAGCTAACACACTCAACACAATCCCAAATTGAAACCGAATACCACATACTCTTTCCTTCTCTCTCTCTCTCGTTGTTCACACACTCTCTTCCCCTCTCTCTCACCCACTTTCTCACTCACTCTCTCTCTCTCTCTCTCTCTCATCTCTTTCTCTCTCTCACAAGACCTCTCCCTCTCTCACTCTCTCTCACTATCTCGTCCTCTCTCTCTCTCTCTCACTATCTCGACCTCTGTCTCTCTCTCTCTCTCTCACTATCTCGTCCTCTCTCTCTCACTCTCTCTCTCTCTCTCTCTCTCTCTCTCTCTCTCTCTCTCTCTCTCTCACTCTCTCTCACTATCTCGTCCTCTCTCTCTCTCACTGTCTCTGCCTCCTCTCTTCACACAACACCTCTCACTCTCTCACTCTCTCTCACAAACTCTCTCCCCTCTCTCTCTCTCTCTCTCTCACGCACTCTCACCCTCCTCTCTCTCTCTCTCACGCACCTCTCACCCCCTCTCTCACACTCTCACACTCCGCACTTCACCCTCTCTCGCACACTCTCTACCTTTCTCTCTTTCTTTCTCGACAAACTCTCACCCTCCACGTCATTCCCTACCTCTCTCTCTCACGACACCTCTCGGCACCTCTCTCTCTCTCACACTCTCTCCCTCTCTCTACTGTTCCCTTTCTCTCTTTCGGCTCACAAACTCAACCCACACACACTTCCACTTACACGCCACCTTCGCCGTCGCGTCACCATCGCCGATCCTCTCTCTCTCGATCTCCCACATACTCTCTTCCTCTCCCTCACACTGCTTCTCTCGATCTCCCTCACAATCTCTCTACACTTTCTTCCTCTCTCTTCTCACTGCTCCACACTTACTCGAACCTCTCTCCTCATGAAAACCTCACTGCCTGTCTCCCTCTCCCTATTTTAAATCTCCCCACCGTTCCCAACCAACTTTCAACCCATTGATGACCCTAGGTCGTCGATAGGGGTTGTAGGGGGGCGGTGATTGCAGAGATTCTCTGCATGCAGAGAATCTCTGCTATCTAACCCGTGAAGTTGTGTACGCGTGGCATTCACGCATGCATGCATGAGTGGTCTCGCATGCATGCGTGCGAGGTCTCGCATGCCACCACGCATGCAGTGCATGCATGCGTGGTGTGCATGTGGGGAGCAAAGATGTGTGGGATGTGTGGCGTCCGTGGGAGACGTGTGGAAGAAGTGTGGGAGACGCGAGGTGTGGCAAGGACGTGTGGGAGAAGTGTGGGAGACGTGTGGGAGACGTGAGTGTGGTGAGATGAGGCACAGAGAGGTGGTGAGATGAGGTGTGGTGAAGAGAGGTGTGGTGAGATGAGGTGTGGGAGACGCGCGATGAGGTGTGGTGAGATGAGGCATAGAGAGGTGTGGTTAGATGAGGTGGCACGGTGAGATGGCGCCTTTCCAAAAGGCGCCATTTGTGTAGTTGATACCATCACACTTTCACGTCACCCCAATTACGCATTTAGAAAACACGATATACATTAATTAAAGAATAAAAAAGAAAATTATAGTAATTTACGAATAAAAAAAAAAAAGAAAAAACCGTACAGCTATAATTTTTTCGCAAAAACATGTACGCCTGTCTGACAACGAAGTCGGACATGTCCCCAACGCTGCTCCCACTCCGTACAACCAGATCCCGATGCGGATCTATCGAACAAGCCCCCAAAACCGCAGCGTCACAAACTGCGTCACCACCACTACACTCCACTACACTCACCACCAATCCACTCACAAAAACAAGATCAAAAGAAAGAAAGTCGGGTCGGTGCGTGTGTCAGTGTGCGTGTGTTTGTGTCGATTGGATCAAAGCGCGATAAGATGAGACGCGATCTCCGTTGAAGAAATCGATCGATCGGTCGGTGGTCGTGAGGCGATGGCGGTGCAGGTGGGGGACGAATGAGCCGTTGAAGTTAGGGTTTGATTGCGAAGCTAGGGTTTGGGTTTTTTTGGGGGGTGCGGCGACTGGCGATGGAGCCTCGCGTGGGGAACAAGTTCCGGCTCGGTCGGAAGATCGGGAGCGGGTCGTTCGGAGAGATTTACCTCGGTTGGTCAAATTAGGGTTTCATTTTGTTCTTCTCTTTTTGGGGGATTTGTTGAAAGAAAAAAATGTGTTTTTTCTTTGCAGGTACGAATATTCAGAACAATGAAGAGGTTGCAATCAAGCTTGTAAGTCTCAATTTCTTTGTTTGAATTGTGGTTTGTTTGGATTGTGTTGGTTTTCGATTATGTGATTGAATTGGGCATGGAATAGTTGTTGATTTTCGATTGCAAATCGGTGAAGTTTTAGTGGTTGTATGAAGTTTTGTTAGTTAATTGAACATTTGATGAAGTGGTAGTATTGTTATTCTTAATTAATCTGGGTCTTAATATATTTTTATATCTAGTTTTACTGCTATACTGTTACTTTTTACCGGCGAATGTAGTGTAGTGCTGACTCTGTCCACCCGGAAAGAAAAGCACAAAGCCTTACATGGATGACAAAATTGATTGGGCATTCCCAAGTATGTTTGGATCATGTCGTGGCATTTAGCCTTTACGCGTTGAAACTCAAGTTTGGCTTTTTTTTAGTTGAGTGGACAAAATTCTATTATACTATATATATGGGGTTCAATTGAATCCGACCATCTTAAGCTAGATGGCCGTATTGGTTCCCTGTTTTCCTGACCCATCCGATCCAAACTAAAAGTTAGCGAGAGTCTTGTGCCCTCAAACTTTAGGTTGAGAAGTTTCCTCTCCGCCATTTGACTCACGGAAGTGGCAGTCAAAGTCTACTGAACCTTTTTTGTATCATTTTTTAAAATGGGGATAGTGACCTTGCCTGGGCTATTAGCTGTTTGGGAGCCTGTCTTTTGTCATATGCTTGTTAACATTAGTTCCCTCTTTGTGCTTCTTCGACTTCAAAAGCACTCTAGATGATTTCTAAGGTTGAAATTCAGTTTCTTTTATTGCTCTTATCCACATAGCCTTTAGCTAAACTCTTCCTCTGCCCATCCATCATCACCAGCTTTCTTTAAACGTAAGGTACATTAATTTCTCCGGCATCTTACCTGACTGCTTTTCTCTAATGATAATTTATAGTTTCGTTATGCAATATTTAATTGAAAAGAAACTATTTGACTGATCTGCATCTGAAACAAATATTTTGGATACATAATGTATGTTATATAATTTCGAATCTTATGTAATTTAGTCCGCTTTGGGTTTTTGGTTCAAACTTTATGTCTTAGTAGGTCTGTTAATGTAATAAATGATTCCCCTTATTAATGCTGTTGTGCATCATCATTAGATTGGCAGAGACGTAGGAGAAAGATTGGTTCTTTCTACTGTAATACTATTTTCTACTTCCTTTTATCTTTTTACTGTTATTGCTAATTAATTGGGATGATAACTTACAAATGCCACGTGTGGTATGAAAAATCAAACATTAGTTATTTTCGTCAATTAAGCATGACGACTCTTGCATTCATTGTCAAATTAAAATATAAAAGTGACTGTTTGTGCATATGATTCATCTTAGTGCATTTTTGGAAAATGTGGGTATTTCAGGATTTTGACTTATGGTTGAACTTTATCTGATCCTCGTGCCTAATTTCATTCAAGTCCTTGGTGCCAAGTATTATGTCTTTTTTTTTTGATAGAACCGTTATGTCTATATGAACTACTAATCTAATATCTTTCCTTCAGGAAAATGTAAAGACAAAGCATCCTCAGTTGCTCTATGAGTCTAAGTTGTACAGAATTCTTCAAGGAGGAAGTAATGGCAATATCCTTTTCTTTTAGTTTTTGTTGATTTGTTCAATGTTATATTTGCATGGATACTTGTTTTGTTGGCTGGGTTGAGAACCCTGGTATTTTTAATCATTAGGATGGCTTTTACTTGCCAATGTATGATTGATTAGCATAATTAGACATTTGAACTTTTCTGAATTCTATGTTTCTGTTTTCTGATGTACCGTGGGTCAGATTTCCTAAAAAATAAAAATAAAATGAAATCTACAGTGGGTCAGTTTTGATCATGGCATGTTTGTTTGTTTCATTAGTTCTTCAAAGTGTGTTTCGATGTTTTTTGGGTTATGCTGTTTTTGGATAAATCCCCTTGTCATCATATTTTCACTGGACTAATAGGCAAATATATCTCAACGTTTCAACGTTATTGCAAAAATATTCTAACATTTTGATTTTGGCAGAAATATCCAAACCTTTGTATTTCTTGTGAATTGTATCCTCACTTCATATTATTTGAATGCATTGTACAACACACTTAAAACTATAAAAATCATGCACACAATTGAGAATATTATTTCATATAATTCAATGGGTATGCAATTTACTGATCATTCAAAACTTTAATCTTGGTTTGACACATCATTATTACGAGGAAGGATACAATTTCTATGAAATTAAAAGCTTAGGGTATTTTTGCAAAAATCAAAACATTGGGATATTTTTGCGAAAATCTTGAAACATTTGGAGATATTTGCCTATTAAGCCTATTTCCATCTGTGATTCTGATTCATTAACTTTCATGATTAGGTGATATCTTTTTAGCCATTTTTTATTTTAAATATCTCATTTTGATATTATGTTATTGACAATCTCATGATGATATTTCATTAGGTTAGGAAAAACTAATATATGTTGGTAAACTGTAATACATATAGTGCTGTATTGAAATTGATAGTGATGGGATATCTAATAATTGCTAAAATTCTGAAAAATATTTTGGGCATGAGGAAAGAAATTAATTATAGAAGTGTGTATACGATCACCATAATTATACCTTCCCAAATATGGCCATGATGACTATTTATCATCTAATGAGTCCATTGAGTCTAGGTTTCAGTTGCAAATTTGCAATATTTATTTAGTTTTGATCTTGCACATCTATTATTCGCCATTGGCAGCTGGCATTCCAAATGTAAGATGGTTTGGCGTTGAAGGAGACTATAATGTTCTTGTGATGGATTTGCTTGGACCGAGCCTTGAAGATCTATTCAATTTTTGCAGCCGAAAATTGTCCCTGAAAACAGTCCTTATGCTTGCTGATCAGATGGTAGATTCATCTGTTCTATTCGTTAACTTTCATTTAAGCTGTCTTGTTGGCTCGACATTATCTTTACTCTTAACTTTTCCTGCAGATCAATCGTATTGAGTTTGTTCATGCGAAATCTTTTTTGCATCGAGATATCAAACCAGATAATTTTCTTATGGGCTTGGGTCGACGTGCTAATCAGGCCTATATTCTAACTTAATGTGGTTTTGGCTCTATAACTTTTTTTTTGGGAATTCCTGTGTGATGTGATTTTGCTGCCTCCTTTGTATATAGGTCTACGTCATTGATTTTGGACTGGCTAAGAAGTACAGGGATACTTCAACACATCGGCACATTCCTTATAGGTAAAGTGAGTTTCGGTCATTTATTTGATATTGCATAAGGTTTGAGCGGTGTGGATGCAATAACATCCAATGTTCTGCTGTAAGAATTTATATTGGACGTTTGATCAAGACCATTGACGTGTCGTCTACATCTGAAGGAAGTGCATGCAAAAGTTTGTGTAAAGGTTTTCAACGTTTAAATTACATATTATAAAATGATGGCCCCTTATTTGGTGTTGCCAAGGTATCAGTTAGGTGATTCCCCTAGCCATTTTAACCCTCAAGTTTCCTCTGCAGTACTCAAGGCAAGTTATAGGGTTTCTTTGTGATGTTAAATTAGCAGTTGTTCCTGATGATTTGGTGATATTTGAAAGAAGCATTGAAGTATGACTAAAAAAAAAAAGAAGTTTTGAAGTATTTTGTGGGTTTTTTTTTTTTTTCGTTTTTTTTTCCTTGAACATATTAAAGCAAAATTATTTGTTTGTTTTTAGATCAAATTATTTTCCTCTACAATTTTTGTTATTCAACTTAGAAACTAATATGCCTTAATATGCCTTCAGTGATTTATTGTGACATTTATGTGCATGTTTGTGTGTGTGTGTAAAATTATTAAGTATATTCTTATCAAAAAAAGTATTAAATATAAATGAAGCATTTTATCCCCTGACCTTATGTTAAAAATGAAGAAGGTATATTTTCTGTCAGTGATGTGCACATGAAATCTTGTTTTGTAATGAAAATTTTTGTTATTCTTGAATGAAGTATTGTTGATTTAGCAATTTTTGCCTTAATAATTCTTATGTTGATGTTTTATCTGCAGGGAAAATAAGAACTTGACTGGTACTGCACGATACGCAAGCATGAATACCCATCTAGGCATTGGTATGCAATCTGCATTGAGTTATATCTTTTGGCTTCCATACTACTTGAACAGAATATTAATTTTTGTGTTTTGCTGATGATTGGTTTCTAGCTACGTAATTGACTTTCAACTGACCTTGTAAAATGTTTTTATTTTCTTTTATCAGTTTTTATGTTCATGTCTAACTTTATCCTTCAATTGTGTAGAACAAAGCCGAAGGGATGATTTGGAATCTCTTGGATATGTTCTTATGTATTTTCTAAGAGGAAGGTGTGTTTCTACTTTTTTTTTGTTGCCGTCTACAAGTTTCCTTTTTATTTTTATTTTTTATTTTCTCAAAATCTTGTATTGTTTTTCAATTGGTCTTTGTCCGTGTAGTCTTCCATGGCAGGGACTGAAAGCTGGTACAAAAAAACAAAAGTATGAAAAAATAAGTGAAAGGAAGGTGTCCACTTCTATTGAGGTTAGTTTTTGTTTTTCTTGAATTAAATATCAAGAAGGTATCGTTGTTAAATGAAGTGGTGACAAATTCTGCAATACTTTTTCCTCAGGCATTATGTCGTGGTTATCCAACAGAATTTGCATCTTACTTCCATTATTGTCGTTCGTTACGGTTTGATGATAAGCCAGATTATGCTTATCTGAAAAGAATATTTCGTGACCTTTTTATTCGTGAAGGTTTGATATTCTCCTTTTTTGCTTTCAATAGTTGGCATTGTTGCAGATGTATGGTCTACAGTTTCTTCTTCCTAAGTTTGTTGCCGTCATTGCTGCATCAGTGATAAATTTTAATGCAATTCTAGTTTAACATGTTGCCTTTTCTTATTGCAGGGTTTCAATTTGATTATGTGTTCGATTGGACCATTTTGAAATACCAGCAATCGCAGATTGCAACCCCTCCTGCACGTACACTTGTAAGTCTTTTTTGCAGGAAAGTGGTCTCTCTCTTCCCTCCTTTTTCATCATCTTCTAGTTTTGGTGCTGATGGTTATACACTTGTTTTAGGCTCCCCCAGTTGGAACAAGCTCTGGAATGGCCCCTGCCATGACTAACACTGACAGACGGACTGGTAGGACTTTTTTCTTCTCTTGTTTGAAATGGTCTTATGTCTCTACGCTCTTTCCTCCTTTTTTCCCTCATACTTGTGGGAAATATTGTTCTTTGTTAAGCAAAATTGAAAATTTGTTTTTGCTGAATGTTTGTTTCTGAAACCATGGGCAGGGAATAATCTTAGAAAATGACAAAAAGTTGGTTGACTTTGAATTCTTTGAAAAAAAAATTCAAAAGACTTCAAATTTCAATTTTCAAGAGTTTGATACCCTTGTATTTTCACTTTCTTCGAGAAGGATAGAAATACTCCCCCCCATACATACATATATGTATGTATGGGGGCGGGGGGAAGGAGGGAGGGATTCTCAGTGATTTCATCATGAAAGATATCAGATGAATTACCATTTGAGTTTTGAAATGCCCGATTTAATATACCCTTGGACGCCTCTTCTTATGCAAGAAGCAATATCATTCACTTAAAGTTTTCATTTCTTTTACATTTCTTTTAAAGGACTAGATTTCAGTGGAAATTCAATGACTGTTTCGTATTCCTTTTTTTGAAAAAAAAAAAATGAATTTGCATACTTTTCATTCACTTCCATTATTTTTAGTCTTTTTAAAGTTTATGCAACCAATCAAAGATGACTTGCAAATACCTTGTTTGAAAACTCATACTAATGGCCCGTTTTGTTGAAGTTAAGTGTAAGGTGTAGGGATTGACTTAGTTAAGCCTTGTCTTTAGTGAGAGATGGATGTTTTATTGAAGCTGTTTGGTTCAAGTACTCACCTCTTGGTATTATAGTCTTTAAAGCACATAAAAGTGGGTTAAAAGTCGTAAATACCCATAGTTATTGTTCAACTACCAATACATTGTTTACTTTACCAATAATTGAGGGGCGGATTCGACTTTTTCTAACTTTTCAAGGTAAGGCTTATCTAAAGATAGGGGGGATCCTGTCATTCCCTAAGCATGAGTTTAAGTGCTTTAGTAAGACTGCATCCTAGCTAACACTCCAAGCAAACGCTAGTTTTACACCTAAGCCTGGGCTTATATAAGCTAACACTCCAACCAAACAGGCCATAAGAGAGCTAGATATTGATGGGAACTCAAAGGTATAGGGTAGACTTAAGAAAACTTGGGATGCACTAATTATGAAGGTCTAGATAATTACCAAACCACTTCATCAACTGTATAAACTCAAGTGGAATGGAAATATTGGATCGTTGTGGCAAACCCCAACTAACTTGTTATTGAGGCTTTGTTGTGCGAAAAGTTAATAGACCTTTTATTCTGCATTTTATTGTCAATACATTTTGAGGTATAATTACGTGTAATGTAGTTTAACAGGAGGTGCCTTACCCTGTTTAAACTGGTCAGATGTCATACAATACCTACAAGGAATCAAAGATACATGTTAGGTGTCATAAGATATGCCTGACAGGTATAACTGACAAATACCAGGTGAAACTTGCCATTTACCGCATTGTATCTTAAGTAGTAATTAAAAAAGGAAGGTGATAGTCTAACACTCTAGGAGACATATATTTGATACACAGTGGTGTAGATTTGATTGGGATGTGTGTAGCAAATGTATGTACCAAAAGAATGTCAAAAAATCATGTTCCTTGAAAAAAAGTACAACATGAAGTATGTGCCAACGCATATCTTATCATGAAATCTGTGCCATGCATGTCTGACCCCCTTCATATGCTGTCCGATACACTTCGAGATGCGTGTGTACATGTATCGTACAGCACGCAAGTGGTTGGTGCCCTTTCTCAGTGTCAAAATTTGGCCATCCAAGACTTTTCCAAGATATGATACCTCAAATATCTTGCTAGGTCTTCTAGGTGACCTCTTACCTTACCTCAGGTATCTTACTTTTTTAACACAGTTGCCTTACCTCAGGTATCTTACTTTTTCTAACACAGTTACCTTTCCTTGGTATCATGTGGAACCTGTCTTGTGGAAGATTTCGTCCTTCTTACACAATCACTACTATAGACTTTATGCTTCTTTCAAGTAGGAGTAAACTGGTAAAGTTATTAGTTTAGTAAAAATCCTAACTACTACTATAAGTCTATCACTCAAAACTTTTCATTTCAAAATCACTTAAATCCCTTTTGAGTTTTGGCATCCCCAATTCAATTTTTTAAGTGGGATATTGGAAAAAAGATATATGTTGTTGTGCACTTGAGTAGAGGATTACCATTACCTATGCTGCTTTTGGGAGTTGTTTGAACCTAGTTGCTTTTATTACTTTGTCTCAGCCGGTGAAGACTCAAAACCATCTGGTTGGTCCAATTTTGTATTAGATCCCACTTCTAGGAGAGCACCAGGGCCAACTTTAAATGCAGGAAGCTTTTCTAGGCAGAAGAGTCCAGCTGCTGCAGAATCTGCTGGTGCTAAAGATGTCATGGTAAACTACATTCTCTGTTATTGCTATATTCATGCTTTTTAATGTTAGAATGACAGTATAGTTATAGCTTATTACTGCTTGCTCATTATAGAAATTTATGTCTTCCTCCTTCATACTTGGGAGGAAATGCAGTTTTACCTATAGTTCCATTTTACAGTATATATTGCAGGCAAAGCGTAGATGGTACAAAACCATCTTGCAACTCCGCTCACCTTTACATTTGTGTATCATTTATAGACTCCATTGGGTTCTCAAATTCTTTATTCTTTCTAATTTTCTATAGTATTCTTATCAATGAACAAGAACCTTATGCTAGAATAGGTCCCCATTAGTATATTTTTGTTTTTGGATTCATGCAACATGTGATGTATTCTCCGGTTCATATTTATTTATGGTGGTATTGTTTGTTTTTTCTTTATATATATTTATCAAATTGAGAAGTGCTAGAATGACAATGGGAAGTCACACTCCAAGACACATTGGCCCACATGAGCCGTCCATGTGCACCTCGAGATGCAGGCACACGCATATCCCAGTGCATAACACGCGGGACCTATTTTATCAAATTGAGAAGTGCTAGAATGCCAAATTGAGATGTAGGCCAATTTGTCTTGGGTGACTTGCCTGTTGTCATTATAGTATCTTCCTATCAAATTTGTTTTTGTTCTTTGAATGATTATCCGCTTATTGTTTACCACCTTAGCAATTGTTTCACTTGGGAACATTAATACGATGAAGCAGTGTTAGGCGGTGGTTTAGCTCCACCTAGTTGAGATGGGGCCTAGGCGAGCAGAAAATATTTACTTAAACCTCCCTAAGAAATAATTTAATTTATTTAGAGACCCCTCAACATTAAGGGGCATACTTCCTCACCACCATATTTTTAACTCTACAATTTTCTACACATTTTTGAAATAAAAGATATTTTTCAAAAATAAATAAATAATATTTTCAAGAAAATAAATAAATAAATAATATTTTCAATAAAAAAATATTTCTGAATAATTATTTAGGCTCACTGTGTGCCTTATTAAGGGTTAGAAGGTGGAAACCCCCAAAAGCCTAAGGCGGTGCCTAGGAGTCGCCTTGAAAACACTGATTTTTGTTAAAGGGGATATAAAGGCCATCCAGACTATTCATAATTTCCTGCAATGTTGGCAGCTCTTGCAACTTTTTTTGTTCTTGTGGATTGAAAGAATAAAGATATTGTTGTCGGACAATCAGATATGCCATATGTGGGATGTGGCAAAACAATAATCTTGATGGTAGTTGTAGCAAACAGATTTTTAGGCTAATCAGTTGACCATTGTTTAAGAAATTTCCATGGTTATGTCAAGATCCTAAGGGCCAAGGATGTTTTTTGTTTGTCATGCTTATGTTTCTTTTCTTTGTGCGTTTCTATTCATTTTTTTAGTCCCCAACAGGGTTTGTACTTTTCTACTTGTGTATATGTAGGGGTTTTTTTAATTCTCTTGCAAAGATGCAAGCAGATTTCTTATTTGGAGAAAATTCATGTAATTCATTTCACATTGAACCCGCAAATGGAAATCAATTAGATTCAACTCATAGATTTAAACTTTTCTTCATTATTCAGGGTTGAAACTGATGTGTTTTTGGGCCTTTCCAAATGAACCACTCTTATTGGATGGGAATAGGGATGCAAATGGGTGGGGAATATCCACGGGTGATGGGAATTCCCCACAACAGATATGAGGATGGGGATTTTAAATGGGGATGGAGGCAAGGATGGGTACAAAATCTCATACCCACATGGGTATGGGTACAGAGATGAGTAATAAAATATATCCATGGGGATTACCCATGAGAATTTTTGTGGGTTTCCTGTGAGGTTTACCCATGATTTTATCGAAACTTAATTACACTTAGAAGTTAGATTGTTAGAACTTTTATTACATGATATGTTGATACTTTATTTTTGTTGAAATTTTCAACAATTGTGTTGTTATGTATGTAGCTTTGACACCTTATTTTTTATAATTTTTTTTTTTTTTGAAAATTAAGTGGGAAGAAATATTTTCTCCATGGTGATTACTCATCCCCACAAAAATCTCCATGAAAAATCCCACGGGGATCCACAATGGAGAAAAAAATTTTCCCACATGGATTTTCCATCCCCACAAAAATCCCCGCAGGGTCCCCATGGGGAATGAAATGGAGAAAAAATATTCTCGTGGAGATTTTCCATCCTCACAAGGATTAGATGGGTATGGGGATGGGTGATGAATTCTTAAGTGGGGGTGGGGGTGGGGGTGGGGGTGGGGGTGGGGATATCCCCATCCCCTACCCTACCCTACCCTACCCATTTGCATCCCTAGGTGAAAAATTCCTTGATTACACGAAAATCAGATACTTGATTACTATTATTTTTTTTTTTTATGATGTTGAGGCATCTAGGATGCAATCGCGACCTAGTGCTGACATTGGGACATTTCATTGTTGTGTAGATGCAGATTTCTACATCCAATTTTTTGGGGAGGTCAAGCGGATCATCAAGAAGAGCTGCTATCTCAAGCAGCCGTGACGCATTGATTGGATCTGATTCTGATCCATCTCGCCCTCGAACTACAGAAGCAAGCCCTGGAGCCTTTCGCAAGATTTCCAGCACTCAGCGAAGTTCACCAGTTGGATCGTCAGAGCCTAAGTGCACTTCATCTAGCAGGAATGTATCTACTAATATGAAGACCCTTGAGTCTACTCTCAAGGGCATCGAGTCTCTGAGTTTTGAGAACGATTAGAGTTTGCATTATTAACACTGCCAATTTCCTCTGTCTCTTGATATACAATCAATTGTGTGCCACTTGTAAATTGAGAACTATTACCTGTTCTATTATAGGTTTTTTTTTTTTTTTTTTTTCAGTGAAATTGTTTTCCGAACTCTTTGTTTCCTCGTCAACCTTCTTCTATGTAGAAAAATCTGTTTGGGTATTAAAGTATTTCATCCTAGGTGGTCTTCAAAACAAATTTCCATTTG
Source organism: Stephania japonica (assembly GCA_039657345.1). Classification (NCBI taxonomy): domain Eukaryota; kingdom Viridiplantae; phylum Streptophyta; class Magnoliopsida; order Ranunculales; family Menispermaceae; genus Stephania; species Stephania japonica. The sequence goes on along the minus strand of CM077563.1, from coordinate 12,127,691 downwards.
TCCCTAGAACCTTATTGTGTATTCTGTTACAGTGATTGAGAAGTGTATTTGTCCAAATTATTATGTCCCACTATCTCTGCACCCTCATTTTTTACTTGTATTGATTCTTCTGTTATGTATAAGAAACATCATAAATTGGCTGACTGACATTCATCTACTTCTTGATATGGGCTTGCAAGTATAGAAATAATATAGCTTCTTAGGACTCGAAATATTGATTACTATGTTTTGATTCGTTGCTTTTATAATTGAAAGGGATGTGGTTTTCCAATGTGAATTATTTCTATGTAGAACAAGAACTGAAGACGTCTACTAAAGGGCATTGAGTTTTGACCATTCAACCTAGCTATCATTGGTAAGTCGCGTAAAGCATTTATCATTAAGGCAGGACTGATGGTTCCTTAAGACATGACCTACGGTATAATTGAAATAGTTATAATGATTTCATGTAGAGATCTTTTCAAAGAATCTGATTTCCTTTGCAAAACATAGGCTGATTGTATTGATTAACAATGCTGGTTTGCATTTGAATACTGGGTTTATCTTCATTGAATGATGGAAGATTAGTAAATGAATTGGACCTTGACACTGGTAAGGACCTGGGTCCTCTTGAAGGATATGAAGAGAGTCGCTTGCCTTTTTCGTCATAGATGATAGCGTCTTCTTCGGTAGGAATTCTGCATTTCTCCCCCAACATGATGGTCTTCATCCATATAGAGTCTTCTGGTTTGAAATATTTTTGTTTTTGCCTTTTTTCACCGTCTTTCCCATCTCGATATTTCATGGACAAATTTCCAGAGAATCTCAAACTTATGGTCGAAGCCAGTTTTCGCTTCGATGCAGACGAAAGTGTCGAAAACTTTTGCGACGAGAACTGCCCCAATTTCCTTGTTAATGAGGATGGTTGTGGTTGTTCTATCGTATCAACCCTTTGAGCCTCATTTTCTTTTGTAATCTCACTTGTGGTTGCTGTCATTGTTGTGGTTGGTGTTGATTCTAATGCAACTATAGTTGCAGTTTGCATTGGCTCTGGTTGTGCTTTCTCTTGATCTTCTTTTGTTGATGAAGCCACTTTACGATGAATTTTTGCTTTGTACTTTTGAGATTTAATGCCGCAAAGGCCTGCAGTTATGATGATTGACAGTAGAAGAAGAGATAACGAGAGTAGAAGATAGATCAAATTTTGGTTGTCCTTTTCTAGAGGGATTCTCCTTGCCATGTTAGAAAGGTTAGAAATTAATTTAATCTCTCTGTCTAGGAGCTCATATTTGTAATAGGCCCCACAAAATGATTCTTGTAATAGTGTGGATGATTATTGGAAGATCAAAAATGGTGATTAATTGTAGTTTCAATGCATCATAACAGACAGCTTGCTTTGAGGAAGAAGAAATGAGGATTGAAATTTTGACATCTATTGTTTCTTTTTTTGGTCAAGGGTGGCTTTGGGCAGTTTTTTAGTTTGTTATTCAACTTATGGACCAAAAATGTTTGATTTCTTGATGGAAAGACTAGAGAAATTATTGATTTGGTGTGACGTTTGCTATAATATATGTACCATCATCCTACTTTCAAAAAAATATTGCTAGAAAAGTAAATCATGGATTTGAAAACAAACCACAAATTTGTCAAACATATTTATTATTTTTTCTTTTTTTTGAAAACATATTTATTATTATTTTTTTTGAGATCACGTATTTCATATGTATTAATCAACCTATTTTTTGTCATTTGATTGTTAATATCTTCAAACACATGCACTTTGGGCGAGGAGAAGTATATTAAAAAGATCAATATGCACGGCAAGAAAATTTAGTTTTTAAAACTTTTAATAGTGTTGTTATATTAAACGTTGTTAAAGCTTATCTTGAATTCTTTACACTAATCGAAATGATAGAATATTCAATTAAAATTTAATAAAAAAATGAGTTTTTTTTTTTTCGAAAACAATAATAATGAGTTATAAATTTGACAAAATTCTTTATTTTATAACATTAAACAAACATCTCTTATATTTTTTACAATTAACGATTACTTATAATGTATTGATTATATGTCAATTAACTTTTAAAACATAACTTTTAACAATAAATATTAATGTTTAAAAAACTAATTTTTCTTGTAGTGATGTATACTTTTGAAAGTGGAGAAACTTTCCTCGAAAAAATTAAAAAAACTAAATTGCATGTTATTGTCTTCTTTGGTTTTTATTTTATGTGAGTTAGATTTTAAATCAGAACCAATCACTTTTAATATTTCCAATTAAATGTTTAATTATTTTGTCTATTAAAATAAACTCAAATTTATTAAGATATGAGATCATTGGTTCATCTTTATTGTGGTAATCAATGCTTCTCAACATATATATCTATCTCAACGATTGTGGGTAGATTTCCATTTTTGACGTTTGGATTGGTGCTTTTCATTAAAGCAATTTATTTTATAAGTAGTTATTTACTTATTGTCTTTCTTTGTTGGAAGTTGTAATGGTTGGAAATTATGAGTTTTTTCTCTTGTTGAAAGTTTTTTTTTTTTAAAAAAAATAAAAAAAATTCTAGTGGTATATGTCTATGTATTGCCGCGTTCCGCTTGTTTTAGAAGAACATTCTCTGATTGTCACATTGTTTTAATATTTCGTTTATTTTTTCAAATTACATACATAATTAGTGAATTGATGAATTTTATTTTTTAAGTAGTTATCTACTTATTATCTTTCCTTGTTGGAAGTTATAATGGTTGGAAATTATAGTTTTCTTCTTTTGTTAAAATTTTTTAAAAATAAAAATAAAAATCTAGTGGTATATGTCTATGTACTGTTGCATTCCATTTGTTTTAAGAGAAAATCTTTGATTGTCACATTGTTTTAATGTTCTATTTATTTTTTCAAATTACATAACATAATTAGTGAATCGATGTATTTTATTTTATAAGTACTTATCTACTTATTATCTTTCTTTGTTGGAAGTTGTAATGGTCGAAAATTACGACTTTCCTTCTCTTGTTGAAATTTTTTTTTTTTAAATAAATAAAAAAATAAAAATTCTTGTACTATTGCGCTACGTTTGTTTTAAGAGAATAATCTCTGATTGTCACTCTATTTTAATATTCCATTTATTTTTTCAAATTACATACATAATTAGCGAATCAATGTATTTTATTAGGGCAATTAGTTCTATGTCAAGTCTTCTTCGGGGAATGGATATTAGAGCCTTGATGGTTAATTAAAATTTTATTTTACTTTAAAAAAAATCTAAGTGCATATTACTAAGGCTGATAATTGTGTTGGTGATTTGAATTTCAAATTTTAACTTAATGTTTAAAAGTTTGATTATTTGTGAGACTCATAATTTCCCTAAGATAGCCCAGTCAGAACGATTGATAGGCTATATAAAATTTATTTGAAAAATATCGCAACTTCCAACTTCCACACCACTAATTAAACTAAAAAACTCATTTGGCAACATATGTTGAATGCCCACCATGATTAGGGAGGGCCAAGCAACAAGGGAGGGCCAAGCAACGGAAGTTGTGGATAGAGTGCCATCATAGATTAAAAATAGCACTTAAACTCCCTCAAATTAAGTAATTAACCCTATGCTTCCCCTGGCCTTTCTTAAATTTGCAGTGACCTCCTTGAATATATCTATTGTACCCTTGAATTCATTTCTTTTCTTCATTGAGTTAAAAGTAGTATACACCAACCACAAATCCTCAAGCCCAAATTAGTTGGGTCGGCTACATAGATCAAACATATTTTTTCAGCTCGATTTAACACAATTAGTTAAAAGTACTCTATGACGGCCCCAATTCCACAAACCTAAAATTGGACCCCGTCCGACTTAGACTTACGTAGACCCTGAGTCTCTCTCGCGCAATCAACGCAAATCTAACCAGCCTTACCTTACATTTTGCCCATTTATATTAATGAGTTATTCAAGGATAAGCGGAAACATTTAACATCTCCAACTAATATAACAACCTCAAGACATAAGTTAGGATAACCTAAAAATATGGAAACCTAGCAAATATATACATCATTACAAAAGTCATATCACAGGAGAGAATATTATCATATCCATGCCCAGGATCTCTCATTTCTCAAAACCCAATTTCAAAACATATAATTATAGTAATACAAAATCAAACCTATGTTGAGTCCAAAGATAGAACAACTCTACTATCCTCAAAGCAAATCACCAAGTTGAGGAGCTTTTCATTTGCTCGACTGTAGATCTGTACTCAGTCAAACACAAGAATGGCGAATCCTAGGTCAGTAATGCCAAACAGGATGTTTACAGTATTTCACAATAAATAACAGTCAATATTCATGTTGATAGAAAGAAAATGACAGAAAATGCATGAATAAATAAAGACTAAAAATAAATTTGAAAGCAATCGATAATGAGTGTCCATGAGTCAAAAGGAAAGGCCCAAGTAGTCCCGACTTAGTGAAACAGTCGTTTGAGTCGAGGAGAAACATTTATCAAGCTCTTGCGGAGCCAAGGTAATTCACCATTCCAACTTGGACTTTTAGGACGTGGCCAACTCACACCATCCTAAAATTCACGCAAATAGGAATTCCTCATCAACCTAGTAAAGAAATTCCTATCCCGTATATAAAAACCAAAAGATCAGCTCGTGAATATCAAGTTCCAAAATTGTTATGTGCATCCCCCAAATTTCAAGGATCACGTTGACTTACTTGCCCTTTGACCACTCAATCAGAATAGAGTTCCGAAACAGGACAGAGCAATAACAAAAATAAATTAAAGCTCAAAGAAATAACTGTAAATTTCCCTACTAGGTTTACTTACTCATGTCCAACGCTAACATGCACTCATACGCTTCCAATTACTACCTTGCATACCCAATTATATTATGGTCAAGTTCTACGTGAAACTAAATCACAAAACATCGTGAAAATTGCGACCAAAGTACGCTTAAGAGCTAGCTTGAAAAAATAATTATTTATAACTTCAACTAACTTTGTGGTAACTTTTAACCTTGAAAACCTCAATATTTGTCATACTAACTAAAAAGAAACTTGTAGTACACATTTCATACTTTCCATAGCCTCCAAAAACACTCAAATCAGATAAAAATAGAAGAGTTATGAATTTTCTTATATGACCTATTGACAAGGCAAACTTTATTTATTTTGAAGTATCAAAACTTCTCCAAATCAACATTTTTGCAATGAAATCTTCAAATCACGCCAACAAATACCACAAAACCATTCGATACCAACTTTCAAATATTTCCACAGCCCGTGAAGTCAATTTAAATCAAAACCAATATTCAATTCATCCAAACTTCCAATATAAATCAATATCAACTACAAAAACATCTTCAAAACTGTTATCAACTTAGTTGCATCACTTCTAATTACAAAAACGCTATCCCACATCGGTAAAATTTATTCCAAATTGACGCAAATTAACTCAATACGTCAATTCACAACAATTGATACCAATTCGTATGAAAACCCGTGAAAAAAACCCAAAAATCACGAGATTTCTAATTGAATTGAGTAAAAACACTATGAATTGAGATTTTACCGGATTCCGGCCGAATCCGTCATTTCCATTGCGACAACTTGGCTCAAACTGATCGTCTTACGATACTCTACTGTTTTACGAAGAGAAATTGGATGAAAATCAAACGTCGAAGCTCCGCATGCGAAGAACCGAGTTGAAGGGTTTAGAAACCAACGACTTCAATTTTGTTCTGTTGAATGAATCAATTGAATTATATATATATATAAACCCTCAGCTGCTTGTCAACAACTTAATTTATATATATATATAAACCCTCAGCTGCTTGTCAACAACTTAATTTCTTTTTTTATTATATATTTATCTTTTTTGAAAGCATAACCAACTCTTATTCATTTTAGATCTCTCGTAAGTACATTCAAAAGGAACGAGGTACAACATCCCACTCATTTTGACTAGACATAGAACTAACTTCCTTTGCTAATGTATGGGCCGCTATATTCGCTGATCGACGAACAAAAGAAACAATATAGGACCTTAAGTCCGTTACCAACTTTACACAATCATCAATTATGGCTCCAAAATAAGATTTATCTTTGTGCATTTTGATAGTGCTTCTCTAACTCCAACTTTACTCTTCTTTTGTCTCTGTCTTTCAGCCAGGATAGTGCTTCTCTAACTCCAATAGCCTCGGTTACTATTACCTCGAACACGCCTTCATACTTTCCTGCTAAGGCAACCACAAATTGTCCATCATTGTCCATTAGAACCACTTCATATGGGCTAACCCTCTCTCTTCAAACACTGCTACATTTACATTACAAGTGACAAACCCTTCCCTCGGTCGTTGCCAACTTGTTGGGATCACAATCGATGGCTCAGCCTGTAACGGCCTCAAATCAATCGGCCGCTACAACGTGCACCACGGGGCCACAACCTAGCCAATTCATCTTCCAGCTGTGTTCCACGAACACTCATATCCCAATACCAATCAATTATTGCTAACTTTGCCACATTTTCATTAATAATTAACTAAATCAAGTTAGCATAAAAACTTATTATCGTGTGTAACATCAAAGTATTCAATGGAAGACCTAAATTATCAAAGTAAATATAAAAAGTAAGTTTCATGAGCATTTTACCTAATGTGAAAACCATACCAAAATGTAATCCATATACGTATCAAGTATGATTATCAAAATATCAAAAGATAAACCTCCAATTAATATACAAGTTAAGTTTGTCTCTCACATACCTAAAACCCAACATAAAACAATAAAATATAAACAAACGTACGAGTAGGGCAAATTGTAGTCAATCAAGGTAGTCATTAAGCTTGCCCTTCCCTTTGCCCGTACTAGGATATGCACTCAAGCCATTACAAAAAGGCAGATGACGAATCCAAAGTGAGTAATCCCAAGGAAATTCACCAAATAAATACATAAACAAAACTACTGGAATCAAAATACTATAAATAATCATGTGGATCAATAAAATACATGCAACTGTGGAAGATCATCGCATGAATATGAATAGCGTGGAAATAAGTGCGTGCACAATCAAAGTCAGACTAGAGCCATATTTCGAGCTATCCACCAGGTACGACCCGTGAGGATACTCGAACGGGTGACCTAGACCTTCTAGGTGGACGGTGTAGACTATGACACACCCACACATGTCTAGCACACCCGGGTAACATATTTATCGGTGCATCACTAGAACACATGCTATGGTCTAATGGACCCTATGCCCCTGCAATGAATAAACACCAGGTAGAGTAAACTCAACCATCGTAAAGCAATAACAAGAAATAAGAATATTGAATAAACTGGACAAAATTCAAATAATCAAGCAATGTATTAAAGTGAATTTCAGTTGGGACACTACACACCTTGAATCATGTTCCATTAATGTACTAAATCCAAATGCACGCTCAAATACGTGTCCAATGTCTGTCAAATCAACCTAAAACCAATAATCCTCATTAACCAAACACATTTCCATACTTTATAACCTCAATCTACAACCCAAATTATCGATAAAATCATTGTTAAAGTGTCCTAAATAGATTATATAAATCTTTAGGACAAACCCCAATTGATGAATTTTTATTAAAAATTTTGGTTTCAAAATTGCCCCAGACGCCGCCGAGGACACCGTGACCATGCCGTCACGTTGTCTCGTCCCACGACGTCTTTAAAGCGTCACTCCACAATTCCTCACATTTTGCCTCTGCCCAAGATGCCACGAGTGGCGCCGTGGGCTTTTGAACCCCACGGCGCGCCTGACGACGTCTTTGGCAGATGGAGTTTTCTGGGTTTTTTGAACGCCCTCAGCTCGTTGCCACGATCTGCGCTCACTCCAACAACTCATTAAACACTCCATAAGACTCAAAAAACCAAAACCCCTCGACAACACACGTTCGGAATGTAAACTCCGAGTTTTTTGACCAAAAACCTTAAAAATCACTTGAAAAGCAAAACACCCACAACATCAACATCAACTTCACAATCGCAACCTCAAATCCAACATTCAAAACCATAGCAACACCCATTCCACTGGTGTGTTCAAACCCACACCGAAATCACCGTCAAACCCCCCGAAAAATATCCCGAATAGTAGAGATGTAGATGAGGATCGAAGAAATAACCTTATATTCGATTGCTTCCACTCTTGTGCTCCTAATGATCACACAAAATCCACCAAACCATCAACACCCTCACAATTTTTGGATTTCTTAAAGATGAAAGAAAAGTTGGTGAAGATGAATAGTGACCGACATATTTATATATATATACATATATATATATATGTAACGACCCAAATATTCTCTGACCCATTTTAAAGATATTTTATTGATTTTATATTAAATTATGTGAACAAATGAAAATAGTTGGAATGGGCTTAACGAGGAAATTGGCCCATATGGGTATTTACGTAATTTGGGGTTAAATTTGTGAGCAACCCTACTTTAAAACCCTACCTATATAAACGTTTTATAAGTTTGTAGCCTCTTTTGTGTTGAAACCCTAAACTTGGAGAGAGCGGAGAAGAAGAGGAGGCTTGAACAACCAAGGGGGAGGTAATCTTTTGGTGGTTTTTCTTTTGTTTTCTTTTCTTTCTCTTTTCTTTCTCTTTTCTTTATTTTCTTCTTCTTTTGATTTGTTTGTTTGTGTACGAAGGGGGAAGAGGGGTGGCGGCTCCCATGGGAGCCGCTGGTTTGGGGGCGGCGCCTGGTGGCGCCGCCGGAGAAGACAGCGGCGCCGTTGAGGGGCAGAGGCACCTCCGTCAATATGGGGGGGTGGCTATAGCCACCCCATATCAGTAAGGATGAAGGGGGTGGAAATAGCCACCCCACTTCCTCCATCACCGCCACCACCACCGCCACCGCGGCGGGTGAGCCGCGGTGGAGGGGTCCCCAGTGCCGACTAGCACTGGGGACCACCCTCGGACATAGATCCGAGGGTTGGTGGGGTGGGGGATGAAGGTCACCCAAGAGGGGGGGTGAATTGGGTTACCGAGAGTTTATCGCCTTTTTAAAACTTTAAGCACAAATAATAATGATAATGCATACACCAATGAAAAATGTCAATGCTATGCAATCAAGAAGGGGGTAGAAGAGATGGAAATAAGACACACGATATATAGTGGTTCGATCCAACCGATCTACATCCACTACCTAACCTCCCTAGGTTAGGATTTTCAACCCCCACTTATATTATCAATAAGTGTTACAACCTAAGCCAACTAGCCTAGTGAATGCCTAGCCTCAACTAGGTCTTTTACACGATGCCTTACCGCAATAAGGTCTTATACAACCACCTAGCCGAAACTAGGATTTTCCCCACCTAGACCCACCTAGGAATTTTCCCACCTAGCCGCAACTAGGATATATGCCTAGCCTCAACTAGGTCTTCTCTTTCGACTTAGATCCCACTAAGTCTTACAATCAAGATTTGAATACAATTGAAATATACTTTACAGAGTAAAGTGGTATCAAGTTCAAGTACAAGCAAGCCACCTAGAGCCTAATCACTCTTATGCATGCAAGTATGAAAACAATTGAGAAATGCAAATATAAAACTGATTTTGTGCAAAACTCAAATATGAAACCGTTTTAAATAGATTGATGAGAGCAAAACCGGTTTCAAATCCAAAGAACAAGAAGTTTGATAAAAATCAAGCTTAAGCACGAATTCTTGTTCAAATCAGTCCAAGGGTTTAATGAATCAAGTTTAAGAGCAAAACCCAATACAAGTGTGTTTAAAAAAACACAAGTAGTTTCCCAAATCAATCACACAAGAATATATAAATTGAGCACAAGAAAAGCTAGGGAATGGACTTTCTTACAACCCCAAGAAGATGACTTGAAAATCAGTTCTGGAGAGGTTGTTGTACTCCTTAGAGTGCCCCAAGAATGCTGGTTTTGAAGTTGAAGAAACAGCCTCTAAGTGTAGCTTGAAAACCCCAAGCTCCTTCTCTTGAAAAATTTGAGCACAAATGTTTTTCTTTGATTTTAAAACCTAATTTTTGTGCCTTGTGTGTTTGGGAGTGTTGTATATATTTATAGACTCATATATGACCGTTGTGTGCATCCAAGGGCCGAGATTTGATCAAAAATTCGAATTAAAGCGAATTTTTCAGCTTTATAAAAAAAGCTGTTAGGACTGCAATTAGCGCGCTAATTTTATGACCTAGCGCGCTAACTCTGCACATAGCGCGCTAATAACAGTATTAGCGCGCTAACTGCAGGGACCTCAGAATAATTAATTATGTCCCTTGTGTTAGCGACCCTTTAACACGTCCTAGACCCAATAAGCCCTCATATAACATATAATACATGTTTGTTATGGGTCATATGGCCTATTTGGATGGTCCTGGATATTTTCACAAATCCCGAAAATGGAAAATCTCGGTTTCATAATTTGCGAGGGACTTTTCGCAAATATGCGCTTTTCTTTTCAAAGGCCTTTCAAAAACAAGTTTTTCTTTTTCAAATGCTTTCACAATGATTTTCAAAATGCGATATTAACATACACATATAGTTTAACATGGTTTAGACTTATAGGACCGAAATCTTCGAGTAATCACTTGACATTTGAAAATCCATTTTAAAATCACGATATGCATGAACTAATGCAATAGGCTTGCTTAAGTGAACTTGAATACCTTACATTAATTTTACAACTCTTGGCCTTGATCTTTCGTCTTCATTCCTTTTTGTATGCCGAGTCTTGAACTTGTATAGCTTGAATTCTTGAATACCCATGATATGATGTTTCGCAACCCTTGACGAAACTGAAATACACTTGATAAAACTTATTAGTATATTTTCACCTTGTTTGTTTCCATCAAAATTCTGGTCGGAGTTAGAGTGACTAACCACTTAGTCCAACAGGGGAAACCACACCCGTGAGGGGGGGCCGAGACGCCAGGGGCGTCGGCCCCTGGTTTGGTCCCAGTGGCAGACAGGCCCCTGGACCTTTCCAGGGGCCAGTCTGTCCCCTGGGGGGGTTGAGTGGACATTGACCAGGGGCTGGGACGACCCTGGCCAACTAAATAGGGACCAATTTGGTCCCTGTACCACCAAACAGGGACCAAATTGGTCCCTGGCCAAATAAATTAAAAAAGATAAAATAAAATAAAATAAAAATAGGATAAACCTACGAGGGGCCATAAACGGCATAACACATGGGACCCACACCATTTAGGTCTCCAAATATGAATTAAAAATTAAAATACTCAACTTTAAATGAGTAAAATGGTTATGTAGTCTTATATAAGATTGTATAAATTGCGTAGATTCACAAGACAGTTCACGTGGGGCCCCAAACGTACGAGGAGTCGGTATAGACGTCGTGACGGGTCCAGGTAAGTGGGGAGCTTCGCTCATGCATTAAATATGGCTTGATTATTAGATAATTAGGAATGCATGTTTTGAATGTAACGACTTGGGAATGGGTTGCGTCGTGATATTGGTTTGGATCTCTATTATCTATGGAATTGTGAATACATTGTTTTGCCTTTTATGTTATTCGGTGCCCCAGAGTGTGTGGAGTTCCACCGCGGGCCAAATTAGCAAGTGGTCTATATCTTGGACGCCCCAGAGTGTGTGGTAGTTAACCACCGAGGGTTTGCTTGACTAATTGAATGCATAAGGTGAATTATTCGAGGGTAAGGGTTTGGAGTTCCATCCTTTGCTACTTGATGATTCTTTGAGACGTGTAGCGGTGACGGCTTGGATGAATCTATTTTTATTTTGGTGCAATTATTTAGAGGGCGTAACGGCCATTGCGTTTCCACTAGTTATTGTACCAATTTGAAAATAGATGATTCGGTCACCGGATCCTTACCAATATCTAGTTCGCATTGAATGAAACAACGACTTATATTAATATTTATATCTATCGCATTTTATTTAAATCTTTCATTTGACTTTATTTGTATGTCATGTGTAAATTTATAAATGAAAAGTGATGAATATTATTATGCATAACATAAATGGATGTTTATCAAATGCGTTGTAAAACTGTTATGTTTATGTATAGTAATGTGAATGGGATACGACATGAAATATTGATCCGAAGATTATTGGATGACAAATTTGTAAATGGAAATATTAGTTATTTATTCTTCTTGGAATATGAATCCATTTTCATAATTACGATGAGCATGAACCATGTCTTTAATTGTATCGAATTATGTGTTCAATTAATATGCTTATAATTTTGTTATGATTTACATTTATTCGGTTATTACATGTTGTGTTATATGTATGGATTGGATGTCATGTAGAATTTGCATGAGTACTAGGTAGTACTTGCATATTTAATGTTTGGGCGAGTCTTTCCTCTTATTGAGCATCGTTGGTTCTTTAGCTCACCCCACTCTACCCCACAGGTCCCTCTACCAGTGCGATAGATAAGAAAGGCAAGGGAAAGGTTTTATCTTGAAGTGACATCATTTGTGAGACTCATATAATAGTAGTTTATTATTAATATTAATCGTTTTGTAAACCTCGTACGTGGGTTATAGCTTGAGAATTAGTTAATGGGTAATTTTGAACCTTTATAATATTATTATGAAGTTGTATGAGACATTTAAATATTAAAGATGATAGATCTTATTATGATGTACAGGTTTATATGGTTTTGTTGTGATTATTTTCACACATTTATTTTTATATATATTGTTTAGAATTATTATTCCGCAGGTTTACTTAGGCATGCCAAGCTGTTATTTGGGCCTAGTTCAGGTATCAGGTTTAGGTAACGGTTTGGGCCGGGCGACTTGACCCTAGGTCAGGGAAGGGGTCGTCATAGTTGGTATCAGAGCCTAGGGATTAGAACCTAGGGAAACATTAGGTTATAAAAACCTAAGTTGTAGAGCCTTAAATAAAAAAAAAATCAAGTTTAAGTCGAACTAATCCATGGTATGGGACATCGGTTTGAGTCGACTTAATGTGCACAAATGTCAAAATTCTAGATTGGGAAGGGATCGAAAACCAAAGATAAAGTGTTAATATATTGTTATATGTTTATGAATGTAATATATTTATAACGTTAGATATTTTTTTTGCAAATTCCTCAAATTATTGGACTAACCACTGGTTGCTCTACAGTGCACTATGAGTAACCATGGGGGAAGTTCTCATAATTTGAGGGATGCTCAGGACAGAGATGATTGGCATTGGCGTAGGGAAATGGAGCAGCGTATCTCTTCCTTAACGGAGTCACATCAAAAAGCCCTGCAAGAAATGGCGTCTGCTCAAGAAAGGAATATAGCTCGTATTATGGAACTTATACAAACACAAGGAAATGCTAGATCAGCTGAGCAAGTGCAGGTAGGACAGGGTCCTAATCCTTCACTAGAACCTATCCATGAGCCCCAAGTAGCAGAGGAAGGCGCAGATTCCATCACTAATACGGTTGCAGCAGCCGTACATGGAGGAGACAAGGATACAGAGGCATATCGGAGAGGGAAATTACAAAAGGAGTTCATGAAGTATGACATACCTTGTTTCTATGGGGATAGGGATCCCGTAGAGGCTGAAGCATGGATCTTACATATGGATAAGAGGATGAAGACTTTAAGTATTGATGAGTGGACCATGGTGCCTCTAGTGTCTTTCTTGTTAGAGCATCGAGCCCACAAATGGTGGTTGTCTATCGAAAGAGCTCAAGGAACTAATATGTCTTGGACACAGTTCAAGAAGTTGTTTTATGATGAATGGTTCCCAGAATCAGTAAAGGCATCAAAGATTCGAGAATTTCTTAACTTAGTGCAAGGCAGCATGAGTGTAGCAGATTATGCAGCAAAGTACAATGAATTAGCGGAGTTTGCGCACGAGTATGTTCCATCTGAGATGACACGGAGGAGACGTTTCGTTGATGGGTTGACAGAGGAAATTCACTCCCTAGTGGCGGCATCAGGGGCAGAGACATTTCAGCAAGTGTATAACAGGGCACTCGACTGTGAGGATGCATTCCGCATTGATGAGACACGATCTAGTCGGTATGGTCAAGGCAAAAGAAACTTTGACAGTTGTCAGAGGGGACATGAGAAAAACTCAAAGAAACTTCAGTTTGGAGGAGCATCAAGCGCAGCGACACACTCAGTGGTAGCATCGAAGGCTACACACCCTTTGACGGGGACCACCACACCTTCCCATGCTTCCGCACCTTCGACTAACCAGGGTATGACATTTAAACAACCACGTCCACCACAACAAAGTAAGAACAGTGGCAGGGGATCAGTAGGGCCAAGGCCGAGTGTATCAGGAAGTGTCGCGCAGCCACAGCCGAATGCGCAGAAGCCACATATTGTATGTTTTCGGTGCAAGACGCCGGGGCATTACAGAAATCAATGTCCATATCCACCATCATCTGAGGAGAGTACAGCCCCAGTTGCTCAAGGAAGAGTTCATGCTATGGCGGAACAAGATCAGAGAGCCGTGCGATAGTTAGTCGCAGGTACGGTTTCAATTAATGGTCGTAACATGCATACATTATTTGATTCTGGTTCTACTATTTCTCTTATTTCGGGGGTTATGGTACATGCTTTGGGATTGACACCAATTAGAGCACACAGACACTTGATTTTGAGCACAGTCTCCACCGAAAAGATTTACCCTAATATGACACGTGAGGGGTGCATAATTAAAATTGGGGATCACACTATGTCGTTTGATTTGCGAGTGTTAGAATGTTTAGAATATGATGCACTATTGGGAATGGACTGGTTAGAGACGTATCACGCTAAGATAGATTGTTTCAATAAGACGATGACCTTTCAGATTCCAGGCACTACTCCCTTTGAGTTTAGAGGTTGTTCTTTGGCTAATGTTATCATCCGAAGTAGAATTGCGACTTTTGATGAGATAGAGACTATTGCGAGTCTAACTTCTATGGGAGAAGAGGGACAAGAAGTCCTAATTGAGAAGATTCCTGTTGTTAAGGATTTTCCAGACGTTTTTCCATCTGACCTTCCAGGACTTCCTCCACATCGAGACATTGACTTTGTGATTGACCTTATTCCCGGTACTAGACCAGTTTCTAAGGCACCCTATCGTATGGCGGCTACCGAGTTGAAAGAGTTGAAGAAGCAACTAGAGGAGTTGACTCAGAAAGGTTTAATTTCCCCAAGTGTCTTGCCATGGGGAGCACCCGTGTTATACGTGAAGAAGAAGGACGACAGTTTGAGAATGTGTATTGACTACCGACAGTTGAATAAAGTGAATATTCGGAACAAGTATCCGCTTCCCATGATCGATGATTTATTTAACCAACTGAGGGGAGCTAGATTCTTTTCGAAAATAGATTTGAGATCGGGGTACCATCAGCTGCGCATATGAGAAGAAGACATACCAAAGACATCATTTAGTACATGATATGGTCATTTTCAGTTCACAGTGATGCCGTTTGGACTTACCAATGCGCCAGCCATGTTCATGGATTTAATGCACCGTGTTTTCAAACCATTCCTCGATCAGTTTGTGATTGTATTTATCGATGACATCATGATATATTTTAAGACTGAGTCGGATCATAGAAAGCATCTTAGGAAAGTGTTGCAGACATTAAGGGAACACAAGCTTTATGCTAAGTTAAGCAAGTGTGAGTTTTGGGCTTCCGAAGTGAAATTTTTGGGCCATGTGGTGAATGCGGAAGGTGTAACAGTTGATCCCATGAAGATTGAGGCGATCCTTAGATGGCCACAATCTAAAAATGCTTCAGAAATACGAAGTTTCCTAGGACTAGCAGGGTATTATCGGCGTTTTGTGCAAAATTTCTCGTCGATTGCTTCACCGCTTACTGAGTTGACGCGGAAGGATGTTACTTATATTTTGAGTGATGCATGCGAAAAAGCTTTCCAATTGTTGAAGGAGCGTTTGACCACCGCACCTATTTTGGTCCTACCAGAGTCCGGTAAGGAATTGTCAGTGTACACCGACGTTTCAGGGATTGAATTGGGAGGAGTACTAATGCAAGACAAGAATGTAATCGCCTATGCTTCATGCCAACTGAAGATTCACGAGAAGAATTATCCAGTGCATGATTTAGAGTTAGCAACAGTAGTGTTTGCTTTGAAATTATGGAGACATTATCTGTACGGGGAAAAGTTTACTATTTATTCAGATCACAAAAGTTTGAAGTACCTGTTTACTCAGAGTGATTTGAACATGAGACAGAGGATGTGGTTGGAATTCTTGAAAGATTACGACTTCACACTTGAGTATCACCCAGGGAAAGCGAATGTAGTGGCGGATGCTTTGAGCCGTATTCGATTGGAGTCAGAGTCCGAAGTTGTAATGCAAATACATGAAGTATCTGTAGAAGACTCAGATGTCATAAGGAATCAAGAGCATATTCAGATGAGAGCGGAGCCAATAGCATTGTTTATAGTTATTGACTGTCAGAGGGCCGATTCTGAGTATGGACGGTACAGGTCATTGGCAGATAACAGTGATGATAAGGACTGGAGACTATTAGGTGATGGGGCGTTGAGGTTTCGAGACAGAGTATGGATACCATTTCATAAACAGTTAAGAGATGATTTACTCAAAGAAGCTCATAGATCATGGTTTACAGTGCATCCGGGAGGCAATAAAATGTATCAAGATATGAAACGAATGTATTGGTGGCCGGGGATGAAAGTTGACATCGCTACTTACATTCGAATCACGAGATCGTCGTCGCTAGTAAAAGCGAGATCAACAAAAGCCGGGAGGATTATTGCAACCATTGCCTATTCTACAATGGAAGTGGGAACACATAGCCATGGATTTTGTTTCGGGGCTGCCAAACACATAAAAAGGACATGATGCGGTTTGGGTGGTTGTAGATCGTTTGACTAAGTCGGCACACTTTATTCCTATCTCGATGGGATATTCAGCATACAGACTTGGAGGCATGTACGTCAATGAAATTGTCAGGTTACATGGGGTTCCGGTGACTATAGTGTCGGATCGTGATCCGAGATTTACCTCTCAGTTTTGGAGAGGGTTTCAACACCAGATGGGAACTCAACTCAATCTCAGTACGACCTTTCACCCTCAGACTGATGGGCAGACTGAGAGATTGATCCAGATACTTTAGGACATGCCTCGAGCCTGTGTATTGGATTTCGATGGAAGTTGGGAAAAGTACATTTCGTTGTGCGAGTTCGCATACAATAACAGTTTTCAAGCAAGTATTGGTATGACACCTTTTGAGGCTCTTTATGGGAGACCGTGTAGATCTCCAGTTTGTTGGAGTGAGGTCGGAGATGTGGTGTTGCTTGGACCAGAAATGGTTCATGATCAAACAAAAAGAATTAAGATTATTAGGCAACGACTAGAAACCGCCCAAAGTCGTCAGAAAAAGTATGCCGATAAGGACCATCGCGATGTTGTATTCAAGGAAAGGGAATTCGTGCTTTTGAAAGTTTCTCCTATGAAAGGGCATCACCGATTCGGGTTAAAAGGAAAGTTATCTCCAAGATTCATCGGACCATTCGAGATCAAGAAAAAGGTGGGACCAGTAGCCTTTCGTCTCAAGTTACCACCACAGTTAGCGGGAGTACATGATGTTTTTCATATCTCCATGTTGAGGAAGGCACATAATAAACACGCACCGAGGATTGATTGGGGGCAAGTTGATCTAAGGGAGGACGTGTCATATGATGAGCAGCCGATCCAAATAATGGATAGAAAAATAAGAAAAATTACGTAATAAGGAATACGCAATAGTGCAAGTCCGATGGCAATTTCATGGGGAACAAGAGTTGACTTGGGAGCGAGAGGATTACATGATAGAGAATTTTTCATTTCTCTTTGAGTCTTGAGGTATGACTTTGATTTAATTTCGAGGACGAAATTCTTTAAATTGGGGATATTGTAACGACCCAAATATTCTCTGACCCATTTTAAAGATATTTTATTGATTTTATATTAAATTATGTGAACAAATGAAAATAGTTGGAATGGGCTTAACGAGGAAATTTGGCCCATAAAGGTATTTACGTAATTTGGGGTTAAATTTGTGAGCAACCCTACTTTAAAACCCTACCTATATAAACCTTTTATAAGTTTGTAGCCTCTTTTGTGTTGAAACCCTAAACTTGGAGAGAGAGGAGAAGAAGAGGAGGCTTGAACAACCAAGGGGGAGGTATTCTTTTGGTGGTTTTTCTTTTGTTTTCTTTTCTTTCTCTTTTCTTTCTTTTCTTCTTCTTTTGATTTATTTATTTGTGTAGGAAGGGGGAAGAGGGGTGGCGGCTTCCATGGGAGCCACTGGTTTGGGGGCGGCGCCGCTGAGGGGTAGCGGCGCCGCCGTCAATATGGGGGGTGGCTATAGCCACCCCATATCAGTGAGGAAGAAGGGGGTGGCAATAACCACCCCACTTCTTCCATCACCGCCACCACCACCGCCACCGCGGTGGGTGAGCCGCGGTGGAGGGGTCCCCGATCTTGGCGAGCAGGGACCACCCTCGGACATAGATCCGAGGGTTGGTGGGGTGGGGGAAACCTCACCCGTGAGGGGGGCCGAGACGCCAGGGGCGTCTGCCCCTGGTTTGGTCCCAGTGGCGACAGGCCCCTGGACCTTTCCAGGGGCCAGTCTGTCCCCTGGAGGGGTTGAGTGGACATTGACCAGGGGCTGGGATGACCCTGGCCAACTAAACAGGGACCTATACCACCAAATAGGGACCAAATTGGTCCCTGGCCAAATAAATTAAAAAAATAATAATAAAATAAAATAAAAATAGGATAAACCTACGAGGGGCCATAAACGGCACAACACATGAGACCCACACCATTTAGGTCCCCAAATATGAATTAAAAATTAAAATACTCAACTTTAAATGAGTAAAATGCTTATGTAGTCTTATATAAAATTGTATAAATTGCGTAGATTCGCGAGGCAGTTCACGTGGGACCCCAAACGTACGAGGAGTCGGTATAGGCGTCGCGACGGGTCCAGGTAAGTGGGGAGCTTCGCTCATGCATTAAATATGGCTTGATTATTAGATAACTAGGAATGCATGTTTTGAATGTAACGACTTGGGAATGGGTTGCGTCGTGATATTGGTTTGGATCTCTATTATCTATGGAATTGTGAATACATTGTTTTGCCTTTTATGTTATTCAGTGCCCCAGAGTGTGTGGAGTTCCACCGCGGGCCAAATTAGCAAGTGGTCTATATCTTGGACGCCCCAGAGTGTGTGGTAGTTAACCACCGTGGGTTTGCTTGACTAATTGAATGCATAAGGTGAATTATTCGAGGGTAAGGGTTTGGAGTTCCATCCTTTGCTACTTTATGATTCTTTGAGACGTATAGCGGTGACGGCTTGGATGAATCTATTTTTATTTTGGTGCAATTATTTAGAGGGCGTAACGGCCATTGCGTTTCCACTAGTTATTGTACCAATTTGAAAATAGATGATTCGGTCACCGGATCCTTACCAATATCTAGTTCGCATTGAATGAAACAACGGCTTATATTAATATTTATATCTATTGCATTTTTTTAAAAATCTTTCATTTGACTTTATTTGTATGTCATGTGTAAATTTATAAATGAAAAGTGATGAATATTATTATGCATAACATAAATGGATGTTTATCAAATGCGCTGTAAAACTGTTATGTTTATGTATAGTAATGTGAATGGGATACGACATGAAATATTGATCCGAAGATTATTGGATGCAAATTTGTAAATGGAAATATTAGTTATTTATTCTTCTTGGAATATGAATCCATTTTCATAATTACGATGAGCATGAACTATGTCTTTAATTGTATCGAATTATGTGTTCAATTAATATGCTTATAATTTTGTTATGATTTACATTTATTCGGTTATTACATGTTGTCTTATGCGTATGGATTGGATGTCATGTAGAATTTGCATGAGTACTAGGTAGTACTTGCATATTTAATGTTTGAGCGAATCTTTCCTCTTATTGAGCATCGTTGGTTCTTTAGCTCACCCCACTCTACCCCACAGGTCCCTCTACCAGCGCAATAGATAAGAAAGGCAAGGGAAAGGATTTATCTTAAAGTGCCATCATATGTGAGACTTGTATAATATTAGTTTATTATTAATATTAATCGTTTTGTAAACCTCGTACGTGGGTTATAGCTTGAGAATTAGTTAATGGGTAGTTTTGAACCTTTATAATATTATTATGAAGTTGTATGAGACATTTAAATATTAAAGATGATAGATCTTATTATGATGTACAGGTTTATATGGTTTTTTTGTGATTATTTTCACACATTTATTTTTATATATATTGTTTAGAATTATTATTCCGCAGGTTTACTTAGGCGTGCCAAGCTGTTACTTGGGCCTGGTTCAGGTATCGGGTTTAGGTAACGGTTTGGGCTGGGCGACTTGACCCTAGGTCAGGGAAGGGTCGTCACAATATATATAAGATTTGTCATCATGTCTTACACCCATATCACAATGCATGTTTGGAGGGCTGAGATGAGGTCAAATAATCCTCAATTGATGCCAACATTAACCCACTCACTTGGTCATTGCCTGTATCGTTCTAGCTACAACCTTGTCCTCGGGCGTTCCGGTTCCCGACTCTGAGCTGCAAATCGTGCCACTCTTGCACAACAACAATACCAACGGTCTCAACGTCATTTATTATGAATTATTTAATGAATTTTATCATTTATTATATATGTTTAGACAACCGACCTAATGTACTAATCATTCCTTACCCGGTATCCGCGTCTTCCTGCTAACATAGTGAATACCCATCACACCAGCTCACTCGTCAATTAATAATATAAACAAGCATATTGCGATGCAATTTAACTAAATTGGACATACATCGCAAATACACAACAAAAACACACAAAACGAACTGTATACCTAATCCGATCATGCTCTGTCTTCGTTATGGGACCCATGAACGTCCCCACCGACATCCACATCTGCAATGACGTCAAAAATAACGGCAATTATTAATTGGGCATTACACAACCTGGGAGGTATGTCTTCTCTATCTCGCTGCTTTCCATGTTGCTAGGTGTGACTTTGCTACCTCGACAATATATGATGTCTATTTTTATTTATTAATTCTCATAAATCTCTATTTTGAAAGTTTTTAACTTCCGGTGCCTCTTTTGAATCCGATTTTTCACCAAATTGAGCCAAACTCTCAGCAAAACTGTCCATCTTCATAAAACGCCCATAACACTAGTATTTGTCACACAAAAACCCCATATGTCTTAACTTTGTCCATGACACACGAAACTCTTATGGACCAAGTCTCTTACCATACTTGTCTTACCACATTTAATTATTATATTTTATTGTATTTTGTTAGTATTTCTATTCAATTTGTCCCCCGGTCAACTAAATACACGACCATAGTTTGCCCCGACTCCCGAAAATTGCATTTCCTCGAGCCGAACTCATTTCTCCATGTCAATGCTTTCACTCAAACGCCCTCACATGTTTGGAACATTGGAATTTAATTTTGGATAAATAAATAATAATACAAAACACCAACAAAAAATAACATACCTCGGTGTTGACTACCGATAATTGTTCACATGTATCACGACAAGTGGTCCACGTTCGACTTAAAAATGACACGTGACACGAGTTAAATTTTAGGCTCATTACATACTCCCTCCATCCATTTATATAGGTCGTTTTGAGCTTTAGCACACTATTTAGGTGATATTAATGTTGTGTTTATTTTCCATTTTTATTCTTTGACATAAAGAAGGAAGTGCATTTAAGGGTATTAAATGTTGGATATAAAAAGAGAGATGAAATGGATATTTAGGGTGTTAACATAACAAAACGACTTATAATTTTGAAAAGTAGAATTGGTTTAAAACACCTGTATAAATTAAAAGAGGAGTTTATGATAATAAAATTAGTTAACGGACAAATGGTCCTGTCGAGTTTTTTTTTTTTTTTTTTGTTCGAAGATCACCAAATTTAGCGACCCATAATGTTGCTCGGAAAGCTAGTTCTATGTCTAGTCGAGTTGAGTAGTGTGGCAAACCTCTGACCTCTGTCATTTTTCAACCAATGTGAGACTATATTTCTGTCAACGCATCCCGGGACAATATGGTTAAAAAAAGAAAAAACTGTGCTAAAACTAAGCATTTGATTTGCATCAAAGTCACGTACAATGCATAAAATTCCAACACAAAGGCCGACAAGGAGACATTGGATTAGAAGAAGTGTGAGAGTGTGATATCTCTAGTGCTTTGTTGCTGAATCCAAAGAGCATCCCTTCTTGTCTCTAAACAGACACCACCAACTGCTTGCTTGCTTTCTTGCTTCTTTAAACCATTTCTTCATTGATTTCTTCACAAACAACACCAATCCATCCTTCAATGGAAGAGCACAACAACAGCATTGCCACCCACAAGAGCAAGTTCAAGACAATTTGTGTGTTTTGTGGCAGCAGCTCTGGCAACAGAAAGGTCTTCAGTGATGCTGCCCTTGATTTGGGCAATGAACTGGTTTGTCATTTTTGCATAAACCATCAAAAAAGAGTTTGAAAGTTAATGGGCATTTGCTTGTTCAAGAATTGATTTTTTATTTTTATTTTTTTAATTACAAATTTCAGGTGAAGAGGAGAATAGATTTAGTTTATGGTGGTGGAAGCGTTGGATTGATGGGATTGATCTCCAAGAGGGTCTATGATGGAGGCTGTCATGTTCTTGGGTAACTAATTAAATCATGAGAACTCTGTTTGTGGTCTCTGCCGCGAAAGGCAAAAAGAATCAAAATCGGTTTATTTGATCGATGCGACAATGAATATAAACTTCTGGGTCTTGTTTGGAATCCATGTTTAATTCTTTACTAGTCTGAATTTATATACTCATCATGTGCAGGGTCATCCCATCAGCTCTAGTGCCAATTGAGGTACTTTTTATCTCTTCATGATGGTGCTCAAGTAAATTCAAAACATAAGATCAAGAATTATGTGTAAAATGAGATGACTAATAACTCAATTTGTGCCACAGATATCTGGGCCAACTGTGGGAGAAAAGAGGGTAGTCTCGAACATGCACAAGCGCAAAGCGGAAATGGCGCGACTATCCGATGCCTTTATAGCTCTTCCAGGTATAGTTTATCACTTTGAACATGTAACTGAATTTTGTTTGCTTAACCCAGTGTACATATGTGGAATTTTACCGATCTCTTTTACGTCAAATTTGAACCAATTTAGGGGGATATGGGACTATGGAAGAGCTGTTAGAGATAATAACATGGGCACAACTCGGAATTCATAGCAAACCGGTAACAATTATTTGCTTTGAATGTCGATTCGTCAATGTGAATGTTACATGAATGAATGAAAGAATTCTAGGCAACTGCTCACAGGTTGGTCTCCTAAATGTTGATGGATACTACAATTCATTGCTAGCATTGTTTGACAATGGTGTTGAGGAGGGCTTCATCAAGCCAGCTGCGCGACAAATAGTCGTCTCTGCTCCTAATCCGAAAGAACTGTTGGCCAACATGGAGGTGAGAATATACTATACATAATTTTATACACTACAGCAACCGAAACAATTGACTCGATATGGTTCCGGGTACTTAAAATTTTGCAGCAATACACTCCCATTCATGAACATGTTGCTCCTTACAATAGCTGGCAGAAGGAACAACTCGGCAGTCATTAAGGGCGACAAAACGTTACTCCGGCAGGACGACTAATTAAATGGTGCTTCAACATAATTCATGTTGTATGGTTAATTCATCAGTTATCATTCTTTGTTGATGGATTGGCATGCCACTATTCATAATCCTTTGTTCAATAAAAATCTACTGTTATTCTGCATTATATTTGGATAATGGAGAGTGGGAATTGTGAAAGCACCCCAAGAGACTAAGTTTAGAAACTGTTTTGTGGTCACACTGGGACTCAGACGTGGAGGAAACTGTGAAGAGTGGAGGGTAAGGTCCCACTAATTATGTGTGGTCAATGCCAAGAATTAAAGTTAATGAGGGTGTTCTACCAGAACCTCAAATGTCAATTTGATCTGATTCTTATAACACAAAACCCACTTGAAATAGAGAAACCTGAAAAAGTGAATATTCTTGAGTCTTGACATGGGTTTTGCTAGTTAAGGATTGTCTGAAATTTTGTGCCTTGGAGAAGTCAATCCCTTTGATGAAAAGTATTTTTGCTTGTTAGAGCTAATTGGTCTTATTGGAAATTCTTTTTTCAATTTTTTGGCACAATCGGGATGCAACATGAGGATTCTCATGAGGTCACTTTTCTTAGTACTTACTGTTGAACATTGAAGTTCAAGTTTTGTATTGGAAAAGAACAAAACCTTTAGTCCCACATAGGTGAGAAAGGTTTAGTTCTCTCACTTAATATATGTTCCAACACACTTCACTATTGTTCAAGTGAGAAGTGAGTGGACCATGGGAATTGAGTGGACCATGGGTTTCACTAAGAAGTCACTCTAATTAAATAATATTTGACAATGTCTAATTAAATAATATTTGACAATGGCCTTGGCCTTTGGGACTTTGCTTTGTTCAAGACTTAACTATTCATAAACACAGTTTTTTATTTTCGGTTTTTATTTTTATTTTCGTTTTAGTGGCACACTAATGAGATAGTTATGGGAAAAACTGTCCACTAATTGGACAGTTATATGTTTATCTATATTAGGAGAGTTTTTTGACAGAGAATGAGGTTTTTTCGAAATCTGATTTAAATAGCAATTTGTGTTTCAAGAGAGAGAGGTTTTTTCGAAATCGATTTTGTGTTTCAAGAGAGAGAGACGATTTTGCAGTTTGAAGGATTCTTTGATTGGTGCTTTGATCAAAGAACAAACTAGTTGTATCCTGGAGACAGAACTCCTAGTTGAATTCAACACCGAATTGGAGGAAATTTTCTGTCTTAGGTCATTACACTGCAAGCCTCTGGTACACTTTGTTTATTAATCTTCTTTATTGTTTAATCAGCATGTTTAGTTGTTTGTGATAACAGTGCCATGTTCAGATTTATGTTTACTATAGATTGCTTGGATTAACACTTACTGCTCTCACTTAAACATGCTTAACTGTAGAGTTATTATGACATCCAATGTATGAGTGAGTCGATTCCATGATGACATCCTTTTAGCTGCATCGAACATCATGAAATTGCAAACCTTTTTTTTATGTACTATACATTGGAGTTACTTATTTGTTTTTTTTATTCAAAATCTAAAAAAAGAAAAAGAAATTTCCCTGCAGGTACTAAAATTTTGAAAAAAATTAAACTTGGGGGCACCAAACTTTGAATACATTTTTGTTAAATTTCATGAAGAATAGAAGTAGAACAATGAGAACTATTTTCAGATTCCAACCAAATTGATAGGATGAGACAGTAATTGATGAGAGAGTCCCAACAGTAAGAGCCAATGCATGCATAAGTTGCAACAATATTGTAGCTGTCAGTGTTGCAAGTTGAAGTCCAAGGTACAATGGGGCCTGTTTGGGTTGGGATTTCATGAGAAACTAAGGTGGAAGGAGCTGTTCTCACTCTGTTAAATGGGACCCTTTTTTTTTAAATTTCTGCTTTTGATGTGAAATGTTGGTGCCAGCAGTTAAGCAAGCAAAATGTTCAGAAATGGACCATCAACTCAATGAAGAGGGTATCTAACAAGGGGGAATCAGTACCCTCACCTTTTGGACACCATTGTTCTTAATTATACATATGCACCTCATTTTCACTTACCTTTTAGGTTTTGTCCTTTGGGATGTTTCTATATCACAAACCTTTCTTTCTTCATCTACTGTTGTTTTTGTTGATTGATGGTATAGAATATATAGACTGTTGTGAATGGTTCATAGTTGGTTGAGTATCTTTTCCACTAAAGCAATCCTATCTATAGAATGTTAAATCCATCACGCATACGAAGTTTTTAATTAAAAATATGCAATTTTCTTTTTTTATTTTTGAAGAAATCAATCTGCATTGTAAATTACAGATTATCGACGCTAGAGAGAGAGAGAAGAGAGATTCAAAGAAGTCGCTTACATAAGTATGAGATATTCGAAGAAATTGCTTATCTAACTGGTTGTGGAGATTGTGAGAGTATCGATCTTCAAGAGAGAGTCATTTATTTAAGATTGAAGTGAGCAAAACTAAAATAAATTTAAGGTACCTTCCTCAGGTGAATCACCTGTGCAACATATCATGCCACACTATTCTCCAATTTGATTGACAATTGTTGCTTCGACCTGTTGCTACAATGTTGCTTAAAGTCACTTGAATCTTGCATGGATATATGTGCACAAGTCTTTTCATATATGTCTAAGGCCTCGTTTGGTTTGTTTTTGTCAATTTACGGACAAATTTTCTTACGAGCAGAGACAACTCCCTAAAGTTAACTCATAGTATAAGTTCATATTTCATGTTTGGTTCAACTTTGAACTTACAGAGAAGTTGCAAATTTTAAAAATAGTAAAACGTGAGAATTTATATAAATACCCTTCTAACATATTTTTAAGATGAAAAAGAATACATTTATAAAGGGTAATTTTGTTAATATTCCCTGTGTAAGTTAGGAAGTGGTGGGGCCAGGGAGATATCGCACACTCTCAAGACTGAGTTAGGAGATAACTTGGAAGGGAGTTAAGTTTATAAAATCAACCAAACGAGATTAGTTTCAACTCCAACTCCCCTCCAAGTTATCTCACACCCCTAACTCCACCTCCAATCAATCAAACAAGGCCAATGACCTTATAATTGTCCTTTTAACATATTTGCTTGAAATCTTTGACTTAATCACGTAAAATACAATTTTCTTGTAGAATAAAAATTAACAGGGTCCAAGTCCCCAATGCTTCTATCCAAATTGCAACTAAAGGCCTCAAATTTGACATGAATTGGATAGGAAAATGATAATCTAACACACTTCGTATATACTTTATTTTTTAGTCATTTATGATTCTTTTTCTTATCTCCCTAGACGTGGCCCATCTAACAAAACATCATAAATAGGCTAAAAAATAAAATATGTGCTCAAAGTGTGTTAGATTATCATTTTCCAATTGGATATACTTACAAGTGTGTCACTTAGAATATTGCCTCAAATTCTTCAAAGATGGGACACAGTAATAAAATAAACTAAAGAGACAATTCAAAGAGGTGAAACAGAAATTAAATCTTGGAATAATCATTTAGAGAATCAGTTCCTACCATAAAAAAACCAAACATGGATTTCTCTTCCTCACACTTTGCATCCATGAAAAAAATTGAATTGAAACTTTTACTGTTGTTTTAAAAATACTGTAAAAAAATAAATAAATTGAGTGCCGTACTTCTAACACACACTGATACATTTGCTAAAGTTGCTGATGTATTTTAAATTATGCATCAAGATGTGCGCACATAGATTTAGACGTATGCCCAAATAACTACTCCAACGACTGTGTTCAACTTTGTAGCTACAGCGTCAATCATCTATCAATTTTCTTAATGTTTCTCAAGCTGCATTTAAACTCCACAAATGTAGAACATTATATGCACTATATTGATGTCCCAAATCTAGATAAAAGAGGACTCCCGATTTGAAAAATGGGGGAGAGAGGTCCCAGGTCTCAAGTCCATATTTCTTACCTAAAAAATGAGGAAGGGTTGTGATAGGTTAGCCAACATAAAACGTTTGTTCTCTTTGTGAAATGGATCAAACATATATAAAGTTAAGGTGTTCCAACCTCAATTGCATCGAATCGAGCATAACAGAAGAGTTTGATCCATATGGCCAACCTCAACTAATTTGAAATTGAGGCTATTGTTGTTCTCAAGCTGGATTTAACTTTGCATGTCTTCCAAGAAAAATGAGGGAGTATTGTGATAGGTCAACAACCAACGTAAAACTTTTGTGCTCTTTGTGAAATGGATCAAATATATATATATTGTTAAGGTGTTCCCACCTCAATTGCATCGAATCGAGTATGATGGAAGAGTTTGATCCATATAGCTTACCCCAACTAATTTGAGATTGAGGCTATTGTTGTTCTCAAGCTGGATTTAACTTTGCATATCTTCCAAGAAAAAAAAAATCATGGAAGTAGAGAAGGCATTTCAATTCTCAATGCATCTGTGTTGGAATGTGTGGACCGAAATAATAGTCCCACATTGGAAAGTAAAAACTTCTAAATGAAGTATATTAGTGATTGTCTTCCCTCTAATAGCACCGAGGCCTTTTGAGTTAAAACCCCACACCTAAAAGATGAAGGGTGATTAAGTTGGGGACAATATCGGTACTGGGAAGATCAATGGCTCGCGGAGAAGTGCCGCGGGCGGCCGCTTGCGGGTAACGTACCGCGAGACGGAAAAATTCAACATGGTATCAGAGCCGACGGTTCGATCGGTACCTGTCGAGCAAAAGCCCCTTGGATGAATTTCGGTCCAAGGTGGAGTGTTGGAATGTGTGGACCGAAATAATAGTCCCACATTGGAAAGTGAAACTTCTAAATGAAGTATATTAGTGATTGTCTTCCATCTAATAGCACCGAGGCCTTTTGAGTTAAAACCCCACACCTAAAAGATGAAGAGTGGTTAAATTGGGGACAATATCGGTACTGGGAAGATCAATGGCTCGCGGAGAAGTGCCGCGGGCGGCCGCTTGCGGGTAACGTACCGCGAGACGAAAAAATTCAACAATCTGAAGAGAAACACAATTCAAAGAACATTATGAACATATTCATATCCATGCAAGAACTTGTGACTCTTCACATATGTCAGAGACCAACAAAATAAAGCTGGAAGCTCAGAAAAAGAGGCTCGTGGAGTATCTGTTCATGTTGGCAGCCAAAATCCAAAGAAAATAAGACCATAATGAGCTGTAAGGGAACGTTAAGTACGTAAGTGTGACAATTGAAACAAAAAGCTAAGAATAAACTCTTTTGAAATGGCAAGTACTAATAATATCATTAATTCCCCAGCTTCAAATCAAAGATTATCTAGAAAGGAAATTTACATACTCCTAATTAAGAACAATTAAAAGAACAGATAAGAAGCCTATGAAGATAAGCGGGTTGTTATCCCTTAATTAATGAACTCGAGTCACTAGGAATGAAAACACGAACGTTGGGAGCTCCCCCACCAATGCGGTGCGCGACTTAGAGCGAACCCAAAGTAATCGGATAGTCTGGATACTAAGCGCTTTCAAAAAAAAAAAAAAAAACTAGAAGAAAGATTTGAAGTCCTAGAAACAAAAGAAA
This sequence comes from Stephania japonica, assembly GCA_039657345.1. Taxonomy (NCBI): domain Eukaryota; kingdom Viridiplantae; phylum Streptophyta; class Magnoliopsida; order Ranunculales; family Menispermaceae; genus Stephania; species Stephania japonica. The sequence continues at coordinate 12,098,491 of CM077563.1, read as the reverse complement.
GATTAGATATGCAATCTGTACATCATCCTCAAATAATTTTAAATGGAAGTTCAACAGAAAGGTCTGAAGTCTTGGAAATAGAACATAATAAGTAATAGGTAATGGATTCCATTCTAAACATGTAAGAAGACTAGTGCCTAAACCTTTCAAACACTTAATAGAAGAATAAACTTATTTGAAAGATCTTGATCACTTCTCCCCGTCGAACTTCATGGGGTTTCTCTTGAGTTGTTTACCAGTCGAATTGAATTCTGTATTCTGAAACAGCTTCTAAATAGTCCATCGCATATGACTACATATTCCAATCTACGAATCTTGATCCGGGACATAACATCACTCTTCCACATTCATCTCAACCAAAGAAAGTATTAGAAATGTATCCGAACATTTGGGCAACTGTCTAAAGAGAGACAACTAAGTATACCATGCCAAACCTACACCAAATAACAGCAAAATCTTGTCTCTAAAATTTAAAGAAGCAGAAAACAATCAATTCATTCCTCTATAAAGGAAAGAATGAGTAGATCTCCAGAGTTCAAAAAGTTTCAAGTGGCAAAATCACCACCGCAGTCAAGCAACGCATCCAACATTGGAAAGCGAAGAAAGTAAGAGAAAGTTTAGCAGTGCCATTCATTGTTCCTACATCCTTTGTGCGTAAACTGCAATGCATACACTGTATAAACTCAATTCAAACTATTAAGCTGCCACACAAAATAAACATAAACTCTTTTGGGATAGAACATCTGTCACTGCACAGTTTGCATTGATTGGATACCACTCTCATGATCTGCATGAAACAGTAACTCGCATCGTCAACTTGGAAGACTAAGGATCATTGACTCATAGTTGACAAAAACTCATCATCTTGAATTGATCAAACAACCTAAGTTGGCAGGAAAGATGCAAATCCAATCCTAGAGTAGAGAACAATAAAGCATCATAAGGTCTTTTAGTCCAAGTACACATACGGTTATAGACATATATCTATTTCGACAAGATTCTTCAAAGACTATGAATGTAATAGGAGAACCCATTGATGAAAAAGATCTGCCAGAAGAGTATCATTTCATCGCTGTTAAGACTGAACCATACCATATTTATCTACTTTCCAATCTTTCTGAATTGCTCCTACAGACCAAGTTCAAACATCTTGACAACATATTCTCTACAGATCAAACATTCATTACAATCACAAAACACTATCCATAACTAAATTGGTAGACCACCTCATTTACACACCATTTCCCATTCTAGGGGAACTCTAATCTCAACTAGGCACTTGATGCAAATACAAATGTGACGCACTTTCGCATAAGTGAATCACACATACCATTAGGTTCCCAACACTAAAATGGCAACATAAATGAAAACAATGACAGTGGTGATAAAAGACAGGTCAATGAATAAGAGGGCTATAAACTCAAACATCAGAAATTCTCAAATCCCATTAAACTAGACATTGAAGAATTGATCAAACAAAAGAAACTCAGAAATTTACTATGAAAAATATCCTAAAAGTCACAACCTTTCTGCAACAAACCTTGGAAGAACAGTCCAACAAACAATCACCTAACATCAACAATCCATGTTCTTCAATTATAATAATATTGACAGGCCCAGGTTCAATTTTCCGCTGTGTCAAGATTGTCCAGGTCACTGGGGTATGCCACTGGGGTATGCCACTGGGGTATGCCGATTGCACATGGGCCTCATGGGAATACAAGGGAATAGTCCATGGATACCCACGGATATTAAAAAATAATATTGACAAAAAAAACAAGAAACCCCAAACCTCCAATCCATTCAATACCGATTAAACAACAAGAAACTCATTAAACTGTCTCAAAACATTAAAAAAAAAAAAAAAAAAAAAAAAAAAAAAAAAAAAAAAAAAACCACTACTATTGAACAAGAACATAATAATCAGAAGTGAAACAAAACAGAATCAATTCATTAATCTCATCTCATCTGATCAGTGATCACCACCACCCATAGACCACTCTGGTGTACCTGTCCTTGAGCCATCTGAAGCTCCTCCTGAAAGATCCCTTCATCTTCCCCTCCACTCCATACATCTTATAGCTGGCCACCCTCTTCCTCCTCTGGAACTCTGGGTCACCAAAGTTCCAAATCTTTGATGAAGATGAAGACCCTTCTTTCTCCCTTTTCACCTTCAAATCCTTGTTGTTGTTTGTGATGGTGTTGGGGTAATGGGTCTGATGAGGAACTGATGATGATGAAGTAGCATAGGAAGTGCTGTAGCTCCTGAAATTGTTAGACCCATTTTTAGGTCCATAGTAGGCCTGTATCTGCCTCATCCCATCCCCATATGACTTGGATCGAAAATCATCCATCAAAGCTACAATCAATGGATGATGATGATGATGATGATGATGATGATGAGGTTGATTGGTTGTTGCTTTTGTTCAACCCCTAAAGAGGGTTGAATTGAATGAGAGCTGAGAAGTAAAGAAATTGGTCTAACAGAGAACAGCTAAGCCAGGATTCTCAACTCAAATGCTATTGCCTCCTACTTACCAATAAAATAAGGAAAATCATTTGGTGACATGGCACGAGACATTAGGATGAGGTGTTTATTTATTTTTGCATCGATGTTTATGTCCACAAAAATTAATATGCATTGAATGGACACAAAAAACTAATTGTTCATTTTGAATGTCTTAAAAAGGTCACCTATGTCAATTTTAGATCTTGTGCTCTTAGTGATTATTTTTGAAATAATGACTTATAACTCTTTTTTGATATTTAAATTTTTTTAAAAATTACTCTATGAGTCCAGACTCTAAAAGTTCAAACAGATTTTTTGTTTGCTAAACCATCATCTAGGCCCACCACTTTCAAGCCCATCTTGTAGGAATGGATACTCTATAGTTAGTGTTCATTGATTTTCTGCATCAATGTTTATATACACAGAAATTAATATGTATCGAATGGACACAAGGAACTGAATGCCCATTTTAAATATCTGAAAATGTTACCTTATGTAAATTTTGGATCCTGTGATCTGAGGGGTGCTTTGCTACGATTGGGCCCACTTTCAAGCCCTTCTTATAGGATGGACGAATTTTGTGATTGAACTGAATTGATGATGTGATGTTGACGGTGGAGATGTGTGGGAGTAGGATAATTAGTTGATGACGGGGAGTAGGGGATCAAGGGTTGCCTGAGATGGAATAAATTCTCTGGGATTTGTTGCCATAAATAAGTGAGTGGTGGAAATCCAACGTGGGAACGTTAAATTTGATAATCATTTTTTTGGTATATCGAGGAGAACTGAAGTGGCGAAAAAAAGGACGGGATGGAGACGTGGACGCCATTGGCCGTTCCACGTGTTGACTAGAGGAGATTTTGCAATAAATTTTTACCATTTTTTTGAGTAATTTATTTTCATTTTATTTTCTTTTAAATTTTTAAATATAATAAATCCTAAAAATATAGATTATAATTAGATAAATAATCAATAATTTAATTAAAATAAAATATCTTGATTCGTTGACTTTAAATATTAAGATAGACATTCAACTGCTATAAAATTGACTTTATATATAATGTTAAAAGAGTGTATATTCATTCTCTACTAAATCAATAATTTGATTCTAAACACGACCTTTTATGATGTACAGATAGGACTCAAACTTGAATAAAAGAAAGTGGTTGTGTTGGTGGTACAACTATTTGTTGTTGAAGGCATTAACAAAAGAAAATGATACATCAAATTGCAAACATATGTATAATTATTGACTACACATCCAACATATTTCCTGATTCTCATCTCAATGACCATATTCTCACCATCCATCCAATTTATTTTGTGTGGCCTATGCATGCAATTAGATACAATTAGCTACGTTTTATTAAAGATTTTTTTTTTAGAAACCAACTTATTAATCAAACTTAGGTCTCAATTAAAATCTTGCAACCGTACCTATTTAACCATCAGTATTTAACCATCGGTTGGATTCTTATTTTGATGACATGCAGATCCCTACCGTGGTGCGTGTGTATATATATATATATATATATATATATAATAGAGATCAATGTGTTGCTAGGCAGTTTCATTGTTTACTATAGAGAAACTATATCATCTAGTATTAGATTTTAATTTAATCGTCAAAAATAAAAATCACAATTTTAATAAAATTATTTTTTTTGGTAAAATAATAAACTTAATTCCGACATGTACACACATACTAGCATTAGCGTAATGTTTCTCCACTAATTAAAACTGTGTTGACCAGAAACTTTTTTGAGCTAGTATTAATTGGTTGACCAGCAACTTGACGCGGTCACCATGTAGACATAAAAATTAATGAAAAGTCTAAAATGCTGGAGCAAGACATGAAGGGTTGCAACATTTCTAAGAGTTGAAAGTATGACAAATATTTATCCACTGTGATGTCGGACTACCAATCAAATAGACAACATAGCAAGATATTATTGTATTATCGTAACCCGTTCGCACGTTCTTACATTCTTGTGCGGCCATTGTCCCGTCAAAATCCAAGTGGAGATTTTTTTCAGTAAAACATTTTGGCGTCGCCATGGAGTGAAGGATGAAGTCAACGAAGATTTGTAGGGCAAATTGGGCAATTGCTTATTCCGATCGATATATGTGTTTTTTTTTGGTCCACTTAAGTGGGAGTCAAGACTCACCACCTCTCTAAATTTTACATTTTGAAAAGTGATGTCTCTACCATCTTAACAGATATACTTTTGGCGGTACCTATGTTCTTCAATTCTAGACTCATTTAACTTGTGCCAGGGATTAAAGAAAGAGAAGTGCTATTTGAAATCTAAGAGTCCAGACTCCAAAGGAATTTTTGAAAATTTTTTATTTCAAAGTTATCATCAAACAATAAATTACTTTGAAATAACAACTTATAACTCTCATTTGATATTTATAAAAATTTTAAAAACCGCCACATGAGTCCGGACTCTAAAAGTCCAAATAGATTTTTTGTTATAGAAATGATCGATCCCACTAAAAGAATATCATAATTAGACTAAATTACCCTCACATAAATGACAACATTTATTGTAAATATTTTAGAAAAAAGTAATTAACGTTATCATTGACTAAATGTTAGAATTGGAAATGAAATAAGTGATGCTTATCATTTCCTAATGATCATTTCTTATCAAAAAAATCATTTTCTAAATTCCTAATATATAGCAAATCAATTTTTTCTTTTCAAAAGAAAGCGGCTAAACGGCCCCCACTTTTTGTTAAATGTACCCCGTTACTTATTTGTACTCCAATTTCTTGCATTTTAAATTTGCTATACAATAGTTAAAATTTAAAAAAAAAAAGGATTGATCAAGGGTGTTGGGGTGAGGGTACTCTTGGTTTTTTTTTTTTTTTTAAAGTGGGGTATTTAAAGTAAAAAAGAAAGAAAGTAAAGTACAAGAAGTAACATGGTACGTTTAGCAAGAAGTGGGGTTTTTTTTTTTAAAGAAAGAAACTCATTTTGCTCCATGTAAGAATCGAACCCCCACCCCTCTCATACCATTAACCCCATATCAATCATTGGGCTATCCAAGTGGTTGGTAGAAGTGGGGTCTGTTTAGCCACTCCCTTTTCAAAAGAGTCTGGTTAAGTGCACCCCACATGTTACTAAGTGCACCATATTTTGGGTGGCTCCCTCAATTCAAATTTCAATTTCTAAATGCACCCCACATTTTTACCAAAATACTCTTTCATCCGAACCGAAGCACCTAACTCTAAAACCTTGGTCGAGACATCTATTTTAGGTTCAATGACATATAGCTGAGACTTACCCACTAGGCTCGGTGTTGTCCAACCGAATCTCTTTGGTGAGATTTAGTTGACAACTGTCAGACTAAAGATTCGATGGGTTCCCACCGACTCTTCAATTAAAGGTTCGACAAGTTGTGACTGACTCTACAACTAAAGGTTCGGTGGACTCCAATCGACTCTCCAACAAAAGATTCGGACCTTCGAGGCCGAACCCCTCAATGATGTCTACAAATCACAAAGAAGAATGTGTGGGGTGCACTTAGCAATTGTAGTGGGGTGCACTAATCACAGTGTGGGCATAAGAGTCATTTTGTAGTAGGATTGATCTTTTTTTTGTTAAGTTTGACTTTTCTGGGGTACACTTAGTAAACGGTGGGATGCACTTAGTCAGACTCTTTCAAAATTAAGTGAAGCAACATTGAACCCTACGTCTTATTTGATTTTAGGTGTACATATTTATCCGTGTGATTAAAGCATAAACAATAAGTAGTCGTGATAAAAAGGCATTGTAATCCTCTCAAATAGATTCGACTAATTCCAAACAATGAGAACTGTCTGTTAGTGTTGAGGATAATTGTTATAAGTTGTCTTAAAATGAGTTAATGATTCAATGTGGTTCACGTGCTGATTTGAAGAACCACAATTTGTTAAGATATGTTGTTATAACACAAAGATCAGATCGGTTATAACAGAGCCCAGAATCTGGTATGTAACGACCCTAAATTCTAACATGTGTCATGTGTCAATTTAGGTCATATGTGGGCCCATTTGCCCTGATGCACTCGTCCAATTCTCGGTCATCGACGCCGAGGTATGTTATTTGTGTTCGGTGTTTTGTATTATATTGTATTACCCGAATGTGAATGACAATGTCCCAAACATGTTAGGAGGTTTGAGTGAGTGCGTTGGTATGGGGAACGTTTCAGCTCGAGGGTTTCGTGAAATAACGGATTTTTGGGCGAACATTGATCGGGTAATTAGTAGTCCAGGGGACTAATGAATTAAAAATACTGACAAAATACAAAATTAAATAATAATAATAATAATAATAATAGTTGTAAAGTGCGTTCGATACGTATTGGTATGTCCAGGACGACGTGACGAGCGAGTCATGGTTCGAAATGGATTCGAAAACTCGAGTATTGTGCAAGAAAACGACTGAGTGTTGAGGTGAGTCACTTATTGGAGTCACATGTTGGTGTCAAGGTTGTTGGATGGAATGAGTAGAGGCCAAGGGATTTGCCTCGAGATTCGTGTGTGAGTGTAGATTAGGATGGGGTATATATACCTCACCCCATCATCTTTTCTCCCTCCTACCTCATTTCTCTCATCGATTCATCAACGTGAAGAGCGAAGGGTTTTCGGGGTTCTCGACGTGATTCGACGCCAAAGGAAAGCTCTAATTCAAAATCTAAAGTGAGATCTCAGTTCTCCACGTGTGTGTTTACGTTTTGGCAGTATTTTTGAGTGTTTTCGTCACGATTATTTCGAATGACCATTTTGGAAATCAATTTTTTTTTTGGCTGGTTTTGATGGATTTGGAGTCAATTGGATGATCATTAAGTGAGTGAAATGGTTTTGGTGTTTGAAAGGTTTTCTGAATTTTTGAGATTTTTGGGGAAATTTGAATGAATTACGCACAATCGATGGTTTTAGTGGGTTTTGACGCGAGCCGAGGTTGTCTTGACATTGTATTGGATGTTTAGTCGAAGTTGGAATAGGCTCGAAGCACGGCGACGCGAACCGAGGTGTCAAAAATCTTGACTCACAGGCGTTCTGGAGTGGACGCCGCGAGCGACGTCGCACAAACAGTTCACGGCACCACTCATGGCGTCTTGGGCAAGGACCTCAAGGTCCCACGTCGCGAGGACGCCCCCAAGACCAATAGGGCCACAGCGTCACCCACGGCGTATTGGGCAAAGAGCCTTATTCTCACGCCGTGGAGACGCCGCCCAAGCTAATGGATGCCACGGTGTCTCGACGGTGTGATACTGTTCACAGGGGCAAATTTTTATAAATTTTCAAAAGCTTTTGGGGATCTCTCGAGTATCCCAATCGACCTAATACATGGATAATCGACCCAAATTGTGTGAACGAATAAATTATGGAAATTGGATAAAAGAGGGTAATTAATGAAAATTTCAAACTAAATGTATATTAGGGATTTTGAACATCAACGGGACACACGTGAGGTCTTAGGAGACATGTCGGGGTCCGTTGAGTGCGTACTAGTTGGATTACAGGTAAGTAAACGAGTGAGAACTTTTACAGTTATTTCTTGAGCTTTAATTCGTTGTTATTGCTCTGTTTGTCGTTATATCTTTTGGAATCTCTGTTGGTTGAGTGGTCCACTGGCAAAGGAGTTATGGTTACATTTACCTGCGATGTGAGCTCTTATCTAGACGTTGTTGATATCTCCCAATTAAGTGTACTGTGACGACCCCAATTTCCCCGTGCAATTGGGTACGTCCGGCCTAAACCCGTGCAGGCCCCGAGCTATCACTCGACAACCTGACGAGCCTAGTCAACCTCATATTTACTCAATTTAGCAGTTTATGAAAGAGTTATTGCATTTATACACAGCGGAAGACAAACAATTATAATAAAGGGAAATAACTCAATCAAAGGGAAAATTAGGAATTCTATAAGTGTGGAAAACCCCGGGTATTCATGTACAATTCGATAGGCATATATACATGATACCAGTCTCAATAAAGATATACCAAGTTCAATAATCCCAACAAAACAAGTATGAAACGATATACACATCAGCAAACAAAGTATAATCACCTACTATAACGTCTCTCAGATGTCCTGAAAACTCCTCAAAGTATATCACCTAGGCAGAGCCCCTTGCCCTTGCTGCTCTCCACTCTATCTGCACCCACCGTCACAAACTAGACGGTGAGTAACTGAATAAAATTGCTAGTAGTACCAGAAGAATGTAACAGTAATTTATGATTATAACAAGAAAAACAGTCTAAGTATCATGCGGAAAGGAAATAACTGGAAAGTAAATGACTCAAATGCATGATAACGAGACTGAAAGATAAACAATCGATATTTTGCATGTTCTAAGATTCAAAAGAGGCCCATGAGTGGTCTATTTCACAGCAATACGACAAAGATCTCGCAAGATCTCCCCGGGCAATGTCGCAACACTAGCGCAGCGTGAAACTCGAGAGGCATCGCAACACCTCTCGAATCCAAGCACTCCAGTACACACATCACTAGGGGTGGTCAGTTACCCCTGCAGGAGGCACCCTCGTTGTCCCAGCTAGTGCGGGACCACATGATACCTTCGAGACACACACTCATGCCAAGAACATACAACCAAGGAAAATGGAATGGAATATCAAGCAAAGGATCAATGCAACAATAGTAATAAATAGAGGATGTATAAATCACATGTTATTTTCTTACTGGTCTACTAACGTACATACACACAAGGCATGCATGTACTTACCTGATCTAACGTGACCCAGTACTCACTCCGAGACTTTAACGCGCTTCCCATGTTTCTCGACTACCTGACAATGGTTTAAGTCCCGAATATTGGTTTAGAGTTCGTGTTTAGTTTTAGGGTGATTTCCTATAAGTTTGGTTTACAATAATTGATGAGATTAACACAACCAGTTATGAAATGTCTTACACTTGGGTTGTGTTTTGGGTTTCACTTGAGTATGTGGTTTTTAGACGCAAATACGGTGATTCTTCTTTTTATGACGCAAACCCGTATACATCATACTAATGAACTAATATACTCACACTAAAATCATACACATACACAAGGTATCCACGTTCCATGCAAAAATAAAACCATTTACATATACTTCATACTTTGAAGTCCAAATTTTGTTACCCATGCAATGGGCCCCCTTTTTATATACCTAACAGTTTTACAAACAAAAATATATACATTTGGGCTATTACTTAAGTAAGGGAAATTAGTGGGCCTTTATTGGGCCTTCACTATTGAGGCCCATGAATAACCTTCACCTTCCTCCTCAAAACAACCCAAAACAGCCACCTATACACACCCACATCACCTACACACATTGTTATGTTATTCGAAACTCACACACAAACCACCCATAAAAACAGTCCCAAATGGTACCCCACACCCCAACTTGGGTGTGCGCATACACAACCATACACACCCCACACCATTACACACTTCATAGTTTCCATCCACAACGTTATAATACAACTGCTCACTTCATCAAAACGTCACTCACCTAGAACTGTTGTGTACACCACTGTGGTGTACACACACACTGTTGTGTACACCCCACTGTGGTGTACACACAGTGGTATGTACACCCCTCCATCCCCACACAACAAAACAGCCAAAAACCGTCACACACATGCACCAAAACAATTCACATACACTTCACATAACCTCACCTACACACTCCAACACAACCACACATGGGGTCACCTCCGGCCAACAGCGTCGCCGGAGGTTGACCTCCGGTCAGTACCCCCCCCAAAATAGTGGTGAAACATGTCCTAGCAGTCCCACAATCCATTCAAAAATTAACGTGACAACTGTGAGTAGAGGAGCACAAAACCGTGGAGAGAGAGAGAGAGAACGGTTGAGGTGGCTCACCTTGGTGTCTCCGGTGAGTGGTCGAGGTTCCCAGCACGGTGGTGAGTGACAGTGGTGACTGGAGAACGAGGGAAGGAGGCGGTTGAGAGTGAGAGAGTGTACTAACCGAAAAGAGAGAAGAAAGGAAGAAGGGAGAGAGAAGAGCTCACCTCGACGTCGCCGGTGGGTGTTGGGACGTCAGGTTCGTCGATGGTGGCGGTGGTGGTCGTCCAGCCGAGGGTGGGACGACTGTGACGTGAGGGAGCCGAGAGTTAGTGATCGTGAGGCCGAGAGAGAACGTGAGAGAGAACGAGAGAGAGTGTAACGGCCTGATTTTCAATGGCCGTTATTGATGAGGAAATTGCGGACGTGGACGCCAGCAGGGACGTTCGTGGGTCCCATAGTGAAGACGGAGCACGGCCGGATAGGGTTTACAGTCCGTTTTGTGTGCTCTGGTGGTGAAGTTGCGATGTATAGGTCCAAATTAGTTAAATGGCATCGCAATATGTGTGTTAATGTAGTTTATTAACGAGTGAGGAATGGCCTCGGGGTGCGTGCGGACACGGGACACGAGGCACGGGGTGTCGGGTAGTCGGGGAAACTACGGTGAGCTTACCCGTGAATTTTGGTAATTTGTTGAATGGAATAGATACTTGATATAGGCTAAATTAATTAGAAATCAATAAGTCCTATAGTTGGGCTAAATAAAATAACAACAGTCGGATGGTTCTCGAGATGCACAATGGAGAGAATTGATGTGTCAAATGTCATGATAGGGTGTTAGTAAGTTGGAGTGACACAGGGTGACCATGAACCCTTGGATTGTTCTCGAGATTTATGTACACACTTGATGAAAATCAAGTATATATATATACTTGTTTGACCGATCAAACAATGAGGAGAGAAAGAGTGGGTTTTGAGGAAGAGAAGAAGAGAGAATCGGTGAGTGGGAAGAAGAAGAGATGATTTGCTGGAGTTGGGGAGAGTGATTGGTGGCATCCAACAACAAGATCAAGAGGTATGGATTCATCAAACTTGAGTTTTATGAGATTTTTGGTGTGGGTTAGAATTTGTGAAATCCGAAAATATTGAGGGATTAAACACTGTATTTGTTGAGATTTAGTGATTATGATAGTGGTATGACATGGGTTGAGTAGTGGAGCAAATTTGGGAGAAATTGAAGGATTTTCTAAAATGGGTTTTGAAAACGTGATTTCCATGATTTGTGGATTTTGGGGTTTAATTATGTTTAATTTGTGTTAAAGGAGGTAATTGAGGATATTGATGTATTATGGAAACATGAGTATTGAATTTATGGGGTTGGAGAGTCAAAATGTTAAATTTGGAAATTTCTGGACAGCGAGCAATTAGCGCGCTAATTGATCTCATTAGCGCGCTAATTGTTCACTGGACTCCCAAAAATTGGAAAATGAGAAAATGAGTCAAACTAACATTATGAACACATTAATTGATCATAAAACCTCACAAATGAATTCCAGGAGTCTCGAAATAGTAATTGGAGTCGGAGATTTGGAGGAATCGGACTGGGATTTGGGTTTCGGGTAATCGGAGTGCGATATAGGTGCGTAAACCCCAACAGAAACACATCTGGAGTATTTAATTCTTTAAATTCTTGCGTTTATTATTCTTGAAATTCATATTCATTGTGATCATGTGTTGGTCTAGTTATTGGTTGGTGTTGGATTTGTTTTCACTATCGAAGTTTATTCGGGACGATTGTGGCACGTGATCAAGCATGCTAGATTGTAGCACGTGTACTTGCGCCGCCGGTGGATTGTGATCCGAGCCGCGGGGTGCACGTGTTCGGTGGGTTTGTGATTTGTTCCGGTCACCGTTAGTAGTTCGGATGTGGTATAGACTTGATGTGCTCAGTCGGGGTCATCCGAATCTACGAAGTATGATCTAGTATGTGAGACTGCATTCTACTTTTGTCTGGTTTTATCGTAATTGTTTTGGAGCATATTGTTGGCATTATGATTATTCGTTGATCATCTTGCATGCTTGTTACCTACACATGCAGGGTTTTATGGCTGCCCATACTCTTTGCATGTGTAGTAGCTAACGTTAGTTATTGGCTTACGAATCTGTTATTATTTACTCGATGGTTTTCTTTGGGAGTTTACTCACTGGACTCGTCACCGTATGTGTTGGGTGATTTGAGTGCGGGATTTGATAAGTGCGGGGACAAGGAGACACGTAAAGATTATCTCGTGATCAAGGCGTGAACTACTCCTTTTATACGCTGTTGATTGTATGTATTTGTTTTATGCTGGGTTTGGGTTGTGAGAGTTATATTCTAGTTTGTTTATGACTTTGAGGATGACACTTGATTTATATTTGGGGACTACATTTTGGTATGGTTTCCACATTAGATTAATTGATATTTAGACTTGTTACATTTGGTATCATTTAATGATTTGAGACTTCCGCTGTGTAATTTATGGTTAAATGATTTTAAAGGGCATAATTTAAGGATAAATGATATTAGAGGAACTAAAGTTAACAGGAAATTGATTGATAATGGATAACTGGGCGTGGGACACAGCTGGCGGTTGAGTGGTCAGTTGTGGGCCCACGTGGCCTCCCGTGGCGGACCAATGTGGAAAATTGGGGCCGCCACATTTTGGTATCAGAGCTTAGGTTTGAGGAATTTAGGATGGAGGAACCTAGGGAATGAATTGTAGGTTTGTTGATAACTCTGATACCGCTACATTTTGGTATCAGAGCGAGGTCAAACCTTAGGAATTGGAGATTGAACAAGAATATAAACTCAATGAATAAATCTTAGATGTGGAAACCACAAGTGAATGATTAAAGTCTTAGTTGGAAAGTGATGCGAGGCGGGTAGATTCAGGAAATTATATATATACGTGTATGTTTTGATTGTGTATTACATATTACACGCGTATATATACTGAGTCTGATCCAATGCACGTTAGTTGTGCAGTTTATGATGGACGGACAGACTCCTACTACTCCGCCGACTACTCAGCAGGAGGTTGAAGAGACTAGTGATCATACCACTAGTGACGTGGCTGATTTGCGAGCTATGATGCAGAGATTGACGGAGCGGCGGCTATTGCGCAGAGCTCGATGGCCGAGTTGATGGAGTACATTCGGAGCTCGAGGACGCCAAAGCAGCACCCATCGCGAGCGTCTTTGCACTGTTACCACTCAGACCGCATTAGCACCGGCTGTTGCTACACAGGCGGCTGGGTCAGAGACAGTTATAGAGAGGGTTGAGCCTGTGGTAGTACCAATAGAGACTACGGTGGTGACACCCACCACTACAGAGCAGCAGGTAGGGACTTCGACTGCTAGGAGTAGGATGTCAGAAGCAGCGAAGATGGTGAAGGATTTTATGAGATTTAATCCTACGTACTTCACGGGAGTCAGCGATCCTGAGGTTGCCGGCCGATGGTTGATGACACATCGACGACTACACCAATTGTTGGAGGTACCCGAGGTAGACCAGGCACGTATTTCAGGTTACTGTTTGAGGGGTCAGGCTGCAGTTTGGTGGACCACCTACACTGACATACATGCTACGCCAGCGACGTGGGGGGAGTTCCGACAGCTATTTCTGGACGAGTATATTCCCACGGAGGTGCAGTTACGATTGAGGGAGCAGTTCTTAGGTTTACGACAGGTACCATGTCGGTATCACAAAGACATGGATCGATTCGGTACACGATGATGTATGCCATGGATGTGGTGAATACCGAGAGACTTCGATCTATTACTTCATCCGGGACCGGATGAGAGGATCGGAGGTGTGATAGTCGCGACTAGTGCAAGAGACGCTACGGATTGTTTATGTAGGGCGTTGGCTCGCGAGACAATATTTGTTGCGAGAGAGGAGCAATCAGATCATCGTACACCCAGAGATGATTTGCAGTTAGATCATGATTTCAGTGACGATCGTGATTCGAGGGATGATCAATACGACTATGATGATGGGCAGATAGATTGGAGTCGCGAGGACGACCAGGACCAGACTGATGATCAATTCAATAATGTCGATCGCCAGGTGGTACATGAGATTGTACCTATACCGAGACAAAGAACCGAGACGATCGTACGTAATCGGGATCGAGGGATCGGAGTTGTGGTCAGCGCTCTGAGGACCGACAGTCTGGAGGCAGGGACAGACGTAAGTGTTATCGGTGCGGACAGAGAGGTCACATCAGTGTGAATTGCCCTGGAGCCTCTCCAGCATCAGAGATTCCACAGACCAGGAAGAGAGTTCACATTATAGTACCGCCAGTCAGAGAGACGACCCGACAACATGAGTAGGGTTTGTTTTACTAGTCCTTTTTCATGCATTCGTTGCATATAGGCTGGTTAGTTTATTTTTGAACCAGCATGTTCTAGTGGATGAGTTCACTAGGGTTTTTGTGAGATTGTGAGATTAGTAGATGTGTTCACTAGGGTTTTTGTGAGATTGTGAGATTAGTAGATGTGTTCACTAGGAGGTGGTTGTGAAACTGGTAGATGTGTTCACCAGGAGATTGTGAAACTGGTTGATTAGTTCACCAGGAGGTTGTGAAACTGGTTGATTGGTTCACCAGGAGTCCATTTGCAACTGGTTGTTGTGGGATTGGTTGATGTTTTCACCAGGGACTGGTCGATGTGTTCACCAGGGACTGGTTGATATGGACTGGTTGATGAGTTCACCAGGGATTGATTTATACACCAGAGTGAGTGGACGACTGGTTGATCGGTTCACCGATGGCGGGTTGATTTGTTCACCTAGATTGAGGTTGATTTGTTTACCAAAGTTAGGGGTTGATTAGTTCACCGAAAGTGGTAGTGGAATAGTGATTGATTAGGTTGACTACATTTGTTTAGATTAGTTGACACGATAGATAATTGTATCTACGTTGTAGTTCTCGAGACGAGATATTAGTTATCTCAAATTTCGGACGAAATTTCAAATTAGTTGGGAAGAAGCGTAACGGCCGATTTTCAATGGCCGTTATTGATGAGGAAATTGCGGATGTGGACGCCTTGGCAGGGACGTTCGTGGGTCCCATAATGAAGACGAGCACGGCGGGATAGGGTTTACTGATCCGTTTGTGTGCTCTCTGGTGGTGAAGTTGCGATGTATAGGTCCAAATTAGTTAAATGGCATCGCAATATGTGTGTTAATGTAGTTTATTAACGAGTGAGGAATGGCCTCGGGGTGCGTGCGGACACGGGACACGAGGCACGGGGTGTCGGGTAGTCGGGAAACTACGGTGAGCTTACCCGTGAATTTTGGTAATTTGTTGAATGGAATAGATACTTGATATAGGCTAAATTAATTAGAAATCAATAAGTCCTATAGTTGGGCTAAATAAAATAACAACGATTGGATGGTTCTCGAGATGCACAATGGAGAGAATTGATGTGTCAAATGTCATGATAGGGTGTTAGTAAGTTGGAGTGACACGGGGTGACCATGAACCCTTGATTGTTCTCGAGATTTATGTACACACTTGATGAAAATCAAGTATATATATATATATACTTGTTTGACCGATCAAACAATGAGGAGAGAAAGAGTGGGTTTTGAGGAAGAGAAGAAGAGAGAATCGGTGAGTGGGAAGAAGAAGAGATGATTTGCTGGAGTTGGGGAGAGTGATTGGTGGCATCCAACAACAAGATCAAGAGGTATGGATTCATCAAACTTGAGTTTTATGAGATTTTTGGTGTGGGTTAGAATTTGTGAAATCCGAAAATATTGAGGGATTAAACACTGTATTTGTTGAGATTTAGTGATTATGATAGTGGTATGACATGGGTTGAGTAGTGGAGCAAATTTGGGAGAAATTGAAGGATTTTCTAAAATGGGTTTTGAAAACGTGATTTCCATGATTTGTGGATTTTGGGGTTTAATTATGTTTAATTTGTGTTAAAGGAGGTAATTGAGGATATTGATGTATTATGGAAACATGAGTATTGAATTTATGGGGTTGGAGAGTCAAAATGTTAAATTTGGAAATTTCTAGACAACGAGCAATTAGCGCGCTAATTGATCTCATTAGCGCGCTAATTGTTCACTTGGACTCCCAAAAATTGGAAAATGAGAAAATGAGTCAAACTAACATTATGAGCACATTAATTGATCATAAAACCTCACAAATGAATTCCAGGAGTCTCGAAATAGTAATTGGAGTCGGAGATTTGGAGGAATCGGACTGGGATTTGGGTTTCGGGTAATCGGAGTGCGATATAGGTGCGTAAACCCCAACAAAAACACATCTGGAGTATTTAATTCTTTAAATTCTTGCGTTTATTATTCTTGAAATTCATATTCATTGTGATCATGTGTTGGTCTAGTTATTGGTTGGTGTTGGATTTGTTTTCACTATCGAAGTTTATTCGGGACGATTGTGGCACGTGATCAAGCATGCTAGATTGTAGCACGTGTACTTGCGCCGCCGGTGGATTGTGATCCGAGTCGCGGGGTGCACGTGTTCGGTGGGTTTGTGATTTGTTCCGGTCACCGTTAGTAGTTCGGATGTGGTATAGACTTGATGTGCTCAGTCGGGGTCATCCGAATCTACGAAGTATGATCTAGTATGTGAGATTGCATTCTACTTTTGTCTGGTTTTATCGTAATTGTTGTGGAGCATATTGTTGGCATTATGATTATTCGTTGATCATCTTGCATGCTTGTTACCTACACATGCAGGGTTTTATGGCTGCCCATACTCTTTGCATGTGTAGCTAACGTTAGTTATTGGCTTCTGAATCTGTTATTATTTACTCGATGGTTTTCTTTGGGAGTTTACTCACTGGACTCGTCACCGTATGTGTTGGGTGATTTGAGTGCAGGATTTGATAAGTGCAGGGACAAGGAGACACGTAAAGATTATCTCGTGGATTTGAAGGCGTGAACTACTCCTTTTATACGCTGTTGATTGTATGTATTTGTTTTATGCTGGGTTTGGGTTGTGAGAGTTATATTCTAGTTTGTTTATGACTTTGAGGATGACACTTGATTTATATTTGGGGACTACATTTTGGTATGGTTTCCACATTAGATTAATTGATATTTAGACTTGTTACATTTGGTATCATTTAATGATTTGAGACTTCCGCTGTGTAATTTATGGTTAAATGATTTTAAAGGGCATAATTTAAGGATAAATGATATTAGAGGAACTAAAGTTAACAGGAAATTGATTGATAATGGATAACTGGGCGTGGGACACAGCTGGCGGTTGAGTGGTCAGTTGTGGGCCCACGTGGCCTCCCGTGGCGGACCAATGTGGAAAATTGGGGCCGCCACAGAGAGAGAGAGAGATCGACGAGAAAGAGAGGGAGACTCACCTCGTCGGGGTCCGTGACGCCGGTGGGAGCGACGGCAGTGGCGAGGATGGTGGGAGTGAACAGTGACGGTGGTGGTTGGTGGAGATGATGAATAGTGCACATTAGGGTTTTAGGGTTTCATTTGTTTTTATATATGTGACTTAAGGTGAAATGACCCATTTGCCCCTGATTTTTTAAACTTGCCCAACCCTTGGACAGCTACCCTTATGAGTCATTTGGCTCCTCATCACAATCTAACACATATCCCCATCTCTATGACCATCCAATGACTCTCCTCACTCACTTGTGTCACTTTAACAATCCTATCCATAATAACCTATTAAATTAACCCCATTAATTTTATTAAATTATCAATAAGGTTACACAAATTCTTGCCTACTCGGTGCACCGTGTCCCGCGTTCGACACGCTTCTCGAGCGGTCCCACTCTTGGGATTTTAATAGATTCCCTCATGCTTTTATTATACTTTATTGTTAAAATTTTATTTCCTTAACTTAGGTCATGTTTTTCATTTGGCTTTGTTTATTAATAAAATCCACTAAAACGGTTCCCGAAAAACCCCGTATAAACTAGGCGACATCTCACTCAATTGAACATAGCCCAAACGGCTCGAGACCCGTAGAATACTATAATACTAATACACAAAGTCAAAGAATCATAAAATTACCTCGCCGACTCGACTACGAAGTTTGAAATACCGTCCGGTATCCACGTAGCCGGGTCACAATCCTGACACGTATAACACAAGTCAGTGAAAAATTCGGGGTTGTTACAGTCTCCCCCACTTATTAGAATTTCGTCCTCGAAATTTAAACTAATAAGTAAAACTAATTTACAAACTTACCGGAATCAAACAGGTAGGGAAAATGCTCGCGCATGTAGGACTCTAACTCCCAGGTCAACTCCTCGTCTCCATGAAATTGCCATTTCACAAGCACTGAAGGAATGTCTTTGTTCCTCAACGTCTTGACTTTGCGATCAATGATTTGGATCGGCTGCTCCACGTACGTAGCATCATCTTGCAACTCGATCTGGCTCAAGTCTACCATCGGTTGTCGCCCTCCACTTGACTTGTCTAATCGAAGCATCGAAATGTGGAATACTGGATGAACACCGGCGAGCTCTGGCGGTAACTCTAACTGATACGCAACCTTACCCACCCTTTTTACAATCTTAAAGGGACCGATAAACCTCGGAGCGAGCTTCCCTTTGATTCCGAACCGTTTGTGACCCTTCAGAGGTGAGACTTTCAGGTATACATAGTCTCCCAAGTCGTACTGAAGCTCATCGTGATACTGGTCGTAGTATTTCTTCTGCCGCTCCTGGGCACCCTTAAGTTTCTGACGAATCTGTCGTACCTTCTCAGTATGATCAACAACAATCCCTGGACCAACTGTCACAACATTCTCTGGCTCAGCCCAGCAAGAAGGTGATCTACAAGGCCTACCATAGAGCGCCTCAAACAGTGCCATACCGATACTCGCCTGATAACTGTTATTGTATGCAAACTCACACAAATGAAGGTACTCTTCCCATGACCCGCCGTATTCCAAAACACACATCCTGAGCATGTCTTCCAACACACTGGATCAACCTCTCGGTTGTCGTCGTCTGTCGTGGATGGAACGTCGTACTCAACTCCAGTCTGGTGCCAAACTGAGCCTGCATACTCTGCCATAATAACGAAGTGAACTGCGCCCCTCGATCTGACACAATCGATAACGGAACTCCGTGCAATCTGACAATCTCGCGCTCGTAGAGGATGCTCAGTCTGTCTACTCTATGTGTAGTGGATACCGGTATAAAATAAGCAGATTTCGTCAATCGATCCACAATTACCCGGATGTTGTCGTGTCCACGAGGAGATCAGGGCAAGCCACTGACGAAATCCATAGCAATGTGCTACCACTTCCATCGAGGAATGGGTAGGGGCTGCAGCAATCCTCCAGGCCGTCGATGCTCAGCTTTCACGCGCTGGCATATCTCACATGCTCGAATAAACTCCGACGCATCGGATTTCATCCCTGGCTACCAAAAAAGACGTCGCATGTCAGCGTACATCTTGGTTCGACCCGGATGCACGAAAACGGAACGGTGAGCCTCCCGAAGTATCTCGGTGCGTAAGTCGGTAGTCAATGGAATCCACAGTCGCCCACGATACCTCAAGAAAGAGTCTGTCGACCGACTCCAATCTGGATACTCTGCACTGTCTGCCATCTCACTGAAATGCTGGTACGACTCATCGCCCTGCTGTCCCTGGAGAACAGTCTGCAGTGAAACGGTCTGCAAATCTCATCGACCACACATCGTGTCCTGGTAGTCTTCGGCACGTCCGCTGAACTCATCATCTCGGCTGCCTCAAGTAACGCATACTCGTGAGTCATACGACATACAACTACCTCTGCATCAGATCCTCTGCGGCTCAAAGCATCGGCAACAACATTGATTTTCCCCGGATGATACTCAAGTGCGAAATCGTAGTCCTTCAGAAATTCAAGCCAACGTCTCTGTCTCAGGTTGAGTTCCTTCTGAGTAAACAAGTACTTCAAGCTCTTGTGGTTTGTAAACAACTCAAATCGCACGCCATACAAATGGTGTCTCCAAATCTTCAACGCAAATACAATAGCCGCTAACTCTAAGTCGTGGGTCGGGTAGTTCCTCTCATAAACTTTCAACTGTCGGGATGCGTAAGCGATAACTCGGCCCTCTTGCATCAGCACACCACCCAAACCAATCTTCGATGCATCGGTATACACGACTAAGTCTTTCCCGGTCTCGAGCAATGCTAAGACAGGTGCGGTCGTCAATTTCTCCTTCAGAGTACAGAATGCCTGCTCACACTCTTCGTTCCAATCAAACTTCGCGTTCTTCTGCGTCAGTTTCGTCATTGGTGTAGCGATCTTGGAGAAATCTTGCACAAATCGGCGATAGTAACCTGCTAAGCCAAGGAAACTGCGAATCTGAGTCACGGTAGTCGGAATAGGCCACTCAATCACGGCTCTAATCTTCTCTGGATCAACGGCAACACCGTCAGCTCCAACTACGTGCCCTAAAAATCTAACCTCTGGTAGCCAAAACTCGCACTTGCTAAACTTAGCGTAAAGTCGGTGGTCCCTCAGAGTCTGCAACACTTTGTACGTAGATGTCCCTCGTGCTCCTCACGAGTCCTGGAATAGATGAGGATGTCGTTGATGAACACAATCACGAATCGATGTAGGAAATCCCTCATCACTCGGTGCATTAGGTCCATGAACATCGCCGGCGCATTAGTCAATCCAAACGGCATGACTGTGAACTGGAAATGACCGTATCTCGTCTTGAATCTTTGTCTTCTCTCCGATCCTCGCCCCGATCCTGAGCTGGTGATAGCCTGATCTCAGATCTATCTTAGAAAACCACTGCGCTCCGGTTAACTGATCAAACAAATCGTCAATGCGCGGTAACGGGTACTTATTCTTCACTGTAACCTTGTTTAATTGCTTGTAGTCGATACAAAGCCTCAAACTACCGTCCTTCTTCTTGACAAACAACACTGGTGCTCCCCATGGCGACATACTAGGGACTGATGAAGCCCAACTCTAGCAACTCATCTAGTTGACTCCTCAGCTCCTCAAGCTCTCGGGGTGCCATCCTATACGGTGGTATCGAAATCGGTCTAGTCACTGGGACTAAGTCAACGATGAAATCTATCGTCCGCTGCGGTGGTAATCCTGGTAGATCCTCGGGGAATACGTCAGTGAACTCGCACACGATCGGTACATCTTCTATGTCAACCTCCTGTCTCACACCAGTACTCATGACGCTCGCAACAATCTCGACATCGCCATTCGTAGCCTCTCTGCCTCTGGTGATCGGAAGTAACGTGCAGCAGCACCACGAATGCAAATCTCCGTACCGTCTGCCAACGGAATCGTGATCGTCTTCTCGTAACAACCGATATAAGCATGGTATGCTCCTAACCAATCCATGCCCAATAAGGCATCGAACTCGAGAAACTCAAGTACTCTCAAGTCAGCAGGAAACTCGTGGCCCTCTATCTCTACCGGACACTCAACACATAGAAAGTTCGGGTAAATCTTGTCCCCAGCAGCCGTGCTAAGGATCAAGGGTCTACTAAGTCTAATGGGTCTCAACCCTAACAAGTCTATCATACGTCCGGAAATAAACGAAACAGTCGAACCAGAATCGAACATGGTTTGCATGAATGTGCTGCAGATAGAAATCATACCCTCAACTAGGTTTCGGGACACCCCCGGATCTGGCTCAACCGCTGCCTGCACCCGCTCCCTCTGGTGCTGATGATGATGCGCCTGTGTCCTCTCAGGCTGAGTACACTGCGCCTGAATGTGGCACACTCTACCGCATCTGAAACAAGTACGTGTATCATGTGTACCCTGAGTCGACCCTGTCCACGACTCTGTGTAGATCTCGAATCGAGTCGAGTGCGCACGACCTCGTGTCTGTCTCTGTCTACCTCCTCTGCCAGAATCTCGGCTCGCTGTAGACTGTCCCTGTGATTGTTGTACGGGTCTCGTAGGCTGTGGAGGATGACTAGCAAAGCTCGGCACTGGTGGAGTCGTCCGTGCTGGTCGAGTAGGTGGTGCAGTGGATCCTACACTCGGAGCTCTAAAATCTCGGTAACGAAGTCTGTTCTTCCTCTGTTTCTTGTCCTGATGGTCCTCTGATCTAGTCTCCAATCTGACCGGTCTCGCCTCCTCAGGGTGAGAAATCAGGTAGCTCTCTCTAGCCAAACTCCGCTCGTATGCCCTCTGAAGAGTCTCCGGCTCGGTAGTGACTACTGAACCTCCAATGGCGGGTAGCAAACCCTCAGTGAAATAGTAGATGCGATCGGCCTCTGAATCTGCTGATCCTCCCGCATAGGGTAATAGCTGAATGAATCTGCCCATGTAATCCATCACTGGCTCTCCTACTGACTGTCGTAATGAAGTGAACTCATTCCTCTTCGCCCGTAACATTGTCGGTGGGAAATACTTCTGATTAAACTGGGTCTTGAAATCGATCCAGTCTCGCGGAATGCCTCGGGTAGTGATAATGGTGGTCCACCAATCATCTGCCTCCCCCTGAAGCATGGATGAGGAGATCGTCGCTCTCATGTGATCCTCGGTCGCGATAATCGTGTGAATCTTCTCGTGATTCTTTAGGAAAAGCTCCGCCGCTGCCACGTCCGTACCACCGAAAAATCTGACAGGATCGTGCCTCTTAAATTCTCTCCACTGCCTCGCCTCAGTAGTGGCCCTAGGGCTCTTCTCCGGAGTGGTGACCGGAGTAACCTCTGCAGCAGTAGCAACCGGCGTAGTCGGTGTCTCCATCGCTCGTACTATCTCGGCCTGTAACGGAGGTGTCTCCGCCTCGGTCTGTGTACCTGTCGCAGCAACTGCTCCCTCAGGAATCGCCGCGAACGGAATCGGGGCGGTAAAAGCCGTAGCTACTGGAGTCTCCGTACCCTGAGTGGTAGAAACAGGCGGCAAAGGCGTAGTCGGAGTCAATGGTGTCGTGGTAGCCTGTACGGGTGTCCTCAGTGACTGCACTAGCTCCTCAATCCTCTGGTCCTGCGTCGCGGCTCTCTGAGATAATGTGCGTATCTCCTCAAGGCATCGTGACAAAATCGCACCGATATCATCGCTCAGACCTGGCTGATCCGCCATCGTCGTCTGAACAAGAAAACGAATTTTTCGGATCAATGGATAGCTACCGCGTACCATATAGTACACACAACAATCATAATATGTACAAAGTCAAATCTGACTTATCCCAACTCATCCCTTCGAACTAGAGTTCTAATTAGGATCGTAGGGTTTTCCACTCTAAGTTCAACCATTCCTAACTTCTGCTGTCTTAATGGTTTGTGTTTTAAATCAAGAGTTAGGTTGTTATAACCTTAAGCTCTGATACCAACTGTGACGGCCCCAATTTCCCCGTGCAATTGGGTATGCCCGGCCTAAACCCATGCAAGCCCCGAGCTATCACTCGACAACCTGACGAGCCTAGTCAGCCTCATATTTACTCAATTTAGCAGTTTATGAAAGAGTTATTGCATTTATACACAGCGGAAGACAAACAATTATAATAAAGGGAAATAACTCAATCAAAGGGAAAATTAGGAATTCTATAAGTATGGAAAACCCCGGGTATTCATGTACAATTCGGTAGGCATATATACATGATACCAGTCTCAATAAAGATATACCAAGTTCAATAATCCCAACAAAACAAGTATGAAACGATATACACATCAGCAAACAAAGTATAATCACCTACTATAACGTCTCTCAGATGTCCTGAAACTCCTCAAAGTATATCACCTAGGCAGAGCCCCTTGCCCTTGCTGCTCTCCACTCTATCTGCACCCACCGTCACAAACTAGACGGTGAGTAACTGAATAAAATTGCTAGTAGTACTAGAAGAATGTAACAGTAATTTATGATTATAACAAGAAAAACAGTCTAAGTATCATGCAGAAAGGAAATAACTGGAAAGTAAATGAATCAAATGCATGATAACGAGACTGAAAGATAAACAATCGATATTTTGCATGTTCTAAGATTCAAAAGAGGCCCATGAGTGGTCTATTTCACAGCAATACGACAAAGATCTCGCAAGATCTCCCCGGGCAATGTCGCAACACTAGCACAGCGTGAAACTCGAGAGGCATCGCAACACCTCTCGAATCCAGCACCAAGTACACACATCACTAGGGGTGGTCAGTTACCCCTGCAGGAGGCACCCTCGTTGTCCCAGCTAGTGCGGGACCACATGATACCTTCGAGACACACACTCATGCCAAAAACATACAACCAAGGAAAACGAAATGGAATATCAAGCAAAGGATCAATGCAACAATAGTAATAAATAGAGGATGTATAAATCACATGTTATTTTCTTACTGGTCTACTAACGTACATACACACAAGGCATGCATGTACTTACCTGATCTAACGTGACCAAGTACTCACTCCGAGACTTTAACGCGCTTCCCGTGTTTCTCGACTACCTGACAATGGTTTAAGTCCCGAATATTGGTTTAGAGTTCGTGTTTAGTTTTAGGGTGATTCCCTATACGTTTGGTTTACAATAATTGATGAGATTAACACAACCAGTTATGAAATGTCTTACACTTGGGTTGTGTTTTGGGTTTCACTTGAGTATGTGATTTTTAGACGCAAATACGGTGATTCTTCTTTTTATGACGCAAACCCGTATACATCATACTAATGAACTAATATACTCACACTAAAATCATACACATACACAAGGTATCCACGTTCCATGCAAAAATAAAACCATTTACATATACTTCATACTTTGAAGTCCAAATTTTGTTACCCATGCAATGGGCCCCCTTTTTTTTATACCTAACAGTTTTACAAACAAAAATATATACATTTGGGCTATTACTTAAGTAAAGAAAATTAGTGGGCCTTTATTGGGCCTTCACTATTGAGGCCCATGAATAACCTATACACACCCACATCACCTACACACATTGTTATGTTATTCGAAACTCACACACAAACCACCCATAAAAACAGTCCCAAATGGTACCCCACACCCCAACTGGGGTGTGCGCATACACAACCATACACACCCCACACCATTACACACTTCATAGTTTCCATCCACAACGTTATAATACAACTGCTCACTTCATCAAAACGTCACTCACCTAGAACTGTTGTGTACACCACTGTGGTGTACACACACACACACCGTTGTGTACACCCCACCGTGGTGTACACACAGTGGTATGTACACCCCTCCATCCCCACACAACAAAACAGCCAAAAACCGTCACACACATGCACCAAAACAATTCACATACACTTCACATAACCTCACCTACACACTCCAACACAACCACACATGGGGTCACCTCCCGCCAGCAGCGTCGCCGGAGGTTGACCTCCGGTCAGTACCCCCCCCCCCAAAATAGTGGTGAAACATGTCCTAGCAGTCCCACAATCCATTCAAAAATTAACGTGACAACTGTGAGTAGAAGAGCACAAAACCGTGAGAGAGAGAGAGAGAACGGTTGAGGTGGCTCACCTTGGTGTCTCCGGTGAGTGGTTGAGGTTCCCAGCACGGTGGTGAGTGGCGGTGGTGACTGGAGAACGAGGGAAGGAGGCGGTTGAGAGTGAGAGAGTGTACTAACCGAAAAGAGAGAAGAAAGGAAGAAGGGAGAGAGAAGAGCTCACCTCGACGTCGCCGGTGGGTGTTGGGACATCGGGTTCGTCGATGGTGGCGGTGGTGGTCGTCCAGCCGAGGGTGGGACGACTGTGACGTGAGGGAGCCGAGAGTTAGTGATCGTGAGGCCGAGAGAGAACGTGAGAGAGAACGAGAGAGAGAGAGATCAACGAGAAAGAGAGGGAGACTCACCTCGTCGGGGTCCGTGACGCCGGTGGGAGGCGACGGCAGTGGCGAGGATGGTGGGAGTGAACAGTGACGGTGGTGGTTGGTGGAGATGATGAATAGTGCACATTAGGGTTTTAGGGTTTCATTTGTTTTTATATATGTGACTTAAGGTGAAATGACCCATTTGCCCCTGATTTTTTAAACTTGCCCAACCCTTGGACAGCTACCCTTATGAGTCATTTGGCTCCTCATCACAATCTAACATATATCCCCATCTCTATGACCATCCAATGACTCTCCTCACTCACTTGTGTCACTTTAACAATCCTATCCATAATAACCTATTAAATTAACCCCATTAATTTTATTAAATTACCAATAAGGTTACACAAATTCTTGCCTACTCGGTGCACCGTGTCCCGCGTTGACACGCTTCTCGAGGCAGTCCCACTCTTGGGATTTTAATAGATTCCCTCATGCTTTTATTATACTTTGTTGCTAAAATTTTATTTCCTTAACTTAGATCATGTTTTTCATTTGGCTTTGTTTATTAATAAAATCCACTAAAACGGTTCCCGAAAAACCCCGTATAAACTAGGCGACATCTCACTCAATTGAACATAGCCCAAATGGCTCGAGACCCGTAGAATACTATAATACTAATACACAAAGTCAAAGAATCATACAATTACCTCGGCGTCGACTACCGAAGTTTGAAATACCGTCCAGCATCCACGTAGCCGAGTCACAATCCTGACACGTATAACACAAGTCAGTTAAAAATTTGGGGTTGTTACATGTACGTTGGGGGCTCTTATCTGGGTCTATGGATATCTCATAGTCACAAGGGTTAGGGTTGGTAGGCCGTGTTCTTGTCTTGAACTCGAGTCTTGTAGGTTTTACCTCGACTTAACGACTGTTGTCGAGACTCCTTGCTATTCTATTTCGTAACTCGACACTCATTTTTTGATTGATCTATTTACAATCTTATACATTCATGCGTTCCTTATTCCTTTCTTTCTATTAGTAGGAATGTGGACTGATATTTATTTATTTTGAAATGTTGTATTATTGTTCTACTTGGCATTACTTACCTGGGCTTGGTGTTTGATGAAGTGCAGATCCATAGTCCAGCAAGGGAAAGGCTCCAGAGCTGGGAGATTTGCTTTGAGGATACAAAAGCACGTCTTTCCACTTGATTGATTAGGTGACTTTTTGTACTATTGTGTATATATATATATGTTGTTTTGGAACATGGGTTTGGTTATGTGAGAGATTCTGGGCATGTATATCTATTGAGTTGTTCTCCTCTGACTGATCATTTATGATAATATACATATGTGAGGTTTCCACACTCTGGTATGTCTTATTTCAATTGGTTGAGATTATTTGGTTAGTTTGAGTTTTTGCTTCCGCTATATTGATGATAGCTTACTAATCAATGTTATAAACTGGTAAATGAATTTTAATTGGTAAGGAAAAGATGACTAGCCTTGCGTGATTCTCGAGTTTCACGTAAGATTAGGCCGGGCGGGGTTCAATTTTCAAGGTTTGAAAACTGGGGCCGTCACGTGGTAGTTGTTGTTTGTTATGATCCATTCTTATCCACAATCAAACAAGAAGTTGTTGGAGTTTAGTGCAGATTCTGAGAACGATATTGCCCACGTGATTCATGAGAAGAATGTGAAAGTTTCTGAGGATCAAGACGATCGGATTCTAATAGTTGTTAGGATTTGAGAATCTTATAAATCATCTATATATATGTCAAAGTAGAGAGTATGTTTTTATCTCTTCTAACTTTGTTTTGAGTAGTGAACACATGAGTTCACTAATTTGCTCATTGAGCATATAAAGCTCCAAGGAGACTTAGGTGCTAGAGTGAGGGGGAGCCTCATTCGTACAAGTGGGAGACTTGCATGTGTAGAATCTAGAAGAGTGTAGGAAGATATTACTAGGAGCTCAATGAGAGATTCACTAAATGAGTCATATAGATCGTACGTGTTCTTAGTGGATTTTATATTTGGGCATGGCCCCACAGACATAGGTCATGAACCGAATTGCATGAACAATCTCCTAGTATTGTGGTTTGCTTTTGTCACGGCCCAATTTCCTAATCTTGATTAACTTGCTTAATCAGGATCACCGACCCGTGACGTGGGGCCCGCATGAGATGCGAACATTGACCGAGGCACGTGGCTGAGGTAAATGTTATATTTGTACTGGTGTATGCCTAGTGTTGTGTATGTGTGTAGACTAATTAAGTCAATTTTTTTTCAAACCATATATAGACGTCGAGTAGACGTGAGCGGGGACACGCCTTGGAGTGCGTGCAAGTACGAGTGCTTAGTGGAATTACCGGGGTAGCGAGACTAGGCTAGGAAATAACAATTTATTTCAAGTTTACCTTAAAATAAATTAAGTTATTTAATTTAGTTGGAAAATACGACGTTCGACGCACGGGGAAAGCGCCTCGAGTTGCGTGCGAGTCGGGACACCGAGTCTTAGGGTAGTTGAGAGTCGGTGTGACCACTTATATAAATTTTATAAATTTGTGTGACCAATTAATTATGGTCCATATAGGATTTATGTACATTAATCGATTTAACCTATAGTTTATTTAATTTAGAAATCACATTTTAATATCCTATAGTTGTTGTGAATTAAACTAACCTTAGGATGGACCTTGGGATCCGTCTTTGCCACACACTCCCATGATGGGAGTCACCCAAGTTGTGTCACATGAGAAGGTGACTGCCTAGTTAGTAGCCATTAGATTTACCTCGAGATGCGCAACGCACACTAGATCCCATCAACACATATATATACAACCTTTCACTTTGTTAACATGCAAAAATCCCATTTTTTGTTCAAACGATTGAGGGTTTTGTGAGAGAAATCGACGTTTGGGAGGAACGAAATTGAGCTTGGAGAGGAGATTGAGCTTCACAACAATCGATCTAAGGTAATTTACTTTTATTTTTGTTGATTTTCCATTAAAATGGGTGTTGTGGTGATTTTGGATTTTCGGATAAAATCACTAATGTTTTTACTTGAATTAGTTGTTCTTGAGGTGGTTTTTGATGAATTTCATCGATTTGGATTGAATTTGTGAAAAAATTGAGGTGATTTGATAAATTTTGGGTTATTTGCATGTATTTTTGATCCGAGAATTTGGGGTTGTTTTGATGAAATTGTGGAGGAATTTTGAGGTTTTAGAGGTCATCAATGGAATGAGGTTGAAGAGAAATCTAGAGGAGAGGGATTAGAAGCCAAAAGGAAGAAGAAAAAAAAAAAAAAAAAAAGGAACCGAGGGCGTCTGGGTGGTAGCGGGAGGAAGAAGAAGATGGGGGAGGGGGCACGCACGCGCGCGTGCGTGCGTGCACCCCCCGGGTCGGGTTGGCCGCCCAGCCCATCCCGGGGGGGCGGCCAAACCGGCCCGGTCCAACCCGGTGGGCTGGGCCGGCTCGACCGGACCCGCCTGAGGGCCGAACCGGCCGACCGGTTGGGTCGGGTCCGACCCGGTTCGGGGACCCACATAAATATTATTTAAATAATATATTTAAATAATATTTTTATTTATAAAAAAAAAAAAAAAAAAAAAGTTTTAATTTGCTGGAAAATAGGAAAAATAGGGGAAAAATATCAGAAAAATTGGGAAAAATTCTAGAAAAATATAGAAAATTTGAAAAAGGTAGAAAAAATGATTCGGGACTTCTCGAGTATTTTTGGTACCCCGAAATAACTCGAAAAATGTGCCACAATTAAATATTGACATAAAATTCTAAATTTTAGTTAAATATCATAAATCCACTTATTGTGACTTTAAACCAATTAAAATGCTATAAAAATGAACTTCAGGAATTAAAGGGAATTCTTGGAAGTTCGGTGCACTGTCGGGGTGTCGAGAGGCCTGGATAGCTAGGACTATTGCGTTGACTTGTAAGTGAAACTGTGGGAACTCTTTACTTTATTTCATTCCAGTCATTTATAAATTTTCAGTCTATTTGTAGACTAGCTAATTTATTTCCCACATCATGCTTTCCTTGTTTCTACTCATATTGAATATCGATATAGCATGATGCCTTGTTTATTATATCATTGACTCCATGTTTCCTTATATGCTCAATGTTGGTCTTGGAATGTGGCTAATGGATATTTAGAAAATGCATGCTATAGGGTTATCTCGTTATGTTGGACTTGTCTTCTACTTCCCTTGGGGCTTTGTAGCCTAACTTATGTTGAAATCGTAACAACTTTAGGATATATATTCTTGAAAACTAAAGTAGGGATTATCTAGTGTCCATTGCACATGAGATGCGCGGATTCACGAGGATTTTGGTCTTTCGGGGTCTCCGCACTCGCCACTACACTTGGGCGGCACACGTGACATGGATCACGGGGTTGTCGGCAAGTATAAATGATTTAAATACGCAGAGCACGACTCATAATTTGAGGTTATTAGGAAAAAAAAAGAAGAGATTATTATCATATGTTGAGCATAGCTCCATACGGTAGTTGAAAAGGCTAGGTGATAGTTCTCACCGCCGACCGGACGTAGATCATCTCGACTTAGCTCGTGTCGGTTTATGGGTATCTCGTTAACGTTGGTATTTACTTGCATTATTTATTCAAGCATTTCTTCGCCTACATATGCTTTTAAATACCTTTTGTTTAAATTGGAAATGTAGTATTAGATTTCCCCGCTATCACTTAAATATCACTATACTCACCGTCTAGTTTGTGACGGTGGGTGTAGGTCCATCGAGCGACACCAGTAGCGGCAAGGAGAAGATCGGCGACTACCTCTCGAGCTCCGAGCGCGTAGCCGCCCGTACATGTAGGGTACTTTTTGTATTATGTTTACTTATGTCTTTATCTTTTGGGATGTTATTGGGATGAGCGTTAGATTACCCGACTTTTGGCTTTCACTTTGTTTATATATGTTCGCCGTTTACTTGCATATATATGGTGATCGTTATTTCCTGGTTTCCACACATAGGCTTTATAAAAGAAAAAAAATATAAAATAAAAAGAAAAAAAAAAAAATTTCCGCTAAAATATTAAAGACTTCCGCTAAATAAAATAATTGTTTAAACAAGAGAACACAGGTAGTATAGGCTGACTAATTCGTAATCGGGTCCTATGTGTTGTTATTAGGGCTTAATTACGGGATTAGGCCGGACGGTGCCCTAGATTAGAAGCGGGGCCGTCACAGCTTTACTACTTTCATTTATATTCCAATACTGTTTAATTCTTTGTTACAATTTACTACATTAATTTCCTGTTGTAATTAACACGTATTGGCTTAGTAACCAACTCGCTTTCATAACCAGCACTTGTTCTCAACATGACAAAGCGCCCCCTTGCCTCCACCACCCATCAGTTACCCACATAACATGGCCACCAAAGTCATCCATGCCATGAACAAGCCTAGCATCAGCCAAAACAATATCGTTGCCATTCTAAGCCCCTTCCCTACTCTAACCACAATTCCTCTAATAATCTTTGAATGACCACGACCACGACCACCACCTCCTCCTAATGCACACCATTATCACCATTGCCACGATTGTGACACCCATCCACTGCCATTAATAGTTCTTTTAATTCTTTGACTTCTTCCACAGTGCGAATAAGGAGTTGAGGAAATCCAGTTTGGCAACTTCAAGTTACTAAACCCAGGGCAGCTTAACTATATGTTGGCATGGACATGTTAAATCTAGGAGGACTTCAATAGATATCAATAACATTATAACTGATCTCCATCTTCCAAAATTTATTCATTGTAAAAGCCACAATTGCCTGATCAATCCTAAACAAATAGTATTTGCATTTGTTGACTTTTGGCAGCTGCCCTAACTCTCAAATCTCTTTTTTGAGTTTTCTCTTTTGATTCAAGATTTTGAATCACCACCAATCTTCTCTTTTGATCGACGGTGGTTCCAACTTTGATCCGCAATGGTTTCAATCTTCTTCTCTCCGTGTTTTATGTATTTAATTAAGTGCAAATCTTTTCATATATGTAAAAATTAGATCTATTTGTTGCGGTATATCTTCCTTAACACTCATTTTTGGATTTGTACGGTTATTAGGTTGGTCCTTATTTTTAATTTTATTTTTAGGTAATTTATCTTTCCTTATTTTTACGTACTTTATCTTCTCTTTGTTCGAAGTCTTTATTTTTTCTTTTCCTCATGAAGTTTTAGATTTCTTCTCCTCGTCAAGAAGTTTTGTTATTCGTTATGTTAACAAGTATTTGTATATCGTAATGTGTTTTAACATAGTGATTATCAAACTGTTTCAATTTTATAATCGCATTCACAGCAAAAGTAATAACAATCTTTTGATACAAATAAGATTAGTGAATCAATGTGCTTTTTGATTTTATATCTGGTCCTGTACCGAGCCATTAATGATTAATGAAACTTCTATTTTTCTTCTACTTCAAAAAAAAAAAAAAAAAAAAAAAAACAACAACAACAACAACAACAACAACAACAACCCCAGTATTTACATTTGCTAGAAATGGTTAGAGGGCACTAAATGCAAATAGAAAATTTTCCAACTGGGCTGGGTAGTATCATTTGTGAGCTGAATAAGAATTAAACGCCATAAGGTTGCGTTTTCCGCTGCAGTATTGCTGAGATATGGTTTTCAAAAATAGTCCTCGTTCTAGAATCCTAAAGATTACTAATGATGCGTAGAATTAGGGGAAGCACGAAGAAATTAAAGATATTTTAAATCAAAGATTATGATTGATACTGCGCTCAAGATTTCAGAATTGCAAGACTTATTTTACAGATAATGTGAAGGCACCTGGGTGGCTTTCCTAGAACACCTGCTGGGATGAGAATTGCGTCCAACTTCGAGTACATGCTTCAACAGCAGGAGACACGATCTTACTCGGCATGAATACTGTATCAAGGAAGCACTGCGGGAGCACAGTATGATGATGAATCACTCTGTAATGCATTGGCAACAACCGCCTTATGTTTCCACAGACGTAGATATTATCAACAACCACCTTATGTTTCCACAGATGTAGATATTATCAGATTGACCTCCAAAATGCAATTGAAATTGCATTAACTGGAATCGGTAACTTGTTAGGTTCTTGATTTTCGATTCATCAAGTCATGATAATATAAGAGAATGCACATTGGCTGACCAAGAATGCAGAAAATGAACCAGAAAATCATATTCCCCACCTGGAAAAAGATGAGAACTTCAAATCAGGACATGATAAATAAATACAAAATAGTAAAAAGTTGGATAAGTTTCTAGGGCTGTTATTCAAATTGGGATAGGCAGGGGTACGTCATCAGCAGCTGCTTGGGAAGGAATATAGCTTTCAAGTTTCAAGATTGTTCAGAAATTCTTAGCATTTGGTTTCAAACAAAAGCAGCCACCCTATTATTGATTGATTTGGTTGGGAATTATGGTATTAGGTTACACATGGAATTAAATAGGAAACTTCATTATTTTTTATTTTTTTTGCAAACAGGAAACTTCGTTATTGAAAGCATATTCGCAATTTTCAACATTGCGAGCAAACTGAAAATGGAAATAGGATGATCCTGAGGTAAGAAACGTGTACCATAGCATTCCTAAATTTATTGTGCAAATAATTTGTCAATAGAACCAATGGGACCTGAAAATTAAAACATGAAACGAAGAAGAAAATATTAGTACAAGAAGAAAACTAAGATTTTCTAGTGAATGATAATATAAGCATTTGAGAGTATGAAATGCCAATCAAATTATATTCAATAAAAAAAATGAGGCAACAGGACCCTTCTTGGCCACAGAACAGATGGCTACTGAGTCCTCTGTCAGCTGAGTTTTATTGCTAACACAATTGAAGAACTTAGCTCCTAATAACAGAGCATTCAAATTGTGACAATAAACACGTGATCCTTTTACAAAGAGCTAGCACAGATATAATGGTACCTGATCTTATAAAAAAAAGATAATGGTACCTGAAACATGATTCCTATGAAGGCCCAAAGCTTGAATATTTGGCACGGGACGGCAATGCATAGCTGTTGGAACAAAACAAAACACGTCAATATATGAAGAAAACACTAAGCAATTAAAAAATTTGTGAAGTATCCTTGGAGGAAATAATCCTAAACAAGATAAAAGACAGTTGAATACTAATTATTCACCATTTTTAACTATTATTAACTTTATTTATATGGATTGAATGTTAAATCAAATAAATGCAACTAGATAAACTAATGGTTCAATCGCAGAAACTCAAAATCTTATGCAGGAGATTTGAACAGATGGCTGGAAGCCTGGAAACACTGAAGTTCTTGGGCTTTTCCAGCTTTTGATGGAAGAGTTGATCCAGGCCTGCACAACAAGTGGAAGGACCTGGAAACAACTGAAAGCTTGAATACAGCTTCATTCAAAAGTGTTTTGATAATAGCAATAGAAAACCTCTATCGACCAGCTTGAGGGGGAGTCTTACAAAAAGGAAGGGTAAGTAATAGATTTCATAAGGACATTGGTTGGCTTGTAGAAAGATAGATATATAGATTGATATATTTGCAGATATTTGACAGTTCCCAGAAAAGTAAAAACCCATGCAACTCTATAAATATAGTGCTCCTGCAGCCAAAAAAAGAAAATCAATGTCATCATTTCATCTTCTTTCCTCGTGTGGATGCAGGACATAGTACGTACCAAACCACTTGCATCTTTGTGTCTATTTTCTCTATTTTTTTGTTACTTTTTTATAAGACTATTTTTCGTAATTTTTGTCATATACTAAACATCAACATCCTTCAAAAAGAGAAAGATTCACGTACCTCATGAAAAACAGCAGAGAGAAAGAAAGCAATAACGATGGAAACTCCCTGAAATAAAAATAAAAAAAGCATAAACACTAGTGTAGAAGACCAAGCTACCCTGTCAATGTTGTAAGATTTCCAAGAGGACACATTTAGATACCATAATTATACCCACCAGCACATAGCTGGGGCGCCTGACTATCCTTCGTGGGATTAGGCGAAAAGAAGGTTAGAATACCCCATAGTTTAATAAAAGAAAATGCATATGCAGACACACGGGTTTAGACTCAAGGCTTTCAAAAAATCTTAAAAATATAAAATTGTGCCATCACCATTCCCTAAAAAAATAAGTATTATACCTTGAGAGTGAGACTTAAGGCTTTGAATAAAGTAACTTTCCAGTATAATGAACTTTTACTTTTTTTTTAAAAAAAATTATCAAAAATATTTGTTCATTCCAGGTGTTGATTGTTTTCAGAATTTTGCTTCAACATTTTCTTAAATTTTATTATTTTTCCTTTAAATAAAAGCTTATGCCATGTCCCACAAGTCACGAAATATATATATATATATATAAAGGCAAGATACATAGATTGCACCTTTCAAGTTTCAAAACCTAGCTCACCTTTTACGTTTTACAGTTCTGATGACAACACTAAACAAGTTTCTAATACAATACCTACTAGGAGAAACTCATCACTGATGCACTGACGTATGGATAAACATACTACGAATCGTTAAGATAACATGATGGCTTATTTAGCTACTTATTGGGTAATGCATGGGTTCATGAAAGGAAGGCCACCTGCATATGTTCTCCTCGACAATGCATATTAACATAGAAAAGTTTGATACTCTACAGTGTTTAATGAAATAAATTAATTGATTTATCTTAGCAAGTCTACTTCTTTTTAAGTTAGAGGTAGTGCTTCTTTCTACTTTAAGCCTAAAAGGAAAGCCAGTTGACCTTCTTTCCAGCTAGAAATTATTCACATAATTAGGAATCAAAGTATAACACCAGCACCTCACAACTCACAATATATATGCACCAATAAAGTATCAGTAACAAGTATTACTGATCAATTCATATAGATAAGAGGCTACACTAATGTAAGGCAGTAAAGGGAATTACCTTTGGTATCCCATTCCGTAAGCATGGAAAATAAATGTGACGAACCATCCATTTATGTACAGGCTGTGATTCAATTGGAAGTTTGTTAGTGCCAGTGAAGTCTCTTGATATTCATGACATCACTTCATTGCTTAAATAACATGTTCATCATATGGTAAAACCTCTTTACAAACACAAAAGCAGTTATGAAAAAATCAATAACATGTTCATCAATGTTTTATCTGTCAAAGGCAATTACAGGGCCATATAAATTTCCAAAAATAAAGATCAGTTTTTTGTCTGTCAACCCTCTTTCAAGTAATTTGATAATAATTTTCCTTTTACTTAACATCATAATATTAGGCCCAAGCAATATATCCAAAAGAGATCGATAGAATTCGAGGCATTATTTGCCACCTATCTAAGGCATGAAAGGGGAGAAAAAGAAATACACTTGTAATCGATATACAAACTCGAAAGAAAAAACTTTGTTGCCTTTTACAGAGCAGCAGAAATGAAGTTGCCTACAGGGATGATTGAAAATTGATAAATTCTCATAACCAGCATGCCCGATGAAACAGCAACAACAAATAAACTAATAAAGAACTAATAAAGGACATTCACATAAGTTTGAATTAATGCATGGAAATCATGGAGTCAAATTGAACATCTGTACGTAAACAGGCGTACCATATTCCACATTCTCCAATACTGATGAAAGCCCCGACAAGAGAAATGCACAAGAAATATGAAGCAATGTTAGATAAACATAATGGAAAGAAGGCAAGAGAATAAGTGGTTGATTTACCTCTTCGACTGTTTTTGCATTCCACCAATCTTTATAAAATTCACGGTCACCAAAGCAAAGTAGTTCAGCAAGTATATTTAACCTGCATTGCAACAGCCATTGTTGGTTTTGAGTATTTTGATACCTCGAGCAAGATCGTGCCAGGAGATAAGAACAGGAAGTTTCAGATCGACATAGTGCAAATGCAACAAAATTCTAAAGAGCAATAAATTCTTTGAACAAAAAGATAATTAAAGTTCAAACAAGATATACAACCCTAAAACAGTATCTTCATCCAATGCTCCTTTACTAAGTTTTCTCTTCTTTTTTTCCTCTTTTGAAATCGGATGTGATTCAAATAATAAGCATTCCATAGATAGACTGACAGAAAACTTTTAAGACAATAATCTGAATGCATATTTCTCTACGCCTAATGATCTCAATTAATAATTATGAGAAGTTTGGCATACCAGAGGTGGAAAAGGCAATAGAACATGCAGAGCCACACGTACAAAGTTGGAACTGACAACTTCAAAACCCTTTCTATCGCATTTAAAAGGTTCCCTTTCAGAGGGTGTTGAGAATTCTGAACAATTGGGTTGATGTACTGCAAAATTCTTCCACCAGCTATATTAGAATGTTAAGGTTCAAGTTCAAATGTAGATACTCATTGTAGACTTTTAGTTTTAGCAGACGGGAAAAAAAAACTCACTTGTTCTACAATAAATCCCATAACTCCGGTAAAAATAATCAACTTAACGAGTTGTCGGGTCACCCAGCCCTTTCGGATGCATGTAGCACGTGGATAGCTTGGCTTCAAGAGAAAAATGAGGAAACAAGAATTAAGAAAATGTTTTAAGGTACGTCATAATATAAAAATCACCAAAAATATCATGCTCAAAAGTAAGAATACAGAAAAACAAGTAATTTGAACAGCGTAGAGTACTGGACAACTCAAAATGAGGAGCTCAAATATTCATTGATTGGATATTAACAACTAAATAACATAGAAGTAGTGTAATCACACACATAGTCGCACTCACAGGAAGACAACGTATACTTCCAATCTAACACGATAAGAAAGAGAAAGAAACGACAAGCAAAAATGACACATCATGTTCTCCAAGTCTCATCTTTAAATTTTAGTTTTAGTTTCATTTTGTGTGGACAATGTAAGATAAAAATTCAAAGAGCTATTCTTCCAAACATGAACTATGATTAAATGAACAGATGACTGCATCAAGTAATCACCAACAAATAAAATGATCACATGAGCAAAAACAATGCAGGCACTTATAGGTAAGAAACGAATCCAGAATTCCATAAAACAATTGGAAAACAGATATAACTAGAAAACAAATCATATGTTCAATGATTGCCACAAAGTAAAAGAACTGAAGGACAACAGAAAAACTACAATAGACTGAATCATGATGAGCACCATCAATGGTGAACAAAATGAGAGAAAGAACAAAAGGTGAGATGCTTTCTCAAAGATTGAGATTGGAAAGGAAAAGAAAGCTTAGTATGCAATGTTGAAGGAAGCAGAGGTTTTTCTCAACATTGACTACGATCTAAGAAAAAAATTGAAAGGCAAAACATGTCGTCAACATCAAAGATTTTGGCCAGGGCTATATTTTTTTAGGCAGCGGGTAAAAGGACCCCAATTTTTGCTAAAAGGACCAGTTTTGTGAAATTACACAACTACCCCTCCATATAAAAGGGTTTTTACTCATCCACACCCCAGCCACCTCTCTCTCAAATTGCACCCATCAACAACCCAAATCCGACGAAATCCAAGCAAAACCACATGGATCGTGGGTGCACTCATCATCTCTTTTAGTGCCGATTTCGTGGTTTTCTTGGGTTTTTTTTTCTTTGAGTTGTTTTGTTCATGAATTTGTTTTTGGGTTTAGGGCTTCGGTTTGAAGCTTAAATCTTGCATTTTGGGTAATATTAAGCGATTCCGAGAAAAACGCACTATTTTTTTTACCATTTTCATTTATTTTTTAGGAGTTTTGAATTTTTTTGTTCATTTTGGTCGGCCGCGAGTTTCAGACTTACAGGGCCGAAACCTCTGAAGAGGTGTCGGACATACAAGGCCGATACCTCTAAAGAGGTTTCGGACACACAGGGTTGACACCTCTAAAAAGGTTTCAGCTGGTTCCCTCCATCACTCACTGAGACCGAGTTATCTTCGCATTATCAGTTGGGTCAGCCGAGACCTCTAGGTATCGGCCCTATGTGCCCAAAACCTCTTTAGAGGTGTCAGCTCAATTCATCTGAAACCCGCGGGCGACACTTCTTCAAAAATGGGGTATGAGTAATGGGGTGAGTAAGGGTATCTTTGGAATTTTAAGAATAAAAGTGGGGTAAACTAAGTAAAAACTGGAGTACACGAAGTTAAAATTCAAAAAACTGGGGTTCGTTTAGCCACTGCCTTTTTTTATCAGACTGACTAGGGCTATATCAACGTGGATGTTAAAGTTAATGTCAATTATATCAAAGAACATGCACATTTTACCAAGGATGCAGTTTTATATTCTTTTTTTTTGTTATCTTAATTTTGGTTGATTATCAGGGAGCTTTCCATCGGCTGTCATAAATGAAGAGAGCACAGAGTTCAATTCAAAGATAATGGAAAACAGAGGAAAAAGAAAATATGTATAAAAAGTTAAATTCAAAGATCACCTGATAACACAATGTGGGAGCCACCATAAAATACACCAAGCTCTTGAAGCTAACATCGTAAGAGTAATTGATACTTGTTGATTTTGTCAAGTTCTCACCCTAACATCATGTAAGAAAACATTATTAGAAAAAAGGGAGAAGAAGCATATAGGATCCTGTTTGAGAGCTTTCAAATTATTACATAATAGAATTATCAAAGATGCTTTCAAATTATTACACGTGTCCTATGGAAAAGAAAAGAATTATATATCTCAACAATTCAGAAAATTATTGAAAGTTAGATATTTATCTAGTCCACTTTACTACCAAAACTTAAAGATACTTCAATATTAAATGTAAACGTTTTCAACACAACGGTACTGTTTTTGAGGAGCATAAACCAGTCATGCTGCCACATCGCACATGAATTAAGAATAAAAACTCTAGATCACTTTTAAGCATGCATTGATTTAATCAACCAATACCATTGGACAAGAATCCTACAAATAACCATTTTCATACGTTTGCCAGCTGATACGTTTCGCTTGGACAAGTTGTTCACATGACTCAAAACTAAATAACAAGCCTTTATCAGGCACAAAACACAACGAAGCAATTTTTGGTTTTATTAGGTGAAGGATAAAAATAATTAAAAGAACAAGAAATAGCTAATAATTTCTGCAGCATACACTTATTACAAGAGATAGGAACTAACTGAAAAAAATTGACTTTTAAAACTGTTTATTTCAATTAATTAGCATCAATAGGAGCGGAATCATAGGATATTTGAGGAAAAACATCTCCCATGGGTGGATGTGTGGGAGCGGGTGAGACAGATCTGGTACGTGGGTGAAGGAGTCATCTCAGGCAAAAAATTGGGACTGGTGGTTCATGGATCAAGGTTGGAGACCATTACTTTAGTAAGCTGGGTAATTGGTAATTGGTAATTGGAAATTGTGGTTGGGAATTTAGTGCAGTTGGGTAAGTGGTTGAGCTTGATTTGAAGAGAGACGGACAGTTCAGGTGATGTGGAGAACACCATGTACAGTTTGTTTTACACTTTTGTAATCTTGTTTCACACTTTTGTAACTCCCAGCCATGCGACCATGGGTTCAACCTAGTTGATTCGGTGGAAGCATGGCACCATGTTGGGACGAGTTATCATCATCGACTCTACCAATATGGGGGATTGAGGTTCTATAGAGGGACGACGTGTTTTTCCCCTATTACACTGGTAGAGTTTTTTTTCGATTTTATTTTACGAGAAACACATTGTTTATCGCCATGTTCACCGACTTTTAGCTTTAATAAAATAAAATCTTGTTCCCATCAAAAAAAAATTAATTAGCATCAATAGAAGTCTTTCATTTAACTGTTTATCTTCACACGCCTATTCTTCTAACCCTAATGCATGCTTACAATTCATCATCCTGCACACCTTACAAATCTGTGTTTAATCATACTCACCAAAAGAAAAAAAAAATGTATGTGATAGAAATTAGACACAAACACAGAAAGCAAGGAAAAAGAAGAAAATAGTGAAAGGATGAAAAGGAAAATATAATGAAAGTACATCCAAAAGGATAAATGTACCACCAGAAGAATGACTTAAAGATTTACCCTATGTGCTTCAATGTAAGATTCTCCCCAAGAAAACTGAAAAACATAAGAAACTAAACACGGTTCCAATTTGTAATAAATTCCATCATTTGTTCTAACCATTATTTAGGCCCATTTGTTTTCAGTTGAATTGAAAGCAGCCATGACCATCTTTACCACAAGGTCCACAACAAGTGTGATCAATTTAGGAAAAAGACTTTTTCCTTTAACCTT
This sequence comes from Stephania japonica, assembly GCA_039657345.1. NCBI lineage: Eukaryota > Viridiplantae > Streptophyta > Magnoliopsida > Ranunculales > Menispermaceae > Stephania > Stephania japonica. The sequence goes on along the minus strand of CM077563.1, from coordinate 12,057,208 downwards.
CATAGGGATAGACATCCATGACATCATTTTTTGGTTATAGGTTTTTTTTATTTTTTTAAAAAGTCCCGATACAAATAAAAACAAAAAAAGGCCAAAACAAAGGTACCAATCCACATTGTGCATTGGAGACTATTTTTTAGTTTGAATGTCTATCTAGTGAAAATGGGTGCAACATAGAATAGTCATTCTCCATACATGGATGAGGCGGCACCAATCCATGGCCTCAATCCACATTTACCATTGAGAGGTACTTAGTTGTTGTTGTCAACTTTCCTTGCTTAATTATTGTCATTTTCAAAATCAAATAGTAAAAAAAACAGCCCTCTAATATCTTGCAAGGATTGTACAACTTCAAATTGACAAATTAATGCCAAACCATTTTACATTGCATGGCAATAAAATTTTATTTCCCACATACTTCATTGTATAACTAAAGCTTTTTTCCTACAAAACCATGGGGAGTACAAATGGCTACGGGTACGCCACAAATTGCATTAAACTATAGACCAATATAAAAACCTCCAATTGTACTCTTCTATTGAATTAGAACTTAGATCACATGAACAAGTAGAAATTTTCATGCTCACCTTGTCAACTGACTTGGAGAGTGCCCTCATATCATAATTTGTGTGTGCATAAGATACCAACTTCAACCACACGATACAAGAAAAGAGCATCAAGGAGATGCCAAAAAGAACTGCAGAATCAAACCTGCAACATCCGCAACTCACTAGTGAAAACACTGATATTTTCACAAAGCTGAAAGATCCATACTTAAGGATAATTTGCAGATAAATGTAAAACATGATATCCCTATATAGCGTCAATGAATCTGATAGAGCCAGCACCAACGTACTTCGGCCACATGAATGGGTAAGTTACGATGTGTCTTATGCACAGGGAAACAAGAACTCAACAATTCGTGGTAACAACTCCTCGTCGCCAGAAAATAAGGATCGTACTAACCTGAGGATCATAAAAACTGGATACAAGATTGTAGTCGTGGTAATTATGGCATGAAAGGAAACAACAACCTGCAAGAGATAATCTATGACTCCTTCAGTCATGTTTTGAGTGAGTTAATATGTCACTGAAATGGAACCAGAAGAACAGCAGTCTGGTGGCTAAATCACAAGAATATATGTAGAACAGTGAATGCTACCAAAAACCTAAAATGGTGTGTCATTAACTGAAGATATGGGGAGGCAGACAATGGATAATAAATGGTAGAACATACTACAAAAGTAGAAATCCAACATGCGATAGAAACTTCAGAGAATATGCAGACAGAAAGTACTGTGAGAAGGCAAGCATTTCCTGAACTAGTTGGTCAACACTGAATATATTTCAAGGACATGTCAATCATGTGAAGTGAACTAATTCTAAGAACTATGTGGGACAGCACTTTCTCAAGCTAAGACAAAAATATATCAAGGATATTCTTAAATGGAAGCAACTATCAAAAAAATATATATCAATAGAAAATGTATGAAGTTATCGCTAGAAAACCCACAAACTTCAATGAACAAGATTAATACACCAAAGATCTACAACTATGATTATTGTATGGCTTGTATTTTACCACAATTAAGTTGAAAGGGAATATTACACATATTTTTTTTGGATATGCAAACATGCATACATATACATATATACAATATAGGTATTACTACAATACACTTGTGCATTTACTACTAAACCAGAATCATAAATGCAACTTTAAGAACCATCACATCCTTCTTTTTCCCTCAATATTCTCCAAAGGCTCCATTGGTTATTACTTATAATGATATTTGTAATTTATTTGAACAGAGATTCATCTGATGTATAAGGAAGGAGATTTAACAAACCTTTTGGCAACAGTTTTTTGCAATGTTTTTGTGTAATCCTGAGACCAAGCTAGTGAGGTGATTGGGATTCATAAATTAGAATATTTGAAGTCTTCAAGACAAAGAATATTTGAAGTTTATATATGATAGTACAATAGCAATTCAAAGTTTATTAATTTCACACTAAGGATCCATAAATTAGATCAATTCACCATCTTGGCAAATCTATATCTTTTTCATCTAATTTTTTTCCCTTATAATATTGTCTGTCCCTAAACTTATCAAACTTTAATATCCATATGTTGAACTTTCAAGTTTCAACTAAGAGAGAATCAGTACGCTATAACCAAGCATGTTACAGCCAGAATCAGAATCAAAATCAAAATAATTTAAAATGGAGGAGAACAGTGCAACGAAACATAATCTTCTGCCAATATACAGTGGAGTAGACTAAACATCAAAACTTCATAGCATGATAAACAATGATTTGATGCTTACCGGTTCAGAAAGAGCTTTATGACGTGCCAACTTTTCGACCAAAAAAGCACCTAATGGAAATATAGGTAGGCTCAAACTGAAATTCAAATGAAAGATACAAGTCAGATACCATTAGAACATGCGCCACAAAGTTACTGTACACACTGTACATAGTTGCCTCTCATAAAAAAATCACGAGAAGATGTGAATATTACCAGCACATAAATAGTGGCCAATCTTTCAGCGACTTTGAGCTGAACCAAAACCCAGCCCTGATTAATAATCCATACTAAAACAGAAAACCAAGGACAAGCAATTAACAAACAGAGAAACACAAACCCCCACCCAAAATGAAAGCACCCAGGTCTAAAGAAAAGATGCAAGAGAAATCAAGCATGGACTCAAAAGAGAGAACCTTCATTATATTCTCGATAATAAGCCTGCTGTTCACTGCAACAAGCACGACGATACAAAGGTTGAACAAACCTGCATGGCTCTGTAAACACCAAAAGAGATTAAGAACATTGAATAATGTAAATTTCAAATAGCAAGAAAACAGAGTGATCTTAAATAGACAATTGATAGCAATTCTGTAGTTCATTCTGCAGGGCTGTATCCTGTATGTCAGTCCTACCAATGCAATTATGATAAATCTCCTCTATTTTGCGATGTGGCAATACAGAAAATGCTTATAAGGTCCAAATCAATTCAGGGAAATGCTAGAATAAGACCCTTTGACAGCACAACAGAACGTGGATCCCCGCACAGATTAGCCATCCATATCCACCTCGTGATGCAAGTTTACGCATCCTGAGGTGCAAAACATGGTGGGATGTGGGGCGCGTGCGTTCCGTTGTGCTGGAGTTTTTTCATCAATCAATAGTATACCCTACCAATGCAATAACTACACAGCAATCCTGCTGCTCGATCCTCTAATTTGTCTTCAAAACCAGTCAGATAGAAATTTAAAAAATTTCCGACGTACTCCTCAGCTGATAATGAGAAAAAAACGACCAAGAATTCTCTTATTCGTAGATTCTCTTATTCGTAGAGCTGTTCTATTTGATTAGGTATTAATGCTAAAAGAATTCTTTAAACCAATTACAATTCAATTAGACTCCACAATCCATCAAAGTTGAAACAATGTATCTGTTGATATCCACTTCACATACACCAATCAAACCAAGAAAGATAGAAATCAAGAAAGAGAAATGAAAGCAACAGATTACTTCGCTTCCAAGAGAAATGAAATAAAAAGAAGCAATAGAAGTCTACAACCTGTCTGAAAATGGCGTCTGAACTAAGCGGAGACTCCTTCACTCTCCGATGCGCTGGCGCCGACGCTCGATACACGTACTTCAACGCCGCCTCCGCCTCCGCCTCCGCCTGCGCCTGCGCCTGCCGATTCCGATCCTCCTGATCACCACCTCCACCGCCATTACCAATCCTCTCACCACCATTACTCAAGCAACACTTCGCCTCCTCTCCAGACTCCGCACCAAGTCCAGAATCAATGCCGCCGCCGCCGTCGCCGTCGCCGCCGCCGGAGGCCGAGCTATTGCTCCAATCCGCCGCCGCCGCCGCCGCCGCGTTCGATCTCTTCCGAATCGAGAGATTGAGATCCGATTCGCTCTCAATCTTATCAGGCGAGTTCGCGATCGCCATTGAAGAAGCACAAGAAGAACAACAATAAAAACAAAAAAAAAAAACAAAAACAAAAAAAAGTGGCTCTTTTTTATCTCTAACGATGACGATGCGATTTTGTGGAGCTGTTTTGGGCGGTTCGTTAGTATAAACTATAAAAAATTAAAAATCTCTCTTAAGTAGGAGTGATAGAGGCAGGCATGGGGTTTGATATTTACAGGCTGAGTGGGAAGGGCGGTTGGGTTGGGAGAGAGGCCTGGTTGTATCGGTCATGGGTGTGTGCTTATCAAGCTTTGACTGGGGCGACTTTTGGGAGTTTATTGAACACGTGGCGGGTATGCGGCAGAGCACGTGACCTTTTCAGAGATTTTAGTTACGGTGGTGGTGGCGAATGGCGATGCCGATTCCGTGTGCTGTGGAGGCGCTTCGCTGTCGTCGGTGCTGTACGTGACGTGGTGGGGACACGTGGTAAGCATGAGTGCCACGTGTGTAACTGGTTATTTTAATAAGTTTATTATTTGGAAATTAAGGCCTTTTTTTTTTGCTGGTTTCTTTTTTGAATGGTGGGTGCCTTATACGTTAAATAAAAAACATAACCAACACCTACCAAAAAAATTATAATAAAAAACAAACTGATTTGAATAGTAAGAGAATTGACCTCTCTAACCATCACATCACTTAAGTTCAAGTTTTGTGTATAAAAATAATTAAGTTGAGAGAGATGTCTTCTTGTAGAACCAATAGAACCTCAAAAAAAAAATTGATGAGGTCAATGAATAATAAGCTTAAGTGGGCTTCGTTAATACATAATTGTTAAAAAAAATAATGATATCAGTGAATTTTTGTTAATTATTGCATCGAAGTTTATATTAATGATTGTTGAGTATTAGTATATATATCTCTGATTGTTGCTCAAATTCTTTCTATTCATGAATGTTGAGTATAGTATATCTCTGCTTGTTGCTCAAATGATTTCTTCTCTAAAAATAATTTTCTTTTTAGCATTCTTCTATATGAATAGTTTGACGTTGGTTGTAACATATTGATTACAAGAGTGTGTTGGTTAAATATAAAGGCAAGATTCTATCGAAAAAGGAAAATGAAGGCAAGAGCATTGACAAAAGAAGTTTCATGAATAAGTTTAAAGTTGACAAACAGTACGTATTAATATTTTTTTTTTGATAGGAGTATTTATATTTATATTTATTTTTTGTAGTAGTGGAACTAGCAAAAGTTGCTTTCAATTGGTCCTTTATTTTGTCATGCATGTAATTAATAATTTAGTATGACGTATGTGTATTAATATTGTTAGCCTTAGCAACGAAGACATGAAATCAGTAGTCTTGATATCGCTTTCTTAGATCTGAAGAACCACAAGTCATATGGTATATGGCATATACTCCCTAGGCAGAATGATTGTGCTAATCAACAAAAGGAAAAAAAAAAAATGTAAAATAAGTAAAAAAAGACAGAAGCATGGTGTTTGGAAGCTCCTCATTATGGAAATAATTGGTACATGCCTCAACTCACCACGATGTGAGAATGATTCTCAACAAAAATGCTACATCGATGTCATGTTATTAGTACAAAAATACGGATTACACGCAAATTAAGCTTTTTGTGTTGTCGTAAGCACCTCCACGTGACAATGACACAAAATGAATTGTGAGTGTCTAGTACTTTTGCAATTGATGTTGAGGTAGTATACCTCAAGAGCTAAAATGAGACCAAATGTCCAACTTGCTTACGGATCTTCGAACTTCTGGAAGTATACATTTTTTTTTTTTTTGTCAAAGCTGGAAGTATACATTGTTGCATCGAGAACACATTACAATTATAATTAATAATACATTAGGGGTCTTGGATATGCATATCTTATTGTTCTAATACCACTAGTATGATTTATAGAGTATAGAACAAATTGAGGCAGAGGTTATGATTTAATTTTTGATAGAGCAACATTATATTTCCTTAATATTTTTGGGGTTAAAGTGTCCTGACTAACTTTTATGGGATTAATGAGGGGCTAAAAAAGTTTGGACACCCACAGTTGCCCACATTGTTATAAAAAAAGGACTAGCCAATTGTGTGGCCCAATATTTTGGTGCGAGATTTGAAAGTAAAAGGTCATGTGTTTAAACTTTGATGGAGAAAAAGTTTTTTCCTCTAAAAAAAACATTGTTATATATATAAAAAAATGGTATAGAGATTATTTTTGAAAAGCATAAAACATAATAACGTAGAGCTTATATTATTTATACATATGGCAAGCTGTATGAGACAATGCCCATATTTATAACAGTATCTACAAAATATTCTATATACAACTATTTGATGTAATTCGGGCAAATATTGTAATTAAAATTATGTAAAAAAATTGAGCCAACACAATTTTTGATGCTGAGGCGGATGACTATATATCGGACAAATTGAGGTCATCGTGCCACATAAAATTTGGGCAAAAGATAATGTTATAATATGAGTCGCGCTATATGCACCTCAATATCCTCTCAGGACATTTCATTGATCAAGGTACTTCAGGATTTTTATCAAAGTGCTCTTAATTTGTGAAGTAATGCACTCCACTACCCAATACACATGTTAAAGTGATCTCGGTCATGTCTTGCCGAGACTTGTATTATAGGGTCAGTCTATACCAACCAACGCCTAAATAATATAGGCGAACACTCAATTCGATGGTTGACCACTAAGACTATATGGTTGACCACCAAGACTATACAAGTGAACTCGGTGGCCTTGTGTCGAGACGTATGTATGTCTCGGTTGACACTAATCGATACAACAACTTATGTCTCGATCCTGTGTGTTTGAAATCATAAGTTCGGTCATTTTCCACCAAGACTTGAAACATAATGTCGGTTAATGTAGTGACACGCGGACACCTCACCGATTGCTCTAAGCACCCTGAGGCAAATTTGTCATTTTCTGTTAAAATCAACATAAATAAAAAAGTCAGGGTGCCCTGAGAGGATACCGGGGTGCACATTGCGTGACTCTATAATATAAGCAAAACCATTTAAATGACCAAACTTTAAGGGTTTTTAGATTTGGCCCTAAACTATAGTTTGATTGATTTGGGTCCTCAGTTTTATTTTGGTCCACATTTGGTCCTCCCAACTTAATTGAAAAAAAAAAAGAAAAAAAAAAAAAAAAAAAAGAAGAAGAAGAAGAAGAAGAAGACTGCATGGGCAAATGGGACTCTACCTCAAGCCTAATCACTACATTAAACGGAGACAAACTTGGGTTTCTTCCTCTTTGACTCTTAATTAAACATCTCAAATCTTCGGTTTTGAACTAATATCCCAATCTATTTGGGGAGGATGCTCAAACAACAACATAGAGTTCTCTCTTATCTACGGTTAGATCAATCTAATAATGATCGAGTCCCCAATCATGATTAAGAAATTTCAATACAATCGCTCAAAGTCCACCATTACACAAATTCATGGAACCTAACATTTTATACACCTTTTCACTAGATTACATCACTAACCTATTAGCAGATGAAGTTTAGAACCAAAATGCATAAAGATTGATTGCTCTCCAAGTCCACTAATTTGCACTCTCTCACGCATCTTCTGGGTTGATGATCAATAAGGAAGTGATGAGAGATCAAGTGAGAAGGTGTAAGTAGGGGTGCATACGGATTGCACTAATCTGCGGATCCGGTCCAATCCATACCAATTATCACTAATTGGATCAATTTTTTGATATCTTGGATTGGACTGGATTGAAAAATTACTAATCCGGCTGGACTGGATCAGATTATGGATCCTACATTAAAAAACTGCAAATCCAATCCGATCCAGTCTGTATAGCGCATCAATACATACATATTTGATCATATGTACTATAGTATCGTAAAGAGCATCAACTCAACTATCAACTCTAATTAACTATAATATCTAAAAAACTATGCTTGTTTTTTTTTGTAGGAGACTATGCTTGTTTTTAATTATTTTTTTATACTTTCTACTTTTTTTTGTAGGTTGTATGTTCAACGTGCATTTTTTTGTGCTTTTGTGGAGGTGCATGGTGAAGTTTTGTGGATAACATATTTATTTATGTAAGAACTTGCATTTTGAAGGTTATTGTGATGACAAGTTTGTGAGAAATATGTTATATATAGATTTGTAGAATGTATGTCGTAAATTTGTCATTCATGAGATATATAATTCTTGTGATTCATTTGATCAAGTCTAATTTCATGAATCTTTGAATAGGAAAACGTCAATCCGTAGAACTTGATCCAATCCGGTCCGCATTTTGCAAATTGGATTGAGTTGGATTGATGAATTATTTAGACTGGATTGGACTGTAATTCTTCAATCCACAATAATTGGACTGGATTACGGATTGACCCTAATTGGACTGAATTCAATCCGTGAGCACCCCTAGGTGTAAGAGTCTCTCTAGCACTAGGAAGAGTTGCGCACTTGTGCTGCCCAATGCTTGAGAGATTGAGAGAGAAAGAGAGTGGATTGGAGTGAGATTCAATGTGAATCAAAATAAAAGTGGAAGAGCCGAAACAGCCAAATAATAGTTGAGGGCCAAATCTAAAAAAAAAACCACAAAAGCTTAAAGGGCATTTAGGTAGGTTTGCCAAAAAAAAAAAAAAAAAAAAAAAAAAAAAAAAAAAACGGAGGGGGGGGGGGACTTTTTAAAGGGGGGGAAGGGGGCCATGCAAAACTTTTAAGAGGGGGGGGAGTAGTTTTGTATGTAATACATGCAACTTTTTAACTTTTTAAGAACCTCTAATGTCGTGTCAAAGTGTTTCTGGTGAGATAGTAAAGACATCACTTGTCAAAAAGACAAAACTTCAAGCGATCGAAATTTGATTCCTACTAAAAAATAAAAATAAAATAAAATAAAAATAAAAAAAGCCCTCTAGTGTCGCATACAAATTGGACCGTCTTGTGCAAAACATTTAGCTGCCCATACCTGAAAGTATGGGTTATAGCTGTGCCATACGTGACATTTGTGTTACCAATGCCAAATAAAATTTAGATTTTGGGGGTTCAAACTTCAAAGTACGCAGAATTGACGATGATGACAATGAAAAACATTGATGAAGAAAGACGAAGCTCTAAAATTCTAAAATAGTGCAACAACTATACGGCTGATGAAAGAGGAATGGATTGTTGATTCGGAGATAAATTATAGAGTACGAGGGAATTAATGTTCGAAATAGATTAGATATTTCATAGATGAATCAGTAGCTTTGTGTTGCTTTGATCACCTGCTTCTACCAATTCAGGGCTTTAAATCACTCACTCCATAGTATGACTTTCACACCTAAAATATGGACGGCTGCTATTTCAACCCTTCCAACTTATCTGCTCACCCAATGTTAAAAAATAAAATCCTTCACTAAATTGCTTATATAGGCCTCATTTTGTTCATTTTACCAATTTCTAGGAAAGTTTTCTTTCAAGAAAGTTTAACTTCCTGAGAAGTTGACCACTAAGGAAACTTTTTACGTTTGGTTCAATTTTAAACTTGGCAAAACATATCATTTGATCCCTGAACTTTGTATTTTTTATGCTCATAATCCTTGAACTTTTACAAAGGTCTACATTTAGTCCTTCATCATTAAAAGTGTTAAATTCCGCTAACGTGAGTAACAAAAGTGTTGCGTGATTAGTCAAGAAGAATAAAGTGGTTTATATTACTAAACCGGACGGCTCACATCGACCAAAAAAAGTTGAAAAAAGAAATTAATTAATCCCAAAAACATAAGAAACTCAAAGTTTAGGGACCAAAAGCATAAAAAACGTAAAAGTTCAAGGACCAAATGTACAACGATGAAAGTTAAGGGACCAAATGTACACTAATAAAAGTTCAAGAACAAAAAACATAAAAGACTTAAAGTTCAATGACCAAAAAATATGTTTTGCTTTAAACTTCACGAGAAGTTTCACATTTTAAAAAAAGTAAAATAATGTAATTGACATAAATGTTCTTTACATTATTTTTGAGGGAGAAAAAAGGGAGGAGAGATAGTATTACATGAGGATAAAAGTGTTTATTTCGAGATAGCATTACATGAGGATAAAAGTGTTTATTTCTCTTCAGGAACCCCCCCCCAGGCGGGACTAAGTGAGTTATCTTCCCTTACTTTCTTCAACTTATCCCCGAACCAAACGAGGCCACAGTTAATGACCATATTACCCTTATGTAAAACCCACATACCCCCATCTCTCTCCTCTCCTCACTTCCTTCTTCACATTGTTTTGTTTTTTCTTTTTCCCACAAGACACTGGCGACCTCGGAGAGCTAAAAATGGACTTTGTTCACTCAAGCATTTTGATTGAAAAAAGAAGATTTATTTTTGCAAGGTAAAGCAAGATTAAATTGTTATTGTTAATGGGTAGATTTTTTAAGGGAGAGACTAAACGGACCCCAATTTTTGCTTCTCGTACCCTACATTAGTGAAATTACCCAACTAACCCACCATATAAAAGAATTTTTACTCATTCATACCCGCACTCACCCCACTCACCCATCTCTTAAACCGCATTCTCACTAACAACACAAATCCGACGAAATCCGAGCAAAACCACATGAATTCAACATCGTGAGTGCATTTATCATCACTTTTGGTGCAGATTTTGAAGTTTTTTTGAGTTTTTTTTTAGTCGATTTTGTTTGAGTTTAGGACTTCGATTTGAGGCTTGAATCTTACATTTTAGGTACAAAGTTTCAATGAAATTGAAAATATTAACCGATTCCGAACAAAACCCATTATTTTTTTAGTCATTTTAATATATTTTCGAGAGTTTTGAATTATTTTCTTCATTCTTGTTGCCCGTGGGTTTCGGACGAATAGAGCCAACACCTTTAAAGAGGTGTCAGACACACTAGGTCGACACCTCTAAAGAGGTTTCGAACACACAAGGTCGACACTGATAAAAAGGTCTCGGCTGGATACATCCGTCACCTACTAAAACCGAGCTCTCTTCGCATTATCATTTATAGTCGGCGATACCTCTTAAAAAATGTCAGCCCTGTGTGTCTAAAACCTTTTTAAATGTGTAGACCTTATGTGTCAGACACCTCTTCATAGGTGTCGACTTCGTTCGTTCGAAACCCGCAGGCGATACTTCTTCACTTCTTGGACACGACGTGATTACATTCGACCTTGTTCAACAAAAAAAACTCCAACAACACTAAGTGACCTAGTACAAGTGCTCTACAATAACTAAAACCAAGAAATTAAGAGGATTGAAAGGTGTTAGGGAGAGGGTGAGGGTGATGGGAGTGAGAGGTAATTTTTTAATTTTAAAAAAAAATGAAGTACGACGAAGTAAAAATTCAAAAATAAGGTACGAGAAGCAAAAACTGAAGTCCATTTAGCCGCTCTCATTTATTCAAGTCCTCAAAAGACATTGGAGGTTTGTTATTGGAGAGTCGTGCAACTCCCACGCCCACATAGCATAATCCTCCACTCCCATCTTTGCTTTCATGAGAAAATCGATTACCAAAGTTGAGGTTATTCATAGGGGGTTGTTCATGACAATACCACACAAGAATGCCCAACGCGAAGGTCGTGATGAAGATACCGATCGACCAAGCCCAACCCTTACGCATGCACAGATTGGTCATCGAAAATACCGAAGTTTCTGATAAAAAAAAAAAAAAAACAAAAAAACAAAAAAACAAAAAAAAAAAAAAAAAAAAAAAAAAACAAAACAAAACAAAACAAAAACCAAAGATGCCATGGTTTGGGCTTCAAATCCACTAAACATCAATCAAAACCCTAGAGAATTGGAGATTGATTATATTGGATTTTTTTTTTTTTTTTTATGAAACCGATTAGAATGGATTAGAGAAAATGAACGTCAATAATCTTCTTCACCCGTTCCATGATTAGATTGGATTGTATCCAAAGTTTTGACTCTGTAATCCACACTTAATTCACAATAGTATTCCAAACAATGTTCTTCACCTTTCCTCGAAAAAAAAAAAAATAAAATAAATAAATAAATAAATAAAATAAAACAGAATGTTCTTCACCTGCTCATCAAAAAGTCGACTTCAATATAAATTGATACATGGAATTAAGAATACTAAAAGTTTTATACAAGCAAAAAAAAACACACACAATGGAGAATCCATCCATAGAAGGAGATGGGGGCGTTGAGAGTGCTTATAGTGTTTTTAAATGTAATTGGATGGGCTACTAAGGTTGGGTGGAGAGAGGAACGACTGGTTGCAATAGCAACTCTCAAAATCGGAATCATATTTGGTATTGAAGGCTTAAAAGATGCACTTCATCATGTATACCTAACCGGAAGATGATAATCTTGTGCCACACAAACTCGAAGGGAATCTCAAACATTGTGTAACAAATGTATGTACCGGATGTCAAAAAATAATTTTCCTACCATAAACTATCTTAATATATCATATTGGAAAATGCTACACTTGGTGACGACACTCACCTACATGGCAATGCTTGTGATGTGAAGTCCCACGGCGTATAACAACTTTGCCGTATAAGCAAGTGTGGTTAGGTGAGTGTTCGCCAAGCACATGCATCATTTGCCATTACATACAGGGGCAAGTCCTAGGAAGAGCTATTACAATTGCCTAGGAAGAGCCATAATATGATGCAATATGTTTCCGACAAGTAGAACAACTGACAAGCCACAGACTACAAAGGATTAAGAACACAAGGTCGTTCATTTCATGTATCACCAAACAATTAATTAGCTCAAATTGCTACCAGTAGTAGATGTAAAAGCAACATAGGGTTGCCAAAGCATCTCGGTGAGATGGCAGCGGCATCACTTAGTCACGTTACTACTAGTAAGATGTAAAAGCAACGTAGGTCAGAAGGGAAAATGATTCACCAAGTGATCACAACCCTAAAAGTGAGTCTTCTCAAAAGATGGAAAATACTTGAACCACCATAAAAAAATAAGGAATATTGACTTTCAGTTGTCCTAGTTCTCCAAGTCTCTACAAATTTAATCAGAAGAACAATCAAAGCCGGTTGGAACGAGTTAAGCATCTACAGTTACAATAAACAAGGGCGAAATGTCAAAATGAAAGATGGGCGAAGATGAAACAGCATACTGGAAACAGCTTATCAAATCCAATTCTACTTGGTTGCTTCCCCTCACAATATAAAACTGTAAGAATCCATGTTCAATCATGTGAAAGAAAAGAAAAGAAAATTCCAATCCAAACTAACAATTCTTTAAGTAATAAAAAACATAAGATACAAAACTCCTACCTGCGACAAAATTTCCATAAATGACAGTCGATGATATAGCAAATGAGCAGGCCCCCATACTAATGGATAAGTCAGATTAAGTTTAAAAAGACAAGCAAATTGAAACACAGGACCAATAGATAAAAACCACATTAAATAAGTACCTTACCCAAAGAGACGGCACATTCTTCCATCTTACCAAGAAAACCCAAAATCTCATCTCTAGAGGAGATCAGCAACATTGTTGGGCAGCTCCTCAATTACAACGTTGTAGAACCTCTGGATATCAAACAGCATTCTTTCGTCATCTCGGGTCACGAAGTTGATGGCAACACCCTTCCTTCCAAAACGTCCACTTCGTCCAATACGATGTAGGTAATTCTCGGGCTGTGTTGGGAGATCATAGTTAATGACCAGTGAAACTTGCTGGACATCAATACCACGAGCCAAAAGGTCAGTGGTGATGAGCACACGGGAGGAACCAGATCTGAATTCACGCATGATGATGTCTCTGGTGTTCTGGTCCATGTCACCATGAGTGGCTGACACTGTATGGTCACGGCTGCGCATCTTGTCGGTCAGCCAGTCCACCTTCCTTCGGGTGTTCACGAATATGACACTTTGGGTGATGGCCAATGTTTCATAGAGATCGCAAAGTGTCTCAAGTTTCCATTCCTCCTTTTCTACGTTGACATAAAATTGCTTTATACCCTCAAGAGTGAGCTCGTCACGCTTCACAAGAATCCTCACAGGCTTGTTCATAAACTTTCTGGTAATCTCAAGTGCTTCAGGTGGCATTGTCGCAGAGAAAACACCAACCTGAACTTTTGATGGGAGGAGTTGGAAGATATCATAGATCTGAAATTCAAAAAAGGTAGGATTAGAGGACATCTCTGGCATGGCCACAAAACAGATACAATGATACCCACATTTGATACCCATGCTTTGAATAGAACTAGTTCAAAAAGGACAGGTGATGGCAAATAAATAGATAAAAATATGTGTTTAAGGAAATAACAAGTAAAGATAAAAGGTAAGAAGTAAGGACCTGATCCTTGAATCCTCGTGAAAGCATTTCATCGGCCTCATCCAGCACAAACATCTTAATGTAATCAGGACGGAGCGACTGCCTCCTCAACATATCAAAGACACGACCAGGCGTGCCAACAACAACATGAACACCACTTGAAAGAATGCGTTGATCTTCGCGGACGCTTGTTCCACCAACACAGGCATGAACTTTCACACCAAGGTAGTCGCCAAGTGCTCGCATGACTTTCTCAATTTGCTGTGCAAGCTCACGCGTGGGAGCAAGAACCAAAGCCTGGCATTCTACAACAGCGTAATCGAGCTGCTGCAGGATTCCAGAGCAGAAAGTTGCGGTCTTTCCAGTTCCTGATTGTGCTTGCTGAATAACATCAAGTCCCTTGCAGAAGGGAACTATTCCCCTCTGCTGAATTGCAGAAGGCTTTTCAAATCCTTCAAGTAAATAATGGAAGATGTTAGAATAATGATGCAGTTAGCACAAAAAAAAGGTGAAGTGCAAACAAAAAAAGTTTCTGGCAATCAATTTCATTTCAGCATGAATATTTTAATTTTTCCAATCCACCCAATTGATGCATATGTCAAACTCTCCAATAAATTCAAAAGGAAGCAAACACTCATATCTATTCAGTAGGTAAAGAAAAATTGCATCAAAAACCTCAAAAGCTGATAAACTTGTAATAATCTCTTAAGAGAATTTAAGTCAAAAACAGTTAATTAGACACCAAATCACTTTCCATAGACGACTTTAACAAGCTATTTTCAAGTACTGTATCAAACAAAAAGGGTTCATAATGTTGGACACTATTAAGGGTTCTATATACTATCCTGCACAACATAGATCTTTAGAAAAGGTAAAACTTAGAACCAAAAAGAAATAAAATATGTCTCAAGGAAATATAAATTACAATTTGAGAAAAAAAAAAACAGTTTCTAGAAAATTCTACCATAGGCATAGATGCCCCTCAGAAGGTTCTCTTGGAGACCCATGGCATCAAAACTTTCATAGACCTCGTCGTATGATGTGAAGAAATCTTGTCCATCTGTAGAGAGCCTGTTGGCAGCCATCGTTTCAAAAGAAATGTTAACCGAACCATCATATAGACAGAAAAAAATATTATTGAAATATAAGGTAAGGAACTCACAATTCAGTCATTTTGTTATCATATTGACGAGTATCGAACTGAGATCCTTCGGGTGTCAATCCTGCCATTCTGTCAATGACAATAGGGAAGCTAAGTTAATACAACAGACTTATTAAAAAGAAAAATTTTACAGTCCAATTTCTATTTTTAGAATGGAAATAACATTCATAACTTAAGCCAATAGGCACAATGAAAGAATTCTTATTTAACTGAAGGAAGTTTACATTGAAAGCAATTCCTTTTGCCCTAAAATTATGTAAACCCCATTTCGCAAAGTTTCTAACAGATTTTTTTGTTCTTTTTATCTCAACTAACCATACTCTACAACTCTCACTATAAACAAATAACAATCCTTTGCGAATAAAGTTCGAAACGTTCACCAAGATAAGCGCAACAGATTATTAGTACAACATGCTAAACAACTCTTATCACAAACACCAATAATAATCCCCAAGTCCTCAATCAATCCTTGCAAACACACACCCTAAAACATCAGATGCAAAACTAGAGATTCAAAGCAAGTTTCCATCTCAACCAAATAAAAAAAAGATATCAAATTCATTCAATCTGTTCAACTCAACCCACTCAAACATGCTACAAAAAGCCTCTGCAGAGCAAATCTTTCCAGGACTAGCAAACAATCTTACAACAAAGCAATCCCTAATCCAAACTTGCTCAGCAGAAGCCTAAACACTAAAAGATTTGATTTTTCTTATTCAACATCATGAGATCAACTTCCACCACACAACGGTCACAGCTCACACAACCAAAGCAGTCATCCACCAAAAATCCACACAAAACAACAACATCAAAAGCCAAAACCCTAAAAAGCCGTACAAAAAACGAAATTCACAACCAGATTCGACAACTCCACACCAGATCCAATCCACACGAGCACCAAACCACAAATCGACAGACCTACCACACAAAACACACAACCGCCGCCGAAAACCACAAAACCAGAACCCAAACACCACCGATTCATCAAAATCACAACTAATCCCATAAAATCGCATCAAAAGCAAGCGATTTGAACAACGAACCCTAATTTCAACGAAGAAGGAACGAACAACAACAACAACAGAAAGTCAGATTCAGTGAACAGATTGAGAGACGGAGAAGAGCGAACCTGACGACTGATCGATCGATCGATTGAAGAGAGAGAGAGGGAGAGAGCGAAATCTGAGTTTTGTAGGCGATTAGGGTTTCCCAACTCCTCGGATCTCCGCCGTGGAGTTAAGGAACGAAAAAGTAGAGAGAGAAAGAGAGTCGTTTTAGAGATTGGAATCGCGAAGTTGTGAGAGCGAGGAGAGGCGCTCTTTGGGTTGCTATATCACTACTCGAGATTGTGCCCTTTTGCCTATTTTTGTGGTGTTACTATTCTGCCCTTGGTGTTTTCCTCTTTTTACCGGTTTGACCGCTTTTAAGAAGTTACTATTTACTTTTCGACAAAGAAAATATCTTCTTGTGTAAAGACCAAAAGTTACTATTTACTACCCATCAGCAACTCTGTCCAACAATTTCAAATTTGTTGTAAATTGAATTGAGACTTGCTAGAATTAAAGAAGAAAAGTAGAAGAACTAAAAACTTCTACTACTACAAAGAGCTACAAATAACTACAACTACAAAGTAGAAGAGAAGAAATGAGAGAGTTGAAATGAGAAGTTGTATACAACTTGGTGTGTTTTTACAATGAGGTTGGCACCCTTTATATAGGTCCTTTGGTGATGATGATAAATGTACTTAGACAATGTTTATAAGTAACACATACATCACACGTCATACAACTCTTCACAAGCAACATTGACAATACATGGAATAATGAGTACATTTGATATGGATACAAGTAAGGGTCGTATTTGATACTACCACTCAATGTAAGAGCTATGCTTGACAATGATTAGTCATACAAAGTCTTGATCAATTGTTCATCTATATCATAACGCACCCCTTTGGATGACAATTGTTGAGAGAATGTGCCTCGTTAAAACTTCTACTAGAAAAAACCCTGTGGGAAAAAATCTAGCAAAAGAAAAAGAGTACACATTTCTTATTAATCTTAAGATAAGTATAATATTGTTAGGATTGCCTCATTAAAAAAACCTTGCTAAGAAAACCCAATGGGATAAAGCCATAGCTAAGGAAAAAGAGTGCAATACACTAATCAATAACTCCCCCTCATGTGAACATGGGTAAAACTTGTTCAGTTCCTTTACTTGCAATGTCCTTAAGTTTACGCAAGCCAATACCATATGTAAGCCTTTTAAATGTCGTAGTTGGTAAGACTTTTGTGAATAAATCAGCAAGATTATCGCTCGATCGGATTTGCTTGACATCAATTTCACCATTCTTTTGAAGCTCATGTGCATAAAAGAATTTTGGTCAAATATGTTTTGTTCTATCCCCTTTTATGAATCCTTCACTTAATTGTGTAATACATGCTGCATTATCTTCATATAATATGGTTGGAGAATCTTTTATTGAAGGGCAATCCACATGATTCTTGAATATGTTCAATCATGTTTCTCAACCAAACACATTCACGACTTGCTTCATGAATTGCAAGTACTTCAGAATGATTGGAAGAAGTGACAACCATAGTTTGTTTTACTGACTTCCATGATACAGCAGTATTACCACATGTGAATACATATCCTGTTTGAAAACGGGCCTTATGGGGATCTGATAAAAATCCAGCATCGGCATAACCTTGGAGATTCAATTTTACCCCTCTCGAGTAAAATAAACCCATGTCACTTGTTCCTCGAAGATATCGAAAAATGTGTTTAACACCATTCCAATGTCTTCGAGTTGGTGAAGAGTTATATCTTGCAAGTAGGTTGACAACAAAAGTAATATCGGGTCTTGTACAATTTGCAAGATATATAAGTGCACCAATTGCACTTAAATATGGTACCTCCGGACCAATTAGCTCTTCATCACTTTCTTGAGGTCGAAATGGATTCTTATCCACAATAGATGTGCCTTGTCCATATAAATTTTTTTTAATAATTTTTCAATATAATTTGATTGATGGACAAGTACTCCACTTGAAAAATGTTCAATTTGCAAATCAAGACAAAGTCTTGTTTTTCCAAGTTCTTTCATCTCAAATTCCTTTTTCAAGTATTCGGATGTTCTAACGATGTCGTCGTGGTTTCCCACTATATTTAAATCATCAATATATACATCAATAATCACAAATCTTGTTGATGATTTTTTAATAAAGACACATGGGCAAAGCGGATTATTTACATATCCTTCTTTCAGTAAATAATCACTAAGACGTTTGTACCACATTCGTCCGGATTGTTTCAACCTGTACAAAAACCTTTGTAATTTTATAGAATGCATGTTATGAGGTTTTGATTTTATTTCATCGGATATTACAAATCCATTAGGGATTTTCATATATATCTCACTGTCTAGAGATCCGTACAGATATGCTGTATAACGACATCCATTAAATGCATATCAAGCCCTTCAGAGACTGCAAGGCTTATTAAGAACCGAAATGTGATTGCATCTATAACAGGAGAATATGTTTCCTCATAATCGATGCCAAGTCATTGTGAGAAACCTTGAGCTACAAGTTTTGCTTTGTACCTTGTAACTTCATTTTTTCCGCTTCTTTTTCGTACAAATACCCATTTATATCCAACAGGCTTTACACCATCTGGCGTTTGGATAATTGGTCCAAAAATCTCTCGTTTCCTTAACGAGTTTAGCTCTGCTTGGATAGCATCTTGCAATTTTTGCAATCAGGTCTTTTTTGACATTCGTCCACTGATCGTGGTTCTGGATCATCATCATTTTCACATATTTCAAAGGACACATTGAAAGCAAATATATCATCAGGAACAATTTTATTTCGATTCCAAATCTTA
Source organism: Stephania japonica (assembly GCA_039657345.1). Taxonomy (NCBI): domain Eukaryota; kingdom Viridiplantae; phylum Streptophyta; class Magnoliopsida; order Ranunculales; family Menispermaceae; genus Stephania; species Stephania japonica. Next base: position 12,037,940 of record CM077563.1, on the reverse strand, counting down.
CCAGAGTTTAAGTAATTTATTGAGATCTCATTACTTTCATCTTTTTCATCTTTTTCTAGAGGAAGTTGTTCCACATCAGAATCAACCTGTTCTGACAAACCCTTATCAAATGATTCTTGTGCTTTCTCAGGAGTATTTTGATTTGTATTTATTTTTACTCCCGTTTTCCTTTTTCGATGAATTGTATCCTTTGAACCAACCGGTCTTCCACGCTTTAAGCGTTTCGTTGGCTCTTGTGCATTTTGTTGCACAGAGACATCAATTCTTGCAGGAGCATTTACAGCTGGAATATGTGATTTTGTCACTTGTTTTGCATCATTAAATGCATCTGGTAATTGATTTGCAATTTGTTGCAAATGAATGATCTTTCGAACTTCAAGTTCACACTGATTTGTTCGTGGATCATAATGTGATAAAAGTTGATGCATTCCAAGCAATTTCGCGTCATTCCTTTTGAATTGACTTCTTATCTCCCCCTAATGGTGGGGAAATTGCTTCATCAAAGTGACAATCAGCAAAACGTGCAGTAAATAAATACCCTGTTAAGGGCTCAAGGTATCTTATAATGGACGATGAGTTAAATCCAACATAAATCCCAAGTTTTCGTTGTGGACCCATCTTAGTTCTATTGGGAGGTGGTATAGGAACATACACTGCACAACCAAAAATTCTTAACTGTGAAATATTTGGTTTTGACCTAAAATGAGTTGCATGGGGGAATGTTCATGGTATGCAGTAGGCCTATAACGAATGATAGATGCTACATGAAGGACTGCATGTCCCCAAACTAAAGTTGATAACTTAGTTCTCATGATTAAAGGTCTGACAATTAATTGAATGCGTTTGATTAGAAATTCTGCCAAACCATTTTGGGTATGCACATGTGGAACAGAATGTTCAATGGTAATTCCTATAGACATGCAATAATTTTTAAATGCTTGAGATTGAAATTCCCCGACATTATCAAGACGGATGGTCTTGATTGGGTTGTCAGGGAATTGTGCTCTTAACTTAATGATTTGCGCTAAAAGTCTAGCAAATAGAACATTGCGGGTCGAAAGCAAACAAACATGTGACCACCTAGTTGATGCATCTATCAAAACCATGAAATATCTAAAAGGTCCACAGTGAGGATGAATAGGTTCACATATTTCTCCCTGAATGCGTTCTAAGAAAACTGGGGATTCCACAACAATTTTACTTGGAGATGATTTAACTATCAATTTACCTTGAGAACAACTAGCACAATTATAATCACCAACTGAAAATATTTTGTGACTCCTTAAAGGATGTCCATGCGAATTATTAATTATTCTTCACATCATTGATGATCCTGGATGACCAAGCCGGTCATACCATAAAATGAATGTCTTTAGATCATTAATTTTCTTATATAAGACGACATTCGTTTCGACATGCCTTATATGAGTAAAATATAATCCAGAGGATAAAGCTGGGAATTTTTCTAACACTTCTTTTTTCCCATTTGAAACCAATGTGACATAGAGAAATTCTCTATTATTTTCGTTCATGGTTTCAATGTGATATCCATTTTGTCGAATATCTTTAAAGCTGGAGTAAATTTCTTCTAGATTTTTCGAGTATAAGGCATTGTCAACATGAATTATTGTTCCCCTAGGCAACATAATATTTGCTCTTCCAGAGCCATTAATCAAATTGGAGATGCCAAATATTGTTTGAACATTAGCCTCAACTAAGTTCAAATTGGAGAAATATTATCTTCTTTTGAGGATAGTGTGCGTTGTAGCACAATCAACAAGACATATATCGCCATAATCTGAACAAATAACTTGATGATCCATTTCTACATTGAAAAACATTGTGGTATTAAAGAAATACCCTTTTCGTAATAAAATACGAATATCTCAAACTTTTTGGATCATTAGTCAACAAAAGCATGGTAAAATATCACAAAAATATTTGGGTATTGTATATATGACAATATTTAGGCAGCATAGCCTTTCATACGTGACAAAAAAATGTCACAATTATGAGCGCTCCTTGTCAATACTAATTTACCCTTTCTAGTGGTGCACCACTTTTTATTTTGACTATCAATGGAATTGTCAATATGACTTTTACCATATCTTTTCACCTTTTTCACGTCCATAAATTTGTAATTGCGACCATGGTCATTATATGCAACATATGCTTCTTAATTTGAAGATAAACCAATTGGACATGAGTGATATTATATTTATAATATCTTATTATTTTACTCAGCTACCACGAGACAAGGATTCAATCCATAATTAATATTTAATGGATTGACGTGCGCGCTCGATAATTTGTTGCGGTAATACATCGAGGCGAGCCACGTGGCTTTTATTTGTCTCATCAGTCATATTTTTGCATAGCCTCGATATAGAAGTAATTGAAATTGCAGAATAATAAATGATATTTGACTGATATAAATTTTGTAGCGTGAGACCCAACTGCTCATTTTGAGCCTTTTGGAGCATCACCGATTTTGGCCTTGATATAGATAGCTCCATGAGGTGAAATGATAATATAAAGTGAAATATTCACTTTTCAAATCTCTAAAGAGTCTAAAGAGATATTTGACGAATAAATATTTATATGCATAGCCTTGCATAGATACTTTATATATAATTTGAGCATCCCGTTGCCTTGACAAGTAATTAGTATTGTCAATATTGTTAAGGTAATTAATTCAATTATAATTAAATAAAATCTTTATGAAAATAGGGATAAACTAAATAATTTTCTTTTTATACAAAATAGATAATATACCATTAAATATATGTTCACAACTTGATTATAAATACGCAAAATGTAATACTTGGAGTTGGTGGGACAACCTCCAGGTTGGGTGGCGAAACGAAGTTTACTTAAAACTATGCCTCCTCGAATGGGATAACCCGTCTCCCTTTCAATGTTTAGCTTTACTGGGGACAAGGCTTACTCACTATCAACCCAAACTCATAACACTATTTGCAATATAAAAAATCAAGAATGGAGCATAATTAATCGTTTGTAGTATAGCGAGAAAACTAGTTATGTCACATATTGACTTTTGATTTCTGATGTAGAAGATCGTACAAGACGCAACTACAGAGCATACTTCCGCAATCGGTGACGTTATAATGCATAATATATGAATAAAGCATGCATATAAAAGTGAAGCAACCAAGATAATATAGAAATAAACCGAACTCATAAAAGTTATACCTTCCTAACTTTGTTTTCTTAACAAGTCTTCTTGAACTTCAAGATCTCCTTAATGCTAGAGCAAGCTCGTGCTGATAACGTGTTGTAAATTGAATTGAGACTTGCTAGAATTAGAGAAGGAAAGTAGAAAAACTAAGAACTTCTACTACTACAAAGAGCTACAACTACAAAGTAGAAGAGGAGAAATGAGAGAGTTGAAATGAGAAGTTGTATACAACTTGGTGTGTTTTTACAATGAGGTTGACACCCTTTATATAGGTCCTTTGGTGATGATGATAAATGTACTTAGACAATGTTTACAAGTAACACATACATCACATGTCATACAACTCTTCACAAGCAACATTGACAATACATGGAATAATGAGTACATTTGATATGGATACAAGTAATGGTCATGCTTGATACTACCACTCAATGTAAGAGTCATACTTGACAATGATTAGTCATACAAAGTCTTGATCAATTATTCTTCCATATCATAACAAAATTTACCAATGTTAAGTGGACGTTAGACGTGCTGTGACGGCCCCGCTTCTAATCTAAATCACGACACATAGGACCCGATTACGAATTAGTCACCTTTACTACTGTGTTCTCTTGTTTAAACAATTATTTTATTTAGCGGAAGTCTTTAATATTTTAGCGGAATTTTTTTTTTTTATATAAGTGTGGAAACCAGGAAATAACGATCACCATATATATGCAAGTAAACGGCGAACATATATATAACGGTTGTGAAAGCCAAAAGTCGGGTGATCTAACGCTCATCCCAATAACATCCCAAAAGATAAAGACATAAGTAAACATAATACAAAAAGTACCCTACATGTACGGCAGCTACGCGCTCGGAGCTCGAGGTAGTCGCCGATCTTCTCCTTGCCCGGCACTGGTGTGTCGCTCGATGGACCTACACCCACCGTCACAAACTAGACGGTGAGTATAGTGATATTTAAGTGATAACTGGGAAATCTAATACTACATTTCCAATTTAACAAGAGGTATTCCAAAGCATATGTAAATTGAAGAAATGTTGAATAAATAATGCAAGTGAATACCAACGTTAACGATACACATACACATGACCGACACAAGCTAAGTCGAGATGATCTACGTCCCATCGGCGGTGAGAACTATCACCTAGCCTTTTCCACTACCGTATGGAGTGTGCTCAACATATAATAATAATCTCTTTTTTTTTCCTAATAACCTCAAGTGGCGGAGTGTGCTCGGCATATTTAAATCATTTATACTTGCCGACAACCCCGTGGTCCATGCCACGTGTGCGCCCAAGTGTAGTGGCGAGTGCTTGGGAGACCCCGAAAGACCGAAATCCTCGTGAATCCGCGCATCTCGTGTGCAAATGGACACTAGATAATCCCTACTTTAGTTTTCAAGAATATATATCCTAAAATGTTATGATTTCAACATGAGTTAGGCTACAAAGCCCCAAGGGAAGTAGAACACAAGTCCAACATAACAGATAACCCTATAGCATGCATTTTCTAAATATCCATTAGCCACATTCCAAGACAAAAATTGAGCACATAAGGAAACATGGAGTCAATAATATAATAAACAAGGCATCATGCTATATCGATATTCAATATGAATAGAAACAAGGAAAGTATGATGTGGGAAATAAATTAGCTAGTCTACAAATAGACTGAAAAATTTATAAATGACTGGAATGAAATAAAGTAAAGAGTTCCCACATTTTCACTTACTAGTCACAGGATAGCTACGGCTATCCGACCTCGCGACACTCCGATTAGCGCTCTCGAAATCCCGTAACACCCCTAGGTCCCTGAAAGGTCATTTCATATCATTTATTTATTTATTTTTAATACTTATTACATAGATATATTTTATATTATTATCATTATTATTATTTTTGTATGTATACATATGTGTATGTGTATATATATAAATGTATACACATATATAAATATATATATATGTATATTATTTATTTTTTTATTATTTATTTATTATTATTTTTTTCTAAATTTCTAGTTAATTTCTATAATTTTTTTATATGAGCATTATTATTTATATAGGTCCCTATGCATGTGGGCTTTTGGCACACATTAAAGGCCCACATTTTATGCACATGAATGTGACTGTGCACAACAAAAGCCCACCATCATACACATTTTAGGTCCCAAACCCATATACATGGACTTGACCCATATACATGCATATACATATATATGTTTTTGGCACATATACATGCATATGGTTTTTTTTTTCTTTTTTTTTTTTTTTTTTTTTGAAGCCCATTTGGGATTTCAAACAAGAACAAAGATCTCAATCTCCTAAGAAGCCAATGGACCGAAATTTAGAAGTGGGCAACTAAGCACCAACAGAATAGCTTTTCATAAGATGGATGCACTTTCTTTTTTTTTTTTTTTTTTTTTTTTTGAATGGCCCAAGCCCATATACATGGACTTGGGCCTTCACCACCACCTCTAACTTGTGCGTTCAAGCACAAGCTTTCTGCTGTCTTGTGCTGAACGCACGTTAGAGTGTGCTAGTTCGGCCAACAACTCATGTTGGCCGAACCAAGACTCGTTAGTCTTCTTCGCCGCGTCGGCCGCCGACCGCTTCGATGCTCCATCGACGACCCGTTGACGCCATGTTGATGTCTTACCAAATTTTCTAAAATTAAAATATGCATTAATTAACAAAATTAAACATGCATTTGTAAACTACAACTCAAGAACTTCAAAAACATACCCAAAACGAAAATTTTAATCCAACCAAAACCTCACTGATTTTTGAAACCTCTTTTGGGATCGCAAGTGTTTTTCAATGGAGAATCCAAATATGAACTTTGTTTTCAAAAACAACATTATTTACTAGCTCGAAAATTCCCAAAATCGAGGAAGTCTTTAATATTTTAGCGGAATTTTTTTTTTATTATAAGTGTGGAAACCAGGAAATAACGATCACCATATATATGCAAGTAAACGGCGAACATATATATAACGAAGTGAAAGCCAAAAGTCGGGTGATCTAACGCTCATCCCAATAACATCCCAAAAGATAAAGACATAAGTAAACATAATACAAAAAGTACCCTACATGTACGGGCAAATACGCGCTCGGAGCTCGAAGGTAGTCGCCGATCTTCTCCTTGCCGGCCTGGTGTCGTTGCTCGATGGACCTACACCCACCGTCACAAACTAGACGGTGAGTATAGTGATATTTAAGTGATAACTGGGAAATCTAATACTACATTTCCAATTTAACAAGAGAGGTATTCCAAAGCATATGTAGCATCCCAACGTTACAGATACACATGACCGACACATGGCTAAGTCGAGATGATCTACGTCCGGTCGGCGGTGAGAACTATCACCTAGCCTTTTCCACTACTTGTATGGAGCATTCAACATATAATAATAATCTCTTTTTTTTTTCCTAATAACCTCAAGTGGCGGAGTCGTGCTCGATATTTAAATCATTTATACTTTGCCGACAACCCCGTGGTCCATGCCACGTGTGCCGCCCAAGTGTAGTGGCAAGTGCTTAGGAGACCCCGAAAGACAGAAATCCTCGTGAATCCGCGCATCTCGTGTGCAATGGACACTAGATAATCCCTACTTTAGTTTTCAAGAATATATATCCTAAAATGTTATGATTTCAACATGAGTTAGGCTACAAAGCCCCAAGGGAAGTAGAACACAAGTCCAACATAACGTAGATAACCCTATAGCATGCATTTTCTAAATATCCATTAGCCACATTCCAAGACAAAATTGAGCACATAAGGAAACATGGAGTCAATAATATAATAAACAAGGCATCATGCTATATCGATATTCAATATGAATAGAAACAAGGAAAGCATGATGTGGGAAATAAATTAGCTAGTCTACAAATAGACTGAAAAATTTATAAATGACTGGAATGAAATAAAGTAAAGAGTTCCCACATTTTCACTTACTAGTCACAGGATAGCTACGGCTATCCGACCTCGCGACACTCCGATTAGCGCTCTCGAAATCCCGTAACACCCCTAGGTCCCTGAAAGGTCATTTCATATCATTTATTTATTTATTTTTAATACTTATTACATAGATATATTTTATATTATTATCATTATTATTATTTTTGTATGTATACATATGTGTATGTGTATATATATAAATGTATACACATATATAAATATATATATATATATATGAATATTATTTATTTTTTTATTATTTATTTATTATTATTTTTTCCTAAATTTCTAGTTAATTTCTATAATTTTTTTATATGAGCATTATTATTTATATAGGTCCCTATGCATGTGGGCTTTTGGCACACATTAAAGGCCCACATTTTATGCACATGAATGTGACTGTGCACAACAAAAGCCCACCATCATACACATTTTAGGTCCCAAACCCATATACATGGACTTGACCCATATACATGCATATACATATATATGTTTTTGGCAAATATACATGCATATGGTTTTTTTTTTTTTTTTTTTTTTTTGAAGCCCATTTGGGATTTCAAACAAGAACAAAGATCTCAATCTCCTAAGAAGCCAGTGACCGAAATTTAGAAGTGGGCAACTAAGCACCAACAGAATAGCTTTTCATAAGATGGATGCACTTTCTTTTTTTTTTTTTTTTTTTTTTTTTGAATGGCCCAAGCCCATATACATGGACTTGGGCCTTCACCACCACCTCCTAACTTGTGCGTTCAAGCACAAGCTTTCCTGCTTGTGCTGAACGCACGTTAGGAGTGTGCTGGTTCGGCCAAGCAACTCATGTTGGCGAACCAAAGACCTCGTTAGTCTTTGCTGGTAGCTCGCCGCCGCCTGTCGACCGGCTTCGATGCTCCATCGACGACCCGTTGACGCCATGTTGTTGTCTTACCAAATTTTCTAAAATTAAAATATGCATTAATAGTCTCGGTGAGAGATGAGTCAGGCTAACGGGTCAACTTAAGTGTCAATGAACTTGAATTATTCTATCAAGATCTATGATAATTTTTTTTTTTTCATATTAATATAAAATAAAACTCTCAAAAGTGCCAATTACCCGGTTTTGGCCGCACGCAACTCGAGGCACTTTCCTCGTGCGTCGATCGTATTTTTCAACTAAATTAAATAATTTAATTTATGTTAAAGTAGATTTGAAATAAATTGTTATTTCTATCAAGATAATGACTAATTTTTTTTTTTTTTTTTTTTTTTTTTGATAAAAAACATAACACTTTCATTAAGATAATGACAAAAGGTCTTTTCTTACATGATGAAGAAATAAAATTCGGAATACAATCCGACCACACATTTGTTATCCCTTTCATATACGCATGACGAGCTAGGGTATGTGCCACCACATTGGCCTCCCTCATGGTATGAGACACAATAGAACACTCCACTTTGGCAAGAATATCCTGGATCTCATCTATAATAAGACCCACATAATTATTTGCACCAGTACGCTTCAGTTGCTCAATGACTAGAGATGCATCACACACCACTTGATCAATCTTCAAGCTCATCCGTTCAGCGATCTGAAGTCCTTCTCTAATAGCTATGAATTTCGCCACCTTCGGGGAAAAAAGATCGTCCATCTTCTTAGCAAAAGCCCCAACAACTATGCATGCATGGTCACGAAAAACTCCTCCAATACCAATATGTGCAAGATTGGGGAAAACAGAAGCATTGGTATTTAGTTTAAGGCAATCTTGATAAGGAGGAATCCATATTTGGGCAGATGGGTTCAACTCTGATCTACGCTCGAAAGCGCCAGGGAAAAGGGGGCCAGATATATGAGATTGAAAATCATTCACCCAAGTAGATATAGATCCCCAATCTAGTGGAACACGGTGGATCTTGTTCGCAAAAAGACGCTCATTCCGATGACTCCAGATGAACCACATAGCAGCACAAAAAGTCTCTATTATACTGCGGTGAGGAGAATGAAAAAGGATCAATTTACAGTTTGCCAATGGGGCTTTGATGTTGTAACAACCCTCAATTTTAACCTGACTAGTGTTGCACTGGTTAGGACAGTGACCCGGCGACACGATACTGGACTGTATTTCGAACTTCGGGAGTCGACACCGAGGTAATTTTATGATTCTTTGATATGTGTAATAGTATTTTAGTCTAATGCGTGTCTTGAGCCGTTTGGGTGATTTTTAGTCTGAGTAAGGCTCCGCCTAAAAACCATAGTAAAAATACAGTAAAAAACATAATTAAATGAATTATTGGATAGTTTAAATAATTATTTGAAGAAACAAGGTGGGACTATGCGTGCGACGAGGCGAACCGGACCGAAGAACGTTGTTTGGACATGCGAAGTTGGATAACTACGCGACATATAGACTATGGGATAGAGATTGTTAAAGTGACACAACTCTAATTTGAGGAACCATGAGATTGACCTCGAGATGCGTGTGTATGTGAAGATGAAGGGCTATGCATGAGACAACACACACCTACTCCACTATTCACCTACTATTCACACCCTCCTTTTCTATATATATATACACCATTTTCCCTCTCCTCTCTCATCACCAATCCTCATCTCCCTCACAACCGAGCTCCCTGGTGATTGCCCCTTGACCCTCGTCGCAGATCATCCTGCTCGCTCGAGCTCCGTCACGCTCTCTCCATCTCTAACCGATCTCTCTTTTTTTCTCCTCTCCCTTTTCTCTCTCTTTTCCTTGGTAGGCAAGCCACCGACCCACAGTGGTCCTGGGGTGGCCGGACCTTATCGGGGGTCCTTCAGCTCGTCGAAGCTAGGGTAGGTTCCTTTTCTTTTATTCTCTCTCTCTCTCTCTCTCTCTATTTCTCTCTCGTTCTCGCTCACTCTCTCTTTCTCGTTGTTTTGTGTGCACCGGTTGAGGAGGCGACTGCCATGACGGGGATTGGTCGTGGACGACCCACGGTGGCTTACCGGAGTCCTAACCATCCTCGTGCACCCTCCCTCGCGGCACATGTAGAGTAAAAACCGTGTCATGGCTCACTGTTCACACATTTGCTTTCACGTTTGGTGGCTGTGCCGCCGTGTCTGGCCACTGCTCCTGTGGGCTTTGGTGGTCGAGGATGGTTCGTGAATGTCCTCCAACACCCCATGTTCCCGGAGAACCCCTGGGTTGTAGCAATAGTTGTTTAGATCCATGCTGTAGACGTTAGGGAGTGTGTGCTACTGTTTTATGGCCTCGTCGGAGTTTGACTGAACTGGGAGGCGCCGCAGCTGTACCACCATGAATGGGGACGTCGGAGACCATGCTAAACCTATGCTTGTCTCACGGCTCCCGGAGTGATCCATAACAGCAGTGGTAGTGAGGTCTTGTGTTTTGTTAATTTTCCAACTGTTTTGGGTTGTTTGGTGTCCTCGCCAAAAAACACCACAACTGGCGGCGCTGCTGGCCGGACCACCTCTTGTGGGGGGTTGTCGGGGACTATACCCAACTGTGGTTAGAGCATCGCAATCTCCAAAGTGCTCAAAACAACGACATTGTTATTTGTTTATGTCATTTATATATTGTATGGGTGTTGTAATTTTATCGCTGGAAATCATCATCATGGTGGTGCTGCCGTTGACGTGAGGACATAGGGTAGTTGCCGGAGACCTTACCATGTCCGTCATGGAGTCTCATAGCCCCTGGAGTGCCTCTATTAGCGGTGATGAACTTGGTGAGCGTCATTTCATGTAAGGTCGTTGTTGTGCGTCTCATCGCAAACCATTGTGTATGGTCGGCACTACCGCCGAACGCCATGACCCTCGTGTGTGTCCCATAACTCATAGAGCGTCCACATCGATGGTGAAAGGTCGTTGTAATAGCGAATTTATGCATGACTTATCTCTATCGCGTTGAGTAGTTGTCGACGTAACGTAGAGTGTGCCTACGGCTTTCCATGTCATGTTGGTACTCTGTGGACGTTAGACCACACCTGCGAGGTTCTCAAACTCGTTGGTGCATAGTCATTTTAAGTCGTTCTGTTTTACGAATTTGCATTTGAAGGTTGGGAAGTGGTTATGACGTCGTGGTCACGTCGCCGGCTTATCGAGGCTATGACGTGACCCACATACAACTGAGTCGAGCCTACGATACATGAGTAGGCTTATATGCGTTGTGGATACCGACATTGTGATATCATTTTTGTGGTTTTCAACCCAAGAGAGAGTATACGTTCTCATAACGATTTGACGAGTTGTTTAAATACTTAAAATACTGGGGAAAACACCAGGGTAGACCTAGGGTTTAGTCGATGACCTTACATATTAACACGAGTTTTTTGACCTTGTCAGGTAGCGGGAAACTTGGGGATACGCGTTAGGGACGCGGGAGTTTATATGGGTAGTGATAGTTCAGGTATGTACACTCGCCTACGTGCCTGTGTATATTAGTAAACCAGTACGAAAGTTTCTTGTGATTCACTATCATTTATTGCTATTCTTGCTATTATCCATTGTTGGCATTCAAATTCCTTTAATTGTTTGGTATGTGTGTTCTTGGCATAAGTGTGTCGATATAGTATCATGTGGCCTGCACTGGTTGGGGAAACTTGGGTATTTCTTACCGGAATTACTGCTACCCACAGTGTTGTGTGAACCTAGGTATTGATTTGTGAAGGTGTCATGTGGCTGGCACCAGTTGGAGAAACGCGAACCACTCTCTGCATGAGTGCTTGACCACCCCTGGTATTATGTGAACCTGGGCACTGGATTGTTGTGGTGATTGTTGTGGATTTTGACTGCTTATGGCCCTCTCTTGACTCTTAGAATACGCATGTTTTCGATTGCTATCATTTCAGTCTGCCTATCATGCACTTTAATCTATTTACATTCTTGCCTTTCAATTACAGCATGATATTTATGTTGTTTTATTTGATATTCATGAATTACTGTGAAATTCTTCTGGCATTACTTTCTATTTCTCTCAGTTGCTCACCGTCTAGTTTGTAATGGTAGGTGCAGATATCCCGAAGTGCAGCGAGGGTAAGGGCCCTCTACTTGGTGATTTCCTCTGAGGACTTCTCAGAGTATGTGACTTTAGGGTTAGGTTAGATTGGTTTATGTTTATTGCGGATTGTATGATGTTTTATATATACGTTATTGGTTATTGAACTGGGGATCATTTGTAAAATGGATACCATGAATATTCGGGATTTCCACATATATATATAGGCTTCCTAATTTTCGTTTGACTGAGTTATTTCCCAATACTTATTTAGTGTTCCACTGCGTATAATTGCAATAGCTTTTTTATAAACTGTTAAATTGATTAATTGAAGACTAATTAGGCTCGTCAGGTTCGTTGAATACCGACTCGGGACTTGCACGAGTCTAGGTCGTGGCGTACCCAAATGCATTGGGAATTTGGGGCCGTCACAGGTGCAACCCTTCAGTTTGTCCCATGTATCCGGCGCTTTCTAAAGGGATCTAGCATCATGACATTCGAAGAGGAGGTGCCCCAAAGTCTTTGGAGCTTTGTTGCAGATTTGACATATAATTAGGATAGGGAGACCTCGACACCGCAAATTGGCCTGGGTGGGCAAGGCATCATGAAAGACTCGCCATATGAAGATCTTCACTTTGGAGGGGAGATGCAAATTCCACATAAAGTTCCACTATGTAATCAATCTAGAGGTACTCGTTTCTTCCGAAGCATTTGTGACTTGCTCAATAACTTTGTACCCACTTCTAACAGTATATGCTCCAGATTTTTCAGGGAACCAAAATCGAGAATCCTCCACAGGAAAGGTACTCAGTGGGATGGACGAGATCGATACTACATCCTCTGGCTTCATAATACTGTGAAGTAAGGTTCGATTCCATTGCCTCTCTTTCGTTATAAAATCAGTTACTCGAAGATGTTTGGTGTCTTTTGTAGAGGCAGTGATGACTTGATGATAAGTAGGACGAGGTATCCACTTCTCTTTGAACACATTTATGTCTTCACCATCTCCCACTCGCCATACTAAACCTTATAGTAGAAGCTCACGACCCCACACAAGGCTTCCCCAAAGATATGAATTTGCATATTTCTCTTTAATTTTTGCTGATAAAAAATCACATCTTGGAAAATATTTACCCTTAAGCACCCTGCTTGATAGACTCTTAGGATACTTCTAAATCCACCAAGCTTGCTTGACCACCATAGTTTTGTTAAAAAGAGCAGTCCCTAAAACCCAGTCCCCCACATCTTTTTGGTCGACACATTTTTTTCCAATTTACCCAAGAAATCTTCCTACAATCATTACTTTCACCCTACCAAAATCTGCTCAGTGTGGAATCGATTTCCTTTTGCAAAGCAGATGGCAACTTGAAGACACTCATCACATAAGTTGGAATAGATTGTAGAACTGCCTTAATCAAAATTTCTCTCCCTCCAACAGTAAAAAGACCCTCTTTCATCCCTGAATTCTCTTGCATAACTTCTCTCTTATTTCAGCAAAGGTATTTATTTTATTTCTTCGTATCATATAGGGCAAACCCAAATACTTCTCATGGGTACTAGCATTTCAAATACCTAGATCCCTGGCCACTTTCCTTCGTTTAGCTGAACTTACATTAGAGTTGTATGTAAGTGAAAACTTCTCCATATTCATCGTCTGACCAGAGGCTTTTTCATAGATATCCAATATCTTTTTAATTTCTAACCCAACACTTTTTTGGCACTACAAAAGAGGATACTATCATCTCTAAGAAAAAAAAAACAAATGATTGAACTTAGTACTAAGTCGAGCACATGACATTCCTTGAATGGTCTTCTTTGATTCAGCTTGGTGTAAGAGTCCAGAGAGAGCTTTTGCACATAAAAGAAAAATATATGGAGATAGTGGACCCCCCTGTCTCAAACCTCTAGTAGGTATTACATTTCCCACCACAGTCCCATTTACACAAAACACAAAATTAGGAGTAAAGATATAGTCTCGTACAATCTGGATATAGCTAGGAGAAAAATTCATTTTTCTCATCACAACAGCTACAAACTCCCATTCTACCCTGTCATATGCCTTACTCATATCAAGTTTCAGAGCTAAAAAACCTTTCTTCCCCTTCTTCCTTTTATGTAGAGAGTGCAGCATCTCAAAAGCCACCACCACATTGTCTGTAATCTGTCTACGAGGCACAAAAACATTTTGAGATTCTGAAATGAGCTCAGGTAAAACCCTATTCAGCCTATTAGCCAAAGTTTTGGTGACAATCTTATATAGGACATTACACAAACTAATAGGCCTGAAATCACCCACTGTTTCCACCTGTTTCTTCTTAGGTATGAGAACCACATTTGTTGAATTTACTTCACTAATTGATTTGCCCTCATTAAGAACTTGTAAGCTGAAGTGACCTCAATACCCACCACATTCCAATGTTTTTTGATAAAACATAGCATGAAAACCATCTGGTCCAGGGGCTTTAGTTGGACTCATACACATAATAGCCTGCTCGATCTCATCTTTTGAAATTTTTTGCTGCAATATCTCAAAGGCTTCTTCAGCAAGTCTATAATGAATACCCACAACAACCACATTAGTATCTGCATTAGAGGGAGATGTGGATGAAAACATCATTTGAAAATGTGATTCAATTACCTTTGCAATATATTCATTTTTTGTAACTCAATTGCCTCTTGAATATTTAAGTTTACTAATGTGGTTCCTGGACTTTCGATGTTTAGCTTTATTATGGAAATACCAAGTATTGGGATCTCCTTCCTTCAACCATTCAGCCCTTGACCGTTGTCACCAATGTTACTCCTCCAAAATTAATAATCTGTCTAACTGTATTTCAAGAAACTTAATCTTTGGAATTATACCAGGATCAGAGCAACAGTTATAAAGACCATCAATCTTCTTTTGCGAATGAACAATCTTTCTAGTTAAATTACCATACACATTAGAACTCCATTTAGAAAGTGCCCGTCCATATCAGTTGGAGGTGCAGCATAGGATCCCCATAGCCTTCTCCATCCTTCCAAAGTTCATCTACAATCTGAGGGAAGTCTACATGTTTTGCCTCAGAGAAATGATCCCTCCAGACTTCATTAGAAAAAACCTATTAAGCCTCTATTGTATATTCTTGATGCCCTCCCTCTTGTTATTCCATGTAATTCTAGGACCACAAAAGCCTAGATCATTCAGTAAACACTAAGAAAGAGTAATATGAAAACTCATAACTGCATTAATAGATTTATCCAGTCCCCCACCTTATCAGTCATACTTGTCACTTCATTAAAATCTCCTCCACAAACCCATGGAAGATTGGATATAGATGTCAACCTTTGTAAGAGCTTCCATGACTGATCTCTCTCCTCTCTTCTAGGATTCCCATAAAAACTTGTAAACCTCCATTGAAAGCCATCACCCATAGAGATTTTAGAATCAATATGACATGTAAAGAAAGATAAAATCTCCACCTCCCAATCATCCCCACAATAAAAGAAGACTCTCACTACGACCATTACTATTAACATGAAAACTATTTTGAAAACCTAGCTTTCTCTTAACACCATCTGCTCCCTTACCATAAAGTCTGATTTCTGAGAGAAAAACCAAACCCGGGGAATGCTTATGAACTAGATTTCGCAAAGAAATCAATGTGCAAGAGTTCGCAATCCTTGCACATTCCAACTTATGAGATTCATAATTGTCAGTCGTTATGAGTTTTCAAGACTGTCGTAAGAGTGGAGGGGGAACCAGAGGAATCAACTATCAAATCAACAAAATTTCGAGGTTTTTGTGAGATTGAGGGACTAATGCTTTAGGTACAACAACCTTCCCTTTACCTTTTGATCTAACATCATCTACAGGAGATTGTGTTGATTGATAATTGTTCCTTGCAGAGTGACGGGAGAGCTTCGAACTATGTCGCATAGGGAGATTCTGCATAGACCTGGGAACCTGCACAGAACGAGCCACATGCTTCCATTTTCTTCTTTGTTTAACAACTCCTAGAGGAGCAACATCTCCAGGTAAGGCCTCAACCACGGGGGTCAATGAGGAATTAGGAATGGGAGATTGATGTTGCACATCCTCAGTCGACTCATTCTGAATTAGAACATGTGTAGAAGCTTCTGGCCTCATCATAATATCTTTTGGGATAGGGAGAGCGTCTGGCTTATCTTGAGAAAGTTGCATGGATATGTTTTGAGAAATTTGTAAAGACTCCTGGTGACTTGTAACAACATAATTTTCTAGACCCACACCCTCAGGCATAGTGTTAGTAACCTGGTTCAAAACCACAGAGAAAGATGGATTAAATGGAGGTGGTGTAAAAGGGTTAGGTGTACTACTCGCATGGATTGCCAATTGGGTAGTACCCAGTTGGCCTACCCGACCTATATTCCCCACACTTTGCGTTGCAATCTTGGTCGAATAAGATATTTTGGAATATGGGTCTGCAAAAACCTCACTATCTTATGAAACTAACTTAACTGAATTAGATAATTGCATACGAGGAAATTGCCCACCTTGCCTGCCTGCTCCCCTCTAATTTCGACCTCTTCCAAAAGTAAGACTAGGTGCTCTTCTGGCATTTGGCGAATAGGATCATTAACAAATTCTGACTTTTGACGCTGAATGGAAGAAGGTTTTACACGTAACCAATTTCCATAAATGAACTTCACATGATCAATTCCTTATCCACCAAGGGTATACAATCTCTATAGCGATGACCGATCCGCCCGCAGTAGAGACAAAAATCAGGAAGTCGTTCATATTGAAACACTAATGGAACAATCTACCCAACTTCTTCAAGATAAACTTTAAAGCCAATTTGCAAAGGCTCGAGTAAATTAATCTTCACCTTAACTCATAAAAATTTGCTTTCACAATCACCCAAGGTACCCGAATCGACCTCCATAACTGTACCAAGTTTACTGCCCAAAAACATGGTTGCTTTCCCCCGTCATACATGCAATAGGAACTTTATGGATCTGAATTCAAAAAGCTTCACATGTGGAATCTAGCGAGTCAAGTACACCAACACCCTCAGGTTTGACTAAAACAAGTAATTGATTATCAAAAGACTATGGTTCCCTTTTCAGAACTCGATCACGATCATCCTCCGACCGAAAATAGAACATAAGAGTATGTTCCCTTGCCACTTGTTCAACATCAAAACCATTGATTGTAGATGTAACACCCTAAATTATAACTTCTGCCACTTGTTAATTTAGGTCGTACATGGGCCTTGGACCATGATACAATCATTTGAATCTCGGTTGTCGACACCCAGGTATGTTATTTGTATTTAGTGTTATACATTACCTGAACTGAAAACCAATGTCTCAAACGTGTGAGGACGTTTTGTGTGAGTATTGGTACGAGTGGTAATGAGTTCAACTCGATGAGTACACTAAATGACGAGCTTTCGGGCGAAAGGGGTTCGGGTAGTTAGTAGTCTGGGGGACTGTAATGCATGAAAACACTGATAAAATGCAAAATAAATAGTAATTAAAGTAAAAAAGGACAAGTTACACGTCAGTGTGTCTGGAGCGACGAGGTAAACGAGTTTCGTGTTCAGACTGGATCCAAAATCTCGCGTACTGTGAGAGGAAAGACTCACATAAAGAGTTGTGTCACTCATCGAAGTCATCATCCAGTGTCAAGTTAGGTGGCTGTATTGAATATGAGCCACTAGATGTGCATCGTGATCCGTGTTTGAGCTGATATGAAGGGAGGGGGTATATATAGAATCTCATCACCTTTTCTCTCTCCTATCTCATTTTTCTCTTCTCTTCCATGAGCAAACGTGAAGTCGGTGATTTGGAGGAGTTTCTCGACGCAATTCGACGCAATTGAAGGGATCAAACACGAGTTCTAAGGTGAGATCTTGATTTTCCACGTCGGTGTCTACGTTTTGGCAATATTTTTGTAAGTTTTTGTCACGATGAATTCGGACAATGAATTTTGGAAATCAGTTTTTATGGTTTGTTTTGATTGATTAGGAGTCAATGGGAAGGTCAAAACATGCTTTGTGAAGTGGTTTTGATGTTTAGAATTTTTCTGAATTTTGGGAAATTTTGACGATTTTCGTAAATCGACGGTTTGGTCAGGTTTTGACGCGAGCCGAGGATGGCTTGGCATTTTAGTGGACATTTAGTCGAAGTTGGTATAGTGACGCGAGCTAGGGTGTCAAAAACCCTAGTACAAAGGCGTTTTGGGTAAGACGTCGCGGTGACACTGTTAGTGTTTCAACTCACGGCGTCACCCACGTATGTGTTGGGCAGTGAAAGTGGTCTTGACGCCGTGAAGACGTCGTCCAGTCATTGGACCACGACGTCTCGGCGGTGTGTTACTGTTGACATGAGTGAATTTTTATAAAATTTTTGGAAACTTTCAGGGATATCTCGGGTACCTAAATGGGTCTAAATATGACCCAATACTCGGGTACTCGACCCAAATGAGTGAACGAGTAAAATTAGGGAAATAAAATTCTAGCACGACCAAATTGGACCGATAATGATCACTAGGTGCTTAGTGAGTGGGTGACGAGCGTGCGGGGTCATTTTGGTGACGTGTGGAAGTCGCGAGCGTAGAGTGTTATGCAGAGGTGGCGTTGTACAGTGAGTAAAACTAATGAGAGTATTTATATTATTTCATTTGTGCATTTAAATTGGGTTATTATATTTCTTAGTGAAATGTGTTTCCTTGAGTTCCATCTGTGAGTTTTATTCCACGGTGGATTATTGGCGTTGTTTTTCGTGAATTTCAAGTGAGTGGTCCAAAATCAAGTGAGTTATGGTTCCTATTTATCTGCGATATGAGCTTTTATCTGGACACTGTTAATATCTCTCGATAGGGTGTTCGTCGGGGGCGCTTATCCAGGTCTGTGGATATCTCATAGTCCCAAGGGTTAAGGCTGCTAGGTCATGTTCTCGTCCTGAACCCGAGTCTACTGCGCTTTTGCCGTGACTCAACGACCTTTTGGTCATGACTATTTGCGTTTTTGTAGTTTTCTTAGACACTCAATTATCGTGAATTTCTCAGTGATTTATTATCATGCGGATTGTACAATCTTCGTGATATTCTTGCGTGATAGTAGTATAACCATTTATTTGACATTTGAAATTATATTTAAATTCCACTTGGTTGTTACTGTTATTTTTTGTACTCACCGTCCTTTTTATGACGGTCGGTGCAGCCCCGTCATATTGCAGAATTGATAAAGGAAAATAATCAGTAATAGGCGATTGAAGTTGAGTGCTAGACAACTCCTCTTGCTTACAGTGTAGGTTCCTTTGTATTATATGTTATGTTTTGATACATTTAGGATATGAGTTTTGTGAGTGATTTTAGGATTGTTATACCGAAGTTGATTCTCCTCTGATTGCTTATACTTTTAGAGGTATACTATGCAGAGTTTCTATACGCTAGGTTGTTCTAACTTGTTTCTTAGAATTGCTTTGGATTAGTTTGAGATTTTGATGCTTCAGTTATAACCTGATAACTCACTAACCGAAACAATTCACTTAAATACAGTTAAAATGGCTTAATAAATGGTAAATGTTAAGGACGACTGACTAGGCCTGTGTGGCTCAACGAGACTGGCTCTGCGGTTCGCCAAGGTCTAGGCCGGGCGGTGTCCAATTCTAGGGTTGTGAAATTTGGGGTCGTTACAGTTGGTATCAGAGCCAAAGTTTTAAATACTCGACTCTTGATTTAAATCACAAACCATTAAGACACAAACTATCAGAAGTTAGGACAATGGTCGAACTTATAGTGGAACCCTATAATCCTGACTTAAATCTTAGTTGGGAAGTGAGGATAGTTGGAGAATTTAAAAATTGGACTATGAGCTATTTGATGTGTTGTATATTACTATTATCGGTAGCTATACGTTGATCGAGGATACACTTTCGTGACAAACTGCGACGGCCGATCAGCTAAAGTCCAGTGGTGGTAGTTCGGAGGATGTTCAGCGGAGGTTGGAAGAGATGCCTTAGTTGGTTATGTTACATGGCTAACAGCTGGAGATGATTCTTCGACTTTTGACAACACACACCACAGTATTGTCTTACTTCGGCAACATCGATTACTTAGGTTGATTCTTAATGCTTAATATTTGTACATTGATATTTGTGCACACACAAATTAATGTGTTTCTAAGGAACACCTACTTTTGTGTATTTATGATGGATTTCAAGTATTAAGTAAAGGTCTATTATTATTATTATTATTATTATTATTATTATTATTATTATTACTAGTCGATTTCCTGCGCTTTGTGCAGGATTATTAATTTTTTTTTAAAAAAATTAATAAATTAATTTAAATGAACATACTGTAATATTTTTATAATTAGAATTGCAGTTCACAATAATCAATTCATATTTCTTATAAATAAAATATGTAATAAGTATGAGATTAATTAGGGTTTAGGGTGATTTGAATAAAAGATGAAGATTGATCTGAATAGATTTGTGTTGTTTTTTGGATAAAGGAATTTCATTAATTTGTCAAAAAATACATATACAAAAAGAATGGGGAAACAAAAACAATCTTACCTATCTACTAACAAAAAGTCCCTTTTGTTATACTATGCAAAAAAAAAACCCGTCTCGTTAGAAAACAAAACCAAAGTTTTGGAGGATCACGGTTGTGAGTCTTGTGACCACCCATCTTAGCCTACTCAAAAAAGAATCTCATAAAAGCCACCCTCCACATATCTACCCCAGCCCTTACTTAATTAATATTCAATTGTTATAATAATTGATGTAGATAAAAGAAAATATGCTGAGAATGATCCGCAGAAAAAACCCGCCATCAAAAACCAAAAATCCAGAGATACCCCAACAAACCAACAAGAAAAAAAAAACAAAAGACACCAACATGCCAAGTTCCCTCTTACCCCATAGCCAGCCGCTCACATAAAAAGATCTATGATGTTGTGCCAATTCTTCACTAGTTTGTTGAGATTCCAAGCCTTGAACAGATTTGTGTTATTACTGTTGTCCAATTGGATCTAAGAAATTAGATTTGATGAGGAAGAAGAACATGCCAAATGGAGAATTGAGGGAGATCAAAAATTGTGGGGGTTTGAGTGAAGGTTAGGTGTTTGAGCTAATGAAAATCCAAATTTATATGCATCGCTCTTAATCGTAATGGTCTTTTCGTATTTTGCAAGCTAGTTGGACTTTTTGTTGTTCAAGAAATTGGGGGGGTGAATATAAGCTATTTAGGCTTTTCATTGTCCAAGAAATTGGGAGGATGAATATATCCTAAGACAACCAATAATACAAAGAAATAAATAACATAAAATAGGAAAAATGAGAAAATAGAAAAAATAGAAAAATTGAGAAAATTCTAAAAATGAAATGGTGAAAGGAGAGATCATGTGAAACTTTCTCTGTCCTCCAACTTATATATATATATATATATATTTTTTTTTTAATTTCATGGCAAATAAAGAGTGTAAAGGTGTACCACAGGATGCGTGGAGTAGAGGATCGTCCCTTGCACCATCGTGTATGACTTATCCGTGAGTGACTAGTGAGTGCATGACTTAGTATAGGTAAGTCTGTAGGTGTAACGACCCAAAAATTTAAGTTATTTTTTTGTGTGATGATGTGTACTATTGATGTATACTCGTGTCTGTGTGACAGGACGGTGACGTCGAACTGTAAGTAGAGTTTGCCTTGAAGAACGTGACGAACGAGCATTGAAGGAAGAATTACGAGTACACGGGTCGGGGAAATGAACTTGGTGGACGACTGAGAAATAAAATATAATAATAAATTAATGCAAGAAGTTTTTGGGTCATTAGTAACTTTTTTCGCGCGCGATAGTGCGAGTCGTAGTGCATGCCGGGAGTAGGAACGCTTGAGGAAACTTAATTAGTAGCCAAAAAGAGGATAAGGACAAGGGGAAGTCACACAAGTGAGTGCCTAAGAGTGGTTGGGTTGGTGTGAAAAGAGACCACAAGATGTTCCTCGAAATGTGGGTGTGAGCCAAGATGATGCCCACACTATAAAACACCTTTCTCTCTCTCTCTCATAACTTTCCTATCTTCTCTATCTTCCCTATCTTCTCTCTTCTCTCTCTTCTTCTCCAAGCAACCGATAGACTATGGTGGCCAGAGGGCACCGTAGGCAATGGTTTCGGGCGATCCGAGGTAAGATCCTTCATCTCCTCATCATTCCCTACGTGTTGATGTGAATTTCATTCGTGTTCGTTGCGATGGAATTTGGACACCACGTTAAGATTTCGGATTTGATCAAAACTCTCGACGTTTTGGTGATCCTTACGACGATCAACACGAGTTTTGTGAATGCCGTATTTGATTTGGGGAAGTTTTGAATTTTTGACGAATTTTTGGAGATTTTTCGAATCATTTTCGTTTTGTTCAGCGATGATTCCAGACGTTTTAGGGTGTGTCGAAGGTGTTTTTGGAATGATTTTGAGTTCCCGAAGAGAAATGGACCAAATCGGCTTAAGGCAGTGTGAACCGGGGTTGGGAAACACACCCGAAAGTCCTTCAGGAGATGACGCCAGGCGTGATGCTGGGGACAGAGAGGGGTCTCTGTCCCCACGCCGTGTGGGCGTCGTGGGTGCCTTACACAATATCTGGTGTAGAGAGGCCTCTACCCCACGCCGTGGAGATGCTGCCGAGGGGAAACCTTCACGGCGCTCGAAACCTAGTTTTTTTTTTTCTAATTTTTCGTGGATATACGGAATGAATTGGGGACTTTTCAGGATACCTGAACGGGTCCAAATATGACCCAATGCCCAGGAAATTAACCCGAAAACATAACAAATAAAATTATGGGGGATTTCAATTAAACTCAGAACAAAATGCTAATACAATCAAATTGCAACAAAAATGTTTACTAGGTACTTAGTGAACCGGTGACGAGCATGTGGGGATGTTTTGGTAGTGTGTGAGAGTCGCGAACACGAAGTACACGTGGTATTTGAGAGTAAAACCAATTTGAGCTTTTACATTATTTCATTTGTGCATTTAATTGAGCTATTATGTTTGTTGAGTAGTACTTTCTTGTGGATTATGCATTCTTGAATTTCCTTTGTGATATCTATCCTTGGTGGTTTATTTTGCTTGGATTCCTTAATGAGTGGTCTATTGGGTTTAAGTGGACAATATGGTGCTCACGGTTTATACCATGAGTACACTGATTCTGGACGTGTTAAACCTGCAGTTTGGGATTGCGGTGATCGTATGTTAAACTAAGTGTTATGTTGCAGTGCCCGTATGCGAACTAAGTGTGACCTGGGGCTAAGTGCCTTATTCTAGACTGCCTTGGGTTTATGTAGGTTCATAATCTGTCTAGGAAGTCAGGTTATAAACTAAGTGTGGCAACTTGGTGGACTTGAGACACTTAGATACCTTTTCTTTTACTTGGTGCTCTCAGACACTCATTTATCGTTGTTATCTTAGTGATTCACTTATCATGCTATCTTTTATAATCTTTGTGATATTCATGCATGATACTAGTTTAGGCATTTATGTGACATTTGAAATGTTGTTAAGACTCTATTGGTATTTTACTTTCTACATCACTGTACTCATCGTCTAGTTCGTGGCGGTGGAGAGACCAACGAGCAGACAAAGGCAAGGGACTAGCGCTAGGCGATTGAAGTTGAGGACCATGAGGGGGTTCCCTATCTTGTATTGAGTATGTCTTATATTATGTATTTATTTCATTTTGTTGAACATGAGATTATGAGTTTTGAGAGATTTTGGACATGTATGATATCATTGGTGTTCTCCTTTAACTTATTATGGATGATGTACACATTTGCTAGGTTGTCCTGACTTATTTGTCTTGAAGTTTATCGATTATTTTGGAGTTAAATTGCTTCCACTGTATCTAATAATAACTCACTAATTGATTAACTTCACATGAAAATGCGTAATAAATGGTAAAGAGTAAGGAAGGCTGACTTGGCATACATGACTCAACCAGATTGGCACGGTGGTTCAGGTAGGTCTAGGCTGGGCAGTGCCCAATTCTAGGATTGTGGAATTTGGGGACAGTAGGTGTGAGGCGAGCTTGTGATAAGGGATAGACCCTAAATCTTTAGGAACAAGATAAGGAAGGAAGGAAAAAAAAAGATAAATAACTAAATTCTTTCTTAATTTCTCATTGAGTGAACAATAACTTAAATACATAAGAAACCTTAATTGATGGACCAATGGACTAAAGACAAGTGTCCAGGTCTTTTAGCAACACAAGATAACAAATGACAACAACAAAACGTAACAACTTGCTGAGGGATAGAATACGGACAGGCTATGTGCACGCCACAAATTACTATGTGCAAACCATTTATTTTTTTTCCCAAAATGCCCTTTTTCATTCTTTTTCCTTCTCACATTGTGCACCCCCTCACAAACGTCTCCTCCGACCACCGGCGACGCAAACTTACAATTTCGGTGCCCATTATCATCGTAAGAGTCGATTTCTTCATCTTCCTCGCTGGAAAATCATGTTTCTCCACTGTTTTGAATGCATTTTATAGGGTTTAAACAAATAATTTTTTGGGCATTGTTTGTTTGCATTGTTCGGTGGTTATTTACCATAAAAATAAAGGATGGACGTGTAAGAACTACGGGTGTGTAAAATGGAGAGGTATTTCTTGAGTTTTCATTCAAATTTTGTATTTTTTTGTGTTCAAACCAAGGGTTCCGCCTCTAGTTCGGCCTCGTAGGGCTGAAAAAATGGTTTTGGCTTAGTTTGTCGAAGCCAATTGAAACATATCTGTTCGGTCAGAGGTGACCGAACAAATATTTGTTCAAACCAAGTTCTAAACACTACAATGTGGTTCAGTCATCAAAGATAGATTAACATCATTGTTCGGTCACCTTCAACCGAACAATGCACTTTCAATCAGTATTATATCATCGATCAAGCGTCAACCATCAACAACGCACAAATCGACCAAAATACTATATCAAAAATAATTACAAACACATACACAACTACCAAAATTGTTAAAACATCCATATTAAAACCCTAAATCGATTAAGTTAGTCGTCGAATGTGTGTCGATCGCCTCGAAGCAATACGAAGGAAGACCTGGGTGAGAGAGCGAAGATAAACAATGGAGAAACATGATTTTCCAGCGAGGAAGATGAAGAAATCGACTATTACGATGATACTGGGCTCAGAAATTGCAAACTTGGGTCGCCGTTGGTCGGAGGAGACATTTGTAAGGGGGTTGCACAACGTGAGAAGGAAGAAGGGCATTTAGGGAAAAAAATAAGTGGTTTGCCCATAGTAATTTGTGGGGTGCACATAGCCTAGAACGATAGAATAAACATACTTCACAATATTAAACAACATTATCAATAAAATAGGGTGTCAAAACTTATTAAATGCATAATTAATACACGAGAAAATTTATTTTTAAAAATAAATTTAACTAAAATTCTCCGATATGTTAATGGTATTACATTATTAATTTTATATATTATTTAATAGGTCATTCAAATGAATTTTTAAGATTAATAATGTACTATAAAACGTTAATTATATATTGATTAAACTTCAACTTTTAAAGTGCTATAAAATATTGGAGGATGATGATCTAACACATTTTTGGAGGCACACTTTATTTTTTAACTAGACTATTTCTTATATCTCCAGACGTGGGCCCCACATCTTATAAAACATCATAAATAACTAAAAAATAAAGTGTGCACCCAAATTGTGTTAGATTATTATGTAGCATGTAGAATTCAAGAAAACCTTGCAAAATTCTTATGAGGCAGTCTTTCTTCACCCTGAACAGTAGTATGGCTGAAAGGATCATTGACAACACAATTGTGATGATTTGGTACAGTATAGAGTTCTCGACATCGTTGGTGGTCCAATTAATTAAGCCCGGTAATGATTTGTAAGATGGTCAAGTATCGACATCGTTGGTGGTCCGAACTTGAAGAGGCAGCTTTCGAGATTGGCATATATATCTGACTTGAGCGGAAGAGTGAAGATACTGAAAGCCATTTTGAAGGGTGAGAAGGTACAAGAAGGCATTGATGTGAACATGTTGCGAGGTTATGATACTTTTGATACACGTACTGATGTACATTTTTTTTTTTTTTTTTTTTTTTTGATGTACATCTTAGTGTAATACTTTGGAGTTTGGCCATATATATAAACGCAAGTGCAAATAAACATCTATGACACAATCAAACTATGTTATATGCATCAAAAGTATGCCACACAAGCTTTTTTTTTTTTTTTTTTCTGATTTTATTGACTATAATAAGACAGTAAAAATTTACCAAAACAGACCAACATATATAATGACATGGCAACGAGTAAACACTCGTAAAATCCCCCACAGGGCCACAGTTCAAAATCACTCACTCAGTAGGTTCACAATAGAAATTTTCATCAGAACAAAATGAAAAGAAGCACACACAAAGGAACGTCAATAGCGTTGGATAATTGGATCATCACATTCTTTCTTCAGAATGCATACAAGCGATGGCTTTTCAGAAAAGTTTGGTTACAACGTATTTGTTGGAGGAGCTACCAATTACCAAATAAAATAAAAAATATCAGATTCAGAAGAATGCTCGAAGAAATAATACTCCAAATATATTCAAGTGTAAACTTGCTCAGGTATCGATTAAAATCTTCGAACAAAAAATGACATTTGCCTCTTGAACAAACTGTCCAAGCAACAGAATGCAAAACAATAAACAAATGAGGATATGTTGAATTGAATAAACTGTGCGAGTATCTCTTGTCTCTCATTGCTTGGACGAATTGTTGTTCTTGCCGTTTGATGTTGCAGTGTGCATTGCAGTTTAGTTCTGTTTCTTCCCGCCAGCCAGAATACGTGAAATCTGAAGTCCTCGGCTGAAGGCTTGGTTGAAGAGAAGCCTGGTTTGGAATTCTGAGACAAATGGGAACCAAGCCAGAACAGCTACAGGAGTAAAGATGACAACTCCCATCATGTACTCGTAACCTCTAGCGAGGGCTTTGATGGATCCCCACAATCCAAGGGTCTTCATTAACGGCTTGCATGCTTGCGATATCTGTTCAAGAAACACATGATTTTAGAATTTTAGCTGGAAAAAGACGCAAATGAAAGCAAATGCTCAAGATAAGATCTAAACAATGTCAATGTTTGAGAAGTTTTGACACAGCTTGCCTGGTATGGTGAAAGCCCCAAGTGAAAAACATAGATTCATATTCAAAACCCAATGATAAACTAGAATAGAGATGTCAAAGGGCAATGCTAATTAATCAAAAGGTTAGAAGAAAAAATTCTTTTTAAGTATGTAAATATAATTTACATCAAGAAGAGTTAAGATTAAGGCCCATATGTTTGATAAAAGGATCCGATGAAACTAATATTTGGTTCATTGGCTTTTGTCTAATGGAGTGCCCAAAGCCAAGAATGCGTGGTAACAAATCTAAAAGTTTTCATGATATTCACAAAAGATCCCTATTGGATAGTGCAAATGAAAAAAATTAACTTCACTAATAAAAAGTAAAAACCAACACCTTCAGCAGTGGGCAATCAAGATTGTTGATAAGCACCAGCTGGCCGCAAAACCCATAACAGCAACAACGAAGGTCAATCCCAAATTATTTGGGGTAGGTTACATGGATGAAATGCTTCCACTCAACTTGATTTAACGCAGTTGATGATGTGGTTATATAATCCTTCCAATTAATGCATTCCAAGTAATCTCAGGTTGACCACTTGACCCTATGCTATTATTGAACTACTTCAATTTCTACCATATCGAGTTTTCTAATTGGAACACTTGCAGGCAGTGTTTGGGAAAATCTAAACCACCACAACCACCATACCTAATTTTTGCTTTTCTTTGAACCTTTGTGTTTTTTATTCAACCTTAAAGAGTTTCTTACCACATATCCATCTAAGTATTCTCATCTTCGCTACATTTACTTTATACACTTGTTGTTTCTTCACAACCAAACATCCACTCTCATAAAAATAGTTAGCATAATTGCAGTTGCAGTCTTACATAGTTTTTTCTTTTAGTTTCACAGGGATACTTCGGTCACTTGGTACACCTGTTGCACTCCCCACTTCTTCCACCCAACTTGAATTTTATGTATAGCATCATCCTTGACATGACTATCCTTTTATATGAATGATCCTAAATAACAAGTTCGATAACGAGTCCCAGATTGAGCATGTCATTATGTCCTTGAGAATGAGTTTGACATGTTTGTAAGTAGCATCCAGATAATAGGCAAGAGTAGTATACTGTATGTTGAGTATCCAACTATCCATAAGAGAAATTGAGGCTGTCCCAGAGTTACTTCATAATTTATAGATGCAGAGATGAAATCGTAGCAGATTGACATGTTTTTCTAAATATAAACACATGTACCTGCAGCAGCGCCCATCCCGTTGGAATGAAGGCCAGAAGACTGGCAAAGATATCCCCAACTGTCATATTCAGCAATGTAAACAGAACCACAAGAGTTACAACAGCCCCAGTGAACAGGAAAAGCTTTAGCAATCTGAACATCAGCTGGAAATCTGCACTGAATGTCTTCTGACCCATGGACACAATCTGCAGAGGAAAGAACTATTAGCAAGGATAAATGACTTGACTAAAAATGGTTAAAGACCTTTTCTTCCTCACTTTGAATACACTTATTTGTAATGCTTTGAGCACTGACCTTCAAGATAATCATCACAGCAACAATGACCAGCCAAGAGAGCCCATAAACCTAAAATTGCGATAAAAAGAACCAGTTTCAACATCATGACCCATGTCTTTGGTGCCTGATATCATATGCAACTTGAAAAATAATGGCATCAAGAGTTGAGACTGGTAGAGCAAAGCTTCCAGTATCCCATTTAATCAAGCATATTGAATGAGCATGCTCAATCGAGCAGCAAACTAGCTAGCTCTACAACATGGTGTAAGGGGGATTAACAATGCCAGATGATTATAAACAGCTAACATGAAATGAATATCCTGTTGATAACTTGATGTCTAAATTGAATCAGAGATATCTTATCGAACAATAATTGGCAAGAAAAGACTGTCTCGGTCACCAAACTGGGATAGCATTGGGCCAACAGATTGTTTAATACGTTAATCCCACGCTTGTGTAATACCTATGAATTCCTTTTAAAATCAGAGAGGGAACCTAGTGCAATAATAAAATAAAAATGAAACGAAAACACTACTAAACAGTTAAAAGAAGGATCAGAAGAAAAAAAAAGGAAATAATATTCCAAGTGAGAGAAGGACGGGATAGCACTCACGATGATGCTTTTGTTTCCATTAGTGATATGCAGATGATACACAATTCCATACTGGTAGATAAAGAACCGCAATGAAAGAACAATCTCTATCACTCTTCCTACGAATCCAGTGTACTGCAAGTGCTCCTGCTCTTCTACCCACCAGGACTCCCAGCTCTTAGTTGCTGGGACTCCAATCCCGCCTCTGTTATTTATCCACTTTGTCCAATCCTCCCAGTCATCCACTATCTTTTGCCACTCAAATCCTGATGGGTTGAAAAGGAAAGGCCCAAACAACCAAGAAACAACCATGAACCATATTGACCCTGTGATAAGCAAATAAGAAGTTGAGTCTCTGGCTGCAGATCCATAGATATCATATGCAATCAGCATTAGCATCAGCTCCAGGCCTTTCACGAAATGGCTCCTTGAATACATTCTGTAATTCTCTGCAAACTTCTCATGTCGAACTACAAAACCTCTTCCAGTTGCTCGATATTTGGCTCCACCATGCAAGACAGTACGTCCAAAATAGTGAGCTTTCGTACCAAGAGAGAAAGTAAAGAACACAGCTGCTAGCTGAAGTTGCATAATGATTATATCACTCAGTGCAGTTCTGAACCCTCTCTCAAGTCCAATCTCCATGACCATGGGCAACGCCATCAAGAGACCCATCTGAACAAGGGATTGAGATGCCATAGCTGCCTGCAGAGGATCCCTTCCTCTGGATCGGGCAAATTTTACAATTGACTGTTCTAATCCACTCAAACACATGTAGAGTTTTCCATACAGAAAAATATAGACTGTAAAGACAACCAGCTGCAACCAAGCAAAAATAAAACAAAAGCTTCAGCTGAAAAAGAGCAGGTCACAAGAGAGAGAACAGTGGCAGAACTCAAACCAGTTTGGCTCATGGTTATTAATTACTCTGTATTAATTTATTCATTGGTCAAGGGTATGTAGGGAAGACGTTGGCCCAGCACGTAAATGAAAATTAATCAAATGAACCAAAAAAACACGTGCACGCAATGGCTGGTATGGCATTTTAATATATTCAATAAGTGATCTAAATGTGAGAACTTTGTACAACGGAACTGATGATGGTATCTATCCTCATCAATTCCCGTGAGATGTGTAAGAACCTCCAACATTCACCTCTTATTTAACAATTCAGGCACAGTTTGACTATGAATGTATATATTACACCCAACATGATTTAAAAGTACAACGAGATCATAAAATGTACTCATGAGAAACATAAGAAATGCCCCACCTACCAACTGATAATATATGATGGCTCGGTCTCAAGTGAATTTTTTTTTTCTCTTTTTGAGTTTTAACTTGCATATGCTACAAAATATTGTTCAGATAGTACTAATACCACATAAGTTCAAAGAATGCACCCACAACAGAAGAAGAATATTAGAAGCACATTATGTAGTTCTAGAGTTATTTTTTTAAAATTTCCAAATATTATAATTTTAATATTTTATAATTAATTTCATTAATTTATAATTTATATTTATTTTTGTTCCTTAGTTTATACTCAATACATGTTTTTTTAGTAATTATTGCTTTCATTTATAGCTGAATCAGAAAAAGAGAAAGAGTTGCACCTATGGAAAACAAAATCAGCCGATTCTCCTATCCAATTTTTAATGCCGATTAGATTTCAGAATTCAGCAAAGATTTAACATTAGGCCTCCAAGTAAGTGACATAGTTTCGAGGTGTAAGTGGGAATTGGGAATCAAAACAATACTGCCACCACAGGATTCTGTATAGATTATCTCAACTGTTTACTATGATGAGAATAGACACGCAAGATAGGTACTTACCATTGAGCTGATGTAGAACCCAACCGTAGTGAAATAACATGAAAACATGCGGAAAAAGTCAAAACGATGCCCGAGCCGATAGATGTCCCTGCTGAGTAACTGCTCTCCATTGCCACAGGCAACTTTTGCTTCAAAGAGTGAGATTTGGTTGAGTCCAACATCTCTTCCTTTTCCAACCTGGATGTACTCGTGGTGGGTGACATTACCACGCCTTAAGGTAGAGTTGAAACCTATATAGAGACAAAATGACATTACAAAGCAAGAACTCAACTGATTGGTGCAGAAAAAGCTTTCAAGAAACGAATTTTACCAGCAAAAATATCTTCACTCAGATTGATTCCAAGGGAAGCTTTGCTAATGCCTCCTTGAGTAATGTGGAAGATTCTATCAAATACATCAGGATGACCGTAATGGAACCGAACCCTACAACCAACCAGTTTAACAAGAGTATAAGTTTCTTGACTTTAACCTAAGCTCTTTTATATACAGATCAGCACATGCTCCCTCTTGGGAAGCAAGAGACAGACAATTTCTAGGATATGAATCATGACTCAAATACTTCTCTTTGCTTTAATTTGTGGCAACACCACTAATCATTATCAGATGTCTCCGAAGCGACATCCCACTAATCATTATCAGAGTACTATATGAAAAAAATTATGACTATACCAAACCAGATGGCATATAATTAGTTTTTGTCAATGCCATTTGTTGAAAAACAAAAAAAGAAAACTCCTAATTGCACTTTCTTCGGGTCCATTGCTGCTCTAAGAGAGCACATTGTACGAAGTTCAAGAACTTCATGGGGATCCAGACGAATAGGAAATCCACAAGTATTCTTTTCTTTTATTTTGGCCTCTAAATTACTCTAAAACCAATTTTTTACATTTTTCTACGGCAAAAAGAGGAAAAAAATCAGTCTCTATTTAAGGGAATATACATTCAATATAAAATTTACATCCAATGTCATCCAAGATTCCAATGTGCTTGTATTTTTTGCATTTCGCCAAAAGAACATGATTTCCACCAGTGACATGGGTGCGGACGAAGGAGAGGATATAAGACGAGCAGAATTAAAATTTGATAGTGATGTTCAAAGGAAGTTAATCAATTAACAAAAAGTATGAATAAGAGCACAAAAGCACAAGATCTCAACAAAATGAATAAAAGAAAAGGGAAGCTTGACAGATGACATGAAAGACTTACTTCAAAGGACTAGCAAGAACTCTTTGACCAATAGTGACAAAACTAGTTTCCTGATTGGACATAAACCATGCAAGAGACGAGACACTGTAGAACATAAGAAGTCAAATGTTAGAACTATTTCAATTCACTCCAAAATATTAAACTATTCATATGTTGGGAATCCTCAACATTCCTCTTAATAATCACCGACCTTCCAGTAAAAATATGCTCGCGAACCCCAAGTATAGTTGCTGGGCGCACTCCATGATCCTCATTGAATTCTTCCAAAAGATTACGCATTTTTAAAGCTTCTTCCAAGTAGTTGTCCTAAAACATAATATAACAAAGAGTCAAAATGAATGGAAAATCTAAATTGTCAATGTTGCATGATAGAGTTGCTAAAAAAACCTGGTTCATGTCAATGGTCCTGCAGAGCCTCCCCTCGAGTGAAGATTATGGCATGATTTTGATTTTCAGGTTTTCCTTCACCTATCTTTGCTGGTCCCGGTAATTTTATTCGGTAAATTTCCTTTACACATTGAAACAGATAAAGCAAATTAAGCATGCACATAAAAGCAACAATGACAAGAGACCAAGCATACCAAGTTTATTCTCGAAGGAGGCTGGCCCAAAGGCCATAGAGCATAGCAATTTAAGCTTTAAAATTTAGTATAGACTCACTGCCTTCTTTAATTCAATTAACACAAAGGCATCCATCAAAGGCCCCAGAAGATTGGCTTACTAATGCCAATGCCACTCCCAAAACTTTCATACATAGAAGATTGAGATTGATATGTAAATTATGTAAATTAGTTTGCATAAAATTATGAAGGATGATTACCTGGTCGAGATTGTCAACTGCCTTGACTAATACTGAGTAATAGACCTTCTGTACATTTCCATCTTCCCTTTCTTCAACTTCATCAATGTATGCTACACGAAGTGACGGATTACTGTACAGAGACCAGTTAAAAGGTAATATCTTAAGTAAGTTGAATATCTTATCGAATGGAAGCTTTAAGTCATTAGCAAACTTAGGTAGCGGCTTATGGACTAAGCAGTAGCAGAATCTTACTTAACCATCAAGTTCAGAATGTCTGTTGCTCGGCGATCTCCAGACTGCTTCTGATTTCCATAGTTCTGGCAAGTAGCAACATATGTAAATTTCATGTCGGCAATAGCTTCTAGTTGAGCATGCAGGGATCTTTGGCTTTTTTTTTCATCCTCTGGAGGATCTGTCACAGCCTTATAACCCGCCAGAATTTCTGCGGTTTGAAAAAAAATTGATAAAGGCAAGCAAGTCACAATATAACAAGAAATGCATCATTTATGCTTTCTTAGCAGCCACTCCAATTTCTACTTTTGCCTCAGAAAGCAGAAACTAAGTAATAAATGAAACAAAAAAAGTCTAACTCTATCTAGAATCAAATGTGTATAAGAAAGTAATCTTGCAAATGTGAAAAATCTCATGCACCAGGAACAAGAAAGAAAAAATGTAATTTCTTTTATTCTCACCTTTTTCATCAGCCATGTCAAGAAATGCCTGAAGCTTCAAAGCCCTCCGGTAATACATCATTCCTCTAACTGTTTTATTAAAACTTATCATAGATCATAAGAGAAAAAAATATTAAAAGAAAACTAGTGAAAAATATATGACGCCAGCTACCTGTTCTGCACAATGTTTGTCCTCTTAGTGAAGCCCAATGCCGAACCTGCAAGACATTTTCTTCATTTTCCCAAACCTCACTCGCTCTTTGACAACCGAGCCTCTCCATGAAGTTGTTCCACTCATCTAAGGAAGACAGTTTTGATAATACCAATAAGTCACTGAAACCAATTCCAAACAGACAACAAAAAAAAAAGAGGTATAGAGCAGAAAAACCTGGGAAGATTTTTTGCAGGTAAAACATTATCGATACACCATCTTCATTTTCCAGCTCGAGTTCATTTTTTGAGTAAACTGTCTCTTCACTATAGTATGGAGTCATAACACTGGCAATAGAAAAAAAAAAATTAGAATAATTGGAATCTTGCAAAAGGTCAAGAAAACCAAATCTTCCAGCTAGTAGAGAGAGGATGTCCATGTAACATGATGACATCCATTGCAATATGGACTCGACAAACTCAGAAGTATAACTACCAGAGTTCAAAGAAATGTATAATTATCACAAGGAAATTTTGGTTTACAACAATTTTAAAAGGGCTAATGTGATTTAACAAGCTAATCTTGATTTAAAGACTTGTAAACGCATCTCCAGACTAAGATTTTGTTGACTCTGATTTATGCTAAAATGTTTGGTGGATTCAAGCTGAAATCAATCAACAATGAGTTTACACCCTTTTAAAGTGAATTGGAAGTGTGTAGGAGTTTTTGATGCCGTGGATATTTATCCTCCTTGAAGGTTTTACCACACCAAAGAAATTAAGGCCACAATTGATTTCTAATCCAGAAACAACATTCCCCCATCTTTAGGTTGTTTCCAAAAATGAAAAACAATATTGATTCACCATTCAAAAGTGGACAAGTGTGGCACAGAAAGAAACAAGACAACCCGAAAAATGTTTCAGGATCTCAGTTTGAAAAATGTATACTCCAGGGTTTTGAGGTTTCTCCAGGCACAAAAGATAAAAAACACTTTTGAAATTTGAAACCAAATATAACAGAACTTTTAGTGATTCAAGGTAACCTTATCAAGTTTTACAGGAAATTAGGAATCAGGAGGAATGTCTCATAGGAAATTGGAAATCAGGAAGTAGGAAGACATAATATGCTTATACGAGATTTTTAAACTATAAAGACAATTTGGAATTAGGAAGAATGTCTTATAGTTACTCAAATAAAGTTGTGTCGAGACCATACCAAGTTTGAACACATCCAAGACAACCTTATGTTAGTTACTCAAGTACTAAAAAGGAACAAGTTTTTGAGCAAAAAAAAAAAAAGGAAATAGGATAATGCATCAAGCAAATATTTTTTAATACTTCAATGTGGGACAATGTTAAAACCGCATGTAGAAATATTTTCTACGTGTACAAGGAACCAACCTGAATGAAAGCATTTTTCGGACCCGAGGAGCGAACGGCATGTCCATAAATAAAGAATTTGTAAAAAATGCAATTCTTCTGCGGGCTTCCAGATTCGTTGGCACATCAATAGCAGACTCCTTTACCGTCAAAAGGAGATGCAGCCGTCGTATCTAAAAGAACATAAAAACTCAAAACTTCAGTCGCTCAATCTCTTGCATTGATTAATCATTTGACAAATGAACATTAGTGTGATACCTGTTCTTCCCATTGAGCCGTAGCCACTGGAGGAAACACTATAGCTGGTCTTTGGTCAGTCCCAGCAAAAAGTTGCCGTCTAGGTACTGTATCCTTGTTACCATGGCCTAACTCTACTAACTCCCTTCAAAAGAAAGAAACAAGTTCAAACAGACTTTAAAGGCAATGTCTAAGGAGATTCAGACATAAATCTTTTCAGATTTCGTTCCCATTGATGTAATGTCATATAGTTTACCAACCGAATCTCATTCACCATCATATCGCGTGTAACTACTTCTAGCATGTCTTGTAGCAATAGAACTACAGTATCTTTTTTAGATGCATCGGCATCTTTCTGCAGCAAGAAAATGACACAATTGCTGGTTACACAAACTCGCAACAAACTAGAAAAAAAAATCATATATTGCTGCAATAATAAAAAGAAAAATCATATATAGTTCATCTTTAACTCACTAAGATCCCCACGAGCTCCACAAATTTTTTGCAAAGCACAGGCAACGCATTCATCTTGAAATTCGCAAGAAATGTATGTTTTGAAATGCTACCTTCAATTTCTTTAATGATTATACCTATTATCCTGTGCAAAAACATGTACAGAAATTTATTAGACCTCTTCTGCCAGAAAAGTTTAAAGTAGCAGAAAAATAAGCAAATCCCATAAGATGCAATTATGGGATAAATGTCGCATAGCAGTTAAAAATCAAGGATGCTATTCACCTATTTTCTAAAAGATGGCAAATCTACAAAGGACAGTGTGAAACTGTTCTAAATGTAAATAGTAAAAGCAAGAAGGAAAGATACAATTTGAAATGGAATAATGTTCCTAATGCAAATAGGTGTATAATATTGGTTATAAACATCATCTCGAAAAGTTTAAGAGCTATCTGAGAAATATACACCAAAGGAACCTATGTCTCTTACAGGTTAGTTGGACATTTTGATCCAAACCTAGTGCCAGGCAGACTCTAGTATAGATGGAAAGAACAAGTGTTCATCATCCAAAAAGATGGTCAGTGATAAAACACAAACATATGCCTTTGTGCAGTATATCTAATGTTGGAGCACTATTCTCTTGTTCATGTTTGCATCAGCATAACTTGATAAAAAATTAAAAAAAAAAAATCTTACACTATTGATTTCATATGATGTAAATTAAATACAGCATTAAGAAATTGCAGCTCATTTATTGGCATGTTATTTATGTGAATGCTAACATTTTTTCATGGTATTTCAGAAGGAACAATTGAATTCAGAGCCCTAAATTCTAAGCCATGTATAACCTTTTCTCATTTTCTCCAACAACCAAAACATTTAAGACGTGCTTAAATGATTCATAGCATTCTATTACAGCACATTTCATATATTCGTCAGCACAAATACGCCTCCAGAGATCAGAATCTCTTGATCGAAATTGGGCGGCCGTATCCAGAGCTATAGGAATCTGAAAAAACAAATGAAAAATTAACTCGTGACATACTTAAATATTTAACTGTACTATGACATTACTTCACATACCTTGCTGGCAAGCAAGAAGGGTGGCCACTGTATCAATTTCAAGCTAGGATCTGATGAATATGGAACTACCAATAGATCCATCTCCCTGAAATTAAAGTCAAAACGAGTTTAACATTAACTGCAAATGAAACCAAATACTATATAAGAGAGAATGATAATGAAACTAACTAAGAGGCATTTCCTGTCACTTATGAGGTCTTCTTCCCGAAAACTAGATATTATTTCATTCCACAATTGTGCAAATTTTGCAGCTTCAGTTCTCCTGCTAGCTGATACCTGCAAAATCAGTATCCAAATCATTACATAAGGAACCAAATAGCCTTCCATAACACAATGACGTATCTGATCAAGCTCCCGAGAACACAAGAGCTACCTCAACAAAACGCTTCAAGAAAGAAAATCCCCTTCTCTCAGTCATATCAGAAGCCACCAAGTATGAGTTGAAAGCTCCAGGTAAAGATTGGAATCTTGATCTTAGCATCCGCAAGGTCCGTATCTATGAAAGAACCAAAGACTAAACTTAAAAACAGTCACTTATTAATAAGTAGCAATCACATAATACTCCACCATACAAACACATAATGCCCAACTAACTTGGGATTGAGGCATTGTCGTTGTTTTACAATGCCCAAAAAATATAATTGCTAAACCAAATTCACAGTTTCGGGGTTTCGGGTTTTTGTGAATTATTCACAAGTGCTTGTTTTGTTCTGAAGCAAAAGATCTACGGACAAGATTCTGAACATATATGAGTGCTGCATCTCAAATGTACAGATTGACCTATCAATAAGTTATCTCAATGAAATATTTGGATACATTTTGGTTGTGCACTAAAGATTTGATTCAACATGCCACATGAAGAGTTGCGACAAGGCATACACAGAACTTCACAGAAGTTTTTATTTATTGGAAATGTTAGATCAAGCAACACATCACATGCTTTCTCTAACCTCAACAAAACTATCAGCACACCACATAAAGATATATCTGAAAAATGTTACTCATATAACTTGAGGTGCCTGGAACAGGAAGAAAAGCAAAAAGGCCGAAAAGCTTCGCTCAGTTCTATAGGAACTGAAGTGCCTTAAGGATTCAAACCAGCAATGGCAAAGAAAATAAGCTATTCCAGTCACTTTTACCCATAAATTTATGCGTATAAATTTAGAAAAAAAACAAGGAAAATGCAACCAAAAAAACGCAGTTATATGTCTTCTGTGGAAGAAGTGTTATTGATAGAACTTCTGTACGTTTATGCTAATGTAACCAATTTGTTGGGCACAACCATTTAGTGCTGATATTCATGTTGTTCCTTTTTTTTACCATTCTTTGAAACCCCAAAAGGCTTTTACTCAGCAAGATCTTGGTGTAAGCATCATCCAAAAATGTAGTACCATTCAATGGACACAAACCAAATCACTATTTCTGGGAAATTCAGATAATATTTAATATTATTTTGTAATGCAAATTGAGAGACTTATTACCTCACCAAGACGGCTAAAAGCTCCAGAAACTCCACCATACAGAGTTGAGAAAATAGCATACCAAATCTGAGTGTCCATGAAATAAACCTGCAAAGAACTTGCTTAATTGTGAGGCCCTTCAATAAGATTAAACATGCATATTCATCTAGCATAACACACCCAAAAATACATGGTCGCCAAAGCATCTTTAGTGAGATGGATGAGGCATCACTTGCCAAAGGCAAGGTTGGGGGAGGTTGGGGGTTTGACTCGTGTTGAAGTCAGAAGTTGTTATTTTCTTATATAAAAAACAAACATACATGGTCAAACCAATTAAAAGAAGAAGTAATACACAACAGAAAATGAGCAAAGAGAGATACCAAGATCAATGGTGCCCACAAAGCAATTATAGCACCAAGGTTCTTTTGAGCTGCATGACCAAAAATACATTGTAAGAGAATAGTTTTAAAGAATCACATTTTTTAATACCAGATATTAGGAAAACAAATTACTATAGAAACCTCAAACCCTTTGGCCTTTGCTTCCAGGAATTTAGTAAAGACTACCAAAACCATTTCTTTTTTTCGTTCTCTTTCAAGTGCCACCAAACTCATTTATCAGGCTAGATATGCAAATATAAACAAGTGACCCAAAAAAAAATGTAAAAATGTTAAGTCTAAAATTAGATGTACAATACCATCAGGAAAAAACTCATGCCAAGCATACTGAATACGATGGACATTCATGATATCCTTTGTTGGCTGCACCAATGGTTTAATCTGGAGAAGAAAGGACATAAAGAACATATTATAGCTGAACTTTTTGTGAAACAGAATCTAGGAGAATATGAAAGAGAAAAGAATGATGAATACCATGATATAATAACTAAATGCTAATTTGCTGCACAAGAGCAGCACCCAAAAGAAAGTATACCTGTAAAAGGAAAAGAAAGTATGTTTATCCCAATCCCAAATGAAGTAAAGAAAAAGGGGAAAAAATTGGCAGCATAATAGCAGAAAACTTGCTAAGGAGGAACTGCATAGTCAAACTCACTTAAAGAGTGCAAATTGGCTTTCATGCATTCCCCTACCAACATAAATTCTTGGCTGCAAGGAAATTAATTCAATAGATATTAATTTGTTTCGTACGTATAAAACAAAAATAGCAACAAATAGATATCATGGTCATCAAGTGGCTGTAAGCTGGTAACTTCAGAAGTTGGAGCTAGTGACCAAAGAATAATCCCACATCAATTAGTTGAAAATTAATACAAGACTTACAAGCTTGGAATGTAATCTCTAAGGCACTTTGGAGAAACACCCAATCTCAAATTAAAGCCCATATATAAACTATGGATTCTCTCCAGACTCGTAAGACTTGGACTGACGTACCAATTTACAAAAGTCAACATGGTTTCAGAGTCCAAAATGGCTTATAAGCCCATGATAGATTCAAGAGAATTTGAAGTCTAAAAAACTAATAGGAAAATATAGAGAAAAGAAGAACCTCAATTTGATAAGTGTAGACTTAGAAAAAGCATATGATAGGGTCCTAGTGATGTCTTTTGGTGGGTATTAGAAAGAATAAGAATGTTTACTCAGTACATACAATACTTTTTTTTAATAGGTACATAGGTACTATTGTATGAAAGAAACCTCTCTTCGCCAAGGTGAATCAACAAACCGGTCCCTGTTGCTACAAGGAACCAACTACGCTTACTGGAAGGTGAGAAATGCAGATATTCATTCAGTCTTTGGATGAATACAATTGGAAAATGGCCGAACAAGGGTGGAAGAAACTGACTACTAGAGACGCTGATGGAAAGGTAGTTCCAAAGCCATACACGGCTTTGTCAAACTGAGAGC
Organism: Stephania japonica; assembly: GCA_039657345.1. Taxonomy (NCBI): domain Eukaryota; kingdom Viridiplantae; phylum Streptophyta; class Magnoliopsida; order Ranunculales; family Menispermaceae; genus Stephania; species Stephania japonica. The sequence continues at coordinate 11,997,396 of CM077563.1, read as the reverse complement.
AGAAACTCTCGACGGACAATGCGAAGACACTTAATGCTATTTTTTGTGGGGTGGATGAAGATCACTTCAGATACATTGCAGCATGTGTTTCGGCCAAGGAAGCATAGGAGATACTTGAGAACATTCATGAAGGCACGGGTACTGTGAGATTCTGTAAGTTTCAAGTACTATACAAACACAATTTGATAGATTGGAGATGACTGAGGAAGATAGTATAGTTATCTTCCGCGATAAAATCCGAGACATAGCAAATCAGGCATTTCAGTTAGGAAGACCCTACAGTGATCTAGACCTTGTTATGAAGACTATTATGTGTCTACCTTCTAGATTTGATGTAAAGGTTGCAACCATTGAGGCACATCGAGATATCTATAAAATGCGATTTTTTGAACTCATGGAGTCCTTGCAAGCATATGAAGAGAGGCACCACCAATTATATGGAGGGGAAAAATGTTACGGCAACAGCAACAACAACAACAAAACCTAATTCCGACAAGGATTTCAATGACAGTGTGGAAAGTCTCATTCAAAATTTCGAAAGGATCTCAAAGAAATTGGAAAGACAAAATAGATGGGAATCAATAGGGAGATCCTAAAATCAAACCTGAAAGAGAGTATACCATAATGGCATAGAGCATAGTCCTCTTACATATTCCTTTCTTTCATTTTCTTTACTTGAACTGCCTTTCCACAAGTTTTTACAGTCTAACTAGTTTAGAATAGGTAATTGAGTTTGCTTTGTGTTTGGATTGCAGATGAGATAGAGACGCCATTTTTATGTAAAGTTTTGACTCAGTGGAAAATTCTTATTATAGTTTGCAATAAATCCCTCTTTCTCTGATGAACAATCACTATAACATTGCTTGATTACTGTGGTAATAAAATGTTTGCATTCCATGGAACCACACCCATATAATCTACCAACTAGAGAACTCAAATTAACATGGATCCAATCGAATTTCATCAATATATATGGTAAGCATAAAATGCTGGCATGACACAGAGCTACAATACTAAAAAGGTATCTTGCTTCGATTCTCAATCAAATAATACTAAAAAGCATCTGTAATGAACTTACACATAAAGAAAACCACCTCCATAGTGGACTTTTCTGGCCTGAAGCTCAACAGATTTTTTGATATTGTGGTTTCTTTCCTCAAGTAATTGTCAATTGTCCTCTCCCAAAGTTTCATTTCATGTTGCGACTCATAAGTTTAATTCCATGATAATCTGAGCTTGTTTGGATATCTCCTTTGTTCTTGAAAATCGGTGGAAGAGTGCTTCTTCTCCAATTCATTGAAATCTTTTTTATTTTAAGATTTTCTCAAAAAAATTTATCAACAGATCCATTCCAATTTCTTATAAATATTTCCAAACATCTACAGGTTTTTCATCTAGACCACAAGCTTTCCCCATTTTCATCTTTTTTAAGGCCTCTTCAACTTTAGGGATCCTAATATTGCGTGAGTAATTTAAACTTATTTGTTGATGTGTTTTTATTTTTTAAAATATTTACTTGATAATAAACTATCAAACTAGCTTCTTCATCTTTCCTCAATGTCATCTGCCTGGATTAAAACATTTGATCTTTATCCTTAATGCATTTTATATGACTTAGATCTTATTTTTTTCATCACTTCAGTTGACCAAGAGGAGAAGAGTATTTATGTGATCAATGAATTAGAAGCTCCAAAAACATGAGTTCCCTTATCATGCTAGATAAAGACAGTTCAAATGGAAGTATAGAACAGATGAAAGCTTAACATCAACCTTTTTAGGAATGAACGCATCTCATAAAAATTTTAAATTATTCTAGTCCTGTAAATAAAATACGAAAATACAAATAAAGAAAGGAAAAACTTGAACAAGTCAAATTTGTATCTCGATATAAAGATTAAAAGGCACAAATTTTCTAGCAAAAGTATGTCTGAGATGGACATACATATAAATGAAAACAACGAATTGAAATGCTGAAGCAAACCAGGTAAAACAAGTAAAGTAGGGGCAGATACCTGCGCCCACCACAACAGAAACCGTATGATATGCCAATTGGAGTTTTCAATCCATCGTCGAAGCATCGGAAAAATAAACAACAAAGCAGCTAGTAAATTTGGAAGCAAGTATATAACCACTGCAAATATATACAGAGGTGGTATGCCCCTGACTTGCCCAAGCCACTTTGTCAGGTTCTTAATTTCCCTAGGTGCTGCTGGAGCGTTACGCATGTAGGTTGCTGGAAGGATAATGACCCAGACAATACTAACAATTAGCTTGAGCATAGTTCTTAGAACATCAGTGAACTTCCATCTATGACGAACAGGGAAGTTCAGCACCAAATCCAAAATGCCTAGCATCAAACGAACACCAAACATAAGATCTCAAGCAACCCAATTTCAGCTTGAAAAACTCAATAAAGATTCTAGAAATAAAAATTAGAAGCAGAAAATTGAGCTTGGTGTAACAGAAAAAAAAAATCATTAATAGCAATTCTTTTTACCAATTTTTTTTGGGCGAAATTATTCTTACCATTTCTAACAGGAAAGAAAATGACTAGTGAAATAGCTGTAAAATACTATCAAATCTAACTAAAAAATACATGAAGACTCAAGAACACATTGTCCGACCTTTTCATAAATCTTGGATTGTATCCATCACAAACAGTAAATTACAGTGCGTAAGACCATAATCGTAGCTATATTCAAGAACAATTTCAAGTTAGAGCAGCTAAACATCATTCATTCAACAAGAACCATCATGATTATTTTAGAATTTAGAATTGAATCTTGATGACACATGAACAAGATGAAACATACATTGAAGAAGACGCAGAATGGCCGCCGTGATGAATATACTTGAAACATAGTACAAGACATCTTTGCGAAATATATCCAATGGTGAAGGACCATTCCATGCAACAATCGCCAATACCTACAGCATAATGGAAGATTTTGGTTATTTCTCAAAAAAAGATTTTAGGTAAATCTAGTAAAGTAATCTAGGTTTGAATAGATGATATAATTCAGCAGTTTTTTGAGGTTTTTGAATACTGTACCTGCAATGATAGTATGTAAAAGGTCCACATACGATCAAAACTTCGAAAAATGTGCCAAAATGATCTGGTCTCAATAAAATATGATTTTCCCGTGCTTTCAGATTTTCCATGAGGTGCTTGATTCCCCTGGCAAAATATTATCAAAGCTAGGAGCTGGTTCCATAAAGAATCAATGTATTATAATACTGGTAAGAAAACATAATAACGCACCTTTTTCATGCTACGGGTTGATTTGAAAAAATCACCATCGTCACGCATGGGCCATCCCAAAGAGAAACAATCTGAAGACCTGAAAAACTGTCAGAATTTAGCAAATATAATGATGAAAAGATGCAAATTATAGCAACCCTATTGTTCATTGTTGCATTCACTTGGTAAATCTTTACGCACCAGAAGTACTCGTTCAGATCATCGTAGTTGCACCAATCGGAATGGGGTATTTTTCCATGTCTGCTCTTTTGGGCTTCCTGGGATATCCAAATCAAACTTTATTTGTTTGATTTGAGAAGCGTACAGAGTTCAGTAACTAATCAGGTGTGCTGAAACTTACCTTCTGAATCACACGATACAATGGTGTTATAACCCTCCTCAGGAAAGCTTCATCATCGCCACCATATGAAGGTTTGATATTCTCCCCAGTTACAATGCTAACATTTCCAGCTAATAGACCATGAAGTTCATATGCCATCTGAAATTGAAATTTTTGCAGCAAACAACTTAAGTTAGACTTTATTTTGTGAGGAAAAATGTATTAGATTAAAATCCAATCAAACAGTCAACTTTAATGAACATTGAACTCACATTATGAAAAATATAGCATAAACATTCTGGAAGAAAGCGAACATTGGCTGCTTCACCCCAGATTAGGAGATAAAGACCCATGTACAGTATTTTTCTCTGCTGCTCTTCTCGTTGTCCTTCAGGAAGCCTGTTGAAATAGGATTATGCCACATTGAAAGCTTAATGAAAGCAACTAATTGATGTAAAGGACTGAAGTTATGAATTCAATTTGCATTAGTAAAGTTTTGCAACAAGTACAGAAAGGTTTCACTTATATGTCTCACCTTATACTATGTTTCCGGCCCAAGAATTTGCACCATGTTTTGTAATTTTTAAATATCTTATTCATAACTGCATCAATGGCCCGTTCATCAAGCTGTAGAAAGAATAGCTTTAGTTTTGTATAGAACAACAGCAGTGATATCCAACTAATGGTTACAAAATATAGAGAAAGGACCAGACATGACAACATCATTGATGATCCTGGAATGAGAGATTTGTATAAACTCATTTAAGACAAGAAGCTATCGCAAAATAACCAACCTTAGAAAGAGAGCCTGGAATGAGTTCAGATAAAAAGAATTCCAATTTTTCTATAGCAGCGGCAAAAAATCTTTGTATAGAAAAAGCAAAAATCATGTGATAATCAAGTATTAGAAAGATAAACTTCAAACCATGGAATTCTAAAAAAGATATTTCAACAAGCAACGGCTACAAATACGCAAGTCTTAGGTCTAGAGACACAAGAAAAAAGATATGAAGTTCTCGTAGACTCATAGTGTGTGGCATGGATGTTTGACATATATCAAGATCAAATTTACTGAGGCATTCCAAACATTGAAGAGCAAAAATTTAAAAATACCTTGTTAAGAGGTTCAGGCTTAGGTACAAGCCTTATATGAACGTTGGCTAGCATTAGAATCAAATGCTCTCTTTGGTTGCTGACATTGTCTCTCTACAAGGATATGAATGGATTAGATATACAAGAGGTCAATTGCCCTACTCCAGTCTCCAAGTAACAACCCCGAGGAAACTTCCATACCTGAAATCCAAACATGGCTCTTAGCCAATCAAGAAGGTCTAGTTCTCCTGTTTTCTGCTTGTGCTGTTCAAATGCTACAGGCCAATTTAAGTCAATAGTGTCCCGAAGGGCAGAAACAGCTGCCTTAACCTGGTAAGAGCAAAATGTGAATTATATTTTCGCATTTCAAGGCACCATGCTTGATGGAAGAATAAAGATGATTTGAATAATTGTCATTCCAAAAGGAGTGCAAGCAAATGCTACCTCCTCAAGTTGCATGATAGATTGTGAAGCACCTGCTGCATCAAGCGGTAAAATGTTATATGGCACATAGATTTCCTTCTTTTCTTGAACATCTCGGGCTGCCGCTATTATCTGTTTATGGTATATAACCAAAATTTTCATTATTATCTTGAGGTTGTCATAAAATTGCCACAACCATTACTGTTCCAACTGTTATTTATAAGAAGCGGAATTTATAGATCAAACAAACAATTTAAACTAAAGTAGTGGGAACCCCAGGAAAGTAAATAACCTCAGGAGCAACTTCTTCAACTTCCTCAGTCTTATTGACAGCACATAGCACTTCGAAAAGGACTCCTGCCGTCTGGTAAGCCTTACCCAGTTGAGCTCTGTGAAAGATTTTCACAAAGGAACATATTCAATTAGGAATGACACCTACATGTACATATTCACCTAACTATATATATATATATATATATATATATATTAAAGTAAAGGAGTTTTGCCTCCTTTTCATCAAAAAAAAAAAAATTAGGAATGACAAATATTCAAATAAAATTCCCTTCAAGCATCTATTCATCCAATTTGTGAAACAATAGAGCATTTTGGCTTTATTTATGTACATTACCTATCTGCTTTCTCCCCTTTGTCCAGGGCTCTAACGTAATGCTCATAGTACTGTTGGTAAAAGCTCTCAATTTCCCGGGCATCACTCTTTTTGACCCTGTAAGCGAGACTTGAGGCGTTGTCCTGTCACAGAATTTCATATCAAATATCAATCATTCTAACGCATAGTAGCATCCATATAGGGAAGTTAAAATTGAGTTTAGAATTCTGGGTTGTTCCTTAATCGATCCATCAAGAGCAGTTTCTAACCATGTCAGTTCAGAATTGAACTCATGAATACTCACTTGTTCCGAACCATTGGGCTTCCAAAAGTACGGTCTGCTTGGAGAACCGGATTGTAAGGTGGCTTGTGTGGATCATCCGAATCAATTTTACAGTTTAATTTGGTTTTACAGTTCACTCCAAAACACCTCAAATCCCTAATATCAACATCAAATAAAAAACATGAATTCCACACTACCCACTTTTTAGAAGGCCCACACGTGGCACGACTCACGAGCCACTTCAATGTTGTAGATATGCCTAGGGTAATGAAACCTTGTCTGATTAAATACTAATGACAGCAAAATAGTTGTTATTGTATGATTGTGTCACGCTTGGCTTGACTATGTAATGTAACTCTAATTTACATGGGAGTGCTACAAGCCTACATTTTTTTTTTAACTTTAGTAAAAGTTACATAACAATCTCTTGAGGTTTTATTTTTTTGATAAATGATGTATTTATCATTTCACTAGAGATGTTTTGACACTGGAAGTCTACAATTAATGACATCCAAAAGGGTACAACAAAATCTACGTATAATATGAATCCATAGAAATGAGCCAGGCTCTCGTTTTGAGTTGCATATATATCTCAAGGTAAACATCACTTATTAAGGCCATCTTCAGCCACAAAACTATATTTTCTCCTCTATTTTAATATTTTATCATATCAAACTTTAATTTTTCTCTAACAACAAACTCTATTTGTCTTCAAAACTCTATTTTCTTATTTTCTTCTTTTTTATTATTTACTTATATTAATTTTAAAAAATTATTTGACCAGTAAAACTTTCAAAAAAAATATTTTATATTCTATAAACTTAAATTGAATACACAAATTTAGAATATTGAAAAAGTAAAAAAAAAAAAGTGAAAAGAAAATGAAACACTGTTTTAATGTCCATGGATAGTGGAACGCCAAACTTCTGCCATTCCACTATTCACAATCATAGATGCTAAAACAACGCCAAAAATGGAGTTCAGTTCGAGATGTTTTAACAGAACATTGTTCAGTACTCTTTTTTTTTTTTTTTTTTTTTTTTGCTTCTCAACAGGCAGGCTAAGATATATTATTCAGTGCCAACTGTGTTAATAGTCGAATTACAAGCACCACCATACTCCACTAAGGACAACTTATACACATTACTTTAAGGGGTGAGCTACCTTGACATTTTTACTTTTTTGTCGATGTACTATATATGTATATGTACTATATAGCTTCGTACTAGAATGACAATATTATGTCACAATAGAATGTATAACAACTGATGTGGCATGTGGGCCTCACATCAAAATGGTGCCAGAATGACAATATTATGCCACAATAAAATGTACAACAGAGTGATGTGTGGGCCCCACATCAAAATGGGGTGTAGGGTGTGTCCTTTTATAGAATTTTGATGTGGGCCCCACGTGCCACACCAAAGTGTTGTCGATCATATAAAGTTACTTATCCTCTCAACTCAATTTGCACTATGATGTGAATCAAAGAAGATTAAATGTAGAATAACAACGTAAAATGCACAGCGCATCCATTCCACCGTGCATTGCACCTTATGATGTGTAAAGGCCCCCTCTCAAGACTCACACGGACAAGGGAATTGGCGCGTGCATTCTAAATGCACAACGCGTTGTCATTCTAACATTTCCCTTTATTCATAACTAAGACCTCACTTAAGAAAATCAAATTCTCCACTCGTAGCAACCGATTATTGTTGCTAAATACATACATCATCATGTCAACTTGTTTGTAGTATCTAATCTCTCTACCACTAAAATTCAATGAGCTAACTTCTCTCTCAATTTATGTCCATCGGATGATGCTTCTCTATATATGCACAACATGCATGAGCGGTACATATAATAATCTTAAATGGAACCCTGAAATTTATTAACAATCTTCTTATATACTAGGCTACTAGCATATATTCGTGTTAATTATCCACTCTTTTTGTTTGTTTGTTTGTTTTTCATTGTCCAATACGTCCTCTCGTAGCTGAAGTTACTAGAAGGCATGGAAAAGGAATTGAACTGACCCTTTCAAGTCGCTGGAGCAGAGCAGTTTTGAACTGCCTCACACCTCTGCCGCTGGAGTTCGGATCCAACCGATGAGCCTTATCGAACGCGTAGAATCGACCTTCATATATTAATTTCAACAACAACATGCAACAACAACACAAATCAATCAAATCAGCGATTATTGAAAAGATCATCAGATCCGATCGACGACGAGCTCAATTCGATGATGATGAATTGTGACAATTAATCTATATATACTCACATAGATAGGCGACTCTTGGACTCTCATTCTCGACCTCAGTAGCGACACGGAGGATCGGAACAATGGTTCCGAGCGACGAAGGCACGACCTCGTTGTCGAACACCTCCAACGAGAACGTCGTGGTAGCAGCACTGCGCGACGGCCTCCTCGTCAGCCCCGTCGGACCTGACTCCAGGCTTGACGTCATTGCGCCCTCGCTTAATTGCTTGCAGACCTCAACCTATTCAGCCGAAATCCTACATGCATTCAACAACACAAAACGTCCACAGCACTAAATCACATCGATCGATCCACCTTTCTACGATCATCACAAAACAGAGAGACGACGACGACGACGATGATGAGGAGTATATACGTACCGAAGCGGATCGATTGATCCACCGATGAGGATGCTCGCTAGCTCGCGAAGAGAGGAGATCGAAATCTGGAGCGATTGATCGAGCGAGAGGGACGAAATGCGTGATAGGTCGATGTGGCGGAATGAGCGATTGGGAATGATGCGAAATGAGAGAGCGAGAGAGAGAGAGAGAGAGAGAGCGAGAGAGCGAGCTGAAATCATGAAGTGGAGGAGCGGTGGTGCGGTTACATAGGGGAGGGTCTCTGAGACTCTCTCTTAACTAACTTTGAAACTCCTCTAAGTGCTGCGTGTCCACGTGGCGCTCTCTCGGGAGCTGTGTCAGGTTGTGGTCCTAAAGAGAATCATTGGCGATGTGATTCATCATTCATGTCAAAAGTGTGCGTTCAAACGAGGGTGACCTGGACTTGAGCGCGCATGCCGAGGTAGTGAAACCGATCTTGTGACGCACCACCGTTGGATTGTTCTCGGATCAAGCGTTTTTGCGTGACACGGGACAAAGAATGACATTTATGCCACACTGATAAGGTAAACTATACATGCGTATAGTATTATGTAGCGCACGTGTTCGATAAAATAATGTAATCAGCTCAACTATATGTTGTCCGTTACCTTTAATCACTAATAATTAAGGAAAATGTTGCAACTAATATCCCAAATCACCGTTAAAATCTGATTAGATTTGAGTCTTTTGGAGCTATTCATATGTATTTCAAATCTGAGAATTATTTGCACATACCTATTTTCACATGGCCCACATGTCACATCACCCAAGAGCAATTAATTAATATACATATGCACTTGTTTGATGTTGTAAAATGTACTAAATTACGGATAGTGGAAGAGTTTGATTAATGTAAGTCGCACCAACTATTTTCGGATATATTGAGACTACAAAGGTGGTTGTTTGATTTTTTATTTTTTTATTTATTTTTAGAACAGTTGTTGTTTGATGTTGTACAATGTTTCTCAAATGTATATACACGTTTAGATGGGTATCGCCCAAATTTTAAATAGTTACGTGATCACCTGATCAAGTGTCGGTAAGTTAATTTGAGTAATTGCAATTTCTTGTTTCTCAATTATATAAGGAGTATTGAAGAGATATGCTATACATTGACATCATATCATGGACATCAACTACACCTAAACGTCTCACAAACATGCATGATTTGAGGAGCATATCCGCTGCAAATGGCAATTGCCAATTGGCATTGGTGATTTGTGACTGGATCTCCCAATTGAAACATTTTTTGCCGATAAATGCTAAGTATAAGGTATTAGTAGTTGTATAATTCTAAAAAGACATTATTAATTGACAATCAGTTGCTCTAAGCGATAAAAGGCTTGGTTCCCCTTTAGCAAAGTTTTAAATTCAAGTGTCATGAATTAAGAAACTAGGTTGGGGAGGGCCGCACCCTGCATGAAGCCTAACAATGTCCAAATGTGGAATAGTAGGCGTGATTGATATTCAAATACAACATGGGAAACAAAAAAAAAAAACATTAATAATTAACGCTTTCTCAACGTTATTTTCATTTGCAAAAAATCTGTTTGGACTCTTAGAGTTTGGATTCATAAAGAATTTTTTAATTTTTTACAAATATCAAAGAAGAGTTATAAGTTGTTATTTCAAAGTTATTTATTGCCTGAGTGTGACTTTGAAATAAAAAATTTTCAAAAACTCCCTAGGAGTCTGGACTCTAAGAGTCCAAATAGCACTACTCATAATTTGGTAGTTAAAAACCGTCATATAGTCATTGGGTTCAGGTCTTAAGTTCTCTCACTCTTTAACTAGGATAAACAAGGAGTGCATATGACTAAGGACCAAGAATTATTAATGACTGATAGTTCTAGTATTTTAATCCGGCATATTGGCCCAACGAAAAGTGTGAGCTTGGACATGTGTGTTAGACGCACGGTCCAGGTTTGATTCACCGCTACGTCAAATTTGTCCAAACTGCTAAAGTAAGCTCAGGTCAATTGTACCAAGGCCTCGTGGAAATAGTCATCTCATTCACTATCTGCCTACACAAGATCTTGAATACAAAAATGCAAGTTAACTTGCGCACGGCGCAGAGCCTCAGTACATAAAACGAGTTTTCTCTATCATTCAACCAACTTCAGCAAGTAGAGCATAGGAAAAGACACGGATAATAACATCAAATGCCTCCAGTTTTTTATCTTAAATTCTGAAATTGTTTATACAGAATACTAGCATATGCTGTTGGGAGAAAGAATTATCATCCATAAACATATAGCATCCATATATACTAGCAAATGCAACCGCTGACTCCTCGGCCAATGAACAACTTTGGAATGAATTATCAGCATATTTCTGACTACTGAGGAAAGGTAAATCAACACCCCCCACAACGAAATGTACTCAAATGGCTACCGAACTGTGAGATCACATCTACTAGTTAAAATGTTGATTGAGGAGCACATTGTACTTGAGAGAGAATGGCCCCATTCAAGTTAAAATGGCTGAGGACGGTTCTGCACAAACTGCCAAAATCTGGATTAATGGTAAAAATCAGTACTCAGAAACAAGGGAATATCAAGGAAACAATGAACGCAAAACTAAACTTTATCAGTAAAGGAATTTCCAACATAACCTATGAGAGAAATCTCTGAACGAATAATAGAGAAGAGATCATATCTCCGATGCAAGACAAAGACAACAAATATTCACAAATATAACAAAACAATACATCGACATAATTATTTGGGGCTGACGCAAAAATACTAATCCACTGTGACTCCGCTGACGAGATACTTTCAGTTAGATTCAGGATGCTACTTGGCACTTGTATTAATTAAGAAACTCCCATCTAAGCATCATCCTCATTCGCTACACTCTATTACGGTCAAAAAATTCAATACCTATAAACAACACTGGGAGAATGCCTAAAAAACTCACATCTCTACAAACAGTTCACAATATAATATCAAAATGAACTAAAAGTTCAAATTCACATCAAATCCACAAGTTTCAACCTTAAAACTTATTTACAATGATATCAGCTTCACAATCCATATTTATATCATAATAACCCATAAACCGTCATAATATATTCTCAAACTGTCTCATAAAGCTTCCGTAAAAGTTTCATAACCAAACCATGACCTACTCTTAACCCGAGAACCCCAAAACACAATATTTAACAAAACAACATACGACAAGAAAAACAAGTCAAAGAAAACCACTAATAGATTTATATGGTTGTCGCTCTCTTTCTTCTATACCTTATACTTGACATGATAAAAAACAATTGGAGGATGTCAGGCAAGTAAACATCTACATTGATCAGTACTCCTGTAAATGTTAACTTGATGCATGGAGACATGTAATTGCATTTCAAGTAAATCAATAAAAATATGCAACAACGTAAATGAGATCAACCTTGTTCTTGTTTCCTAACTATAGACGGACGTGCACTTCCAACTATAGTATGCAAATAGTACTGGAAGATCACTTCCAACTATAGTATGCAAACAATACTGGAAGATCATGAATGCCAAGGTACCTTGTTAGCCACGCCCTGACCAGTCTCACTGGCAGTCATGCAGCAATGACCATAATCAAATCCCTGTCAACTTGGAGCCAACAAGCCTACCTTATCTCGTATATGCATGACCAAGGAAATGAAATGCAATGCAGACTTAATACAAATGCAGGTACATAGATATTTCAATAAATTTAAAGATCATTATAGGGTTTACTTATAACCAACCAACTTTGATAAACTTTTTGTGGTTCTCGAAGCGTTATATCACCTCGAAAGTGGTTCCAATAGCTTCCCTGCATGCCCAATTATATTATGAGTCAAGCTTCAAGTGAAATCAAATCACAAAAACCCATGAAAACTGCACCAAAGTATGCTCGAGAGCTAGTTCCAAAAATAATTATTTATAACAACTTCAATTAGTTCAACTAGCTAACTTGGGTAACTTTTTAACCTCAATATTTATCATACTAGCCAAAAAAGAACTTGTAGTACTCATTCGTACTTTCCATAGACTCTAAGAACACTCAAACCGGATCACAAATAGAGAAGTTATGAATTTTCCAATATAACTCGTTGACAAGGAAAACTTTATTTATTTTGAACTAACAAAACTTCTCCAAATCAATATTTTTGCTCAAACCTCAACTACAAACACCATAAAATCACTCAATACCAACTTTCAAATATTTCCACAATCAGTGTAGTCCATTTGGATCAAAACCAATGTTCAATTCATCCAAAATCTCAATCTTAAATCAATATCAACTATAAAAATATTTTCAAAACAGTTATCAACTGAATCGCATCAACTCGATTTACAAAAATCCCAATCTATGTTGGTGAACTTTATCCCAAATTGGCACAAATCAATCTAATACATCAATTCACAACAATTCCTACTAAATCTTATCAAAACCCCAACAAGAGAAATCAAAAAATCGCGAGAATTAGAATTGAATTGAGGAAAGATGCCATGAATTGAGATTTTACCAATTTTCAAGTTGAATATCTCATTTCCACCATAGAAACTTGACTCAAACTGACCGTCTCGCGATGATCTATTTTATGGAGAGAAATGAGATGAAAATTGGATGTACAGAGACCCACGATCGAGAGAACGCGGAGAGAAAGGTTTGTTCATTGATTTTTTTGTTTTTTTATATTTATATGTAAACCTTCAGCTGCCGGCTTGAGCAACTTAATTTTTTTATTTATTAATTCACATAAATTCCTATTTTAACGTGTTTTGACTTTCGTTGATTGTTTTGGATCCAATTTTTCACCAAATTGAGCCAAATTATTGATAAAATAGTTTATCTTCATAAAATGTCTATAACACTAGTTTTGGTTACACTAAAACCCTAAAAATCTTAACTTTGCCACGACATACAAACTCTTATAAACCAATTCTCTTGCCATACTGAACTAAACTTGTACCAATTTGGACCCAATCTTAACCTCGGCCACCGCCAAACGATACAAAACTCGAGGCAAGGTCTTGCACCAACTTCATTCTCTTTTTACACTACCATCGATCCCGACTTGCACGCAAATTGAGGCATATCCCTCACATGATACTTAACACTTAATTTACAAATTTTTGAGTAATTAATTATTTACTTATACTCGTGCCCTTCAGACACACACTTCTCTAAGGCATTGCCAACAACGAACGCCCTCTATCGCTAATCACACACGAACGACGACCGAGATTTGAAGTGCTAGCTTCAAGAGAATACTAAACCCTTTTTGTTTCTCTCCAAAACGATCCAGAGCATACCAAAAACCCTAAGTCGTTTCTTAAAACGAAAATAGAGTTTCAGCCCTTTTTTAAATTTTTAGTACTTGTATTCTAACTCAAAGCGTCTATTTATACAACCTCTTGTATATAGATTTGCGGTTAAGTAAATTACACATATACCCCTACTTAAAGAAGTATAAGTGTAATACACTACAAGGACGTTTCTGTAATGAATTTTATCATATAAAATTCATTTTTCTGAACCATCTTAAAATCTCGCAAAATCATTCTCAGTGTGCGACCCAATAGGCTAATACAACGTTGGCAGTGTACCAAAACACATTTTGGTATACAAGTCATAAGCGGCCTCTAGCAAGACATTATGACTACCCAAGTTGTACGAATATCAAATCGATACAACCTAATCAATAGTGTATATAACATCCTTTTGTCACACGATATCCTTTTGATCAAACATAAGGCATGGAATTGTCATCCAACATGTTCAATCGTACTAGTCTCGATTTCTAGGTAGACTGAAAACATCTAAGTGACATTGATCAATATCAATTCACTTAGACTAAGTCTTTTAATAGTCTAACACATCGAGGGATCCACTGGATATCTCTCTTTATATGAGAGGGACAAATTTTGTCTCGATTACACAACTTCACCACATTATTCACACAGTAACCAATCACAACTTTTATAATCGTCCGGTTAAAGACAACATTTGATTGCGTCAAATCACTGTATTCCTAATGTTGAAGTCTCTGGTAATCTCAAGTCAGAGGACTGAAAAATATACCTATAATGAGAAACAACTATGACTTAATCCATGTGATGTTCTCATAGCGGGTCGATCCAGTACTTTGTTCCCTAACAAGTACTCATGATCTTAATTCGTATACATTTCCCACTTGCAACCTCGATTATGACAAATTGAGGATGTTCTTCAACACACTCTAACTTCAAGACAAAATACTATATAATACACACACTAGACATTTACCCACGAAAAATAACATTAACTAGGTGATTTTCCTTTTTCACCAATCCGAGTCCTAATCCACAACATATATGGTGATTAAGACCCACTAATCTTGTAATTAAGTCCTAATACATATTTACTAAAATTAAGAATGTCATGATCTTCCCAACTAATTTAAATTTCGTCCTCGAAATTTGATTAAAGGAAAGATTTCTTGTTTCAAACTAATAAGAAATTAATTTCTAATAGGTAGAATCACCTTAAAAACTCATCTTATTCATATAAACCCGTTATAACTTTTACGTGTAGAGATCACGAAATGTTTCAATTCTAGATCTCTTATTCCTTAGTTTGGTAAAAGAATTATAACATTTTCTCTACCATTCCTAACAATTTTGAATTTCTAACGAGTGGTGTTTAACTTGTTGCTTCATCTTTTTTTTTATTTCATTCATTTGAAACTCATTTAACAATCAATACCTACCATGATCTAGCTTATCTTGTTTTTCATGAAGCACTTCTCATCCTTATCTAATAGTTATTCTACAAGTAGTTAATAATTCTTTCTCTATCCACCAAACTCTGGTAAACAAGTCCAAGTTTGTATCTCTATCGCCAATTATATTTTCGTTAGAACTATCGGCTGGTCAATTCTTAGACTATCATCAATCTAAAGATATAAATGAAGTAAATAATATTTGAGCACGACAGATACTAGAGTAGAGTCGCGTGTATATCTAACCATCACCATTCCAACGTTTCTCAACAAAAACCTAAAATTATATAAGTCATCACAATAACTATAGAAGTTATGAATTTTCTAATACAATCTATTGACAAAGTAAACTTTATTTATTTTGAACCAACAAAACTTCTCCAAATCAATATTTTTGCAGTTAAATCCTCAAATCTCGACAACAAACACCACAAAACCACTTGTTACCAACTTTCAAATATTTACATATCTCGTGGAGTCAATTTGGATTAAAAAAACCAATATTCAATTCATCCAAAATCTCAATATAAATCAATATCAACTATAAAAACATCTTCAAAATAGTTATCAACTTAATCGCATTGACTCGATTCACAAAACCTTAACCTACATCAATGGAATTTATCTCAAATTGGCACAAATCAACCTAATACAATAATTCACAACAATTCCTATCAAATTTCATCAAAACCTAGCAAGATAAATTGAAAAATCATGAGAATTCAAATTGAATTGAGAAAAGATGTCCTGAATTGAGATTTTACCAAATTATGGATTGAATCCCTCATTTCCATTGTAGAAACTTAGTTCAAACTGACCGTCTCATGATGCTATACTATTTTGTCAAGAGAAACCGAATGAAAATCGGGAGTAGGAAAACCATGGAGCGAGAGTGAGTTGTGAGGTTCAGATAACAAAACGTTTTCACGTTACGTTGAATGAAAATGAATCATTTGTTTTTTTTCTTTTCGTTTTATATATAAACCATCAACTACCTGCTTGAGCAGCTTAAATTTTTTTAATTATTAATTGCTTAAATCCTTATTTTGATGTGTTTTGATATCCGGTGCTTGTTTTGGATCCAATTTTTTACTAAATTGAGTCAAACCCTCGACAAAACAATTCATTTTCATAAAACATCTATAATACTGGTCTTGGTAACACTAAAATTCTAAAAATCTTAACTTTGTCCATGACATATCAAACTCTTTTAAACCAATTCTCTTGTCATACTTAACAAAACTTGTACCAATTTGGACTCAATCTTAACCTCGACCACCGCCAAACAACACGAAACTCAAGGCAAGGTCTTGCACAATTTCGTTATCATTTTACACTACTATCGATCCTAACTTGCACGTAAACTGAGGCAAAATCTTCACGTGATACTTAACACTTTATTTTTGAGTTCATACATAACTAATAACTAATTTTTACTAGTATCCTTCAAACACGCGCTTGCAACCTCGATTATGAAAAATTAAAGGATATACCTGTAATGGCCCAATTTTAATTAGCCATTAAATATGACGTGTTTGCATAAGTGGATGCTACCTCAACACTTGTGGACACCACATATAGGCTTGGACACACCCGGATCTAAGTAAATAGTGATTTTGTGTGTTGTTGTGCATATATTTGCGATGTTTGTGTAATTAGGTTATTAGCGTCGCAATGTGTGTATTTTATTTGTTATTACTTGTGCGAGGCAGTGTGATGAGTATTCGCCTCAATTAGCGTGCAGACGCGGGTATCGGGTAGGCAAATGACAATACACTAGGTCGGGTAGTTATACACGCATGTAAATGATTAAAATGCAATTAATAATTAATAATAAACATTGTATATATGTTCGTGGCACAAGAGTATGCGAGTGACGCGAGTGTATGGGAGGGAACCGGGTACGGAATGCCTGAGGGTTTGTGTGTTGTATTAAGAGAAGATAAGGTCAATGGTTAGAGTCACCCATTTAAGTCATCAGAAGCTGGACCATTTGACTTTAGGAGAGCCATTAGATGAGGCCTCAAGATGTGTGTACACATTAGATGGAAATTTTCTATAAATAGGGGTGTTGACCCCATTCCACCACATTTTCTCTCTCATTCTCTCTCCAAATCCAAAAATGGTGGTAGTGAATAGGGTTTTGTGAAGTTCAAGAGTCTATTTGGAGGTGCAAACGACAAGCAATCGATGATCTAAAGTGAGATCCTCGGTCTCCTCTCGTTATCTACATATCGAGTGTATTTTTTTGGGTTTTGACAAAGGTTTTCAGATATGGATTTGAGCACATTGGATTCAATGATGTTGCTATGGTTTTTGTGTTGCTTGGGAGCACCAATTTGAGAATTTTCATGAGTTATTTTTGTGGTTTTGGTTTTCTTTAGAAAAATGAAGTTTTTTGTAAGGATTTATCGGGGTTTCGTCTCGGGCAAGTGTTCGTCGAGGATGTACGAAGAAATATGGTAAATTTGTTAATATGTGAGATGTTGGGACGAGCTCGAACCGCGATGATGAGTTGGGGGTTCGAAACCCCAAGGAATGCGTCTCCGGTCTAGACGCCAACATCACCTGCGACGTCCAAACCAGAGGGCCTTTCACACCCCACGTTTTATGTCACGCCAGGGGTGTTGTGGCGCCGTGGGCCACGGTGTTGAGGAATAGCTCATGGCAGCCTCACCCACGACTTCGAAATAGAAAATTTAATAAAAAATTAAAATATATAATTTTCGGAATGGGACTAATAAGGGCCTAATTGGGGGTTTATTATCCTATAAAATTGGGATTTGGGGAATTTCTGAGTTTAGGGAACTTAATAGTAATTGTGATAATCAAGCTTTGGATTGACTAATTATTGATTGGACACGCATTTGGAGGTGTGTAGGGACGACATTAGAGTAGTTGGAGTGAGGTTTGAGGTGTGTAGTATCCCAATTGAAATTTCTTGAGCATTTACTTACTTTTGGCATTTGAATTCAGTATTGTTTCTTTTATTATTCCATTTCCTATTGTGGTATTGTAATGGACGGCTGGTTGAGGCTCTCCCCCGTGCCATTCTTGTGTATGTCCACTACACCATATCATGTGTGCCATAGATCTCGGTGAATAGGTCTACCCGAGGATTGAGTCTAACCATGAGTCAATGCACCGTAGGTGCTACGCCGGCCATCGAGTGGATCCAGAGATTGACCTTACTTGAGGGTCACTCGCCGATAATGTTCTTTGGAAGAGTCCGAAATATGGTATAGTCTGACCCTAGGCTCTAGGAACACATTTTTATCTCTTCTATTATTTATTCATGCGATGAACACAGTTGTCTGTTTTTATTTCCACATGTTTATTTAATAGCTTATTTAAATTTCAATATTTACTTTCCGTAATTGCTTATTTAATTTCCTTATGAATACTCACTCTTGACTCATCATCTACCTTTTTGTAATGGCTTGAATGTATATCCAAGTACGAGTCGCGACAAGGGAAAGCTCGCAGACTACCTGTGATCGAAGATTGATACACCGGACTCATACGTTTATATTATATTGCATTTATCGCTTATTTTGGGATTTAGGATTGTGAGACATATTAGAACCTATATTTATGATATTTTGTGACAGTTGAGGCTTGTTTTACTAATATATGCATTTTCAACACTAGGTATATGATCAAATGACAGGACTTGAGGCTTTTAAATTGAATTGTCAGGTTTTAAATCTTCCGTTGTAATTGAGGTTTTAAATGATATTTAATAGGTGATTGATTCCATTATTGAACATAAATATTAGATTATTCATAACTTGAGGTAATTAATGATTAATTGGTGGTTTTGATTGCGTGTGGGACACAACTGGCGTTGGTAGGCCATGTTGTGAGCCCGCATTGGCACCCGTGGTGGTCCGTTGGAAAATGGGCCGCTACAATACCTCAACACACTCTAACTTCGGGATGAAATACCATATAATACACACACTAGTCATTCACCAACGAAAAATAACATTAACCTGGTGATTTTCCTTTTTCACCGATCCGAGTCCTAATCCACAACATGTGTTGTGATTAAGACCAACTAATCTTGTAATTAAGTTCTAATACAGGTTTACTAAAATCAAGGATGTTATATGATTGAATTGGGACCTAAGCCTTCATGAGCATGGAAAGGGATCATGAAGGGTAGAAAACTATTTGAATGTGGGTTGCGATGAGAGTGGGTAATGGGGAAATACAAGAATTTGGGAGGATTTCTGAGTATCAAGAAGGAAAAACAAAATTATGGGCCCTTAGAAAGGCAGGTTTATTGTGGGTTAATGATCTTATTGATCCTTCATCTATGGGATGGAATATAAAGCGGTGCGAGAAGTGTTCAGTAAAAGAGAGGCAAACTATGTCCTAGCTACTCCGATAAGTAGTGTAGGGTAGTGAGGATAGGGTTGTGTGGCATAATGAGAAATCAGGTAGAATCACAGTCACCAGTCGCTATCATAGTGTGCCACTAGACATCGGAGTCTCTCTGCAGTGTATACGTAGACAAATCTGGGCGTAGTCTATCTTCGATGCCCAAAATCTAATGAAGCTTCTCTTAAGATAGTATCCATCCCTCTATCTTCTCGAAGTCTCTCACCCCGTCAAAGTACACTGGCTGAAGTCGAAGAAATCCTTCACCAGTTGAATTCCTACTGTTGAGCCTGAAGGTTTAGATGTGGGAGTCGGTGTCACCTCTACAACCTCTGCTGTCGGAACGACCACGACCAGAAGAGTTGGCATCGCTGGAGCCGCTAGTGTAGTAGTAGGAGGCTCGGGCTCCGACTGTGTGGTGGTAGTAGTAGTAGTGTCGGGTGCTACTTTAAGTGTAGGTGGAGCAAATTTGGCAATCATCGTAATAAAATCGGCCAACTGCTGCCCCTGAGCTGAGACACGGCGAGCTAGCCTCTGAAGGGCCTTTGCTAGTATAGGAGTCTGGCTGCTGCCGGCACCTGCGTCATCGGTCTCATATGCGTCCGTCATCGATGGTTGCACGTTGACAACGAACTCGTATTAGCTACTAAGTAAAATATCTCGTATATATACATTATGCAATTAACAAGTATATATAACTACCCCCAACTCACTTTCACTCGATTCCCAATAAAATAGTCTCTAGGAAATGATCATCTAGTTTCCACTTCTAAGATTTGTGTCTTATTCAATTTTATGTATTACTTATCGAGAACGTTGGCTCTGATACCAACTGGTATCACAATTTTAGACAACTTTATACTCCATCCCTAAAGTTCTAAAGCCTAGGATCTAATACCAACTGTGACGTCTTTTCTTAATTTAGGGCACCGCCCAGCCTAATCCCGTAATTAAGCCCTAATCACAGACACGTAGGACCTAATTACATATTAGTTAGCCTTTACAACCTATACGCCTCGTTACTCATATTCAAGATAAGTAATACACTAGTTCTACTATTTATAGAAATTTAGAGTTAATTAAAACTTTTATTAAGTTAATTAATTTAGCGGAAGCTTTAATGATTATGCGAAGTAATTAGTGATCTATGCGGAAGCCAATGATAATTACACTAAGTATGGAAACTAGGAAATAACGATCACTTATATACGTTTGATAATGGCAAACATATAAACAGTGTGAAAGTCAAAAGGTCGGGGAACTATCGCTCAACCCACTATACAACCCAACTATGTAAAGAAATGATAACAATATAATACAAAATGTCAAAATAACCTACAAGTATGGCCAGCAACGTGCTCGAGGCTCAGAGGTAGTCATCGATCTTCTCCTTGCCGGACCTGTTGGTAGATCGCTATGCACCAGCCATCATAAAAAGGACGATGAGTGCAAGAAAATAACAGTAATCCTAATGATATATTTATTTCATATTTCCAAATATAATCGACTAATATTTAAAATCATATAAATATGAAAAATTGAAAGATTAACCATATGCAAGTAAATACCAGATTTAAACAAATGATACTAACACTCGACTAAGTAATAGTAGTGATCTAGGTCCAGTCGATAATGAGCCGCGTCACGCCAACTCAATAGTCATAACCTCACAAGGGTCTCAAACCCGGTGTATCGCACACAGCCAAACATCACACACAACCAAGTAACATGAACCGACATTGGCCACTCAAGCCCCTTTGGATCCCTGTTCTCCACCACCAGGGATCCAAACACCTCCTCCATATCATACATACACCGGCACTTCATATTTTCATTTAAACATCGAATTTAAACGAATCAAAGACATGCATTTCAGAATTTTCATGAAAAACACCAAGAACACTTAAAACTGAAAATTTCAAATTAATTCATGCACCACTAATTTTTGAAAGGTTGAACAGTGTGGAGAATAGAAATGAAATGAAAATAAATAATTCAAGTGGGATTACTCACCTTTCACGCAGTATTCCTAGTCAATAGGCCTCCCGTCACCCAAACTCTCGCACCCGGACTCATGTATATCTCCTGAAGTTTGTTGGTATCATTCTAGGTTATAGTAGATGTACTTAGTCTTTAAATTAAGCGTTGAGACTATCCGACACCAAAACGATCCAAAACAACTATATAAATAACCATTATATAAATAAGCCCCTTCTTTTCCATTTTTGAACAATTATATGACTTAATTTTGAAAAACTAATGGTTCTAAGTTGTTCCTCTCTGTCTTAGCTTTCCAACGGTATATGGAGCGTCAAAATCCGAGTTAAAATGAGAAAGTTATGGTGTAAGTAGTGTTGCAGGAATCTAAAATCCTGTTATTCAGGTCCATAACGTGCTGACTAAAATGACCAGCGCGCTGGGTGCAGAAACCCAGAATTTTTTGAGTTTTCTACGACCCGAAATTGGCCAACTCAAGCCCCTTTGGATCCTTATTCTCCACCACCAAGGATCCAAACACCTCCTCCATATCATACATACACTAGACACTTCATATTTGTATTTAAACATCGAATTTAAACGAATCAAAGACATGCATTTCAAAATTTTCATGAAGAACACCAAGAATACTTAAAACTGGAAATTCCAAATCAATTCATGCACCATTAATTTTTGAAAGGTTGAACAGTGTCCCAAGTGATTTTCCACAAGGATTTCAAATATGAACTTAGATTTTGAAAATAATCTCATTAACTAGCTCAAAACTCATCAAAACCAAAATCCCAAGAAAAACCTCCATTTTTAGTAAAAACCTACAAAATCTTAAAATAGGAGACTTGATGCTTGAAATTAGAGTTTGAAAATGATTCAAAACAACATTTGAACACTTTGATAAATCAAGACAGAGAACACTTTCATTAAAAACGAAAACCCCAATTTTGTGTTGCATGCAAGTGAAGAAAAATTTACCCAAGTTGTAGCTATGGAGTTGTGTTTGATTCTCCTAATTCTTTGTGCTAAGATCTCTCAATGAAGTCCCAAATTTGCAGCAAAGAAAACCCTCTCACTGCTCTGAAATTTTTTTGTGTTTATAAGACATGCATAATGAAGCAAAGAAGGCAAGAATTGGTATATATAGTGGTGGGTTTTGATCTATGTGTGTGTGTGTGTGTCCATCTCCATGTGATCTTGTGGACCTAAATTACTCCTATTCTCCACTTACTTTCCAGCCAAGTGACTCCAATGTTTGACACAACAATATGGGAGTGTGTGCTAACACACATCTTGAGGTAAGTCCATGGTTTGTTGATTTTTCTTTTAAACTATAGGGTTCTAATTTGATTTGCATAATTACATAGAACCATAGACATTTTAATAACTCCATAATGCATATTAATCTTTTATAAATTCATAATAATATAAAACAAGACTCACTAAAGTGTCAACTACTCAGTTCCCCGGTTCGCATGCAACTCGAGGCATATCCCCGCTCTCGTCTCGATGCCTACACTGTACAAACTGACTTAGTAGGTCTACACATTACATTACACTAGGCATACAACCAATATAAAAATACAATATGCCTCTCGGTCATGTGTCTCAGTCGGTGTGCGTATCTCACACGCGTCCCACGTCATGGGTCGATGAGTCTGATTACGACCAAAATCTAGGATTAAAAATTTGGACCGTGACATATAGAGTTGGGTGACCATGTGTGAAATTAACCCGGCAAAGAGTGGTTATAAATGTAATTTTATTGTTAAATCATATATAATAGTGAGCAATTTTTATGAATACATATCTTTTAGTAAAAAAAAATTGAAGAAGAGTGGGTAGTGATGGAAATCAAAGTCAAGAGGTGTGAATTTGGCAATAAGTGGTTTTGGATATTTGTTTTATTATTGGGTTGGGTTAACTATTAGTCTTAGGTTGTGTTTAGTAACTCTACATTTTAAATTTTTAATGTTTATCTATTATGACTTTTTTTATAAAACTTATTAAATAAGCTCTTATAGATTATAAGGTGTTTGATAAAAATAATTTAAGAGCATCTTATTTAAAAATTGAGCATTTGAAAAATAAATTTGTCATCTCTTATAATAAGGGCATTTGTGTTATTTATTTAAAAGAAGAACCCTAATTTGTTCGAGATCGAGAGCGAGGAACTTCACAACCGTCATCTTCGTCTTTAATGTCTTCTATGAAAACCCTAATAGCAAGTCAAATTTTTTTCGTTGATGCAAAGAAAGTGGTACTCTATTCATTGACTTAATTAATTACAAAAGCCCTTGCCACAAAAACATACTTACTATTTTTTTGTGGCACATACTGATATAATTAGAATACGGATTAACTATTTTAACGACTTTTATGGTAATTACAATTTTTTGTAGGCCTACTTTTTTATATTTCTTTAGGATATTCCTAATATAATTAGAATATTGATTAACTATTTTTATAGTAATTATAATTTCAAATAGTATCCGCTATTTTTAGGTTATTTTTCGACTTTTGTATCTTTTTCTACTTTTTGTAGGCCTACTTTTTTTTAGGATATATTTACTTGTGTTGCCTTATATACAGTGTACTTATTTCTGGGTTTTCACACTAGGGCATGACATACTCACTAACACTTTTATAAATTTAATATATTCTCTTGTTATTTAAGTCTTCCGCTGTAATTTATGGATTATAATGATAAAACTCTGATAAATGATGAATAAATGATAAACTTAATAACCAGAGAGTATGAGCTAGTTTGCACACCGAAAGACATTGGCATGGCCACAAACCACAACGGAACGCGGGGCCAGCCGGTCGGTGACGTGACAGGGGTCCGCGACCAGGGCCATCGGGGCACGGGGCCGCCACATCTTGCGCCATCACGGCGTTTTGATGGGGCCTAGCCCTCCTTCTAGCACCAAAAAATCTCAACGCACCTCATCATAGACGCGAATCACCGCGACCTTGTGATAGAACCACTTTTTGTCAAAGTCTGCAAAACAAATCCTGAAGTGGGGACCTTCGGGGAAAACAATTCGACTCTCAAGTCAATAAAAACTCATAAGAAGACTTTTTCCAGAATTTCATACCTGCCTCATGCCTTAAGCCGATTTCTCTATTTATTGGTGTGTGATAACAACATATCTCCAAACTTGAGATGACAACATATCTCAAATCCCAACTCCCAACTCCCCTAGGATTTGCTCTAATCTTATAGATTTAGAAGTTTATATCAAATCAACAACTTTTGTACCTTATCTAGGCCGACTTGGCAATGAGCTACAATACTTGTCAAAATCACAAGTTCATTCCTTATAGATATGTGTAATGCGGATCTCAAGGCACAACTGTGTTATACCATATTACACTTACCCCCTACTCCTTTGTAAATTTATTTGTAAAGTGGTACGTAATACTACTCGATATGGATCCTATTATGCGTATTTTGAAGCACAACAATGTTATGCCATATTATTTTTTTAGAGAAATAGGAGACAAGCTCCTAAAAGTTGCTATACCCACAAAAGTATGTACATACATAGGAGGGGTTGTGTACCCTCCAATGCATTTATACAAAAGAATGATAATGAATACAATATACACAGAAATTCGGTCACATATTGTGTTCCTTTCATCAATTTAAGAATACTCGTATTCCCTCCATAGAGAAAATAAGAGGTCATGGCCAAAATGAAGCCAAAGCTTCCACCCTTCTAGCTCTCCCCAACACTACAAATGAACTGGAGTCCAAACTCCTTTAGAGAGAGACTACGAAGAAAAAAAGTGGGCCAATACCAAACCGAATGGCCATGAATAAGCCATACCCAAGACCGTAGGCAAGCTATTATGAAACAGATGCAATACCCCTCAGTCCATGTTAACCATAATTAGGAATCCTCAAACTAACACAAACATGCATGCATTTTCCTAGTGTGCTCCAGCTCCTCTGTGAAGTCCGGTCATCCCTTTCATAACAATTGTTCTCTGTCAATATCTCCCTGCCAAGAGAACATACACCCTCCATTACCATTGGTGCTTCTTCACAGAAAAAAAACGAACCTGTTTAGTGTTTAACATCGAAGCCTCCACATGCCCATTTGCCCTGCAAAAATAATTGAGATGGTAAAAAGAACCAATTCACCACAGTAGCAAAATATATACCATGTAGCAAAATATGCACCATAGATACAACATTCCTCTTCCACCCAAATAGCCAAATAAAATTCATACACCACAGACAAACAAGACTTAATGCCCATGATTCTAGACCGCCTGCATCTCATAAATGTTCTTCCTTAACACATAATATATCCCGAACCATGTACCACAGACACCCAGCCATCTAGTACCCCGAATATATCCCATTGATGCACAAACTTGCAATTAAGATAAGAATTATAGACAACAACCTGTGTCTTAAGAGCATCTTCAATGGGGTTGTGAATTGGAGAAGGATGTGTGCCACTTATGATAAAATGCACATTGGTATGAAAAATTCTTCTTTCAATGGGATATGGATTGATAATGTGGAGATGACGTGGCATAGAAAAAGGTAGACACTGTCTAGGGCATCTTCTATTTCTAGAGGGTGCAATAGACTGTGTCTACATTGCTAACTCATCAAAATAAAAGGAAAATTGAAAATTGTGTAACCCCAAAAAATCAAGAAAATAGTCGACAATAAAAAATAAGAGCATCTCCAATGCATAATGTGGATTGTGGTTGTGGATTCAAGTCACATCATTACCGTTGAGGGAAAGTCTATCCCACGTGGCTTAAATTGACAATAAAGTCTAAAAATCTTCTCCAATGCATAATGTGGATTGCACATATGAAGATTTTCTTTATGAAAAAAATATCAAATAAAGGTTAATATGACATGTATAGTATGATATATATGTAAGGTACAGTCTATTGCACCCTCTAGAATATATATATATATATATATAATTTTATACAAATAAATATATATAATATGTAAGATATATAACATGTAAGATATATGTAAGATATATATATATATATGGAAGATATATAACATGACATGTACAGTATGATATATATATATATATAATATGATATGACATATATAATATGATATGTATAGTATGATATATATAATTTTATACTATGCTATACATGTCATATCATATTATATATATCATACTATACATGTCATATATATAGTATAGTATGATAATATATATAATATGACATGTATAGTATAATATGATATGACATGTATAGTATGATATATAGTGGTATGATATATAGTATGATATATATATATATATAAGATATATATATAAGAATTATATATAGTATGATATATATATATATATATATATATATATATCTTGTTTTTAGAAAATAGAAAGTATCGTATAAATTCAATATTTTTATTATATATAAGATATATAGTATGATATATATATATATATAGATTTATCCTTGATAAAAAAAAAAACATAGATTCCTAAAACATAGCCCATCAAAAAAAAATCTATAACGAATAAGTTTGTTTAATATATATATATATATATATATATAAAAAGAATCGGAACTCCAAATTAGTTAGGGATATATATTTTTTTCAGATTAATTTTTGTTTTAGCCTACTTTTTCAATTTTTTTATGATGTGACATAGGCCACACTGTCTATCGCACCCTCTATTTCTAGAGGGTGCGATCCACAGTGTGACGGTTTTTTGCACCAAATTATCTCCAAATTTGTTAATCTACATTACCATTTGAGATTTTTTTTTTAATTGAGATATCTATTCTAACTTACGTGGCCCACATCTACCTCCAATCCATAGCCTCATTGGAGATGCACTGAGTTTCATTTATTTTTTTTTTTTTTGGTTCATATATATATGTGGTGATAATTATAGGATTGCACCTTTTTTTTTATATTCCGATTGCACTCTTGATGTGTACTCATTAAGAAAAGTACAAAGTTAAAAAAATTAGCGATTTTTTTTTATATTAAGATAACTTTTTTTAATTATGTGACTCGGCAGAGGCAGAAATAGGTTAGAGCACAATTGCTTCGAAAAAACACAATTGTTTTTTTATTAAATATAAAAAACATTCTTATAATATATACACCCAATACGTCCCATTAAGGCACACACTTGCAATTAAAATAAAAAATATACACAACCACCTATGTCCTGTGTTTTCTCTCTTAAATCAAGATCTTGAACCACCCCCAATCTTCTCTTTTGATCAAGATGAAACCTGGTTCCACCTTCATCTCTCCCATTAAGTGTTCTATGTATTAAATAAAAATTGCAAATCCTTTGTCACTATATAAAGATTGATCTCTCCTTGTTGCGGTACTTCTTCCTCAACACTCATTTTTTTATAAAGATTTGTGTTGTGGTACTTCTTCCTCAACACTCGTCGGTTGATCCTTATTTTTAGTTTTATTGTTAGGTAGTTTGTATATTCCCTTTGTTGGAAGTCTTGATTTTATCTTCTCCTTGTCGAGAAGGTTTGTTATTGTTTTGTGGTTCTAACAAGTGTTTGTGTATTGTAATGTGTTTCAACGTTGTAGAGAGTAGTCCATGATTGTCAAACTGTTTCAATTCCACAATCGCATTCACAACCAAAGTAATGACAGTTCTTTTGAACAAATAGGATTAGTGAATCAATGTACTTTTTGATTCTATGTTTAGTCCGATCCCGAACCATTAATGAAAATTCTATTTTTCTTCTTCGAAAAAAAAAAAAAAAAAAAAAACCACCTATGTCCTAACTCCCCTTAGTACTCAACAACCAGCTCCCAGCCTCCCACCCTGCAATGCCTTTATAATAATGGACCAGGTTAGTATTTATCCGGAGACACACTCGCTCACTATCCAGCTCCCAACCTGAAGCGCATTTATAACAACAAAAAATTTCATTGACCCGAAAGTTGTGACCATTGATAGCCCGTGAAACCCTCGTGTCCGAAATGGAAGGACGGATGCGACCCCTTTCTTGGCACCTTCCCATACTTCCACCCAACATTGCTATGCCATATTAGTAATATTATGAATTTATGATGTAGCGTGCTAGGTTAGTAAATATATATTTGTTTGAAATCTACTAACCGAGTTTTTTTTAGGCTATCTACTAATTAATTGAGTTTAAAATCCCAATTAATTACCTCTTAATTAATTTCAATACTAGTTTCCTTACTATATAATGTCGACCTCAAACAAATAAAGGAATCTTGGTAAGTGGATGGACATTTGAGATGTGTAAAATAACATGTTTTAATTACGGTTCCAAGATGTGTAAATCACACTCCTCTCTTCTGCTTCCTCCGCTGCAACACTACTATCCTCGAATGCATGAAGCAGCACTTCATCAGTCTCGATTGTAAAAATGTCATTTCAAGAAAAAAACTGCCATACAATAAAGGCTCTGCTCTTTCTGTTCCTCTCTTGATTAAAGCGCAAGATAGATAAAGCTACTTTGTAGATCATATTGTTTTGGAGCACTTGCAACCCTAAATATTTAAGGTTATTTCAATTCATAGTTAATTAATCTTCTGGTTAAGCTTACATGATCTCATTCATTTCAAGCACAAAAAACCCTAGAATATTATCGATCCTTAGATGTTTTGTATGGGTTGATTGCATTTCTTGATGATGATGATGATGATCTCCAATTTTCTTTTGCGTTTCATCTTACAAGGATGGATCGAATTCATGTACAGCTTACTTTCAAGCCCCTTTGTTCGTTTTATTCTCTCATTCAATCTCTCTTCTTCAAGTTGCTCTATATGCATGCGTGTTAATTTCCTGCATTTTTAATTGATTAAATCTTAAGTTGGAGTCTGATGCACTTGAGGTGGTTCAGGCAATGAAGATTGTGTGAAGTTGGTAATGGACTTGAGGTCCTATAGTATTTCTTTTGTTCATCGATCAACGAATGTAACGGCCCATACATTAGCAAGGGAAGCTAGTGTTGGAACATCAACGAATGTAACGGCCCATACATTAGCAAGGGAAGCTAGTGTTGGAACAATTAATTATATTATTTAATTGTTCATAATTTGAATGAAAAATTAATGAAAATGTATATCTATGGAGAGAAACATGACAAGATCAATAGAGGTGTCTCTAATTTAAAGGATATACCAAAGGGACGTGTCTTTCCTAATGGGCACTTAAAAGTCTAAATATATCCACTAGATGGATCAGTTTTAAGGAGTTAGAAAAATAAGTAAAAACTGTCTCTTCTTCTCTATTTTTCAAGACTTTCTCTTCTTCTTCATTTTCATGGTTTTTTGTGTATGAGAAAGTATTGTATACAATTGTTGAATCCTAGTGATTTGGAAGACTATCAATCATAGTATGATCGTTGAATCCTGGAAGACTATCGTCATTAGACTACAAGCACCGTAGCGGGGCCAAATAGTCTTAAGGACATTGATTCTACTCAATCCTCGATCAATTGCATCTAGTTTTCTTCTATTTCGCATCGAAGTTTTCGAAAATCCTACCAAGTTTCCAGAATTCCCTCCAACAATCTTAAGACTATAAAAACACAATGGCGATTTTGGTGGATTATTTCTAGAGACTAAATGGGTTTGTTGTTTATGACGATTCCTGCAAACGACTCCAAGATCAGGAACTTAGATACGCATTGATGACATCAGGTACGTATGTTTGTTGTTCTAGTAGATATCTCAAGTGAGATATTCATTGAAATCATTCATTGATGTCAACATCCAAGTTGATCAATGGATCATGATCATATATATATATATATATATATATATATATATATATATCATCATGAAGTAGATCTGATCGGATATACACTAATTCAATTTTAATTATCTTCTGATAATACTAGTGTGTAGTGCATCGATTAGATCACGAAGAAGCATTCTGAATTTTAAATTCGAATTTGAAATTTGATACCTGTAAGGTAGTTTTTAAAACTAACTATAGAGCAGTTATAAAAACGATGAATTTTGGGGATTCTTGGTCTCTGTTATTTTACTAAAATAGATGAATTTGTCTATGAAAATACAAGGTTCATGCAGGTTCATGCATGCAGGTTCATGCATGTTCTTATTTTCAATTTATTCAAATTCTTATTTTCAATTTATTCAATTTATTCAAAATACAACAGAAAAAAGTTTTAATGACGGTTTAAAACCGTCATTAAAGGTCTTTAATAACGATTATCAACCGTCACAATGTCTGTCATGTTATGAGGAGTTATAAAAGCTCTTGACCTTTTGTGACAGTTTTGGACTGTCATCTTAGGTCTGAATAGACCTTTTAATGACGGTTTAAAACCGTCATTAAAGAGTGTTCATTTTTTATTTTTTATTTTTTAAAATCTACTGATCTGCAGCATATAGAAGGTCACTCAATGAAAGAATAAGGGCTTATTTGGTTCAATCTCTCATGGCAAGCTTGCTATATAACTTTTGTGTTGATACAACCTGTCCACTGTAAATTCACAAAAACTGGCAAAAAGAACTTAAGAAGTAACAAAAATGCCCTAAAATGAATATCAATTTGATATAATTAATCTGACTGCTTGAATGATAATCTGCCAACATGTACACTTGATTCTGTTCGACATAAATCTTCACAAGCAATCCAAAGAGCTTAAATATCAGCTGTGACAATGACACCAAAAAATTAATTGACGCTTGACTTGCAAACTGGACACGATGTTTTTCTTCTCAACCATGGATCAATGCACTGCCATTAAACATCAAAAGAACAATAAATTGTCATTGAAAACAGTCTTATCTAGAAGGGAACTTTCACAATATTCAAAAGAAAGAGAATGATCTTACATCTTTGTGGAATTTGTGTAAGCATGGGAGATGACGAATAGTGTCTCCAACGGTAGGCGTTTCAAGGCAGATTGCACATATGCTTCGTCGAATTTGTTTGTCTGCATGAAACAAAGACAAGAAACATTCAAGATAGCTAATACTTAATAAATAGATAAATTACTAGGATAAGATTAGAGAACAAATTCTAAGTCGTTGGACAACGTTTTATTTATTTTTCACAAGACTTTTGCGCAGTCAATGTTTCGTAAGACTATGGAGTGGGATCTATAAACTTGCAGGGGAGAGATTGCTAGACTAGTTCAGAGTTTCAGATCAGCAAGGAGTCCAATTTTCCACAAGTTTTTTTTTCCCCTTTAAATTTATCATTGATCGACTAATAATTGAAAAGTTAATAACAAGTGAAACAAAACATACTTCTGTTAGCTTGCTGAAAACTTAATATGACAATTAATTAATAAACCAGGAATTGAATCAACATGAATCAACAATCTATCTCATTTATAACATTATTGTTCCAAAATAGACAACAACCATTTCTTTTAAAAGGGTATTACAGTAAATTATTACAATTTTATATTTTTAAATATCTAACTTCCAAGGGAAGTAGAAAATTCAACTGAACACTTTTATCAATTGTCGGGAAGTAAGGGAAGTTGAACCAAATGAGCCCCTATTCTATTAAAACTTGATTTAGTGTAACTGCATTTAGGTGATTTTGGAGTCCTCAATCCATAGTTCACTGATAGGAGTGCTTATGTTCCTGTCTGTTTAATCAACATTTGCATATCTTTTCAACCAAACAGAAATTCCCAAACTCAGTCCCCGCAAAACGTCAGGACTTTCAACTTACTAAACTTTTGCCAAAAAAAAAAAAGAAGCCTTGCTAAATGAGTCCCACAAAAAATACATATTTAAGATGCATACACAAATGTTATAAAGAAATAAAACTTTTCTTGGAATTGTGGTATGAATCATTTCTATAACAAAATAAGAAATTTCAACAGCTCCACCAAACAAGATGCATGTAATTACCCCAAAAGTAGAGGGTCAATTGAGTCATTTCAACCAAAAAAAAATCAAAACAAGAGTACTGTATTATAATATGACTAAGATCCATTCATAGGCCAAAAATGCCTCTAGGAAGTTGACTTACAGGGTTTTGAAGCAACACTTTATCAAGCATCTTCTTCGCAGAAAGAAAAACAGACTAAGAGCATCTGCAACATCAAAAGCACAAAAGAAAAAGAAGATTAATTTAAGATGGATCAGAAAATGAAGGGGTTTGTGAGTGGAGTGTTTGGTGCACTGATAACGTTCTCTGCTTATTACCAGACCATAGTCTCCACCACGGGATGCATTGCTGTCGGTTTCCTTGTTCTCATATTTGGTCTGCTTGTAAGAGAAGGCGTTATTTCCATTTGAATTAGTTGTCCACTATGATTATGGTGTGGTACTAATAATACCAAAGTGAATCATGACATGTTTGTTTTCTGTTCACATTCTAATCTAAATCCTCCTGGCGTGAATTATTACTGATCCTTAGGCTCGCAATGGTATAAACTAATCATAGGCCACCTTTCGTTTATTGGCGTATGGACAAGTGGTGTTTGGAAAACAATTGCAGCAAATCCTTTTAAAATTAACTGCATTAGTCAATTAATGGAGATGCAAAGTCAAATCAAACCCACACCTAACTCGGCAAGGAGGTTCTTTTATGTATATATATCATGAAAGATCAAATGATGCAGAGATCATTCTGCTAATTCCATTTAGAGAAGCATATCATTGAGAAACTATTTACAGACATTCCAGTGAGCAAGTATATTTCCGACTGTAGTCATTTCAATTCCTAGTTACTATTATGTCTTAAACAAGATTTTTTATTTGATGGTCCAAAAGGAGAGCATGGGCAACACGTTTCTGCGACAAAGGAATAGAGCTTAATGCTTTCAGGAATAATGAGTATATGACAACTCTTTGTATTCCATCCAAATCACAAATCACAAACCAACAGACCAGTCAGGTAGGTTAAGAAAATTATACAAATCAGTTCAGGAGAAGAAAGATAACAAAGATAGTTTTTGTTTGACAGAGGGAGGAAAACATAAAATGATAGCTATGAGATTTGAATATGAGAGAATGAAAGGAAGATGTAAGCATAGCTAATTATAATGGTTTAAACAAAAAAGGAACATATAGGAAGAAAAGAGAGTTACCTATGTGCTGTGCTTCCAAATCTACATCCAAGAATACATCCAAGAATACTCTACGCCCAGAATAAGTAAATCCATGAGAGAAGGAGCCTAGGACCAAAACAAATGAAAGACAGTTTGAGGATTACAAAACCAGACTAAGAATTATTCAGCCAATCAGTGGCTATCAGTGCCCAAACATTCAAAATAAACATACAAATGAATGGATATATTTGCACATGCAAACATACAAGGGATAATGCACAATTTAGTTCAAAAGTTCAGAAATTTATCCATAATCATATTTTGCAGCTTTTCTACTTCTTCATCAAGTCAGAGACAGATCCTACTAAGGACCCTCAAAAAGGAATAATAATTTGCAGGCAATGACCTATAACGACCAAAAAAAGAATCTAAAAACTGCATTAGAATACAATATAACCCAAACAAATACAAAACCTGCAAACTATAGTCTCAAAGTTCTTCATCATTTTCAGATGCACATAACTGAAAACTGAAACTAATTCAACAACAACAAAAAAACCCTCAAACAATTATCATCGAAACCACAAACCCAATTTTCAAGAATTCAAGCTCTAAAAGAACCCCATTGTTCAATCAAATGGATCATTAAATACACATGATGGCAATAATAATAATAATAGAGAACTGAACAGAGGAGCAGAGACAATGCAAATGATCCCTAATTTGGGTTTGGGGCTTTGATAGCAAGACAATGCAAATGATCACTAAGTGCACCCATCTGAGCAAATTCATATACAAGAAATAGAAAGCGTGAGCCACATTGGAGTTGGAGAGAGAGATATTATACAGTGGGAGCATGGCCCACAGAAATGGATTAGGGAAAAAAACAAATTCTTTCCAAATGCGTCTTTGAAATAGCTTTAAGTGCTTCTTTCTACCAGATTTAGAGGAGAAAAGAAAAAAACTTAAGAGCTTTCAGCAACAAAAGAAATCAATGGTTAAGAAAAGTACCTTGCCTTCGCACAAATAACTCATACTTCTAAAGATTAACGATCAATGATTACAATAAGAAGCATGGAACCTCTAATTATCCCAATTATACAGCTTTTTGTGCTCAAGAGATAATACAGTGAGATTGTCAAATCACACCTTTCAAATCATGGGTCCTCATTGAAAATCCAAATAATTGTAAGAAAGAAAGAAAGAAAGAAAAAAAAAAAAAAAAAATCAACATGAGAATACAATGATCTTAAGCTCGCCCTGTAAAGAATATCAATGCTAATCTATTAAGCGTTTATGATTTTCATCCTTAATTGGAAGAATGGAAAAAGAACTCGGGTAGTGCTTATCACCTGAGCACCATCAAAAGGTTCTCCGGTTTTATGTCTCGGTGAATGACATGCTTCCCATGGCAGTAAATCAACGCTCTTGCCAGGGATGAAAAATACTGTTGATTCAACCTAATAACATCGAATAGGAAATATCACTTCAATTAGATACTTGATAACTAAAATCACAGCAACAGTTGATATGCTCAGAAAACTCACAGTAGCAGCTCGTTTTTCACTAAAGTATTTGCATTTCTGCAACTCCTTGTAGAGCTCGCCTCTGGCTGCATATTCTAATATCAAATAAACCCACGTCTGCAATAATCCCATAAGATTTCAAAGGCATAAGTACAACCTCAAACCACAAACAAAATAGCGAGCTTTACATAAATAAAGAAGGAAAGGGCACCAAATCACCAACCTGATCATAGAAGTAGTCGTACGGCCGCAAGATGTTTGGATGACGAAGATGACTTTGTATCTCAACCTCCCTCCGTAATTGATGTCACTAGGGGGCAAGAAGAGAGGAAGGATGAAATTCAAATGTCAATCAGCAAACACACAAAAAAAAAAAAAAAAAAAAAAAAAAAACGAATGACCAGTTGATGAAGAAGATATAACAGTAGCTCAATTCCCAACTATAGATATCATTATCAAATCAATAGCCACAACTATCATCGCAAATTAGGAAAGAGAGGTAAGCACATTATATCAAAATTCATATTATCCAACCCAATATCTTCCATATCACATCACTAGAAATCGATTTCCCAACAAACTATTTAGTTTAAGTTCCATTCCTGATTAATCATCAAAAAAAAATCTTCAAATAGGGAAATTAGATGGGGTAAGCTACATAGATCAAACTCTTCCATGCCGCTTGATTTGGTGCACTTAATGACGTGCTTTTCAAATTCTTTAAAAATGCTTCATAATCAATGAATTTCAAGTTCCGGCACAAACCAAAAATCTTCCGCTAGAACAACAACAACAACAAAATCAAAGCTGAATTCACAATTCTATGCAATTCCATAACAACAACAACAATACAAATCCTCAGTGGCCGTCAGGAAAATCAAACCTAAAATACGGATCCGACTCTTTACGATTCAAACAACAACGACAACAACAACAAAACATTGAAAATCAAATCTAAAATTTCACTTTCTCTGCAAATCTAAAACCCTAGAAACCGTTCCTTAATTCGGTGAGAAGAAAAAACCCTAGATCGAAAATCAAATCTAAAATTCCACTTTCTCTGCAAATCTAGGCTTACGAGCAAGCCATCGTAACAAATCAACACAAATCAACTGAAATCGAAGGAGAGAAGGAGAGATATCAATCCAAACGAAACCCTAGATCAAAACAAAGAGAGAGAGAGGCGAATTCGAACCTCCAGATTTCACTTTCTCTGCATTCACATCATATCTGATGCTGCCGAAGCCCTCCTTGAGAGAGACGAGATTGAGAGAGGTCGAGAGATGTAGAGAGAGAGACGAGTGGTGGTCGACGAGAGAGGTCGAGCGCGACGAATAATCGGTGGTGAGAGAGATTGAGAGAGAGAAGGTCGAGAGAGAGAGAGGGTCGAGAGAAGGTGGAGAGTTTTTTTTTTTTATTTCAGAGAAGGAGAGCGAGATTGAAATGTTTTTTTAATAACGGTAGCCGTTATTAAAATTTAAAGATCACGGCTACCATTATATTTACTTTTCATTAATGACGGCTTCCTACAAACCGTCATTAATAAGTCTGTTATTAAAATATATAAATGTTGTAGTGAAATCAGTGTGTACACTGATGAATCGGTGCATGTGCAAAGTGAAGATGATTTTGTAACTGAAACAATGACAATTTATGATTTTTGTCTTATCTGACTAATGAATTAATGTGTGTGTTTACATCTTCGAACATTACTTAACTTCTTGTTTGGGTCATATTGAAACAAGGTATGTTTGTAATGTATATTTCATTTTTGTGTGTTCATGATGATCACGATGAGGATCAGCATTTTTGTATGTTCATGATGATCACCATACATGAGGATCAACATCTAAATTTAAAATCTTGAATTTAAATAACTGTAAAGCAGTTGAAAAAAAAAAAACGTAAATAAACGGTTATGTTTTTCCCGAATTGGGTTTGTACATGGCAGTAAAAGTGCATTCCTTTGCAACCACCACTTACAATAATGTCATACCTGTGATAGCCAAAGCAAGGGCATCCATTTTTAATGAAAATTTCCAATTTCAATTAGTATAGATGTGGAACCATGATCAGAGTGTTCGAAACGCTTGACCATTAAGAGTGTCCATGGAGCCAGGGGTATGTGGAGATGCACATTGGTGATGAGTACATGTTGCAAAAGGCTAAGGCCAACGGGGTGTTGAATGCTAATAGTTGAATGGATGCAACAAAAATTAAAGAGGCACTACATCTAATGACCTGATTTGGCCCTAATCTCCGATGGTCCATATTTTGGACATGTAGCTAGCCCAATTTGGGACTGTGAGTGGAGATTGCAGAGATGAAGATGAGACTAATTTTGAGGACGCAATCAAAAAGTGCAATGTTTGATTGCAATAACATCTTTTGAAAATAGAGATTATTAGAATCTCTTAGGTTGGGCTAAACAAATTGTTGTTTTCATGGTTGTTGTGATCTGAATAATTAAAAATCAATCAGATCAATCTCTTTATTGCACTATTCTAGAGGGCAAAAATAAGACCAAGCAGAGGCTTCGCAATTGCAAGGGTCACATGGCAAAAGCCAAACGGTGTATTCCTTGCTATGAGCATATTTGCTTCGAGCATATAAGTATATGTTATATGTGTGTGTGTGTGTTGTCATTATGAGCATATAAATTTCGAGAGGCATTACTTAATAGCATGAATAATTTCTTTCGATTGAATTGCTAAATGATTATGAAGCGCATTTATGTATAAGCATCAATCATTAGTTACAAATATATTTGATCAGTATATGAGAAACGAGAAGATATATATTGTTATATCATGTGGATTACTATAAGTGATCAAAATGGGGATGCTAGTTTTGAAGACGTAAGTGGCGAATAAATCGGACTCTCGACAACTTCGGAATGTGAGTGATTATATCATTATCACTCTAAAAGGTGCAATGTTTAGTTGCAAAAGTGGGAATAGCATCTCCATTAAATAGAGACCATGTCGGGCCAGAGAGGTTATGGTTATTAAGGCTATTGTGATCTATTAATTAAAGACTATAGTCTGTGGTTCCTGTAACGAACCTAAAAATTTAACCTATGCCACGTGTCAAAATAGGTGATACGTGGGCCCACGCTGTGGTACAGTCATCAATTCTCGGACATCGACGCCGAGGTATGTTAGCTTTGTATGATGTTTGTATTATATTATATTCCATTTGTGCAATTTTAAGTTTTTAACGGGTAAAGGCGTTGTGTACGAGCGTTGGTAGTCCGGGGAAACAAATTTAATTAGAAACACTGACAAAAATATTAAATAAATAATAATTAAAAGGTTTTAAAGTCTGTTTGTTACGTCGGTACGTCTCGTGGTGACGCGACGAACAAAGTTAGTATTATGACTCGGTGCGAGAATACCCGAGGGAAACTTTGAGGGTTGTGTGAAATAGATGAGACCAAAAGTCAACTAAATCACCCAAGTGAGTTAACAAAGTTGGTAGGTGAGATTGTGAAAAGACCAAAAGGGCAATAAAGTTGTAAATTGTATGGATAAGGGGGAGGGGTATTTTGGTCATTTGACTAAAATATCCAATTTTTCATCACACCACCGCCACCCAATCTCCATGACCGATCAAAAAATTGGGAGAAGAAGAGGAATCAATAGAGAATGAGAGATCGAGGAGAGGAGAGCGACGATTCGCGGAGAGCGTGGGCTCGACGTCGAGGCGAAATCCGGGTAAGAAGTTGTTGATTTCGTTGTTGGTGTGTCGTTGTGGTTGATTTCGAGATTTGTTGTCGAAGTTGTCGTTTAGGGGATTGTGGATTTGAATGGTGAAAAGGGTGGTGATGATGATGGTGAAGTGTGTGTTGAGTGTTGTTTGTTGTATTGTTGTTAAAAAAAAAAAAAAAATTAACGCTGCTGTGTTTGCTGGAAATTTCCAGCAAACACAGCAGCGAAGAAGAAGGAAAACCGGGCCGGGTCAAGGTGACCCGACCCGGTTTGGGTCAGAACGGTTTTGACCCGGTTTGACCGGGTCAGACCGGGTTTGACCCAGGTGGACAGGTCAAATCCGGTTTGACCGGTCAGACCCGGTCAAGCCAGTCTTGACCCCGACCCATCCGGGTCGGGTCAGACCCGACCCGCGACCACCTATATATTATATTAATAAAAATTATTTATTTTGATTAAATATATTAAAATTGATTTTAATTGAAATAAATTCCAGAAAAATAGGAAAAATTCAGGAAAAATTTTAGAAAATTCCAGAAAATTATATTTTCATCAAATAAAGAGAAATTTGAGAATTTCTACGAAAAGTGAAATATTCGGGATTTTTGCGAGACGTTATGTCGGGGTTTTTACCTTGAAAAACGTGAAATTTGGCAAAAATAGCTAAAAATTTGGAAAAATCATAGGAAATTAAGGAAATTAATATAAATTGCATTATCAGGATTATTGTACACACGGGGACCGTAAGGGGCGTTTCGGAGTCCGTGTTAGCGCGAATTAGCTTGGATCGAGGTAAGTAAACCAGTGAGGAACACCACAATATTTCTTGAGCTTTTAATTATTTATTGATATTGTTTCAATACTATCTTGTCATTCCATTCCTTTTGAGTTGTCCTAAGGCAAGTGTGTCAAGCGTGATCCTTGCAGAATTCCGGGCTCGCGGTGTATTATACCGGAGTTTACGGCTGGGGATACATGATTAATTGTAATGACATATACGGGGTGAGAGTTCTCCACCAGATTGTTGGGGACTCTGCACTCGCGTAGGGGTCTTAGAGGAGATTCTGTCATCAACTCCTAGCCTTTGAGGAGATTTTGTCCTCGGCTTAACGACTTTAATTGGTCGGGACCACTTGTGCCTTTCCCTTGTATTCCGGGACGCTCAATTTCAATTGCTTATTTATATATTCACAGTCTTTATATATTCATGCGCTCCCTGTCCTTTTCTTTCTATCTGCATGAATTGACTGTTTATTTATTTAATTCGAAATACTGTACTTATTGTTGTTCCTGCTTGGCGTTACTTACCTGGACTCGTCATTCTTGTGTTTGACCGAGTGCAGATCTGCAGTCCAGCAAAGGAAAGGCCGTGCAGTTAGGTGATATACTTTGAGCGGCCCTCCTCTGCTGATATAGGTGACATTTTTTGGTGTATTAGCTACTTATATTGTTTTCTTGTACATGGGGTTATGGGTTGAGAGATCTTTTTGGACATTATGACTTA
The DNA here is from genome assembly GCA_039657345.1 of Stephania japonica. Lineage (NCBI taxonomy): Eukaryota > Viridiplantae > Streptophyta > Magnoliopsida > Ranunculales > Menispermaceae > Stephania > Stephania japonica. The sequence continues at coordinate 11,956,907 of CM077563.1, read as the reverse complement.
TATGGTTTTCTCCTTGCTTTACATGGTATATGTATAGTATACGGGGTTTCCACACCCTAGGTTTTTGTCCTAACTTAGAGCTTTCGAAGTTGATTTATTAGTTGAGATTAATTGCTTCCGCTTATTACTTTGATAACTCGCTAATTAATTGACTTCACTCTCAAATGATTAATAAATGATTGAATGGTAATGATAGGCTCACTGGCCCCGCGCGACTAGTCGGGATTGGCTCGGGGGTTCGCGCAGGTCCAGGCCGGGCGGCGCCCGATTCTAGGGTTGTGGAATTCGGGGCCGTCACAGTTCCATCGGGAGGTCAAAGAATGAAGCTAATTAACTTGCATTGGTACTTATCTCTACTTGTGACTAGCGGACAATTTATGTCATTAAAATAACTACCTCTACCAAGATAATGAATCCCTGATTGCACCGTGATATACTTTTATTAATTGATTGAAAAAAAAAATTGAGCATGCTTGTGTTGTATTATTATCTTTGATGCATGTGCATTAGTTAATCCATTTGTTTATTACTTAAGCATGACTTATGGGTTCTTATGAGACTATTGATGCAAATAGTTTTACGACAATAATTTCCTATATATATCTTATCCTTTTTAAGAAAGGAAAATTATTGAGATTTTTGAAGAAGTACAAGAATCAAGTGAATTAATCTTAAGGATGCTATATAGATTATTTAGCATTGAGATTATCAAAATTGTGGGGGAATGGAAACAATTCAATTGCAAGCCCTAATTATGATAATTATTTCTTTCTAGTTGATGGGATATGTTGCCAATTTTTCTATGAATACTTCAAAGATGTGGGGGGTATTGTACATAAAAGATTTTGTCTAATTGAAGAAAATAAATTAAGAATAATACAGAGTAAAGTATTCAAATAAATTATTATATGGCATGATGTTTTGAAAAGAATTTATCAATAATGGGATTGAATCCATCAAGTACTTGAAGCCTTTTAAGTGTAAATAGATTTTAAAATCTAGAGGTGGATGGATCAGTTGCTCATGATGGAGTAAAATTGATAGCTCACGGCTTTATATGAGAAAGAAAGCCTTGATTTCTTCGAGAAAGATTTCACTAGTTTATAATGACATCTAGCATGTTGGCTACTAATAAAGTAAGTAATAGGTGTTGAGAGACACGTCTAATTAAATGGTGAATTTAAAGAAGAAATTATTGTATCAATTGAAAATCCTCAAAGCGTATTGTTATGTTCACATTGGAATCTAAATTATTGCTTTAATAAAATTTAAAAAGCAATATTAAGGCTTTTAATTGCAATGGACAGAGAACAAAAGTATATAAAATGGTATATGTCTACAAGTACGTCAAGATTACCATTGGATAGTTAATTAATTATGGAATAATTTCCATAGAAAATGAAAAATAAGAAGACAAACTTGTGGCCACCAATAGAAGGTTTGCCAATATCAAGTAAACTAATATTGAGGGGAATGAGTTTATTAAAAGCCTAAAAGACGGAGTTAAGTCTGGCAGAAACCTAACCTAGCTTATTGGAGATCTCATGGTCTAGGTTCAATAGGCAAACTAGTTAGATGAGACTTGAAATTAGAACACACAACTATTCATTCCTAAGATATGAAGTGTGTTATGAAGATGTTCAGGGTATGCTATATGCTTTTAATGATCTCATTGCATGAATATCATCATTTGGGGTATAATAATGTACTTTTAAGAAAGATCACGTACGCGAGTGTGAACTGGGCCGGTTCTATGAAAATTTTTCAAGGCTTAAAATTCTTTAGAGCACTCATGAAACTGGGATTTGTTCAGGGCCAAAATGAACACAACCGTAAGAACCAATATAAAGATAGGGACAAAGTTATGTGAGTATTATTGTCTTGGTATACTACAAAAGTGAACAGTTCAAGATCTATATCCACTGTGTCACGAAGTGGATCCGATAATATTTTATTAGGGAAAGTTCAAAGCCGCGAGCTACTTCTCCTGATATAACTTTATTCTGTCAATACTCTCTCATGCGTGTCTGTATTAAAATGAGTTTTTAAAAATCCATTTATGTTGGGGATATATGTAGACTTGATGATCAATTTCCATTCATGTGGAGGATTGTTGGAACAATTATATATATTATTTAACTATTCGTAATTTGAATGGAAAATTAATGAAAAGGTATACCTATGGGGAGAAACATGACATGATCAATATAAGTGTCTCTAATTTAAAGGATATACCAAAGGGACGTGTCTTTCCTAATGGACACTTAAAAGTCTAAATATATCCACTAGATGGATTAGTTTTAAGGAGTTAGAAAAATAAGTCAAAATTGTCTCTTCTTCTCTATTTTTCAAGACTTTCTCTTCTCCATTTTCATGGTTTTTTTTTTGTGTATGAGAGAGTATTGTATCATACAATTGGTTCGTAGGCTAGTGATTTGGAGTGCTACAATCACTAGTATGATCGTTGAATCCTGAAAGACTATCGTCATTAGACCGCAAGCACCGTAGCGGGGCGAAATAGTCTTAAGGACATTGAGTCTACTCAAGCCTCAATCAATTGCATCTAGTTTTCTTCTATTTCGCACCGAAGTTTTCAAAAATTCATCCAAGTTTCCAGAATTTCCTCCAACAACTAGTTCTATGTCTGGTTGAAACAAGTGAGATGTTGTACCCTTGTTTCTTTTTAATGTACTTGCAAAAGATTTGGAATGAATAAGAGTTAGTTGTAGTTTCAAAAAAAAAACTAATTAAATCTTTGAAAAACAAACAATTCGGGACAAATTTTGTATTAATTATCTGTGTTTTTTTTTGGGTGAACGTATTATTGTGTTTTTAACTGAATAAATCTTTTAATACTACTGCTTCTTTGTTTGCTAATTCATTAACTTGTTCGTGACAGCTTTAATTTGATCCATTTATATATGCAGGCTGCATCTAGTTAACATTGTTGGTTGAACCCTCTGCAATTTGAGGATATGCAAGTATGACCCCAAAAGTTGCAATGTTGGATTGCAACACCTCTGGAAATAGTCTTAAGATTGTTGATGGGATTTCCAAAAACTTGGTGCGAAATAGAAGAAAAACTTGATGCAATTGATCGAGGCTTGAGTTATACTCAATGTCCTTAAGACTATTTCGCCCCGCTATGGTGCTCACGGTCTAATGACGATAGTCTCCCAAGATACAACGATCATACTAGTGATTTGTAGCACTCCGAATCACTAGTCTACGAACCAATCTATGATTCAATACTCTCTCTGACTCAAAAGCATGTAAAATAGAGAAAGACATTTTGATTTGACCTATTTGCTTTTTCTTCTAATTATATATATTTATATATATATATTTTAAAACATCCATCAAGTGAATATATATAGACTTTTATGTGTCTATTAGAAAAAGACACACCTCTTGGTGAATAGATACACCTTTTGGTCTATTATGTCTCTACACAATAGTACACACCTTTTCACATAATTTTCATTCAAATTATAAACAATTAAATAATATAATTAATTGTTCCAACAATCCCCCACTTGAATGAAAATTGATCATCAAGTCTTTATATATCCCCCACATAAATGGATTTTAAAAATCATTTTAATGCAGACGCACTTGAGAGAGCGTTGGCGGAATAAAGTTACATCAGGAAAAGTGTCGTATAGAGACTTGAACTTACCCTAATGAAATATTATCGGACTTACTTAGTGACGCAGTGGATATAGAAGATCTTGAACTGTTCACTTTTTGTAGTAAATCGAGACAATAATACTCACATAACTTCATCCCCATCATTATTGGTTCTTACGGTTTTGTCCATTTTGGTCTTGGACACAATCCTGGTTTCATGATAGATTTAGAGATTTTAGTCTGTCTCGTTCTCATAAATGCGACCCACATTTACTATCATATAGGTGACATTTTTATTTGTCATTAAATGCTTAGCATATCCTTAACTTCTTCTAAACACATTTTTTTTATCTTAGGAATGTGATAGATGTGTTCTTCTCTCGAGTTTCATCTAACCAATTTGCCTATTGAACCTAGTATATGGGATCTCCAATCAGCAAGGTTAGGTTTCTGCCATACTTAACTCATTTTTTAGGCTTTTAAACTCATTCCCCTCGATATCAGTTTACTTGATATTGACAAACCTTCAATTATTGGCCACAAGTTTGTCTTCTTATTTCTCATTTTCTATGAAATTATTCTATAATCAAGTAACTATTCAATGACAATCTTCGACACATAAGTCAAGATTTACCATTTTATGCATCATTTTATTCTGTCACTTGCGATTATTAGCCGGCATACATCTTATGCATTAACGAGACAATTACATGCAATATGGAATATCCTCCAAGCTCTTTCAAAGCCGTAATATTACTTTTCTAGCTTATTAATTTGCGCGCAATCATTTAGATTCCATTGTGAATCTAACAATACTCCCATTTCGTTGAAGATTTCCATTGATACAAGCATTTCTTCTCTAAATTCACTATTTAAGAATTGTCGTCTCTTAACATCTTTTGCTTTTTTTTATTAGCAACCAACTTGCTAGATGTCATTATAGACTAGTGTATTTCTCTCTGAGAAATCAAGGCTCACTTTCTCTCAAATAAAGCCTTAAGTTATATATTTAATTTGCTTAATTTTAAGCAACTTATCCATCTGCCTTTAATTAGATTTTAAAATCCATTTACACTTCAAAGGCTTCAACTTGATGGATTCAATCTCACTATTGATAACTTATTTTTAATATAATCTATTCTTGAATGCTTTACTTGGGGTTTATAATTTATTTTCTTTAATCCGAAGACAAAAGTTTTTATGTGCAACCCCACATCTTTCAAGTACTCATAGACATTTAATAATATATCTTCAACTCGGAAGATATAACTATCAAAGTTAAGAGTAGCAACTAAATTTGCTTTCAACCCCCACAATTTTATTATATAGCATTCATGATAGAAAATTCATTCAATAAATCTACATCCTTTAGACTTAATCCATGATATAGTCCTTTTTAGAAGTCAATAAATTTACAACCATACACATCATGGTTAATCTCTTGATTCTTGTACTTTTTCAAAAAAAAAAAAAATATATATATATATATATATATTATTTCCTTTAATTTCATGACTGATTCATCTCAATACATGGATCATTTAAATGATAGATCAAGGTATTGTCAATACACTTAAAATATAACATAAGCTACACAATACATATCATTCATATGCATTTTTTTTAGACAAAGGAAATATATATAAACCAAGTCATGAATATATTAACTAATTTCCACAGTGACGAGTGTACAACAATCAAATTAAAGATATCTTAATTAAAAGATACATATGTCACTAAAAATTATAAAAAAACACATGTTGGTATACTAAAATAAAATCATTTATCTAAGAACAAATGATGAGTACATTTATATTTGTACAATAATATTTGTATAATACGGTTTCTAATCCCATTTGATTGCCAATTGTGTCTTCAAAACTAGCATCCCCATTTTGATCTCTACAACTCACACACAAGTCCGTAAGTATATATTGACCATAGATTCAGATTGGGGTCGGTCACTATGGTGCCTCTTTAATTCACACTATACCATCAAAATACGGCCTTACACCTATTTATGGCGGCCTTTTGCACATATACCCATCGGTCCCATCACCAGTGTGCACCTCTACAAGCCTCTGACTCCATGGAGTGACAGGTGTATCAAATGGCTTGTGCTTTGTACACTCGTGACCATAGTTCCACAATTCATTGAGAATGGTATCTCTCATTAAAAAAAATTGACACCCTTACTTTTGGCTATCTACACACAAGGCATTAATGCAAGCAACGTTTGCAAGGAATGCACCTTTTTAATTGGAGTGCCTCATACACCCATTAAAGAAAATTCCATATACAGTTTCTTAACTATCTTACAGTTATCTTACCATCATTAAATTCAAACATCATGTTCATCGCTGTAATCATGCATGAATAGCACACAAATTGATAATTTGAATAATATGTTCATTCTCTTGAACAGATCAGATCAAAAGAAATTAATATAGCCATGATCATATTCATGCATATATACATACATTCATTTATCTTTATATGCAGATTCATTTTTTATTTCAATTCATCTCCAAATCAATATAATAATAATTGGAAACAACCGCCATACCTTGTCTTCTTCCATCTTAGAATTAGACAACAAGTTGATCAATGTAATTCCAAGGTGTAAACACGCACCTGTTAAGGCATTCAACCATGTTGATCGTTGTTTTCAAGGTTGTCGCTGCCGGTAAAAAATCGTCAGCCCATAATATTAGTCTTAAGATTGTTGGTGGAACCCTCTGCAATTTGAGGATATGCAAGTATGACCCCAAAAGGTGCAATGTTGGATTGCAACACCTCTGGAAATAGTCTTAAGATTGTTAGTGGGATTTCCAAAAACTTGGTGCGAAATAGAAGAAAAACTTGATGCAATTGATCGAGGCTTGAGTTATACTCAATGTCCTTAAGACTATTTCGCCCCGCTATGGTGCTCACGGTCTAATGACGATAGTCTCCCAAGATACAACGATCATACTAGTGATTTGTAGCACTCCGAATCACTAGCCTACGAACCATACTCTCTCTGACTCAAAAGCATGTAAAATAGAGAAAGACATTTTGATTTGGCCTATTTGCTTTTTCTTCTAATTATATATATATTTTTTAAAACATCCATCAAGTGAATATATATAGACTTTTATGTGTCTATTAGAAAAAGACAATTCAAATTATAAACATAAATAATATAGTTAATTTAGGGCATATATAGGTACGTAGTACACTTGGTTAATTTATATATAGGCTTGGATCGTGCATCGAGATGTTTATAAGCACAGTGCAATGTGTGCCGATCGAACGGACCTAACAACTGTGACGTACTTCTTTTACATTTATCTAATGGACCCCTAGAACATGTGTAGGAAATATATGAAAACGTATCAAACGGTGAAGGCAATTTAATGGCCCCTCCTCCCACTTCTCAAATCACAAATACTAATATTCACTACGTATTACGTACGTATTCTCAATCTCACACTAATCTCTCACTTTTCACTCTCACTCTCACTCTCACTCTCAAAGACTCAAACAACGTCTCTGTCTGTTTTCCAATGGCCCAAACTTGAGCTGCAACGACATATGCATCAGACCTAGACAAAGAGTACGCGATGCAAGCAATACTCTCCAGGGAAGCACTGATTCATCAAGCTTCACCTCATCCAGTGCATTTAACCTTCCTCGGATGGCATAGTGAGAAAGTCCCAAAAGTCCTGCCAAGTGTAGGCAAAAATATAAAAGGTCGAAAGAGAGGTACATGACAAATTAATCTATTAATTTTTTCTCTTGTTAGCTGTTAATTAGAATTAACTTCTAAACTTATTGTTTTTGTGTGTATGACTTCTTTTTTTAAATCTTTTGAGAACATAGGGATTTGGAGAATGACCACGCCGATGACGAGGTCAAGGATGACAACCACGACAACAAGAAGGACAACAACCACGATGAGGAGGAGGAGGTCGAGGTGGAGGATTATAGGTTTCCAGATGAGTCAAATGATGATTCGTTTGGGGAGATTGACTACCCGTCCGAGGACGAGGAGGACGAGGAGGAGGAGGAGGAGATGACGAGAAGGACGACAACAAGGATGATGAGAATTAGTAGCACTACTAAAAATTTCCTTTTTTGTAGTTTTTTTTTTTTTTTTTTGAAACCTTTTTTGTAGCTTTTATTTAATTGTTTTTTTTTTCACAAAAGCGATTAATAGCAAGAAGTATGGATAATTTATGTGGACATGACATGTTTAACTATTACAGCTTAATTATTTTTATGTTTAATAGCGTTTTTATTTACATAATAGTTGTTTTTTTTTTTACTATACATGTGAAGGCTGACCCCCCCAACGCCATGATATTTACATAATGGTTTTTTTTTTTCACTATACATAGCAATAATGCCCTGAAGGCCTGAGGGTTATTACCGTTCTTGTTCTAAACAACATCATTCCTATTTTTCCATATTGCCCAACAGATTGTGAGCAATTTACACCACCCTCTGATCTGTTGCATTAACCGATTCCTTTGCTATCCATTCCCTAAATTGATCCTCACCTTGATTCCCCACATGAAGATGAGATCTTTGCCAAATTTCTTTGACTTTCTTGCATCTTGTGTAAAAGTTACTTCTGAGTAATTGCAGCATTCCTATTTCTCAATTAAGCACTATTGAAGAGTTATACTAGATACAATATTGACATACCAAGGACATCAACCTCTTACAAACTTACATGATTTGAGGAGCATATGGCAATTGGCATTGGTGACTTGTGACTGGATCTCCCAATTGAAACATTTTTGCTGATAAATGCCAAGTATACTGTCTTAGTAGATGTATAGTTCTATAGACATTCTTAATCGACAATCAATTGCTCTATCGACAATCAATTGCTCTGAGTGATAAAAGATTTGGTCCCCTTAAGCAAAGTTTTAAATTCAAGTCTCATGAATTAAAAAATTAGGTTGGGAAGGGTCGCGCCCTACATGAACCCCAACAATGCCCAAATGTGGAATAGTAGGCGCAATTGATATTCAAATATTACATGGGAAACCAAAAAGAAGACATTAATAATTAATGCTTTCTCAATGTTATTTTAATTTCTTCCCATGACTTTAAATTATTAAAACTTAAAAGGTTACTTCTAATAACTTTGCTGATACGAAGTAAAAATAGTTTGATAGTTAAAAACCGTCATTCATTGTGTTCAGGTCTTAAGTTCTCCCACTCGTTAAGTAGGATAAACAACAAAGGGTGCATTTGACTGTGAAGACCAAGAATTATTAATGATTGATACTCAAAAGTTCTGGTATTTTAACCCTGGAAGGATTGACCCAACGGCATGGCTGAGCTTCGAAGTGTGTGTTAGGCGCATAGTCCAGATTTGATTCCCCGCTACATCAAATTTGTCCAAACTACTAAAGTACGCTCAAGCCGATTGCAACAAAGCCTCAAGGGAATAGCCATCTCGTTCACTCTGTGCCTAGACAAGATCTTGAATGCAAGAATGCAAGTTAACTTGCCCGCGGCGCAGAGCCTCGATACAAAAACAAGCATTCTCTATCATTCAACCAACTTGAGCAGGGAAAGACAGGCATAATAACATCAAGTACCTCCAACTTTTTATCTTGTTTATACAGAATACTAGCATATGCTGTTGGGACAAAGAACTAAATATCATCATCCATCATCATCCATAAATATATAGCATTAACCAGGGAAAGTTTGGATGCGTGTTTCAGAGGAAAACTCTCTCTCTCTCTCTCTCTCTCTCTCTCTCTCTATATATATATATATATATATATATATATAGAGAGAGAGAGAGAGAGAGAGAGAGAGAGAATTTTCAGCATTTCCTCACCTTCAAATGCAACCGCTCATGCCTCAGCCAATGAACAACTTAGAAAAGAATTTTCAGCATTTTTCTGACTACTAAGGAAAGACGAGGAAATCAACATCCTCCACAACGAAATGTACACAGATGGCTACCGAACTGTGAGATCACATCTACTAGTCCTCCATAGCCTCCAACGGCAATAACCTGAAAAGAACAATCACAGGAGTTAACTTTGCTAACAGAAAGCTCATAGGGCCAATCTGAATGCGGCTATAATGTAACCGGTGACTCTGTCAAGGTATCAGTCACAGAGAACTAAGTTCAGGTTGAAAATAGACAAAACATATTTTTTGGTCCTTGAACTTTGAGTCTTTTATGCTTTTGGTCCCGAACTTTCATTATTGTACATTTGGTCCATGAACTATTGAGTTTTTTATGCTTTTGGTCCCTGAACTTTGAGTATTTTATGTTTTTGGGGGAAACAAATTTTTTTTCGGCTTTTTTGGTCAGTGTGAGTTGTCCAGTTCAGTAATATAAACCACTTTACTCTTCTTGACTAGTCATGCAGAATTTTGTTACCCACATTGGCATAATTTAACATTTTCAATGTGGAAGGACTAAATGTAGATCTTTGTGAAAGTTTAAAGACCGAATGTGTAGTAATAAAAGTTCAGGGACAATAGCATAAAAAACGCAAAGTTCAGAAACCAAATGATGGGTTTTGCCTTGAAAATATGAACAGAAACACCAACTAACAAATAAGAATCAATGTCTCGAGTTACTAGTCACATGGTACATTGACTCAAATAATAGAGACTAAAGAGAAACATCGTCATTCACCACATTCTACTATTCTAATAAAGGAAAAACATAATTCATTAAATATGGTGTGTGTGTGTGTGTTTGAGCTTGTCAAGAGAAAGGAATACCGCAGTTTACAGTTATTCATTGTAGAACTTACCGAAGATTATAGCTCAATAAGATTAAATACATTGAGGCCCATGGTCATCCTAACAAACAACAATACCCAATATTTTAAAACAAGTCAAAGAGAACAAAACCCGGCATACAAGAGAAACCAAATAAATTTTGTTAAAACAATCCTTAAAGTACATGATTTGTGAAAGGAAGTCTTTTAAAAACTAAATTTTTCTGTAGATGAGTAATACCCTAATTTTTTGTGAGTAATATGATGATTTTAACGAAAGAGTAAACAATGACTTTAAAGCTTAGAAAACCCACAAATAAATTTAAAATTAGAAACAATTAGAAAATAAATTTTGATTTTCTTTTTATACATTTTAGGATGCATTGATTTAAAAGTGTTAAGGTATATTGGGTATTTAGGGTTTGGCTTACTAACCCATTATGTGTAACTATATAAATTGACCTATTTGTCCTTAATAAACTAATTTAGTCTTTTTTCAAATCCTAACATGGTATCAGAGACTCCGTTCAATTATGGGTAATCTTTTGTTTCTCTTCTCTTTTGGTCAACTTCCTCGACTTCGTTTTTTGCCTCCATTGATGCTCGTTTCAGCTTTTTTTCATTGTTCTTTCGTCGATCTTCCGTTGTCGTAAGTTTGTTGCCTCTGTTTGTGCATTCTTCTCTGTCCGCCTCTGTTCTTGTGTTCATGTGTGTGCTTCTCGTCGGCCCTTCTAGCCGAACGAAATTTCCACAACAGCATTCTATGTGCGTGTTTCTCATTGGCCTTTTGTCTTGTTGGACAAATTTTCCACAACAGCTCTATGTGTGTGCTTCTCATCGGTATGTCGTCTCCATCGGCTTGTCGAACCGTCGCCATTGCTTGTCGAATGAACTTTTCGCAGCAGCTTCTTGAGTGCATGCTTCTTTTCGCAGCAGCTTCTTGAGTGCATGCTTCTCGTCGGCCCTTCTTCATCCTCTTTTTCGTCGCCATTTTTCGTTGGACGATCATATTCGTGGTTCTCGTCGGCCCTTCTTCATCCTCTTTTTCGTCGCCATTTTTTGTTGGACGGTCATATTCTTGATGCTTACTGCTACTACTGCTACTGTGCTATTATACTATTATTATTATTTATTATTATTATTATTATTATTATTATTATTATCATCATCATCATCATCATCATCATTATTGTTATTGTTACTGTTCTAGTCAGTTATTACTTATTACTATTTTGTCTATTTATTTCAACATATTACTTTGCAAACTCAAGATGTTGATCCACCTTGAGTTTGAGGGGTGTTAAGATATTGGGTATTTAGGGTTTGGCCTACTAGGCCCATAATGTGTAACTATATATATTGACCTATTGGTCCTTAATAAACTAATTCAGTCTTTTTCCCAAAACCTAACAAGAAGGATCTAAAGAATTATAGAAGCACGCCATTTAAGTGCATTAGGATTGAGGCTATGTAGTATTGTTGTTGTTTTATACATACTAGTATAAAAATGTGAAATTCTCTTGAATGGATTAAAACTATGGAAAATTAAGAAAGCGAAACCCTAGGAGATGTTGAGTATGGAAGGGAGAGAATTCCTAAGTTCCATGAGAATTAATGAAGAAAATTTGGATACGCTTGGTTATATTTTAGAAATTTTTTAAATAAGAAAGCTCATGGTTGCATTAGGATGTCAATCAAAGCGCCCCACTAGCAAATAACTTACTAAATTGATTAGGATAGATGGTGGTACATGATGAGGTAATCAATAAGGTTGACATCCTAGTCGCATTAGGATATCAACATTATCACAAGGCATTTTTTTGAGGTCTTATCATAAGGCATTTAATAGCTAAGAGGTTCTTTGATGCTAAATAAGCTGAAGGAATGATGTGAGAACCAACAAAGTTGCTAAATTAGCAGAGAGGAAAAATTAGCAACTAGAGTTGAGTTTTTGTGTAGGTGGAGCCTGTAAGTGGACAGAATACAAGAATCGGACCTCTAAATACATAGTCCAAGCAACCATTGTCTTTAACAAAAAACTTGAAAAAAGAGCAGGAGAGGTTGTTGGTGGGTAAAGAAGCAAGTGAAACTATAAGATGTTTCCTAGAGATTGTACAATATAAAGAAGAAAATCTAGCAACACTTGCTGCATTTTCTAAACTAAGAAAGCATCAAAATAGTTAACCCTTATCGATTATAATGAACTTCTTATACAAAGCGCCAACCAAATTAGTCAAAGTCAACGACATGGATCAAAGGTTTCCACTCAGCTCAATTTAACTCAACTAATGATGTGCTCTGATAATCTTTTAAGCCTTTCAAGATAGTACATCTCGTGTTATCTTAGGTCTACCCCTATTTCACCGAATTCCTTCAATTTCTAATGTGCTATGTTTTCTAATTGGGGCATTTTCAATACCTTCTTTAGATATGTCCAAACCATTGCAACCACCCTTTAATTTTTAGATCTATTGCCACTACTGCTACTACTTTTCCTTCAATCTCCATTTTTCTTATCCTATATTTAGTATGTAAATTACTCAATATCTTTTACCGTCTTGCACAAACAATCAATCAAATCAGTACATCACCTTGTCTATCATTCAAGCCTGGCATGTGCCTGTGCTTGAAAATAATGGAACTTTACTATTTAGTGATACAGTGAAATAGGCCTTCAGAACAGCTGAGCTATAACTTTGAGTTAATGATAAATATAAGAAGAGCAAGACTAGTAAGATAACCAGTTAATGCGATGTACTAGATAATTTAACATACTCCTGAAGGGTGTCGAGAGATGGAAAATGCTGACTGAGGAGCACATTGTACTTGTGAGAGAATGGCCCCATTCAAGTTAAAATGACTGAGGACGGGTTCTGCACCAACTGCCAAAATCTGGATTAATGGTAAAAATCAGTACTCAGAAGCAAGGAAATATCAAGGAAACAAAGAACGCAAAACTCAGCTATATCAGTAAAAATTTCCAACATAACCTATGAGAGAAATCTCTGAACGAATAATACAGAAGTGATCATATCTCTGATGCATTACAACGACAGCAAATATTCACAAATATAACAAAACTATACATCAACACAATTTTTTGGGGCTGATGCAAAAATACTAATCCACTGTGCCTGCCATAAAGAGATACTTTCAGTTATATTTAGGACGGCAATGCCTTTACATCAGTATTAATTGAGATAATCCCATCTAAGCATCCTCATTCGATAGACTCTATTATGTATGTGTTGTTTCTTTACAGCAAGTTTTCTCTTTTTGCAAAATGGAAAAAAAAAAATCTCAATTAACTAGTTACTACTTCACCCCCATGCCCCACCTGGGATACATGTAATAGATTGTTGCTTAATCTGAGAACTAAACTGTCGAGCATTAATTAAGCTATTTTTAAAAAGAATACATGTAGAGGACTAAGAAAGGGGAGAATGCAAATGAGGAACCAAAATACTGAGAGGCTTAACTTTGCTGCAAATTGAATCAGTAAGAGATAGCCCCTATGTCAATATGAGGTATTTATTCTGCACAGTTTTGTTTGATTCTCCCAAATAACGTCGATGTCATGAAAACATTTGGATGAATCAGTCTTTAGCTTCAAGCGCAACGTTGCAGTTTCAGCAGTCTGTAAGCATGGAATGAAAATTCTCCGAAGTTTGATAAAATTGGCCGAATTAATTAGGTTTTTTGGACCATCGAATTAAGAATTAGATGTAAAAGAAATCTTACAAAACTTCCATCGAAGTTATAGAGTAATGATAAGACATAAACTTCAATGTTAATTGTAGGAAAAGTGAAATATCGTTAAAGAATAAAGACAATTAGAAAAGACAATTAGCAAATAAAAGACCACAATTCAATCTCATTTATAAGAAATGGATTCTAAAGAACTTTTTTGAAAAAGAAATAATATCCATAATTATCAAATCTACCAAAATTGAAGTTTAAAAAAGTTAAGATCAAGTATAGATAAAGAAAAAAACATAAATTATTATAAAAAAACATTTTTAATGCATTTTGATAAAAGTTGAATGTTCTCTAACACTTAAATGAAGTAATTTACACTTCTTTATCATGTCGAATTTTTACAAAAATTTCCTACATCGAATTGCACTTCTCCGAATTAATTCTATATTTTACGTGAGCAAAGTTATAGGCGAAGTCAAATTTTCGATCCTTGTTTGTAAGTCATCTATTTACTGAAAAATGTTTAAGTTTAGAAACAGAAATCAATAACTTAAAATTGATGACACAGAAAATATGCAATCGACCTTTTTTCTCTATGGTCAACAACTATCCTCTTTACAGCAGGCACTATCAAATGTTTTTTCCACCCTTTTTCACAACAGGAAAAAAGAAGGCGGCCAAACTATAAATATAAGAAAAATGAATGGCGTGACAGCCGGTTGGTGGCTGTGATGCTTTCAAGTATAGATGAACCGGTGGCTGTGATGCTTTCAAGTATAGATGATGATTGATAAATAGTCAAGAGAGACTGACTCCATGCATGCTAAGCCCAAAGCGATCAAACAAACAGAAATAGAAAGAGATAAAAGTACAGTGACAAGGCCTTCACTGTTACGCGGCAATTAGCAAATGGCAAGCATCTTTCTCACTTAAACCAGGAATTGCAAGTTAAAAATAGATGCAGAAGTTGGCGACAACTTTCGCATGATTTTAAATTTTGAGGATAGAATGTATCACTATGATGTAAGGAGTGTTGTTTTGATATTGTTCCGTCTTTGCCTCGCTTCATCTAATTGCATTTCAACACACACACACACACATATATATGTGCTAACATAATAAGAGAAAAAAAAAAATAGAGAAAAGGATTAAAAGGAGAAAAAAAAAAGATGGGCTAAATTAGCAAAAAAACGGCATGACTGATAAATATATGCAGATGACAGTACACTACCTTGCATCAACTTCACCAACAAAATAAACCATAGCAAATAACTATTCCTTGATCCCAAAAGGTGCTCTAGCCTCTAGTTTGATTGTCATCCACATAGCTCGAACCTCATTAAAACTTAAAAGCATTGCCAAAAATTGTCCTCGGGTAACTAAATTTCATGTCTTAAACAAATATATATCAAACACAATTACAGGATAATGAGAAAAAAGGCCATTGAAGTACTAAGAAATTTCAGAAAGTGACTTGAGTTAATCAATCATTAAACTCACGGCCTTTTGACAAATCATGTTTTCATGTCATGAACTCACAAATTGATCATAGAAATCAATCTTGCATTAAGGACAAGCATAACATGTAACTTACTTGGTTATCCTCAAACAATATATCCTGAACCAGGGAATGAGTACCAATCATTGAAATACATTCACGGGTGGGAAGGTTCCAAATTGATATACTCCTGTCGGTGCTGAAAGCCTGAACAATGGAAAATAGATTAAAACTCATAAGTACGAGTAAAGAAAAATTACAAAATTAGAATCAGAACAAACGGCTCAAAAATCTTCATCCATATATTTCATATTGATGCTTGTAGCTAGGAAAAAAACTTTTGCCATCAAAAAGAATGATAAATAATGATCATGAACGAATCCAATAAGTTAAAGCCGACCCCAATTAATTTGGGACTGAGGCTATGTTGTTGTTGTTGTTGAATCCAATAAGTTAAATGCTCTTAGAATGTTCTAATGATAGTGATTCAATTGTAATATCAAGAAACCAATTTTCCCTTTGTTTAAGCAAAAGAGTTATAAGAGTTCGTCAAGAAACCAATCATTGACTATTTTTTGCTTCTTTTTTTGAGGTGACTATCTTTTGCTGTTGATTTGCAAGAGATGTATGAAATCCTTTCCTCTAGCTTCAAGGCCTCCTATAGACATATAACACGCACTCTTTTGATTTATGACCAAGACCAGCCCTAGGCAATAATGGGCACCCCACCAACTTGCCCAACCATGACCAGCCAACTAATGAAACTGGCATGAATCAGTGCATAGCTAGAAAATTGAAGTCTAAAACCTGACAACAAGATGGAGAACAGGTGAAACTTCAGTGTGACCAAGAACATAGACAATAATCAACAAGGTCAACTAGTAGAAAATAATCATTTTTTGCATCCTAGTAGTGCTGTTTGCTAGAATGGCGAGATGAAGGACGTCATCAATGACCATAATTTAAAATTGAGCTTAGCTTCCATTGAATCGAGCAAACTCCTTTGGTTGGAAGAAAAATGTTAGGGAGCCAAGGGCAATGGCTTATCCACAGAAAATATATTTTATAAATGTATTCAACTTTAAGGCCATCTTTCAATCCCAAATCAACATGATAAAGATAAAATAAGCTTAAAAAAAAAACAGAGAAAAGGTTTTCCTCTTGTTGCTGAAAGATAATAAGGAAACCTACCAGAGGACAAAAAGTGGAGCTCGTTGACATGAATGGATCATAAATTCACAAGATGATGAAAAATTATACAAACAAAGCTTAAGCATGTAATTAACTATGTAAAGCTAATCAGAGATCACTTTGGCATGGGTGACAGAATAAACAACAGCAACAGACCTAGAGATTAAAGCAAACTACAAGCACATGAAGCGCTTCACTTATCATCAGCCTTTGCCCAGATGACCATAGATTCATCATGGATTAGCAATTTGTGACAACGTGGTGCAGATATACTCTGTACTTTTCCTGTGATTTATGGACAACACATAACATACAATTTTGCTTTAGAGAGTACAAACTCTTACCAGCCAGTTTTCACTTATGTCAAGGGCAATGCAACTAATCCATGAGGAAGCTGCCTTTAACTTTGCATTCTTCAGTGGATTTATCACATAAGTACACTTTCCACTTTTACAATCTAGATAACCATTAGAGAAAATGTTAGAACAATACCCATTGTCTAAGTATCATGATAAACAACAATTATCAGCTGTAAGAGAATATAGCACGATATCAGAAGTAACAAATAACCCAACAAATGAACCATGAAAATGCCCGTTGCTCTGTCAAAAAGGATCTTATTAAAATTAAGCTCACCCCACATTCGTACAGTGCCATCCTCTGAACCAGTGATGATCTGCAACCAAGGAAATGAGTGACAAAAAGAAAGATCAAAACGGGATAGATTGATGACAAGTTGGATATCTCTAATCACTACTGAAAGCAATGAATGATCAGCTGAATCATGGCACAGTTTCTATGAGAAAAAAAAAATAGAGCAATGGATATCAAACTTGTATCCTAGCCACTTTTAAGGCAATAGGACAAAGAAGACCTAAAGTTGGACATACGTAAAAAAGTGTGACAAAAAAGAAAAAAACAATAAAACCAAACAAAAGGAATTTTTAGACCGACAAGATTCTCCATTGTCATGTCGTCTATTTTTATTTAAACTATTATCACTAAGAAAAAGAAGAGATGAAAAGAAAAGGTTGAGATATCCTTTCAAAAAGGTTTTCGCTAATTACACAAGACTTAAAATACAGAATTTACAGAGAACCTGCTAACTCCACTACCTAAGTGACTTTAGATCAAGAAAATGAAATGACTAACAACGAGTGACTTGTAATTGATGCAAAACATTTTGACAACATCGACGTGACAGTGTTTTATCCATGCTTCTCTTCTAATTGGCGCAGCATGTGTCAAGAAGATGGTGATATAATTGATCACTTGTTTATTCAGTGCACTTCTGCAGGCGAATTTGGAAGGATAATTTTGAGGACTTCGGAGCATCCCACCATGAGGAAGGCGAGGACTGAAAAACAACTCAACCATTTTCAAAGTAGCTTGAAATGTGGCAGTACTTATAACGCTTTAGAATATTAGGTCGGAAAGAAACAGGTGCAGCTTTTTGGTCAAAAGGGAAGACTGGAAGAGTAGGGTGTATCTGGGACAATGAAGGATTGTAAGTATCATGGTTGATGATAATCAGTAGATCGTAAGGCTACTCAAGTGAGGATGAAATAGAATTGGAAAAAAAAAATGCAGTACGAGTCCAAGGGAGTATGGGTTGCAAGAGATGTGGGTTGTTTACCGTTTTCTTCTCTTTTAATCATTAATGTTCTACAACCTATTGACTAATATAAAAGTATGTTTTCAAAAAAAAAAAGTTTAAGAGAATAATAACAAAATTGACTAAATAAAAGTTTAGGGGCTTAATTAAGAAAAGAACGATAATTGTTAAATTATCTCATTACATAATAAAAGGTTTAGAAAAATGTGTCATTTATTTACTATCGAAGCAATTACCTCAGTTATTTTTGTTTAGCTTTTCCTTGTTTTTGTTTTCCTTTTCCTTTTTAGAGGGTTCCCAATTTTCCTCTTCCTGTACTTTAGTTTAATCAGTGAAATTTTTTTTTCATTAAAAAATGGAAAAGGATTAAACTGAATACATTCATGGCATAACGATCTCATGTCAATATGTGAAAATTCACCAATCACCATGAAAAAACAACAGATTCAATAAAGGTAAGAGTAATATTAGCTAATACACATATATTATACGAAAAGCAAATAAGCCAAACATAAAAAGGAACGAAAGTCAGGAACTTACCTGGCTGCTAGAATTACGAGCAACAATGCAATGCAAATAGTCTGAATGCCCCTTGAAAGTCATCTTCACTTTACAAGCTTCCTAAAGTAACAACACACAACAATGCCATAGGACCAAATCAGTGTGACTCGGCAACATAAATCCGATGCTTCCATTTAGCTCAAATTAATGCAGCTCATGACGTGATTTAGTAACCTTACCATAAACCTTTTATAATTCATACATCACTCTACCCCTGTACTTTTGAATCCTTCAAATTCTAGCCCATCGAGTTATGTAACTGAGGCAATTGCATAATGTCTGTGAGTGTGCCTAAACCACTTCACCCGCTCTTTTCTTATTTTTCCCTTCATTGGTGCTACGTCTGCTTATTTATAAATCTATGTGTATTTCTTACTCTATCATTACAGGGTTTACCACAACAAACTAAGCATCTCTGACACGATCGTAGTTTGCTTCTTAATCATGCAACATTCGCTCTTATAAAGCATAACCTGAAGTAACAACAAAGTGATTTCATTTCCTTTGACACGTTATTTTATTTTTTGGTTTTTTGCAATTATTTTTTTTGATTAACCATGGGTATCCAGACACATGTTTAACTAGTTCCATGGGCCCTGGAATTGCAGAAAGAGACCACTAGTGACCCGACATTTGGCTGTAATGGGAAATCAAACTCGAGACCGTGCGCTTAACCCACATAGTCCCGCCTTCACCCTTACCACTAGGACAAACTGTTCGGGTTTGGTTTTTTGCAATTACTGAAAATGATTTTTTAACATTGTGGAAAATGCAGCATGTTTTGATTGGTAAAACGATAGTAATTGGGTAACATACTTTTGCTAGATACACTCAGAACATAGTTGGAGTCATAGATACACTGTTATTTGTGCACATATCTCAAGCAAAAAATCAAAATTACCCAAACAACTAAGTAGCAAATGTTCGTAGAAGTATGTAACCAAAACATTTCCTTTGTAAATACGGTGCACATGGATTGGATCCAGTCCAATTAGGGTCAATCCGCAATCCAATCTAATTAATGCAGATTGAAAAATTACAATCCAGTCCAGTCCAAATAATTCATCAATCTAACTCAATCCAATTTGCAAAATGCAGACTAGACTTGATCAAGTTCCACGTATTGACATTTTCCTATCCAAAGATTCATGAAATTAAACTTAGTCAAATGAATCGCAAAAATCATACATCTCATAAATAACAAATTTACAACATGCATCCCATAAATCTATATATAGCATATTTTCCAAAACTTGTTATCACAGTATCCTTCAAAATGCAAGTTCTTACACAAATAAATGTCATCCAAAATTTGCACCATACACCCCCACAAAAGCACAAAAAAAGGTGCACGTCATAACATTCAACCCACAAAAAATGATTTGAAGCGTAATAAAAGAGTTGAGAACAAGCATAGTCTTTGAGATAATATAGCTCATAGTTGATGCTCTTTGAGACACTATAATACAAATGATCAGATATGTATATTGATGTGATAAATGGATTGGATCGGATTGGCTCCTCGGTTTTTTAATGTAAGATCCGTAATCCAATCTAATCCAATCAAATTAGTGATTTTTCAATCCAGTCCAATTCAGCCCAACGGATTAAAAAAGTGATCCAATTAGTGATAATTAATCCGAATTGGACCGGATCCACGGATTAGTGCAATCCATGTGCACCCCAAATATGATGCGTCGTAGATGAATATGCTATGACAAAAAAAAAAAAAAAAAAACACATCTGATATAACAATTGCCAATTTATTTCATTATGATAGTTTTGACAGTTTGCTATATATTTGGATTATTGCCATCACCTTGACAAAACACATACCACGTCCCAACAATATGCACAAGAATCGCCAGCAGCTGAGAAAACAGATCCCCTCTGTTCAAGAAAAAACAAGTTCAAGATATGCACTATTCCTTTCACTGCAAATAAATGTCATTGAGCATAAAATTCTAAAAGCAGATTATATGAAAAAAGCCATCTACATTTAGAAAATAGACAGCAAATAATCTAAAGTGAGCAACATAGCGTGAAACCGTAATTAGAAGACATAAAACATTCAGCCCATACAGAAAATTGGTAATTTTAAGATACATGTGTCTACTAATTATAGAACTAGCACTGAATAACATAAGCAAGCAACACTTTTTGCAATATGAAAATAAACACTTTTAAGGAAACTTTGAAAGATGTAACAAATGAATTAAAAAGCCAAGTCTAATATCGAATTCAAATTCCTTAATCCTTAAGATAACTACCCAAGAGCCAAACCTTAAGGTATTTATGAAGACACCTTATATTTGTTGACAAGTGAAAACTAATTGTACTTTACTATGAAACTATAGAGGAGATATCAATGAACATGAGGCTAAAACAAAGCAGGTATGAACTTTGCAGATAAAAAAAAAGCTGAAGGAAGTATACTAGATGTTGATATTTTTAAGTTTTAAGACTCGAGGACTTGGCTGGACACGGGAGTACTTAGAAAACACAAATATATAGTATATTATTTTTTTATCTAAGCCACCCAGTATCCAAACTATCTGATTACTCCGGGCTCGCCTCGAGTCGCGCACCGTAAAAGTGGGGGGAGCTCCCAACGTTTATGTTCATTCCCAAGACTCAAATTCGAGTCACTAGTTAAGGGACAACAACCCACTTTCAGTTGTGCCAACCAACTATTGGTGTATATTATATTTATATGTATGTATATAGTTTAGATATGTATATAACTTGGATATATTTTTTGTGCATAATGGACTGCTTTTTATTTATTAAGGCTCAATGAAATTAATTGATAATTTTGTGAGACACTTACAACTTTGATACAACATTGAAAAACGGTCTCTCCACGAGAACAACAAAGGCAAAGTGAAGCCTCACCACAACACCACCATCGGAGGCCACTCATGCACAATTGATAAGGGAAAATGCCAGTCAAACACCAGAAGACAATCTTGACAAAAGGGAAATCCCTACAAATGGGACAACAATCCTAAAACAACTAAACAAAAAGCAAACCACCAACTCCAACTCCAATGGAAAATGATTTTTCAAGAGACACCTTTACCAAAAGAAGTAACAAAACACACGACAAAATAAAGACTAGTCGAAATACACAAACCACACAATGACTAGTCTAAACCTGCAGAAGGGAGATTTTAAAAATAAGAGAAGAGACCGTTGTCCCTCTTGGAGGGTTGTCTTCCCCATTGGTGGTTTGTTTTTGTTTAGTTGTTTTAGGAGTTAGGACTATTGTCCCTCTTGGAGGGTTGTTTTTCCTTTTGTCAGGGTTGTCTTCTGGTGTTTAACCAGCTTTTCCCCCAACGATTGTGCCTAAACAGCCTTCGATGGTGATGGTGTAATGAGGCTTCACTTTGCCTCTGTTGTTCTCGTGGTGAGACCGTTATTCAATGTTGTATCAAAGTTGTAAAGATCTCATAAAATTATCAATGAACTTTATTGAGCCTTGACAAAAATAGTAGTCCATTATGCACCAAAAGAAATAAATATTTAAGTTGTATACATATCTACATTATATATTCATACATATAAATATAATATACTATAAATTTGTCTAAATACTCGTGTCCAAAATTTTGGACACCTATAGCTGAGTCCCCGAGTCTTAAAACTCAAAAAATAGCAGTCCAAAACAAGCCCGCACCCAACTCTCGTATCTGAGTCCAGGTAACATAGGTTATATTATGAGTTGAACTCTAGTGAGTCACATGACAACAAAACTTACATGTAAGAAGTAAGGTACCTAAATGAACGTACGAGCTCAATGACATTAAAAAGCCTAGGTAGTGTCTCAATAACTTACTTGGAAGCATTTTTTGTACAACTAACCAATTTGTTCTTGACTTATTAGGTCATTTCATTTGTTTCAAAGATCAGGAATGCTATTACTTCAGAATTCTTACTTGTAGAACTGTCTTCTACCCTAAAATGACCACAAGGTTTATAACAAAGAAAGAACTATAAAAGTTTAAATTCACATCCGATTTCATGGGTCTTAATTATGCCACCGCACACTCAGTTTGAGTTGTACTGGCACAAGGACGCTGGCTACCAAACACCTATTCTGTGCTAGTTTCTCATGTTTGCATTTGGATGCACTAGATAGAAGGCAGCCACTGACAATGATTTAGGAAATAATGACATGCATTGGTGCATGAGAAAGAAAATAACAAAACACAAATCTCCTTCATACACTTTAACAAGACATCCAGAGAAAATTAATAGCGTTTGCTTTTATACCCAAATCCGTGATCAGCTATTCTAAAATAAAGGATGTCAAAATAAAATTAAAACATCAGTCAGTCAGCATGTGCTAGAAGTGCTAAAGACTGTAACAGAATGCAGTTGTAGAAAATGAAAACATACAAATATTATGTGTGTTTTCCAAGGAGGGATAAAATAAGATAGCATTTTTTTTTAAAAAAAATTACAAACCTGGTCATCAACAGCAATGGCATTGTTTTCAGGTGTTGGTGAAAGAGCACCCCAAGGTCCCCTAATAGTTCACAAAGGATATCAGATATCATAATTTACGAAAATTGATCTATGAAATTAAAATACAAATAATAATAATAATAATAATACAAATAATAATAATAATAATAATAATAATAATAATAATAATGATGATGATGATGATAATAATCTCTACTAAAATAAAAGTGTGATGAGGGATACTGTTCATAGTACAGTGCAATACCCTTTTCACCCTTATTTTAATGTAGCAAAATACCCATTTTACCCTTACTTTAATATAGCACGATGCTCAATTTACCATTCATTAATGCTGATTCTACCCTTAAATTAATATGGCACAATACCATTTCCACCCTTACCTTAATGTGTAATACCCATTTTAGCCTTCATTATATCAATATAGAGTTCAATACCAATTCCACCCTTTTTTAATGTAGCAGAGAATAAGAGATAAATGATGCCAACCTTCAATATTTTGACCATTCTGCCCTTTAATGACTTTTCTTCTATGTACTCCGCATATTTTCTTTGCTTTTGTTGATTGGGACACTAAGTACGTGATATAATGTTAATTTGTTGAAAAACTTATTGACTATAAATGAACCATACTTGAAACATTTAACTTGGAGAAAAAACAAAATATATATAAAACTTCACTTATTAATTAATACTTATTTTTTCTTTATATATTTTGATATATAATATCTTTTAATACTTTTAATTTCAAATATTTTTCAATTATATTCGAAAGATTATTGAAGTAATTTTTTTTGAAAAACTATAAGCTCTTAAAATGTATGAGATATGCACATTATTTCTTAAGCTTTGAATGAAACAAATACAACAACAACATAGCCTCGGTCCCAAATTAATTTGGGAATGAAACAAATACGCACAATTAAATATACATGTAAATATTTTAAACATACTCCCATGGGATTAGTCGAGCCAAATTAAAGCGAGGCTGAAAAATGTTTAGACGCCCATAGTACACATGCATTTTTCTGAAGTCCAATACAAAAATTGAATTCAACTTAAGAAATCTCCAATACATCATTTAGAGCTTGATATATAGGTATGAAATCTTGCCAAGCTAAATTTACATCGCCTAAGCGAGCTAGGGTGTGTGTGCCACCCTATCCCTTTACGAATTATAAAGCTAAATAGATCTCCTTTATTGGCCCCACGTACATAGTCGATAATATATATCATTATATTGTTTTGCACTCTGCCTTCTGTACCACCACAAGACTAATAGTTCTTGGGCGGATCCTACTCTGACTCCTAAACATAAGGATATGAGGGAGTCTGTGTAGAATCATTTAGTTTCTTTTTTTATTCATAAAAAAAGTCAAGTAATTGAAGTCAAGAGATAAAAAGTCAGAGTAATTTGTGTGCAATGCTTTAACGTCACACTTAAAGCTACACACTTATTTGAAAACCGTGTGATACACCTTAAGATGTGAAGACACATGTTTTGATGTAGATCACAGGAAATACAACAAAATATTATGCACTTCAAGTGAAGTTAGCATGTAATTATTGCTTTGAAATAAAGCTACCTTTTATATAATTTTCTTTCTTATAATTAAAACCTTAGTCGTGCTCGTGCTCGTGCTCGTGCTCGAGCCCCCACCTTCTCCAACCAGAAACATCATATAGGGGAAATCAATTAACAATCCCTGTCCTGTAACTTCCTCGGGATTCCCGTCAACTCTCCCGATCAACTGCTATTTCAATTCATCTGCTTCTTCTCATCCGTCTCCAGACCTCCATTAGTACGTGATTTTCCATTTCAGGAAGGAAGAGTAGATCTAGGACGTCGCCGCTCTCCTCGCTCTCCAATCTCACATTCAAATCGAGAGCACATCTTGCCTTAGATCACAAGTGAGCTTCTTCGATCGTTTTGGCTATTGGTGTTTGATTCCTCGTTTGAATTTCTGAACAGGAAGCTTTAATTAGAGAAAGTTAGGGTTTGGTGAACAATGGTGAGTTTCTTTGGCCTTTGAGAGTTTCTTTGTTTACAATTGGTTCATTTCAGTGGTTTAATTTAGGTTGTGGTTGAATTTGATTAGGCAAATTATGATTCGGATGGAAGCGATGATCTTGATTGGGATTTGGAGGCTGTTGCGGAGATTGTTTCATGCAATTGAAAGGTGAATTTTGTATTGGTTTGCTTTGTGAATTGTATTTTGTTGTTGTTGGTGGTGTTGAATTACATTTGGGCATTATGACCCTCTATGTTTAGATTACTTTGACTACTCTGGGCCTAGGCATTGTCAGATACATTGTGGGGCGGCCTTCACTCCATGCACGTGTCAAAACTATAACTTTATTTGTCTTTATGGAGCATCTTATTCCTTACCACTAAATTCGACAAAAGTTGGTTCATTTCCCTTGTTTCGCATTAGATTTTTCCGGAGGGAACAACTCCAGGGGTGTTTGCACTCTTACATGCAAGACGACCCTAAGGGGATTTTTTAAATTAAAAACTTGGTAAAAATAAAATTGGAAAAATAAATTTTTTGCTATATTTAATATTTCTATCGTCAAAAACTCAACACTTACTTTTAAGTATGAAACTATACATAAGTGCAAGCATCAAAACTTAGCATATATAAACCGTAACACGTGCGTATGCTAATTTTGTCTAGTAACTGAGAATCTCACTTGTGTATTCTCACTTTTTTTAATTCAATTATTAATTAATCTTTATTTGGTATTAATTTCTCATTCTCTGATTTATAATAGTAAATTAGAAGATTTGGAGATCGTGATTTCGTGAATTTTTTTTTATCTCTGATTTCGATTACTTCCAAGCCAACAAAACAAAAGAATTTTCAGCACTAATTAAGCTTCACAATTCTTCTCATCTTGATTTTGTTTGCTTATGTATTTCATGTAGAAGTACTCATTTTTCAACTCTTCTAATAAAAACGTGTCAATGTGTCGTTTATCGCTGGGTTCCCCAAAAAGAACATGGAATAATTATAACCAAATTATTTTAAAGATCTCATCAACTTTATTTCGTTGAATATATGCATGTAACCTGCAAGTCCTTTCCCTTTAACTAGTAATAATAAAGGAGGCAACATTAATCAACCAGACTTGCCAGTGAATTTAAGTTATTCAAAAACTCAACTCTCTTGCAGAAAAAGATGTAAATGAAATCAATGTGGAATCACAGATTAAGTTTGGGGGTAAATCCAAATTGGGGACTAATTAAGTTATCTGAAAACTTTATAGAGGAACTAAAAGGTGTATTGATGTTTTCCACACAAGTACAAACAGTGAACAGGCATCCATAACCGTCTAATCACCTTCATCCAGAAGATGCCTCTGTTACTATTGCCATGGAAAGGCTTCATTCAAAACTGCAATTTTTTATCAACTCTCTCAAGAGAAACTCAAATACTAGCTTCAAGTTGCTTACCTATGTTGAGGGTTCACCAAATCAAGTACTGGCATCAAATGGTTTCCTGAAGAAAATAGCATAAACACAACAAACATCTAAGCACATTCTTTCCAGAAGTACGAAAATAAAACATCATCAGAGTGTTGAATTAACAGATGGAAGCGGAGGGAAATGATGAGTTCCTTAGTGAAAATGACACCAACTTACCAAACTGTAAACAAAATGTCAAAATGTCAAGTAGAAGTCATGTTATTGTGTTCCATCACAAGAAATGACGAACAATTTCAGGGGTAAAAAATGTAGATCATACATCAATGTGAAGAAATATACTATCAATCAGCAAAAGGGTGCGCAGAGGCAAGCTTCTACATAGAAATGCCTACAAATTTATTCGATAAGATAATAATGCAACTAAAGTCCTTTCCATCAACACGTCTATCAGATCAAGCATTCATGTACACAGTAGAACACAAGTTACCTCGCACACAAGAGGTATGAGTAAGGTCTGAGTTCAGGATTTCCTTCCACCTCCATCCTTGGATCCGACCATCATCTCCACAACTAAATAGGATAAGAATGTTGACACGTTTTTATGTGAACATAGAAAGGATTCAATTGAATCTAAGGTTACTCTAAGAATAAAGTGCTATAATAGTTAATTGAAGCAACATTCATTAGTCTATTTCACTACTTCCAAAGGTTCGAGTGAGGAATCAAACATGACGTGTTGAAGCAGAAAATCAATTATTCGCAAGGAAAATCCAGGATAAAAAGATGCCTGGTGGAATGTAACCGAATCAAAAAATTATTTTCGACAGGTATGTTTAACTTATTCAATCAATGATGTGAGCGATTAAATGATTAAATAAAGATGCATCCAACTGTTCATAACATTAACATGACCATGTTTAAGCCAAAATTTCAATTTTGAATTTTAAAATGAAATGTGAACTAAGAAAGGAGAAAATTTAATCAAATAACTGTAAGCATCCAAATGACACAAGAAACAGATATTGATTGGATATTAAACATCTAAAGAGACTAGATTTTTTCACTGCTCCCAAATTATGTACCATTCTAGTGGTTCGCCTTCAATTAACTTTTGGTTCCCTTCCAACCATAGTGTCCAACAAGTGGCTAGGACATTCATCCTGAATATATGTTCACATTTCTGGGATATGTTAAGGGAGGGATAACTGAAAACAGCCTAGTGATCTGCCAAAAAGAAAGAGAGCCTAGTAAGCGGGAAAGAAAGTCCTCCCATTTGTAAAGTGCTCCATTGCATCCAAACTTTCTTTATGACCGTGTAGCTGTCCAATAGGGAGTCCACACTTTCAGAGTCCCTCATACAAAAGCTGCAGCACTACGTTACCAACTGTCAACGGAGATGGGTTTTTTAATTGCAGCCAGCCACCGAAACATTTCGACTTTGGAAGGTACATTAGCTTCCCATATAAAATTAGATATTGAAAATGAAGGAAAAGAAGGATCGTCAACTGGGACAGAAAATAAGGATTTACATGAGGTTTGGCCTCACGGGTCAGCATTCATATAAGCCTATCCTCCTAGAGCTATATATTTGTACATTGGATTAAAAAATATACCTTAGCAACAACGAATCTTCCCCTTGACCATAGAACTTGACATCATAAGCAGGGCCATCATGCCCTTGGAGCAAGCACCATGGTTCAGCCACAATAGATGCAGATGAAGCCCTAGAAATAAGAAAGGTGGACGGCGCAGTTTAATTTAGAATATTGATTGCGAATGCACATACATAAACAAATAATCACAATCATCGGTACTCACTTTTGATGCCGAATCTCATATAGATGTGCAGGCTGAAAAAAGACAGCAAACATCAGCTTCAAAACCAAGTAGCTCGCAAATATGGTCAAATAGGCTTAGGAAGTAACCATTTCTAGACTTATGAAAGTAACAGAAGAATAACCTAGAGAAAACCATCCTTACCGCAGCAAGGGACAACAAACTAATTGGATCTACATAAAAACCCATGGCAGCAATTAAAAATCAATGTTTTCAAGGCAGCGAAGCCGCCTAGTCTAGGCAGCATCTAGGCAGACAAAAAATATTTACTTAAACCTCCCTAAGAATTAATTTAATTTATTTAGAGAACCGTCAACAATAATAGGCATATTTTGTCACCTATGCATTCTCATCAACATATTTTCACCTCCATGCTTTTACACACATTTTGAAATTAAAAAAAAAATATTTTTTGAACAAATAAAATAATACCAAAAAAAGTTTAGAAAATTACAGAGACCTCCCTAAAAATTTTTTAAAAAATATTTCCAGGCCAACTGCCTGCCTAACTGAGGACTAGGCGGTAGGCACTCCTAAACGCCTGAGGACTTGAAAACACTGTTCAAAATAACAACTTTCAGAACAATGACAAGCGACAACCTTCAAAATCGAAATTAGAAAGATCAACAAATATGGAAATTCAAAGAAAAGTAGGATTGTATGAGTAGCACCAATCGAAGCAAAATCAGGAAAGGCGATTGTGGTGTTTACGGTTTAAAGGATTTTGAACAGAACGCTATACAACCGAATGAGATTCAGAGGAATTGATAGCGAAATCGAAATGAAGACTCACGGGGGAAGAAGAGATGCAAGACGAGATCGAGTATGGCGCGACGGATCCGTCACTGGACGCGGCGACGATGGTTTCGGGGTTAGGGTTTTGGGAGGGAGCGAAGACTGTTCGGAAGACGGTGCGTGCTTCGAGCTCTCTTTCTTTAGCAATGCTCGCCCTGTACGCGCTCTCGTCCCAGTTCGTCGCGTCGCCTCCCATTTCAAACTGTGAGAAGAGATTGAGGAACTACACACACTACACTGGCGTTCGGAACAAATAAAGGGATACTTCACAAAGGGGGTTTGATTATAGGGAAATACTTTTGTAAATTGTAACCCACTTTCCGCACCTAGTGGACGCAAATCAGTGTTCCTCCATTTGATATGCCTTAAGAAGTGTGTGTGCATATTTGAGGTATATCATATGGAGGACACCTACTTGGATCCACTAGTGCTCAAAGTGGGTGTCTAAAGTAATTACTTTAGCATATCCTTTATTATAGGCTTTTATAGCTAAACAGTGGTCTCAAGTTCAGTCTTCTTATGCAATTCTTCTTTTGAATCAAAGCTTATTATGGGTCGATTCCAGCTTGTGCTTTAATTAGGTTGGTCAATCAGAGCATGTCAACCCCACTTGGTCTCAAGTTCTAGCCTTAGGAATGCAGTCTCCCATTTAGAAGAGTAAGCCAGCTACAGCTAGTGTCGACTAAGACTCATGCCCATAATAGTTTGATTTGGATTAGGTGCGGGATCAGATAGAGATCAATTTGGTCACGGTGCTTCAAAGTTCAAACTATTCGAGTGAGGATATTTGCAATGGCCCGAATTTAATTCGTCGTTATTTGTAACGTATTGTAGACGTGGCGGACAGCTCAAACACCCGTGGGACCCACAGTTAGGCTAGCGCGCCTGGAGTTAGGTAAACAGTTATTTTGGATGTTGTTTTGTTTAATTTGCGATGTTTATGTTAAAATAGGTTAAACGACATCGCGATGTGTGTAATTATATTTTAATTGACGTGTGAGATTGTGTGTTAAGTATTCGCCTCGATATGCGTGTCAACGCGGGTACCGAATAGACAAAAAGATGAAATATTAGGCCAGGGAAAATATTACACACATTAAATGAATTAAATGTGATAAAATAGTAAATTGGTGGGCGCCTAGGGACACGCGGGGTCGTGGTCGACACGCGTGGGTGGTACAGTAGTGTGCACGCCCGAGTACGCTCATTGGCGCGCACGACGAAATTGTAAGTGCGAAAATATAGGTGTGTATATATATTTATATATATATATATATGTATGTATGTATATAAGTAATTTAATATATATATATATATGGAAATCAGAAAATAAATAAATAAATGTAAAATTACCTTTAAGGGTATGGAAGGAAAGAAAGAAATGAGATGAACACAAGGGTATTTTGGTCATTTTCCTTTTAACTGCCTTTGCCTTCGTTCTCTCTCGATAAATTGAAAGAGAGAAACAGAGAAACAAAGAGAGAAGCCGAGACGAAGAGAAGGAGGAGGTGAGCTCGTGGGATCGAGGAAAACGAGGTGAGTTGATTGTTGTTCTTGTGGCTGTGTGCGTTGTTGTTGTGATTCGGTGGTGGCGTTGTGTGTGTATGTGTGGTTGGGAGGTTCGGCCATGGCGAAGCAAGGAGAGTTGTATCCCTGCTGCTTCGTGAGGGTAGAATGAGTTGGAGACCACCCTCTCGATTCCATTAATGGAGGGAAAAGAGAAGAAGAAAGCAACGAAGGAAAAAAAAAATACAGAGCAGTGGCTCTGTTTTAACGAAGGAAAGAAGAAGAGGATGAACCGGGCCGGTTCGGTTCAACCGGTTCGGCCCGGTTCACACAAACCAGAAATAAAAAAATAAAAATAAAAAAGAGAGAGAAAATAAATAAAAATGGAAAAGAAAATCCAGAAAAATAGGGAAAAATATGGAAAAATTGTATTTTGACCAAATAAATAGAAATTGGGGAATTTATATGGAAAATGAGAAATTCAAAAGTCGGAGGAGACTTTATACCGGGGTTTTTACCTCGAAAAACGTAAACTTGACATAATATGTCAAATTGAAGCTAATTCAATGATAAATAATCTTAGGTACATTTGGGGTGATAATTTGGATTATTGGGTGATTATTGGAGCTAGACGGGGTTTGATTTTCACGACGCGAAGTGCGGATTGAGGTGTGTAGTATCCCAACTTAAATTACTTGAGTATTTACTTCTTGTGGCATTTGAATTCAATTTGTTTCATTTCAATACTCTACTCTGGTTATGAATATATGGGCGGACGTTGAGCGGGGCTCCCTCCGTACCATTCTTGTGTCTATGTCCACTACACCATAGAACGTACTACCAGATCGATCTCGGTGAATAGTACGACCCGAGTATCACGTCGTGGCATGTCGGTGCGCCGTAGGTGTATCGCCGGCCATCGAGCGGATCCAGATGCTTGCCCTGCTTGAGTTGGACTCGCCGGCGGTATTCTGTGGAAGAGTCCGAATTATGGTGTAGTCTGACCCTAGGGGCTAGGAACACGCTTTGCACTTTTCCTATTATTTATTCATGCGATGAACACAGTTGTCTGTATTTATTTTCGCATGTTTATTTAATAGCTTTATTTAAATTCTTGTATTTACTTTTAAAAATGCTCACATAATTTCCTTGTGAATACTCACTCTGGACTCGTCATCTGCTTTTTGTGATGGCTTGAGTGCAGATCCTAGTACGAGCAGGGGCAAAGGCAAGCTGCCAGAGTACTGTTGAACAAAGATGGCCTGACTCGTACGTTTGTATTATACTTACTTTGTTTTATTATGGGTTTGGGGTTTTGGAGAAACTTTATATACATTGAACTTTTTGGTGATTTCAGAGGTACTTATGATTGTGCATGGGTTTTCCACATTAGGTTTATGGTTTAGGTTACACATTTATAGTATCACTACACGAGTAATGCATTAGAAAGGCTTCCGCTGTGTGAATTTGAGGATTTTATAATGCTTTAACATATAATTTGACTTCGATACAACTTAATCAATAAATGAATAATTAATAAAGTTTAAAAAGATAATATGGAGGATGTAATCCAATGTAGAGCACAGCTGTTGCTGATAAGACAGACTAGGAGTCCACATTGGCCCTTGTGGCGGTCTATTTGGAAAATAGGCCGTTACAATATTGGCCCTGTTTGGTATAGCTTGTGCTTAGGGATGCAATTGGGGGTAGGGGATGGGGACCTCATTCCTATACCTATACCCATTAAAAAATTTATCACACATACTCATCTGAGGATGAATTCTCGTACTCATCCTCATACCCATCAAATCCCCGTGGGTATGAGGAATCTTCGTGGGTAAAATATTTTACCCATTTCATTCCTCATTGGGGGGATTTTTGAGGGGATAGAGAATCTCTGTAGGGAAAATATTCTTTGATCCCACTTAATTTTTCTCAAAAAGAGAATTATAAGAAATAAGAAATCAAAAATACATATATAACAACACGATTGTTGAAATCCAACAAAAATAAAGTATCAAACATATCATGCAATTAAAGTTCTAACTTTAAATGTTAACAATTCAAAATCACATTAAAGATTTTTTTCATGTGTATAATGAATGTTTCGGTGGAAAGTATGTAATATTATATTATATTTATATATAAATATCATATGATGTATAAATAATAAATATCATATAGTGTATAATTGATATATGGGGATCCATATGGATAATCCTCATGGGTATCTCCATTAGGTATCAGGATCCCCGCAAGGGGTCACCCATGGGTATCCCCGTGAGGATCATCCATGGGGATCGCCGTGGGTATATTTTATCACCCAGGTCACCCATGGGTATCCCCGTGAGGATCACCCATGGGGATCTCCGTGGGTATATTTTATCACCCATCTTCGTACCCATACCCCGTGTGGGTATGAGATTTCGTATACATCCCCGTCCCCACACCCATTTAAAATCCTCATACATGTACCCGTTAGGGTAAATTCCCGTCATTCGTGGGTATTACCCTACGCATTTGATCCCTATGTACTTTGCTTAGGCTTATGGGCCGTCTTGCTTATGGAATAAGTATTTGTGTTTAGGGACATAGCCAGACGCTGACGAGAGGGGGACTAACTTCAATATAGTAAAGTTCGAGTTTTTTTAGATTTATTTTCGAACAACTTATAAATTCACTCAATTTTAAAGATTAATATATTAATTTACCTTATTTTATATTAAATTAGATAAGTTAAATTGAATCTCAAATTTTACCTAATTGTCAACACAAAGTTCTAAATTTAGTATTGTCATGCTCTATTGAAGTTGTATAGAGCTGCTAGCAAAATGGCATAGGTCTAACATTTTTTTTCTTAATTATCTAAAACTTGTTAAATAATTTTAAAATTAATTAAAATAAGTGTAAGAAACAAATTCATAGTAAAGATACTCAACTAAATCGCATACGCAATTTGGGAAAAGCATGAGACGAGTTGCTTCTTGTAATCACTAACAATTTACAAAATGTGTTGAGAGGTTTGGGAGTTTTCTCTTCTTGTTGAGAGGTATGAAAGTTTCCTCTTCTTGTTGAGAGGTTTGTGAGTTTTCTTTTCTTGTCGAAAAGTTTGGATTTTCCTCTTCTTGTTGAGGGTTTGTAAGTTTCTTCTTCTTGCTGAGAGGTTTGTGAGTTTCCTCTTTTGTTTGAGAGGTTTATGCGTTCCCTCTTTTTAGTTGAGTGGTCCTTGAGTTTCCTCTTCTCATTGAGAGGTTTTTTTAACTTGCATGTGAGTTTTCTCTCCTAAATTAATTTAGGAGGTTTATAACTTTTGATTTGTCAATCTAGCGGTCTGCTTTTGGAAGGTTGATCTTACGGGAGGTTCTTGTTAGATAAAAGTTAAGTTCTTTCTTTTTGGAGATTAGGGTTGCAAGTGGGCGGGGAATCCCCATCCCCCGTGGGGCCCCGCACCGGCGGGGCAGGGATTCCCTACATTTTTGCCCCCGTCGGGGTGGGGCGCGGGGCAAAAGTTCGCCCCGCATAATGGAGCGGGGCCGGGGGCAAGGATTACCCTTGCCCCGCGGGTTTTCCCCGACTCTACTCCACGAGGAATCCCCATCGCCCGCCCCGTACCTCGCCCCATGAGAAAAAAAAATTGAAAAAATATATTAGTTAAAAAATAATTAACTTAATGTCAATATATTAGTTAAAAAATAATTTGATAAGAAAAATGAAGTGATAAAAAGAGAAAAAAGATTATGTAAATATTGGTGAAATCCCAATTTAATACTTGAATAAAAGCTTTTTTTTTTGAAAAATGATTAATTAAAATTTTGTTGCCAATATAAAGGATATATAACAAATTGACATCTTGTAGAATAAACTAAAAAAAGGGAGATCGTTGATCTAAACAATGCATACAGAGATTGTCGATCAGTTTTTGCCATTTCTAACATATTTTTGTTTGCTCTTGAAAAGAAAAATAAAAAGATATCGGAATAAAAACTCAAACGTAAAAATTTGAATATAAAAACACCGAAAACGAAATAGCTATCAAAAATTCGAAAAGAGTAAAAAAAATAGTTGATAAAGTAGCCAAGTGACAAAAAGAAGATAAGGAACAAGACAAAAAGTGCACGAACGAAATTACATAAGAAACCAATTATATAATCACAATCAATAAGCGAATTAAATCAATTAATCCTCAGTACGTAGTTTTCAATAATGTTCTAGAACAAATGTTGATTAATTAAATCTCCCCCTCGAAATACCATTAGCATATAATTGATTAAAAAATTTGTTTGAAAGATATTCAATTGTTAATTAGTATGATTGATTTATTCTAATTAATCATATAAAATTTGAAACTAGTAGTACTTAGGTAGAGACGCGTCGTATGTGCATCAAATAAAACATAAAAAAACACCAAAGATTGCGGATCAAAACATGGACTTATATAAAGTCCACGCCCCGCAGGGAATCCGGCAGGGGGCATGGGGCATGGGGTGGCGAAGTTTGCCCCGCGTGGAATTTCGAGGATAAATCCGCACCCCCGCGGATGCGGGGACGGTATCTTCAATCCCCGCCCCGCCCTGCCCCACTTGCAACCCTAATGGAGATTATGTATTGAAGGTGATTTTTAAGTTTATGCAAGAATTTTTAGGCTTTGATTAATGAGGTAACTAATTAGGAGTTCCTTAAAATTAACAACCAGTTGGTGGGGTTTTCAAAATCCCAAACCTCATGCCTATTAGTGGAGGTCGTTAAAGCTATTGTATCGGCAGGACCTGTGGAGCAGACCAACTGGGAGCAATGAATCACCTGAGGTGGAACTGTCAAGGGCTCATTGATACCCTATTCCATGAGAGAGATGCAAAAGAAATAAAAAAAAAAATTGTGTTGAGCAGGGGAAGTGAAGATCAACTAATATGGCACCATACAAAAAATGGAAATACACTGTGAAATCAGGTGACTAAATTGCTCAATCATTAAACCAGGGAGGTTTACCTCAACGTATGGAAGGGAATTGGGTTCAGATCTGGAAATGAAGGTGTCATCAAAGGTCAAACATTTTGCATAGCGAGCACTACGGGGATGTTTCCCTATCAAGTCCAGGTTGATAGAGAAAGGGGCTCAGAGGATCCATTATGTGTTTGTTGTAGAGAGGAAACCGAGTCACTGGAACATCTCTTGTTTCAGTGCAGGGAGGTTGAAGGCTCGAATGGAGGAGCAAATCTTCATTATAATGGGGGTGATCAGTTCAATCTGAAGGAGTGTGTGACGACCCCAGTTCCCCATAAAATTGGGTCTCGTCCGGTCTAGTCCTACGTGAACCCCCAAGTCCTTACTCGCGAAGTCTACACATCCTAGTCAGCCTCAAATCCTTATATACATCATTTATCTTATCATTTAAATGTGTGAGTTATATGATTATAAAGTTATCATAAAATTCGCAGCAAAAATCACTATAATTAATTATTAACTCTGTAAATGGAAAATCAGGAAAATATATAACACGTCATGTTGAAACCCTGAGAAATAGATAACATATGTATATCTGGTGATCAAAGATAAACAATACGATCATACATGATATCCCTAATCTCTCCCAGTGTTTTACAAAAACATGTAATACAATAATTACAATAAAAAGAAGTAAGACCTACAGTGAGTAAAGGAAAGAATCGCTCCGAGAGTCCTTAGAGATATCACCTAACATTAACTCCTTTCCCTTGCTCGTCTCTGCTCTATCTGCACTACCATCACAAACTAGACGGTGAGTGCGTGAAAAATTTAAAGTAAGGCCAGAAGAACAAACAGTAATTCAAGAGTTACCAAATAAACAGTCCAAATATCATGCGGTATTGAAAGACAGGAAATACAACAAATTACATGATAAACAGACTGACAAGCATAACAACGAAATTTGAGTATCCAATGAGTCAAAAGAGACTCAAAAGTGGTCAATTTCACATCATTCCACAACCGTACCACATCCACAACCACAACAATCCACATCCACATCAGTATCCACAACAATCCAGTACTCGAGTGTAACCCACTATTGGGGATGGATAACACTTCTGCAAAAGTGTTCACGTTTGCTTAGCTAATATGGACCCAAGAGTATCTTCACGACACACTTATGCCAAGACACTCAACCAAAGAAATATATAATGAAATTCCAATAAAATAGCTCAATTCAAATAGAAATGGCAATAATGAAAAATGAATTAATGTGCATTTTCTTAATGGCTTA
Source organism: Stephania japonica (assembly GCA_039657345.1). Lineage (NCBI taxonomy): Eukaryota > Viridiplantae > Streptophyta > Magnoliopsida > Ranunculales > Menispermaceae > Stephania > Stephania japonica. The sequence continues at coordinate 11,919,668 of CM077563.1, read as the reverse complement.
CAATCGTACGAAAAATGTACCTCAAATACCGTAAAACGTCGATCCTCGCGTAACCCTCTAACTTGCCTTAATCGAATTCTCAAAGTCTGCCAATCATTTAATCAAATTTGGTTCAATTAGAGTCATTTCGTGTCCCTAGATAATCCCCCAAAGTTTTCCAAAATTTTAGAAATTTATTTAAAAATCATATTTTTTTACTATTCCAGACACCGTCGTGACGTCACCAAGGTAATTTCCACGGCGTCACTTAAAGCGTGGGTTTATGAACCTCTATGTTTTGGACGCTGTGAACTGACACCGTGGAAGAAAATCTCCACGGCGTCCCTCGTGACGTGGCACCGTGAACACGTTTCTGGGGTTTTCCAAAGCCCAAGCTCGCCTCGTAGCGCCTCGTTCCGAACCTATCCCAAAATCTTAGGGACGTCCAATACAACACCAAACATACCTCACTTGCGTAAAACCCCGACAAATACCCCGATTCGTAAATCACACAAAAATTCACCAAAAATCTCCAAAAATACCAAATTGATTCAAATACTCAAACCCATTTACCAAATACCAATTAATCATTCATTAGATCACAAATTCATCGCCCAACCTCATTTCCAACATTTCTCGAAAATCTCATCCGAAATCGTCATGATGAAAACCTACAAAATTGACACCAAATTGTAGATAAACACGATGGGAGTCGAGATCCTACCTTATTTCACGTGGTTGGTCAATCCCCAACGTCGCAACGAGCTCGAAACACCAAAACCATCGTTTCTTCTTTTAGTCGATTGAGTGAGTGAGAGAGAAATGAAATAAATAGGAGAGAGAAAAGGTGATGGGGTGGATATTTATATTTCCTCATCATCTACACCCACACACGAATCTCGAGGCCAATCTTGTGTCTCTCCATTAGTCCATCTAATAACTCTAACTCATATTCATGACTTCAATAGGTGAGTATCACATCAACACTTAGCCATTTCTTGCTCATAACTCGCGTTCTCGAACTCGTTCCACCTCACGATTTGCACGTCCTACATTCCCGGACACAACATCGCTCTTACATTTTATTTAATTATTTATTATTTTTCAATAATTTACTTATTACCATTTTCTAGTGTTTAATTATTCGTATTATACCCTACAATTATCGTTTTTCCTAGGCGAATCTCATACACAAATCCCTAGTGATTAATATAACAAAATCACACACTAGGATATACAAAGTTCACATTCGGGTATAAATAATAGTATAAACATCACAGAAAAATAAAATATACCTCAATGTCGACTCCCGAGGCTTGAGTAATATGGCAAGTCATGACTGACAAGTCACGGCCCTGAAACATGACACGTGTCACTAATTAAATTTGAAGGTCGTTACAGAGTGGGTCGCACAGCTCACTGATCAGGGAGATCCCATGGAAACTGCAAAGATATGGATTACTCTATAGGTGAAATGGAACCACAGGAACAATGTTTTGTGGTGAAATAGATCTAAACCTACAACAATGGAGATCCAGGCGAGCATTGATTGGTGGAAGTCATGGATGGAGGGAAGAAATCCCAAGCAACTCCATTTTCTTCGCATAGCAGTCCACCACTAACAATCAGCTGGACAAGACCTGAATTAGGGATGGTCAAATGTAACTTGGACGCGACGATCTTTCAAGGTGAAGACCAAATAGGGTTGGGGGCAACACTAAGAGATGCAAATGGGCACTTCATAAAAGGGATCACAACATTTTACCATTCCAATTGCACGCCAGCTGAGACCGAAGCAGTGGCTCTTCGTGACTCACTAGAGTGGGTTTCTAGTTTGGGACTTGAGAATGTGACTTTTGATAATGATGCTCTAAGCACAATACAAGGGTTGTCGTCAAGTCAATGACAATGAGTTGGAGATGAGTTTAATCCCACAGGAATGCCTGCGTATAAGCAACAATCATCCGACATGGAGAATAGTCCACACACGTCGACAAGCCAACAAGCTTGCCCATGAGATAGCAAGACTTTCGCGATGTCATGAGTATGAGACTCTTTGGGAAACAAATCTTTCAAGTGTAATGTCTATTATTCACCAAGATGTAATTTTGAGCTGAAATTAATAAAATCTATCTCGTTTATCAAAAAAAAAAATAAAAAAATAAAAAAAAATAAATTTACAAAATGTGTTGTTGTCCACTCTTTATGTCACTAGATGTGATGCATGATTTGCCAATGAAATAAAGCAATGTCGAAAGTTTTTTTTTTTTAAAAAAAAAACAATTTACAATTTTGAGTCAGCCTCTCAGGTGAGATGGTAAAGACATCACTTGCTAAAAAGACAACAACTTGAGAGATCGTGCTTTGATTTCCACTGAAGTTAAAAAAAAAAAAAAGCAATTTTGATTGCCATGTCAACAAATCGCAAGATTTCCAAACAGTCTATTGCCACGCCACCTCAGTAAATAGCAATATCAAAAGCTTAACCAAACATACCCATTGTAAACAGAATTTCTTTTTGTCAAAATTGTCAAGAGAGTTCACTCAAATATTGTTTTTAGGAGTTGTTAAAATTGAGGTTGAAGTCATGTGGTTGTCAAGAATAAACCGTATGAATATAATGAAATAAAATAAAAGGATTTTCATAGTATGAAGCACATTTGGCACTGCTGAAGCAACTACTCCAAGGTTGCAAACAATAGTGCTTTACCATCACTGATGTACGTGAACTTTACTAGCTAGTGCCAATATTTTAACATCTCGAGGATTCTCAGGCAGTTAACAGTGAAAACTTATACATCCTTTAACAACTTTGCACCCAAATTTCAAAAATACTTCAGTTAAACATGTCATGTTATCCTCATTATAACACAAGAAAATAATTTTCTACCTTACTTTTGACACCACCGAATTGACACTCTTGAGGTGTGTATGGCGGATACCCACTTAATATCAATTATACAGTGTCAAAAATGGGCTACTCTCACAGTTTCCGTAAAACACATGCACAGGTCTGTCAACTAGTTACTATATTATACAAGAAGTTGCAAGGAAATATAAACCAGTTGTATAACTGTATCTTTCTTTTGGTAAACGGCCATATATAACTGTTTGTTAACAGATTTGGAATAAAAGAACTGGAATTTTTATCAAAAAAAAAAAAAAACTGTTCTCTTTAAAAGAAAAACAAAAAAGAAATAGCAATGCTTCCGTGGCATGTGCGCTATATATCCAAATGATGAGGCTGAAATAATTAATAATGATCCAGGCTGAAGACATTTAAAAAGTAACGAGACAATTAAAATCAACAAGCAAGGCAGGCAAAATGCTTCAACAAAGGGTATGCTATTTATGTACACTTCTGCATACAAAGCCTCCTACCAAGCAACCGAAAAAATTTACAACATGACAGTTTCATATACAACAGCCAAAACGGCTAAAAGATCAAGCAATGAGCACAATTTCGCCTCGGGAACCTGTAGCCAACCAAAAAAAAAGATCAAAATATGTTTTCACTATTCAAGAAAATGAAAGCAGGCAAGGGAATAGAAGCAAGAGCTTATCTTACATCGTTCAAGAACTTCTTTAAATAGCAACAGGATTGAATCTGACTCTAAGGACATTTTAGCTACCCGTTCTGAGTTCTTAACTGTTTCAGCTGCTAGGAATTCCTTGTTTTCTGCATCAGCAAGGCTGTAGGCAGCAGTAGTTGAAGCTTCTTCCATTGGGTCCACCAAACCAGCTCCAGAGTTCTGCAGTTGCTTTGGACGCACCTCCTTCTGCTTTGGTGTAGGTGTTTTTGTTCCAAATGATGTGTCCTTTTTGATCTTGTAGCAGTTTTGGATCTAAAAGTTAAAGACATCAAAACTAAGTAATTAAACAACACACGTGAAGCAGCAGAACCAATTCGCGAGTATTGAATATGGAAGTTGAGGAATCCATGATCAGTAAATTGTAGAATAGTGTCACCATAATAGAACTAATTGGTCAATTAGCACATGTAACTAGTTATAATTCATACATGAAGAATGGGATGTGAACAGATGATCTAAACTGCATTTGTAACTAACATGATCTCATTCTCAACTAAAAGTTGAGCCCCAAATAATGCTTGAAAGAAGCAGCTGAGACTTAACGGTGAGGTAAACTTTAAAAATAGGAAAAACAAATCACCTTATCAAGTTTCTCCTGTCCAACAAGCCTTCTCAACTTTGAACTTAATAACCTTCTGAAATTTTGAGGCACCACATGCTTTTGCTGCAGTAAACGAGAGTTTTTGTTAGGAAACAGTGAAAGAACGTCCATTATGCATGATTTTTAAACATTAAACACAATTGAAATCAATGGCATGGAGTAAGGACCATTGACAATTGAATGATTAAGTAAATCAATCATCAGCTTGATCTAAAGTTACACATGGAGCACAATAAGCTAATACAAAAATTTTGAAACACCATTTCCGGGTGGACATGAAAATGTGTGCACGAAGCAAAGAGGTCACACCAACTGACCACAGCAAGCAGTATGCATCCCAGCTTAATGGTTTTAGCAGCTGTGAATCTCACATAGTAAATTTAAAATCTCAATTTGCAGACATATGGGCCATGGCCCCATACATAACATGATCAAAATATCCCAAGAATTACACTCAATACAACAACAATAAAGCCTCAACCCCAAATTACACTCAATATTGACAACAATCCCCAAGATTGGCATTAACCAACAATAAATTGCTAAGATAATCCCAGCAGCTACTACAACTACAAGTTCTGCAATAATAATCAAGAGTTTACCCTTTTACTCTTCAAAATGTTTCTGATATTTGATAGTCATGAGCATCAAGCTCATCAACATTGAAGCCCTGAAATGAGTGTCAATGAGTGCCAACCGGCTTCAGAATTATGTATATTATATGAAATCCAACTGGTGGCCTAACAAAAGTTATGACATTTAAAATAGCATGAGATGCACAGATAATAGGAAAGATCGCCATCATCATCATAGAGCTATTAGTAGGGATGGCAAAAATTCGGGTCCAAGTCTAGACAACCCCAACTATAAAGAAGTATGCACATTGTCCAGACCCGGCCCAGTTTTAAATTTGGACAAGACTAGCTTGCCCAGATCCGTTTTGTTTAAAGTTCGGGTTGTCCAATTGTCCGGATTTATCGCAATCTTGAAAACTTACTTTTATACTAAAGTCTCTTTAAATGTTAAAATATACACATTAATATAATCCCAATTGATATCATTCAAAAAAGTAATGGAAAGTCTCAACAAATATCGCAAACTATAAATCATTACAACGTTAAATTAGTGCTAATAACTCATGTAACTAAACATTTAGGCCTTATTTGGTTCGGAGGGAAGTTGAAGGGAGTAAGATAACTTCCAGAGAAGTTCCAACTCACCTTGTTTGGTTGGATATTTTCACAAACTTCCCTCGAAGTTTGAGCCCCCAACTTCCCCCACATAGGGGAAGATAACTCACTTGGGGTGGTAGGTGAGTGAGTTATCTTCCTGAGGGGGAATGAACACTCTTACCCTCATTTAATGCTCTCTCTCTCCCCGTGGAACTGGTAAAAGGCATTTATGTCAATTACTTTATTTTACTGTTTTTAAAATGTGGAACTTCCTAGGAAGTTCAAAGCTGAACCAAACGTGAAAAGTGCAACTTCCTTTAGTGGTTAACTTTCCATGAAGTTAAACTTTCCTAGAAGTTAATAAAATGAACCAAACGAGGCGTTAACATAAAGAAACAAATGTTTAAGTACAGAAAAAATTAAGTTCAATTCATTCTAAAATTAAATATATCTTTAGTACATTGATATCTATGTGCATTAGAGCAGATTAATGTTTTAAATATAATTATTAAGTGTTAGTTGTAACCTTTTTATCACATAATAATTGAAATTTGGGTTGGATTCGGCTTGGGTCTGGGTTTACAAGGTCTTGTCCAGATCCGACCTGCTTTCAAATTTGGAGAAGAGGACTTTGTCCAAATCTAACCCAATTTTATTGAAACATTGTCCGGACCTTTTATTCTGGGCCGGACAAAATTGGGCCGACAGCTATGGACAAGAAGAAATTGCTATACTTAGCTATTAGTCATATGGACCATGGACATGCATTGAATGATCAAAGCATCCCAAGAGCTACACACAATGTTGACAACAATCCCCATATCATTGCTTTTACCATTTTTTTTTCTTACAATTATCCAATACTAAATTGCTAAGTTTATCCTAGCAAATGCCACGACTACGGAGTTATGCATTTACTCTATTAATAAGAAAAGGATTCTGATATTCAATGATCAAACACAATATATTTGGTAGTTATTAGCATCAAGCTCATTGTCATTGAAGCCATGAAATGAGTGTCAACCTGTTCTGAATTATGTATAATATATGAAATCCAACTTCAGGCCTAAAAGAAGGAATGGCATTCAAAATAGCATGAAATGCACACATAACCTTTAACTACTCAGATAGAACAGATCGTCATCATCATATAGCTATTGGCATATTACTGATTAATATTGAACAACAGTAAAAATAATAAAATAATTGACCAATTGAATTCCCAAGATCTTTCAGATTACTTGTATCACTTGTTTTTAAGGCAGTAGATAACTTTTCACAATAACCTCAGCAATCAAAATCTCAATAAGAACGAATGAAATGAATGACAATTAAACATTTTTTCTGGGGTTCTCTTTTTTTTTTCTTTTTTGATATTTGTAGATACAGGGCCTATTAGACTACCCAAATGATTCCACAACAACAACAACAAGAAGAAAGTCTCAATCCTAAAGAAAAATTATAAGATACATAACTCCACAAGGAAAAGAAAACTATCACTTTTTTGTGTCTGTTTTCCGGATAATTTTAAGATGCTAGGTCCCTCTAAGAGAACCAACATAATTCCTCAAAGACAGAACCAATCATCTACATCAATAAACCATAGAATTTCATTTAATTCCAAGACAATACCAATTGCCCACATTCAATTTTCCAGCCTGAACATTCAAACAAATCAGTTTATTTTTCTTATAGATCATTTACAAGTTGACACAAAGAAAGCAGCCACAAATTTCAACCTTATTATATGGAAGCACACGAGATAAAGAAGAACAAACAAATGAACAAACCTCAATAAAGCCAATGATGGCACCAATATCTGAACCATTTGGATCTTTTAGGGTTGATAGAGCTTCAAAAATCATTGCATTATATCTGAAAATAAAATGAAAACATCATGGAAGGTTGTTGAATTAAAAAAGCTAAAAAACCATGGTAAAGCACATGCAGGGTAGTTTCGAACCTTAGTTCTACAAGAGGTCTCAAGAATCTCAGTAAACACGTCATGCACTCAGAAACTGATTTACAATTAAGAGAAACAATCCTAATGATTCAGGAACAATGCAACTATAAGACAGGGCAGTAGACTCCGCAATGCAAAATGATACAAAAGTAACCAAGACATCAAACCATTTGAGAAGGTAAATGGCACACTTCGACTGAAGTAGATCACTTCCATTACCAACAAATTCTACGGAATGCACAAGGAACAACAATTCCATTGTCCAAACTCCAAAGTTATTGATCAGAAAATGAGGCTTTCTTGGTTCAGATGCACAAATTGATTTCTTCATGAGATGCACATGGCTGATGCACCTAGAACTATTTAGCTAGTACCTGTACAACTAGCCAGCTAATAGGCTATTCTGAAAAGTAAAAAGGATGTTGTTGGTGTTGTCCATAATGTAAAACATTATTACATTGCATTCAATAGATTTTATGAACAAATCACATCACTCTTAACCAAAAGGAGATATAATATGTACCCTGATGAGGATGCAGGTGTTCGACTGTTTGATTGGCTCTCTGCTCCTTTGCTTTCCTTTGGCCTGCCAAAAAGATAAGGTTCCTTCCATTAAGATTATTCCATTGTGTTCAATAGGTTTTATGAAGAAATTATTTAGCAGCATGTGCATCAAGAAGAAATACCGAGAAGCCTTTTTTCCATCTGCCGCAATCTTGGAAGCGGTTGTGCATGCTTCTGGAGAGACAACCACTGGAATGGGAGCAGGAATCTGAGCAGTGGAGGGTGATGGGGCCGGCAAAGCTTTTGCTTTTGGTGCTCGTACTTTATCCCTTGATCCTGAACCACCAGCACTAACACTCATATTCCGCCATTTGTCCTGGATTGGAAAAAGAAAATAATAAAATTAGGTAGCATTCCAACATAATAATTTAAAAATAAATGCCAACTGAGTAACATGTTGATGTAGAGTTGTAGACGCATGTACCTTATTGATTAAAGTCACAAGTTGGCACCATTGAAATACAAAAAAAAAAAAAAAAAAAAAGAAAAAAAGAAAAACAACTTTAAAGCATTGATGCCTTTTTTTTAAATGTACAAGAATTGGTACAGTTAAAGATGACAAACAAAAAAAATAAAAATAAAAAAAGTTTGCTGCTCAAAAGCACGTCATAAGCCCATCTTTTTTGCAGTATACACAAAATAATGTCTTTTTGGGTGATCAAATGAAAAATGATTTCAACAAGCCTGCAGTCAACAACGTGACAAATCCAAGAACTAAAGCATGAGGCAATTTAAAATACCCAAAAAATAAGTCAAGGTGAAACAAAAATAAGCCAAAGTCTTGAAGACTTGAAATCATGCATCCTTCAGCTTTGCCTCAAAAGTAGCACTCCATGGATGCTCAACTCCAAAGTTTTGCCCCAAATTAAAATCTAGACTCAATATAACTTTCACTTAGCTAAATTTTGTAGTTGATGAAAATACAACAAAGCCATAATTCCGAATAGAAGTAGCTTCACTTAAATAGAAGTAGCCTCCCTCCCTCCCTCCAAGACAAGTTTCCCTTTCATCAAGGTTCATGTTTACCTTAGGTTTCATATTAGATAACTTAAAATTCATGTAAGGGCAAATCCACTTCTCATTCTAGGTCTAGCTAAATAATGGCCGCAAATAAAAGTTTCATCACGTCACCACCATCTAAGCAGTCTAAGGATTGCAAGGCACTAAGGAGATATCGAGGCGCTTTCCCTGGCTCAGACACCAAAAAATATTTATTTAGAGGCCCTAAATTACTATTTATTTATCTATAGGCCAACAATAACTTTTTATTAGTCACTATAATCTGTACTCAATATATACTTCAAGGATACTAAGAATCCTTCAGGTCCTTATGGAACATTAAATATGTTAAGATTTTGTTGTTTGGTAGGTATCATAGCACCACACTCAATTGTAATTTGCCCGTTCAATTTTTTCAAAATTATTTTGAAGGACACTACCTACCTAGGTAACCGCTTAGGCATCAGCGTAGTCTAGTAATCGCTAAGCACCATACAAACTAGTGAAATCAATTTTTTTTTAAATTATTTAATGAAAGAGCAGGATTTAACAAAGCACAATAATGATTCGTGAATCTAAGAAAGGACACAACCAATGTCTAATCAAGCATCACAAATTCATGACACCATAACCCTAGAATCACCTAAAAACGGAACTTGAAGACACGTTTTTGACCTAATCGAATGCGTCTAACCTTCAAATCGATGTTTGAGCGAGCGGCGAGGCAGTGGCCGAACTCGGGGTCTTTCTGGATGTTCTTCCATTTTCCGGTGCCGTGCTTGGCGACTCCGGCGATCAGCGCTTCTTCCTCCTCCGACGTCCACTTCTGCTTCGGCGCTCCCATCGCTCTCTTCTCTTCTCTTCTTCTTCTCCTCCTCGCACAAAGCAAAAATAGAATGAAATGAATGCTTCCTTGGGAATAGATAGAAAGAAAGTGAATGCGTTGAGATTTCAGTTCGTGTTTCGAGAATAATCTGAGGACATTCAATGCAAGTACAATTGTTTATGGGCTGGGCTAAAACTAAAAGCCTGTCCCAACAAGCCCACTTATATTTATTTGGAAAGAAATATTTTTCTTGGTGAGATATAAAAGCTAATTGTGTGATGAATTTAGATTGAAAGAGTAGAAATAGCAACCCTCTAAAATTATTATAAACAATTTTCTGCTTTAGGCTTGGAGCTAGGTGACATTTTTGGGACAATTAGAATAGACACTCGATTGTTGGTATCCATTCAATACATATCAATATGTGTATGCACAAACATCGACGTGAAAATCAAGACACCATTACCAATAATCAGGTATCCATTTTCAGCGTGTCCCAAAATAAGTCACTGTGTCATTTTCTTAATTTCAAGCTGACGAAGTACCATGAAGTAATTATAGTGGGGTTGACATGGTTCAATGCTATGAAGACGTTAAGCTAGTCTAACTGGGTTCATGAACGAATCCAAAAATCTTGTTAGGGGGAAGGGGGGAGAACTTTAACTAATTTTTTTTTCAAACAAATAATTATACTAGTAAAGAAAAAAATAATATAATAAGCTAATAATCATAAGTAATATAAGCTAAATTTTGCATAAATGGAGTTGAATCTTGTGATTTTGCCTGTTTTAAAAACACTACAATATTTTTTTTATCTATATATGTAAAAATATCTCATTCAATATAACATACCATTAAGTCGTTCAACCATTCATCACCTACATAACTTATTTCGCAATCTTGTCTTGATAAATGATTTTGCCATATTTTATAAACCTTATTTTCACAATATACACCTTTCAATTAAGTGGAGAAATTCTAACTCATCTTATTGAAGTTTTACTATGATGTAGAAGTAGAACACCAAATTTTCATCTCTTAAGTTTAGTAATCAATGAAAATCGAAGAGTTAGAAATCATACATTTTTATTACTTCTTAATGTTTGTTGCTTCCTATAATGACCCTCAAATTTAATTGGTGACACGTGTTGTATTTTACAAGATCATGACCTGCTCGTTGTGATTTGTCATATTACTCAAGCCTCGGGAGTCAACACTGAGGTATATTTTATTTTTCTGTGATGGTTGTATTATTATTTATACCGAATAAACATTGTATGTCCTAGTGTGTGTGTGGTTTGGTGTTAATAATCGCCACGAATTTTTGTGTGAGGTTCGCCTATGAAAAATGGAAATTTTAGGGTATAACACGGATAATTAAACACCAAAAAAATAGTAATTAGTGAATTATCAAAAATAATAAATAATTAAATAAATTGTAGGAGCGAGGTTATGTCCGGAAAAGCATGCGATGCGAGTTGAGAGTTGAAACGGGTCTAGAAATATGTGTTGTGAGCAAGAATAGGCTAAGGGATTAGGTGAAGTCATGCATTGGAGTAATGAGATGTGTGTTAGAGTTGTTGAATAGTGTGAAAGGGAGCCACAAGATTTGCCTCGAGATCCATGCATGATATGAGATGAGAGTTTGGTATAAATACCAACTTTTCTCTATCCTCCCTTCACCTTATCATTTTGTTCCAACGTGAGAAGGAGAAAACGAAATGAGAGAGCGTGGGTTTCGGTGATTTTGGACACGTTGCGACGTCGTGGATCGACCCAATATACATAAAAGGTGAGATCTTTATTCCTTGCGTGTTGGTGCACGTTTTGACATAAATTTTGTGGGTTTTCGCCACTACGACTACGGACAAATTTTCGAGAAAAAGTTGGAAATTTAGTTTGATGGATGATTTTGGTATCGATTGAGTGTTTTATAGATGAATTGGTAATTGGTTTGTGAATTAGAAGTGAAATGGAACTTTGGAAATTTTTGAAGAATTTCGGGTTATTTTAGAATCTGGGTGTTTTGTCGGGGTTTCAGCACAAAGGGAGTTTTTTTAAGTTGTTATGGACGTCCCTAAGGGTTTGGGATAGACCTAGAATGCGGCGACTCTTGCTGGGGTTTTGAAAAACCCTGGAATTGGTGTTCTATTGAATACGCCGTGAGGGATTATTCCCACAGAGCCATTCACGGTGTCTCGAGCAGAGAGTAAAAAAATGAAAATAAGGTAAGACGTCGTGGGGACGCCGTCTAGAACAACAGGGTCAAGGCGTCTTTGCGGCGTGACATTGTTTATAGAGACAAAATTAGAATGATATTAATAGGATTTGCAAATTTGGATTAATTGACAGACTTTGAGAATTTGAGTGGACCGACTTAGATGTACGCGAGGATCGAGGTTTACGATTGTAAGCCAGTAGAAAGTATACACTAATTCATTTTCCATTGTTGACCTTTCCATTTGAATTAAGCTATTGTTGAAAATCCTTTCTTATTTTCTTGGTTGAGTGTCTTGGCGTAAGTATGTTGCAAAGGTATTTTGGGTCCATATGAGTGGGTAAGCGTGTACACTTCTGCGGTTGTGTTGTCCCACCCACTAATAGCGGTAATACCCTGAGTACTGGATTATTTGGATGTTGCGATGTCTATAGTTTGTTGGTCGCTGCGGTGACTATAAATGTGGTGTTGCAGTAGCATTGATATTAACCACTTATGGGTCTTTTTTGATTCTGTAGACACTCAAATTTCATTGCTCAGCTTATCTGTAACGACCCAGAAATTTGGTTATTTGTGGATGATAATGCATGTATTAGTATATTAGTATTTTACGGGTCTCGAGCCGTTCGAGTTATATTTTAATTGAGTGAGGTGTCGCCTAGTTAAACGAGGGTTTCGGGAACCGTTTTAGTGGGCATTATTAATAAACAAAGTCAAATGAAAAACATGACCTAAGTTGAGGAAATAAAACTTTAACAATAAAGTATAATATAAGCATAAGGGAATTTATTCGAATTCCAAGAGTGGGACCGCCTCGAGAAGCGTGTCGAACGCGGGGCACGGTGCACCGAGTAGGCGAGAATTTGTGTAACCTTATCGGTAATTTAATAAAATTAATGGGGTTAATTTAATAGGTTAATATGGATAGGATTGTTAAAGTGACACAAGTGAGTGAGGAGAGCCATTGGATGGTCATAGAGATGAGAATGTGTGTTAGATTAATAGGATAAGCCAAATGACCCATAAGGGTAGCTGGCCAAGGGTTGGACAAGTGAGAGTTTAAGGGCAAGTCATTTCACCTTAAGTCACATATATAAAAACAAATGAAACCCTAAAACCCTAATGTACACTATTCATCATCTCCTCCAAACCACCACCGTCACTGTTCACTCCTCCCTCTCGCCACTGCCGCCGCCTCCCACCGGCGACACGGACCTCGACGAGGTGAGTCTCCCTCTCTTTCTCCCCGATCTCTCTCGTTCTCTCTTTTTTTATCACTCATTCTCGGTTTTCTCCTTTCTTCTCTACGCTCACGCTCTCAGTTCGTCCACGCCACAGCCCTCCCAACCTCGGCTGGACAACCACCACCGCCACCGTCGCCGAGCCTGACGTCCCTCCACCACCACCGATGACGCTAGTCACCACCGCCACTCACCACCGTGCTGGGAACCTCGACCACTCACCGGAGACACCAAGGTGAGCCACCTCGACCGTCCCTCTCTCTCTCTCTCCACTTTACTCACTGTGTTCACGTCATTTTTTTTTTATGGATTGTGGGATTGTTATGGACGTGTTTCACCACTATTTTGGGGGGGGGTGCTGACCGGAGGTCAACCTCCGGCGACGCTACTGGCCGGAGGTGACCCCATGTGAGTTTGTGTTGGAGTGTGTAGGTGTGATTATTTGAAGTGTATGTGGACTGTTGTTGTGCATGTAGGTGACGGTTTTGGTGAATGAGTGTGTGTGGTAGGGGTGGGCAGCGGTTTTCAAAAAACCGCCCAAACCGCCCAAACCGACCAAACCGCACGGTTTGGTTTGGTTTTTGAAGCTCGCGGTTTGGTCGCGGTTTGGAAAACGACCAAACCGCAGATTCGCGGTTTGGTCGCGGTTTTCATTTTGAGAAAACCGCGGTTTAACCAAACCGAGGGCATTTTGGTAAATACAAATAAAAAACCCTAAAAATAAAAAAAAATAAATAAATAAAAACACCCACAAATCTCTTCTTCTCCAAACAACCCACACCGCCGCCTCTCTCTCTCTCTCGATCCCATCTCTCACTGATCTCACTCTCTGCTCCCTCTCGATCTCTCCGCTCCCATCTCACGATCTCTCCTCTCTCTCTCGGCCCTCATCTCGCTCTCTCTAATCTCACGGACTGTCTCACTTTCGTGAGATTAGAGAGAGCGACTCTCACTGACGCGACTCTCTCGGCCCTCATCTCGCTCTCTCTAATCCACAGTGGTGTGTTTTATTCTCCATCGCTTTTGTTCTTCTTCGTTACAGGATTCGACTCGACTCTCACTGACGCGATTAGCTCGTAAGTCCTCTTCATAATTTGCTTAATTTTCGTTACATTCACATGAATCTGTTGAAATTATCGATTGATTATGAACTTAATCCATGTCTTAATCAATCACTTGGTCTATAAAAATCGGGGCTTTAAGGGTTTTGAATCATTTGATGAGATTAGAGTTAGGGTTCTTGATTTTGTAAACCCTAGTTTATGCTACTTTGAAAACAAATTTAATCTTGATGGGTTTTTTTTTTTTTTTTTTTTTTTTTTTGGGGTCTGTTTTAGATCTTTGATGTGTTCGTCGTCGATTTATTTGATTCAAGCAAGGTTTTTGATTGTTTCAAGCATTCATTCATCAATTGGTGATATCGTAAAATTCATAAAAATTGGTCCTTTTTGTGTTATGTATTGTGTTGAATTGATGTGAGGCGCGGCATTGATTAAGAAGGATTTAAAGAATTTCGAATGCATGCCGTCAAGTCTTTATCTGCTTCCCAAATTAATTTCAATAATTTGGGATTGAGGCTATGTTGATGTTGTTGTTTGTTGTTGTTTTAGTGAATACAAGTACTGTATTAAAGACTTAAAGTTCATGTCTTTCTTTGCTATTTGGTTTCATTATTGTGTCAAAGAGTTTTGATCCATCACCTCACCTTAATTGCCATTTTGTGTAACTTAATTGTAGTTCTCGTATTTCAATTCTTCTTTTTAATGTTCATTTTCATTCTAACATTGATCGTGTGTGTTTTTTTTTTCTAGATGGATTCACATCATGTAACAGCCGGAACATTATCGACAGATGCAAGTTCTACACCAATGGAGTTTGAAAGTGGTGGACCTGTTGTTGCTCCTCCAAACTCATCTAGTTTGGCATCATCAAAGAAGACAGAATCGAAAGGTAGTCGCACAACTTCTAGAGTTTGGGACCATTATTCTAAAACGTTAGATGAGCATGGAAAAGTGACACTTGCAACTTGCAATTATTGTGGTAAAGAGTATCATTGTCCTAGTAAGAATGGTACAAGCACAATAACAACTCATTTAAATAAATGTCTCAAGTACCCACATAGTCATGTGAACTCAAAGTGTAAGAAACAAAAAACTATAGAATTACAAGTTAAAGGGTCGGAGGATGAAAGTAAATTAGGACTTTGGAAGTTTGATCAAATATTAAGTCGTGAAGCCCTTACTTGAATTGATAATAGGAGCTGAATTGCCTTTTGTTTTTGTGGAACATCCATGCTTTGTTAAATTTTGCAATGTTATACAACCCAAACTCAAGTTAGTGAAGAGGAGAACTATAACTAGAGATTGTTTGGAAATGTATAATGTTGAGAAAACAAAATTGAAAAAGATCTTAACAAAGAATTCTCAAAGAGTTTGTTTGACGATCGATACTTGGACTTCTTTGCAAAATACTAGCTATATGTGTCTCACTTGCACATTATGTTGATGATGATTGGAAATTGCAAAAGAAAATAATTAATTTTTGTGAGATTGAAGGCCATACGGTGATGATATTGGTAAGGTTTGTTGAGATGTGTTTGCTTCACTGAAAATTGAGAAAGTGTTTACAATAACTGTAGACAATGTTAAATCTAATGATTTGGCAATTGAATACCTAAGGAGAAAAATAAATAATTGGGGTGGAAGCGTGTTAAATGCGAAATACCTTCACGTAAGATGTTGTGGACACATTTTGAATCTCATTGTTAGCGATGGTTTGAAAGAGGTGAAAGACTCCATTAGTCGAATACGCGAAGCAGTGAAACAAGTGAGAAGTTCTCCATCAAGGAAGAAAAAGTTTAAGCAATGTGTTGAACTTGAAAAAATACTGTGTAAAGCTTCAGTGTCCTTAGATGTATCAACTAGATGGAATTCCACTTATTTGATGTTGGATTCAGCGGTGAAGTATCAAAGAGCATTTGAGAGAATGTATGAGTCATATAATAAGATTTCAAGTGAGTTGAAGAATGGAGTTCCCACAAAAGAAGATTGGAGTGTTGCACGTATATTATTGCGCTTCTTGGAACTTTTTTATTGGGCCACTCTTCGACTTTCAGATCTAAATGTGTTACAAATTAATGCATATTTTCATGAGGTGCATGCAGTTGAAACACTTATCAATGAATGCTTGGCAAGTAATGATTCATATGTGCATTCGATGGGAATGAAGATGAAGGTGAAGTTTGACAAGTATTGGGGAGATATCTCAAAGGTGAACATGATCTTGTTGGTTGCTGTGGTTCTTGATCCTAGGTACAAGTTGAAGTTTCTGAAATATTGTTATGGTATATTGTATCCGAACGAGCAAGTTGTTGAGATGATAAGGAAAATGAGAGAGGCTCTGGATCATTTATACATGGAATATGAATCATTTTCCAACAATTACACGTCTATGTGGTTTAGTGAAAATAGATCATTGTCTAGTGTACATGAAGAGGTGGAAGACTCATTGTTTGGTAATGTCAGAGCTAAAAAGGCAGTGGTTGGATTTCAAAGATTTTTAGAAGAGGAAGCAAATACGACAAACAAGTCTGGAGATAGATATATATTTGGATGAGGGATGTGAGAAGCAAAATGGAGACTTTGACATTCTTGGTTGGTGGAAAAATAATGTCTCTAAGTACAAAACACTTTCAATGATGGCACGTGATGTACTTGGCCATTCCGCTTCTCTTGTTTCGAGTCCGCTTTTAGTGCTTGGCAGGACGCGTGCTTGATCGGGCAGTACCTCATTGACTCCAAAAATTGTTGAAGCTCTTATTTGTACTCGGGATTGGTTACATGGTACAATAAATTTAGAAGTTGAAGAAAATTTACAAGAACTTGAAGAGCTTGAAACAAAGTTATACTTTTCTTTTAATTTTGTTAATTATTAACTACATTTATTCTTTCTTTTACGATCATCATCTAATCATATTACATTTTGAAATGTTGTTTAGGCATTTTGGACCAACTTGTTTTAGATGATTAGTTGAGATGATTAGCAAAATGCATTGAGTCATTGACTTGGTAAGTAAATCTTTTTTGAACTTTTAAATGTTATTAAACTCTAATCATATCGTTAATTTTCTATATTCAATTGTTGTTTTATTTTAGGAATAACAAATGTTATAAAACTCTTATTATGTTGCTAACTTTTTATTTTCAATTGTTGTTTTATTGTAGGAACAAAGAATGAAATTGGAACTTGGAATGGAGTTGAAGCATTTTCCTACTTGTTGAATTTATTTGTTCTAAACTTCTAATCTATTTGTTTTTGTTGTAACTTTAGATATGATCTTGAATTTTTAACTTTGATTGGGTTCATTTTGATGAATGATTGGTTAATGGGTATTGATTAAATGAGGATTATTGAATGTGGTGCGTATTTGCCGCCACTTTCGCCACTAGCTTCTTGTTAGTGTTTAGGCTTCTTGATTTATTTTTTTTGCTTGTTTGTTTTTCATTTTTGCTTGCTTTGTTTTTTCATTTTGGCTTGTCAGTTTTTTCATTTTTGCTTGCTTTTTTTTTTTGGCTTGCTTTTTTTTTTTTTTTTTTTTTTTTTTTGCTTGCTTTTTTTTTTTTTTCTCGAAAATAAATTGCATGAAAACCGCGAAACCAAACCGACCAAACCGCGCAAAACCGCGGTTCGGTTTGGTGCGGTTTTGGTGATCTCATGGTTTGGTTGCGGTTTGGAAAATCACCAAACCGTAGACCCTCGGTTTGGTCGCGGTTTGGTGGTTTTCCAAACCAAACCGGCTTTGCCCCCCCCTTGTGTGTGGGGTGGTCATCTATATGTATGGGGTGTGGTCAGATGTGCACACCCCATTAAGGTGTGGGGTACCATTTGGGATTGTTTTCATGAGATGTATAGGTGTGGGTTTCGATTTACATAAGTATATATAGGTGGTCTGTTGTTTTGATGTGGATTTTGTGCAAGGGGTGTACAATGTGTGTACACCACAATGGGAATGTACGCAAGACCTTGTGTGTGTACACCACATGGGGTGTACACAACAGCTTGTATATGGTGTGCATAGTGAAAATGTGTATATAACATGGTTTTAAGTAATAAAGTAATGTACTAATGCATGTGAACATGGTAAATCACAAAAGGTGCACACCAATGGGTGTGTGTGCACAAGACAATGGGGTGTGTGAAGTGTTAGTGTGCACACCAGTGGGGTGTACACATCAATTGTGTGTGTGTGACCACAATGTATATTATTGTAGGTTTAAGAATGAGTAAACAAGATTATAAGTATAGACATTTGTTTTAAATGAATATGGACTTGTAATAAGGCCCAATCCACTCATTTCAATATAAGTCCATAACAAGTCTCAATTGGTGTGTATATGAGTCGTGTAAAACCCAATAAGAGTTTAATATGATAAGCACTAAGGCCCAAAAATAAATATATAAAATGTAATAATGAGCCCATATGTCCAGGCCTAATAATTATCCACATATCGAGCCTACTTAGGTGGATATAGGCTTAAGACATGGACCCACCAAGAGCCTAACCAGTGTATAAAGGACGTCAACGATAATATGGGTTGCATTAATTAAATGAATTGAAACAAAGTTTATGAGAATTATCCTAAAACTAAATACTAATCCTAAAACTAAATACTAATCCTAAACCTATATTCGGGACTTAAATCGTTGTCAGGTAGTCGAGAAACACGGGAAGTGCGTTAAAGTCTCGGAGTGAGTACCGGGTCACGTTAGATCAGGTAAGTACATGCATGCCTCGTATGTATGTACGTTAGTAGACCAGTAAGAAAATAACATGTGATTTATACATCCTCTATTTATTGCTATTGTTGCATTGATCATTTGCTTGATATTCCATTCCGTTTCCTTGGTTGTATGTTCTTGGCATGAGTGTGTGTGTGTCTCGAAGGTATCATGTGGTCCCGCACTAGCTGGGACAACGAGGGTGCCCTCTGCAGGGGTAACTGACCACCCTAGTGATGTGTGTACTGGGTACTGGATTCGAGAGGTGTTGCGATGCCTCTCGATTTCACGCTGCGCTAGTATTGCGACATTGCCCGGGGAGATCTTGCGAGATCTTTGTCGTATTGCTGTGAAATAGACCACTCATGGGCCTCCTTTGAATCTTAGAACATGCAAAATATCGATTGTTTATCTTTCAGTCTCTTTATCATGCATTTGATTTATTTACTTTCCAGCTTATTTCCTTTCGCATGATACTTAGATCGTTTTTCTTGTTATAATCATAAATTACTTGTTACATTCTTCTCGGTACTACTAGCAATTTTATTCGCTTACTCACCGCCTAGTTTGTGACGGTGGGTGCAGATAGAGTGGAGAGCAGCAAGGGCAAGGGGCTCTGCCTAGGTGATATACTTTAAGGATTTGCAGCGACATCTGAGAGACTTTATAGTAGGTGTTTATATTTTGTTTGCTGATGTGTATATCTTTTTATACTTATATTGTTGGGACCATTGAACTTGGTATTGCTATTGTGAGACTGGTATCATGTATATATGCCTATCAAATTGTACATGAATACCCGGGGTTTTCCACATTTATAGAATTCCTAATTTCCCTTTGATTGAGTTATTTCCCTTTTGTTATAATTGTTTTAGTCTTCCGCTGTGTATTTATGCAATAACTCTTTCGTAAACTATTGAATTGATTAAATCGAAGGCTGACTAGGCTCGTCAGGTTGCTGAGTGATGACTCGGGGCCTGCACGGGTTTAGGCCGGGCGTACCCAATTGCACGGGGAAATTGGGGCCGTCACATTATCAGTCTGTTTATCATGCTATTTGTTATATTTTTTTGCTTTTCAATACTGCATGATACTTGAACTGTTTATTTGACAAATCTTGAATTACTGTTTAGTTTCTTCTGGCATTACTTTCATATTTTTCACGCACTCACCGTCTAGTTTGTGACGGTGGTGCAGGTGCAGGTGCAGGTGCAGATAGAGCAAATACGAGCAAGGGAAAGGAGGTGATGCTAAGTGATATCTTCTGAAGGACTTTCGGAACAATCATTTCCTTTAATCAGTGTAGGTTTTTGTTCTTTTGGTTGTGATTATTGTGACGGCCCAAAGTCCCAATGCATTTGGGTACGCCCCTAGCCTAGACCCGTGCAAACCCTGAGTCGGTACTCAGCGAGCCAGACGAGCCTAGTTAGCCTCCAATTAATCAATTTAACAATTTATGAAAGAGATATTGCATTTATACGCAGCGGAAAAACTAAATAAGTATTGGGAAATAACTCAATCAAACGAAAATCATGAATTCTCTATAAATGTGGAAACCCCGAGTTTCATGGTATCCATCTCAAAAATGGTCCCCAGTTCAATAACCAACATCATATATATAAAAATATCATACAATCAACAATAAGCATAAAACAAATCTAACCTAATCCTGAAGTCGCGTACTCTGAGAGGTCCTCAGAGGAAATCGCCAAGTAGAGGGCCCTTGCCCTTGCTGCACTCCGGGATATCTGCACCTACCGTCACAAACTAGACGGTGAGCAACTGAAAGAAATTGAAAGTAATACCAGAAGAATTTCACAGTAATTCATGAATATCAAATAAAGCAGTCTAAATATCATGCGGTAATTTAAAGACAGGAATGTAAATAGATCAAAGTGCATGATAGTCAGACTGAAATGATAGCAATCGAAAACATGCGTGTTCTAAGAGTCAAAAGAGGCCATAAGCGGTCAAAATTCACAACAATAACCACAACAATCCAGTGCCCAGGTTCACACAACACCAGGGGTGGTCAGGCACTTTTGCAGAGAGTGGCTCGCGTTTCCCAACTGGTGTGGGCCACATGACACCTTCACAATCAATACCCAGGTTCACACAACACTTTGGGTAGCAATAATTCCGATAGGAAATACCCAAGTTTCCCCAACCAATGCGGGCCACATGATACTATATCGACACACTTACGCCAAGAACACACATATCAAGCAAATAAGGGAATTTGAATGCCAACAATGGATAATAGCAAGAATAACAATAAATGATAATGAATCACATGAGAATTTCTTAACTGGCTTACTAACGTACATAAGCTTTATGGCAAGTGTACTTACCTGAACTATCGCGACTCGCGTAACAACACTCTTGCGTTCCTAGCAAGTATCCCCGAGTTTCCCGCTACCTGACAAGGTCGGAAACTCCAATTAAATGGGTCGAATAATTAACTAATCCTAGGTTGATACCCTAGCATTTTTCCAACGTTTAAATGACTCGAACAACTCGATAGTCTAATAGAAAAATGAATACTCTCTCTCGGGTTTGAAAACCACAATAATAACCACGACTGCGATATCACAACATCAAAATCATGAATTATAGGCTCGGCTCGATCGTTAATAGGTCACGTCATAGTCTCGCGGACTGACAACGACGACGTCACTACCGTCCAATCAACTTAAAAACACAATATCAATATCGCTTCAACAGTATGACTCAATAAGAACTCAAAATGACCATACACCGGCGAGTAGGGAAGTTCGCGGGTATAGTCCAACGTCCGTAGAATGCCAACACGGCATGAAAAAGCCGTAGGCGTGCTCTACATCACGTCAACGATCATTTGACGCGATAAGAAGTACTTACACATGAATTTGCGCCATTACAACGACTCATAACCATCGATATGGACGCTCCGAGAGTTATGGGACATACACGAGAGTTTTGTTGTGATCCCCAACACTCCCTTAGTCATGGTGTCCATCGGCAATGCCGACCATACATGATGGTTTGCAACGAGACGTGCAACAACGACATCACATGAAATGACGCTCACAAAACTCACCACCACTAATAAAGACGCTCCGGGGGCTGCGAGACTCCATGATGGACATGGTAAGGTCTCCGACAATCCCCTTATGTCCTCGCGTCGACAGCAGCGCCGCCATGACGGTGGTTTCCAACGAGAAGAAAACATTAACACTCAACGAAAACTACATAAAACACACACAAACGCACTATTTTGGGCCATTCCAAGAGTCGCGAGACATAAGCACGGACTTAACTTGGACTTCAACATCTCTGGTCATGGTGGCACAATGGTGGCTCTGCCCACGACAGCGAATTCTGGCGAGGAGTATATCTCAACATGAAATGACATGAAAAATGAAATAACAAACACTCGCGCTCGCCTCACTGTTATTGGCCACTCTGGAGGGTTGTGGGACCTAAGCCAAAGCTTGGTGGGTCCCCAACAACCTCTAATCCTGGTGGTCCAGTGGCGGCGCCGCCCCTTGAGGCGTTTTCCGGCGAGACGGCCCAAAATAGTCCATATGGACACAACAAAACCACTTGTAAAAGTTGAGATTCAAACACATATATACGCAAATCTATTGAGCTTTCGGGGTTGTAGGATCTCTGATGGGCCAAGTGGGCCCACCCACAACCTTCTCCGACCTGTCATCCAGCCTAGCAGCGGCGGAATGCCTCACCAATGCACAAAACAGTCGTGACAGTGGGAAAAAGAGAGAGAGAGAGAGAAAGGAAGAAAAGAGAGCTCCGGTGACCGTGTCGAGGTTCCAAAGATCGTGTGGAGGGAGGTGGTGATGACGATTAAGAGAGGAGGAGAAGAGGTGTGACCGAGAGATGGAGAGGGAGAAATCGAGAGAAAAGACAGAGAGAGAGAGAGAGAGAGAGAGAGCACCCCCAGTGGTCCGGACTACTCAGAGCCGGTGGTCGGCGGTGGCGAACCAGGGAGGAGGAGAGAGTGGAGGAGTGGTGGGAGTGAGAATGAGGATGGTGGTGAAGAGAAATGAGAGAGATGATTGATATGTGTTTGTGTGTGTGTATATATATATATATATATATATATATATATATATATATATATATAAAAAGGATATGTGAATTGTAGATGAATAGTGGGGTAGGTAATGTGTTGTCACATGCCTAGCCCTTCATCTTCCCCTACACACACATCTCGAGGCTGATCTATGGGCTCTCCACCATTAGACTGTGTCACTTTAACAATCATATCCCATTGTTCGTTTGTTAAAAAATTATCCAACTCCCGTGTTCAAACGGCGTTCTTCGATCCGATTCGACTCATCGTGCTCGTAGTCCCGCCTTGTTCCTTCAAATAATTATTTAAATTATCCAATAATTCATTTATTTGTATTTTAACGGTGTTTTACTCCCTCGTTTATCTAGGCGAAGCCTCACTCATTCTAAAAATCGCCCGAACGGCACGAGACCCGTAATGAACTACAACACTAATACACACATCACAGAAACATTACATTACTTCAGTGTCTCGACTTCCAAAGTTCGTAAATACTGTGTAGTATCACGTAGTCGGGTCACGGTCCTAACTAATGCGACACTAGTCAAGTTAAAATTGAGGGTTGTTACAATTATGTATATTATGTTTTGTTAAACACTGGAAATGTATTTGGGGAATGGGATACTAGGGATATCATGTATGATCGCTTTGTATAGCTTTGATCACCAGACATGCATGAATTTATCAATTTCTCAGTGTTTTCACATGGTTAAGTTGTCTATTATTCCTGATTTCCATATTATGAGTTATAGTTGATTATAGTAATTTTCCACTGCAAATTTTTGATAACTTTATAGTACTATAAGTGACACAATTAAATGATTAAATAATGAGGTTTAAAGGATTTGAGGCTTACTAGAATGCGTAGACTTCGCGAGTAAGGACTCGGAGGTACACGTAGGTCTAAGCCGAGCGGGGCCTAGTTTTATAGGGAACTGGGTCATCACACTTCCCATTCTCTTAAGCCTTTCTATAATTTGTTTGAGCTCCAAACAATGAAAAAATAGGGTTGTCTTTGAACTTTCACAGTGGTATTTTTCATAATCAAGCGTAAATTTTACTCTTAGTCGAGTTTTTTGTCTAACTTTTTAACCGTAACTCGAAATCAAGATCCGTTAAATTTTGGTGAAAGTAAACCCATTTAGAGTTGTAGTTTTTTCATATAATTTTTGCAAGTTGTTACTTAACTATATACAAAAAAAAAAAAAAAAATTTTTTTAGACAGCACCATGCAATATATAATTGTCATGATAAAATATATACTCAAAACACTCAAAAATATCATATTAACAACTTCACATACTACATTTATAGTCTATAAAAAAAGGTGTGTCAACTTTTTCAAAAAAAAAAAAAAAAAGGTGTGTCAACCATAGCTGCAGGAGGTGACCCCCTAGTTTTGCCAGGCACCATTGACCGGGTTGACGAGCTTGATGGTGCATTGTCTTGAAGGACAGCGCTGATACGAGACTCATTACAATACTTGGTTGTAGAAACATATTATTTCAAAGTACAGTAACTCAACTGCTATTTTTTTTTTTTTTTTTTTTTTTTATCAAGAACTCAACAGCTATTTCGAGTAACAAATAAAATAGTGTCGTTTCCCTAATTTTAAGCTAATGAAGTAACTATTTATTGTTACCCTCAGTTAAAAGAAACAACTTTCTCCGAGCAGCAGCAGCAACAACAACAAAGTATCAATCCCAATTAAAGAAACAGTTTTATCAAGAGGATCAAAATTTATAACTACACAAAATTCTCCCTCTTCATTTTTTTTTTGATGAGAAATCGAAATTTCATTAATTATTTATGGCTCAATACAAGACTAGACATATAATCAAGTACATTGATTTGTTAATCTTATTTGTACAAACAAACTGCCATTAATTTGACCTTTTTTTAAAAAAATTGAAACAATTTAACAATTAGGGACTGCTCTCTACAATATTGAAACTCGTGACAATACACAAAGTTACTAGAACCACAAAGCGAATTACAAAACTTTGCAACAAGAAGAAGAAAACTTAAAACTTCCAACAAGGAAAAGACAAATCAAAAGCTTTCAATTAGAGAAGAAAACTTACTATAAAATAAAAATTAAAGACAAATCAATCTAATGTGTCGTACAAATTCACGTAACACTATTAATGAAGATGCACTGCAGCAAGGATGAACCAATCTCCTACAAATCTGATTAAATCTATTATTTATTGAATGAATAAAGAGCAAAAGGGATTTGATTGGAACCACCACCTATCGTTGAGAGGATCGACGGTAGTTCAAAAACAAAAATCACAAAAGTGAATCAAAAAAGAAATTTTAGGGTTTTGGACCAATCTCCCTATTCATTTTAATTTGAGAAAGGATCGTAACACCAAAATTCTCAAAGAGAGATGTCACCTAAAACTAGAACAAATTAATCAGAAGAGGCTTAGTTCAATAGTGGCTTGTGAAGTCATGGAGTGGAGTACTCAATTTTCAAACTTGGGGTATTAAACTTTAGGGATCTAGATCTGTATTTTCCATTAGACGACCTGTAACAATAGGTACAGTCCAAGTCATTTACCTGGAAATAGTCTCAAAGTGCACCAAATCAAATCTAAACGCACTTGGATTATTAAAAACTAAATTGATTGACAATTTTGAATAATTAGTGCAATGTGCATTTAGGCACTAGATTTGTGTTTTCTTTTACAATATACGGGGGCCAGAGAAAATTGGACAAATGTATTAAAGACGTGAATACCTAACCCATTTTACTGTAACAAAATTATGGCTATCTGCATCATCAGATCTTTTCTTGTGCATGTCTATGTATTTATATAATCTTTACACTTTTTTTTTTTTTTTTTTTTTTAGAGAAATCGAAATTTCATTAATCATTCATGGCTCAATACATAACCAAACATAAAATCAAATACATTGATTCGCTAATCCTATTTGTGCAAATAAAATGCCATTAATTTAGTTTTTTTTAGAAATTGAAACAATTTGACAATCAGAGACTGCTCTTTTATAATGTTGAAACTCATGACAATTCACAAAAGTGTTAGAACCACAAAATGAATAACAAAACTTTTCAACAAAAAGAAGAAAACCTAAAACTTCTCAACAAAGACAAGACAAATCAAAGACTTCTAATTAGAGAATAAAATTAATTATAAAGTAAAAATTAAAGATAAATCAATCCAGCTCTCTGCACAAATATATGTAACACCGTTAATGAAGATGCACAAAGGATGAACTAATCTTCACAAATTTAATTAGATTTGTTGTTTATTAAATGAAAAAAGATCAAAAGGGATTTGATAGAAACTACCGTCGATTATTGAGAGGGTTGGCGGTGGCTTAAAAATAAAAATCATAAAAGTGAATCAAAAAAAGAATTTTAAAGTTTTAAAGAGAAGGAGAGATAATCTTTACTTATAAAGTCTTACGATAATAACTCCGAGCTTGAATAAATAAATTTAGAACTTCGTATATTAAACCTCGTGTCTACAGTATAGACAGTGAAATTGATAAACTCTTTTAATCGATTTCCGTACATTTATTATAATAACAATATGTCTGCACGCTCACTATAATGAATTGATGATGACCCAATCTTCGTAACTTGCAAACATAAAACGTAAATCATGCCCTGCCATCTGTTCAATTGTACTCCATCAGCGAAAAAAAAAAAAAAAAGAAGAAGAAGAAGAAGACATATGGTAGTTGACATATGCGGATTAATTGCTGATTAGATGCATATCTTTAGTTTGCTTCTCATTAAATGATTAAACTTTACAAATTTTTTTTATTTTTTATTTTTTATTTTTATCATAAACTTACGATAACACAACCTTGTCCTTTAAGAGGTATTTTTGTCTAATTATAAGTTCACAAACAACAACCACAAGTTCACTAATATTTTATGGACAAACTTAATTCATCATGATATACTAATATAATGTAGCTAGTATATCATAATTAGCTATCTTTTTTTTTTGTTGGTAGGTAACTAGCTATCTTTATATAATCTATAATAAATCTGGATTAATTATTCAACTAAAATTGATGGTGAACTTTAACTAAATAACAATTAAAGATTTAAACAGGACCAGCAAAAAGCCAACCACCAAACATAAATAAATAAAATAAAATAAAATAAAAACGGGAGGTTTAGTGCCACATGGCTATGGACCTCCATGGCCCGATCCGATTGAAACAGAACTAGCAAAAAGCCAACCCCAAACATAAATCAATAATAAATACTTTTGAATATATAATCATCATCAAAGGTACATATATAGTCTAATATAGACGTCATGTCTTTATCATATCCAAATGGTAGTGAGGGCTAATAAGGGGTGAATCCAAGATTTTTAATAGCAAAATTATTATTTGTTTATATTATTATGTATTTTTTAAATGAGTCATTTTCCAGAAGTATTATTTAAATAAGCTATACAACAATATAACTAGCATTGTATCACATAAATTAAGTCACAAAATATTAAGCAAAAACATTTGAACAAAAACAATTATAATAGATCAAATCAAAACCATAAAAACATTAAATGATGAGTTCAACTAAAGTACCTTAAATTTCGAGAGTACTTGTCACAAATATAACGCGATCGTAGAAAAATGTATCAGATGTAAACACAAAGAATATAGAACCAAATCCTACCAAAAAAAAAGAATATAGAATCAAATATAAGTTATATATTGTTGGTAAAGAATAAACATAACACATAAATAATAAATTATATAAGAATCAAGAAATGAAGGAAATTACCTATTTAAGTTGCGTTCTCCTTTTTTTTAAAGAATCAAATTCATCAATTACCGCATCTATATCGATATTTTGAGCGAATTCTCGTTCAATATGGATGGTCATGGTAACTGTCAAGAATTCTTCTTTCATCTATTTTGTAAATCAGTCTTAATACGCTTCATAGCTGAAAATGTCTGCTCTGTTGATGGCGTGATACAGGTAGAGTCAAAATAAGACAATCAATCTCTCAACCAAGTTGTAGTGATGCGACTTGTTTGTTCAAATTAATATCTCCAATAATTCAGAAGTTGATGACAAATTTTGAAACATCAACCTCATAATGCTCCAATTGACATCTCAAACAATGCATTTCTTGATCAGTAAAATTAGCTGGATAGAATTTTTTTGCAAGAAGGCATATTTAATCAACATCAAATAATTTGAATTGATCATTTGGTTGCAAAGCACAACTCAACTTGAGGATTTCCAATGCATCATCATTAAATCTAGAACTCAACTCTTCCAATTGATAGTCAATCACAGAATTAAACTTATCAAAGTGGTAGTGATGCCCAACTGTGATGAGACTTTTTTGCTGACAAGAACGACCTTTGCCATCTTTATAACAAGCATTCATATCGGGTATCTCAATTCCACACTTTATGCAAATTGATTTCACACACATTAAGAGATAATCAAAGCTTTCATTTCGTAATTTTAGAAGTACTTTTGTTGTGGCAATCGAATCTATTAAAATATCCAGAGTTTTTTCTTGCAAGTTTCGACAAAGCATATCTATAATTCCCATGATTTTATGCATTACATGCAACATGAATACAAATCAAAAGTTTTCATCAACATTAAAACACCTATTGCTTCGCTACGAATATCATTAGTAGATCCATCCTTACACATTTTTTGAAGCACTTGCATCGTTGCCCAATACATATCAATCACACTGCAAATAGAATCAAAGTGAGAGTTCCATTGTGTTTCTCCTGCTTGTTGTAAACTTCCAATCTGATTAGCTCTTTTACCAGTTTCACATTCACCACTAGCCACCATACGTGCAATCCCTACAGCTTGAAAGCCTTGCAACGCAGTAAGGCGTTTTGGAGAAGAACTTATTAGGTTAACAATAGATGACAACTTTGAAAAGAGCAGCCAAATCGACGATTCCTTTTTAGAAGCTACTACTAATGCTAGTTATAGTTGATGAGCAAAACAATGCACATAATATGCATATGGGCGGTCTCTTAGAAATAAAGCTTGTAGCCCATTCTATGCCCCACGCATGTTACTAGCACCGTCATATCCTTGACCAAGCAAGTCATCGATAAGTAAGTTATACCGAGCAAGAGAGTTACATACACTTTTCTTAAGTGTTGAAGCAATGGTGTTTTTGACTTGGACGATATAAAAAAAACGCTCTTTAATTGATCCTTGACCATCTACAAATCTCAACACAATTGCCATTTCTTCTTTGCCCTCTGGCATCTTTGGCTTCATCAACTAATAGACAAAACTTCCTATCTCCAATTTCTTCACGAATTTTTTTTCTCACCATGTCAGCCATAATATGTAAAATCTCTTTTTGAATATTTGGTGAGGTGTACTTTTCATTCCTCGGAGCATTGCCAAGTATCACATCCTCAATGTTAACATTTAATCTACCCAAAAGCTTTAACATTTTTATGACATTTCCCTGATTTGTTGAAGTTGAACCTTCACGATGACCCCTAAATGCACATCCTTGTAAACTAAGCCATCGAACAACCTCACTTGTAACCTTAAGCCGCAACCGATTTTTTCGAACGTCCTCGGAAGATTGTGCATTTATCACCCTATCAATATGTCGAGTAACATTTGATAAATCTTCAACAGATTGTACATAATTTCTATGTGGCAAATTAATACTTCCCATATGTATTAAGAATGAACAATTAACCCCTTGATTAGCTCTCTTCCAATTTCTAAATCCTTCATTTAATGTGCAGCGAGGGGCATTACCATTTTCAAAAAGGTAACACGGGAAACAAAACAACGCATCCTTTGAAGGAGAATACTCTAACCATTGAAATTCTCCAAACCATTTTGGTTGAAAGCGACAATATTAATTTCCAAATAGAGTTCGTGGGTATTCTGACAACTTAGGTTGATAAGGGCCCATCTTTATATACGCTCTTTTGATTTCATCTCACACATTGTAGGGATATTGCCGTATAGGAGTACGCAAACCCGGATCTCTTTCAAGAGAGTTATAATCAATATCAACTCCTCGAGTTGGAGATTCTAAACTCCTTCTTCCTCACGAGTTGAAGCCTCAACAACTGATGGAGAAAGATTGTCGCCCTTAGATGTTTCTCCACTTGATTTAAAAAAGGAAAAAAATGTCTTGGTTCTTTTGTGACCATGGCTCTCCATACAATTTAAATCCAAAGGTAGCTAGTATATAATCCTTAAAAGAAAAAAAAAATGTCTCATTAAATATCAAAGTTGTGAAAATCTTCTTTTTATTCTCATAGTTCAATCAATGTAAATAAAGCATGATCAATAATTTAAAAAAAACATGCGAAATAAAAAAAATAAAGAGGGTTTAATGCTACTAATTTATAAGCACAACATATTAAAGTTCTATCTCAATTACGTATTTTTTTATAAAAACTTTGAGAAAATTGAGTTTGAGGCTTTGTTAAGCTTGTATTTTTTTTTCTCAAGAGATCATTAAAGATAAATTAATTAAGTTAATTAATTAACTAGACCCAATGCTATATGGCATAATTGCATTCAAATACCAAAAATATACCAAAAACCCCATTAAATATGCCAAAAAAAGGCCCCACATAGCCCCTAGAGCCCAAAAACCAATCCCACCCTTCAAAAACCGCCCCTACCGATAGCAAATCAATACAATCCCATATCCTACATATTAAGAAAAAAAAAACAGCCCCAAATTCCTACAAAAAAAAAAACAGCCCCAAATCATAGTTGCATACCCATTAAAAAAAAAGACATACAAACAAGAAAAATAAAAAACTAGCATACCTCTTTTTTTGGTAGTAAAACTAGCATACCTCTTTGATCGCACTATGTAAGAGATTTATAGGTCTATTATCGTAAAATGTAGCAATCTAGTGAAGATTTGAAGAAAAAAAATGTTGAGCAATGAAGACAAAAACTCAAAGAGATGGTTTCTTTCTCACCTAAAACACAACAAAAAATCGACACATCCACCTAAAAAGAAGTTGAAAAGACTTTAAACCTGCTGTCATTTTGTGGTTCATTGGATGAGCCTCGAAAAATATAAAAACTGCAGATTTGGACAATGTATCGTGGGTGTGTAAATGTGGAAGAAGAATGCAAGTGGACCGTTTCTATAAAGGCCCAATTAATAATTGCCATTATTTTATGACGTCATTGTAGACGTGGACGTCAGCGGGGACGTTTGTGGGTCCCACAGCGAGGCTGGAGCATGCCTGTATTAGGTAAATAGTTATTTTGTGTGTTGATTTGACTAATTTGCGATGTTTATGTTAAAAATAGGTTAAACGACATCACGATATGTGTAATTATATTTCAATTGATGTGTGAGATTGTATGTTAAGTATTTGCATCGATATACATGTCGATGCGGGTACCGGGTAGACTAAAAGATGAAATTTTAAGTTGAGAAAAATATTACACACATTAAATGAATTAAATAAAATAAAATACAAAAATATGAAAAAATTCAAAAAATCCAAAAAAAAAGAGAGATTAGAAAAAGGGTTCATAAATGAATTTCGAGACTTTCTTGAAATTTTGGTGAGATGTTGTCGAGGTTTTTACCTCGTAAAACGTAAAATTGATATAATATATCAAATTGAAGCTAATTCAATGACAAATAATCTTAGTTACATTTGGGTGATAATTTTGATTGTCGGGTGTTTATTGGAGCTGGACCGAGGTTTATTTTACGAGACGAGGAGTGTGGTTTGACGTGTGTAGTAACCCAACTGAAATTCACTTTAGTAATTATTGCTTGATTTATTTGAATTCAGTCTTGTTCATTTACTATTCTATTTCCTTATTACTTTACAATGGCTGAGTACTCTCACCTGATGACTTTACGGTAGTTGAGTTTACTCCTACTTGGTGTCTTTACGGTGTTGAGATCACTCTCCACCTAGTGTTTATTTGTTGCGGGGGCATAGGGTCCACTAAGCCATAGCATATGTCTAGGTATGTGCCGGTGAATATGCTACCCGGGTATGATAGGCATGTGTGGGTGCGCCGTGAATGCATGCTGGCTATCTAGAGGGTCTAGGGTCACCCGTTAGAGGTATCCTTACGGGTCGTGCCTGGCGGATAGCCCGAAGTATGGCTTAGTCTAACTTTGATTGTGCACGCACTTTGCTTCACTGTTATATTTATGCATACGATGATCTTCCACAGTTGCCTGTATTCTTTTGTTCCGCATATTTATTTATAACATTTTAAATTCTAACAGTTTATTTACGTATTTACTTGGTGAATTTCCTTGGGATTACTCACTCTGAACTCGTCATCTGCCTTTTTGTGATGGCTTGAGTGCAGATCCTATTATGAGTCGAGGGAAGGCAAGCTTGAGGACTACATTGATTGACTGCATTTGCCCTACTCGTACGTTTATTTTTATTTCCTTGTTTTATGTTGGGTTTTGGGGTATGAGAGATATATATGATTTGTATATAATTTGTAGGTTATATTTTTGATATTTTGAGGATCTCAGTTAATATGTATATGATGTATATTTTGAGATGGTTTCCACCTTAGGTAATATGCTCATAAAACACCTTGATGATTTTAATTATCCGCTGCGTACTTTGAGGTAAAATGATAATAGAAAATCCAAAGCTAACTTAAATCAATAATTATTAATACATAACTTAAAGTTAGCAAGAATTTGATTATATTGAGTTTACGAGTGACCGTGGGACACAGCTGGGTGATAAGTTGACAGAGCTGTGGACTCGCGGTGCACGCCGTAGCTGCCAGATGAATTAGAGGCCGCTATAGTTTCTTTGATCTTTAATGTTTGGGTGGGCTTTCAATAATTATTGGGGTGGGCTATGGTAATGTTTTGGGCTTTTACAACTAAATTTTTTTTTGGGCCCTTGCTGTAGGCTGCCCTGGGGCTAATAGTCACTCCATCTATTTATTTAACTCAAGTACACGTTGTATGAAGCGTAATTACATTTAGTGGAGTTGTTTCTCAACAAATATCGTACTCATGATTTCACAAAGGAAAATAATAATCTAACATACTTCGAACGCACACTTTCGACGTACACCCTTGTCAGATGTCGGGCCTATACTTAATGAGACAAGAAATAATCATAAATAGTTAAAAAATAATGACGTGCGCCCAAAACGTACTTTAAAAGTGAGCCATTTCATGGTTTTCCTTTCACAAAAGTTTTTCTATTTCATAAACAAGCTTCCTAGCTTTAAAGTCTTGTCCTTTTATAAACAAACTTATTAGTACTACCTTTTTGACGCAATGACTGTCTCCGGTAAGCTCGACGTTCCTTTGAATTTTGGTTGCAATCTCGTAGTAGTTGCTCAAATATAGAGTCAAGCTAGTTAAGGTGAGAACTACAAAGCCCAATCCCACCTTTGCCCTGCCATGTGCCAAATCACCCTGTTAAAACAAGACAAGTAAGCTGATTTCCCTTCCCAACACTTACATTATTTTTTGAGCCCCCTCAATGAAGTAGATAAACTTTACAGAACTCACTGTGTGACATACTCCTATGTCATTGCATTCCAACAAAATTTCATACCACTCACTGGTTTCCTTTTCAATCATCTGAAAACGATCTTTTATTATAGGAAATTACTAGAATGACAAAGGGAGTACGCCAAAGTCAGAAGTCATATTGGGCCATATGAGACGTCCATGTAGTCTCGATCTATACCTTATACACCAAGATCTGCATATACATGTATCTCAAGGCGCATGGATGGCTCAAGAAAGTTGTGATTCTATATTGTCATTCTATCATTTTCTTTTTTTCAAGTTTTCTGTATGGAAAATGCTAGCGTAAGTAAGGCACACAACATAAACACTCCACCTAATTAGCACCTGTTGGGTCCACATAAAAGCTATTTTTCCTTTCTCACTTTTCTTTTCTTTTATGCTTAAGTTGGTGTTCAACACTGACAGTCAACTAACTGTTAGCTGCGTGCTCCAAGTAAGACATTATAACATTTTCCTTTCTGTATGGTATTCAACGTCAACTGCACCGATTAGTTTAGGCTCATCGGTCCTATATGGGCATTTTTCATCTTTTATATAAGGAAAATGATATAGTAACTCACTTTGAACACTCACTTTAGGCACCTAATGAGCTTATATCGGTGTCCTCTATGTGATATACCTTGAGAAGTGCACGCGCACATCTTAAGGTGTTATGCATACACCTCAAGGCATATATCATATGGCTGAATACTCACTTGAACCCACTAGATCCCTAAATTAAGTATCCAAAGTGGATTACTCTAACATTCATCTTTATATAATGACCTCACTCACTCATCATTTAATTAAGGAGCTGCAATATCTACAACCCGTCGCCTTTCCAACTGCTCGTCCAATCACAACCCTCCACGTCCCCACCCAAAACGGATAACAAACACTCTCTCTCCCTCTCTCTCAATGACACACACACTTCACATTTCACAACAAACAACACAAACATGACCACCATTAACACATTGTAAGCTCTGCAGAATCATTGATTTTGATTCACATGTATGTACATACTTAGATAGATAGACTGATAGAAGAACAACAGTGTTAAGAGTTGTGGTTTTTGTTGTGATGGTGGTGGTGTGCCTGCTTGGAGCAGGGGCAATGGCAGTGTCCCCCAGTGTGGGGTTTGGGGGGTTTATGGGGAGGAGGTTGTTGGGTAGTAGTAGTAGTAGTAGTAGAGATGCGAGGTGTTCTGTTAATGGGTCGTCGTCGATGCGGCGACACGGGTTGAGTGTGAGGATGATGATGGGGGGAAGAGGGGGTGGTGGGGAGAGCTGTGTGGCTCTTAAGGAAGAAGAGGAGTATGTGAAGGCTGGGGGGTCTGAGATTTTGTTTGTTCAAATGCAGCAGACCAAGCCCATGGAAAAGCAGGCTAAGATTGCTGATAAGGTAACCATTTTTTTTTTTTTTTTTTTTTTGATGAAATTGTGATTTGATTATTGGGTTTGTTTTTTTTTGTTCTGATTTGGGTACTTCTTGAATTTTGCTTAGAATGTTTATGAATATTTGTTGTTCTTGTTATGGCTGTGTGTGAGTAAAAGACAACGATACCTGAATCCCAAATTAGTTGGAGTCGGCTACATGGATTGAACTCTTCCATTGCGCTTGATTTGGTGCAATTGAGGGTGTGCTTTCCAAATCCTTTAAATCCCTTATAATCAACGCGTCCCTAGTTAGTTTCAGTCTACCCCGAGATCGTCGAATTTCTTCACTTTCTAATGAGTCGACTTTTCTAGTGGGGGGCAAGATTGGATAAAATGGGGATTGGGCTGGAATTTCTTGTTTAGCTTATAAATACATGGTTGTCAGACCTCTTTAACTAAGTTAGAAGTTAGTTAAGGCTAACGGAGATCTGTAACACACAATTGAATCACCCAATGCTGCTATACATCTATGAACTCAAACTAAATGTGTCACTTGTCCTTGCATCAGAAGATTACTTAACAAGAATGGGCGGATAAAATGTCTATTTTCAGGTTTTAGATGCCGATGAGTGGTTTTTGTGGCTATCAAATAACTAAGGTAGTTCTTTGAAATTGACGGGGAAATTGGTCCTGGAAACATTAGAAAAAGTGTATTCGGTTTGGATCAACTACAGTGATCAACCTTATGAAGTTTATCACTCTTCTTATAAAATGGTCGCTTATTGTGTCTCATGAAGCAAAAAGATATGCCACTATTTACTTATCACGAAATTCACTGTTCACAAATTTTAGTTTCGCTTGAGACCAGTTTTCTCGCTTATAGTTATTTTATCTTCATCTACAAGCTACAGCTGCTATTTTTTTTTTAATACTTTTAAAAATTAATTTCTACATAGAAGGATAAATCATCATTTTCAAATGTCACTGTAAGTTAACTTAGTTGACAGGCTTAATAAATGTTATGCATGACATCTTGCTTTTCGGTACATGAGAAATTTCAGTCAATTGATTTTTTGCAGTTGTCGCCTATGCCTATAAGAGATCAACTGTTGGACTTAGTAGTAATTGGTTGTGGACCTGCTGGACTTGCACTGGCTTCAGAAGCAGCTAAACTTGGCTTAAAAGTTGGCCTTATAGGGCCTGATCTTCCTTTTACAAATAATTATGGTGTATGGGAAGATGAATTTAGAGGTACTTATTGCATTTCCCCTTGCAAAAAAACTAAAAGCAAAGGCAAACTAATTGGTTCAGTGTTATTTGTTAAGGTTAACTGTTTCTCATCTTTCAGATCTTGGGCTCGAACAGTGTATAGAGCATGTCTGGCCAGACACCATTGTATATCTTGATAGCGATGAACCAATAATGATTGGCCGGGCATATGGACGAGTTAGTCGACATTTGCTTCATGAAGAATTGTTGAGGAGGTACTTTTCAGCATTTTACGAAAGCTCTTAACTTCTTTATATAGCCGACTTTGTATCTATAGAATGTGAAGTCTTGGAACCTTTTATAGGTGTGTCGAGTCCGGTGTTTCGTATCTAAATTCTAAAGTGGATAGAATCATTGAAGATCCTGATGGTCACAGTATTGTTGTTTGTGACGGTGAGATCTTCATCTCCTGCAGGTAAGGGGATGTTTAAAACTGCATTCTTTCGGTTAATTATTGTTTCTGACATAAGATTCACTATGTAGGCTTGCCACTGTTGCATTGTTTTCTGACTTAGGATTCACTATTTAGGCTTGCCACTGTTGCATCTGGAGCAGCCTCAGGAAAGCTATTGGAATATGAAGTAGGTGGACCTCGTGTTTCTGTTCAAACAGCTTATGGACTGGAGGTTGAGGTAGCATGGAATTTCCTTAATTATGACTATAACATTATTATCCAAAAAAGCAAAGAGTCATGGCTGAAATAACATTAGTTAGTGCCCCTTCTTCGTGATTACATCAATCTTCGAGAAGACCTTGGTTGTCATGGTTAGCAATTGAGATTTTGCACATTTAAGAGTCATTTCTTCTTAGGAAAGGTTTTATATTTTAGTTTCTGCCTGTTTGATCAGATTCATCTTCTACAACCATTCTCTATCACTCAAGGAAACCATGAATCACAATGCCTTGGTTGGGAATTCTGGATTCCATGGGTTTAATTTGTTTCAGTATTTAAACTACAGCTGGTTGGCTTGTAAAAATAAGATGATCTCTCGTGAATGAAGTTCTCATCATCCTAGAATCCATGGGAGGCCTTCTTTTATTTTTATTTTATTTTATTTTTTGCTTGGAGTTAATTATGATCAGAAGGTTGTTGATCTGGTTCTATTTTTCCTTTATTTGGTCTTACGTCCGTGTCGAATTGCTGTTACAGAGGTTATGCTCTCGCCAACTAGCTGCTTTGTCTTACAGAATGGTTAATAAAATGATTGTGTCTTATTAGTCGAGTGGATGTTCTGTTGGTTGACTGTTTACCTAAGGTCTACACATTGTATTCATTTATTTTCCTTACAAGTAATTGTCGAAGTGTCTATCTTTGTTTATATTATCAGGAAATGTGAACTTTGATTTTAATGTAACAGCTTTTATATTCTTTCAATTTTTTCAGGTACAAAACAATCCATACAACCCTGGCCTTATGGTTTTCATGGATTACAGAGATTATGTAAAACAAGAAGTGCAATGTTCGGAGGCAGAATATCCAACATTTCTCTATGTCATGCCCATGTCACCAACTAGAGTTTTCTTTGAGGTTTCCTATGATTGCTTTTCTATTGCGATTTTAATCTATTTTATTCATTTGATATATTTGATTTAACTCTCAGAAAATCTGGTCGCAGGAAACTTGTTTGGCTTCAAGAAATGCCATGCCCTTTGATCTATTGAAAAGAAAGCTCCTGTCACGGTTGGAGAACATGGGTGTCCGAATTTTAGAAGTTTATGAAGAGGTGGTCCTTTCATTAATTATTATTCTGAGTTGCAAGGATGAATTTATACTTGGTATTTTTTGTCAAATAATTAGGTTTGTTTACACCTGTAGAGGCTTCCACAACCCAATGCCGATCATTATGTTGAACAATATTGCCTTGTGGTTGTTTTCTCCATTTGAATACATGGTTGTATGCAAGGTAGTGCACAGAGGGAGAGAAAAAAAAAATGCATATAGATACTCTCTAGCCGACCCCAATTAATTTGGGTCTGAGGCTATGTTGTTGTTGTATATAGACATACTCTCGATGCTTACTTTTATTTCACCATGGTTTGTGCACTGTTTTTTCTATTGCTAAAATGATATTTTGATTTGTACAGGAGTGGTCGTATATTCCGGTTGGTGGTTCCCTTCCTAACACAGAGCAAAAAAATCTTGCTTTTGGTGCTGCAGCCAGCATGGTACACCCAGCCACTGGTAAGGAAAGCCCAACCTTGTCCATTATTTACTTTTCTTTTAATTCTGATTAGAATTACTGATCAATTATTTCTTTAGCTAACAGGCTACTCGGTGGTGC
This sequence comes from Stephania japonica, assembly GCA_039657345.1. NCBI lineage: Eukaryota > Viridiplantae > Streptophyta > Magnoliopsida > Ranunculales > Menispermaceae > Stephania > Stephania japonica. Next base: position 11,881,209 of record CM077563.1, on the reverse strand, counting down.
GGTCTCTATCTGAAGCCCCAAAGTATGCATCTGTAATTGCAAAAATCTTAAGGGAAAATGTTCACGCCAAACAAAATGTCTCTCTTCAAAGGACTATCGGAAATATCTCGATGCAAGGTATATACGCCTTTTAGCTGGTTTATCGTACGAGTCCTTTTCTGGTATCATTACAATGATTCTAGTTTATTTATCATCATATTCCTTAGTAGCTTGAATGTTTAAAAAAAGTTGATTTTTAAGAAATGATGCAGTGGAGATAATGAATTTCTGACAATGTTAAAGTGATATGTCTGAATAAGAATAGTGGAGCGGACAGTTGGGAGTTTTGTTCTTGACATTAAAGAGGGATGTAGCTTTTTGTGATTGAGTTTTTGTTCGTAAATAATATTACCATACCTAAATTAATGGTGCCATTTCAAGTACCTGAAAGAAGTGTTGTTTCAATGAATAGAAAACAAAGGTTCATGGAAACTCTATTGGTGTTCTACTCTTTTAGAAACTATTATGGAGATCATTGTCTAACAGAGATTTAATTGAATGAAATTTTTGTAGCAACTTTTTGTTTGATGTCAATGTTCTATTATTTCTCAAAAAAAAAAAAATGTTCTATTATCTACTGGGAAGTGATTGCTAACCCATGACATGTATATCAGTATATGTATGCACTTCATGAGTGTTTGGAGATGACACGATCTTTGATGATTCGGCAGTAACAGATATTTTTTCTCGCTTCCCAGATCCCATTGTAATTGTTAACAGATATATCCTGAATAACACTGTAGTCTATCATGAGATTCTCAATAATAGTGTTTTCTTCTCCTCTTGTTATCAGCATGGAGTGCACTTTGGCCACAAGAGCGAAAACGTCAAAGGGCATTCTTTCTCTTTGGACTAGAGCTCATTCTACAATTTGAAATTGAAGAGATCAGAACTTTCTTTCAAACTTTCTTCCGTTTGCCTACTTGGTATGTCAAAATACTGGTTTCTTGTGTTTTTATATTTTTATGTTCTAGTTTCCCATTTATTTTAGTTACGTGAAAGATCCTCTGAAACATGCTTATGATATTTGTGAAAAGTAGCAGTTCTCTTTAACAGAAACAGCGGAAGAATGCACAAGTTGATGACTTGTTCTTTTGGGATTAAAACTTAATGAAAATAACTAGATGCATAGAAAAAAAGTCACAATCGATCCATGTCCTCGTGAAAACTACTTGATTATTTTGTCTAAACTTTCTCTGAACCAGACTACTGTAGTCCACCCTTGCTTAGAGGCATGATTTCTGTTTATTTATCTCTTTATAAGCACTTGTCATTCATGTCGCTTTATTAACTATAAATGTGTTTTTGCTGACAAATCCTGGACTTTCCGGTTCTAATCATGGTGTGCGAACTTTTTATTATAGTAGTTCTGCCAATTTATTTTCACTAAAAATCAAGTGCCAAATGAGCCAAGACTAGAATGGCACTTTTGACACTATACCAACCATCGGGGCTTCCATTTCCTCAATTTTCTCATAGATCCTTGATATGTTAGCCAACTAGTGAAACAAGCACCATTCATGCTACCCATGCCAAGATGGACGTTCTTTACACCAGTACCAACACTATCACATCATTTTGAGCCTCCTAGCAGTCGTCGACCTTCCAGCCTCCTCTTCGTGCATGTTAGCTAATTCATACATCTTGGATACTAGCGTAGATGCAACTCTATACAAACATCATGCTGCATTCAAACAGTCATCTCCTTGTTCACGCATGTGGCAGAGGCAATATCGTCTTTGACAACTTGATTGGTGCATTTAAATCTTTCCATGTTGATATGAAGACGTCGTTGGCAGTAAATCTTACTAGAAATTATTTAATTATACAGCTCATACTTTGGTTATTCTTTTTTTTGTTGAAAAAATTTGTGTACTCAGAAAACAGAACTGCTTTGCTGAATTTTATTAGTTTTGAAATCTCTGCACCAAATACACCTTGCGAAATCTTATTCCCTACCAGTTCTCCTGCATCCAAATATTAGTTTCTTTTTTTTTGATACCAATATTGATTTCTTTGGAGTTGGCTATCTGATAATTCGATTTCTTTGCAGGATGTGGCAGGGCTTTCTTGGCTCTTCCTTATCTTCAGCAGATCTCATTTTGTTTGCCTTTTATATGTTTGTTTTGGCACCAAACAGCATGCGAACATGCCTCGTTAGGCATCTACTGTCTGATCCGACGGGAGGTACTATGGTGAAAACATATCTTACGATATAGTCGACATAGTTTGTGTATCTGTCATAGCTCAGGATTCAATTTTCTCCTTTTAGAGAGTAGTGAAAGAGTAATATCCCATCTGCCAAGGGCTCATAAGGTATGTGTATACGTAGATTTGAATTCCCATGTAAATCCTGCCGTCTCATCACTTTTGTACTCCTACTGGTAAGAAAATACTTCCCTTCAAGATTAAAAGTGTTCTTTCTATTATATTTCAAAAGAGTTTCTTGTAGCAGAGCAAAAGAAATCTTGATGTTCTTCAAATATGTGTAACATTTTTTGTTCATAGTTAATCACAAGTACTTTCTTCCTTTTTATCATACACGAGGAAAAAAAGGAACAGACTTTGAGATTCAAGATGATTTTTTTTTTGGGTAGGGAAAAGGCCTTCTAGCCAATAGATAAGTTTAACTGCTTAGAGCAGCATTATTACAATCATTAACTAAAAGTAAAATGATACTATCAGGGGGTTCCCATAGTATTGAGTGTCCACAGACTATCAATAAAGATGATTGATAGTAAGATCATGGGTTGGGGTGTTGTACTAACTCTAATTGAACCTGATAGGGGCCAAAATCAGGCTCAATAGGAAAAACAAAAAATAAAAAAATAAATTCGGACATGCATAATTATGAAGAAAAGGAAGACTATCAATAAAACTGTTGTAAACTAAGTTGTGGACTTGTAGTAAACTAACTTGAACTTCACTAGAACTCATGAAAGTAAAGAATGTTACATTCAATGTGAGCCATGTTTGATGTTACAATACAATGTGCCTATATAAGATAGGCTAGAGCTCAAAGAGATCCAAAGTGAACTATCTTGGACCGAGGGGTACAAAATCCGCAAGCCCACGACACCTCGCCTTCGTGACCATCTGGATCTCTCTCTATTGAAAATGCCTCCAACTTCAACCCATTAGTATGGGGTTTTAACTTAAAAATGTCTCGTACTAATTGGAGAGACATCCACACTTATGTACTTTTTATGAAATTACACAATCAATGTGATACTATATTTCAATCCACACATTTTCAACAAAAAAAATGTGTCTTAAAGGGTTAGGCTTCCAGTCGTGAAAAAATGAAAATGTGGGTATGTATTTCCTCTATCATCAAATTAAACATTTTAAAGAAAAGGAAGCACAAAGTGCAAAGTCAACTAACTTTTATTGTATGTGCCTAAATACGTGGGACGTATGTGAACCAATGGGAAGGAGAACATATGGACACTTTATTGTACCCTTGTGAAATCAAAGAAGAGAATTTTCTTCGCTGCTCTTTATAGAAATTAAGACCATCGAAATCCATGGTTTTTTGTTTTGGATTCCTGAAAAATCATTTTTGTAAATTAACACACGAGAATCAAATCTAGCAATAGTTTAATTTAGTAAGCAAATAATTTCTCATTATTCCTTAAGTAGAGTTGTAGTTTAATAATCAGAATTAATGAAGCATATATACTTAGTGCTTACTTTTGCCCTATAAATCTAGGCTTTATTTAGTAGTCTTATGCAATTGATGCTTATAGCGTCTAACTAAATTTCTTATGCAATTGATGCTTATAGCGTCTAACTAAATTTCCTTGGCCAACCACCCAATTAACGAAAGCATGCATAATATTCTTCTACATAATTCATCATACTAATACTTTATACCAACCAATTGGGTTACCCAATGGTTTGGTGTGGGATTTGAAGTAAGAGATCATAGGTTCAAACCTTGTGGGTGCAAAAGTTATTTATTTCTTATCGAAAAAATAAAAATAAAAATCATACTTATACTTTACCAACTATGTGGATGGCTCACTAGTTTGGTGTGGATAACTTGGGTATGAGATCGTGTAGAAGATGTGTGAACCAAAATAATAGTCCCATATCAATTAAGTGAAAGGTGGGGAGTTTGAACCTCATAGTGTGCAAGTAGTGGTTTCTTTCTTATAAAAAAAGCCAAATATGCTAATTAATCTAGCTATCCCAAACTTTGTTTGAAGTCTCGGATATATCACGAACAAAATATTGTCTCAGATCTATCTCAAATTTAATTCACTTTTTGATCTCAATTTTATCCCCACCAAAAACTGTAAGAAACTTGTGCTTATGTGAAGAACAAATTGATAAAATGAACCCAATCAAGCATCAACATATAGAGGCGCTTCTAATTAATTTCAACAAAATGTATTGAACTCTAAATAAAACATCAAAATTTGTGCTCTGTAAGCACAAATTCCTTATATTTTTTAGTGAGGATAAAATTGAGACTAAAAAGTAAAGTTTAGGATAAATTTGAGAAAATCTTTTGTTCGGAATAGATCTGAGACTTCAAGCAAAGTTTGGGATAGATTCGGCTATTTGGCCCAAGAAAAATCATCATACATTAGATTAATAATTAAGTAGTATTCTATAAATCAGTAACAGTTCGAATCTCCACCTATAAGCTATTGATTCAAATCTTAAATTTGACTAATCTCATGGGGGCTAGCTAGTCAATCGTATTGACCTCATAGCCTGGGATACAACTCCAGGGAAAAATGTAGCTACCACAACTAGATAGAACACAAGACATTTGCCCGTTACCACTCCAACACACTCGTCAAGTGCTGGGTTCAGCATTTTTTTTTTTTCTCTTTTTCTTGCAAAATAGGTTGAACATTAATTTTGAGTTTCATTTAATTCATAAATTAATTTAAATCTCTCGCTCATTTTAATCTTGATCACTAGGAGCTTGAAATTATTTTTCTTTATGTCTTTTGCTTGTATTTAAAAAATGTATGTCTTGTCTATCATAGTGATTATAAAGATCACTAATAATAAAATAATAATAATAATAATACTCCATAGTTCATACATAAGCCAATCAATCATTTTATTTCTTTGTATAGTGTATATATGACGTCGTGCGTGTAGACGTTTAGCATTTGAAGAGATCATTGATGCGCGCGTGATGGAGTAAATGAGACATGTTTTACGAGGAGGGACCAGAAATTAAACCTCTTTAGAGTTAAATGTACAACGAATATCTATTTATATTGACATAGTATTATTTAATTAAATTAATAGCTTAATTTTAACTCATTGACACAATGACACACGTTCAATTATATAGATCCAGGACCACCACATTGATTCCATTGAATTAATTATTGTTGAATCAACAATAATTAATGTTTATTATATGATCGACCATCATCATGAAATAAATCACCATAATAGTGTATGCCTATAGCTTCATCACTATATATAAGGTCGCCAAGCTTTCCTTTCTGGACACATCAATCAAGTATATATATAGTATACTTTACTAGAACTGGTATGTAGTACTACTATTCGTATATGATATATATATACATATATGTTCTTTATTATTTATATAATGAGCTAGGAGGATTGGCGATGAGTTTTGAGAAGATAATTGATCGATGCTTGTATATATATGATATTATATACATGTATGTATGTTGCGTTTAAGAAAATATAGAGGAAGTGACAGAAGAGAGGGAGCACACATGGTGATATTCTTGTATGAATTCTCGTACTCGAGCTCTGCGTGCTCTCTCTCTATCTGTCACACCTACTAATTGATCGATGCTTGTATATATATTAATAGCGTACTTAATTTTATTTTCCAAATATTTTTTGGATAATAGAGATTTTTTTTTTTTGCTAAAGCCCAACAGCAAATTTATTTTTTCATCATCATCACAAACTACATGAGAAGAGATGACCCTAGGTAGAGCCCCCACCCATATATCACATACATTATAATCCATAGCCAACTTGGAGAACAGAGATGTTACTCCGAGGTTTTCTATTAATTTGTAAAAAGATTACAATCGAGGGGGACTGTGTACCCTCAGACTCGATCGAACTACTTACAAGTATATTTTTTGACATGCAAATATTTGTTACTACTTGTTAATTAGTTTTATTTTTGTCATCCTCACTTGTATCATATATAGGCTCATTGTATGCAAGTTCCTTGGGAAAATCTATTATATATATATATAAAGAAAATTCTACAATGAAGACCAAATATATATCCATGCCATAAGAACCCCTCAAAATGTGTTGTGCATTAAATGCACAATGCATTTATGTCGGCTCGATTAATGTGTTGAATTTAAATCCAATAGTTCTAAATAGTGTATTCATGACATGGGTATATATTTGGTTCTCATGGTATAAGTATATTATAACACTATATACAAAAAATATATATACCCTTTTATTTTCAAATATATATCTACACACACACCCCTTTCTTCTTCCAAAAAATGCTTGTGAGCTTATATATGTTTTAAAGATTTTTACTCTACCGTTGGATTCATGACTTTCTAATGTGTGTGCGTGTGTTTGTGTAATGACTTTCTAATGTGTTTGATTTTTGTAGGTAGGAGAAGTGACAGGAGAGCGAGCACACATGGTGATTCTTGTATGAAACTTCACACTAGAAGCTGTGTGCTCACTCTGTCTGTCACCCACCAATCCAGCTACAGAGATCGATCAATCACATGTGTTTTTTTTTTTAAGCAATTAAAACTTGAATTTTTTATTTTCTTTTTAGGCTTAATTAATTTGTATGATATTTGATAGAATATACATGTGTATATGTGTGTCTATATATATGTCTCTTTATACATAAAAAATAAATGCATAATTATATATTTCTAATTATATAGATATTTTTTTGAATAACAAACAAATTAACTTATACCAGTTCCATTTCCTAAAAAAACTTATACTAGATCTGTGGCGGCCCCAATTTCCCACATTGGTCCGCCACGGGAGGCCACGCGGGCCCACAACTGTCCACGTCACCGCCAGCTGTGTCCCACGCCCAATTATCCATTATCAATCAATTTCCTGTTAACTTTAGTTCCTCTAATATCATTTATCCTTAAATTATGCCCTTTAATATCATTTAACCATAAATTACGCAGCGGAAGTCTCAAATCATTAGATGATACCAAATTGTGGCAAGTCTAAGTATCAATCAATCTAATGTGGAAACCATACCAAAATGTAGTCCATAAATATAAATTAAGTGTCATCCTCAAAGTCATAAACAGACTAAAATATAACTCTCACAACCCAAACCCAGCATAAAACAAATACATACATACAATCAACAGGCGTATAAGAGGAGTAGTCCACGTCTTCAGTCACAGATAATCTCTACGTGTCTCCTTGTCCCTGCACTTATCAAATCCTGCACTCAAATCACCCAACACATACGGTGACGAGTCCAGTGAGTAAACTCCCAAAGAAAACCATCGAGTAAATAATAAACAGATTCAGAGGCCAATAACTAACGTTAGCTACACATGCAAAGAGTATGGGCAGCCATAAAACCCTGCATATGTAGGTAACAAGCATGCAAGATGATCAACGAATAATCATAATATCAACAATATGCTCCACAACAATTACGATAAAACCAGACAAAAGTAGAATGCAATCTCACATACTAGATCATACTTCGTCAATCCGAGCGCCCAGAGAAAACACATCACACCTGGGATCCACCCGGACCACTAACGGTGACCGGAACAAATCACAGATCCACCGAACACGTGCACCCCGCGGCTCGGGTCACAATCCACCGGCGGCGCAAGTACACGTGCTACAATCTAGCATGCTTGATCACGTGCCACAATCGTCCCGAATAAACTTCGATAATGAAAACAAATTCAACACCGATCAATAACCAGACCAACACATGATCCCCATGAGTATGTATAGCAACAACAACAGTATATGCAAGAATTTAAAGAATTAAATACTCAAATGTGTTTCTGTTGGGGTTTACGCACCTATACCGCACTCCAATTATCCAGTCCAGCTCGAATAAATGCTCAACAAATCAAAATTACCACCCGAATTGTACCTAAGACCATTTTTCATTAAATTAGCTTCAATTTGATATGTTATATCAATTTTTACGTTTTTCGAGGCTAAAACCCCGACTATGTCTCGCCAACATTTCCGAGAAAATCCCAAAATTCCTTTTTTTCCAATTTCTCATATTTTTCTGGATTTTTCTGAATTTTTCCATAATTTTCCCTATTTTTCTGGATTTTCTTTTCCATTTTTCTCTATTTTCTCCCTTTTTTTTTTTTTACATGGAAGAGAAGGAGAGGAGAGAGGAGAGGAGAGGGAGAGAGATTGGGGAGACGATTATCGTCTCCCTCTCCTCGACGTCCGAGCTCTCGAGTTTCCCTTCCCACCATCACCACCGAATCACCATCACCACCATCACCACCGTACAACAACAACAACAACAACAACAACAACAACAACAACAACAACAACAACAACAACAACATAAACCACAAACTCACCTCACTTTTGCCAACACCGCTTCCACGAGCACCCGACCTCGATCTTTCGATTTCTCTTCTTCTTTCGTCTCTCTCTCGGATTCGATCAAGAAAATAGGGAAAATGGTGGTGTCGGTGGTGTTTATCCACATTTTTGAGGTGAAATGACCAAAATGCCCCTCATGTCTATTTCTTTCCTTCTTTCCTTTAATACCCTTTTTGGTAATTTTACATTTTCTATTTTATTTTTTCTGATTTACCATATATATTTATATATATTTATATATATATATATACCTATATATATATATAAAATATATACACTCACCTATATTTTCGCGCCTAAAATTTCGTCGTGCGCGCCGACGAGCGTACTCGGGCGTGCACACTACACTACCACCCACGTGTGTCGACCACGACCCCGCGTGTCACTAGGCGCCCACCAATTTACTATATATATATATATATTTTTTTTTTTTTCATTTTACCACAACAAGCATACAAAACGGACTGTATACCTATTCCATACTCGTTCCAGCCTCGCTGTGGGACCCACGCACGTCCTCGCTAGCGTCCACGTCCGCAATGACGTCACCAGTAACGGCTATTGAAAATTGGGCCGTTACAAGATCCCTCAAATTAACTTGCAGATGCATGGTTTTGAAAAAAAAAAAAAAGCAAAAAACCTTGCACTTGCATGGAGATAATGAGATATGTATAGAGATTACAATTATGTACATGCATGGCAATATATTCGTGTATATTAAATTATTGCAATTATATATAGTTTATTAAAAATTGTCTATGCAGTAAAAATGTCCCTAAGCAGTGTGGTTGTGTAGTTGCTTCTAAGAGGGCCTTAATTAGTACCACGGACTCGATTCGTAACAACTGCACACCATTCCTTATTCAACCTTTGGTTAGTGGTAGCTAGGGGCCTCTTCCTAACTCCCATGGTATTATTCAAGCCTTAATCATGAGAAGTTGATGAGGCGGTTCGGACACCCACAATAATAAAAAATATGAAAAAAGAATTATGTAGTAAACACACAACAAAGCTCAGTTCTTTTTTTTTGAAACCCACAAAGCTCAGTTCTTAATTAGCTTTTCTTCCATATGCATTATAAAGAACATCAAAACCCTAAAAAAAATTATGTGGTAGGGTTGCACCTGGTATCACATATTTTTTTTTTATAAGAAACCAACTTTATTACAACATTTTGACTTCAACCTAAGTCGAACCCTAACCTCGCCACTAAAAATGACTGCTCATTTGTCTCACATATATATAGGTACGTATACGGTGGAGCCCAAATATATACAAATGCATGTGATCCAAATTATTTTTGTATGTTATCAAGCACTTAATGATTGGTGTATGTAGAACAATTAATGTACAAATGTATTAATTACTCCCTCCAGTTAGGGGTGGGCACGGGTCGGGTTCGGGTCAACCCGACCCGATGCACGACGACCCGACTCGGGTCGGGTCGGTATAAAAATGACCCATCACCCGACCCGCTAGACAAGACACCCGAACCCGACTCGAATCCGACCCGACCCGACCCGACCCATAGGTTCAAAAACCACAAAAATCCTATAAAAACCATGATGACATCCCGACCCGACCCGACTCGAACCCGACCCGACACTAATATAATCCCACCCGAACCCGACCCGACACCCGATGGGTCGGGTTTTGATGACCCGACTCATTTTCTCAACTCATCTTACCCGACCCGCCACCCGCCACCCGATTCGGGTGACCCGACCCGAGTCGGGTTCTCGGGTTTCGTGCCCACCCCTACCTCCAGTCACATATGCAAGTCGTTTAAGGATAACTCATGAGATTCAAGAAGTCATTTTTTTAAATAAGATTCAAGAAGTCATTTAATTACATGTTAATATTACTATATTACAACTATACTATATTAATTATAAGAGTGGATTAAAAGACCATGCATTAATTCCCTATTTATTACGTACAAGGGCAAAATAGGTAAAATGAACATAGAAAAGGATGAACGACTTACATTTTTTTACAAGAGAACTTTGCTAGAACTATTTACATATATGATCAGAGGAAGTATATATAACCATTAAATCAAAATCTAATTAGTGGTCCTAAAATGACCGATCCCATTGTACTATATAGAGCCCAAATATATATATATATATATATATATATATATATATATATATATATATATATATATATACAGGAACTATATAAATGTTTTTTTTTTTTTTGTAGTACATATTACTAGAGAATTCTTGTTATGGTTGCGTTGCATAGACTAGTTCTCCTTAATTGATGATATTGATTTAATATCTTTATTTAGGAGACATGCATCATCTTAGTTTTTATTGATTAGTTACACAAAATATTTCCTAGTTGTTCATTAATTTGTGCCTCCTTGAGGTCATACGTTCATTTTTTTTTAATTTTCTGAAGCATACACTCCCTAAAAATATTAAGGTATTATTGAAAAAACTTGAAAGCTTCAGAAAATATTTGCTGTGATATATCTTATATTTTTCCAGGAGAGGATACTAAATCCCACATCGGAATAACGCTGTAAATCAATTGATAGGGCAGTAGGATGGGTGGGTGTTTCTATCCTAGTATCTGTAGACATGCTGGAATTCCGACGATCTCTCACGAGTAAGGTTTCACAGTGTGCCCACCCCTAGTCTGCCCTTCAATTTTTTCCCAACTCCATTATCCCTTCAATATTTAGGGTTTTCAATTTTTCCCAACAATCAATTTTTTCCGATTTCATGATATGGGGAAAATCAAGTTTTTTTTTTTTTTTTTTTTTTTTTTTGTCAAATTTGTGCATTAATTTTCATAATATCCAAAAGGGTACAACAATATATTGCAACAAGGATAAGAGCATCTCCAATGGGGATGTAGATTGGGGTGGGTGTGTATCCACGTAGGATTAGATAGACATTGGGGTAAAAAAATTCTATCCAATAGGAATGTGGATAAGCACTATGTGGGTGATGTGGCATCGACACTGTCTACCACACCCTCTATTTAGAGCATCTCCAATGGTAAATGTAGATTGGCTGTGGATTACTGTCACATCAGCACTGTGGAGGGGTTGTGGAGTAAATCCACATCCAATACCCAAAATCGTCTTCAATGTGGAATGTGGAATGTGGATTGCGTCTATCCTTGATGATGTGACAATAACAACCCAACTTCTTACGCAGCATATCCAATTTTTCTCTTTCACATTTTGTTTTGCTAGACGTATACTAACGTTCCTAGAGATCCACTCATGACAATGAAGGCATGTGCCAAATTGGCCTTTCAGGGAAACCAAGACCACCCAAATATTGCACCCAATTCAATCAGTGGGATGTTTTTTGCAGATTTCACACCAGATGTGGACTAGGTAGAAGTTTTGGCAATGGAAAAAGTTGAATCTATTGTCTACACAACCGGCTGAACAAGCTTTGTGTTTTTTCAGACTGTGAATGCGTTGTCACAAGTTTAGGGATCCAGCTTTTCAACGACCATGAATGCTTGGCCTAAAGAGTGCGACACCTAGGTTTGCGACTTGGTGACCACCAATTTCATCATGTACAACGTTCATACAGTCTAATAGCACATGTAAAAAGGCACTGATTTTCAAGCTTTCTAAGATGTTGACTGATTGTATCCCAATTGAGATTGGGTTATTAATGTGGCTAATATAGCCATTTGACAAAAAAAATAAAAAAAGAAACGGAAAACCTTTCAATTTCAGTTTGAGAATCACACAACTCAAACCCAAGAATAGAGAAGTATTCTCATGAAGGGTTTTGCAATAGGTCAATCAATGGATCAATCAATACACCATAAAGAACTACAACAATAAATTCGATCCAAATTAATATTCAATACAACATAAATCACAGATAAATAATAAGATTGGGGATTTGCAAATAAAAAATCAGAGATATGGGTTACCTGTAAGAAGAAGGATGGGGATGCTTTGAAGAGAATGCACAAATCAGTAGCAATGAAGATTTGAGAAGTGAGGAGGAAGAAGAAAAACAATGGAAAGATATGCACGGTTTTTTTTATTTGCCGCCTAGCGTTTTTATGAAATCACAGCTTTTGTTCGTTGGGTTATTTCGATTTTTTGATACGTGGCATTGTGGACAGTGTCTATCGCAGGGTGTGATAGACAGTGTCTATGCCACATCACCCACATAGTGCCAATCCACATTCCCATTAGAGAATTCTTTTACTCCAATGTCTATCCAATCCTACGTGGACACGCATCCACCACAATCCACAGCCCCATTGGAGATGCTCTTATGGAGGGTGAGAGACATTGTCCATAATGCCACATAATAGGAAAGTCGAAAAAAAAGAATGCCTAAAAACAGGAGAAAAAATTGTAATCGCTTAAAAAAGAGAACAAAAGAATTATAAACGCCTAAAAAAAAGGAAACTTGTAGATTTGTTTAATTAGCGAAATCCAAATTTCGCATTGGAGCCAATTTTGGGTATTGGATGTGGATTTACTCCACAACCCCTCCACAGTGCTGATGTGGCAACAATCCACAACCTTAATCCACATTTACCATTGGAGATGCTCTAATAGATATTACAATCAATTGAAGCTTGGAACAAATCTTCACAAGAAGGGCAACAAACCCACGAGGGAGACCACAACCTCCCGAAGGACGACAACAACCTCACGGAGGGGACAAAAAACCCTAGAATATCTTAGTACAAAAGGAAGAAAAAATAATAAGACTTATGAAACTCATGCTTCTGCAATGACTCACGCCATCAAGATGTTGCTCGCCACCACTAATGGTCAGTTGTTGCCGTTCGCCTCTGCTGGCTTGGAGACCAACATATCATCTCATTGTATCTGGGAAAATCAAATATATTCATCTCATATATTCTATTGGGAGCCTGTTTCACTAACTTTATATCTACCAATTTATTAGGAGCCTGTCTGAGTAACTTAATTTACTACTAGCGGGGAAAACCTAATATATTCGTCTTAGCATTATTGCATGCACCGATTCCATTGGGAGCCTATCTCAATAACTTTACTACTATACCACCCCAAACTGTCCTTCAATTTTTCCCTAACTCTCCATGATCCGGAGAGATTTAATATATTTGCCTCAATAACTTTACTACGACACCAATTCTATTAGCGCCATTCTCAGTAACTTTACTAGTAGCAGGGAAAATTTAATATGTTTGTCTCAGTAACTTTACTACGACATTAATTCTATTGAGAGCCTGTCTTAGTAACTTTACTGCCATACCATATACACAACGCGCATATATATATACACACATGTGCAAACGAGAGGAATTAACCATTATTACCCATTGCTTAACGCGCGCAATTTCTCTAGTAATCTCTGTGTCAGACCTAACTAAGGTTTGCTTTACACTACTGGGCCTAATTAGGCACGCCTTTTCATGATTCGAGGCGCATCCACATAGCTAGGTGTTTTGCACCTTAGTTGATGTTGTTTGTGTAGCAAAACTCTAGAAGAATTTCATACACAGACTCCCCATTACATGAATACAATTAAGGCTCAAATATAACAAAATGCAACAAAACCGCCCATGAGGAGCGTAGTGTAATGGCAAAGAAAAGAACATTTTAATTCTGACTAAGGCAGATGTCATGAATTCGATTCTTGGTAGTAATATTATATTTCTTTAGTTTTTCTCGGATTGTAGAGTTGAGGCGTCCGACTAACTCTCATGGGATTAATCGAACTAATGTAAGGAAAGGATAAAAAATGTTCGGAACATCTTAAAAAAAAGAAATGCAACAAAACCATCTAATAAGAGTAGTACTGCATGTGAGACGGGAAAAACAAAGAAAGAAAATACAGTCATTAGTAGAAGTACTAAACCATCTATAATCAGGCCTCCTAATGCAACATACATACCTATACAAACCATTTAGTTTTTTGCACTTCATTACCAAATTTAGGACTACAAAATTAACTATGACACCAAATTAATATATAGTACCACAAGCAGAGATATGCATGAGATGCAAACAGAGGTTAACGTCAAAACAGGGGGACCAGCAGCCTTGGAGGAGTACACCATGTAGTAGGGATAATTCGACGATGAGTAGTAATCGGTTGGCCGCGACGGTGGTGCCGGAAAAAGAGGGTTGTTGTTTAGATGGCTGAATGGAGGAGTTGGCACCGCGGGCGAGTCAGGAAACAACACAGGAGTAGCTGGTGGCGGAGGAGGATTTTGAATGTACTGTGAGTAGTCAGGTGGGGAGTACTGACCATCCACAAATTGTGGAGGTGGTGGTGTTGGTGTTGGCATTGAAGATTGTGATGTGCACACAACAGGGCAAGTCCTGCAGTTGCTAATACAGAACATACCTGTTGAAACTCCTCCATTTTGTTGTTGTTGTTCATCTTCTGCTCTCACTTCATGATCAGCTAAAATCATCAGAGCCGTTGCAATGACACAAACAACTATTATTACGTGCCTCATGAAAGCCTTGAACACAAGAGTAGTACATGTACATGTGCTACTAGCCATTTTAATTAGTAACACCACCACCTCCACCACTACACTCTCATAAGGTGAAGAAATCAAAACTGAGTAGCTACTACTGCTAGCGCTTTATATCAATTTGTTTCAATTAAAGCTACATTCACACACACACTCAAACTAAGTTAAGTCACTTGCATGCCTCTTAATTAATTTGAAAATCATGTGATACACATTAAAATATGTGCATGGGGTGATGAAATATATCGCATGGCTTCTAATTAACCAATTGTGTGACTATGGGTGTGTTACTTTAATTTGTCAAAAACATACTTACCCTATTACAAAAGTGCCCTTTTTGAAAGTGGGTTGTCCCTTAACTAGTGACTCAAGTTCGAGTCGTGAGAATAAAAATACTAACGTTGGAAGCTCCTCCTATCTATACAATACACGACTTAGAGTAAATTCAAAGTGATCGAATAGTCCAAATATTGGGTGATTTATACGATAAAAAGTTTTGCTAATATTTTAACTTTTGGTGCTGTTAGGTATGGAGTAGTTTATGTACTGTGAGAACTTTGAAAATGAATATGGGGGGATTGTAACTTGTAAGGATGTGTTCATTAATTGAGATTGATTTCTCTTTTGGTTGTAAAGCGGTCAAGTGTTTCACATGTGTGCTACAGAGAGACTGTGGACTTTATTAGACAAGGGGGCCCATAAGCTGTATCTTTGCTGGCTTGAATGTGTTGAACATCAGTATATTTCGAAGACTGAAAGTCAAAAAGCAAGATCTCTTTTTTGAAAAGTTAACTCTTTATATGATACCATCATCTTTGGATGTCCTTGGATATGCTTGACAGAGGGACCTACTAGGGGAATTTTTTCGTGATCATTTTTTTTACCTCGAACTCATAACGCAGGGGTGCACATATATTAAATCTAATCCAATTAGAGTCCAATACAATTATTACGGATTGAAAATCTATAATTAAATTCAGTCTAAATAATTCATCAATCTAACTCAATTCAATTTACAAAATGCAAATCGTATTGGATCAAATTTCACAGATTGACATTTTTTTATCTAAAAATTCATGAAATTAGACTTAATCAAATGAATCACAAAAATTATACATCTAATGAATGAAAAATTTACAACATACATCCTATAAATTTATATATAACATATTTCTCACAAACTTGTCATCACAATAACCTTCAAAATGTAAGTTCCTACATAAATAAATATGTCATTTACAAATATTCACCATACACCCTCACAAAAGCACAAAAAAGTGCACATTGAACATACAACCTACAAAAAGGTCGAAAGCATAATAAAAAAGTTAAGAACAAGCATAATCTTTTAGATATTATAGTTTAGAGTTGATAGTTTGAGTTGATGCTCTTTAAGATACTATAGTATATATGATCAGATATGTATATGTGTTGATTTGTCAAACGGACTGAATTGGATTGGATCCGCGATTTTTTAATGTAAGATCCGTAATTCGATCTAGTCTAGTCGGATTAGTAAATTTTCAATCTTATCCAGTCCAATCCAATCTAAAGGATCAAAAAATTGATGCAATTAGTGATAATTGGTCTGGATCTGCGGATTAGTACAATTCGTGTGTACCCCTAGATCTTACTCTAAGAGTCTCAATCCTAACTGCGGAGAGAACCACACTCATAAGTTGCGCTTGCCAAACACAACCTATACATATGTTTGGAAAAACTCCATAAAGCTGAAAAGAGTTGTGCTACTCCAACATCAAATGCAAAAGACCTTACTCTTTATTTGTTCTTAGATGTATGACCGCTCTAATTAAATTACAAGTATTTACTATATTTTGCAATTAGTGGCACGGATGTACAAAAGGCTTTTTTATTTCAAAGATAGATAGAGCTTTTACTTGTTAGTAATTTACTGCATTATTTTGTAACAAAAAACAAGTAATTTATTATTTTCTTTGGTATCTCACATGTAGTATGATGCCAAATGCATTGACTAATCCACGCTTAGGCAATATCGGGCCCCATATAAGGGGTGACCCTCCTAACTCATTTTCTTTTGTTCAAAATACATAAGACCTTGATTAAGGAGATCAAATCCTTTATCACTTGAGCCAAATACAGTTGTATCATTGTTGTCCGGGAAGAAGTTCTTACATTGAGTTGGGGTGATCCAAGGGCTTCAAAAATGTTATATGTGGACCATATGGAAATGATCCGTTTTAGGCTTTAAATCAAGGCCTTTGTGAGCATTGGACCATATATTGATCATTTGGTTGGGTTTAAATAATCAAATACAAATGGTCTAACGAATTAAATTAGTGGGCCTTTGAAAACAGAGCTTGAATAACATAGAAAAAAATACGGCTTAAAAGGCCTAAATTTTACGGTACAGTGGAATGTGCTTAAATATTTTCATTGTCAAAATAGTATAGATAGAATTTAATAGAGAGTTCAATTGTCGCAATTAGCTTGGCCGAGGCTCCTACAGGTGGTCCAAGTAAAGGCCCAATACAAGGGCCCAAGCTCGATAAGCCCAGTGAAACACCCAAACTTTTTTTATGCACGTCTCTCTCTTTAAACAAAAAGTTGGAGTTGCGTACCAACGGTTGGTTGTTTGCTTGTGCGGCTCCAGGCAAATTCAGATTACAAATATAATTTAAATACTGGGTAGTTTAGACTAAAAAAGGTTGACGTTGCACATGATTCCACATTGGTGACCACATATCATATAACTATAACCACAAGTGGATATGATGGAGTAGGAGACTAGATGGGTGGAGGACATTAGGAGCATATACAGGGGTCGCTCCAAATCAGTGGGATTCTGCTTGTTATTTTTGAACCTCGTACAAGGCACCATGGAAGTTCATTTTAGAGGCTGGGGAGGAGTTTCGAAGAGATCTGCGCTTCACAATGGGGGGCGATCGTAGAATCAAGTTTTGGAAGGATCCTTAGTATGGGGAGGAGTATTTGGAACATGTCTTTCTCTTGTTGTACCTCCTCACACGCCGTCCTAACGCGACAATAGCGGAGGCAATGACTCACGGGACCACAGGAATAGGGGACATCGCTTTGAACTTTAAGTTCCACCGATGTAGGTTGATAGGCGTGGAGGTCGCTGAGTCTGGGAGTTTATTCCAAAGGCTAGAGGGAAGGCTCCCAACGACGGGGGAGGATGCCAAGTTATGGAAATGGGAAAGCTCTGGTACATAAACAATGACTGCCCAGTTCCACAAACCTAAAATTGGACTCCACCCGAACTAGACTTATGTAGACCCCAAGTTAACCCTCGTGCGGTCAACGCATCCTAGTAAACCTTACATTACCTTTTATATTTTATTACTCAATTTATGTTAGAATTATTAATATTAGTGAGTTATTCACAGATAAACGAAAACATTTAAAATCCTGAAACTAATATAATAACCTCAAGACATAAGTTAGAACAACTTAGAGTGTGGAAACTCAACATATGTATATCATCACCATATATCATGTCACAAGAGAATATATCATAATATACATGCCCAAGATCTCTTATAACCCAATCCCCATATTTAAAACATATATATATATATATATATATAGTAATACAAAATATCAAACCTATATCGAGACCAAAAGATGAACAGCTTCGCTATCCTCAAAGAAAATCACCCTGATGAGGAGTTTTTTCCTTGCTCGACTGTGATCTGCACTCAGTCAAACATGAGAATGACGAGTTCCAGATAAGTAACGCTAAGCAGGATCGTTGTTTACAATATTTCAAAAATAAATAAACAGTCCATATTCATGTCGATAGAAAGAAAAGTACAGGGAATGAATGAATAAATAAAGACTGGAAATAAATCAGAATCAATCGAAAATGAGTGTACAGGAAAACAATAGAAAATGAGCAAGTAGTCCCGACCAAGAAACAGTCATTGAGTCGAGGACATGAAGTCAACTACCAGACTTGGAGTTTAGGGCGTCGTACATTCACACCATCCTAACATCCACGCAGATGCATAATTCCCCAGCAATCTAGTGAAGAAACTCTCACCCCGTATAGGACCACAAACAATATCGTCCATCCCGAGTCCCTGGTTCTGGCGTGTTATACCAGATAACCAGTCCTCCCAAGGATCACATTGACTCACTTGCCCTTGGACTACTTAATTATAATAGAGTTTCAAATCAGGAATAGAGTAATAACAATAAGAAATTAAAGCTCAAAGAAATAACTATAAATTTTTCCACTAGTTTACTTATCCGTGTCCAACGTTATTACGCACTCACACGCCCATAATTCGTCCCTACAAACACCACTTATGCCTATTACTGTCCTACAGTCCCCTGTTAATCATTTGACTACAAATCCATTAATTATCCTCTAAATTCTCCCATTTTCTATAGTTTTATTCATTTATATATTTGGGTTAATAACTCGAGTATTGGTCAGTGTTCGGACCCATTTAGATACCTAAGAGATCCCTGAAGTTTTTGAAACAAATGAAAAATTGGTCTGATGAACAGTGCCATGTGAGTGGCGCCGTAGAGGAATTCCCTGGCGGCGTCACCTAAAACGTGAGACCAAAATCTTCACTGGTTCAGACGTCGTGACTGTAACGACCCAATTATTAATTGTCGTTATTTATAACGTCATTACGGACGTGGACGACAGCTCGGACGTTCGTAGATCCCGCAGTTGGGACTGAGCACACGCGGATTAAATATACAGTCAGTTTTATGTGCTTTTTGTTGTGTTTTGCAATGTATTTGTTCAAATTTGTTTATTTCATCACAATGTTGTGTGTTTTTATATCAAGCAAAAAGTGTGACGGGTATTTGCCTCGGGTAGCGTGTAGACGTAGGTATCGGAGAGGCAAATGATTAGTACACTAGGATGGGGGTTTATATACACACAATAAATGATAAAATGTGATAAATAATTAATATAAAATGTCGTATATACGTTAATGATGCGAGTGTCCACATTGGGTACGCGAGATAGTTCGCGATCGAGTATCGGACGCCTGAGAATTAGCTTGGTTGTTGTGAGAAAGAATGAGGATGTGAGCACAAAGTCCCCATATAAGTCATTTTAGGAATACTAATTGACTTCATTTTGGCCTTAAATTAATGCCTTTGGATGAATGAGTCCAAATGATGAAAAGTTTAGTATAAAAATCAAGAAAATCAACCCTCTCACCACATTTTCTCTTTCCTCTTATCAACTTGGACGAAAATTTGGTGATAAGATAGGGTTTGTTGAGCTTTTAGAAGTCATTTGGAGCACAAGTGAGCTTGAGAATCGATAACTAAGGTTAGATCCAAACTCTCCTCTCCGTTCTCTATCTATCAGACTTATTTTCTCGAGTTTTAACGAGGGTTTTAGAGTCGTGAGTTGAGCACACTAGTTGGTTTTGTGGTGCTATGGTTTAAGGGTTTGTGTTGAAGCAACAAATTGATGGTTTTGGTGTTTTTCTAGTTGTTGCTATGGTTTTTCAAACGGATTTAGGGTTTCGACGAGAAAATTTGGGGTTTTCATTTTTACGTGTTTTGTCGAGGGGTTTTGGCTGTTTATGGTGGTTTGGACATTTGGTGAGTGTTTGAGATAAGGGCGGACCGCAATGACGATTCAAGTGGGTCCGAGGACCCCAAGAGGTGTTCTTGACTCAGACACCACTATGGGCGCCTTGAGGGTTTAAGCCCACGATGCCACCCGCGGCGTCCAACCAGAGACCCCCACCACCCCACGCTTTAAATGCGTTGCGGGGATGGTGTGACGACCTGCCCCCGACCTAGGGTCGGGTCGCCCGCCCAAACCGCCACTTGGACCCGATACCTAAACCAGACCCAAATAACGGTCTGGCACGCCTAAACAAATAAACCTACGTAATACACATTGGCTAAATAAAGGATAATAATTGCGGAATAAATATAAAGAGATATCCTAAACCAATAGATTTAAGTTCATAGAACATTAATAAAATGCTCATTTAAACTAAACAAGTTTATTAAATCTTTGAAGTGGATAAACTAAAGGTAACTAGGATTCAAGCTACCCAAAGATCTATTTTGATTTTAACCCCAATTTGAATAGTTTCAAAATCAAATATACATAATATATATATCAACAAAGGCTCACATCAAATATAGACTTCAAGCTCGTCTCTCCCTTGCCTCAACATAGCGCTGTCGTGGATACCTGAGATGTAAGTGGGGTGAGCTAAAAGAACCAACAGAGCTCAGTAATGCGAAAAATTCGCTCAACCATCAAATGTACAAGTAATACCTAATAAGCATGTAAAGTCTAGCATGTACTTGAAAACAAACAAACATTCATTGAATAATAGCATGGTAGCAGGATTTCATAAGAGATGACTTATAATGAACCATCAAGTACTATCATGGACATAAGGTTTGTAAGCCACAAATAAATAGGAATTCATCCTTTCATAGCAAATACGACATATTCATAAGCTATTAAATTGTAACAACAATAATCATGCATAACATTAAAGAGATTGACAAATCATTACATAAATTCAAGCTTTCATGCAAAGAAGGTGGTTTTGCGAGATTATGTACTATAAAATATAGTAATACGATAAGTCGATGTTTCATTCAATGCATACTAGGTATTGGCAAGAATCCGGTGACCGGTGACCGATTCCCCTACTCTCAAGGTGATGGAAACAACTAGCTAGCACACAGGCCTTATGTGCCCTCTCGTTTGTCCCATCAAATCAATAGTAGGTTCGTCCAAGCCATCACCGATGCACATCCCTATGTCTCAAGAGTAAAAAAGAAGGAACTCCAACTCATGTCCCTGCGTGACATACTTATGAATTCAATTAGTCAAGTAAAGCCCTCGGTGATAAACTCCACAACATCCTGGGGTGTTAACGACCCTCGGTGGTACCACAACATTTTGAGGTATTTATATAGATTTACTTGCTAATAAGGCCCTCGGTGGAACTCCACAAATATTCTGGGGCCCTAATAACATAGATGAGAAAAACAGTGCATTCACATTCCATATATACGTAGGTTCGAGCTAATACCACGACACAACCCATAAATCTCAAGTCTTTAATTCAAATTGTGAATCCTAAACATAACTAGTACTCATGCCATATTTGATAATTGAGTAAGTTCCCCACTTACCTGCACTTGGCGCGAATCCTAATCTCGATCATCTCGCATTTGGGCTCGATGTGAACTGTCTTGCGAATTTAGACAATTTGAAAGAATAATTACTTTATGTATCTACAACCATACAAGTTTAATATCAATTTTCTAAACCTTAGAAATTCACCCTATTTTATAGCTAACTTCACTAAAGGTCATTCACGACTCTAAAATCGACACTTAAAATTAGAATCGATGATTTGAGTAAAATAAGAATGCTGTGATGTAAAACAAGGAAAATCCGCTAAGACTTAGTTTTTCCAACATAAATCGAAGACGTTCGATTAATTATAATTAAAAAGATCCAAATCACCATACAAAACTCAATTTAGACTTTAAATTCCCGAATGAAAATATTAAGTCAAAGTCTACAAATTTATCGAATAAGTTTATTTCCCAAAGAAAAGATTCAAAGTCCCTTTTTAAATCTCTACTCAACCTTAAATACCAAATCCATATCAATAAACTTCAACCGCGTTCAATTTGCTAAAATCATAGGGAAACCCTTTCATGTACTGTCAAATTATGGCAAACAAGATTGATTCATCCATAATACTTGTTATCATAAAGCTTAAAAATTTGTATAACCCATTTCAAGACTAGATCTAAGAAAAATTAAACAAACTTTGAAAATCATCAACTCTCATTGCCAATACCAACACTAAGACAATAAATCTAGAAAGTATTAGAGTCTCATCATGCCTTCAATGGAGTCTTTGACTCCAAATCTTTTCCAAAATCTCATTCTAACATAGATCAAATCTTTCCTTTCTTCTTTTCTTCTCTATTTTCCTTTATTCTTTTCTTCTCTATTTTCTTTGATTTGCTTAAATAGCATTAGGGTGTTTAGCAAGATTGAGGCTAGGGTTTTCTTTGATTATTTAAATAGCACTTAGGGATTAGGGTTGTGATTATTTACAACTTGTCTAAAATGCCCTTTTAGGTCATAATCTCAATTGGGCTTTATTATTTAAAATAAAACTTTACTTACTCCCTAACTCATATTTAATTTGACAAGTTTAAAATTGTATTTTCACATCAAACACCCAACATATTTTTATCATGAAATTACCAAAATACCTATAGGTTGGGTCGTGGAGAATTTGGGTCGTTACAGGTGGTGTACGTGACGGCGTGAGTTACGACGCCAATATCAGGACTCACTGTCCTGGGCGCCATGAGCATTTGATAACGGTGGTGCCACTCACGTCGTTCAGAATAGTGACAAAAATAAATTTTAAAATAAATTAGCCTATTGGGGGTTTATATAAACCATATGGAGGGTTTAATATGTGTTTTTAACGGTGATTTGATATAGAATGAGGATTTTTGAGGTTTGAGAATTGATTATGTTATTCGGGAAATCAGGTTTTAGGTTGATTTGACATGTAGTTGATGTGCGGTTGGTGGCGTGTATTGGCATTGGAGTTAGTGGAGCGCGATTTGAGGTGTGTAGTATCCCAACTGAAATTTACTTTGAGTATTTACCGCTTGGATTATTTGAATTCATGTCTTGTTGTTCAATTATTTTTATTTCCAGTATTTATTTACGGTCGGTTGAGTTTACCTTCGCCGATTTTATTCTATTGCGTTGGCATTGTGACACATTAGGCCATAACATGTGTTATATGGGTATGTTGGTGAATTGTCGACCCGACTGTTGATTTTTCCTATACACATATCGGTGCGTTGTGGTCTACGCCGGCTACCGAACGGACTTAGGGATTTCAGTCAGTTCGAGTTTACTCACTAGCGATGCTTGGGTGATAGTCCGAAGTATGGTGCTAGTCTGACCTAGATCGTGCATGCACTTTGATTCACTGCTATTAGATATACATGCGAGGGTCCTTCCCAGGTTCCTGATTCTCTTTTTTCGCATGTTTATTTAATAGTATTTTGATTCCAACATTTATTTGTATTATTTACTTAGTGAATTTCCTTGAGATTACTCACTTTGGACTCGTCATCTATTTTGTTGTGATGGCTAAGTGCAGATCCTAGTACGAGCAGAGGGAAGGGCAAACTAGAAGACTTTCTGTGACTTACAGCAGATTCCCTACTTGTACGTTTGTTTATATTTATTATTTTCTGTTGGGTTTGGGACATGAGTGATTTGGACATGTATATGACCTGTTGATGTCCACTTTGATGTTTTGATGGAACATGACTAATATTTTTATATTGATGGTAATTGAAAGGGTTTTCCACATTAGGAAAATGTTCTTTTATTTGATTTACTTATTTAAGTCTTTGTAACGACCCTAAAAATGTAACTCGTGCCACGTGTCAATACAGGTGATATGTGGGCCCACGCCGTGGTACAGTCATCAATTCTCGGACGTCGACGCCGAGGTATGTTAATTTTGTATGGTGTTTGTAATATATTGTATTTCGTTTGTGCAAATTTCAAGTTTTTAACGTGTAAAGGCGTTGTATACGAGAGTTGGTAGTTCGAGGAACAAAACTTAATTAGAAACACTGACAAGAATATTAAATAAATAATAATTTAAAAGGTTGTAAAGTCCGTTTGTTACGTCGGTACGTCTGTGGTGACGCACGAACAAAGTTAGTATTATGAGTCGGGTGCGATAATACCCGAGAGAAACTTTGAGTGTTGGTTGAAATAGATGAGAACAAAAGACTAAAAGTCAACTAAGTCACCCAAGTGAGTTAGTAAAGTTGGTGGAGTTGACTGTAAAGTGACCAAAAAGGGCATTAAACTTGTAAAGGGCTTAGTTAAGGGTGAGGGGTATTTTGGTCATTTGACCAAAATACCCAAAATAACAACACGCCACCGTCCCCTATTTTCGATCAAAAAAAAAAAAAAAAAAAAAAAAAAATTTGGAGAAGAAGAGGAATCGGCTTAGAGGAGAGATCGAGGAGAGGAGATTGACGATTCGCGGAGACCGTGGACGCGACGTCGAGGCGAGATTCAGGTAAGGATTGATTTCGTTGTTGGTGTGTAGTTGTGTTGGTTTCGAGATTTGTTGTCGAAGTTGTCGTTTAGGGGATTGTAGATTTGAATGGTGAAAAGGGTGGTGATGATGATGGAGAAGAGGTTGTTGATGGTTGTTGTTGTAATGTTGTTGTTGTTGCAAAGAAAAAAAAAAAAAAAAAAAAAAAAAATGCTTGCTGTTGCTTGCTGGAACATTTTCCAGCAAGCAACAGCAACGAAGAAGATGAGAGAACCGGGCCGGGTCAAGGTGACCCGACCCGGTTTGGGTCAGACCGGGTCTGACCCGGTTTGACCGGGTCAGACCGGGTTTGACCCAGGTGGACCGGTCAAACCCGGTTTGACCGGTCAGACTCGACCCAGCCGGGTCGGGTCAGACCCGACCCGCGACCCACATATTATTTTATTAATAAAAATATATATATATTTCAATTAAATATATTAAAATTGATTTTTATTGAAATAAATTCAAGAAAAATAGGAAAAATTCAGGAAAAATTCTAGAAAATTCTAGAAAATTATATTTTCATCAAATAAAGAGAAATTTGGGAATTTCTAAGAAAAGTGAAATATTCGAAATTTTACGGGATGTTTTGTCGGGGTTTTCGCCTTGGAAAACGTGAGATTTGGCAAAAATAGCTAGAAATTTGGAAAAATCATAGGAAATTGAGGAAATTGATATAAATTGCGTCCTCAGGATTATTGTACACACGGGGACCGTAAGGGGCGTGTCGGAGTCTGTGTTAGCGCGAATTAGCTTGGATCGAGGTAAGTAAACCAGTGAGGAACACCACAGTATTTCTTGAGCTTTTAAAGTATTTATTGATATTGTTCAATGCTTTCTTGTTATTCCATTCATATGAGTTGTCCTAAGGCAAGTGTGTCAAGCGTGATCCTTGCAGAATTCCGGGCTCGCGGTGTATTATACCGGGGCTTACGGCTGGGGATACGTGATTGGTTGTAATGACATATACGGGGTGAGAGTTCTCCACCGATTGCTTGGGGACTCGCACTCGCGTGGGGGTCTTAAAGGAGATTCTGTCGTCTCGACTCCTAGCATTTGAGGAGATTTTGTCCTCGCTTAACGACTTTAATTGGTCGGGACCACTTGTGCCTTTCCTTGTACTCCGGACACTCAATTTCGATTGTTTATTTATTTATTTACGCTTTATATATGTTCATGCGCTCCCTGTCCTTTTTTTTCTATCGGCATGAATTGACTGTCCATTTATTTAATTCGAAATACTGTATTTTATTGTTGTTCCTGCTTGGCGTTACTTACTTGGACTCGTCATTCTTGTGTTTGACCGAGTGCAGATCCGTTATGATCCAAAGAAAGGAAAGGCCGTGCGATTAGGTGATATACTTTGAGCGGCCATCCTCTGTTGATATAGGTGACATTTTGGTATATTAGCTACTTATAATATTTTTTTGTATATGGGGTTATGGGTTGAGAGATCTTTTTGGACATTATGACTTAGATGATTCTCTCCTTGCTTTACATGATATATATGATATACGGGGTTCCCACACCCTAGGTTTTTGTCCTAACTTAGAGAATTCGAAGTTGATTTATTAGTTGAGATTAATTGCTTCCGCTTATTACTTTGATAACTCGCTAATTAATTGACTTCACTTTTAAATTATTAACAAATGATTGAATGGTAAGGATAGGCTCACTGACCCCGCGCGACTCGTCGGGATTGGCTCGGGGGTTCGCGCGGGTCTAGGCCGGGCGGCGCCCGATTTTAGGGTTGTGGAATTCGGGGCCGTCACAGTCTTCCACTGAATAAATTTAAGGATAAACAGATGAAAATGAGTCCATAAGCTAACTTTATAATGGAAAATTGAACAATGATATAAAAGTTAGCAAAATTTTGAGTTGACAGATGCTCACGATGCACTTGGGACAAAACTGGATCAGTTTTAGGTAGGGTTGAGAGCCGTGACGCATGACGTGGCAGTCTCAAATTTTGGGGCCTCTACATTTGGTATCAGAGTCTAGGTTTATGGAACCTAGGGCTTGGTTTGGAGTTAAACAAGAGCATAAACTTTAATAAACTTTAGATATGGAACCGACGACTACTTTGGTTGCGCTAACTACTCAAGTAGCATTAGCGCCAGTTATCAGTGCTCAAGCAGCAGGATCTCAGACATTGGTTGACAAGACCACTCTAGTGGTTGCACCTGCTGATACGACGATGATTACACCTGCTACTATCGATCAGCCTGTTGTGGCTTCGACATCAGGTTGTGTGATTTCGGTAGAGGCGAGGAGGGTTAAGGAGTTTATGAGGTTTAACCTTGGTTATTTTTATGGTGTTGGCGATCCAGAGTTGGTTGGGCGCTGGTTATTGACTTATCGGTGGCTTTACAAGCTGTTGAAGGTCGAGTAGGTGGATCAGGCACGACTTTCCAGTTATTGTATGAGATGAGAGGCGGCTATTTAGTGGATGACATACACCAACATTCATCCAGAGCCTATAACTTGGATTGAGTTTAGGCAGTTGTTCCTGGACGAGTATATCCTATGGAGGTTCAATTGAGACTTAGAGAGGAGTTCTTAGCGATGAGACATGGTTTACAATATATGGAGAGGTTTCGGTATCGGATTCAGTACACTATTGATAGGTCGATATTTATAGGATTTAATAGTCTATTTTAATATAGTTAAGTATGGAAAGTCTTTAAAATATATGTCTAATTATATTTAGTTTTGGTTTTCAGGTGAAACGAAGTGTACGGTTGAATTCGGGGTGGAAAAATACTCAAAATAGGGTATTTACTTACAGTAATCGGATACCCGGAGAGTTTTTCGAAATATACACCAAAAGTGGAGTAATTAGAGTCCAGTTGTTGCCACGTGTCGCTTAGCGACTGGTCCAATGTATCTGTCATCTACACTAGCTTGTGACACATGTCAGAATCCAATTCGCCAGGCCGCGTCACACATAGGGGTGCACACGGATTGGATCCAATCCAATTAGGGTCAATCCGCAATCCAATCCAATTATTGCGAATTGAAAAATTGCAATCCAGTTCAGTCCAAATAATTCATCAATCCAACTCAATCTAATATGCAAAAAGTGCACCGAACTGGATCAAGTTTAATGGATTGACGTTTTCCTATCTAAAAATTCTTGAAAATTAAACTTAATCAAATGAATTAAAAAAGTATGCATATCATGATTGATAAATTTACAACGTACATCCCACAAATCTATATATAACATATTTTTCATAAATTTGTCATCGCAAGAACCTTTAAAATGCAAGTTCCTACATAAATAAAAATGTCATCCACAAACTCCACCATATACTCAAACAAAAGCACAAAAAAGTGCGCATTGTAACATTTTTTATTTTTTTTATTTTTTTTATTTTTTTTTTCTGAAGTGTAATAAAAGAGGTAAGAACAAGTAAAGTCTTTGAGATACTATATAGTTTAGAGTTGATAGTTTGAGTTGATGCTCTTCAAGATACTATAGTACATATGATGAGATATGTATATGTGTTGATGTGATAAACGGATTGATTCAAGGTTTTTAAATGTGGGATTCGTAATCCGATCCAATCCAGCTGGATTAGTAATTTTTCAATCTAATCGAATCTAAGGGATCAAAAAATCGATCAAATTAGTAATAATTGGTCCGAATTGGAACAGATCCGAGGATTAATGCAATCCGTGTGCACCTCTAGTCACACATGCCTTCTCCGCTAATCAGCACCTGCCACGTCGCTCTTTCACCGTCTCCTCTCGATGCGTTCCCATACAAACTCCCAGATCTTCGCACGAGTCGCATGAGCTTCCTTCCCGCCAATCGCCTACCACGTGTCCACACAACAACCCCTCTCTCGCACGTCACTAGCACTTCCACCAGTCAATCAATGACGGCCACGTCATCCGGTTCAACCTTCTCGCCCAATAAGCTTCTTACACGTCACCGACTCTTAACAGTTCACCCAATCACAGCCTGACACGTGTCATGAACGCCATTACCACCAAAATAGTTTTCTCTCTCTTCCATAGACCAATTTTTAGTAATTTTTCATATTAGGACTTTAGGCGACACGTGTCATGCGTGCTTTCCCCCCATCTCCTTCCTGCTCTGTTCCAACATAATTTTTTTTTTCCAATTGATTGGAATTGGGAGGGAGGGGGAAACGACATGGGGTCGTCTCCCTCCTCGGATGAATTGCTCTCACAGTTTGTCCGAGCTCCTCCCCACCTCCACCACCGAACCATCACCACCACCACCACCCAACATCCAACAACGCACACAACAACACAAACTCACCTCGACTCGCGACGACCTCGTCGAGCTCGCGATCCCTCTCTTTCCTTCCTTCATTCTTCTTCTCTCGGTCTCTCGATTTCGATCAAAATGTGAAGAAATTGTGAGAAATGTGGTGTCAGTGGTGGGTGTTTATCAAATTTTAGGGTGAAATGACCATTTTGCCCCTATGTTTTTATCCTCATTCTTCACAATCACATACCTTTTTTGTCATTTCACAATTATTTCTTTATTTCTGATTTATTTATTTTTTAATATATATTTATATATATATACATATTTATTTTAAATTACATATATATATATATTCGCATATATTTTCGCGCCTACAATTTCTTCATGCGCGCCAACGAGCGTACTCGGGCGTGCACACTATCATACCACCCACGCGTGTCAACCACGACCTCGCGTGTTACTTGGCGCCTGCCAATTTACTATTTTATCACATTTAATTCATTTAATATGTGTATTATTTTCTTCAACTTAAAATTTTATCTTTTAGTCTACCCGGTCACCCGCGTCGACATGTATATCAATGTGAATACTCAACACACAATCTCACACGTCAATTAAAATTTAATTACACACATCGCGATGTCGTTTAACCTATTTTAACATAAACATCGTAAATTAGTCAAATCAACACACAAAATAACTATTTATCTAATCGGACGCGCTCCAGCCTTGTTGTGGGACCTACAAACGTCTTCGCTGGCGTCCACGTTTACAATGACGTCATAAAATAATGGCAATTATTAATTGAGCCGTTACATTTATATCAAAAATTAAATTAAATTAAATAATGATAAAAATAAAATAGTCTAATAGTCTTAGAGATAGTGTTGATGGGTTGAAGATGTGAATAATGTTAGGTTGGATATGCTTACACAAATACTCTCTTCGTTCTATATTATTTGTCGCATTTGGGCTCTTTTCTTTATTTCACAATGTGTCACATTAGAAAATTAAGAAAACATTAAATATTTTATTTCCAATTCTAACTCTATTTTATTTAGTTAATGAAACTACTAATCACTTTTTCATACAAATATATATAATAAATGAAGTCATTTATAAGAGAGTAATATAAGTCTTGTTATAAAACCTTAATAAAAAGTAATCATCACTTTAATTATTATGTGCAAGTTAAAATGTGACAGGTAATAAGAACGGAAGGTAAGAGAGGATAATAAAGAGAATTCCTTGTCCTTGTTGGGGTACAATAGTAATTAGGCGTCAGTTCAATTAATTGATTATTGCTTTATTAAGGAAAGATCTCTCTCTCTCTCTTTCCGTTGTGTTTCCTCCTCAGCGCCTCCACGCCCGCGCTCTCTCACGCGTTCAGATTCCACAAAAGCTACAAAGTCTTCCTCTTTGAAAACTTTTTCAACTTCTCGTATTTTGTTCTGATTCTATACTCCTATGCGTTATGTAATTACACCACTCCAACCACTCTCTTTCTGTCATTCTCCAATCTCCATCGCCATCAGTTTTGTTAACAATTGACATGCATTAAGTTGTAGTTTGTACAATTGTAGAAACCGTTTAATTAAATGCCTAACTATCCCAACAAATCAAGTTCAAGTTTCCCAAAAAATATTTTAACTATAAAGAGTCATAATTCTCAAACATAGAATCATAATTCTCAAACATTAAGAAAACGGAGAGGCTAAACAAACCCTATAAATTATTAAATATATTTTAATTTTGTAAAATTATCCAACTACCCTTCTATATAAAAGGATTTTTACTCAACATACCTCACTCACACCATACCCCAGTCACCTCTCTCAAATCGCCTCATCAAAAAATTGACCAAATCTGTAAAAATCCGAACAAAACGATATAGAATCGACGGTGTGGGTGTATTCATCATCTCTTTTAATGTCAACTTTGAAGTTTTTTTGAGTTTTTTTCTCGTTGAGTCGTTTCGTGTGAATTTATTTTTGGGCTTAAGGCTTTGATTTGAGGCGTGAATCTTGCATTTTTGATACAAAGTTTTGATAAAATTAGAAATATTAAGTGATTCCGAGCAAAACTCACTAATATTTTGGTCATTTCCATGTATTTTTTTAAAGTTTTGAAGTTTTTTTATTCGTTCTAGTCACCTACGGGTTTCGAAGTAACAGAGCCGTCGGTCGAATGAGTCGACACCTCTAAAGAAGTTTCGACCGGTTCCTCCGTCACCCACTGAAATAAAATTATCTTCGCATTATCGGTTGAAGTTAGCCGAGACCTCTAAAGAGGTGTCAGTCCTGTTCATCCAAAACCTATTCAGGGGTGTTGACTCTATTTGTCTGACACCTAGAGGCAAGGATATTAAAGTGGGAGTGAAGGTGATGGGGTACACGAAGTAAAAAAGTGGAGTACACTAAGTAAGGGTATTTTTGAAATTTTAAGAAAAAAAATCGGATACACTAAGTAAAAAGTGGGTACATGAAATTAAAATTTAAAATTAGGGTACATTCAGTAATTAATGGGGTCCATTTACCTTCTCCCTTAAGAAAAAGTGTGAATAATCGTTAATTACTGATAAGATTACTGATAAGTATAATAATAGCTATAGGAAGCATTGACCTGCTAAAATAAAAATGTAAAAACACAAGTCTTCTTGGAAAAATTTATTAAATCCGAATCATTCAATTCAAGTATGTTAGCTTTATAAATAAACATAATTAGATTTCAATCTAATTTTTCAATAAATTCAAAATTAAAATTATTTCAAACTAGAATTAGTTAGTTTTGCAACGAACAATGATGGCTTTTTAATTCCTAAACAACCTAATTAATTAGGTCTCTTAATTTAAGCGATGGGATGAGATTTACTAAGGTTAAAAAAGTAATGTTGATAATGTCTATCTAATAACAATATATTATATAGACAAAAACATTATTATTTATAGACATTATCGATATTACCGACCAATATTACCTTTCCAACATTAACAAATTTCTCCTCCCTCTAAACGATATGTTGACACTCCCTCAATTTCTCATGTCACCGACCACCACATTAATTCTCCAAACGTAAAACATAACGAGTCAAAGTCAACCTCGAAGCAGGTGTCACAAAAGCGGCGTTTGACTATCCGACACACGGGTTCACAGAATCCCCCCTGTTTCTTTAGAGCGAAGACAAGCAACCGCGTAATCCAGAATCACCGTCGCACCTACCCACAACAATCCTCAACCGCGTTCACACCTACGCGGCCCCCCCCCCCCGCCTTCAAATATAAACACCCCTCTCGCGTTCACATCTCATTCACGTTATCCGCACCACCCCATCAAAACAAATTCACAAACACTAACACAAACACACTTGAATTTCCCTCTTTGAATTATTGAATTTGCACATGAAACTCACTCCACCTCCACTCCCCACCCAAGACGACCACGACTACGATTTCTCCTATTTGTACTCTCTCTTCCAGGACATGAGAGACCTGGGCGCAGCGGCAGCTACCACTAAGCGGAGAAGAAGAGACGACAAAGAAGAAAGCACCACCGGCGATGATGATGATGATGATGTTACGAATTCGGACCATAAATTAAAGAAAAAGAATCTGAAAGAGATTCTGGCGTCTATTCTTTTGTTGGAGGAACAGGAGACGGCTGAGAAATTGGATTCAATGAGGGCCTCAGAGGAGGAGAAATCCATCCTGGAGGCAAGTCATAAAAGAAAGAGGCAAATCATGATCGATTCTCACTCAGAGTCCCAGGATTTTTATAGGAATATGGATGAATCTGAAGCTGGGCATGTTAAAATAGGGAGAGGCGCTGCGGTCGCCGCTGCGGCAACGGCCGTGGCGGCGGAGGAGAAGGGGAGTAGCGGTACTGGTACTGGTACGACGACGCCGACGCAGACGCACGCAGAGGCGGTTGTGGGTGAAGGACAGGTCGAAGGCGTGGTGGGATCAGTGCAGCCACCCGGACTTCCCTGAATTGGAGTTCAAGAGGGCTTTTCGAATGGGGAAGGCAACGTTTGATATGATATGTGAGGAGTTGAATTCAGTGGTGGCGAAGGAGGACACGATGCTGCGAGCAGCGATTCCGGTACGACAGAGAGTGGCAGTGTGCATATGGAGGTTGGCCACAGGTGAGCCATTGAGGTTGGTTTCTAAGCGATTTGGTTTAGGCATTTCGACTTGTCATAAGCTTGTACTTGAGGTTTGCTCTGCTATCAAAACTGTGTTGATGCCCAAGTTTCTGCAATGGCCCGATGAGGAGAGTGTGGAGAGGACTAAGAAGGATTTCGAGTCCAGTTCTGGAATACCCAATGTGGTTGGGTCTATGTACACTACCCATATCCCCATTATAGCTCCAAAGGTGAGTGTCGCCGCTTATTTCAATAAGCGCCACACGGAGCGCAATCAGAAGACGTCGTATTCGATTACGGTGCAAGGCGTTGTGAACCCGAAAGGGGTGTTTACTGATGTGTGCATTGGGTGGCCTGGATCAATGCCTGATGATCAGGTGTTGGAGAAGTCCGCCTTGTATCAGCGCGCGAATGGGGGGCTTTTGAATGGAGTTTGGATTGTTGGGAGCTCGGGTTATCCGTTAATGGACTGGGTGTTGGTGCCCTATACACAGCAGCAATTGACATGGACACAGCATGCTTTCAATGAGAAAATCAGGGAAATTCAGCGGGTTTCCAAGGATGCGTTTGCGCGGTTGAAAGGGAGGTGGTCTTGCTTGCAGAAGAGGACTGAGGTTAAGCTCCAAGACTTGCCTGTTGTGCTTGGGGCTTGTTGTGTGTTGCACAATATATGTGAGATGATGAACGAGGAGATTGATCCAGAGTTGAACTTTGAGCTCGTCGACGATGAGATGGTGCCCGAAAACAGTGTGAGGTCATTGAGGTCAGTTCAATTGAGGGATAACATTGCTCATAATCTGTTGCATCATGGGCTTGCAGGCACTGCATTTCTATGATTTTGGATTTGGAAGTGATCTAAGAAAAATTTTGTCTTGTTGAGATTTCCATTCTTTTGGCTATGGCTTTTGAGAGAGTCAAGTCTTGAAATAACATGATTTCGCAATTGCATTGTTTTTCATTAAGAATACACTGTAAAGTATTATTTGCCTCTTCAATAGATAGACTGATAGGGAGGTAGCAGTGAAAAAAAAAAAAAGAAACAGCTAAATCTGGTGCTTTCAGTAACAATTGTTGTAGAAGTTTAGGCTTATGTAATTTCTTTTTCCTTTTTTATTATGTAATTTTCAGATGTTTGTTGATCACATTGTTTGTTGTAACGGTAGCATTGCGTTGTTAAAAGTGAGAGGAACATGCTACAAGGCGAAAATTATTGAAACTGTTATAGAATTTTATCTTTTTCAAGACAAATTTGATGTTCATGATCTATTAGTTCTACATTGCAATCCTGGTTTGATTCTTTTTATGCGCCACAATAGCTTGGTTATGCAATGTTTAATCTTTAATACCCATTGGAACACATAACCTTTTCTATTGGAAAATGAATGTGTGAGGGTTTGATTCTTGCATGAATTTACTCTAGATGTTATGGATTTATGTGCTTAACGAGACTAGTCTTTCCCAATGCTCATTTTATCTGATTCTTCCAAATTTATTGCTATGTGGATACCTCTGATTCTTTTTCTTGTCTTCTCTTGTTTGGAGCTTGAGAAGAGTGATATTTAAACTTCGAAGCAGCCACTGGATACAGTTCTGTTTTGTTAAAAGCAATGCTACAGATATTACTGTCATTATTAAGAATGCGCGAGGAACATTTAAATTGAATGGAGTGGAAGAGTTTGATCTATATAGGGTATGTAGCCGATCCCAACTAACTTGGAATTGAGACTTTGTTGTTAAAGTTGTTACGGTCTTTGGCCCCCAATATTTGGGAATCTTGTCCCCCGACTATTGTTGTAATTTGAGTTGCATTGAGTTTAATATTAGGCAAATCCCCCTCGAAGTTGTCTCTCCATTCATAAGGCTTGAACCTGAGACCTCGCTTAAGGGACTTTTGTAAGCTCTTTCCGCTCGAGGTAGATTGGACAACATTTAAGAATTACGTCAGAAGTTGTGAATAAGGGTTCTGCAGATTGAACCAATATTTCTTGTTCATGATGGTGGAAGCAGGTGGTGCACCACTTGGAGATGTATTATTTGTGCATGAAGTTGAATTCTGTGCATCAAATCTTAGGTAAAATATCACTATTTAGGGGGAAGTTTTGACTCTCTTTTTCCCTGAGTCCCCAGTGTCACACAAATGAAAATTAAGGGGGAAGTTTTTAGTTCAAACTTTGTGGTTTTCAGATGGAATATATTGTTGTAATAAACAAACAAGAGCCGTGTGAAGGCAAAATAGCTGACTGGGACCTGTCTTGACAACAGACCCTCAAACATTGTGAAGCCAAAATACCTAGTTTTATAGGATTAATTTGGCAAAGGAATCAAGTTGTTCTTAATCTCAAAAGTTGCCGTCAAGCTAGCTATGTAACGGAAATTCTATGGTAGAGAATGGTGGACCTCCATGGTATGAACATTAGTCAACCATATTTTTAACATGATAGGCGTTTAAATGGACTTTTCTTTCTTAAGAGGAAGTTGAGTTGCATTTCTAGATGGTTTCAATATCTTGATAGCTTAGTTTTGCCTATATTTCAACGAGTTGCAAATAAGGTATATTTCTTTTTGGCTGATAAGAACAAATAAGGGTATATTACGTTGTAATTGTACACCATTGTTAATTAGATGACTTAGAGCCTGTTTGGTATTAATTACGTACACCATTATATGGCGCCAACCTAGCAATCAAAATTATCCATAACTTCCATTATACTTGTGATTTTTAAAAAATCCCCCTACTTCCTTCTATTCTATTGCATTGATAAAACTATTGAAGGTCTCTTTGTTGACATCCGATAAAACTATTGAAGCAAAAAGAATCAATATCCATATATCAATATATGGCACTAGACACTTCGAGTTACAATCATTACTCATGAGCTTTTTGTGCAACAACAAGACTTGAACTACTTGCATGTTGACTTCGGGACTCGGTATGAGCAACGAATATATAATCCTTCCCTGAAAAATTGGATAATGAAATTATTGAACCAATGCGTGTTACAATAGGAAACGTAATATGTTGTAATAGGAAATTAAACAGTACTAGAATGTAAATAAAAGCAGTAAAGCAAACTACAAGACTAAGAGATTGTTCACGCAGTTCGGTCCACGACTTACGTATGCGGGGCCATGCCCAAATGTAAAATCCATTATAAACACGTACGATCTACATGACTTATTTTATGACTCCCTCATTGAGCTCTTGCTAGCATCTCCCTATACTTCTCTGGATCTCACACATAAATCTCTCACTTGCAGGAATGAGGCTCCCCTCACACTAGCACCTAAGTCCACTTGGAGCTTTACAACTCAATAAATAAGTGAACACACATTTTTTTTGGTAGGAGTGAACACACACATTCACTTTACAAAAACAAAGTTAAAAGATATGAATCAATGAATGACTACATACTCTCTACTTTGACATATATATATATATATATATGATTTACAAGATTTTCAAATCCTAACAACTACTATAATCCAATCGTCTTGATCCTCATAAACTTTCACATTTTTCTTATGAATCACGTGGGTAAAATCGCTATATGAATCTGCACCAATCTTCAAATGCTTCTCGTTTGGTTGTGGATAAGTATGAATTGAAACCATCCGCAACTGCCAAATTTTGAGCTCAGTTATAACAGATACCGATCTTCTTGTTATAACAACATATCTTAACCAAATCACCCAAAGCTTATCTTCTGATTTAAGCACGTGAACACATGCTTTGGATGAGTCATTTACCAAATTAACAACCTGATCAACATGACGACAATCCAACTGGTCGATCACAATTTTAACTAATGATTACAACACTAACAGGCAACATCATGACAAAAATCGACAAATTTAGATAAAACACCTCAAATAAATAATCACACAAAAAATACTAGCTAATGTATTAATTACTAAAGAGGGAATTTCTCTTTCTATATATATATATATATATATATATATAAGCTATATACATGTTGACACATGTCACCTCTACATAGATTTGAAATTAATGTTTTGATGTATTAATTACTTTGCCTAATTAATAGCTTAAATAATAAGTATCGGTATCTTAATTAATAGCCTTTATTACATTATTTATATTTAGTTTTTAAACAACTTTTATTTATAAAAGAAATATAGATTCATAGTATTCCGGGACAATGTCCGGACAAAATATCAACTTCGCAATAACTTTCCACTTTATTTGATGAGGAATCTTTTGCAACATTTAACAAAAAAAATACAAAAAAATTAATTAGAGCCTGTTTGGTATTAATTACGAGACAAATAATTTTTGTAAGGAGAAGAAATGTATCGTGAAGGAGTTGACGTGAGGGTTTAATGAGAGCAAAAGATCTGTTCGGACTCTTTGAGTTCGGACTCATAGAAGGTTCATAAACTTTTTACAAATATCAGAGAAGTCTTACAAGTTATTATTTCAAAGTCATTTATTGATTGAAGATGACATTGAAATAAAAAAGTTTTAAAGATTCCCTATAAGTTCTAAACTCATGAATCCAAATAGCATTGCTCGAATGAGAAACCTCTATTCCTAAAGGTTGAGGGGTCAAACTTCTCCATTAACGAAGTTTTGGAGATATGTTTTTGCGGATCTTGTGGTTAATTAGTTTGTTTTGTAGACTTTAGGTCATTCAATTTTGTCGTTATACAATTGAGCTTCTCAACATAATTAAATTTGGATGTTGAGGATGAGTTCCATTGCTTCGGTGTTAATATATATAGTCGTAAGGTTGGTATGAAAGCAACATTATAATATTTCCTACAAAATACATGAGAATATATACATATAAAGAAGATAAAAAAATAATAATAAATACGTTGCATCATGATAGAAAAAGTTACACAAAACTTGATATAGTTGTTTTAATTCATTCTTATTTTCTTTTGCAAAACGAAAGTTTTTTTTTTTCGATTTTAAAAATTCTGCAAGACAAAAGTTGCAATAGGTTGGAGTGAAAACATAATAGATTACTTATAAAATTCTGTCAAATGGTATATTGTTTATTACATTGTTTATTAGTATTTAAATAATTTTTTTTTCTTGCTAAAGCAATGAAAAATATTCCAATTTTTTTTTTTGGAGTGGCATTTAGTACATTTCTACATAATTATATATACTCCAATTTGACGTTATATTAAAGTTTACAGCCACGACATAGAAGTTATGAATGCAGATGATATCAAACAGATAGACAGTAGGCCCCACCTTGACACAATCCCACCAGTCTGTGCAGAGAGCACACATGATCAGGTAGAAATCAAACGTCACACGTTCCATCACAGAACCTAACTCAGTACCGTACAACTCATGCAACTCAAATCCCGAGGAGAATCCAAAGTCCCACACCCCAGTCACGACACCAAATAAGGACACTCGGAGCATCTTATCAAAACAACCTCATATATACAAAAACCTGCACAGTTGTCGAGCGTCGTTGGGTCACAGCTAGATTTCGCAGGATCTTAGGTGAATTACCATTTTTTATGTTGATCAGCATATGATTCCACACATAACTCATACCCATGTTTAATACCCAATCTCGATGCCGCATCCGAGGGACTCTGACGCTTGTTAGTTTCTGTGTCCGAAAGGTATTTGAATTTATATATGTATTCGTTAACAACAGACAAAGTACACACACCATCTCTTTTAACCACATCGTGGGCTAATCTTCGCTGTCATTGCTGTATATCAAATGCTATGTAGTCTGTACTCTCAAAACTCCCCTAACCACACATTCCCCTCTCAAACCCTCGCGATCACATCTCCCTCGCTCTCTCCACCGTCGATCCCGTTGACCGGTCAATCTCCCGGGCCCCTCCCGTGCATGCCTCGAGAACAGCTCGACCTAGAGAGAGAGAGAGAGAGGAGCAGAGCTAGAGCGAGAAATAGAGTCTGTTTTGTGTTTCTGTCTGCGTGAGAGAGAGAGAGAGACTGATAACATACATACTGTAGAGATAGAGATAGAGAGAGAGAGCAGAGAGAGAGCGGTGGTTGTGAAATTTGGGGTTTCATTCGGAGAGAGCGAGAGAGGGTTTTGGTTTTGGTTTTGGAGTTCGATTTCGAAGAGAAGAGCCTCGATTTGGATTGATTGATCTGCGGAGGCGGAGATGGAGGAGGAGAAGGGATCGGAGGAGGGGAGCTTGGGCTCGAGCTTGACGATGGAGAAGGTGGCGGCGGCGAAGAAGTTCATCGAGAACCACTACAAGGCGCAGATGAAGAACATCCAGGAGCGCAAGGAGAGGTACGTAATTCTCAAAATTGTTTCAAATTGGATTCGATGCTCTCTCTACTCTAGATCTTTCTGCTGCTTCGAACTCGATTTCAATTTCATTTCAATTTGTCGAATCCGATTGATTAGAGCTGGAATTGTGGACAAAAGCGCCGCCGTGCCGCCGCCGCGATCTGTTTTTGCTCAGAAATTAGGTCACACATGCATTTACTTGAATGATTGGAATGGATTAGTGGTTTTGGAGTTTCAGTAGTCAGTAATGTATAGGTTCATTGAGATTATAGGTTTGGATTTCTCTGTCTATGAGTTGTATTGTCGAAATCTCTTGAGGTTCTAACGGATACAGTAGAGAAATGATGCCGGTGTTCTAGTTGACTTGGAAAGTGTATTGATTTGTTGATACTGTTACTCGGTTCGAGTGCATTTTGGCGAGGAATAGTGGAGTGAACGTTTGGTGGTTGGGAATTAGGTGCAATACAAGTCTTGGTTGAATTGATGGTTCCTGGTTCAGGCGATGTATCTACGTGATTCGACAATAGTGACTATTAGGTTACTTTAGTGTGTCTTTACATTTCGTGGCTGTTTTGGTTGTTATGTAAGATTTGGAGTGCTGTGAGTTAGTAGCATTAACATTGTCAATGGTGAGGTACTCGTCCCAACTAAATGCCATCCGCTATACTAATTTTTTGGCCTATCGAATACTAGTTGGGATGTCCTGCAATTCAAGTTGGTTTTGGCCTCTTTTGTCCCTCATAAGTAATCAAATTCATCACCAAACCAGTTCAGCTGACTTTTCCTCATTCAATTGGTTTTGGAGCCTACATGGATATCTGCATTTTTAAAGTTGAACATAGTATTTTCTTATCGTTTTTTATAAGATAGTAGGGATGTACTGCAATTCATGTGATCTTGGTTCAGGATGTTATCAAACTTGAATAGGACTTTGCCTTCAAGGTCCTGTTCTAGTTGGGTTTTGAATGATGCCTATCATCTAGGTTTTAATCTTTCAAATGCTTCCATTTCATTTTGCTCCCCTTTTTTTATAATTTGAAGCAAGGACTACCATTTAATGAATTAGATTTATATATTTATGTACTTTTGGAGCTGTTTTGGTCAAGAAACAATTACTTTTTGCTTTATCACAGACTTCTAGCTCGGCCGGTTCACATAAATCTGGAATCAACCACTAGCAATTTTTGTTCATCAAACTTTGGTTGGGCAGTGTCCACAGTACATCAGTTGTAACCTTTGTTTTATTCAAGTTCTTGTTTTATAAAGGTCATATTTATTTGACTGAAGTTTTCTAATTAAAAAATTAAGGTGCTCTGAAGGATGCCCAAGAATGTAATATACAATTAATGGCAATTTATAGAGATTTGAAATTCGTTGGATACATATGGGTTGTTCACTAAGTGTTGGCACTTCGTACTATTTAATCCTGGAATTTATTGTTTCTTATGGTTGACAAAGTTGGATAAGACAAGTAGAACATGAAGGGACTGGATAAATATGAATGAAATCTCACATTCATTTAGTATTTTTTTGCTGCTATTTTCTGTTGTTAAGTGGGTATACCATTCATTATTGTGGATACTCTTGTTGCTGGTAATATACCACTGTTAGTAAAATTATTATGCTATTGTCTGGAGTTTATCTGCTAGGAAGACCTAAAATTGAAAAGACGTATGATATTATCAGATAATCTTATTATGCTCTTGCAATGATTTGCTTTTGTTTCAGACGATGGGTATTGGAAAGGAAATTGGCTTCTTCTGATGTTCCTCGTGAAGAACAAATCAGTCTAATTAAGGACTTGGAACGGAAAGAGACTGAGTTTATGCGATTGAAAAGACATAAAATATGTGCTGACGACTTTGAACTTCTAACGATTATTGGACGTGGAGCTTTTGGAGAGGTCAGTGATATCTCTGAATCATTTAGATTCGTAGAAATCAATGTGTAAAGTTGTAACATGTAGGATTCTTGTTCGTGGTTTATGCAATATTGTGCCCACAATATTAGAGTTTCATTTTATTCATTCCTCTTTATATATTTGGGGAATCGTAGGTCATGTTGTTGTGTTTCCTCATCTTCCATTTGCAGGTCAGACTATGTCGGGAGAAGATATCTGGAAATATTTATGCCATGAAGAAGCTGAAGAAAACAGAAATGCTTAGCAGGGGCCAGGTAATGTCAATACCACCCTCATTTTTGCTCCTCAAAATTTCATCTTCCATGATATGTTCTTGTTTGCTATCTATTGCTTACTTGTTCTCTTCTCTCATACCTTTACTGGCTACTGTTCTGTGCAGCATGCCACTGAATGTATGTGAAATAATTTTTTTTCACTTTTACATAAAAACTTTTACTCTCCTTTTTTGCAGAAAGGTATAATGCTTAAGCATTTGGCTATAATACCTACAGTTCAAC
Source organism: Stephania japonica (assembly GCA_039657345.1). Classification (NCBI taxonomy): domain Eukaryota; kingdom Viridiplantae; phylum Streptophyta; class Magnoliopsida; order Ranunculales; family Menispermaceae; genus Stephania; species Stephania japonica. The sequence continues at coordinate 11,838,903 of CM077563.1, read as the reverse complement.
AATCACAGAAAAATACAATACGTTGAAGCTTGTTGGGCATTGTTTTTCTTGTATGAGACTAAATTCCTCCTTACTATAAATATCAAAAAATCAAAGTCTCACGTTCTTTAATGCTGGTCATTCACATTTAGCATAATTTTCATTTACCAAAAAAGGTGCTTATTTAAACGGTCTAAACTGGTCCAGGGGTTTGCTTTCTACTTAGACCAAGGGTTTGGTGGTAGTTGGGTTAGTCTAATCTTTGGATTAAGTTATTAGGTTTCATCGTGCTGGCAGTTTTTCTCTTCGACCTTGTTTGCCATGCTATCTCTCTGCTTCTTGAGGCGACACACTTGAACCTGTTAGGTGGGAAGACAACAGTGAGTAGTTGTTAAGCAACTCAAGGTGAAAGGAAGTTGCTTGTGATGGCATCACAATGGTTTGTATAGGTGCTACACAGTTCTTTATGGGATCACGATGTTAACTTTCGATTTTCTCAAGTTGTCCACATTTCATTCATTAAGTTGGTGGACGGTGGACCATAAAAGTTTGAGATTTATCCTGTGGTCATTGTTTTGTATAAATACTCTCTTGAAAGTGTTATTTTGTTCTTGGATGTGTTACTTGGGTTCGCTCAATTATTTATATAGTTTCTGTGGATTACTCCACAAATAACAATCTGTTTAATAATTGATCAGTCTTGCTTTATTATTCTTCTTAAACCTTAGGTTGAACATGTCAGAGCTGAAAGGAACTTGCTTGCGGAAGTTGCTAGCCATTGCATTGTGAAACTGTACTATTCATTTCAAGACGCTGAATATTTATATTTAATTATGGAATATCTGCCTGGTGGTGACATGATGACTTTGCTGATGAGGGAAGACACCTTAACTGAAACTGTTGCTAGATTTTACATCGCTCAAAGCGTCCTAGCAATTGAATCCATTCATAAACATAACTACATCCACAGGTTGGTAGCATAATGCCTTATTTATTTGAGTTTAATTTAGCCTGGCCTCTTATTAACAGTGCAATATTATCTTGTGGGTTCCCGTGAAATTTAGTTGTACTGTTGGTCAACTTGTTGATTAGCTCCTATGCAAATGTACTTCAGCGTAAATGAACTAAAAAATATAACACTGCATGAAAATGCTATTTTATCTAAATCTCATTCTGACGCTTGGCATGTTGACTGGCAATTCCATTAATATGCAAATGGTTTATGTCACCCGGCTATTCACTTATTTTAGAAATATTTTCTTATATTTTATAAACAATCTATTACTACTTCAAATTCATCTTGTTACATTGTTTAGTCCTTTGCTGATTTCATTTTCACCAAGTTTGGCTACATATTGAAATTTAATCTAGTCGCGAGTTTGGTTATCATGTTTCTCACATGCTTCTTAAATGATTCATTTCCAGAGATATTAAACCCGACAATCTTCTATTGGACAAAAATGGGCACATGAAGCTTTCTGATTTTGGTCTTTGCAAGCCTCTTGATGCTTCAACTTTGTCTACTCTAGATGAGAATGAACCCATGGAAGATGAAAACTCTAGGGAATCAATGGATGTTGATGGGTGTTTTCAAGATACAAATAATGGGATTAGGTGGAGAAGTGCCCAAGAACAACTTCAACACTGGAAGATAAACCGGAGGAAGCTTGTAAGATAAATCTTACCATTTCATTTTACATATTTGTAAGTGCATGATTCCAGACATGATATTATATGTCCAAAAGTTTCTTGGGCCTGTTTTTGTGTTTGAAATCGTATCGATGCATCCAAGTACAGAACAGTTCCATAAAAACAAAGCATATGAATTTGGTCACTCAAGCTCAAAACTTTTCTTTCAAGGTTTGCTCAGAAAACAAGTTGGTTTGAGAAACATGTAAAAGCCAATCTTCTATGTTTTTCCAAATTGTATCCTGAGTTCTGAATCACAGATAAAGCAGTCTTAATTTTCATATGTTGTAACTTTGTGTTTTGAATCACAAATCAACGCTGTCTCAATATTTCATTTGTTATAATCTTGTGTACAGACCCTCCTACACTCTTACATCGTTTCTTAATTTTTTCTGACAATGAGAGAAAAGCCTCAAAATGGTCTGATGACCCTCTGAAAATTCTGTAACAGAAAACCCTGAGGTTCTGAAGTGAAACATTACTGTAGATCACGTTTTTCTCGAGATTGGTGTTTAATTTCTCTATTTTCGTAGTGCAGATGAAATCGGATTCGCCTTTTTTTTTTTCCTATATGTATTGCTCTTCATTCTTTTGTTTCCTGACTGTTATTTGATCGGACCCTTATGCTCTTCTAGGCATTTTCTACTGTGGGTACTCCTGATTACATTGCTCCGGAAGTGTTGCTGAAAAAGGGCTATAGCATGGAGTGTGACTGGTTTGTTGATTTAACCGTACTGTTTCTTGATTGGTGTTTTATATGCTAATTATCTTTGATTCTTTTTTTTTTTTTTTTGATTTGTGGCTATAAATGTTTTGATTTTCGTGGCACTTTAAGTTACCGTTTAGTTTGTTGACTGCTCTAATCTTGTTGCCATTGCAAAGGGATCTCCTTCCTTATAATGAACTGTTTTTGGTGAATGTAAAGTTATAGTCAGATTTTGGAAGAATATGGAGGTGGAATTTGATTATTTCTTGATCTGTCACTATGGTGTTACCCAACTTCAGTCTGATGAATCACCTATTTCTTGATCTGTCACTGATAAGCACTTTTCTTGTTTATCTGTCTTATCTAATGAGAAAACGCTCATTATACTCAATCTTTTTTGATGTGTGCCAATGGTATGCAATGCTCACCAAAGTGATCTACTATGGAAGTCGTATATTTTGTTTTTTTTTTTTAATATATGTGGGTGGGGGGGAGCTTCAATTGCTCTTCTTTGGTTGAGTTTCTTTTATTGCACTTTGTGGGAAGTTGAACCCTCTAACTTCCCCTATATGAAGGAAATGCACTTTCTGAGGGGAAGTTGTCTATTTTTAGACAAAATGGCCCCCCTGAAAACATCTCCACACATCGTCTGATTTGGTTCTTTTAGGAACTAGGTCACATTTCAAGTTCTATGAAGAATCATATTAGTTTTTGTTTAAAAATAGAGATAATTTTTGTGTTCATAATTTTTTTTCAAAAAAATGTAGTTGGATTTTTATGTTCTTTATTATTTTTTTAAAAAGAATTTGAATTACAACTATTTTATGTTTTACTGTGCTTATTATTAATTTTATGTTTTTTGGGTATAAGTATGGTCGTTTTGGTAGTATAATTAACTGAAAAATTGGTTACTAGTAGTCTAATGGCTTATGCTTTGAAAATGATATTAGTTTAGTTAACTCGAAAAACTCTTTTAGAGGACATTTTAGTCAATTTCAATAATTTATTTTTTTAGATATTCAACTTCTTGGGAAGTACAAAGCTGAACCAAACACACAAACATCAACTTCCTGGAAGCGTACTTACTAGAAGTTGGGTGAATGAGCCAAATGACACCTCATTGAGAACAATGAGAAGACTGATGGATAGGCATAAGGAGAAAAATAAATACCCATAGGTCTTATACCTAATATTTGTAAATAAGATATATAGACTATGGTATAGTGTGGGTAAGGTAGAGAAGGTCACAAATCGAAACTATGAATAGATAAGACTAAAATGTTTATCCCCAAGGCACCCCACCCAACGAAAAAATGTTTATTTAGAGCTCCCTGAATGAGTAATTGCTTGTTTATAGGTCCATATGTAACTCTAACTGTCCATTAGTTACCCTGATCCATATCCAATATATGCTTCAATAATGCTAATGAGCTTTTAGGTCCTTGTGCAACACTTAAGCCTTGTTTGGTTCATTTTCTCCAAAAGTGCACTTCCCCGGGAAGTACAATTTCTGGGAAGTTGATGTTTGTTTGTTTGGTTGATCCGTGTGCTTCAAGGGAAGTTGTATATTTAGAAAAGAATAAATTATTGTGATTTACTCAAATGTTCTTTAAAGGATTTTTTGAGTTAACTAAAGTAACATATCTATTTTTAAACCATTAAGTACTAGCAGTTTTGATTTTTCAATTAAATCAAAAGAACATATGCACATAAAAAAAATGAAAGTGAAATTATTAATGAGCAAATTGTAATTGAACTCTTAAGAAATTGTTAATATAAAAATAAATGCACATACAAAAATGTCTTTAGTTAAATATTTTAAGAAAAACATCCAATTGTGTTTCTTCACCAAATTGCACAAACATTGTGTTGCTTTCATGGAGGGTATAATTTTGTTCGAAAAACATAACTTCTCCTTAGGAAGTGCACTTCCTTAAAGGGGAGTCATGGAAGTGCACTTCCCCCATGTGAGGGAAGTTGGAGCCTAGAGGTTTCAACTTCTTGGGAAGTGAGATGGAAAAGTTGAAAACATAACCAAACAAGATAAATTGGCACTTCCAGGAAGTGCACTTTCCTTCCAGCCAATCATGTCATTATTGAGTCAGAGTGTTAGGACCACGTGATAAACACATCTAAACATAATTGAAAGGAGGATTTCATATCACTAATGTTAGGAAATTATGCCTAAGCCTTTTCATGGGTCTCCCACCACTTATGTGGGCCTAATGCAAAGAACCGTAATATATATAGGGTAATTATACAATAGTAGTTCGTTTCATGGAATCGTTTTATAGGCATATATGCACAAGTAAAATACAAATAGGAAAAACAGTAGCAGCAGTAGTTGGAGATAAAATGAAAGAGAGTTGATCCCAATGTACAAATTATAGTTTCTTCTAAAAAAAGAAAGAGAATTGATTGAGATGGCTGAGACATACGCAACAAAGTCTTACAAATGCGTTATTTAAGGAACTTATTTACAATAGATGACAATTTTACAGGAGGAGGTGGGATGATCTAGGACTCATGTGTGTCAGAAATAATAAAGATATGCATATGTAGCTCTTGATACAACGGAATGGAGCCTCAAAAAAGAGAAAATATACGGCACAATGGAGAAAACGAATTCATGTAGATGACTCTTGCATCGGGTAAAAAGACTTCTATTGAATTATGTTAGCCTCGTTAATGTATAAACTTGAAGGAAGTCCATTTAGTGTTGGAGATTGTTTTTATGAGGTGCCTAGTTGTTAGTTATGTTTAATTAATTTAACTGGCATTTTCGGTTTCCAAATTATGTTCCGAGTCCTTTAGGAATTTTTTAATTTTATAGGATATAGGATTGATAATCTGGGAATTGCTTCTTTTTTTTTTTTTTTTTTTTTTTTGGCAAAACTGGGAATAACAATTTTGAAGACAAAGTCAAATTAATTTTCTCATTCAACTGAAAAATATTTTGTTTGATACTTCTATTCTGTTTTGATTCCTATCTGCCCCTAAAAACTCATGGGATGGATTGACCTATTTTAGGCTTTGATGGTACAAGATTCATACCATTAAGTATGTTTCCAATTTCTTCCTCGTGGACAACAACTTCTGAGCCAATGTTAATGTTTGTTGGTCTTCCTTGAAAGAAACTTACTTCTAAGATAGGGCTCATTGGAAAGAAAGTACCAACAGGGAAGTAAGGATGCTTTCAGCAGATTAACCTTATTCTTATTTCAATTCATAAGTTTTTATTTTCCAAATGAAAGCCAGAAAAGACATTTTTTGAGATAAAAATAGAAAGATATTGTTTTCTCAATTTATCTTGATGGCATGAATAACGCTTTACTTTAGGGTGTATAGAATTTTCATTAAAAAACATAGATTGGTTAGAAATTAATGCTATGGCTTAAATGGTTGTTCAAATGAATGACGTTATGGATGCTAGATGATTTGAATGACTTTGATTTTCTTCCACATATTTCGTTAAAGTAGTTTTAATTTTTGTCCTCAAATCTTTCGTGTTTCTGCTTATAAATATTATCTGAATGGTTTGGAGTAAGTAGTGTTGTAATAAGTGGTTTGCTTGAGCATTTGATTCTATGTATAACTTATAGTGAAGTTTCAAGATGTCATAGGTAGGCTTGATCACTTTTCTTAGGCAGTGCACTCTGCGTTCTTCTGAGGTTTATGGATTAGACTAATGTGGCCTTGGCAAATTGATAACCTTATGCATAGTTAAAGACTGCTGGCCTTCACGAGTATTGCTGACGTTGCCTCCCAGCTATTGTTTTTAAATTTGCTTAGAGTGAAATAATAATAATATCTTTGTGGAAAATATCACATTTGGATTTGTGAATATCATGTCCAACAAGTCAACTACTGCATCCATTGTATTTGTGGCCAACTTGATCTTCTTAGATATTTATTGACAAGTTTTGTTTTCTGGAAGTAGTTGGTTTCACACTGGAGGTGCTGTGTTGTCTGACTTCTTAATAATTGATCGATCGTAGCTCTTGGCCATGGCTTTATGTTCTTGTCATCCTGAACTTATTTTCGGAGTGTTGTCATATGTGCTTGTTTTTGTTGATTGTTGACGCAGGATTATTTCTGGTATATGCTGTTATTTATGAATTTCTTGCAGGTGGTCTCTAGGAGCAATAATGTATGAGATGCTAGTTGGCTATCCCCCATTTTATTCTGATGATCCAATAAGCACATGCAGAAAGGTCTCGTACTGTTGACTTACTTTAATGCGGTTTAAATTGTTTCATGTTTGAAGAAATTCGTATGTGTTCATCTATAATCTGTAGACCATTGCAAGGAGCTGCTTGTTTTTCATTTTCTATTTTTTTCTTGTATCATTCGTTCTCATTGCTTTTACTCTTCCTAATCAGTTGTCGTAATGTTTGCTCCTGGGAAAATGATCTTTGTTTGAATTATATCTCTTAATAGTGGATGCTAAATATTGGGCATGTTTGTAGGATGTTTTTAGTCTGCCCAAACTCTGAAAGTCCAATATACTTGAAAGAGTTCCCATTTCATGTTTATCCATTTTTTTGTATGCTATTATAGATATTCAGAATAAACAATATACCTGTAATGAACCCGATATTTAATGGGTTTTGCTGAAATGGAATCTTAATACATTTTTCACCCCTAATGTTTCTAGGTCCATATGACTGAAAATTGATTCTTACTACTTGATCTATTAGCTTTTTCCTCGTATGCCCAACTTTAAAAAAAAAATGCTATTTATGCTCTCCCATTATCTCTGATCCTAGATGGGAGGTGGAAAGTCTTGGTAAATTCTGAAGGTTGTTCTTTGCTCAATCGTAGGTATGCATTCGCCCAGTGAATGCATCATATGATGTTCATAATCTTTGTTAGCATAAGTTCTGTCATAGAAGTTAGGTACTCCTAAATTCATAATATTTGGAACCTTGACTAATTCTATGAGTTGTTAGGTTCTTTGCCTTCTTCAAGGACTAGAAGAAACCTTTGCAAGGTTGCATTAAGTGAAAAGGCATCATTGAATTCATCTGCAGGGTGTAGGCATAGATCTAAAATTGATGCTGTTGATGAACACCAATGGTTCATCACATTTAAGTGAGAATGCAGAAGTCAAGTAGTAACATACTAAAATTAGCTAGAAGTTAACGACCACTACCAATTTAAAAGAAAAAACACAATCATACTTTTATATTAAAAAAAAAAAAACTTATTCAACTGTCAGAAAGTGAAAATACATTGTTACTGGTCTATTGTGTTGTATTGTATGTTAATAACTTGTGTGTGGCTGTTGCTGCTGTTGATTGAAAAGAAAAAGGCGTGAGATGGAAGAAGAAGCATTTTCTCTCCCTCCCCCCAAAGCTCGATTCAGGGGATTTGTCTATGTTAAATTGTGAAATGTTAAAGAAATAAGATGCAAAATTACAAAAAAAAAAAAAAAAAAAAATCAATAAATTTTAAGAAAGAGACAAATTCACTGATGCCTCAAAGTGCCTCATTTAACGACTTCAGTGAGGCTTAAGTCTTACTGTGCATATGTTAGGCTCGAGCCTTATTGCATTCTCTTGTAAATAATAACTAATCTACATCATGAAAAAAAAAAGTCTACATCACAGCATAAACCTTAGCTATGTTTAGAAACATCATGGTAATGGAAATGAGATCTACTAGAGAACCTATAGGGTGCAACTGTAGAATTGTCTTGTGAATCATGGGTTAGACTCGTTTATTGTAGAGATTCTATGTTGTGTCCTAAATTTCATGCTTGCTTATTTCTCCTAATATGTAGATTTCCATTGATCCAAGAGTTATTCCTTGGGTCGAAATCTGTAGCAGATCTCATAGGTTTGTTGAAAAGGTTGAAGATGGTGGGATTTATGCAATCTTAGAAGAGATTGAAGATGGCTATTATTTGGGAGGAATCTTGGGTTGTAAAATCACAGAAGCATTTAGTGTTGCCATTTTTTATATGTCAAACAGGAAAGATCCTGTGCTGGTGTACTGGAATTCTACAAGAAACGTATGGGTAATAGACATGGAATATGTGGTTTCATGGAAATATAAGAATGTGTTTGGTTCAGAATCCAGAAATAATTTTTCTTCTTAATTTATTATAAGTCCAAAAAAACGAAAGGAATTTCTTGTTTGGTTTATGACGATTCAAAACTTTTTGATGATCACCCCAAAATATATAACTAGAAAAATTAAGAAGGCTGTTAAATGAAGAAAAAAACAAAGATGAGGTTATCTAGTGTAATTACATGTTTGAGAGAAGACGAGTAAAAGATTTGTTTTGAAATGTTGACAACTGCTGAAATGGCTACAGGCCCACGTCTTATGGAAAGTGGTTCCAGCATGATAATTTGGCTGAGCCTTGGTAATTGGGATAAATGATTGTTGCTGTTTGCCAGTTAGTGACTAATCGTCTAATAGTTTGAAGGACGGGATTTGGGATAAACTGAACACACTATCACATTATACTGTATGCATTTTTTCCTTAAATGTAACTTACTCAAATCAAGCATCAAGGCTGTTTTGGTGTATGGTGTGTTTGCTTGCAATACTGCCATAAATTTGTAATGACTATATGAATATTTGTATATTCTTGAGGGAGTATGAATATTAGCATATTATTACAATTTTTTATTTCTTTTTCAATATACTACTCACACAGTTGTCATTGGTTAAATTCACTTTGTTATGTACTGCATGGAACCTCTCTATTATGCATGAAGAGAAATTTCATCTTTATTTGACATAATTTGTTGATATTTATCAGATTGTGCACTGGAGAACTCACTTAAAATTTCCTGAAGAGGCAAGGTTGACACCTGAGGCAAAGGATCTTATTTGTAGGTTGCTGTGTGATGTCGATCATAGGTTAGGTACTGCTGGGGCAGACCAAATAAAAGTACGGTGACATAATTTTTGTACTGTTGCTCCCTTTGCCCTTTCAATCATCAATCATCCATTTCTTTATGACTTTGCAATTCAACTGGTTCAGGCTCATCCTTGGTTCAGAGGTGTTGCTTGGGACAAACTTTATGAAATGGAAGCAGCTTTCAAACCAGAGGTCAATGGGGAGCTAGATACTCAAAACTTTATGAAGTTTGATGAAGTATGGTGCTACTCCATCCCTCGCATTTCTTGCAATTTTGTTTTGCAGTCATTATCTTTGTGGACTTCTGTTGCGTAGCATATTTGTTTGAATGAAGATTTAGTAATTCCTCTACCAATCGCATTTTTTTTTAGTGATTCAATCATTCCATCTTGATTTCTTTTTCTTTCTTTCCTTTTATTTGGAGAACCATTCCATCTTGGATTCGACATCGTGAAACTAGAACAAAAATGATATGATGAATATGTGATGTTATGTTTGGTATGACCCAACAACATTTTTTAACTTATTTTTTTTGTTTATTCGTGAGATGCGGCTTTTTTTTATGAAAATTAATTGTACATATATGGTGTTGAGTCCCGAGTGTTTATGTCAGAACGATCAAACGTAAAAATGTGAAAAACTACTGAGTTTTCTGAGTCAAGGTTTAAAACTTCGCCTAACTTCGACCAAAGTTTGCCAACAAAGAGAGCATCGAAGCGAAATCATATGGATATCTAAGAATTGCATAAATTCAATAGAAAATTCGACAAAATCGACGGACTTCGAAGAAGTTAGATGACTTCGCTTAAAATAGGAAATAAACATAGTTAAAATGTAAGAATTCGATGACTTCGACAAAGTTTGAAGAAAAACTACTGAGTTTTTTGAGTTTTCTGAGTTTTTGAATGTATCAAAAGTCTCAAATTGGAATAAGATCAATAATCTCCAAACACCATTTCAAGCTCAACCTCTCCAAACACACACACCCAGCATCAATCTTCACTAGCCCCACATCCGTGACTCCCAAACACTTCACCACCTTTAGATCTCGCAACCCCTTCGCCCCCGACAACGTTGATACCTCTCGATCGCCTACTCCACAACAATACGCCAGATCCAACTCATCCAAACAAGTGCAAGACCTCACCACCGCTTCCAGCTCCGCAAATCTCACCCTGCTCGCTCTACACAGCACCAACTTCCAAGGTTGAAGATGTCGAGCCGAAGAGGGTTCGTGCGCTGCTATTGGAGTTGGGGATTTTTATTTGGGTTTCTCCACCTAGTGACTTTAATTAATACACAGGTGCTATTGGAGTTGGGGATTTTTATTTGGGTTTCTCCACCTAGTGACTTTAATTAATACACTGGTAAAGATTTTTTTTTTTTTTTTTGAAGTTTGTATTTTCAACAAACTCACAGTTTTTGTGTTTTTTTTTTAGTTTGAAATCTAGCAAGCTCACTATTTTTTGTTGTTTTGTCAACCCAAAACAAAATTGCTCTTTGTAACAACAAAGGAAATTTTTTTTTTTTAACAGAAGAGAAAAATTTTTCTATGTAACAACAAAGGAAATTATGTCAAACCCGTTGCTTAAACTTTTCCACCTACAACGCAATAAAATTAACTTTTGAAAATTAACTTCTTTTCACATCAAGTAGTAAAAAAAGTCAAAATTTATCATATAAAGCAATATAAAAACAAATACTAATGCCGCACATGTTGCAAATTCCGTGTTTATCGCAAAATGAATATTTAAAACAAGTATATTGTGTTAAAAAAACAAGATTATTGTGATTATTATGCATTATTATTGTATAATTAAGTATATTTCTAGCATTTTTTATGGAGAAATTTGAGTTTTGTAGCATTTAAAATGAAATTACACTAACTTTCGTACACCGGTGAATTTTTGTCAAACTTCTGTTATCGAAGTTGACTTCCTCGAATTACTTCCGTATTTTAAGTGAGCGAAGTTTAAGGCGAAGCCAAAGTTTTGAACCATGGTTTTAGTTTATATTTGCAGATGATGATTTTTTTGAAAATAATGCTTAAAACCATTAAAAATAATTATCTTTGTATAATATAGTCAAGGTATGTGTACCTTTATTCAAGCCTCCGTAGATTATAGCCATGACAAGCTATTGTCAATCAAAAAAAGGTGTGTAAATGCTGTGATTTCAATTGAATAGCCTGAGAGACTTGTTGCAAATATTCCATTTGAAACACAACTAGGAGAATATCTTAATTTGATTTTAACATGATAATTCGTTTTTTCATCAAGTGCATTAAATCTAGCAGAGTGGAAGATTTTCATCCATGTAGCTTGCTCCTATTAATTTGGGATTGGCTTTGTTGTTGTAAATTGTCTGACATCAATTTCTTGTTCAACTGTTTGTCACCACTTCAGTGTCCAATGAAGAGCAATGAAAGGTTAGTTTGGGTAATCTGCATCATTCAGCTAGAAATTAGCTGGAACTCATAAGATTCATGGCAGTTTTAGCGACCAGCTTCTTAAGTTGTGTCAGTGGAATTAATCATTTAGAAAAACAAAAAAGTTTAAGAAAATGGGGCCTTCAATATGCATCTTGCGTTTTGAATGGCCTCTTCATTTTCTCTTCCTAGAAAAACATGTTCTCCTTTTCCGTTAGAGGTACTTTTCTGCACCCGTGGGATCAAACTGTACATTGTCCTCAATTCACAAGATCCATATAGAAATAAGGGGGTACTTTTCTTGGTGCCCCTTGTAGAATATTAGTGAGTTTTTGCATCTGTTATGTGTGACCTTGTTTCCAGGAAGGTGAGCTGCAGAAAAATGAAGCTGCAATTCTTAATGAATGAAACATCAGAGATTTGTTGTATTAGATAGCAAAAGGAATTGTTTCACTTTTGTGCTGGCTTCCCTTATTTGAAATTGTTTTCTCCTCTTCTACCTTGGTCTTTCAGATATTTTTCTCATAAATGAACATATCGTAATCCCTAGTGCATGAGTTTGCTGTGATCTCATAATATTTTAGCCTCATCATTTCTCTTGCATCTCCATATTGAAGCGTAGGAGTTCTAGAAAAATCTTGTTCCTTAAGCACATCACAAAGAGAAACTTTTATATTTGTGGAATTTATGGGTCGGAGCTATTTTTTTTTTTTTTCCATGTTTGTTTGTTTAGTATACCATTAACTTCAGCTGATGCTTTACTCACTGTATCATGTTAGATGGGTCCTCCTGCCCCTGCACGAACTGGATCTGGACCCTCGCGCAAGGTATGTGATTGGTTGATTCTAAATACACTGCATTATTTCTTTAATTTGCAATTATGCATGTCAGAATTTTTAGGTCATTGCTATGAAAGAGTGCACCATCTCAATAGTCTCTCTATGCATGCAATATGTTTTCTTAATAAAAAACTCTTGAAAGAAAAGAAAGAAGGGAGCTCTTGTGGATTGCTGTCTGTGTGCCTTTTGCATGTGCTTGTAAAACTGAGAAAAAGATAATATTGAGCCCTGTACATCTGTTCACAGAATGAGATCTTCATGTCATGCATTTTGCCATTTTAATTGTCTAGTTTATGAATACAATAACCAGACATGAAACCTGCCCCAACCAAAAAAAAGCATTAGGGAGAAAAAAAAGTTGATTGAAGAGATGTGTTGTAGTATAAACATATAATAAATTTTATTACCAGCAGTTGCGTAACTAAACCTGAAATTATTTAATTTAATTTAAATGCTATATTTTTAAGCAATGGAAATACTTTTGACAGACATTATCAAGATATTTAGCTCCTTTGATATTTTATTATTTTGATTATTCTGGTAAATGTTACCTATATCTTGTTTCTCTTGTGTTTTTCATGATGATTTTTTTGTAGAATGATGAATTTTAAAGCTGTTGTATATTTTGAAATTGGGATATTCTACAATAGAGCCCAAATATATACCCATGCCATGGGAACCCCTCAAAATATGTTGTGCCATTAAATGTTTTGTGCATTTATAACTCATCGATTAATGTGTTAGATTAAAATCAAATGGTTGTAAATGATGTTCCCATAGCATGGGTATTTTTATGGTTCCCATGGTAGTAGTACTCTTCGAAATTATATAACAGTTAAACACTCACTTTCAATTTTAATTTTGGAGCAGATGCTTTTGACTCCCACAGATTTGAGCTTTGTTGGTTATACATACAAGAATTTTGACGCTGTCAAAGGACTTCACCAATCTCTTGGTATGTTATATAGAACTTCTGCTGATTACTATCTAGATAAATATTAATTATCTCCTTTTGGAATTGATCTCGGAAATTTGTTTTTTATATATATTTTTTTTCAATTGATTTTTCTTGCATGGTTTCTTATGAAAATTTATGTTTAATACTTAATTTTACTTTATTAGGTGAGTTGTTTTGGTAGCTGAAATCAATTCCTTTACTGAGGATAGCTGGATAAGTCTTATGATCAAACAAAAGTTATTCTTGGCTTCATCTGGATATAGCTCTTAAATCTCATGTGGGCCGTAGGTTATATAAACATTAATCTGTCTTATAGTTGGATTTTATTAATCTAGGCATGCCAAATCTGCATTAATCTGTTCATAATGATATTATGCAAGTTTTAGTCCCAGCTCTAGAGCTGGTACAATTGAAGTGTCGAGTCCCGTTGAATTCCTTATTTCCTTTACTATCAACTTATTTCCTTTACTACTATGGCGTGCATACACTTGATTAAGGTGGGAACTCCAGATTGTTTTTTCTTTTTCTTCTTTTTTTGGGCCCTTCCTGATATCTGAGGGCCCACTCACCTAGTTTTGATTAACCTTCTAAGTTCTACCAGAGGGCCGAGGCCTATAAGAGGGTGTCTCGAAAATCAATAGTCTCCATGCCTAGGTGCTTGAACTAGAGAAAAATGGTCAACAGGTATCAAGTCTCAATCACTTAACCTAACCGTTGTTGGTCCCAATTGTTTTTTTTTTTAAATAAGGTTTTCCAATCTTGGTAGTTATGCATATGCCACTTCTCTCTAATTTCTAATAGCTATCGAAAGCAGCTTGTTTTCATATACCTGAATCCGTTCTCCTTTTGATAAATTGTTTAGCAATTCTAAAACATGCAGTGGTGAAAACAATTTGATTCATTTGGTTGTTTAAATTGACTTCTGACACTTGACGTCTTTCATCTCCTGCAGATATGAAGACAAACACTTTACCAAAGCATCACTCTATCGATTCTTGCTTAAGTAAAAGAAAAACTCCAATTTTCTGCTAACTTTTCGAAGAATGCCTTCAGATTTACTGCGTTCTGATTGTTTTCACATGCTATACATTCTTAGGTGATTCTGCCGTGGACTACTCCATGAAGACAGAGAGAGAAGACACAGAAATGATGGCATCAGGGGAAGCGATGTCACCATAATGTCGTGCAGGTCCTTTAATGGTGCGTACGCCTGCTTGTTTATAGCCAGGTTTGAGCCGAACTCTCCGCGCCATCTACATAATCGCCGTACAAGTGTACAGTAGTAGTATATGTGGACCTTGCCATAAACCCAGTTATTGGTTGTTTGGTCTGGTAGTTCTAGTGATAGGCATAATGGTCAGTAGAAAGTTGTCGCCTTTCTTTTTTTCTCTTCTTGTGTTTTAATTTACTAGAGTAGTTGGAGGTGAGGATGATTTCTGTCCTGGCTGCCCAGGTTGGCAGATTAAAAATTTGCCTTCTCTAGTGGCAGTTTCTTGCCTGATTTTTCGCTTTGCTGGTGTTCAGGATACCTCAGAATTCTCTATAGATGTGCCAAGGATATCAAAAACTAATTTTGTGTGTATGAAAAATACCATTTCTGATACTCTTTTTTTTTTTCTTTGTTGGGTAATTTCCCCCTTCATTTTTGTAATTTCATTCAACAGATATTTGTGTGTTTTCACTCTCTAGGGTTGCTAAACGGCGTACTTTGAATAGCATTCTAGTCATCGTAGCAAGCGTAGAACATAGTAGGTATTTGTTTCTTATCTCAATCAGCTTATTCAATGACAAATTAGGATTAGGTATTTGTTTCTTATCTCAATCAGCTTATTCAATGACAAATTAGGATGTTGAACTTGGTTGAATCCTTTATGTTTTCTAATGCTCCCATGATCTAACCCCCCCTAGCCGCAGAATCATTTGCTTAGGATGGGCACAGGTCACTTTTCGTACGCTTGATGTTGCCTTCGTTCTCTCTCTTCCTCTACCACCCAAAGTAGTAATTACAGTGTGAAAATTGAAAACCAGATGATATGGGAATAGGTAGAAAAAGGAGATGAAGCTTTTGAAAGAGAAGAAATGAAATTTCATTGAAGAAGCTTTATGTTTGTCTCTTGATTGATTCTTTGGACTTGTTTTTATCATGAACATATCTTAGGGAGCAATTTTCATAATATTCTCTTGGCTTATGGAGTGAGTCGAGAAGGGGATTATGGTGGTGGTGTATCCAACCTGCGTTTAAAAAATTTCAACCATGGGCGGTTTGGCGGAGACAGCCTTAAGTTTAGCCCCCTCTCATCCACGGCTGGCTTCCCCTTGTGTTGGTTGAGGGAGATTGAGGTGGGACAGATAGGTAGTAGTTTTGAGTTTTCAATTGCTCATGTTTTGCATGATATGTGTGCTGGAATGATCAGAGTCTTGAATATGAGTTAAATTGATTATGAAATTGGACAAGTACCCTTGTATTGCTATGAAGCCGATGTGAGTTGTTCAGGGAATTTCAAGAACTTAGTATAAAGACGGACCAAAAACAATCACCATAGCAATAAAGGTATTTGTCCGTGCAATGGATTCAAACTCCAGATACCGATACAACTTTTGAACTTCTGAGAAAATTGAAATCAAATTTTGGAATAGTGGACGCCCCAGGAGAGCTGGTGGGATGGTAAGAATTGGGGTTCGATTCCTTGCTTCCTCCTCCCAATTATTTTTTCCTTAGGAGCAACTAAGGATCCTCGAGGGACTAGTTGGGTTCAACATCTATCTGGTGTCAGCGGTGGTGGTTTGGATACCTTCAGCTATAAAAAAATAAAAAATTGTTTTGGGCAGTGGCTAAACGAACTTTAGTTTTGAATTCTTATTTCGTGTACCCCATTTTTTACTTAGTTACCCCGCTTTTATTCTTAAAACTCTAAAAATATGTATCCTTGCTCACCCCATTACCCATACTCACTTTTGAAGAAGTGTTGCACGCAGTTTTAGATGAACCGAGTCGACATCTATGAAGTGGTGTCGGACACACATGGTCGATACCTCTTTAGAGGTTTTGCCGACTCTAACCAATAATGCAAAGATAACTCGGTTTCAATCGGTGATAGAGGGATCCAACCAAAACCTCTTTAGAGGTGTCGACTATATTCGTTCGACACCTCTTAACAATTGTTAGCCCTGTAAGTCCGAAACCCACGAGCGACTAAATAAACAAAAAAACTTCAAACCTCTCAAAAAAAATATATGAAAATGGTGAAAAATAGTGGGTTTTGATCGGAATTACTTAATATTTACGATTCTATAGAAATTTTGTACATAAAATGTAAGATTCAAGCTTCAAACCAAATCTTTAAATCCAAAAACAAATTAACAAACAAAACAATTCAAAAAGAAAAAAAAAAAACCAAAAAACCTCTAAATAGACACTAAAAGAGATGATGAATGTACCCATGACATTGAATCTATGTGGTTTTGCTAAGATTTTGTCGGATTTTGGTTGTTGATTAGTGCAATTTGAGATAAGTGATTGGGGTATGGGTTAGTAAAAATCATTTTTATATGAAGGGGTAGTTGGGTAATTTTACAAAACTGTGCTCCTTTTAACAAAAAATTGAGTTGTTTTAGCAAAAACTGGGTCTTTTAGCCGCTGCCTTTTTTTCTTAGGAATAGTGGACAACTGTAGATATCAAATCGAACTAATTGCCAGAGCAACACGACACGAATTGTGACTTTGGAGACTTGTCTTTAGGTAGCTTCTTACAACATTGCGTCAAAATTGAATAATTTAAAAATCACCACAAACAAGCCATGCAAAATCCCTCCAGGTTTTGCAACACCTATAACTTCAATTAGGAGTGGGCACAAAACCCGATGACCCGACTCGGGTCGGGTCACCCGACTCGGGTGGCGGGTGGCGGGTCGGGTAGGGTGGTTTTAAAAAAAAAAATCGGGTCAAAAAACCCGACCCGTCGGGTATCGGGTCGGGTTTCGGTCCGTCACAAAGTGGACCCGACCCGACCCGATACCCGACCCGAACAAAATACCCTAATGGCCTAATCCCTAAGTGAAGCCGAAGCCCCGCGCGCGTCTCGTGTCTCTCTCCTCACTGCGTCTCGTCTGCTCTCCTCTCGTCGTCCTCATCCCGACTACTCATCTCTCGCGTCTCGCTCCTCGGTCCTCGGTCCTCATCCCTCGCCTCCTCGCGGCCTCGCCTTCCTCATCGATCATCGATCGATCATCCCCTCTTCGTCGAGCGAGCCTCCCTCCGTCCTCGCCTTCCTCATCGATCGCCCTCTTCTTCGCTCTTCCTCGCTTCGGTTCGCTCCCAACCTCCACCGCACCGCCTCACGGCCCTCACCTCCGCCTCACGCTCTTTCGCTTTGCTTCGATGATGGGTCGTTGAAGGAACCCTAAATTGGTTAGGTTTGAAACACAACATCGATCGTAGAGATGTAATTAGGGTTTTCAATTCGTTGTGTCAACATTTGTGTGTTAATCGCGCGATTGTGCGAAACCAGGTGATGAAATTGGATTCGAAATCTCACGACGGTCATCGGAGACACGATCCGTGTCGAGGTCGAAGCCAAGATCCAATCTTTCGATGGTTTATATTATGTCATGTATGCGTTGATTCGCTTTTTTCGTTCTTGTTCTTGTTTTTGATTGAATCGAAGAGCGATCAAGCGCGGTGATGATGAAACTTGAAAGACCGATTTATTTCATGATCGGAAAACAATCCTCCTACTCATTCGAACGCTTGATTGTGCTTCTTCATTATTCTTGCTTTCTTTCTTTCTTTCTTTCTTTTGTCTCGGTTTTTTGTTTTTGTGAGAGTTGTAGCCTTGTAGGAGCGAAAACCCTAATTTAGCCCTAATTTGTCTGTCTTTATTAGGTTTCCTTGTGTGTGTCCTTGCGCTTTTTATCTAGTTTTATTTCACCGATTAAATATGCATTCATCTGTCTTTTTGTTCTTGTCATCTAATTGAATTATCTTCAACCACTCATTAGTTTATTCTAAATCGTAGTTTTATATATGTTATCATGAAGTTCGATTTTTGTGGTTGCTTGTTGTTTTTGGTTTGTTTTTTGTCTTTGTTTTTTTGTTGTTTATGCTTTGTTTTTTTCTTGAACTCTTCTTTGGAGACCCGACCCGACCCGACCCGACCCGACCCGACCCGACCCGACCCGACGACGCTGTTTTTCATGAAACCGGGTCACCCGACGACCCGACCCGACGACCCGACCCTAAACGGGTCGGGTTTAAATCGGGTCTACTACCTGTCGGGTCGGGTTACGGGTCTGTTTTCCAACGACCCGACAAGAGTCGGGTCGTCGGGTATCGGGTCGGGTCGACCCAAACCCGACCCGTGCCCACTCCTAACTTCAATTATCGAATAACAACCCAAAATTGTCATATAATGCCTTCTAATGTAGCATTGAAAAACAGATTGTGATGCGCTGGCTTTGCAGAATTGATCCATTATGTAATTGTGTGTATTGAACATGCAAATTAATTTTAAAAAGTCCTATAAAAAAAGTTAAAAAGTCCTATAAAAAAAACAAGCAAACTAATTTTATGTTCTATTGAAATATGCCTCGGTTGGTGCAGAACTAATTTGCAAGACTTGGTCAAACTTTTTAGTTGCTATTTCCTTGTTTTAGGCATTTTTAGTTTCTTTGACTGAGTAGTAAATGTAACTGCTGTTAATGGCAGGATTTTAGGAGATGGTTGACCATGAAAACACATTCCATGTAGTTCCTTAATTTCAGGTTTTCATTTAATTAGTTTTTGTATTTAAGTACTTCAATTTCAATCAAATCTGTAGCTTTTGCATAAATCTTTTTCATTATTCTTGTTTTTTGTTTTTGATTCTTCATATACAACTTTCAATTTTGATATTCCTTCAAATTGGTATTAAAGCTCTCATCTTGAGGGACCTATTAGCGTGTGAAATTCACATTAGAAAGCCTAGATTCCTTTCTAATTCTATGGATTCAGAATCACTTCTTGAGAAGCCCTTCACATCATTGGCACCACCAGTGTTTAATGGTGAGAATTACCATGTTTGGACAGCCAGGATGGAGGCATATCTAGAGGCACATGATCTCTGGGATGTTGTTGAAGAGGACTATGAAGTTCTTCCATTGCCAGAAAATCCAACAATGGCACAGCTCAAGAATCACAAGGAGAAGAAAACAAGAAAGTTCAAGGCTAAAGCCTCGATGTTTGCAGCAGTCTCACAAGAAGTTTTTGTCAAAATCATGACAATCAAATCACCCTTTGAAGTTTGGAATTTTCTTAAGAGCGAATATGAAGGAGACAAAAGGATTAGAGCAATGCAAGTATTTAATCTGATACGAGAATTCCAACTACAAATGATGAAGGATTCGAAGACTATCAAAGAGTATTTCGACAAATTACTAGGCATTGCCAACAAAGTAAGATTACTTGGCTCTGAGTTTCTCGACTCTAAATTAGTTGAAAAAATTATTGTGACTGTTCCTGAAAGATTTGAATCAGCCATTTCTTCTTTGGAAAATACTAAAAATCTATCAAAGGTTAGCTTGGCAGAATTGTTAAGTTCCTTGCAAGCACAAGAACAAAGAAGACTCATGAGATCTGAAGTGGCCATTGAGGGTGCATTAGCTGCGAGAACTTAGTTAAACCAAGGAGGAAAAGGGAAGAAATATGAGAAGAACAAGAAAGGAAACTCAGTTTTTGATTCTCCTAAAACCAGTATGGGAACAAAATTCAATTTCCCTCCTTGCAAACATTGTGGAAGAAAGGGTCATCCACCCTTTAAATGTTGGAGGAGACCCGACCAATAGTGCAAGAAATGTCAGAAGTGGGGACATCATCAAAAGATATGTAGAAGCAATCCTCAGCCAAGAAATGTGACTCAAGGCAACATTCAACATAAGAATGCAGCCCAAGTTGTTGATCAAGAAGAAGAGGATGAGCAACTTTTTATTGCATCTTGTTTCGCCTCAAGTAGTGCAAGTGATAAGTGGCCTGTTGACAGTGGCTGCACAAATTATATGACTTTCGATCGAGATCTCTTTAAAGAGCTCAACACATCTATAACCTCCAAAGTCAAAATTAGCAACGGGGACTTCATTGTGGTCAAGGGAATAGGAACTATAGCAATCGAAAGTGTTTCAGGTACAAAGCTAATCAAAGATGTATTGTTTGTACTTAACATAAGCCAAAATTTGTTGAGTGTAGGTCAACTACTCGAAAGGGGTTTCAAAGTAATCTTTGAAAGCAATCAATGCTTAATTAAAGATTCGAGAGGAGAAGATGTGTTCAAAGTCAACATGAAGGGAAATAACTTCATACTAGACCCTTCAAAGGAGGAGAATGCAGCTTATTCAGCCATGAAGGCTACCACAGAATTGTGGCATAAAAGACTTGGTCACGTTCATCATGTAGCAGTGTTGAATTTGCAAAGAAAAAAGTTGGTTCAAGGCTTACCTCACTTAGAAGTTGAATTACCAGATTGCAAGACATGTCAATTTGGAAAGCAAACAAGACTTCCTTTCAAGCAAGCAACTTGGAAGGCTACTAAAAGACTGCAACTAATCCACACAGATTTGGCTGGACCTCAAAGAACTCCTTCACTTAATTGGAGTAAGTACTATATTGTTTTCATTGATGATCACACTTGAATGTGTTGGATTTATTTTCTTAAATTCAAGTAAGAAGTTGTTGGAATCTTTTGGAAGTTTAAGCAGTGGATTGAAATTCAAAGTGGCTATCAAATTCAAGCCTTAAGGACTGATAATGTCAAGGAATACACATCAAATTAGTTCAACAAGTATTGTGAGGAGGCTGGAATCGAACATCAACTTTCTGCTCCATATACTCCTTAACAAAATGGAGTAAGTGAGAGGAAAAATCGTACGATAATGGAAATGGCTAGATGCATGCTTCATGAGAAGAGTTTGCCAAAGGAGTATTGGGCTGAAGCTGCGCATACTTCTGTTTTTCTTCTCAACAGACTTCCTACAAAAGCAGTAGACGGGAAGACATCATTCAAAGCCTGGTATGGTTTTAAACCTTCTCTGAAAAATTTAAAAGTGTTTGGATGCTTGTGTTTTGTTTATGTGTCTCGGATCAAAAGTGATAAGCTAGATCAAAAGGCAACGACTGGAATTTTTGTGGGATATAGCACAATTTCTATAGCTTATAGAGTTTTCCAACCTTATATAAGGAAAATTCTAATAAGTAGAGATGTGCACTTCATGGAAAATGAGATTTGGGACTGTAATAGAGAGAAAATCAGCTTCAAATTTACTTCATAATTCAAAGTTTCAGCTGAAGGAAGATGAATTGATTGATGATGTTCCCATTAGAGGTATAAGATCACTTGCTGAAATTTACCAAAGGTGCAATGTAGCAGTTCTTGAACCTACTAATTTTTGGGAAGCTGAAAATGATCCCAAATGGATAGCTGCAATGGAAGAAGAAATGAACATGATCGAGAAGAACCAAACTTGGGAGATTGTGAAAAGGCCTGCTAACAGAAAAGTGATTGCAGTGAAGTGGGTATTCAGAACTAAACTAAATGCTGACGGCTCAATCAACAAGTACAAAGCTAGGCTTGTTGTAAAAGGGTATGCTCAAATTCATGGTGTCGATTTTTCTAACACATTTGCTCCTGTTGCTAGATTGGATACAATTAGATTGCTACTAGCCATTGCAGAACAAAAGGGCTGGAAAGTATATCAGTTGGATATGAAGTTTGCATTTTTAAATGGTCTTCTTGAGGAGGAGATTTATGTTGATCAGCCTGATGGATTTGCAATCAAAGGGCATGAAGATGATGTTAATCTACTAAAGAAAGATTTGTTTGGGCTGAAGCAGACACCTAGAGCTTGGTACAATAAAATGGATGAGCATTTGATAAAGTTGGGTTTCAAAAAAAACCCAAGTGAAGGTACCCTCTACATCAAAGGTGATGAAATTAGTTTTGTAATTGTTTCTTTGTATGTTGATGACTTGCTGGTTACAGGTAGAGATGCCTAACTTGTTGAAGCCTTCAAACAAGATATGCAAAGAACATTTGAGATGACAGATTTGGAAGATATGGCTTACTTTTTGGGAATGGAGATCAAGCAAAAGCAAAACAAGGTTTTTGTTTATCAAAAGAACCATGCAAGGGAGATTCTAAAAAAGTTTACAATAGAAAATTGCAAGGAAGTAGCCGCTCCAATGTGTGAAAAGAGAAGCTGAGTAAGACTGATGAAGCTGAAAGACTTAACGAGACTCTTTACCGAAGCATGGTTGGTTGTCTCATGTATCTCACGGCAACTAGACTGGATATTTTGCATGTTGTAAGTGTCTTATCCATATTTTCTAATTGTGCAACTAAAACTCATCTTACAGTAGCTAAGAGAGTTATGAGATATGTCAATGGAACACTTAATTTTGGAGTTATGTTTTGTGCAAATCAGAATTGTGCTCTGCAGTATATTCAGACAGTGATTATGGTGGTTCTGATGATATGAAGAGTATTTCATATTATTGTTTTAATCTGGGCTTTGGGTGTTCTCTTGGGTTCTAAGAAGCAAGAGGTCATTGCGCAGTCCACCGCAAAGACTGAATTCATCGCTGCTACAGCTGCTGTAAATCAAGCACTATGGCTTAGGAATGTATTGATTAATCTAAATTTGAAGCAAGATGGAAGTACCGAGGCGTTTGTGGACAATCAAGCAACAATTGCTATCTCAAACAATCCAGTCGTTCATGGGAAAACAAAACATTTCAACATCAAATTATTTTTTCTCAGAGAGGTGCAAAAGGAAGGTTAAATTAAGTTGAAGTACTGCAAGACAGATTTTAAGCTGGCAGACATATTCACCAAAGCCTTACCAACAAGCAAGTTTGAATTTCGAGAGGAGAGCTTGGAGTGTGCAAAGCAATCGAAGCAAGGAGGAGGAGTATTGAAAATATGCCTCAGCTGCTGCAGAACTGATTTGCAAGGCTTCGTCAAATTTTTTAGTTGTTATTTCCATGTTTTAGGCTTTTTTAGTTTCTTTGGCTGAGTAGTAAACGTAACTGTTGTTAATGGCATGATTTTAGGAGATGGTTGACCATGAAAACACATTCCATGTAGTTCCTTAATTTTAGGTTTTCAGTTAATTAGTTTTTGTATTTAAGTACTTCAATTTCAATCAAATCTGTAGCTTCTGCAAAAATCTTTTTCACTATTCTTGTTCTTTGTTTTTGATTCTTCATATACAACTTCCAATTTTGATATTCCTTCATGTTCTTATAGAGAAAGATTGAATTACGAAACACTACTTTATAGGAAAGGATTTCAGTTGACAATCCATTGTAAATAGATATATCATTATATGTATTATGATACAAGAAAAGAAAAACGTAAAGGAAATTACGAGTATAATTAGCTAATGTATTGGCTAATTTCGTTTATCAAGTAAAAGTATATCATACTTCGAATTATTTGTATGCATTGAAATTTCTTTCTTAAAATGATAAGGACTCCCAAAAAGTGGCATCCTAGCAAAATATTCCATTCATAACAAATGATCCATTAAAATTCTCTCAGGTGAGATAGTAAAGACATCACTTGTCAAAAAGGCAACTTCGGGAGATCGTGGTTTGATTTCCATTGAAGTCAAAAAAAAAAAAAAAAAAAAAAAAAAAAAAAAAAACAAATGATCCATTAATAACTCATGCCCAAGCATAATCAATTCATAATCTAGCATGAACAACTCATGCCCAAGCATAGTCAATTCATAGTCTAGCATGAACATCCCCATCATATATATATATATATATATAAATTGAAATTGAAATCTAAAATGAAGTATCGTCTATAAATTATATATGAATAAGTTGACGAATTTTAAATAAAATGCATTACAAAGTAAATGTTTAGATTTCTCTTAAACACTGCACTCTTCTATAAATAAATGAAAGTACCTTCGACAAAAAATTAAAAAAAAAAGAAAGTTTATTCTCAAAAATAAAATAAAATGAAAGTACAACATGTTTTGTTTATCTCTCACATAATCACTAAAATCAGATGTACAATTATGCACATCCCTTTCCATGAGAAGTACAATATTTAGGTTTAATAAGCAGAATTCAATGAATCATCTTATATTGGAGTGTATGGAATTTTTATAAATCAAACTTCTCAGTTTGTTAGTCAAATGATTCCTTATAATCCAGTTAGTACTTTTGATGAGACTTTAGATACTAAATAAATTTATTTTGAATTGCGTTGTGACGACCTCAGTTTCACAACCCTAAACTGGGCTCCACCTGGCCTAGACTTACGTGAGCCCCTGAGCCAATCTCGCGAACTCAACACAAGCTTAGTCAGTCTTCCTTACCATTTATCATTATTAAAACATTTTAAGTGAGTTATTCAAATTAGTGAGTTATCAGAGTATAGCGGAAGCAGTTAAAACTCAAACTAATAGTATAATCTTTAAGACACTAGTCAAGACTACCTAGAGTGTAGAAACTTCGCATGTGTATATCATCATCAACATAACAAGTCAGAGGAGAGTAATATCGATGTATACATGTCCCAAGATCTCTCACAAACCCATATCCCAATGTGAACAAAATCAAATATATACATAATACAAAATGAAACAAAATCTACATCAGTCAAGAGGGAGAACCGCTTCGGTATCCTCAAAGTATATCACCCAACTGTGGAGCCTTCCCCTTGCTAGACTGCAGATCTACACTCAGTTAAACACGAGAATGAAGAGATCAGGTAAGTAACGTCAAACATGATGTATACAGCATTTCGAAACAAATAAATCAGTCTATATTCATGCAGATAGAAAGAAAGGTACAGGGACGCATGAATAAATAAAGACCGTAAATAAATCATTGATCAATCAAAAATGAGTGTCTAAGAAATCAAAGTAGAGAGGCGTAAGTAGCCCCGACCAAACGGTCGTTGAGTTGAGGGATACCTTACAAGACTCGAATTCTAGGACGCGGTCAACACCCAACAAGCCTTAACCCACGCGAATGAGAGGCTTCCTGGTAATCCAACTAAGAACTCTCACCCTGTTCAACCAATAACCATTGCAATGTATCCCGAGTTTGTGGCTCTGGCATATCACCTCAAATAACTCGTCCTTCCAAGGATCACCGTTGACTCACTTTCCCTCGGACAACTCAATTAGAATGGAATTCCAAAACAAGAACAAAGCAATAATAAAAACAAATTAAAACTCAAGGAAATAACTGTACAATTCCTCGCTAGTTTACTTACCTGTAATATGATACTATTCGTAGTCATACGACTCCGACTCGTCACCTATGAATCCTCGTGTGCCCGCTACTGAACTACACCCCCTAGTAGTCATTAAATTACAATTTATGTTAATTTTTCTAATTTTTTATAATTTTATTCACTCGCGTAGTTATGTCAATTACCCGAGTATTAGGTCATGTTCGGAACCATTTGGATACCCGAGAGATCCCCGAAGTTTTCAAAAATTTCTAAAAAATTGTGTTTATGAATAGTGTCACACCATGAATGGCGTCGTGGGGGTTGACACCATGCGACCTCACTTAAAGTGTGGGGACATGGGTGCCCCTGCCCAGACGCCATGACCGACGTCGTGGGGCTTTAGGCTCCATGACGTTCCTCGTGGCATCGAAACCAGAACGAGAATTCAAGGTTTTTCAAAACCCCGGCTCGTGTCACCGCATTCCGAGTCTATCCTTAACTCGTAGGGACCTCCGTACAAACCCAAAACCATCGCCACTTCATACTAAACATGTCGGTAATCCTCGATTCAGAAATCACAAAAAAAATCCCACACTTCAGCAATCACCATAGTAACACCATTTCATGATCACACAACCCCAATTAAATACAACATAAAATTTCAAAAAATTCGTGCTCAACTCGGTGTTCAAAAAATCGTGACAAAAACCTGCAAAATAGGCGTCAAAATGACGAACGTCAAGAGGAGATCCAAGATCTAACCTTAAATCACGTGGTTAGTCAATTCCTTGGTGTCGATCCACGCTCAAACCCACCAAAACCACAGCTACTCTTTGCCCAAAATCAATTGAGAGAGAGGAATGAGAGAGAAAAAGTAATGAATTTCAACTAACACCCCTATTTATATGGCTCTCCTCATCTCCACTCATTTGCTCATCTAGAGGCTAATCTAAAGGTCCATAAGCACTCCAGCTCACCCACTATTGTGACTCCATTATGTGACTTCCTTGACTTGGTCATTTGACTTTATCCTTGTCTCACACAATCAAATACTTTCTCAGGCGTTCTCGTACCCAAACCACACCACGACTCACATTGTCGTATGCTCACGAATGTACCGACACATCGGACACATTACGCAACAATTAATTATTATATTTAATTGTATTTTGTCAGTGTTTTTTCTCAGGCCGAACTCGTTTCTCAACACCAACGAGCACACATAAACGACCTCACACGTTTAGAACATTAGAATTTATATTCAGGTGATAAAATAAATAATACAAACACCAAACAAAAATAGACATACCTCGATGTCGACGATCGAGAATCGGACAACGTATCACAACAAGTGGGCCCACGTACGACCTAAAATGACATATGGCACGAGTTAGATTTTAGGGTCGTTACACACGCTATGTGCACCCTGGGTACCTCTCAGGGCACCCCATTGATTAGGACACCTCAACAATTTATCAGGACACCCCAGGACTTTTACCAAAATGCCATTCGTTTGAAGCACGAGCACCTCACCACCAAATCGAACGAAACCCTTCATTTCTCCTTTTCTTCTCGACATCAAGGCCTTAATATGTCAAATGTTGGAAAATGTGCCCTAGGTCAATCCATTAATAGTCTTTATGAATACATTTTAGTTAATAAAATAGAAGATTTCATTTGTTGTTTATTATAATTGATTTGCATGTTTACATTATAATAAGATCCATGGGTATTTACAGAAATATCCTAAATGTCCCTAGTCGATTATTATACTGGGAACTATGAGGAATTAAGACTAGTGTAAGTCTTGATTGATGATCATACGTATAGGAATACGAATCAAGATCATGAGTACTTGTTAGGGAACAAAGTACTGGACTGACCCGCTATGAGAACATCACATGGATTAAGTCATAGTTGTTTCTCATGATATGTATATTATTCAGTCCTCTGACTTGAGATTACCAGAGACTTCAACATTAGAAATACAATGATTTGATGCAATCAAACGTTGTCTTTAACCGGACGATTATAAAGGTTGTGATTGGTTACTGTGTGAATAATGTGGTGAAGTTGTGTAATCGAAATAGAATTTGTCCCTCCATATAGAGAGAGATATCCAGTGGATCCTTCGATGTGTTAGACTGTTAAAAGGCCTAGTCTAAGTGAATTGATATTGATCAATGTCACTTGGATGTTTTCAGTCTACCTAGAGATCGAGACTAGTACGATTGAACATGTTGGATGACAATTCCATGCCTTATGTTTAATCAAAAGGATATCGTGTAACAAAAGGATGTTATATACACTATTGATTAGGTTGTATCGATTTGATATTCGTACAACTTAGGTAGTCATAATGTCTTGCTAGAGGCCGCTTATGACTTGTATACCAAAATGTGTTTTAGTACACTGCCAATGTTGTATGAGCCTATTGGATCGCACACTAAGAATGGTTTTACGAGATTTTAAAATGATTCGGAATAATGAATTTTATATGATAAAATTCATGACAGAAACGTCCTTGTAGTGTATTACACTTATACTTATTTAAGTAGGGGTATATGTGTAATTTACTTAATCGTCTATATACAAGGGTTGTATAAATAGATGCTTTGAGTTAGAATACAAATACGAAAGATTAAAAAAAAGGGTCGAAACTCTATTTTTATTTTAAGAAACGACTTAGGGTTTTTGGTATGCTCTGGATCGTTTTGGAGCGAAACAAAAAGGGTTTGGTATTCTCTCGAAGCTAGCACTTCAAATCTTGGCCGTCGTTCGTGTGTGGACTGCTGATAGAGGGCGTTCGTCATTGGCAGCGCCTTAGAGATTGATTAACCTTCAGAAAGGTACATTGCGACTGAGGTATGATTAAGTTTTCATTGTTTAAAAATGTTTTAATGGAATCAGATTCGGATCCTGTTGGGGTTTTTCTCAAAATAGTTTTGAAATCTCCGCTGCGCATGAACCCCAAAACCCAACAATGGTATCAGAGCCTTCGAGTTTGATTCCATTAAACTCATTGCATGTTTTCTTATGATATATAATTGAAAGCATGTTAATAGTTGATGTATATGTGATATACATAAGTTTTCTGTGAGATTTATTATCATGTTTTGTGTATATGATACATATATTCATGATTTAATTGAAATTAGTTTCGTGTTCTATGATCCATGACACCATTAGGTTCGATTGAGATAGTAGTTCATGATTCAATTACATGTTTGTGATTATTTGGATGAAGATCGAAATTGCAAATAATTAATTTTCGAAATTATTTATTTATCTTATTATATCTATTTTGTTATGAAGTTTCTATTTGATAAAGATAGATAACAAATTAGAATAGGAGATAAATATCAATAATCTTGTTATTGGTGATATACTATGATTCAAATATCTTAAATCCAAAATAAATAATTAATTTTCAAAATTATTTATTTATCTTGTTATATCTATTTTGTTATGAAGTTTCTATTTGATAAAGATAAATAACAAATTAGAATAGGAGATAAATATCAAGAATCTTGTTATTGGTGATATACTAGGATTCAAATATCTTAAATCCAAAATAAATAATTAATTTTCAAAATTATTTATTTATCTTGTTATATCTATTTTGTTATGAAGTTTCTATTTGATAAAGATAGATAACAATTAGATTAGGAGATATATGCAAAATCGGTTTCATTATCCCTATTGGATAAGAGATAAATATGGAGAAGTTTGTTATTGGTGATTTGCTAGGATTCAAATATCTAAAGTCCTAATTGGATTAGGATAAGATGATTAATTAGATGTGGGCCCGAATTAATTAAAAACATTTTAATTGACTTAATTTTGGCCTCTGACCGGCCAGCGGGATCGCCGTCTAACTAATCATAGCACACGGAAATTCTTCTATTAGTGAATAGCATAAAAATTTCCTAAATTGTTTAGTGGTTCTACAAATCAATAAAATATATGATATTTCATTGTTTACTTAAAAATCACTAAAACTGAATAAAATTCCTCTATTAAATCTTAAGTCTTGAGCCATCCAATTTTAAACACTTATCAAGGCCTTGATCGCACTAATATAGTTTCAGCCATAGTTGGGTGTATTGTGTTATCTTGGTGAGATAAGTTGGGTAAGAGTTACTTAAATGTTTAAATTGGTCCGACTTAATAAAGCTATCAAAATAGTTTTGGACTTTAGGCATATGATGAGATAAAAACAAGCTAAGGCATAAGATGTCATGTATCTCATAAAAGTATCTAAAATTACATAAGATGTAATTGGTAATTGTTACCTACCTAAATAATCTAGTTCTGTGTTTCATGCCATAGCTGTCATAGAATTAGGTGAAATATGGATTTAGTCCCCTAAATAAACAGTATGTCTTAGGAGGGTTGTTAATTTAGTGGGAGTCTATTCCTCTATACTAAAATAAACTCTGCATAATCTTTATTGTAGATCAATGGCCTCTTCAAGTAACAATAATCCCCTCATCATCGCGATCTATCCTTGAGAAGGATAAGCTATCTGGGACTAACTTTCTTGATTGGTTATGAAACTTGAGAATCTTTCTCAAGCATGAGTGCAAGTTGTATGTTCTGGATGCTCCGATCCCTGAGGACCCACTAGCCAATGCTACGAAAGCTGTGAAGGATGCGCATAATAAGCATGTCAACTATTATACTGATGTTGCATGCATTATGTTGGCAACTATGGTTCCTGAACTTAAGAAGGACATAGAACTAATGGAAGCCTGCGACATGACTGTAACGCTGAAGGAAATGTTCCAACAGCAAGCTAGGCAAAAAAGGTTTCAGACAGTCAAAAACCTGCATTCTTGTAAGATGACTGAAGGTGCGTCAGTTAGTCCTCATGTTCTAAAGATGAAGGGCTATGTTGACCAACTTGATAGACTTGGATTTCCCATAAGCCAAGAGTTGGTTACGGGTTTGATCCTAAATTCAATACCGGAGAGTTACTCACAATTTGTGATGAACTACAATATGAATAATATGGAGAAATCAATTTCAGAGTTGCATTTGATGCTCAAAACTGCTGAACAAAATATCAAGAAATCCTCTAGTAATGTGTTGATGGTCCAAAAGGGAAAGGGAATAAAGAAGAAAGGCAAAGGTAAAGCAAGGCTAAAGTTGCCAAGGCTGCTGCTGCACCTGTCGCAAAGCCTGTGGAACAAGTCAAGTCCCAGCCTGTCCCTACTTCAAAGCACCAAAAGTAAAAGGAAGGAAATTGTCATTTCTGCCATGCACCTGGACATTGGTTCAGAAATTGCAAACTCTATCTGGAAGATCTAAAGAAGAAAAAGGGTAGTGCGACTACCACCTCAGGTATTTATGTTATTGAAATTAATTTATCTATTAGTGATTCCTGGGTATTAGATACCGAATGTGGATCTTACATTTGTATAAATGTGCAGGGACTCACCAAAAGTAGAAAGTTGAAGAAAGGAGAAGTCATCCTCCGCGTAGGGAATGGAGCAAGAGTTGCTGCCCTGGCTGTTGGATCATATGACTTAGTCTTATCTAGTGGACTTATTTTAACTTTAAATAATTGTTATTATGTGTTTGCCTTGAGCAGAAACATCATTTATGTTTCATGCTTGGATATGGATGGTTTTGATTTTATTATTGCGAATAATAGATGTTCCATTTCTCGTAAAGGAATATTTTATGCAAATGCTGATTTGTGTGATGGTCTTTATATTCTAAGCATGAAAAGGTCCATTGATACTCCAGTCTTTAACATAAATACAAAGAGATTTAAGTTATATGATTTGAATCAAACCTATCTTTGACATTGTCATCTCGGGCACATAAATGAGAAACGCATAACGAAGCTCTATAAAGATGGACTTCTAGATTCATTTGATTTAGAAACATATGAAACGTGCGTATCTTGTTTACGAGGTAAGATGACTAAAAGTCCTTTTACTGGACACAGTGAAAGGGCGAGTGATTTATTGGGTCTAATATATACTGATGTATGCGATCCTATAAACACAATGGCTAGAGGAGGTTATCAGTACTTCATTACATTTACTGATGATTTCAGCAGATTTGGTTATGTATATCTTATGAAACATAAAGCTGAATCATTTGAGATGTTTCGAACGTTTCAAAATGAAGTGCAAAATCAGCTTGGTAAAACTATCAAAACACTTCGATCAGATCGAGGTGGTGAGTATTTAAGCCAAGAATTTGATGATCATCTTAGAAATTATGGGATTGTCTCCCAATTGACTCTACCAGCAACTCCACAATGGAATGGAGTTTCCGAAAGGAGAAATCGAACCTTATTAGATATGGTTCGATCTATGATGAGTCATGATCTTCCAATATCTTATTGGGGTTATGCATTACAAACTGCAGCTTTCACTCTAAATCGAGTTCCTTCTAAAGCAGTTGATAAAACACCATATGAGATATGGTACAGGAAGATACCTAGTTTGTCTTTTCTTAAGATTTGGGGTTGTGAGGCTTACGTAAAGCGACAAGCCTCAGAAAAACTAGCACCTAAATCTGATAAATGTTTATTTGTGGGGTATCATAAGGAAACAAAAGGATATTACTTTTATAATCCCACTGAGAACAAAGTGTTTGTTGCTCGATATGGTGCCTTTATGGAAAAACAGTTTATTTCAAAAGACACTAGTGGGAGAGAAATAAATCTTGAAGAAGTTCAAGAATCACAAATAAACACTGAACCACTACTGGAAGTTCAACAACGTTCTGAGCCAGTTGAACCTTCGCAAGTGACACAAGGCCGACGTAAATCTGGTAGGGTAAGACATGAGTTAGAGAGATTCGGATATCTCATTACTGATAGTAGTGATGTGTTGCTTATGGATCAAAATGAGCCCACCACTTATCAGGAGGCTATGTCTGCACCAGACTCAGATAAATGGCTAAGTGCCATGAATTTTGAGATGCAATCCATGTATGATAACTAAGTTTGGAACATGGTTGATTTACCTGAAGGTGGTAAGACCATTTGATGTAAATGGGTTTTCAAGAAGAAAACTGACATGGATGGCAAAGTGCATACTTTCAAAGCAAGACTTGTAGCAAAAGGTTTCAGCCAGACTCAAGGTGTTGATTATGATAAAACTTTTTCGCTAGTAGCCATGCTTAAATCCATAAGAATTTTAATTGTCATTGCTGCATATTATGACTATGAGATATGACAAATGGATGTAAAAACAACATTTCTTAATGGAAAGTTGCTTGAGGACGTGTATATGACACAACCTGAAGGTTTTGTACATCCTGAGAATTCTAGGAAGGTATGCAAGCTTCAAAGATCCATTTATGGATTAAAGCAAGCTTCTCGAAGTTGGAATCTTCATTTTGATGAAGCAATCAAGAATTTGTTTTATTAAGAACGAAGATGAACCTTGTGTATACAAGAAGGTCAGTGGGAGTGTAGTTGTTTTTCTGGTACTATATGTTGATGATATATTACTCATTAGAAATGACATCCCAACATTGCAGAGTGTCAAGTCTTGGTTAGGGAAGTGTTTCTCAATGAAAGACTTAGGAGATGCAGCCTATATCCTAGGGATAAGGATCTATAGGGATAGATCTAAGAGGCTAATCGGTCTAAGTCAGAGTGCTTACATAGACAAGGTACTAAATAGGTTCAGTTTACAAGACTCTAAAAGAGGATTGTTGCCAATGTCTCATAGCACAAGTCTCAGCAAGAATCAATATCCTAGGACAAATGATGAGCGAAATCGTATGAATAAGATTTCATATGCATCAGCTATTGGATGTATCATGTATGCTATGCTATGCACTCGACTTGATGTATCATATGCTTTGAGCACTACAAGCAGATATCAGTTAGGTCCTGGTGAGAGTCACTGGATAGCAGTAAAAAACATCCTTAAGTACATAAGAAGGACTAAGGAAGTATTCTTGGTCTATGGAGGTTTTGAAAATGATCTAGTTGTAAATGGTTACACAGATGCAAGTTTTCAAACTGATATAGATGATTTTAGATCACAGTCTGGATATGTGTTTACTTTGAATGGGGGTGCAGTAAGCTGGAAAAGTTCGAAGCAAGTGACTGTGGCAGATTCTACAACGTGTTCGAGTATATTACGAGCGTCCGATCTTTGCAAATGAGGCAGTTTGGATCAAAAAGTTCATTTCTAAACTAGGTGTGGTTCCAAGTATTGCTAACCCTGTTTGTTTGTATTGTGACAATAACGGGGCAATAGCACAGGCCAAGGAACCTAGATCACACCACAGATCCAAACATATACTCAGACGTTTTCATCTCATCGGAGAAATCATTGAGAGGGGAGACGTGAAGATTTGCAGAGTACCTACTGAAGACAACATTGCGGATCCATTGACAAAGGCTCTTCCACAAGCGAAACATGATGGTCATGTTAGATCATTAGGCATTAGATGCATGAATGATTGGCCCTAGAGCAAGTGGGAGATGTTGGGAAATGTGCCCTAGGTCAATCCATTTGTAACGGCCCATTTTTCAAATAGACTGCCACGGGGGGCCAATGTGGACCCACAGTCTGTCTTACCAGCGACAGCTGTGCTCTACATTGGATTATATCCTCCATTTTATCTTTTTAAACCTTATTAATCATCCATTTACTGATTCAGTTGTATTGAAATCAAATTATATGTTAAATCATCCTAAAATCCTCAATTTAACACAGCGGAAGCCTTACTAACACATTTACTTGGATAATGATACTAAAAATGTGTAACCTAAACCATAAACCTAATGTGGAAAACCCATACACAACCGTAAATACCTCTGAAGTCACAAAAAAATCAATATATACAAAGTATCTCAAAATCCCAAACCCAAAATGAAACAAAATAAATATAATACAAACGTGCGAGTCAGGAGATCTCAGATCAACAGTACTCTGGCAGCTTGCCCTTGCCCCTGCTTGTACTAGGATCTGCACTCAAGCCATAACAAAAGGCAGATGACGAGTCCAGAGTGAGTATTCCCAAGAAAATTAAGTGAGCATTTCTGAAAATAAATACTGAAATTTAAATAAAGCTATTAAATAAACTTGCGGAAATAAATACAAGCAACTGCGCTCATCGCATGAATAAATAATAGGAAAAACTCAAAGTGTGTTCCTAACCCCTAGGGTCAGACTACACCATAATTCGGACTCTTCCACAAAATACTGCTGGCGAGTCCAACTCAAGCAGGGCAAGCATCTGGATCCGCTCAATGGCCGGCGTTACACCTACGGCGCACCGACACGCCACGACGTGATACTCGGGTCGTACTATTCACCGAGATCGATCTGGTAGTACGTGCTATGATGTAGTGGACATATACACAAGAATGGTACGGAGGGAGCCCCGCTCAACGTCTGCCCATATAACCATAACCAGAGTAGAGTATTGAAATGAAAGAAATTGAATTCAAATGCCAAAAGAAGTAAATACTAAAGTAATTTCAGTTGGGATACTACATACCTCACTCCGCACTCCGCGTCCCGAAATCCAACCTCGATTTAGCTTCAATAAATACCCGCTAATTCAAAATTATCACCCAAATGTACCTAATAATCATTTGTCATTGAATTAGCTTCAATTGGGTATATTATGTCCATTTTACGTTTTACGAGGTAAAAACCTAGATAACATCTCACCAAAATCTCGAGAAAATAACCAAAAACTCATTTATTAACCCATTTTCTAATTTCTCATATTTTTCTGAATTTTTCCATAATTTTTAGCTATTTTTTCTCTATTTTTCTGTATTTTATTTTATTTAAAACTGTTTTTAATTTATTTAAATAAAATAATAAAATAAATTAAAAATAAAATATTATTTAAATATTATGGTGGGTCCCCTGAACCGGGTCGGGCCCGGTCCGATCCACATGGACCCACCTAGACCGGGTCTGGGTCAGGCCCGGTCCGGGTTGGGCCGGTCCAGACCCACGGGCCCGATCTAGGCCCACCCGGGTTGGGCCTGGTGGTTCGGCCCAGGTGGGGGGGTGCACGCACGCGCTTTCTCACAGAGCTCTCTGCCTCTGATTTTTTTTTTTCTTTCCTTCATTCTTTCTTTCTTCCTTTCCTCTCTAATGGAATTGGGAGGGTGGGGAGACGACACGGAAGTCATCTCCCTCCTCGGACGATTTCAATTCTCGGCCATGGCCGAGCTCATCTTCACACCAACATACCACAACAACGCACACAACAACAACAACCAAACAACATCACTCACCTCGACGTCTCGACGTCACGATCTCTCGACCAATCTCTTCTAATCCTTCTCTTTTTCCGTTTCGGTCTCTCTCTCTTCACTGTTTCTCGATTTATCGAAGAAGAACGAAGGCGGTTAACAGGAAAATGACCAAAATACCCTTGTGTTCATCCACTTTTTCTAAACAACCAAATACCCTTTTTGGTAATTTCACAATTATTTATTTATTTTCTTATATATATATATATTATATATATACATATATTTTTAAATTATATATATATAAATATATCCGCCTATATTTTCGCGCCTACAATTTCGTCGTGCGCACCAACGAGCGTACTCGGGCATGCACACAACTGTACCACCCACGTGTGTCGACCACGACCTCACATGTCTCTAGGCGCCCACCAATTTACTATTTTATCACATTTAATTCATTTAATGTGTATATTATTTTCCCTGCCCTAATATTTCATCTTTTAGTCTACCCGGTACCCGCATCGACACGCATATTGAGGCGAATACTTAACACAATCTCACACATCAATTGAGATATAATTACACACATCGTGATGTCATTTAACCTATTTTAACATAAACATCGCAAAATTAGTCAAAACAACACTGAAAATAACTATTTACCTAACTCAAGGTGCTCTAGCCTAACTGTGGGTCCCACAGGTGTTTGAGCTGTCCGCCACGTCTACAATACGTCACAAATAACGGCGAATTAAATTCGGGCCGTTACAATTCTTTCCAACTAGGTGAAATTTCGTCCCGAAATTTATATTAAACTTAAATACTAACTGGTAAATAAGTGGGGACACCGTCGTTGCATCGTAGACTCGAGTTCCCAGGTGAGTCCCTCAGTTTCATGATACTGCCAACGAACTAAAACCTTCGGGATCTCCCTGTTCCTCAAAGTCTGAATCCTTCGATCCATGATCTTCACAGGCTGCTCCTCAAATGACACGTCTGGTCGCACCTCAATATGACGTACATCAATCATAGGTCTCAGTCCTGACCTAGCTAGCCTCAACATGGATATGTGAAACACTGGATGTACCCCCGCTAACTGTGGCGATAACTCTAAACGGTATGCCACTCTGCCAACACGTTCCTCAACTCTGAACGGTCCAATAAACCTTGGTGTCAGTTTCCCCTTAATGCCAAATATCTGATGACCCTTCTAGGGCGAAACCTTCAAATACACCATGTCTCCAACCTCGTAGCTCAGACCCCGGTAACACCTATCTGCGTATTTCTTCTGTTTATCCTGCGCCGCCTGAAGTCTCTGTCTAATTTGTCTTACCTTCTCAGTGTGATCCACAACAACCTCAGGTCCTATAGCCGTTGTATCCTCCGGTGCTGCCCAACACGCTGGTGACCTGCAGGCCCTACCATATAGTGCCTCAAACGGTGGCATCCCGATACTCGCATGATAGTTATTGTTGTACGCAAACTCGCACAACGACAGATAATTTTCCCACAATCCTCCAAACTGTAAAATACACGCCCTGAGCATATCCTCGAGAATCTGAATCAACCACTTTGACTGCCCGTCAGTTTGAGGATGGTACGCAGTACTAAACTGTAGTCGAGTGCCAAATTGTTCTTGCATACTCTCCCAAAGCCTCGAAGTAAACCTCAGATCTCTGTCAGAAATAATGGAGACCGGTACACCGTGCAATCTGACAATCTCTCTCTCGAAAATAGTACTTAGCTGTGTAACTGAATATCTCATGGCGATCAGTATGAAATGTGCCGACTTCATCAACCTGTCGATAACTACTCAAACTGCGTCGTGTCTCCTCGTAGTCTACGGTAGGCCACTGACGAAGTCCATGGTCACATGTTCCCATTTCCACTGAGGAATGGGCAGCGGCTGTAGCAACCCAACTGGCCTTCTGTGCTCAACTTTCACCTGCTGGCAAATATGACAACTCCAAACGTATCTCCCCACGTCAGCCTTCATCCCTGGCCACCAAAATAATCACTGAAGGTCGTGATACATCTTGGTTCGACCAGGATAAATGGTAAATCGCGACCGATGTGCGTCCTCGAGAATACTGTCTCTGAGCTCCGGTAGCTCCGGTATCCACAAACGACCCCTGTGTCTCAAATACCCGTCTGAACCCTCAGACCACTCTGTGCACCCCGGATCCTGAGCCAGTTCACTGATCCGTAAATACCGATCCTCAATTCTCTGCAATTCAGAAACCCGCTCTAGAGACACAGTAGGAAATCGTATCTGGTCGCAAATATGTAGCTCAGCAATAGACTCAGTCACACACAACACCGACGCAGCCTCAAGCAACCCGTGCTCATGTGTCATATACCGCAGTCCCATTTGACTCTCGATGTCGCTCCTGCACAGCGCATCAGCTGCGACATTCGCCTTCCCCAGATGATACTCGATAGCGAAATCATAGTCCTTCAGTAACTCGAGCCATCTCCGCTGTCTCATGTTCAACTCCCTCTGAGTGAACAAATATCCCAAACTCTGGTGGTCGGTAAATAGTACAAACTTTTCACCGTACAAATAATGCCTCCAAGCCTTCAGTGCAAACACGACTGCCGCAAGCTCCAAATCGTGCACTGGATAACTCTCCTCATGTGGTCTTAATCGTCGTGATAAATAGGCCACTGGATGTCCATCTTGCATCAACACGCATCCCAACCCAGTACCGGAAGCATCCGTGTAGACCAAAAAGCCTTTACCTGCCACAGGTAATGCCAAAACTGGTGCAGAAGTCAATTGCCTCTTCAACTCCCAGAAGCATCCTCACACTCCTGCGACCAATTAAATATGACATTCTTTTTGGTCAACCTCGTCATCGGCTCTGCAATCAACGAAAAATCATGTACGAAGCGCCTATAATATCCTGCCAAACCCAGGAAACTTTGAATATCATAAACAGACTCAGATGTCCTCTAATCAATGATAACTCGAATCTTGTCACCATCTACTGATATACCCTGATCGCTGATGACGTGCCCCAAAAACTTCACCTCACTCAGCCAAAACGTGCACTTGCTGAACTTGGCATAAAGTCGATGCTCTCTCAGCGTCATCAACACCTCTCTAAGATGCCTCTCGTGCTCCACACAAGTCCTTCTGTAAATCAGGATGTCGTCGATGAATACAATCACATAATGATCCAAAAACGGCTTGAACACTCTGTGCATCAAGTCCATGAAAATCGTCGGCGCGTTAGTCACCCCAAATGGCATGACTGAACTCAAATAATCCATAGCGAGTGCTAAAAGCCGTCTTCTCGATATCACTCTCCCGAATCCTCAAGTGATGATAACCCGATCGTAAATCAATCTTTGAGAAAAACTTAGCACCTGTCAACTGATCTAATAAATCATTGATCCTAGGAAGTGGATAACGATTTCAAATCGTCACCTGATTCAACTTCCTGTAGTTTACGCACACCCTCATAGATCCATCCTTCTTCTTAACAAAAAGAACCGGTGCGCCTTAAGGAGACATATTGGGATGAATGAAACCCTTCTGCAGCAACTCCTCTAACTGGGACCTTAACTCCCCGTGCTCGGATGCTAACATCCTGTACGGTCGACTATATATCGGCTGCGTCCCCGAAATCAATTCAATAATAAACTCAACTGCTCTAGGAGGTGGTAAACCTGGTAAATCGTCGGGGAACACCTCAGGGAACTCACACACTATTGGAACATCTTCCACTCTAATATCTGGTTTCAGTTCTGGCTCAACTACCGCCATAAACGCCTCCATCTCCTGAGTCGTAGCCAGTCGACCTCTGGTAATCAGTAAATATGACGCAGCTCCGATAAATGAAAATTCTGGAATCCCATCGATGTGAAATGTCACCGTCTTGCTAAAACAGTCGATATGTGCGTGATAAGACGATAACCAATCCATACCGAACATCGCGTCAAACTCCAAGTACTCTAATACTCTAAAGTCAGCCGGTAACTGATGTCCTTCAATCTCAACCACACAATCTCGGCAAATTTGGTTAGGATAAATCTTATCTCCAGCTGCCGTGCGGAGAACAAGATGTGTATCCAAAGTCTGTACACCTAACCCTAATAATCCTGCCATATGTCCAGATATAAAGGAAAGTGTGCTGCTGGAATCAAACATAACATGCATAAAAATATCACAAACAGATAGCATACCTTCAACAAGCTGTCTGGTCGCCTCCCGGTCTTGCAGTGTAACCCCAAAAGCAGCTGTTTGGGACCTATCTCTGGCCTGATCAGTCTGTAATGGTACTGGCGCTGGTCTGGTACACGCCGCCACAAAATGTCCCCCACAAGGTGGCCCGACCAAGGTGGGGGGGTGCACGCACACACGCACGTGCGTGCACCCACCCCCCATCATCTTCCTCACAGAGCTCTCCGCTTCTGATTCTTTTTTTCTTTCCTTCATTCTTTCTTTCTTCCTTTCCTCTCTAATGGAATTGGGAGGGTGGGGAGACGACACGGAAGTCATCTCCCTCCTCGGACGATTTCAATTCTCGACCATGGCGGACAACAACAACAACCAAACAACATCACTCACCTCGACATCTCGACGTCACGATCTCTCGACCAATCTCTTCTCCTCCTTCTCTTCTTCCGTTTTGGTCTCTCTCTCTTCACTGTTTCTCGATTTATCGAAGAAGAACGAAGGCGGTTAACAGGAAAATGACCAAAATACCCTTGTGTTCATCCACTTTTTCTAAACAACTAAATACCCGTTTTGGTAATTTCATAATTATTTATTTATTTTTTGATTTATATATATACATATATATTTTAAATTACATATATATATATATAAATATATCTGCCTATATTTTCGCGCCTACAATTTCGTCGTGCGCGCCAACGAGTGTACTCGGGCGTGGACACTACTGTACCACCCACGCGTGTCGACCACGACCTCGCGTGTCTCTAGGCGCCCACTAATTTACTATTTTGTCACATTTAATTCATTTAATGTGTGTATTATTTTCTTCGGCCTAATATTTCATCTTTAATTCTACCCGGTACCCGCATCGACACGCATATCGAGGTAAATACTTAACACAATCTCACACGTCAATTGAGATATAATTACACACATCGCGATGTCATTTAACCTATTTTAACATAAACATCACAAAATTAGTTAAAACAACACTCAAAATAACTATTTACCTAACTCAAGGCGCTCTAACCTAACTGTGGGTCCCACGGGTGTTTAAGCTGTCCACCACGTCTACAATACGTTACAAATAACAGTGAATTAAATTCGGGTCGTTACACCATTAATAGTCTTTATAAATACATTTTAGTTAATAAAATAGAGGATTTCATTTGTTGTTTATTATAATTGATTTCCATGTTTACATTATAATAAGATCCATGGGTATTTACAGAAAGATCCTAAATGTCCCTAGTCGATTATTATACTGGGAACTATGATAAATTAAGACTAGTGTGAGTCTTGATTGATGATCATACGATGATCATACGTATACGAATACGAATCAAGATCATGAGTACTTGTTAGGGAACAAAGTACTGGACTGACCCGCTATGAGAACATCACATGGATTAAGTCATAGTTGTTTCTCATGATATGTATATTATTCAGTCCTCTGACTTGAGATTATCAGAGACTTCAACATTAGAAATACAATGATTTGACGCAATCAAACGTTGTCTTTAACTGGACGATAATAAAGGTTGTGATTGGTTACTGTGTGAATAATGTGGTGAAGTTGTCTAATCGAGATAGAATTTGTCCCTCTCATATAGAGAGAGATATCCAGTGGATCCCTCGATGTGTTAGACAGTTAAAAGGCCTAGTCTAAGTGAATTGATATTGATCAATGTCACTTGGATGTTTTCAGTCTACCTAGAGATCGAGACTAGTACGATTGAACATATTGGATGACAATTCCATGCCTTATGTTTGATCAAAAGGATATCGTGTAACAAAAGGATGTTATATACACTATTGATTAGGTTGTATCGATTTGATATTCGTACAACTTGGGTAGTCATAATGTTTTGCTAGAGGTCGCTTATGACTTGTATACCAAAATGTGTTTTGGTACACTGCCAACGTTGTATGAGCCTATTGGGTCGCACACTAAGAATGGTTTTGTGAGATTTTAAAATGATTCGGAAGAATGAATTTTATATGATAAAATTCATGACAGAAACGTCCTTGTAGTGTATTACACTTATACTTATTTAAGTAGGGGTATATGTGTAATTTACTTAACTGTCTATATACAAGGGTTGTATAAATAGATGCTTTGAGTTAGAATATAAGTACGAAAGATTAAAAAAAAGGGTCGAAACTCTATTTTCATTTTAAGAAACGACTTAAGGTTTTTGGTATGCTCTGGATCGTTTTGGAGAGAAGCAAAAAGGGTTTGGTATTCTCTCGAAGCTAGCACTTCAAATCTCGGCCGCTGTTCATGTGTGGACTGGTGATAGAGGGCGTTCGTCATTGCCAGCGCCTTAGAGATTGATTAACCTTCAGAAAGGTACATTGCGACTAAGGTATGATTAAGTTTTCATAGTTTAAACGTGTTTTAATGGAATCAGATTCGGATCCTGTTGGGCTTTTTCTCAAAATAGTTTTGAAATCTCCATTGCGCATGAACCCCAAAATCCAACATCAAATCCCCTCATTTTCTTGCTCGTTTAGGGTCGGGTGATGTATTTAACTTTCATCCCGTAGTGTTTGGCCACAAAGGGCCATAATCTATCTGTTGGTCTCGAACATCTATTACCGATATCATTGTGTAAGTGTCGGCTACTATCAACCGACACCTAAGTGAGAAGGACCCTAAAACCACGTGGTTGTGTATCACCGAGATTACTGGTTTAGTCTCGGTCACCTATTTCTGAGATATTATATAACGACCCTCAAATTTAATTGGTGACACGTGTCGACTGTTTTCAAGACTGTGACCTACTCATTGTGATTTGTCATACTACTTAAGCCTCAATAGTCGACACTGAGGTATATTTTATTTTTCGGTGATGTTTGTATTATTATTTATACATGAATGAACACTGTATGTCTTAGTGTGTGGTTATTGTTGTATTAATCACTAC
The DNA here is from genome assembly GCA_039657345.1 of Stephania japonica. Classification (NCBI taxonomy): domain Eukaryota; kingdom Viridiplantae; phylum Streptophyta; class Magnoliopsida; order Ranunculales; family Menispermaceae; genus Stephania; species Stephania japonica. The sequence goes on along the minus strand of CM077563.1, from coordinate 11,795,880 downwards.
GAATTTCTGTGTGGGATTCGCCTAGGAAAAATGAGAATTTTAGGATATAATATGGATAATTAAACACCGAGAAAAGGGTAATTAGTGAATTATCAGAAAATAATAAATAATTAAATAAAATGTGGGAGTGAGGTTGTGTCCGGGAATGTACGCGGTGCGAGTTGTGAGTTGAAATGAGTTTGAGAATGCGAGTTGTGAGCACGAAACGACTTGGTTTTGAAAATGAAGTCTCGTATTGAAGTCTTGAAGTTATGTTAGAGTAGTTGGATAGATTAAAGTTAGGACAGAAGGTGTTCCTCGAGATCCATGCGTGACAAGAGATGAGTGAGAAGTATAAAAAACAATTTCTCTCTCCTCTCAATCCATTGTCATTTCACCAACCGAGAGAACGAGAGAGACGACGTGGGTTTCGTGTGGTTCGGACTCATTGCGATGCTAGGGATCAACCAATCATGCATAAAAAGGTAGGATCCCTACTCCTCTCATATTTGTGTACAGTTTGACGTCAGTTTTGTTTTTCATCTCAACAATTTCAAGCTAATTTTTCGGGAAAATGTTGGAATTGATTTGGAATGGTGTTTTTTAGGATCAATTGGATAATTGATTGATGAATTGATGATTTGTTTGAGCATTTGAAGTTAATTGGTATTTTTGGGGATTTTTTAAGAATTTTCGTCTGATTTACGAATCGGGATGTTTGTCCAGGTTTTGACGCAAAGCGAGTTGGGTTTTATGTTGTCATGGACGTCCTTAAGGGTTTGGGATAGATTCGAAAAATGACGACACGAGCCAGGGTTCCGAAAAACCACTAATATGGTGTACGCTGGACACGCCGTGAGGAACACCGTGAGGATATTCTCCCCTGACGTCCATCACGGCGTCTCGGACAGTCAGCCACGAATTCGTGCCGGGGGGACGCCACCCAGTGTTAAACACCACAGCATCCAGGTGGCATGACACAGTTCACAGGGTCATTTTCTAAAAATTTCAGAAAATTTGGAGATATCTCAAGTATCCAAATGGGGCCGAATACGACCCAATACCCCAAAATCAACCCAATTAATAATTATGAAAAATTGGGTAAATTAGAAAGTTTATAATAGAATTTACAAATTTGGAATAATTTTATTGACAAACTTTGAGAATTCGCGAGGATCAGAGTTTTGCGATTGAGATATATTATCGTACGATTGTAAGCCAGCTAGAAAGTATACATTAATTCATTTTCCATTGTTGGCATTTCTATTTGAATTGAGCTTTTATTGGAATTTCGTTCTTTATTTATTTGGTTGAGTGTCTTGGCGCAAGTGTGTTATGAAAGGTACTCCTGGGTTCACATCAACGAGTAAGTGTGAGCACTGCTTGCAAAAGTGTCGTCCCACCCCCTTAATAGTGGGTGATACCCCGAGTACTGGATTGTTTGGCCACTGTTGTGACTATAAATTGGGGTACTGTTGTACTGCCTATAAATTGACCACTTATGTGCCTCTATTGACTCTTTATACACTCAAACTTCAGTGTTATGCTTGCCACTTTGTTTATCAGACAATTTGTTACATATTATGCCTTTCAATACCGCATGATATTTAGACTGTTTATTTGATATATCTTGAATTACTGTTTAGCTTCTTCTGACATTACTTTCATATTTTTCATGCACTCATCGTCTAATTTGTGACGGTGGTGCAGATAAAGCAGAGACGAGCAAAGGGAAGGAGTTGATGCTAGGTGATATCCTCTGAGGACTCTCAGAGCGATCCTTTCCTTTACTCAGTGTAGGTTTTTGTTCTTTCGATTGTAATTATTGTATTATATGTTTTGCAAACACTGAGACATATATTGGGGATTGAGATACTAGGGATATCATGTATAATCGCTTTGTTTAGCTTTGATCACCAGACATGCATGTTTTTAACCATTTCTTAGGGTTTCCACATGATAAGTTATCTATTTTTTCTGATTTCCATTTATTAGTTATAGTTGGTTATAGTGATTTTCGCTGCGAATTTCATGATAACTTTATAATCCTATAACTCACACATCTAAATGATTAACTAATGACGTATATGAGGATTTGAGGCTGACTAGGATGCGTAGACTTCGCGAGTAAGGGCTCAGTGGTCCACGTAGGTCTAGGCCAGGCGGGATCCATTTGTATGGGGAATTGGGGTCGTCACACATTAATCAATGTCTCGGTTGTTCCAATCGAGTGTAATAAAAAGCTACGTCTAGGATTAGACTCGGATGGTAGTAACTGACACCTTTTGGTAGTTATCAGTTATGCTTTACCAAGACACTACAACATGTCTCAGTCCTTTGTGACCGATAAATTTGCGTTCGTGATTCACCTTCAGAAATGGAAAAAAACTACAAAAACCATGAAACTGACCTTAGCGTGTGCGACGTCCACCTCCCACTCATTTTCTTGAACTATCATATCTTAAAAATGCTTAAAACTCGTCGAATCTCCAACCGGCGACGGATCGACAAACACGATTGACAAGGTTGGTGCGTACTCTTTAATCTACAAATGCGATGTCCAGTCGGTGACTGATCGACTTCATTTGGTAGAAAATTCGAGTTTTCGAGAGTGTGGTACCCTGAGAAGACATTTGAATGAGCATGTGAATTGTTGGGTTTGGAGGGCATTTTTGCCAATTGATTATAAAACCAATTTTAATTAAAAATGGTGGGGTGCCCTGAGAGGATACCAAGGCGCACATAACGTAACTCTTTAATTAATGTGATTACATCATATTTAATTTCTCTAGTCACTCGCATTGCAAATTTTGCATCATTCAAGGCAAAACGTAGGAGTCGCAGACTCACAGTCAATGACATGTGATTTGGATTAATTGGTTGAATACACAACTTGGTGTATTCAATTTGACAAATCCAAGAATTTATTTAAATGATGGATTTCATGGAATTTGATGGATTTAGATGGACTTATCCAAAATTCATCCATATCTCACGGGTAGAGGTGGGATTTTAATATGTTCATTTTTTGAATAGAAATCCATCACAATCCATTAAAATCAATCAAAATCCTAATGTGTTTAAAAATTGAATACACCTAAACTTTTTAAAAATCCATTCAAATCCATTTAAATCTTAATTGAATACCCCCCTTGACTTATCAAAAGTCCATTAAAATCATTTGAACTCCAAATTAAATGCACCTTGATTTCAAAATCCTTCAAACTCTTTTAAAATCCTATCAAATCCTCCAATTTAATACACCCCCATTAAAACAAAGAACTATGAAAGAAAAAATATTTGTAATAAACCATTTGAATAATGTACTATATTATCACCGCGCTCTGTCACCAAAAAAAAAAATATGTACTAAATTCTGCTCCCAAGGATGTGGTGGAGTGGCATTGAAGAGAGCTTTACTACTCTTAGTAAGGCAAAGGTGATGGGTTGAATTCACGATAGTCGTGCCATTTTCCTTTGACATTTGGGTTAGTGGTAGGGGCACCCTCCTAATCTCATGGACTTAAAACCGAGCTAACGACACCTACCATCATAAAAAAAGTCAAATTAGTTATAATATCCTAACTTTTTACAATTTAATTATGTTATTACACCCTAGTTTTTTGAGATTTGTTATTACATCTTAATTTTTTAAATTGTTAAATTTGTGTTTTTTTTTTTTTACTTTAGTGGAAATCGAACCACGATCTCCCGAGGTCTTACCTTTTTGGCAAGTGATGTCTTTACCATCTCACCTTAGAGGCTTTGACAATTGTTTAATTTGTGTTTGACTCTCAACATTACACTCTTCAACATTAACAAAATCTACTCCCATTTGATCATTCTTATTAGTTTGACGCCCTAAACTTTACGAAATTTGGTTAGCCGTCCTTGGACCACGACCTATCGAACACAGTTAAAGCACGTGAGCTCTCACTGTCCTTAAGCGTCAATCATTTTACTGTATTGAAGATATAGTCAACGGTCAACCCTCGTACACTTTCAAAAGTCAAAGTTAGAGGGGTTAGCTACAAATAAATAATAAGTCTTTTTTCATGGAAAAGTAATAATGTCCTTTAAAATTTAGGGGCCATTCCCGACTTTTTCCTGCTCGACTCGATAGTTTGGGTAACAAAATCTGTTACCCACCATTACTCGAATGTTGAGGGAAGAGGGTTGTTGCCCAATCCATTACTCGACTGGCGGGTTCAATAATTTTATCCATTTAAAATTAATAAATTGCAAACCTGAAAAAAAAAAAAAAAAAAAAAGTATAGCAAAACTATATATAAAAAAAATACAAAAAAACTTATTAATTTTTTTTATTAATTGGAAAGTATTAAAATTATGACATCAATAATTGATCGGCAAAAACTTATTAAAGAGAATATTTTTATTATTAAATGATAATTACTAAAATTTTTGGTGAATTGATTGATTGGCAAAAACTTACTAAATTAGAGGATATTTTAATATATTAGATTAACAATTACCAAAATTATGAGATTTATCAATTGCCAATTACTAAAATTATGGAATTTTATTTTTTGGACCTAAAATTATGGGATTCATTAATAAAAAATCAATCACTTTGTCAATCACTAAACTTATGGATTCAAATATGAATGTCAAGTTTTTAAGAAATATATACTTACCATAACTATCAAGAAGCCAAACAAACTAATGCCGATGATAGAAATAAATAAATAGCAGAGAATAAAGAAAGTGAGAAAAATAGAAAATTGAAATGGTGAGAGTGGTAGATATAGATTCAATCATATATGTCCCTAAAAAAAATAGAGCTTTGGTACTGTTCATATTTCTCCATTAACCTTTCGTTCTTCCCCAATACCACAAGGAAAGAAAAAAAAAAAAAAAAAGAGAGGAAAACCAAAAAACAAAATCGGTCTCAAGAAATTCAATTCACGTTCGAAATCGAAACCCTAATTTCATCCCAACCAAACCCTAGATTTCAATTTCACTCTCGCGTCGATGGCGATCAGCTCCTCGTGATCTTCGGTAATTCCCTCTTCGTTGCATCGCATTGCTTTCGCTCCTCAAAATCCGCCAAGATCATTGCGTTTTCGGTGCTCTTTTTGATGCATTTTTTTGTCATTTCTGCTGTTTCTGTGCGATTATTGTTCAATTTCGATCTGGTTGGTGCAAGTTCTGTGTTTGATTTCTCAAGGTGTCATTTTTTTGCTCGTCAAACTTGGCGTCTGTGGTTGATGAAGTTTAAGCTGTTGGTGGTGTTCGTTGTGGTGTGCGCTGGGTAGTTTTGTTGGTTTGTGGAATTTGAATTTCGAGTGTTCGGATCGCGCGTGAACTTGCTGAGTTTAGTTGTGGTTGAATCTGTGTGGTTTGGTGTTGTGTGAGTCTGGTTGATTGCATTGATCGCATTGATTAGTTAGTCGGATTGAATGAATTGATTGAACAGAATGAAGGATTGAATAGTGAAAGAAAAGTAGATATTTAAGAGCCTTGATGGATTTGTTACCTGTTTCATCCATTTGTGAAGCGTAGTTATCGACAAAAAAGTTCTTAACTTTCACTAATGGTAAGTGCGTATTAATGCGAGCTAGTGCGACTTTGAACCGAGGTAGAAGGAATAACATTCTAAACATGGAAAATTCAAATTATAGTCATGAAGCTTCTTTTTTTGTTAACTTGTTGGTGTGTTATTGTTCTAGAGAGTAGAGCGAGATGGAGTTTTCTTCGGAAAGAACTTGACCTTTATTTTTTTATTTGTCATGTTATATATACCTATGATAAGCTGTTTGGGAGTATGGGATCCGAGTATGCTATACTTATTACCATGAAGCCATAGGTATACCTTATTAATTTTAAATCATTATTATACAAGTGAAAGATCAGTGACGTAAGATTGTGCTTAGAGTTGTACCATTGAGGTCATTACTTTTGTAGATGCATATACGAGAGTATATAAAGACAATTTTTTTTTTAATGTCACATTTGAGAAGAAAAAACCTCTTGCAAATCCTAAGAAACAACTTTCTCTAATCATATTGATTTTCTTGGTGAGATTACTTCCTTTTGGTCTAAGAGGGCTAAGAATATCTGCATCACTATTTTATTGAATCTGTACGAGTGTTATCTGCTTGACGTTTTTTTGGAAAGGGGAATGTCTTGGCCAAACAAATATTGGTAGAATTCTTAGCATATTTTGTTCGTATACCACGGTGGTGCTATGACGAACCATCATCTACTTTCTTACCATCAAAGATGTGTTTCATCATCAAGTTAAGTGTCTTAGTCCACATTCTGGTTGCAAGATTTTTTGCATAAGCCCGTAGAATTGCTTTTGTTGCCACATTTGGTAGAGCTGATAAAATTGGCAAAATTCACTTGTGACATGTGGTGTGTAGAAAAAAAAAAGAAAAAGAAAAAAGAAAAGCCACACCCAACAACAACATAGCCTTAGTCCCAAATTAATTGGAGTCGGCTACATGGATCAAACTCGTCCATTGTGCTCGATTTAGTGCAATTGATGGAAAAGTCACACCCCTTGTGTCAAATTAATCTTGTTCACTTCATGTGTGGTATGAGTAAGTATTCTACTCATGCAGTCATGCTGGCTTTCAATGCACACAAACTGTATGTGCCGTAAGATGAGACTTGTTGACTTGAACAAAGGCCACATTTAGAAACCAGATCTAGGCAAGTCGTGACACATTCCCCCCTTGCCCTTGAAACTTGAATGATAGAACCTCATCTCGTATATAGCAAACGATTGGTTTGGTTAGCATTTGTAATTAAGAATAGGTTTGCGGTTATACTGTTCTCTATGGTTATTAGGGGTTTCACAGTTCGGTTTAGACCACGTACACCCCAAAACTGTAAACCAAAGTTTGGACATTTTTTAAACCACCCCCAAACTGCACCTCACTCCTAACTGTCCGCAAAAAACCAGTTTGGACAGTCTGGTTTCACGGTTTTCTTTATGATATGTCATTTATAATTTTCTTATGTGCAATATGACATGTAATTCCTGCGACATTACATTTTTTCTATATGAAAGACTACATTTCATTTTTTCCTTGCAACATGTTACTTATAATTTTCATGTCCCTTTTATGGGTGCTAGTGACTGTATCCATTAGTAACTTTGCACAATCTCTCCAAATATCCAAATCAGTCAGTAAATAATTCAAATTTTTTCAAGAAAAAATTTTGTTTTTTGGAACAACTATGTTGGTTCTTATTCTTGTTAATGTGTAATATATTCTTAAGGTTTTATGCTTGATACTGTTCTTTGAGAGTAGAGACCATTAATAATTCCTAGATTTTTGCAGTTCATTATTTATTTAGTTTACTTTGAGCTTGAATCTCGTTCAGGTTCTGCCTTTTGTATTGATGATTTGCTTGGATTCCTTACATTTCATTTTCTGCCATTTCTGGATTCTAAGTTTTTATTCTGTTTTGTTGGCTATCGTCCATACAACGTGTCACTTAGCCTTTTGAATCTCTAACTCAGATTGCTTGGAAGACTAGCAAAATGGCATCTGGTAGCAAGTTTGATCCTTCTTCTAATAGCCCAGATCGAGTAACTTACCCTAGTGGGCAGCGTGGAGTGTACACATCTGCCTCATTATCAGGTAGCTTCCGAGAGGGTATGGAGAATCGGATCTTGTCATCCCTTCCCAGCATGTCAAGGAGCAGTTCATCTTTATCTCAAGGTGATGTGATGAATTTTTTCCATGGGTTGCCTGTTCCAGTTCCTGGTCAGAAGTTCTCTCGCCAAGGACAAGGGGAACTTAATAGAGTAATAACTGCCCTAGGCATCCCATTGGATGAGTCCTCATCTGGCTCTTTAAATCCCAAGATACTGCCTGCTTCCTCACTGGAGGAGCTCAAGCGCGTCAAAGTGAGTCTTCATGAGAACTCTGTTAAAGCAAGGTATGCATGTTTTTATTAGCATAATTTGATCATACTGTAATTATTCGTATGAATGTGGAATGTTAAAATGTTGATGGTTGTGATTGGCAGGGATAGAGCGAAGAACTTCAATGACGCCATTTTGAAATTTGATAAATGCTTTCCAAATATCTCGACAAGGAAGCGATCAAGATTGGATATGCCCCCAAGCGACCGGTCCAATGGGTCATTATCAGTTGATCGTTCTGCCCTTGGAGGAAGCATGAACAAGGGTCACGTTATGCCTAATGGTCTTGACCTAGAAATGCAAAAGGCAGAAGGGAGGACAAAGAATGCTACTCCAAACAAACGCATCCGGACATCTATGGTAGAGGTATTATCAACTTCTCCTTTCGAAATTCACCTTGTAAACTTCTCCTTTCTAAATTCACCTTATAAACTTCTCCTTTCTAAATTCACCTTATTAGTTTGTATCAGTATCACAAAAATCATGTCCTATAAAAAATATTATGTTTCTAATTAATGGTGTTGATATTTTACTTGATTAGAAATTGTTTTCTTGGATTTTTAGTTTGCCAAATGTATTTTCCGTGGACTATAATATACTAGCTTTATAGGTTTTGCCCCTACTATGGTTTTGGGTCGTAGATTTATAAAAAGCATATGATAAGGTTCCAAGAGATGTTCTTTTGAGGGTTCTAGAAAGAAAAGGATTTCATACTAGGTATCTAGGATCAATCAATCCAAAATAATGGTAATATTGAGAATGACGTTATGCATAGATTTCAAGTTGCATGGAAGAAGTAAAAGAGTATAACAAGTGTCATATGTGATTGAAATATCTCTACCAAGCTAAAAGAAAAATTGTTTAAAACTTCAATTAGGCTTGCTATGCTTTATGTCAGTGAATGTTGGGCGATAAGGAAACAACAAATACATAGAATGCATGTAGCGGAAACAAGAATGCTTAACAACGTAGTTGGGTGTGGTAAAACTCGTAAAGATAGAATAAAAAATACAAAAATTTTGTGAAAAGTAGGAGTATCACCAATTGATGCAAATATTAGGGAAGGGTTGTTGCGGTGGTTTGGACACCTTCAAAGACGGCCTACAAATGTTCTTGTTAGAAAACTCGACTTAACGGAAGCTGAAGAAATTCAATGATGTAAGGGTAGACCGAAGCCTAATCACACCCTCAATTGCACTAAATTGAATGCAATGAAAGAGTTTGATCCATGTAGCCGACCCCAACTAAGTGGGATTGAGGCTTTGTTGTTTGATGTTGTTGTTTATAGGTTTCTCCATGTTCCTACGCACTGAACATTACTTGCTTAATTTGCTGTTTCGTATATTTTCCTTGCATCTTCTTTTGTCTGATGAATGTTAATAATTAAATGATGTGTCATTCTAGTAATAGTAGTTACATTTTAAAAATGGAAATCTTACAGTTGTTTCTTATTTGATTCTAGATGGATGCGCGTGCTAATGCTCTTGGTAGGGCTCCAGGAGCTGTAGATAGGGAAAGAGAGGTGTATGGACTTGCAAATGCCGTTCCATCTGAAGATAAAGATCCAACACTAACTGCTGGAGCAGAAAGTTGGGAAAAGTCAAAAATGAAAAAGAAACGTTCAGGGATCAAGTCTGATGTTTCTACAGGGACAATGCTGACTCGACCTCTTGATGGCGATTGGGAATCAAAACAAGACACACAACAAAAGCTTGGTAATGATCCACGATCAAGGTTGAGTAACACTCATGGCTTCAGGTGTGCCCTCTTTGTTGCTCTAAACAGTGTTATCTTTACCAATCTTTTTTGTTGATTTCATCATCTACGTTTTGTTTATACATGAGCAAACTGTATGTATGAGAAATGAGGTTGAGAATCTTGAGATATCCTACAAAGGGATGCAAGCTAGGGTAAATGGACATGGAATTGTCTTTCTACTTCTTTCTTAGTTTTATCAGTTGATATGACATCATTTGCAAATAACTTGCTTCACATACTTAGTTTTGTCAGGATTTTGCCTACCCCTGGTGGTTGTTACATGATCAATGATAGATAATTTCCTGGAGGCATGCAAAAGAAATTACTGCTACAAAAAGAGAATGAAAATGTAGGCAAGTTAATTTGGGATAAGCAATACTTGTGATGGGATGGTCTAGAAAGAAACTAAGAGCTGATATTTTCATAATTTATTTTGGTATTCTATTCTTTAAAATTGGAGTGAGATGGGACGACTTCAGAATGCAAGAGAGTGAATCCTAAGAACCTTTCTCCATTTTAAAATATTTTTACTCTTTTCATTTGCCTATAAAAACTTCTTGCATTTTGCCTCTAGGTTCATGCTGTAGAATGCCTTGCTGTTTTTCTGACCACAGTGGTACTCCAGCAACTCAAGTACTCCCCGCCCTATAATTATTCACCCTTTTCGCTGAAGAACATGATTGTCAGTGTACTTTATTAGGGCAATGGATTCTATGTCTGGTCCTGTAGCGAGCCGAGCCATTGATGATTAATGAAATTTCTATTTTACTTAAAAAAACATGATTCTCAATGCGTAATAGCGAAGCAAACATATCTATCATTTGAACAAAGCCATCCTTCGACCAGGCTCCTTGCTGGAGATTTAATTAAGCAGCAATAGATCTGTTCTAATTTTATTTATAATTTTTTCAAAATATCCTGTTTTCCATGCTCTTTTTGAGTATATTGCTTTGTATGCCTTAATTACAGATCAGGTCCATCCAATAGTATGGCAGGAGTTGGGAAGTCAGATGTAACCTCTCAGACAAATGGCGTTGGCATTCGTTCCGCACCAAGGATTGACCAGGATAGTGGCTCTCTTCCCAGTGACCGAAGAGATCGCTCTCTTAATTTAGATAAAGAAAGAGTCAACATGAAAGCGATTAGTAGGTATGGTAACCGGTCTTTCTTGAGTGTTTTGTGTCCACTTATTTATTTGGTTGTTCAGAGCTTGTCTATGAAAAGTTTATTTTAAATGAATTTATTAATTTTTAAATTAATCTTTTAAATGTTAGTGCATGTTTTGACTTCTAAGGGTACATATTACAGAAATTGTAAACACTGTGACCACAACTAAGTGTGTAGTTTATCCAAAGACTACCGCCTTCTGTGCACTCTAGGATGGATTATTGAGAATAGCTGATCTTTTGCATATGCTTTACCCATCTATATACTATATACATATATATATATGGAAAGGAAAATGTTTTTGTAAGCCACCAAGGACATGCACCTGTTCGAGTCCCTTGATTTTCGCATTGCGATGCGCATGCACGCATCCTGATGTGCATACTGCGTATCCGTGCTGGGTTCCTCTAGTATGGTCCATATGGAAAATGATGGGATCATAGCCTTTTGACACAACCTTTTGTTAAAATGTTGGTGGACACTCATCAAAATGTGCACACACAAATCTTGATGCACAATGCAAGGGACACCAGCAACTGCGTAGCGGTGTCAAAAATCTGCCACCTAATTATTTTCCTATACAAACACATCAGCACACGTGTAATATAATTGAGGAAGAAAAAGAGGTTCTAAAGACTCATGGGCTCTGATGTTTATATAAATCAAATAACCAACAATGTTGTTGTGTTTCATATGAGAAGGGTCCAAAGAATGACAAAAGAGAGCTGATCTGTACGGCTTCCTTGCTAAAATCAACCTTGGAAATAAAGTTTACTACACCTAATTAAATGTACTGTTAATTTCCCAACTCCCTTTGCACTTGGGCCATTTTGTAATTTCAGCATTTGTGTTCTGTATGTTGTATAATATAACCATTTATTTGCATTCAAATTGTTTATTTGTTTTCTTTTGCTTCATTTTTATCTATATCCAGGCCAAACATCCGTGAAAACGGCAGTTCTTCCACTCCTTTCTCAAGCACAAAAATGAATGCCGCTACTCGAGCACCAAGGTCAATTCCAGGTGCAACACCCAAGTCATCACCCAATATTCATCGAGCTGTTGGACTTGATGAGTCAGAGGTATCTCAAAGTGCAAACAGGCATGTTGGCAGTGGCAACCGCAAACGTACTTCATCAGCACGGTCAGCTTCACCACCTGTAGCACAATGGGCTGGCCAAAGGCCGCAGAAAATGTCTCGCATTGCCCGAAGGTCAAATTTGGTTCCTCCTGTTTCAAGTAATGATGAAGCTCCAGCCTCAGATGCAGGATCAAGTGTTGCAGCTCATGACAATGGATTGGAATTCCCAAGGCGCTTGTCCTCTGGTACTCCACATCAGGTTAAATTAAAAGGTGACAATTTCCCTTCAGCTGCATTATCTGAAAGTGAGGAGTCAGGAGCTGCTGAAACAAAATCCAAAGAGAAGGGCAGGAAATCTGGTGAGACAGATGAAAAAAGTGGACCTAATGTGCAAAAAGTTGCGAATATTGTTCTGCCATCAAGAAAGAATAAGGTGATTGATGAAGACATCGGAGTTGGGGATGGTGTACGGAGGCAAGGGAGAACAGTTCGGGCTTTCACTTCAATGAGGTCTGGGATTCCATTACCCAATGAGAAGCTTGATAATGCAGTAACTTCAAAACAGCTGAGGAGTGCAAGGCTTGGTTTGGATAAGATTGAAAGGTGACATAATTTTCCAATGTGGATGGTTGACGTTTTCTCGCAGCTCATGATCTGTCTTATTTATTGCTAGTACTATTAGAATATGGCACATTGTCCATAAATTCTCATCAGATCAATTTCGTTTCTCAGTAAAGCGGGGAGGCCACCGACTAGGAAGCCATCAGACCGTAAGGCATATGCACGGCCTAGAAATGCGATCAATTGTGGATTACCATATTTTCATGGTATACATTCTAGAAATTGATGATTCAAGGAATTCTGAAGAATTTGTGATTCTCCACGTGATTATTTATTCATTTTATTTAATGTTTATTTTGTATTAACAAATATATATTTTTTGTTTTCCTTCCAGGAGAATCAGATGATGGACAAGAAGAATTGATAGGTGCAGCAAAAGCTGCTGTAAATCTTGGTAGTCTTATCATTACTTAGAATTTTACTGTTATTTGGTCTAATATTTTTTTTCATGTTGGACTGATTATTCTGAATTTGCTTTCAGTTGATGCTTGTTCTGGCTCCTCCTTCTGGAGGCAAATGGAACCACATTTTGGTTTTATATCAGCTGAAGACATTACATATTTGAAGCAACAGGTACTGCTCTTCAGCTTGTGCATAATTGTTGTATGATATGAGAATCCGGAGTGGCTGCCCTTGCGATGTTTGTTAATAGATAATTTACTTCACGGAGAAAGTACTGCAACTATGGTTCTAATTCGATGATATGGACACTATTAAAGATGCTAATGCATAATTTGTGCTTTTATTTCACTAGATTATTTGGTTGTTCCTAAAGTTGCATTATCATGTATGTTTTGAAGTTTTTTCACAGAATTCCTGGAATTAATTGAAAAATGAGCAAGCTTAGCCACATTCTTCTGACAGGATTGTAACTTTTGTCTAGTAATGCATGCACCAAATTTAAATTTGAGTAATGATTTTAAAATCCCCATTGTGAGGCCCTCTCTTATATTTTATTTATTCCTTTTGTTGTTGGCATATAATCTTCTTTTGTTTTTGTGACAGGGAGATCCTGGACCAGGTTTTCCGGCACCAAACAATAGTCGTGTTTGTGCAGAGAATAATTCTATCACTAATGGGATTGGGTTAGGCTCATTTGAATGCAAGCGAGATTTAGTGTTTGCCAAAGAATTGAATGCTACTAATTGTTCACCTGAGCAGCTAGGAACAAGAATAGGTATTCATAACGTAACTCCTTATTGCCAAAGGCTTCTTGGAGCTTTGGTTTTAGAGGAAGAGGATCTAGAAATTTATTGCAGTGATGATGGGAACTCCCAGTTTGATATATATGAAACGAAATCTGAGCTTGACGAGGAGTTGAAATTTGAGAGTTGGAGTCATAGGTCAATAGGAAACGTTGAGACTGTTGGAAGACCTGTGTCAAATGGTTACAGGATAACCGCCTCTAGGAGATACCATGATGAACTGGAACAAGATGGTCTGGAATGTTCTGATATTACTGCTGATACAAATGGTGGTTTGACAAAAAGCTGTGGCAATTCCCATGATGGATTACATCTAGAAAAAGTAGAAATGCCCAACTCGGCTTGTACTGAATCCCAGTATGATCAGATGACCATGGATGAAAGAGTTCTCTTGGAACTACAGAGCATTGGGATTTTCCCAGAACCATTGGTAAGTTTCCTACCGCATTCAATGCTTTTCTACAAGCTGTGGCTTTTATTGGAGCCGCCATGTGCTGTTGCTTCCATCATGACTTCTCTTCCTTATTCTTCTGTGTGTCCATGTGCAGTTAAATACCCATGCACACACATACACCTTTATGAGTTTTTTATAATAGTATACCTTTCATTTCATAAATGTCTATGTGTCATTGCTTTTCCAGTCTAATCTAGCTCAAGGAGAGGAGAATGATATTGGTGAAGAAATCCTTAGGTTAGAGGAGGCTCTGCACGAACAGGTACACTTAGTCATGTCCTTTTCTGATTTCTTTAATATTTCTTATTTCGTCATCCCTCCACCACCCTTCATAATTTTGTGTCTTGGAAGAATTTTCGGAGACAATAACTTTAGCTTCTCTATTAGTTCATTAAGTATCTATAGTATCAGTTGTTATGAATACAGCAATGAATAGTCCAGATAAGCTGAGATCATCTTAAGTTATGATTAATTACTATCTTATAGGAAACTATTTAATATTTGGAGCAAATATATTTTACATTTTTTTTTTCTTTCTAAATAAAATTAGGTTTTCATGCTGTTTTAGCCTTATAGGTTTATTAATGCGTTATATGCATTTGTAATAGACTTCAACTTGTAACTTGTTTCATGTTTGGGAAATAGATGGGGCTATTTTCAAACTGCCTTGAATGGACTAGGTTTAGAAAATTTTATCAAAATGTGTTTAAAAATTGCTTTTATGTTGCCAAACTAACAATGCAAAATATACCACAGTGGTCTATTGGGAAGTAGAAACACTCTATTGACTTTTGTTTCTAAATGATCAATTAAATCCAACAGCTCCTAACATCAAAAACATATTTTCCCTTAAAAAGATTTAAATAAAAAACAATATTCAAACCATATTCTAGTCATTAGTGATTCTATGTGGGATATTTAAACTTTATACCTAATTGTATTAGTAGATAAAAAGTGTTTGAAAAAATGGCTTTAAAAGAAATCAAATTTCAAATTATTAGGAAGGCAACCTATTTTGGAGTTTTGTTGTTTTTCGCATAACTTTTTCTCGGCTGTGTATTAAAAAACTGTTTGGACGGTTGGCATCAGATACCACCTGGGGAAAAAAACCAGTTTTGAGTTCTTCAAGTTCTAATCAAGCAAGCGCTGCAAGCCTCTGTTTCATTATTCATTAAATCTAATAACAAAATTCATTAATGAAGTTCCTAACCTAGCAGAACTGACTTCATTTTAAAAATCACATTAAATGCATTAAATGCAAATCACATTAAATGCACAACACATTAAATGCACAACATTACTTACCATTTGATCTTAATCCAATGGTGAAAACATATAGTTCCCATGACATGCGTATATATTTTGAGTGCACTAACATCAATGGTGATTTTTCTTGATCACCATGGTAGAATCACCTATATATATAATTCCTTATACATTTGACTAATAATCATAGAGCTCGATTCACTTGAAGTAATCTAGAAGAAAATGATTGGCATGAAGGATCAGGTCGACTCAAATGAACAGGACAAGTGAATTACTGAGTTGGTTACATTGGCAGTAAATTAAATTGAAGATATAAGTTTTTACAGAAGAGAGAAGTGAGGGCTCGAAGGGTATTGTGGTTGAGTTCTGTGGAACCGGAGGGAGACCTCTCGAATGTCTATCAAAACTACAAAAACAATTGACAGACGCTTGAGAGGTCACTCCTTTCCCTCTTCATGACCTCCTTTCCCTCTTTTGCGTCAACTTTTAATCTCCTGTTTAATTTACCACCAATTTGCTTGTGTTGTTCAGACGAGTCGGCCTATTCTTTCACGCCATGCTTGTGTCTTGTAGAACTTTTCAAGTGATACATGTTACTATGATTCTATCAACAATTCTTAATTTCTATTTTCCATTAATATAAATTACTCACTATCTAAATATTTTGTGAATAAGTAGGTCTTGCCCTTTTGACCTTAGCGACTACTCAATCCTAGTCCCAGCATCTATACTGTCACCTATCTCAATTCATTAGAGTAGTAATGGAACTTGATCTAATCATTCTATTCTTTATGCCACTTAGTGGTCGCTTTAATCAGAATTATATTAATTTAAGATTATTATTATTATAGGTTTCAAAGAAGAAAATTTTGTTATCAAAATTGGAAAAGTGTGCAAGAGTAGAGAGGGAGTCTCAAGAAAGGTACTGAAACGTTCACTTTTCCTGATTGTCCATTTTATACAATTTGCTCATATTTACATATAAAAAATGTGGAATTCTTACAGGGTGATAGAGCGCCGTGCATTTGACAAACTCGTTGGGAAGGCATATGAGAAATATATGGTAATTCTAGACTTTTGAATACCTTTTTAAATATCATTGGAGCTCTTGTATTATCTCTTTGTTTTCCAATCTTTTCCATTTTGGATATGATGATGCATGGCATACCATGCGTTACCTGAATCAGTATAAAGCCTGTCATTATCTTTCCTTGCCACTATTTTTTGGAGGACAGATCATTGGTAAATTGAATTTTGAGTTTAAACTGTCCTACATATTGCTAGTGATTCCGTTCTTTGTTTCATTCCAGATCTCTTGTCTTTTCCTTAGTTTTCTTCAATATTATCTTGAGAAGAAGTCTTTTGGGCATTCTCAATGGCTTATATCATTGTGTGCTCATTTGTTTGATGTGGGGAGGGCTGATTGCTTTGAGTTCATGTAAAACGTCTCATGATTAATTTTGAAACAGCCCTTGGGCTCCCTGGACCACCATGAGCATCTCATGGCCACCTTTTTCTTTTTCAAAATATATTGCATAATAATTTAGACTATCTTGAAGTCTCTATCCTGCCCAACTTTTGAAGGTTGGGGAGATTTTGAACCCTCAACTTAAGGTTGAGATGCACACTTTCTACCCATAGGTCAAAGGCCAGGGTGTTTAGCAGTATCCTTATTGCTGTGCCTTGTTTGGCAATGATGCGATGAATCTAAATCTTACCGGTTTTAGCCCGACCAAGGTCAAAATAATCCCTCAGTGTATTAAACAATTGTCCTATGTAGGTTCCTATTTTCCTCCCCAAATGACATGCTGACATTGATTCCCATACTATAGGTGTCAAAGCTGAATTTTCTGGATCAAGAAGTTAAATTCCATGGTTCTAAAATCTAGTTTGAGTTCTAATAAGAAAATGCTAGGTTGGGCAATTCCAAAGTAGCATCCATTTTCACTGGATCATATACAAAAAATTATTGAAAATGTGTGTGAAAAGTACACAATGGTCACTAGATTGTCCAATTTCAACACAATTCATGTGGCCATAGGCTTTTCCAAAAGTTCACGAAGGTGACCTCATCACATGTATCTTTTTCCTCTGCGCTCTTCTTGATTTTTCGTTGCTGTTAATAACTAGCAGGTCACTCTTTTAAGTCAATGATATTGTTCTATGCTATCAAACCACTTTAACTTACTCTACCTTCTCTTGAGTCTCATTGATTAAATAAAATGAGAGAACCAATCAAAGTGGGTTAAATTCATTCATCAAAAATATAAGTTTGTGACATCTTTGCTGATTTTGTGAGAATTGGAAATAACATAATCAAATCTCGTATGCAAGAACAATAGAAGTGGACCTACTTCATGTGAAATTTCCTTGGGTGCAATTTTATTTTTATAGACAGTACAGAGAAATATACATTTTGTTCAGTGCTATGTAGTTGGAAAAGGTTGTGTATATACTAGAAGTAGAGAAAGCAACAAGTAGGCATGGGTGTAAGAAGCTAGTATTGTTGAGGTGGTCTACCCGTTGAAGCAGTACAAAAAAGTAAATATATTTAGTGAACCCTAAACAATTAGAGGTAGTTGTATGTTTTTCATGATAACTTTTTTGTAGTTACCCCCAAGTTCTTAATTTAATTATTAAAATGTCCACATCTTGCCTAACTCATGGCCTTAGAGGTGGTGTGCCAAACACACAAGGCGCCATGTTGAAAACACTGTAAGGAGCTTATTTGAAGAATCTGGATGACATGAATTTATTAAGGATCAAGCAAATAAAAATAGTTTGGAAGTCAGATTTTGGTCTATGTTGTATTCTATGGTGTTATAGATTCTAATGGTTCTCAATTGCATCAAAACACACAATGGAGTGAAAATTGGAGGATGAAGGGACGCCTTAAAACAAAATATGGCATGGCTCTAGATCAACCTCCAACAAAATGTTGTGTAGTCTTTCCAAGTGTGATATTATAAGTTCACTACTAAAATTGTCTCATCATTTTAGTAAGTTTGGTGTCATTGCATCCTAATTCTGACTGATGGGTCAGTTACAACGCATACTGTTTTATTTTGTAGCCCACTGGTCATCAAAAAGCATAGGGGGCAGTGCTATTTTGCATGATCAATGCATTCCTTATTGGGTAGATATGAATGGTCATTTTATCTAAATCTTAAAGACTGATTGGTTGGGATTTAATTTTGTTTTTGAGAAAAAGATTCCGAGTCGATCAAGTGCAGACATGTTCATAGGTTCAACAGATTGAGAAAAGCCTATCAATTGAAGCCTTTGGACAGTGTTTTTGAATTCTCGGTCTTTTATTCTACTGTAAAATGCTATATAATTCTCTTTTTGTGAAGTGAGAAGCTTAACTGCCATATTAACATTTTAAATGTCCACAAAGTCCACACAGTTTCACTCATTTAAGTTTGCAGAAGCATCATTCTGGAAATGTTAATCATCCAACTTGTAATAATTGCTGGGGTGCTTTAGTAGGTGAGGAGTTAGGAAAGACATCTGAAGACATCTGAGCTCATGTATCACATTTGTAAATGTTTTTTCATTTCAATTTCGTGACATTTCTTCCTCAACATGCGAATTATTATTATTATTATTTTGAAGCTCAAATAGATCATGCAACTTTAAGTTTTGGGGAATCAAGCAATGAGTGATATTCCACAATTTGATACAGTTATTATTAAGTTCTTTCTGTATGTAGTGGACGCTTGATTCATGGTTGCTTGTTCTCAGGTCTTGCATGTTTGCTTCTTGTCCGTGTTGTAATCTGTCTATATTTTTCCTGCTCAAAACAATCTGTCAACTTCATCTTTTGAATATCTTGTGCCTAAACACAACTTTGTGTGTGTGTATATGCAGCATGATTTATTTGCTGAGTTTCTTTTTTTGATAAACAAAAGGCATCAGTTTCTGAGTATTGATTGATTATGAACATTGCTAAATTTGTTTCTAGAGCTGCAAATCTCATGATTATGCTGTCAAGATTGGCATGTTGTAAACTTACAATGTGGCATATGATATGCTACCTTTGTTGGCAGGCTTGTTGGGGACCAAATGCCTCTTGTGGGAAAGGAGCAAATGGCAAGATTGCCAAGCATGCCGCTTTAAATTTTGTTAAATGGGTGCTTGGAAGGTGTCAAAAGTTTGAAGACCTTGGTGAAAGCTGTTTCAACGAGCCTGCATTTGTGGATATATTTCATTCTATTCCACCCCTCTTCAACAATGGCAACTGCATGCCTGTCACCACAGAAGGGGAATCCTCCAAACAACATGCTGAAACTCCTGTCGTCTCTTCTGAGACTAGAGTTACAGGTGCCTCAAAATTCTCTTTTGGAAAATAGTTTTATCTATGGTCTAATATAAATGTATCCGATTGACATCATGGAGTAGAGACATGACTATGCGAGATGCCCACTTGCACACACACACACACACTCATTTTCTCTAAAAAATTCATTTCATATCTGATAGATGTGACCTACTGGCTTGTACATATATTGGCATGCAAATGCATCTATAGCGACACCAAGCGACATTTTTCACTTATATTCCTACTTGTTCATGTGCTTTTTGTTTGTTGTGCTTCCTGTCTTCGTTTTTGAAACTTCTATTTGGATATTCTGCATCTTTTTTGTTATGACATAGACCACACTTTTTTTATATTTATATTGCTTCGATGATTGACATTATGCCATTTCTGCATTGCAGCTTCATTGGGTTCACATCCTTCCCCTTCTCTGATTCCACACTTGGGACAATATGATACTGATGAAAAGTATTCACCTGGTGGTTTTCAGTCTCTAAATCCACCTGGACAATCAACTGGACCTGGTAGAGAGGATGCAGGATTGAATAGAGTGAAAAAGAGGGAGTTATTACTTGATGATGTTGTTGGTGGAACTATTGGCACATCATTGAGAGGTCCATCAGGTATTGGTGGTACTCTTTTGAGTGGTGCAAAAGGAAAGAGGAGTGAGAGAGATGGAAAGGGGCATAACAGAGAAGTGGTATCTAGAAGTGGAAATGCTAAACTTGGTAGGCCATCTTTAGGCAATGCTAAGGGTGAAAGGAAGTCCAAAACTAAACCTAAGCAGAAGACAACTCAGTTGTCGGCTTCTGTCAATAACCTTCTTGGTAAATCTTCAGAAATACCAGACACAGTAATAACGTCAGTCTCAAAGTCTTGTGAGGTAACTACTGGTAGCAAAAAGAAAAAGGATGAGTCCCACATGGATAACTTGAATGATTCCGAAGCTCCTCTTGACTTATCCCACCTGCAGTTACCTGAAATGGATGTACTAGGTGTTCCTGACGACCTGGATGGGCAAGGTCAGGATCTTGCTTCATGGTTGAACATTGATGATGATGGATTGCAAGACCATGACTTTATGGGGCTTGAAATTCCAATGGATGACCTATCAGACTTAAATATGATGGTCTAAAGTTTCCTTCTTTGTATATTTCTGTGAATTAACAAGTTAAACAAAAGTCAGCACTTCTTATCTAGAAATGACTTATTACAAGGGTGGTAAATCAGCAGCGAGTCTGTAAGTAGGCAATGGATTTTTTTGGGGACTAAAGAAGTTTGTGTAGGAGAAAACTTTATGGTCCAAGAGTTCGCTCCTCCAGTGTCAAGTTCTTGATCTTTAGCTCAGTTTGATGTGAAGTTAGTGAGCCCCCACTGTAAAATCACAAGCACTGGTTCCTTATTGCAGAGTTTGTGAATGAGGGAACAGTGCAATTGTACATAGTTTATATTTCAAATAACAGTCTCAATTTTGTTTACTGCAATGGTTCTTCATGTTGTAATTCGTGCAGGATTTCCCCCTCTCCATTCGTGATAGATTATCACTTAACCTGATATTTAAATCTTGTTGCATGGGTCTTTAAAATTCTCTTCTTAGGTTGATTGGAGGAGCTCCTGCTCCCGAAATCATGGCGTTGTTAGGAAAGCTTCAGATGTTTTGATGATAATTTGTTTAGTCTATGCTTATCTCTTTCTCGCTACCTTCATCCGTCCTCTTTTGAATTTGGTATTTATAATTTAGAGGGCAGTTAATGAGCAAAATGTTTTTTCTGTATTTAGTTTTACTTAATAAAACTTGTGAAGCCGATTTAAATTTTCCTAATTTTTTAGATCTATTCTTGTGCATGCATTGCCAAGATGAGGTTGAAAATTAAAATATTTTGCATAATTAACTGCTCCAATATAAAGTTGTGATGTTCTCGGTTCTGCTTGAAAGTTGAAACATTCACCTTGCGTTCTCCTTCTGTAGTTTGCTTTTCAGGCATTCGTTCCCATGTGCTTCCGGTTATTGTAAAGATGATTTATCAGATTCTCTTCACATGGAAGGAGAGTTTTCTCCTTTTCTGTTCTGCTCGAGGGATGAGCTTACTATATCAATACAGGTCTGACTTTTTTTATTTTTTATTTTTTATTTTTTCACTATCTGAATTTAGAGTATAAATGATTTCCTGTTCTGAATATTTAGTAGGGTTTTGCATCAATCCACAAGATTAGTACTGGTCTTGTCCTATTGGTTGATGGTGTTGTATGTATTACATTATTAAGCTATGTAGTTTTTTAATTGGCCTAATGACCAAAAATATCCTAACCTTTAGAATCCATCAATTATATCCTAACCTTTTCGATTTTCTATCAATTTTATCCTCAACTAATTTGGGGCATTTTTTCTTTGAAATCAACTTAATCTTTTAACTTTTCTTTCCATGATCATTCACATTGATCAATTTACATCGAAATCTTTTAAATCTTATGTTTCAATTAAGTATATGAGGACTCACAAAAATAGTGATTTATAAATCAATAATGCATTAATGCTCTAATTTAAGTTTAGTTATTCATAAATCACGAATAATGCATTGATAATCATGCGTATATACATATAAAAATGACATAAAACTTATTAGAAAGTTGCTCATAGTTGTTTGATTTGACAAAAGAATTATGTACATTTTTTTTTTGTGTTTGAGTAGGTATATGTACACACAACTATGTGTATTATATATGTACTGAAAAAAAAAACTGTGTATATTATATACATGAACATAAAAAAAAGAATATTAAGGCTATTGAGCTCTAATGCATATGTATGAATAAATCCTTAAATTGCGTGACAAGAAAGTTGAAGAGAATGATGTGTGGGCACATATTATGAAAGAAAAAATAGACCCAAATTAGTTGAGGATATAATTGATGTAAATTGAAAAGGTTAGGATATAATTGATAAGTTCTAAAATTTAGGATATAATTGATACAACTTGTAAAAATTAGGATATTTTTTTATCATTACGCCTTTTTTAATGTGGGTTCTCTGATATTCGTTGAATTTAATAGTCTGACATATTGGTGACTTTTTTTTTTTGATAAGAAGGAAGCCACAACGTATCCATTGTGAGTTTTGAACTCCCGACCTCTTACCCAAGTAACCTCATACCAAACCAGTGAGTCATCCACTTGGTTGGTTGATATATTGGTGACTTAAGATATTAACTAGTTTATTTCTTGTTTTGCTACTTTAGATGTTTGTAAATGTTAAATTTTCCTTTAGTTTGTGTATATGGCCAATTATTATCACTTGCATAATTCAGTTGAACCATATTTATATGTATAAACCTTTCTGCATAGATTGCCTGATTAGGTGCAAATCGGAAAATGTTCTTGTCATAATATATAGTGTATGTTAAATCTGTTATGAACGTGTAATAACTTTGGATTTTTAACCAAACAAATATTTCATGTGTGCAAATTGTGAAGTGTTCTGAAGATTGTTTTCTAGCAGAGCTTGGTTTTTGCTAGAGCGAGAAACATGAATTTTGTACTTCTGCACTTTCTGTTTTTTTTTCCTAAGAGAAAACTTCTATTACTTTATCTAATGTCATTGTTTTATGTGAGTGTTTATCTTTCCATGCATTTTGTTAATGTGTAACTGAGATTATTGTGTTATGGAAGCTTTTTCACATTTGAAAGAGTCGCACTCATTACTTCTGCTTTTCATCCGGCTTCTTAATTGGTGATGCATATGATAACCTGTTCTGCAAAACATATGTTCTTCTTCATCAAATTGTTCTTCTTTTCTCTTATTTTACTTTTGTCAGTGTTCTTCCTGCACGTGTCCCTGATCTGCTTTGGCATCTCAAATCAGTTAGGTGGACCAGATTTTCTCTGTCAATGCATAAAACCAAGTAAGCTCAAACACATTTTATGTTAACCCTTCTTACTCAATGTTGTCTATTACCTTGAACCTTGTCAAATTCTCAGTGAACTCAAACACTTGGGAAGTTTTTTTTTTTTTTTTTTTTGGTAGTGAAACTAAGGCAGTTTGGGAGAGACTCAATAATGTATATCTAGCCAGCAGTGCACTTAATCCTCTCAACTCAGTAGTTTCTGTGGCCTTAAATATTGTTAGATATTCGGAACTCAAAAACTATGGCTGATTAGTAGGAACCTACGATACCTGGCCTCGAGAAAGGGTGTCGTTCAGACAGAACATTTTCTTATTTTTTTAACAGGGGACTCTGCTAAAAGCCTTTGTTCTTTCTTATTTGGGAATCTCTTATTATATATTCCTTTTCTTCTTTTCTTACAATTTGACTCTTCCTTGTGCTAAAATGGGGTGTCCACACATTTTCAAGTGTTTGGCACGAGCATTTTGGGTTAGAGTTAAGAGTTTAGTTAACTTAGGCAAGGACATGAGAATGTATATCCAACCATTCTTACGCTGTAATGGGCAATCACATTTTGCATTTTTTTTTATTAGAAAGAAATCTCAACTTGCACAGTATGAGGCTCGAACTCCCGACCTCTTACCTAAGTAAACACATACCGACTAATAAGCTGAATGCCACTTGGGCTAAACGTTGCTTTTGGTTTTTGGGTTCAGTGGCCACCTAAGAAACTTCATTTAGAATGATTTTATCCATTGTTTTTACTTTGTTAGAGTGGGATTGTTAAGTACCAGATATTACTACTTGTGTCCCTCGTATGTCTTGATCCAAATACTAGGTTAGGATTAGAATGTTGGTTGCATTCACCATCTTACCCATCGAGTCCTGATGCCTAAATTATAAAGAATCACTTTGTCTGTGGTCTTTCTGGAAGTGTTATAGAGGAAGAATCACATTGCTTGAAAAGATGGAGGAGCTATTTGAATTCAAACGTGCAAAAGGTTCTTCCTTATCAGTGGCTCTGAATTACCTTCGGATCATTTAGACTTAACTTTGATGCCTTTATTCTTTGTAGAGAGGAACTTTCAGCTCAATTGCTGCCGCAGCTTCAATTGTTGGTTGTGGTGGTGGTGTTTTGTTCTCTTAGTCAACCTTGGTTATTTTACTGTCAACAAAATTGTTATTTGAAAACTTAATCCGATGACAGTAAATAATAGGATGGCTCAAGACATTGATTTTTCCCTATGCATATATTTTGAAACAAATTTGGGAAAATTAAGAACTTGTATGCCCTCCTCATTGATGTAATTAGCTAACCCAAAATGTGACTTCTCATTAGGGGCATTGGAAGTATTAAATACTCATGAAGAATTCTCTTGTTATTTTAAGAACTTCAGAATATGATCTTTTATTTTCAAAATTTGCTTAATTGACGGTTGACACTTGACCATTTATTTTTAATAGCCTGCATTCTTCTTCCCATTTTCTTGAAAAGGACGGAGTCAGAAAACAGATGAAGAGGATAGATTTCAGTGCTTGGTTGAGGCTCATAATAGTGTACGTGATCAACTGTTGTATTGCCATATTTACTTTCCTTTTTTTCTGGGTGGTGGTAAGTCTATGTTGCCCTCATTTCTCTTACTATATACGCTTTAGGTTCATATTCTGCAAAAGGAAGTTACCGTGGTGCATACTTCTGACACGCGTTTGCCACATAGTTGTTGGAATCCATCGGATACATATTGGGATATGCATGTGCACACTCCTCCATGCACAATCCGCAGGTCTATAACGACTTGCAAATGTGTTGACGCTTGTTACCGCCGTTCAATCTTTCTTCTGCCTACAGTGCGTCGGACACTTGGGGAACCCAAATCTGTCCTGTTCCTGTGATTTATTGAGCCTGGTTCCAAGGCGTCCGGTATTAATTCCAGTGGCAGCACTAGCAGTGGCACCATGACAAAGATTGGCAGCACTTTGAGGAACTTCTCACTGCAATATAAAGTTGAGTTTCTAATCTATTTATGTCATTCATGTTTTGCGTCTTCATCTGTTTTAGCTTCTTCTGCACTGTTTTCATAATCAGAATGTAAATTGACTAAGTGCTAGGTATGGACTGCCCAACTCTTTTAAGTCTGATTCAAAGGAGCACCAGACCACTGCAAAACCAGGTACATGTTACTAGTTTGTTTGCTAACAATTGTTGGTTTTGTACTGCAGGTTTTGGTTTTTTTTAGTACCGACGCTATCTTCAATTCATCAAAAATTATTTTGGTTGACGCTGTCTTTTTTGTATTTTGTTTTTGTTTTCATTTTTTTCTCAATCTTCTGGTGTTGTCCTCTATAAAAATATTGTTATGTTCAGTTGCGTTGGAGTTTTCTTTTGTTTGTTAGTATTTTGGCGATAATTAGAATCGGGATCCTATCTTGGATCCGCAAAGAGTTTTTCATAAATCAGGTCGTAAGACTGAATCATTGAATTGAAAGTCGTAGGGTTTTATATTTTGTGCTAAGACAGTAGTTTAATGATGACTTCCAATTTTTTTAACACATTTTGTGATTGTAAGAAATTATGGGTTGCAGATTTTTAACGTATCTAATCACTTGCGATAAATATTAGTTTTTTTTTATTTTTACTTCAGTGGAAATCGAACCAGGATCTCCCGAGGTCTTTTTTTTTGACGAGTGATGTCTTTACCATCTCACCTAACAGGCTTTGACATGAATATTAGTTATTTAGCATAAAATCATATGCCAAACATGCAAGGTTCAACATTAACAACAATCTTTTACGTACTTTTGTAGCTGTGCACATTCATAAATTGTCTAATGATATGTGATATTATCGAAAGAAAATGACACATGATATGATTGCCAATTGGCATGGTTGTCCTAATCTTTTAGATAATACCATCTCATTCTTTTAGATAATATCATTAGTTGTTTTCTTTTTGTCTTTTATAATTAGACCAAGTGGACTTTAAACTTCTTTGATCCTTTTTGTGGCATCAGAAATACTTCGACCCTTCAGTTGTTTCACGCACTCGTCAAGATTAGAATTTTGGCCGGTATTGCTTATATAACGTTTAATTCATTGCACTGGACCTAACATTAGTATATCTCAACAAGTACTCCATTTAGAAGAAAAAGTGGTCAAATTACTTAAACGAGTGAAATTCTAGAACCGTGTTAGTTTGGCACAATACTACAATACTGGGCAATTTCAATAGCAGTTTTTTGTAGCCAATTTCAATAGCAATATTTCGCTAGTGACAACAATGCAATTCAAATTCTCTTAAAAAAAAAAAAAAAAAAAAAAAAAAAAAAAAAACAATGCAATTCAAATTATGATTCTGATTTTAGTGTTAATTTTTAAAATTGATTAGTTAAAAAAGCATTTGAAACATAGCCACGCAAAATTCTTATCTCTAGACGCCTCAAGATCACACACTCGTTTGAGTCTTGAAATAAGTGGAGTAAAAGCTTTTTTATTTTATTTTATTTTATCATTTTTTACTTCGGTTAGAGTTGAAATCACAAACTCTCTAAACCTTAAATGACACTTCATCCATCTTACCAAATAAAATAAGTGAAGCAGAAGCTTTTCTTTCTACATGCTAATTATGTTATTCGCATTTGGATTACTCTTTTGAATTACTGACTACTTTCAATTATAGTGTCCATCATTTCGACTTGTGGAGTCGAAACTTCTAACAATGTAAGATAAGACGTAACAAGAGAAGGAGAAATTGAATTGAAATGAAAAGTGGTCAAATTACTTGAAAGAGTGAAATTCTAGGTGGGGGCACGTGTTGGTTAGCATAGCAACCACCTCTCCTAACATTATAATCACGAGACCACATCTACAATTGTTTGGCATCCTTTTATTTGGAATTGGCGCAAAGCGCCCTTTCTTTAAAAAGCTGGATTGCTAAGTCTAACACGTGGCGACCAGAAGCTTGTCCGTACAAACATAGTTGTCGGTCCACTGGAGACGTGGCGCTTGGTTGGTGACCTAGCTCACATCAAATGTTTGCCACATGGGAACACCAAAACTGCTCCTCCCCCTAATATTCCTAGACTCGCGTTTTGAAAATGATTAGTTGATTCACTTCGATTCACTAAAGATAAATTTTTTTACTAGTGATTTTTGTGTTTGTGAAGTTTTAAATTCAAGATATCTTTTTAAGTTGTTAGAATGTTAAATTACTCTAATATATCAGCTATTGGTGAAAAAGTTTTATTAATATATCTAACAATATATATATATATATATATGGTACTAAATAAACCCTTGCTATAGTCTTTACGTGGCATCATATAACAAGACATCATCTAAGAGACATTTACACGATTTGTTAATTTTTTCCTCTCGGAATAAAAAAAACAAAATCAAGTTTTTAGAATATATGGCATATATTCGAAAAGTAAATAAATATGCTAATGTAGGTTGGTTGATTAGGGACATTTGATGGGTTTATCTTTTTGATTTTTGACGAAATGGGACCAATTAAAATATTTTACACTTATATTTTCTATAAAAAAAAAGTTTGAGATTGATATGTGTCTATCTACACGTGGACAATGGCTCAGGGATGGGACCCACAAATCTACAGATCCACTTACATAATTTTTTTTTTAAATTGTGTTATGAGTATTCATTTAACGTCAGAAAGTTTATAATTATTTTTTTTTAAACTTGTAATTGAATACAATCATATTTTAATATGATAAATATGAAATAATTATATTTTTCAAATAAAAAAATAAAATAAGGCCTCGTTTGGTTCATTTTATTAACTTTCGAGGAAGTTTAATTTTGTGACAAGTTAACTACTAAAGAATTTACACTCATCATGTTTGGTTCAACTTTGAACTTCTTGAAAAGTTTTACATTTTAAAAATAATAAAATAATAAAATTGATATAAATGTCATTTACACTATTTTTGAGAGAGAGGTTGTTAGGAATAAAGGTAGAGAGAACATTAAATGAGGATATAGAAGTATTCATTCCTCCTCAAAAAGATAGCTCACTTACCTCTTAAGTGAGTTATCTTCCCTTATGTAGAAAAGTTAGGAGTCAAACTTTTAAAAAAGTTTTTTGAAAATATCTAACCAAATAAGGCTAGTTAAAACTTCTCTCCGAACTAAACAAAGCTAAAATTAATAAAGGACAATGCTTTGAAATCCAGCATGGACACACATGTTAACAACATTTGTTACTTTTGCATTTGCATTTAGATACGAGTAGTGCTACTTAGACTCATGAGTTCGGACTCTTAAGATGATTTTTAAATTTTTTATTTTAAAGTCATCATTAAGTAATAAAATGGATTCAAAATAACAATTTACAAAACTCTTTAATATTTATAAAATTTTAAAAAAAAACTTTTGCGTCCAGAGTCTAAGAGTCGAGATAGATTTTTTAGTTAGATACATATGTATGCATCTTAATCTTATAATAAGTGCATGTCTTAGTCGGGTGTTTGTGGTGGGCGCCATAGCAGGACAAGCTAAATGAATAGGGAGAGAGAGACTGAACGAGGATTGAATGTGTAATAGATTCAGGGAATGGGTCCATACATTGAATGTGTTAAGCTTCCGTGTCCTAAACAACGGCTGTCAGATTTGGTACTCAGACTTCGCTGTCTTTGTGGGACGTCAATCCCACATCTCCTACTCTTCTAAACTGAAGCCACGTGTTGCTTTGTGTTGTGCTGTTATGGGGCCACTATTATATGTGTCCAGTTTTTATTGGATGCCGATGCTTCTCTTTGGCAATTTCAAGTGTGTTGGTTTCTTTGATTTTTCAAATGGACACATTGAAATGAGCGTTTGTTTGGTCTTCCTAATTTGGTTTATATGATTTTGAAACGTTTCTTCAACGCTCAAGTACAACCAAGATGTTCACTAAAAGAAAGAAGAAAAAGAAAATAGATCTCTTCAAAAAAAAAAAAGAGAAAAATAGATTTTTTGCAGCTTAATAGTAATTGTTAAGAAATTAATATTTTATAATGTCTACATTGGTTCTGTAATGTCTACATTAATTATGTAACATTTATATTAATTGTGTAACGCCTCCATAGATTTTGTAGCGTTTACACTAATTACGTAACGCCTCCATTAATTTAGTTATGTACCATTCTATAAATAGGGCACCATACTGTACATTCGATGATACAATAAATTTGTTATATTCTGAAACTATCATAGCATCAAAGTTTAGTTTATAATCCAAGGTCGGTCGACCTTTGAGTCAACGACTGATCCTTAATACATCTTAGTGCTTGTTCTTATATTCGATTATGCTCTTATTTTTATTTTCTCTTGTTTCTCTTATGCATCTTCACACACGTCTGTCGATTGTACCAGTCCGTTTGCCTATTTTGCGTCGCTCAGTCAACTAATTCGTCTACCATGTTCACACAAATTTGATGCTTTCAACTCGCATAACCATATGCCTATCTCGAGATCCCTACTTCTTGTCCTGCTTGTCGTCAATCTGTTGTCGACTTTGCCATCTGTCTGCTCGTTGTCCTATCATCGACTCTGTCGACTTCGCTGTCCGTTAGTCGTTTCGCCGATTATGTTGTTCCGTTAGTCATTCCGTCGACTCAGCTCCGTTGGTCGTTTCCTCGACTCCGTTGTTCTGTTGTTTCGTTCATGCACTGTTTGTTTATTCGAGTGCAGTCTATGATGCCTGTCACGCCCGTTATACGCGTACTGTACGTTGTCGAGCGTAGTTCGCGATGCCCGTCATGCCTGTTTGTTGCAACACGGTTGCAGATTTATCTGTTCCGCCTACCTATTTGAAGATTCTGTCCGTGATCACTTGCATCTGTTCGTCACGATGTGGTGTCCCCACGCAGAATTGTCGCGGACTTTATGTATCCTCATCTTATTCGTTTGCAAACTCAAGTGGTTCCGATGCCACCACCTTGAGTTTGAGGGGGATGTTAAGAAACTAATATTCTGTAACGTCTACATTGATTATGTAACATCTACCCTGATTGTGTAACATTTATATTAATTGTGTAACGTATCCACAGATTTTGTAACGTCTACACTGATTATGTAATGCCTCCACTGATTTAGTTCTGTACCATTTTATAAATAGGGCACCATACTGTACATTCGATGAAACAATAAACTTGTTCTATTATGAAACTATTAGTAATTAAAGTTTCCTTTTTATAGGAATCAGTCAGTGAATATTGGTTGTGTAAAGCTATGTTATTCTACTTTAGTAAAATGTATAACCTAAAAACGAAATATAGGCCTACTGCAAATTAAACATTGTTAATTTATTTTTTTGAGAACAAATTCAACAAATTTATTAATACTTCGAATTGAATAACAAACTTTGTTGATCTAAACTTGAACCTCCTGTGAAAGTCCTCCACCCTTCAAACATTATAATGTTACCAATGTTACTCCCTTTGTTTCCATAACTACTACATCAAATTTTGTAAAAACACATCACATTAAGAAATCAAGAAAGTTGTGAAAGTACCAATTAATTACGTGATTCTTAATTATAAATCCAGTCAACTTAATTAATTAATATCATTAATTATTTGTTTTTCACAATATATATCATGAAAAATAAGATCATCAATTCCAGTCTTATTGACAAAATTTGTGCAACAATCATTATTTTAATTTTACATGAAAACAAAATTGTGACTGATATTTAAGCTTAAAGAAAGTATTAACGATACATCTCAAATTATATAAAACACGTAATTCAAGGAGAGTTTGATAGTACACATGGCATTGTGTTTAAACTTGATGTTAATGGCAATGTGGGCGTCTAACCGTGTCTTAACTAAGTACATAGCACACACATTGATGTGTTTCTCATGAGAAAAAGAATAAAATAAAATAGTGATATAAAGAGAGAAGAGTTTAGGGGGTAGGGAAGAGAAGAGCTATTTCATTGAATTTCACACAAGTGTAAAAAAGATTTAAACAATAAAGTCATGTGTGACTCATCACCCCATAACAATAATAATAATAATAATAATAATAATAATAATAATATATTAAGAAATAAAAAAAAAAGAAAGACAAATGAATTGGAGAGAAGGAGAGCATGACACCTGTGAAGCAGTTGCTCTAATTCTTAAACAATGAACTGCTGATGGCACTCTTGTAATTTCACACAAAACTCTCTTCATGTATGTGCATGCAAAGCATGCATCATGGATGAAGCATGGATGGTCATGCCGTCTTTCCTATTGACACCTGTCCTTACTTTCTCTCTCTAACATTCTCTACTAACTTGTCTTCTCCCTCTCTCTCCCTCTCTCTCCCTCCCTCTCAGGGCTCACTTACACCCCATTGCACAAAAATCTCAACGACTGAGGAGAGGAGGAGGAGGAGGTTTCAAATTTGCAATACCCTTTTGTTGTTAATTGTAGGGCCTTTGCCCATATCAATATCTCAATCTACCAACAAACTGGTGAGCTGTTCCAGATCTGCTTAATTTGTTGATTCAGTTTTCAATCTTTTTTTTTTTTTTTTTTTTTTTTGCTTGATTTGATTTGTTTCTAGTAGTGTAGACTGTAGATGGGTAGGTGGAGTGATGGTGGGCACGATGAGCTAGTCAGCTAGGTGGGTAGGTGTGAGTGAGTGACTGATTGTGTTCTTTGCACTTGTTGTTGTTGATTTGGGTTGCCTTTGATCCAGGGAACTATGGTGTTATGTGGAAAAGGGGTTTGTCCTTTTTTAGGGTATCTTGTGATTGTTGGGGAAATTTAGCTTTCTTCCCATGATCCCCTTTTGGGTTTTATCTTTCTTGTGCTTAGAGATAAGGGATTCATTGGTTGAATGAATGAATGAATGAATGAGTGAAAGTTTCAATTTTTTTTATTTTTTTATTTTTTTCATTTTTTGTGATTATCTATAGAAGACATGTTTCTAGAAAAAAAAAAAGGGAAGTTATACTGATCTCTAGAGAGATCTATGTATCTAATGCAGGGTTTATAAAATTCCCACAAGTGGAGGATGCTTGGATCCATTTTTTACAGATCTGACTTCCAAACTTTAAGGGGGTTATGCAATTTGGGAATTGGGATTTTGGGCGTTGGATGATTCATTCAGGAATGGGAGGTAGCCTTTCGAGTCTCGCAAATTGTCTTGGTCAGATGGAAGATGATGAAATAGTTCAAACATGACCGGGTTTTCGGGTTTGGAGGGGTTGGAAGGTCATTGTTTTTGTAATTGTAATAAGGGAGTTGATGGAGGAGATGTCTCCAGCAATTGCAGTCCCATTTAGGTTAAGTGCTTCGATTTGCGACAACTCTGTGGTGACGACGCGCATGGAAATAACTCGGCTCAAGTTGATTACGGACACTGCAAGCTTGTTATCTGACACTACCTCAAAGCTTGCCGCGGAGCCTGTTACCGGTGAAGGTGGTAATTGTAGTAGTAGTGGCACAGATTGTGTGGCAGACATGATGTTTGTTTCGTCGTCCGAAGGAGATGTAGAAAAACAACAGGAAGACGTGGTTCAGATTGTGCCGGAAAGTGAGATTGCCTGGGTGACTAATGATGCTATAATTCAAGAAATTGAGGAGGATGATAACTTATCAGTAGGTGGTGATCAAGTACTTGACGCCTCTTGTTCCGTTTCTGTGGTCAGTGATACCAGTAGCATTTGTGGCGAAGATCTGTTGGCTTTTGAGTCTTCCGCTGAAATTGGGAATAGCATTGGAAATGTGCAAATTATAGCTAAATCGCCTATTGTTGTGGAACCGGGTGTTCAGCTTGAGTCTACAGATGGTCTGCTTGGCAGTACTCTGAGAGTTATTGATGTAGAAATAGGAGAGGGGTCTGATTCAAATTCAATGGCAACTGTTCTTCCCGTACCTCAAGCAAGGAGCATTCTGGGTATCAGCAGCCGTGTCGTGGCGTTGGATTGCTTGCCTCTTTGGGGATCTATATCTATCTGTGGGAGAAGAGCAGAGATGGAAGATTCAGTTGCAGCGGTACCTCGATTTTCAAAAATTCCATTGCAAATGTTAATTGGTGACCATATTGTGGATGGAGTAAACCAAAGTATGAATCATACTACTGCTCATTTTTATGGAGTGTATGACGGTCATGGGGGTTCTCAGGTACACCTTATGTCGTCTTTTATTCATAGTATTCTAGTTCTTCATGTATTGGTTTCCGTTTTATGTTTATTACCACTTGCAGGTTGCAAACTACTGTCGCGATCGGATCCATTCAGCTTTGGTTGAGGAGATGAACCATGTTAATGAAGGGTTGAGTAATGGAAACATCAGGGATAGTTGGCAGGTACAGTGGGAAAAAGTCTTTACAAACTGCTTTCTCAAGGTAGATGCTGAGGTTGGTGGCGGAGTCAGCAGAGAAAGTATTGATGGCAGCACTGAACCTGTTGCTCCAGAAACTGTGGGTTCTACTGCTGTGGTTGCTGTTGTTTGTTCTTCTCACGTAATTGTTGCAAATTGTGGGGATTCAAGGGCTGTTCTTTACCGAGGGAAAGAATCTATGCCACTCTCTGTTGATCATAAAGTAAGCAATGTCTTTATGGCGTGGATTATCCAAATTTTTTACGTATCATAATTGAAGTTATTAACCTATAGGAAGTTGGACTTTGCTTGTCTGTCACAGCCTAACCGAGAAGATGAATATGCAAGGATTGAAGCAGCCGGAGGCAAAGTCATACAGTGGAATGGACACCGTGTATTTGGCGTTCTTGCCATGTCTAGATCTATTGGTACGAGTCTTTCTTCCCTCGAATCTTGTTTACATTTGTAAAACAGGTCATGGCAGGTGTTTCTTAGATAATACCTTTGCTTACTTTTTGATTCTTCTCGTCTGACTTCCCCAGTGAAACTAGTGCACATGTAATGCCTTAGTTGTTTTCTTTCTATTCTCATTCTTAGCCAATGGTTCTCAGTTTCTTATCCTTTATATTTTGTCCCCGTTTTAGTCTATATACCATAAAGTGAAGGGTAAGACGGGAGAAGCCAAAAGTTAAACAATCAAATACTTAATTGACTGAGGATCTTATAATGAAAACTACTTGAACTATATCGCAGATGCATAATATGTTCTGATTGGTGTTCTTTATTGACTGTGGGTATAAGATATTTATTGATTGACATGATTGCTAGTAATTAGTTATGGATATTGTTGTAGGTTTAGGACTTGGATATCACCTCCTTGTGAGCAATAGATTTATCACCGTTTTTTTTTTCGGTCATTTAGCTTGTGTAACTATAAAAGTGTTCATATAGCTACTTTCTCTTTTGAGTTTGCCACCTATATTTTTTGTATATAAATACTGCGGTAAGCTGGGCCCATTTTGTTGGTGATGTTCAAACAAGCTATTGGGCATATTATCCTTGGCTGGAATAAGTCAGGATCCCCTATATTATATCTCACTGTTGACCTGCGTGTAAAAAGGGGTATGGTAAATAAAACAGAAAAAAATGGAAAAAAAAATAGTAGATGTACTAGTGTTATAGCAAAGTGGATAAGATGTGGCGGTGTAGGGTGGTGGCACAAGTATATATGCAAGTAGGATCAGCTTATGAAAGCCTGGTAATTGATAATCTCTGGGATTTGGTTAGTAAGGTTGAGGTTTGGGTTAAGAAAGCTCTTAGTGGATATAATCATATCTATTATAATTGAAACTTAAAAAACTTTAAATCAAATATAAAAACAAAAAAGAAAAGTTATAGCTTAATTTTTTTCTTTAATTTGTCTTTGACAAAATTTAGATCTTGTTAGTGCTAGGATGAAGTTATTACACTTCTCTTTAGAGTGGAAACTTTTAAAAAACTCCCTATGCAAAGTAGACTCTCCCGAATTACTTCCAAATTAGGTGATTGAATTCATATAAAAAGCCGGATTTTTGATCCTTGGAGAATTTAAGATTTTCAAGAGAAATTTGGGTCTTAAAAGAGACGATGACGGGAAAAATCCAATCTCGTATGTATTGTTTGTTTTTATGGGGTTCTTGTCAGGGGATGAGGATCGTTCCTTAGGCGATCAAGCTTTGCACGAGCAGTGGTGTTGCTTTGAATTGGCCCATTCACCCTTTTTAATTGAGGAAATGGATCTATTATTGAGCATGATGTCAATTTAGGTAAGTGGGATGGGTAATACTGATTTTTGGATGGTTCAAAGGCTCTGGGGAATTGTAACCATTATGCTTTTCCTAGGTTGTTTTTGTTTTTGTTTTGTTTTGTTTTGTTTTGTTTTGTTTTTAATTAAATACTTTTCCCAAGTTGTTTATACTTATATTAGATGGTTTGATAGTTTTGTGTTTTCTACCCTTATTTTTATTTTGTATTTTTTATTTGCAATGGAAGAGTTTGATTCATGTAGCCGACCTCAACTAATTTGGGTCGAGGCTATGTTGTTGTTGTTGTACTACCCTTATTATTTTTATGTATTTTAATTGATTAATTGTTGTACGCATATTTAGGATAAATTATTAATATAATTTTTTTACTACCATTCGTGGTTGTGCATTACTTTTTCTATGCTTAAATTAGCAGTTACTATTATGCATTGCTTTGCTGTAGTTTGGGCTCTGATTTTACTTCAATCTGGAAGTGTGGGTTCTTATCTTTGTTTTTCTTATATTGTAAGTTCAATTTGTATCTTGGAGATATGGATGTTTCTTTTCAGTTTTTCTCTTGAAACCAAGGTGGACGTGATAGGTTGCTTGTGACAATCTCCTTAGGAATTAGCTTATTGTTGTCTCACCCATCTTGACAAATTAAAACACTAATGGGAAAGAATTATTTGATGATTGGGAGGAAGTACATATATAAGGAAACATAGAAGAGACTGTTTTAGAGAAGCTGACTGTACCGGCAATTAGAGTTTGGAGAAAGGTTCAATTTTGATAGCTTATGGTTGGAATGTGTTGCAATGTGCGTTTGATGGCTTGGGAAGATTTGAGTGTTAGAGACTGTGTGGGGAAGCCCTTTCTCTTATGTTAGGATTACAGACGTTAGTGGTGGGCCTCTAATCATGCACGTATCTGGAAATAACTTCTGTAGATCAATTCCAAATTTGTGTGTTTACTGTTTACTGACTCGAGTTTGAGACATTGACTTTTCAGTACTTGTCCGTGTAAGAATTTCATTGTGACAAAAATATTACTGTAAATGTTGTTTTCAGTACTTTTCACCCTCCTTTTTTTTGGCGGTGTTATGACCAAATCATTTTTTATGTATCCTTGCGATATGATGATGCATTACTTGACTGTCACCCTCAATTTTAGTGCTCCTGTCTGTGACTTGTGAGGCTCAATCCTTTTACAGCTTGGGATGTTAAAACCATTAAACTGAGCTTAAACTGGGTTGAAACTTTTGATTCAGCTGGTTCATGATAGTTCTTTTGGTTTCATGATTGAGGAATTGAAACTACCTTACAGAATGTCACATTCTAAAAATTGATGTAAATTGTATATGGAGTAAACCCAGAATTGAAGTAAATTGTATGGTAGTAACCCAAATGTAAATATGTAATGTAACGTTTCTGAAACAATCACTATTACTTGAGTTTATTAATTTTATTAATTTGAAGTTTTAGTTGTGTTTTACTTATAAACTATATCTTTGTCTGTATTCTCGTGATAGAAATGGTGGCATATCTTATTGAACCAAGCCTTTAAATACTTGGTTGTAAAAAATGAAAACTATTAGGACATGTTAGTATTAGCATTTAAATATTTCTTCTGTTTATATTAGTTTTAGAAAAAGCCAGAAAGACCTTAGTCCTAAATACAATTGGTTAATTAAAAGCTTATCTTGATTCTATCTTAAAAGTACAAGACAACCTATGGAAAACCTGAAAATAGCTTTACTATTTTGTAATTTCCTTCTGTGACAGTTGCTTAAGTAAATATATTACTCTGAATTATATACTTCAATCTTTTTTTTTTGGGGACAGGTGATAGATACTTGAAGCCATGGATTATCCCAGAACCAGAAGTCATATTTGTACCTCGAATGAAAGAAGATGAATGCCTTATTCTCGCAAGTGATGGCCTATGGGATGTCATGACAAATGAGGAAGCCTGTGAGGTTGCCCGAAGGCGGATCCTTCTTTGGCACAAAAAGAATGGAGTTACATCATCGACGGAAAGGGGTCAAGGAGTTGACCCCGCAGCTCAAGCTGCAGCAGAGACGCTTTCAAAGCTTGCTCTCCAAAAAGGAAGCAAGGACAACATTACAGTGGTCGTCGTGGACCTGAAATCACAGAGGAAATTCAAGAGCAAAACTTGATCACCTATGGTTCATCTCTCAATTGGTAACCAAGCTGTAGTTGTACGATATGAAACTCAATTTAGTCCCATATAGTTCCACTATAATACATTGCTCTCTTAGCCCATCTGTTTTTCACCTGGGCCTAAGGACTGTATTAGAGGAGCTGTATTCTGTATGTACTATAAACATCTGCTCCGTCCGTGTCCGTCCGAATGCTCTATTGTTTCAATCTTTTTTTCTCATCACACGTCGCGCCAAGTTCTGGCCATGTAAATTTGATCTGTTGGGTCTAGGGTTGGTGAGGAGGGGGAGAGTCTTGATTCTCTACTGACACTGACACTGAGCTTCTGCTCGAAGATCTGTATTCGATTCTGACGCCTCCGAGTTCAAGGCTCTGTGAGGTACTACTTCATTTCCATCTTTAATGATTCTACCTTGTGTGTGCTCTATGAAACAATATCTAAGACATTACTAACATGGTTTATACTGACAGCTTGTCTACTTATTAGAGGATGTGTGAGCAAGGTTTGATAGAAACTTTGTCATTTGTCTTTATTGTGGGGCATTAGTAACTTCAAACATGTATGAGGTTCTTCGTTGTTGTGATGGGTCTTGAATTTTGTAAAACAGATGATTTAAGGTGCATTTGCTGATCATTTGTCATTTGCGATGTATTTGATGTACCTAGAACAACTCTTTTCTTACTATTATTATCGGAAAGAATTTGTTCGCTAATTAGACTTCAGAGTTTTTCAGTCCCTGAGGACTCGACCCCGCTTGTTGCTACTACAAATCATAGGATATATACAATTTTTAGTCTCTCGAAGGTTTGGGTTCCATGAGTCAAATGGGAGAAAGGTTTCGACATTTTCGTTAATCTTCCGACCTCAACATGTATGCTCCTACTTGTGATCCATACCTTGTAAAAGACATCTTTGGGTTAATCTTACTTGTGGTCACAATTTTATTTTATTTTTTCAAAATGGTCTAAAAACTTACTTATGATCATTTCATCTATTTTCGTTTTATTAACCATTAAGTATGCTGATGTGGCAATGACATGGTGTTGAATCTGTTGATGCGGCATTAATCATTCCATATGTTAGGCACGTCAGTGAGATTTAACACTTTAAACGATAGAATGATAAGATGTAGATCTTTATAAGAGTTTAAAGACTAAAAACATAGAAGACACAAAGTTCTGAGTTTTGCCTTTTAAAAACTAAATACTTTAGTCTGATTACTAAATAATAAAATAAAAATCTTAAGAAAAAAAAAATATTGGTCCCAAAAAAAAGGAAATAAATATGAGTACGTGGATAATCCTCTCCAACATCAATGAACTCAAGTTTCATACTAATTTCCTTCCACTTTAATTTTGAGTCCGACTAAGTGCACTCCAGAAAAAGTCAAATTTTAAAAAAATCAATGTTACTACAAAATGAACTTTATTTCCCTCATTATAATTAGTGTACCCCACTACACTTTTTAAATGCACTCCACACACTCTCTTCTTTGTGATTTGTAGTCATCATCGGGGAGTTCGTCCTCAAAGGTCAGAATCTCTTATTGGGGGTCGGTCGGAGCTTGCCGAACTTGTAGTTAAAGAGTAGGTTACAACTTGCCGAACCTTTAATTGGAGAGTCGGTCGGAACCCATCGAATCTTTAGGTCGATAGTTGTCAACTAAATCTCACTAAAGAAGTTCGGTTGGACAATACCAATCCTAGTGGATAAGTCTTGGCTACATGTCGCAGAACCTAAAATAGATGTCTCGACTGAGGTTTTGGAGTTGGGTGTTTCAGTTTGGATGAAAAGATATTTTGGTAAGAATATGGGGTGCACTTAAAAAATAAAATTTGAATCTGGAGTGCCATGCAAAATGGAGTGCACATAATAAAAGGCGGGATGCACTTAGCTGGATTCTTAATTTTCTGTCTTCTGCTTTGGCGTGGACACTGACTTCAAAAGTCCATCTACAAATCTTATCTCTAATTTCTTCCACATCAACGTAGAAGTGTAGAACCCTTTAATGCTTCTTCTCGGAACATACAAATCATCAATCAAGTAAGCCTTAAGCAGATTACAAGATACATAGCAATTTTTGGATCAATTTAACATATGGGTGTGAAGGAAATTTCAATTTGGGTTTTTTGTTATTTGTGTTTCTATCTCCTCTCACATCTCATTAAGTTCCTTTACAAGACATGGTGGACTCCAATTCACATACAAAAAGTGTTCAGATCACAGGGCGTTAGTGGCCCTTCTTACAGATTCCACCATGGGAACACTATAGAGATTTCAAAGATGATGCAGGAATCCAAGAAAAAATCCATGAAGTTGTCTCATGATATTCTTCCAATAGCTCAACCTCATATGGATGCGTGGCTCAACAAGTATGGTGAGAGCTCTTTTTTATTAGTATTTACTATCAACTACTAAATTTTATTAGATTTTTGCTTCATTAATTAATTTGTCTTTCTAGATCTATATAATATACATAAAGGACTCCAACCAAAAAAAAAAAAAAAAAAATACATAAAGGATTTTGGATTGGTTGATGTTCTCATGACTTGTGATATGTTGATATTAATTTAATTAACAGGAAGGATATTTTTATATTGGCATGGTACTAAAGCTCAATTAGTCATAACTGAGCCTGAGTTGATCAAAGAGATTTTAAACAATAAGGATGGGGCATACCCTAAGGTCCAAGTTGAAGGGTATTTTAAGAGGCTTCTTGGAGATGGTTTGGTAACTGTTGAAGGAAAAAAATGGATTACGCTGCGAAAAATCGCCAACCATTCTTTCCATGCGGATAGCTTAAAAGTAAGTCACACTCACTAATTTTCAGTTTTGTTCTTAGCTAGCTAGCTAGATACTTGAAAAGTTCATTTTTAAATGTTCAATAAAAAAGCCTTGATCTCATATTAGTTGGAGTCGAACTCTAGACCGCCGTTCGATTATAAATCTATCGAGAAACAATAAAAATATTTACATGGTTAGGGATTGATTATTTGATCACTATATTCAAGGGAATGATAAAAGCAATGACTGAGAGTGTGGAGATGATGCTGGAGAGGTGGAGGATTAACTATGTTGAAGGAAACAATGAGATTGAAGCATTTCAAGAGTTCAGAGTCTTGACATCTGAAGCAATTTCTAGGACCGCCTTCGGGAGCAATTACTTGGAAGGAAAGAATATCTTTGACATGATCTCGAAGTTGGCTTCGTTGGCTTCTGTAAACAGTCATAAGATGAAGATCCCCGTCATCGGGTAGACATTAATTTTCTTTCAAGTTTACATCAAAAGAAGCAAGAAATCAGTAATCATGTACATATGATCTTTCAGGGCTATTAAACTTGGTGTTTTATTTTTGGAAAATGATAATCTAGCACACTTTGGGCGCATTTGTTTTTTAGCCATTTATAGCTCTTTCTTGTCTCCCCATGCGTGGGCCCCACATCTAACAAAACACCACAAATGGTTAAAAAATAAAAGTGTACGCCCAAAGTGTGTTAGATTATCATTTTTGTTTATTTTTTATGTTATCAGTTCTTTAGACCTGTAGTTCTAAATTTCTTGATCCTCATTTACTGCATATATAGCTTATGCCTATTAACTGACTTACATTGATCTATTGCAGGAGAATTTTCAGATCAAGCGATGAAATAGAATCAGATAACCTTGCACTACAATTGCGAAAATCCATAATTGAGATTGTAAGGAAAAAAGAGGAAGAAATGAAGTTAGAGGAATCAAACAGCAGCGAAGGATGTGATTTTCTTGGACTACTTATTAAAGCTACCCAAGAGACTGATGAAGAAAAGAAGATTTCCATAGATGATGTTATTGATGAGTGCAAGACATTCTACTTCGCAGGGCATGAAACAACAGCAGGTCTACTTGCATGGGCATCTCTTCTCCTAGCCATAAATCCAGATTGGCAAGACAAGGCAAGAAAAGAGGCAACAGAGTTCCTCAACAAAGATTATTCGACATCAGAATTTTACAACCATATTGCACGATCAAAGACGGTAACTAAGCTAATGATAATAATTCAATGACATCATTAATGAAAGTAATATGGTTAAGCTAACCTTTTGATAAATTTAATTGGTTGTTTTGCAGCTTAATATCATCATTAATGAGACTCTAAGGCTATACCCACTTGGGGGTTCCGTTAGTAGGAGAGTTGCTAAGAAAGTAAGACTCGGAAATCTTGTTCTCCCACCAGGTATAGGAGTCACATTTTCAATTTTGGCTATCCATCATGATACTGAATTCTGGGGAGAAGATGTTCATTTGTTCAAACCAGAAAGATTCTCAGAAGGTGTTGCTAAAGCTATGACTAATAGCACGAACATGGCTTTTCTTCCATTCGGTTATGGACCTCGAACATGCGTCGGACTAAACTTTGGTTTGCTTGAAGCCAAGATTGGTCTACTGATGATTCTAAGTCGCTATCATATCGCACTCTCACCAACATATGTCCATTCACCAGTCTATCATCCCACACTTCGTGCCCAACATGGAATTCAAATAACTCTACATGCCTTGTGATTGTGAATTTACTGCACCTCTTCGCAAACAGCTTTTTAAGTAGTTAATTCTCTATAGTTACTTGGAATAAGTTGTTCTTGGTAATCACAAAAATCAGGCTTATGTGTATCAAGTTGTCATACTTTTGTTTCAAATAATTGTAATCATAAGCAACGTGCTACATTCAATTTCTCAATGGAACAAATCATGGCAAGCAGTCTGAAAATTATACATTCTAAGTACTTCATATCAATTGATTCACCTCCGTAGTCTCCGTTTTCGAGATCCAAGTAAGAATCAGGAGCCACCCAGCGAACTCCCCGGCAACTCCTTAATTTTCTAAGAGATCTCCAGAGAGACCAAAGTAGTATTTAGTCGATACCATATAAATTGATTTTTTATAGCTTTTTCCTCACTTCCGATAACCATCGCCAGTGTCCTGATGTAACTGTCAATAATCTCATCTCTGTTGGGCTCGGGCTACTATATATATACACTAATTTCTAGTTCATATGCTATATGGCAATCACTAATTAAAATAGATGTGCCATTAAGCCAACAAGTACAAACAATAGTGTTATTTTGGTGGGCTTTTTTGTTATTTATATAAACATAGTTGCAAGTGTATATAAATAACTATCGAATTTTTATAAATACTAGTTTCATATACGTGCTACACTTGCGGGGAGTCATTTTTGAGAGGAGAAAAAGAGAGACAGAGACAAAATGAGAGAACCTGTAACAGTCCTGTTTGAGAGGAGAGATAGACGGACCAAACACATTTAGTAGTGAATCCAACAATGAGAAGGCCAAGAGATGACATGAGTTAAAGTCGTCCAAGAGCATTAATTAAAATTTTTTAACATTTTTTTTCTTTTCATAAAACACCTTATTTTAGACGTTGAAGGCAAAGATTTAAGCCCCTTTTATAAGGGGTTATAGATTATAGATAGTAATAGATATAGATATATTTTTTTATGTATAATTGTTTAAGTAATTACTAGTAATAATTTAATAAAATTAAAAAAAAAGTTGTCACGTCATCAAGATAAAGTGCAATCCATATTGCCCATTGAAGACACTTTTCAACTTGAATGTGTATTAGTCACATATAGCGAATGTCCATTCCACATTGATGACGTAGCGTCAATCCACATTTACCAATGGAGATGTTCTTAAAGGCAACAAAATATTTTATTTCTTCCTTTATTAAGTACACCTCTTCACAAAACAACAAATATCTGAATCCCAGGAAATTACTAATTATATAATCTTGTCTGATCACCTAAAGAGGAGGAATTTAAATTAAAATGAGTAAATGGCCTTAACAATTAAAACAAAAAAGATATTTATACAAAAAAAGAAACAAATAAAAAAATATTGAGTAAATCCTCATCATCATCAAAATGATCACAAAAGATCATTCTCATTTACTTCCTCATTAATTTTCTTAGTTTTATATTGTGCATTGAGTAATACTTGTTTTCTTTTGATAGACTTGAGAAATCTATCTACCTAAGTAATCTTTCTTCCATATCAACAGAGAAAACCTTCAATTTCTTTTCTATAAACTGACAAATCATCAATCAAGCAGCCCATTTGCAAGATCAATACAAGATACATGACAATTCTTTGCTCAATAAAAGCCACGGGTGTGAGGGAAATTACAATATCGATTTTATGCTATTTGTGTTTATACCTCATCTGCCATCTCAATAAGTTCCTTTACAAGACCTGGTGAACTCCAATTCTGATGCAATCATGCAACTACTTGTGTAGTTAATCAAAATTTTAATTAGATAGATTGGATAGAAGAGATTGAGAGAGAAAGAAGAAGAAGATTAGGAGGAAGAATTGAATGTGAAAGAGAAGATTGAGAATTAGGGTTAGAGAAGGAAGAGAGAAGATAGAGACAAAGAGAAGTGTATTTCATGCTTTTTTTTTTTTTACATCTTTATATAGTGAATAAACACTAATAAGCTATATAGAATACCATTCTATCCATATACTACTATATTAACACTATTACATGTATGCATCAAATTCATATCCAGAAAGACTAAAGAGACCAATGAAGAAAATAAGATTTCCATAGATGATGTAATTGGAGAATGCAAGACATTCTACTAGGCAGGGCATGAAACAACAGCAGGCCTACTTGCATGGACATCTCTTCTCCTAACCATAAATCCAGATTGGCAAGATAAGGCAAGAAAAGAGGCAATTGAGTTCCTCAACAAAAATTACTTGACGTCAAAATTTTACAACCATATGACACGATCAAAGACGTTAATAATTAAGCTAATTATAATAATTTTATGTCATCATTAATGACTACAATTTAATTAAGCTAATCATTTCTTATGTTTAATTGGTTCTTTATTTTGCAGCTCAATATTATCATTTATGAGACTCTAATAAGAGTCTCAATTCCTATTATGGCTCTCCATCATGATGTCGAAATCTGGGGAGAAGATGTTCATTTGTTCAAACCA
This sequence comes from Stephania japonica, assembly GCA_039657345.1. NCBI lineage: Eukaryota > Viridiplantae > Streptophyta > Magnoliopsida > Ranunculales > Menispermaceae > Stephania > Stephania japonica. The sequence continues at coordinate 11,750,948 of CM077563.1, read as the reverse complement.
GAAAGATTTTTAGGTACGGTATTGCTAAGGCTACAAAGGCTACAACTAATAGCACAACCATGGCTTTTCTTCCGCTCGAACTTGCGTTGGACTAAATTTTGTTTTGCTTGAAGCCAAGATTGCACTTCTGATGATTCTAAGTCGCTATCATTTCTTGCTCCCACCAACTTATGTGCACTTGCCAGTCAATCAGCCCACACTTCAAGCTCAACATGGAATTCAAATAACTCTACTTGCCTTGTGAGTTGTGAATTCAATGCACCTCTTCACAAACAACTTTTTAACTAGTTAACTGCCTATATAGGTACTTGGAACAAGTTGCTTATGGTAATCACAAAAATCAGGCTTATGTGTATCAATATGTAGAACCTTTTACAAATAATTGTAATCAGAAGCGGGCATGTTACATTCAATTTTTCAATGGAACAATTGAACAAATCATGAAAAGCACACCATTCATTGTGCTAAATCGAGCACAATGAATGAGTTTAATCCACTCAGCCAACCGCAATTAATTTGAGATTGAGGCTATGTTGTTGTTGTATTAATCACTAAATTAATGAATGCGTACCCTTCATAGTTCATATCATATCAGTTATCGCTGAATTAAGCTAACTTATTTGTAACTGCCCTAATTCATTTTAACAACAATAAAATTTGTGCACATTAACGGATTAGTAAAAAAACTAACAATTAATCTATATGGACTCAAGAGTCTAGACTCATAGGGATGTGTGAATAATTTTTACAAAAGTTAATGAGAAAGCACTAATTTCTCTTGGGCGTTTCAACAATAACACCAACTTTTTGAAGGATGAATTTGAAATAAATAAATCTATTGTGTCTGGACTCTTGTGTCCAAATAGTAATACTCAAAAACTAATTATGCGCCCTTGACAAAAAAAGAAAAAAAAACTAATTCCATACACAGAAAATGAGAAGAGCGCGCAAATTGAAGAACCATAAAATCTTCTTTTTGTTTTTTTTTTTTTTTTTTTACTTCAGTGGGAATTGAACCATGATCACCTAAGGTTTTGCCTTTTTGATAAATAATGTCTTTACCATTTCACCTGAGAGGCTTTAACGAAAGTGTCCGAGATACCAAAACAAGAGATAAGATGTCAGCACCACGGCACCACTAGCACCCTCGCTCTGTTCACCACCAAGGCACCAACAACACCCCACAGTAAAAAATACTGCAGTAAGTAACAACAGTAACTTTCACATTGGTCTTGACGAAAATGTCCAAGACAACCTACAACCAGTTGGTTCATTAGCAATGGACTCTCTTTCCTTTTTGGATGCACCTCGAAACACGATCGAACACATATCAAGGTGTATCCAAATGGTCCCAAGAATTGAGGGTCTGTTTAGTTAGAGTGTTAGCTTAACTAAGCCGAGGCTTAAGTGTACGACTGGTGTTTGCTTTGAGTGATAGCTAGGACTTGATCTTAGCAAAACACTTAAACCCAAGCTTACAAAATGACAGGTCCCCTAGTCTTTAGACAAGCCCAACTTAATAGGGCAAAAATTACTACTTTACCCCTCATCTCCCCATGTCTGTCGTCTTCATCGCCGTACCCTATCTTCATCGTCTTCATCGTTCCATCTTTCGCCCCTTTCTCGCTGGTGAGTGGTTCGTCGACCTCCTCTCCATCTTCTCCATCACAACAGCAAGGCAAAGCAGCAGAGCAACAACAGAGCAACCCATCTTCACCTTCTCCATCACAACTGGAGAGCAGAGCAACAAAGCAACCCATCTTTCCAATTTTCCGACTTTTTGTTTGTTCTATCGATGTGGGTGTTGGGTGAGCGCAGCCATTGAAGATAAAGAGATGTGAAAGGGGCATAACTGTCCAATAGAAAATCTAACATAGCACAATGAGATTGGCAACAAACAAAGGATTCGCTAATATATGACTTGTCTTAGGTAAGCAAATGCAGAAGGCCTCACTAATTCTTGAACCAAACATGGGTTAAGTTTCTTTTACCTAAAACCAACTCATGACAATATATATAGCTCTGATGTTACGGTTGCAATTCTTCAAAGTCCATTATGGGGTAGTTAATTGTTCTTTTGAACAATTACAATTAATGAATCAATGTACTTTTAATCTTTTAGCTATATAATTCATTCTATGCCTAGTCTCGTAGAACTAGTTGAACCAAATTAAGGAGGGTTCGAACATCCATAGTCATAAAAAAAAATAAATAATAAAGGGATCAGCTGAATGAATCCCCTTTTTTTTTATTGAAGGGACCTCGGTCCCAATTCTTTTTTACATCAGTTTTGCCTCTTTATGAAATGACCAAACTGCCCTTCATATATAAGGGTTTTTTTTCTCACACATACCGCACCTCCAAAACCCACTACCGAGTGTCGAGACTGATCTCCCCTACCCTCAATTCAGATGGTCAAATCTTGCCAAATTTCGGCATGACTTTGATGAGTCCAAGTCAACCATTCGTTGGTGGAGCTATTCTCAATATTTTGGGTTCGATTGTTGGGTTGTTTGGTGGTCTTTGGAGTCGTTTTTTGTGTTGTTGTCAATGGTGTTTAGGGCTTTGATTTTGAGCTTCAATCTCGGCTCTTAAGGGCGGGAATATGGATGGGTTTGAGACGAGTAGGGTAGTTATAACAAAACCACCTAATTTTTATTCATTTTAATGGATTTTTTTAGGCGATTTAAAAAATTTCTTCTTCGTTCTTATTGTTTGTAGGTCTTGGTCCCATATAATTGAGGCCTTTGAAGACGTCTCAGTCGGCCCCCACCGAAACCTCTTCACCTTTGAACAGGTCTTGGTTTCCACCGACTCCCACCGAGACATTTAAAGAGGTCTTGGTCATCTCCCACCGAACTTCTTCACAAGTCTCGATGGAGACCAGTTGATACCTCTTCACAGGTCTTGAAGGGAGCCGACCGAGACTCCTAAAGAAGTTTTGGCCCTATGTGACAGAGACCCTCGGATGGTAGTTCCTCACTTATAAGGCATCGACAATATCAAATGCGACCTTGTTTGACAACGAAAACACTCTTATGACACTTCCGACCTAGTACAAACACTCTACAAAGGCAAAAAACTGAAAAATGATGAGGATTGAGAGGTAATGGAGCGAGGGTGAGGGTGAAGGGGTGAGCAAGGGTATTTCGAGAATTTTAAAAAAGTGGGGTATGTTTAGCAATTAAAATTCAAATTTAGGTATACTTGAGTAATGGGTGCGTTAAGCAAAAACTAGGGTCCTTTCAGCCGCTCCCAAAATAAAAGCAGGTTCCAACTATATTACATTTTTTCGTTTCTGCAAAGATCGATATCGATAAAGTACATAAATATTGTCAATGCACCTTTGTCCCTAAAGACAATTTTTATTTTATTTTTTGAAACCTAATAAAAAACCTTGTTTTTTCAGCTTAACACAAGGCCGGCAGCATTGTCTTACTTGTTCATTCATATATAGATTGTTATATAGAGGTCCCTTTCTTAAATATATATAGTATTAATAATTATAAGCAGCCCTTGTTAACATCAATTCCTAATTCATGATAGTGACAATAATTTGAAGTCTTATCAATAGTTATATATGTCTGCTCGGTAGACTTGTGTACATGAACCAATTATAGTGTCAAGAACTTCTAGTTTCAGTTCAAACATGGTTGTGAATGGTGTTGTAGGCTTTGTTTCGGCTTATTTATGTTTGTACTTGCTCACATATGTAATCCGGTTTCTTTACGATTTGTGGTGGAAGCCGCTCCGCATACAGCGAGCGCTAAGATCACAGGGGCTTGGAGGCCATTCTTACAAATTCCCCCATGGCAACACTAAAGAGATTTCTAAGATGATAGGAGAATCCATGGCGAAGCCAATGGAGTTGTTGTCGCATGATGTGTTTGCAATGACATTACCTCATCTGCAGTCATGGATCAACAAGTTTGGTAAGAGCACTAGATCAATTATAGTTATATATCTGGTGAATCCTAGCTTCTTTTCCCTCTCTAGATGTCGTCAAAAAAGGACTATCAATCTATCATTAGATCGATCAAGTTCCGAGCTAAGGTAAATATGCTTTGTTTCAATTTCTGACAACTGCAGGTAAGAATTTTTTCTATTGGCACAGTAGCAAACCTCAATTAGTAATAAGTGAGCCTGAATTGATCAAAGAGATTTTGAACAATAAGGAAGGAGTGTTCCAAAAAATCGAGCTTCAGGGTTTCTTTAAGAAACTCTTAGGAGATGGTTTGGTGACAGTTGAAGGTCAAAAATGGATTACACAGCGAAAAATAGCGAACCATTCTTTCCACGCGGATAGCTTGAAAGTAAGTCTGATCAATCACCATTTCTATGTTCTATGTACTTCTTGTTAGATCCTTGAATGGCTAATTGATTAATTAAATGTTTAGGGAATGGTTCAAGCAATGTCTGACAGTGTCGATGCAATGCTCGAGAGGTGGAGTAACATCGAGGGCAAGGAGATAGAAGTGTTTCAAGAATACAGACAGTTGACAGCCGACGTTATTGCTAGGACGGCATTTGGGAGTAGTTTTTTGGAAGGGAAGAACATTTTCGACATGCTAACGAAGTTGAGCATATTAGCTGGTGCAAACAGTTACAAAACAAAGATCCCTGGTATTGGGTGAGTCTGCAATGTTCTTAAAACTGATACCCTATATTAGAACAAGTAACTGGATATAGGAGTACTGCAAGAATTAGAGGCTTTTAGGTAAAAATTTCTTGATCTTCAATTCTCGTTGCAGTTTTGCTGATTTCTACATCTAGTGCAGGAAGTTTTTCAAAGACAGCGACGAAATTGAGTCAGAGAAACTTGAGCAGAATATTCGTGATTCCATAATTGAGGTTATTCGGGAAAGAAAAGAAAAGATGAAGTCAGGGGAGACAAACACTGATGGATGCTATTTTCTGGAATCACTGATAAAAGCTAATGAAGAGAATGATGAATGCAAGAGGATTTCCATAGATGATGTCATCGACGAATGCAAGACTTTCTACTTTGCCGGCCATGAAACAACAACAAGTCTACTCACCTGGACATCTCTTCTTCTAGCTACTAACCAAGATTGGCAAGATGAGGCAAGACAAGAGGCCATCAAGTTACTCGACAAAAAAACGACTTCCATAGAATTTTACAACCACATCGCACGATCAAAAATGGTATGTAATCAAGACAACCAATCGATTGATGGTGCTAATAATGTATCTGTTAACACCTCTGTGGTTATCCTAATAAGTTTTCATTTGTTGGTCTTTTGCAGCTTAATATGATCTTTAATGAAACTCTAAGGCTGTACACTCCTGCATCTATCATGGTTAGAAGAGTTGCGAAGAAAACAAGACTTGGAAAGCTAGTAATCCCATCAGGCACAGACGTGCTAATTCCAACTTTATTTGTGCATCATGATCCTGATATATGGGGAGAAGATGTAAATTTGTTCAAGCCAGAGAGGTTCTCAAAAGGGGTGGCTAATGCTAATGCTACCAACAGTACTAACAGCAACACTAGTGCCTTGACCTTTTTTCCATTTGGATATGGACCTCGAACCTGTGTCGGGCTAAACTTTGCATTGCTCGAGGCAAAGATCGCTCTCGTAGCGATCTTACAGCGCTATCATTTCACTCTATCCCCAACTTATGTGCACTCCCCATTTTTCAATGTCACCATTCATCCTCAACATGGACTTCAACTTGAACTCCATGCCTTGTGAAGGAAACAAAACTTCTTAACCTATTATATAAGCTTGCCTGTTCTTAGTAGTTCTCCTCAAATAGTGTTTCCTTGTAAGGTTAAGAAAAATAAAGTGAGATGCAGAACTATAAAATGAAGAAGAATGTGAGTGAATGGAAGTTGGAGAATTGTTGTTGTCTATGCATTATCCTATGTATACAAAAGTTTCTAAAGAGAGAGTATGTATATGCAAGTTACACTATTATAACTTATAACTTTATAATTGATTTTTTTCATGTGAGAAGACATATATATATATATATACACACATATATATAATGTACAAGAGGGAATAATACATATAAAAAAGTAGTTTTTTTTAACACAACCAAGGCCTTTATAAAAAGTTGACTTTCCACTCAATCGTAATTTATGATAGGCATGAGAATATCATAGAAATTGCCTACTGTGAACTTGTAATTAGAAATTTAGAACAAAGATGCCTCTAGGGGTTGCTCCTCACGACCTCGTAATTTTTATTCTTATTTTTTTACTTCAAAAAAAATGAATAAAAATCTTTATAAAAAAAAACAAAGAAATAAATATAGTACATATAAATAAACGCTCAACAACATCAATAAGCACACAAGTCTCATAATCATTTCCTTCCTCATTTTTATTGCCATCTGCAGCCTAACACACTTGTTTTCTTTTATAGACTTGAAGTACTCTTCCCTACGAAGCCAATCTTTCTTCCATACCAATAGAGCAAAACCATCAATTTCTTCTATAAAGTCAATAATCAACAATCAAACAGGCCCTTCAAAGGACTTATACTAGAAAGCAATTCTTGGCTCAGTTAAAGATATGGGTGCGATGGAAATTAATTACACTATGGGTTTTTTGCTTATCTGTGCTTATACCTCCACTTCCATCTTATTAAGTTCCTTTACAAGGTCTTGTGGACTCCAATTCTCAAATAGAAATGGTTCATATCTGAAGGAATCAGTGGCCCTTCTTACAGATTCTACCATGTGACACTAAGGAGATTTCAAAGATGATGAACGAATATCCAAGAAAAAAATCCATGGAGTTGTCTCCTGATATTTCTTCCAGTAGACCAGCCTCATGCTTTCATGGCTTAGCAAGAATGGTGAGGGCTCCTTTTTATTAAAAAATAATAATAAAATAAATACCAACTGCAAAATTTCTTACATTTTTTTAATTCTATGTGTAGTATTGAAGGACAATTTTCAGACGCGCTACAAAGTAGAATCTGAGAAACTTGAGCTTGAACTGTGAAAATTCATAATTGAAATTATAAGGTAAAGAGAAGAAAAGATGAGGCTGGAGGGATCAAACAGTAGCAATGGATGTGATTATTTTGGATTACTTATTAAAGCTAACCAAGAGACTGACGAAGAAAAGAGGATTTCCATAATGATGTCAATGTTATTGATGAGTGCAAGACATTCTACTTTACTGGGGATGAACAACAACTCTCTACTTGCATGGACATCTCTTCTTCTAGCCATAAATCTGGATTAGCAAGGCAAGGCAAGAAAAGAAGCAATTGAATTCCTCAATCCTCGACAAAAATTATTCGACGTTAGAGTTTTACAATCATATCGCACTAGCAACGATGGTACTAAAGATCGTATTGCTCAGTTGTACAACTGCATAAATATTTATTGCCCAGTTAAATTTAATTAGTTGTTTTGCAGCTTAATATAAATGGAATAAAAGCCATGGTTGTACTATCATTGGTAGTTTTTGCAACACCTTCTGAGAATCTTTCCGGTTTGAACAAATGAACGTCTTCTCCCTAGATTTCAGCATCATGTTGGATAGGCAAAATTGGGACTCTGACTTGTATACCTGGCGGGAGAATAAGATTTACAAGTCTTACTTTCTTAGCAACTCTCCTACGGCAGAACCCGCGAGAGGATACAGCCTTAGAATCTCATAAGTGATTATATTAAGTTGCAAAACAACTAATTAAATTTAACTAGGCAATAAATATTTATGCAGTTGTATAACTAAGCAATACAATCTTCCATCTTTGCTTGTCTGATATGATTGTTATGGACCTTGATCTTGCGGATCAGACAAAGTTTTAGTTTGCTTGAAGCCGAGATTGCACTTGTGATGATTCTAAGTCACTATCATCATGCACACTCACCAACTTGTGTGCATTCACCAGACTATCACCCCACACTTACTGCCCAACATGGAATTGAAATTACTCTACATGCCTTGCGAATTTGATGCAACTCTTTATAAACAGCTTTTTATTATTTCCCTATGTGTAATTGGATCAAATTGTTCTTTGTAATCACAAATCAGGCTTATGTGTATCAAGAAGAAATATAACTTTTCAAATTCCAAATAATTATAATCAAAATTTAAAAGTGAACAGTTTTTTCAGTCAAAGAAATCAAGTACAAAGCGAAAAACCTAAAAATAAAGGAAGTGTGAATGAAGTGGGCGGCAATCTAACATACAAAAATTTAAGATCATGATTCTAAGCACTTGCATCGATCAAAAAGTCATACAGACACACTTAGTACCTGTTTGGTTGGGGTATTAGGTTAGCTAAACCTGGGATTAGGGATAAGTCCATTGTTTGGTTGGAGTGTTAAGTAAGCAACAGGCTTATATAAACCCCCATATACTAGCTTACCAAATGACAGGGGGACCCTGCCTTTAGATAAGCCCACCCAACTTTTGAGGTGAAATGTCGAAAATGCCCTCATTGTTTGAACAAAACCCTATACTTGAACGTGGTGGGTGGTGGTAAGTGTTGTGGCATTAAATAAGGGCATTTTAGACATTTTACCCACTTTTCCTTATGGGTTTATACTTGTACCAAACGGTTGCAATGCATACTCCCATCTCTCACAAAGACCAGCCATATCTAAGCCAATCCCTACACCTTACATATAACTCCAACCAAACGGGTACTTACAGTCTTACAAATACCTAATATAAGTGACTGACAACCGATAAAGGAATAAAAAAAGTTTCTAATATAGCTGTTGATTTTATTAAATTTTATAAGTGATTGCTGCTTTTAGCAATCAGTAAATGGTTTCAGGGGGTTAATGTTTCGTTCAACATGCCGAAGGCTGGTAAAAGCAATGACTGAGAGTGTGAAGATGATGCTAGAGAGGTTCTCAAAAGGTGTGGCCAATGCTACTAACAGAACTAACAGAAGGTCCTCATGACTCGTGACCTTTTTCACTTGGATATGGACCTCTACCTTGCGTCAGCAGTCAGACTAAACTTTGCACTGCTTAAACTGAAGATTGCTCTTGCAGCGATCCTACAGTGCTATCAGTTCACTCTCTCCCCCATCTTATGTGCATTCCTCATTTTCTAATGGTACCATTCACCCTCAACATGGGCTTCAACTTGTGCTCCATGTACTTCCTTAATTATTAAGCTTGCGTGTTCTTAATGTTTATGATCAATATAGTGGTCCTTCTGAGGTTATAAAAATAAACAAGGTGAGACGCAGAACTATGGAATATGAGAGAGGTAACAAATACAAGGGTGATTATAACAAAAACCAAAAAACATTTTACAAATTTTTGAAAGTATTTTATTTAATTTGATGGAAGATAAAACTTTGTAGCAAATACAAGGAGATGTCCTTAAAAATTTGATCCTTTTCAGTCATTTCTACAAAGGGCTTTGATTATGGCAAGAAAAAAAAAAAAACAACTTTCTTAATTGAAAAAATCCCAAATAATTTGGGATTGAGGCATTGTTTTGTTAATTGAAAAAATGATTGGTAATGTACGTTTGAGACAACCTTGGATTTTTCATAGAGGTTTGTTTGGCACCACAAACATGTGGATAAAGTAGATATCATTAGTCAATCGACAAAAAGAGATGGATCGGATTGGTCAAAGAACTTTCTATATTGTTGACTTCCAAATCTAATCAATTATTAATTAACTAAAGTTGCTAATTTTCTTTTTTGTACAAATATCAAATATTTGGGTCCCAGGAAATTGTCGTTTATACAATCTTTTCTGATCACACAAAGAGGAATTTAAAAATGAGTAAATGGCCTTACTAATTAAGAGTAAAAAGATATTTACAAAAAAAGTAACAAATAAATAAATACTGAGTAAATCCTCTCCATAGTAAGAATGATCACACAAGATCATACTCATTTACTTCCTCATTAATTTTCTTGAGTTTCTGTTGTGCATGAGTAACACTGGTTTTCTTTTGATAGACTTGAGAAATTCATCACCCTAGGTAATCTTTCTTCATATAAACAGAGAAAACCATCAATTTCTTTTTTATAAACTCACAAATCATCAATCAAGCAAGCCCTATAAAAGACCAATACAAGATACATGGAAGTTCTTGGCTCAATTAAAGTTATGGGTGTGAAGGAAATAACAGTATGGGTTTTTGGTTATTTGTCTTTATACCTTCTCTCCCAACTCATTAAGTTCCTTTACAACACTTGGTGGACTCCAATTTATATACAGAAAGTGTTCAGGTCACAGGGAATCAAAGGCCCTTCCTACAGATTCCACCATGGAAACACTAAAGAGATATCAAAGATGATGGAAGAATCCAAGAAAAAACCCATGAAGTTGTCGCATGATATTCTTTCAGCAGCTCAGCCTCATTTTGATTCATGGCTCAACAAGTATGGTGAGGGATTCCTTTTTCTTTTCTCTTTTTAGTTCAATAGATTAGAGTTTCTATCTGCTCGATTGAAGAAATTCGGCAGGGATAGACCTAAGATAACTTCAGATGCTGTGATCAAGAAGGATATAAAGGATTTAGAATGCATACTGTAAAATGCATTAAATTAAGCAGAGTGGAAGACTATGATCCAACCCAACAAACTTTGTTTTATTGTTTTTGTTATTTGTTTTATTAGTCTCTATTATATAATGGGGCCCAAATATATACCCATCCCATGGAAACCCCTTAAAATGTGCTTTGCATTTAATGTTTTGTGCATTTATGACTCGTGTATTTAATGTGTTGGAATAAAATCCAAATGGTTGTAGATGATGTTCCCATGGCATGGATACTTCTATGGTTCTCATTGTAGTTAATAAGTATATATATATATTTGAGAAGAAACTTTCTAGTTCTACATATAAAGGATTATGGATTCATATTCTCACTTGTCATATGTTAAAACAGGTAGTATATTCTTATATTGGCATGGTACTAAAGCCCAACTAGTCATAGCTGAGCCTGAGTTGATCAAAGAGATTTTGAACAATAAGGATGGCACATACCTTAAGATTCAACTTGAAGAGTACTTTAAGAAGCTTTTAGGAGGTGGTTTGGTAACTGCTGAAGGAAAAAAATGGATTACACAGCGAAAGATCGCCAACCATTCTTTCCATGCAAATAGCTTAAAAGTAAGTCGCACTCATCAATTTTCATTTTTGTTCTTATTAGCTAGCTAGATCATTGAAAAGTTCATTTTAGCAGCATAACTCTATTAGGGAATGTAACTAACAATATTTATGCTGTTGGGGGTCGATTTTTTTATCACTATATAAAGGGAATGGTAAAAGCAATGACTGAGAGTGTAGAAATGATGTTGGAGAGGTGGAGGATTAACTATGTTGAAGGAAAAAATGAGATCGAAGTATTTGAAGAGTTCAGAGTCATGACATCTGAAGTAATTTCTAGGACTGCATTTGGGAGCAGTTACTTGGAAGGGAAAAACATCTTCGACAAGATTTCAAAGTTGGCAACATTGGCTTTTGTGAACACTTACAAGATGAAAATCCCCAGCATCGGGTAAACATTTAATTTTTTTTTTTTAGTCTACACCATAAAAAGTAAGAAATCAGTAATCGTGTACATAAGAAAGTGTGATCTTGCAGGGCCATTGGATTTGTTGTTTTATGAGATCAGTTCTTTAGATTGATCGTTCTAAATTTCTTGATATAGCTACCTTATGCCTTTACCTGATTATATGTAACTATTGCAGGACAATTTTCAGATCGAGCGATGAAATAGAATCGGAGAAACTTGAGTCAGAAGTGCGGAATTCCATAATTGAGCTTGTAAGGAAAAAAGAGGAAGAAATGAGGTTAGGGGGATCAGAAAGTAGTGATGGATGTGATTTTCTTGGATTACTTATTAAAGCCACCCAAGAGACCGATGAAGAAAAGAAGATTTCCATAGATGAACTTATTGATGAGTGCAAGACATTCTACTTTGCCGGGCATGAAACAACAACAGGTTTACTTGCATGGACATCTCTTCTTCTAGCCATAAATCCAGATTGGCAAGACAAGGTAAGAAAAGAGGCAACTGAGTTCCTCAACAAAAATTATTCGACGTCAGAATTTTACAACCATATCGCAAGATCAAAGACGGTAATCAAGCTAATGATTATAATTCAATGTCATCATTAATGACTATAATGAAGTTAAGCTAATAATTTGTTAAATCTAACTGGTGGTTTTGCAGCTTAATATAATCATTAATGAGACACTAAGGCTGTATCCTATTGCGGGCTCTGTCAATAGGAGAGTTGCTAAGAAAGTAAGACTCGGAAATCTTGTTCTCCCACCAGGTATAAGAGTCATGATTCCTATTTTGGCTATCCATCATGATGCTGAAATCTGGGGAGAAGATGTTCATTTGTTCAAACCAGAAAGATTCTCAGAAGGTGTTGCTAAAGCTACAACTATTAGAACAACCACGGCCTTTCTTCCATTCAGTTATGGACCTCGAATTTGTGTTGGATTAAATTTTGCTTTGCTTGAAGCCAAGATTGCACTTCTAATGATTCTAAGTCGCTATCATTTTGCACTCTCACCAACTTATGTGCACTCGCCAGTCAATTGTCCCACCCTTCAAGCTCGATATGGAATTCAACTCACTCTCCATGCTTTGCGAATTCAGCACCCTTCTTTACAAACAGCTGTTAAGTAGTTAATTCCCTATATAATATTAGATCAAGTAGTTCTTGGTCATCACAAATCAGGCTTATGACTTAATAATCTTGTGTATCAAGAAGATGTAGAACTTTTGCTTCAAATAATTTTTTTTTTTGGTGAAATTTGCTTCAAATAATTTTAACCAAAAGGGATCTGTTACATTCAGTTTTTCCAATGAAAATGAAGTGACAAATCAAGCAAATGGTAAACAGCCCGAAAATAATACATTCCAACATTTACATTGGCCTTCCCAAAAATGCAAATGAAGTGACAAATCTAACATACAAAAAATCAAGGTCATCGTTTTAAGCACCTCATATCGATCAAAAAATTGTACAGATGTTAATATGAGTGAAAATGGCAACCAATAAAAGAATGAAAATAGTTTCTAACATAGCTGTGGATTGTTAAATATTACGAGTAATTGCAGCTTTTGGCAATCAGTAAATGATTTTCAGGAGAAATGTTGGAAGGGACGTACTTGACAAGCTCAGCTTCCAAGCCAAGGTCCTTAAGCCACATCAATCTGCCAATGTCGATAATATCCTTGCACATAAATCCCAATGCTGCTCTCTCAACCGCAGGTATAGTTCTTACAATTTCTTCAACGCTGCCAGCATCCATATGATGGCTGCTTTTGCCACTACTGCAGTAAGATCCAAAAAAATTGTCAGATTTGTATCAAATGCAGAAAGATGAAATCTTACTAATTTGGGATTGAGTCTTTGTAGTTGTGGTGGTGGTGGTGGTGTAGCTGATTAATTTAAACAATACAAATCCATTCTCTATTATAAATATATCAACTGTGGAACTAGGAATTACATGGAAATGATGGAATCCAAAGATGACTCCCTCTCAACCATATTTGAAAGATCTGAACCATGATCTGCATCTACTGCCCAACTGGTAAACCACGTTACCGCATGGAATTCTTCTTTTTTGATCCCTAGATTTGACAGGTAATTTTTATCTGCAAACGGCCAGTGCAATGCTTCATTATTGTTGCCAGCAATGTTCAAATCAATGAAAGAGGTACCGATAATTAAAATTAGGGAAAGCATGAATTACATGGTAATCAATAACTTAAAATTCTCAAGGCTCACCAGCCAAATGGGTAGCTTACTAGTTTGGTATGAGGTCACTTGTGTTAGAGGTTAGGGGTTCAAGCCTCAATGGAGGCAAGTTGTGGTTTCTTTCTTATCAAAATAAATAAATAAATATGGATCTCGAGGCTCAGGGTTTAAAATATTACTGATATAGTGCTTCCACTGGCAAAGATGATGACAACAAGCAGCAATGGCGAGGCCTCTAAGGTTGGAAGTATTACTTGTGCATACAGTCTTGGACTGCATACATTGTTTGCGCAAACTACATCTTAAAGTCAAATCTGCATCAGAAAAAGAAATTTCAACCATCCAAGTTTAATTACATTTCCAATATATTACCAAGGAAACGTACATATAAGATGCAAACCAGCGAACTACAAAATTTCAAAGCAGTTGCAGCCAATAGAATGAATGCTTACCTGTAGCAGGTCCACAAAGATGTTTCCCAATTGCAAGGTAAGGAGCCGCACTCAAAGTTTCCATGGAATTTAAGTCCAAATCCTCTACTGCAGAAGGTTTACAGCAGATTCAAGGTGTTGGCAAAGATGACCGGGTAATTTAAATAAATAAAAAGAAAAACTAAACAAGCAAGTGTTGGCAACTTGGCATAAACTATTAAAGTGTTGTGCGTCGCTACGATAGTGAAAAATTACCCAATCAATAATTTCTCTTCTGGACCTTGAGTCCATCCGTACCCTCCCAAAATTGTGTTTTGGCTTTGCTCGTCAAAACCTATTTGCGATGAACATACAGAAACTACATTGTTTATTATCTTCCATTATATGTTTAATTGATAAGATTTATTCCTCTTTCCCAGTTAGACACTCAGACTAGCTACATATATTCTCAATACTTCAAATCTACCATTTATCTAACCATTTTTTTTCTGGAATAGACCAGTCTATAATCAAAATTGACGAACTTTTAAAAATTTGGCATAAGAAATTAGGTTTCTTGTAAGGACAACATACTTATTTCTCTATTCCTAATCTTGTATCTACCGTCTCCATCTATTTTCCAGTTAATGTTCCTACACCCCAAGTTGCTAAGCCCATCGTCATGTGCAAGAACACTGATTAGCTATCGCCACCCTCAAGTGCAAACAGGGCGTCCCTTGACCAATTCTCAAAGCCTCCCTAGGATGACGCAACAACATATATTAACTCTAAAGTTTGTCAATCATGGCTTAGTGGCGTGCCTAAGATTTTTCACGGGTTGTCTAGGGTTGTCAAATACCTAATACAACACCCTCCTCAATTTACCAAGACCTAAGACTTAGTGGGTGGGTATCCTTCTGACGCAATAAGGTTCTGGCTTCAATGACCTTCTCGCTTCAAATTCAGTTTCTTAAGTCTTTGAACAAGTATATTTGGTTCTCTGTTGGTTTAGGTCATGTTAAGATTAACTCGATTGAGAAAAAATTGGCCCGAAGTTTTCGTTTAATTTTGAGCCATTTGTCTTTTCGCTGTAACTACATTATTCAGACTTAGTGAACCTATTTAAGGTTATCACAGAGCAGAGTGTAGTTGTATTAGAATGAGCCCAATCCGACCTAAACATAATTGACTAGTAAGAATGATAAAATACATAACACAAGAGAGTTTGTGAATTGACTCCTAAACACATTGTCGTCACACTCAGGTCATAGATTTTCTAGCACTGGCATATGCTTCTCAGAAAAATAAAAAAATAAAATTATGAAGTAACAAGGTCAAAGCTATGCCTGTCGCAATTTAATTACAAGAGAGACTGAATCACATTCATGAAACTGCAGATTGATAAAGTATCATTTGTACATTGGTGTTATATCATAGGAGTGACCTTATTTTCTCCTTTGGGAGTGTATGTGACTAATGAGTTATGAATATAATTGTCGCAACATCAATTACTTATTTCATTTTTCATATAAATGCATAAAAGATAGCACGTTGTATGCGTAAACATTGACAGAAACAGCAGTACTCTTGAAACTTAAAAGCTTACTGTCGATTCTCAAGCGTTCTAACACCAAGCTCTCTTTTTGTCGTAAACTTCTATCAGCCTACAAGACAAAATGATTCATTACAAGCAGAAAAATGAGTTGCACATAAATAAAAGATGGCCAGCTTGCGAACCATAGCATTCACAAACGCAGACCAAAAACTATGAAAAAATTAATACAACAAATTTAAGAAGTGCAACAAACCTTCAGTTTGTAAGATCTTCGCTCAACAAGAAACACCTTCCTAATCCCATAGCAATCAGCAAGCATTTGTGTCAAATACCCTCTACCAGCGCCAAACTCGACCACAGCGGGAATTGCTTCATCACTTCCCATTGAACCATCCATAGAGGCCGATCGTTTCTCAGGAGTTTCCAACACACCAAATTCCTCCAAGTTCCCAAGGATGGATGCCTGTTGCAGGACATGCTTCTCTTGAAAGGGCAACTTCCTACAATCAGACATCACAAATTACACATTTTGCATGTCACGGCAAACAACAAAATACGAGAAGTTCCCCAAAGATTTACCCATTGATTTCTTCATTCATCCATTCACGACAAGCTTCCCGTATCTTATACGAGTCTTGGAGGTTCAAACATAATGATTTGTGAATCAATTCAATCTTTTTAATAAGTCCTACGAACTCCAACACCGACATCTTGAACACATAATCTCTCTTCATTGACGCAGTTGTAACAACACTTTCCTTGTCTTTTTGGTCATCATCCGTGCCGGCATTGATCCCCTCTTTGAAAAAGGGCTGCATTCTTAGAGATTGGTCTTGTTTCAAAAAGGGGCATCTCTTAGCATGAGCATCAATGTTCCCTTGAAGCACAGTGCTTCAAAATGAACCAAAACAGCAACAAAAAACAAAAACTCAATCAAACAGACCCAGAAACTTAGAATTGAGCACACAAATCAAGATTTTAACTATATGGGTGAATTGGGTTAGGACTAATTATGGGTTTAAGCTCTCTAATTTTTATTTTTATTTTATTTTTATTTTTTTGATATCGTGGGTAGGTACCCAGATGAGCGTGACTATTAATCGGCCTAAGCGTACCCCGGTGGCCCGGATATGGTCCCCAAAATCAATTACTGATACTTGAATTGAAGGGAGAATGAGGGGGGCTTACTGAGATGGGTCGATTGGGCATGGAATCCTCTGCTCGTCTGATTTGGGGTTGTGGTTTCCGCAGAATCTACACAACATAGAGACAGTGAAAAAACACAAACACAAACAAGGAATATGAAGTTTTGATGGAGAGGGAGAGAGAGAGAGATACTGACTGGGAATTGGTGATAGGAGAGTTTGCACAGAAGCGGTTCTTCTTAGAGAGCCAGTAGTGGCAGCGTTGGATCACCTCTGCCTCTGCCTCCATTTTCTTCTATCTATCACTTCCGAACAGGACCTAGTATGTAGTCTATGTTAGTGTGTTCCCAATTCCGGTTGTATAGCTTCTCAAGGTTGGTTTTTTTTTTTTTTTTTTTTTGTGTCTAAACCCACTTTTGTATGGACTATCCCGAGTTCACCCCTGAGTCGCACACTATTTAAGTGGGGAGAGCTCTTAACATGGGTATTTTATTCTTAAGGGACAACAATTCACTTTCAGTTGTGTTAACCAATTGTTGGTATATTTTTTTTAAATAAATAGATAAATTTTGTCTCTTCTTTGACTAATATTAGTTTTTTAAGCTTAGGGGAGTTAGTGAGAGCACTCCATTTCCTAACCTCATAACCCAAGAGAGAGTTATGATACATCTCGTTGTTTTTTGTTTTTTTTTTCTTTTTTTTTTTTTGTGTTCAAATGAAGCAATTGTCTTGGTTACAACATACTCTTAGAAACGACACTCCCAATGCATCATCTCTAAAAATGGAAAACAAGCCCGAACATTGCAGGTTGACAAAGTTTTTCTCATAGGAGGCTAAAAGCAGAAAAAAAAAAAATCATTTGCAATTGTATTAATTTTATTTTTTTGAAACGAAACTAATGACATGACTCCAACATGAGTAGAAGTCCCAGCCTCCCTCAACTTTTCCTTACTAGAAATGCTTTGGCTTGTTGGAGTATTGTTCTATCTCATTATGATGGCACATAAGCACAAATGGCCATAAAATTTTATTTTTTGCTTCGTATTTTCAGAATGTGGGATACCGTTTTGATTTATGAGAATATTGCTACAGAAGAACTCAATTAGTAAGGCCAATGGATAAGGCATCACTTGCGATTAGAGTAAATTTTTTTAAAAAATACATGTTAAGTTGGAATCAAGTAGATCTTCAACTTACATTGACTAGAGATCTGTCAATGTATCAATATCCTTTCTCACAAAATTTACTGAACATAGATGAATTCAAGCTTTTAATCAAACAGTCGTTACATAACCAATGCAATTCAGAAATTTAGTTGTGGTGGTGCAAATCTCGCACACTTCATACATATCGATACAATCAATCAAAAAATCGATGCCTATCGATCTATCATCCACCGTTTCGCCTTTCTGCAGGATAAATATTTTCCAAAATTTTCCCAAAAGCACCTCCTCTATAAGATTAGACTCACATATTAAGAACGAAATAATCATTACAATCCCCACTAGTTTTGACACACCAAGCGCAAACATGGGCAAAGGAAGAGCCCCAGCTACAAAAACAAAATTGGTTGACATACATGCTTTTTTATCAGCAGCATCAGTTGATGGCAACAAGACGGGGGCAGTTCCCATGCGACCTCAACTTATCGCAGCTAAGCGAACAATCTTTCCATCGATTGTGAATCTTGAGCTTCCATTAACCTGCGATGTTTGTATAGCAATTATATCAACCATATCAAGTTGTAAGAAAGAAAAAAACCTTTCTTTCTCACTCATTTAACTTACCTTGTCAGCGATGGTTTCCTTAAGTTTGGACTCGTCGAGAGTAGTGCCAGACTCCTGGACTGACTTCAAAACAAGCTTCTGAAGTTTCTTCATTTTCAGAGCTCCATCAGGACACTGCTCAAAACAAAGATTGTTCATTAAAATGTGTGTGCAAAGAAATAGTAAGAGTCAGGTGTGATCGTACGTCTTCTTTTTTCTGACCACGCAGATGGAACAGGAAAGCTCAATGATTCCTTTCTTGTCTATGAATTACATCATTTGAGCATCAATTAGAAGCAAGAAACTTCACCAGCTTTGTCTCATGAAAGTGCTTATGTTGACCTAAACAATGACTAAACTTGAAGCAGTCTGCGCGTCTATTGGGAGTTTATTTAGGAAATGCTTAACAAGACAAACCCTTTCACAGCAAGAAAACAAATAGAATGGCATGGATTTTGAATTTTTGAAATACCAAAAAGCAATTATGACCTGAAAAACATACCGATTTTAAGATTGATGTAATCAACTTCTTCCACTTTATTTTCTGAACACCAGGTTCCTGGGTAACTCCGGCTTGCTCTTCTTCCTCAGCTGCAACAGCAATTGTTTCTTGCTTCAGTCGTTTAGGCTCTTTTTTTGCTCGTTTTGCTTGAATCACTTCACCATTGCTCTTTTCACCAACCTCATTACCATTATTTCCTGAATCATTTCCACAATCAGACCCACCATGTTTCCTCTTCTTCTTTCCTGATAGACTTCCATTTTCTTCTACATTGCCATCACACTGAGTTGCTTTCAACACCTCTTCTTTCGCCTCATCATTAACTGGAGTTGATTCTCCTTTTCGATCATCATCAGTTGGCTGCTTAGCATTAGAAGGATCCTCAACAGGTTTAGGTGGTTGTTTAGATGCATGGAAAGCTCGAGCTTTAGCCTGGTGTTTCTTTCCTTCGGCGTGAAGCAGTAATGTCTGTTTACTTGTAGCATTTGTATTGCAAAGGCTGAGATGATGTGATCATGGCAAAACAACAACTCAGAACAAAGCGAGCAGAGATATATAAAAACAACAAAATTAAAACACATGATACAATAGAATTGCAACTGCATTATCTTTTTTTTTGGTGAAACTGCATTACTTTTTAAAAAAGCAATCGAGGTTTACAGCTCAAGGATCAAGTCTCAATCACTCCCTTATTAGGCTTAACCTTAAGGCTATCTAAGGTTAGGTGCACTGATCGATGTCTATCCAAAACCTATTTTTCACTTAAAAGGAAAACAATGCGGTCAATGCCAATACTAGAATTTAAACACAAAAATTTAGTCATTTTTTTATTTACAAAAAATTTACTCATTCTTCCTTGAAGAATAAATCTTCTCATACCTTTTTTTTGCGTAATTCCTCCATAAAATTAGGCTTTCTCTATTTAATTCCAATTTTTGATGGCAGTAACTTCAAGTTAAAATTAAAGTGTTACCTAAGATTTGTAATGGAAGGAGAAGAATGGAAAGACATGCATTAACACTAAAATTTTCAACTATTTCCATGCCACAAAAGAAAACCTATGAAGGCTACTAATAAGAGAGTCCAGCTACCTTAGTCATGAAACCACAGATAAATCAAATAGCGTGCAAATGACGGATGCATGAGGTATGAAATGCATCTAACACTATCATGTTTAAATGAAAACCAAATTGTCAAAATAGAAGATTATCATAACTTTCGAAGGCATTCTGCAAACCAGAAATAAATAAGCATAGAAAGAATTTAAACCAAGATGCCTTGGCTTAACTGAGCAAATCATGGTGCACCAAACCAACTTCAACATGAAAAAAGAAAGCAACTTCATATTCTACGAATATGCCACTGGAGTCTAAAATCTCGATTAAGGCTTGAAATTTACACTATTTAAGTCCTCAAGAGTTTAAGCATATGAACAGAGAAATTATTGAAACCCACCATCACTCTTCCTCCACAATCTATCGAGCAAAAAATTCAAAAATGCAACGAGTTAAAAATACTCGGATTGAGTTTTCTTCAATCATTTTGTTTTTCAAACTTGAAACTCAGTTCCCTCTTCAAAAAAAGATAACTAATAAACATACTGATTTACATTCGCACATATACATGGGAATGGGATTAACGAGGAGTACGTTTGAATGCTCACCTACAATGCCAGGGAGGCCGTGAAGATAATCCAACATTTACATCAACGTCCGGTTTCTGCTTCGAATCACTTTTGCTCTTAGCAGGTGTCCCGTTGGGAGGAGCCTTCCCTTGACCTTTAGGCCCATACTTCTCCTACAAACAAAAATCAAAACCATGCATACCCAATTCAATACCAAGCATACCCATAATGTAGAAATTACAACGCAAGTAACTATAACAGTAAATAATCAAAGTAACTAAAAAAGTAAATAATCGAAGTAACTAAAACAGTAAATAATCAAAGTAACTATAACAGTAAATAATCAAACATGTGACCCTTTTTTTTTTTTTGTTCAATATGGATGAATTCCCCATTTCCACCCAAAATTGCTCAAATTAGGGTTTCAAAACCAACAACTACAATTCAATCAAAATGAGATGAGAAACCAAAATCGACGAACCGCTTCGGTGACGCATTGAGTGTGGGCTTGAACGCTTTGCTGGTCGAACGTCTCCCCGCAATCTATGCAAGATAACTAAACCATCACATCAAAAACCACAAAATTCAATCAAAGTCGTGATTTTTACCCAAAATCTTGAGAGAAAACAAAAAAAAAATCTATGCATAGATTACCTTGTAAGCAGAGCAGATCTTGAAATGGTTGGGCAATTTGGGCTTCTTCAGATTCTCTCCGCAGTCCTCGCATTGAAACCAAACCATTGTTCTTCCCTCTCTGTGTTGAAGAAGCTCGGAATTGATTTTGAAGAGAAATTAGGGTTTAGGGTTTTTAGGGCTTTTTGTGAAGGTCGAACGGTCGAAACTCCAAAAGAGTTTAGGATGGTGCAGAGCTGGTCGTGGTATGTAAAGGGCTTGGGCCTGGGCTTAGGGCACATATTATACGGCCCGCATGTTCAGCCCATAGAGTCCAAATCACCTCGTCCCTTCTGATTAAGGCCCAACTAATCTTACAAAAGTTAAATAAAGGGTGTGGCTACCGCTAGTTAAAGGAAAATGCATGGTGCGGCAGCTGCTAATCAAATTCATCACATCTGCCTTAATTAAAGTACTAAAGCCTTATTTGTAGCCACTCCACTATACTCCTTCGAGAGGTTCCTTGTTTTTCAATTAATACAAATCTAATTAATTTAGTTAATGATAATAATTAATTAAGAGTGTCCCATGTATTTAAAAAGATATGTTATATTATATCCCATTAGATGTATCTGAATATCAATTACACTAAATCGAACGTAATGAGAGAGTTTGATCCATATAGTCGACCTAAATTTATTTGGGATTAAATTTGGGATTGAGGATTTTATTATTGTATGTATGTGTGTGTGTGTGTCATATTATATGTAGTAATCTCTCAAAAAAAATCATATGTAATGAAGTTTAATAAAAGTGTTAAAGGACATGAGGTTATGTGTATAAAGTGTATTTTACCACCCGTCGTACTATTGTTAGGGAAGTTAATTTTTTATCTGATCATTCTGAGTGATTTTTTGTGTTCTTGTTTCTTGTAAATGTATTGGAAGATAATTTGAAATAAAGTGCATCTCTTTCCTTTAAAAAATTTATATATAAACGTATATAACTTATATATACCATAGAAAGTGATCTAATCCATTGTGAACTTTTTATATAATCAATCGTTATTTTTATTAATTATTGGAGGCAAATCATAATAGATATTGTGGAAGGGAAGATTAAATTATGCACTAAATTAACTCGAACCGTGTACAAAAGTACAAAAGTGATGAAAATTAAAAGACTACTTTTCCCAAGAAACGTTGGCCTTGCTTTTTTTTTTTGGTAGAATTTTTTTTTTGGGCAGGACCAATGTTGGCCTTTTTTAAAACCATGTACAACATGATTATTTCTTTATTGAAACCATGTACAACCTGATAAGTTGTCTTTCTATTGTCCTCTCACTTATAAGATTCGAACTTAAAACTTTGCTTATAAAATCTGATCCAAAACCTCGATTTACCTCGGCAACAATATATCATATCATATAGATAGAAAAAGAATGTCCGCTTTTCAATATACAAGCCGGGTGGATTCGTCAACCCTAGCTTACTTTTTTTTTTTTTTTGGGTCGGGAGCTTACTTTTTCTTAGAAGCAAATATATATATAGAATGCTTAAAGCTACATGGTGGTCTCACAATTGAAGTAATCCAACCTGTTTTTCCCTTCTTTGATCAGTTTTTCTCATGAGTACGCTTTTTGTATTGCCCTACTTGATTTTTGTACTCTTATGTGGGACAGCTCTCCATTTCCACCATACTTGAAGAGGAACCAAAAAAGAACACAAAAAAGTGGGGAAAAAAACAACTCTTCGTGGTTGGATTGAGAGATGAAGCAAACAATACATTTTTTGAGCTAAGAAGTTGTTTCTTTGATGTACATAAATATATTTAATTGCTAATCTTATCAAAATCAGTTTTATTTTATTTTTTTTATTTTTTATTTTTTTTAGAAACTTGCATCAACTCAATAACAACAACATAACATCAATTCTAAATTAGTTGGCGTTTGCTACATGAGAAAGTGTCGCTATTCTGGTCCAATACCTGCTAATAGATTATTTGTTCACTCTATTTTATATGTAACAGTGTTGCTTTGAAGAAAAAAAATGTACAGTGCTAGAAAATACTAGAATGATAATGCAAATACAGAACATAAACACACACAAAACAAAATGCACAACATCCTACTGTGTAATGAACCACTAGATGCATAGAGTACGTATCAACGGTTTTATGTAGACTGTTCTGTGTTTCGTAGTGCCTTTTGTTGTCATTGTTGAATGACTCAGATAATTCCTGTTTTCAATGATCTCAGATACTTTTGTTTGTTTAAACAAATCTTTAATTTTTTTTTTTGAGAAAAAAAAACTTTAGTTAGTTTATTAATTGTGTTGTTTTTTTTTTGGAAGAGAAATAAAAATTTTATTAATCATTTATAGATCAATACAAGACCAGACATAGAATCAAGTACATTGATTCGTTAATCCTATTTGTGTAAATCAACTGCCATTAATTTGACATTTTTTTTAAAATTGAAACAGTTTGATAATTAGGGATTGCTCTCTACAACGTTAAAATTCACGACAATATACAAAAGTACTATAACTACAAAACGAATAACAAAATTTTCTAAATAAGGAGAAGAAAATCTAAAAATTTCTAACAAGGAAAAGACAAATCAAATACTTCCAATTAGATAAGAAAATTAACTATAAAGTAAAAATTAAAGGCAAATCAATCCAGTGCGCTGCACAAATCCACGCAACACAGTTGATGGAGATGTACCGCAACAAAGATGGACCAATCTCTACAAATTTGATTAGATATATTGTTTATTGAATGAACAAAAAGCAAAATGATTTGATTGGAACCACCGCTGATTATTGAGATGATCGACGGTGGTTGAAGAACAAAAATCACAAACGTGAATAAAAAAAATTGGGATTTTTAAGTATATAATTAGAATATGCATTAATACAAGCCTAAGAACATGATTGGCTTGAAAGATTTTTTTTTTTTTTTTTTTTTTTTTTTTTGATAATGGAAGTTGCCTAAACTGGCTTGAAAGAGTTTTTATTTTTTATTTTTTTTATTACTTCAGTGATAATCGAATCACAATCTCTTAGGACTTACTTTTTTGGTAAAGGGTATCTTTACCGTCTCACCTATTATTAATTGTGTTCTTATTAATTGCAAAGGCGTACGTGCTACATTATTTTATACGACTTCTTTACCTCCATATGTATTCGTATTAGTATTAGTATTACACCAGCTACACATGACACAAGCTAGCCCCACATCCACATACGCTGTACATTGGTTCTTCGATAGTTGGATATGATTTTCTTATTATTATATAATAAAGTGGCGTGAACGTGGGGTAATCTTTAATACAATATGGTCTGCATTTTGTGTGGGTGTGCATGTGTTTGTTATTTTTGAAAGTGACATACAAATGACATTTATACTTAAATAGTTTTTAGAAAGGACATGAATAACCTATAGCTTGATGGACAAGGCAAAGGGGAAAAAACCACATTCAAATCAAATAGTTTTTCAAAAAAACACAATCAAATAAAATAAAACCATACGACAAAATGTCATTAAAGAAAAATATTATTACTTTTTGTACGCTTTCTTTTTAGTATATAAGATGACATCTTACTAAAACCCATAAATGAATGTAATTACTTAATTAGAAGGTGGCAACTGCTTACAAAATTCATGAGAAAAATCCAATTTCAGACATACATGCACAGTTTGATCAAGCCAACATCGAAAAACTTTTTTTGTTTGAAGAAAAATTGAAAATTTCATTAATCATTCATGGTTCAATACAGACTAGACATGGAATCAAGTACATTGATTCGCTAATCCTATTTGTGCAAACAAACTGTCATTAATTTAGTTTTTTTTCAAAATTGAAAAAGTTTGACAATCAGAGATTGCTCTCTACAACGTTGAAACTCATGTTAATGAAGTTTTAGAAAAGTAATGAATAAAGATAAATTTATTATTCACTCTTTTCCATTGATGAGCTAGGTGCCTATTAGTGGATATTTAAAGAAGAATTACAACGGCTAGTTTCTGTTCTTGGAAACATTATTAAAGAATTATGCCTGAGATTAGACATCATTCTAAAATTTGGAAGTAAATCAAAATAAAGAATATATCTAAGGAGCTACACTTGAGTTTGAAAACATTTTAAAAGTCAAATCGTTGTTTCCTTTTTGTGAGCCTTATCACCCTCCAAGCAGGTGAGTGGAAGGAAATGAACTCACAGCTTGTCACAAAAAAATTTGAATGCACGCTTTAAAAGAAGTTTGGTGAAAACATCAATAATTTGAAGATGAGATGGTACAAATTTTGTGACTAATGCACCTACAACAACTTTCTCACGAACAAAATGGTAGTCAAGTTCAATGTGTTTGGTATGAGCGTGAAAGACTGGATTGGTTGTCATATGTAGAGCACTGAGATTGTTAATCAATAGTTGAGGAGTAGTAGAGACTGGCATAATGTCATAAAGATGAAAAGTAGTCCATGTAAGTTCAGTCGTTGCGGTGGCGAGGGAACCGTACTCAGCTTCAGCGTTGGATCGAGCAACTGTAGGTTACTTTTTTGAAGACCAAGACACGTAATTTGATTCTATAAATATGCAATATCATGTAGTACTTTGTCTAGTAAGTGGACAACTAGCTCAATCTGCATCACAAAAACCATTTAAAGTAAACGAACTTTGAGAAAGAAAATGAAGGCCATAACTTATTGTGCCATTGAGATAACGAAGAATGCATTTGACTGCACGAAGATGTGCATGTGTAGGTTGGTGAAAATGTTGGCACACTTTTATTGACGACATGAGTAATATCTGGACGAGTGAAGGTGGGGTATTGAAGGGCTCAAACAATGCTTCAATATTCAGATTCATCAACAAGTGTGTGGTCATTAGGTTGAGTAGGTGGTTTAAAGCAATAGGAGTGGATAGGTGAGAGGTAGCGAGCATGTTTGTGCATGTGAGTAGATCTTTAGTATATTTAGATTATGAGAGAAAGATACCACCTGGTAAATACTTCACTTCAATTTCTAAAAAGTAATGAAGGTTACTAAGATATTTAAGTGCAAACTCATTGCTAAGTTGATGAATAAAATTATTGATAAGAATGTCATTGTTCCTGTGATAAGAACATCGTCGACATAAATAAGTAAAAAAACTAAGTCATGGTTATGTCGATATTTAAATAATGAACAATTAGCTTTGCTGCAAGAGAAACCAATAGTTCGTAAATATTGTGATAATCTATCAAACCAAACGCGAGGCGCTTGTTTTAAGCCATAAAGAGATTTGTGTAATAAACAAACATGATTAGGACAGGGGGCATCAACAAAGCCCGATGGTTATTCCATATATACCGTTTTTAAGAAATCCATGGAGAAATGCATTTTTAACACTAATTGCTTGATGGACCAATGTGAAATGACTGCAATTGAGAGTACAATGTGAATTGTTGTAGGTTTAATGACCAGAATAAATGTTTCTTCATAATCAAGTCCATGAACTTGAGAGAAACTTTTGACAATAAGACAAGCTTTGTATCGGTTGATAGATCCATCTTCATTATATTTTATTCGATACACCCACTTAAAGCCAATGATGTTACTATGAGGAGGTTGGGGAACAAAACTTCATGTCCTATTCTTATGAAGGGCCGCAATTTCTTCTTCCATAGTTGTAACCCATAAAGGAGATTTCAAGGAGGACTTGAGAGTTTTTGGTTCCTAATAGGACGAAAACTTAGTAGTAGTTAAGGCTACACTGTGAGTTTGGTTTAGATTTTATAGATCACACATAATTATTCAAATATTTTGGAGAACGACGATCTCGATTTGGCCACTTTGGCAACAGAGGCGGCGGTGGTGGTGTTGGTGTCGATATTTGTGATATCAGTTTGCAAATCTAAAGTATTAGAGTTAGATGAAGTAGGGGTGTCAATATCATCACCCTTTAATGGCAAGGTATGTGTACTACTAATATGGGAAGTTGGATTTGTTATATCAGGGCAACAATTAAAGTTTGACAACTTTGTGTGGTTGCCTTGCTTGTAGTTGAAGCAATATTTGAAATATTATCATAAGAATTAGTATCTCTAACTTTGGTAATCCATTCACCTTGATCAGGAAAAGTGGTAACTGCAAGTTGTAAAATATTATCATTTGAAGCTTTATTAGAATAAGGAAAAATATTTTCATCAAATACTACGTGTCTAGAAATATATACTCTATTTGTTGAAAGGGTTTAGGCATTTATAACACTTATGGATAGGGCTATAACCCAGAAAACACAAGGATATGTCATTTTTGAAAATTTATTTTGGCCATATTGTTTCAAGTAAGGCAAACATTTGCAACCAAAAATCTTTAAGCCACTATAATCAGGATTTTTTTCAAAAAGTTTAAGAAATGGTGTTTCCATATGTAAAACAAAACTTGGAAGTCGATTGATTAAAAATACAGCAGTAAGAAATGCATCAACCCAAAACCGAAGAGGTAGATTAGAATGAAATATCATCGTAAGACCAGTTTCTACGAAAGGACAATGCTTTCGTTCCGCAATCTTATTTTGCTCGGGTGTACCTGGGCAAGATAGTTGTTGAACTACACCACATTGAGCAAGATGGTTAGTGAAAAAGGAGGAAGTAAATTCAGTGCCTCCATCACTTTGAAAAATCTTTATTTTTTATCAAATTGATTTTTCACTAAATTTTGAAATTTCAAAAAACAATCAAAGAAGTCTGATTTATATTTTTAAGGAAAGAGCCAAGTATATCTAGTGCAATCATTAACAAAAACAACATAATATTTAAAATGTTGCATAGAAAGAATCGAAGATGGACCCCATAAATCACAGTGAATCTTTTAAAGGAAATTGACATAATTTATTATAATCAATAAAAGAAAGTTTGCATCTTTTGCCAAGTTGACAACTAGTACAAATAATGTTTTATTTAACCAACTGGAAATATTTAAAACTTTTTTTTTATTAAGAACTTGTAGTAAATGTGAATGGGGGTGTCCCATTCGTTAGTGCCATAAGCTTGAAGCGATAGAGGGAGTTTTGATAGCTGTTAATGCTTGCAACTTTGTATCATCCAAAGCATATATTTGACCCTTTCTATGCCCAGTCGCTAGGATCATTTCCTTTGGATCCTTTGTCACAAAACTATCAGAGTTAAATTCAAAAACACAAGCATTATTCTGTGTAAGTTGGCTAACAAATAACAAGTTTTTTTGCAATTTAGGAACAACAAGAACAATTTGCAAGTTTAAGTTACCATGAGGTGTTGGTAAAAGTGCACTTTCTATATGAGAAATTGGAAGTGCATTGTCATCACCTGCATAACATCTTGCCCTTTGTAAGAGTGTGCTGAAGTAAGCTTACCAACATCATGAGTCATGTGTTGTAGCTCCTGAATCTGCATAGAAATTTGGATCATTTGTTTCCTTTATAAGAATGTTGTGAGGGCCTCTTATATGTCTTGCTCATCATAAGCATAATCATACCTATAGAAGCACTTTGTAGCCAAATGCACAAACTTGACAAAGGTTTTTACCTGAATTGTCTTTGCAACTTTGCCATCCATTGCCATTCAAATTTTTTAATGCATTTTGTGCATTCTGTTGTGAGCTTTGGGCACCTTGAGGGTTGTATGGATGTTTAGATCGATGTTGGAAGAAATCTACGCCCTCTTGAGTTGAAATGCCACCCTTTGCTATTTTTCCTCTTCCTCTTTGCCCGTAGAATGCTTGGGAGTGATCAATAACTTGTTTCTCTTTCTTGAGATGTGAGAAGTTGTTCATGATTTTGCAAGGAAAGAACAAACTGACTCATAGAAGGGTGCGGAGGCTTTGTAAGCATTGTTATACTAAAGTCTTAGTATCTGGTTATAAGATCGCGAGCAAGTTGAAATAACTTATATGTTTTTGAAATTGGTCTGTTAATGGCGGCTAGGTTGTCACAAATAAACTTAAACTTCCGCACATATTCTTCAATTAAGGCTTTGTAAGCATTGTTCTTCCAAATTGCTCCAAATGTCTTTTGTTGTTTCGCCTCCAATTATCATGCTAAGTGTATCTGCAGTCTTGATACCTAAAAGTTATGAAACTAACAAGCCATCATTATTTATCCATACCTCATAATGTGGATATTCTACTCTCTTATCATCTTTTCCAACAATATCCTTTGGTGGTTTTCCTTCAGTAAGATGATGACTTATCCCAATACTTTTGATCAAGGGTAGTGTGACGACCCTAGTTCCACAACCCTAAATAAGAGTTAACCCTCACCAAGTCAACCCTTGATTGTTGGGTTTTGGGGTTCATACGCAGTGAAAAATTCAAAACAATTTTGAAAAACCCAACAGGATCGCAAATAAGTTCCATGAAACAAGATCTATAAAAGTAATCCATACCTTAATTCGTGATTTCCTTCTCTAATTGTTCGATCTTCAAGACGTTTAAGCGCGCGTCCTCTATCAGAAATTTATACACAAATGGTGACCACAATTTGGAGTGCTAGCCCCAAGAGATATTGAAAACGTTTTTCTTTCTCTCCCAAAATCTAGAGAGTTCGAAAATTGGAAAAATGAAAATTCTTATTTTACGTTTTGGGTATCACTCTTTATTTATATGTGTAGATAAACTCTCACTTAAATCCTATTCGTAATACAACTATTGTATTTACGACGTTTAAGTAAATTCAAAATATAACTATTGCATTTATGTTGTTTAAGTAAATTACACATATACCCCTATTAATAAGTTATCATATAACGAATCATAAGGGCTTATATATTATGAATTTTATCTTATAAAATTCAATACTCTGGACTATTTGAAATTGTGCAAAGCCATTCTTAGTGTGCGACCCAATAAGTTCGTGCGACGTTGGTAGTGAACCAAAACCATTTTGGTACACAAGTCATAAGCGGTCTATAACAAGGCATTATGACTACCCAAGTAACATGAATACCAAAATCGATACAACCTAATGAATAGCGTATATCATATCCTTTTGTCGTGCGATATCCTTTGATTAAATATAAGACATGGAAAGTCACCCTTAATATTCAATCGTACTAGTCTCGATCTTTAGATAGATTGAAAATATCCAAGTGACATTAATCATATCAATTCACTTGGACTTGACCATCTAACAATCCAACACATCGAGGGATCTACTGATATTTCTCTCTTTACGATAACGACAAATTTTTTCTTGATTACACACCTTCACATATTGCTCATATGATAACCAATCACAATTATTATAATCGTCCAGTTAAAGACAACATTTGATTGTGTCAAATTACGATACTATTAATATTGAAGTCTATGGTAATCTCAAGTCGAAGGACTAAATGATATACCTATTAAGAGTAACACCTATGACTTAATTCATAAGGTGTTCTCATAGCAGGTCGGTCTAGTACCTTGTTCCTTAATCAGTACTCATAATCTTGATTCGAATCCATATATGTATGATCATCAAATGACCATCAATCAAGACTCACACTAGTCTTAATTTATTATAGTTCTTGATATAATGACCGACTATGGACATTTAGGATATTTCAACAAATACTCATGGATCTTATTATAAAGTAAATATGCAATCGTTTATAATAAAACAACAAATAAAAAACCTCTATTTTATTAACTAAAAACTATAAGATAAATAATGTTTGTAAATTGACTTGGGGCACATGCCCCAACATTGACTAAGGGCAGTGTGACTCACTAGATGATGACTTATCCCTAGGCTTACATAAACCCTGAGTCAACCCTCGTCATGTCAACTCAAACCTAGTCAGCCTTACCTTACCATTTACCATTAATAAGCAATTTTAAATGAGAGTTATTAATACTAGTGAGTTATTCAAAGTATAGCAGAAGCATTTAAAATCTCAAACTAATAAAAACAACCTCAAAGACATGAGTCGTGACAACCTAAAGTGTGGAAATCCTGCATATGTATGCCATCAATCATATATCAAGTCACATGAGAATACTATTAGTATACGTGCCCAAGATCTCTCATAACCCAAATCCCAATGTGAGCAAAACAAATATATACAATAATACAAAAGAAAACCAAAACCTACGTCGATGACAAAGGAGAACTGCTATGATATCATCAAAGTAAATCACCAAGCTGAGGAGCCTTTCCCGTGCTCGATTGTGGATCTGCACTCAGTCAAATATAAGAATGACAAGCCCAAGTAAGCAACGCCAAGCAAGATGTTTACAACATTTCGAAATAAATAAGAAGTTTATATTCATGTCAATAGAAAGAAAAGTACAGGGAATGCATTAATAAATAAATACTGTAAATAAACATGAATCAATCGAAGATAAGTGTTCAAGAAATTAAACAGAAAAGCGCAAGTAGTCTCGACCAAATGGTCGTTGAATCGAGGAAAAACACTTACAAAACTCGGAGTTTAGGACGTGGTACACTCACACCATCTTAAAGTCCACACGGATGTAAAGTTCTCGACAATCTAACGAAGAACTCTCACCCCATATAAAACCATAAACAATATCGTGCATCCTGAGTTCCTAGCTCTGATATGTTACCTCAGATAACCCGTCCTATCGAGGATCACATTGGCCCACTTGCCCTTGGACCATTCAATCAAAATAGAGTTTTAATACAAGAATAAAACAATAACAATAACAAATTAAAGCTCAAAGAAATAACTATAAATTTTTCCACTGGTTTACTTACCCATATTCGAAGCTATTATGCACTTACACGAATTTGATTCGTCTTTTATGAATCCCCTTATGACGGCTCCAGTTTTCAAACCTTAAAATGGGTCTCGCCCGGTCTAGTCTTACATGAAACTCCGAGCCCATCCCGATGAATCACGCAAGGCTAGTCAGCCTTTCCTTACCAATTAAGATTCTTTTACCAGTTTATCACATTGATTAGTGAGTTATCATCAAAATAGCGAAGCAAAAGTTCAAACTAATCAAATATTCACAACCATATTAAAAATAAGACATCCTAGAGTGTGGAAATCCCGCATATGTATATCATCATAAATGATCAGTCAGAGGAGAACAACCCAATAGATATACATGCCCAGAATATCTCACATACCTAAACCCATGTTTCAAAACAACATATATATATATATATACAATAATACAAAAATCACCTACTCAACCAAGTGAAAAGGCGTGCTCTAGTATCCTCAAAGCAAATCTTTAAACTCTGGTGCCTTCTCCTTTCTGGACTATGGATCTGCATTCCATCAAACACAAAAATGATGGGCTCAGGTAAGTAACGCCAAACAGAACAATAATACAACATTTCGAAATAAATAAACATTAGTCCACATTCATGCTGGTAGAAAGAAAGGAATAAGGAACGCATGAACGTATAAGACTGTAAATAGATCAACCGAAAAGAGAGTGTTCGAGTTACGAAATAGAATAGCAAGGAGTCTCGACAATAGTCGTTGAGTCGAGGTAAAACTTACAAGACTTGGGTTCAGGACGAGAACACAACTTACCAGCCCTAACCCTTGATACTATGAGATATTCATAGACCTAGATAAGTGCCCCCAGCGTACACTAAATCGGAAAATATCAACAACATTTAGATAAGAGCTCATATCACAGATAAAAGTAACCATAACTCCGTTGCCAGTGGATCACTCAACCAACAAAGATTTCAAAAGATATATTGATAAACAGAGCGGTAACAACAAATTAAAGCTCAAGAAATAACTGTAAAAGTTCTTACTGGTTTACTTACCTATAATCCAATTAATACGCACTCAACGAACCCCCAACACGTCTCCTAAGACCTCATGTGTCCCGTCGATGTTCAAAATCTCTAATATACATTTAAGTTGAAATTCCTGTTAATTACCCTTATTCTATCCAATTTTCCATAATTTTTATTCGTTCACTCATTTGGGTCGGTTAGCTGGGTATTAGGTCGTATTCAGACCCATTGGGATATCTGAGAGATCCCCGAAAGTTTTCAAAAATTTTATAAAAATTTGCCTCTGCGAACAGTGTCATCCATTGGCTTGGGCAACGTCTCCACGGCGTCAAAAATGAGATCTCTGCCCAACAAGTCGTAGGTGACTCTATGACCTTATCGGTTGTGGCAGTGTCCTTGCGGCGTGGGCCCTTGAAGCCCCTGCTCAAGACGCCGTGAGCTTTCCAGCTCACGACGTCGCCACGACGTCCTACTCAGAACGCATCTAAAATAGGGTTTTTGACACCCCGGCTCGCGTCGTCGTGCTGCAAACCTATTCTAACTTTGATTAAACATTCAAAACAATGCCAAGCCACCTTCAACTGCGTCAAAACCCGACCAAACCGTCGATTTGCTGAAATCATCTAAAATTCTTCAAAAATCCCAAAAATTCAACAAAGTTCCCAAACACTAAAACCACTTCACAATTCCTCCTTTAATCATCCAATACATTCCCAATCCATCAAAACCAGCCATAAAAATCAAAATTTCAAAATCGTTGTCTAAAAGTATCGCGACAAAAACACACAAAGCTACCGCCGAAACGTAGATATACACGTGGAGATCTGAATTCTCACCTTAGAAATTGAATTTGATCGTACCTTTAGCGTTGAATAGCGTCGAGAACACCCCGGAACCCTCCGTTCTTCATGTTGAGATTTTGGTTGGAAGAGATGAGAAAATGGGATGAGAGAGAAATGCTGATGGGGTGGGGTTTTTATACCCCCCCCCCTTTAATCTCATTTCACACACGGATCCCGAGAATCATCCTTTGGCCACCTTTCATCCTATCCACCTAACTTGACATCACTAGGTGACTCCAATGTGTGACTCAATCTTTTTAATTTGTAATTTCTCGCATAATACTCGAGTTCCCGGACCCGTTCCGCACCACGACTCGCTCGTCGCGTCGTCCCGAACGTACCAACGTATTGAACGCGTTTTATAACTTTTATTTATTATTTATTTTGTATTTTGTCAATGTTTTTAATTCATCTAAGTCCCCCGGACTACTAATTCCCTAACCAGCGTTCGCGCGAAAACCCGTTATTTCACGAAACCCTCGAGCTGAACCATTCCCCGTACCAACATTCACACTCAAATGTCCTTGCATTTTTAGGACATTGGAATTACACATTCAGGTAATACAATATAATACAAAACACCGAATACAAATAACATACCTCGGCGTCAACAACCGAGAATAGGACGACTGTATCACGACAAATGAGCCCACGTACGACCTAAATTGACGCGTAGCACAAGTTAGAATTTAGGGTCGTTACACCCCCCGTGTGACTATCACTGTCCTACAATCTCCTATTAATCAATTGATTGTAAAATCTGTTAATTATCCTCCAATTTACCTAATTTTCCATAATTTTATCCATTTACTCAATTTGGTCAATTACCCGGGTATTGGCTCGTATTCGAGCTTATTTGGGTACCTGAGCGGTCCCTGAAATTTTTGAAAATTCTCGAAATTTTAGTTTGATGAACAATGTCACACCATGAGTGGAGTCGTGGGGTTAAAAGCCTGCCGGCGTCACTTAAAATGTGAAATTCCAACTCTCACTGCTTTAAACGACGTGAGTGACATCGTGGGATGAATTGTTTCACGGCGTCACTTACAACGCCAATTTACAAACTTTCTGGTCTGGACACCGTGACTAACGTCGTGGCCTTATGGCTTCACGGCGTCCCTCGCGGTGTCGATTACTGAACGTGAATCCAGGTTTTTTTGACACTTCGGCATATGTTGCCACATTCTGAGCCTATCTCAAACTCATTGGGACATCCGTTTACACCCAAGACCACATTCAAAGCTCGTCAAACAATACACAAATTCCCCGGTATGGAAATTAACTTAAAAATCCACCAAAATTCGCCAAAAATTTGAATTCAATCCAAAAAACTAAACACAATCGTATGGTTGTGCTCCACACTAATCAAACTATCAATAGAAACCTTCAAAATGTTTGAAAAACTAAAACTTCAAAGTGGTGTCCAAAAATACCACAATGAAAATACGCAAAACACTCGTCAAAACATAGAGAACCTCGCGATAAGTCGGAATATTACATTGGTTCACGTGTTTGGTCGCGTCTTGATGTTGTTCTGAGCTCGAATCCAATTGAAACCAAACCTCCTTTCGATTCAGTATGAACGAACAAAGAAACAAATGAAAACGAAAAGAGAAAAGGAAAATAAAATAAATTGACAATTAATTGGATTTTTGGAGTTGGGGATTTCAATGGTTTATTAGGATACCAGTAACTTAGGAAGTGACGCGCGCCGAACGCGTCAATAAAATATTTCCTTAAGCCAACTATTTGCAGATAGTGGCAAAGGGTCGATCCAACAGAGATTGGTAGTCTTTCTAAGGTTTTAAAAGAAAGGAGAAATGGGGGTTTAGAGAAAATAACTAAATTAATTAATCTAATTACTATAAATTAAATAACTAAAATAAATATCTAAGACTACGAACAATTAATTTAAATACCTAAGTCTATGGTTCCACAAGACAAGATCAAGATTCAATTGCATATCATGGTCATCAATCTTTTCCAAAACAATTATTAATTCAAGTTCCCCTAGATTAGCTATGAAAAATCGAAATCCGCCAGAAATTCCTAATTCTCCTAATCTCGATAGCTAGGACATCCGCCACTAACTACTTCCTTAATTAATGCATAACCCTAGACATCCACCATAAGATTTAACACACTAACCGCAGTAATAAAGTTCTATGGGAATACTAATCCTAGATAACCGGATCGCGTCCGCTCCCGATTTAACCTAGATTCAATTGTTGCACACTCAAGAATCGAAAGGTTTTGACGGCAATCGGGTGAATGTTTGTCACTTATATTGTCCCAAAAGTACAATTACGGATACTAATGAGTCAATTAACTATAGATTTTCCACCTAAAAGCATGCACTGGCCACATACATACCCTAGATTTAAATCATATTCATTAAAATCAACAACAATGAAATAGAAGAAATTAAATTAAATAAATAATAAAATAAAAAATCTCACAAGTTATGCCATGAATCCATAATCTTGAATTGCTTCACCTCCGACCTAGGCAATGACTTGATTAGCCAAACATGGCTACTCACAAAATAATGCAGAGAGAGAGAGAGTTTTAATGAATAATAGATGTTCTATTTATACTTAAAGTCCTAATATGTAAAACTACTAAAATTGGTGTATGGAAGAGAGAGAAAACTATTTTTGGGTGTTTTTTCGTCCTTGACACGTGTCAACATTTGATTAGGTAAATTTTGGGCTTTGCTGACGTGTCATAAGGTGATTGGAGCTGAGGTGATGACGCGGCTGACGTGGCGAGACCAGATTGGCTAGGACTGGAATCTGTGACGTATTGTGAAGGGTGACCGTGACACATGTCGAGATCTCATTCGTTGGAGGGTGGAAAGGTGACGCGCTGGACGAATGAGGAGACGCCACGTGGCGAGCAGAGTAGCGGGAAGAAGTCACGCGAGTTTGTGCGAAGATCTGGGAGACAGCACCTACACGCATCCCGAGGCAAATCAAACAGCTGGAGAGAGGAGATGGCTTGCTTGTCCACGTGGCAGTTGCTGGTTGGTTGAGAAGTTGCTGGACAGGTGATGTGGCGCTCTGTGATTGGCGGAAATGGCATGTGTGAAGCGGCTTGACGAATCACGGATCGACACGTGGCTCTCTGGATGAATCACACGATGACACGTGGCACTACTGGTGTATGTTTTAACGCTGGACCACTCGCGAAGCGACACGTGGCACTGCTGGACTCCAATTACCCTACTGTCGGTGTAAATTTCGAGACAATCTCCTCCAATATTCGATTAATGCAAATAAATACTCTATTGTAAGTATTTTTCCACCCCGGATTCAACCATGCATTCCGTTTCACCTAAAAACCAAAAGTAAATATAATTAGATATATATTTTATAGACTTCCACACTAAACTATATTAAAATAGACAATAAAATCTTATAAATACTAACTTATCAAATACCTCCAAACTTAAGACTTTGCACGTCTCGAGCAAAGGTATATTTGACAACACATACTAAACTAGACTCCTAATGCATTAACTAAACTAATCCTAAAACTAAACTCATACTTATACATATACCTATACCTATTTCTATATCCAATTCAAAATTCATGGAGTACCTTTGATTTACATAATTGCCAAGTAACAAGCCACTCAAGAAATTTCAGAGTTATGATATGTCAAAACTCGCAACTCAAACACAGTTAAGATCACACTTTAAGGACATAGATTTAGTCAAAACAAAGGCCATTAATTACTCATGAGTTTTCTTGGTCTATACATTCAAGCATGCAAGTTTAAAATCTCACTTAATCTAGTGAAAGCACTCGAGCTAAATCTTTTTTATTTGAGGAGTTTTCATATACTTTCGCCTTTATTTATTCAATAAATACACTCTATTTTTTTCTCCATAATATGTTTTTTTTTCAAGTAGTACGGTCCCTGCTCCATTTCCTACGGACCGATTTTCTCACTTTTTCTCATCACAAGATTCCCTGCTCCATTTCCTATGGGATCCTGTGGGACTCTCTATATTAAGAAAACTCTTGTTAGCCCTTCTCACTTTAACTATGATTAAGCAGATTTTCAAATATGAATTAAAGCACTATTACTTGCACAATTTTGACCGTCTA
Organism: Stephania japonica; assembly: GCA_039657345.1. Taxonomy (NCBI): domain Eukaryota; kingdom Viridiplantae; phylum Streptophyta; class Magnoliopsida; order Ranunculales; family Menispermaceae; genus Stephania; species Stephania japonica. The sequence continues at coordinate 11,712,939 of CM077563.1, read as the reverse complement.
TGCATTTTGGTATCTAGCACAAAGTTTAACCATCATACTAAGTCCCTAATCATGAAATCATAAAAATGCTGAGCTACGGCTTGATTGAATGTTTCTCCTAATTTTTCCTGAGTTTCAAGTCAAAAAGTAGCTATAATATACTCATCTACAATCAAAGGCATGAACCAAAGTTTCGGGTGACTCTAAATGCAACATATGACAATTTATGACACTATGTAAGGTTTAAATATAAGAACAAACTTAGATAGACATATGTCTACTCCTGATAAAACTATACTAAATGCATGCATGAAAATGTATCACGTCCTGGTGAAATGGAAGATAGAAGTATCAATGAAAAGAAATGGAAAAGAGAATGAGAATAACACCACCTTTACCATCCTTCAACCGCATAATTTAAAAAAATTAACGATCATACCTATGGTCTTTAGCAAGAAAAATCCATCCAACACTATCCACAATCCCTAAAATACCCCCAAACTTATTCTGAACCTTGTCCTCAAGGTTCAAAACAAGTCAAGTGGTCTAAACACAAAAAAACAAACAAAATAGTGAAAGAACATGATAGTGATAAGAAGAAGGAAATGATATAAGTTCATGCATAATAATAATTAATAAGAAATTAAAAAAAAAAACTAAATAATACTTATCAAAATTTGGGATGCCTCCCAATAGCACTTTTGTTAAAGTCTTTGGCTCGACTTGGCGTATGTTGTCTTCATGTGATGCCTTCCAATAATGAGTATCCAAGAATGATACTCTCTCCTCTAACATTGGGCAGTGAAACAGACACGCACCTATTCAGAAATGGGAGCTTATCCAGGACTTCGAACACATATGAATCTATAATTTATGAATCGTCCAACACAAAGGTGTCGGCGGTGCAAAAAGTCTTCGAACGCTCCTTTTCGTCCACCTCCATGTTAAAATCATGAAATATATACAGGAGTGGGTTTACCAATACAAAGGATTGGTCGTCCTTGCTCTCTTGTTGTAGTTTCTCCGACCTTGTTGAAGTGACTTCAATCACTTTTTCGGCTTCTTCTTCGTAAGTTTGTGCCATAACGATCTTCGGCTCTGATTGAGATACTTCAAGTTCCCCATTTGACTCTTCGTAATCACTCATATATTCCTCATCTTTCACCTCAACACTATTTAATGGAATTGCACTTGTGGTATTCGTTGATCTTTTCTGGAGAATTAACTTTATTTCATATTCAGCTTTTTAATTCTTTTCTTGAATCCATTGGTCTAATTCTTGCTCGGTGAGGTATATGTCATGCTCAGTCTCTAAAAGAAACCTTATTTTATCCCTTAAAGGTCGATTCCGCATGGAACTATATTTGTCAGGCTATAGTGATGAATTACTCCAGTAGTCAAAGGGACATACATTAGGAAAATTATGACAACCACTAAAAAGATCACAAGCTTTGATAGGTTCCTGTTGTACTGCATAGGGCCAGCTAAAAGAATGTTGTGAAGAGGCGGCCATGGTGGAGTTTTCCTGATATTGTAATATGTCTTGATGGAACCTTTGATTGACAGAGGAGTATTCTTTGAACATATCTTCAGGAGATTGCTTATCTTGTCGAGGAGTCAGTGGGCTGGAAAAGGGATAACTCAAGTCGGGTTATGGCGATGCATTACCCGAATAAGGATAATTCTCATATTCAGGCTCGTAAGGACAAATATCAGTAGGATGAGTATTATCTCCGCAAATTCCACAAACCTCAACCTGTTGCACAAAAGAAGGCCAATTAGAAAATTCATGTCCATAATTTGACATACCTACCCATTCATACTTTCATAGTATGAGTCTTTGAATTGATTATAATTGTCGGAATAGGAGGCCATCGTGGAGTTATCTGCAAACATGCTAGAGACAAGGGTATAAAGTAACTACAAATAAATAAATAAATAAAACCAAAGAAAGAAAAACCAATCCCGGCAATGGTGCCAAAAATTGACGCACACCGAACGCTTCAATAAAATATTTCCTTAAACCAACTATTTGCAGATAGTGGCAAAGAGTCGATCCCATAGAGATTGGTAGTCTTTCTAAGGTTTTAAAAGAAAGGAGAAATGGGGGTTTAGAGAAAATAACTAAATTAATTAATCTAATTACTATAAATTAAATAACTAAAATAAATATCTAAGACTACGAACAATAAATTTAAATACCTAAGTCTATGGTTCCACAAGACAAGATCAAGATTCAATGGCATATCATGGTCGTCAATCTTTTCCAAAACAATTATTAATTCAAGTTCCCCTAGATTAGCTATGGAAAATTGACTTCCGCCAGAAATTCCTAATTCTCCTAATCTCGATAGCTAGGACATCCGCCACTAACTACTTCCTTAATTAATGCATAACCCTAGACATCCGCCATAAGATTTAACACATGAACCGCAGTAATAAAGTTCTATGGGAATACTAATCCTAGAAAAACGGATCGCGTCCGCTCCCGATTTAACCTAGATTCAATTGTTGCACACTCAAGAACCGAAAGGTTTTGATGGCAATTGGATGAATGTTTGTCACACTCAAGAACCGAAAGGTTTTGATGGCAATTGGATGAATGTTTGTCACTTATATTGTCCCAAAAGTACAATTACGGATACTAATGAGTCAATTAACTATAAATTTTCCACCTAAAAGCATGCACTGGCCACATACATACCCTAGATTTAAGACATATTCATTAAAATCAACAACAATGAAATAGAAGAAATTAAATTAAATAAATAATAAAATAAAAAGATCTCACAAGTTATGCCATGAATCCATAATCTTGAATTGCTTCACCTCCGACCTAGGCAATGACTTGATTAGCCGAACATGGCTACTCACAAAATAATGCAGAGAGAGAGAGTTTTAATGAATAATAGATGTTCTATTTATACCTAAAGTCCTAATATGTAAAACTACTAAAATTGGTGTATGGAAGAGAGAGAAAACTTTTTTTGGGTGTTTTTTCATCCTTGACACGTGTCAACATTTGATTGGGTAATTTTTTTGCTTTGCTGACGTGTCAGAAGGTGATTGGAGCTGAGGTGATGACACGGCTGACGTGGCGAGACCGGATTGGCTGGGACTGGAATCTGTGACGCGTTGTGAAGGGTGACCGTGACACATGTCGGGATCTCATTCGTTGGAGGGTGGAAAGGTGACGCGCTAGACGAATGAGGAGACGCCACGTGGCGTGCAGAGTGGCGGGAAGAAGTCGCGCGAGTTCGTGCGAAGATCTGGGAGACAGCACCTGCACGTATCCCGAGGCAGATCAAACTGCTGGAGAGAGGAGATGGCTTGCTTGTCTACGTGGCAGTTGCTGGTTGGTTGAGAAGCTGCTGGACAGGTGATGTGGCGCTCTGTGATTGGCGAAAACGGCATGTGTGAAGCGGCTTGACGAATCACGGATCGACACGTGGCTCTCTGGATGAATCACACGATGACACGTGGCACTGCTGGTGTATGTTTTAACGCTGAACCACTCGCGAAGCGACACGTGGCACTGCTGGACTCCAATTACCCTACTGTCGGTGTAAATTTCGTGATAAACTCCCCCAGTATCTGATTAATGCAAACAAATACTTTATTCTGAATATTTTTCTACCCCGGATTCAACCGTGCACTCCGTTTCACATAAAAACCAAAAGTAAATATAATTAGATATATATTTTATAGACTTCCACACTAAACTATATTAAAATAGACAATAAAATCCTATAAATACTAACTTATCAGGAAGACCTAATCGGGTATCAGGTACGTATTCTAAGGTAAGAGCGGGATTGGACCGGGGACTAATATCGAGTATTAGAGTGTGGTTGAGGTGCGTAGACCCCTTAAGAAAAACACTCTATTATTTATCTGTTGGTTTTTCATTTGATTCACCTATTATTGTTTATCATTGTATACTCTTTTCATGTGCTTACTTATGTTGCACGGTTGGTTGTCTAATTCACTACCTCATTTCTGGTTTATTTGGAGATGTGTAGGCGGACTTGGGTAGGCTGGACAATAGGGACAGACTTAGGTGATGGACAGGTGGAGGAGGAGAAACCCTTAGAGAAACCTAATATGTGGATTAGGTATCAGTCCTGCTACACTACACACATCCAGTTTGATTAATCGGTGTTAATTATGCATACGTTTTATTTACAGTTGCTTTTTTAATGCGCATGTTTATTTAACATATTGTTGGCTTCCGTTGTTATAAATGTTGGGTGGTTTCTGTAACGGCCCGTTATAATTTTATCCCGTTAATTAATCAATTTCAGAATAAGACGCCAGCTCAGACGCCACGTGGACGCCGCGGATAGGCTAGGCATAACTCGAACCTAGGATACTGACTGTATACTTCTGTGAGTTCTTAAATTCTGTGATGCATTAATATTTCTTTATCATTATTAGTATGATATATTAGTCATCGCAGGTATGCATTGTAAATATACTTGTCGGGCGAGTTGTGAGCCAGGGTTTTTAGTTCAACGAACACGCCAATACAAGGATTTATAGCTGTGAGGCCAGGCTTTGGGGTTAGACCAAAATTCAATCAATATTATATTAGTATGGTTGAGGGTTTAAATGCAAAGAAATTCATATGTGACTATAGGCTAAATGAATGAATAATAGGTACACTAAGTGTGGGACCGCCTCGGGAAGCGTGCTGGACATGGGGCACGGGGTGCCGAGTGGTCGGGGAGTTAGTTTGACCATATTTACAAATTTATGGAATTTATTGATGACTAGAATAGGTGTTATGAATTTAAATCAATTGGATTATAATAGAATCATATAGTTTGAAATGAATAATCGGTACACCTAGGATTGTCATCGAGATGCACAACAAGGAAAATTCGAGATACATGGTGTCATGATAGGGTGTTCAAGAACTGTGTGACACAGGGTGATCAGTGGCTGACCGATTTACCTCGAGATGCGTGTGCACGTGAGATTTAAAACACACCTATATATATACATCGATGGATCAAACATGCAAAATAAAACATTTCTCAAACAAATGGTTGGGAGATCAGTGAGTAAATTTAAGGGTTTGAGGGAACGAAATTGAGCTTGAAGATGAGATTGGGCTTCACAACAATCGATATAAGGTAATTTATCCCTCACAAACTTGGATTTTTGAATAAAATATGGATTTTGTGGGTTTAAGGTTAGCTTAGATTTTTGGAGAATTTTATCACTGATTTTGATGAATTCGGTGTTATTGAAGTTGGTTTTGATGATTTACATTGATTTGATTCGAATTTGTGAAAAATTGAGGTGATTTGATAAATTTTGGGTTTATTTGCATGTATTTTGATCCGAGAATTGGAGTTTGTTTTGATGAATTTGTGGAGGAATTTTGAAGTTTTAGAGGTCTCAAATGGATTGAGAGTGAAGAGGAATCAAGATGAGGGAAGAAGAGAGGCAAAAGAAGAAGAAAAAAAAAAAGAACCAGAGGCGTTGTGCGCCTCTGGGAAGAAGAAGATGGGGGGGGGGCACGCACCTGAACCAGCCCAGGTGGGCCGAGCCAAATCGACCCTGGCCCAACCCGGGTGGGCCTGGACCGGGCCCGACCTGGACCCGATCCAGGTGGGCCTAACCGGTTCGACCCGGTTGGGTCAGGTCGGACCCAGTTCAGGGGACCCACCCCATATTATTTAAATAATATTTTTATTTTATTATTCTATTTAAATAATAAAAAAAACAGTTTTAAATAAAATAAAATAGGAAAATAATTGAAAAAATATCAGAAAAATTTGGAAAAATTCTAGAGAAATATAGAAAATTAGAAAAAGGTAGAAAAGTAGGTACGAGACTTTCCGGGTATTTTTAGAACCCCGACACAGTCCGAGAGAGGTACCACAACTGAAAAATTAAAAATATAATATAATATCATAAAATTATATAATATGTTTTCAAAAAGTATAAAACACTATAAATGGACTTCAGGGACCGGGAAATCATAGCTCGGACATCGGGGAGCTAGGTGGGGCGTACTGACGGGTCCGGGAAGTCGGAGTGCGTATTTTCAGGTACGTAAAACCCAACTGAACACCACTACTGCATTTACTTATTTATTTCCATTGAGCTTTATTCCTTGAAAATATGTGAGTCAAATGTCTACTGGGATGGTTATGGTTTCGTCTATGTATCCATGGGTAGTTGAGGTCGCTGGCTAGGTGTGTAGCGCGTGATCTAGGACTCGGTAGATTTTATCCCGAGTTGGACTCTATTTCACGTGTTCGATTAGCCCACTAGAGGTAATGTCGCTGGGATACAGTCGTAGGGTCCGAGGCATGGGCCACGACCAGGGCTTCTGGTCCTAGTACACATTTAGTGGCTGTGTTCACAGCCCTTTGCCTATCAATGTGTTAATATACATGCGATTAGCTTTGAGCTGTTGTCTGCATATTCTCCTTCATTCCGCATGTTTATTTAACACTACTTATTGGCTCTGTTAATTATTTTCATTATTTATGCACGGTGGTTTTCCTTAGGATTTTACTTACCGGGCTCGTCATCTGCCTTTTTTGTGGTGGCTGAGCGCAGATCCTAGTACTAGTAGGGGCAAGGGGATCATCGGCGATTTCATCTGACTTGCCTACGCCAAGGCCTGCTGGTATGTGTGTAGATATTCACATGTTTTTGATATTTTGTATTATCTTTTGGGTTGGGAAACTGGATACACACTTGTACTGGTATACATACTGTTATAGTTGATCGCATGTATGCACAGTACAGCCAGGTTTTCCACTATAAGTTTGATCAGTAAAACTTATATATATATATATGAATGCATTTTGCTAAACTTTAAATTCTTCCGCTGTTAATTCTTTTAAAATGATAAATTAAGTGGCTTTAATGAATTACATGATAACTACCTAAAGTACGAAGGCAGGGAGACACGTGGTAGAGACTTCAGGTACTGAGGCAGGGAAGTAGCTGACCATGGGGCGGCCTAGGAAATATGGGGTTGCCACAGTTTCCTTTTGGGTTTTACTCACTGGACTCGTCATCTGCCTCTTGTGATGACTTTAATGCAGGACCTACTACGAGTAGATGCCAGGAGACCTTAATGGACTACTTGTGACTTGAAAACGAGTGACTAACTCGTATGCATATATATTTTGTTGTTTTAACTTTATTTTGGTATTGGAGGCTTTTGAGATATCTGTACATGTATTGATTTACTGTTGTTAATTTATATATAGTGTACATTGCCAGGTTTTTTCACATAGGACTGATGTTCTTCTAATTTAATGAAATAAATTATAAATTATATATTTTTAAGGCTTCCGCTGAATTTATGTATTTTAAATGTTAATGACTCAGATAAAAAATGAGTAAGGAATGTTAATTGTGTATGGGACACAGCTGACAGCTACGTGACCGATTGTCAATCCATGTCGACACCCATGGTGGGCTTCAGTAAATTCGGGGCCGTTAATGTACTGTTGATTTGAGATTGTCATTCCTAATACCCGTCTCTTCCGCCAGAGTGCGGGACAACCGACTAGTGTATTACTAATAGAATTACACCAGTCACGCCGTACACCCAACATACGCTGTACATTGGTTCTTGGATCTTGGATGTGTTTTTTTTGCTATTATATAATAAGGTGGCGTTGGCGTGAACGTGGAGTAATCTTTATACAATATTGCGATTTGCACAATATGGTCTACATTTTGTGTGTGGGTGTGCATGTGTTTTGTTATTTTTGAAAGTGACAAAATGAAATAGTATATACTGATACCTCTCTACAAATTGAGAAGTTTTTAAAAAGCACATTTTCAATAGCCTGATAGGCAAGCCAAAGGGGTAATCACATTCAAATCAAATAGTTTTTTTTTTTTTTTTTTTTTTTTTTTTTTTTTTTTTTAATCCGAACGGATTGCCACGATGGTAAGAGCAAAAACAAGGGTTGTGTGAGATGGCACACGACTTCAGTTTCGATTCTCTGATGTAATAAGATCTAGGCTATTAGGTCTCACTCCCAGTCGATAAAGTCAAGGCCTTGTGTGCAGATTAGTGAGGACAACCTTGACGCCACTCACGATAATAAAAAAAAATCAAATAGTTTTTTCAAAAAAAATAAAAATAAAATAAACCATACGCAATGTCATTAAAGGAAAATATTATTACTTTTTGTATGCTTTTTTTTATATCAACTTTTTGTATGCTCTTCTTTTGGTGTTTAAGAACATATTATTACTAAGTCCAAAATCATATATATATATATATATATATATATATGTGTAAATTCTACAATGGAAACCAAATATATATATATATATATATATATATATATATCATGAATACACTATTTAGAATTATTAAATTTTAATCTAACACATTAATCGATGTGTCATAAATACACAAAACATTTAATGCACAAGTTTCCAAATATATATTTCGACTCCAAATATATATATATACACTTAATCAAAAGGCAATAACACGTAACAACTTGAGATGATGATTGAATGAAACTAAGAAAGAGTCTAGCCATGGATACAACTTATTCATTCTAATCTTCTAATCTCTCGTCAAAATTTGTCAAGATAGAAAGCGACGACTTCACTTGACACTTACTAATTGCCAGCTATATATAGTTTTTCTGAATTTGTTTTGTTTCTAGAAATTACGTACATTAATAATTTAATATAAGGCAAAACTTATTAAATGACTTTTTTTTTTTTTAATTTGGCCCTCAAGTATGAGTTTTTTTTTTTTTTTTTTTTAAGAAAAATTGAGATTTCATTAATCATTTATAGTTCAATACAAGACCAAACATAGAATCAAGTACATTGATTCGCTAATTCTATTTGTGCAAACAAATTGTCGTTAATTTAGTTTTTTTTTTCAAAATTAATACAGTTTGACAATCAGGGATTACTCTCTACAATGTTGAAACTCATGCCAATATACAAAAATATTAGAATCATAAAATAAAGAACAAAACTTCCTAATAAGGAGAAAGTTTAAAACCTTACAACAAGGAGAAGACAAATAAAAAACTTTCAACTAGAGAAGAAAACTAACTATAAAGTAAAAATGAAAGATAAATCAATTAAGAGGCCGCATAAATCCGCGCATCACTGTTATGAAGATGCACTGCAATATGGATAAACCAATCTTTACAAATCTGATTAGATATATTGTTTATTGAATGAACAAAGAGTAAAACAGATTTGATTGAAATCACCACCGATCGTTAAGAGAATCGACTGTGGTTCAAGAACAAAAATCACAAAATTGAATCAAAATTCTTTTTTTAAGGTTTTCGACCTCAACTATGAATTTTTTGATTTGAGCCCTTAATCTTTTATTTTGTTGCGCATTAGGTCCTTATGTTAACTTAATTTGGCTGATATGGCGATGGTAGCATACGACACTCCACCTCACCATCTTTGATTTTCCATTGATCTTGGCTCTGTAAATAAATTTCAATTGTTATAGTTGCCAGTTTAGCTCATATTCAATCTTAATTTGATCTTTGAATGAAAACATCAACCAATTAGAGATCATTCAATTTGTAATGGAGAGAAATCAATTATTTCACCGTTTGGTTGTGTAAGAATCAAAGCTCCTTTTGCCCCTTTGGGACATTTGATGGAAGAGAGAAAAATCAAAGCCCCTTTGATCCAAAGTTCCTTGTAAAAAAAGAAAAAAAAAAACAACTATAGGAGTAAGGATCAGTTGATGCAAAATATGCAACACGCGTCTATGAGAGATGGTCTTCAAAGACACTCGGACGTCTAACAACGGTTGATGTTTATTTGAATTTGAAGTCAAAGAAAAACAAAGCAATGATGAGGTGTGTGTGAAATTTAATTGAGAGTCCAACAAAAATGGAAGGTGATTTGAAGATAAGTTCGACCTCTTCTCTCTTTTTGTTTCCCTTCACTGTTCCTTTTCTCTTTCTTTCCATTTTTGATGTCTTTCTTTGTTTTTGGTTCTTTAAAAGATAAGTGAATGTGGATGGCGGAATGAGCAACTGAGATCTGACAATCTGAGAGGGGGTTTTGGTAGTTTCGATGGGGTTTAGCTACATCGGCATACCAACTGCTTTTCCATGACTACCCGTGTGCGTGTGCAGGCATCTCCAATCAACGGTCAGCGATCACAACCGCGATGATGACTTTTACAGAACTGCAGTTCCCCTCAAATCTAGTTTGTGGCATCACTGTTGATGTCTTCGTGGCGGTGGGGGTTTCTCCTCTCTTGGATATGATTATGCTCTCCGCATATTACTAATATTGTGTAGTTATGGTCAGTTGATTTCTTCTTGTTTAGGGTATGTAGATCAGTTTGTTAATTATGAATCGTTGCTCCTTTGTGGAGTTGTTGTCCTCCTCGTGAGTATGTTATTTCTGTTGGTTTTTGTGGGCCCCACACAAAAATAGAAAAGTCCAACACATAAAGTAACAAATTGGAGTTTGAATAGGAATCTGACAGAGAGAAAATAGGAAGTGAAGAAATATATATGAGTCGATATTGTTGTGCGACTAGGAGACCGAAAAATAAGAGGTATTCTAGAGAAGTCAACGAGTAGTTCGGCTTGGTGTGCGCATAGGGGAATATGTGCATTATCTCTCTAAAGTTTTCTCTCTACATTGAAGAACAACAAGATCTTGAATCCAAGACTCGCGGTGAAGGCTTTGGTGATTTCTTGGTGTTCAAGAAAAGAGGTGCAAGGGTTTGATACAATTGGGGTAGTATTCTTTGTTCTTAGTGTGATCATCTAAGTTCTTGGAAGAGGTATTTTATGTATTACTTCATTGTTGGTGAATCTCATTAAATTGAGATATCTTGTACTCTTTGTTGACATAGTGGATTGTTCGGAGTTTGGCCCGTGGTTTTTACCTCTGATTTGGAGGGTTTTCCACGTTAAATCTTTTGTGTCTTATGGTGTGTTGATTTGGTGCATAGATCGTGGTTTGGTGGAATTTATTATTCATCTGTTTCATTATTAGAAGGGGTTGAGTAAAAACCCCAACAAGTGGTATCGAGCATGGCGGTCGGTTTGTGTTCGAAATCTTTGTGGGAATCAAGATGGTGGATGATGATGATAAAGCAAGCAATATGGTCAAGTTGACGGCTACGAATTATTCAATTTGGCAACCGATGATGGAAGATCATCTTTATTGCAAGGATTTATTTGATCCAATTGAATTTGGACAAAACAAGCCAGAGAAAATATCTGATGTTAATTGGAGGAAGTTGCACCGAAAAACTGCTGGGACTATTCGAAAGTGGATCGATCTCAGTATTTATCACCATGTCAGCAAAGAGGTTGATGCACAGGAGTTATGGAGAAAATTACAGAATATGTGTGAGAGGAAGGGGGCTCAGAACAAGGCTTCTCTAATTAGAAGGCTTGTTAATATGAAGTACAAAGATGGGCGATCAATGATAGAGCACTTGAATGATTTCAAAGCATTGATCAATCAATTAAGTGCTATGAAGATTGTGCTTGAGGATGAGTTACAAGCACTTTTACTCTTGAGCTCGTTGCCAGAAAGCTGGGAAACCTTGGTGATGTCTCTAAGTAATTCTCGCTCCGGTGTCTTGTCTTCATCCATAGTGCGGGATAGTCTCTTTGACGAGGAGACTAGGAGAAAGGATAAAGGCATTGAAACTTCACAAGCTCTTGTTACTACTGCAGAACATAGAGGCAGAAGTCAGTCTAGAGGTCCGAAGGGGCGGAGTAAATCTAGAGGCAAGTCTCAAGGAAAAGGAAAATTCTCTTGTTATCACTGTGGCAAGGAAGGACACATAAAGAAAAATTGTAAAGTGTGGAAAAGAGAACAGAATGATGAGAAAAATCAAAATAAAGCGAATGATCAGAGTACTACTGCTGCTATATCAGATGCAATTGAAGACTTGGTTGTGCTTTCTTTAGTTGAGGATCAAGGTCATGTCACTAATACAGATAGTGAATGGGTTGTTGATTCTGCAGCATCCTTCCATGCTACTCCGAGGAAGGGTTTCTTCTCTGTTTATCGAGCAGGGAATTTTGGTAAGGCAAAGATGGGGAACAACAGCTTTGCAGATATAGTTGGCATTGGAGATGTCTTTGTGCAAACAAATATGGGTTGCACGGTAATTCTAAAAGATGTGCGACATGTTCCTGGATCTGCGTCGAATTTGTTTTCTACTCATGCTATGGACCTAGATGGTTACTACAACATCTTTGGGGGCAAGGAGTGGAAACTCACCAAAGGCTCAATGGTTGTTGCTAGAGGAAAATTGAGCTATACACTTTACAAAACTCAATTGAAGACCGTCGAGAGGTGACCTAAACGCAATTGAAGATGATTCTTCACCGATTTGTGGCATAGGCGGCTAGGTCACTTGAGTGAGAAAGGGTTGCGGTGTTGGCAAAGAAGTCTCATATTCCCTTTGCCAAAGGTAAATATTTGAACCCTTGTGATGATTGCTTATTCGGTAAGCAACATAGAGTTTCTTTTTCTTCATCATCTGAAAGAAAAAGAAATTTACTTGAGTTAGTATACTCAGATGTTTGTGGTCCCATTGATGTGGAAACTATGGGAGGTGGCAAATACTTTGTTACTTTTATTGATGATGCTTCACTAAGGTTTGGGTGTTTGTGTTGAGAACAAAATGTCAGGTTCTTGAGTACCTCAAGAAGTTTCATATGATGGTGGAACGAGAAAAAGGCGTATCTTTGAAGTGCCTTCGTAGTGATAACGGTGGAGAATACACTTCAAAGGAGTTCGAGAATTATTGTTCAGAACATGGAATCAGACATGAGAAGACTGTTCCGGGTACTCCTCAACATAATGGTGTTCTTTGAAAGAACAAACAGAACCATCCTTGATAAAGTCGATGTATGTTAAAAATGGCTAAGTTGCCCAAGTCGTTTTGGGGTGAGGCTCTCGATCGCTTGCTACTTGATGAATCGCTCTCCTTCAAGACCATTGGAGTTTGATGTTCCGAGAGAGTTTGGTCCGGGAAAGATGTTACTTACTCTCACTTGAAGGTGTTTGGATGCAAGGCATTTATGCATGTGCCTAAGGAGCAGAGACGAAACTTGATGATAGAACTGTTCCATGTATCCTCTTGGGATTTGGAGATGCGAGTTTGGTTATAGGTTATGGGATCCAGAGAAGAAAAAGATTGTCGTGTCCAGGGATGTGGTCTTTCATGAATATGAGACCATAGCAGATTTGAAGACATCAAAGAAAATCATAGTTGATGATGATGATGTTTCGGATTGGAGTCTCCTTCCATACGATGCCACACATGAGGAGACTCATTTGAAGAACATAGGGTTGATGTGCCGTAACCGGTTGATGATGATGAGCGGGGGAGCAAACTCCTCCACCAACAAACTTTAGTTGAACCTTCACTTAGAAGATCGAGAGAGGGTTGCTTCCTTCTACTAGGTACTCCAGTTCGAATTATGTTACAATTACGTAAGAGGGGAGCCGGAGAGCTTCCAGGGGAGTTCGATTCATAAAGACAAAGCTCAATGGATGAAAGCAATGCAGAGGAGATGAGTTCTTTGAAGAAGAACAATACTTATGAGTGGTGGAACTTCCAAAAGGTAGAAAACCTTTGAAGAATAAATGGGTGTACAAGTTGAAGACAGATGGAGATAAGCTAGTAAAACATAAAGCTCGTTTGGTAGTGAAGGGGTTCAATCGAAGAAAGGAATTGACTTTGATGAGATTTTTTCCCTGTTGTGAAGATGAGTTCTATTCGAGTGATTTTGGGTCCGATCGCTAGCTTGGATCTTGAGCTTGAGCGAGCTAGATGTGAAGACGCATTCCTCCATGGTGATTTGGAAGAAGAGATTTATATGGATCAACTCAAGGATTTGAAGTAACAGGAAAAACACATTTGGTTTGCAAGTTGAAGAAGAGCTTGTATGGACTTAAACAAGCTCCAAGGCAGTGGTATAAGAAATTTGACTCTTTCATGATGGGTCAAGAGTACACTAGAACAGATGCGAGATCATTGTGTCTACTTTAAGAAATTTTCGAGATGGGAAGCTTGTGTTCTTGTTGCTCTATGTTGATGATATGTTGATAGTGGGGCATGATGTTTCCTTGATTGGAAACTTGAAGAAAGAATTATCGAGTTCTTTTGATATGAAAGACCTGGGCCGTAAAAAACATATTCTTGGCATGCGGATTATTCGTGACAGGAGATCCAAAAAGTTATGGGTGTCACAGAAAAGTATGTTGAGCGAGTCTTGAAGATTCAATATGAACAATGCTAAGCCGCTTAGCACACCTCTTGCTAATCACTTCACACTTAGCAAGAAATCATGTCCCTCTACTTCTATAGATATAGCGGAGATGTCGATATTCCTTACTCCTCTGCAGTTGGGAGTTTGATGTATGCGATGGTTTGCACCCGACTGATATTGCTCACGCAGCTTGGTGTGGTCACAGATTTCTCTCAAATCCTGGAAAAGTTCATTGGAAGCGATGTGAAATGGATTTTGAGATATTTGAGAGGTACTTCAAGATGTCTTTATGTTTTGGGAGCTCGAAACCTATTTTGGAGGGATATACGATTCGGATATGGTAGGTGACCTTGATGGCGTAAAAATCTACTTCGGGGTATGTGTTCACTTTTGCGGGGGCTGTATCTTGGCAAAAAAATTGCAAAAGTGTGTTGCTTTGTCCACGACAGAGCGCGAATATATTGCTATAATCAAGCAAGCAAAGAAATGCTTTGGTTGAAGAGATTCCTTCAAGAGTTCGGGTTGAAGCAAGAAGATGGGTATGCGAAGTGAACTGTGATAGTCAGAGTGCTCTAGATTTGAGCAAGAATGCTACTTATCATTGCCGCACTAAGCATATTGATATCCGATACCATTGGATTCGAGAAGTTGTGAATGATCATGAGATGAGTCTGAAGAAGATTCACACCGATAAGAATCCAAATGATATGTTGACGAAGGTGGTGACTCGTGAGTGAGAAGCATCGATCCCGCACAAGTTGGTGGGGCCGAGTTGTTATTGAGCATCAAATATGATTGAGATCTCCCCATGTGTTGGAGGGGGAGATTGTTGGTTTTTGTGGGCCCCACACAAAAATAGAAAAGTCCAACACATAAAGTAACAAATTGGAGTTTGAATAGGAATCTGACAGAGAGAAAATAGGAAGTGAAGAAATATATATGAGTCGATATTGTTGTGCGACTAGGAGACCGAAAAATAAGAGGTATTCTAGAGAAGTCAACGAGTAGTTCGGCTTGGTGTGCGCATAGGGGAATATGTGCATTATCTCTCTAAAGTTTTCTCTCTACATTGAAGAACAACAAGATCTTGAATCCGAAGACTCGCGGTGAAGGCTTTGGTGATTTCTTGGTGTTCAAAAAAAGAGTGCAAGGGTTTGATACAATTGGGGTAGTATTCTTTGTTCTTAGTGTGATCATCTAAGTTCTTGGAAGAGGTATTTTATGTATTACTTCATTGTTGGTGAATCTCATTAAATTGAGATATCTTGTACTCTTTGTTGACATAGTGGATTGTTCGGAGTTTGGCCCGTGGTTTTTACCTCTGATTTGGAGGGTTTTCGACGTTAAATCTTTTGTGTCTTATGGTGTGTTGATTTGGTGCATAGATCGTGGTTTGGTGGAATTTATTATTCATCTGTTTCATTATTAAAAGGGGTTGAGTAAAAACCCCAACAGTTTCTTCGTGAGTATGTTGCTCTTTCCTCAAAGCTTTACAATAGATTCTTGTACCTTTTACGGATAACATTAATGCAACAAACTTTGAAGAAAAAAAAAATACTAATTAAATATTTATGAAAAAAATTAAATATATTGTCAATATAGCTCAAAGTTAAGGCATTTATATATGTTATTTGGCCTCGCAATTCAGGCAATAGTAAATGAATGAATAAATTAATTAATATCTATTTTGATTGTACTATTCACCCATGTTTTGGATTAGGAGTAAATCAATCGGACTTATCAAAAAAAAATCAACTCATTAACTACTTTCATGGCCGCTAATCAAAGGGAAATGTTAGAAATAACACATAAAACAGCACAACCGAATGCACAACTCCACACACATTAATTGTATGTTTTCTATAGAATATATAAGATGGTATGTAATGCTACATGAGGTGGTATTCTAAAATTTCTCTTAATCTAATGTTAAAAGTCACTGATTGTCATACTATTTCATTGTTACATTCGTAATTTCTTAAAATTAACTTTGTGATAGTTAAATATTTTTATCAACAATTAAAATTAACCAATCAATGCGTTTTTATCAAAGTGATTGATTATATGTCTCGTTTTGTGTTAGTGAATGTATTGAACCGTTATTAAACGAAATTTCTATTTTACTTCCAAAAAGAAAAAAAAAAAACCTAACCCAATGTGTGACTTTGACCTTCTTCCAAAGAACACACACAGACGTTTCCAGCTGTTACAGCACTGTGACAAAAGAGAGGGAGTAGTGTACTGATTACTCACAAAAACTCAAAAAGTCACAGCCAATTAAGCTAGCAAAGTGACTTAGAAAGTTAACAGCCGTGTTTTGATAGTGCCTCAAGAGAAAACAAAAGGAAAATGCTTGGGGACATTTTTTGACACCCTGTTGGCACACTTGGGGATTGTTTGTCGTCCGACACACCTTAAACACATATCTCGAAGTATATCTACGGCACACGATGGCCAAGTGTGCCAACCTTTCAATACATTTACAATGTTCACCGACTCACTCCTCTCAGCTCCCTCTATAAATAGAGCAAAATTTGGCCAAAAAAGTTCATTTGTTTTTCCAAACGTCACTCACTCCAACAAATTATGGAAGCGCAAGATTCGCCAGAGCAACAACCACTCTTTTGGCTACCCACCACCCCCACCGCCGCTCTCCGCCACCGCCGCTCCTCCTCCTCCGCCTTCCTCAGCTCCGGCGTCTTGATCATAGCTCTACCCATCACTGCAATCATCCTCACCACAATCCTCATTTTCTTCATACTCCCTCCAATCCTCTCCTTCACATCCCAATTCATTAGACCCAATTTGGTGAAGAAGAGCTGGAACACCTTGAATCTAGTACTAGTCCTGTTTGCCATTGTGTGTGGGATTTTGGGTAGGAGACCCAACGATGATGATGCCCAGAATAACACCACCACCACCACCACCACAACGACAACAGTACTAGTACTAGTTCTAGTACTACTAGTTATGGCAATGGTGGTGGCTCTAGAGAGGATGATCATCAGTGGTTCCATTACCCAGATCGGACGGCCTACAATCGCTCAGATGGAGAGGGGGTGGGGAGATTGAAGAGGAGCAGCAGCTCCTACCCAGATCTGATCAGGCAAGAGTCCTTGTGGGATCATCATCACAATTGGAGATTCTTCGATGATCAGGGTGTCTATGTGAGCAATTACCGGTCAGAATACTCCGGCCACCCCCGGCATCATCGCCGCAACAAAACGGAGTCCGATGCCGAGGACCGGATCATCCCCGTCCATCGAGAATCACCAGCGCCACCGCCACCGCCTGCGCCGCCTCCGCCTAAGAAGGTGGAGGAGAAAAGTAGTACTAATAATGAAGAGGGCAGTGGGGTGATTCTTGATGCGGAGGAATTGAAATTGAAGTCGCCACCACCACCACCACCACCACCACCGCCGCCGCCGCCGCCGCCTCCACCGCCTAAATTGGAGACGAGGAGTGGTCGGAAGAGGAGCGGTGGAGGCGGCGCGGCGAAGGAGATAGCAAGCACATTAGCCTCATTGTACAATCAGAGGAAGAGAAAGAAGAAGCTGAAGCACCAGCGGAACAGCAGCAAGGAGAGTTTTGATGATTTTGGCATCAATCTTCTCCATCAGGACTTCTCACCGCCATCACCAACCCCTCTTCCACCGCCTCCGCCTCCGCCTCCTCCGCCGCCGCCTTCTTCTTCTTCTTCTTCTTCTTCTTCTTCTTCTTCTTCTTCAGTTTTCCACAATTTGTTCAAGATCAAACCCAATGGCAAGAGCAAGAGAGCGAACAGAATTCACTCTCTTGCTCCCTCCACAGCTCCACCGCCACCGCCACATACCAGCATTGCACCGAAACCATCGGCGGCGGCGACACGAGAGACTAGTTATACCAATCATGGGCGCCCTCCGTTGCCAATGATGATCAATAATGGAAACCAATCTCCAATAGTACCAATCCCAATGCCGCCGCCGCCTCCGCCGCCGCCATTCCAAGTCCCTGCAATGAAATTCGTGGTCCGCGGCGGCTACCTTAGGATCAAGAGCGCCACTAGCTCTCGAACGGGGTCTCCGGAGCCAGAAGTCGACTCGCCCAATTCCACACCAACATCAACATCATCAACGCCTGCAATTGGATCGTCGCCGTTGATGATGGGCGGGACGGACGGCGGAGATTCGGGGATGCCGGTGTTCTGTCCCAGCCCTGATGTCAACACAAAGGCTGATGCTTTCATTGAGAGACTGAGGGCTGGGTGGAGGCTTGAGAAGGTGAATTCAATCAAAGCCAAGCAACAAATTACTGGGTAGTGCTTCAAAATTAAAATCAGCTTTTCACATTTCACACATGGGTTAATATTGGTTTCACTTTTTTTTTTTTTTTTTTTTTAGATTCAATTTGTCTGGATTTGATGGTATACAGCATGTCACATTGTTACGGGTGGGGCTTCGATAAGAGTTTTTGGGTATTGGCGTCCATTCTTTTTTTTTTTTTATTTTTTTTTATTTTTCTCTCTTTTGTAAATTGATTGATACAATTGATGGATTGAGAGTTTTATTAGAAGGTGAGATTCTTAATTTGTTACATGTTGTCTTCGTTGTAAAGTCGTTTTATCTTATTGCCTCTCGTTGTGTTATGTCGTTACAACTGGTATGTCACATAAACTTATGATAAGAGTACATTGAAAAATATGATACATTAGTGTTATGTCTCTATTGATGTAAACCTTTCATTTTCTAATTTACAAAATTACAATAGACATACTCTTCAAAAAAATATTTACAATAGACATGTTTTTCCATGGAATGACAGCATGTTACATCTGAACTTATGCATTGAACAAGTATTTGAGAGTGTTAAGAGTGAAATATTTGTTTTTTAGGGGACGAAGTGGATAGGTTGTGGAACCGTTTTGTTGAAAGTTGCCTTTCAATTATATCCTATTTTAATATGTTATGCAATACTTGCGCACCAAACTAATTAGAGGGTGGGAGAACCTATATATATTAGATACCTCTCATTCGCCTACCTAATTGCGGACCCTAACTTGAAATTAATTTTATCGGAGTGGTTGAAATTCAAATCAACATTTGCGTGGTGTCCTTGACATTGATTGCTTTGCTTTATATCAAACGTGTAGAGTCTGGCAAAGTGCACCTTAACTTTTAAGTAGTGCACCTCAAAAAAAGTCAAATTTTTAAAAAAATTAATTTCACTGCAAAATGACCCTTATACCTTCACTGTGATTAGTGCATCCCACACATTCTCTTCTTTGTGATTTGTAGGCATCATTAAGAGGTTCGGCCTCGAGGTCCGAATCTCTTGTCGGAGAGTCGGTTGGAGCCCACCGAATCTCTATCTGAAGCGTCAGTCACAGCTTGCCAAACCTTTAATTGGAGAGTCAGTCGGAACCCACCGAACCTTTAGGTCAAAGGATAAGAATAAGACTTTATTTATTATAGCCCGGTTATTACAAACAATTTGTGAGGATATACACATTCTACGTAGAGTAAGGTGCAGTCCATATTATGCATTAGAGAACACCTTTTAAACTTAAATATTGAAGAACATCATCACATTAATGACCTGACTACAAGAATCCACGACTACAAGCCTACAATCAACATTTACCATTGGAGATGCTCTCCAATGCTCGACAGTACCCAAGTAAGCACTTGCCAAAAATCATTGAGCCACCCCCACAATTTAGTAATTTGAATCATTCAATCAGTTTTTTTTTTTTTTTCGATCTTTCGAAGTACATATATTCTTTTTTTTGGTCAAAGGGAGACGAAGTACATATATATTCAATCAATTATTAGTTATTAATTGTTGGGTCCGGGCCGGGGAGACTCACGCACTGTGGTGGAGTCCATCAACAAGAAAGAGCTTGATGGACCTTAGGGCCCAATCGCGTGTGGAATCCACGATCTAGTGGATCCAACTTTAGTAGACCTATACGAATTAATTTGTCCGGTCAAAAAACATTCAAATGGAAATGGTGGAAGATCTGTTCTGTACCCAAAAAAATAAAAAATAAAAAATTGGAAGGATAGTGCTAAAATGACACCGATCAAGTATGTCATATCGAAAGTTCTATTGGGCCTTTGAGCAGTCTATGCATGCGTCTTGATGCAACATAGCAAGTCTTAATACATAACACGTGGGTCAAGGCGGCATGTATGGTTCATGTAAACCTTGTGTCTTCGGTTTGACATACTTGTCATTCTAGTATTTTCCAAGATGTCAAAATGACTCAAATCCGAGAGTGCACTTAGCTTAGTAGTAACTTGGTTAGGAAGATCAGCGTCTTAGAAAAATAAAAAATAAAAAATTACACGCAACTCAACCTTAATACAATTATTTTGTAATCATTATTTTGTTGATACAATAATCATTTTATTACAATTTTTTGCAACCACCTAAAACTTCCCTCATTTTTTCCCAAGCCCTTATACACTTGTATTTATTCATACCTACATATACTGTCACAAACATATAATTCAATTAATCACCTAACTTTGTGGTGGAATGGCCTGCCAATAAAACTTCAAAACATACGATTCTGTGCTATCGTCATAAAAGTATATCCCTTGTTTACTACAATACCAAGTACAATCTGGATGGCAACTCGTATCCACGGCCTTATAAGACTCGAAGGTCTGTCCATACTTCTGCCCGTTTGAGTCTGTCCATCCCACCTCGCAATCGAACTTGGTATTTCCAATTATGCTGTCTCGGAATGACCAGCTAAACTCTTGGTTATATGCCACGGCTTGTTCTCCCAGATCGTCATCACCAGATTTGCAATGAACATCCAAGGATGTACTTGACGTTAGGTTGTTGGCAACATGTACATGCTTCTTAGGAAAAAGCGAGAAGGCGGTCGTGGAGTCGACCAGTAATATTATTACAAGAAGAAGGAGGAGTGAAGAACGTCTGTTCATGAGAGCACCCATTGGTTTTGATTTATTGTGTAGTGTGTATAGTGCTTGCTATTTGATTAATGTATACATGACTACCATTTGTAGGTTCACATATTTATAGTGCTTGGAAGAGCTAATTGGTTACATAATTTAACGGTAAGAAATCTCTAGCTATAAGGTTTAGTGTGGACAAACATATATAGTAAAGAGGATTCAAGGGGGTGTCCATTATGGATATCACAAGGTAAATGTGTTTCATATGTTAGGGCAAATGCATGCACGCTACACTTATGTATGAGATCTCTGAAATCCTAGGAGATTGCGCTTTGTATGCATGTACGTACATTAATTGGGAATTTGGGATGGACAAATCTTTGTGTGATCAAGCCAACAAACCAATTAATGTTCCAACAGAGATTAAAAAGGCAATGTCACAACAAAATGCGTGAGATGGTGGTGGTAAAGATAGACCTGAGTGTGGATTAGTCGGTATAGTTGACATCCAACATCACGTGAGAAACCAAAAAAGAAAAATCGTAACCCCCAGTTTGGCCTCTTTTTGGATGGGTTTTTCGAAATCACAAAGGCCTTGGTACAATTTGTTGTAACAAAAATCACCGCTAGAAGAGCATTATCCTTAAATGAGTCAACCCGGCTCAAACTCGACGTAATCAATTAAGCCTGCATAACGCGTAATCTAGAAAGAAAAAAAACAATAGAGATAATGAGCTATATATATAACATATGTTGTTGTATTTGTATAGGGAAATACTACAACATATAATGTCTTTAATTTCTCACATTTTGAACACGTACAAACCCTCTATTGGTAAATTGTAACTTCACACGACTAAATAAATAAGTATTTACACCAATAAATAAATAAATAAATAAATATTGTATTTTAAATTTCTCCAAACCAACTAAGTGATAGTATCTCATTGATTTGATTTTGGTATGAGCTTTTTATATAAGAAGTTGGAGTTGAGTCTCAATGGTTTATAAAAGATACTCCTCTGATAAGAAAAATATAAAACTATTTGCTCAAAACACACGTGCATATTAAAAAAATATTAATTGTGAGTTTAAATTACATTTTTATCCATATTTAATTATTTATTTCATCCAATGTAAGAAAGACAAGTAGGTAAGTGGGGTAGGGAATCCCCATTTCCCGCGGGCCCCACCACGATGGGACAAGGATTTTCGCATTTTACTCTCCGCAAAGTGAGGCATTGGGCAAAACCTTGCCCCGCCACACGGGGCAAAGCAAGGACGGAGATTGTTCTCGCCCCGCAGGGATTCCCCACCACACATCCCTTGCTCTATTTTTTATGTTTTTTTCTACTTCAATGGGAATCAAACCACAATCTCTCGAGGCCTTGCCTTTTAAGCAAGCAATGTCTTTACCATCTCACCTGAGAGGCTTTGACTACGATCCATTTTTTATGTTTTTACGAAAATTTGTACAATTTTTTACTAAAAACATATATAATGTATGGAATGGAACTCAAGATCTCCAACAATAAAATCTATTTTTACCATTAAATCAATACTACTATATATATTTATATATTGTAATATATAAATATATATGCCACACTAATTATACCATTATATCAATATATAAATATATATAAATCAATATAAATATATAAATATAAATATAAATATATAAGTCAATTCTAAATATATTTAAATATATATAAATCGATATAAATATATATATAAATCAATTCTACTAATTTTACCATTATATCAATATATAAATATATAAATCTATTTTTACCATTAAATCAATTCTAATATATGTTGTATCATAAGGATATTTAGAATTATATTTAGAACATCATTGAAATATATTTACCACACTAATTTTAAAAATTTATATATTTAATTAAGTATGATAACTTGTAACTCAATCAACATAACCATATCAAAAACAAAATAAATCACATTAATACTTCAATTTGAGAATAATAGTTTCTCAAAATTTTTTTGAGAAAGCAGTTATATGCCAAATGACCAAAGAATAAAGATCAAAATAGACATTTTTTTACAAAATTGATGGGGCGCGTGGATTCTCCGCCCCGCAAGGATCCCCACATGGCGGGCGTGGGGCGGCAAAGTTTGCCTCATAAGGAGTTTCTAGAAATAAATCCCCACCCAGCACCCCGTAGGGATGAGGACGATAATTTTGATCCCCACCCCACTAAAGACAAGTGTTTAATTATAATTAAATGTTTGAGTTAAAAGAGGGGTAAAATAGGTATAAGGAGTATAAAAGCTCTCTCAAATTATGAAAAAGTCATATATTTTTTGAAGCAAAAAAAAAAACCCAAAACATTATATATTTTTGACTAGAGGAAGTAGTATAAAGTAGCAATTGAGTTATTAATTGTAGGATTTAATATATAGTCCCTCCGTTCCATATTTTCTAACATATTTTGACTTGTGAACAAGAATTAAGGTGATAATTAATTCCTATTAAGATTTTATGAACATGACTAAATAACTCTTCCATAAATGTATACAAAAAAAGTGATTGATGATGTCATTAACTAAATAGAATGTGGTCATAAGAAAATATAACATTTAATACTTTATTGATTTCTTATTGTGACACACGTATTGTGGTACAAAATAATGTCCTAAATATGATAGATGCTATGGAGCACGGAGTAAATCATGATACATAATATGGAACATGGAGTAAATCGTAGTCGTAAATTGCTGGTATTACTGATTTGGCTCCATATATACCCTTTGATTTGTACGTATTCATTGCTAAATGAATTGATTAGATGGAATCAGTACGGTATTTTTTGTTGCTAATGTTTGTTTTTTATTAGCGCTAATGTTTTTTTTTGTTGCTCAGTGTGGGAAGCCCTCAAAAAAAAAAAAAAAAAAAAAAAAAAAAAAGTGTGGGAAAGAATTTTTTTGATATAGTCTCTTAAATGTTTCAACCCCAATTATATGGTTTAACTAATGAACTAGGAAACCAAGATAATGTATTTAAACGAAGCGGGAAAGATCCCAACGCACAATGTTTAAATTTTAAAGCACGCTGCTAAAACATCTTTGGTGAGATGGATGAAGTATCACAGTCAATTGGGTAACCCAATGGTTTGGTATGAAATTTGAATGTAAGAGATTATGTATTCAAACCCCAGTGGAGGCAAAGTTGTTTCTTTCTTATCAAAAAAAGATGTATGAATTAATGAAATATCATTTACTAAAATGTAAGGTTTAGACATGTTGTGGGTTTGATTGTTGAAGTAAAAAAAATATATAAGAAAATAAAAAATAAAAATTAAATAATAAATTAAAAAATAAATTAAAACTTTAAAGCACTTTGTTCTCGTATGGATACATCTCAAATCGCACGCAAACACACAGTTCGAGGAACAGCAAAAAAAAAGAATCACGCTACTTCAACAGAATGATATTATTTTCAAATTCATTGCAACTGACCTTATATCATTTTTTTTTTCCAAGGCCCCTGAATGTGCAGTGAATAGTATATATTTATTCATGCTTTTTTATTAATCAATCATAACCTCAAAACATAGGGTGGATCATTGATGTGGTCATTAAAACATATCGCATCTTTCTGGAAATACCAGGTGCAATCCGGTAAGCAACTGAAATCCCCCGGCCTATAAGCCACAAACCATGTCCAAACCTTTTTCCGTCCCCGTCAAGCCATTCTGCAGCGCAATCGAACTCCATCGTTCCGAAAAGCTCATCTCGGAAGTGCCATGTGAATTCTTGGTCAAGTCCCAAGGTATGGAACCCCAAATCATCCATCGTCTTTAGAGTGGCAACTAAGGGACGCCACCGCCGTCGTTATGTTGTTGGTGACATGAATGGGATTAAAAAATAATGAAGTCGCAGAGTTGACGAGCAATGCCAGAAGTATTAGAAGGCATAGGCAATGTGATGAACAACTCTTAATCATATTGAGACCTCCCATCGGTTAATTCTAGGTAATTTGATTAATGTATGGAAGAGCAGGTTAATAAAAGGGGAAGATCTGTACATTGTTAAGTGTTTACAAATAGAAGGGGCCCCTGCTGTGAATAGGGGTGCACACGGATTGCACTAATCCGTGGATTCGGTCCAATTCGGACCAATTATCACTAATTGGTTCGATTTTTTGATCCTGGAATTGAATTGGATTGAAAATCACTAATTCGATTGGACTGGATCAGATTACGGATCTCACATTTAAAAACCGCATATCCAATCCGATCTAATCCATTTATCACATCACCACATATACATATCTCATCATATGTACTATAGTATCTCGAAGAGCATCAACTCAAGCTATCAACTCTAAACTATAACGTATCTCAAAGACTTTGTTTGTTCTTACATTTTTTATTACACTTCAGACTTTTTTTGTGGGTTGTGTGTTGCAATATGCACTTTTTTGTACTTTTGTTTGGGTATATGGTAGAATTTGTGGATAACATTTTTATTTATGTAGGAACTTGCATTTTAAAGGTTCTTGTGATGACAAATTTGTGGGAAATATGCTATATATAGATTTGTGGAATGTACATCGTAAATTTGTCAATCATGATATGCATAATTTTTGTGATTCATTTAATTAAGTTTAATTTCATAAATTTTTGGATAGGAAAATGTTAATTCGTGAATCTTGATCCAATTCAGTTCGCATTTTGTAAATTGGATTGAGTTGGATTGATGAATTATTTGGACTGGATTGAGCTAAAATTTTTCAATCCGCAATAATTGAATTAGATTGCGAATTTACCACAATTAGACTGGATTTAATCTGTGCACACGTGGCTGTGAATATTCAATAGTTTTAAATGCTTACATATATTTATTTTTTTTCATGGAAAGGAAATATATCATCCATTTAATGTATAGTATCGATCTTTTCTCACATTTTTAATTCGCTCTCCTGTCTCCTTATAAGCTTTTGCAGTGTACATTGTACACAAATCTGTGTGTGAATCACAAAAAGAGTCCAGTAGGGGTGTGAACTTGGCCAAAGAAACTAAATGTACACGAGCTATGAAGGACTAGTTGTGTTAGAAAATAATTTAGATGATTAATTTTTTTTTTTTACAAGAAAGAAATCACAACTTGCCCATTGTCAGACTTTGAAAATTAAAAAAAAAAGATCTTTCAATCTCTCACCCAAGTAACCCCGTACCAAAACTAGTTAGTCAACCACTTGGTATTAGATGATTAAATAATTAGCTGGTGCAAAGTATAATTAATGAGAATCTATATTCACTGATGCTTTACATGGTGGCAAAAATAAATTAATCCAGTCCCCCCAAAGCAAATACTAACTATTACTAGTTTTAGACCTGAATGTTGTCCGGAACCTTATAAATCTATATTTATATATTTATTTTTATAAATAATCAATAGCATAATAAAATTGAGTTGTTTTAAAAAACAAAGATATAAAACAAATGAAGAATGATACAATTCTCATAATAAGTTTTGGAAGACTTCTTTGTATACAACATGGAGAGTAGAATTTGAATAATTATTCTCTTTGTCGTATTAAAATCTTCAATCCGGATATGCTTTTAACTCTTGAAACTATAACATATATTTATCCATAGGTAAAAGTTGGTTAAAATAGATATATACCAACATTCGATACAGATTGACCTTGACTTTTTGTTTATTTATTTATTTTTTGGTAGTGACTTTTTGTTTATTGTCATTGCAAAGGAGACGACCAATAGAAATTGTCTTTGTTGAAACTTGAAAGGTAATTTGATATCTGATGGAGTCAACACCAACCTAGGAATAAAAATCTTGCTACCCACATGAATGTCGGTAATAGTTTCTACTTCAATTATGTGACGACCCCAATTCTCCATAAAATTGGGTCCCATCCGGCGTAGACCTACATGGACCCCCGAGTCCTTAGTCGCGAAGTCTATGCATCCTAGTTAGCCTCAAATCCTCAAATACATCGTTATAATATTATTTAAATGTGGAAGTTATAGGATTATAAAGTTATCAGGAAATTCCCAGTGGAAATCACTATAATCAACTATTATTATCAAATGGAAATTAAGAAAATAAGATAACCTATCATGCGAAAACCCTGAGAAGCAGATAAATACATGCATGTCTGGTGATCAAAGTTAAACAAAGCGATCATACATAATATCCCTAGTCTCTCAATCCCCGAAACATATCCTAGTGTTTTACAAAACATATAATACAATACTCACAGTCAAAAGAACAAAACCTACAGTGAGTAAATGAAATGATCGCTCCGAGAGTCCTCAGAGGATATCACTTAGCATCAACTCCTTCCCCTTGCTCGTATCACCTCTATCTGCACCACCGTCACAAACTAGACGGTGAGTGCGTGAAAAATATAAAAGTAATGCCAGAAGAAACTAAACAGTAATTCAAGATTTACCAATTAAACAGTCTAAATATCATGCGGTAATGAAAGACAGAAAATGTAGCAAATTGCATGATAGACAGACTGGTAAGCATAGCAACGAAATATGAGTGTTTAAAGAGTCAATAAAGGCTCATAAGTGGTCAATTCATATGTAGTATAACAGTACCCATTTTATAGTCACAACAGTGACAAAAAATCCAGTACTCAGGATGTAATCCACTATTAGGGGGTGGGACAATACCCCTGCAGGTAGTGCTCACGCTTACTCACTAATATGGACCCATGAGTATCTTCACAACACACTTACGCTAAGACACTCAATCAAAGAAATACTGAACAAAATTCCAACAATAACTCAATTCAAATAGAAATGATAATAATGAAAATTGAATTAATGTATATTTTTCCTACCAAAAAAAATTAATGCATGTTTTCTAACTGGCTTACAATTGTACGAATAACGTAACTCTATATCACAAAACTCTGATCCTCGCGAAACCCTATAAGTTATCCCACTCGAATTATCAAAATCAGTCAATCAAATTATTCCAAATTTGCAAAACCTATTAAAAACTTTCTAATTTATCCAATTTTTCATAATTATTTTATTAGTGTAATTGAGTTGATTTCTGGGGTATTGGGTCGTATTCGGACCCATTTGGATACCTTATAGACCCTCGAAATTTTCTGAAATTCTTGAAAATTCACCCCTGTGAACAGTGTCATGCCCCAAGGCATCGTGGAGTTCAACACTTGGCGGTGTCCCCATGGCATGGATTCGGGGCTTACTGCCCCATCCGCCGTGGATGGCACCATGGGCATAAATGCCCATGGCGTCCTTCACGACGTGGGTCCTACACACACTATCCGAGGTTTTTCGAAACCCCGGCTCACATTGCCGCATTCTGAGCCAATCCCAAACTTTTAGGGACATCCGTAACAACATAAAACCCAATTCACTGCGTCGAAACCCTGACAAACACCCCGATTCGTAAATCACACGAAAATTCTTCAAAATCCCAAAAAATCCCAATCAATTTCAAATACTCAAACCAATCACCAAAACATTAGTAAACCAACTATTTGATCCTAAAAAATCATTCAAACTCATTTCCAATATTTTTCCAAAATCTCGTCCGAAATTGTTGTGACAAAAACCCGCAAAATTGAAGCCAAACTGTAGACAAACAAACACGAGGGGAGTAAGGATCCTATCTTTTTACGTGTGATTAGTCGATCCCCAATGTCGCAATGAGTCCATGAAGTCCGAAGCCCTCGTCGTTATCTCGTTTTGTAAAAATGGAAAAATGGATTAAGGAGAGAGAAAAGTTGGTTTATATACATCCCATACATCTCTCCTCACGCACGAATCTCAAGGCACATTTTGTGTTCCTCCTTCACTCCATCCAACTACTCCAACTCAACAAAATAACTTCAATAGGTGACTACACTTCAAAACCAAGCCATTTCTCGTTCACAATGCGCGTTCTCGTACCCGTTTCACCTTATGACTCGCACCACTTGCATTCCTGGACATAAAATTGCTCCTACATTTTATTTAATTATTTATTATATTCTGATAATTCACTAATTACCATTTTTCGGTGTTTAATTATCCGTATTATACCCTAAAATTCTCATTTTTTCTAGGCGAATCTCACACAGAAATCTGTGGCGATTAATAAAACAAAAACCACGCACTAGGATATACAGTATTCACATTCAGGTATAAATAATAATACAAACATCACAGAAAAATAAAATATACCTTAGAGTCGACTCCTGAGGCTTGAGTAATATGACAAGTCACGACAGGTAGGTCACGGTCCTGAAAACACGACTCGTGTCACCAATTAAATTTGAGGGTCGTTACAAATTATATATCGCCTGAACTGAAATACAATCAGCCTTGCAGTATTACAAATGGATGTAACTTGATCTATATTACAGAGTAGCATTTACTGGTACACCTACCATTAATGTTAATTTGTGATTTGGAAGTCTTGAAGTAGATATGATATTTAAAAATTCAGGAGTATAAATATCTTTATGGGAGCTTGAATGTATACAATCGTACATGCACTATTTGAACTTAGATAAGTTACTTCTTTTCCTGGCCATGAGGACATGACATTATCATTAACTTTACTTACAACTTCCAAAGTAAAAGCAAGAATAACACGTTGTACCAAATGTCTTGCATATCGAGCATTGGCTATAAGATTAGAGTATGTACTATTGACAATTGCTCTAAGTGGATCATTACAATCTCTTATGATTACATCATCCGGTCTAGCAAAATCAATGACACCATCATTTTCCTCTCCAATTTTTCATCACTGATTTTTAGAATCCACTCAAAATGATCTCAACTTGTTAGCATTTATATGTGAACTACCACTTTGCAATCTCATGTTTTTAGATAATTCGAGAATCTTACAGAATTTTCATAAATATGATGAGTTCAAACATAACTTCTTGTCTACTTCCTTTTGGAATTACCGCTAATATCTGTTTGGAGTCTCTGACAAATAACACAACTTTTTCACCAAAAGGTACGTCCATGCTATCGGACCTTGCAAACTGAAGCACATCTTTCAACGTTCTATCTGATGCTTCAAAATAATGTTTGTGTACTGTAGGTGCTTCATCTCATATGATAAGTTGAGCTTTGGCAATTAATTCAATTAAGTGACGCATTTGCTTGATATCACACGTTGAATCTTCATTGATAGCCAAATGTATACAAAACTTTGAATATGTTGTTCTACTGCCAGGAATAAGAAGAGTTGATATTCCACTTGATGCTACATTGAGAACAATTTCACCTTTTGATCTAAAAACAGAAAATAAAATTCTCCACATAAAAGTCTTTTCAGTACCCCCATATCCATACATGAAAATAAAACACCACTTTCATCTTTGACAACAATACTCATGATAGTATCAAATACACTCATTTGTTCATCATATGAGGATAAGTTCTCTAAACTCTTGCTTCACTGTTTCCATGTCATGACTGAGCTCATTTTGTATTAATCGGTTTTTTCGTTACTCCAATAATGTTAAATTTGGAAATGGAAATGAATGATAAAATTTTAAGCTTTTATTTCTCTTCCTTCATATCTTTTCAATTTCATTAAGTGCATAGTTTTTCATTTGATCATCAAATAATTTTAGATCTATTGACATGACAAAAACTCATAAGTATTATGCTTTTATAATTTTAAATCATATATATGTGAAAAAAGTTAATTTTTAAATATTAGTTAAAATATACTTGAAATATTCAATAATTTACGTTGGTCGTTAACAACTTTCGATAAAAGGTGACATGTGTTGTGTGACGACCCTCCCTTGACCTAGGTCTGGTCACCCGGCCCAGACCGCTACTTGGACCTGATACCTGAACCAGACTCAAATAACAGTCTGGTACGCCTCTTAAACAAACCTGCGGAGTACACATTGGTTAAACAAAGGATAATAGTTGCGGAATAAATATAAAGAGATATCTTTAAACCAATAAATTTAAGTTCACAAGAACATTTATGAAACCATACATAGGTTCGTATTCATTTAAACTGAACAAAGTTTATTAAAACTTCCAAGTGGATCAACTAAAGGTAACTAGGTTTCAAACTACCTAAATACTTATTTTAATTACAACTCAAGTTTAATAGTTTCAAAATCGAATATACATAATATATATCAACACAAGGCTCATCAAGTGAAGGCTTCAAGCTCGTCTGTCCCTTGCCTCAATTCTAGCGCACTCGTTGATGGACCTGTATTGTAAGTGAGGTGAGCTAAAAGAACCAACGCAACCCAATAAGAGAAGAACGACGCTCAAATATCAAATATGCAAGTAATACCTATAAAGCAAAATAAAGCTAGCATGCATTTGAAATCAAGATAAGTATTGACAATCTATAGCATGGTAGCAATTTTCATAAAAAGTAAGAATTTCAAGTTTGATAAAGCATTTTAAGCAGTGATAAAGAATTCAAGAGTTGTAAAAGATAAGAAACCGAGTTTAGATAGCATAGGGGTTACAAAAGAGATACATAGGAAGTAATAATATAAATGTAAGTCCATTGTTCCATTTTTCATTGCCTTCCCTTGATGACCAATCATCAAAAATTTAATAAATGTTCGTGGGTGACTTGATTCCACCGTGTGTCCATAGCTCCTTATGAGGCCCGGGTGACTTGGTTCCATCGTGCATCCACAACTCCCTAAGAGGCCCCTGCAATGGGTGACTTGGTTCCACCATTAGTTACAGCTCCCCAAGAGGCCCTTAAGCATGTAACGTAACTTGGTTCCACCATATGTGTATGGCTCCCCAAGAGGCTTTACATGAAGTCAAACAAGGTAAACAATAACCCCATCCCAAGTCCTTTAGTTAAAATTGTGATTCTAAATATACTAGTAGCAAGCCACATTTAATAGATGAGCGGAGCTCCCTACTTACTTGAACTCGCCGCGAATCCTAACCTTGATCCTCATGAAATAGGAGCTCGATGTGAACCTTCACGCAGAACTTCTTTGATCTCTTTGACTTCTCAAAACTCATTCTCACCATTCCAAGCTATCCTCCCTTAATCTCCTATCTCTTTCCAAATAGTGTAGAACAACAAATGGTTGCTACGTTTACTCAACCTCTACTTTTATAGGCTAGGGTTAGGTTATGTTGTATACATCCTTTTGTGTTAAAGACTAAAATGCCCTCTCACTTAGGCTTTAAGTCTAACTCCTTATTTAATATGTTTTAGGCCCGTTTTCATTAGTTTAACTTAATTAGCCTTTTGATCAGGAAAGTTTCCACAAATCTTTCCCTAATTAATGAGATCTCATAAATTTGGAGATCTTGCCCCTTTTAACCAAGAAAGTTCCCACAAATATTTTCATAATTAATGGGATCTCATAAATTTAGAGATCTCGCCCCTTTTGACTAGGAAAGTTCCCACATATCTTTCCCTAATTAATGGGATCTCATAATTCTGGAGATCTCGTCGACGAATATAACTTTCTTAATGTTAAAGAAAAGTTTTCAGATCTTATTCTACTTTGAGTTTCCTTAATGGGAGCGTGTGTATATTCTGAAATCTCTTCAAACCGCATAAAATTTGCATCTCGAGGTGTAGGGTATTCTACCATATCACTAATAATCCAATCCAAAGAAAATCCCCACACATTTAGTATTTAAATTACTAAATTGCCTCTATGTCGGATCGAGGAAGATTCGGGTCGCTACAACATCCCCAATTTTAAGAATTTTCGTCCTCGAAAGTAAAAGTAAAATACACCCGCAGTTTGGTGTGTCCGTGCGTAACGGTTTCTTTTACAACCCATCCTTCAACTGGTGCATTTTTGCTTGCGTATTTTGCTTGAACCACACGTGTAATAAAGTTTTACTCCTGACTTTAATATATCTCATTATTTTTTTTATTTTCGTCTTGCAAACTAAAATTCATAAAGCCTATCTCGTGTAAGTCATCAATAGAACTATCATATTTAGCTACATGCCAATTTCTCATATCGTTACACATTTATGGGGTATTCCTTTGTAATCTTCGCCGAAGTCGCAAGGTGCACTCGAGTCATCCAAACAACAAGCGAAAGAACAATATTGAGATGTGATATGGTGTCTATCTATGTCGAAAAGAAATATATCTCTGCCCACCTGGCAATAAAAACTATACCACCACCTAGTTTAGGAACATGGATAGCTATCTGCTATAATATGAATAGTAGTACACCATCTTTGTCAACATCTTGGTTACATATATCAAAGAACAACTCACCATATCCTTGCGACTTATCTATGAAGGTTACAATTATGCAGACTTTCGGTACTCATTTGTATACACTTATTACTTCGTCATCTTTATTTTACAGTAAGGTCTCCTATCACAATAACTCAAAATTTTGGCGACTTTTCGCATTGTGTCCTCATACTGATTAACTCTTACGATTCTGGGTAAGCGTTTTAATTTTCTCCTGGCCTAGTCATGTTCATATTTAGTACAATAATCCCTTTTGTCATTCTTTTGAGCTACCTCTTATCTCTCATTGCTTGGTTAGAACTTCTCTCACTAAGAACCAAGGGTGATTTATTTTTCATGTTTTAAATTTAACTTCCACATCATTTTATGAGAGTATACAACTCATATCACCGGTATTGTCATTAAGAACTATCTCAATACGATTTATTCATTTTAAATTTATAATTTACTCTTGATCTCTCAATTTGTTACTTGTATGCGTTAATAATATCACACTTTTATTTGTTTATTGGGTACTCCATAAGTAAAGTACACGATGGGTACTTAGTACTTAGGTGGGCGTTCTTACGCATCATTCCGTTTAAAGCTATTGTTCAAGGGTACCTAAACTTATTTTTATATGTGCTTCGAGAATTATCAGCAATGTTCAACTTATGGTTTCGTCGCTTCACATCCAACACGAAGTCATTCTTAATTTTCTTCCTCTTCTTTAAATTAAATGATTCTTGTATGTAAAAATATTATGCTGATTTCTCATGGAAATAATTCAAAGTGACCTCATATGTGAGGTTCATTTTACAAACTTTCACTTTTACCAGTATAACTCTTAAGTTTGATTTTCCAATCACTAATGATTTCTGTCTTAGATTTTCACATAGTCAATATCATTTACCCAATAATTTTATTTCCAAACTTATTCATCAAGTATCCTACAACAAACATTTGTTCCATTGCACTTAGCATTTAAGCAACCCGATCATGACTTATTTACGCAACTCATATGTACTTCATGCTTAAGTAAACCTTTATGCCATATAAATTACTTGTGTTTTTGCCACTTGTTAAAGTGTCGACCTTGACTGTTCGTGCATTATCACCGCGTTTTGATATCCTTAACACTTGTTCATTTGCAAACCTACTAATTACCCATCTGGGTTGCATCTCAAATTCTCTTACACCATCAAATTATAGCTTTCACTTTTAGACTATACTAAGCTCTTAGGTACTGGGTATATGTCCTCATGACCATTGCCAGCGCAATCAAGGCAACAAACATAACAAATCATTTTCATCATAGCCTCCCTTATCAACTTAGAAAAAATAGAATTATTGTTCATCTCATCCACAGTTATTTCCTTTGGGGTAAGCGCGCTACACTCAATGTATAAAAACCATCTCATTAAACATGATGAGTGATTTAGATGAAAAACCTACAAATAAATAAATAAATAAATGAAAATATCAATCAATAACCAAGAAAACAAAAACAAAAACAAAAAACTTTTCACTCACCCCACAGACACAGTAGCAAACTATTTCTTGAGTTTCTACATTGAACAGCGTCGCACATTCTTGTCCGGTCTTCATCTTTTTTTACAAATGAAACACTTGTCTTCAATATCATCATCGCAGGTCTTCCCAAAACCATTTTTGTAAGGCATCAAAATGAATCCAAAATTATGTCTAACTAAATCTAACTTCTCTTCACCCATAAACTTGCACCACATTTTGATATACCTCTTGTGTTCATCGACAGAAGCCCCAATCCTTCGAAATCTAATTGGTTTTGCACCTATTTGAATTGTCCGATGAGATTGCGAACCATCCGTTCTACGATATGCAATTGATACAAGAAGTTTTATTTTTTCACTCTGACCCTGCAACCCTGTCTCCTCCTCCCCTTGATCATAACCATCAAGATCTCCTTCCAAACGAAACATATCTAAACGAGACGCATACCTCTTACCCCTACGTCCTCCCTAAACCCCGGTCCAGCTCTAATAAATACCCGACAATCAAAATTATTACTCAAATGTACCTAATATCATTTGTCATTAAATTAGCTTTAATAAAGTATATTATGTCAATTTTACGTTTTACAAGGTAAAAACCACGACAACATCTCGCCAAAATTCCGAGAAAATCCAGAAATTCATTTATGATTTTTCTAATTTCTCTTTTTTTTTGGATTTTTTAGAATTTTTAGCTATTTTCTCTATTTTCTGTATTTTATTTTATTTAAAACTTTTTTAATTTATTTAAATAAAATAATAAAATAAAATATTATTTAAATAATATGGGGTGGGTCCCCTGAACCGGGTCGAGCCCGATCCAGGCCCACCTGGGTTGGGCCTGAGTTGGTTCGGCCCGGCACAGGGGGTGCACCCACGCACGTATGCGCCCCCCATCATCGCCTCTGTTTGATACAAAAAAAAAAAATAATCAGGGTTGGCTCTCAACCCCAACCCCTCCTCTTATCTTGGCATGGGAAACATCTCCCATGCCATGTTCATCCTCAGATGAACTGCCATGGTAGTTTGTCCGAGCCCCCCACCGAACCACCACACCAACATCCAACAACAACACATACAACAACAACAACAATACGACACTCACCTCGACGTTGTTGTGCTCTCGTTCTCTCCTCAGTCTCTCTCGTTCTCTTCTCCTTCTCTCCCATCTCAATCGATTGACATCGTGAGAAATGTGGGGGTATCGGTGGTGGTTATCAACATTTTGGGTCAAATGACCAAAATACCCCTATGTTCTTATCCTCTTCCTTAATAATCAAATGCCCTTTTTGGTCATTTCACAATTATTTATTTATTTTCTAATTTTTAATATATATATTTATACATATATATATTTTTTTTAATTACATATATATATATATATTCGCCTATATTTTCGCACCTACAATTTCGTCGTGCGTGCCAATGAGTGTACTCGGGCGTGCACACTACCGTACCACCCACGCGTGTCGACCACGACCCCGCGTGTTCCTAGGTGCTCACCAATTTACTATTTTATCACATTTAATTCATTTAATGTGTATTATTTCCCCTAGCCTAATGTTTCTTCTTTTAGTCTACCTGGTACTCGTATCGACACGCATATCGAGACGAATACTTAACACACAATCTCACACGTTAATTGAAATATAATTACACACATCGCGATGTCATTTAACCTATTTTAACAAAAACATCGCAAAATTAGTCAAAACAACATATAAAATAACTATTTACCTAATTCAGACGTGCTCCAGCCACGCTGTGGGACTCACGAATGTCCTCGTTGGCATCCACGTCTACAATGATATCATAAAATCATGACAATTATTAATTGGGCCGTTACAAATACTAGATAGATTAGACAAAAAAAAAAAGTTTTGTCTAAGTGCACTCCACCTTTTACTAAGTCCACCCCATTTTGCGTGGCACCCCAAATTTAAATTTCAATTTTTAAGTGCACCCCACATTTTTACCAAAATGTCGTTTCATTCGAATCGAAGCACCCAACTCCAAAATCTTGGTCAAGATATCTATTTTAGGTTCGGCGACATGTAGCTGATCGAGATTTATCTACTAGGCTCAGTTTTATCCAACCAAACCTCTTTAGTGAGATTTAGTTGACAACTACCAACTTAAAGGTTCAGTGGGCTCCGACCGACTCTCTAATTAAAGGTTTGGTAAGTTGTGACTAACTCTCCAACTAGAAGTTCGGTGGGCTCCGACTGACTCTCCAATAAGATATTCGAGCCTCGAAGAACCCCTCGATGATGCTTACAAATCACAAAGAAGAGAGTGTGTGGGGTGCACTTAGAAATTGTAGTGGGTGCATTAATCACAGTGAGGACATAAGAGTCATTTTGTAGTAGGATTGATCTTTTTTTTTTAGTTTGACTTTTTCTGAGGTGCATTTAGCCGGATTAAAAAAAAAACAAAGACGTGTGCTTGAATGACCCTAAACTCATAGCAAACTATGAGGTAAATGGGTTTATGAGCCCATAGAACGTCCACAACAAGGCAGCAATAGCCCAACAACAAGAAGGGTATTCTCTCTATCTCACAAAATAAGAAGGGGTCCAACATTAACTCTGGCCATCACGGATGTATAGATTGAAGATTGAATTAGTTTATTCCTTATTTGACCAAAAAAAGAAGATTGAATTAGTTTAAATTAATTCATCCGAGATTTTATTTTTCTATCGATGTGAGAATCAAAGTATTCAGTTTTTTTCGAGTTTGAGGCCTCATAATGGAAAACTTTTTAATTGGCCAGTGGTTATAGCCCTTGTGGTATATATCCTTCCCTTTTTGAATTCGGGATTAGTCAGGACAAGGCTATTTCAATTTTCTAAAAAAAAATCAGTGAGATAACATAGATCTTCCAATATATCCCAACATATATAAATGAGATTTTACAAAAAAAATGAAGAGATATGATGCTTTGCACGGCATCAAAAAAGAGGAAAATAATAAAGTGAGAATAACAACTTGGAATTGGAAGGCTCTTATTATTATTACTAGTCATCATCTCACGTATTGCGCGCAGAAGTAATTACATGTTTTGTTGGTAAGTTGATAAATATATTTTTTTTGTACAAGAAAAAAATGTTATTCTTAATTGATATAATTGTAATTTAATACGAAGAAAAAAAAGCGTTGGAATCATGTAAAAAAAGTGTTACAATCTTAATTAAATGGTATTATTAGCTGACTAAGTAAAAAAAATAATAATTACAAAAAAAAGTTACAAAGAAAAAAGTTAGAAAGAAAAAAACAATAGTATTAAATTATTAAATAGATATATGCTCTAATCACTAAAAAAAATATTTCAAAATAACTCAAACATACAACACATACTACAAGTTAAAAATAAATATAATATAAATATATATAATTCTTACCCCCCAAATTCTTAAGGGTATATCCCGAGCCTCTGATATTAAAAGACCCAAAACATAAACACTGATAGCTTACCAAGAATCAGAGCAATGACAAATGCTTATAAAATATATATATTGAAAGAGAGTTTGAGAGGTGAATGAGAGATTTGAGAAGCATTGACTTATATAGTGAAGAAAATGATTATATTACATACTTGTGTGGGAAGGTCTAAATTCAAAAAATAAATAATTAAAATATAATCTACTGAAAAACGGTTACATAATAATTATTTGAAAGTAGTGGTTATATGCATAATTAATCAAATTAGTGGTTACACGGGGAGATTGAAGGACTTAAAAATTATTAAATTAAATAAAAACATCTTTAATTATTTAAAATTATATTAATGTATGAGTAAATAAGGCTTAATAGCTTAATAGATGAATAAGTGAATGATAATGATGATTATGTTTCATACTTATTCAGAGAATATTAAAAGACAAAAAGTAAATAATTAAGTTATAGTTTAAAAAATGGTTACATAATTATTTGAAGTAGTGGTTATATAATTTATCAAATTAGTGGTTGCACATGAAGATTAGACCTAAAATAATTAATTAAATCAAATTGAAATAAAATATATTTAATTAACGATTAAGATTACATTAATTTATAAGTTGGAGTTGATGTAGTGTAAGAGTTGATGGCGTGAGTAGGAAGCATGAGAAGAAGCCATGTGGCAACCGAATGTGTTATTTTATTCTCATTAGAGTTGGAGTTGATGATGTGGCGAGAACGAAACTTAAAAAGAAGTTATGTGGCAACTGAAGGTCTTCCTTTAATATAAGCCTCGTTTGGTTCATTTTCGTTAACTTACAGTGTTAGTTTGGAAATATCTCCTTGAAGTTAATATTTTCATGTTTGGTTCAACTTTAAACTTGCATGAAAGTTACAAATTCTTAAACAATAAAATATATAAATTGACATAAATAGCCTTCAAATAAGAGAGAGAAAGAGAGAGAGATATGGGTAATAAAGAGTCATTAATGAGGGTAATTGTGTCCACAACTCCTGTGAGACAATTCCCTATATGGGGGTGGGGGAGATATCTTTCACCCCTTCCCCCCTGTAAATTGAGAGATAGCTTGCATTAGTTGCATAGAAGTTGGACTAGGGTTGCAAGTGGGGCAAGGAATCCCCGTCTCTCTGCGGGGCCACGCACCGGCAGGCCGGGGATTCCTCACATTTTTGCTCTCGTCGGGGCGGGGAGCGGGGCGAGGATTACCCATGCCCCGCAGGTTTTTCCCGTACCCCACCTCACGTGGAATCCCCGCCGCTCTGCCTCACGGGGAATTCCCGTCGCCCGCCCTGTACCACGCCCCATGAGAAAAAGAAAATTGAAAAAATATATTAGTTAAAAAATAATTAACTTAATGTCAAAATATTAGTTAAAAAACAATTTGATGAGAAAAAGGAAGTGATAAAAAAAGGAAAAAAAACTTATGTAAATATTGGTGAAATCCCAATTTAATACTTTATGAATAGAAGCTATATTTTTTTTTGAAAAATGATTAATTAAAATTTTGTCGCCACTATGAAGGATATATAACTAATTGACATCTTGTAGAATAAACTAAAAAAAGGGAGGTCGTTGCTCTAAACAATGTATACAGGGATTGTCGATTAGTATATGTTATTTCTAAAATATTTTTGTTTTCTCTTGAAAAGAAAAATAAAAAAGAGATCGGAATAAAAACTAAAAAGTAAAAATCTGAATATAAAAAACTCCAAAACTAAATAGCTATAAAAAATTTAAAAAGAGCAAAAAAAAAAAATAGTTGATAAAGTAGCAAGTGACAAAAAAAGACTAAAGATAAGGATCAAAACATAAATAGCACGAACGAAATTACATAAAAAAACCAATTATATAATCATAATCAATAAGCAAATTAAATCAATTAATCCTTAGTACGTAGTTTTCAATAATGTTCTAGAACAAACGTTGATTAATTAAGTCTCCCCCTTAAAATACCATTAGCATACAATTGATTAAAAAATATGTGTGACAGATATTCAATTGTTAATTAGTATGATTGATTTATTCTAATTAATCATATAAAATTTGAAACTAATAGTACTTAGGTAGAGACGCGTTATATGTGCAACAAATAAAGAATAAAAAAATACCAAAGATTGCGGATTAAAATATGGACTTATATAAAGTTCACGCCTTGCGGGGAATCTGACGGGGCGGGGCAGGGCAGGCCAGGGGTGGCGAAGTTTGCCCCGCGAGAAATTTTGAGGATAAATTCCCGCCCCGCACCACCGCGGATGCGAGGACGATATCTTCAATCCCCGCCCCGCCCTGCCCTACTTCCAACTCTAAGTTGGACAACCAAACAAAATTAGTTCCCAACTTCAAGTAAATTATCTCCCTGGAGATAACTCCACTTCCAACCAAAGAAGGCGATATATGTAGATTAGAGTTGGAGTTGACGACGTGGCGAGAAGGCGAGGAGGAAGCTTGAGAAGAAGCCATGTGGCAACCGAAGGTCTTCCTTTAATATATATGTAGATTCTTTTTTTTTTTTTTGATATTATTATATTCTTTTAACTGCTTAAGATATACCCTTGCTAATGAGAAAAAAAAAGTTTAGTTTGCCAAAAATAAAAGTTTTAGTGATATGCATAGTCATTTATATAACGTATTGGGACCTTAAAAAATAATAACATGAGGTATTACAAAATAAAAATAAAAGTGGTGTTAATTGCTAGATGCACCTCGAATCACAGAAAACATGATGAGGTGCAACTAACAAGATATAAGTTGAATGAGTGTAATTGATGTCCATTATTCATAAATAACTTTATATATTATCTTACCAAAATAAGATAAATATATATTATTGTAGGACTTAGAAAACAGAAAGGCCTTGTTTAGTTCGGGTGGAAGTTGAAGAAAGTGAGATAACTTTAAGAGAAGTTCCAACTCGCCTTATTTGGTTGGATATTTTCAAAAAACTTTTCTGAAAGTTTAACCCCAAACTTCAACCTCATAGGGAAAGATAATTCAATTGGGAGATGGATACTTCTACCCTTATTTAATATTCTCTCTCTACCTTTATTCTCTACAATCTCTCTCAAAAACAGTGTAAAAGACATTTATGTCAATTAAATTATTTTATTGCTTTTAAAATGTGAAACTTCTCAGGAAGTTCAAAGTTGAACCAAATGTGAAAAGTGTAATTTCTTTAGTGGTTAATTTCCTAGGAAATTAAGCTTCCCTAGAAGTTAGTAAAATGAACCAAACGAGACCAAAGCCTACTAACCTAAAAAAAAAAAAAAACACTCTTTCTTCTATTTTCTTAAGGCCTGCTTGATTACAAAGAAAATGTTGTTGCATAAGATTCTCGTGTAAATGTTTATAAGAAAATTTTCTTACAAATGTTTGATTGCACATATAATAATTTTTTCCTTCAAAACTCACCCACAAGAAGTTTTAAAATAAATATGAAAACTTACCATATATATTAAATATATTAATTTTTATATTTAAATTATAAGTTTAATATGTGTGTGCCTTGATATGGAAACTCATTTTCGAAAGAGAAAATTATAATGTGTCCATCATAATAGTATTAATAGGTGAGAAAGTGATCTTAATATGAAAATTTGGCAATCCTAGAAAATATTCCATGAGAAAATTTTAGCCATATCAAATGTAAAAAAGGGTCATTTTTTCACATAATTTACCATTTTCCTCAAAACATTTTGTTAATTAGTATTTCACAAAAAATTATTATAATATTGTTTTTTTTTTAAAACAATTACTTGCACTATTAAAATGACAATATTGACTATTTGTGTACATAAGAAGTACATAAAACAAATATTTGAAGCCAACTACTTTGAAAAAATAATCACGGTCCTTCTAGTCGCATAAATGGGTCCACTTACAACACCCTTATTTAAATTTTATAAGACAAATAACCAAGCAACATTGTTACACCCCTACATACGTTGGAGCTATACGTATAGCTAGCTTTTTGTTCATCTATCACTGTTGCATTGGTGGAATGACGCTCCAATAATACTTGAAAACATAGGATTGCGAATCATCATCATAGAAATACACCCCATCGCTTCTAGCAGACCAAATGCAATCCTTGTCGCATGGAGTTTTAAGTGCAACATAAGAGTCATACACCAGACCGTACCTCTTCCCATCATGGACATTATTCCAGTTGATTGTGCAAAAAAACAGTGTTGATCCGAATATGTTGTCTCTAAAGGACCATTGGAACTCTTGGTTCAATTGCAAGTACTGGCTCCCGAGATCGTCGTCTCCAGACTTGCAATGAACGTATATTGGATTCGATGCAGAGTCTATGTTGTTCACGACGTGCACGTGCTTTTTCTTACCGAAGAGTGATAAGGACGTCGCGGAGTCAATAGACATTAAGGCAAGTACAAGAAGGAAAGCGAGGACTGTAAATGAATAATTGGAAGAAGCCATTGCTAATAATTGTATTAGTGAATGGTTAGGGTGTAACTACAAACTGTTCACTAGCACTTTATATAGACAGTCAAATGTATAGATGAAGATCTGTGAATGATGGAGTGATATTAAGATGGATACTTAATGCGGGCAAAGACATTTAATATGTTCATATATATCATCGTATATATAGTTTTTTTTTTTTCATATCAATCATAATTTTATTGAAGCTCAACACAAGTTACAAATTATGACATTGCTTATACATCAACTGGTGTCACGCTCCAACAATTAGTACCAACATGATTTCGCGAATTCCTTGCTATATCATGAGCCAATGAGTTCGTTTGTCTTCTAATGTAACGGATCTTCTAT
The DNA here is from genome assembly GCA_039657345.1 of Stephania japonica. Lineage (NCBI taxonomy): Eukaryota > Viridiplantae > Streptophyta > Magnoliopsida > Ranunculales > Menispermaceae > Stephania > Stephania japonica. Next base: position 11,669,819 of record CM077563.1, on the reverse strand, counting down.
AAGGGTGCCTAGTCAATAACCTCTTACATTCATCCAGAATTACATCAACTTCAAGCAAATTCAAATTCAGATTGTTGATGTCATTCACTGCCACTAGTGAGTCCGATTCGTATATATTTCCCATTCAAAATCTTAGATTCTTATTAAAGTATTAAAATACTCGTAATCAAATCTAGACTTAAATGCTTTGTTAATTTGGGTGGAATATTACAAATTAGATACTATATGTACCTTTGATCTGTGCATTTACAGTGCTAAAATTAAATCAAATATGTCGAATCTATATGATTAATATTTAGCTACAATCAAAATATTAAGAGATGTCAATAAAAGAAATTGGGATTTTGAAACAATTGATTGATTAACTAAACGATATTCTCATTTTATTCATTTATTTATTTACTTTTGGTCAAAGATATTCTCATTTTAATTGCATGATTTTTATTTGGTCAAATTTTAATTGCATGATTAAATGTATACTTCCAGCTAGAAATTAAAGGCCAAATTCAACTATTTTAGCCCAACTTCCAGTCCACCACGGTCCAAAGGCCAACTGCAAATAATAAATACGGTCCAAACTCTAAGGTCAGGAGGCCCAATACCATGACAAGGCCTCATTTGGTTCTTCTATTCCCTCCGTTTGTTTATTTTTATAGGTGCTTTAAGGATCAAAATCATTTTTTAAGAAGACATTAAATTATGGGTTAACATTACTATAATACTCTTTCATATAATAATTTTATTAAAACTGATTTATTATCTTGAAGTCATTAAATGATTCTTTAAATAAGAGTAAATTTGGTAAAATTGATATTGAAATTGATAAGCGACTTATAAATTTGAACAAAGAGAGTTGACTTAAATGACCTATAAAAATAAATGGAGAGAATATCTTACAGTATTAGTTCGGAGTTATCTCTTTAGAGTTAACTCCTTAGAGATAATATTTTCATATTTGGTTTAACTTTAAACTTGCAGGGAAGTTTTAAAATTTTAAACAATAAAAAATATATATTGAAATAAATAACCTTCAAAAAAGAGAGAGTTGTGTAATAAAGGGTCATTAATAGAAGATAATTGTGTCTATAACTCTCGAGAGATAACTCCCCAAGGGAGGTGGGGGAGATATCTTACACTCAAAAGTGTAAGTTGAGAGATAAATTGCAGAAAAGTTGGGCAACCAACAAGATTAGTTCCCAACTCCCTGTAAGTGATCTCCCAGGAGATTACTCTACCCCTAATCAAACAAGGCCCAAAAGTAAGGGTGGTAAAAGATGTTCAGATCCATTTGTCCATATACCTATTTTTTTCTTAATGAATTAAATAGTTAAAATATCATAACCTTTTACAACTTTGTTGTTATTTCCTAACCTTTTTTAACTCGTTGTTATATTCTTACCTTTCTATTGAAAAAAATTGTATCTTAAGTCACTTTTTACTTCAAATTTGATGATGTGACACCTAAATAATAACTTTAAAAAACCACCTCATCATCTATAATTACTAAAATTATTACTTAATTTATTTTTAAGCTCATTAATTAAATTGTTACCTCATCAAATTTAATGATAAAAGCAAAGTAGGATACAATTTCATTATTGTAGAAAGGTTAGGATATAATAACAAATTCAAAAATGTTAGGATATAATAATAAAAGTTGTAAAAGATTATGATATTTTAACCAATTTGGCCTTTTTTAATCAAAAGTTCATATACCTTTTTATTTATGAGTACGGTGAACAAGTATTTTTAGAACTGCCAAACGGGCCCCATTAATTGTTAAACAAACCCCGCTTTTATATTTTTATTTCGTGTACCCCACTTTTTACTTAGTGTACCCTACTTATTTTTTAAAATCCTAAAAATACCTTTGCTCAACCCATCACCCTTACCCTCACTCCAACAACTTTCAATCCTCTCAATCTCTCGCTTTTAGTCATTGTAGAACGCTCGTGTATTATTTCACTAAGTATCGGAGTGTTTTTTTGTTAAACAAGGTCGGATGTGGTCGCACCGTGTCCTATAGGTGAAGAAATGTCTCCCACAAGTTTTGGACGAATAGAGCCGACACATCAGAAGAGGTATCGGATGAACAAGGTAGACAACACTTTAGAGGTCTCTATTAAACATCTATCATTGAGGACACATTCTCAACCCTAGAGCTAATGATGACATCTTCAAAAGAATAGCAATTAACACATCTGTCACTGAGGACACATCCTTAAGTGGTTATGGAATTACTCATAAATCTACTAAGGAGGCATTACAATATCCCGATTGGCACATCTATGCAAGAAGAATATGATGTTATTTCTAAGAACAATACATGGTATCTTGTTCCTTCCATTGGTGGTCAAAATCTAATCGGTACAAAGTGATCTTTAAAGTCAAATGTCACTCTAATGGTTCTATCTACAAACATAAGGCACGACTTGTTGCTCAAGGACTCAACCAAGAACCTGGGGTTAACTTTCACGAGACCTATAACCCTATGATTAAGCCCTCTACTGTGTGCATTATGCTATCTTTAGTTGCCTATTTCAAATAGCCTGTTCGACAACTTGATATCAACAACGTTTTTCTCAATGGGCGCTTAACTGAACAATTGTACATCTCTCAACTACAAGGCTTCATTTCTTCTGCACATCCCTCACATGTGTGTCAACTTCACAAGGCTTTATATGGTCTCCGACAAGCCCCTCGCGCTTGGTTTGATCGTCTTAGACAAGCCTTAACGTCATGATTTTACTCACTCAAAGGCATACATCTCTTTTATTCATAAGTCTGGGACACATTTCACTTATATTTTAGTCTATGTGGATGACATTTTAATCACTGGTAATTCTGGTTTTATGATCACACATTTTATTGATTCTTTTCATGCTCAGTTTGCTCTCAAGGACCTAGAGGAACTCCACTACTTCTTGGGGATTGAAGTTCGTCATAATCACACTGGTTTCTATCTCTCTCAGCAACGCTATGCTCAATCTCTTATTGAACGAGCAGGCTTTTCCAATTTAAAGGCTGTTACCACTCTTTGCTCTTCCGTGAATCTTGATCATAATGAGTCAAGTCCACTGTTTTTCGATGTCTCTCTCTATCGACAAATTATTAGTGGTCTTCAATACCTAACACATACTCGACCAGACATTTCCTTTGCGATCAGTCGCCTTAGTCAGTTTCAGCAGTTCCTTTGGATTCCCCATTGGCAAGCTCTTAAACGTGTTCTACGTTATGTTACTGGCACAATAGACCTCAAACTTCACATCAAGCCTAGCTCCTCACTTCGCCTAGTTGCCTTCTCGGATGCTGAATGGGCCTCCTCGTAAAAGGATCGAAATTCGATTGAAGGTTATTGTGTTTTCTTTGGCTCCACACTTGTGTCTTAGAGCTCCGAAAAATAAAATGTTGTTGCAAGGTCTAGCACTGAAGCTAAATACCCAGCTCTTGCACAAGCTACTGTTGAGCTCATATAGCTTGAGTCACTTCTCAAGGAAATCTAGTTTGTTCTTACCTCCTGTTATGACAACCAAAGCGCAAATACAATGGTTGTTAACCCTGTCTTTCATGCTCATACAAAGCACGTAGAGCTTGATATTCACTTCATTCAAGATAGACTTATCCAACAAAAACTGGGTCTCCATTTCGTGCCTTCTGAAGATCAAATGCTGATGGTCTCACCAAAAAACTTTCCACTTCTAAACATCAATCTATGAGGTTTAATTTATGAGCATATTACCTAAGGTGAAAATAATCTCAAAATATACATCATATACATATCAACTAAGATCCTCAAAATATCAAAAATATAACCTACATGTTATATACTAGTCATATCTATCTTTTATACCCAAAAACCCAGCATAAAACAAGGAAACATAAACAAACGTACGAGTAGAGAAAATGTAGTCAATCAATGTAGTCCTCAAGCTTGCCCTTCCTTCGGCTCGTACTAGGATCTGCACTCAAGCCATCACAAAAAGGTAAATGACGAGTCCAGAGTGAGTAATCCCAAGGAAATTCACCATGTAAATACGTAAATAAACTGCTGAAATTTAAAATACTATAAATAAAAATGCGGAACAAAAGAATATAGAAAACTGTGGAAGATTATCGCATGCATAAATATAGCAGTGAAGCAAAGTGCGTGCACAATCAAAGTTAGTCTAAGCCATAATTCGGGCTATTCGCCAGGTACGACCCATAAGGACATCTCTAACGGGTGACCCTGGACCCTCTCGGTAGCCGGCGTATATCTACGGCACACCCACACATGCCTATCATACCCGGGTAGCATATTTACTGGCATATGCCTAGACATATGCTATGGCTTAGTGAACCCTATGTCCCCGCAATGAAGAAACACCAGGTGGGGAATGACCTCAACACCGTAAAGACACCAGGTAGGAGTAACCTCAACTATCGTAAAGTCACTAGGTGAGAGTACTCAGCCACCGTAAAGTAATAAGGACATAGAATAGTAAATGAACGGGACTGAATTCAAATAAATTAAGCAGTAATTACTAAAGTGAATTTCAGTTGGATTACTACACACCTCAAACCGCACTCCTCGTCTCATAAAATAAACTCCGGTCCAGCTCCAATAAACATTTGACAATCAAAATTATCACTCAAATGTACCTAAAATCATTTGCCATTAAAATAGCTTCAATTAAGTATATTATGTCAGTTTTACGTTTTACGAGGTAAAAACCACGACAACATCTCGCCAAAATTCCAAGAAAGTACCAAAATTCATTTATGATTTTTCTAATTTCTCATATTTTTTAGATTTTTCAGAAATTTTCCATAATTTTTAGCTATTTTCTTAATTTTCTGTATTTTATTTTATTTAAAACTGTTTTTAATTTATTTAAATAAAATAATAAAATAAAACATTATTTAAACAATATAGGGTTGGTCCCCTGAATCGGTTCGGGCCCGGTCTAGGCCCACCTGGGTTGGGCATGGGCCAGTTCGGCCCGACCCACCTGGGTTGGGCCTGAGCCAGTTCGGCCCGACCCACCTGGGTTGGGCATGGGCCAGTTCGGCCCGACCCACCTGGGTTGGGCATGGGCCAGTTCGGCCCGACCCACCTGGGTTGGGCTGAGCCGCTTCGGCCCGACCCACCCGGGTTGGGCATGGGCCGGTTCGGCCCGACCCACTGGGTTGGGCATGGGCCGGTTGGGCCCGACCCACCCGGGTTGGGCCTGAGCCAGTTCGGCCCGACCCACCTGGGTTGGGCCTGAGCCAGTTCGGCCCGGCCCAGCGTGCACGCACGTGCCCCCCTCATCATCTTCCTCAAAACGAGGCGTGAAAACTCCTCTGTTTGATAAAAAAAATTAATCGGGGTTGGCTCTCAACCCCAACCCCTCCTCTTATCTTGGTATGGGAGATGTCTCTCATGCCATGTTCATCCTCAGACGAACTGCCATGGCAGTTCGTCTGAGCCCCCACCGAACCACCACACCAACATCCAACAATAACACATACAATAACATCAACAACAACACGACACGATACTCACCTCGACGTTGTCGTGCTCTCGTTCTCTCCTCCTCGGTCTCTCTCGTTCTCTTCTTCTTTTCCTTCTCTCCCTTCTTGATCGATCGAAATCGTGAGAAATGTGGGGGTGTCGGTGGTGGTTATCAACATTTTGGGTCAAATGACCAAAATACCTCTATGTTCTTATCCTCTTCCTTAACAATCAAATGCCCTTTTTGGCCATTTCATAATTATTTATTTATTTTCTGATTTTTAATATATATATATATTTATACATATATATTTTAAATTACATATATATATATAAATATATAAATATATATATATATATATATATTCGGCTATATTTTCGCACTTACAATTACGCATGTGCGCTAACGAGCGTACTCAGTTGTGCACACTACCGTACCACCCACGCGTGTCGACCACGACCCCGTGTGTCCCTAGGCATTCACCAATTTACTATTTTATCACATTTAATTCATTTAATGTTGTATTATTTCCCCCGGCCTAATATTTTTGTGTTTTAGTCTACGCGGTACTCGTGTCGACATGCATATCGAGGCGAATACTTAACACACAATCTCACACGTCAATTGAAATATAATTACACACATCGTGATGTCGTTTAACCTATTTTAACATAAATATCGCAAAATTAGTTAAAACAACATACAAAATAACTATTTACCTAATCCGAGCGTGCTCTAGCCTCGTTGTGAGACCCACGAACGTCCCTGCTAGCGTCTATGTCTACAATGATGTCATAAAATAACGACAAGTATTAATTGGGCCGTTACAAAAATATTAGATAGTTTAGACAAAAAAAAAAAGTTTTGTCTAAGTGCACTTCACCTTTTACTAAGTGCACCCCATTTTGCGAGGCACCCCAAATTTAAATTTAAATTTCTAAGTGCACCCCACATTTTTACCAAAATACCTTTTCATTCGAATCGAAACACCCAACTCCAAAATCTTGGTCGAGACATCTATTTTAGGTTCGGCGACTTGTAACTGATCGAGACTTATTCACTAGGCTCAGTTTTGTCCAACCAAACCTCTTTGGTGAGATTTAGTTGACAACTACCAACCTAAAGGTTCAATGAGTTCCGACCAACTCTCTAATTAAATGTTTGGTAAGTTGTGACTGACTCTCCAACTAGAAGTTCGGTGGGCTCCGATTGACTCTCCAACAAGATATTCGAGCCTCGAAGAACCCCTCGATAATGCCTACAAATCACAAAGAAGAGAGTGTGGGGTGCACTTAAAAATTGCAGTGGGTGCACTAATCACAATGAGGGCATAAGGGTCATTTTGTAGTAAGATTGATCTTATTTTTTAGTTTGACTTTTCTGGGGTGTACTTAGCCGGATTAAAAAAATGCAAGGACGTGTGCTTTAATGACCCTAAACTCATAGCAAACTATGAGGTAAATGGGTTTATGAGCCCATAGAAGGTCCACAACAAGGCAGCAATAGCCCAACAACAAGAAGGGTATTCTCTCTATCTCACAAAATAAGGAGGGGTCCAACATTAACTCTGGTCATCACGTATATATATATAGATTGAAGATTGAATTAGTTTATTCCTTATTTGACCAAAAAAAGAAGAAGATTGAATTAATTTAAATTAATTCATCCAAGATTTTATTTTTCTATCAATGTGAGAATCAAAGTATTCAGTTTTTTTTCGAGTTTGAGGGCTCATAATGGAAAATTTTTTAATTGGCCAGTGGTTATAGCCCTTGTGGTATATATCCTTCGCTCTTTGAATTTGGGATTAGTCAGGACAATGCTATTTCAATTTTCTAAAAAAAAATCAGTGAGATAACATAGATCTTCCAATATATCCCAACAAATATAAATGAGATTTGACAAACAAATGAAGAGATATGATGCTTTGCACGACATCAAAAACAAGGAAAATAATAAAGTGAAAATAACAACTTGGAACTGGAAGGCTCTTATTATTATTACTAGTCATCATCTCACGTATTGCGCGTGGAAGTAATTACATGTTTTGTTGGTAAGTTGATAAATATTTTTTTTTGTACAAGAAAAATGTTATTTTTAATTGATATAATTGTAATTTAATACGAAGACAAAAAAAATGTTAAAATCATGTAAAAAAGTGTTACAATCTTAATTAAATGGTATTATTAGCTGACTAAAGTAAAAAAATAATAATTATAAAAAAAAAAGCTTCAAAGAAAAAAGTTAGAAAGAAAAAAATAATATTATTAAATTATTAAATAGATATATGCTCTAATCACTAAAAAAATATTTCAAAATAACTCAAACATACAACACATACTTCAAGCTAAAAAATAAATATAATATAAATATATATAATTCTTATCACCCAAATTCTTAAGGTTATATCCCGCGCCTCTGATGTTAAAAGACCCAAAACATAAACTGTAATAACCCCAAATTTTTAACTGACTTGTGTTACACTTGTCAGGATTGTGACCTGGCTACGTGAATACTGGACTGTATTTCGAACTTCGGGAGTCGACACCGAGGTAATTTTATGATTCCTTGATTATGTGTATTAGTATTTTAGTATTTTATGGGTCTCGAGCCGTTCAGGCAATTTTTAGTTGAGTGAGGATTCACCTAGTCAAACGGGAAATAAAAACATAATAAAGAATACAAATAAATGAATTTTCTGATAATTTCATTAATTAGTTGACGAGATGTGGCGAGAAAACGGACTTGGCGAACCAAATTATGGAGAAAAACAGATTGAGGAAATGCAAGATCAATGTGGGAGTTGAATAGTCTCGTAGCATACGGACTATGAGAAAAAAAATTGTTAAAGTAACACAGCTCGATAAGGAGAGTCACTGGATTTTCCTCGAGATGTGTATGTAAGTGAAGATGTAATAAAATGGTAAATGACCCATTAGGGCAACTGTCCAAGATATGTACAAGTGTTGAATTAAGGGCAAAAGGGTCATTTTACACAAACTACATATATATAAACAAAAAGAAAACCCTAATGTACACTATTCATCATCTTCTCCCACCAACTGCTGTCACTATTCATCCTCCCCCTCTCGCCACTGCCACCACGTCGGTCCACCAGAGACGCCAACTCGGACGAGGTGAGGCTCGCTCTCCCTTCCTCTCTCGTTTGCTCTCTTTGCTCACACGTCTCTCCCTCTCGGCCTCACATCTCTCTCTACCTTCTCGGCTGTTTCCCTCTTACGCTCGTCTGGTCAGTCACCACCGCCACCCACCACGGCAACTGACCCCTTCACCACCACCGGAGACGCTTAGGTGAGCTTCTCTCTCTCTCTCTCTCTCTCTCTCTTCTCTTCTTTTCTTGACAGTTCACTCTCTCTCTCTCACTCTCGGTTGTCTTCTCTCTCGCCTGGCCAGTCACCACCGCCACCCACCACGGTGTTGGAACCATGGACAACTACCGGAGATAGCTAGGTGAGTGTCTCTCCCACGGTTCTTTCTCTCTCTCTCTCTCTCTTATAGCCACGTTTTGCTCACTTTGCACACTTTTGTGTGACTATTTTGCCCACTGTTTTGGGGCTGCCGTGGCCGGTGGGACCTCCCCGGTCACGGCTGATCGGAGGTGAACCTCCGGCAACTCCACTGGCCGGAGGTGGTCCCTCAAGGTGTGGCAGTGGTGTGAGTTATATGTGTATGTTTCGTTCAAATCTTTCTTTTCTTCTTTGCTGTTGAGATGGTTGTTGTTGTGTGTGGTGTGCGTGTTAGGCAGGGTGTATGGCTATGTATGTGCACACCCCAGTTGGATGTGGGGGAGGTACTATGTGGGACTATTTCATGGGTATGGTGAAATGGACAGCAGTGTTGTGTGACAGTTTTGGTGTAGGTGTGTGTGCATGGGGTGTACACAACAGTGTGTGTACACCATAGTGGGGTGTACACAACAGTTGTATATGTGTGTGCATAGTGAAAATGTGTATGTGCGTGTACAACAGTGGGGTGCACACAAAGGGGTATTGTGTGCACACCACCGCGGGGTGTGTGATAATATGTGGGTGCCCATAACAGTGGGGTGTACCAAGTGTGAGGTCTATAAAATGTGGGGTGTGACCATAATGTATGTAATTGTATGTTTGTGAATAAATGAAAAGGATTATAAGTATGGATATTTTTAAATGATCATGGGCTTGTATTAAGGCCCAACAAGGGCCCAACATACTCATTATAATATGGGTCCATAACAAGTTACAATTGGTGTTTATATGGGTTGTGTAAAGCCCAATAAGGATTTAATATATTTGGCACAACTTAAAGCCCAAAACAAATACATAAAATGTAAGAATGAGCCCATATATCTCGGCCCAATAATTGTCCACACAAATAGCTTACTTAGGTGAGTATAGACTTGATAAATGGGCCCAACAAAAGCCCAAAGAGAGTTATGCTTTGTAAAACAAATGGGCCATGACCATAAAGATGGTTTAATCCACGACGATTTGGGTCACATCAACAAATGGTTGTAAAACAAATACCTTAAGACTAAATGCGAGCCTTAAACTAATATTCGACATTCAAAACTTTATCAGGTAGTCGAGAAACTACGAGAAACGCGTTAGAGTCTCGGAGTGGTACCGGGTTGCGCTAGTTCAGGTAAGTACATACGTACCTTGTATGTGTGTATGTTAGTAGGCCAGTAAGGAAATAACATGTGATTTATACATCCTCTATTTATTTATATTGTTGAATTGATCCCTTGTTTGAAATTCCATTCCTTTTCCTTGGTTATATGTTCTTGGCATGAGTGTGTGTCTCGAAGGTATCATGTGGTCCCGTACTAGCTGAGACAACGAGGGTGCCCTCTGCAACGGTAACTGACCACCTTTAGTGATGTGTGTACTGGATACTGGATTCGAGAGGTGTTGCGATGCCTCTCGATTTCACGCTGCGCTAGTGTTGCGCCATTGCCCGGGGAGATCTTGCGAGATCTTTGCCGTATTGCTGTGAAATTAGACCACTCATGAGACTCTTTTAAATCTTAAAACATGCAAATATCGATTGTTTATCTATCAGTCTGCTTATCATGCACTTGATTTATTTACTTTCCTACCATTTCATTTTTGCATGATATTTGGACTGTTTTACTTGTTAAATCTTAAATTACTGTTATATTTTTCTGGCACTACTTTCGATTTCTTCAGTTGCTCACCGTCTAGTTTGTGACGGTGGGTGCAGATAGGGTGGAGAGCAGCAAGGGCAAGGGGCCCTGCCTAGGAGATCTACTTTAAGGACTAGCAGCGGAATTAGAGAGACTCTATAGTATGTGTTTATATTTTTATTGATTTGTATATCGTTTCATACTTATATTTTTGGGATTATTGAACTTGGTATTTTTTTGTGAGACTGGTATCATGTATATATGCTTATCGAATGGTACATGAATACCCAGGGTTTTTCACACTTATAGAATTCCTATATTTTCCGTTGATAGAGTTATTTCCCCTTGTTATTACTGTTTAGTCTTCCGCTATGTATTATTGCAATAACTCTTTCATAAATTACTAAATTGATTAAATAGGAGGCTGACTAGGCTCGTCAGGTTGCCGAGTGATGACTCGGGGCTTGTACGGGTCTAGGCCGGGCGTACCCAATTACACGGGGCAATTGGGGCCGTCATAGTTGGTATCAGAGCTTAAGGTTACAACAACCCGACTCTTGATTTAAAACACAAACCAATAAGACAGCGGAAGTTAGGAATGGTTGAACTTAGAGTAGAAAACCCTACGATCTTAATTAGAACTCTAGTTGAAGTGATTAGTTGGGATAAGTCAGATGTGATTTTTATACATATTACGATTGCTGATTGTAATATATTGTATGTGGTAGCTATCCATTAATCTGAGAAATTTGTTTTCTTGTTCAGACGACGATGGCGGATCAGCCAGGTCCGAGCGACGATATCGACATGATTTTGTCAAGATGCCTTGAGGTGATACGTACATTATCTCAGAGAGCCGCGACGTAGGACCAGAGATTTGAGGAGTTAGTGCGGTCACTGAGGACACCCGCACAGGCTACCATGACACCATTGACTCCGATTACGCCTTTGCCGCCTGTTTCTACCACTCAGGGGACGGAGACTCCAGTAGCTACGGCTTCCACCACACCGATTCTGGTTACAGTTGTGCCAGGGACTACAGTTGCACAGATAGTACATACTGAGGGTGCTACACATCTGATTCAGACTGAGGAGACTCCACTAATACCTGTGGCTGCTACAGAGACTACTCCAGTCACTACTCCGGTCACTACTCTGGAGAAGAGCCCTAGGTCCACTGCTGAGGCGAGGCAGTGGAGAGAATTTAAGAGGCACGATCCAGTTAAGTTTTTTGGTGGTACAGACGTAGCAGCGGCAGAACTTTTCCTGAAGAATCGCGATAAGATTCATACTATTATCGCGACCGAGGATCACATGAGAGCGACGATTTCCTCATCCATGCTTTAGTGGGAGGCGGATGATTGGTGGACTACCATTGTCACTACCCGAGGCATTCCGCGAGACTAGATCGATTTCAAGACCCAGTTTAACCAGAAGTATTTCCCACCGACAGCGTTATGGGCGAAGGGGAATGAATTCACTTCATTGCGACAATCAGTAGGAGAGCCAGTGATGGATTACATGGGCAGATTTATTCAGCTACTACCTTATGTTGGAGGATCAACAGATTTAGAGGTCAATCGTATCTACTATTTCACTGAGGGTTTGCTACCTGCTATTGGAGGTTCAGTATTCATTACTGAGCCAGAGACTCTTCAGAGGACATACGAGCGGAGTTTGGCTAGAAAGAGTTACCTGGTTTCTCACCCAGAGGAGGCAAGATCGGTCAGACTGAAGACTAGATCTGAGGATCATCAGGACAAGAAAAGGAGGAAGAACAGACTTCGTTACCGAGATTCCAGAGCTCTGAGTGTAGGATCAATTGCACCACCTACTCGACCAGCACGGACGACTCCACCAGTGCCGAGCTTTGCTAATCATCCTCCACAGCCTATGAGACCTGTACAGCAGTCACAGAGATAGCCTACAACGAGCCGAGATTCTGGCAGAGGAGGTAGACAAAGACAGACACCGAGGTCAGGGCAGACTCAGACCCAGAGATCTACACAGAGTCGCGGACAGGGTCAGACTCAGGGTATACAGGATACACGTACATGTTACAGATGCAGCAGAGTAGGCCACATCTAGGCTCAGTGTACTCAGCCTGATAGGACACAAGCACAAAGATCATCGCACTGAAGGGGAGCGGGTGCGAGCGCGATTGAGCCAAATCCGGGGGCGTCCCGAAACCTAGTTGAGGGTATGATTTCTATCTGTAGTACATTCATGCATACCATGTTTGATTCTGGTTCGACTATTTTGTTTATTTCCGGACGTATGGTAGACATATTATGGTTGAGACCCATTAGACTTAGTAGACCCTTGATCCTTAGCACGGCTGTTAGGGATAAAATTTACCCGAACTTTCTATGCGTTGAGTGTCCAGTAGAGATAGAGGGCTACGAGTTTCCTGCTGACTTGAGAATACTTGAGTTTCTCGAGTTCGATGCATTGTTTGGCATAAATTGGTTGGGAGCATACCATGCTCACATCGGTTTTTCCAAGAAGACGATCATGATTCCGTTGGCAGATGGTACGAAGATCAGCATTCAGGGTACCGCACCATTACTTCTAATCACCAGAGGCAGAGAGGCCACGAATGGCGATGTTGAGATTGTTGTGTGCGTCATGAGTACTGGTGTGAGACAAGAGGTTGACATAGCGGATGTACCAATCGTGTGCGAGTTCACTGATGTATTTCTCGAGGATCTGTCAGGATTACCGCCGTAGAGGACGATCGATTTCATCGTTGACTTAGTCCCAGGGACTAGACCGATTTCGATACCACCATATAGGATGGCACCCTGAGAGCTTGAGGAGCTGAGGAGTCAGCTAGATGAGTTGCTAGAGTTGGGCTTCATCAGTCCTAGTATGTCGCCATGGGGAGCACTAGTGTTGTTCGTCAAGAAGAAGGACGGTAGTTTGTGGCTTTGTATCGACTGCAGGCAATTGAACAACGTTACAATGAAGAATAAGTATCCGTTACCGTGCATTGACGATTTGTTTGATCAGTTAACCGGAGCATAGTGGTTTTCTAAGATAAATCTGAGGTCAGCTATCACCAGCTCAGGATTAGGGTTGAGGATCAAGAGAAGACAGCATTCAGCACGAGATACGGTCACTTCCAGTTCACAGTCATGCCGTTCGGATTGAGTAATGCGCCGACGATGTTCATGAACCTGATGCACCGAGTGATGAGGGATTTCTTAGATCGATTCATGATTGTGTTCATCGACGACATCCTCATATATTCCAGGACTCGTGAGGAGCACGAGGGACATCTACGAGCAGTATTGTAGACTTTGAGGGACCACCGACTCTACGCTAAGTTTAGCAAGTGTGAGTTTTGGATGCCAGAGGTTAGTTTTTTAGGGCACGTAGTTGGAGCTGACAGTGTTGTCGTTGATCCAGAGAAGATTAGAGCCGTGGTTGAGTGGCCTACTCTGACTACCTGACTCAGATTCGAAGTTTCCGGGATTAGCAGGTTACTATCGCTGATTTGTGCAAGATTTCTCTAAGATCGCTACACTAATGACGAAACTGACGCAGAAGAACGCAAAGTTTGATTGGAACGAAGAGTGTGAGCAGGCATTCTCCACTCTAAAGTAGAAATTGATGACCGCACCTGTCTTAGCATTGCCTGAAATGGGAAAGACTTAATCGTGTATACCGATGCGTCGAAGATTTGTTTGGGTGGTATGCTGATGCAAGAGGCCAGAGTTATCATTTATGCATCCCGATAGTTGAAAGTTTATGAGAGGAACTACCCGACCCACGACTTAGAGTTGGCGGCGATTGTATTTGCGTTGAAGATTTGGAGACACCATTTGTATGGTGTGCGCTTCGAGTTATTTACAAACCACAAGAGCTTGAAGTACTTGTTTACTCAGAAAGAACTCAACCTGAGACAGAGACGTTGGCTTGAATTCCTAAAGGACTATGATTTTGCACTTGAGTATCATCCGGGGAAAGCCAATGTTGTTGCCGATGCTTTGAGCCGCAGAGGATCTGATGCAGAGGTAGTTGTATGTTGTATGACTCACGAGTATGCATTACTTGAGGCATCCGAGATGATGAGTTCAGCGGACGTGCCGACGACTACTAGGACACAGATGTGTGGTCAGATGAGATTGTAGACCGTTTCACTATTGACTGTTCTTGAGGGAAAGCAGGCGATGAGTCGTACCAGCGTTACAGTGAGATGGGAGATAGTTCAGGGTATCCAGATTAGAGTCGGTCCACAGACTCTTGCTTGAGGTATCGTGGGCGATTGTGGATTCCATTGGCGGCTGATTTACGTACCGAGATACTTTAGGAGGCTCACCGTTCCCATTTTTCTGTGCATCCAGGTCGATCTAAGATGTACGCTTACATGCGACGTCTTTTCTAGTGGCCAGGGATGAAGTCCAATGCGTCGGAGTTTATTTGAGCTTGTGAGATATACCAGTACGTGAAGGCTGAGCATCGACGGCCTGAAGGATTGCTGTAGCCCCTACTCATTCCTCGATGGAAGTGGGAGCACATTGCTATGGATTTCGTTAGTGGCTTGCCCCGATCTCCTCGTGATCATGATAGCATCTGGGTGATTGTGGATCGATTGATGAAATCTGCTCATTTCATACCGATATCCACTACATATAGAGTTGACAGACTAAGCATCCTCTACGACCGCGAGATTGTCAGATTGCACGGAGTTTCGTTATCGATTGTATCAGATCGAGGGGCGAAGTTCACTTCATTATTACGGCAGAGCATGCAGGCTCAGTTTGGCACCAGACTAGAGTTGAGTACCGCCATCCACAGACAGACGGACAGTCCGAGAGGTTGATCCAGGTGTTGGAAGACATGTTCAGGATGTGTGTTTTGGAATACGGCGGGTCATGGGAAGAGTACCTTCATTTGTGCGAGTTTGCGTACAACAACAGTTGTCAGGTGAGTATCGGTATGGCACCGTTCGAAGTGCTCTATGGTAGGCTTTGTAGATCACCTTCTTCTGGGCTGAGTCAGAGGATGTTGTGACAGTTGGTCCTGAGATTGTTGTTAATGATACTGAGAAGGTATGGCAGATTCATTAGAAACTTAAGGGTGCCCAGGAGTGGCAAAAGAAATACTACAATCAGTATTACGATGAGCTTCAGTACGACTTGGGAGACTATGTATACCTGAAAGTCTCACCTCTGAAGGGTCACAAACGGTTCAGAATCAAAGGGAAGCTCGCTCCGAGGTTTATTGGTCCCTTTAAGATTGTGAAGAGGGTCGGTAAGGTTGCATATCAGTTAGAGTTACCGCCAGAGCTCGCCGGTGTTCATCCAGTATTTCACATTTCGATGTTTCGACTAGACAAGTCAAGTGGAGGGCGGCGACCGACGGTAGACTTGAGCCAGATCGAGTTGCAGGACGATGCCACATATGAGGAGCAGCCGATCCAGATTGTTAGCCGCAAGGTCAAGACGTTAAGGAACAAGGAAATTCCTTTGGTACTTGTAAAATGGCAATTTCATGGAGACGAGGAGTTGACCTAAGAGTTAGAGTCCTACATGTGCGAGCACTTTCCCTACCTGTTTGATTCCGGTAAGTTTATAAATTAGTTTACTTATTAGTTTCAATTTCGGAAACGAAATTCTAATAAGTGGGGGAGACTGTAACAACCTCGAATTTTTAACTGACTTGTGTAATACTTATTAGTTTCAATTTGGCCTTTTTTTAATCAAAAGTCCATATACCTGTTATTTATGAGTACGGTGAACAAGTATTTTTAAGAACTGCCAAACGGACCCCATTAATTGTTAAACAAACCCCACTTTTGTATTTTTACTTCGTGTACCTCACTTTTTACTTAGTGTACCCTGCTTATTTTCTTAAAATTCCAAAAATACCCCTTGCTCACCCCATCACCCTTACCCTCACCCCAATCACTTTCAATCCTCTCAATTTCTCAGTTTTAGTCATTGTAGAACGCTTGCATTATTTCACTAAGTGTCGGAGTGTTTTTTTGTTAAACAAGGTCGGATGTGGTCGCACCGTGTCCTATAAGTGAAGAAATGTCTCCCGCGAGTTTTGGACGAACTGAGCCGACACATCTGAAGAGGTATCGGATGAACAAGGTCGACAACACTTTAGAGGTCTCTGTTAGACATCTATCACTGAGGACACATTCTCAACCCTAGAGCTAAGGATGACATCTTCAAAAGAAAGACACTTAACACATCTGTCACTGAGGACACATCCTCAAGTGGTTATGGAATTACTCCTAAATCTACTAAGGAGGCATTACAATATCATGTTTGGCACGCACCTATGCAAGAAGAACATGATGTTATTTCTAAGAACAATACATGGTATCTTGTTCCTTCCACTGGTGGTCAAAAGCTAATCGGTACAAAGTAGATCTTTAAGGTCAAATGTCACTCTAATGGTTCTATCCACAAACATAAGGCACGACTTGTTGCTCAAGGACTCAACCAAGAACCTGGGGTTAACTTTCATGAGACCTATAGCCCTATGATTAAGCCCTCTACTGTGCGCATTATGCTATCTTTGGTTGCCTCTTTCAAATAGCCTGTTCGACAACTTGATATCAACAACGTTTTTCTTAATGGGCGCTTAACTGAACAACTGTACATCTCTCAACCACAAGGCTTCATTTCTTCTGCACATCCCTCACATGTGTGTCAACTTCAATAGGCTTTATATAGTCTCCGACAAGCCCCTCGCGCTTGGTTTGATCGTCTTAGAGAAGACTTAACGTCATGATTTTACTCACTCAAAGGCATACATCTCTTTTACTCATAAGTCTGGAACACATTTCACTTATATTTTGGTCTATGTGGATGACATTTTAATCACTGGTAATTCTGATTTTATGATCACACATTTTATTGATTCTTTTCGTGCTCAGTTTGCTCTCAAGGACCTAGAGGAACTCCACTACTTCTTGGGGATTGAAGTTCGTCGTAATCACACTGGTTTCTATCTAGCTCAGCAACGCTATGCTCAATCTCTTATTGAACGAGCAGGCTTCTCCAATTTAAAGGCTGTTACCACTCTTTGCTCTTCCGTGAAGCTTGATCATAATGAGTCAAGTCCACTGTTTTTCGATGTCACTCTCTATCGACAAATTATTGGTGGTCTTCAATAACTAACACATACTCGACCAGACATTTCCTTTGTGATCAGTCGCCTTAGTTAGCTTTAGCAATTCCTTCGGATTCCCCATTGGCAAGCTCTTAAACGTGTTCTACGTTATGTTGCGGCACAATAGACCTCGGACTACACATCAAACCTAGCTCCTCACTTCGCCTAGTTGCCTTCTCGGACGCTGATTGGGCCTCTTCGTAAGAGGATCGAAATTCGATTGAAGGTTATTGTGTTTTCTTTGACTCCACACTTGTGTCTTGGAGCTCCAAAAAATAAAATGTTGTCGCAAGGTCTAGCACTGAAGCTAAATACCCACCTCTTGCACAAGCTATTGTTGAGCTCATATGGCTTGAGTCACTTCTCAAGGAAATCCAGTTTGTTCTTACCTCCTGCTGTGACAACCAAAGCGCAAATACAATGGTTGTTAACCCTGTCTTTCATGCTCATACAAAGCACGTAGAGCTTGATATTCACTTCATTCAAAATAGGCTTATCCAACAGAAACTGGATCTCCATTTCGTGCCTTCTGAAGATCAATTGCTGATGGTCTCACTAAAAGACTTTCCACTTCTAAATATCAATCTATGAGGTTTAAACTTGGTTTTACTTCTACACCGCCAAGTTTGAGGGGGGATGTTAGACATACACATTAATTAAGATTGTATAACGTCTACACTTATTATGTAACTTCTACATTAATTGTGTAACGTCTATATACGCTGAGCGCAAATCACTCCCTTGATTATGTGCATTGATTGTGTAACGTCTATGCTGAGCACAAATCTCTCCCTTGATTATGTGCAGTGATTTGTGCTACCTTATTTGGATGCTTCCTTTACGCTGAGCACAAATAACTCCCTTCATTATGTGTAGTGATTTGTGCTACCTTATTTAGATGTTCCCTTTTGTATGTAATTGCATCTCTATATATAAAGACATGTCATTGTGATTATAACAATGAAACAGTCTGACAATCAGGGATTACTGGGGAATCTATGGGCACAGAGTGTGTTGGGCCATACATGCACGTGGGTGTACAAATGGAGTTGGAACCCATATTGCACAAAACTAATTAGCTTGTGCTAGGATCAATCTACACCACTTATATATCACACCAACTCTTATTATATTTTTAATGTGAATTATATACTCCGACAACTACTCTTTAAAAACATCTGGAATACAAGCCAATACACAAACACCACCATGACAAAGAAAACTTCCAACAAAGGAAAGAAAAATTAAAGACTTCCAACAAGGGAAGACAAAATCAAACTTTCCATTAAGGAAAAGACTAACTACCTACTAAATGTAAAAACCTGAAGAAAAACATCAATTCAGCAGTCGCATAGATCCACGAACACTCGTCGAGAGAGGTGTACTAAAACAAAAATGGAATCAATTTTTACAAATCTAAGTAGATCTATAATTTGTTGAATGAATCAAATACGAAAGGATGTGATTGGAGCCACCGCCGATCAAAAGAGAAGATAAGCAGTGGTTCCAGATCTATAATCTAAAAAGAAGATCAAATAAAGAATTTTAGAGTTTAGAACCTGATGTAGAGGATAATTATTAGTTGTTACATAAAGATATAGATAATTAATTATGGGCCAAGTCCTCTAAGTTAGTACGTACCCACACATATATAATTAACAATTCAAATGGAATTCCCTTATTTAAATACTAGTTTCTGGAGTGTGGCACGCTCGAAGGAATTTAATTAATCTAATATTCTATTTTTATATTCCAAAAAGTATACAACTTTGTTTTTATTTTGACTTTTTGCCAACTAATAATAACTATTTAGATTCATGAGTAATGCTTTTGGACTCTTTGAGTCCGGACTCTTTGGGGAGTCTTTAAAATTTTTTTATTTCAAAGTCATCCTTAAGCAATAAAATACTTTGAAATAACATGTAAAACTCCTTTGATATTTGAAAAAAGTTTAAAAACCCCCTATGAGCCTGGACTCAAAGAGTCCACACAAATTTTTCATTAGATTTAATAGCCAGAAGGTCATTAATAAAGGTAGGATAGTAAATTCGAGTGACGGTTGGAATACTTAATTAAGGGTAGATGTGAAAATTTTAATTAAGGGAAAAATAGTAAATTCAAGTGATGGTTGAAAGATTGATTAATCGTGCTTATAATTATTCGTGCTTATAAGTATAACATACGTATTGGATCCAGTGAATCCTCATCACTGTTGCTTTTTGTTCATTGATCACAGTGGCTTTGGTTCATCAGAGAGATTTTTGGTTGGAATTTGTGTTTCATTCTACATGACCGATGTTGAACTATACGTGAGTTTGTATTGTACCCAATATTAGTCCCACATGGAAAAGAAACATTTTTGTTTCTTTCCTTATAAGATATCTTTCACTTACAAGTCTTAATTAAGTGAATGTGGGTTGGAGGCAAAGACCATGGGTATTCCCCATTGATTAATATATATTAAATACTTAATATTTAATATGTTTTTGATTAGGCCTTGGGCCGAGGGGCTAATATTAAAATAACTTAGCTAAATCACAACATAAATTTTTGTTTTAAATTAAGTAATTTCATAATTACTTATTATGTGAATAGTTGTAACGGTCGTAAATTAAGTAATTTCATAATTACTTATTATGTGAATAGTTGTAACGGTCGTAAATTAAGTAATTTCATAATTACTTATTATGTGAACAATTGTAACTGTTGTGAACAATTGTAACGGTTGTGAACAAACACATTTTTTGTCTATATATAGTATGTACGAAATGAAGAAAAGTAGAGAAAGATAAAGAGAAAAAAAGAGAAAAAGAGAAAAAAGAAAAGTATAGATAAAAAGAGTTTTTTTTTTGTTGAGAGAAGTTTTACTGTTGCACAAGAAAGGTTCTTTGATTGGTGTGTAATCAAAGATCAATCCAGTTGTATCCTGGAGACGAACCTCTTGAAGCATTCATACACCGAATTGGAGGAAAATTCGTCTTACGACATTGCCATTTAGTGCAAGCCTCTAGTATGATTTAATTAGTTCTTTGTATTTGAATTCACATATGAAATATATTATAGTTCAGTGATATGCATATAGTATAATTGTTCCAACAATCTAAGACGAATTTCTTTTTTAATTGTTGTGTTTTATTAATGTTATCACTGATTTACATACAAT
Source organism: Stephania japonica (assembly GCA_039657345.1). Classification (NCBI taxonomy): domain Eukaryota; kingdom Viridiplantae; phylum Streptophyta; class Magnoliopsida; order Ranunculales; family Menispermaceae; genus Stephania; species Stephania japonica. Next base: position 11,648,896 of record CM077563.1, on the reverse strand, counting down.
AGTTGAGTGCATATAATTTGTCACTTATTTTAGAAAAATATTGTCATGTCTTTTTGATCAAGAATAAAAGCGAGGCCTTTGATATATTTAAAATATATAAGGCAGAAGTTGAAAATCAACTTGACAGAAAGATAAAAATATTAAGAACTGATCGAGGTGGAGAATATGATTCCATTGAATTTACAGAATTTTGTAATACAAATGGAATTATTCATCAGACCACTGCGCCATATACACCTCAACAAAATGGTGTGGCAGAGAGAAAAAATAGAACTCTCAAGAATATGATTAATTCTATGTTGAATGATTCTGGGCTTTCCCAAAACTTGTGGGGTGAAGCATTACTGACTGCAAATCATATCTTGAATAGAGTTCCGTTCAAGAAATCTGATAAGTCTCCATATGAGATTTGGAGAAAGAGAAAACCCACTTACAAAACTTTAAAAGTGTGGGGTTGCTTAGCAAAGGTTCAAATTCCTTTACCAAAAAGGACTAAATTAGGACCTAAAACCGTAGATTGTGTGTTCATCGGTTTTGCTAAGAATAGTGCAGCATATATATTCTTAGTAGTTAAATCACATATTTCAGATATCAGTGATAATACTATCATAGAATCTACAGATGCTACATTTTTTGAGCATATATTTCCTTTTAAGGAAAAACAAAATGGTTCATCACGAAAAAGGACGGCCGAAGAAAGTCTAGAAGAACCATCCACTTCAAGGGTTCAAGAACAAGAATTGGAACCTAGAAGGGGAAAAAGAATGAAGGTTCCAAAGAATTTTGGACCTGATTTTATAAGTCTCATTAACGAAAATGAACCTCGACTTATAGGGAGGCTATGTCTTCGAAAGCGCCTTTATGGATGGAAGCAATCAATAGTGAAGTTCAATCCATTTTACAAAATAATACATGGGAATTGGTTGATTTACCATCCGGAATCAAACCAATTGGATATAAATAGATATTCAAAAGAAAGCTTAAAGCTGATGGTACTATTGATAAATATAAAGCACGATTGGTTGTAAAAGGTTATAGACAAAAAGAAGGTGTAGATTACTTCGACACCTATTCTCCTGTTTCGAGAATAACTTCCATTAGAATGATGATTGCCATAGCTACTTTATACAATATCGAAATACATCAAATGGATGTTAAAACAACATTTCTAAATGGAGAGTTAGAAGAAGAAATCTATATGGACCAACCTGAAGGGTTCATAGTCAAAGGCCAAGAGAATAAAGTTTGTAGACTTGTTAAGTCACTATATGGACTCAAACAAGCTCCAAAACAATGGCATGAAAAATTTGATCATACTATGCTAGCAAATAGTTTCAAAATAAATGAATGTGACAAATGTGTGTACATTAAAGAAATGAAAAACTTTTGCGTCATAGTATGTTTATATGTTGATGACATGTTGATTATGAGCACAAGTAGAGATGCTATAATGTCAACCAAAAAGATGTTGAATTCTAGTTTTGATATGAAAGACTTAGGTCTAGCTGATGTAATACTAGGAATTCAAATCAAAAGGAATAACGAAGGTTATATCCTCACACAATCTCATTATGTTGAGAAAATCTTAAAAAGATTCAATCAATTCGATTGTAAACCTGCTCCAACTCCTTTTGATGCTAATTGTCATCTTAAGAAAAATAATGAAGAAGCAGTTTATCAATTGGAATATTCTCAAGTAATTGGAAGCTTGATGTACTTGATGAATTCTACTAGACCCGACATAGCTTATGCAGTAAGCAGACTGAGTAGATACACAAGTAATCCTAATGATGTTCATTGGACAATAATTAATAAGAGTTCTAAGGTATCTTAAATATACCTTAAATTATGGACTTTATTATACAAAATATTCACCTGTGCTTGAAGGGTATAGTGATGCAAATTGGATTTTTGATAATGCAGAAACCAAATCAACAAGTGGATATATATTCACATTAGGTGGAGCAGCGATTTCTTGGAAATCAACAAAACAAACGTGTATAGCACGTTCCACTATGGAATCTGAATTCATAGCTCTTGACAAGGCTGCTGAAGAAGCTGAATGGCTAAGAAATTTCCTAGAAGATATTCCTTGCTGGCCAAAACCAGTCACAGCAATTTGCATACATTGTGATAGTATAGCAGCACAAGCAAGAGCTAAGGAAAACATTGCAGATCCTTTGACTAAAGGCTTACCAAGAGATCAAGTGAAGATATTATCGAGGGAAATGGGCTTATAGCCTATAGAGTAAGACAAATCCATCGGAAACCTAACCTAGCTGATTGAAGATCCCATGGTCTAGGTTCAATAGGCAAACTAGTTAGACTTGACTTAACAAATAGGACACACAATTACCTGTTCCTATGATGAAGTAAGTGTGTTGATAAGAAGTTTAGGGTATGCAATACTGCATTTAATGATTAAAGATAAGTCACCTATATGATAGTAAATGTGGGGTCGCATTTATGAGAATGAATAGGCTAAATTCTCTAAAGCTATCATGAATCCAGGATATGTTCAGGACCAAAATGAACAACAAAGAATAACGTGCATAAGAAATCATGTCATAAGTGAGACATATTGTCTTAGTTTACTACAAAAAAGTGAACAGTTCAAGATACATACATCACTGCGTCGCGAAGTAAACTCGATATGATCTTACTAGGGTAAGTTCAAGTCTATACGACACTTTCCTGAGTAACATGACATGATAATCTCTCTCAATTGTTTTAAAGTAATGTTATTTTTAAAATAATGATAATTTTTAAATTTGTGTTTGTGAATTGGCAAAGTAAACTTAGTCGTGGTTTCAGATGGATACAATACAAATGTGGGGTATTGTTGAACTATATGTGAGTTTGTATTGTACCCAATATTAGTCCCACATGGAAAAGAAACATTTTTGTTTCTTTCCTTATAAGATATCTTTCACTTACAAGTCTTAGTTAAGTGAATGTGGGTTGGAGGCAAAGACCATGGGTATTCCCCATTGATTAATATATATATTAAATACTTAATATTTAATATGTCTTTGATTAGGCCCTGGGCCGAGGGGCTAATGTTAAAATAACTTAGCTAATTCACAACATAAATTTTTGTTTTAAATTAAGTAATTTCATAATTACTTATTATGTGAATAGTTGTAACGGTCGTAAATTAAGTAATTTCATAATTACTTATTATGTGAACAATTGTAACTGTTGTGAACAATTATAACGGTTGTGAACAGACACATTTTTTGTCTATATATAGTATGTACGAAATGAAGAGAAGTAGAGAAAGATAAAGAGAAAAAAAGAGAAAAAGAGAAAAAAGAAAAGTATAGATAAAAAGAGTTTTTTTTTTGTTGAGAGAAGTTTTACTGTTGCACAAGAACGATTCTTTGATTGGTGTGTAATCAAAGATCAATCCAGTTGTATCCTGGAGACGAACCTCTTGAAGCATTCATACACCGAATTGGAGGAAAATTCGTCTTAGGACATTGCCATTTATTACAAGCCTCTGGTATGATTTAATTAGTTCTTTGTATTTGAATTCACGTATGATATATATTATAGTTCAGTGATATGCATATAGTATAATTGTTCCAACAACCCGCACTCTCCGGCCCAATCCACATCGCCATATATTAAAGATATGGAGTTAGAAGGGCTGAAAAAGAACGGAGTACCAACAAATTAAAAAAAAAAAAAAAAAAAAAAAAAAAAAAAAAAAAAAAAAACGGGCACATACTTTATTTATTTAATTATTTTGATAAGAAACTCACATATAATAACCAAGATGCAAATTAGAGTAATAAATTATTGAACGATAGGCATGTATACAAGCCTGAGTCCGCCACAGTAGATTTATATATATGCATCTAATTGGTATTCCAATTGTGTTTTTTGACAAAGACAGCATGCAAATAATCATAGAAATATATCCCATCACTTCGAATTAACCAACGACACTCTTGGTGGCATTTATAGAATGTTCTAATAACAGTAAACATTCAAACTAGGAGATTGTGGCAATATATCATAGATGATGCGCGCACTGTAAGGTCCGTGACCATCACCTTGAGATAATAATGTTGCAGATTCGAACAGCACCGCAAGCAACAGAAGGGTAGCAAGTGTATAAATAAGTCGCCCGGCCATATAGCTTATGAATATTACTCTAAGCTTCGACTTAATATTGATTGTAGGTGCGTATATTTTTTTTTTATCTCAAAGTAGGTGCGTATATGCGTATCTGGTGCTATGAATTGATCCTTTATATGCTTAGATTCTAAGGAAAGAACTTACCAATTTTTAGTGATGTTTTTAGTGAACTTACAATAACAACATTAAAAAATAATTTTTTTATATTTACCAATTTTAGTGATGTGGTGCCGACTTTTGGTGCAAAGTTAAGTGTTTATGATTGAAAATGAGTGTAGGGTATTAGCACAAGGCAAGTGAAAATTTAGGAAAATGCTTTTGTAACTCAAGTAAAAGGAACAGCACAAACGGCGCGTACTTGTTCGCTTCTCTTGATTTTTGCGGTATGTGAGCAAGCTTCCCAATATGCATCAAAAAGGACGCGCACAATTGCGTCTTTCCTAAATTACAAAAAATATATATATAACTATCAGTTAATTGGGAGTTTCTCACCTATATGATATAAACTTGGAGCAAACTCTGAGAAATTGAATAGTTTTTCTTCATAAATACTGTAGCGGCCTCCAATCCATCGGCAGCTACGACGTGCACCGCGGGCCCACAGCCCTTTCAACTCATCATCCAACTATGTCCCACGGCCATTCGTAAACTCAATATAATCAAATTCTTGCTAACTTTAAGTTATGTATTAATAATCATTGATTTAAGTTAGCTTTAGATTCTTTATTATCATTTTACCTCAACATACACAACAGATAATTAAAATCATCAAGATGTTTTATGAGTATATTACCTAAGGTGGAAATAATCTCAAAATATACATCATATACATATCAACTGAGATCCTCAAAATATCAAAAATATAACCTACATGTTATATACAAGTCATACCTATCTTTCATACACCAAAACCCAGCATAAAACAAGGAAACATCACAAACGTATGAGTAGAGAAAATGTAGTCAATCAATGTAGTCCTCAAGCTTGTCCTTCCCTCGGCTCGTACTAGGATCTGCACTAAAGCCATCACAAAAAAGTAAATGACGAGTCCAGAGTGAGTAATCCCAAAGAAATTTACCATGTAAATACGTAAATAAACTGCTGAAATTTAAAATACTATAAATAAAAATGCGGAACAAAAGAATATAGAAAACTGTGGAAGATCATCACATGCATAAATATAGTAGTGAAGTAAAGTGCGTGCACAATTAAAGTTAGACTAAGCCATAATTCGGGCTATTCGCCAGGTACGGCCCGCGAGGATATCTCTAACGGATGACCCTGGACCCTCTCGGTAGCCGGCGTATATCTACGGCACACCCACACATGCCTATCATACCCAGGTAGCATATTTATTGGCGTATGCCTAGACATATGCTATGGCTTAGTGAACCCTATGTCCCCGCAATGAATAAACACCAGATGGGGAATGACCTCAACACCGTAAAGACACCAGGTAGGAGTAACCTCAACTATCGTAAAGTCACTAGGTGAGAGTACTCAGCCATCGTAAAGTAATAAGGAAATAGAATAGTAAATGAACGGGACTGAATTCAAATAAATTAAGCAGTAATTACTAAAGTGAATTTCAGTTGGATTACTACACACATCAAACCGCACTCCTCGTCTCATAAAATAAACTCTGGTCCAGCTCCAATATACATTTGATAATCAAAATTATCACTCGAATGTACCTAAAATCATTTGTCATTAAAATAGCTTCAATTAAGTATATTATGTCAGCTTTACGTTTTACGAGGTAAAAACCACGACAACATCTTGCCAAAATTCCAAGAAAGTCCCGAAATTCATTTATGATTTTTCTAATTTCTCATATTTTTTAGATTTTTCAGAATTTTTCCATAATTTTTAGCTATTTTCTCTATTTTCTGTATTTTTTATTTTATTTAAAATTGTTTTTAATTTATTTAAATAAAATAATAAAATAAAATATTATTTAAATAATATGGGGTGGGTCCCCCGAACCGGGTCGGGCCTGGTCTAGGCCCACCTGGGTTGGGCCTGGGCGAGTTCGGCCCGACCCACTGGTTGGGCTGAGCCGATTCGGCCGCCCGTGGTGCACGCATGCACGCACGTGCCCCCCCCCATCATCTTCCTCAAAACGAGGCCTGAAAACGCCTCTGTTTGATAAAAAAAAAAAATTAATCGGGGTTGGCTCTCAACCCCAACCCCTCCTCTTATCTTGGCATGGGAGATGTCTCCCATGCCATGTTCATCCTCAGAAGAACTGCCATGGCAGTTCGTCTGAGCCCCCCACCGAACCACCACACCAACATCCAACAACAACACATACAACAACATCAACAACAACACGACACGACACTCACCTCGACGTTGTCGTGCTCTCGTTCTCTCCTCCTCGGTCTCTCTCGTTCTCTTCTCCTTCTCTTTCTCTCCCTTCTCGATCAATCAAAATCGTGAGAAATGTGGGGGTGTCGGTGGTGGTTATCAACATTTTGGGTCAAATGACCAAAATACCTCTTTGTTCTTATCCTCTTCCTTAACAATCAAATGCCCTTTTTGGTCATTTCATAATTATTTATTTATTTTCTAATTTTTAATATATATATATATATATTTATACATATATATTTTAAATTACATATATATATATATATATAAATATATAAATATATATTTTCGCCTATATTTTCGCACCTACAATTTTTTCGTGCACGCCAACGAGCGTACTCAGTCGTGCACACTATCGTACCACTCAAGCGTGTCGACCACGACCCCGCGTGTCCCTAGGCGTTCACCAATTTACTATTTTATCACATTTAATTCATTTAATGTGTGTATAATTTTCCCCGGCCTAATGTTTAGTCTTTTAGTCTACCCGGTACTCGTGTCGACATGCATATCGAGGCGAATACTTAACACACAATCTCACACGTCAATTGAAATATTATTACACACATCGTGATGTTGTTTAACCTATTTTAACATAAACATCGCAAAATTAGTTAAAACAACACACAAAATAACTATTTACCTAATCCGGGCATGCTCCAGCCTCGCTGTGGGACCCACGAACGTCCTTGTTGGCGTCCACGTCTACAATGATGTCATAAAATAACGGCAATTATTAATTGGGCCGTTACAAAAATATTAGATAGTTTAGACAAAAAAAAAAGTTTTGTCTACGTGCACTTCACCTTTTACTAAGTGCAGCCCATTTTGCGTGGCACCCCAAATTTAAATTTAAATTTCTAAGTGCACCCCACATTTTTACCAAAATACCTTTTCATTCGAATCGAAGCACCCAACTCCAAAATCTTGGTCGAGACATCTATTTTAGGTTCGACGACATGTAACTGATAGAGACTTATCCACTAGGCTCAGTTTTGTCCAACCAAACCTCTTTGGTGAGATTTAGTTGACAACTGCCAACTTAAAGGTTCAGTGGGTTCCGATCGACTCTCTAATTAAAGTTTCGGTAAGTTGTGACTGACTATCCAACTAGAAGTTCAGTGGACTCCGACTGACTCTCCAACAAGATATTCGAGCCTCGAAGAACCCCTTGATAATGCCTATAAATCACAAAGAAGAGAGTGTGGGTGCACTTAGAAATTGCAGTGGGTGCACTAATCACAGTGAGGGCATAAGGGTCATTTTGTAGTAGGATTGATCTTATTTTTTTTGTTTGACTTTTTCTGGGGGTGTACTTAGCCGGATTAAAAAATACAAGGACGTGTGCTTGAATGACCCTAAACTCATAGCAAACTATGAGGTAAATGAGTTTATGAGCCCATAGAAGGTCCACAACAAGACAGCAATAGCTCAACAAGAAGGGTATTCTCTCCATCTCACAAAATAAGAAGGGGTCCAACATTAACTCTGGCCATCACGTATATATAGATTGAAGATTGAATTAGTTTATTCCTTATTTGACCAAAAAAAGAAGAAGATTGAATTAATTTAAATTAATTTATCCAAGATTTTATTTTTCTATCGATGTGAGAATCAAAGTATTCAGTTTTTTTCGAGTTTGAGGCCTCATAATGGAAAATTTTTTAATTGGCCAGTGGTTATAGCCCTTGTGGTATATATCCTTCCCTATTTGAATTCGGGATTAGTCAGGACAATGCTATTTCAATTTTCTAAAAAAAATCAGTGAGATATCATAGATCTTCCAATATATCCCAACATATATAAATGAGATTTTACAAAAAAAATGAAGAGATATGATGCTTTGCACGACATCAAAAACAAGGAAAATAATAAAGTGAAAATAACAACTTGGAACTGGAAGGCTCTTATTATTATTACTAGTCATCATCTCACGTGCGCAATAAAGTGAAAATAACAACTTGGAACTGGAAGGCTTTATTATTATTACTAGTCATCATCTCACGTGCGCAATAAAGTGAAAATAACAACTTGGAACTGGAAGGCTTTATTATTATTACTAGTCATCATCACACGTACTGCGCGTGGAAGTAATTACATGTTTTGTTGGTAAGTTGATAAATATATTTTTTTGTACAAGAAAAAGGTTTTTCTTAATTGATATAATTGTAATTTAATACGAAGACAAAAAAAACGTTAGAATCATGTAAAAAAAGTGTTACAATCTTAATTAAATGGTATTATTAGCTGACTAAAGTAAAAAAATAATAATTACAAAAAAAAACTTCAAAGAAAAAAGTTAGAAAGAAAAAAATAATATTATTATATTATTAAATAAATATATGCTCTAATCACTAAAAAAATATTTCAAAATAACTCAAACATACAACACATACTACAAGCTAAAAAATAAATATAATATAAATATATATATAATTCTTATCACCCAAATTCTTAAGGTTATATCCCGAGCCTCTGATGTTAAAAGACCCAAAACATAAACTGTAACAACCCCGAATTTTTAACTGACTTGTGTTACACTTGTCAGGATTGTGACCCGGCTACGTGAATACTGGATTGTATTTCGAACTTCAAGAGTCGACACCGAGGTAATTTTATGATTCCTTGATTGTGTGTATTAGTATTTTAGTATTTTATGGGTCTCGAGCCGTTCAGGCGATTTTTAGTTGAGTGAGGTTTCGCCTAGTCAAATGGGGAATAAAAACACAATAAAGAATACAAATAAATAAATTTTCTGATAATTTAATTAATTAATTGACGGGATGTGACGAGAAAATGGACGCAGCGAACCAAATTACGGAGAAAAATAGATTGAGGAAATGTAAGATCAATGTGGGAGTTGAATAGTCTCGTAGCATACGGACTATGAGAAAAAAATTGTTAAAGTAACACAGCTCGATAAGGAGAGTCACTGGATTTTCCTCGAGATGTGTATGTAAGTGAAGATGTGATAAAAGGGTAAATGACCCATAAGGGCAACTGTCCAAGAAATGTACGAGTGTTGAATTAAGGGCAAAAGGGACATTTTACACAAACTACATATATATAAACAAAAAGAAAACCCTAATGTACACTATTCACCATCTTCTCCACCAACTGCCGTCACTATTCATCCTCCCCCCTCTCGCCACTGCCACAACGTCGGTCCACCGGAGACGCCAACTCCGACGAGGTGAGGCTCTCTCTTCCATCCTCTCTCGTTTGCTCTCTCTGCTCACACGTCTCTCCCTCTCGGCTTCACTTCTCTCACTCCCTTCTCAGCTGTCTCCCTCTCACGCTCGTCTGGTCAGTGACCACCGCCACCCACCACGGCAACTGACCTCTCCACCACCACCGAAGATGCTTAGGTGAGCTTCTCTCTCTCTTTCTTCTCTTCCACTCTTGACAGTTCACGTTCTCTCTCTCACTCTCGGTTGTCTTTTCTCTCGTCTGGCTATCACCACCGCCACCCACTGCGGTGTTAGAACCACGGACGACCACCGGAGATAGCTAGGTGAGTGTCTCTCCCACGGTTCTTTCTCTCTCTCCTACAACCACGTTTTGCTCACTTTGCACCCTTTTGTGTGACTATTTTGCCTACTGTTTTGGGGCTGCCGTGTCCGGTGGGACCTCCCCGGTCACAGCTAATCGGAGGTGAACCTCCGGCAACTCCACTGGCCGGAGGTGGTACCTCAAGGTGTGTAGTGGTGTGAGTTATGGGTGTATGTTTCGTTCAAATCTTTCTTTTCTTCTTTGCTGTTGAGATGGTTGTTGTTGTGTGTGGTATACTTGTTAGGCGGGGTGTATGGCTATGTGTGTGCACACCCCAGTTGGGGTGTGGGGGAGGTACTATGTGGGACTATTTCATGGGTATGGTGATATGTACAACAGTGTTGTGTGACAGTTTTGGTGTTGGTGTGTGTGCATGGGGTGTACACTGTGCGTACACCACAATAGGGTGTACACAACAGTGTGTGTGTGTACACCACAGTGGGGTGTACACAACAGTTATATGTGTGTGCATAGTGAAAATGTGTATGTGTGTATAGTGTACAATGTCTATGGTGCACACAACAAATGGGTATTGTGTGTGCACATCACAGCAGGGTGCATGATAATATGTGGGTGCCCATAACAGTGGGGTGTACCAAGTGTGAGGTGTATCAAATGTGGGGTGTGACCATAATGTATGTAATTGTATGTTTGTGAATAAATGAAAAGGATTATAAGTATAGACATTTTTAAATGATCATGGGCTTGTATTAAGGCCCAACTAGGGCCCAACATACTCATTATAATATGGGTCCATAACAAGTTACAATTGGTGTGTATATGGGTTGTGTAAAACCCAATAAGGGTTTAATATAATAGGCACAACTTAAAGCTCAAAACAAATACATAAAATGTAAGAATGAGCCCATATATCTAGGCCCAATAATTGTCCACACAAATAGCCTACTTAGGTGAGTATAGACTTGATAAATGGGCCCAACAAAAGTCCAAAGAGATTTATGCTTTGTAAAACAAATGGGCCATGACCATAGAGATGGTTTAATCCATGACGATTTGGGTCACATCAACAAATTGTTGTAAAACAAACACTTTAAGACTAAATGCGAGCCTTAAACTAATATTCAAGATTCAAAACTTTATCAGATAGTCGAGAAACTGCGGGAAACGCGTTAGAGTCTCAGAGTGGTACCGGGTTGCGCTAGTTCAGGTAAGTATATATGTACCTTGTATGTGTGTATGTTAGTAGGCCAGTAAGGAAATAACATGTGATTTATACATCCTCTATTTATTGATATTGTTGAATTGATCCCTTGTTTGAAATTCCATTCCTTTCCCTTGGTTGTATGTTCTTGGCATGAGTGTGTGTCTCGAAGGTATCATGTGGTCCCACACTAGCTGGGACAACGAGGGTGCCCTCTGCAGGGGTAACTGACCACCCCTAGTGTTGTCTGTACTGGGTACTTGATTCGAGAGGTGTTGCGATGCCTCCCGATTTCACGCTGCACTAGTGTTGCGACATTGCCCAGGGAGATCTTGCGAGATCTTTGACATATTGCTGTGAAATTAGATCACTCATGGGCCTCTTTTGAATCTTAGAACATGCAAATATCGATTGTTTATCTATCAGTCTGCTTATCATGCACTTGACTTATTTACTTTCCTGCTATTTCATTTCTGCATGATATTTGGACTGTTTTACTTGTTAAATCTTAAATTACTGTTATATTCTTCTGGCACTACTTTCGATTTCTTCAGTTGCTCACCGTCTAGTTTGTGACGGTGGGTACAGATAGGGTGGAGAGCAGCAAGGGCATGGGGCCCTGCCTAGGAGATCTACTTTGAAGACTAGCAGCGGGATTAGAGAGACTCTATAGTATGTGTTTATGTTTTTGTTGATTTGTATATCGTTTCATACTTATATTTTTGGGATTATTGAACTTGGTATTTTTGATGAGATTGGTATCATGTATATATGCTTATCGAATTGTACATGAATACCCGGGGTTTTCCACACTTATAGAATTCTTATATTTCCGTTGATAGAGTTATTTCCCCTTGTTAATACTGTTTAGTCTTCCGCTGTGTATTATTGCAATAACTCTTTCATAAATTACTAAATTGATTAAATAGGAGGCTGACTAGGCTCGTCAGGTTGCCGAGTGATGACTCGGGGCTTGTACGGGTCTAGGCCCGGCGTACCCAATTGCACGGGGAAATTGGGGCCGTCATAGTTGGTATCAAAGCTTAAGGTTATAACAACCTGACTCTTGATTTAAAACACAAACCAATAAGACAGCGGAAGTTAGAAATGGTTGAACTTATAGTGAAAAACCCTACGATCCTAATTAGAACTCTAGTTGAAGGGATTAGTTGGGATAAGTTGGATGTGATTTTTATACATATTACGATTGCTGATTGTAATATATTGTATGTGGTAGCTATCCATTAATCCGAGAAATTTGTTTTCTTGTTCAGACGGTGATGGCGGATCAGCCAGGTCTGAGCGACGATTTCGGCATGATTTTGGCACGATGCCTTGAGGTGATACGCACATTATCTCAGAGAGCCGCGACGCAGGACCAGAGATTTGAGAAGTTAGTGCGGTCACTGAGGACACCCACACAGGCTACTATGACACCATTGACTCCGACTACGCCTTTGTTGCATGTTTCTACCACTGAGGGGACAGAGACTCCAGTAGCTACGACTTCCACCGCACAGATTCCGGTTACAGTTGTGCCAGGGACTACAGTTGCACAGATAGTACAGATTGATGGTGCTACACATCTGATTCAGACTGAAGAGACTCCACTGACACCTGTAGCTGCAACAGAGACTACTCCAGTCACTACTCCGGAGAAGAGCTCTAGGGCCACTTCTGATGCGAGTCAGTGGAGAGAATTTAAGAGGCACGATCCAGTTAGGTTTTTCGGTGGTACAGACGTAGCAGCGGTAAAACTTTTCCTGAAGAATCACGAGAAGATTCATATTATTATCGCGACCGAGGATCACGTGAGAGCGACGATTTCCTCATCCATGCTTCAGGGGGAGGTGGATGATTGGTGAACTACCATTGTCACTACCCGAGGCATTTCGCGAGACTGGATCGATTTCAAGACCCAGTTTAACTAGAAGTATTTCCCAATAATAGTGTTACGGGCGAAGAGGAATGAGTTCACTTCATTGCGACAGTCAGTAGGAGAGCAAGTGATGGATTACATGGGAAGATTTATTCAGGTACTACCTTTGCTGGAGGATCAGCAGATTCAGAGGTCGATCATATCTACTATTTCACTGAGGGTTTGCTACCTGCCATTGGAGGTTCAGTAGTCACTACCGAGCCAGAGACTCTTCAGAGGGCATACGAGCGGAGCTTAGCTAGAAAAAGTTACCTAATTTCTCACCCAGAGGAGGCAAGACCGGTCAGAATAGAGACTAGATCTGAGGATCATCAGGACAAGAAAAGGAGGAAGAACAGACTTTGTTACCGAGATTCCAGAGCTTCGAGTGTATGATCCATTGCACCACCTACTCGACCAGCACGGACGACTCCACCAGTGCCGAGCTTTGCTAGTCATCCTCCACAGCCTGCGAGACCTATACAGCAGTCATAGGGACAACCTACAGCGAGCCGAGATTCTGGCAGATGAGGTAGACAGAGACAGACACCGAGGTCAGGGCAGACTTAGACCCAGAAATCTACACAGAGTCGCGGACAGGGTCAGACTTAGGGTACACAAGATACACGTACATGTTACAGATGCGGCAGAGTGGGCCACATCCAGGCTCAGTGTACTCAGCCTGAGAGGACACAGGCATAGCATCATCAGCACCAGAGGGAGCGGGTGCAGGCGGCAGTTGAGCCAGATCTGGGGGTGTCCCGAAACCTAGTTGAGGGTATGATTTCTATCTGTAGTACATTCATGCATACCATGTTCGATTCTGGTTCGACTGTTTTATTTATTTCTGGACCTATGGTAGATATATTATGGTTGAGACCCATTAGACTTAGTAGACCCTTAATCCTTAGCACGGCTGCTGGAGACAAGATTTACCCGAACTTTTTGTGCGTTGAGTGTCCGGTAGAGATAGAGGGCTACGAGTTTCCTGCTGACTTGAGAGTGCTTGAGTTTCTCGAGTTCGATGCATTGTTGGGCATGGATTGGTTAGAATCCTACCATGCTTACATCGGTTGTTACAAGAAGACGATCACGATTTCATTGGCAGATGGTACGGAGATCAGCATTCAGGGTAACGCACCATTACTTCCGATCACCAGAGGCAAAGAGGCCACGAATGGCGATGTCGAGATTGTTGCGAGCGTCATGAGTACTGGTGTGAGACAAGAGGTTGACATAGCGGATATACCAATCATTTGCGAGTTCACTGACGTATTTCCCGAGGATCTACCAGGATTACCACCGCAGAGGACGATCGATTTCATCGTGGACTTAGTCCCAAAGACTAGACCGATTTCGATACCACCATATAGGATGGCACCCCGAGAGCTTGAGGAGCTGAGGAGTTAGCTAGATGAGTTGCTAGAGTTGAGCTTCATTAGTCCTAGTATGTCGCCATGGGGAGCACCAGTATTGTTCATCAAGAAGAAGGATGGTAGTTTGAGGCTTTGTATCGACTACAGGCAATTGAACAAGGTTACAGTGAAGAATAAGTATCCGTTATCGCGCATTGACGATTTGTTTGATTAGTTAACTGGAGCACAGTGGTTTTCTAAGATAGATCTGAGGTCAGGCTATCACCAGCTCAGGATTAGGGCTAAAGATCAAGAGAAGACAGCATTCAGCACGAGATACGGTCACTTCCAGTTCACAGTCATGCCGTTCGGATTGACTAATGCGATGGTGATGTTCATGAACCTGATGCACTGAGTGATGGGGGATTTCTTAGATCGATTCGTGATTGTGTTCATCGACAACATCCTCATCTATTCCAGGACTCGTGAGGAGCACGAGGGACATCAACGAGCAGTATTGCAGACTCTGAGGGACCACCGACTCTACGCTAAGTTTAGCAAGTGCGAGTTTTGGCTGCCAAAGATCAGATTTTTAGGGTACATAGTTGGAGCTGATGGTGTTGCCGTTGATCCAAAGAATATTAGAGCCGTGGTTGAGTGGCCTACTCTAACTACCGTAACTCAGATTCGCAGTTTCCTGGGATTAGCAGGTTACTATCGCCAATTTGTGCAAGATTTCTCCAAGATCACTTCACCAAAGATGAAACTGACGCAGAAGAACGTGAAGTTTGATTGGAACGAAGAGTGTAAGTAGGCATTCTCCACTCTAAAGGAGAAATTGACGACCGCACCTGTCTTAGCATTGCCTGAGACTGGGAAAGACTTAGTCGTTTATACCGATGCGTCGAAGATTGGTTTGAGTGGTGTTCTGATGCAAGAGGCCAGAGTTATCGCTTATGCATCTCGACAGTTGAAAGTTTATGAGAGGAACTACCCGACCCACGACTTAGAGTTGGTGGTGATTGTATTTGCGTTGAAGATTTGGAGACACCATTTGTATGGCGTGCGCTTCGAGTTGTTTACAGACCACAAGAGCTTGAAGTACTTGTTTACTCAGAAGGAACTCAACCTGAGACAGAGACGTTGGCTTGAATTCCTGAAGGACTACGATTTTCCACTTGAGTATCATCCGGGGAAAGCCAATGTTGTTGCCGATGCTTTGAGCCGCAGAGGATCTGATGCAGAGGTCGTTGTATGTCGTATGATTCACGAGTATGCGTTACTTGAGGCAGCCGAGATGATGAGTTCAGCAGACGTGCCGTCGACTACCAGGACACAGATGTGTGGTCAGATGAGATTGCATATCGTTTCACTACTGACTGTTCTCGAGGGACAACAGGGCGATGAGTCGTACCAGCGTTACAATGAGATGGCAGACAATTCAGAGTATCCAGATTTGAGTCGGTCGACAGACTCTTGCTTGATGTATCGTGGGCGACTGTGGATTCCATTGGCGGCTGATTTACATACTGAGATACTTCAGGAGGCTCATCGTTCTCGTTTTTCTGTGCATCCGGGTCGAACCAAGATGTACGCTGACATGCGACGTCTTTTTTGGTGGCCAGGGATGAAGTCTAATATGTTGGAGTTTATTCAAGCGTATGAGATATGCCAGTACGTGAAGGCTGAGCATTGACAGCCTGAAGGATTGCTGCAGCCCCTACCCATTCCTCGATGGAAGTGGGAGCACATTGCTATAGATTTCGTCAGTGGCTTGCCCCGATCTCTTCGTGGTCACGATAGCATCTGGGTGATTGTGGATCGATTGACAAAATCTACTCATTTCATACCAGTATCCACTACACATAGAGTTAACAGACTGAGCATCCTTTACGAGTGCGAGATTGTCAGATTGCATGGAGTTCCGTTATCGATTGTATCAGATCGAGGGGCGCAGTTCACTTCATTATTATGGTAGAGCATGCAGGCTCAGTTTGGCACCAGACTGGAGTTGAGTACGGCGTTCCATCCACAAACAGACGGACAGTCCGAGATGTTGATCCAGGTGTTGGAAGACATGCTCAGGATGTGTGTTTTAGAATACGGCGGGTCATAGGAAGAGTACCTTCATTTGTACGAGTTTGCATACAATAACAGTTATTAGGCGAGTATCAGTATGGCACCGTTCGAAGCGCTCTATGGTAGGCCTTGTAGATTACCTTCTTGATGGGCTGAGCCAAAGGATGTTGTGACAATTGGTCCTGAGATTGTTGTTGATCATACTGAGAAGGTATGGCAGATTCGTCAGAAACTTTAGGGTGCCCAAGAGCGGCAAAAGAAATATTACGATCAGTATCACGATGAGCTTCAGTACGACTTGGGAGACTATGTATACCTGAAAGTCTCACCTCTGAAGGGTCACAAACGGTTCGGAATCAAAGGGAAGCTCGCTCCGAGGTTTATCGGTCCTTTTAAGATTGTGAAGAGGGTCGGTAAGGTTGCATATCAGTTAGAGTTACCGCTAGAGCTCGCCGGTGTTCATCCAGTATTTCACATTTCGATGCTTAGACTAGACAAGTCAAGTGGAGGGCGACGACCGACGGTAGACTTGAACCAAATCGAGTTGCAGGACGATGCCACATATGAGGAGCAACCGATCCAGATTGTTGACCGCAAGGTCAAGACGTTAAGGAACAAGGAAATTCCTTCGGTAATTGTGAAATGACAATTTCATGTAGACGAGGAGTTGACCAGGGAGTTAGAGTCCTACATGCGCGAGCACTTTCCCTACCTGTTTGATTCCGGTAAGTTTGTCAATTAGTTTACTTATTAGTTTCAATTTCGGGGACGAAATTCTAATAAGTGGGGGAGACTGTAACAACCTCGAATTTTTAACTGACTTGTGTTACACTTGTCAGGATTATGACCTGGCTACATAAATACTGGACTGTATTTCAAACTTCGTGAGTCGACACCGAGGTAATTTTATGATTCCTTGATTGTGTGTATTAGTATTTTAGTATTTTACGGGCCTCAAGTCGTTCAGGTAATTTTTAGTTGAGCGAGGTTTTGCCTAGTCAAACGGGGAATAAAAACACAATAAAGAATACAAATAAATAAATTTTCTGATAATTTAATTAATTAGTTGACGGGATGTGGTGAGAAAACGGATGCGGCGAACCAAATTACAGAGAAAAATGGACCGAGGAAATGTAAGATCAATGTGAGAGTTGAATAGTCTCTTAGCATATGGACTATGAGAAAAAAATTGTTAAAGTAACACAACTCGATAAGGAGAGTCACTGGATTTTCCTTGAGATGTGCATGTAAGTGAAGATGCGATAAAAGGGTAAATGACCCATAAGGGCAACTGTCCAAGAAATGTACAAGTGTTGAATTAAGGGCAAAAGGGACATTTTACACAAACTACATATATATAAACAAAAAGAAAACCCTAATGTACACTATTCATCATCTTCTCCACCAACTATCGTCACTATTCATCCTCCCCCCTCTCGCCACTGCCACCACGTCGGTCCACCGGAGATGCCAACTCCGACGAAGTAAGGCTCTCTCTCCCTTCCTCTCTCGTTTGCTCTCTCTGCTCACACATCTCTCCCTCTTGGCCTCACGTCTCTCTCTCCCTTCTCGTCTGTCTCCCTCTCACACTTGTCTGGTCAATCACCATCGCCACCCACCATGGCAACTGACCTCTCCACTACCACCGGAGACGCTTAAGTGAGCTTCTCTCTCTCTTTCTTCTCTTCCTCTCTTGACAGTTCACGTTCTCTCTCTCACTCTCGGTTGTCTTCTCTCTCGCCTGGCCAGTCACCACTGCCACCCACTACGGTGCTGGAACCACGGACGACTACCAAAGATAGCTAGGTGAGTGTCTCTCTCACGGTTCTTTCTGTCTCTCCTACAGCTACATTTTGCTCACTTTGCACCCTTTTATGTGACTATTTTGCCCACTGTTTTGGGGCTGCCGTGGCCGGTGGGACCATCCCCGGTCATGGCTGATCGAAGGTGAACCTCTGGCAACTCCACTAGCCAGAGGTGGTCCCTCAAGGTGTGGCAGCAGTGTGAGTTATAGGTGTATGTTTCGTTCAAATCTTTCTTTTCTTTTTTGCTGTTGAGATGGTTGTTGCTGTGTGTGGTGTGCGTGTTAGGCAGGGTGTATGGCTGTGTGTGTGCACACCACAGCTTGTGTATGGGGGGTACTATGTGGGACTATTTCATGGGTATGGTGATATGGACATCAGTGTTATGTGACAGTTTTGGTGTAGGTGTGTGTACATGGGGTGTACACAACAGTGTGTGTACACCATAGTGGGGTGTAGACAACACTATGTGTACACCACAGTAGGGTGTACACAACATTTGTATATGTGTGTGCATAGTGAAAATGTGTATGTGTGTGTACAACAGTGGGGTGCACACAATGGGGTGTTGTATGCACACCACTGCGGGGTGCGTGATAATATGTGGGTGCCCATAATAGTGTGTGTACCAAGCGTGAGGTATATCAAATGTGGGGTGTGACCATAATGTATGTAATTGTATGTTTGTGAATAAATAAAAAGGATTATAAGTATGGACATTTTTAAATGATCATGGGCTTGTATTAAGGCCCAACAAGGGCCCAATGTACTCATTATAATATGGGTCCATAACAAGTTACAATTGGTGTGTATATGGGTTGTGTAAAGCCCAATAAGGGTTTAATATAATAGGCACAACTTAAAGCTCAAAACAAATACATAAAATGTAAGAATGAGCCCATATATCTAGGCCCAATAATTGTCTACACAAATAGCCTACTTAGGTGAGTATAGACTTGATAAATGGGCCCAACAAAAGTTCAAAGAGATTTATGCTTTGTAAAACAAATGGTTCATGACCATAGAGATGGTTTAATCCACAACGATTTGGGTCGCATCAACAAATAGTTGTAAAACAAACACCTTAAGACTAAATGCAAGCCTTAAACTAATATTCGAGATTTAAAACTTTATCAGGTAGTTGAAAAACTGCGGGAAAGGCGTTAGAGTCTCGGAGTGGTACCGAGTTGCGCTAGTTCAGGTAAGTACATACGTACCTTGTATGTGTGTATGTTAGTAGGCCAATAAGGAAATAAAATGTGATTTATACATCCTCTATTTATTGATATTGTTGAATTGGTCCCTTGTTTGAAATTCCATTCCTTTTCCTTGGTTGTATGTTCTTGGCATGAGTGTGTGTCTCGAAGGTATCATGTGGTCCCGTACTAGCTGGGACAACGAGGGTGCCCTCTACAGGGGTAACTGACCACCCCTAGTGATATGTGTACTAGGTACTGGATTCGAGAGGTGCTACGATGCCTCTCGATTTCACGTTGCGCTAATGTTGCGACATTGTCCTGGGAGATCTTGCGAGGTCTTTGCCGTATTGCTATGAAATTAGACCACTTATGGGCCTCTTTTGATTCATAGAACATGCAAATATCAATTGTTTATCTATCAGTCTGCTTATCATGCACTTGATTTATTTACTTTCCTGCCATTTCATTTCTGCATGATATTTGGACTGTTTTACTTGTTAAATCTTAAATTATTGTTATATTCTTCTGGCACTGCTTTTGATTTCTTCAGTTGCTCACTATCTAGTTTATGACGGTGGATGCAGATAGAGTGGAGAGCAGCAAGGGCAAGGGGCCCTGCCTAGGAGATCTACTTTGAGGACTAGCAGTGGGATTAAAGAGACTCTATAGTATGTGTTTATGTTTTTGTTGATTTGTATATCGTTTCATACTTATATTTTTGAAATTATTGAACTTGGTATTTTTGATGAGACTGGTATTATGTATATATGCTTATCGAATTGTACATGAATATCCGGGGTTTTCCACACTTATAAAATTCCTATATTTCCGTTGATAGAGTTATTTCCCGTTGTTATTTCTGTTTAGTCTTCTGCTATGTATTATTGCAATAACTCTTTCATAAATTACTAAATTGATTAAATAGGAGGCTGACTAAGCTCGTCAGGTTACCGAGTAATGACTCGGGGCTTATACGGGTCTAGGCCGGGCGTACCCAATTGCACGGGGAAATTGAGACCGTCATATAAACACTGATAGCTTACTAAGAATCAGAGCAATGACAAATGCTTATAAAATATATATATTGAAAGAGAGTTTGAGAGGTGAATGAGAGATTTGAGAAGCATTGACTTATACAGTGAAGAAAATGATTATGTTACGTACTTGTGTGGGAAGATCTAAATTCAAAAATAAATAATTAAAATATAATCTACTGACAAATGGTTACATAATAATTATTTTAAGTAGTGGTTATATGCATAATTAATCAAATTAGTGGTTACACGGGGAGATTGAAGGGCTTAAAAATTATTAAATTTAATAAAAACATCTTTAATTATTTAAAATTACATTAATGTATGAGTAAATAAGGCTTAATGGCTTAATAGATGAATAAGTGAACGATAATGATGATTATGTTTCATACTTATTCAGGGAATATTAAAAGACAAAAAGTAAATAATTAAGTTATAATTTAAAAAATGGTTACATAATTATTTGAATTAGTGGTTATATAATTTATCAAATTAGTGGTTGCAACTGAAGATCAAGAGACCTAACATTATTAATTAAACCAAATTGAAATAAAATACATTTTAATTAATGATTAAGATTACATTAATTTATAAGTTGGAGTTGATGATGTAGTGTAAGAGTTGATGGCGTGAGTAGGAAGCATGAGAAAAAGTCATGTAGCAACCGAATGTGTTATTTTATTCCCGTTAGAGTTGGAGTTGATGATGTGGGGAGAACAAAGCTTGAAAAGAAGTTATGTGGCAACCGAAGGTCTTCCTTTAATATAAGCCTCGTTTGGTTCATTTCCGCTAACTTACAGTGTTAGTTTGGAAATATCTCCTTGGAGTTAATATTTTCATGTTTGGTTCAACTTTAAACTTGCATGGAAGTTATAAATTCTTAAATAATAAAATATATGAATTGACATAAATAGTCTTCAAATAAAAGAGAGAGATAGAGAGAGATATGGGTAATAAAGGGTCATTAATAAGGGTAATTATGTCTACAACTCCTGGGAGACAATTCTCTATATGGGGGTGGGGGAGATATCTTTCACCTCATTCCTATAAGTTGAAAGATAACTTGCATTAGTTGCATAGAAGTTGGACTAGGGTTGCAAGTGGGGCAAGGAATCCTCGTCCCCGCGGGGCCCCGCACCGGCAGGCCGGGGATTCTTCGCATTTTTGCTCTCGCAGGGGCGGGGCACGGGGTGGGGCGGGGCGGGGCGGGGCGAGGATTACCCTTGCCCCGTGGGTTTTCCCCGTACCCCACCTCACGGGGAATCCTCGTCACCCCGCCCCACGGAGAATTCCTGTCACCCTCCCTGTACCTCGCCCCATGAGAAAAAAAATTGAAAAAATATATTAGTTAAAAAATAATTAACTTAATGTCAACATATTAGTTAAAAAATAATTTGATGAGAAAACGGAAGTGATAAAAAGAGGAAAAAAAACTTGTGTAAATATTGGTGAAATCCCAATTTAATACTATATGAATAGAAGCTATATTTTTTTAAAAAAATGATTAATTAAAATTTTGTTGCCACTATAAAGTATATATAACAAATTGACATCTTGTAGAATAAACTAAAAAAAAGGGAGGTCGTTGATCTAAACAATGCATACAGGGATTGTCGATCAGTATATGCTATTTCTAAAATATTTTTGTTTACTCTTGAAAAGAAAAATAAAAAAGAGAGCGGAATAAAAACTCAAATGTAAAAATCTGAATATAAAAAATACCAAAAATCAAATAGCTATCAAAAATTTGAAAAGAGCAAAAAAAATAGTTGATAAAGTAGTCAAGTGGCAAAAAGAAGACTAAAGATATGGATCAAAACATAAAGAGTATGAACGAAATTACATAAAAAATCAATTGTATAATCACAATCAATAAGTGAATTAAATCAATTAATCCTCAGTACGGAGTTTTCAATAATGTTCTAGAACTAACATTGATTAATTAAGTCTCCCCCTTAAAATACTATTAGCATACAATTGATTAAAAAATTTGTTTGACAAATAATCAATTGTTAATTAGTATGACTGAATTATTCTAATTAATCATATAAAATTTGAAACTAGTAGTACTTAGGTAGAGACGCATTATATGTACATCAAATAAAGACATAAAAATACCAAAGATTGCTGATTAAAACATGGACTTATATAAAGTCCACGCTTCGCGGGGAATCCGATGGGGCGGGGCATGGGCGGCGAAGTTTGCCCCACGAAAAATTTCGAGGATAAATCCATGCCCCGCACCACTGCTGATGCGAAGACGATATCTTCAATCCTTGCCCCGCTCTGCCCCACTTGCAACCTTAAGCTGGACAATCAAACAAGATTAGTTCTCAACTCCCTGTAAATTATCTCCCTGGAGATAACTCCACTTCCAACCAAAGAAGGCCATATATGTAGATTAGAGTTGGAGTTGACGACATGGCGAGAAGGCGAGGATGAAGCTTGAGAAGAAGCCATGTGGCTATGTAGATTTTTTTTTTTAAATTATTATATTCTTTTGACTGCTTAAGATATACCCTTGCTAATGAGAAAAAAAAAAAGTTTAGTTTGCCAAAAATAAAAGTTTTTGTGATATGCATACTCATTTATATAACGTATTGGGACCTTAAAAAATAATAACATGAGGTATTACAAAATGAAAATTAACGTGGTGTTAATTGCTAGATGCACCTCGAATCACTGAAAACATGATGAGGTGCAACTAACAAGATATAAGTTGAATGAGTGTAATTGATGTCCATTATTCATAAATAACTTTATATATTATCTTACCAAAATAAGATAAATATATATTATTGTAGGACTTAGAAAATATAAACGCCTTGTTTGGTTCGGGTGGATGTTGAAGAAAGTGAGATAACTTTAAGAGAAGTTTCAACTTGCCTTATTTGGTTGGATATTTTCAAAAAACTTTTCTAGAAGTTTAACCCCCAACTTCAACCTCATAGGGAAAGATAATTCAATTGGGAGATGGATACTTCTACCCTTATTTAATATTCTCTCTCTACGTTTATTCTCTACAATCTCTCTCAAAAATAGTGTAAAAGACATTTATGTCAATTAAATTATTTTATTACTTTTAAAATGTGAAACTTCCCAGGAAATTCAAAGTTGAACCAAATGTGAAAAGTGTAATTTCTTTAGTGGTTAATTTCCTAGAATATTAAGCTTCGCTAAAAGTTAGTAAAATGAACCAAACGAGACCAAAGCCTACTAACCTAAAAAAAAAAAAAAAAAGCCTACTCTTTCTTCTATTTTCTTAAGGCCTGCTTGATTACAAAGAAAATGTTGTTGCATAGGATTCTCTTGTAAATGTTTATAAGAAAAATTTTCTACAAATGTTTGATTGCACATATAATAATTTTTTCCTTCAAAACTCACCCACAAGAAGTTTTAAAATAAATATGAAAACTTACCATATATATTAAATATATTAATTTTTATATTTAAATTGTAAGTTTAATATGTGTGTGCCTTGATATGGAAACTCATTTTCTAAAGAGAAAATTATAATGTGTCCATCATAATAGTATTAATAGGTGAGAAAGTGATCTTAATATGAAAATTTGGCAATCGTGAGAAAGTATTCCGTGAGAAAATTTTAGCCATATAAAATGTAAAAAAGTCATTTTTCCTACCAAAAAAAAAGTCATTTTTTCACGTAATTTACCATTTTCCTCAAAACATTTTGTTAATTAGTATTTCACAAAAAATTATTATAATATTGTTTTTTTTTTTGAAAACAATTACTTGCACTATTAAAATGACAATATTGACTATTTGTGTAACTCTATTTGTTCCTCTTATTTCTACTAATTCTTATTTAAAAAGAGCTTTGTGAAAATAATTGTGTTTGGTAAGTTGTCTTTTACATCTTATTTTAAATAAGCCTTTTAAAGAATAAGAGGAAAAACCTCTTAATAAATAAGTTAAGTTTTTTAACTTTTTTAATAAGTGGTTTTTCACTTATGCAGGTAGAGGTTATGAGTCGGCGATTAATCTTATAATTCCAAAATTGTCCAACCTTTCTCAACGCACACCCAATCTCTCATGCCTTTCTTCTCCATTAAACCCTCTCAATCACACTCCAATCTTTCTCTATGTGCACACCTTCGTTGCCTCTCTCAAAGTTTTGTGTACGTCTCTCTCTCTCTCTCTCTCTCTCTCTCTCTCTCTCTCTCTCTCTCTCTCTCTCTCTCTTCATGCTCTGGTCTTGTCTCTCTCTTCATGATTTGTTCTTATCTCTCTCTCTCTCTCTTGATGTTCTTCTTCTTAGAGGCGAGCAGATTATGATGATACCCACATAGTTTTTGAGGTATGAGACTGAATGAGCTTTGATTTTTAGAATCTGAATTGGGTTGGGTTTATTGGGTTTGATGAGTAAAGAGATGAAGAGAGGACTTGGGGCTTTTTTTTTGAAGAACGAATTGGGACTGTTGAAGGTCTAGAAAGATCAAATCATTGCAACAAACACAACATTTGGGAGAGTGATTTGATGTATTTTTTATGGAATTACATATTCTTGAGAGGATTTTGTGGGATTTGAGTTCAAAGTTCCTGGTGCTCGTTCACTCTACATTGATGCAAATGAAGAAGATAGCAAAATTGCACTCTCGATCTCAAATTAATTTGGTCTCTTTTTTCCAAACAAATGACACAAAATACACTTGTAATTAGAGATGACAATATTTTTTAAAACACTTAATTTTGAAAATAAGAGGTTCTTAAATTATTTTTACCAAACACCTCGCAATTTATAAGAGTTTATTTAATAAGTTCTTATAGAAAGAGTCTTAATGGATAAGCACTAAAAAATTAAGATGTAGACTTACCAAACACAACCGAAGCCAACTACTTTGAAAAGATAATCACGGTCCTTCTTCTAGTCCCATAAATGGGTCCACTTACAACACCCTTATTTAAATTTTATAAAACAAATAACCAAGCAACATTGTTACACCCCTACATACGTTGGAGCTATACGTATAGCTAGCTTTTTGTTCATCTATCACTGTTGCATTGGTGGAATGACGCTCCAATAATACTTGAAAACATAGGATTGCGAATCATCATCATAGAAATACACCCCATCGCTTCTAGCAGACCAAACGCAATCCTTGTCGCATGGAGTTTTAAGTGCAACATAAGAGTCATACACCAGACCGTACCTCTTCCCATCATGGACATTATTCCAGTTGATTGTGCAAAAAAACAGTGTTGAATCGAATATGTTGTCTCTAAAGGACCATTGGAACTCTTGGTTCAATTGCAAGTACTGGCTCCCGAGATCGTCGTCTCCAGACTTGCAATGAACGTATATTGGATTCGATGCAGAGTCTATGTTGTTCACGACGTGCACGTGCTTTTTCTTACCGAAGAGTGAAAAGGACGTCGCGGAGTCAATACACATTAAGGCAAGTACAAGAAGGAAAGCGAGGACTGTAAATGAATAATTGGAAGAAGCCATTGCTAATAATTGTATTAGTGAATGATTAGGGTGTAACTACAAACTGCTCACTAGCACTTTATATAGACAGTCAAATGTATAGATGAAGATCTGTGAATGATGGAGTGATGTTAAGATGTTACTTAATGCGGGCAAAGACATTTAATATTTTCATGTATATCATGGTATTTAATGCGGGCAAAGACATTCATCCAGAATTAAATCAACTTCAGACATATTCAAATTCAGATTGTTGATGTCATTCACCGCCACTAGTGAGTCCGATTAGTGAGTCCGATTCGTATATATTTCCCATTCAAAATCTTAGATTCTTATTAAAGTATTAAAATACTCGTAATCAAATCTAGACTTAAATGCTTTGTTAATTTGGGTGGAATATTACAAATTAGATACTATATATACCTTTGATCTGTGCATTTACAGTGCTAAAATTAAATCAAATATGTCGAATCTATATGATTAATATTTAGCTACAATCAAAATATTAAGAGATGTCAATAAAAGAAATTGGGATTTTGAAACAATTGATTGATTAACTAAACGATATTCTCATTTTATTTATTTATTTATTTACTTTTGGTCGAAGATATTCTCATTTTAATTGCATGATTTTTATTTGGTCAAATTTTAATTGCATGATTAAATGTATACTTCCAGCTAGAAATTAAAGGCCAAATTCAACTATTTTAGCCCAACTTCCAGTCCACCACGGTCCAAATGCAAATAATAAATACGGTCCAAACTCCAAGGTCAGGAGGCCCAATACCATGACAAGGCCTCATTTGGTTCTTCTATTCCCTCCGTTTGTTTATTTTTATAGGTGCTTTAAGGATCAAAATCATTTTTTAAGAAGACATTAAATTATGGGTTAACATTACTATAATACTCTTTCATATAATAATTTTATTAAAACTGATTTATTATCTTGAAGTCATTAAATGATTCTTTAAATAAGAGTAAATTTGGTAAAACTGATATTGAAATTAACGAACGACTTATTAATTTGAACAAAGAGAGTTGACTTAAAAGACCTACAAAAATGAATGGAGAGAGTATCTTACAGTATTAGTTTGGAGTTATCTCCTTAGAGTTAACTCCTTAGAGATAATATTTTCATATTTGGTTCAACTTTAAACTTGCAGGGAAGTTTTAAATTTTTAAACAATAAAAAATATAAATTGACATAAATAACCTTCAAAAAAGAGAGAGTTGTGTAATAAAGGGTCATTAATAGAGGATAATTGTGTCTATAACTCTCGAGAGATAACTCACCAAGGGGGGGGGGGAGATATCTTACACTCAAGAGTGTAAGTTGGGAGATAAATTGCAGGGAAGGTGGGCAACCAAACAAGATTAGTTCTCAACTCTCTGTAAGTTATCTCCCAAGAGATTACTCTACCCCTAATCAAACTAGGCCCAAAAGTAAGGGTGGCAAAAGATGTTCAGATCCATTTGTCCATATACCTGTTTTTTCTTAATGAATTAAATAGTTAAAATATCATAACCTTTTACAACTTTGTTGTTATATCCTAACTTTTTTTAAATCGTTGTTATATCCTCACCTTTCTACATTGAAAAAAATTGTATCTTAAGTCACTTCTTACTTCAAATTTGATGACGTGACATCTAAATAATAATTTAAAAAACCACCTCATCATCTATAATTACTAAAATTATTACTTAATTTATTTTTTAAGCTCATTAATTAAATTGTTACCTCATCAAATTTAATGATAAAAGCGAAGTAGGATACAATTTCATTAATGTAGAAAGGTTAGGATATAATAACAAATTCAAAAATGTTAGGATATAATAATAAAAGTTGTAAAAGATTATGATATTTTAACCAATTTGGCCTTTTTTAATCAAAAGTCCATATACCTTTTTATTTATGAGTACGGTGAATAAGTATTTTTAGGGAACTGCCAAATGGACCCCATTAATTGTTAAACAAACCTCAGTTTTGAATTTTTATTTCGTGTACCCCACTTTTTACTTAGTGTACCCTACTTTTTTTTTTTTTAAATCCTAAAAATACCTTTGCTCACCCCATCACCCTTACCCTCACTCCAACAACTTTCAATCCTCTCAATCTCTCAGTTTTAGTCATTGTAGAACGCTTGTATTAGTTCACTAAGTATCGAAGTGTTTTTTTGCTAAACAAGGTCGGATGTGGTCGCACCGTGTCCTATAAGTGAAGAAATGTCTCCCACAAGTTTTGGACGAATAGAGCCGATACATCTGAAGAGGTATCAGATGAACAAGGTCGACAACACTTTAGAGGTCTCTATTAAACATCTGTCATTGAGGACACATTCTCAACCCTAGAGCTAATGATGCCATCTTCAAAAGAAAGACAATTAACACATCTGTCACTGAGGACACATCCTCAACTGGTTATGGAATTACTCCTAAATCTACTAATGAGGCATTACAATATCCTGTTTGGCACATCTATGCAAGAAGAATATGATGTTATTTCTAAGAACAATACATGGTCTCTTGTTCCTTCCACTGGTGGTCAAAAGCTAATCGGTACAAAGTGGATCTTTAAGGTCAAATGTCACTCTAATGGTTCTATCCACAAACATAAGGCACGACTTGTTGCTCAAGGATTCAATCAAGGATTCAACCAATAACCAGGGGTTAACTTTCACGAGACCTATAGTGTAACGGCCCAATTAATAATTTCCGTTATTTTATGATGTCATTGTAGACGTGGACCCCAGCGAGGACGTTCGTGGGTCCCACACCGAGGCTGGAGCGCGTCCGGATTAGGTAAATAGTTATTTTGTGTGTTGATTTGACTACTTTGCGATGTTTATGTTAAAATAGGTTAAACAACATCGCGATGTATGTAATTATATTTTAAATTAATGTATGAGATTGTGTGTTGAGTATTCGCATCGATATGCATGTCGACGCATGTACCGGGTAGTCTAAAAGATAAAATGTTAAGTTGAGGGAAATATTACACACATTAAATGAATTAAATGTGATAAAATAGTAAATTGGTGGGCGCCTAGGGACACGCGGGATCGTGGTCGACACGCGTGGGTCATACGGTCGTGTGCACGCCCGAGTACGCTCGTTGGCGTGCACGACGAAATTGTAGGCGCGAAAATATCGGCAAATATATATTTATATATATATATATATGAAATTTAAAATATGTATATATATATATTAAAATCAGAAAATAAACAAATAATTGTGAAATGACCAAAAAGGGTATTTGATTGTTGAGTAAGAGGATAAGAACATGGAGTATTTTGGTCATTTCACCCAAAATATTGATAAACACCACCACCATCACCACAATTCCCATTTTTCTCTCTATTTTGATCGAAGTCGAAAACCGAGAGAAGAAGAAGAAGAGAGATCGAGGTTGGGAGTTCGTTGAAGCGGCGTTGGTAAAGGTGAGGAGTTTTTGTTGTTGTTGTGCGTTTTTGTTGGGTGTTGGTGGGGTGCTCAGTGGAGGTGCTCGGGCTCGGACGAACTGCCATGGATGTATATGTTGGAACAATTATACTACATGCATATCACTGAACTATAATATATATCATATGTGAATTCAATTACAAAGAACTAAATTAAATCATACCAGAGGCTTGCACTCAATAGCAATGTCCTAAGACGAATTTTCCTCCAATTCGGTGTATGAATGCTTTAAGAGGTTCTCTCCAAGATACAACTGGATTGATCTTTGATTACACACCAATCAAAGAACCTTTCTTGTGCAACGGTAAAACTTCTCTCATAAAAACTTTTTTATCTATACTTTTCTTTTTTCTTTTTTTTTTTCTCTTTTTCTTTTCTCTTAAGATTTCTCTTTTTCTTTTCTCTACTTTTCTTCATTTCATACATACTATATATAGACAAATAATGTGTCTGTTCACAACCGTTACAATTGTTCACAACAGTTACAATTGTTTCATATAATAAGTAATTATGAAATTACTTAATTTACGACCGTTACAACTATTCACATAATAAGTAATTATGAAATTACTTAATTTAAAACAAAAATTTATGTTGTGAATTAGCTAAGTTATTTTAACATTAGCCCCTCGGCCCAAGGCCTAATCAAAGACATATTAAATATTAAGTATTTAATATATATTAATCAATGGGGAATACCCATGGTCTTTGCCTCCAACCCACATTCACTTAACTAAGACTTGTAATTGAAAGATATCTTATAAGGAAAGAAACAAAAATGTTTCTTTTCCATGTGGGACTAATATTGGGTACAATACAAACTCACATATAGTTCAACAGTATATGGCATGGGAGATGTCTCCCATGCCAATAGGAGATGAGGGGTTGGGGTTGAGAGCCAACCACGGCCGATTAAGAAAAAAAATTCGTTGGAACAGAGCTACTGCTCTGTTCCAACGAACGAAGAAAGAATGTACACACATTTGTCACATTCATTTATTTTGAAACTATTTGCTAGCATAGTATGATCAAATTTTTCATGCCATTGTTTTGGAGCTTGTTTGAGTCCATATAGTGACTTAACAAGTCTACAAACTTTATTCTCTTGGCCTTTGACTATGAACCCTTCAGTTGGTCCATATAGATTTCTTCTTCTAACTCTCCATTTAGAAATGTTGTTTTAACCATTTGATGTATTTCCATATTGTAAAAGCGACTATGGCAATCATTTCTAATGGAAGTTATTCTCGAAACAGAGAATAGGTGTCGAAAACTAATCGTGCTCTCGTTCCAACGAAGAAGAAGAGGATCGGTTCACTTTCGGTTGAGCCGAACCGGGTCTGAAAAAAAAAATAGTTTTGAAAAAAAAATCTGAAAAAATTTATAGAAAATTCAGATAAAATAGAAAAATTTTAGAAAAATTATATGTTGATCAAATAAATGAATTTTGGGATTTTCTCATAATGTTGGCAAGATATTGTCGGGGTTTTTACCTCGTAAAACGTAAAATTGACATAATATATTAAATTGAAGCTAATTTAATGATAAATGGTAATATGTATAATTCGGGTGATAATTTGATTTGTCGGTGTTATTGGAGCCGAGCTGGTTTGGTTTTCGGGACGCGGAGTGCGAATTAAGGTGTGTAGTATCCCAATTGAACTTCACTTTAGTATTTACTGTTTGACTTATTTGAATTCAATCCTGTTCCTTTATTTCTCTATTTCCTTATTACTTTACGGTGGCTGAGTACTTTTACCTGGTGTCTTTATGGTAGTTGAGTTTACTCCTACCTGGTGTCTTTACGGTGTAGAGGTCACTCTCCACCTGGTGTGTATTCGTTGCGGGGCATAGGGTCCACTAAACCATAGCACATGTCTAGGCATATGCTAGGTGAATAGGCTGCCCGGGTATGATGGGCATGTATGGGTGCGTCGTGGATACACGTCGACCACCTAGAGGGTCCAGGGTTACCCGTTAGAGGTATCCTCACGAGCCGTGCCTTGCGGATAGCCCGAAGTATGGTTTAGTCTGACTTTGATTGTGCACGCACTTTGTTTCACAGCTATATTTATGCATGTGATGATCTTCCACAGTTGCCTGTATTCTTTTATTCCGCATGTTTATGTATAGTATTTTAAATTCCATCAATTTATTTATATATATATACTTGGTGAATTTTCTTGGGATTTCTCACTCTGGACTCGTCATCTGTTTTTTTGTGATGGCTTGAGTGCAAATCCTAGTACGAGTCGAGGGAAGGGCAAGCTTGAGGACTATACCGATAGACTGCATTTGCCCTACTCATACGTTTGTTTATGTTTTCTTATTTTATGCTGGGTTTTGGGGTTTGAGAGGTAGATATGACCTGTATATAAATTGTAAGTTATATTTTTGATATTTTGAGGATCTCAGTTGGTATGTATATGATGTATATATTTTGAGATGGTTTCCACCTTAGGTAATTTGCTCATAAAACACCTTTATGATTTCAATTATTAACTGCGTACTTTGAGGTTAAATGTTAAATAAGAACCCTAGGCTAACTTAATCGATAATTATTAAAATATAATTCAAAGTTAACAGATATTTGATTATATTGAATTCACGAGTGGCCGTGGGACACAACTCGATGATGAGTTGGCAGGACTGTGGGCCCGTGGTGCACACCGTAGTGGCCAATGGAAATGGAGCCGCTACATATAGCCCTATGATTAAGCCCTCTACTGTGCGCATTATGCTATCTTTGGTTTCCTCTTTTAAATGGCATGTTCAACAACTTGATATCAACAACGATTTTCTCAATGGGCGCTTAACTGAACAGGTGTACATCTCTCAACTACAAGGCTTCATTTCTTCTGCACATCCTTCATATGTGTGTCAACTTCACAAGGCTTTATATGGTCTCCAACAAGCCCCTCGCACTTGGTTTGATCGTCTTAGACAAGCCTTAACATCATGGGGTTTTACTCACTCAAAGACAGACATATCTATTTATTCATAAGTCTGGGACACATTTCACTTATATTTTTGTCTATATGGATGACATTTTAATCACTGGTAATTCTGGTTCTATGATCACACATTTTATTGATTTTCAGTTTGCTCTCAAGGACCTAGGGGAACTCCACTACTTCTTGGAGATTGAAGTTCGCCGTAATCACACTAGTTTCTATCTCTCTCAGCAACGCTATGCTCAATCTCTTATTAAACGAGCAAGCTTCTCCAATTTAAAGGCTGTTACCACTCCTTGCTCTTCCGTGAAGCTCGATCACAATGAGTCAAGTCCACTATTTTTTTATGTCTCTCTCTATCGACAAATTATTGGTGGTCTTCAATACCTAACACATACTCGACCAGACATTTCCTTTGCGATCAATCGCCTTAGTCAGTTTCAGTAGTTCCTTCGGATTCCCCATTGGCAAGCTCTTAAGCGTGTTCTACGCTATGTTTCTGGCACAATGGACCTTAGACTTCACATCAAGCCTAGCTCCTCACTTCGCCTAGTTGCCTTCTCGGACGCTGATTGGGCCTCTTCGTTAGAGGATCGAAAGTCGATTGAAGGTTATTGTATTTTGTTTGGCTCCACACTTGTGTCCTGAAGCTCCAAGAAAAATGTTGTCACTCCTTTACCCAACTCTTGTATTAGCTCAGTGCATTGATTATGGAAAATCGTTTTTCCTACCTCGTCTTTGTGACAACCAAAGCGCAAATACAATGGTTGTTAACCCCGTCTTTCATGCTCGTATAAAGCACATAGAGCTTGATATTCACTTTATTTGAGATAGACTTATCCAACAAAAACTGGATCTCCATTTCGTGGCTTCTGATGATCAATTGGCTGATGGTCTCACCAAAGAACTTTCCACTTCTAAACATCAATCTATAAGGTTCAAACTTGGTGTTACTGCTACATCGCCAAGTTTGAGGGGGGATGTTAGATACACATTAATTAAGATTATGTAACGTCTACACTTATTGTATAACGTCTACATTGATTGTGTAACGTCTACGCTGAGCACAAATCACTCCCTTGATTAAGTGCATTGATTATGTAACGTTTACGCTGAGCACAAATCTCTCCCTTGATTATGTGCAGTGATTTGTGCTACCTTATTTAGATGTTTTCTTTACGCTGAGCACAAATAACTCCCTTGATTATGTGTAGTGATTTATGCTACCATATTTAGATGTTTCTTTTGTATGTAATTGCATCTCTATATATAGAGACATGTAATAGATCAATACATAACATAAAATACATTAAACTTATTATATTCAAAATCTTTCAGTTTCGGACGAATCCAACTGATAATGCGAATATAACTTAGTTTCAGTGGGTGACAGAGCGATCCAGCTTGTGATGGCATCAAATCTCAAGGCGTGCCATGTCATGCATCGCGAGCCCACAACCCTGTCATGTCACCGCCCTGTTGTGTCCCCGTGCAACTAACGTTCTTTACCTTCAAGTTTTATCATTCATTTTCAATAATTCACATTATAATCAGCTAAAGACTTAATAGCATGAAGACTTACAATTTCATTCATCATAAAATTTAGAGCATCAATCTTATGAGGAAAACCCGAAACAGTACATTGTATATAAGGCAACAAACGTAAATACATACATGTACTTATATCTCAAAGTCCCCAATAACCCAATCATAAAGCAAAATACCAAAATGTACACGTACTAGTAGGTTTTGGATGATAGATAATCAAAGGTAGTTGTCAAATATCTTTGCACCTCTGCATGTACTCAGATCTACACTCAACCATCCAAACAAATACAGAAGATGAGTCCAGTGAGTAAACTCCCAAAGATAACCATCGAGTAGATAATAATGGAAGCCAATAAATAGATTAACTAAACATATAGTAACCACATGCAACAGTAAATTAATGCATTCATAGCTAACAACCAACACAAGATGATCAACAGATAACCACAATGTAACACATATATATGCAACAACAATACCTATAAAACCAGAAAAATGTGTGACGCAACTACAAAACTAGATCGTACTTCATCAATTCGGATTCCCCAGCTAAACCAATCAAGCCTGGGTTACGCCCAAACCACTAACGGTGAATTCGAACTAATCCCAACCCACCGGACATGTGCACTTAGTAGCTCAGGTCGCTATTCAACGATGGCCCAAACACACGCGCTACAATCTAGCTTGTTATATCCTATACCGCATCATCCCGAATAATCTATAACGACAAAACCAAACCAATCCGATAACCAATAACAAACCAACATATGATCAAATATGGAAATAAGTAGTAAGAATAGCAAATGTAAGAAATGAAACCATTAAATACTCCAAATATTTTTTGTTGGGGTTTGTGTACCTCAAATCGCGCTTCAATTCCTGGAACTAATATCCAATCCAATCCCACTTTCACCTCAAAATGTGCGTTCAATACCCGACTATGGTATCATAAGTTCTTGGTGTTTGAATAAATTATTTAAATCCTCAAAACTCAGAAAATACAAACATTTATTTATTTATTTTTATTTTCTTTTCTATTCTGGCATCGTCGTGGGAAAATCCCTCGGTGTCAAACTGGGCAATGAGCTACTGCCCAAGCATCGTGGGTGGCGTTAACCCTGTTTTTAGTTTTTTTTGGAATTTTTTAAACCCTGACTCGTCGTGCGATCTGACTCCGTTCCAACCTCTTATGATTCTCCAAACCAACCATAGAGTGTCACAAATCACACTATGCCTCGACCAATCGATATACTTGACGAATTTTCGCTAAAAAAAGCCGATAAAACCTCCAAAACCACAATCATCAACAACTCCATCATCAATTCACCAACAAATGCTCAAAACCATATTAAAAAACCAAAGCCACTCTACCAAAAACCAGTGAGCTCGACTCACTCTCTGAAACTTGCGTCAAAACCCACAAAATCATAGTCGATAGTTAAAGAACGATGAGGAGATAATGGATATAACAAAACATCAAGCAAAGATCGCCAAAACACCTCATTACCTCTCCAATTTTCGGATTAACAATAGAATAGAGAGAAAAGTTGGTAAGAATGAGTCAAAATTTCTTTTTATACTTTAATTTCGATCTCAGTGATGTGCTTATTTCTAGGCCCATCAAATGGCTATAGTTTGGTCTACCTAGACAACTTTGGTGACTTATTTGGTGACTTAGTTCCTTGGTTTTATCCTCCAAAGCACCAATTATTGCTTTCCTCAAGCGTTCTAATACCCGACACCTGGCATTTCGACCTGTCGTATATAAGTTGGACAATACATTTGACCTATGCCAAGTTCCCATATTCATTATTTGTCACATTTAATGTATTTGTCTATATGAACACTTTCCCCGGCCTAGCGTTCTTGTAATTCGCCCGCCTAGTTCCCTTGTCAACACACTTTTTTAGGCAAATACCTATGACACTATCTCACTTGATCTATTAGTATAATTCACACATGTGATTAATAAGTCACAAATTAGTCATTATCATCATAATTACACAACCAATCAGTCAAAAATAATATTTTTCGCCCAACCGGGCATACCATAGCCTGTTTGTGGCGTCCCTGTGGACCTGAGGTGGCGTCCACATCTGAAAATACTTGATAATAACGTCATAATCAAAATTGGGTCGTTACAACAGCCAAAACTTCTTTAGAGGCGTCAGTCCGGTTTGTCCGACACCTCTTCAAATGTGTCAACTCAATTAGTTCGAAACCCTCAGATGACCAGAACGAACAAAAAAAACTTCAAAACTCCCAAAAATACATGAAAATGGCAAAAAATTAATAGGTTTTGCTCAGAATCACTTAATATTTTCGATTTCATCAAAATTTTGTATCCAAAATGCAAGGTTCAAGCCTCAAATCGATTCTTAAACTCAAAAAATAATTGACAAACAAAATAACTCAAAAAGAGAAAAAAAAACCAAAAAAACCTCAAAATCAACACTAAAAGAGATGATGAATGAACCCACAACATCGAATCCATGTGGTTTCGCTCGAATTTGGTCGGTTTTTAGTGAGTGTGATTTGAGAGAGGTGATTGGGGTATGGGGTGAGTGGGGTAAGTGGGGGTATGACTGAGTAAAAACTCTTTTTATATGAAAGGGTAATTGAGTAATTTCACAAAATTGGAGTTTGTTTAGTAATTAATGGGATTCATTTTACCCGCTCCCTATTTTTATGAACCTTGCCATTGTAAGCCACGCAAAAGACGTACATACACTTGAAGGCTTTCCTTTTGATTGCATCATGATGCATGTGCGCAAACCTGGTTCAAAATTTTGATTAAAAAAAAAAACCTGGTTTAGAAACTTAGAAAATAGCATTTATTTATTTATTTACAAAGTAGTTTCTTTTACAAATAGAAAATAAAATCTGAAACAAATCTTTTAAATGTATTACGAATTCCAATGTCTTGTTGAAAATAGCAACTTCAACAATAGCTTTTTTTTTTTTTTTTTTTTCTAAGCCACTTCGTATTCAGGCTATTTGACTACTCAGAATTTAACCTGAGTCGCGCACCGCGAAAGTGGGGGGCTCTCAACATTAGTATTTTCATTCTCAGGATAATCACTAGTTAAGGGACAACAACTCGCTAGCTTAAAGTTATGTCAACCAAGTGTTGGTATTCAACCATAGTTTGAACCTAAAAAAGAAAAAAAAAAAAAAAAGTTTCGGCTATATATACCCCACCTTTTACTCAAGGTACCCCATCGAAAAAGTCAAACGTAGAAAAACGTCAATTCTACTACAAAATGAACCTTTTGTCCCTCATTGCGATTAATGCATCCCACCACCCTTTCTCCTCGTTTTTCCACTCCATCATCGCTCCACACACTCCCTTCTTGTGATTTCTAGCGCATCATCAAGTGGTTCAGTCTCGCAGGTCCGAATCTCTGGTTGGAGAGTTGCTCAGAGCCTACTAAATATCTAGTTGGAGAGTCAGTCAGAACCTGCCAAACCTGTAATTGGAGAGTCGATCAAAACCCACCAAACCTTTAGGTTGGCAGTTGCCAAATCAAATTTCACCAAAAAAGGTTTGGTTGGACAACACCGAACCTAAAAGATAAGTCGGGGTTATATGTTGTCAAATCTAAAATAGATGTCTCTACCAAGGTTTTGAAGTTGGATGCTATGGTTGGATGAAGTATTTGGTTAAAATATTAAAATGCCTTCATAAATTGAAATTTGAATTTTGGGTGCACTCAAAATCTAGGTGCCCTTATAGAAATATAGGGTGCATATAGCTGGGCTAAAAAAATGAACCTAAAAAATAGTGAGAAAGAGAAGGGCCATACGTACCTCGATCATAGCAGGGGAGACTCATAAGGATGTCACCATGGGGAATATATGTTGTGGAGGCGAGGGAGATTTCAAACAGTTGCCTCGATCATAATCACCACTCTGTGGTACGTATTATTTTCAGAGCTTTTCTCGACATGGTGCAAAGATCAAGCCACGCTAGTCAACCTCTAGATAAATCGAAGCATTTCTACTTAAAAGGTGATGTCAAGATAAAGTGCAACTCGGGGAAGACAAAAAAGAGTAATAAAACACCTTCAAAGCTCGAACTAATTAATGTCCAACTACTTTTAGAAAATGGAGGTTAGTCTTGATGTTGCAACAAGTTGAAGTTAGACCGTTGAGGCATAGAAAATTTCTAGTCACAATAGACTCAATTTAAAAATACTTCGGGTTTTATTTCCTAAATTGTGTTCATTGTAACTTGAGCTGGTTAGTTCAATTTTAATATAAAATAAAAATAAAAAATAAAATAAAATAAAATAAAAAACCTACTGAGGCCCAAGTTGTAGAAATATATAAAAAGAAAATCATGCTTGCAGCGCTGATCCATTGGACCATATACAAGCTGGGCCTATAATTTTGAACGGCGATGGACAAGACCAATTTAAGGGTAGCAAATTAGCAATGAAAACAATTTTTTTAACCAAAAAAGAAATCAATTTTTTTTTTTACTAAACCATTGAAAACTACTTAATTACGAGACCAGAAGAAAAAATTTCGAGGTAAAATGAAATAGTGGCTAATTATGCAACTTGATTGGGCATCACCGCAACAAAAAAAAATTAGCTCGTTTTGTGCCTGTTTGAGGTATTTTGCTAAGGAAGATGCTACAACACTCCAAATTAACGTCACCAACCAAATGAGTATTAAATTTAGAAGCAAGAGGTCATGCCGTCATGGGTTCAAATTTTGGTAGGTGCAAAGTTGTTTCTTTCTTATCAAAAAAAAAATAAATAAAATAAAATAAAATCCAATGTTACATGCACCTAAAGTCGATCACACCTCAATGACGTGGTGTGTGAGCCCCACATAAAAATAAATGTTAGGCACATAATTTCCCGTGTTACCGTGTATAACATGTAGGGTATGTATCCCGATGCGCACATGAATGGCTGTTAAAGATGCGGGCTCACACGCCATGTCACAGAATGTGACTTTGGGTGTCATTGTAACCATTTTCCTTTTGGTAATTACTCCTTATGTATACACCGAAGCTTAGAGCCGCATTATTAATCATCCTTTGATCCACCTTATTCTCAACAACAACAAACAACAACAATATGTGGTGTGCATACAATGGATGTTATTAATTAAGGCTACTGCTAATTTGATATGACAAACACACCTGATCAATGCACCCGCTGACGTTAGCTGAAAATCAATTGCTTTTAGATGAAATCCACAAGTGCCACGTTAGCGGATGTGTTTTATTGGTCAAATTTGCATTGCTCATTGATTAAAATTGTCGAAATGTATTGAAAAAGATATTTAGTCTTGCCATTGATGGTTAGGAAATTCTAACTAAAATTATTACTCTGAAAAAAAACTAAAATTATTAGTAATTTATTGCAATCACATCACATATATATAATGTGGTGAGACTCAGAACCCGATCCAATGCCAAGACAATATATCCATGATATCAATTGATAAACATATTGATATATTGCTTACAATAAAGGCCTTCTAATTGAGGTGTTCCAAACATATTGTCTAACAAAATTTCGCTGATTTTCATCATAGAAATATATTCCATCAACGCGAGCAGACCACCAACAATCTGTGGTGCATACAATGGATGACTTGTAAACATCGAAACTCTGGTCTAGTGTCTTGCCGTTATTGTCTTTCCAATTCATTGCACACCAAAAGAGTGTTGTTCCAGCGATGTTGTCTTTAAAGCTCCAATTAAACTCTTTTCTAGGACTCAATGCCTGTTCTCCAAGATCATCATCTTTAGATTTACAGTGAATGTTTAAAGTTGGAGCTATCGGCAGAATATCATTGACGACATGCACATGCTTGTCAGCAAGCGATGTTGCAAAGTTGACGATGGCTACAAACAACAGAAGAAAAGCAGTATTGTTACTAAGTCGCCTTGCCATTGCCAGAATTGAACTGATCTCGCAGCTTCAATACTTCTTTTTATTGTATTTGGTGGTGTGATATGGCTCTTTATAGAGATTTTTAGCTGGCCTAAAAATCTCGTATAATCTCGTTCTGATAGCCACAATTAATTATATATATTGAAGCATTAATTTTGATTTTGAAATTATTTAACAAAATCAAAGATTTATATCGTGCAAATATAAAAGAGTTAGAATCATGTAAGAAAATGTTACCATCGTAATTAAATAGTATTATTAGCGGGCTAGAAAAATGTTATTCTTAATTGATATTATTGTAACTTAATACAAAGACAAAAAACTTAAAATCATGTAGAAAAAGGTTACCATCTTAATTAAATAGTATTATTATCTAGCTAAAAAACATTATTCTTAATTGATATTTTTGTAACTTAATACAAAGACAAAAAACGTTAACATCATTTAAAAAATATTACCATCTTAATTAAATAGTACTATTAGCGGGCTAAAGTAAAAAAATATATATTTTTTTAAAAAAACTTTAAAGAAAAAAAGTTAGAAACAAAAAAAAATAGAAAGATGTTATATTATTAAATTATTAAATTTAGATATATATTTAAAAAATGGTTACATAATTATTTGAAGTAGTGGTTATATAATTTATCAAATTAGTGGTTGCAAGGGAAGAAGAAGAGACCTAAAACAAATAATTAAATTAAATTGAAATGAAGGTTTCAAAAAAATTAAATTGAAGTGAAATATATTTAATTATTAATTGTTACAAATAATTAAGATTATATTAATATATGAATAAATACAATAATGGTACAAATAATTAAGATTACATTAATTTATAAGTAGGAAATGATGGCGTGGCATAAGAGTTGATGACATGACAAGAAGAAAGCTTGAGAAGAAATCATGCGGCAATCAGAGGCTTTGTAACAACCCTCAAATTTTAACCTAGCTAACTTGTATGACACTTGTCAGAACCGTGACTCGGCTACGTGATACTGGACTGTATTTCAACCTTGGGAGTCGACATCGAGGAAATTTTATGATTATTTGATGTGTGCAATAGTATTTTAGTTTAATGTGTGTCACGAGCCGTTCGGACGATTTTTTATTATATATAAGTGAGGTTCCGCCTAGGTAAAGGGGGAGAAAAATAGAGTAAAAACATAATTAAAAGAATTATTAAATAATTTAATTATTTATTTGTACGAGAACAAGCGAAAGTATGTGTGTGACAGAGAAATACGGACCGAGGAGGCAAGACGGATCGGGGGAAGTTGTTAGAAACGAGGGGTTGGATAATTACATAACAAATGAACCATGAGATAGGATTGTTAAGGTGACACAACACAAAGTGGAGAGCCCTTAGATTAGCCTCGAGATGCGTGGTTAGGTGGAGATGGGTGGACACAATTGTGACAACACCCCATCTAACATACTATTCACCACTATTTACACCATACCCATTTGATTTAAAAAAAAAAAAAAAACACCCAGCCTCTCCACCATTCTCACCTCACGGTCTCTCTCTTCACTCTAGTAACTCCCTCTCACCCTCACTCACGGCCTCCCCCCCTCTCCCTCATCTCACCACCGTCTTCCCTCTCGCTGATGACCAGACCCAGAGACGCTGGAGGTTACTGTCGACCGAAGGCACGCATCTCCTCTTTTCTCTCTACCTCTCAACTGTTGTCTCTCTTTCGATCTCACTCTCCCTCTCTTCTCGGTCATGCTCCACGGCCTCACTACACCACCGTCTCTGGTCGAGCAAGTGGTGGTTGTGGTTCACTTCCCTCACTGGAGATCTCTCTCTCTCTCTCTCCCTTTCTTTCTTTCTTTCTCTCTTTTTCTCTCTCCCTCTCGTCTCATTGTTTTAAGTTTTTTTTTGGGTGTTTAGGCGGCTGTCATGTCCTAGCCACTGCTATGGTGACTGGCGGTGGACAGAGACGGGCCCTCGTGGTCCACCGAAGTCCCCACGTCCCTGGAGGACCTCTGATTCATGATACATATGGTGTTACTGTCCATATTTGGTGTTACATGTGTTGATGTTTTATTGATGTCTTGCTGGAAAACGCCCACTAGGGTGGTGCCACTGCCGGACCACCATGACTGGAACACTATTAGGGACTCCACCAAACTCCTACTTAGGTCCCATAACCCTTCGGAGTAGTTAAATCAGTTTAGACAAGTGCAAAATGTCGTTATTTCATCTGATATGCGTAGTGGATCCTCACCGGAAACTACCTCTGTTGGCGGTGCTATCGGCCGAACCACCACCAGTGGAGGTTATCGGGGATCTCACCTAACCTTTGTTGAGATCTTGCAACCCTTGGTTATGTCTGAAATTTTAATATGTTACAGTAATGGTTATGTTTTTATGTAAATGTTGAGTTTGAGTCGTGTTTATGTGGTGTGTTTAAACTCCAACTAAGTAAGGTATTTCCGGCCATCCCATGCCAAGGAAACCCCCTCCCAATGTCGGACAATACCAGTATGAAGCCATGACATTATCTTTATTGATTGGTGTTTGGTTATGGAATTTTCACGATACTTAATGACCAAACCACTTTACGTTTTTCCTATTTGGTTTTAAGGATTTGGATTGGCTATCTTGATGAACATACAATGTGTGTGAGAGATTTAAGGACATAGGCTTATGTATGGTGTGGTTTACAAAATCAAACAATGTGTGGTGTTTTTGTCTATTTTTCCGATCGGTTTTCATCAAGTTGTTTGAGTCATCAAAACATTGGAAAAACACCAAGGTTTAAACCTAGGATAGTTATTGACTCGACCCATTAATACGAGTTTCCGACTTTGTCAGGTAGCGAAAAACTCGAGGACACGCGTTAGGATACGCGGGAGTGTTGTTACGCGGGTCGCGATAGTTCAAGTAAGTACACTTGTCTTAAAGCTTGTGTACGTTAGTAAGCCAGTTAAGAAAATACCATGTGATTCATTTTCATTCCATTGTGTTTGCTATTATCTACTTGTTGGCATTCCATTCCATATTCCTTGTATGTGTGTTCTTGGCATAAGTGTGTGTCTCGAAGGTACATACGGCCTGCATTAGAAGGGATAAAACATGGGCACTCGTGCATACGAGTGTTTGACCACCCCTAGAGATTGTGTGATACCATGTACTGGATTGTTGTGGATTTCGATGTTGCGACATCGCTGTTGTGGATTTGTTGTGGATTTTAGACCACTTATGGCCTCTCTTGACTCGTAAAACACGCATGTTTCGATTGTTATTATTTTCAGTTTGTCTATCATGCATCTTGCATATTAAAATTCATGTCTTTCAATTCCCGCATGATATTTAAACTGTCATGTTTGATAATTCATGAATTATTATTATATTCTTCTGGCATTACTTTCGATTTCTCTCAGTTGCTCATCGTCTAGTTTGTGACGGTGGGTGCAGATAGAGCGGAGTGCGGTAGAGGTAAAGAACCTTGCCTTTGAGACTTTTTGTGAGCGACTGGACTTCAGGAACCTGAGAGTGGGTTTATGT
Organism: Stephania japonica; assembly: GCA_039657345.1. Lineage (NCBI taxonomy): Eukaryota > Viridiplantae > Streptophyta > Magnoliopsida > Ranunculales > Menispermaceae > Stephania > Stephania japonica. The sequence goes on along the minus strand of CM077563.1, from coordinate 11,605,431 downwards.
TTATTTCTTTTGTATGATGTTTTTATATATGGTAGTAGTTTTTGAACTGGAGATCATTTTTGAGATGGATACCATGAGTTTGTTATGCTGACTTGAACATGAACATATCGGGGTTTTCACATTTATATAGATTCCCGATTTTCATTTGATTGAGTTATTTTCTAATAATTAGTTAGTATTAAATTTTTTCCGCTGTGTTATATTTGCAATAACTCTTTCATAAAACTCGAAATTTGATAATTTAAGGCTGACTAAGCTCGTCAGGCTTGCTAAGCACCAATTCGAGACCTGCACGGGTCTAGGCCGAGCGTACCTAAATGCATTGAGAATTTGGGGCCGTCACAGGCTTTACTTTATTCTCATTAGAGTTGGAGTTGATGACATGACATAAGAGTTGATGATGTGGTGAGAAGGAAGTGTAACATCCCTCAATTTTTAACCTGACTTTTGTGACACGTGTCAGGATCGTGACCCGGCTACGCGATACTGGACTGTATTTCGAACCTTGGGAGTCGACACCGAGGTAATTTTATGATTCTTTGATGTGTGTAATAGTATTATAGTTTAAATGCGTGTCACGAGCCATTTGGGCGATTTTTAAAATGAGTGAGTTTTCGCCAGGTAACCTGGGAGAAAATATAGTAAAAAGATAATTAAAATAATTATTTAACAATTATATAGTTCAATTGTGTGAGATAAAAGTAAAAGTGTGCACGTGACGGGAAAATACGGGTCGATGAGGTAAGATGGGTCGGGGAACCCTTGTGTTAAAGTTTGAGATGTGGGGGTCGGTAAAAATGGGTAGACACAACTATCATACCCATTTAAATATTCAAACACACACCTTACCCCATCACTCAACTCACCTCACCACCCACCCCATCACTCACGTCACACTCATCTCACCATCTCACTCACGTCACCCCCCATTCCCACTCATCTCTCTCACGTAACCTCTCCTCACTCTCTCATTTCACTCATCTCTTTCTCTCACTCTTCACTCTCCTCACGGTCTCTCTTCACTCGCTCTCCCTCACGACCTCCCTCTCCCTCATCTCACCACCGCCGCTGCTCTCGCCGGTGACCGGACCAGGGACGTCGGAAGTTGCTGTCAACCGGAGGTATGCATTCTCTCCCCTCTCTCTCGTGTTCACTCGATCTCTCTCTCCTCTCGGTTTTCTCTCTCTCTCGTCTCGGTTTGCTCTCTCACTCTCACGAAACCACCTCTCCCACTGGTGGTGACCGGGGTTCACTCCCTCACCGGAGATCTCTCTCTCCATCCCTCTATTTCTTTTCCTCCCTCTCCCTCTCTCGATCGATCCATGAAAAAAAAAAAAAAATTGGAAACAGAGGCGCTGTGCGCCTCTGTTTCGTTAGAGAAGAAGGGCCGGTTCGGCCCTGAACCGGGCCGGTTCGGCCCTGAACCGGTCCGGTTCGGCCCTGAACCGGTCTGGTTCGGCCGAACCGCCCTTAGAAAAAAAAAAAGAGAGAAAATAAAGAAAAATGGAAAAGAAAATCCAGAAAAATAGGGAAAATTATGAAAAATTCAGAAAAATCCAGAAAATATGAGAAATTAGAAAAAAATGGTTCACAACTGAGTTTTGGGATTTTCTCGGAAATGTTGGCGAGATGTAATCGGGGTTTTAGCCTCGAAAAACATAAAAAAATGATATAATATGTCAAATCGAAGCCAATTTAATGACTTGACCTATTAATACGAGTTTCCAACCTTGTCAGGTAACGGAAAACTCGGGGGTACGCGTTAGGAGTCGCGGGAGTGTCATACGCGGATTACGATAGATCAGGTAAGTACATTTGCCTTAAAAAGCATTTGTACGTTAGTAAGCCAGCTTAGAAAATATCATGTGATTCATTTTCATTCTTTGTGTTTGTTACTATCAAATTATTGGCTTTCCATTCCATATTCCTTGTATGTGTGTTCTTGGCATAAGTGTGTGTCTCGAAGGTACATACGGCCGCACTAGAAGGGATAAAACGCGGGCACTCGAGCATACGAGTGTTTGACCACCCCTAGTGATTGTGTGATACCATGTACTTGGATTGTTGTGGATATTGTTGTGGATTGTTGTGGTATTGTTGTGGAATTTAGACCACTTATTGCCTCTCTTGACTCGTAGAACACGCATGTTTCGATTGCTTTATTTTCGGTTTGTCTATCATGCATCTTATTTATTTACATTCATGTCTTTCCATTCCCGCATGATATTTAAACGCCTTGTTTGTTACTTCATGAATTATTATTATATTCTTCTCGGCATTACTTTCGATTTCTCTCGGTTGCTCATCGTCTAGTTTGTGACGGTGGGTGCGAGATAGAACGGAGAGCGATAGGGAGTAAAGGGACCTTGCCTAGAGACTTTTTGTGAGCGGTTGGACTTGAGGTACCGAGATGTAGGCTCATGTTTATTTCTTTTTGTATGATGTTTATATATATATGATTGTTTTGAACTGGGGATATGTTTTGAGGTGGATTCCATCAATCCATTTTGTTGACTTAGGATTGAACATGTTGGGTTTTCCACATTTATATAGATTCCTAATTTCCGTTTGATTGAGTTATTTTCTAATATTTGATTAGAATATGATTTTCTTCCGCTGTGTTATAATTGCAATAACTCTTTCATAAAACTGAAATTTTGATGTTTTGAGGTCGACTAGCTCGTCGGGTTCGCTAAGCACCAATTCGGACTCGCACGGGTCTAGCAGCGTCTAAATGCATTGGGAATTTGGGGCGGCGTATTCTCATTGAGTTGGGAGTTGATGATATGACATAAGAGTTGATGATGTGGCGAGAAGGAAGCTTGAGAAGAAGGTCCCATTAGAGTTGGAGCTGATGACATGACATAAGAGTTGATGATTTGGCGAGAAGGAAGCTTGAGAAGAAGCCATTTGGCAACCAGAGGCCTTCCTTTAGCTTTTGAGTTGATGACATGACATAAGAGTTGATGATGTGGATAAAAGGAAGCTTGAGAAGAAGCCATGTGGCAACCGAAGTCCTTCCTTTATATTTGGAGTTGATGACATAGCGAGAAGGAAGTTCGAGAAGAAGCTATGTGGCAGCTAGAGGCATTCATTTAATATATATCTAATATATAATGGAAATCTTAACGATAGTTGTGGTGAAGCTAAAATACTCTTTATTATCAAATTACCATTTTAAAATATGGTTCAACGTTTCACTTTTTTTTTTGTTTGCAGTGTTCAACTTTTTACTTTTTATGTATATCGGGCAAATTCCTACCAAAAAAAAAAAAGGGGGCAAACTTGACTTTCAATTAAATTTTTAATAAGTCATTTCTTAAAAGTAAGAAATAACTTAAATTTTAACCGTCTCTGGTACTAATCCAAGACATGTTACAATGATCACAAGGCTACGTCACAAAAAAAAAAGCCACGTACACCCATTGCAAGCTGTCATGATGCATCTCGAGTTACGTATAAGCCACGCAAGAAGGCCCACCAAACGATTCACCGTTTCTTGGTGAAAACACTACCAAAAGGCCCAAAACAATATATTTTTATTATTTAAAAAATATAATTATAAACTTTTAAAGGAATATAAAAAAAAAATTTTAATATAAGAAACAAAACAATATATAAAGACTAAGAATAAAAATACCTATCAATCTAACAAAATATTTTTTAATCAGTTGCATTAAAAAACATTAAAAAGGAAAAAACAAAATGTTTTTTTTAATCAGTTGCAATAAAAAATATTAAAAAGGAAAATATTTCTTGAATGAGACAAAATATAAAGTCATGGGATATTGGGATGTTATTTCTTTTGTGGGATATATATATATATGAATTTGATAACAAACTTTGATATCTACATCTAGGATGTATGTCAATTGAGAAATTAATCAAAATTTTAAAAAAATGAAATCTAATATAGGAGAGAAAGAGATCCATTTCTAATGACCTAGCAATGTGCAAACTACATTTTACTATAGGCAAATCATAAGATGTGGGCACCCCACGTATTAATGAAGGCATCCCATAAAAGACATTTACTTTCCAAAATGCCTTGCCCTTGTACACCCCAAATTAAATATTTTTCCCAACACCGACGACAAAGAAGAAGGAGAACGCAAGCCCTATATCGATCTTCGCGTCACCCCCACAATTATGCTTCGTTTTCGTTTCAACTTGGTAAATCTTCACTTTCACGCTAGATCTTACTTCTTTAGGTAGTGGTCGGAGGGTACGTGCGGTCGATCTTCGCATCACACCCGGGTTCAACTTGATTTGTAAGGTAAGATTTTGTTTATTTGTTCAAATTTGTACTATTATGAGCAATTTTGGTGGTTGTGTATGTGTTCTTAAGTATTTTTGATCAAGTATGCTCGTCGATTTATACGTTGTTGATGGTCGATGCTCGATCGGTGACACATGACCGATTTAACATGCACCATTCAGTTTAAGGTGACCAAACAATGTATATTTAATCAATCTATGCTGACCAAACAACATAGTAGTATTCAAAACTTGGTCGATAAATTGAATGTTCTTGTTTTTTTTTTTTAATTTTTTAATTTTGTTGTGCAATTTTGTTGTTGTGTATGTGTTGAGCAGGAGAGTTCAAACCACATCTTATAAGAAATCGAAGAAGTTGGGAAGTGCTACGGGGGATAGTGCAAAGGTTGGTGAGTTATACGACGAGGTACTTGCAAAACAGGCCTCGGATGTGGTAGGCCGAAAATTGCCAATTATCAAGAGACAAACAACTTCAGTTGTATATATCTGATTAAAATATGTGTTCGGTCATATAACACCGACCTATTGACGTTCATTCCGATGTGTCCAAACGATTATTATTTAAATCGAACTAATAATATTTATTTTGAAAATTTTAAATTTGAATTTGATTTAGGCATGTATATTAATTTATACGTAAGAGATATGAATGTCTCTTGATATTTATTTCGAATGGACAACCACATTTTTTGGTACCACATTTGCCCCTTGAGTTTGATTTAGGTGTAGTTAAGATAGTCAATCAAGCACAAATTTTCCTTACAAAATAGTGAATCACAAAATTAAATTCGACCTCAATCAAGAATCACAAAAAAAAATTCAAAAATATCTCTAAAAATAGTTTATTCGGAATGTTACTGACGAAAACTCAACAGTTTGATTTTAAGTGACCGAACATACATGTTTCAATCGATAATGCTTAACTGAACAAAATCCATTTGGTTAGCCATACCAGGCCGAACCAGAGGAATTCTTGGTTTGAATAAAAAAAAAAAAAAAAAAAATGCAAGTGTTTGTTGGTCATATGTGACCGAACAGACATGTTTCAATCGACCTCAACAAACCGAGCAAAAACCATTTGTTCAGCCATACTTGACCGACCCGAAAGCGGAATCCTTAGTTTAAACATGAAAAAAAAAATATAAAAATTGAATGAAAACTCAAGAAATACCTCTTCATCTTGCTTATCCATCATCCATTTTTATGGTAAATAGCCACCAAACAACGCAAACAAACAATGCCCTAGAAAGACAAAAAAAATTGTTCTAACCCTATAAAATGCATTCAAAATAGTAGAGAAACATGATTTTCCAATAAGAAACACGAAGAAATTGACTCTTACGATGGTAGTGGGCTCCGAAATCGCAAGTTCGCGTTACCGGTGGTCGGAGGAGGGGATCGTCGGAGTCGAAGGTGACGCACGCGTGGGGTGCACAACGTGAGAAAGAAGGACATTTTTAGGAAGTGGAGTGAAAAAAAAGTGATTTGTCTTATTAAAATGTAGGTTTGCACATAGCCGAGTCTATGAAATTGATTTAAAAAATGGTAAAATTGTCAAATCAAGTGACGGTGAAAAGAGAGATTTCGATTTCTAAAAGATTTATTTAAAAGTTTAAAAAATAAAATTAAGTGACAATGAAAAAATGAACATTAGTTCTTATTAAATTATTATTTTTGTTTTTTGGTAGGATTTTATTAAATTATTTAGATACTTTTAATTATATATATATATGACTTTAACTATCATCAAACCAACGACCTTCCTAATAATCTTTTTTTTGGCAAGTGATGTCTCACACATCCCCACAAGATGCTTTGGCGCACTAGGTGACATTCCCTTGCTACACTGCCGTTGCATGGTGTTCCATTGGACAATCACAAAAAGTAAGAAGATATACTCAACAAAGTATAGAGAAAAATATAGATTAATTGCATGCTTATTGGACGATACATATATATGATTGTACAAGAAGGTGCAAGAGAATAGCCTGTATATATCGTCAAAACTATAGAAAACAATAGTTTGTGCATGCATGCAATACTAGTACAGTCCACATGCATCAAAAACAAATTAATTACCCACCAAAAAAAAAAAACAAATTAATTAAGCGCCTCAGACATAATTCCAATTGAATAGTCGGAAATAGGCTTGCTCTTTGTAGTCAAAGAAATAAATACCATCACCTCTAGAAGACCACAAGCAGTTTTTGTCACATTTTACCGATTTACTATAAACTTCAAAAGACTGCCATCGCCTTTTATGATCGCCACCCAACCAATTCAAATTGCACCAGAACATTGTTGTTCGAAAAAAATTGTCGCTAAAGGTCCAATTATACTCTTCATTGTAGCTCACCACCTGCCATCCAAGATCATCATCTCCAGATTTACAGTGCAGGTTTAAAGGGGTACCTGGCCATAAATTGTTGATCATATGTATATGCATCTTAGGATGAACAGTCCAAGCGGTTGCGGAGTTGATTAGTGTTGCAAGCAGCAAGATGGCAAGTATGAAGGCTTGATGTACAGAATTACGTCTAGCCATTGGTACTACTTTTGTGTTTGAAATACTATCAACAAAATCAAAGCCTCCGCGTCATGTATTTATATATATGTTGTTTGATAGGGTCACAAAGTATGTAGTTTTTATTATATACATATTAATTAAATATAGCCGCATAGGAACGTATACTTGTACGATGTACTTAAGGATATGCTTGGTATGATTGCAATTAGTTAATAAAAATCCATTTGGATTTCTTTCTTTTTCTTTTATTTTTTATTTTTTATTTTTTTTATTTTTTTAAGAATGGGATTTTCTTTCTTTTAAGGTGCGTGACAACACTATTTTGATAAGAACACAATTAAAACTTGACAGATACTACAATAGTACAATGAGATTATTATGTCCCAACAAAATACAGCGCAAGCCGTTATGGTATATCTCGAGTTACTTGCATAGACGTATCGAGATGCATCACACGGTGGTGGTGAGGCGTTGTGCAAATGTCGTGCGAATTGTTGGCCACCACAATTGTCTGCTATTGCAATGCTTAGACCAGGATCGAAGATAAAAAGCCCAAGTTTGGTCCGTAACAAACGAGCCAATAAGCCCACTAGACGAACTTCGGCTCATCGTACATCAGTGGCTAAAACTAAAACACTGCCAAAGCATTAATAACTAGTTGGTTGGAGTGGTACTCATAATGGACTTGTTGCCCTTAGACGATTTCTTAAGTTGCAATAATTTTATTGGATAAACAAAATTGAGTTGAGAGGGCACCTCCGTATGAGACTTGACAATGCTAAACCTAGAAAAATATATACATGAGGAAAAGAAAAGAAAGCACTGCAACATTTGATTTTTAGACCTGAACCAGTTTAGGCCCAACTCAAGAATACCTTTATGAGTGCAACCCTAGAGACTAAATGCAAATAATAATTACTTGACAAGAAAGAATTGGTAAATTATAGATGGAGATAATTAACTTTAATATATATTACATCGTCCTCATCCATTCAACGGTTTAGTGGATTGTAATGACGACTCATTTTGATAAATACATACTCAAATTGCGCTCACCATAGAGATTCCTTCCTTTTTGCTCTCAATCAATAAGATATTCCGAATTCTCAGATCCTCTTCATTATTTCCTAGTACAGTCAATTTAGAAAATTAGTTAAATACATTTTTTTTTGAGGAAAGTTAAATGCATTTAATTATAACAAAAAAAATTAAATATATTCACTTAAAGAGGAGGAGTGCTAGCTCTATATATATTGAACATATCATGATCATCATCTTCCTAATAAGTGATTGATAAAAAGATAAGAAGATGATCAGGAATATGCAAATTTCCGCGGCAATACTAGTAGCAGCAGCAGCAGCAGTAGTACTTGTTTTTGCAAGTAATGTATCCGGCGCGTTCCACATAAACAAGAAGGTGCACGACCATGTGTACAACAACATCACATTGTATGCGAGGTTGGACGTGCACTGTAAATCTAAACAAGATGATCTTGGACTCCAATGGGTAGGGTATGAGCAAGAGTTCGTTTTTAATTTCTACCCCAACTTTCAAGAAACCACTCTCTTTTGGTGCAACTTGTCTTGGGAGGACCCTGACACTGGCCATGTGTACTCACAAGGGATCCAAGCTTTCACCCTTGGAAAGTGCTTTACTGATTGCTATTGGCTTGCTAAGAGGGATGGCATATATTTTGCTAATGAAGATGGGCCGCAGGACTACAAGTTGGCTTACCCATGGAATTCATGAGTATTAGAAGGGATATATTATTAGTCCAACATAGTATTAATTAGAAGGGATAAATGTTTAGTTTTCCAGAATAATAAAGCAAAAGTGCTAGATTAAATCAATCGGAACATCAATTATATATGTACAAGCTAGCCATTTTTGTGTTGTCAGATGTGTTCTGAATCTTGTGTTGTTATGTGAGTCGAGGAGCATCTCTGCTGGTGGTTGATGTACCGGTTGATGTGATTATAGCAAAACTTTTGAAACAACATGTGTTCGTGCTTCCTATAAAAAAGTGTCTATTTGTTTTACTTTATTTTTTTATTTCTCAAAAAAAAAAACTTAATTTTTTTATTATCTTTTTTTTCACTTCAGCTTAATGTCCCTATATAAACCTTGTGTTTTTGACAAGACAAGTGATGCCATATCGATCTCACCAGAAATATTTTGGCACTAACTCATTGTTTAAGCATTATGGATTATAATAAAACTCTTATATGGTTTTGGTTCGCCAATTGATCTCTGGATATATTATGATTTAATTCATTGGCTATATTCAATAATAGAGCCTCAATCCCAGATTAATTGAGGTCGGCTATGTACATGGATCAAACTCTTTCGTTGTGCAATTCTTTTACTTTTCTTTTTGGTACATATTTGTGCAATTCATTGGTTTTTAAAAAAAAAATTATTTTCTTAATTTGGTGAGATTGTGTGAGAGAGAGAGATTTTCACTTTTCAAATTTCACTGGACTAGTATACAAGTATATCTTTGTGAGTGGCGGCTTGAGTTTTAGGGCTTTTTAGATTTCGGCTGCCGGCGACGGTTCCTCCGATCTACGCCGTTGGCCCCTTTTCCCCCCTCTCATTTTATCCTTGTCTTCTTTTGCTAATAGAAGTGAGTTTTTCTTCTCCTTGTCTAGAGGCTTTGAGTTTTCCCTCCTTATAGCTAGTGAGGTTTGACATTTTTCTCTTATTATTATGAAGACTTGAAGTTCTTTTTGTAAGAAATTGATCGACGGTATTCATGGAGCATGCAAGCCAGGAGCCGTGAATGGCGTAAGTTTGAACTGTCGAGGGCTTGACAACCCTCGTTTAGTTCTTTTTTTTTTACTTCAGTGGAAATCGAACCACGATCTCCCAAGGTTTTGTCTTTTTGGCAAGTGATGTCTTTACCATATCACTTGAGAGACTTTGACCCACCGATCGATTTTTAATCTAGGGATTTAATTAGGTCGAATATAAGCCATATGTTCTTTTTTGTTTTTAAAGATTATTGCTGCTTAGAAGTAATAGAATGGTCGATTCAATACATTCGACTAGTGTATAATTAAGTTGCATCATGAGTTAGCAAACTTTTTGCAATGTCACTTTGATCCCAATGTGTGGGAAAAATGTAGCTATTGATATAATTTCATTGTTAAATAAGATATAATAGTGGGCAATTTTTAGGAATGGATATCTTTTCCTAAAAAAAAATAAATAAATAAAAATTCATTGGACTAGTTTTGGTCGGGCCGGGCCTAAGTGGGTCGACCTGTTTCTTAATTTAACTTCTTCCCAAGCCCCACATATTCTTAGTAAATTCAAAGCCTAATACAAGTTGAGCCCAAATCTACGAGAACTCTATCCAAATTCTATCTCCATTGGGCTGGTCGAGGTAGGGGTGCACACGGAATAGATCCAGTCCAGTTAGTGTCAATTCCCAATTCGACCCAATTATTACAGATTGGAAAATTACAGTCCAATCCAGTCCAAATAATTCATCAATCCAACTCAATCCAATTTGCAAAATGCGGGTCGGATTGGATCAAGTTTCACGGATTGACTTTTTCCTATCTAAAGATTCATGAAATTAGACTTAATCAAATGAATCATAAGAATTATACATCTCATGAATGACAAATTTACAACATACATTCTACAAATCTATATGTAGCATATTTTTCACAAACTTGTCATCACAATAATCTTAAAAATGCAAGTTCCTACATAAATAAATATGTCATCCATAAACCTTAACCATACACCCTCACAAAAACACAAAAAAAAGTGCACGTACATACAACCTACAAAGAAAAGGTTGAAAGTATAATAAAAGAGTTAAGAACAAGCATAATTTTTTAGATATTATAGTTTAGAATTAATAGGTTAAGTTAATGTTCTCCAAGATACTATGGTACATATGATCATATGTATATATATGTTGAAGTGTTGAACGGACTGGATCGGATTGGATCCGTGGTTTTTTAATGTAGGATCTGTAATTCAATCCAGTCTAGCTAGATGAGTATTTTTCAATCCAATCCAGTCCAATGGATCAAAAAATTGATCCAATAAGTGATAATTGGTTTGGATTGAACCGGATCTGCAGATTAGTGCAATCCGTGTGCACCCCTAGTCAGGGTCAACTGATGCCAAAGCCTACAAACAACGAAACATGTACAAAATCAACAATATAATTTAGACTTTTTTTTCATGCTTTTAGTAGATATTCATAAGTGTTTGAATCTTTTTTAACCCGTGATCCTTACTTTGATTTTACTAATATCGTAGGAGATAGTTGAGCACCCTAATTAACTTTATATACATATTCAAAAAATTCCACACCACGATTTGAACTTTCAATTTCCTTAATTAAAGTTATTTCCAAACTACTAATGGTGAATTCGAACTAATCCCAACCCACCGGACACGTGCACTTAGTAGCTCGGGTCGCTATTCACCGATGGCCCAAACACACTCGCTACAATCTAGCTTGTTATATCCTATACCGCATCATCCCGAATAATCCATAACGGCGAAACCAAATCAATCCGGTAACCAATACAAACCAACATATGATCAAATATGGAAATGAGCAGTAAGAATAGCAAATGTAAGAAATGAAATCATTAAATACTCCAAATGTATTTTTGTTGGGGTTTGCACACCTCAAATCGCGCTTCAATTTCCGGAACTAATCTCCAATCCAATCCCTCTTTTACCTCGAAATGTGCATTCAATACTCGACTATGGTATCCTAAGTTCCTAGTGTTCGAATAAATTATTTAAATCCTCGAAACTCAGAAATACAAACATTTATTTATTTATTTATTTATTTTTCTGTTATGGCGCCGCCGTGGGTAAATCCCCTTGGTATCAAACTGGGCAATGAGCTACTGCCCAAGCATCGTGGGTGGCGTTAACCCTGTTTTTGGTTTTTTTTAAACCCTGACTCGTCGCCGCGATCCGACTCCGTTCCAACCTCCTATGATTCTCCAAACCAACCATAGAGTGTCACAAATCATACTAAGCCTTGACCAATTGAAATACCAAACAAATTTTTGCCAAAAACACCGATAAAACCTCAAAAACCACAACCATCAACAACTCCATCATCAATTCACCAACAAATGCTCAAAACCATATTAAAAAACCAAAGTAACTCTACCAAAAACCTGTGAGCTCGACTCACTCTCCGAAACTTGCGTCAAAACTTACAAAATCATAGTTAAAGAACAATGAGAAGATAGTGGATATAACTTTGGGCTTTTTATTCACTAGCTCAATCTCCTCCAAATCATCAAGCAAAGATCACCAAAACACCTTATTACCTCTCCAATTTTCGGATTAACAATAGAATAGAGAGAAAAGTTAGTAAGAATGAGTCAAAATTTCTTTTTATACTTTAATTTCGATCTCAAGTGATGTGCTCGTTTCTAGGCCCATCAAATGGCTGTGGTTTGGTCTACCTAGTCAACTTTGATGACTCATTTGGTGACTTGATTTCTTGGTCTTATCCTCTAAAGCACCAATTATTGCTTTCCTCGAGCGTTCTAATACCCGGCACCCGGCATTTTGACCTGTTGTATATAAGTTGGACAATACATTTGACCTACGCCAAGTTCCCATATTCATTATTTGTCACATTTAATGTATTTGTCTATATGAAACCTTTCCCGGGCGTAGCGTTCCTGTAATTCGCCCACCTGGTTCCCTTGTCAACACGTTTTTTTAGGCAAATACCTATGGCACTATCTCACTCGATCTATCAGTATAATTCACACATGTGATGTAATAAGTCACAAATTAGTCATTATCATTACAATTACTCAACCAATCAGTCAAAAATAATATTTTTCGCCCAACTAGGCGTACCATAACCTGCCTGTGACGTCTCTGTGGACTGAGTTGGCGTACACGTCTGAAAATACTCGATAATAACTTCATAATCAAAGTTGGGCCGTTACAACAGTCAAAACCTCTTTAAAGGTGTCAGTCTGGTTTGTTCGACACCTCTTCAAATGTGTTGACTCAGTTAGTCCGAAACCCCAGGCGACCAGAACAAACAAAAAAAACTTCAAAACTTCCAAAAGTACATGAAAATGACAAAAAATTAATAGGTTTTGCTCGAATCACTTAATATTTACGATTTCATCGAAACTTTGTATCCAAAATGCAAGATTCAAGCCTCAAATCGAACCCTAAACCCAAAAAATAATTCACAAACAAAATAACTCAAAAAAAGAAAAAAAACCCCAAAAAACCTCGAAATCGGTACTAAAAGAGATGATGAATGCACCCACAACGTCGAATCCATGTGGTTTTGCTCAGATTTGGTTGGTTTTTGGTGAGTGCGATTTGAGAGAGGTGATTGGGGTATGGGGTGAGTGAGGTAAGTGGGAAAGTGGGGGTATGACTGAGTAAAAACCCTTTTTATATAGAGGGGTAATTGGGTAATTTCAGAAAATTAGGGTTTGTTTAGCAATTAGTGGGGTTCATTTTACTTGCTCCCTATTTTTATGGACCTTGCTATTGTAAGCCACACAAAAGACGTACATGCACTTGAAGCTTTCCTTTGATGGCATCACGATGTATGTGCGCAAACGTGGTTTAGAAATTTGACAAGAAAAGAGGAAAAAAAAACCTGGTTTAGAAACTTAGAAAATAGCATTTATTTATTTATTTACAAAGTAGTTTCTTTTACAAAAAGAAAATAAAATCTGAAACAAATCTTTTAAATGTATGACAAATTCTAATGTCTTGTTGAAAATAGCAACTTCAACAATAGTTTTTTTTTCTTTTTTTTTTTTTTAAACCACTTGGTATTCAGGCTATTTGACTACTCATAATTTAACCTGGGTTGCGCACCGCAAAAATGGGGGGTTTCAACATTGGTATTTTCATTCTCACGATAATCACTAGTTAAGGGACAACAACTCGCTAACTTATAGTTATGTCAACCAAGTGTTGGTATTCAACAATAGTTTGAACCTAAAAAAAAAAAAAGAGTTCGGCTATACACCCACTTTTTACTCAGGACACCCCAGCTAAAAAGTCAAACTTAGAAAAATGTCAATTCTACTACAAAATGAACCTTTTGTCCCTCATTGCGATTAGTGCAACCCACCACCATTTCTTCTCGTTTTTTCACTCCACCATCATTGCTCCACACACTCCCTTCTTGTGATTTGTAGCGCAGCATCAAGTGGCTCGGTATCGCAGGTCCGAATCTCTGGTTAGAGAGTTGCTCAGAGCCTACTAAATTTCTAGTTGGAGAGTCAATCAGAGCTCGCCGAACCTATAATTGGAGAGTCAATCAGAACCCACCAAACCTTTAGGTTGGCAGTTGCCAAATCAAATTTCACCAAAAGAGGTTTGGTTGGACAACACCGAACTTAAAAGATAAGTCTGGGCCATATGTCGTCAAATCTAAAATAGATGTCTCGACCAAAGTTTTGGAGTTGGATGCTATGGTTGGATGAAGTATTTGGCTAAAATATTGGAATGCCTTCATAAATTGAAATTTGAATTTTGGGTGCACTCAAAATCTAGGTGCCTTTATAGAAATGTAGGGTGCATATAGCCGAGTTAAAAAAATGAACCTAAAAAATAGTGAGAAAGAGAAGGGCCCTACATACCTCGATCATAGCAGGGGAGACTCATAAGGATGTCACCATGGGGAATATATGTTGTGGAGGCGAGGGAGATTTCAAACAGTTGCCTCGATCATAATCACCACTCTGTGGTACATAGTATTTTCAGAGCCTTTCTCGACATGGTGCAAAGATCAAGCCACGCTAGTCGACCTCTAGATAAATCGAAGCATTTCTACTTGAAAGGCAATATCAAGATAAAGCTCAGCTCGGGGAAGACAAAAAAAAGTAATAAAACACCTTCAAAGCTCAAACTAATTAATGTCGAACTACTTTTAGAAAATGGAGGTTAGTCTTGATGTTGCAACAAGTTGTAGTTAGACTATTGAGGCATAAAAAACTTTTAGTCACAATAGACTCAATTTAAAAATACTCGTGGTTTTGTTCCCTAAATTGTGTTCATTGTAACTTGAGTTGGTTAGCTCCCATTAAAAAATAAAAATAAAAATAAATAAATACCCATTGAGGCCAAGTTGTAGAAATATATAAAAAGAAATTGTGGAGGCCAAGCATGCGTGCAGCGCTGATCCATAGTACCTTATACCAGCTGGGCCTATAATTTTGAACCGCGATGGACAAAACCAATTTAAGGGTAGCAAATTAGCAATGAAAACAATTTTTTTAACCAAAAAAGAAATCATTTTTTATTACTAAACCAATGAAAACTAGTTAATTACGAGACCAGAAGAAAAAATTTCGAGGTAAAATAAAATAGTGGCTAATTATGCAACTTGATTGGGCATCACCGAAACAAAAAAAATCTGCTCGTTTTGTGCCTGTTTGAGGTATTTTGCTAAGGAAGATGCTACAACACTCCAAATTAACGTCACCAACCAATTGAGTATTAAATTTGGAAGCAAGAGATCATGGGTTCAAAGCATTAATAACTAGTTGGTTCGAGTGGTACTCGTGTTGGAACAATTATACTATATGCATATCACTGAATTATACTAGTTGGTTTGAGGTATATGAGAATTCAATTACAAAGAACTAATTAAATTATACCAGAGGCTTGCACTCAATAGCAATGTCCTAAGACGAATTTTCCTCCAATTCGGTGTATGAATGCTTCAAGAGGTTCGTCTCCAGGATACAACTGGATTGATCTTTGATTACACACCAATCAAAGAACCTTTCTTGTGCAACAGTAAAACTTCTCTCAATTAAAAACTCTTTTTATCTATACTTTTCTTTTTTTTTTTTTTCTCTTAAGATTTCTCTTTTCTTCTTCATTTCGTACATGCTATATATAGACAAAAAATGTGTCAGTTCACAACCGTTACAATTGTTCACAACAGTTACAATTGTTCACATAATAAGTAATTATGAAATTACTTAATTTACGACTGTTACAACTATTCACATAATAAGTAATTATGAAATTTCTTAATTTACGACCGTTACAACTAGGTAATTATGAAATTACTTAATTTTCAACAAAAATTTATGTTGTGAATTAGCTAAGTTATTTTAACATTAGCCCCTCGGCCCAAGGCTTAATCAAAGACATATTAAATATTAAGTATTTAATATATATTAATCAATGGGGAATACCCATGGTCTTTGTCTCCAACCCACATTACTAAGACTTGTAAGTGAAAGATATCTTATAAGGAAAGAAACAAAAATGTTTCTTTTCCATGTGGACTAATATTGGGTACAATACAAACTCACATATAGTTCAACAATACCTCACATTTGTATTGTATCCATCTAAAACCATGACCAAGTTTACTTTGCCAATTCACAAACACAAATTTAAAAATTATCATTATTTTAAAAATAACATTACTTTAAAACAATTGAGAGAGATTATCATGTCATGTTACTCAGGAAAGTGTCGTATAGACTTGAACTTACCCTAGTAAGATCATATCGAGTTTACTTCGCGACGCAGTTGATGTATGTATCTTGAACTGTTCACTTTTTGTAGTAAACTAAGACAATATGTCTCACTCATGACATGATTACGATGCACGTTATTCTTTGTTGTTCATTTTGGTCCTGAACATATCCTGGATTCATGATAGCTTTAGAGAATTTAGCCTATTCATTCTCATAAATGCGACCCCACATTTACTATCATATAGGTGACTTATCTTTAATCATTAAATGCAGTATTGCATACCCTAAACTTCTTATCAACACACTTACTCATCACAAGAACAGGTAATTGTGTGTCCTGTTTGTTAAGTTAAGTCAAGTCTAACTAGTTTGACTTACTCTATAGGCTTTAAGCCCATTCTCCTCGATAATATCTTCACTTGATCTCTTGGTAAGCCTTTAGTCAAAGGATCTGCAATGTTTTCCTTAGACTTAACATAATCAATACTAATTACTCCACTTGTGAGTAATTGTCTTATAGTATTGTGTCAGCGCCTTATATGTCTCGACTTACCATTATATATATTGTTCTTAGCTCTTGCCTGTGCTGCCATACTATCACAATGTATACAAATTGTCGTGATCGGTTTTGGCCAGCAAGGAATATCTTCTAGGAAATTTCTTAGCCATTCAGCTTCTTCAGCTGCCTTATCAAGAGCTATGAATTCAGATTCCATAGTTGAACGTGCTATACACGTTTATTTTGTTGATTTCTAAGAAATCGCTGCTCCACCTAATGTGAATATATATCCACTTGTTGATTTGGTTTCTGTATTATTAGAAATCCAATTTGCATCACTATACCCTTCAAGTACAGGTGGATATTTTGTATAATAAAGTCCATAATTTAAGGTATATTTAAGATACCTTAGAACTCTTATTATCGCTGTCCAATGAGCATCATTAGGATTACTTGTGTATCTACTCAGCCTGCTTACTGCATAAGCTATGTCAGGTCTAGTAGAATTCATCAAGTACATCAAGCTTCCAATTACTTGAGAATATTCCAATTGATAAATTGCTTCTTCATTATTTTTCTTAAGATGACAATTAGCATCAAAAGGAGTTGGAGCAGGTTTACAATCGAATTGATTGAATCTTTTTAAGATTTTCTCAACATAATGAGATTGTGTGAGGATATAACCTTCATTATTCCTTTTGATTTGAATTCCTAGTATTACATCAGCTAGACCTAAGTCTTTCATGTCAAAGCTAGAATTCAATATCTTTTTGGTTGATATTATAGCATCTCTACTTGTGCTCATAATCAACATGTCATCAACATATAAACATACTATGACGCAAAAGTTTTTCATTTCTTTAATGTACACACATTTGTCACATTC
Organism: Stephania japonica; assembly: GCA_039657345.1. NCBI lineage: Eukaryota > Viridiplantae > Streptophyta > Magnoliopsida > Ranunculales > Menispermaceae > Stephania > Stephania japonica. The sequence goes on along the minus strand of CM077563.1, from coordinate 11,587,749 downwards.
ATTTATTTTGAAACTATTTGCTAGCATAGTATGATCAAATTTTTCATGCCATTGTTTTAGAGCTTGTTTGAGTCAATATAGTGACTTAACAAGTCTACAAACTTTATTCTCTTGGCCTTTGACTATGAACCCTTCAGGTTGGTCCATATAGATTTCTTCTTCTAACTCTCCATTTAGAAATGTTGTTTTAACATCCATTTGATGTATTTCCATATTGTATAAAGTAGCTATGGCAATCATCATTCTAATGGAAGTTATTCTCGAAATAGGAGAATAGGTGTCGAAGTAATCTACACCTTCTTTTTGTCTATAACCTTTTGCAACCAATCGTGCTTTGTATTTATCAATAGTACCGTCATCTTTAAGCTTTCTTTTGAATATCCATTTATATCCAATTGGTTTGATTTCAGATGGTAAATCAACCAATTCCCATGTATTATTTTGTAAAATGGATTCAACTTCACTATTGATTGCTTCCATCCATAAAGGCGCTTCCGGCGAAGACATAGCCTCCCTATAAGTCTGAGGTTCATTTTCAGTTAACAGACTTATAAAATCAGGTCCAAAATTCTTTGAAACCTTAATTCTTTTCCCCTTCTAGGTTCCAAATTTTGTTCTTGAACCCTTGAAGTGGTTGGTTCTTCTAGACTCTCTTCAGCTGTCCTTTTTCGTGATGAACCATTTTGTTTTTCCTTAAAAGGAAATATATGCTCAAAAAATGTAGCATCTACAGATTCTATGATAGTATTGTCACTGATATCTGAAATAAGTGATTTAACTACTAAGAATCTATATGCTGCACTATCTTTAGCAAAACCGATGAATACACAATCTATGGTTTTAGGTCCTAATTTAGTCCTTTTTGGTAAAGGAATTTAAACTTTTGCTAAGCAACCCCACACTTTTAAAGTTTTGTAAGTGGGTTTTCTCTTTCTCCAAATCTCAGATGGAGACTTATTAGATTTCTTGAACGGAACTCTATTCAAGATATGATTTGCAGTCAGTAATGCTTCACCCCACAAGTTTTGGGGAAGCCCAGAATCATTCAACATAGAATTAATCATATTCTTGAGAGTTCTATTTTTTCTCTCTGCCACACCATTTTGTTGAGGTGTATATGGCGCAGTGGTCTGATGAATAATTCCATTTGTATTACAAAATTCTGTAAATTCAATGGAATCATATTCTCCACCTCGATCAGTTCTTAATATTTTTATCTTTTTGTCAAGTTGATTTTCAACTTCTGCCTTATATATTTTAAATATATCAAAGGCCTCGCTTTTATTCTTGATCAAAAAGACATGACAATATTTACTACAATCATCAATAAAAGTGATGTAGTAGTTCTTTCCTCCTCTTGTAGGATTTGATTTGAAATCACAAAGATCACTATGAATTAAATCTAATAATTCATTTGATCTTTCTTGAACAGATTTAAATGTTTGCCTAGCAAACTTTGATTCTACACAAACTTCACATTTGTGTTTAAAATCAATTTGAAACTTTGGTAACATGTTCGAATGTATCATTTTATGAATTAATCTGTTATTTACATGACCTAGTCTAGCATGCCATATATCAAATGATTCAATCATATAAGCAGAGACATTCATATACGCAGAAACAATCATTCTATTACCAGTGCCATTAACAATTACAATGCTTAATTTGAAGAGACCTTCAGTAAGGTACCCCTTCCCTATGAACATGCCACCTTTAGTCAATACAAATTTGTCAGACTCGAAAACAAGTTTGAACCCTTTCTTATTCAGTAAAGGGCCAGATACAAGATTTTTCCTAATATCAGGAACAAAAAGAACATTAAGTAAAGTGATTACTTTTCCAGACGTGAACTTCATCTTCACTGTTCTTTTGCCTTCAACCTTGGAGGAGGATGAGTTTCCCATGTAAAGTTTCTCTTCACTATCAGCCGGATGAAACTCAGAAAATAAGGTTTTGTCACTGCATATGTGCCTTGTTGCACCAGTATCGATCCACCATCCTTTGGCATCAGAAACCATATTAGTTTATAAAACAACAGCAGTGAGATCAAAGTCAGTATCATCAATTTTCATGTCAGTAACATTTGCTTGGTTGTTCATACCAGAATTATCAAAATTCTGATCTTTCTTGTGGCGACAATCTTGAGCCCTATGACCCTGCTTTCCACAAACCCAGCAACTTCCCTTAATTTTCTTGTAATCCTTCCCCTTTGGTGCTAACGGCTTGGCGGTTCTCTTAAGATTTTTCTTGAAATTCTTATTCTGGAATTTCTGAAATTTGGACTTGCTTGATTGTCCTACCACCATGTTAGCATTAGCATTAGCCATTTCCTTTTTATCTCCCTTCCTGTGATCTTCCTCAACACGAAGTCGCAGAATGAGATCCTCGATGGTCATGTCCCTTCGCTTGTGCTTTAGGTAGACCTTGAAGTCATTCCACGACAGTGGAAGCTTTTCAATAATGGCTCCAGTCTGAAAATGTTCATTTACGATGCACCCTTCAGCGTGCAATTCATGTATCAGAACTTGCAGTTCTTCCACTTGCTTTACTACGGACTTCGAATCCACCATGTTGTATTTTAAAAACTTGCCTACCACGAACTTTTTAGCCCCTGCATTTTCAGTTCGGTATTTCTTTTCGAGAAGATCCCAAACATCCTTTGCGGTTTTACATTCAGAATATACATCATATAGTGTATCATCAAGTCTATTCAAAATGTAATTCCTGCAAAGAAAGTCAGAATTCCTCCATGCTTCAATAGTAAGGAGAGTTTCCCTGGACAAAGGGTCCTCATCAGATTTCGGAATTTCTTCCTTCACTATGTTGGCAAGATTCATAGTGGTCAGCCAGAACAACATTTTTTGCTGCCACCTTTTAAAATCAAGACCTTTGAACTTCTCTGGTCTTTCATCTTTGGGATTGGCAGATGTGGATTTCTCATATTTCTCAGTTACAAGAGATGCCATTTCAAACTAGTATGAAAACAACAATTTCGTATAAATCAGTGACTAGTTTTTCTAAAATCAGTGATAAAAAATAAAATTCGTCTTAGATTGTTGGAACAATTATACTATATGCATATCACTGAATTATAATATATATCATATGAGAATTCAATTACAAAGAACTAATTAAATCATACCAGAGGCTTGCACTCAATAGCAATGTCCTAAGACGAATTTTCCTCCAATTCGGTGTATGAATGCTTCAAAAGGTTCGTCTCCAGGATACAACTGGATTGATCTTTGATTACACACCAATCAAAGAACCTTTCTTGTGCAACAGTAAAACTTCTCTCAATTAAAAACTCTTTTTATCTATACTTTTCTTTTTTTTTTCTCTTAAGATTTCTCTTTTCTTCTTCATTTCGTACATGCTATATATAGACAAAAAATGTGTCTGTTCACAACTGTTACAATTGTTCACAACAGTTAAAATTGTTCACATAATAAGTAATTATGAAATTACTTAATTTACGACTGTTACAACTATTCACATAATAAGTAATTATGAAATTACTTAATTTTCAACAAAAATTTATGTTGTGAATTAGCTAAGTTATTTTAACATTAGCCCCTCGGCCCAAGGCCTAATCAAAGACATATTAAATATTAAGTATTTAATATATATATATATATATATATATATATATATAATCAATGGGGAATACCCATGGTCTTTGCCTCCAACCCACATTCACTTAACTAAGACTTGTAAGTGAAAGATATCTTATAAGGAAAGAAACAAAAATGTTTCTTTTCCATGTGGGACTAATATTGGGTACAATACAAACTCACATATAGTTCAACAACTCGTAATGGACTTGTTGTCCTTAGACGATCTCTTGAGTTCCAATAATATTATTGGATGAACAAAATCGGGTTGAGAGGGCCGCCTCCGTATAAGGCTTGATAGTGCTAAACCTAGAAAAATATATACGTGGGAAAAGAAAAGAAAGCACTGCAACAATTGACTTTTAGACCTGAACCAGTTTAGGGCCCAACCCAAGAATACCTTTATGAGTTCAACCCTAGAGACTAAATGCAAATAATAATTATTTGACAAGAAAGGATTGCTAAATTATAGATGGAGATAATTAACTTTAATATATATTACATCGTCCTCATCCATTCAACGGTTTAGTGGATTGTAATGACGACTCATTTTGATAAATACATACTCAAATTGCGCTCACCATAGAGATTCCTTCCTTTTTGCTCTCAATCAATAAGATATTCCGAATTCTCAGATCCTCTTCATTATTTCCTAGTACAGTCAATTTAGAAAATTAGTTAAATACATTTTTTTTCTTTGGAGGAAAGTTAAATACATTTAATTATAACAAAAAAATTAAATATATTAACTTAAAGAGGAGGAGTGCTAGCTATATATATATTGAACATATCATGATCATCATCTTCCTAATAAGTGATTGATAAAAAGATAAGAAGATGATCAGGAGTATGCAAATTTCCGCGGCGATACTAGTAGTAGCAGCAGCAGTGCTTGTTTTTGCGAGCAATGCATCCGGCGCGTTCCACGTAAACCAGAAGGTGCACGACCATGTGTACAACAACATCACATTGTATGCGAGGTTGGACGTGCACTGTAAATCTAAACAAGATGATCTTGGACTCCAATGGGTAGGGTATGAGCAAGAGTTCGTTTTTAATTTCTACCCCAACATTCAAGAAACCACTCTCTTTTGGTGCAACTTGTCTTGGGAGGACCCTGACACTGGCCGTGTGTACTCACAAGGGATCAAAGCTTTCACCCCTGGAAAGTGCTTGACTGATTGCTATTGGCTTGCTAAGAGGGATGGCATATATTTTGCTAAGGATGATGGGCCGCAGGACTACAAGTGGGCTTATCCATGGAATTCATGAGAGTAATTAGAAGGGATATATTATTAGTCCAACATAGTATTAGAAGGGATATATTAATGTTTACTTTCCAGAATAATAAAGCAAAAGTGCTAGATTAAATCAATCGGAACATCAATTATATATGTACAAGCTAGCCATTTTTGTGTAGTCAGATGTGTTCTGAATCTTGTGTTGTTATGCGAGTCGAGGAGCATCTCTGCTGGTGGTTGATGTACCGGTTGATGTGATTATAGCAAAACTTTTGAAATAACATGTGTTCGTGCTTCCTATAAAAAAGTGTCTATTTGTTTAATTTTATTTTTTTATTTCTCAAAAAAAAAAAAAAACTTAATTTTTTTATTATCTTTTTTTCACTTCAGCTTGATGTCCCTATATAAACCTTGTCTTTTTGACAAATGATGTCATGTCCATCTCACCAAAAATGTTTTGGCACTAACTTATTGTTTAAGCATTATGGATTATAATAAAACTCTTATATGGTTTTGGTTCGCCAATTGATCTCTTGATATATTATGATCTAATTCATTGGCTATATTCAATAATAGAGCCTCAATCCCAGATTAATTGAGGTCGGCTATGTACATGGATCAAACTCTTTTATTGTGCAATTCTTTTACTTTTCTTTTTGGTACATATTTGTGCAATTCATTGGTTTTCAAAAAAAAAAAATTATTTTCTTAATTTGGTGAGATTGTGTGAGAGAGAGATTTGCACTTTTCAATTTTCACTGGACTAGTATATCTTTTTGAGTGGCGGCTTGAGTTTTAGGGTTTTTAGATTTGGGCTGCCGGTGACGGCTCCTCCGATTTATGCCGTTTGCCCCTTTTCCCCTCTCTCATTTTATCCTTTTCTTCTTTTGCTAATAGAAGTGAGTTTTTCTTCTCCTTGTCTAGAGGCTTTGAGTTTTCCCTCCTTATAGCTAGTGAGGTTTGAGGTTTTTCTCTTATTATTATGAAGACTTGGAGTTCTTTTTTGTAAGAAATTGATCGACGGTATTCATGTAGCATGCAAGCTAGGTGCCGTGTGGCAACCCTCGTTCGGTTCTTTTTTTTTTTTTTTAGTGGGAATCGAACCACGATCTCCCGAGGTTTTGTCTTTTTGGCAAGTTATTCTTTACCATATCACTTGAGAGACTTTGACCCACCGATCGGTTTTTAATCTAGAGATTTAGTTAGGTCGAATATAAGCCATATGTTCTTTTTTGCTTTTAAAGATTATTGTTGCTTAGAAGTAATAGAATGATCGATTCAATACATTCGACTAGTGTATAATTAAGTTGCATCATGAGTTAGCAAACTTTTTGCAATATCACTTTGATCCCAATGTGTGGGAAAAAGATAGCTATTGATATAATTTCATTGTTAAATAAGATGTAATAATGGGCAATTTTTAGGAATGGATATCTTTTCCTCAAAAAAAATAAATAAATAAAAATTCACTGGACTAGTTTTGGTCGGGCCGGGCCGGGCTTAAGTGGGTCGATCTGTTTCTTAATTAAACTTCTTACCAAGCCCTACATATTCTTAGTAAATTCAAAGCCTAATACAAGTTGAGCCCAAAACTACAATCGAAATTCATGTACAGGTCGGGGGTCAACAATATAATTTAGAACTCTTTTCTTTTTTTTTTTTTCATGCTTTTACTAGATATGCATAAGTGTTTGAATCTTTTTTAACCCCTGATCCTTACTTTGATTTTACTAATATTGTAGGAGATACATCTTCAAAAAATTCCACACCACGATTCAAACTTTCAGTTTCCTTAATTAAAGTTATTTTGATCTTCATCTAGTTGCTTGGAGGCAATTACTTGCTATTATAAGCTTTATTATATATTCTTTGAAAAATTATAGAATGACAATAGGTAAGTCACATTTAAACACACAATGACCCACATGAGTCCTTAATGCGGCTTGACTCACGTGTTAAGCATCGAGATTTGTACGTGCCCGCATCTTAAGGTGAAAATGAATGACTCTTGTGGGCCCACTAGAACAAATTCTACTTTTCATAGAGGTTTTGAACCTCTATGAAAGACTTTTCATAGAGGTTTTTGACCTCTATGAAAAGTGTTATCTTTTAAGGTGTTATCTTATCCTCAAAGCTTACATAGGGGTTTGAAACCTCTATCAAATATTGACTATTTCATAGGGGTTTCAAACCTCTATCAAATCTTGGCTATTTCATAGGGGTTTGAAACCTCTATAATATCTTCAAAGGCTTACATAGAGGTTTCAAACCCCTATCAATTGTAGTGATTTCATAGGGGTTTGAAACCTCTGTATTATCGTCAAAGGATTACATAGGGGTTTCAAACCCCTATCAAATGTAATTTGAAAAAAAAAATAATAGCTGAAAATGCTCAAAATTAATTTTTATTTCCATTTTCAATTGAAAATATACAAATCTACATTCCACTCGCAATCTTATTATTCCATTAAGAAATTCGCAGTGTTCTACAACCAATCAATAAAACGACAAATTGATAGCTACACATTTCATGAAACCAATCAACAAAACTCAGTTTTCCAATTTTCCAGTTTTCCTGCAGTTTTCCGCAACCTTAGCGTACATACTATGGTCCAGAAGAATGTTGCTTGATTTTACATCCCTATGAATGACTCCACGCCCGGCAAAAGTGTGCAGTAGAATAAACTGAACAAGATCGAAAAATTAATATCAAACTTCTACATCACAAAGGCTAATATGAGATGAGCACATATTCCTTCATTGTGCATATAGTTGTTTTGCTTCCTGGAATTGGAAATATAATTATGTTGGAATGAATAAGAAACAAACACCACTTCATTTACTTGCCTCTTGCATCACCTAGTGCAATTGAGATTCTAGTTGGCCAATCTAGAACTTTCCTTTTTGATGCTTCTCCTGCTCCCAAAAGGAAAGAATATGGTAAGAGAAAACTATATAATGAAGTAATAATTGAAAAGATTGCTTTATGAGAAGACTCAAACATATGATATCAAGTTATCAACTTGAAATTTTACTTCATCAAAAGCTTCTCCTTATCTCATATTAAAAACAAGCATAATTGAAAAGATTGATACTAGTGTCAGCAACCCGACAGGTACATCTCGCAACTACGGCAATGAAATACAAAGTGCGCTTTCAAAAACTAGCTCATGCCATGCAGATTACTACTATAAGTCTATAAGTCTTGTTGGTGAGAAAGATAATTGTTTAATCAATTCATAAAGCCTAATTGACTTGCTAGTTGCACCCATGCTAACAGATGTGGATTGCGCTCCTAATTCAATTGTCATATCACCTAATTTATCTTGGTGGTTCACATCGAACATGCCTTACTATGAGATAGTTCATGATGGATCTTAGAAAGAAAACATTCACAATCAACTGTCAACAAATTACCTGCTTTACTCTTACATCATGTGATCAAAATGAGAGGATCAATTCATATTAGGATTTTGTCGCTTTCCTTTAGACATGTTCTTCTGGCCATTCATTCCATTCCGAGAGCCCGATATCTTTTGCCTTTAATGTTGAAGAAAAAAAAAAAAAAGGAAGCTCTCAACATAATTAAAATGTGCTTCACAAAGAAATAGGAATCATCCATCGAAGAGCAAGTTTACCTTATTTTACTCAATTGTTGAGTCAAATCATTAATCTCCAAAACCCTGAAAGTTTTAGAGAAGACAACGTCCCCGGTACCTCTTCCGATGCAACTTTTGAGAATTTATCCATTGAAGTTGCTAGTCTTCTAAAAGCCTAGGATGGCAAAAATTAAGAACATTTAATCAATGAAATCGCAACAACAAAAATGTAACAATCAAAACTTACATTCATGGTTGGAATGGAAACAGTAGCGAGGGCAAAAACTGCTCCAATGGCCTGCATTACATGAGAGAAGCCATGTATAAGAATCCAACTAGATGGTAACTTAGCAAGTTAGCAGTAAGATCAACTGTAAGTGGACACAGAATTCCTCCATTTCTTGATTTCTCCAAAAATGATTTTGACAGATTTTTTTTTTCCAGTTTGTTTGTTGCGAACAAATTACAGCAAAAGTTTTCAACACTTTCATCCGGGAAAGATAGCACCAACATTAGCACCAAATATTGTGCGTCTCACCAATAAGAGTATCATATCTTGGATGTGTCCAAACCACAGCAATAACCCTTGTCTTATTTTGGTATACAATCAACAAGACCCAACAACAAACAAGAGATGTGCTATGCAATCAAAAATACAAGCAGTCCTCGAGGAGATGAGGCCCTGAGGATAACAATGAGATGCTTCACGAAGCTCAAAGCAACTAAGAGGGGATAGCAACAACTTCTAAAATGCCATAAAATTCACAAGGATCTACTTTAAATTAGATTGATGCAAATGAAAGAGAGAATTTATAAGCTCTAAAATGACCCTTATTTGTCCGCTGGAAGAGGCACTAAAAGACCATTCCCTGTTGTCCGAACAACAGTGGTTCAGCATTGTGTAATGTCTTCTTAGCTTATCTGACTGCTATGCTACAACTATATTCTATATAACTATTAGCTGAATGGTTGAGTCATGTCTACGTAACCTTTACAAATCTTGTTAATCAACAAATGAAGGTCTAGAAAGAAATCAACTTTTGAGAAAAGCAACACAAAGAATACAATTCATATAAAGAGAGCTTGATTCAATTAACCCAAACATTTTGACTGACATGAAAAAGTTCAAATAGCCTTTGCGTTAAATAACATTAACATTAAGGCCGTTAGAGATTAATGTTATGTAGATCAGCCTGAGTTTACCCCGTGGCCCGGACAATTTTGACGCAAGAAAAAATCGAATCTAGGACCATGCGCCTAACTCACACAATTAGAAGCTCGCCCTTACCGTTGGGCCAACCTGTCCGGGTTTCAATAGTGAACGTATAACAAAGCATGTTGAGAGTTCTTACAGATACTTCAGATGTGTCAACTCAGCAACAACTGTTGGAATCGACCCGTTGAGACCCTTTGAGGAAACATCACTGCCCATCAATAGCAAAATAAAACCAAGTTCATATCTCAACCAAAATCTTCATTTTCTAGATTGTTTGACATTTTTTGATAGAATTCCACAAAAGGGGTTCAATTATTGAAAGTGTGGAATATGAGATTGAAATCTTACATGCTATCGATGATGAATGATTTATCACTGATAGGCTCGCATTGCAGGCCTTCCCATTGAAGAGGAAGACATGGGTCTCCACTCCAACTCGCCAGTGCTCCATTTTCTGGGTTTCGAGACGCCAATTCATTCCTCAATTCCACCGCTTTATCCACTGAAACAACACAACAAAAGGGAATTTCCAGCCGTTAGATTCAAATCAGGATCATCAAACACACACACACACACCAAAAAAAAAAAAAAAAAAAAAAACCATAGCCAGTCTTCAATTATTTAAGCAATGCAACTCCTAAAAGCATAGGATCTAGAAAAACAAGCAAAATGAGTAGAAACTTACAGTCTGCTTGGTGAGTTCCTTGAACCAAACTGAAAACTTGAAAACTGAAAACTTGAAAACTTGGTGAGTTCCTTGAACCAAACTGAAAACTTGAAAACTTACAGTCTGCTTGGTGAGTTGCTTGGTGAATTATCAAGATAATTCCAAATTCAAGTATTCCAAGATATTCTCTGCTTTCTCAATTGGACAAACATGCATTCCGATCGGAGAATAACCAAAGACTAAATCACAATGATAGCCTAAAAATAGTAATAAAAGAGAAAAACAACAAGATCACCTACAAGAGTAAGAAGAAAACTAGTATAACAACAATATGAGCATACTAGCATAGAAGCTGAAAAAGTGTAACAACATAAATAATGTAGCATATGTTTTCTCAACATGCCTGTAGGAGTAACTACTTGCTTCTCCGTGAATGGCAAATGACCAAGACCATGCTCAACAACTTGAAATTATTAATTACAAGAAAGAAATAAAAAACGGAAACTATCCCCAGTTTGTAATAAGAAAAAATCTGACTGAGGGCGGAAAGGTACCAAACGAATAAGTCGATCTGAATAAAATACAAAGTCATGCTTTGATATTTCACGGTCCTTGATCAATGTATGCATCCCTCTTATCTATCATAAAATTACCCAATGTCAAGCAAAAAGAACTGAAAAGATAGAACTGTCGGAGGAGGATGAGAATCTTGGAGAACGAATTAAATTAAGACACAAAATCAAACAAACTGTTTCATTTATATACAGCTGCAAGTTACACATTGAGAGTCTCATGTTCGAATATCAGCCAGACTCCTCAACTAGTAACCATGGTCTCTCAGCATAGCTTTTGTTCCTGTCAAATGTAAAATAGTAACGACATGAAAGATAGTTGCAATTCAAGCAGAATGAAGGTTGTCATCTGTTAAGCACATGATGTAGCTCCATCCAACAAAAGGAAGAACTAAGAAGGAATTTATATTAATCATAACATGATAACATAGACAGAGTAGGAAAACACACACACATATAAAACAAAACAAAAAGGAAAGCATACATTCATATGTTCATGGAATTCAATTTATAAAAGTTCAATAGTCTTGAAAACCGATAGGAATGACTTACAAGGAAGAGGAGTAGCAAGCGAGATAAAGGGCCAATGGAGGAACGATTTATTTTACTTATCAATACCGCAATATCCCGATGCCAACTCAAACTTCGAGGTAGAATTTAAAGAGAAAAACTTGGTTTAGAATGTACACAAATCCATCAACAACAAAAAAATGCAGCCATACCTAAAGTAGTAATCAATCTGCTTTACGCACTTTACTTGCTCGAATTAGGTGAAGGGTCGGTCAAGTTCGGCGCCATTGGGGGCCTAGCTTGAGGAGGAGGCATAAAACCAGGCCCTCTAATCAATCGATCCATCATCATCTATATGCCAAGACCACAAATAAGCACAACCATTCCAAATCACAAACATACAAATAAGATGATGTCTAAAGTACTGACTATGAAATTAGAAAGAAACTGCTCCTACTTTCTTATATCATATAGTATTCAGTTTTTAGTACGTCAAAATTGGAACAAACCAACTTTACAAAATTAGTGCATGACACATAATCATTTGAGAAACAGGAATAACCTTTGCAAGTAAGCGATTTGGAGCTACTCCAGCACTGCATGTGAGACCAGTTTCCCTATAAACACATTTTTTTAGTTCTTCAGCAATCTATGTTGAGGAAAAACAAGAAGTCAATGCTGGTAAGACAAGCAGAACATGGTTCAAGATGCTAAACCTGAAAGCACGTCACTATCAAAGGAGCAGAAAATCATGCATATGCTAACTCACCTCTACACTGCGATAGCCCTTTCTTTGCAGACCTCTGTTAGATCACTGTAGTGAGTGTATTTCTTAAAATCAGGTAAAACATGAAAACAAGATAGCGATTTAGGAAAGACTTCTAAGTTTTCCTTTGATAAAAAAAATAAAATAAAATAGAGCCTTCAAGGAATAAGAGAATGGAACAGTTGTACAGTCCTTTGACCAATATTATCTGCAAATAGAAGGAAGACTTGAAATCCTTGTGATCTATAATGATGGAAGCAACATACCTCTTTGTGGATTCCCACGCATCTTTCCATTGTTTTTCCTCATCCTTGAATATGCAAATACTGCAAATGAATTTTGCAAATTGTTTTTAAAAACAAATTGAAATTTGATGTTAAGAAGATTTTTTGCCTAACTCCTTTTAATTTCATGCAAATATAGATGCTCGACTATCATCTGCAATTTAAGTTTACAAGCTCGTCTACCCTTTTAAAACTGCTATTAAGAAGCTACTGGCTGGTACAAGAAAATGGAACCCTGCATTACTCCTCTTCCCAAGGTGAAAAGCAATAAAGATACATCTGGTGATGCTCTGAGAAGTGGCATAAGAGGTTGCATGTTGCTCCCCCAAGGATACGAAATATGTTAGGCAAACTAATTGATCTTAAAATCATTTATCAGGATAATCAACTATGGAATCGAAGGGTTGGTCATCGCGCAAAAAATTTATTGAATCCCTTCCCGATGGCAAGTACGGAAATATTATGGACATGAATGCTTGGTTTTGGTGGCTTTGCTTTGCAAAGACCTTTGTCAAAATACCCAATTTGGTGGCTTTGCTGCAACACCTTGGCATCATCTACTAGTGTGGCCTCATTTGAACTTACATGAACTGGTTCGTCTTTGTAAAAATTATTCTTTTCTGCTGCATCTTTTCTTAGACCTTCTCCACGTTATGATTTTTGTACTGATAACTCAATTTTTATTTAGTTCTAGTACATAATCCTGCAGCATTGCCTTTCCTGTGTAGAACAGGGAAGTTCAAAATCATGCTAATTTTTCATTGTTGAATATTAATTGGAACTGTTTCTCATGGTCATTCATTTATTTCTTTTTTAATCTAGGTGCGAGGCGTTCTCTACATATCCCCGCACATACGATTTGATACATGCACATAGGATATTCAGCATATACATGGACAAGTAAGCTCCTTCGTTTCTACTCTTTTCCCTCCCTGTATGAATTCTTGGCTTCTCAGGTGTAGGATCTGCTTTGACAAAAGGAAGAACTAAGAAGGAATTTATATTAATCATAACATGATAATTGTATATCCTACTTTTTCCTCATGTTGAAGTGTTAATATAAATTTCACATATCAACCCTAATTTCTCTCATTTACAATCATCAATCCATAGCTATGCACCCTATTGATTTTACTACTGACCATCATTGAACTCAGAAAACTAAAAACCTTCTTAAATAGTCCATTATATCACAAAATTATGTTGCGATTTTAAACTACACTCCTTCAAGTAAAAGACCAGGAACTGGTGCTAGGAAGAATCAGAATGCATAACAAGTCAATTTTTCAGAAGGCCAGAATTGCAACATACTTGCTTCACTTAAACACCTTCTGTCGGAAAGGAACCACAGAAATAAAAAATAAAAAATAAAATAAAAAAAGCTAGAGCGTCTATGGAGACTTGAAAATGCTAGGGGTAGTAGTGAGGCATTACAGAAACCTCTGTTGGTTACTCAAGTGAAGAGTGGAGAAATTGATAGTAATGGGCATAGAAACATAACTTTCTCATGGAGCTTAAGAAATTACAGTCCTACATCCAGTGAAGAATTCGTCCTATGTTCTAAGGTGCCTTCTGGTTCTCATTGAAGAACTGCAGTTATGGGGAAAAACCTAAAACCATCAATCATCCCAACCAAACAACAGAAACCACAAACAAATGCAATCAATTTCAACTGAGAATCAATAGAAGTAGTTCGAGAGAACGAAACACATTTGCATTTTGCAATTGATAGCAAAACCAGCCAAACCACAAAAAAAAATCACCTAAAATCTCAACAGCAAAAGGCTGGTCTCTGCAAGCCGATTAAGCCCTAAATCACAGTCTCCGTCCGTCCGTTCGCGTCGATCTCCTATAAATCAAACAAAAACGAACACACAAAGAGAAATGAAAAACGATGAAATCAAGACATAGAGACAGAGAGACAGAGATTACAGAGTTGACAGTTTGGTTGCAGAGACGGTGAGATCGACGAAGCAATGTGAATCGAATTCAAGAAGAAACAACAAAGAAGAGAGATCTCGCACAGTCGCACTCACTCGAGAGAGTGATCGAGAGACCGAGAGACAGAGATCGAGAGATCGAGAGATCGAGAGACCGAGAGACAGAGAGACAGAGAGAGACAGAGAGATACCTGAAAATGAAGCCGAAGACGAAGACGATTTCGATCCTTCGGCGAAGTGAGTGAACCCTAGACGAAGATGACGAAGAGGTCGAAGAGGTTGAAGAGGGCGTCCTCTTTGAATGAGTTTTAGTGAGGTTGAAGATGACCAGTGAGAGTGGGGCGAGTGAGTTTTGTTCTTGGGTCAACTTTCCATAGAGGTTTTCTAAACCTCTATCAATTAAGTGTTATAAAAAGCCTAAATTGTTCTAGTGATATTGTCATTGTCATTTATATTTATTACTTAAAAAAAATCTTCACTGTAACCGCCCAAGAATATTAATTAGATAAGGCAGATTGGTCTGCAAAGCGCTACAACAACAAGTGGATTACGAAATCCTGCCCAAAAAAAGCCCTCCCTACCACTGTTGCCAATTGGGCCTTTTCTGCTCCATGCATGCAAAGCCAATTAATTAATTCAAATTGACCATCGCCTGTTTTCTTTCGTTCTGTTTTAGAGAACTCAAAATCACCATGCATGATGCATCCAACCTTTCATTTCAAATTTCTCCAATGTATATTAACCATATATACCAAATATTAATTATTGCAATAATTAAAACCTTAATACATTTTTATTAGAAATTTAGAACATTATTGCTAAAGCTTGATTTCAACACTAACTTACATATATATGTGAATGTGATAATCTTAAGCTGCTACTAGCCTACTACTGCCAATTATACTTAAGTACATATGCCCCAGTAAAGGAGTCCAAGAAATAGACCCCATCCATTCTTGCAGACCAAACGCAGTTTTTACCACATGGCGTGACCTTAGACTCATAGACCACGAAGCTCTGCTGGAACACATGCCCGGTAGAATTAGCCCAGTTCATGGCACACCAGAACAACGTTCTAGCAAAGATGTTGCCGCGAAAACTCCATGTGAACTCTTGTTGGTATGCCAACACTTGTTGGCCCAAATCGTCGTCACCAGATTTACAGTGTAGATTCAACTTCACCGTTGAAGATACATCATTCCAGACGTGAACATGACGCTTGATATTAATGATCCGTATTGGCTCGACGTGCATGCATTGCAGTACCAAAATGAACAAAAACGTCACGAAAGCGAATGAAAGTCTTTGACGAAGGTAGCGCTCCATGCCTGTAAATTTAGACTTGTCTGTCACCAGTGATACACAAGTAAGGCATGGTAAAGGGAAAGGATACAAAGTTATAAGTATATAGGCGAAAGTGAGAGGCAAGAAGTGAGTGATGAGGAGGGCAAAGTTGGAAAGTGCTTATAATTAATCATCATTTGATTCATTTCACTTAGCAACTTATAAGCTGGAGTAATTAATGTTAGCAGATTTGCTACCATAAGACATTTATGAATATGTTCTTTTATTTATTTATTTTTGCATCCAATTAATTAAGATGACTTGACAAAAAAAAAACTCAATTAAGATGAGAATTGTGTGGTGACTAGTTTATGTGACGACTTTAGTGTGAAAGTTGGGCTCTTCAAAATGCCAAGGTAAGATGAAGTATGTAATCACCAATCCACACTTATAATTAAGACTTTTTTTTGTTTGACTACGAGTATCCAAACACTCGTTTAACTAGTCATATCGACCTTGGGATTACAAAAAGATACCACTAGCGATTCGACATTTAGTTGTCACGCGGAGAATCGAACTCAAAACTGTGCGCCTAACCCATACATAGTCCCATCTTCGCCCTTACATATACCACTAAGCCAACCCATTCAAGTTACACTTATGAGTCTTATTTTTTTCTTTCTAACCAGTCGAATTAAGATTATTCCCAACATCTCGAGCAATATATACATATTATTGGATTACAAACTACAAGGCCGGTCTAGGGATGTCAATGGGTAGGGTATGGGGCAGGTACGTCTCACCCATACACGCCCCATTGTATGGAAGTCATAACCATACCCTACTTTTATCTATTTGGGTACGTAGCGGGGTACCAGTGGGTATATATACCCATTATTAACTAAAATGATATAAAAGACAAATTTAACATTTAATTAAAAGGAGTAAAATAAATTTCTTTAGCATAAAATGCCAATAAAAAACCTACACACCATATTATTTATATAATTATTATAAAACATAAATTAAAATGTACATTATCTCTTATAATTATTCAAAAATTTAAAATATTAAAATCTTCATTGAAGCCAAAAAAAGTCTTCAATCTTCCACAATAAACATCCTAATAGTAAAACCAAGTTAATGTATAAATAAAAATATAAATATAACAAAAAATGTGTATATGGGGTGGGTAATTGGGTAAATGGGGTAGGTAGATGTTAATACCCTTACCCTACCCATACTCACTTAGGTATTTTAGTCATAAACCCATACCCTGATCTAATGTATATATGTAGGGTCGGGTATTGTCCTATCCATTAGGATCGGGTACCCTTGTGTGCCCATACCCATGGATCTAATTGCCATCTCTACTTGGCTATAGCCATGTAAAATATGTCAAAATATGTGTTAAACATAGTGTTATCCTAGCACGACTCTATAATATATACATATATATACATACATATAAAAAAATTAATATAGATAGATGAAGAGAATTCTTGTCATGGTACTTTGCGTTGTATAGAGTTCTCCTTGATTGATGATATTGATTTAATATCTTTCTTCAGGAGTTATTATCTTAGTTTTTATTGATTAGTTACACATAACATATATATATACACTTCAAAAAAAAGTTACACATAATATTATTTCCTAATTGTTCATTAATTTGTGCTTCCTTGAGGTCATATGTTTTTTTTTTTTTATTAATTTTCTGGAGCTATATAATAAAAATATTAAGATATTATTGAAAAAACGTGAAAGCTTCGTAAGAGATTTGCTGTGTTAATATCTTAAGTTTTTTATAAGAGGATACTTTATCCCAGATCGGAAAATGTTGTAATAATCAAGTGATATAAATAAGGCCTATAAATAATAATTTGTGCTGTTCGACTCGCAACTTCTAAGTTGTTGTTAGGTCATTATGGAGTGGGCGTTTCCAGGCCTAGCAATACTATGCTGGAACCGATCATCTCTTACGAGTAAGGTTTCACAGCGTGCCCACCCCAAAGTCTGTCCTTCAATTTTTCCCCAACTCCATGATCCCTTCATTTTTTAGGTAACTTTACTACTATACCACCCAAATTGTCTTTCAATTTTTTTCCCCAACTCCGTGCCCTTCATTCAGAGAGCAGTGGACAATGATCAATAGCGAGGCATCTGTATGGAAAGATCGGGGCTAATACTATTTCATCTTTTCTTCGCAAATGACATGTTCCTCTTTGTAGAGGCCATCCCAGCTTAAGTTGATGTCATAAGAGGAATTTTGCAGGCTTTGGATCAAGCTCAGACCAGAGAATCAATCATCAAAGACCAAGATATATTTCTCAAAGAATGTATTAGACAACATGAGGAAGGAGATCAGTGAAGGATTCGGTTTCGGAATGACAAAAACCTTGGCAAATACCTAGGCTCCCTATTGTTACATGATAAAGTATGTAAAGACACTTACAAAGAAATAATTGAAAAGGTACGGAGCAAACTATCGAGTTGGAAGGTGAAATAGTTATCGTTGGTAGGGTGATTAACTTTGGCAAAAGCGTGTTTACAAGCGATACCAAGTTTCCTTATGCAATCAATTTGCTTGCTGGCACACATATGCGATGAGATTAATAAATTGGCAAGGACATTTGTTTGGGGATCTTCGGCTGAAAAAAAGAAAATGCATCTCATCAATTGAGATACTTTATGCTCAGCCAAAAATGGGGGAGGAATGGGACTACGGAAGGCTCCGATCAAAATTAGGCGTTCATACTTAAATTTTGTTGAGAGTTTTACATTGAAGAGGAACGTCTCTAGCTAGTGTTGAACCTCAGACAGAAAGACCATCGCAAGAAAGTAATGTTTGGCGTCTCCTGTTGGAAGTTGTGGTCCTGGAGAAATAACACTATGTTTGATAATCGATCTGATACAGGATATGAGGTCAGACGATCCATTATTTACAGTACTGATGAAATCCTTCGTTTGGAAAGTTTGTGGTCAAACTCGAGCCAGACTCTAGCAAGAAGAAAGCATTGCCATTGGGTAGCACCAGATGAGGTGTAGCTGAAAATAAATTGTGATGGGGTGGTACAAGAGGAGGATAGGGAAGCCACAACGGCAGGAGTTATACGGGGGTGTTTGGATATAAACCCTAACTTGAGAAACAATGAAGAAGATGAATTGCATCTGATGAGAAGAGAAGAGTCTACTCTCTCACACAGACCGACTCCATATATATATTGATCTACAGTTAAATTACACATATACCCTCTCTTAGTTACAACCCACAACAGTAAAATTACATATGTATCCTCACATATTACATACTAATGATTTATTCTAACATCCCCCCTCAAACGAAGGGGTACCGAACGGACACCAAGTTTGTCCCGTAAATATTGAAACCTAGAAGCAGAAAAGCATTTAGTAAAAATATCTGCAAGCTGATCCTGTGTTGGAACATGATGAATGCCAAGCTGTCCAGCCAAAACTTTGTCACGAACATAATGAATGTCGAGTTCAATATGTTTGGTGCGAGCATGATAAACTGGATTCCGAGCCAAAGCTGCGGCACTCATGTTGTCACACCAAATAGTCGGAGGAGCTGAAATAGAAACATGAAGTTCAGTTAGTAAAGACATTAACCATGAGATTTCAGCAGTTACCTGTGCCATTGCTCGATATTCAGATTCAGTAGAAGAACGAGAAACAACAGCCTACTTCTTGGACTGCCAAGCAACTAAATTAGGACCAAGGAAAACTGCATAACCAGCAATGGAACGATGATCATCAGGTGAAGAAGTCCAGTCGGCATCTGAAAAACCTGTAACAAAAAAACTGAGAACCAGAATGAAATGATATACCCAATGTATCAGCACCTTTAATGTAGCGTAACACTCTTTTCACGCCTGCCAGTGAGTAACTGTTGGATGTTGCTGAAATTGACTCAGTTTATTAACAATAAAAGAAATGTCTGGTCTTGTATGGACCAAGTAATGTAAGCCCCCTAAAATACTCCTATACAAAGTGGTGTCATGTAAAAGAGGACTACCATCTGCATAGAGAGGCTTGTTAAGTGAGAAAGGAGTATCAATGGGTTTAGCATTTGACATACCAGATTTTCTAAGTAACTGATGAATATAGGCAGTTTGAGTGAGGTATCTCGTCGGGCTTCCATACCCAAGAAATAATTTAGTTCACCAATATCAGATAAAGCAAAACTATCATGTAATCTAGAAATGAAAGACTGAATAAGAGAATTATGAGAACCAGTAACAAATATATCATCAACATACACTAAAAGATATAAAACCTGAGAACCTTCTTTAAAAACAAATAAAGAGTTATCAGCCTTAGAATTATAAAAACCCCACGAGACAAGAGTGGATTTTAATTTATCAAACCAAGCTCTAGGAGCCTGTCGCAATCCATATAATGCCTTATGTAATCTACAGACATAATCCGGATGGACAGAATTAACAAAACCTTGAGGTTGGTTTGTAAAGACCTCCTCACTCAAAGAACCATTTAAAAAAGCATTATTGATATCAAGTTGTTGCAGAGACCACCCAAACTGAACTGCTAATGATAAAATAACACGAATAGTAGCAGCCTTAACAACAGGACTATAGACCTCATCAAAATCAATACCCTGAACTTGTCTAAAACCTTTAGCCACTAATCGAGCTTTATACCTATTCACAGAACCATCAGAATTTCGTTTTATTGAAAAAATCCACTTATTAGTAACAAGATTGTGATGAGAGTTATGGGGAACTAGAGACCAAGTACCATTTTTAATCAATGCATGATATTCCTTATCCATAGCCTCCTTCCATTTAGGATCTTTAAGAGCTATTTCACACGTAGCAGGAATATCATCCATTTTTACACATGAATCAACAAACAATACTTTCTTTTTACTAATCCCATCTTTAGCTCGTGTTATCATTGGATGAGTATTAGTTGGTGTACTAATAACAGGAAGCTGTACATCCACACTAGGATGATCAACAACATGTGGAACAGATATAGGTGAAGTAGTAGGACTAGACTGAATTCCAATAGGACTTACAAGAGACTGAGGCACTGATGGAGAAGACACATATATAGGACTAGACTGAGGCCCAGAAGATTGTGGTGGATGTGAAGCAGATGAAACAGGACACACATTAGGATAAGGTAATGGAACACTTGGTAAATTAGAGACAGAAATAGAAACAGGTGAAGAATTTAACCGAAACAATTCAGAATAAGGGAAATCAGATTCATTAAACAAAACATTTCTAGTAATAAACACTCGACCAGCAGAATTCATGCATTTGTACCCTTTATGCATAGAACTATACCCAAGAAACAAACACTTTTCTGACCTACATTGATACTTATGTTTATTATACGGCCTAAGATACGAAAAACATGCACAGCCAAAAACACGTAATATAGCATAATCTGGGGGATATTTAAACAATTTTTCATAAGGAGACTTACTATTTAAAACCACAGTAGGCAATCTATTAATAATAAATGCTGCAGTTTCACATGCATCCAACCTGAATCTCAAAGTTAACTTACTTGCAGCCAACAAAATGAAACTCATTTCAACAATGTGTCGATGTTTACGTTTAGCCCTACCATGTTGTTCATGTGTATGAGGACAAGGGTGTTGAAAAATAATGCCATGTAAGTCAAAATATGGTTTAAAAGACCTATATTCACCACCCCAATCAGACTGAACCCTTTTTATAGTAGTTTGAAATTGGTTTTCAACCATAGTTTTAAAATGAATGAACGTTTTAAGAGCATCAGACTTAAACCGTAATGGATATAACCATGTAAACCTAGTGCAATCATCTACAAAATGAATATAATAATTGAAACCACCCGGAGAAGTAAGAGGAGCAGGGCCCCATAAATTTGTATGTATTAGATCAAGAACATTGTTTGCAATATGAGAAGAAGAAGAAAAAGGTAGAGCATGTATTTTCCTAGAGGGCGGTGTGAGAAAAATCAAGTGCAGACGAAGTATGCAGACGAAGATTATTATGCATAACCTGAGTTAACACCTTATGTGCAGGATGGCCAAGTCTGGAGTACCAGAGACATACTAGATCTTTAGAAGAGGTGAAAAAGGAAGTATGAGGAATTTGAGAAGAATTCTTTAATCCAAAAAATTTGTAAAAACCATTGTGAAGACAGTCGTGAAGAAGCACCTCATTGGTTCGAGAGTCCTTCACAAAACAATCATTAGAGTGAAACTCTATTAGGACATTATTGTTACGGGTTAACTGTGAGACACTCAACAAATTTTTCTTAATACCAGGCACACACAAAGTATTTGGAAACGATAAACGAGAACTAACAGAAGGTAATAAAGCTTGACCAGAATCAATAATGTTTAAATACTCACCATTACCAACCATTAATGAGTTTTTAACTCTATATGGTGTGTTGTTCATCAGTTGAATGGGATCATGCGTGATATGGGAAGAAGCTCCACTGTCCATATACCACGAGTTATCCTGAACAGGTTCAGTGGTACCAAAGAAGGAATTATGGGACTGTGGATGAGTAGTGTTGAATCTGACTGGCTGAGGAGGAGAGATGACATTAGATTGGGATCCCATGTATTTCATATCCCCTCTGAAGTAACATACTGTAGCAGAGTGGCCAAATTTGCCACATATCTGGCACGTAGGTTTAGAATTGTTATTTGTTCTAAACCCTCCACGGCCTCTGCCTCTACTGCTTCTACCACGATTTCCAATCCAATGTACCCATGTGATTGGCCTTGAGAACCTGTTGTTTGAAATCCTGCGGAGTTGCCAAGATTATTTTTGTTTCCTGATTTATTATTGCCAGATTTCATCTCAACCGAATTAGCAGTGGGGGAGACATCCGACAGTGACATCGAATTGATGCCATGACTCACATGGAATTGGTCTAATGTACTTTCAAAATCAAGTAAACTAGACTGAAATTCTTGCCAATCAAGCATATGTACTTGTCGCTGTAGAACAACAATGATCGGCAAGTATTCAACATACAAACCAATCAGACAGTTTGATATTAGATCCTCAATACTCACAGGAGATCCAGCCATAGCTAGATCATTTGCACACCCTTTCATCATTCGTAGATACTCACTAACTCGTTTTGATCCTTTCTTAGTGGATTGTAGTTGTTTCCGCAGAACATGCACACGTGACCTATTACTTTTGCCACAGTGTGCTTCAATGGCGTTCCACAACTCATGAGCAGTGCGACGTATCTTCGGATCAACAATGCTATTAGCTACTTCAGGTGTCATTGCAGTCATAAGTCATCCATACAACATGCGATCTCTACCAAACCAGTATTTATGTGCTGTATTCGATGAGCCGTCCTCCAGAATTTTCTCAGGGCATGGCAATGTGCCAAACAAAAAACCATCTAACTCAAACCCTTCAATCACAGGTATTACAGTAGACCTCCATAATAGGAAGTTCGTTTCATCCAATTTGAGTGTTACAAACTGGCTTAGGGAATTCCCAAATGGGCCACTTGAAAGTCCTACGCTAGATCCTCGCATCTCATCTGATGAAGCCAGGTACTTTGGAAGAACCGAAGAAGAACTGACTTCACCTAAACCAGATCCATGATCCATCATAGAAGAACCAACCAGAAATACACACTAGAATCGAAATACGTACCTCGAATATCCAGATCTACCGTCTACAACTCGTTAGAGTCGTAGATCTATAACTTTCGTGACCAGATCCTTTATCGTTACTAGTAGATGTAGCTTTTCTTCAGATCTATCACAACGTTTCATAAACTCCTCGGATCTACACTGCAACAAGCCAGATCTCCTCGGATCTACACCATAACAGGCCAGATCTGTGACTCCCACTCACAGATTCATTCATCAACTGAGTGGATCTATGCGTTTTGAAGATGAACCTTTCGATCCGTGTTTGCTTCCTCAACACGAAACCGTACTGATCTATAGATCTGTATTGTCACGCTCCGGATACGTATGCTGGCATTTGTTGCAGGCAGACAATCGATGGAGCTTCGTTGGCGTTAGCCTAACGGCTCTGATACCATGTTAGGATATAAACCCTAACTTAAGAAACAATGAAGAAGATGTATTGCATCTGATGAGAAGAGAAGAGTCTACTCTCTCACACAGACCGACTCCATATATATTTATCTACAGTTAAATTACACATATACCCTCTCTTAGTTACAACCCACAACAGTAAAATTACATATGTATCCTCACATATTACATACTAATGATTTATCCTAACAGGGGGATGTAAGACGATTTTCGAGTAGCATTTCAAGCAAAATTGGGTCGATGTTCACCTAGTTGCGCCGAACTATGGGGAGTTAAACATGGATTGCAATTGGCGTGGGATAAAAGATATAGGAAACTTATTGTGGAGCTAGACTCTCAGGAAATAATTGATTTTATTATAGACTCAACACAAAGACAATTTCGAGATTCATTGATTCATGATATTCTAAGGAATACGGACAAGGAGTGGAGTGTAGTTTTCAGCCACACATTTAAAGAGAATAATGCACGTACAGACCACATGGCCAAGGAAGTTTTTCACTATAATGTTGATTTTAAGATTTGAGAACATATTCCAAATCATATTTTCATGTTGCTAGAGCAGGATATTCTGCAGTTACATATGTAACCTAGACCAGATTTGGTCTTTGCTAATCAAAAAAAAATAGTATACTTTCCCGAATTACTTTACTACTACTTATTATTCACTACTCACTGCATCATCAAAATAGTTGAGTTAATTCGATCCATGTTACCAAGCCCATGAACAAAAATCTGGACATCATCACGATATAATTTTTTTGATGAATCATCACGATATAATTTTGAAAAACTTTGTTCAAACAACAATCAAGAGATCGAGCACTAATTTGTGGATACTCGAACTCTCACATTAGACAAGTTTTATTATAATATATAGTTGTGATGCACTAAATCAAAAAAAAACACGCGATGCTCTACAACATTAGTTACACAGTACATAATTGATGTCAAATTGATGTCAAATGGCACCTTTTAATTAAGTACTGTTGCTGAACGTTTTCAAGAAGAAAAAGGGTTTTGTTGCTTAATCAAAATCATGCCAAGGTTGCTTAAGCATATATACTGCTTGTTAAGATGCTGGCTGGGTAGCCTTTGTTGATGTTCGAAAATCAGTGGCTGGTTTTGTTGTTTTTCTGGGCTCTAACTTAGTCTCGTGGCAATCAAAGAAGTAATAGGTTATAGCGCGCTCTAGTACCGAATCTCTGTATCGGGCTCTCGTATGTGTTGCTACTGAGATAAGTTGGTTTCAATCATTATTACATAAGTTGAAGCTTTCTGTTTTGGCTACTCCTATGTTGTGGTGTGACAATTTGAGTGTTGTTGCCTTGGCTAAAAACCCTATCAACTATGCCAGGACGAAACACATCGAGTTAGATATCCACTATGTTCGGGATAAGGTTCTTTCAGGTCATCTTGATGTTCATCACGTTCCATCAGTCGATCAGATTGCTAATGTAATCACAAAGTCTTTTACTGCTTCTTGCTATAGTTATCTTCGTGACAAACTGAGTGTCGTTTCTCTCCCGCTCAGTTTGAGGGGGATGTTAGAGTTAACCATTAGTGCGATAGTTATATATTATTATGTGTTAGGAAACTAAATAATTGGAGAAATCTTACTTATCCACTGATTGTGTAACATTACCACTAATTGTGTAACATCTCCACTGATTGTGTAATGTTACCATTAATTGTGTAACGTCTCCACTAATTATGTAAATTAGCTATATACCATTCTATAAATAGGGCACCATACTGTACATTTCGGGAGGAGAAATAAACTTGTTTTACATAATTCAACATGGTATCAGAGTCGACGATTCGTTCGGGACATGTCGAGATGGATGGATTTTCGTCCATAGTGGAGTCTTGAGATGTGTGGACCGAAATAATAGTGCCACATTGAAAAGTAAAACTTCTAAATGAAGTATATTAGTTTGGTCTTCAAATCATCTACTCTAACACCTCCAGTGACAGATCTACACAATCACCACACTGAACAATTGTATGAACCTGTAGAACTTCAATACTTTGATCTCCGTCGAAAGACTACAAGATCACCGAGAACCAGTGGATCGAGGTTCAACTCCTCAGATCTATCCCATAGAACTGATAACAACCTTTTTTGGCGTGTGTCATTGAAGGCTCTGATACTATGTTGAATTATGTAAAACAAGTTTATTTCTCCTCCCGGAACATACAGTACGGTGTGATGCCCTATTTATAGAATGGTATATAGCTAATTTATATAATTAGTGGAGACGTTACACAATTAGTAGTAACGTTACACAATCAGTGGAGACGTTACACAATCGGTAGAGAAGTAAGATTTCTTCAATTATTTAGTTTCCTAACACATAATAATATCTAACGATCGCACTAATGGTTAACTCTAACACTGCCCAATGTATGCCTCGCCCCATTAGTCTAATCCATGTTGCACCATAACTACATGTTGGAATTAAATTTTTAATTTTTTTTGGCATTGACCATTTCTTAAATATTTTTGTCTTTTACTTAAAGTATTTTGAATGAGATGGAAGAGGCATGTGTAACGACCCTAAAAATTTAACCCGTGCCACATGTCAATACAGGTAATATGTGGGCCCACGCTGTGGTACAGTCATCAATTCTCGGACGTCAACGCCGATGTATGTTAGTTTTGTATGATGCTTATATTATATTGTATTTCATTTGTGCAATTTCAAGTTTTTAGCGTGTAAAGATGTTTGCGTGTGAGTGTTGGTTATGTGACACGATGTTTAGTGGTCTGGAGGACAAACTTAATTAAAACATTGATAAAATACAAACTCAAATTTATTGAAACAATTGGTACACAATTCGATCAAGTGCGAAAGACATGCATAGTGCAACGCAGGTCGAGTCCGGATTGCACAAAATATGTGGTGGAGAGGCTAGAGTGAAGGGCAAGTCAACTAAGTCACCCAATTGAGTTATCAAAATTGGTAGATGAAATTGTGAAAAGACCAAAAGGGCAATAAAGTTGTAAAGGGTATGGATAAGGGTGAGGGGTATTTTGGTCATTTGACCAAAATACCCAAATATCAACACTCCATCGCCACCCCATTCCCCATTTCCGATCACAAAAAATTTGGAGAAAGAGAGAAATCGACCGAGAGAAGGAGAGACCAAGGAGAGGAAAGTGGCGATTCGCGGAGAGCGTGGATACGACGTCGAGGTGAGATTTAGGTAAGGATTGATTTCATTGTTGGTGTTGTCATTGTGGATGTTTTCGAGATTTGTTGTCGAGGTTGTTGTTGAGGGGATGGTGGATTTAAATGGTGATAATGGTGGTGATGATGGTGGTGACGTGGGTGTTGAATCTTGTTGTTGTGTTGTTGAAAAAAAAAACGTCACTGTTGGTTGCTGGAAAACAGCAAGCCAACGAAGAAGAAGGAGAAACGGGTTGGGTCAGACCTGGTTTTGGGTAAGACCGGTCGACCGGGTTGACGGGTCGAGCCGGGTTTGACCCGGTGGACTGGATCGGATCAGTCGGGTCCCCGACCGACCTAGTCGGGTCGACCCGACCACGACCCACCCACCTATTATTATATTAATAAAAATTATTTATTGCAATTAAATATATTAAAAATAATTTTAATTGAAATAAATTTTAGAAAAATAGGAGATTTCAGGAAAAATTCTAGAAAATTCTAGAAAATTATATTTTCATCAAATAAAGAGAAATTTGGGAATTTCTATGAAAAGTGAAATATTCGAGATTTTCGCGAGATGTTATGTCGGGTTTTTGCCTTGAAAAACGTGAAATTTGACAAAAATAGCTCGAAATTTGGAAAAAAAAATCATAGAAAATTAAAGAAATTGATATAAATTGCATTATCAGATTATTGTACACACGGGGACCGTAAGGGGCATGTTGGAGTCTGTGTTAGCACGAATTAGCTTGGATCGAGGTAAGTAAACCGTGAGGAACACTACAGTTATTTCTTGAGCTTTTAATTATTTATTGATATTGTTTCGATACTATCTTGTCATTCCATTCCTTTTGAGTTGTCCTAAGGCAAGTGTGTCAAGCGTGATCCTTGCAGAATTCCGGGCTAGCAGTGTATTATACTGGAGTTACGGCTGGGGATACGTGATTGTTTGTAATGGCATGTACGGGGTGAGAGTCATCCACCAGATTGTTGGGGATTCTACACTCGCATAGGGGTCTTAGAGGAGATTCTGCCCTCGACTTCTAGGTTTTAAGGAGATTTTGTCCTTAGCATAATGACTTCAATTGGTCGGGACGACTTTTGCCTTTCCTTTATATTCCGGGACACTCAATTTTTGATTTCTTATTTATTTATTTACAGTCATTATATGTTCATGCGCTCCCTATCCTTTTCTTTCTATCTGCATGAATTGACTGTTCATTTATTAAATTTGAAATAATGTATTATTATTGTTCCTGTTTGGCGTTACTTACCTGGGCTCGTCATTCTTGTGTTTGATCGAGTGCAGATCCGCAGTCCAACAAAGGAAAGGCCGTGCAGCTAGGCGATATACTTTGAGCGGCCCTCCTCTGCTAACATAGGTGACTTTTTGGTTGTATTAGTTACTTATATTATTTTTTGTACATGGGGTTATGGGTTGAAAGATTTTTTTTTGGATATTATGTCTTGGATGATACTCTCCTTGCTTTACATTATATATGTGATAAACGAGGTTCCTACACCCTAGGTTTTTGTCCTAACTTAGAGCTTTCGAAGTTGTTTGATTAGTTGACTTCACTTTCAAATGATTAAAAAATGATTGAATGGTAAGGATAGGCTCACTGGCCCTACGCGACTCGGTGAAATTGGCTTGGTGGTTTGCGCGGGTCCAGGCCGGCGGTGCCCGATTCTAGGGTTGTGGAATTTAGGGTCGTCACTGCATGTAACAACCCTCAAATTTAACTTGACTTGTGTTGCACTTGTTAAGACCGTGACCCGGCTACGCGATATTGAACTGTATTTCGAACTTCGAGAGTCAACACCGAGGTAATTTTATGATTTTTTGATGTGTGTATTAGTATTTTAATCTAATACGTGTCTCGAGCCGTTCGGGTGATTTTTTTAGTTTGAGTGAGGCTTCGCCTAGGTAAACGGGGGAGTAAAACATAATAAAAACACAAATAAATGAATTTTTGAATAATTTAAATACTTAATTGACAAGACGTGTCAAGAAAACGGGCGTGGCAAGCCAGTTAATGGAGAAATACAGACCGAGGAGTGCGAGATCAACGTGAGAGTAGATTAACTAAGTGACACATGAGTCACTAAAAGGAGTATACATATAGGGATTGTTAAAGTGACACAACTCAATGTGGACAGCCATGGGACCAGCCTCGAGATGTGCGTGTGTGTTGAGATGAAAATAAGGGGCTATAAATAGGACCCCACCCAACTAACTTTACTATTCAATCACTATTCATCTCCTTCTCCACCGATTTTCTCTTCCTTTTCTTCTCTCCCTCTCCTTCTCTCTCCTTCGGTGAGCAAACCACCGCCCTAGAGGCTCCAGGGGTGGTCGACCTCGCCGGAGACGCACAAGGCCACCGGAGGTGGTGAGTATTGCTTCCTCATTTTTCTTTCTTTTCTCTCCTTCTCTTTCTCATTCTCTTCTTGAATTTGGCACTGTACACCGCTACTCTCGCTGCTGTTGTGGAGGGCTACCATGTTTGGGGCGTAACCGGAGATGATCTAGCAGTGTCTCTGGAGACTCGCCAACCTCCGAATGCCTCCCCCACGCGGTAGACGTGGAGATCTTGGACTGTTGCGCCGATGCACTGTGAATGCATAGTTCATCTTCTTTGTTTTGTTTGGCCATGCTGTGATAACGGGTATGATCATGGAGGTTGTTGGGGACAATCCTTGGTGGTTCACCAGAGTTGCCACACCTTCGAAGCCCCAGTTCACAGCGTAGTACAGTGGTATGAGTCGGACAAACGAATCTCTAAGCTTTTCGTGTCTAGTGGTCGTTGTCGCGACTGGCCACTACCATAAATGGTGGCGGTGGTCGGGGCGGTCGGGGATAGTCCCTAGTGGTTCACCAAAGTCCTCATGTCCCTGAAACATCTCTTTTGCGGCACATATGCATTGATGTCCGTATTTAAATGGGTTCTCTATTTTATCAAAGTTGAGTTTGTTCCGCTACTCCGGAGTTGCAGAGTTTATGCGACGCTAATGGTCTGACCACCGGACCGAGGGTGTGCCGAAGACCACACCAAGCTATGGTTGGTGTTTCGCAATCCCTAGTAGGTCCGAAAATGTTGGTAGTGAGTTGTCGTGTTCATGATTTCGTGTGTTTATGTTTACATGAGCATTGGAGGGATTTTCTGGTGTTCCCATGCCGAGATGACCTCTCCCCGACATCGGACAGTACCAACATGTAGCCATGGAGGTCTCGATTGTGGTTGTTATGGGTTTTGGTTCTTGTTTTGCTTGGCCATTGTCGATTTGGTTGTCTAGGTTTCAATTTTGTTAGAGTTTGGCCATGATGATTCTCATTTGGTTATGTCGAAATTTTTTTGTGCTCATGGAGTCGTTTTGGTGAAATATACGAGTTATAGTACCGATTTTGTAGGTGTGTGTTAGGAACGTGTGGTTTTGTTCTGGTGTTTTGACGTCGTTTTCATGCTGGTTAATTTTACATTTTAATTGTGTTTAAGGTTATTGAACAGCAGTGACATCGTGGTCACGCCACCGGTCCTCGAGGCTATGGCATGACCCACATACGACTGAGCCGAGCCTATGATTCGTGAATAGGCTTACATATGGTGTGGTTTACAAAACCAAAAGAGTTGTGGTGTTTTTGTCAAGTTTTCCGATTGATTTTCATTGAGTTGTTCGAGTCGTCAAAACATTGAAAAAACACTAGGGTTTAAACCTAGGTTAGTTAATGACTCGACCCATTAATTAGAGTTTGCAACCTTGCCAGGTAGTAGGAAACTTGGGGATACGCGTTAGGATTCGCAGGAGTGTTGTTACGTAGGTTGCGATAGTTCAATTAAGTACACTTGCTCTAAAGCTTGTGTATGTTAGTAAGCCAGTTAAGAAAATATCATGTGATTCATTATCATTCTATCATGTTTGCTATAATCTACTTGTTGGCATTACGTTCCATATTCTTTGTATGTGTATTCTTGGCATAAGTGTATGTCTCGAAGGTACATGCGGCCTACACTAGAAGGGATAAAACACAAGCACTCGTGCGTGAGTGTTTGATCATCCCTAGTGATTGTGTGATACCATGTACTGGATTGTTGTGGTTATCGATGTTGCGAAATTGTTGTTGTGGATTTATTGTGGATTTTTAGAACACTTATAGCCTTTCTTGACTCGTAGAACAAGCATGTCTCGATTATTATTTCCAGACTGTCTATAACGACCCTAAAAAAATTTAATCCGTACCACGTGTCAATACAGGTGATACGTGGGCTCACGCTGTGGTACAATCATCAATTCTCGGATGTCGACATCGAGGTGTGTTAGTTTTGTATGAAGTTTGTATTATATTGTATTTCATTCGTTCAATTTCAAAGTTTTTAATGTGAAAAGACATTTGTGTACGAACGTTGGTAATCTAAGGAACAAATTTAATTAAAAACACTGACAAAATATAAAAAAATAATAATTAAAAGGTTGTAAAATTTGTTTGTTACATCGGTACGTCTGTGGTGACACGACGAACAAAGTTAGTATTATGAGTCGGGTGCGATCGGGTACGGGAATACTCGAGGGAAGCTTTGAGTGTTGTTTGAAATTGATGAGATTAAAAGACCAAAAGTCAACAAAAAGTCACCTATTTGAGTCATTAAAGTTGGTGAAGGTGATTGCAAAATGACTAAAAGGGGCATTTGCGATGGCCCCAAATTCCACAACCCTAGAATCGGGCACCACCCTGGCTAGGCCCGTGCGAACCCCAAGCCAATCCTGTCTAGTCGCGCGGGGCCAGTGAGCCTATCCTTACCTTCAATCATTTATTAATCATTTAAAAGTAAAGTTAATTAATTAGAGAGTTATCAAAGTAATAAGCGGAAGCAATTAATCTCAACTAATCAATCAACTTCGAAAGCTCTAAGTTAGGACAAAACCTAGGGTGTGGGAACCTCGTATATCATATACATACCATATAAAGCAAGGAGAGTATCATCCAATTCATAATATCCAAAAAAAAATCTCTCAACCCATAACCCCATGTACAAAAATAATATAAGTAGCTAATACAACAAAAAAAATCACCTATGTCAGCAGAGGAGGGCCGCTCAAAGTATATCACCTAACTGCATGGCCTTTCCTTTCTGAACTGCAGATCTGCACTCGGTCAAACACAAGAATGACGAGCCTAGGTAAGTAACGTCAAGCAGGAACAACAATAAATACAGCATTTCGAATTAAATAAATGAATAGTCAATTCATGCAGATAGAAAGAAAAGGATAAGGAGCGCATGAATATATAAAGACTATGAATAAATAAATAAGCAATCGAAATTGAGTGTCCCGGAATACAAAGGAAAGGCACAAGTAGTCCCGACCAATTAAAGTCGTTAAGCCGAGGACAAAATCTCCTCAAAGGCTAGGAGTCGATGACAGAATCTCCTCTAAAACCACTACGTGAATACAGAGTCCCCAACAATCTAGTGGGGAACTTTCACCCGTACATGTCATTACAACCAATCACGTATCCCAACCGTAAACTCCGATATAATACACCGCGAGCCCGAAATTCTGCAAGGATTACGCTTGACACACTTGCCTTAGGACAACTCATGTGAATGGAATATCAAAAAGGTATTGAAACAATATCAATAAATAATTCAAAGCTCAAGAAATAACTGTAGTGTTCCTCATTGATTTACTTACCTCAAATCCAAGCTAATTCGCGTTAACACGGACTCTGAAACGCCCCTTATGGTCCCGGTATGTACAAAAATCCTGATAATGCAATTTATATCAATTTCCTTAATTTCCTATGATTTTTCTAAATTTCTAGCTATTTTTGCCAATTTCACACTTTTTAAGGCAAAAACCCCGACATAACGTCTCACAAAAATCCTGAATATTTCACTTTTCGTAGAAATTCCCAAATTTTTCTTTATTTGATGAAAATATAATTTTTCCAGAATTTTCTTGAATTTTTCTTGAATTTTTCCTATATTTCTAGAATTTATTTCAATTAAAATCATTTTTAATATATTTAATTGAAATAAATAATTATTTATTAATATAATAATTTGTGGGTGGGTCGCGGGTCGGGTCTGCACCGCCCTGACCGGGTCAAACCTGGTCCAACCGGATCGGGTCCGATCCACTCGCGTCGGACCCGGTCCACTCGGGTCAAACGCAGTCAGACCCGGTCCAATCGGATTGGGTCCAGTCCACCAAGGTCGGACCTGGTCAGACCCGGTCAACCCGGGTCGGACCATCGTCTTCTTCGTTCGTTCGTTGGAAAATTCCAACGAACGAACAGAACACCATTTTTTTTCTTTGTTTTCTTCTTTTCCGTCTTCTACAACAACATTAACAACAACTCAACAATCCACCATCATCAACACTTCATTTCCACCATTAATCACCACCATTTTTGCGACGGCCCTAAATCTCCGGGCGCCCGTGACCCACGCCTTACGCCTCGAAGCCCGGCGGCGCTGTCACATCACCGGACACGTCATCACTGCTTTGCCACGTCCGCAACTACGTGGAGTGATGCTCAGTGTAACTAATCCTACTATATTAAGTTGTCGACACATTTAGCGAGATTAGTTGATAATTACAATTATATCATCGGCGGAAGCACTTAATTCATATTTTATGAGAAATTATTTAACCTAAGTAGTGGAAAACCGGATACAAACACCCATGTATATAGCGAGACGAACTAAACGGTAATCCATATACATGTGATAAAGTTATAAAGTCCCCAAAACCCGAAGCAAAATAGTATATACATACATGATATCAAAACACTAGTTATCGCGAATAACGGCCTTAGAGATAGTCGCCTAGTATCTCCTTTCCCTTGCTCTTGCTCGTACCGGGATCTGCGCTCGGTTGCCCAACACATACGACAGACGAGCCCGGTGAGTAAATTCCCAAGAGAAGTCTACACGTTAATCATGAAAAACCACAATAACTTGCGAGACATATGAATATGACCACGACGACGGGAATCATATTCCTATGGTGGCCGTAAACGATATCCAAAATAAAACCATTCGATCACAACACGATAGAAAATAACACACCATTCGAGAAATCGGTCCAACCACGATATCATTTATAAGAAAACTAGATAGAAGTGTGACGGAGTCTAACCAAACTAGATCGTACTTCGTAGATTCGGATGCCCCAGTGAGCACATCAAGCCTAGACCACACCCAAACTACTAACGGTGGCCGGAACAAATCGCAACCCACCGGACACGTGCACCCATTGCTCGGGTAGCTATTCACCGGCTAAGCCCGATACACGCGCTACAACCTAGCCTACTCAATTCCGTACCACAACCATCTCGATTAACCTCAGACAATGTGAACACATCAAACACCGTCCAACACATAATCGCGATGCATAACATGGCAACCAAAATATGTAACAAGGCGATAAATAAACAAATGAATAAACACATCATTTATATGGACAAACCACGCATGAATTAAAGTGTAACATTCTCGAGGGTTTTACGCACTGTAACTACGCACTCAGACTTTCCGGACCGTCAATCAGACCCGCCTAGCTCTCCTATGCCCGAGCTATGGTTCCCAGATCCACTGAAGTCCATTTATAGTGTTTTATATTATTAATAACACATTTATAATATTATATCACATATTCCATTTTGCAGTTGTGGTACCTCTTCCGGACAATGTCGGGGTTCCAAAAATACCCGAAAAGTCCCGAAACCACTTTTCTACCTTTTTCTAAGTTTCTATATTTTTCTAGAATTTTTTTCCAATTTTTCTGATATTTTTCAATTATTTTCCCTATTTTCCAATAATAATATATAATATATAATATATATATATTATTTAATTTAATAATAAATAAAAGAATTATTTTTTTATTTGGGGAGGGGGCCCACTGGACCGGTCCGGTCAGTGGCTGGAGCCCGGACCTAGGCCTAGGGCCGGTCCGACCGGAGTCGGGGGTGACGCACGCGCCACGCGCGTCGTCCCCCCCTCGAGACGAAATCGTCTCTGCAGTTCTACGAGACGATTTCGTCTCTCCCATTTTTTTTTTTTTTTTTTTTTTTCTTCTCTTCTTCTTCCTCCTATCGATTCCTCTTCAACCTCACTCCATTTAAGACCTCTAAAACATCATAATCTCACCACAAATCCACCAAACAACATCAAATTCTCGGATCAAAATATATATAAATAAACCCCAAATTTACCAAATCATCTCAATTTTCTTCAAATTCGATCCCAATTGATGTAATTCATCAAAGTAAACCTTAAGAACACCGAATTTGACCTCCTAAAACCATTAAAAATAAATGAAATCCGAATTCACCACAACCCATTTTAATCACATTTTTTATCAAAATTTCCATTAAAATGGTAAGGATTACCTTGGATCAATGTTGTGTGGCTCGGATTTCCCTCTCCAAGCTCGATTTCGTCCCTCCAACACTTTGATTTCTCTCACCAAAATCTCCTAACGATTTGAGCAAATATTAGATTTGCATGCATTTGATCCATCGGGTTGTATATATAGGTGGTATTTTAATCTCACGTGCACACGCATCTCGAGGTAAATCCAACCGCCACTG
Organism: Stephania japonica; assembly: GCA_039657345.1. NCBI lineage: Eukaryota > Viridiplantae > Streptophyta > Magnoliopsida > Ranunculales > Menispermaceae > Stephania > Stephania japonica. Next base: position 11,552,189 of record CM077563.1, on the reverse strand, counting down.
ATCACCTTGTGTCACCAAAGTTCTTGACACCCTATCATGACATTATCTATCTCGAATTTCCTTGTTGTGCATCTCGAGAATTATCCTATGCATGCTGATTTTTCTTATCAAACTATAGGACTTCAACTAATTCATTAATACATTAATTCAACCTTAGGTTAAATCACCTAATAAATTATATAAAATTCATAAGTGCGTCACACTAGCACTCAGCTACCGACAACCCATGCCCCGTACCCGGCTACCCAATACCGGTACCGGTCCTCGACACGCAACCGGGACATATACCCGACTCGTAGCCTTGCCGATGTCAACTTACACACATGTGATGTTTATATAAATAATAAATTTCCACATCACAATAATAGACATACAACATACACAAATAACACAATATAACCTGGGTACTCTTATTTGAGTCCACCCAGTATCCACCGTAACGCCCGAATTAACCGTTAATCATCGTGATTAACACTAATACTCAATTAAATTAATTTGGGCCGTTACAATTCTTCCCAACTAGGAAAAATTTCGTCCCAGAAATTACGATAACCAATATCTCTTCTCGAAGTTGCAAAATGGGCGCAACTACCCGCTATTCAACGACACCCGTAGTCTAAATGAACTACTCAACTCTAACCCTTCATGAACGAATCAACTGAAATTCTTAGGGAACACATCTACCTATCCCAGGGAAACACATCAACGACCCTTGTGAACAAATCAATCCATCCCAGGGAAACACATCGGCTGGCCCTGGTGAACAAATCAACCAGATCTTCAACCAAAATCCTGGTGAACAAATCAACCGATATCCCACCAAAACCTGGTGTACCAATAAATCAATCTCTGGTGAAAACAAATCAACCGTGAACACATCAACCAATCTTCTATTAAAACCTGGTGAACAAATCAACCAAAATCCTGGTGATTCCACTAAAACCTGGTGAACACATCAACCAGTGAACTTCTATTAAAACCTGGTGAACAAATCAACCAGGTATTCCAGGTATTCCACCATCCTCTAGTGTACTAATCAACTATGATACAACTATGATCACTAATCTAAGTGAACGAATCAACATAGATGCAACGAATGCATGAAATGCAACAAGAACAACAACTATAATGAATCAATCAACCTATATGCAACACACGCATAGAAAAACATAATAGTGACGTACCACTGCTCATCTTTGTCGGGTCATCTCTCTCATTGGCGATACTACGGCGTGAACTCTTTCATCGATCATGGAATCTCTGGTGCTTTGGAAAGGCTCTACAACAATTCACACTAATGTGACCTCTCGACCACACCTATAACATCTACGTCATCACTTCCTCCAGACGGTCGGCCCTCGAGTGATGTCTATAATTACGGTCTATCGATCTCGATTTCTACCTCTTTGGTCCCGTGTATAAGTTTGTTGTGGTGCGACATCGCATATGCCACTGTAGTCTCGGTCATCGCCTCTGTGCGTGTCGATCCCGATCCCATTGTCTATCCTCATATCGGGGACTACGTCCGTCTGGTGATCACTCCTACTATCTCTATCGATTCCTCACATTGCCGTTTCGACCTCCCATCCCAGGTCGTGAACCACCTTTCTCTCTATTCCGGTAGACGCGGTCCTTTGGAATGCCATTCTTCTGTAGTAGGAATGTCTCATAAGTCAAGGCTCTCTCGAACATAGCACAGTAACGTCGAAGCCCCGAGACGACACAATCGCACTCGCAATCACCTCCTCGACCCCAGAACAAAGTAGTAAATCTGCAAACGCTCGATGCAGGCAATGTCCATAGAGAAGCTGAGAAGATAGCGGTATCGGTCCATATCTTTGTAGCATCGTACGATTTCCCTGCCTCGGGGATAAGAACTCCTCTCTCAACCTCGGTCGAACCTCCATAGGAATAAACGATCGTAGAAGATCTCTCGAAACTCCGCCCAAGTCGGCTTGGATCGGCATGTGTCTCTTGGTAATTAGTCCACCACATCTGCGCGTCGGACACAGAAGCATGTTCGGATAATCTTGCCCTATGCCTCTCCTCGTGTTCGCTCTTTGTGCGGCCGCGATGCGATACAATCCGGTCTCCTGCTTTGCCTCGGGATTTCCACCGCCATAAAAGTATGTGGGCTGGAATTTAAGAAAATCCCTCGGTCTCCTCGCTTTGTGGATCCATCCTATACTACGGAGTAGTAGAAATCGTAGTAGCGATTACAACCGCCGATAGAGTGCGGAGTTACTATCTCTGCTTGGCACCACTACTTGGTGTAGTCTTAACGATCGGTGTCTCATGCTCTCTTGTTTGGCTGCGATCGATTCTCGATGGCGTCACTTCTTTGTCTCTGTCGATCTACAATCGCGATCGGGTCTCTCGATCTTTGTCGAGTGTTATGGCGGTGTCGAGCTCTCATCATGTCCGATAATAGCTCAAATCGCCTATCGTGAGCGGCAAGTCGTCTTTGCAAGCTGCGGGATCCCTAACCTCATCTCCAGTATGATCCTCGCTTTGGCCGGTCCACGACCACGACGGTGCTGCGATCCGTCCATCAAGATCTGCACACCGAAAGTCGTGCGTCGAATTATTACGTAGTCCGTATATATATAACATACAACCAAATCATAATACACATATAAGTCCTTACTCTACCCGACTTATCTTTCTTCCCACTAATAGTTCTAGTTAATTCATCGGGTTTCCACATCTAATTTGGTTTAAAGTTTATGCTCGTTCCTTAACTTTGTTAATTCAAGGCCACTATCGACCTCGCTCGATACCAAGCTGCGACGGCCCTAAATCTCCGGGGCGCCCGTGACCCACGCCTTACGCCTCGAAGCCCGGCGCGCTGTCACATCACGGACACGTCATCACTGCGCCACGTCCGCAACTACGTGGAGTGATGCTCAGTGTAACTAATCCTACTATATTAAGTTGTCGACACATTTAGCGAGATTAGTTGATAATTACAATTATATCATCGGCGGAAGCACTTAATTCATATTTTATGAGAAATTATTTAACCTAAGTAGTGGAAAACCCGGATACAAACACCATGTATATAACTGAGACGAACTAAACAGTAATCCATATACATGTGATAAAGTTATAAAGTCCCCAAAACCCAGCAAAATAGTATATACATACATGATATCAAAACACTAGTTATCAGCAGCAACGGCCTTAGAGATAGTCGCCTAGTATCTCCTTTCCCTTGCTCTTGCTCGTACCAGGATCTGCGCTCAGTTGCCCAACACATACAGCAACGAGCCCAGTGAGTAAATTCCCAAGAGAAGTCTACACGTTAATCATGAAAAACCACAATAACTTGCGAGACATATGAATATGACCACGACGACGGGAATCATATTCCTATGGTGGCAAATAAACATATCCAAAATAAAACCATTCGATCACAACACGAGTAGAAAATAACACACCATTCGAGAAATGCGGTCCAACCACGATATCATTTATAAGAAAACTAGATAGAAGTGTGACGGAGTCTAACCAAACTAGATCGTACTTCGTAGATTCGGATGCCCCAGTGAGCACATCAAGCCTAGACCACCCCAAACTACTAACGGTGGCCAGGAACAAATCGCAACCCACCGGACACGTGCACCCATTGCTCGGGTAGCTATTCACCGGCTAAGCCCGATACACGCGCTACAACCTAGCCTACTCAATTCCGTACCACAACCATCTCGATTAACCTCAGACAATGTGAACACATCAAACACCGTCCAACACATAATCGCGAGTGCATAACATGGCAACCAAAATATGTAACAAGGCGATAAATAAACAAATGAATAAACACATCATTTATATGGACAAACCACGCATGAATTAAAGTGTAACATTCTCAAGGGTTTTACGCACTGTAACTACGCACTCAGACTTTCCGGACCCGTCAATCAGACCCGCCTAGCTCTCCTATGCCCGAGCTATGGTTCCCCGATCCACTGAAGTCCATTTATAGTGTTTTATATTATTAATAACACATTTATAATATTATATCACATATTCCATTTTGCGGTTGTGGTACCTCTTCCGGACAATGTCGGGGTTCCAAAAATACCCGAAAAGTCCAGAAACCACTTTTCTACCTTTTTCTAAGTTTCTATATTTTTCTAGAATTTTTTTCCAATTTTTCTGATATTTTTCAATTATTTTCCCTATTTTCCAAAGCAATAATATATAATATATAATATATATATATTATTTAATTTAATAATAAATAAAAGAATTATTTTTTATTTGGGGAGGGGGCCCACTGGACCGGTCCTCCAGGGGCTGGCCGGCCTAGGCTGGCCGGTCGGCCGAGTCGAGGTGACGCACGCGCCACGCGCGCGCGTCCCTACCTCCGAGACGAAATCGTCTCAGTTCTACGAGACGATTTCGTCTCTCCCCTTTTTTTTTTTTTTTTTTTTTTTTTTTTTTCTTCTTTTTCTCTTCTTCTTCCTCCTATCGATTCCTCTTCAACCTCACTCCATTTAAGACCTCTAAAACATCATAATCTCACCACAAATCCACCAAAACAACATCAAATTCTCGGATCAAAATATATATAAATAAACCCCAAATTTACCAAATCATCTCAATTTTCTTCAAATTCGATCCCAATTGATGTAATTCATCAAAGTAAACCTTAAGAACACCGAATTTGACCTCCTAAAACCATTAAAAATAAATGAAATCCGAATTCACCACAACCCATTTTAATCACATTTTTTATCAAAATTTCCATTAAAATGGTAAGGATTACCTTGGATCAATGTTGTGTGGCTCGGATTTCCCTCTCCAAGCTCGATTTCGTCCCTCCAACACTTTGATTTCTCTCACCAAAATCTCCTAACGATTTGAGCAAATATTAGATTTGCATGCATTTGATCCATCGGGTTGTATATATAGGTGGTATTTTAATCTCACGTGCACACGCATCTCGAGGTAAATCCAACCGCCATTGATGATCACCTTGTGTCACCAAAGTTCTTGACACCCTATCATGACATTATCTATCTCGAATTTCCTTGTTGTGCATCTCGAGAATTATCCTATGCATGCTGATTTTTCTTATCAAACTATAGGACTTCAACTAATTCATTAATACATTAATTCAACCTTAGGTTAAATCACCTAATAAATTATATAAAATTCATAAGTGCGTCACACTAGCACTCAGCTACCCGGCAACCTATGCCCCGTACCCCGGCTACCCAATACCCGGTACCCGGTCCTCGACACGCACTTCGGGACATATACCCGACTCGTAGCCTTGCCCGATGTCAACTTACACACATGTGATGTTTATATAAATAATAAATTTCCACATCACAATAATAGACATACAACATACACAAATAACACAATATAACCTGGGTACTCTTATTTGAGTCCACCCATTTATCATAAACGCTTAGAATTAACCGTTAATCATCGTGATTAACACTAATACTCAATTAAATTAATTTGGGCCGTTACAATTTTAATTCAAATGAAAAATCCTTGAAAATTTTCAAAAATTTGCCAAAAATTCAAAACTTACCCAAATCGATTACAACTTTTGTAAATAACTTATTAATCATCGCGGGGATCGTCGGGACGTCGAAAACTTCGATCAATTTCGAAGTTTCGACGTGGCATCCAAAACTCACCACGACGAAAACACGCAAACTACGCACCAACGCGTAGAGAACAACGAGGAGAGTTTGAATCTCACCTCAGATCGTTGAAAATCGCCGCCTCCGGCGCCACTCCAACCACACCAGTCCGGTGGTTGCTTGGGGAAGAAGTTACGGAAGAGGAAGAGAGAGAGAAATGAGAGAGGAAGAGAGAGAAAAAGGTAAGTGTTGGGTTTTATACCCTCTCCTCATCAACTTATGCACACTCATCTCGAGGCGCATCCAAAGGTCCTCCCTTTAGCTGTCCAATAACTCCAACACTTCCTATGTGCCTTCATTACGTAACTTGAGCTCCACACTTGGTCATCTCCATCTCCGCCTTAGTGTTGTTGAACTCGAACCGCACCGCGACTCGCCCGTCACACTCACTCTATCGCAACTACGTACCAACACGCCTACACTTTTATAATTTGTGTTTTGTCAGTGTTTTTAATTAAGTTTGTTCCTTGAACTACCAACTCTCGTACACAAATGTCTTTATACGTTAAAAACTTGAAATTGCACAAATGAGAATACAATATAATACAAACACCATACAAAACTAATATACATCGGCGTCGACGTTCGAGAATTGATGACTGTACCATGGCGTGGCCCACGTATCACCTCTATTGACACGTGGCACGAGTTAAATTTTTAGGGTCGTTACAGGATTTAAATTGTAAAGAGTACGGATAGGGGTGGAGGGTATTTTGGTCATTTGACCAAATCCCCCCCAAAACACCAATACGCCACTGCCATCACCATTCTCACCATTCTCAATCGACCGAGAGAAGGAGATCGAGGAGAGGAGAACGGGATTCGCGAAGAGCGTGGACGTGACATCGAGAAGAGATTCAGGTAAGGTAGTTATTGATTTCATTGTTGGTGTTGTTGTTGTGGTTGTCACGGTTGTTGTCGAGGTTGTTATCGAGGGGTTGTGGATTTAAATAGTGAAAATGGGATGTTAATGATGGTGGTGATGTGTGTGTGATTGTTGTTGTTAATGTTGTTTGAGAAAAAAAATTCGTTGTTTGTTGTTTCTGGAATTCCAACAAACAAATGAAGGAAGAAGAAGAGAGAAACGGGCTGGGTCAAGGTGACCCGTCCCGGCTGGGTCAAACCGGGTTTGACCCGGGTAGACGGACCCGACTCGGTTGACCGGTCCGACCACAGTGGATGGACCCGACCCGGTTGGATCGGGTCTGACCTGGTCAGGGTGGTCCAAACCCGATCCGGGACCCACCCACCTATTATTATATTAATAAATAATTATTTATTTCAATTAAATATATTAAAAAGGATTTTAATTGAAATAAAATTCCAGAAAAATAGAGAAAATTCAGAAAAATTCTAGAAAATTATGGAAAATTATTTTTCATCAAATAAAGAGAAATTTGGGAATTTCTATGAAAAGTGAAATATTTGGGATTTTTGTTAAGACGTTATGTCGGGGTTTGTGCCTTGAAAAATGTGAAATTTGCAAAAATAGTTAGAAATTTGAAAAAAAATCATAGAAAATTAAGGAAATTGATATAAATTGCATTATCAGGGTTATTGTATACACGGGGACCGTAAGGGGCGTGTCGGAGTCCGTGTTAGCTCAAATTAGCTTGGATCGAGGTAAGTAAACCAGTGAGGAACACTACAGTTATTTCTTGAGCTTTAAATTATTTATTGATATTGTTTCAATACCCTCTTGTTATTCCATTCATATGAGTTGTCCTAAGGCAAGTGTGTCAAGCGTGATCCTTGCAGAATTCCTGGCTCGCTGTGTATTATACCGGGGTTTACGGCTGGTGATACATGATTGGTTCTAATGACATGTATGGGGTGAGAATTCTCCACCAGATTGTTGGGGACTCTGCATTCGCATAGGGGCCTTAGAGGAGATTCTGTCATCGACTCCTAGCTTTTGAGGAGATTTTGTCCTTGGCTTAACGACTTAGATTGGTCGGGACCATTTATGCTTGTCCCTTGTATTCCGGAACACTCAATTTCGGTTACTCATGTATTTATTTAGTCTTTATATATTCATGCGCTCCCTGTCCTTTTCTTTCTATCTGCATGAATTGACTGTTCATTTATTTAATTCGAAATGTTATATTTATTATTGTTTCTGCTTGACGTTACTTACGTGGGCTTGTCATTCTTGTGTTTGACCGAGTGCAGATCCATAGTCCAGCAAAGGAAAGGTCGTGCAGTTAGAGATATACTTTAAGCGGCCCTTCTCTGCTGACATAGGTGACTTTTTGGTGTATTAGCTACTTATATTGTTTTTTTTTTGTACATGGGGATATGGGTTAAGAGATTTTTCTATATTATTACTTGGATGATACTCTCCTTGCTTTGCATGGTATATATGATATACGGGGTTCCCACACCCTAAGTTTTTGTCCTAACTCGGAGCTTTCGAGTTTAATTGATTAGTTAAGATTTATTGCTTTCGCTTTATACTTTGATAACTCACTAGTTAATTGATTTCACTTTTAAATGATTAATAAATTATTGAATGATAAGGATAGGCTCACTGGCCCCGCGCGACTCGGCGGATTTGCTCGGGGGTTCGCGTAGGTCCAGGCTAGGCATAGCCCAATTCTAGGTTATGAGATTTGGGGCCATCACGCTGCCTATCATGCACCTTGTTTATTTAAATTCTGCATGATATTTAGACTGTCTTGTTTGATAATTCATGAATTACTGTTATATTTTTCTACCATTACTTTCAATTTTTTTCTCAGTTATTCACCATCTAGTTTGTGACGATGGGTGCAGATAGAGTGGAGTGTAGTAGAGGCAAAGAACCTTGCATGGGAAACTTTTTGTAAGCGGTTGGACTTGAGGAACCATAGAGTAGGTTATATGTTTTATTTGTATGTTGCTTGTTATTATATACCATGTTTTGTTAAGTCATTAAACTTGAGATTATAGTTTGGGATTTATATTATGTAATGTTTCATTTGATGGCTTATTGTACATGAATATTTCCATTTACGGGGTTTTCCACATTTATAAGGATTCCTTATTTCCGTTTGATTGAGTTATTTCCCAATAATTGTTTAGTATTAAATTTTCTTCCGCTGTGTTATACTTGTAATAACTCTTTCATAAAACTTGTAATTTGATAATTTGAGGCTGACTAGGCTTGCGCTAGATCGTTGAATACTGACTCGGGTGTTCCCAAATGTATTGAGAAATTTGATGCCGTCACAAGGCATCATTTGCCAAAATGTTTTAGCTTCCAAGTTTCTTGGCATCGATGTACATGAGCGCACGAGTCTCGATGTGCATATCAGGGACTTTAATGAATTTGCGACAACATGTCAATTGGAGCAATATGGGGTGTATGAGTTGAACGAGGGGTAAAAATATAGGGTGCCCAAATCATTTTTTTTTAAACATGCGGTGTATTGGATGAGTTGATCTCTTTTCGAATGATATTCAATCAACCTCCTTTCCTCATCGAAGGTCTGTTGCAGAACAATCGATCTGTTTGGAATCAATCTATGGATTAGGGATGCAAATGGGTAGGGTAGGGTAGGGGATGGGGACCTCATTCCCCATACCCATACCCACTAAAAAATTTATCACCCATACTCATTTCCATACCCATCAAATCCCCGTATGTATGGGAAATCCCTATGGAAAAAATATTTTACCCATTTTATTCTCCATTAGGGATCCCATAGGGATTTCTTTGGGGATTTTTGTAGGGATGGGGAATCCCCATGTAGAATTTTTTTCCTATTCCATTCCCCATTGGGATCCCCGCGGGGATTCTCAGAAAAAATAATTGTAACAAACAAGGTGTCAAATATACATACATAACAACACAATTGTTGAAATTCCAAAAAAATAATTAAAAAAATCAACATATCATGCAATAAAAGTTCTTACTAAGTGCAAAAACTTATAATTTAAGTTTCTACAAAATCATTGGCATATATAATAGTGTTTGGAGTGGAAACTATGTATTATTATGTAATATTTATATATAAATATCATATGGTATATATATATATATTAAATATTATATAGTGTATAAATTGATATATGGGATCCCTATGGGTAGATGGGCATCCCCACGGGGATTATCCATGAGTATACCCATGAGGATTTCCCATGGAGATCCCCGTAGGTAAATTTTATTACCCATACCCATGTGGGTATGAGATTTTGTACCCATCCCCACCTCCATCTCCATTTGAAATCCCCATACCGTACCGTTAGGGTAAATCCTGTCACCCGTGGGTATTCCCTACCCATTTGCATCCCTACTATGGATAAACAATCTGCTATCTATAATCTACTCGTCATCTTCTGGTTTATTTGTTCCACTTGCTCCTTCGCTCTCTTCTTCAATGTATTGGGTTAGCTATGTATATCTCTACAAAACCCCTTCTTTTTCTTTTTTTTTTTTTTATAGAAAGAGACTCGTGGGATTTGATCTCCAACATCTTTCACCTATACACCAAGCACCTAACCATTGGCCACCCCCACATGGTTTCTACAAAAACCCTTTCAATTTCTTTTTCTTTTGGTCATAATTTCCATAGAAGAATTCAACCAACCACTTTATGGATTCATTTGTAAATATATTTGGGATGAAGGCGTGTATGCTTTGATTTTATGTCTTAGGGTTCCAAAATTTGGGTTTTCTTCCCTTAATCATTCAAGAATGACTTTGATCATCATGTTTATGCACTATATGCAAAAAAATGTGTATGTGCTTAGATTGGCTTTGTTGTCTTTCGAATTTGATTTTTCATTTCTATAGTTTTGAATGAAATTGTATTCATATATTTGTTGATGGATTTTTTTGGTGTAAAACACTCAGTATCCAGACTATCTGGCTACTCCAGATTCGCCCTGAGTCGCGCACCAAATAAATTAGAAGGAGCTCCCACGTGGTGTTTCCATTTCCAATGCTCCAACTTGAGTTACTAGTTTAAAGGACAACACTCGCTTCCTGCTAGTTTTTTTGCTTCCTCTTTGCGACATGTACTAAACACTTATGTTGTTTGTCTAGTTTGTGAGCGCATCACATTTAGAGTCCGACGATATCAAGGCTTCTGATTCGTCAACTCGAAGTATCAATAAACATTTCAACATAGAGTCTGTAATGCAAGGAGCACTTACTGTTGCATTTCTCCTAACTCGGAACTGGTTCCTGTTTCTGATACACGCGCCGCTTACTTGACATCATATAAAACTGTCAGCTCATCTACTCATCAAAGTTGCGTATTTTTCTGTATTGGCACATTGATAGCAACTGCAAAAATAGTTGTACTATAATCTTAGGTTTGAAGTCGGACTATTTTATTCAGTTATATTTTGAAGACACAAATTGATGATGGACCTGTCGGAGCTTGTTAATAATTGCACAACTCGTGCAAAAAATAGTTGTTACTAAAATTCTACTGTTAAAAATGGGTGTTGATGTTGAATAACATGTCAAGCATGCAAGTCTATGCTTACATTAGCTATTAGGAGTTGAGAAATTATTTAGGGAAAGAAGATCAACTGACAACTTTATTGCAAATTAGTCAATTTGCTTGCATCCTATTTAAAGCACATTTACTTTATTTTGGGGGAAGATAGAGAGAGAGAACGACTTTGATTGAAGAGAAATTTGAAGAGAGATTTGTGTTCTTCAAGCTCTAACTTTGAAGCATCATTTAAGTGTTTGATTAAAGATCCAAACGAACTCCGTTTGAGGCAAGATTCAAATGGGAGATTCGCGACGTCAAACTCTACATCACCTTTGGTAGATATTTCACTTTGCCCTCTTCTAGGTGACATCCTCTATTTTATCTTGTATTAAGTTATGTGGCTAAGATATGTTTCTATACTTGTTGTCTTGATGATTTGTGATGTTCATACCTCTAATTAGTGTTAGAGAAGACTTTTGTATTCCGATTTGCCATAGTGGAGAGTTTTTCATAGGTGTTAGTTACCCCTTGGTTTTACTTCTCACTTTGAGAAGGTTTTCACGTTAAAAGTCTTGTGTGTTATGGTTGATTCTTGCATTTCCTTTGTTCTTATTTGTTGGATTTTTCATATTGTGGTTGTGATCCTTATTTGGTGACACAAGAAAGGGATAGATTATTTGTTGGTGTAGGTTACAAGTCGTACAAGGACTGACCCAACAAAAAGAAGAGCAACATTACTCAAATAAAAGGACCTATCATTGCATTCACTCCAGTTTTTAGGAAATACAAGAGGATAACATTAGCTTGAAGGACTCCCAAACGAAAAACCTCTTTACTTCTATTGTTAAACACTCAGTAGTTGCATTCCAAATACAAAAACAAAGTACAAGCGGTTGCATACCCTGTTCCTTCCTTTCCTATTTTGCATCACTAAAATGTGTTTTAATGGCGTAGAAAGAATATATACATCCACAATTTTGCGGAAACCTTGAAGCATTTTGCAAGATTGCAAAGTGTTGGCATGGGTACACTTTTCTTTACTCCCAACTTGTATGGATTGCTTGTTTTCTGTCTGGGTTTGTGCTTAGCTTAAACTTGGTAAATTTCTCCTTGAATTAATTTATATCATTTTTAGATTCTATCATTGTATTCTGTATCTCTTCCTGTTAGATTGAAATTAAGTTTGGATTTTGTGGACACTTACCCTTTCTCAATTATATTATGAGCTTTATTTGTTTCACAAGTGATGCTGGAACTAAAGTTTATCCATAAATTATGTATATGCATCTAGATCCATACTTCAATTCTTGTTATCTGTCAACTTTATGAAATAAATTCCCCTGATTACCTATTCTTGTAAACATCAGGTATATGGAGCATAAGAATCTCGTTTATGCAACTGAGATCTTTGGGTCCCCTGATAGACTGTACTATAGAATAGCTAAGCTTGGTTTCTACTTCATCTTCTCACCTATTTGCGGATTGAGGTTTGAATTACACTCAATCTTTTGTGGTTACTCTCAATATTTTTAATTTTATGCTTTGACATGTAAATTTTAATCATATTATGCTTATCGTAGGCCTTTTTTTTTTTTTTTTTTTTTTTTTTTTTTTTTTTTTTTTTTTTTTTCTTTTTTCTGTTTTTGTGGCAAACTTTGGTTGCTTGTGGTTTATGTTTGACTCTGATTATATATTAATAATATGCCTAAGAAGACTAAATGGTGTCATATAATTATTAAATTTTGTCGAATCATCTAAACTTAGTTATGCATTATCTCTCGTTGTTGTTGTTGTTTTTTTTTTTTTTCTAAACTTATTTAGTACTAAAAGGGTTAATTGTCAAATAACCACTAGCGAATATATTTATCAAATTGATCAAAGAAAACTATACTTGGTTTTTGGTTGTATAAGATTTACTGGTTGTTAGCTTATCTCACTCTAGAGAATGATCTCTTCCGTTTTGCTACCATCTCTTTCGCTGATTTATGGAAATGTTAATGTATTGTAGGATTGGGCAACAATAAATAAGCACCTTGATCCGGGAGTTTTGACTAGTTGAAGCAATTTTAGAGTCCAAATTGAGCCAGTTTTACAGTGGTCGCATCAAATATTGATGAGGCCGAACGGTCGCAAAAGGGGGGCAACATCAACTAAGTGAAATTTAATACCAACCAATTGGGTGGTCCAATTGTTTGATAAGATGTTTGTGAGTGAAAGGTTATGAGTTTAAATCTTAGTGGAAACAATTGTTTCTTTCTTATAAAAAAACAAACTAAAATTTTTTATTGTCGATTTTTTGGTTGTTTATTTCCATATATTTTATATATCTAACTAATGTAGATGGTTTCAAAAAAAAAAACTAATGTAGATTTATCGAATTTAATATTTTTTAAATACTTTTTGATAGTTTATTTTTGTAAATTTTAAGTATCAAACTGGTGTAAATTTTAGTAAGCACTATATCATACTATAGATTGTTTATACGGTATAATAGTCTATCGGTAAATAGTCAAAGAGTAGAGACGTTACTTACCAAAAGATAAGATTTTGAGAGGTCAGGTTAAATCATTTAACATGAACTTTTTTTTTTTTTTTTTTTTTTTAAAGTTCAATAGGCTCATGAAGGTAAGAAAATTGATGGTATGTAGTTTTTTTTTGTCAACTGTTAGAAAAACATGAAATCATATTTAACAAATACAAAATATTAAAATAAAACTCAAATAATTTTTTTTTTCAACAATTAAAACAAAAGCTCAATTTCAAATTAGTAGAGGAAATAACACGTATATAAAAGAAAGTAAAAGAAGCCAAACTACACATGGCATAAACAAAGATAAGTAACATACTCAAACCAAAAAAAAAAAAAGATAAGTAACATATTGATAGACATTTGCTACATAGTCGCTAATCTTAGATTTGACATCAAGATGTCTCGATGTGTGTGTTCACACCTCGATATTTGTTGAAAAGATCTCAACCATTATGTAAGAATGTAGATTTGATCTCATCAAAAAGTAGGAAAAGACTATTATTGGTGAAATTTCATTGTTAAATTATATGTAATAACAATTTCTATGAATGAAAATATCTTTTCGTCAAAAAAAAAAAGTAGTGTAAAGTAAAATCATTACTACAAATTGATCCTTTATGCATTTCTTGCTTATTAGCTTATTTTAGTTCTCGCAAAAGTTAATTGAGCCACTTAAGTCCATAATCCTAGAGAAGTTAAAGGTTATAAACTTATAATATAACTACCATAATTTGGACTCACAATCTCTACCTCATTTAAAATTATGATGTTCATGTTCTATTTGAAAAAAACCTCGAATACCCACTTTGAGCACCGAAATTGAGTTAGATTGGGCATCTATAAACTTAGTCCTCGTGCGATACACCTCAACATGCACGTACGTACACACATCTCGAGGTGTATTGTATGAGCACCGAGCGAGTTGATGCTCAATTTCGGGTCAAAGTGAGTTACTCTATAATTATTTTTATTATTATTATTATAATATCAATATTTTTTTTAATCTTTGATATAAGGTGAATGGAAGCATAGTGTAAAAGTATTGTACCTCAAGACCACAAAAAAAACGGAAAAAAAAAAAAAAAAAAAAAAAAAAAAAAACACAACATAACACCGTATGACTCTTCCATTCCATATCTCCTCGCAATTCAATCTCTCCTCTCTCCGCCGGACCTGTGACCGCTCTCTCAAATCCAGTTAACCAATCCATTAGAAACCCATTCAAATCCGCCAAATCTTCTAATTTTCTCTCCCTTATATAACCCCCCCTCTCTCTCTCTCCTCAAACGTCTCCTTCGCTGCTTTCGTTCCCTCGCTTTCTCTCTCGCCGGTCTCCGTTGAATCTCGCGAGAGGCTCTCGAGAGAATCGCTGAATTCGAGACTCTCTCGTCGCTTCGTCGTCTTCTTCGTCTCTAATTTGTGTAATTTGCGAGGTTTTTTGGCGGAGAGAGTGGATATGGACGGCGGAGGCGGAGCGCAGTACAATCCGAGAACGGTCGAGGAGGTTTTTAGGGATTTCAAGGGCCGGAGAGCTGGCATGATCAGAGCTCTCACTACTGGTTTGAATTCGCTCGTTTTGCTCAGATCCTCTTCGTTTTCTCTTCGTTTCTTGCGATTTTGTCTCGTTTTGGACTTTGATTCTGATTTAGGGTTTCTGTTTGTGGTTTCATTGTCTCAGATGTCGAGGAGTTCTTCCAGCAGTGCGATCCTGGTTAGTGCCGCCTCCGCCTCCGCATCGGTTTCTGTTAGGTTTTTCGTTTTTCTGAGTTGCGATTCTGGCGAGTTTTGTGCTCAATTTGGTGCTCTGAGAGTCCATTCGCTGTTATGTCTTGTTTGTTTGTGCGATTGTGTTGTTTGGAAAACTAGTTCTTTTTATCAGTTTAGTTTGCATTGTTTAACCGACACTTCTGTTAACTATTCTCATTGTTCCTTTTTTTTGGTTTCTAGGAATGCGCAATTTTGCGATTCTATCTGTTACTGTTCTGATGGATTTTGTGATACGGTTGCTTTGTGTGTTTTTGATTGTTACCGCTGTTAGTAACTTAGTGTATTGTATGTCAATGATGTGTTGGGAGAGTTGCATTGTGGCTTTTTGGATGACACTGCGAAGCCGAAGCGCATGCTTTGCTTGAATGGTTTATTTATTGGACAAGCCTATAATGTTAGGAAAGAATTCTGTCGTCCGTATCATTTTCGAGGAGTTTTCTGAACATTAGGAAAATCATGTTTTAAATGCCGAAACACGTTAAAAGGAAAGTCAATCAAACTAGACAATCAATAACAAGGCTTCAAAACTATTACAAACACTTTATTGCGTACGTTAAAATGTACATATAATGCTTCAACAATAATTTAGTCAAATACTCTTCATTTTTTGCTTACTTTTTTTTTTTCACTAGAGGAACTACCTTAAGTAATCAAGGTGGCTTAGATGAGCAACCTTTGGGGAATTACCCATGAGTCAGGACACATCCCCAAGTCACTGTCAAGAAAAAGCCTTTTCTTTACCTCCTTTGACTACAACACCGTCATATGCATTTGTTGAAGATTCAAGAAGTTTGATTAATGTCAATAGGATATTTAAGTATTTATTCGCTTATACATGGAAATTTTTAATATAGTAGTTGTCACTCTCCAATTCCTTTTTTTAGTTGATTTTGTTTGTAGTCATTCTCCATGATGACGAATTGACTTCTTCTCATTGTAATTTGTAACATTTTAACTGTATTCGCTTTGTTGTATGCGATCTTTTTGTGGCCGTTTAAATTTAATATTCCATGGTTCTCAGTTGGTTTTCATTTTTTCTGTCATAATGCGTGATAAAGTCAATTGCATTTTGATTTGAAAAGGCTAGGGGATTGTATGAAATATTTTTCTATAATTTTAAATGGTAGTGCTTGCACCTTTTTGGTCTCTATTTGAACTTTGATGAAGTAGCTTGTGTTGTTTTGTGAACCAACCCAATATTACCTCCATGACAAGCATACAAGGGTTGGGAAAAAAGAGAGAAAAGAAGAACAAATGCAACACTATGTTTTTTATGCCGCCTTGGTAGAGTTGGGGGTTCTTTTGTCGCTTTATCAGCTCAATATAGCGTTTTACCTACTACATGTGGTTAAATTAGTTGTGTGCATGATGAATCCGCTTCTTTGGTTCCATTCTATGTAAGACCAAATCATCATTATTATATACCATTTTGCTCTATTATTGGCGCGATAGTCATCTGTTAGTTTTCCTAATTTACTCATCACTCGTTTAATAGGCCTTGTTGTAATAACAAAGAAAAATGTTGGGGGAATCCTATTTTATTTATATGCCATTAGAGGGAAACTCATAGAGGTTTGGAATGCTTAGGAGAAATTGGATTGGCTTGGCTTGGCTTGTAAAACTTTTCAACAAAATTTTAAAATCAAAGCGCATGCCAATGGATTGGAGAAGCACTTTTACTAATCTTCAAAAACAAAGGAGACATTCATAATTGTTCAAATTACCGGGGAATTAAGCTTATGAGCCATACTATGAAACTTTGGGAGAGGATAATTGACAATAGGCTAAGAAGAGAAACAACAATATCAAATAATCAATTTGGTTAAACCAAGGGTCATCAAAAAAAAAAAAAACTATGGTGGCAATTTTCCTTGTAAGAAGATTGAAGAAAAAATATAGAGAAAGGAAAAAAGATCTTCATATGGTATTTGTAGATTTAGAAAAAACATATGATAGAGTTTCTAAAGATGTTCTTTGGTGGGTTCTAGAAAGAAAAGGGGTGCATGCTAGATACATAGACACGATTAAGGATATGTATGAGGGAGTAGTATCTAATATAAAGACATTCGGAGGAACTACAAAAGAATTTCTCATTACGATAGGTTACATCAAGGATTGGCTTTAAACCCATATCTCTTTTTACGCTAGTTATGGATGAACTAACTAGGCATATTCAAGAGGATATACCATGGTATATGTTATTTGCAAATGATATTGTCTTTGTGGACGAAACAAGAGATGGAGTGAATAGGAAATTAGAACTTTGGAGGAATACATTAGGATCTAAAGGTTTTAAGTTGAGTAGGACGAAGACCGAATACATGCACTGTAAGTTTAGAAATACGAGATATCGAGATGGAGTGGTAAAATTTGGGAAAGTAGAAGTTCCTAAGGTGAAACACTTTAGATATCTAGGATCAATCATACAATGTGATGACAATATTGAGAATGATGCCATACATATAATTCAAGTTGGATGGAAGAAATGGAGGAGTGCAACTGGTGTGATATGTGATAAAAATATGCCTACCAAGTTAAAAGGAAAATTTTATAGGACCGCAATTAGGCTTGTTATGCTCTATGAAAGTGAATGTTGGGCGGTAAAGCAACAATTATATAAAATGAACGTAGCAGAAATGAGGATGTTTAGGTGGATGTGTGGTAAAACTTGTAAAGATAGAATAAGAAATATATAAATTCAATATAAGCAGGAGTAGCACCAATTGACTCAAAGATTAGGGAAGGGCGGTTGCGGTGGTTTGGTCACAAGCAAAGACGGCCTACAAAGACGGCCTACAAATGCCCCACTAAAAACTTGACTAATAGGAACTGAAGAAATTTGACGAGGTAGGGATAGACTGAAGTTAACTTGGGATGCATTAATTAAGAGGGATTTGAATGGTTTGAAAAGCTCACCATCAATTGCATTAATCCAAGCACAATGAAAGAGTTTGATCCATATAGCCGACCCCAGTTAATTTGGGATTTGAGGCTATGTTTTTGTTGTTGTTGTTGTTGTTGTTGTAGAGGGCAACGTCATGTCCATGTTGAACTAATGATCTTAATTGAGTTGTCTTAATTTTAATGCTTTTCCGTTATCCTCCTTTTCTTTTTCTTAATGACTTGAGAGTTTTTAAGTGTTTTTTTCCATATAGCATATTGTTCATATTTTGCTAGAAGTGTTGACTGGGGATCTCCTAGCTTTTCATTTTGTTAGTTTTTTTTTTAATTTTTTTTTTAAAATTTTTAATTTTTTATTATGCAGTTCTCAGTGGGTGCACAAATAATTATCATACGAGGCAAAGAACTCAAATTCAAAAACGTTTTACGCACACACACCCCTTAAATCTATCCTCCTTTTCTTTTTCTTCATGACCTGAGAAGTGATTGTGGCCATATTGTTCGTATTTTGTTAAGTCTCGATTGAGGTCTCCTAGGTTTTTTTTTTTTTTTTTTTTTTTTTTTTTTTTTTTTCATTATGCAATTCTCTAAGTGGGGACGCAGATAAGTAGTAACAAAAAGCAAATAACTCAAATTCAAAAAAGTTTCGGTCTTCTATTTTTATCGGTTATCTAGTATCAAATATGCATACATGTTATTAGTACTATAATTTCACATAAACTACATTTTCATTCAAATGCATTTATATGAAGGATTTTTAAAGATGGGTCATGTGAGTGAGTAATATTTCCTCTTGGTCTAAATCTAGCGATACCTGGTAAAATTTAAAAAACGTCAAATGTCTAAAATTGTTTAAGTTTCAAACTAGAAATAATTAAATATTAAAATGAAAAAAAAATCTGTTGTGTACATTTCAAATGGTAAAATTGGGTGGGCTTTGTTTATAGACTTCTTGTTGGAAGAGCACATAAGTGGAAGTTAATCGTCTTTATTAAAACAAAAAAACTAGTGCCTAGTGTTTATATTGAAATGAATCTTAGTTAGACCAAGTTCTCCATTATTTGGTTGATGGACGAGGAAGATTATTGGAAATGGGTCTGTTCTTCATAGGCTTTGGCTTCAAGAATCAATATGGATCTCTACTAATAAGGTTATCAAAGTTTGTATTATGTTAAAGTGGCGAGTAAAATTTATGACTTTTTGTAATCAAGTAGTTTTTGATCTTGCCTCATGTGCGGATATCATGCATCATGTACGGGATGTATTTAGGCTGGAACGTAAGTTGAACAGCCAATCATTTACTATATTTGTCTAAGTTGTTAAATAATGTGGTACATCTTCGTGAAATGTTATTGATCATTCTTAACTTTCATTTAGTATTATGTGAATAAAAGAACAAAAGTAAAGTGTTGTGGTGTTGCTAGCTGAATTTGAGATAACTGACGAATGCTTCTGATAAAAGAAATTAGTGAATACCAAAGTGGCATCTCTACAGTTATACATAGGAGCATCTTTTTGCCTTGGTCCCATATTCCGTTGGCCGATAGTTTTATTAAGAGGATGTGTAGATGAAAATAGTTAAATGAGTTTTTGTGGCATGTTTATGGTGGTTTAGTATATGCAAAATTTTACATTTTAAAATTTTTAATAGCAAATTCTTGTTTCTTAAGTAAAACTTGAGAGTGAATATTTATTATGTTATAGATTTTTAAAACAGATGGCACCCTTTGAAAGTGTGTTGCTATTTGGTGGTAGAATCATGAATTCTTTTAGAAAGAGATGTTGAGGATAATTTTTTTTTTCTTTTTGAAAATCCTGGTTTGATCATTATTTTCTGTTGTTTTCGTGAAAAAAGGAAACTTGGCATTGTTGCAGAACAGACGATTCAATGACAAGAATGGACAGAATCAATGTGTTTCAATATCTGGTCTTGCATAGGAGCTAGTGTGAGAGATATGAAAGCAAGTAGGGGTAGGGCATGTAGTTCAAGGAATTAGTTAAGGCATGTTTCTTAAGCACAGACCACAGAGTGAAGTTGGAAGGTTCAATGAACATGAAGGTTTAGGCACTATCTTGTCTATACATTTGTTGTTCTTTGTATTATTTCATCATTAAGAGGTACTTCAAATCTCCACCTATGTAGAGCGCTATGTGCGCTACATTGCCAATCCCAAGTCCGAATAAAGGAAGAGGACTTTTGACGCCCATTTTCAAGGAAAATGAGCAAGGAAGGTTCCAAACCCATTTTTCATACTCGATAAATGGGGGAGGGAGGCCCCAAATCCATTTTCCATTATTTGAAAATGGATGGTTGCAATAGATTGGCGACCAACATAAAACTTTTATCACTCTTCATGAAATGGATCAAACACATAAATGTTGGGGTGTTGGATTTGAATGGTTTGCAAACCTCACTATCAATTACACTAAATCGAGCACAATGGAAGAGTTTGATCCATGTAGCTGAACCCAATTAATTTCGGATTGAGACTTTGTTGTTGTTGTTGTTGTTGTTGTTGCTGTAACTATGCTATGATGTCTCGATGGATTGATTTTCCATAATTTTATATTGCCACTTAACCTTAATGTTGAATGGGATACTCTTTTGTGAATGGAAATGGACACTTTTTGGATGCTTGTATTGTTTTAGTATCTTTCCATGAACTTTTGTTCAAAGGTGCCTTCAGTATTTAAATTCATTTTGAATCTAGATGAATAATGCATATAAGTTTTTAATAATTCATTTATTTATTCTTAAATTCAGTGGTGTGCATCTATTGACTCGCATTAGTACTTTCAGTATCCTTGCATGATTGTATAATGTATATGCTTTTGTTTGCATTGAATATTTTTCAGTTGGTCTTTTTAATCTTTCATGTTGTTCTAAATGGTATTCAGAGTATTTGATTCCCTTTTGCATATTAAGCAACATTTACCTGTTGTGCAGACAAGGAGAATTTGTGCTTGTATGGATATCCGAATGAGCAGTGGGAGGTCAACTTGCCTGCTGAAGAGGTCCCTCCCGAGCTCCCAGAGCCTGCTTTAGGCATTAACTTTGCCAGGGACGGAATGCAGGAAAAAGACTGGCTATCTTTGGTTGCAGTCCACAGTGATGCATGGTTGCTTTCAGTGGCATTTTATTTTGGTGCCAGATTTGGTTTTGACAAAAGTGACAGGTAGATGTTTTAATCATTGTTCAACAACTTATGAATGTCTAATCCCTTTTGTGCTAAATTTATTGAAGATCAATGTGCAGTATTTCAATCCTAGTTTAAATTTCTGTTTTTAGTGATGTTATTCATGATGTGATACACGATGTTACTAGACTTGGGTATGGGTATGGGTATGGGTATGGGTATGGGTATGGGTATGGGTATGGGTATGGGTATGGGTATGGGTATCGGGTGGGCACTTGTCTTAGGTTGGATCCGGCTATTCTCCAATTTTGGGGACTCGGGGGTTCGACTAAAAGTTTCAAAAAATGATTATTAAAGACGAAATTTTACGAGGCACATTATATTATATCCCATCTAGGTTGTCAAGTGACGTGAGTGATGTCTGTGAAGACTTTTTTTCTGTGACTGAGTGTGTAGTTTCTTCCAGGTTGTTCTTGTGTTTGGGCTTATTTTGGTACTTGTGTATTTTGATTGCTGGATGAGAGCATATCATATGATTTGATGAAAAAGCGTTAATATTTCTTTGATGTTAAAGAATTGGTTTGTGAACTAATATTGAGATTATGGTTGATATTTAATTATTGAATGTTACAAGATAAGCTATTTTTTCCTGAAGTTGCATTTGGTAGTGAATCTAATGTTCCTTGCGGGATATCCTTCTATCTCGAATTTGGTTTTAGAATTAATGGATGAATGGGAAGAAAGTTTGAGTCATCAAATGTGATTAACATGAGAAAAAAAAAAGCTGTGGGAGGTTCTAGATACTGGAAGATTATATATCTTGAAGTTTGTTAGTGGCAGGATGATTTTTGCAGTTAAATTGAAATTGTTGGGTTACAACTTGAGTGTTTTCATCTTCTTTTTCAAAATTTACTTGTAAGTTATAATCGTTGTTAGGGATGGAGCTACGCAGTACCCTTTTTTTTCCTTTTCTGAAGACAATTGGGGTAAGGTTTTCTTTTGAAAAAGTGAGTTTCTTTTCATGATGGAAGGAAGATATGGTGTTGGAAGGTAATATCAAGGGAGTGTTTGGCATCTTTTGCTTTGAATGCTCTAGTCGTTCGATCCCATTCATGAACTGAAAGATGACTGGTTTTTCCTTTCTTGAGTTTGAGCATGCTGTATGAACTTTGGTGTATGTTAGCTAATGTTTTGATGCAATATAATTTGTACAAATTTACGTGGAAATTGTGATTTCCTGCATTGCTATTAACTGAACACTAGTAACTACATCTTGTAAGCTAAGCCTTTGGTATGCACTGTTTCTCCCTTTAGTTTGATAAATACATGGTTGACTTTTTGATAGAAAATAATTCATTGTATTGTGACCTAACTTGCCTATTGGTTCTTTCCCTTGGTTATGGATTGATCTTATGATAAGTGCGAGCCTTATTTATCATGGTTCTTAAGTTTTCTTAACATGCGCATATAGGCCTAAGAAATTGCCATCATTTCCAAGTACTTCTATGCAAATCATATGACATTGTTAGCCAACTTTTATGTCCTGAGAAGTTTAAGAGACTTTTTTCTTTGATATATTCTTGAGGCACTGCAACCATGAACTTCTCTCTACTCATTGTTGCACATTGTTAGGAGAGTAAATCGATCACTTGAGCACATTCTATATCTTTGACCACTTGGAGAAAGTGGAAAGTATTTTTTTTTTCTTTTCTTTTGGTACAAGGAAGGTATTTTCCTTGGAAGTAGTTTTTAATACTTGCGTCATTTATTTTTGAATGACTTGCTGTTGGAGGGGCTGGTTTGAGTTGAGCTAGAAATGCATAGCTGTTGGATGCATCATGGACATTTGGATAATGTGGTCTTTCAAGAAGCATCGAGTTTTTGAAAGATTGGATAACTTAGGCTACAGTTTTGCTATTTGACTTACAATTTGGGCACATTGTAAGCATTTGTGTATTGCATTGGGAATTTGCATTGATTAACGAGTCTTGCATATCTTAGTGTCAAAAGGTTTGTTGGTTGTTTGAGTGGTGAACTGCTGATCCACTTGGGTTGAAAATATTTTGTTATTTTAATATATCTTTGTTTCTTTTCAAGAAAATGGAAAAAAGAAGAAATTGATGAAGTTAAGCGTCCACCACCCTCACCCAAAAACAATAAACATTGTTAAGATATTCATATTATCCTAAGAAATTTTCTCCAATTGAGTGAGGTGGTGCTTCCCCCAGTCAATAAGTAGTTTATAAATTGTGCGACATTTATGGCTTGTGTTAAAACCTTTAAGAATAATGATATCATCTCAAAAGTTGTCTTGTGTTGAACAAGAAATTTAAAGAAATAATGAAATATGTGGATTTTAATACATAGTGTTTATTCTTTTATTTTTTTGGCAAACTCACCTGTGTTATTCAACTTGTTATTGAAACAAACTGTGTGGGAATTATTATATGCTTCTTTTATATGTTTCCTCAAATAATAACTAAATGCTTAAAGTTTTATAAAGCAGAGAAAACCAGAAAGCCATTTGAGGTGACTGAATAATGGCTTGGAAAATTATTTTATTCATATATCACTCAGGATTCCTCTTTTTTTTTTTCAATAAAAAAAGTCTTGTTTTAATTTTCTTTTTCTTTTCCCCATCATTTTGTTTGCATTCGTCTCAATTTGTTCATCATTTGTTTTGATCTACTCTTGAAATATTTCATGTCATTGGAGGTGATAGTTTTTAGTGTTTTTCTTCTAATATTTGGACCTTGTGATCCATAAAATATAACTGTGGTTTGGCCCCTCTTGATGTTTATCAAGCAAGGCTGGGTCCATCAAGTATAGAAATGCAAGCAAGTTAAGACACGTCTTTGTTTGATCAAAGCTGTGAACCAGGAAGCTAGCTTGAGTTTGTTTCATGGATAGGCGTTGGTTTATGGGTATCTAATTCGGAAATTCTTTTGTTGTGGTTGTGACAGTTTCGGTTTCTCTGTCACACACGTGGGCCTGCACGTGTTAGATGATTTTTGTTGAAATAGAAATATGATGGTAAGATTGGATGGCCTGTTGAAATACTTAAGGAAGTGGCTTTTCTCTTTAGTCTGGCAGCGTTGGTGACACTTGACTTGATAGAGATGATATATCCACTCCTTGATGCCAAAAGGTCAATAGTCCTCAAGGATCTTCCTTCTCCTTTGACACGCGTCTTACTTAAGATACAACCAGATTTAATATTTAGTGGAAAATATTGATAAACCAAGTCTTGAGAGGACATCAATATTTCGGTTGGCAAAGTCGACATCTAGTTAGTGTGTTATTAAGATTTATAGGAGCAGAATAATCATGAATAGAGGAAATTCATGCTTTTCTCATAAAACATTTATGTGGTTCACTAGAAGCCTAGAATATTCTTCACTCAATGTAGCTACAGCAAGCAAAGCAAGAAACTGTGACTTACAGAAAAAGAATGTCTGAGCAAAATGAAATTGAAGGAGCATTACATTCTTATGCTCAAGTGCTTATGAAAAAACCAAAATGAGGGAGTTCATCTGGAAGTCTCTGAATCTGTACTCTCCTGTTTAAAATTTCAGTTGAGCATTTGGCTTTCAAGCTTAATCTGAACTAGTTATCCTTAAATGCTACCTTGAGTTTGTTCATAAAAGCTTCAGTTTAAGGACAGTTTTGTCTGTACTGTCTATGAATATAAGATTTCAAAAAGAGTAATATCGCTTTTTGGTCATTTCTTACCTCCTTAAGAAACCATTATGAATGTCGAATAGAGTGTCTTCGGCTGTGTCACGGTAAATTTTTTGATGCGCTAACAACAGATGGATTGAGGCTCTGTTGTTGTTGTTGTAACAACAGATGGATTGAATCTCTTCTGAAGCAGTTTGATTTCCTTTAACATACGATGCTTGGTTTATACTTGTATACATTTTATTGTATCTTGCTTGTTGCTAACATTTGTGATGCACAGGAAACGCTTGTTCACTATGATAAATGATCTTCCATCTATATATGAGGTTGTTTCTGGAAGTGCAAAGAAGCAAGTGAAGGAGAAGTCATCAGTTTCAAATAATAGCAGCAACAAATCCAAATCGAACTCTAAAGTGGTAAAAATATTATACTGCCTCAGCATGTTCTTATGTTTGGTTCTTTGAGTTTTTTTCTATACTTTCATGCCTTTCCAATAGTTGTTTATTGGCCAATGAACTTATCTGATCCTGCAATACACGTCTATCGCATTTGCATTAGAATTGAGCTGAAATTAAGAACTGGCGAGCACAATTGCTATTGCTCTAAATTGTTGACCCTACCTTTCACCACCATTCCATAAACAATAAAATGAAAAATCTGAAATATTATCTTCCCTTTGTGCTACGATACAATGTATCTATCTATATGTTGGATTTAAGAATTGATCTTGGCAATGGCTGGTGACTGCTTACTGTAGAAATGTGAGCAAACTTCTGGGATCCTCTTGCTTATATTCTATAGGTGGGTAAAGAATACTAGTAAAAACGCTTTTTCGAAGCCTTTTGGAATGGAGCATGAAATTCATTATTACTTTTTTCAAATTCTCTTTAACTTGGAAAGCTTACTATTCTGTGAAAAAAAAGCCATTGAGCATTACATTTTCTATGCCTTAAAATTGTACTGTGACCCCTTTTTGTGATTATTGAAGAGTTGTTCACTTAGTGTCTTATTTATGTTTTCGAATGATTAGGCATTTCATTTGTAAATAAGTTTATGATTAACGTTTTTGGCTTGGTTCAGCAGCGAGGCTCTGAGTCTCAGACAAAGTTCCCCAAGGCAAAGGACGAGGAAGAGGTTTTGGATGAGGAGGATGAAGATGAACATGGTGAAACCCTCTGTGGAGCTTGTGGCGAGAACTATGCTTCTGATGAATTTTGGATATGCTGTGACATCTGCGAGAAGTGGTTCCATGGCAAGTGTGTCAAGATCACCCCGGCAAGGGCTGAACATATCAAGCAGTACAAGTGCCCGTCTTGCAGCAACAAGAGAGCGCGCCCTTAAATCTTTATGGTACAGGATGTGCAGGTTCTCACCCTTTTTTTCTTTTTCGGCAATGCTAACTGTCTAGTCAATTATGTTTGTTCCTTGTCTCTTGTGCCCTTGTGTCATAGTTGGGCATCACAAGTTTATGAGTGCTTTGGTTGTTGGAACCATTTACTGACTTCATATTACTCATCTTTAGATCCTAAAAAATTCTCTTTTATCTTTCTCTAATATAGGATCAAATGTGTTCTCGTTCACTCAATTGCTCTTATTCTCTTCAATGCGCGGATCTTTGTCATTCGTGAAATTATGCCTTTTTTTTTTTTAGTTTATGATATACTCCATTTGCTTGGCACTGCTGTGAAGATTTTCAAATGATAAGAACCTAGGATACTTTTCTAGGTCTTCTTTTATTTGGTGCTTAGTCATTAATCATTTGTAGATGGATAAATATCGAGCGATGTACTTTTGACAAAGCATTTGCTACGCAGTTTTTGAACTCTTTATATTATGCATTGAGAGGCGAGTGTGTTCCCCAATCACTATTTTACGTAAACTTCAAGACCTCTGACTACACACTACTATGCAACTGTTATTCTCTTCTCTGAAATTTCCTGGCATTAGGCTGCTGATTCTAACTGAAAGGGTAAATTTTATGATGGTCATGTGGAGAATGCATTGGTTAATTTAATCTACCAAGTAAATAGTAGTACCTGTTACAGAGTTTCATCGATCTTTTCGCCCACCCATCTGTTAGAAATTAGAATGATGTCTGCTAACAAATTGCTCGATATTTTCAGCAGATTAGTTTGTACTGTTGTAAATGACTTGACTCTTCGTGCTTTAGAAAATCCAGGGATGCAAGTGGGGCGGGGAAATCTCACGCTAGATGAGGATTTCTAGGGGTTGGTAGCGGTTCCGTTCAAACCACGTGGTTTGATCTGGTTTTTTGCAATTGCGGTTTGGAGGTAGTTTAAAAAACTTGAAATTCGCGATTTTGCTGTTTGGTGATGCTTTTCATTTATAGAAAACTGCACTTCACCAAAGCACAAAACCACCTCCATAGTTAGAATGAAATGAAATTGAATTCGTGTGTTTCATTCTGTTTTTGGTTGATAGTCATGTATAGACTTTTATGGAATGTATTAGTTTTTTTTTTTATTTAAATGTGTCGCAGGAAAACCACAAAACCAAATCGACCAACCGTGCAAACTGTGAACCCCTGGTTTGGTGGCGATTTGATAGTTTTCACCACCAATCTATAGTTTGCCCACCCTTAGGGATTTCTCACAATAGGTACGGAGATGGGGACAAAATCTCATACCCACATTGATATGGGTACGAAGATGGGTAGTAAAATATATTCGCAGGGATCTCCTTGGGGAATCTCTATTGGGGATCCTTATGATGATTATTTATGAAGATCTCCGTTGGTATCTTGCGGGGATTGCCCATGAAGATTACCATATATCAATTTATACACCATATGATATTTATACATATAAATATAAGAAAATGTTAAAGTTACCCACTGTTGTCACTCGCTAAGAGCACTTATCTTGATTTTTAATTTTTTTTATTTTATTTACAACTTTGTGATTGAGTTACGGTTACCAACTATGAGCACTCACTACGACTACAAAAAAAAAAAAAAGTCTCTGCTCATAAGACTGTCTATAGTGAGTCACCGAAGTATTTCCCATAAATATATATTAATTTATACACACCAAAAGTGTCAACACTTGTAAGTTAGAACTTTTATTACATGATATGTAGATACTTTATTTTTATTATTTATTTTTTTTATTTTTTGATATGACCAATAATTGTGTTGTTATGTATGTATATTTGAGACTTTATTTTTTGTAATTCTTTTTTTTTTGAGGAAAATTAAGTGGGAAGAAATATTTTCCCACAAAAATCCTCATAAAAAATATGTGGGGAATGAATTGGAGAAAAAATTTTTTCCACAAGGATTAAACTGTTATGAGGATGTGGATGAATGGGTATGGGTATGGAGATGGGTGACAACTGATGAGTTCTCCCATTTGTATCCCTAAGTGAGAATGTGTCCTTGTAAATTAGCATTTGTTGCTTGACGTGGGTCATTATGGTTGTTGTGATGCCTTTTGCAGGAAATGCTATTGTTGTTTCTCAGATGTTTAATTGCAGTTAACGTCTTGATGACTTGTGTAATCATTTTTAAGCCAAGCAGCGCCAGTGGTGGGTCTGCTTAAGACATTTCTGTTTCATACAGTCGAAACTAATGGCCTTGGTTGATCAAGAATTAAAGATAGAAAATTCCTTGACTTCTAAATCACCTACAGACCATAATTATGTCCTTTAAATTACTTTGTGGTGCCCCGGAAGTTGAGCTGAAGTTTTGGATATTGACTGTTTGAAGTGTCTAAACCACTTCTTTCAAAAAAAAAAAAAAAAAGTCTCTAAACCGACCAGTTTTAAAAGTACGTTTGCTGGTGCAGTTGCCTCGTCAAGGCAAGCAAATAAGTGGAGAATAACGTGAAAAGCAGCACCTGAAGTGGTGACTCACGTTGTGGCTTCACGCGTATACGAGTACTATTTCCTAGTGTGAATATGTGAAGTTGCTAATCGTACAGTTGCAACGCAAGCATAACCAATATTTGAACCAGAGTCTGTTCAAAGTCTCTTCTACTTATTTGTAGTTGTAGGTTAAGTTGAAAACAAATGGAATTTTTCAAGTAACGGACTAGTACATGGATTTTTTGTCGTTCAAAGTTCAAACTACAATCCTATAATGGCTACTTCAATTGAATTTGCCTTAAAAATTTACCTGGGTGAGCAATTACCAAAGCATTTTCCAGTTTTTATTGTGCAAAACTATTGGACAAGGGTAATGCCTCATAAACCCTTTTTATTACTCAAATTAAGAGCAATGAAGGGTTGAATCCAATCAAATTAAGACCGAAATCATGTTTGATCTTATTGCAGATCAAACAATTTCAATCTGGATGTAGTATTATTGGCTTTCTCTACCGACTTCGATCGGGTTAAAGGATTTTGATAGGGTGACGTGCTTTTTGCTACATAGTTTTTGAAGTCTTTTGTTAAGAATAGTGTCATCTCGAGTATTAAGTAAATAAAAAAAGAGCTATAAGTTTGAATTAGAGACACCATCTTGTCTTGGCCTTCACTCAATACACACTCTCCTCTTATGCAAACCTTTGTCTAGAGTAGAGTTTTAAATTGTAGATTTGCTTTGGAGATATATTTTTATGTAGTCATCTAATATATAACTGATTGTAATCATCTTACACTACAAGAAAAGTTGTCTGTTGCGGCAAACTATTTTATGGCAGTCAAAAAACTGTCACAAAAACATTTATTGTGGCAGGGATTGCCTGCCACTATTAAATAAGTAAGAAGTTAACTATTTTCCTAATGATTTGGTATAGATTATTTAAGGCAGCTTAAGACCTGCCATATAAAAAATAAAAATAGAAACAAAACCTAAGTATAAAAAAAGGAACCAACCAAGACCGCTTACATTGAAGGAAATGATGCGCACGCGACTTGTGACCGAGAGGGTATATTAGTCTTTTTACTCTAAACATAAAAATAGTTAGGATCGAAGATGATCTAAGACGGGTGAAGATGAGGTGAAGACGATCGGTGAAGCTAGGGTTTGGAGAGAAAATGGAGGGTTCGATGAGACTCAGCAGAGCTTCTCTCTTCGTCGCTGCAATGGAGCTCGTCCCATGCCGCCGACGCTCTGGCGCCTTCCCCGAACTCCGCCACCGTCGCGG
Source organism: Stephania japonica (assembly GCA_039657345.1). NCBI lineage: Eukaryota > Viridiplantae > Streptophyta > Magnoliopsida > Ranunculales > Menispermaceae > Stephania > Stephania japonica. The sequence continues at coordinate 11,521,967 of CM077563.1, read as the reverse complement.
TGTCTCCGTCGGTGGCCGCTGCGCTTGTCGTGACCTCAATCGCCGCGGCTGTGTTCGGATCTCTGTTCCATTGGTGCTCCGAAAGCGAGCGTCTCGAGATCTGGTGTTGTTTTTAGTTCGCCAGGGCTTTTGATTTGGCGGCGAAAGGGAGAATCGATAGGTAGAGGCGCCTCATCTACAAGTCTATTGAACTCAGTGATGAACAATGCTTCGAAGGAGAAAACACAGGTGAGATTCTCATTAGCTGAAGCTTTTTTGGTTCCTCATCGAAGATTTCTTCTTCGTCTTCTTCAGCAATTGCTCTCTCCCTCTAATTGTTCATTAGAAATTATTCTCTCTCACTACTCTTGAGATATCGTTCTGTCTCTCGTCATCGAAGATTTCTTTTTCTTCTTCTTCAACAATGGTGAATTTCTCATCAAGTCGCTAAAATGTTTTTTCATTGATGATATTGAATCAGTTTTTTTCTTCTTTTTAGGCTTGTTTGATATTGAGATCTGATTGAGTGATAAATTCAGATTGATGTTTGAAGCAAAGATTGCAACTTTAATGGTGTTATTGTGTTGGCCACCAGTTGTTTGATGTAATGCCCATTAGAAATGACTATTGCACAAATGCATAGGTGATATCTTGGTGAACTATTGTTATCTTTTGTAGAATTTGATGTGTGTCAATGACATGTATGAATAAATGTCTCAGAAACATTGGTAAGAATGAAAAGTTTAGTCTTGGTAAATGCGAAGCTTTCGTCTAAACTGAAGAAAGGGATGAAGTAGTTGTGTATCTGCATTGTCTGGTGATGGATTGGAGGATTTACGTGGTGCGGTTCGAGCAAAGTTTGAAGGTAGTGAATTTTAGTTTAATCTTGTAATTTCTTTGGATTCTCAACTGTTTATTCACCTAAAACTTTATAAACTATGCAGTAATTTTTGTATGCTGGTAATTTCTAGGAAGGACTTGTTTTTAGATTGTTGCCTCCTCATCCATGCATCATGTTTAAAATTTATGTGGCACTTGCCTTCGTTTCAAGTTGTTTTTTCTCGTAACAAGGATCTGAGTTCAATTTTCAGTTATCTGGATTTTTTGTAGTAAATGCCTGAAGCACAGAGCGTGCAGGATGCGAGGACTTTGGCGGTCAAGGTGTGTGTCTCTTCAATTCTCATGTCTCAGTTGCATTAATATAATATCTAAATTGTTTAAGTTCTACTGGTCATTAATGCAAATGTCAATGGTAGGTTGATGTCATCAGTAGAAATATTGGGGTCGAATATATTTAGTTTAGAAAGGATTGATAGACTGTGAGTTGAGTTGCTCATGTAATAAATATATTGGTATTGAATTCTCATTTTTTGTAAATTTAGTAAAAAATTAAATATTTTTCTATTTCAACATTATCTTATTTACAGGTTATTAAATATTACAAACTATGTATAAGTTTGCGATGAGCACTGTCATTTGTGGCAGGTAACAAGTGCCACAAGTGTATTTTCTTTTTTATGGCAGCCGAGAGTTGCCCTAAATATATCTTTTACGTGGCAGCTTAAATAAATCTTTATTGTGGCAACTTTTTGCCTGCCAAAAAAAATATTATTTTTTGTGGCAGGAAAAATGTGGCATCATCAGTACTCTCATCAGTTCTCCTTTCATCATTTTGTGATACATCACTGGTTACTCTCATCAGTACTCTCTTGTTCAGGACATTGCACGAAGGATCAATGTTGTAAGAATTTTCAACTACAAATCGACAAATCTACAATGCTAATCAATGACATTGCTTCTCCAAACAACACAAACAAGCCATCAAATTAGGACATCCCACACAAACAAGCCAGAATCAAGCTTTATCGAGCCAAATAGCACAAAACCGCAACACAAAAACTCTAAATCATCACTGCAAAAATTTTCAAATTAAATAGATCAAATTGAAGCTTACACAGGAGATGGCCGCGTGAGAGATCTGAGACAGGGCGAGAGATGGCCGCGTGAGAGATCTGAGACAGGGCGAGCGATGGCGAGGAGATCTGATGCAAGAGAACTTCGATGAGCTTCGATCCTAGCTGATATCCATTAATCTCGAATGCGAACGATGGCGAGGAGATCTGATGCGAACACAGATGAACGAACGAATGAGAAGGTTTGTTTGAACACAAACGAACGAACAAGCGCGAGAACCAGTGCTGAACCACACGAGAGAAGTGTTTGTTAGTTTTGTGATTTGGTAAAAAAACTAAATTGCCCTCTCGTCAAAAGTCGTGTGAACCAGCGCGAGAAATATTAGTTCAACGTAAGCGGCACTGTTTTTAATAGTTTGGTTTTTTTCTTTGGTTTAATTTTTTTATGCCAGGTCTTAAGTTGCCTTAAATAATTTATAATACCTTGTCACAACAAACAGCTTTTCTTGTAGTGTCATGCAAATCTTTCGTCAAATTAAGGTAGATGTCTCTCTTTTATGAGGGTAGTTCTCTCCTTCTGTGGGGCAGTTATACTTATTTTATTAGGATAGTTCCGAGCTTCAGTATTTAATGTAATATCTATTGCATTTCACTCGTTGAAATGTTGTAATAGGTTGATTTATCCTATTGAGTTAAAAACAATGAATGTACCTTTTAGACTTAAAAATATAAAAAAATAAAATTGTCCATATCAATTCATGAAAACCAAATAAAATGTATTCATCACATTGCCGCCGGTCAAAGCTTTAACTTTTTAGATTTTTGTATAAGATGTTCAAATATATTATATAGCTAGTTAATTAATTTAAATAATTCCTAATAATAAAAAAAAACAAAATAGAACACTAAGTAAATGTCTCTATCTTTTCTTTATTTTTTTTGAGGCTCTCTCTTTTCTTTGTTGAGTTTTTCATCATCATCATATGACGCCTTTATTATATCCTGATTTTAAATTATGATTAGAAGTTATGTGCAAGTGTACTTTAGTTTTATTTTTATTTTTTTTTTTTATTATTATTTTTTTTTTGAAGGATGTTCATTAGTTAATCAATTTGATCTTGGATACAAAATTTGTAATTAATTCTAATTCAATCGACACATTTATATATATAAATTATAATTTTTGTTATAAGATCCAATAATGATGTTTAATTAAGACAGTGGTTAAACGGACTCTAGTTTTAAATTTTTACTTTGTGTGCCCCACTTTTTTCTTAATTTACCTCACTTTTGTTTTTAAAATTTTAAAAATATCATTGCTCACCCCATTACCCATGCCCCACTTTTGAAAGAAGTGTCGTCCGCGGGTTTCGGACAAACCGAGATGACACCTCGAGGTGTCGGACACACATGACCGATACCTCTAAAGAGGTTTTGGACACACAGGGATGATACATTTTTAGAGGTCTCGGTCAACTCCAATCGATAATGCGAAGATAACTTGGTTTCAGTAGGTGACTGAGGGATTCAACTGAAACCTCTTTAGAGGTGTCGGCCCTGTGTGTTAGAAACCTCTTCAGAGGTGTCGGCTCTGTGTGTTTGACACCTTTTCAAGGGTTTCGACCCTGTAAGTCTGAAACTCGTGGACGACCAGAATGAAAAAAAAAACTTCAAAACTCTAAAAAAAATACATGAAAATGGTTAAAAAAAATAGTGGATTTTGCTCGGAGTCGCTTAATATTTTCGATTCCATCAAAGCTTTCTACCCAAAATGTAAGATTCAAGCTTCAAATTGAAGCCTTAAACCAAAAGTAAATTCACAAACAAAGCGAATCGAAAGAAAAAAAAATCCAAAGAAACCTCAAAATAAGCACTAAAAGAGATAATGATGAGTGCATCCACGACGTCGAATCCATGTGGTTTTGCTCGAATTTCTTCATATTTGAGTTGTTGATGAGTGTACTTTGAGAGGTGAGTGGGGGGCATGGGTGAGTAAGTACCCTTTTATATAGAGTGATAGTTGGGTAATTTCACAAAACTGGGGTCCTTGTAGCAAAAACTGGAGTCCTTTTAGCCGTTGCCTTAATTAATTCACTTCAATCCATTCAAGTTAGATTAGATGTAGAATTTGACATTTGTTGTAAATTGAATTGAGACTTGCTAGAATTAGAGAAGGAAAGTAGAAGAACTAAGAACTTCTACTACTACAAAGAGCTACAAAGAACTACAACTACAAAGTAGAAGAGGAGAAATGAGAGAGTTGAAATGAGAAGTTGTATACAACTTGGTGTGTTTTTACAATGAGGTTGGCACCCTTTATATAGGCCCTTTGGTGATGATGATAAATGTACTTAGACAATGTTTACAAGTAACACATACATCACATGTCATACAACTCTTCACAAGCAACATTGACAATACATGAAATAATGAGTACATTTGATATGGATACAAGTAAGGGCCATGCTTGATAATACCACTCAATGTAAGAGCCATGCTTGACAATGATTAGTCATATAAAGTCTTGATCAATTGTTCATCCATATCATAACACTCCCCCTTGGATGACAATTGTTGAGAGAATGTGCCTCGTTAAAACTTCTACTAGAAAAAACCCTGTAGGAAAAAATCTAGCAAAAGAAAAAGAGTACACATTTCTTATTAATCTTAAGATGAGTATAATATTGTTAGGATTGCCTCATTAAAAAAAACCTTGCTAGGAAAACCCAATGGGATAAAACCATAGCTAAGGAAAAAAGAGTGCAATACACTAATCAATAACTCCCCCTCATGTGAACATGGGTAAAACTTGTTCAGTTTCTTTACTTGCAATGTCTTTAAGTTTACGCAAGCCAATACCATATGTAAGCCTTTTAAATGACGTAGTTGGTAAGGCTTTTGTGAATAAATCAGCAAAATTATCGCTCGATCGGATTTGCTTGACATCAATTTCACCATTGTTCAGAAGCTCATGTACATAAAAGAATTTTGGTGAAATATGTTTTGTTCTGTCCCCTTTTATGAATCCTTCATTTAATTGTGCAATACATGCTGCATTATCTTCATACAATATGGTTGGAGAATCTTTTATTGAAGGCAATCCACATGATTCTTGAATATGTTCAATCATGTTTCTCAACCAAACACATTCACGACATGCTTCATGAATTGCAAGTACTTCATAATGATTGGAAGAAATAGCAACCATAGTTTATTTTACTGACTTCCATGATACAGCAGTATTACCACAGGTGAATACATATCCCGTTTGAGAACGGGCCTTATAGGGATCTGATAAAAATCCAGCATCAGCATAACCTTGGAGATTCAATTTTACCCCTCTCGAGTAAAATAAACCCATGTCACTTGTTCCTCGAAGATATCGAAAAATGTGTTTAACACCATTCCAATGTCTTTGAGTTGGTGAAGAGCTATATCTTGCAAGTAGGTTGACAACAAAAGCAATATCGGGTCTTGTACAATTTGCAAGATACATAAGTGCACCAATTGCACTTAAATATGATACCTCCGGACCAATTAGCTCTTCATCACTTTCTTGAGGTCGAAATGGATCCTTATCCACTTCAAGTGATCTGACAGCCATTGGAGAGCTCAATGGATGTGCCTTGTCCATATAAAATCTTTTTAATAATTTTTCAATATAATTTGATTGATGGACAAATACTCCACTTGAAAAATGTTCAATTTGCAAACCAAGACAAAGTCTTGTTTTTCCAAGTTCTTTCATCTCGAATTCCTTTTTCAAGTATTCGAATGTTCTAACGATGTCGTCGTGGTTTCCCACTATATTTAAATCATCAACATATACAACAATAATCACAAATCCCGTTGATGATCTTTTAATAAAGACACATGGGCAAAGCGGATTATTTACATATCCTTCTTTCTGTAAATAATCACTACGACGTTTGTACCACATTCGTCCGGATTGTTTCAACCCGTACAAAAACCTTTGTAATTTTATAGAATGCATGTTATGAGGTTTTGATTTTATTTCATCGGATATTACAAATCCATCGGGATTTTCATATATATCTCACTCATCAAGAGATCCGTACGAGATATCTTTATGTAACGACATCCATTAAATGCATATCAAGCCCTTCAGAGACTGCAAGGCTTATCAAGAACCGAAATGTGATTACATCTATAACAGGAGAATATGTTTCCTCATAATCGATGCCAGGTCTTTGTGAGAAACCTTGAGCTACAAGTCTTGCTTTGTACCTTGTAACTTCATTTTTTTCGTTTCTCTTTCGTACAGATACCCATTTATATCCAACAGGTTTTACGCCATCTGGCGTTTGGACAATTGGTCCAAAAACCTCTCGTTTCCTTAACGAGTTTAGCTCTGCTTGGATAGCGTCTTGCCATTTTTTCCAACAGGTCTTTTTTGACATTCATCCACTGATCGTGGTTCTGGATCTTCATCATTTTCAAATATTATAAAGGACACATTGAAAGCAAATATATCATCAGGAACAATTTTATTTCGATCCCAAATCTTACCAGAGTTTAAATAATTTATTGAGATCTCATTACTTTCATCTTTTTCATCTTTTTCTAGAGGAAGTTGTTCCACATCAGAATCAACTTGTTATGACAAACTCTTATCAAAGGATTCTTGTGCTTTCTCAGGAGTATTTTGATTTGTATTTATTTTTACTCCCGTTTTCCTTTTTCGAGGAATTATATCCTTTGAACCAACCGGTCTTCCACGCTTTAAGCGCTTCGTTGGTTCTTGTGCATTTTGTTGCACAGAGACACCAATTCTTTCAGGAACATTTACAGCTGGAATATGTGATTTTGTCACTTGTTTTGCATCATTAAATGCATCTGGTAATTGATTTGCGATTTGTTGCAAATGATCTTTTGAACTTCAAGTTCACACTGATTTGTTCATGGATCATAATGTGATAAAGTTGATGCATTCCAAGCAATTTCGCGCCATTCCTTTTGAATTGACTTCTTATCTCCCCCCTAATGGTGGGAAAATTGCTTCATCAAAGTGACAATCAAAAACGTGCGAAATAAATCCCCTGTTAAGGGCTCAAGGTATCTTATAATGGACGATGAGTTAAATACAACATAAATCCCAAGTTTTCGTTGTGGACCCATCTTAGTTCTATTGGGAGGTGGTATAGGAACATACACTGCACAACCAAAAATTCTTAAGTGTGAAATATTTAGTTGTTGACCTAAAATGAGTTGCATGGGGGAATGTTCATGGTATGCAGTAGGCCTATAACGAATGATAGATGTTGCATGAAGGACTGCATGTCCCCAAACTGAAGTTGATAATTTAGTTCTCATGATTAAAGGTCTGGCAATTAATTGAATGCGTTTGATTGAGATTTTGCCAAACCATTTTGGGTATGCACATGTGGAACAGAATGTTCAATGGTAATTCCTATAGACATGCAATAATTTTTAAATGCTTGAGATTGAAATTCCCCAGCATTATCAAGACGGATGGTCTTGATTGGGTTGTCAGGGAATTGTGCTCTTAACTTAATGATTTGCGCTAAAAGTCTAGCAAATGCAACATTGCGGGTCGAAAGCAAACAAACATGTGACCACCTAGTTGATGCATCTATCAAAACCATGAAATATCTAAATGGTCCACTGTGAGGATGAATAGGTCCACATATGTCTCCCTGAATGCGTTCTAAGAAAACTGGGGATTCCACAACAATTTTACTTGGGGATGATTTAACTATCAATTTACCTTGAGAACAACTAGCACAATTATAATCACCAGCTGAAAATATTTTGTAACTCCTTAAAGGATGTCCATGCGAATTATTAATTATTCTTCGCATCATTGATGATCATGGATGACCTAGCCGATCATGCCATAAAATGAATGTCTTTGGATCATTAATTTTCTTATTTAAGACGACATTCGTTTCGACATGCCTTTTCAAATAAAATCCAGAAGGTAATACTGGGAATTTAAATTTTCAGATGAAACAAATCATACCGAATAACTTCTATATAAGACATTGACAACATTATAGTTGTACCAGATATTGCATAAACATTAGCCTCTGCTAAGTTTAAATTCGATAAATACTCTTTATATTACAATGTACATGTAGTACAATAAGCAAGACATCTGAAAAATTCATAATTTGAACACATCTTAATGTGTCAATACTTAATTGAGCTATTTTAATGGTAAAATTCATAATTTTGCCTTAATTTTGAAGGCATGGTAAAAGATCAAAAATATTTTGGTATGTATATGACAATATTTAGGCAGCATAGCCTTTCGTACGTGACGAAAAAAATGTCACAATTATGAGCGCTCCTTGTCAATACTAATTTACCCTTTCTAGTGGTGCACCACTTTTTATTCTGACTATCAATGGAATTGTCAATATGACTTTTACCATATCTTTTCACCTTTTCCACGTCCGTAATTTGGTATTACGACCATGGTCATAGTATCCAACATATGCTTCTTAATTTGAAGTTAAACCAATTGGACAGGAGTGATATTATATTTATAATATCTCATTATTTTACTCAGCTACCACGAGACAAGAATTCAATCCATTATTAATACTTAATGGATTGACGTACGCACTCGATAATTTGTTGCAGTAATACATCGAGACGAGCCACGTGGCTTTTATTTGTCTCATCACTCATACTTCTGCATAGCCTCAACATAGAGGTAATTAAAATTGCAAAATAATAAATGATATTTGACTGATATAAATTTTGTAGCGTGAGACCCAGCCGCTTATTTTGAGCCTTTTGGAGCATCACCAATTTTGGTCTTGATATAGATAGCTCCATAAGGTGAAATGATAATATAAAGTGAAATATTCACTTTTCAAATCTCTAAAGAGATATTTGACGAATAAATATTAGTATTATACGCATAGTCTTGCGTAGATGTTTTATATATAATTTTAGCATCACATTGCCTTAACAAGTAATTATTATTGTCAATATTGTTAAGGTAATTAATTCAATTATAATTAAATAAAATTTTTATGAAAATAGGGATAAACTAAATAGTTTTCTTTTTATACAAAATAGATAATATACCATTAAATATATGTTCACAACTTGATTATAAATACGCAAAATATAATACTTGTATGAGTTGGTGGGACAACCTCCAGGTTGGGTGGCGAGACGAAATCTACTTAAAACCATGCCTCCTCGAACGGGATAACCCGTCTCCCTTTCAATGTTTAGCTTTACCGGGGACAAGGCTTACCCACTGTCAACCCAAACTCATAACACTATTTGCAATATAAAAAATCAAGAATGGAGCATAATTAATCGTTTGTAGTATAGCGAGAAAACTAGTTATGTCACATATTGACTTTTGATTTCTGATGTAGAAGATCGTACAAGACGCAACTACAGAGCATACTTTCGCAATCGGTGACGTTATAATTCATAGTATATGAATAAAGTATGCATATAAAAGTGAAGCGACCAAGATAATATAGAAATAAACCGAACTCATAAAATTTATACCTTCCTAGCTTTGTCTCCTTAACAAGCCTTCTTGAACTTCAAGATCTCCTTAATGCCAGAGCAAGCTCGTGCTGATAACGTGTTGTAAATTGAATTGAGACTTGCTAGAATTAGAGAAGGAAAGTAGAAGAATTAAGAACTTCTACTACTACAAAGAGCTATAAAGAACTACAACTACAAAGTAGAAGAGGAGAAATAAGAGAGTTGAAATGAGAAGTTGTATACAACTTGGTGTCTTTTTACAATGAGGTTGGCACCCTTTATATAGGCCCTTTGGTGATGATGATAAATGTACTTAGACAATGTTTACAAGTAATACATACATCACATGTCATACAACTCTTCACAAGCAACATTGACAATACATGAAATAATGAGTACATTTGATATGGATACAAGTAAGGGCCATGCTTGATACTACCACTCAATGTAAGAGTCATGCTTGACAATGATTAGTCATATAAAGTCTTGATCAATTGTTCATCCATATCATAACAACATTCTAATTGTTACTATATTTCTTTTTAGGAAAATGCTAGAACACATCCCACCCCACCCCAATGTAACCATGTTTGAGTCTTGATATGCGCTCACATGAGGTGAACACGAACAATTGGATAAGGGGCGTGCTTTGGAGTGCGTGCCTTCTAGGCATGTTATTATAGCAAAGTTTTCTTTTTAATAAGAAATCAATCAACGACTAGACTTTAACATAAGTTGAACACTCACCCTTCTAAACCTTGCCTTTTGACAAATAATGTCTCATCAATTTCGCTAGTGATGCTTTGACATGTGATTGTCACATAGGAGTATTTGATAGACAACAAGAAATTCACTATTTAATTGGCATAACATGAGTAATAAAATCATTTTTCTCACTTCCAATCAATTCCATACATTCTAAGAACAATAACTTGAAGAATTACTATATTGACTTTGAAGTTTGATTGACCCTACTTCTATACCATCAAGGAGCGAGTGAGAGATCTTGAAAAAAAAAAAAGGAATTAGTGAGAGAGATACTTCCAGGAAGATATTTGGAGCTCTGGTCATTTGCAGTATGCATTCATGAATTACGCGTTTATTTTCTTTCCCATAGATTAAAGTTTACATCTTTTTGACTATTCATTCTACTTTCACTACTTTAATTTTATGAAAAATATTAGGATATATACCCAACTTTGCGACCTCCAATGATGGTGTCCATCCATTCACGCATCGATATATGTGCACACAAACCTCAATACTCGAATGGATGGACACTATCACCTAATATCCTATCTCGGGTGTTTCAAAATGGATCACCCTGTATAGCATCTACCTTTATGGAAAAATACTAGAATGATTATGACACACCCTCTAACAACACCAACAAAATGCACCTCCACTACCCATGCATGGTGTTATGCATCTTGGAATACTTAAGCTTTGCATCTCAAGTTGACACCAACGATTGATGTAGGCTGGTTTTGTATTTGAAACTACAATGACTACAATGACACTTAAATACACAACAATCCCAAAACATCCACATTCATCTCGAGATACATAATTATTATACATCTCGAGGTACATAGTATGATATGTGGATGGTTGGGGTGTCATTTTAGTATTTTCATTCAAGAAATTGGGATTTTTTTAAAAAAATGATAATCTAACATATTTTGAGACGCACATTTTATCTTTTAGCCTATTTATGGTATTTTGTTAGATGTGGGGTTTACGCCTATAGAGACAAAAAATAACTATAAATAAGCTAAAAAACAAAGTATGTACCTAAGTGAGTTAGATTACCATTTTCCTTTCTTAAAATCCCAACTGTGTTCTCACTAAACGACCATAAATAAAAAACACAACTTCCACCAAAAAAATAAAAATAAAAATAAAAAACACAACAAGTGATAAACACGAGAAACACACTCACCAACTTCATTACCAAAAAATGGGCCCGACACGTTTCAACTCATCACTTCGGTCAAATGGGATGTTCAAACTTCACAATGTCGATTATACCCCTGTGATTTATCCCATCAAATAAAGGTCATAATCTAATCCCCAAGGTCATTTTCGTCTTAATAAAGAATTAAACAAACTCTTTTTTTTTTTTTGGTTTACAAACTTTCTTTACACCTGCCGTCCATTTCCACATAGAAAACAAGCTCAATAGGAAAAATAAATGAAGTTGAACGCGTTCTTCCAATCTCCTTCCATGCAATAACACACTATATAAGATTCATAGAAATTAAACTTTTTTTTTTTCAAAGAAGACTTGACCATTGACTTTCTTGACTCTTCCCCCATGTTACCTACATCAAACTCTATATATACCTACACTCTCCTCACAAAGTTCACAACCAAACCAAACCAATTCATTACATCTCCCTAGCTACTTACTAATTATTATATATTGATCTCTCTTCCTTATTAATCTCTCTATAACACACTTGAAATTTCCGGCCAAACTCCGACAATGTCGTCAAACGAGACCCTTTCTTTCCTAGATCAAAATTCATGTTCTTCTGTTTTCACTCCAACATGTTGGAAGAAAGCAGCAGCGGCCCTCAATAGCTCCCACTTTGATGAGGTCCTCCAAATGTTCAATGAGTTTCAACATGCCCAAGAAGTCACCCTTCAAGGCACAGCTCTCACTGTGGCTCATGTTGCCGCCATTGCCCGCCGCCCCGACGTCGTGGTTCATCTCGACGAAGTGGTGGCTCGCAAGCGTGTTGAGAGAAGCGTGAACTGGGTTGCAGACAAGATTGCTCAAGGCACTGATATCTATGGCGTGACTACCGGCTTTGGCGCTACATCGCATAGGCGTACTAACAAGGCTAGTGATCTCCAGACTGAGCTCATTAGGTTCTTGAATGCTGGAGTGATTGGGAAAGAGCATCTCCCTTTGTGTTATGCAAAGGTTGCAATGCTTGTAAGGACCAACACATTGATGCAGGGATACTCTGGCATAAGGTGGGAGATACTAGAGGTCATGACTAAGCTCATGAATGAAAATTTGGTGCCAAGGTTGCCTTTGAGAGGGACCATCACTGCGTCGGGCGATCTAGTGCCGTTGTCCTACATTGCCGGTGTGATCACTGGCCGGCATAACTCGAAGGTAGTGACACTCGACGGCGATGAGATCACAGCTATAGAGGCGTTGCGGCGGGTGGGGATTGGTTCCCCATTTGAGTTGCAAGCAAAGGAAGGCCTAGCACTTGTGAATGGAACAGCAGTTGGAGCAGCAGTTGCTGCCACAGTCTGCTTTGATGCCAATGTCTTGGCTTTGCTTTCTCAAGTCCTTTCAGCTCTCTTTTGTGAAGTGATGCATGGGAAGCCAGAGTTCACTGATCCCTTGACTCACAAGCTCAAGCACCATCCAGGCCAAATTGAGTCTGCAGCAATCATGGAATTCCTACTTGAGGGGAGTGACTACATGAGAGAAGCGAAGATCCAGAACGAGAAAGACCCATTAATGAAGCCTAAACAGGACCGATACGCACTCCGAACAGCTCCGCAGTGGCTCGGACCGCAGATTGAAGTGATTCGCATGGCTACACATTCAATCGAACGGGAAATTAACTCAGTTAATGATAACCCGTTGATCGATGTCGATAGAGACCTTGCTCTTCATGGAGGGAATTTCCAAGGAACACCTATTGGTGTTTCAATGGATAATCTCAGAATTGCAATTGCTGCTATTGGGAAACTCATGTTTGCACAATTTTCTGAACTTGTTTGTGATTACTACAACAATGGCTTGCCCTCTAACCTCAGTGGAGGGCCTAACCCAAGCTTGGACTATGGCTTCAAAGGGGCAGAAATAGCCATGGCAGCCTATTGTTCAGAGCTCCAATACTTGGCTAACCCGGTGACCACACATGTCCAAAGCGCCGAGCAACACAATCAGGATGTCAATTCCCTTGGCTTGATTTCAGCGAGGAAGAGCGGTGAAGCTGTCGAGATCTTAAAACTAATGTCTGCAACATTCATGGTGGCACTTTGTCAAGCCATTGATCTTAGGCATATGGAGGAGAACATGAGAGAAGCAGTAAAGCAGATACTTCTTCAAGTAGTGAGGAAGACTCTCTATGTTGCTAAAGATGGATCTTTACTCGACGCCCGTTTCTGCGAGAAAGATCTCATTCGGGTTATCGAACACCTACCGGTGTTTTCCTACATCGATGATCCTACAAACTCATCTTACGCTCTTTTGCAAAAGTTGCGGGAAGTCCTCGTCGAAAAGGCCCTTGGTGATGAGCCTAACTCTGCTGAGGAGAATCTTGGAAGCAAAGAGTACTCCATATTAAGGCAGATACCTGTTTTTCAAAATGAAGTGAAAGCAAGGCTAGGAAGTGATGTTGCCAAGGCTAGGGAGAGGTTTGATAATGCAGAGTTCCTAATAGAAAACAGAATCAAGAAATGTAGGACTTATCCTATATATGAGTTCATTAGGAATGGAGTAGGAACTGAGCTGCTCAGTGGAGAGAAGAAGATTAGTCCAGGGGAGCACATCGAGAAGGTTTACGAAGCGATCAACGTAGGCCAACTGGGCGATGTTCTGAACAAGTGCTTGGGATCTTGGAGTGCTTCGACTAAGCCTCCGGTCATAGCCGCGCCAACAATCGTTTAGTTTATAATTTGAATGGAAATTACGTGAAAAGGTGTGTACTCTTGTAGAGACATAATAAACCAAAAAGTGTATCTATTCACCAAGAGGCGTGTCTTTCCTAATAGACACATGAAAGCCTAAATACATATATATATATACACACTTGATGGATTATTTTAAAAAAGAAGTTAATTAGAAGGTTAAGAAAATGGAATGAAATTGCGCCACGTCAGCTGTGCTCTCTCTTCACGTACTCGCGCGAATTCACTCCAGCGCCTCCTGCTTCTGCCATGTGTCATCCTCTCCACCCATCAGCACGTCATCACCCCTCCTTCCATCCAATGAGACGACGCCACGTCAGCATGCCACCATTTTCATCCAATAAGGCGCTGCCACGTGGCTAGAAACTCTCAACTCAACGCTATACACATTGTGGAACCACGCCAACCAGCAGGATTTGGGGGATTTTAGGAGTTCCAACCAACTTAAAAATATTCCTATAAATACCAGTAGGCTCTAAAAAGAAAGGGAACCTTGTTTTTAGTTTTGTTTAGTCATAGTTTAGTACTAGGGTTTACTTTTATTATGTCTAGCTAGTTTTTCATCTAGGTTGAAGGTGGAGCAATCAAGCCTGCAACTTGGGAATCCTTTATCAGGTTTATTTAATTTTAATTATTATTGATTCTTTTATATGATTTATTTTCTTTGGTACCGACAATTAATAGTCAAACCAAAATCTCTTTTTTAATTTCTATTTTTTTTTTACATGGTTTTGATACCCTTTACCACTATCTACAAAATAGTTGGTTTAGAGTATTGAATCATAGAAAATTGATTCTTTCTCTATTTTACATGGTTTTGAGTAAAAAAGAGAATCATAGATTGATTTGGAGTGGAGTGCTACAAATTACTAGTATGATCGTTGTATCTTGGGAGACTAACATCATCAAACCGTGAGTACCATAGCAGGGCGAAATAGTCTCAAAAACATTGAGTATAACTCAAGCCTCGATCAATTGTATTATATTATTCTTCTATTTCGCATCGAAGTTTTTCTTAAACCCCACCAATATTCTTAAGACTATTTTGCCTCGATCAATCTTAATACTATTTAACACGATGGTAATTTTGGTCAATTCTTTTTGGAGACTAATTGGGTCAGATGTTAATGTGAGGTAAGTGTTTATATATTTCTTTATTAATTACTTGATGATGACAGTGACTACTGATCATATATACTGCCCAACACAATTTGTTATTTATAATGGCATGGCATGCTAATGGAATTTATCAATTTGATCATGATAAATCGGCGAATGTGCAAAAGTTTGAGATCATATTTAAAATTAAAACACTGGTGATAGAATTTTGTTTTACGTTGTTAGATGTTTCAATGTTTCTTTTATGGCATTAAGTATAAATGGACGAGTGTTTATGCAAATCGAATCGATCTAATCATATTTATCTCCGCTAGCTAACCCAAAGATCTCAGTTGCATAAACGAGATTCTTATGCTCCATATACCTAATGTTTACAAGAATATATAATCAAAGGGAAAGATATTTCCGTTTCTCTTCTTTTGAACAAGTGTGGATATAAAAATTAACAGTGGCTTAAAGCTGAACTATGAATAATCTAGATGCATATACGTAATTCATAAGGCTGTCAAATAGCATGAATTGAAGCATAATATTTCCTAGATAAAATTTAATTCCAACACCACTTTGGAAACAAGAAAAAACTCAGTACATATTTGAGAACGGTTTAATGTCCACAAAATCCCAAACTTAATTCCAATCTAAACTTCTGAAAAAAAATAAAAATAAAACTCCAATCTAAGTGGACGAGTTGCACTATTCAATCCAAAAATGATATATTTGAAGGAGATGTATACCAGGCTTAAGTTAACCACTTCCACACAGCCATAATACAAGCAAACAAGCAATCCTACAAGTTGAAAGTAAAATCTCTATGCATTTTAGTGGTGCCAAATAGGCAAGGAAGGACGTTGTATATGTATTCTCTATTTTGAATGCAACTAAAGAGTGTTTGCGGACGGAAATAGAGAGGATTTTCGTTTGGGAGTCCGTCAATAGCGTCCTTTCGTATTTCATAAAGACTAGAAGTGAATGCAATGATGTACAAGTTCTTTTATTCGAGTAACGTTGCACCTCTTTTAGTTGGATCCATCCATGTTAAGTACCATAATTCTTGTACCCCTAATCCGAGCATAGCCTTGCATCTTAAACAATGGTCATTCAACATCAAGGATATATCGTCAAAGCCTCTCAGGTGAGATGGTAAAGACATCACTTACCAAAAAGGCAAGAACTCGAAAGATCGTGGTTCGATTCCCACTTAAGTAAAAAAAAATAAAAATAAAAATAAAAAATAAAAAAAAATCAAGGATATATCAAGGCCCATTTTTTAATCTAGCCAGTGGCTCAGTGCTAAAAGCATTTTATCAAAACTTTTTCCATTAGTTTTTTATAATCTATGCTATTATTTTGCATAAGAAAAAACTCAAGTAACCCAATATGGGCATTGACTCAGTCATGCATTTTCCTCGAGATGTGCACACAAATCTCTTGCAATTCCCTATTGCATTTATTATATGTTGATCCAATTTTTATTTTATTTTTTGAAAACATGTTGATCCAAATTTTGAATGCTCTCCTTACACTTTCCGAAAGGCAGTAAATATCTAGTATACAAAAACATACAACACGAAGTGAATTAAGGAGAAATGACATATTTCCATGGAGAATGTCTCAGCGACTCCAAAATAAAATAAGTCTCATTTCGATACAAAAAGAAGAGCCTCTTTTCAGATTGGTAGTAGATAGTAGATTCAAGCAACTTAACATTAAACCAATATTCGTGCGTTAGAATGCAAATTCAATAAATTTACATTAGTTTGATACTTATATTTTTGGTGTTTCAATAAAAATAAAAATAAAAAAAAATAATAATAAAAAAAAAAAATTAGTGTTTATGTTATCTCCTTTAGTGTTGGGCTGGCTCCACATTTGCTGGCATTGCTGCTTCGGCTTGTGAAAAATTGGAAGCAATGACTGCAAAACTGCTTCATCATGTAAGAAGTCCCGGATCATTCATGAGCATCCTCTGTGCTAACACAAACCTACAATCCATTAACATTTTCACAGTTCAGCAAACGACATAATAGTATAACATGTTTTCTGAACTAACAAGATAATCTTATAGAGTGAGTGACTCGAAAGATAAAGAGACTGATTGCATGTTCTGCTTTTATTCATGCAGGTTCAGCTAGCAAACCTTACGATGTAAACTGCATGTAAATCTTCTAAAGCCAAGACAAAGTACATAGCTTGGCTCCTTCCAGCCTTCCTTGATCAATTTGATAATTAGATTTTCCCTAGTTGCTACAGGACAATTAACTTTTTTGCTCATAAAGAATATTAGAGCTGACAAAAAAAAGGAACTAACAAGAAAATATTACACAATTCTGTTGAGATACATAATATTTATAATTTTTTTTTTGAAGCCTAAAAAGACACATTCATTGTTCCTAACCCAAGAGGGTAAGCCAACCTATTACAACATTTCAACAAGTGAAATGTAATAGATACTACATTACATACTAAAGCTCATAATTACCTTAATAAAATAGAGAGAACTATTCTACAGAAGGAGAGAACTACTCTATAAAAGAAAGACATCTACCACAATTTGACAAAAGATTTGCGAAACAAAACTTAAATTAAACATAATATTTATGATTTTGATACAATATAGTAATAGTTATATGATGCCTTCTAGTCTTATTAGGCACATTAGTATAATCATGATCATAAAAGTAGAGAAACGTTTGACTTTGACTTGTGGGCCACACAACTCTATGTGGCATTGTGCCCAATACTTTAAAAATAGTGTATAGCCATAGCATTTCTCTTGTTCAAAATTCATAACAAAAACAAAATTAATAGGTGTTATATAAGAATTAAAAGAAGACCATCATAGCCTATTTCCACTAACTATCTTCACTATTAATCTGTCTATATCCTGTGTAAAAGAGAAACTAACTTCTAAACTAGAAAAAAGATCACTCTTCCACTTGTGTGCCCCGTCTGAATCGATAGGTAGGAACCACTAGCAGAGAAACGACTACGGCTGCAAAACAATACAAGTATATGATCCATCGAGGCGTTTGATTGCAATCCAATGCAGTGATGAGATAAGCTATAAGCCCCCCTGCACCAATATTTAATATGGTCCTCAACACCTACAAAAAGAAAAGAATAAAAAAACATATGTTAGTTACTTGTCAAAGCCTCTCAAGTGAAATGGTAAAGACATCACTTGCCAAAAAGACAAGACCTCGAGAGATCGTGGTTTGTTTCCCACTGAAGTAAAAAATAAAATAAAAAAAATAAATGTTAGTCTCTTAAGACCACAAAAACCTCTATTCAAATTCTAATTATCAAATTTTCTATCAAAAAAAAAATCTAATTATCAAATTAGAGAAGGGGTAACCAATCAAATTGCACTTGGCACCACAAGGCATAGACACAGAAAAAAGTCGAATTCAGTTAGCAGTTTGAACCATTCACACTCACTTTCCATTTCAAGCCAAATTTGGACTACAAAAGTTCACCAGCTGCTGAAAGTAAACCCAAGAGTCGTTCTCAAAAAATCTAACAAAAATTGCACAACAACATTACTAATAATAATAATAATAAAAAACAAATCTGTTTTCAAAAAAACAAAACAAAACTGCAGAATAGATTTTGATCGAAAAATATTATCCACAAAGACCAATACATCTTTAACAATAATAACAAATAACACATCAAGCAAAAGTTTCCTAAAATCCCTACACATCAGAGAATTCAGACCCAAAGTCGTAACTAAAACAAATCAGCTAACTAGGAATAGAGAAAAAGATCTCTTCATTTTTCATGCATACACAGAAGGATACAACTTCTAAGCCAAATGCATAACTGATGCAACTACTAGACTGTTTGATCTAAAATTCACTTAAAACAACAGCAATAACAAAGCGTTAATCCAACCAATTGGTTGGCCCAATGATCTAATATGGTGTTTGGGAGTTAAGACGTCACGGGTTCAAAACTTAGTGGGGGCAATTGCTTCTTTGTTATAAAATAAATAAAATAAATAAATAAATAAAAAAAAGCATTAATCCCAAATTGATTGCGGTCAGCTACATGAATCAAAATCTTCCATTGATGTTGATTTTGTGCAATTGATGGTGTGCTTTTCAAATCCTTCAAATCCCACATAATCAATATGCCCCAATTTCCAAGTTAGCTTTGATATATTTACCCCAACATTGTCAAGTTTCTTCAATTTCTATTTAGTCAAGTTTCTCTAGTGGGGCGATTTTATAGGGTGTCTATGTTTGATCCATTTTATAAAGAGTGATAAAACTTATCCACTCTGTCAACTATAGCAAAGTCAGAATTCCCACTCTCCATTTCATAAGGGGGCTTTGGAGGAATTTCCGTCACGGTTAGCTCTAAAGTCATAATTCCCATCTCCGAACGAGAAAAATACAAAAATGATCTTTGGCACTCCTTCCATAAGCCGTCCATGAGTGATATAAAGCATGAAGATGGCATCCCCAACAATGAACAAGTGGAGGAGATAATTGCATTTGGAATGAATGAAATAGAGCACCAACAACTCCCCAAAGCAATTCCTTCATTCAAAAACAAGAGTCCAGTGATTGTTTTGTTAAATCCCCAACACCCATGTCAACAACTATGAGCTATTTGAACAACCTTTCACATAACCATAGAACACCTAACAAAAAGGGAACAGATTTTGACACAAAGTAACGAATAACATCTTACCGCCCTATTGTTGACAGAAAATGAAGGTAAAGTTTGTGCTTGGACCTCGTTTCTTTCTCTGTTTCCCTTATTATTATTATTATTATTATTATTATTATTATTATTATTATTATTATTATTATTATTATTATTATTATTATTATTATTATTATTATTATTATTATTATTATTATTATTATTATTATTATTATTATTATTATTATTATTATTATTATTATTATTATTATTATTATTATTATTATTATTATTATTATTATTATTATTATTATTATTATTATTATTATTATTATTATTATTATTATTATTATTATTATTATTATTATTATTATTATTATTATTATTATTATTATTATTATTATTATTATTATTATTATTATTATTATTATTATTATTATTATTATTATTATTATTATTATTATTATTATTATTATTATTATTATTATTATTATTATTATTATTATTATTATTATTATTATTATTATTATTATTATTATTATTATTATTATTATTATTATTATTATTATTATTATTATTATTATTATTATTATTATTATTATTATTATTATTATTATTATTATTATTATTATTATTATTATTATTATTATTATTATTATTATTATTATTATTATTATTATTATTATTATTATTATTATTATTATTATTATTATTATTATTATTATTATTATTATTATTATTATTATTATTATTATTATTATTATTATTATTATTATTATTATTATTATTATTATTATTATTATTATTATTATTATTATTATTATTATTATTATTATTATTATTATTATTATTATTATTATTATTATTATTATTATTATTATTATTATTATTATTATTATTATTATTATTATTATTATTATTATTATTATTATTATTATTATTATTATTATTATTATTATTATTATTATTATTATTATTATTATTATTATTATTATTATTATTATTATTATTATTATTATTATTATTATTATTATTATTATTATTATTATTATTATTATTATTATTATTATTATTATTATTATTATTATTATTATTATTATTATTATTATTATTATTATTATTATTATTATTATTATTATTATTATTATTATTATTATTATTATTATTATTATTATTATTATTATTATTATTATTATTATTATTATTATTATTATTATTATTATTATTATTATTATTATTATTATTATTATTATTATTATTATTATTATTATTATTATTATTATTATTATTATTATTATTATTATTATTATTATTATTATTATTATTATTATTATTATTATTATTATTATTATTATTATTATTATTATTATTATTATTATTATTATTATTATTATTATTATTATTATTATTATTATTATTATTATTATTATTATTATTATTATTATTATTTCCAGGCCTCACAGGTCTTGTGATCCTAAAGTTGAAGTTCACGTCACTCCCTCAGCGAGTCTCACGTTAAAATTCACGCTCACTCCCCCCTCTCCAACAAAAATTCAATAATATTCAAGATCCCACTGTTAGATATACTAGTTCAGTCAATACAGTCACTGGTCAAGTGAATGGTCAAGATGTACAACAAACTGATCATGGTTAGGTCTCTACCATGGTTAAGTATATGTCTAGTTAGTTAACTCAGTCTGTTTTAAATTCAGTCGTGAGATCTATATATAGGGACGGTTGTATCTTCTTGAACAAGTTAATGTGAAAGAAACATTTACAGTTCATTAAAGCTTGTGTTCTGTTTTCTTGTGTTGCTACTGTTCTTAACAAGACTTGACTATTGTTCAAGTAGATCAACCTCATTAGGTTAGATCTTTACATGGTATCGAGCTGCAATGGCGTCTGATCGTTTGAGCTCGCCAGGAAGTCCTGGAAATGTGATTCCAGATGTTGCTTCGATCGCCAAATCATTGAATTTCAATTTGTCTACAAAGCTTGATGAATCAAACTACATCTACTGGAAAGTACAAGTGAAAGCAGCAATCAAAGCACTTGGCCCGAGTTTCTTGGTCACAGAAGATTGTTTTTCTTCAAATCGACCATCGTCTTCAACCTCTGAATCCTTCGATGTTGAGGTATGGAGTAAAATTGATGCAATGTTGATGGTTTGGTTATTTTCAAGTATAGGAAAAGATGTGATTGGTAATGTTACAGAATGTGAATCGTCTTATGAGATTTGGACTACTCTTGAGAAATTGTATGCTCAAGCATCCATGGCTAGGGCACTTCAGTTGAAACAAAAATTGAATACTTTAAAGAAAGGTGCATCTTCAATCTCAGAGTTTGTAGTGAAGATCAAAAATATAGGACTTGAATTGAAGTCAATTGGACAAATAATCTCAGAATCAGACCTAATTCAGTCAGTTTTAAATGGATTAGGACATGAATTTGATTCTGTAGTTGTAGTTATCTCTTCTCAACAGAAGACTATGACTCTTCAAGATGCACAATACTTGTTGATGTTACATGAGCAAAGGATTGCTCAACTGAATGGAGGAAGTGCAATTGATCTTGTTGTTAATCCCTCAGCAAATCGTATTGTTAACAATGGAGAAAGGAAATCTCAACATGTTAAGTTTGGAGGATTTAACAATGCAAACAGGAACAATGGTGGTAATAGAGGAGGATACAATAGAGGTGGTCATAACATCAAAGGTGGATGAAATGGTGGAAAAGGTGGTAATAAGGTGTTATGTCAGATTTGTTACAAACCTGGTCATATGGCACTTCAATGCTATCAAAGATTTGATCAAGCCTTTCTTGGACCAACTTATCTTGGAACTGGTAATCATAATGGTCAGGTCAAGAAACCTCAATCAAATCCACAGTTCTTTAATGCTTCTTTTCAAGGAGGTTCAGTGATGCAACAATTTCCAAATCAATATGTCAATTTCCATCATTTTCAAGGTGTGATGGCTTCTCCTGAATCAGTGAGTGATCCAACTTGGTATATGGACTCTGGAGCTTCTTGCCATATGACTTTCGATTCTTCTTCATTGCAAAACAAATCTGAATATTCAGGTACTCAAAAAATTACAGTTGGAAATGGTGAAAAATTATCCATATCTTCAATTGGTTCTAGCACACTACCATCTAATGTTCATCCTTCATATGATATCGCTTTATGTCCTGTTCTTCATGATGTAACGACCCAAATATTCTCTGACCCATTTTAAAGGTATTTTAATGATTTTATATTAAAGTATATGAACAAATGAAATTGATACACGAAATTAATCTTAACAAGACTTGGACTAAGTGGAAATAGTTTATATGGGCTTCACAAGGAAATTGGGCCCATAGGGGTATTTACGTCATTTGGGTTGAATTTGTGAAAAATCTAACTATATAAGGATAGGTTGCAAACCTAGTCACCCCTTTTGTTGTTTCAACAAGTTTGAGAGAGAGAGAAGAAGAGGAAACACCAATCAAGGAAAGGTAATCTCTTGTAGTTATTTTTTTCCTTCTTTCTTTCTTTCTCTCTTCTTTCTTTTCTTCTTTCTTCTTGTTTGATTTGTTTTTGTTATAGGAGAAGGGGTGGTGGCTCCTAATGGAGCCGCCGGACTGTGGAGGCGGCGCCATTAGGGCGCCAGCTGAGGAGCAGCGACGCCGCCGCCAACAAAGGAGGGGTGGGCTTTGCCACCCCCCATGTGTTTGTGAGGAAGAAGGGGGGTGGCAATAGCCACCCCACTTCCTCCATCACCACCACCGCCACCGCCACCGCGGCTGGTGAGCCGCGGGTGGAGGGGGGTCCCCGTCTTGGCGAGCACTTGGGACCACCCTCGACCTGACCCGAGGGTTGGGTTTGGCGTGGTTTGCTTCCCCCACCCCGTCGACGCTAGCCCCCCACCCCCCGGATTATTCCGGGGGTCGGTCAATCCCAGAGGGGGGTGTGGTTGATTCCAGGTTGACCACCGGGGGGAATCCCCTGACCAACCAAACAGGGACCGATTTGGTCCTTGTTCAACCAAACAGGGACCAAATCGGTCCCTGGTCAAATAAATAAATAAAAAATAAATATAAAATAAAATAAAATAAAATAGGATAAACCTACGATGGGCGTCGACATCCGACGAAGCCCTTAAAAGGCACAACACGTGGGACCCACACCATTGGGTCCCCAAATATAAATTAATAATTAAAATATTCAACTTTAAATTGAATGAAATTCTTATGTAGAGTTGTATAAATTGCGTAGATTCGCGAGGCGGTTCACGTGGGACCTCAAAGGCACGAGGAGTCGATATAGGCATCGCGACGGGTCCAGGTAAGTGGGGAGCTTCGCTCATGCATTAAATATGGCTTGACTATTAGATAATTAAGAATTCATGTTTTGAATAGAACGACTTGGGTATGGGTTGCGTCGTGATATTGGTTTGGATCTCTATTATCTATGGAATTGTGAATGCATTGTTTTACCTTTCATGTTATTCGATGCCCCAGAATGTTGTGGAGTTCCACCGCGGACCAAATTAGCAAGTAGTCTATATTTTGGACACCCCAAAATGTTTGTGGTAGTTAACCACCGAGGGTTTTACTTAACTAATAGAATGCATAAGGTGAACCATTCGAGGGTAAAGGTTTGGAGTTCCATCTTTTGCTATTTGATGGTTCTTTGAGACGTGTAGCGGTGACGGCTTGGATGAAACTACCTTTGTTTTGGTGCCATTATTTAGAGGGCGTAACGGCCATTGCGTTTCCATTAGTTATTGTACCAATTCAAAAGTAGATGATTCGGTCACCGGATCCTTACCAATATCTAGTTCGCATTGAATGGAACAACGGACTATATTAGTATATATCTATCGCATTTTATTTAAATCTTTCATTTGACTTTATATGTATGTCATGTGTAGATTTTTATAAATGAAAAATGATGAATATTATCATGCATGAAATAAATAAATGTTTATCAAATGTGTTGTAAAATTGTCATGCTTTTATGTATATTCTAGTGAATGGATTACGACTTGAAATATTGATACGTAGATTATTGAATGTTTAGTTTGGAAATGGAAATATTATTTATATGTTTCTTCTTAGAATATGAATCTATTTCCATAACTATGATGAGCATGAACAATGTCTTTACTTGTACCTAATTATGTGTCCATTTATATGCTTATATTTGGTTATGATTTACATTTATTCGGTTTTTACATGATGTGTTGTGAGTATGGATTTGGTGTCATGTAGAACTTGCATGAGTACTAGGTAGTACTTGCATATTTAATGTTTGAGCTAGTCTTTCCTCTTATTGAGCACCGTTGGTTCTTTAGCTCACCCCACTTTACCCCACAGGTCCCTCTACCAGCGCGATAGACAAGAAAGGCAAGGGAAAGGATCTATCTTGAAGTGCCTTTATATGTGAGCTTCGTATGATATTAGTATAATGTTAATATTAATCGTTTTGTAAACCTCGTACGTGGGTTATAACTTAAGACTTAGTTAATGGGTAGTTTTGAACCTTTATATTATTATTATGAAGTTGTATGAGACTTTTAAATATTAAAGATGATAGATTTTATTATGATATACAAGATTATATGATTTTATTATGATTATCTTTTACACTCTTATTATCATATATCTTGTTAGAATGATTATTCCGCATGATTATTTAGGCGTGCCAAGCCGTTATTTGGGCCTAGTTCAGGTATTGGGTCTAGGTAACGGTTTGGGCCGGACGACTTGACCCTAGGTCAGGGAATGGTCGTCATAGTTGGTATCAGAGCCTAGGGATTAGAACCTAGGAAACATTAGGATAGGAAAACCTAAGTTGTAGAGCCTTAAAAAAAATAAAAAAAATCAAGTTTAAGTCAAACAAATCCATGGTATGGGACATCGGTTTGAGTCGACTTAATGTGCACAAATGTCAAAATTCTAGATTGGGAAGGGATCGAAAACCAAAGATAAAATGTTAATATATTGTTATATGTTTATGAATGTAATATATTTATAACATTAGATATTTTTGCAAATTCCTCAAATTATTGGACTAACCACTTGTTGCTTCTATAGTGCACTATGAGTAACCATGGGGGAAGTTCTCATAATTTGAGGGATGCTCAGGACAGAGATGATAGACATTGGCGTAGGGAAATGGAGCAACGCATCTCTTCCTTGACGGAGTCACATCAAAAAGCCCTGCAAGAAATGGAGTCTGCCCAAGAAAGGAATATGGTCCGTATTATGGAACTTATACAAACACAAGGAAATGCTAGATCAGCCGAGCAAGTGCAAGTAGGACAGGGGCCTAATCCTCCACTAGAACCTATCCATGAGCACCAAGTAGCAAAGGAAGGCGCGGATTCCGTCACTAATACGGTGGCAGCAGCCGTACATGGAGGAGACAAGGATACAGAGGCATATCGGAGAGGAAAATTACAGAAGGAGTTCATGAAGTATGACATACCTCGTTTCTTTGGGGATAGGGATCCCGTAGAGGTTGAAGCATGGATCTTGCATATGGATAAGAGATGAAGACTATAAGTATTGATGAGTGGTGCCATGGTTCTTTCTTGTTATTGATGAGTCTTTCTTTTGGAGCATCGAGCCACAAATGGTGGTTGTCTATCGAAAGAGCTCAAGGGACTAATATGACTTGGTCACGGTTCAAGAAGTTGTTTTATGATGAGTGGTTCCCAGAATCAGTAAAGGCAACAAAGATTCGAGAACTTCTTGACTTAGTGCAAGGCAGCATGAGTGTAGCAGATTATGCAACGAAGTACAATGAATTAGCGGAGTTTGCGCACGAGTATATTCCATCTGAGACGACACGGAGGAGATATTTCATTAATGGGTTAACGGAGGAGATACACTCCCTAGTGGCGGCATCAGGGGCAGAGACATTTCAGCAAGCGTATAACAGGGCACTCGACTGTGAGGATGCACTCTGCATTGATGAGACACGATCTGGTCGGTATGGTCAGGGCAAAAGAGACTTTGACAGTTATCAGAGGGGTCATGAGAAAAACTCAAAGAAACTTCGGTTTGGAGGAGCATCAAGCGGACCAACACACTCAATGGTAGCATCGAAGGCCACATACACTTTGACGGGGACCACCACACCTTCCCTTGCTTCCGCACCTTCGACTAACCAGGGTGTGACATTTAAACAGCTACGTCCACCGCAACAGAGTAAGAATAGTGGCAGGGGATCAGTAGGGCCAAGGCCGAGTGTATCAGGTAGTGTCGCGCAGCCACAGCCGAATGCTCAGAAGTCACATATCGTATATTTTTGGTGTAAGACGCCGGGGCATTACAAGAGCCAATGTCCTTACCCACCATCATCTGAGGAGAGTGCAGCCCCAGTTGCTCGAAGAAGAATCCATGCTATGGCGGAACAGGATCAGAGAGCCGCTCGACAGTTAGTCGCAGGTATGGTTTCAATTAATGGTCGTAACAAGCATACATTATTTGATTCTGGTTCTACTATTTCTCTTATCTCGGGGGCTATGGTACATGCTTTGGGATTGACACCAATTAGAGCACACACATACTTGATTTTGAGCATAGTCTCCACCGAAAAGATTTACCCTAATATGACATGTGAGGGTGTATAATAAAAATTGGAGATCACACTATGCCGTTTGATTTGCGAGTGTTAGAGTGTTTAGAATATGATGCACTATTGGGCATGGACTGGTTAGGACGTATCACGCTAAAATAGATTGTTTCAATAAGACGGTGACCTTTCAGATTCCGGGCACTACTCCATTTGAGTTTAGAGGTTGTTCTTTGGCTAATGTTATCAGCCGAAGTAGAATTGCGACTTTTGATGAGATAGAGACTATTGCGAGTCTAACTTCTATGGGAGAGGAGGGACAAGAAGTCCTAATTGAGAAGATTCCTATTATCAGGGATTTTCCAGATGTTTTTCCTTCTGACCTTCCAGGACTTCCTCCATATCGAGACATTGACTTTGTGATTGACCTTATTCCCGGTACCAGACCAATTTCTAAGGCACCCTATCGTATGGCGGCTACCGAGTTGAAAGAGTTGAAAAAGCAACTAGAGGAGTTGACTCAGAAAGGCTTAATTTCCCCAAGTGTCTCACCATGGGGAACACCCGTGTTATTTGTGAAGAAGAAGGACGACAGTTTGAGAATGTGTATTGATTACAGACAGTTGAATAAGGTGACTATTCGGAACAAGTATCCGCTTCCCAAGGTCGATGATTTATTTGACCAATTAAGGGGAGCAAGGTTCTTTTCGAAAATAGATTTGAGATCGGGGTACCATCATCTGCGCATACGAGAAGAAGACATACCAAAGACAGCATTTAGTACACGATATGGTCACTTTCAGTTCACAGTGATGCCGTTTGGACTTACCAATGCGCCAGCCATGTTCATGGATTTGATGCACCGTGTTTTCAAACCGTTCCTCGATCAGTTTGTGATTGTATTTATTGATGACATCATGATATATTCTAAGACCGAGTCGGACCATAGGAAGCATCTTAGGAAAGTGTTGCAGACATTAAGGGAACACAAGCTTTACGCTAAGCTAAGCAAGTGTGAGTTTTGGGCTTCCGAAGTGAAATTTTTGGGCCATGTGGTGAATGCGGAAGGTGTAACAGTTGATCCCACAAAGATTGAGGCGATCCTTAGATGGCCACAACCTAAACATGCTTCAGAAATACGAAGTTTCCTAGGACTAGCAGGGTATTATCGGCGTTTTGTGCAAAATTTCTCGTCGATTGCTTCACCGCTTACTGAGTTGACGCGGAAGGATGTTACTTATGTTTGGAGTGATGCATGCGAAAAAGCTTTCCAGTTGTTGAAGGAGCGTTTGACCACTGCACCTATTTTGGTCCTACCAGAGTCCGGTAAGGAATTGTCAGTGTACACCGACGCTTTAGGGGTTGGATTGGGAGGAGTACTAATGCAAGACAAGAAGGTAATCGCCTATGCTTCACGCCAACTGAAGATTCACGAGAAGAATTATCCGGTGCATGACTTAGAGTTAGCAGCAGTGGTGTTTGCTTTGAAATTATAGAGACATTATCTGTACGGGGAAAAGTTTACTGTTTATTCTGATCATAAAAGTTTGAAGTACCTGTTTACTCAGAGTGATTTGAACATGAGACAGAGGAGGTGGTTAGAATTCTTGAAAGACTACGACTTCACACTTGAGTATCACCCAGGGAAAGCGAATGTAGTGGCGAATGCTTTAAGCCGTATACGATTGGAGTCAGAGTTCGAGGTTGTAATGCAAATACATGAAGTATATGTAGAAGACTCAGATGTCATAAGGAGTCAAGAGCATGTTCAGATGAGAGCGGAGCCAGTAGCATTGTTTAGAGTGATTGACTGTCAGAGGGCCGATTCTGAGTATGGACGGTACAGGTCATTGGTAGATAACAGTGATGATAAGGATTGGAGACTATCAGGTGATGGGGCGTTGAGGTTCCGAGACAGAGTGTGGATACCATCTCATAGACAGTTAAGAGATGATTTACTCAAAGAAGCGCATAGATCATGGTTTACAGTGCATCCGGGAGGCAATAAAATGTACCAAGATATGAAACGAATGTATTGGTGGCGGGGATGAAAGTTGACATCGCTACTTACATTCGAAGCGTGAGATCGTCGGCTAGTAAAAGCGAGATCACTAAAAGCGGGAGGATTATTGCAACCATTGCCTATTCCACAATGGAAGTGGGAACACATAGCCATGGATTTTGTTTCGGGACTACCGAACACACAAAAAGGACATGATGCGGTTTGGGTGGTTGTAGATCGTTTAACTAAGTCGGCACATTTTATTCCTATCTCCATGGGATATTCAACATACAGGCTGGGAGGCATGTACGTCAATGAAATTGTCGGGTTACATGGGGTTCGGTGACTATAGTGTCGGATCGTGATCCGAGGTTTACCTCTCGGTTTTGGAGAGGGTTTCAAAGCACTGAGATGGGAACTCAACTCAATCTCGGTGCGGCCTTTCACCCTGGGCGATGGGCGGGCCAGAGATTGATCCGATATTTGAGGACATGCTTTGAGCTGTGTATTGGATTTCGGTGGAAGTTGGGAAAAATACATTTCGTTGTGCGAGTTCGCATACAATAACAATTTTCAAGCAAGCATTGGTATGGCACCTTTTGAGGCTCTTTATGGGAGACCGTGTAGATCTCCAGTTTGTTGGACCGAGGTCGGAGACGTGGTGTTGCTTGGACCAGAAATGGTTCATGATCAGACAGAAAGAATTAAGATTATTAGGCAATGACTAGAAATCGCCCAAAGTCGTCAGAAAAAGTATGCGATAAGGACCATCGAGATGTTGTATTCAAGGAAGGGGAATACGTGCTTTTGAAAGTTTCTCCTATGAAAGGGCATCACTTATTTGGGTTAAAAGGAAAGTTATCTCCTAGATTCATCGGACCATTCGAGATCAAGAAAAAAGTGGGACCAGTAGCCTTTCGTCTCAAGTTATCACCACAACTAGCGGGAGTACATGATGTTTTTCATATCTCCATGTTGAGGAAGGCACATAATAAACACGCACCGAGGATTGATTGGGGGCAAGTTAATCTAAGGGGGGACATGTCATATGATGAGTAGCCGAACCAAATCGTAGATAGGAAAGTAAGAAAATTACGTAATAAGGAATACGCAATAGTGCAAGTCCGATGGCAATTCCATGGGGAACAAGAGTTGACTTGGGAGCGGGAGGATTACATGGTAGAAAATTTTCCATTTCTCTTCGAATCTTGAGGTATGACTCTGATTTAATTTCGAGGACGAAATTTTTTAAATTGGGGATATTAACGACCCAAATATTCTCCGACCCATTTTAAAGGTATTTTAATGATTTTATATTAATGTATATAAACAAATGAAATTGATACACAAAATTAATCTTAACAAGACTTGAACTAAGTGGAAATAGTTTATATGGGATTCACAAGGAAATTGGTCCCATATGGGTATTTACGTCATTTGGGTTGAATTTGTGAAAAACCTTAACTATATAAGGATAGGTTGCAAACCCTAGTCACTCCTTTTGTTGTTTCAACATGTTTGAGAGAGAGGAGAAGAAGAGGAAACACCAATCAAGGAAAAGTAATCTCTTGTTGTTTTTTTTTTCCTTCTTTCTTTCTTTCTTTCTCTCTTCTTTCTTTTCTTCTTCTTCTTCATGTTTGATTTGTTTTTGTTATAGGAGAAGGGGTGGCAGCTCCTAATGGAGCCGTCGGACTGTGGAGGCGGCGCCATTAGGGCATCGCCGGAGATGGACAGCGGCGCCGCCGCCAGCAATGGAGGGGGTGGGCTTTGCCACCCCCATGTGTTTGTGAGGAGGAAGGGGGGGTGGCAATAGCCACCCCACTTCCTCCATCACCACCACTACCACCGCCACCGCGGGCTGGTGAGCCTCGATGGAGGGGTCCCCAGTGCCGGCGAGCACTAGGGACCACCCTCGGACCTAGATCCTTCCCCCACCCCTTGACGCTAGGGGCGTCTGCCCCTAGTTTCAGCCCCAGATCAGACAGGCCCCTGGATTATTCCAGGGGCCAGTCAACCCCTAGGGGGGTGGTTGGACCTGGTTGACCAGGGGCTGGAACGCCCCTGGCCAATCAAACAGGGACCGATTTGGTCCCTGTTCAACCAAATATGGACCAAATTGGTCCCTGGTCAAATAAATAAATAAATAAATAAATATATAAATAAAAATAGGATAAACCTACGATGAGCATCGACATCCCGACGAAGCCCTTAAACGGCACAACACGTGGGACCCACACCATTGGGTCCCAAATATAAATTAATAATTAAAATATTCAACTTAAATTGAATGAAATTCTTATGTAGAGTTGTATAAATTGCGTAGATTCGCGAGCGGTTCACGTGGGACCCCAAACGCACGAGGAGTCGGTATAGGCATCGCGGCGGGTCCAAGTAAGTGGGGAGCTTCGCTCATGCATTAAATATGGCTTGACTATTAGATAATTAAGAATTCATGTTTTGAATAGAACGACTTAGGTATGGGTTGCGTCGTGATATTGGTTTAGATCTCTATTATCTATGGAATTGTGAATGCATTGTTTTACCTTTCATGTTATTCGATGCCCTAGAATGTTGTGGAGTTCCACCGCGGACCAAATTAGCAAGTAGTCTATATTTTGGACACCCCAAAATGTTTGTGGTAGTTAACCACCGAGGGTTTTACTTAACTAATAGAATGCATAAGGTGAACCATTCGAGGGTAAAGGTTTGGAGTTCCATCTTTTGCTATTTGATGGTTCTTTGAGACGTATAGCGGTGACGGCTTGGATGAAACTACCTTTGTTTTGGTGCCATTATTTAGAGGGCGTAACGGCCATTGCGTTTCCATTAGTTATTGTACCAATTCAAAAGTAAATGATTCGGTCACCGGATCCTTACCAATATCTAGTTCGCATTAAATGGAACAACGGACTATATTAATATATATCTATCGCATTTTATTTAAATCTTTCATTTGACTTTATATGTATGTCATGTGTAGATTTTTATAAATGAAAAATGATGAATATTATCATGCATGAAATAAATAAATGTTTATCAAATGTGTTGTAAAATTGTCATGCTTTTATGTATATTCTAGTAAATGGATTACGACTTGAAATATTGATACGTATATTATTGAATGTTTAGTTTGGAAATGGAAATATTATTTATATGTTTCTTCTTAGAATATGAATTTATTTCCATAACTATGATGAGCATGAACAATGTCTTTACTTGTACCTAATTATGTGTCCATTTATATGCTTATATTTGGTTATGATTTACATTTATTCAGTTTTTACATGATGTGTTGTGAGTATGGATTTGGTGTCATGTAGAACTTGCATGAGTACTAGGTAGTACTTGCATATTTAATGTTTGAGCGAGTCTTTCCTCTTATTGAGCACCGTTGGTTCTTTAGCTCACCCCACTTTACCTCACAGGTCCCTCTACCAGCGCGATAGACAAGAAAGGCAAGGGAAAGGATCTATCTTGAAGTGCCTTTATATGTTAGCTTCGTATGATATTAGTATAATGTTAATATTAATCGTTTTGTAAACCTCGTACGTGGGTTATAACTTAAAACTTAGTTAATGGGTAGTTTTGAACCTTTATATTATTATTATGAAGTTGTATGAGACTTTTAAATATTAAAGATGATAGATTTTATTATGATATACAAGATTATATGATTTTATTATGATTATCTTTTACACTCTTATTATCATATATCTTGTTAGAATGATTATTCCACATGATTATTTAGGCGTGCCAAGCCGTTATTTGGGCCTGGTTTAGGTATCGGGTCTAGGTAACGGTTTGGGCCGGACGACTTAACTCTAGGTCAGGGAATGGTCGTCACAGTTAATAAGTCTCATACTTGGCATGCTCGACTGGGTCATCCATCTCATGTTGCACTGCAAAAAGTTCTTCAGTTTTGTAAAACTGATGTACCTAAGACTCCACAACATTTCTGTGATTCATGTAAGATTGGAAAAATGCGTAAACTACCTTATTCTCAGTGTTCTATCACTGCTTCTAGTCCTATGGAGTTAGTTTATTCTGACTTATGGGGTCCTGCACCAGTGATTTCTTCTACTGGTGTTCGGTATTATGTGGTATTTGTTGATGCATTTAGTCGCTTCTCTTGGTTTTATCCACTCAAGCTCAAGTCAGATACATTTGCTGCCTTTCTTCATTTTAAAACTTCAGCTGAATTGCACTTAGGTACTAAGTTGAAGAATTTTCAGTCTAACATGGGACTTGAGTTCAAACCTATTTAGAAATACTGTATTGCAAATGGAATTCATCATCGTTATTCTTGTCCCTACTCTCATCAACAGAATGGAGTCCCAGAGAGAAAGTATCGTGCAATTGTAGAAATGGGATTAACTCTTCTGGCTCACTCACATATGCCATTGTCATTTTGGGAAGAGGCTTTCTTAACCTCTGTATTTCTCATCAACAGTCTTTGTAACGACCCGTTACTTTAAGCAGGTGATTAGTGTTAATCCGAATGATAATTTATCCGAGTTAGGCTCGTGATTAAGCCCGATTTGTCACGCCTAACGTGTGTGTGGGACTGTGTGATGTATTGTGTTTGTTTGGTGTGTATTAGTACATATATGTGAATAATCGGACTAACGAGGAAATGCCTAATACCATGTGTGGGTCATGTGGACACACATGAGACGCGAGATAGCGTTGACGTTCGAGTGTGCTCGACGGTGGAAATTACGTAATTATAGGCGTAATTATAGGCATAAATATATATTTATATATATTATGGATATATATAAATATATATTAAAATGGAAAATAATAAAATAATGATAATTTGTCAGGCGCAGAATGATACGCGGGGTCACGAGTGACACGCATCGGACATACGGTGGTGCGCACGCCCGAGATGTTCTCGTTGGCGTGCCAACCGGAATTTTAGGCGCAATGTATCGATAAATATATATATTTATGTATAAATTAGTATATATAAATATATATAATAAATCAGAAAATGTAAGATTACCAGTAAGGGTATTGAATTGGTAAAGGAGGAGATAATATTTGAAGGGCATTTCGGTTATTTCTCCACCAAAACCGCCTTCTCTTTTGTTTAAATGTGAAAACGAAGAAGAAAGAGAGCGAGAGAGAGAGATCGAGCAATGAGGAAGAGAGGGAGAAGAGAAGGAGCCGAGAGGAGGTCGAGAATTCGTGATGTCGATGAGGTGAGGTGAGTTGTGTTTACGTTGTGTGTTGATTTGTTGTCTTGCTGCGGTTGTGATGTGGTTGTTGCAGGTTTGTTGTAAGGGTGAGGAGCTCGGCCATGGCGGAAGCCATGGCGAGGAGAGAACGGCAGGGAGTAGTCTCCTTGCCAAATCGAGTTGGGGTTGGGGTTGGGAGCCAACCCCAACCGAAGAAAAGAAAAAAAAAACAAACAAAACAAAACGAGCGCTCTCTGAGGCGAGAGGAAGGGGATGACCACTGAACCGGGCCGGTTCGGCTCGATTGAGCCGAACCGGGTTCAAGCCCGATTCGGGGCCAAACCAAAAGAAAAAAAAAGAAAGAAAAGAGAGAAAATGGAAAAGAAAATCCAGAAAAATAGGAAAAAATATGGAAAAATAGTATTTTGACCAAACAAATAGAAATTGAGGGATTTCTATGAAAAATGAGAAGTTTGAAAGTCGGAGGAGACCTTACACCGGGGTTTTACCTTGAAAAACGTGAAATGGTCCAAATAGGTTGTAAACTAAGTCTTGGAATTCCGAATTCGAATTGGACCAGTTTAGAAATGTTAGTAAATGAGTATGAGACTTAAATTGATAAGAAATGGTTTATTTTAGGTAATGAACCGATGTGGAAAGGATTGAGGACTTTGGGAGAGTCGCACAAGTCGATAAAACATAGAAAGCTCAGGACAGGTAAGTGAGACTCGTAACTTTTATCAATTATGCAATGTAAAATAGTATTATTAGAGCATGTAGTGTACTGGACTGGGAATGGGGCAATGTACCGTGATTTGTTGATGGTTTTACAAAAAATGTTTTGAAATGAAAAATGGATTCGGAAAGAGGTTTGACGGGACGGATCGGCATGGGGTTTGGAAATTGTGGTGGAATTGCTAACCATCATCATGCTGCCCATTGCTTGGGAATTATTCCGATCAATGCTTTCCAGTTGAGTTTAGCGGCTCATTAGTCATAAACCAATTAGATGAGCGGTGATTGGTTTAGTGATGATGAGTAAGTGCGACTTTCGGTGTTTTATGAGTTGGCGGCACATTGACAAGAACTGGTTAGATGCCCAGTGATTGGTTCTTGGATATGTGAGGGGGCGACTCAATGCAAATACGAAAATGTGAAATACAAATCATGGGTACATTGCAATGAACCAAAGAACTTGCATCTGTTATATATATTGTTTATATTGATTCATATGCTCCTGTAGATATGCATTTGATTCATGTTGTTATACATTGCCTTGATATTAATTGATAATTGATGGTTGGTATGAGAGTCACTTACTGAGCATGTAGGAGCTCACCCACCTTAACATTTTCAGGTATGAATGTACGCTAGAACTTGGAGCTCAGGAAAGGAGAAGACCAGGAGTTTAGTATCTTCTCTACGGTGCAGTGAGTTTCCTGTTATATATATATATATATATATATATATATATATATATATATATATATATATTGTATTGCATTATGATTTGTAATTAAATGGGTGGGAATAAGAGCTCAATACCGATGTTCATGCCGGTATTGTATAATTTGTATTTTATCGAAAAAGTTTTAAATTTTCCGCTGCGTTGGTTTTCGTTTATTTTATTCGATTAATGAATATTAAGATATACAGGTTGTTGTCAGGAAATGTGTAAGGCTGCTGGCTCTAATTAGGTCCGATCTGGTTTACCGGGGCTTAATTGGGGTTTCAGGCCAGACGTTCCTTAATTGAAATTAGGGGATGTTACAGTCTTCCTTCATCCATTCTACAATTTAAAAGTCCTTATCAAGTTTGTTTTAAGAACCTTCCTGATTACAAGTTTCTTAAATTTTTCAGGTGTGCTTGTTTTCCCTGTCTCACCTCATACTCTTCTCACAAATTCAATTTTCGATCTTCCAAGTGTGTTTTCATAGGCTACAGTCCTCGCCATCATGGGTATCGTTGCTTACATCCTTCTAGGAAAATTTATATTTCAAGGGATGTTGTTTTCAATGAAGATGAGTTCCCATTTCAACATTTGTTTCAGATGTCTTCCTCGTCCACTGCTACAACTTCCACTACTCTTCCCTTGTCTGTGTTTCAACATGTTAATGTGGTTCCATCATTAACTAATTCACACTTACCTGTTCCAATGACATCTCTAGGGAATTCTTCATCTGGTCCTTCTGATGTTCCAATGACATCTCCTGGGAATTCTTCATCTGGTCCTTATTATGTTCCAATGACATCTCCTAGCCTCCCATTTTTCTTGCTCCTACTATGAATACTCATCAAATGCTTACCAGGAGTAAGAATGGGATTTTTAAACTAAAAGCTTTGGTCACTCAGTCTCCTTATGCCTTGTCAGCTCAACTGGAACCTAAGTCTATCAAAGCTGCATTACAGGACTGTAACTGGCACAAGGCTATGTTAGATGAAATAAAAGCTCTTGACAAAAATTGTACTTGGACTCTTGTGCCTCCTACTTCTTCAATGAGTCCTGTTAGGTGTAAGTGGATTTTTAAGGTCAAAACTACTCCTACTGGTGCTATACAACGTTACAAAGCTCGTCTTGTTGCAAAGGGTTTTCATCAAACTCCTGGTCTTGACTATTTTGATACCTTCTCTCCAGTCGTCAAGCCATCTTCCATACGTATTTTATTCATCCTAGCAGTGACTTTTGGCTGGCCTATTCAACAAGTGGATGTGAACAATGCTTTTCTTAATGGTGATCTTACTGAGGAAGTTTATATGTCTCAGCCAAAGGGTTTTGTAAATCAGTTTTTTCCACATTATGTGTGCAAGTTAAATAAGGCCTTATATGGCCTCAAACAGGCCCCTAGAGCTTGGTTTTCTAAGCTATGGAGCTTTGTTGGATTGGGGTCTTGTCAACTCTCGTTTGATGTTTCTCTCTTCTACAAGCGTTCATCTGACTCTTTATTGATGTTACTGGTCTATGTTGATGATATTTTAGTAACAGGGTCTCATCCCTCTCAAGTTCAGTCATTGATTACTTGGCTTGATACCAAGTTTTCTTTAAAACTCTTGGTCAGGTGGACTATTTCTTGGGTTTTGAAGTATTTTGTAATTCTTCTGGTTTATATTTGACTCAGCACAAATATATCCTTGATCTCTTGCACAAAACTGGTCTTCAAGATTGCAAACCACTTGCCACTCCATTTACTGTTGGGCAACGTTTATCAGTGTCTGATGGACGTCCTTTTGTCAATCCAATTTTGTATCGAAGTACTGTTGGTGCTCTTCAATACCTTACTTATTCCAGGCCTGATATTAGTTTCATTGTTAATAAACTAAGTCAGTTTCTTCAAGCACCTACTG
This sequence comes from Stephania japonica, assembly GCA_039657345.1. Classification (NCBI taxonomy): domain Eukaryota; kingdom Viridiplantae; phylum Streptophyta; class Magnoliopsida; order Ranunculales; family Menispermaceae; genus Stephania; species Stephania japonica. The sequence continues at coordinate 11,484,038 of CM077563.1, read as the reverse complement.
ATTCTCATTGGATTGCCTGCAAAAGAGTCCTCCGATATCTCAAAAGTACTCTTCATCATGGTTTGTGTTTTAAACCAGCTACATCTTTGTCTCTTGAAGCATTTACTGATGCAGATTGGGCTGGTGATGTGGATGATAGACGTTCTACTAGTGGTACTTGTTTATTTCGCAATCTTGTGTCTTGGTCCTCCAAGAAGCAGTCTGTTGTTGTTCGGTCTTCTACTGAAGCTGAGTATCGCGCTCTTGTTCATGGTGTTTCAGACATCATGTGGACTATTTCTTTGTTATATGAAATTTGGGGGTGTACCCTGCTCTTCTCGGCCTGTTCTTTGGTGTGATAGTACCGGTGCTCGTGCTCTTGCTTCCAATCCAGTTTTTCATGCTCGCACCAAGCATATTGAGATTGACGCTCACTTTGTACGTGAGAAGCTTGCTGCTGGAGTTTTTGATCTTCGATATGTTCCTTCTCTTCATCAGATTACTGATATTTTCACTAAGGTGTTATCTGGTCCTAGATTCTCCTTTCTTTGTTCCAAAGTAAACCTTGTATCTTCTCCACGGTTTACTTTGAAGGGGGATGTTAGATATACTAGTTCAGTCAATACAGTCACTGGTCAAGTGAATGGTCAAGATGTACAACAAACTGATCATGGTTAGGTCTCTACCATGGTTAAGTATATGTCTAGTTAGTTAACTCGGTCTGTTTTAAATTCAGTTGTGAGATTTATATATAGGGACGGTTGTATCTTCTTGAACAAGTTAATGTGAAAGAAACATTTACAGTTCATTAAAGCTTGTGTTTTGTTTTCTTGTGTTGCAACTGTTCTTAACAAGACTTGACTATTGTTCAAGTAGATCAACCTCATTAGGTTAGATCTTTACACCTACCAATCGGATCTTCATCACCGCCAAAAGCCCTCCGCACCTCTTCAAAAACCCTTCGTAGATTTCGGAAATCTATTAGTATTTTTTTTTTGGTAAGCATGGGTATTTAGACACTTGTCTTATATTAGTCCCATGGACTCGAATTCGGAAAGAGACTGCTAGTAACCCGACGTTTGACTGTCGTGCTTCTAACCTGCACAACCTTTTCTTTGCCCTTACCATTAGGCTACACATGTTCGGGTTAGAAAAAAAATCTATTATTAAAGATAAGAAAAATGATAATCTAACACACTTTGAGCGCACTTTATTTTTTAGCCATTTGTGGTTCTTTTATATCTCCCTAGGTATAGGCCTTACATCTGACAAAATACCATAAATGGTTAAAAAACAAAGTGTGCGCTCCAAGTATGCGCCAGAGTGTGTTAAATTATCATTTTCCTAGGGATAAACCATTGCTTTCATCAATTGCAATAAATGCTTAACAATAATACAATTACTTTTCAATAGTTTTGTATGTAATGTTTGCTTACTAGAATTGATTGTCCTAATGAAACTATCTATTGTTTATTGTTTGGCTAATGATGTTGCTTCTTTTTACTTTTTACTTTTTATTTGTTTTTTTTTTTACATGGTATTTGGCTCCAACCGCATCGACTAAAATATCCTCGCACTGGCACCATCATTCTTTTTTTAATTAGTTGTCCAGATCAATGATATATAAATATAAGATTGCATTCCTAGTAATTCGGTTATTAGGTCATTAGATTATTAATCAATTCCTCTAAAAATACATTTAGGATCCTAATGCTATATACGATACTAGTTTTGTGTATGTGCTTCGCACGTTTGATCCTATTCACTACGCTAACGGGAAATAAATTTAAACATTTTGGTGCTTATCATAAAAAATATGAATAAAATATACAATTTTAAATTTTAAAAATTTGTTAGTCCTCATATTTATCTTGTAATTAAGAAAGACAAATTTCTAGTTGATACAAAAATATGGGAAAGTTGATACCCAAAACAATTTGTGAAAGTTGACGAAAAATACAGAGAAATCATCCGCGAAGCTATGTTGCTCCCTAATTGATGTCTCTATAAATTGAGTCACAAGTAGTTGGTGGGAGAATTTTTAACATGTCATCTATCTTTCTCTGAGTTAAAATTTTTGATAAGAATGATTTACAAGCAAACCTCACGCAACCTTTTATGATGTTTTGTAAATAATTTTCACCTTCATAGCCGTTTTGTGCTCGCTTCAAGACTAATAACTCAAACTACACAAAATGAAAGTGTTGATTGTTTTGGTCTAAAGATTTAGTGGATGTGAATTATTAATGCAAGTTCAAAACTATAACTGAGAGGAAATAAATTATGGAGATAAAAAATTGAAAATCATATACTCTCATCTTCCTTCATCGTCATAAAATTCTTTATGGTTGTGTTGGATTCAAAATAAAATCCTAATTAACATCTTAGTAAACTATAACAACATAGCCTCAATCCCAAGCATTAACTCCTTTAACAACTTTAGATATTCTCTTTAATATTTGTGTTCTATTTATTGTTTAATTATCAACCAATCAAACAATTAAGCTCCCGTAATAACCAAAAATGTGTTCACAATATTTTTTTTTTAACAACACTGTCAAATTCGACGATAGCAACATTGGCCCCTAAAGGACTCCCTTTCCTTCAATAACCTCTCAATTCACCTCCTCTGTCTGTTACATACCTTGTATGACGCAAAACAAAAACAAGAACAACTCGACGTTTAAACCATGAATCGAGAGCATATTGATTCTCTAAACAAATAAGAAGACATACTAACCCAAATTCCAAACCAACCTTGTCAATTAGGAATTTACCCAAAGTTCAAACTAACTCAGTCAATCAGAAATTCGCATCACAAACAAAGAGCACTTTTGTGCATTACACGAGAAAATCCAGTCAAAATTTCTAAAACTTCATCAATTTGAAGCTGGAATCTTGCATTTTGGGTACAAAGTTTTAATGAAATATAAAATATTAAGCGATTTTGAGCAAAATTCACTATTTTTTTTACTATTTTCATATATTTTTCGAGAGTTTTGAAGTTTTTTTGTTCTTTCTTGTCGTCGTGGGTTTCGAACTTATAGCCGACAACTGTTAAGAGGTGTTAGACGAACGGAGTCGATACCTCTTTATAAGTGTCGGACATACAGGGCCGACACCTCTAAAGAGGTTTCGGCCGGATCCCTCCGTCATCACTAAGACCGAGTTATTTTCGCATTATCGATTGGAATCAATCAAGTCCTTTAAAGAGGTATCGGCCCTGTGTGTCCGAAACCGTGTGTCCGAAACCTCTTTATAGGTGTCGGCCCTGTGTTTTCGACACCTCTTTAGAGATGTCGGCTTGGTTCGTCGAAACCTGCGAGCGACACTTCTAGCTTCAAAAGTGGGGTATGGGTAATGGTATGAGCAATGATATTTTTGGAATTTTAGTAATAAAAGTGGGGTACACGAAGTAAAAATTTAAAACTGGGGTCCGTTTAGCCACTGCCTTATAAAATTGTAAAATATAAATATAGTTACAAACAATTCAAAACAAACACATATATTTAACCAAATAAATTAAAATTATAAATTTCATTAAGATTTTTATTTTTTATTTTTTATTTTTTATTTTTTATTTTTATTTTTTTGTTGTGATTCTAAACACAATATCAAACCAATAGACTTGTAGCTAAACATTTTACTCAGAAAAAAGGCATTGATTATATAGAGATATTTCTCTCTTGTATATAAAAAGATTCTTTCTTAATCATAATAACATCGGCGGCTTATTTTGATTTAAAATTATATCAAAAGAATGTAAAAACTGATTCTTTGAGTGAGAGTTTAGATGAAGAATAAGTCTATATGAATCAATCTAAAGGAATTTGTAGTAGAAGGAAATAAATATAGTTTGCAAAATTGAGAAGTCAATACGTAGACTAAAATAGGCTTCCCGTCAATGAGACATTAATTTAACGATATCATAACATCCTTCAAACTTAAGAATAATGTTGTCATTCAATGCATATATCTGAAAGTCAGTGGGAGCAAGTTCATATTTGTTATTTTACCTTGATGTTTTCTTGCTTGGCAACACCGATCGATCTCAGTATATTCCATGACATTAAAGAATTTTTTTTTCTTTCAAAACTTTGAAATGAATGATATACTAGAATGGATTTTAGTTTTGTTATTGGCGTGTTGGGATGTTACTAAAGTAACTTTTATATTCCTACCAAAAAAAAAAGTAACTTTTACATGGACAATTAGACGCATAGAAGTTTTTATGGTATTTATAATAGAAAAAAGATTATTACATGCTCACTTATAGAAAGTCTAGTAACTTTAAAATTAATGGTTATTTTGATACAAAATCTACTTTTAGGAATGTTTTTCTTTTCACTAATAGAGATGTCTTTAAAGACTAAGGGGGTGTATTCAATTGAGATTTTTAGAGACTGATGACTTTTACAGACTTGTAGGTTTTTGTAAACTTTTAAAAATTTTGGTAGACTTTGATAAACTTTATTTTTAATGACTTTTAGTAACTTTAATGGACTTTTGTAAGGACTTTAATAGACTTTGATAAACTTTTATTTGGATGACTTTTGATAAACATCCATGTAAATCTCGAAATCGAACAGGGGTATGTGCCCCAACTTTTCACCATCTTCAACCTTTGCTTCGCTCTTCCTTCGTCTTTCCTCACTGTCTTGTTGAATCTCTCTCTCTCTCAATCCCTTCTCTCGTTCTCTCTCAATTTCGCCCCTATGATGAATAAAGAAGAAAAGAAGAAGACGAGACAGTTAATTTTAATTTTAGGGACTGTGCATGTGTGGGTGTTTGTGTGATTGAGGGAGAGGGAGAAAGGAAAGAAGTAATCAATAAAGAAAAAAAAATAGAAGAGACCGAGACAGTCGTACTAGAGAGAGGGGAACAAGATGACTTGACTAGGGGGAGGTTGGTTATGATTATATTCGGCTATGGGGGAGGGAAGAATTTAAGCTCAACCCCAGCAAAAAAACAAAAAAAGGGGTCGATTGACTTTGATGGACTTCTTGCACATTTTTTAAAGCTTCGGTTAATTTTTAATTGAAAAAATAAACTACTAAGGTTATTAAAAATATTTATTGTAAAAATAACAAATAAAGTACGAAAGAAAGAACATAGATCTAATGCATATTATTATTTACTACATCAACATCACTCCACATTTCAATAGCTATAAAATTCCTCCATTGGTTGGCATTCTCCCTTTGTTGTTCTTGAGTTTCGAAAGTATTTTAAAATCATCATATTCTTCACTATCTGAGGATAATGCATCTTCAGTATCTAATTCAATTGGAAATTCATCGGAACGACACTCCTTGCGAAGATAATTATGTAATCCCGCACAAGCCAACACCAGCTCTGCTTGAATTTTAAATGGAAATGGAGTTGTTTTAAAAATTATGAACCGTGATTTGAATATGCCAAACAACCTTTCAACCACATTCCTCAAAGATGCATGTCGAAGATTGAATAATTCATTAGCATTTTCAGGATCTCGCCCTTGCCTGGTAAAATCGAAAAGATGATAACAAACACCTCAAAAATGAGCTAAAAATTGACGCCGATTCGAAAAACCACGGTCCACCAAAAAATATTTACCTAAAAACATAGTAAAAATAAATAAATTAAATACAAGAATATAAAAACAAGTACTTTGACATTAATTAGATCATACTTTGTGGTACTTAAATAACAGAATATAAAAACAAGTAATTTTGACATTAATTAGATCATATCTTGTGGTACTTTAAGTCCATTTCTTCTAGATAAAGCATCAGTCAATATTCTTGAGTCATGTGTCGATCCTTCCCATCCGCTAAGAACATATATGAACTCCAAATCAAAGTTACATGCAGCCAAGACGTTTTGAGAAGTGAAGCCATGACGATTGCGATAGTTGCTATTATCATTTCCAACAATCATTGCTGGAATATGGGTACCATCGATAGCTCCAATACAATCCTAAAAATAAAGAGCAAGAACAATTAATGACCACATCATCATCATCATCATCAACAACAACAAGAAAAAAAAAATCAATTCTATTATAACAACTCTAGCAATAATTAGAACTTACTTTGAAGTAAGGATAAAATCTTATACTATCTCTTATGATTTTTGGGATAGATAATTTAGGCTTCGCCATCATATCTACTGCAATTACGTTCAGAGCCCTTAAAATTTTGTTGAAACTTTGGTTGGTGCTAAAATGCGATCTATTGAAGGTTTTTCGAATCAAACAATATCGAGAATTTTGACCCACATTGAGTAAAAATGTAGCCAACATTTCTTCAATAGTTACAAATCGTGTATCATGTACCAGAGCTTTTTCTCTAATAATTTTGCATAACTTTCAAAACACGTAAGGATACATCCTATAAATTTGTCGAAAGTGTTCTGCATCCTCGTTCAATATTATTTCTATGTATTCAGACCCATTTCTAGTTACAGAGCGCCTGGTTAACGGTCGTATAACGGGCTCACAATACATAGAAAGTATAACTTCATGCAATGTTTGTAGAATTGTTTGCATAGAAACCAACAAACATTCAAGTATCTCTGTTAGTTCTTCCACCTCGTTCTCTTCCATTTCCACTTCCTCTAATTCATCATATCTTTGCATGTTTAAATGAGACATCATGTAAATAATATCACCTAAAATCAAAAAAAAAAAATTAAACATGCCGAAAAATATAATATTCAACATGTGGAATTTTAAATCATGGTCGATAAGGACAATAATGAATAATACTAAAAAAAATATTATTAACTTCAAACAAAGTATTATTCATCAATCCAACATTCTGGTGGAGTCTGAAAAAAAAACAATCTCTAACTAATAAAATACGAATGTAGTCATTAATAAAATAATATAATTAATTTTAAGTGCAAGCCAAAAAAAATTCTAAAATAAATAACTACTTATTCTCATTAACCGAAACGCTATCCACTTAGAACGTTCTTCGAAGACATTTCCATAAAATCAATCTTTTTAGCTCTTGTGTTCAACAACTCGAGAACCTTGAAACGAGTACTATCAGTCAAATCTGGGATTTCCTTAATAAGCTTCCAACATCCTTGGTCTCTAGCCATAAATCTATCAACCTTATCAGCAAACTAGAAATTGTTTCGGTCAGTTTATTCAAAGAATCCATTTGAAAATTATTATTTCTGCTTGAGTCTAAATTTCCTTCTTTCTCAACTTTGTTCCTCTTTCTGGTTACTGAATGAACCTCCAAATTCATTGGCTCAATTGTTGGAGGCGCATTAAAGCTTCCAACTATTGGAGGTTGATATAGATTTTTCTGTTGATGCTTGTTTCTTTGTACAAAAGCCTCCGTATCATAGTCGTAAGTAAGATCTTCCAATACATCACCACTAGGTTCCTCTACTTCAAATGTCCTAGCATCAGTATCATCCCCAAGTCCAATCGAGTATCTCCCCGATTGCATTTCCGATTATCTTTCATCATAATCAAAAACGATCCGTCTCGATAATATCTTTGATTAGATGAGACTGGTCAAAAACAAAAAGAGTTAATACATACTTTGGTACAATATCTTAATGGAATAATTAAAAATCTCACCTTGAAGTATTCCTCCCATACTTCATTGCTTGCAGTGAATTTTTTGGTAATGTGATCCCATCGAAATCCAGAGTTGCAACGCATAAGCTCAACATAGCCTTGATAACGGTCTTTGAACCCCTTCCATCGACTTTTGTAATTTAATAATTTTTTTTCACATTCAAGTGTTGCATTAAGGACAGGAAGTATTTTTTTCAATGGTTGCTTTAGTAAAAACACCATTACTATCGCGACATCCACGATTTGCAGCATCAACCAGCAATTTAAGCAACTCATTGCTCTCTTCCGCGGTCCATGTAGTATATTTTACCATACCTTTTGCTTTTTTTTTTGGTTTTCAACAGTTACTTGTGAGTCTCCCATCGCACTATAATCATATATATAAAAATTAGTTTGATTAGGTTTTTCAATGCAAGAAAAAGGACAAACAGAGACACCAATAATACTCAGCCAATAGAAATTAAATCATGCAACCATGATACCAGGACCTTAATGCATACATTTGCTGGGATTTTGTCCATAATGCAAATGCATTGGGCATCATAGATTTGTCCATATGAACAATGTAGGTTTTCCTATCGGCAGCTACTGTAAAATTCAAGAGATGTAAAGAGAAACCACACAAAGAAGAGAAGGGGAGAAGAGGCGATTTTGAGGGCTCTCATTGTGAATGCATTACGTGGAGAGAGAAGTATGTTATTTGATTAGTGTAAATTCAGAAATGCAAAGACAAACCACACAAGCCTCTTCATCTGTAATGTAACTATAAAACAAAGGAGACATAAAAGCACATTTTTTGTTCTTTAAGAAACAATACATCATAAAGGATTAAAGTAAATACACGCCACTGGTTTGACAACCAATAATGACATTAATTCTTTGATTAGTGTTGAAGTTATGAACATAGTGAAAGAGATCAATGCAACAATGGCACTTGAAAAGAAAACCTTCTCATTAAACACAAGCACAGAAGTTGGAGAGAATCAACTCTCAAACAGCAAAAAAAAACAATATTGTTTCAAATCCTTCAACATTTTGAAACATGAATCGAAACACAACTTCCCTTTTTATACTTGATGATCAGAAATTAAGTAAACCACAAACCTATAATTTCACAAACAATTGGAATCTCTACTCTACAAGATAGCCTCAATATCAAATTAATTGGGGTTGGCTACATAAATCAAACTCTTCTATTGAGCTTGATTCAATGCAACCGAATAAATGTGTCCCAAGTTAACTCCAAGTCGAATTTCTTTAGGTTTCTATTGAGTTGAGCTCAAGACCAACCAAATTAACAGAAATTTGAAATTGAATCAAACCAATGACTATCAAAAAACCAAAAACAGTAATTCAGATTCAATTTATTATCAGAGTATTCTTTACAGTGAAAAAAAAAAACCGTTACACAGAATTATCATAAAAAATCACTCAAATCTGTACTAAAAAACCATAAAAATCCAAACTTTCCACTCTGTAATCACCTTCTCCACCTCCCCAAAAAGCCCAATTCATATTTCACCAAGTAAAGCCAGTTCCCAAACCTAGAAACCCTAATCGTACTTCTCTCTCCACGTATATACAAGAAAGAAAACCCAAGAAACGCCATTAAAATGTCCCCAACGGCCTACCTCGGCCAATCACTTGCCAAATCCTCAATCCTCCTCTCGAAGTAGGCTCTTATTTGTATAGATATTTGGGTTTAGGATTAAAGCAAATAAACAGAAGCAACACATTGTGAATGCATTACAAAGAGAACCAGACGTTAGAGAAGCGAGAGAGAGGGAGAGAGAGAGAGAGACGTTGGATGTTACCTCTCGAAGCAAATGATGGAGACGCGAGGCAGTGATGGAGAAGCGAGGCTACGATGGAGATGCGAGGCAGTGATGGAGAAGCGATGCAGCGTCAAATGGAGGAGCACAGACGACCGAGAGAGAAAAAGAGAGCGAGAGAGATTTCGAGATGAGAGAGAGAGGCCACGAAGAAGAAAAAAGAAAGTCTCCAAAAGTTTCTCGTGGAGGCAAAGAGATGGAGAAGACTTTCAACATATATAGGGTTAGGTGAAAAGTCTCCAAAAGTCATCCAAACCCACAAATCTACCAAATTTCTAAACAAATTGAATACCCCTTACTTTTAGAGACTCTCTAAAAGTTTAAATTAATACCCCAAAACTTTTAGAGACTTTTTAAAAGTCTCTAAAAGTTCACATTGAATACACCAAACTTTTAGAGACTCTCTAAAAGTTTTAATTGAATACCCCTAAACTTTTTTAGTCAATAAAAGTAACTAAAAGTCTCTTAAAAATCTCAATTGAATACACCCCTGTAAAGAGTGTTAGCTTACATAGTGGTGTTTTCCTACGTAGATGGTCCTACAAACTCGTCTTACGCTCTCTTTCAAAAATTTGTGGGGAGTGCTCGTCGAAAAGGCACTTGATGAGCTTAAATCTTGTAAGAGAGTTAATCATGGAAGCAAAAGAGTACTCCATATGTAAGCAAGGCTGATCCTTGGATTAATCTTATTGTGTTGACAATTCTGAAATCTAATATTGAGTATGGTACGTGCAGTGAAAGAATTAATGATATAAATGGGCCAAGGAGCGCTAGATTTTCAAAGGCTGATCCTATTGAATCTGATTAAGTGCAAACAGTTAAGGTACCATGATAACCACACCTCACATTACGGAGTTGCTACAAGACTGTTTAACGTATGGTGGTGAGACTTATTCTTGGTATATTAAGTTTTGGAACTGAGATTGGGTATCTACCTACTACAGTATACCTCGATATATGTGCACACGCATCGCAAGGCACATCAACAACGTGGGTCAGTGCCCAAAGTATATTATCTAATCTTTTTCCATTAGTTTTTGATAACTTGTGATATTATTTTGCATAGGAAAAAGGTCGATTAACCCAATATGGGCATTGATTCAGTCATGCATTTCCTCGAGATGTACACACACATCTCTTGCTGTTCCCTTTTGCATTTATTATATCCTTACGTTGCTCCAAATTTTGAATGCTCTCCTTACACTTTCCAAAAGGCAGTAAATATCTAGTATACAAAAAACATACAACACGAAGCGAATTAAGGAGAAAGGACAAATTTCCATGGAGAATATCTCAACGACTCCAAAACAAAGTAAGCCTTTTTCATATTGGTAGTATATAGTGGATTCAAACAACTTAACATTAAACCGGTATTTGTGCATTAGAATGCAAATTCAATAAATTTACATTAGTTTGATACTTAAATTTTTGGTGTTCCTATCAAAAAAAATTTAGTGTTCATGTTATCCCCCTTTAGTGTTGGGCTGGCTCCGCTTTTGCTGCTTCAACGTGTGAAAAAAGTGGAAGCAATGACTGCAAAACTGCTTCATCATGTAAGAAGTCCCGGATCATTCATGAGCATCCTCTGTACTAACACAAACCTACAATCCATTAACATTTTCTGATCAGTTCAGCAAACGACATGATAGTATAACATGTTTTCTGAACTAACAAGATAATCTTATAGAGTAAGTGACGCGAAAGATAAGGACTGATTGCATGTTCAACGTTTATTTATGCAGGTTCAGCTAGCAAACCGTACGATGTAAACTGCATGTAAATCTTCTAAAGCCAAAACAAAGTAAATAGGCTCCTTCTAGCCTTCCTTGATCAATTTGATAATTAGATTCCCTAGTTGCTATCAGACAATTAAATTTTTTGCTCATAAAGAAGATTTGAGCTGACAAAAAAAAGAAAAAAACACTAACAAGAGAAATTGCATAATTTTTTGAGAAGTGAAAGATTGTGAATACAATAATTTATTGTATTTTATGTTATATATTGATCTATTACATGTCTCTATATATAGAGATGCAATTACATAAAAAAGGAAACATCTAAATAAGGTAGCACATAATCAAGGAGTACGTGATTTGTGCTCAGTGGAGGCGTTACACAATCAATGTAGACGTTACACAATCAATGTATATTGTGTAGATGTTACACAATATTAATTAATGTGTATATCTAACATCACCCCTCAAACTTGGCGGTGTAGTAGTAACGCCAAGTTTGAACCTCATAGATTGATGGTTAGAAGTGGAAAGTCCTTTGGTGAGGCCATCAGCCAATTGATCATCAAAAGGCACGAAATGGAGATCCAGTTTCTGTTGGATAATTCTATCTTGAATGAAGTGAATATCAAGCTCTATGTGCTTTGTACGAGCATGAAAGACAAGGTTAACAGTCAATGCATTTACGCTTTGGTTGTCACACCACAAAATAGGGCAGGAGGTAGGAACAAACTGGATTTCCTTGAGAAGTAACTCAAGCCACATGAGCTCAGCATTAGCTTGTGCAAGAGCCCAGTATTCAGCTTTAGTGCTAGATCTTGCGATAACATTTTGTTTCTTGTAGCTCCAAGACACAAGTGTGGAGCCAAAGAAAACACAATAACCTCCAATCAACTTTCGATCCTTTAGCGATGAGGCTCAATCAGCGTCTGAGAAGGCAACTAGGCGAAGTGAGGAGCTAGGCTTGATGTGAAGTCTAGGCCCATTGTGCCAGCAACATAGCGTAGAACACGCTTAAGAGCTTACCAATAGGGAATCCGAGGGAACTGCTGAAACTGGCTGAGGCGATTGATCGCAAAGGAAATGTCTGGTCGAGTATGTGTTAAGTATTAAGACCACCAATAATTTGTCGATAGAGAGAGATCGAAAACAGTGGACTTGACTCACTGTAATAGAAGAAGAGCAAGAAGTGGTAACAACCTTTTAAATTGGAGAAGCCTGCTCGTTCAATAAGTGATTAAGCATAGCGTTGCTAGAGAGAGATAGAAACCAGTGTGATTATGACGAACCTCAATCCCCAAAAAGTAGTAGAGTTCCCCTAGGTCCTTGAGAGCAAACTGAGCATGAAGAGAATCAATAAAATGTGTGATCATAGAACCAGAATTACCAGTGATTAAAATGTCATCCACATAGACCAAAATATAAGTGAAATATGTCCCATACTTACGAATAAACAAAGATGAGTATGTCTTTAAGTGAGTAAATCCCCATGACGTTAAGGCTTGTCTAAGACGATCAAGCCAAGCGCGAGGGGCTTGATGGAGACCATATAAAGCCTTGAAAAGTTGACACACATGTGAGGGTTGTTTAGAAGAAATGAAGCCTTGTGGTTGAGAGATGTACACCTGCTCAATTAAGTGCCCATTGAGAAAAGTATTGTTGATATCAAGTTATCGAACATGCCATTTGAAAGAGGAGTCAAAGATAGCATAATGCACACATTAGAGGGCTTAATCACATGACTATAGGTCTCGTGAAAGTCAACCCCTGGTTTTTGGCTGAATCCTTGAGCAACAAGTCGTGCCTTATGTTTGCGAATAGAACCATCAGAGTGACATTTGACCTTAAAGATCCACTTTGCATCGATTAGCTTTTTACCACCAATGGAAGGAACAAGAAACCATGTATTGTTCTTAGAAAAAGCATCATATTCTTCTTGCATAATTGCTAGCCAAACAGAATATTATAGCGCCTCCTTAGTAGATTTAAGAGTTATTCCATAATCAGTCGAGGATGTGTCTTCAATGATAGATGTGTTTTAGTGCCTTTCTTTTGAAGATGGGGTGAATATTCACTGGTTCAGAAGAAGTAATTGGAGCTGGGATCGACGGAGGTATGGAAGAGATAGTTGGGGATGTAGTAGGAGAAGGAGTGATGGTGGGTTAGATATTGGAATAGGTATGAATATAATGGTATGAGGCTCAGATTGTAAAGGAGGAGCGTCATGTGGAGGAACCATTGATGGATAAGGGAAGTCACGTATATATACTATTCAAGAATCCAGTGACTAAACCCCAACTTTAGTAAATGACATGATCCTCCAACCAACGGTGTTACCCATCGAGACCACCTTATCCCTCCCTACAGTCGTAGGTATCTCATACTACTGTTGACATGAGCCTTGTCCCAAGATGACTCACGCAAGAAGTTTAGCCACCACCAATATATATACGCACTGAAGCTTAAGGAGTGATGTAACAACCCCAAATTTTTTAACTGACTTGTGTTGCACTTGTCAGAATTGTGACCCGGCTACGTGAATACTGGACAGTATTTCGAACTTCGGGAGTCGACACCGAAGTGATTTTATGATTCTTTGATTGTGTGTATTAGTATTTTAGTATTTTACGAGTTTCGAGCCGTTCGGGCGATATTTAATTGAGTGAGGTTTCGACTAGTTAAACGGGGGATAAAAACAAGTAAAACATACAAATAAATGAATTTTTAATTAATTTAATTAATTAGTTGGCGAGACAAGGCGAGACTACGAGCGTTATGGGAGGCGGAACAAGGAAAAATGGACCGAGGAACGTCGTTGGAACGCATGAGTTGGTTAATTACACAACATACGGGCTATGGGATTGGAATTTTTAAAGTGACACAGTCCAATGGTGAGGAGCCATGAGATTGACCTCGAGATGCGTGCGTGTTGAGATGGAGAGCCATGCAAGTGACAACACACACCTACTTTAAGGTGTAATAAAGAAAAATAAATGAATAAATAAAAAGACCCATAAGGGCAATTGTTTAAAATTGTGTAGGAAGTAAGTTGGGGGTAAAAAGGTCATTTGGCCATATATATATATAAATAACAAAGAAAACCCTACACTATTCATCTTCTCTTCCAAATATCCCCACCGCCGCCACCTCTCCTCTCCTCTCCTTCTTCTCCATCATTCTCGGCCCCCCTCTCAGTCACGCGATCTTTCTCTCTCTCGGTCACGCGATCTCTCTCTCACTTTCGCTGTTCTCTTTCGGTCTCGGGTTCTCTCTCTTTCCCTCTCACTCACGGTCTCGGCCTCCCTCTCTTCTCAAGCCGTGTTCCCCGGCCTCACTGTGCCGCCGTCCCTGGCCAACCTCGGGGTGGTCGGAGGTCACTCCGTTGACCGGAAGTCTCTCTCTCTCTCTTCTCTCCCAGTTTGTTTCCCTCCCTCTCGTTTTCTCACTGGTTTTCTTGTCGACACCGCTGTCCGCTTCTTGTCGCCGCTACCGTGGGTGACGGTGGTCGGGGACGGACCCTCGTGGCCGACCGGAAGTGTTGCCGCCGTCCCGGCCCTCCTTAGGGGTGAAAACGAGTAGTGCATGTGTGCGTGATTGTGTATGACGGTGAGTATAGGTGGGTGTGTGCGTGATTGTGTGTACACCCACGGCCAGGGTGCACAATGGGGTGTACACATATATGAAAAAAAGGGTGTACCATATATGAAAAAAAGAAAGAAAAAAAAAGAAGACACAGTTTATGTTAAAACATATAACCTATGAAAGTGGAAATGTATTCACCGTATCGAGGATTTTTATTCGTGTCGTCATGTCATGTGATTCCGTTGTCTAGTTGATTGACTTAATTTTGAGTAAATGATCGGACTTGTCGTAATTTCTTATCAATGTTGCGTGGTTTCGTGTTTCGATCATTTTTTGTTGATGACGTCGATGTTGAGTTTTCAGTCAAGGTTTTATCAATCTAGTTTGAATGTTTTATTGAAATCACTTGAATCAATAGCACGTCGTGTGTGAGAACGAATTTATGTTGGAGTTGAGTGCTCATGCATGGTTTCCTCGCGGTAGTAAACGTGAATGTGTTATTTCATGTGTTTTTGTCATCGGGATTTCATTATTTTGTGTTGAGTTTATTTCATTTCAAAACTCATGGCATGAATACATGATTTGGTGATTCGAATTCATGCAGACGTGAGAACATACAAGGGTTTGTTTGGTATAGATGTGTATTGAGTGTTCGAATACATGGTTATTTCGAGTTATGGTGTGGTTTTCAAAAATCTAAAAGAGTTGTGTTTCGTTTGATTTTTTAGTCGATTTGCATCGAGTCGTTCGAATCATCAAAACATTGGGGAAAACACTAAGGTATTCAACCTAGGTTTAGTAATGACTCGACCCACTAATTAGAGTTTCCGACCTTGTCAGGTAGCGGGAAACTTGGGAATACGCGTTAGGAACGAGAGTGTTGTACGCGGGTTGTGATAGTTCAGGTAAGTACATTTGCTACAAGCATTTGTACGTTTGTAAGCCAGTAAGAAAATGTCATGTGATTCATTACCATTTATTCAGTCTTGTTATACTCTATTATTGGTATTCCATTCCATTTCTTGTTGTGTGTTTCCCGGCGTAAGTGTTTCATCTCAAAAGTACTAGGACCTGCACTAGAGGGATAAAACGCGGGCACTCGTGCACACGAGTGAGTGACCACCCGTAGTGACTGTGTGACACCGAGTACTGGGTGGGTGGATTTGAGTCCCTCCCATCATAGCTGTGCTTTCGCTTGTGTCGATGCCCGGGAAGACCTCGCGAGGTCTTCGCCGTTATGCTATGGTTTAGACCACTTATGAGCCTCTTTTGATTCCTTGGAACACACTTGATTTTCGATTGATATCTATTAGTCTGTTTATCATGCATCTTGTCTATTTAATTTCCTGTCTTTTTATTACCACATGATAATTAGACTGCTTTACTTGTATTATCATGAATTATTGTTATCTTCTTCTAGCATTACATTCGATTTTATTCAGTTACTCACCGTCTAGTTTGTGACGGTGGGTGCAGATAGGGCGGAGAGCAGCAAGGGCAAGGGACCCTGCCTAGGTGATCTACTGTGAGGATTAGCAGCGACACCAGAAAGACTCTTTAGTAGGTGTTTATACTTTTGCTGTTGTGTATATCGTTTTATATTTACATTGTTGGGATCATTGAACTTGGTTTTTTTTTGTGAGACTGGTATCATGTATATTTACCTATCGAATTGTACATGAATACCTAAGGTTTTCCACACTTATAGAATTCCTCTACTTCCCTTGATTGAGTTATTTTTCCCTTTATTATAATTGTGTTAGTCTTCCGTTGTTTATTATTGCAATAACTCTTTCATAAATTACTAAATTGATTAAGTTGAAGGCTGACTAGGCTCGTTAGGTTGCCGAGTGATGACTCGGGGCTTGTACGGGTCTAGGCCGGGCGTACCCAATTGCATGGGAAAATTGGGGCCGTCACAAATGAAACCCATGTGTGTCCACCAGCAGACACACACATATCGATACGAATAAACCTCGATAAACCATGAATAATATGAAGCATTCTCAAGGGTTTTACACACCTCAATCCAAGCTCCAAAGTCCTGATAATACCCGATCCATCCCACTCACATCTTGAGATGCGCGCCCAACACCTGACTATAGTCTCCTAAGTCCCTGGTGTCTGAATAAGCTATTTAAAATGATTTAATGTCAAGTTAATTGATTTTACATTGCGACAACAAAAATTATAATCTCATTTCATTTTTTGTTGTGGCACATTTTTCAGTTACACCAGAGTGTTAAACACCCGAAAAATATGAAGCATTCTCAAGGATTTTACACACCTCAATCCGAACTCCAATGTCCTGATAATACCCGGTTCGATCCCACTCACATCTTGAGATGCGCGCCCAACACCTGACATAGTCTCCTAAGTCTCTGGTGTCTGAATAAGCTATTTAAAATGATTTAATGTCAAGTTAATTGATTTTACATCGCGACAACAAAAATTAGAATCTCATTCCATTTTTTGTTGTGGCACATTTTTCGTTACACCAGAGTGTTAAAAACTCGAAAAATCTATTTTCACCTTTTTCTAATTTTTCACATTTTTCTGAATTTTTTCATAATTTTCTAACTACTTTCATATTTTTTTGTAATTTATTTCATTTAAAACTGTTTTTAATTTACTTTTAAATATATATATTATTTAAATAATAGAAGTGGCCCCCTAAACCGGGTCCGACCCAATTGGGCCAAGCCTAGGCCCGCTCGGCCCAGCCCAGGCGTGCTGGCACGCATGCACGCCCGCCGTACTCTTCCTCATTGAATTTAAGAAGCAGAGACATGAACGTCTCTACTTTTTTTTTAAAAAAATTCTTTCTTTCTTTCTCTTCTTCTTCAACAACAACAACACCAACACAACATCCTCTACAATAACCTAAACTCACCATAAAAATATCAATTTCTTCAAACTCAACAACACCGTCAACAAACCTCCAAAATTACAACCACTACATAAAGGAAGATGGAGATAATCAATATCTAACCTTTATTTGATTATTCACCAAGCCTAGTTCATCCAAAATCACCACCAAAGTGACTAAAACCCTTATACTTAAGCTCAATTTTCGAATTTGGTCTTTGAAGAGAGAGAAAAGATGGTAGAAAGTGGTCAAAACCCACATATATATACTCCTACTTCATCTAATGTGTCGTGTCAATCTCAAGGCCTCTCAATAGCCTAAATTTAATCAAAAAGTCCTTCAAAATGTGATAAAATTGGATGAGTTGGTCATCTTGGTCTTATCCTTCCATAGAACCAATTATCAGTTTTTGAGGCGTTCCGATGCTCGACACCCGCGCCTCGACTCACACCATCGCGCACATTCGTGCCACTAAAAGACTAATCGCCGATTTATACTAATTATTTAAAACATTTTATTTACTTATTATGTGTGTATTATTTTCCCGGCCTAGTGTATTCAAAATTCACCTATTCGATACCCGAGTCAGCACGCTTTTAAACAAAAATGTTTAAAATAGTAAGTACCTGAAGCAAAGTCAGATACCCTGCAATCTGGGACACCTCGACTCTTGTAGCCGACCCTAGGTGTCGATAAAGGTAAGCCAATGCAACTGCAACCCATGCAAAATTTCCATCCTCATCCAAATTGTCTAAAAGCTTGAGCAAAGCAATGGAGACTTGTAACCCACTCTTGTCAGCAAAAAGAGTGCAGGATAGTAGGTTCAACAAGTATGAACGTGCAATGCATTCAACCTTTGGGAAAGTAGACGACTTTACTTTATGGCACCATTTACTCTTCAGCCAACACTTCCTTACAGTCAGACCTTTGGTAATGTTAACCTTAGTCTCAACTTCTTCAAGGCTAACCCCGAGCAAATTGAAAACTACGTCGATTACATCCTCCCTCTAATAAGAAGTGCATGCTGTTACTGCAAAAATAGTACCGTACGTATCGCTATAAATCTTTTTTGACAAGTGATATTGTTGCTATATCATCAAAAAATAGATTAGGTGTTTTGACACAGCAACCCTGTACAAAAGTATATATAGTATGACAGAAACTCTTCCTATCAAAAGTGTGAAAACACAAACTGCGTGAATTTCTCCTTACAATTTTCGCCCACCAAATTCAGTTCGCCATCACCCCAGTGGAACTGATTATCTGAAGCCACGTTCTCAACTAACATATTGTTCATAATTAATTCCTGACTCGATCCCAATTCCATATTAAGTTTAGGCACATTTTCAAACACTTTTAATGCCCCGCCAACAGATCCATATCCACCATAAGTGTGAAAACACACAGCAGGTTTTCAGTCCGCCATCACAAAAGTATAAATATTGTTGAAGATGTTTGGGATTATTCTGACTCAAAACCTGCTCTGCACTTTTTTTTTCCTTGTTTTATACACTTCTCAAAATTGTAAATACTAACGTATAGGTTTTTTCTATTCTTTTTGTAGTTTGGTTTGTTGAATGCTTTGCTGTCGGATATTTGTATTCTGCTGCAGGTTTCATTATTGCACTAATGAAGCTGTGACAAAAAAAAAAAAAAAAAAAAAAAAAGAAGATTAAGCATCCCATTACTTTGACTTGTTCTAATTTTGAATTGTTTTTACTTTGTTTACTCAATTTTTTTAAAATTTCAAAAATGCCCTTGCTCATCGTAATAGCGCCATCCTCACTCAAACACCCTTCAATCCTTTTTCATTTCTCAAATTTAGCTATTGTAGAAAACTTGAGTGATGTTGGAGTGATTTTTTGTCAAACAAAGCCCAACGTGATTGCGTCGTGCCCTATAAGTGAAGAAATGTCGTCCACGGGTTTTGAATGCACAGAGTTGAGACATCTTTAGAGATCTCGGCTGCTTTCCCACCAAGATTGTAATGAAATATCTATCTTAGCAAGTGATAAAACGATCCAACCGAGACCTCTTTAGATGTATCAACCCTATGCGTTCGATACTCTTTAGAGATATTGATTATGTGTCTGAGAACCACGCTCAACATGTACAAAAACAAAAAATTTTAAAACTCCTAAAAATAAATAAAAATGACAAAAAAAAATAGTAGGTTTTACTCAGAATCACTTGATATTCTCAATTCCATTGACATTTTGTATCGAATATAAAAGATTCAAGCCCTAAATCAAAGCCATAAACCTAATAACAACACCAAAAAACTACTAGCTCAAAAAAACAAAAAAAAAACTTGAAATCGACACGAAAAGAGGTGAGAAATGAACCTATGACGTTGAATCGATGGGGGTTCACTCAGATTTCATTGGATTTGAGCAAGAGGTGAGAGTGAGATGCAAGAGAGAGGGTGATTGAGGTATGAGTTAGTAAAAAGTAAAAACCTTTTTATATGGAGCTGTGGTGTCAATTTTTTGGGTTCAAACGGATCCGAGTCTAGACGAACCTTGATATAAATGAATATTTGTATTATCTAGACCCGACCCGATTTTTAATTCGGTGGCTTGCCCATACTTAATTTACTTTAAATTCGAGTTGTTCAAATGTCGAATTTGTCGAGTTTTTTGAGAATTATTTTATGTTTTAAAACTTTTTTAATGAATAAAATCGGGTTTGGGTTTAGAGGGCGTTGCCTAAATTTGGTCTGAATTTTAATTCAAATAGGTCCAAATCCTATTTTTTGTCAGCCAAACAAAACCACCCCGGCAGGCTGAACAAAAATTTGACACCCCTAAAGGAGGGGTCTCCTTAGCAAAATGTGGGTTCCATTTAGCAGCTTCTATTGCTACTGAGGTCAGGTCATAGGTGTTCTTGCGTTGCGATCTACCCTTACGAATTCGTCATCTCCGAAGTCCGAACTACAAATCCATCATTCAATTCGATCAAAGTTCATCTTCTCTTCAAATTCATCCAAACAAACCTAATCCGATCGATTCGATTCGATTAGGACATTCACAAATTCTCCCAATCGCGCTCTCTAGCGTGTCAATCCACCATGGATTTCAAGCTCGGCCGCCTTAATCTCAACGCGGTCGCGCAGGGTGTCGGAGGGCTCGTTTTCGGGAACGAGAACTCCTCCGCGAGCGAGGACAGGTAAATTCCCCTGACAGACTGTTCGATAAGTCACAGTGATTGAGTTCATTGTATTTTTGACCTAGTTTTTGTTTTCTGAATTCGATATTGTTGTTCATTGGATTCAATTTAACCTAGTAGTCGTAAAATTTATGAAAAATGCGAGCTTGGCGCTTGATCAGCTATTTTTAACTGTGGTTAATGTACTCAGTAGATTCATGTCCTATTCTATGATCTTTAATTGATGATTCTTGCTAATTTTGCATTTGTTATTAAGTTTTCTTCTCATTGAATTGTTTGTTCAGCTATGTCGAGCGCTTACTCGATCGTATAAGCAATGGCGTCCTAGCAGAGGATAGACGGGCTGCATTGACAGAGCTTCAGTCTGTTGTTGCAGAAAGTCATTCCGCGCAGTTGGCATTTGGAGCAATGGGTGGGTTCTTGCTTCTATCTTTTTCATAATTAAGATTAGGGTTCCCGGTGCTTGTTCATATAAGTTTGTATGCGTTGCATGTTGATAACACTTCGGTTTCAGGTTTCCCGGTGCTTTTGGGCGTCTTAAAGGAAGAACGTGATGATGTAGACATGGTCTGTATTTTTTATTTATTTATTATTCTATCATAAATTTATGTATTTTGTGCATCCTAATTTTAGGAGCTCTGTAAACTATCCAGTTCTACTAATAACGTTATCTTAATTTGATAAGTGTGTTAACTATTCTGAAATCTGATATTGAGAATTGTTGCCACTTTGATTGTTGTGATGTCTTGTAAATACTTTTATGTTAAGAATTTATGAATTAGTTGAGCTTTTTACTCCTCTTATAATTTTCTATATATTTCGCTTTTGGAACTATTTGGTGTATTCATTTCTTTCCTGATGTCAATAATATTTTCAATTGGAGGCATGCAGATCCGTGGATCCCTAGAAACTCTTGTCAGTGCATTGACTCCCGTTGATCAGAATCAAGCACTGAAAAGTGGGGTTCAACCTGCTCTGATGAACTCTGATTTACTTTCAAGAGAAGCAGAAAGCATTTCTCTTCTTTTGAGTATGCTGGTGAGACGACTTCTTGGTATATTAAGTTTTAACATTTACCATTATTTTGCACATGTTGTGCACCTTTTACATTTTTGGTACATCGGCAGGAAGAGGAAGACTTCTATGTACGATACTATACACTCCAACTCTTGACTGCTCTCCTTACGCATTCCCAAAATAGGTATTTTGTTTTGCAAGTGCCACTTGAAACTTGTTTTTGCCATTGATGTTGCTTTTGATTTGCTTTCTGAATTGTACTTCAGATTACAAGAAGCAATACTTAGCACCCCTCGTGGAATAACCCGACTTATAGACATGCTTATGGATCGAGAGGTGTGAGTTACATTCATTACATTATATTGCTAGCGTGTTGTAGGTTTCTGTGACAAACTAAGAATTATTTGTGTATGTATATTTTGATATTGTTAATCCAACTCTTCTTACTCTCTTTGTCATTATTCTTTTTATTTAGTCATTATTATAATTAATAATTGGAAGCATTATGTTGTTTATGCAGTTGTGGGACCTATTTAGATTGATTGTTTTGTTACTTGTAGGTTATTCGAAATGAGGCATTACTTCTTCTCACTCACTTGTCTCGTGAAGCTGAGGTGACCTTTTTGTTCTTGTGTTTCTTTACCTATGTTCATGTTTGAATGTGTTCCAAATTTGCTCATAATCAAAGGCCTTCTTTTGTTCAGGAAATTAAAAAAATCTTGGTTTTTGAGGGTGCATTTGAGAAGATTTTTAGCATTATAAAAGAGGAAGGAGGGTCTGATGGCGGTGTTGTTGTGCAGGTGATTGCATTGAAACTTGTGCTTTTCTGTTTTCCTGTTTATTTATGGTTACTCTTAATTTTTTGCTGTTTCATGTATTGGGAGTTTATTAATTTCACACTATGCAATTATGCTTTATATACTGGAATTTTCTATTAATCTGTTGGTACTCTACTGGCACTGGGTCTCTGTTTACTTATCAAGGCATATTTATTTGGTTTATTGAAGTTATTCTACATCTAAGCATTCTTGGCTATGTGATATTTCTTTTATTAGCTTGTTGTTTCTTTGTTGCATAGCATTCCACTCCATAGATATAACTAGTTTAACTTCTCTCCTTAATTTTTTTTTTTATTAATTTACGGGATATGTTTGTCATATGAACTGTGAATGTATTTTTCAACTTATCCCTACCTACTTCAATTTTATGGATAATGTCATCTCTTAATTTCTTCCTCCCGTTGTATACGATTAAACCCTAGGACATAGAATTTTACATCTCTCAACGTTTTTTGTTCTTAATCTTTACTTACACTTCTCTAACTCTCTTGGTTTTCACTAAAGTTATAGTTTATGTGTTCAGTCTTTGTCCTATTCATTCTAAAGTGTTTGGACCCAAAACCTCTATCCATATCTCTAATTTAGCTGTAAATTGTAATATGTGATTGAGACTAATCAAATAACACGATATTATTTGCAATTTGTAAACAACACAGTAGATAGAATGGTTTCTTGTATATTCTCAACAAATTCACCAATTAGAAGTGTAAAGAAATCCTTAGTCAACAATTACACTGATGATTGTCTTTTGTTATTCCTCCATTCCTTTGAAACACTTTCAATGGCACACAAATTTCGAACTTAAAACTAAAACTCAATGGAAAGAATATATTTTTTTGAGGCAAAAAAAAAAACCTTAATGGGTCGACATTGTGAACTCTTGCTTTCTGATCCGGAAAACAAATCCTGCCATCCATCCTTCTCAATCTCAATTATTTGTTGGAATTCCTGTAAAACCTAGGCTCCTCTCAAAGTTTCTTTAAGATATCAAATTTTTTTCTGGTGTGTGCAAATTTTAAATCAAACTTGATGTTAACAAATCCAGGCTGAATTTCATGTAGCTGAGTTCAACTAGGCGTATTAGATTTCTGTTTCTGTTGCCATTATTTGGTTATACTTGTGCGAGTTCTTCATGTTGCTGATTTTTTATTTTATGTTATTTTATACAGGACTGTCTTGAATTGCTGAGTAATCTTCTTCGTAAAACTCCATCTAATCAGGTGTGCTGTCTTGACTATTACAAGTCTATAATATGTGCTGTTCTCCTCTAATAACTGTTATTTCTATATGGTTCAGATATTACTGAGGGAAACTGTCGGTTTTGAGTCGTTGATATCAATTTTGAAGCTTCGTAGTAGCTCCTATAGTTTCACAAAACAAAAGGTAAGATACTCATTAAGGAGATTCTGATTTTGTTATTTTAATTGAACGGAATGTGAATGTTTTATCATGTGATGACATCAGAAGTATTACTCTTATGTCCACTAGTTGTACTTTGTTTTGTCTGAAAACTAACACTAGGCCAGTAGACAGTGAATCTGCTTGGCGCATTAGAAATAATCGAATTGTTATTAACGGGAGGTCTTGACGCTGAACCTGGAGCAGACTCCAATAGGATCGCAAATCAAACGGTCTTGGCTCAGGTATGATATATTATTCTTACTCTCTAAGCTGCATGTAAAGACCGCCATCTTTTACTTTGGACCTGAATACCTCAGTTGCTATTATTTTCTGTCAAATTCAGAAGAGAGTCTTGGATTGCCTTCTTTTCTTGGGCGTTGAGAGCCAGTGGGTTGCTGTTTCTGTACGTTGTTTGGTAAGATGGGCATTTTCTTATGCATATTTATGTTTATCTTACTAGCGCAAATTCAGTTTTAGGAGTTCAAATATCCAATTTTTTGTTTTGCTAATTCACAATAAGAGTTTGACATCTGATACAATTGTGACTGCAGAGAGGATTTATGCCACTTCAACGATTTTGTAGGAGAATTATCACTTCTAATTCCATTAATCCCTACTATGGTTCCATCGTTTGTTATTATTTGTACTTCTGTGATCCTATCAAAGGCTGTAACTTAACAATAATGATTATGAAATGAAGAAGTTTAGGATCACTGGGGCCACCATTATCAAAACATGGGCATTACTTTAATATATCCCTGTTATTGACAAAAGACTGAAACTAAATTAAAAGCAGTTCCAATGAACTGTTAACAGTGCTTGAAAAGTTCAAATGCTTAATGAAGATGAAAAAAGAGCTTAATTATCTTCCCGAGGAGGATTAATTGTGTTTTGGAGATGATTTATTATCAATTAGTTGGTGTTATATACTATTATTTGATTAAACCTAAATGTGAACGAATCTAAAGTGTAGCTTGTCCATCAGTTTTGGTTAGTTGGATGCTTTAGATTTATTGTAAAACAATGGTTGAAGGGACTATGGACCCAAGAATCTGCGCATGACATTTTCTCATGCTCTTTTCTTGCCAATTCCACCATGGCCTGAAACTTACATTTGTAAAATAATCATAGGATTAGTTCAAGCATGCTTTCTTACTGAGGAAAGGTTGTGCTCCACTGGTTGTATGTGCATGAATTCCTTCTCTTCTGTGCTATGATTGTTTTTTTTTTTTTTTTTTTTGTGCTCGTATAAAATTATTTTTCATTTTATTGTAATTTTAAATTAATGTCTTAGCTAAAATGTTAGTGTTGGAAGTTTGGAACATATTACTGCCAACTTGATTTCTGGGATAATATTCATAAGCAGTAGGGTAATAGTCAAGTAGTATGAGGCAATGTCCTGAACATCAAAGATACAAACTTGTTAAGTCTAAAGATATACATGAGATTTTGAGCTATGCTATGGTAGTATCATGCTTGAATACGATTTCCTCTC
Source organism: Stephania japonica (assembly GCA_039657345.1). Lineage (NCBI taxonomy): Eukaryota > Viridiplantae > Streptophyta > Magnoliopsida > Ranunculales > Menispermaceae > Stephania > Stephania japonica. The sequence goes on along the minus strand of CM077563.1, from coordinate 11,458,541 downwards.
CAGTACATTTTCTTCATCACATTTTTTTAATATGTTGGCTCATTGCTGTTTCTTAATTATATGAATCTTGTAGGCACTACGATGCACTGGTTGTTTGGTGGCTAGACATTCTCAAAATCTTGACGCCCTTGCAAGTAAAGTGATTGGTGAAGAACCACACGCTGAACCAGCCTTGAATTCTATTCTGCACATAATTTTGCGGACTTCTAGTATCCACGAGTTTTTAGCAGCCGACTATGTTTTCAAGAGTTTTTGCGAGGTTAGGCTCTATTGGAAACTACAATTCTATTGTTCAGTCATTGGCAATATTTCATGCAAATGTACTAGGAATAATGAGAGGAGAAGAATCATCTTCCTCCTAGGGCTTCCAATTTTTGTTGTATTTACTTTTTAGAGTATCATTTGTAAAAATAGCTTTAAAGGTTGTGCAAACAGGCTTCCATACTCTAGTGCAGGTTCATTTTTTTAAGCAACACTAACACAGAAAGTTCAGGGTGGGCATGTGTTCTATTTATTTCTTAAAAATATGAACAATTTGCTTATGTGCATTCATATTTTGGCCATGACTGCCTCTGTGCCTCATAATTAACGGTACAGTAACTTATAGGAAATTTCGTTACCACGTTTCTTGATCGACCTTTAACAATTTGGAAAATTTATACCTGCAGCAGATGTTTATTTATTTATTTATTTTTGTGGGAGCATGAACTAAAATTTAAGTTGGGGTGGCAGAATGGGTTTGGTCTACGACCATCATTCCATTTCAAAATTTTCATTTTACTAGTAGTTTCAGAAACAGATTTTCTGGATCACAGTTGATGATTCCTCACTTCCATTTGAATCAGAAAAACCCCGATGGCCAGTCATTATTAGCATCTACAATAATTTCTCAACCGCTCTCTGTGACTCATACTTCTCCCGAAGAGGACTTTAAAATCCCATTTGGAAGGTTAGTTGACTTTTCATTATTTCATTGAATACTTTTACTTTTAAGTTCTTTTGCCTTAATTAAGAAAAAAGGGAAAACACATTAGGGACCTGTGGTTGTTTTAGAATTCAAAAACATCTTTGAACAAATTTATCTTGGATGAATGTGTCGCTGGGTTGTATACTATTAATAATCTAGGAACTGATTTGCTGTATAACACTGCTCTTGTGAGAATAACAAGAAACAACAAAAGTCGTTTGGTTAATTCTCCTGAGAAAAAGTTTGAAAATATTATTAGAGTAAAGCTTTTGAAAGGGATTTGCAAATCATCAATCCTACGGCCAGAATTTCTACGTGGACTTCACGAAAGTTTTGTCCACCTTCTTCAACTTTTCAGCATAATTTTGCTGCAGTCAATACTAAAATTTTGGTTTATTTGCAGTATGCTCTTAAAGGGACTGACTGTGAATGAGAATGAAGGAGATCTTGAGGTAACACACATGCTTTGAGTTATTACATTCACAAGTTTTGGAGGCTTCTAAGGAACATTTCTAGTTAAAGAATTTTGTGAGTTAAATGATATTCAGTAGTTTAAGGTATTTGAAAAATGCTTTGAAAGACTTCACTGAAACGTAGGTCAAGAAAATTGCTCATTTCCTTGATTTTGAAAAAGGAAAATGATAATCCAACACACTTCTGTCGCACACTTCCATCACATAGCCCACTTGGCACAACTTTTTTCAGATGTGGGGCCCACACGTTTGGGAAAAAACAAATGAAACGGCCAACTTTTCTCACTTTTCTCACACACGTGTGGGGCCCACGTCTGAAAAAGCTGTGCCACGTGGGATGTGCAACAGAAGTGTGCGATGGATTATCATTTTCCTTTGAAAAAAGGTCTATGCTTTAATGGTATAACCTGGTCATACTGATTTTATTATCAGAATGTTTCAACTTTTTCTTTTTCGCACATCTTTGAGCTCCCATGGATGGCTAGAAATTAGTTCCTCTGCAAAAACTCGAATGTATGCTTTTTCCTTTGTTACTCAGAGTAGACTCGAATGTATGTTTTTTCCTTTGTTACTCAGAGTATTCTTTGTCTACGTTATACTATTTTTCACTTCTTTTGTTTGGTCCCTGTCAAATGTCATGGTATAGATTTCACATGTTTTTGCTCTTTCCCCATTTGAAGTTTTGTAAAACTTCATTTACATAATTACATCAAAAGGAACACTAATCAATTCAGATTAAGTATGGGAAATTTGGTAGAATTTTCATACCATGCTTTCTCCAAGCCTTTTAATACCCTTAACCATGGTTAGTTACTATTAATTGCTCCTCCATATTGAATATTAGTTTCAGCATTTCTATGGGAACCAATACTAATGCTCAATGAGTACTGTGGTCATGGCATGAGCTAGAATAGAGTGCCATATGCTCAGTATTTCCATTATTAGCTGCCAATCAGATTTTGATTACTTGAAAAAAAGTATTATGTTTTGTGTAAAATCAGATGTTTCACATTAAAGAGATGGGCTCTGCATGAGCAGCTTGGTCAAAAGCCTCATCCTGTCTTCATTTTTGCTAGTCTAATCGAACTTTTTTCTTTTTTTTTTTTGGATCTAAACCACCCCGGTATCCGTAATATCCGACTTCTACGGACTCGGCCCGAGTGGCGCACCATATAGGTGGGGGGAGCTCCCAACGTTGGTGTTTCCATTCCTAGTATTCGAACTCAAGTCATTGGTTAATAGCTTAGAGAAGACATTTTTATTTTGAACATTTGATCCATCAAATTAAAATTTATGATATCAGATTTAGTTAATAATAGAATCTTGTTCTATCAATGCACTAAATACACGCAACTTAGATAAACAAATCAGATTTGAGAGAGATAGATAATAGATAGTTTTATTACTAAGAATAAAAAAATCAAACAACCAATGACATTCGAGAGGTCGTATTCTCCTAACTCACAACGAGTTCCTTAACATAACAATAAGAATACCATAATACTTCTAATTACTTTGTATCTATATAAATACTCTCACTAAACTCTAATAAGGTTTCCCACTAAAGACATGAAATTCCCACAATACCCCTAGTTCTATCATTACCCACCCCTTTAAAAACCTTGTCCTCAAGGTGGAGTGCACCTAATGACCATGTCACAATGCTCGGATCGTAAACCCTTGTAATGAGAAACATACGAATACGAGTGAACATACATAGTGATGACCATGCCAGGGTCCATACTAAACGCATAGAAAGAGCAAATACAAAACATAACGGTGATAGCAAAGTGGAGAGCAGGTTCATCGACACCAATCCAACAATTGATTTTGCACTCAATATGGTTACCCATTTCTTCAAACACTTCAAAGGCAATATAAGCATGCTCTCTACAACCTTCCTTTCTAGGCGACCCACCTTTCTTCTTGAAACAACTTTTCTTTGTAGGAGACCACTTTCCTTCTTGAAACAACTTTTCTTTGTAGGAAAATCCACAACCACACTTTCCTTATCAATCCTTTGTGATGCCTCTTCATCCGATTCTTTCCCATTTTGTAATATAATTTCATCGCCTCCAATCTCACATATTCTTTCAATTTCCTTCTCAATAACAGTTTCTAAAATCATAGGATTTGCAACATTACTTCCCTTGTCAATATGGTCCACTGCCACATCATCAATTGATGATTTCATGATTGTTGGATCTTTCCCTTTTGAAAAAATGCAATCATCATGGTGTGTTAGAGGAGGATCAAACACTAGTAGTGAATTAATTGTCTCAGGATATGAGCATGAAGGACAAGATGTGTCTATAGCTTGAGATGGATGACAAGATGTGTCTATAGCTTGAGATGGATGACAAGATGTGTCTATAGCTTGAGATGGATCCGCAAAATCTGAGTTTAGGGAACTGGAGCATGAAGGATTTATATTCAGAGTTGCAACTTGAGAAGGAGATTGAACTTGCATCCACTCATCCATTTTCTGAAACAACCAACTCATTGCAATCTTCAATTATGCCATCGAAATCTCCTTCATCTTGCCATTTTAGAAATTGCTATTGTCTTGAAGATCGTGAGCTCTGATACCAATTTGATAGAACAAGTTCTATCAATGCACTAAATACACACAACTGAAATAAACAAATCAGATTTAAGAGAGATAATCGATAGTTTTATTACTAGGAATAAGAAAATCAAACAACCAATGACATTCGAGAGGTCGTACTCTCCTAACTCACAATGAGTTCCTTAACTTAACTATAAGAATACCATAATACTTCTAATTACTTTGTATCTATATAAATACTCTCACTAAACCCTAATAAGGTTTCCTCTAAAGACATGGAAATTCTCACAATACCCCTAGTCCTATCAGTTGATCATGAATTAAAAAAAGGGTTGGTAAGTCTTAATATTGAGCTTTTGCATGTTTATAATAATAGTAATTTTTATTAAACCTCCAAAACAAAAGTAAGAAGAAATGAAATTAATAGAATCATCAGTTAAAAAGGACGAGTATAACTTACCAACTTTGTGGTTTCTAGGACTGGGACACTCAGGAGTTAGGAGAACATGAACTTTTTGTGCATAAGGAACTGATATCATTGGCTAACGTTTCAGCTTTCAAGTGCAGATTTGTTGCCGAGCTGCTAGTGTCCTTTCCTATATTTTACAAGACAATATCCACTGCAAGGAACGGGTAATTTATTTTCTTTTCTCGTCTTTCATTCATTCCTTTTTTTCCTGTCAAGTGTCATCTAAAAAAAATGGATCTGATCAAAATAAAAAAATGGAAAGTGGGATTGGTATCCACATAATATTTCAATCATTATTATTTGGCTGAATGTCAGCATGTTTGTTGAATGTCAGGCAAATGAAACTTCTAAAACTTTATGTGCTCGCAATATATCTTCCCATTTCAGGAAGGATCGTTTTCATTAGTTATAAGTTGGATCTGTTTGTGTTTCATGAAAGAAAGTAGTTCTTCAAATATTTCTTTAGTTATTATTATATTTTCTCTGTTCTCTTTACCAGCATTGGCCATATCAATTTTCTAATTAATTCCTTAGTTTATTATATCTTTTTTATATTTTTTTAAAAAGTAGTATCTTTCATTTCTTACTTATTTGCATGACTTTAATCAAACCTAATAGTAATTACTACTAGAAAACTCCCCATATTGGCTTAGTGCTTTACTTTTTGGATGGCCACTAGCATTGCCTTGTATTTGTGCAGTGCATCTCTTAGCTATACCCATTTCCTTTGATTAAACGATGGGAAGGATAATGGAAAGGCTGTAAAAAAATGAATAGGAAAAGGAAATGTCTCAATTACTTGCTATTAGCTATACTGTTGACTCCATTGATTGGATGATTAGATGGGAGGAGAATAAAATAATTGTCAAAAAAATAATGATGAAAGTGATACCAGAAAATTTTCAAATTGCTCCCATTAGTGAAGTTAAAATGATCAGATACAATGAAATCGTTATTTACTGACAATGACTTCATTCCTAGATTTTTCATTTTGTTGTTATTAATATGCGTTAGTTGTGTAATATTTCTACCAGGCCTTGAGAGTAGCAGGGATCAATAAAGACTAAAGAAGCTTTCTTTGTGGGAGTTATTACCCCACAAACATATTGAAGCAGAATATGTAGCATTTGAAAAATACTATAACAGGTTTTGGCAACACAATTGACCATATATTTTTAAAGAATTGTGGAGTCTTAACAATTTTGTCACAAATTAGCATGTCTTTGGATCCAAGATGAAAGAGAATTGTTTAAGGTCTTAAAGGCCCTGTCAATAAGATCGTCTTTTCCTTTAAATTTTTGTTTTTGCATCAACTTTATATTTCCTTCATGTGCCATTCATGCCACAATCAATTTCCTACTTCAAATATATATTTCCTGGTACGTGAAATCCTGTTTTTCTTGCCCCATTGGAAAAATATTTAGTCATGCAAGCTTTGATTTTCAATAATCTCAGTATTCTGCCAAAGCATCTCTACTGAGATGGACAACTGGACGAGGCATCAAATGCCGAAAGCAAGGTTTAGGGGAGGTTGTGGGTTCGAGTCATGTGGGAGTCAAGTTGTTGGTTTCTTATAAAAATAATAATAATATTAATCATAATCTACACTTCCATCACCACTCTAACCATTATAACTAGCATCAAATCATCTTCATCTCAGTTAATTGACTTATTATGCCATATCAGTTTTGTTATCTGAGTAACATTTGTTCTACGTTCCCTCATTGTTGGAACCACCGTTGTAAGCACATAATTATCTTCGGCATAGAATCTCTCTTTGCAAAAGTGCTGCTGTGATACTAAGCATCTCTGCAAAGGCAGCTTCAAGTCACTGTCATGCCTGGTCACTCATGAAACTGCTCACATATGAATTTCTGATATAACAATTATCTTGTTACCTTCTTGCTGTTTATTTTTGTCACAGAAAGTTGGAATCGTAGCAACTTCTAAATTTCTAAAGATGAACTCCTATCCTTTTGAGTATATGAAATATCTCGAGTCAAATGAATTCATTTCTTAAATTCTTTGTGTTGAAATGGAATTTGGCAGGTGCTAAAAGTTGCAATTGAGGCAACCATGCCGTCCTTAGGTGTCCCAGAACCACTTTTGCATAGGATTGTGAAGTACTTGGCCCTTGCTACCTCTTTGAGAAGTAAGAACGCTGACAGCAAAAGCCCAAGTCCTGCTGGAGGCTCGAATATTCAACCGATTATACTTAGGCTGTTAGTCATCTGGCTAGCAGATTGTCCCAATGCAGTTCAGTCTTTTTTAGATTCGCGGCCTAATCTCACATATCTGCTTGAGCTGGTGTCAAGCAAGGCTGAAACTGTGTGGGTTAGGGGGTTGTCTGCAGTTATCTTAGGACAATGTGTTCTCTTTAACAAAGCTCGCGAAGGCAATACAGATGCTTTTATGGTGGTTGATGCGATTAGTCAAAAGATTGGGCTTACTTCATACTTCTTAAAGTTTGATGAGATGCGTAAAAGTTTCCCCTTTATATCCTCAAAGCCACCCCAGTACCATAAACCACTGGAAAGATCTAATGCTGCTTCTACAACAGAAATTGAAGATGCTAATGAGCATGATGAGACAAGTCAGAAGCATGATGAAGATCCCGTCGTCATGTCAGTTTTTGATGGCCAGTTTATTAGCTTGATCAATAGGTTGGAGACAGATATTAGAGAGAGCATTGTGGATACATTTAGTCATACTAAGAGCAAGGTGACAGTAATTCCTGCTGAACTGGAGCAGAAGAGTGGAGAGAAAAATGAAGATTACATCAAAAGGTTGAAGGCGTTCGTGGAGAAGCAGTGCAGGGAGATGCAGGTACTTGTACATGCCGCTTTAGTTTCTTCTATTCTATAACTTGCATAGTTTTTCGACAATTTTGATATTCCTTTTCGTACATATAATTTCGCCACAAATGCAACCGCTCAAATACAGACCCATACAGGCGCTCAGAAAGAACTTGTATGTTTATTGTAGTTGTTAACTATGAACAATTTCATTTTGAAGGATCTTCTTGGTCGAAATGCAACTTTGGCAGAGGACTTGGCGAAGACTGGTGGAAGTAGCGAACCTGGTACAGACCAGAGAGCGATTGGAAGTAGAGAAAGGGTCCAAACTGAGACTTTAACAAGTGATCTTCATGAGGCGATGCAACGGATAGAGATGCTCAAGTCAGAAAAGGCGAAGATTGAAGCCGAGGCATCTATGTACAGAAATGTTGCAGGCAAGATGGAATCTGATCTTCAGAGCCTATCAGATGCATACAACAGTCTTGAGCAAGTCAACTATCGGTTGGAATCGGAGGTTAAGGCCCTCAGGAATGGTGGGAGTGAGCTGCATTTGGACATCGAAGCGATAAAATCTGAGGCTAGAGAGGAAGCCCAAAAGGAAAGTGAGGCTGAACTGAATGATCTTCTTGTGTGCCTTGGGCAAGAGCAGAGCAAGGTAGAGAAACTGAGTGCGAAGTTGGAAGAGTTAGGTGAGGATGTAGATGCTCTTCTTGAAGGAATTGGCGACGATGCTGCACTGCCAGAAGATGGCAGAGATGAGGAAGATGACTGATTGATACGTGGTATGTATTTCTCTTTTGATTCTTGTCCTGCAACTTGTATATTTCCTCTTGTGCACACTGTCTTCCAATTTATCCATAGCAGTGATTGAAATTCGACCTTGTGCAGTGTGTTTAGTGGCAATGTTTCCTTAGTTTTTTGAACTCCTAATTTTATCTTGTAATTGTCACTACTCCTTTAGTTTAATAACTGGAAAAATGTTGTTGGGAAAAAAATTGCCCACATTTTATTAATAAGTAAGAAATATAAGAGGAAAAACAAAAAAAAACAGCTCTACTGTGATTCTATTGACAAAAAATAAAAATAAAGGAAGGTAACCAGCTTAGTCTTGTAGCCACAATGAGAGATTTTTAAAAATGAACTTCATATTGAATAATTGTAGCTTTTATTTTAAAAAATTGGATATAAATATAAAATATATTGAATAATTGTAGCTTATTTTTTCAAAAAAAGGAGTTTCTCCTTGCCAGAGAAAAAAAAGTAGTATGGAGGTTTCTCTTATGTTGCTCTTCGTAGTTGATTTTAGGTCTAAATAAGTTAAAGTTAATAAGCTTACAAGCAGCATAAAGTACCTCACTTTGTATGAAATTAATCAAATAGATATAGAGCCGAATTTTGGAGTATGCCACGGTTTTTGGTTCGAGTGAGTTGTCACTCGATTCCTTTAAGTTGTTGCTTGAGTTCAAATCCTAGCACTACGAATGAAGAATGAAGACGGTAGCTGCTGGAGCTCAGCTTGAGTAGTCGGTTTAATCAAAATACCACGTGGTCTTGTCTTGACCCAAAAAAAAGAACTTAATGACATTAATAATAAAGTTGTAATAGAGGATTTTTTAGGATTTTTTAATTGCTTTTAAAAATAGAGTAATTAATTGCACATTACGGGGAGGGATTTGTAATTTTGTTTCTTTAGGAGATGTTACAACTGCCCTTCATTACATTATAGTTATATATCACTTCACCACAAGCATTTATGTCTACAAAACAACGAGACTGTTGTTCAGGTGAGATGGTAAAAATATTACTTACCAAAAAGGTAATAACTCGAAAATAGTAGTTCAATTCCCACTAAAAGACAAAAAATAAGTCTCTTCCTAACAATCACACGATCTCGATGCCATTTTAAAGGACTAGGGTGAACACAGATTGAATCCAATCAAATTAAGAGTCAATATGTAATTCAATCTAATTATTATGGATTGAGAAATCACAATTCAGTTCGATTAATTTATTTGTCTATTCACCTCTTATTACACACCATATAGGTAGGGAAACTCTCAATGTTGATATTTTCATTCTTAAGACTTAAACTTTAGTCATTAGTTAAGGGAGAACAACTCACTTTGCGGCCGTTGGTAAGATCAATCTTTTAAGCATATACTCTCTGACGCGCGTCGAACGCGTCAATAGAATAAATTAACCTAAACCAACTATTTTGTAGATAGTGGTAAAGGGTCGATCCCACAGAGATTAGTATCTTTCTTAGGTAAAAAAATACAAAAAAGAAGAATTTGAGTTTTAGAGAAAATATATAAATATTTAAAAATAAAGAAATTAAATGAAAATAAATCTAGGTATTCAGTTTCACAGTCTCACCATACAACTTGGAATTGAGTTTATTAATTGTTGGTTTATGAAAATTATGAAACTAATCTATGACCTAGTGCAGCTATAGATCCGGTGGAGCACTCGGTTCCTCGCACTCGGTTCCTCGCACTTCCTAATCTTGATAGCTAAGGTACGACCGTTGACTACTTCCCTAACCAAACACGCAACCTGATCGCTAGTGCTCCAGATTTAACGCATTGGTCGCATTACTTCGATTCGTGAAGGCGCTACACCTAGACAACCGGATCGCTAGTGCTCCCGATTTAGCCTAGATCTCTATGGTATTCGACTGGTCCCAAAAGGGTTAATCAATTGGTAAAGTCAATTGCCACTAGTGTGGTCTTATCGCACAAGCACGGGTGCTTACGACTCACTGACATGTAAATCAAGGTTTAAACTAGTGTTTAACCTCAATTGTTCAAATAATACCAAAGAAAATAAATCACATAAAAGAATCAATAATAATTAAAAATAAATAAACCTGATAAATGATTCCCAAGTCGTAGGCTTGACTGATCCACCTTCAACCTAGATGGAGAACTAGCTAGACATAATTGAACTAAACTAAAATAAAATAAAATAGATCCTCCTCCTTCCTCTAATCTAAGTTTTAATATATATTTATATCCTAAATTTGGTCTCTGGAGGTGAGAAAAACCAATTTTCGTAGTTTTGGGAGTTTCTTGGCGTTCGTGACACGTGGCAGCGTGTAATTGGTGGAAAAACTTGTGTCGCTGACGTGGCAGCAGCGGATTGGAGAAGCTGACGCGCGTGACTGACGTGGCGGCTTCTGATAGGCCGAGAAGCAGCTAGGTGACGTGCTGGACGAATAGGAGAGTGACACGTGTCGAGCGCTGGTGAGAAGGAATCGCGCGAGTTCGTGCGAAGATCTGGGAGTTCGTGTGGACACGCATCCCGAAGACGATCTTGCGGTCTGGAGAGAGGAGCTGTGGACGATGTGACGTGGCGTGCTGCGGTTGGTGGAACTGGGAGACGTGGCGGACGTTGATAGGCTGGAACGTTCTGTATGACGCGGCTCGGCCAATGGGGGTGCGACACGTGGACCTCAAAAACTTCAATTCACGTACTCTTGTGTACACCCCTAAACAAACCCTCAGGTGTCCGATTTCTGCAAGTATATACTCTATTTTGAGTATTTTTTCGCCTCGGATCCAACCGTGCACTCCGTTTCTCCTAAAAACGAAAATTAAATATAATTAGATATATATTTTCATATTATTTCAATAAATCACTAATTTCCTAAAATATGCATTTATCACTATAAAATAAAATAAATATAGTCCAATTACACCTAATAACCTATACTAAATTATGCCTAAATGAACACTTATCACTCTCTCTGTTTATAAATATAAGTTTTTCTAGTAAAAACTTCTTGTTTAAAATTGTAAATCATTTTTGAAATTCGATAGGGTATTTATTACTTTTTTATCCATTTTACCCTTACACAATTCAAATATTTATGATTCTTCAATTCTTCAATTCTTTTAATATCAAAAGACATAGATGTAAATTACAATCGTAATTAAAATTATTTTAATTCTTATATTCTTACCTTAAATGACTAACATTTTTAAATAGAGAAATATTCAACTGTACGTGCACATATCTACGAAAATACTATTTCTAGACTTAATAAACCAGTAGTTATTGTGTGGATTTACACATCAATACGAAAATACTATTTCTAGACTTGATATATTTCTAAAATTACATATGGGGGTTGGGGTTATTAAGAAAGTAAGGTTGTTTTACTTTAAAATTCATTAAATAAGGTAATTTTTTAAAAAATTTTAAAAATAATGTATTTTGTCTTTACTAAAGGCGTTATTAAGTGTGACGTGTGTGAAGAGGCGGAACAAATCATGAATGGTGACATGGCACGAATGACGCCTTTTGTAAAGGCGCCATTCATGATGGAGTGGGCCAAATATGGATTGGCGACAGGGAGCCCGTCGCCAATCCATATTTTATATATATTAAAAATAGATTGGCGACGGAGAGCCCCGTCGCCAAATCTATTTAAGTTTTATAATATATATTATAAAACAATATATATATATATAATATATATATATTATATAATATATATAATAGACAGGAATATTGTGACGGCCCCAATTTTCACATTGGTCCGCCACGGGAGGCCACGCGGGCCCACAACTAGCCACGTAACTAGTGGTATGATCACTAGTCTCTCCAACCTCCGGCTGAGTAGTGGGCAGAGTAGTAGGAGCCTGTCTGTCCATCATAAACTGCACAACCATCGTGCAATAGATCAAACTCAGTATATACGCGTATAATATATAGTACACAATCAAAACATACACGTATATAGATTTCCTAAGTCTACCCGCCTTACATCACTTCCCAAATAGAATTCTAGGTATCACTTCGGGTTTCCACATCTAAATTTATTAAATTTTATACTCTTGTTTAACTCCAATTTCCGAGGTTTACCCTCGCTCTGATACCAAAATGTGGCGGTATCAGATTTAACTATCATCATCATTTTATCCTTTAGGTTCCTCAAACCTAGGCTCTGATACCAAAATGTGACGGCCCCAATTTTCACATTGGTCCGCCACGGGAGGCCACGCAGGCCCACAACTGGCCACGTAACTGCCAGCTGTGTCCCACGCCCAACTAAGCATCATTATCAATTAATTTAGCCTAAGTTAGTCAGTAATTAACATTTTAATATTTGTAAACAATTTTAAGCTTTAAAATATGTAAATTCCTCAAATTAGAGAGCATTAATCCTATGTGGAAAACCCAGTAAAGTACACTGTATATAACATAACAAATGTGATACATACATGTACTGGTATCTCAGACAGTCCCCATAAACCCAAAAATAAGTCAATACAACAAAATAAAAACATACAAGTCAAACTCCGTCAGCAACAAGGTCATAAGTAGTCTGCGAGAGTCTCCTTGCCCCTAGTCGTAGTAGATCCTGCACTCAATCATCACAAGAAGTAGATGACGAGTCCAGTGAGTAAAACCCAGAAGTACACAAACCAGCATTTATAATAATGGAAGCCAATAAATTGTTAAATAAACATGCGCAGTAAAACAAGCAACTGTAATTAAGACGCATGCATACATAACATCGATAAACACCAATAATGGATGTGTGCCATGTAGCATGACTGAACCCTAATCCAGACATCGGCATTCCCCCGATGGCTTCTCCAACCCCCTCACCGGTCCGAACCCTTATTCTCGTCCCTATTGTCCACCTACCCAAGTCCGCCCACACATCACGAGTAAACCGGAAGATCCGGTGGTGAATGACAAAACCAACCGTGCAACATATGTATGAACATGGAAATAGAGTAAACAACGATAAACAATAATAGCTGGAATCAAATGAAATCAAATAAATAAACACTCGAGTGTGTTTCTTAAGGGTTTTACTTACCTCAATCGCACTCCAATTACTCGATATTCGTCCCGATCTGATCCCACTCTCGCCTCGAGATACGCGTCGGACACCCGACTATGGTCTCCTAAGTCCCTGGTGTCCGAATAAGTCATTTTATATGATTTAGTATCAAACTAATTGATTTTATATCGTGACAATAAAAATTAGAATTTTATTTCAAATTTTTAGTTGTAGCACGTTTTTCGAGTTACATCGGGGTGCCAACCGCCCGAAAAGTCTCGAAACTCACTTTTCAACTCTTTTTCTAATTTCTCGTATTTTTCTGAATTTTTCTGATTTTTTTCCATAATTTTTAGCTATTTTTTCCATATTTTTCAGAATTTATTTAATTTTAAACTTTTTTTTTTCAATTGGTTGGGGTTGGCTCTCAACCCCAACCCCTCATCTTCTATTGGCATGGGAGACATCTCCCATGCCATATACATCCTCGGACGAACTGCCATGGCAGTTCGTCTGAGCCCCCTCCACCGTACATCACACCAACACATACAACAACAACAACACAACAACAACAACAAGCGAACAACCATACCTCGACGTCGTGAGTTCAATCTCTCCTCTTTCCCTCGATTTCTCTTCTCCTTCTTCTTCCTCGGTCGATCAAAATGTGGAAAATGGTGGTGTCGGTGGTGTTTATCCACATTTTTGGAGTGAAATGACCAAAATGCCCTTGCATTCTTATCCACACATTCACAATCACACACCCTTTTTGGTCATTTCACATTTAATTATTTATTTTCTGATTTTAATATATATTTATATATATATATATTAAATTACATATATACATATATATATAAATATATATTCGCCTATATTTTCGCGCCTACAATTTCGTCGTGCGCGCCGACGAGCGTACTCGGGTGTGCACACTACACTACCACCCACGCGTGTCGACCACGACCCCGCGTGTCACTAGGCGCCCACCAATTTACTATTTTTGTCAAATTTATTTTATTTTTATCGAACTAAACGCATTCCCGCCTAGTGTTCCCGCGTCCGCACGCATTTTTAAAGGCGAATACCCGATACTAAATCTCACCCGATCTAAACAATATTAAAGCACACCCGCGATGTAATGAGTCATAGTCTAGTCATTATCATCACAGTTAGTCAAACAATCAGTCAAAAATAATACTTTCTGCCCAACCAGGCGTATCTTCGCCGGTCCGTGGCGTCTCCGTGGACCTGAGCTGGCGTCCACGTCTGAAAATACGTAAATAACGGCCTTAATAAAATTTGGGCCGTTACAAATATATATATATATATAATATAATATATATATATTATATATATAATATATATTTTATATATATAATATATATTCCTGACTGCTGTTCCCTCTCTCTCGGCTCAGACACTCTCTTCCTCTCTCCCTCGGCCCTATTACATCCGTACGGTTTTTTTTTTTTTTTAATTTGTAAATTATTGTGATTTTTTTTTATTCTTTAATTACAGTATATCGCCTTTCGAAAAGGCGTAATTAGCGTGAAACACAGCGTGGCGGACCAACACGAATGGCGCCTTTGTAAAGGCGTCATTCGTTACACCACGCATTCAGTGAGAGCAGTGACGCGTGGAATGCCACATGGGAGGACACCACGCATGCAGTGAGAGCAGTGAGAGCAGTGGCGCGTTGCAGAGATTCTTTGCATGCATGCAGAGAATCTCTGCAAGCACCCCCTACAACTCCCCTATCGACAACCTAGGGTCGTCAATGGGGGGTTGAATGTTGGTTGGAGACAGTGAGGGGTGTTTAAGTCTTTAAAAGAGAGAAAGGGAGAGAGGCAATGAGAGCAGTGAGGCAGTGCGAGAGAAAGGAAGAGAGTATGTGGGAGATCGAGAGAGGCAGTAGCGACGGCGACGGCAAACGGAGGCGGCGAATGCAGCGGCGAACACAAAGCGCGTGTAACGTGTGTGGGTTTTGGTTAAGTTTGTGAGCCAAGAGAGAGAGAGGGAACAGACGAGAGGGAGAGGGGCTTATTAAAAAAATAGGGTTGGTTTTCTTTTAAATTCGTAAATTTCTTTAAAATTTCAAAAATAATGTATATCTCCTTTAGTAAAGGCGTTATTGACGATTACGTGACGTGATGTGGCGGTGAGGTGGTGATTTTTATGTAATGGTGACAGGATTGACGACGGGGAGCCTGTCGCCAAAGTCGATTGGCAACGGGCTCCCCTTTGCCAAAATCGATTGGCGACGGAGTCTCCGTCGTCAAAATCCATTGACGACGGGTATATAAAAATATATATATATAATATAATATATACATATAATATATAATATATATATATATATATAAATATATATAAAATGGCGACGGGCCCCGTCGCTAATTGATTTTGGCGGGCTCCTGTCGCCATTTTATATATTATATATATTATATATATAATATATAATATATAACATGCACCACATTAACTTAATTACGCTTTTGAAAGGGTGATATATCTTAATTAAAAAATAAAAAAAATTACAATAATTTACGAATTAAAAGGGCGATATATACCATACGGATGTAATTTTTCCATGGGGTTTGGCATTCACGCATTTGCTCCCTAGTCACCTACAAACACATCTACTTCACGTGGACCCAAATCTTATCCACAATCTCTTCCTCTCCTGGGTCCCACCACCATCTCACTTTCCCAATCTATCTCCACCGCTTCAGCCGGTCATTTCTATACTTACAAAAGAAAATTATTTTTGGAGATCTCGGAGTGTACTAGTAAGTACGTGTCATTCTGCCTCGAAGCATGCGATGTGTATGATTCCATGCAATTGAAAGTGTAAGTCACTCTATACGGATTTGTAACAAAAATAAGAAGACATACGCAGGGGATTGAGAAGGCTATTTAATACTTCTACAAAAAATAGAAAAGGTTATTTATCAGATTTGTTTGGTTTCAATAAAGGCAGCATCTAGCTTTGCTAAAATGAACAAATGAAATGAACATATCAACTGTCGCATGGAATGAACATTGATTGAAATGGAAGGGCAGTGGTGGTCATAAATTTTGTACCATTTTTTTGTTCTCTTCCCTTTGATGCTCAAAATTGACAATTAAAGCAATGAAAGGACCACTTATCAAAGAGAAAAGCATCATAACTCTAAACAAAAAATCTATTTGGACACTAAGGGTCCGGACTCAAAGGGAGGTTTTTGAGATTTTTGTAAATATTAAAGGAGTGTTACAAGTTATAATTTTGAAGTCATTGATTGCTTGAGGATGACTTTGAAATAAAAAATTTTCAAAAAATCCCCTAAGGGTCCGGACTCATGAGTCCAAGTAGCACTACTCAACTCTAAATACTGAGGCTTCAAGTTAATATAGTATCTTTGATATTGTTACGAGTTGCCTTTTTCTCCCGAATTATGATTAGGGCGCCCAACTAACTCTTACGGGATTAGACGAACTAAAACAATGAGAGAACCACTTACCAAGTGATTGTCTTGGCAAGAGAAAGCACCATACTTCATATACATCAACAACAACATAGCTTCAGAACAATATAGCCTCAGTTCCAAATTCATTGAGGTCGGCTACATGGATCAATTTTTTCCAATGTGCTCGATTTAGTGCAATTGATGGTGAGCTTTCCAAACTATTCAAATCCCTCCTAATTAATGTGTCCTAAGTCAACTTCGGTCTACTCTTACCTCGTCGAATTTCTTTAGCTATTATTGAGTTAAGTTCTCTAGTGGGGGCATTTGTAAGTCGTCTTTGCAGGCGACCAAACAACCACAACCGCTCTTCCTTAATCTTTGTGTCAATTTGTGCTTTTATTTATCTTTGAATTTTTATATTTTTTATTCTATCTTTATGAATTTTACCACACATCCACCTAAGCATCTTCATTTTTGCTACATTCATTTTATGTAATTATTGCTTCCATAAAGCATAGCTGACTTAATTGTGGTTCTATAAAACTTTCATTTTAACTTGGTAGAAATATTTCAATCATAAATCATACCGTAGTTTAGATAGATATTTACAATTATAATTTGTCTCGCACTTCAGATACACCTCTACCAATCAAGTGACAACTCTAATGATTTGATATGTGGGTTACCTATATATGAGATATATGAGATAGAGGGTACAAGTATTTTAAAATTGGTTTCTTATCGTACCCAAAAAAAAAAAAAATGTCTCTTATATCAAAAACATAATTTATCTACACCTCAGTCAGTGACAAGCTCACTCGAATTGCATTCGCCATAATGTTCATTTACCAACCATTATTTTAGTATTGTGGTTGAGACCTATTAATTAGTTTTTCACTCCATCTCTTGAGGTAAAATGTTTGAAACTTCTAACTTTTCGAGGCATGTCTCTAACAAGGTGGGATGTGTTTCCTATACATTAATTGTCAGGAATAATCTTGAACACTATACAGAGTATTTATACATGTCAAAAATTCGAAATGAAGAACATGTTCATGCGACCAAAAAGGCAGAGCAGAGCCGTCCAGTGTGCCCAACCAAAACAACTGGCCGATGAGGCGACTGGGTTTACAATAAAAGTTAGACAAACCCCTCGTATTATTCTGCCATGGCACTCGTGCATTCTCATCTTTCTTCAGGTGCCCGTTATATGCCCTGACGGTTTTGTCAGATATCACATTTTTTTGCTTGATTTCCAACTCCTTTTTCTCGCTTAGTCCTTGGTTTTTGTGGCATGGGCACACGGTTTGGCTTGAAATTAAACTCTCACGAAGCCAATGGTTTTTACTTCTCACTTTGTTCTCCCTCCCCATGTTATTCCAAGGCCCATCCACAGACTGCACAACTGCCCCTCTTGTTTTCGACCATTTATTTACTTTTGATACTCTACAGTTCACAACTCTGTTGTTGTTTCTGAATGAATACAAATTAAGATCATGAAATGATGAAACTCAGCACACTTTTTGGTGGTCCACTTACAGCACAAAAATAAGACCTTGTTGACACATTATAGTGTAATGGAATTGTTTGTGTGCATTAATTAATGGAGGAGAAGAATAGAGTTTGCCTATGTTGATAAAGTTAAGCTAAGAAGTACGAATGTTGCTACCAACCAACAAGCATCAACTCATGATGCTTTGATCAATGAGGTCCAAGTGGGCATTTGGCCCTTATATTTGTTTCAACTTTCAATGGCCCTTATATTGTGATGTGGCTGACTCACTATACCCATTAAAAGCCACTATACACCAACTAGATCCTTTAAAAATCCCCCTTTAAGATGACTGGAAGTTAATCCTTCCAAGACTTGTTGAGCAACTGGTTTCACTTAAGATAGTTCTTAAAAAAAAAAAAAAAAAAAAAGGCAATGGAACTAGTAAAAGTCATAGATTAAAAGACCCCCCTAACCAAAAACTTCATTTTCAAATACAATGCATGACAACATCAGGTCCAGTTTGTATGATAGATTGACCAAAACCCATTCTATTAAACAAAACAAAATACATAGCAAATGATGCAACACTCCATTCAATCCATTTTAACAACAGAAGATGCCCAAATTGTAAAAGCATGCAGAACAAGAGACAAATGATTAAGAGTGCCAAAGAACGCTTAAGATTAAGCAAGAGCCATGTATTATATAAATCATGAATTTGGCCCTTCTTTTACTTTGTTACACCAACTTTCTTGATAACTTTTTCTATGTACAATAACATATTTATAATGGGATAAAAGAAGAGACAAAGAAGTGTAGTAAGCAGAGAATACAAGTACTACTACTTCACTCATTAATCAGCCCTTCACTGGGCAGGTGAGTTAACAAGGATGCATTGCATATGATTATATAAAACATATAGCAAAGATTAGATTAAAGAGTTATATTAATAAAAAGAAAAGGTGGGAATGAAATTCACATATTTTCATTATTGTTGTTGTTGTTGTTCTTGTGTGTTGATTTGATCAATCCAAGCTCTCTTGGTTCTTCGCCGATAACCGCTTTAGAAACTCGTATGTGGTAATCATGGTGGTCGCGGACATTGACATGGAAGCCCATCTAGGACCCAAGCCTCTATAACAAGCAGTCCATCCTCCTTCCCTAACCAAATTCTTGATTGTCTTCCCAATTGTTGGGGGTCTTTTCCCATTCTCCTCCCCATCCAAAACTTGCAATCTAGTCTTAATGGTATCAAGAGGCATTGTTATGATCGCCGAAACCCCACCAGCCATCGCGGCACTCAACCCCTGAACAGCCACAATAGTCTTGGAATCCGGCCGGAAAATGCCACAACTCTGATTACTCTCCTCATCTCTTTTACTGATATAGCAACCAACAGCCCCCCAGACTACTCTCTGCGTAACAGAATACGACGCCCACCAAACCGCATTCGACGGGGCGTATGTTAATATCGAAATCCCAAATCCCCTGTAGAGACCTCTGAGGCCATCAGAGCTCAAAATTTTCCTAAATGCATCGATCCCACCTTGGTACTTGCAGGATATACTACTAGAGCCAGAGCCAGAGCCAGAGCCACCATTTCCTTGCACCATTAGTCTTTGGCTCACAACATCAACCGGGGTCCATACAAGTTGCGCAGCCATTGCGGCGCTCAACCCGGCGGCCGCATTGGCAATGGTAGCGGCCGTAGGCTCCGGAACCCCTAACCGCACCGTTGCAGTTCCAACATTACTCTTAGTAACCTCTAAAGCAGTCATGTAAAGTGCCCTAGCAGGAATTGTACCCATCAAAGAAGTCCCAAACCCTCTATACAGACCGCGAAAACCCTCGCAATTTAAGATAGAAAACGCAGTCTTGACGCAAGAAACCTGAGTTTGAGCAATCTGCTGCCTTGTTTTCAACACCACAATTGGGTATAGCGTCGCCGAGACGCCGGAGAATAGCGCGGCGCCCAGGAAGAAAAACTTCGATTTGTCCAGCATTTGCCAATCAATATCCGCCGGAAGATGCATTTCCTGGCCCGACTCTTCCTCGGCCGCCGCCGCCGCCGCCGCCGCGCTTAAACTCATCTTCGCCACTTTCGAAAATCCAATAATCCAATCCCAACAAAACCACAAAAAAAAAAAAAAAAAAAACACAAACCCTAAATCTCCAAAAAAAAACTGTACAATCAGAGATATCAAAAACCAAACCTACAAGATTGATCCTTCACCACTTACATATACACAACACAAACTTCATACAGAGTTAACACGACAATTAACCAAAAATCTGTACCCCTATCAATCACTCTAATCAACAGTTTTTCTTCGTTTGCGATACCAGGTTCTGGATCGAACGACGCCGCGAATATTCAAACCAAACAACATTTCCATTCAATATACCAATAGCGATGGCCGGAAAGCTTACCGGGACATCAGATAGTGGTCATGACGGGATCCATCTCCGGTCTCCGGAGACGAGATCTAGGGTTCCTGATCAGGCGAACAACAAGCCCAGATCAAGAATCTCTTCTCGATTCACGCCCACATAAATAGAGCTTTAGAGCTTTAGAGAGAGAGAGAGAGAGAGAGAGAGAATTGGAGAGAAGTTCTATTTTCAGTAAACTAGAGAGAGAAACTAGAGAGAGAGAGAGGATTGGGTTTGTGGTTTTAGAGAGAGAAAGATGGTTGGGAACGATCGGGTATGATTGGGGGTAGTTTAGGGAGGGACTGAGGGAGGGTGTAATAATATTGCGCCACGTGTCGGTTACCGGTTGATGTGTTTTTAGGGTTTTGGCGACTCGGTGGGCGAAGCGAGGTTCGGACACGTAGATGACGTGGCAGCCCTATCCCAGCCGCCACGTGGCCCACATCGTAGGGTTTTTGGAGCGACTGCGGACGGTGGGTTTGGAGTTTGGGCTTCGTTGTCCAGTTGGGGAATTTTGGGTTTGTTGGGCTGAAAAGGTGTTGGAAGTTCGTTAAGCCTCCAAATGATGCTTCATCGGACCTCTCTCGTTCAGAGCAATAATAGTTCGTTAACGTACAAGTCCATGCACGACAATTCATCAACGTGTTTATATTTGGATGAGCATTCATCTTTTCAATATTCTGACAAATTTATGCAACTTGACACATTTAAAGGCATCTTCAATACATTCCATTAAAATGAGTTAAAAAATACACAAAATATTATTCCAATCTTCAATCTAAAAACACTAAATTTCACATTAAAAGATAATATTTTAATTATCTTTACTTTTTTATTAGTTTTAAATATGTGATGTGGCACCCACACAAACCAAAAACACTAACTTTTCTTTTTTTAAAAAGGTAAGCCCACTTGGGACCATTTTGGTGCAGCTACAGAGGTATTGTAGCATTCTGCCAAAGTGACGCTAAATTTAGCACAAGGTTGGACCACAATCCTGCGCCAAACTACCTACCCAACACCTTTTTAGCGTTGGATTGGAGATGTTCTAAAAGCTAATAACAACTATATGAAATTAAGGTTTATGGTGCCTACTTCGAAAGTATTAAGAAGGGTTCTCTCTATTAGCCTGTAAATCTAATCAGTTTGCAAATGGCTCACTTTACTAAGATTGCCTATTGGCATTAAAGGCTATCATGCTATCCAAATTGCCTGCAAATAGAAAAAATCCGATGCTAAATGAGATGGAGTTTGTTTTCAAAAAAAATAAGATAGAATTTGTGCTGAAATTGGTGATTAGGAACAAAGGATACAATTTGTGTATATTAAGTCAAAATGTTAAGATATTTTTGTTGAAGTTAAATTATTAATATAAATTTACCAAAAGGGTATATTTGATTATTTGGTTTTTTTTTCTTTTTAGTATTTTTTACTTCTTAACTATTTCAAACTTTTTTTTTCTTATTATATGTAATTTAACTTTTATGGCCTTCGACATGGCTCAAACTTGAGCTTAGGTATTCTTCATTATTGGTATGATTTTTGTTTTTCTCTTTGCAAGAAGAGTTAGACCTAGTGGGTCCCCATAGTCGACCCACACCTTCAGTTGAGAGAAACCCCATTTGAATTATATTTGGGTGACCTACCTTTGATATGTATCTTACTACAATAAAATTTATTTTTTACAACATCTAATATATAATATTGTTATACTAAACATTATTAAATTTTATTTTTAATTTTTTACGTTGTTCAAAATTGTAGGGTATTTAATTAGTATATAAAAATATTGCATTGGTTACAAAAAATAACAACTTATAAATTTAATAAAGTTTTTTTGATTTATAGCATTAAACAAATCATTACTAATGATTTTTACAATTTATGACTACTTGGAGTGATTAATATATTAGTTATTAAGTCAATTAATTTTTGGTAATGTAGCTTTTAACAACATACATATTAGTGTTTTAAAAATTAATTTTTTTTTGTAGTGTTTGTGCCCCTTGATGTGCATTTGAATTTTTGTTTAAAGAATTAATGTTTATTGAAAGGACAGTCACCCACAAGGGCCACAACAATGTAGCATATACAATTGTATGTATCAAAAGTATCTCTCCCGTAAAAGCTCAATACTTGAGTTCCTTTTTTTTTTTTTTTTTTTTTCCGATTAGCAAAGACCAAATCTAGTCTAGGTTACAATTGTAATTACAAAGACCAAAAGATATCTTGCTCTAGTAACATAAAAATTTGATTGGAAATATGTTCTAATATGTTCTCAAATTTTAAAATCAACATCACACTAAAAAAGAAACTCATTACCCATTCTGAGTGATTGAAAACATTCGTATATATAGGAAAAGATAGGCCTAACAATATAGTGTCCAAACCCGTCGGCTTGGTTTTGTCCGGCCCTGAATAAAAAGGGTTCGGACAATGTTTTAATAAATTCGGACCAAATTTGGGCAAAGACTTCTTGTCCGAGTTTAAATCGAGTCGGGTCTGAAAAAAGTCTTGTAATCCTAGATCCCGCTTGAACTCAAGTCAATTTTTAAATAGAATTAAAATTATCTTACTTGGCACTTTTTTTTTTTTTGCAAAAATAAACACTTAGTACTTATTAAGTAGATTAACAAACACTAAGCTACTCTAGTACGCATAAAAATTAATGTACTAAAGATATCTTTGACTTTAGAATAAATTAAATTTTAATCTTTTTTATACTTGAACATTTGTTTCTTGCCATTACATGAATTATTTTCAGTAGGGCTACATTGATTTATCGTTTGCAATCTTTGTCAAGACTTTCACGTTACTTTTTCAAATTGCATCACATGAAATAATAATATATGTATATTTTTAATATTTGAAGAGGTTTTTTATATAAAATGTTAATTTTTAAGATTGCTAAAAATTTGGAGAATCAAACAACTTGAATTTTAAATAAAGCGAGTCTTGACAAGTTTGTCTTATCCTAATTTCAAACTGGGAGTCCAAACAATAAATATACTTCTTTATTGTAGAATAGGGGCTGTCCAGATCCTGACCAATCCAAACCCAAATTTTTGCCGGTGCCAGGAAAAATGACTGAAATTCAGATGTTGTGCATCGAGATGTTAGTGTATTTATAGGCTTCACGCTGGGCAGGCCCGGACTAAGGCAGATCTGGATCTAAAAACGCCGTCCAAGCCCATCCCACACTTTATAGATTTGGGCGGCCCCCGAGTCCACAAACACATCTACCATACGCATGTCCTCGATAAGCGTCCAGATTTCATCGACGGTTGCAAATAACATTTCAGTAATCAATTAATTTGGGCATGGAACTAGTACATGTCCTATGCTTCGAGCACATTCTAGCTAGACCAGTGATAGAACTAGACACTTCGCCCATATTCTAGACACCACTGCCACTCTTCCTATATATGTGTATATATGTATCACAATTCACAAACATTAAATCAAAACCAATTAATTGAATACAAAACTGTTACACTACATAGAGTGCTAGCACTTAATCAAAACGGTATGGATCTTAGAGTACTGTTCGAGGCTCCCTTGTTCTCAACACTTGAACAAATACTTGACACGACGGAGGAGGCAGAGAAGTCGTTGAACGGGCCGACGAGGAGTTATGTGAGGGACGCGAAGGCGATGGCGGCGACACCGGCGGACGTGAAGGAGTACGGGGAGAAGTACGTGTTCATAGTAGACATGCCGGGGGTGAGGCAGGGGGACATAAAGGTGCAGCTGGAGGAGCAGAACGTGCTGGTGATAAGTGGGGAGAGGAAGAGAAGGGAGGAGCAGGACAAGGATCAGACTAAGTATTTGAGGATGGAGAGGAGGGTGGGGAAGCTGATGAGGAAGTTTCTGTTGCCTGAGAATGCCAATGTGGACGCTATCTCGGCGGTGTATCAGGACGGGGTGCTTACGGTTACGGTTGAGAAGAAGCCGCCGCCGCCGCAGCCCAAGAATCACAAGACCATTGAGGTCAAGGTTGGGTAGGGGTTTTGTATGTAATGGTAGTAGTTCACGAGTATATTGTGATTGTGTTGAAGTTTGGTTTTGTTTTTAAATTTGGGACTTTTGTGAGGAGAGGAGAGTGATTGGATATGGTACTGTGCTTGTTTGATTTCTCAGCATTTTTATAGCAATAAAAATTCACTTTTTCATAAAAAAAAAAAAAAAAAAACACGACCAACACCCTCATTTCGAAATGGAGATCATCTATTGTGTTTTGTGTTGTGACATTGTATTATTATTCTAGTATTTCTCAAAACTCTGTTTAGTTGAACGAGATTGACATATATCATATATCATCTGAATTATCCTGAACTAAGGCATTTTTGCTCTTAATTTTATACCCATGTGATTGAAGACTAATTTTTGCGTATATGGCGGATTAAATTTGGAAAGACAATAGTAATACTGATCAGTTACTCAGTTAGAGCCTAGGGCATGTACAATGTATTCAAAGAATAATCTTCAGTACGAGTCACCAAGCCTTTTTTTTGTAGCCCAAATCAGATTAAGCACAAAACAACAAAAGACCGCAAGAAAGTAAAGCCTTAAAAAATTGTATTTATGGTGAAGAGTAGAAATGATCTTTCGTATTAATTATTTAAATACCAAGTCCAAGAGAGTAGAAGTCGTAACACGTCCATAATGCAAAGGTAAAAGTCTTCGAGGGTTCGGTTACACGCCCACGATCTGTTCAGGCCTGTCTAACTTGGATTGGTTGGGCTTTGCTACACTATTGAAGCCTTAGTCGAGCTCAACCAGGCGCCCTGACCGAAGTACTAACTAGTCTAATTTTTTAAGTTTAAGAGGAATTTTTACATGCAAGTAATGTATTAAACAAATATGTATTTACGCAGCTACTGTTCATGGGAGAACCCAAAGCCTTTTGGCCCAACTACGGGGAGTAGTTGGGTTTGCCTGGATAGCGTGTGGTTTATACCAAAAAAAAAAAAAAATCAAATATGTATTTTAAAAGTAAGAATTTTTTTTTTACTATATTAATTTGAAAATATAAATATGCTTTTTTTTTTTCATAGAATATAAATGTGCCTTTTCAAACTCGCTTGAATTATGGCTTTTCAGGTTTGGGTTCGCTTAGATCTAGCCCGATCTCTTCTAAAAAGTCTACCCAGGCCAATTTGCATCCTCTTGACAACATTTTTTTTTTTTTGGTGAAACTCTTGACAACATTTTCATTAAAATAGTTCGGGTTTCTGTAATAAAATTTGTTGATTTAAAATATACATTCAAATCAACCACAAAATTGTTGCGAGGAGTTGAACCATTTGAAATCACCATAGTAAGATACTCCTACAGGTTATATGGATAGAAACTCCAATAGTTGATAGTGTTGGATTTGTTGCTATCTCTCACACTATTTTGGTGTAGGGCTACAATGTCGCTATATATATATATATATACTCTTTCCGATCAACAATGCAAGTCGTTTAAGATAATTTCTTTCATCCAATAATACAAGTGGTTCTCTCTATTTTATTTTACCTATTATCTATTTTGCCCTTATTGATAAAGATAAAATAAGTTGAAGATAACTCCAAAAATAGAGTTATAACTTATCTATAAACTACCAAACTCTCTTCAGTTTTCACTAAAATTCAAAAATATTAATGCTCATCTTCTTTTTAGTATAAGGGGGTAATATGGTAATATTAATTTAAGTTTTGAGTGTCATCTTTAATAAACAACTTATATTTGTGAGTAGTGGAAGTATTTTGCATCCCCCACTCCATTTTGGTGTTGGATTTTTTTTTTTGTGAAAATTATTAATAATCCTTGATCACTATAAAAAATGTTTAATGTATTTTTTTTTTTGTGTGTAGGGTATTTGGAGATGATATAGAGTTATTATGACCGGTACTATATTTTGATATACTTTATACTCCCTGCGGTCAAAAATGTAAATTGTTTAAGATAAAGGCAGAAAAATTAAAAGAATCTTAATTACGAGTGTAATTTACATATATGTCATTTGACATTAAATGACATTAAATGAAAGGAATAATTGAAGAATCATAAATGTTTGAATTGTATAAAGGTAAAATGGGTAAAAAAATAATAAATACATTCTCAAATTTTGAAACAAAAAATCTATTTGGACTCTTAGAGTCCGGACTCATAAGAAAATTTTTGAAATTATTACAAATATTAAAGAATGTTGAAAGTTATTATTTCGAAGTCATTTATTGCTTGAGGATGACTTTGAAATAAAAAATTTTTTAAAACTCTTTAGGAGTCCAGACTCTAAGAGTCCAAATAGCATTACATATTTTGAAAATGACTTACAATTTTGAACATGAGTTTTTACTAGAATGATTTATATTATTGATTGGAGGGAGTTTTATTTTTGTTGCAAGGATGATAAAACATTATCCAAAATCAGGACTTTACTTGGGTCGTGCTGCATTACTTAATCATAGCATCCTCTATATATGCATTTCATTCGATGTACATAGAGATCAGTCCGTACGCATCTAAAGCCCCATCCAACGGCGTGACCCCGCCTGAAACCCAAGAACGTACTGGAAGCTTCTGTACCATTCTCGACACCTGAACTTTCTTCTCCACTCTCGAACCTTCCAACGCCTTCTTCCCCACTTCCAGAACCTCCCCCTCCCCTCCCTATTTAAACCCCCGAAATCACAATCGCAGCACAAACACAAATCTAGAAAAAAAATTCAATCAAAGTAATTAATCGACAGATTGATCACATTCGAATTCCGGCATCGATCATCAATGGATCTCCGAATCTTCGAGTCCCCTCACCTCCTCTCCTCACTCCACCAAATCCTGGACTCGTCCACCGACGACGTGGCGGCGTCGGAGAAGTACTCCCACGGGCCGACGAGAAACTACGTCCGGGACGCGAGGGCGGTGGCGTCGACTCCGGCGGACGTGAAGGAGTACCCGAGCTCCTACGTGTTCATCATCGACATGCCTGGGTTGAAGTCCGGAGACATCAAGGTGCAGGTGGAGGACGACGACGTGCTGGTGATCAGCGGCGAGAGGAAGCGGGCGTCGGAGGAGGAGGAGGAGGAGAAGGGGAAGGAGAAGGAAGGGGCGGCTAAGTATTTGAGGATGGAGAGGAGGGTGGGGAAGTTCATGAGGAAGTTCACCCTGCCTGATAATGCCAATGTGGAGGCCATCTCGGCGGTGTGCCAGGACGGAGTGCTCAAGGTCACGGTCCAGAAGTTGCCGCCGCCGGAGCCCAAGAAGCCCAAGACGATTGAGGTCAAAATTGCTTGAGTTTTCGGGAATGTGCTTATTATTATGCTTTGCTTATGCTTATGCTTTTATGCTTTTATGCTTATGAGCTTGTGTGTTTCGTCTTGTTTTTAGTGAATGTATTTGTTATGGTTATGATTTAGATTGTTGTTGTTCGAAATGGTTCTAGTGACAGTACTGTATTTGAAAATGAAATGATCTCATCTTTGTTAATGTTTTCGCGGCATGTCTAATGCAAATCTTGTTCAACTATATAATTTCACCAATGAAAAGTAATAAGAGTTTGCGTGGTATATAAGTGGTAGCATAATTAAGATTCTTTTAGTTTTTCTTCCTATTTGATTTGTAATAACAAAAGTTACAAATGAGATATAAAAACAAAAACAAAAACAAAAATTACAAATGATTAGAATATTCCAATTAGGAAAATGATAATCTAACACACTTTGAGCGCACACTTGGAGCGCATATTTTGTCTTTTAGCCCATTTATGGCTATTTCTTATCTCTCAAGGTGTGGGCCTACATCTAACAAAACAACATAAATGATCTAAAAGATAAAGTGTGCGTTCAAAGTGTTCGTCCAAAGTAGGTTATTTTATCATTTTCCTTCCAATTAAGGCCTATCTTAAAAACTAATTTTTCTTGTAGTGAATGCATCTGAACTTTTGGTTTTTCTTTCTATTTAGATTTATTAATCGTGGCAAACAAATCAGCTTTCTCAACCAATAGGCATTTTTCTTGTAGTGAATGTCCATGTAAACTTCCTCCGAGAGATCACCATTTAAAAATGTGTTCTTCACATCAAGCTGATGAAGTGGCCAGTCTGAGTTTGTTACTAGTGAGAGTAGAACTTGAATTGTGTTCTGCTTGGCAACTGGGGCAAACGTCTCCTGGTAGTCGATCCCATACGTCTGAGTGTAGCCTCTTGCAACTAATTGAGCCTTTAGTCTTTATACCGAACCATCTGCATTTTGCTTCACTGTGAATAGCCATCTACATCCAACTATTTTTTTTCCAGGTGGTAGAGTGGTGGGATCTCCCAGGTATTGTTCTTTTCCAATGCCCTGATTTCCTCATAAGTCATTTTCTTCCACTCTGGTGTTACTAGAGCTTCTTGAACTGTTATAGGAATACTGACTTGATCAATGTTAGAAACATAAGCTCTATATTAAGAGGAAAGCTTGCCATAATAGATGAAATCTTTCATCTGATATGGTATATGAGTTCTGTCAGTTCTTCTTAAGGCAATAGGCATCTCATCAACAGGTATATGATCACAATTCTGAGAGGAGTTAGGATCAGACATACCTTGTTCATGGTTTTCATTTGACAGTGGAATTGAGGCAGATGATTGACAGTCTTAAGGTTGAGTCTGAGAGGAATTTGGTGGAGTTGATTGTACAGTCTTAAAGTTGAGTCTGAGAGGAATTTGGTGGAGTTGATTGTACAGGATTGAGATGATCAAGTTGGATATTTGTAGGAAAGTATGTGACACTATTGTTCTCCCCCTCACATAATACTGATTCTGAGATTCTGACAACAAATTCTCCCCCTGAATCGAAGAATTAGGATAGAAAGGTTTGTTTTCAAGAAAGCTAACATCTACAGTGTGAAAAAAATTTCGTAAAGACGGGGAATAACATTTATATCCTTTCTTAGTTGGAGAATATCCTAAAAATATGCATTTTAAGGATCGAGGAGCTAACTTACTTTGATCATAAAAGTGGACGAATATACAATCAAACAATTTAAGAGGAATTGTTAAAAGTAGTTTTGTGTGAGGAAAACTGTTTAACAATATTTGACATGGAGTTGCAAAATTCAATATTCTTTAAGGCATTCTATTGATGAGATAGGCTGTTGTTAGGACTGCTTTCACCCCAATACTGGTTTGGAACATGTGTTGTGAACATGATTGAGCGTGCAACTTCTAGGAGGTGTCTGTTTTTTCTTTCAGAAATACCATTCTGTTGAGGTGTTTTGACACAGGAGCTAGTGTGCACAATGTCATGGGTTTTGAAATAATCACCTAATATGGAGTCAAATATTCACTTCCATTATCATAATGAAATATTTGAATATTTGTTTTGAATTATGTTTGGATCATAACATGAAACTGTTTGATTAGGTTGCAAGCTTCAGAATTATGTTTCAATAAAAAAAACCCATGTGAGCCTAGTGTGATCATCTATGAACAAGAGACACCATTTTGCATTTGTAATAGTAGAGATTTTTGAAGGACCCTAAATATCACTATGGATCATTGAAAATGGTTGAGATGCTTTATAAGGACTCTGCACATAGGAATTTCTAGTATGCTTAGACAATTGACACACATTACAATGCATAGAATTGATATCTTTATTCTTAAATGATGAAGGAAACAGTTTTGAGAGATACATGAAGTTAGGATGACCAAATTGATAATGTAACAACATGATTTCTCTGACTTATTGAATTGTGATACCAACAAAAAATTCGAATGAGATGAATGTTTGAGAAGATACAATCCAGACTTTACTTTAGCACTGCCAATCATCTTCCCCAGTCCTTGTCTTGAAAAACACACGAATTTTCTGTGAATTGAGTGAGGCATTTCAAATCTCTATTTAGCTTATGCACGGACAGTAAATTGCAATCCAACTAGGGAACATAAAACACCTAATTGAGTTGTAAATCAGAAGAGATTTTCACTGTTCCAATGCCTACAACAAATGAAATTGATCCATCTGATATAATGACTGAGATAGACTTGTCACATGGTGAGCAAGATATGAACATACCATGGTTACCAGTTATACGATCAGTGGCTCCTGAATCTACAATCCAAGAGGATGAGTAGTCAGTTTTAGATTGAAAAACCAGAGAGATATTACCTCATTTGATCATGAAAGCATTTCCATTTGCAGGAGGATTCTGAGAAGCTTGCCGAGGCTGGCTGATCAGACTTTATAGTAGCTCTAATTGGTCTTTGCTGAACAGTGGAGCAGAGACTAAATTTCCCCAGGCCCTTTATCGGAAGAGGCTTTTCCTGGCTTCCAATCATCTGGTTTCCCATGGATCTGCCAGCAAGTGTCATAGGTGTGCCCTGGTTTGTGGCAGTGATCGCAGTATGGTCGTTTACTGTTCTTCCTAGCAGTGGAGACTTTAATGGCTTGATTTTCACTGGAGACTGAGAGTGTTGAGCCATCTGAATTTGCACTTGGTGTTGTAGAGTCTCCCAACATGATCTTCTGCCGGCTCTCTTCGTATCTAATCACTGAGAAAACCTCCCTGATTAAGGGCAATGGCTTGGTGCTAAGAACTTTGCCCCGAGCTTCATCAAGGTCCTTGTTGAGTCCAGACAGGAATTTGAAAACTTGATTAGTCTCTACAATTGATCTGTAGAGTTTTCCATTCTCTGGACACTTCCAATTGGGAGTGTAACGGCCCAAATTAATTTAATCAGGATTAGTGTTAATCACGAGGATTAACGGGTAATTCGGGCGTTACGGTGACAGCTGGGTGGACTCAAATAAGAGTACCCAGGTTATATTGTGTTATTTGTGTATGTTGTATGTCTATTATTGTGATGTGGGAATTTATTATTTTTATAAACATCACATGTGTGTAAGTTGACATCGAGCAAGGCTACGAGTCGGGTATATGTCCCGAAGTGCGTGTCGGGGACCGGGTACCGGCTACGGGATAGCCGGGGTACGGGGCATGGGTTGCCGGGTAGCTGAGTGTTAATGGGACTAACCTATGATTTTTATATGGTTTATTAGGTGATTTAACCTAAGGTTGAATTAATGTATTAATGAATTAGTTGAAGTCCTATAGTTGATAGGAAAAATCAGCATGCATAGGATAATTCTCGAGATGCACAACAAGGAAATTCGAGATAGATGGTGTCATGATAGGTTGTTCGAAGGCTGTGTGAACGAGGTGATCGGTGGGTCATTGGATTAGCCTCGAGATGCGTGTTCACACTAGATTAAAATCACAACTATATATACACATAGATCGATCGAGCATGCAAAGAATGAAAATATTTTCAACAAATTTGTGGGATCTTGAGGAGAGAAATTGTTGATTGGGGAATACAACTGAGGGTTTGAAGGCTAGATTGGGCGATCAAACGAAGGAATTTACAGGTAATAAACTCTTATTTGGTTGAATTTCCATTAAAATAGGTTGTTGAAAAATTCGGATTTTGAGTAAAAATACAACTGTTTTTGTGAGAATCGGTGTTCTTGAGGTTTAGTTTGATGAAATCTTGTCAATTGGGATCGAATTTGTGGAAAATTGAGGTGTATTTGTGGATTTCGAATTTTTGGGTACATGCATGTAATTCGGGAATTGGGTTGGTTTTGTGTTGATTTGTGGTGAAATTTGGAGGTTTTGAGGGTCTCCAATGAGATTTAGAGAGAAGAAGAGTGAAGAAGAGGGAATGAGAGGAATCAAGAAGAAAAAAAAAAAAAAAAAAAAAAAAATTTGCGAAAGCGAGAGACGGATTCGTCTCGGTGAAACCAGAGACGAATCGATCTCTCTGGAAGAAAGACGCACGCGCGTGCGGCGCGCGTGCGTCGTCTCGCCCAAATCTGGGCGGACCGGCCAGGCCCGAGCCGGTCCAACCGCCTGGACCGGACCGGTCCAGTGGGCCCCCAATTAAAAAAAAATATAATATTCTTAATTAAATAATATATATATATTATATATATACATTATTGCTGGAAAATAGGAAAAAGAGTTGAAAAATATCGAGAAAAATTGGGAAAAATTCTAGAAAAATATAGAAAATTAAGAAAAAGGTAGAAAAGTAGTTTCGGGACTTTCCAGGTATTTTTGGAACCCCGACATAGTATAAGAGAGATACCACAACTCAAATATGAAAATATGTTATAAAAACATAAAATTATATAATATGTTTTTAAAAAGTATAAAAACACTATAAATGGACTTCAGGGACTGGTGAACCATAGCTCGGGTATCGGGGAGCTAGGCGGGTCGAATTGGCGGGTCCTGAAGTCGGAGAACGTATTTCAGGTGCGTAAAACCCTTGAGAAAGTTACACTTTAATTTCATGGTGTGTATTTATTCGATTATCTTATCGTATGCGGTGACTGCTGGTGGTCACGCATGGTTTTTCATCTTGGTTATGACTACACGCTTGAGCATGGGCTAGTCTGCGACGGCGACCGTGTAGATAGGAGTAGAATGTATCTACCACTGTCTCGAGGGATTAAGGGTACTCTTAGAACTAAAAAGCTTGGAAAGGAGTACGCCCGGTTACTGAGTTGAGGTGTAGATCATTGTAAGCCTGTTATGAAGCACTGGTTTGTGCTGAGAACTCCGTTTTGTTATCATATGACCGGCGGGTCATGGTTTTATCGTGATTAAACGAGTGATGATTTATTTACTGTTGAGTTTACATTCGAGCCATTTAGTTGATTATTCGTTGGATTCTGGATGTTTACATTTACAGTTAATGTGTGAATAATGTGATGATGTCTTTGTGATGATTATTTATCGCAATAGGAATATGATTCCTATTGCTAGGATCATATTCACATGCCTCGCAGTTATCGATGTTTTCATGATTAACGTGTAGACTTCTCTTGGGAATTTACTCACCGGGCTCGTTCTTGTATGTGTTGGGCAACCGAGCGCGATCTGGTACGAGCAAGAGCAAAGGAAAAGAGGTACTAGGCGACTATCTCGAGGCCGTTCTTTGCGACAACTCGTGTTTTGACTACCTAGTATGTATGTATATATTTATTTTGCTTTGGGTTTTGGGAACTTTAGAACTTTATCACATGTATATGGATTACTTGTTTACTTCGTCTCGATTATATACATGGTGTTTATTCCGGTTTTTCACTTTGCTTAGGCTTAATAAATTTTCATAAAATACAAATTAAATGCTTCCGCTAATGATGTTATTGTAATTATCAACTAACCTCGCTAGAGAGTGTAAGACAACTTAATATAGTAGGACTAGTTACACGGAGCGTCACTTTACAGAGCTGTGGTCGCGGCAGCAGTGATGACGTGACCGGTGACGTGACAGGCGCTGCTAGGCTTGCGGGCGGAGGGCACGGGTCACGGGGCGGCCTCGGGAAATTGGGGCCGCCACAGTTTGGTATCAGAGCCTAGGTTTGAGAAGCCTAGGGAATGAAGCGTGGATTATGGTTAGCTCTGATACCGCCACAGTTTGGTATCAGAGCGAGGTCGATAGGGCCTTGAATTAACAAAGTTAAGGAAAGAGCATAAACTTTAAAACAAAACTTAGATGTGGAAACCCGATGAATTGCCTAGAACTTTTAGTTGGGAAGCAATTTAAACGGGTAAAGTTAGGATTGTTATGTGATATATGTATTGTTGTATTTATATATACTATACGCATACGTATATCGGGTACTGATCCGGACAAGAAAACCGATGCAGATCACTATGGACGGACATACTCCTACCACTACCTCTCCGACTACTCAGCAGGAGGCTGGGGAGACCAGTGATCATACCACTATAGAGATAGCTGATTTGCGAGCCATGGTGCAGAGAGTTACGGATCGGCGATTCTTGCGCGAGCAGACACGATGGTTGAGCTCATGGAGTACATACGGAGCTCGAGGATACCCTGCGATCGCACCGACTTCGAGTTAGTTACACCTACCCTCCACTCAAGCGTTAGCACCATCGCTGACACACAGCGCAGGGACCGAGACAAGTGAGAGAAAGAGTTGAGCCTGTTGTGATACCGAAAATAATACGAGAGGTGACGCCTACTACTACGAACGACAGACGGTTGTTTCGATTGGTAGGAGTAAGATGTCGAAGCGACCAAGATGGTGAAAGATTTTATGAGATTCAACCCCACCTACTTTACTTGGGGTTAGTGATCCGAAGGTTGCAGGACGGTGGTTGATGACACACCGACGTTTACATCGATTGTTAGAGGTACCGAGAGGCGGATCGAGCACGTATTTCGGTTATTGTTTGAGAGGCCGAGCGGCCGTATGGTGGACTACCTACACCGATATCCATTAAAACCGACTACATGGGCGAGTTCCGAAACGATTATTTCGGATGAGTATATTCCCACCGAGGTACAATTGAGGCTTAGAGAGCGAGTTCTTGGCGTTGAGACAGGGGCACCATGACATATCGCAAAGACATGGATCGATTCGGTACCTTATGATGTATGCCATGGACGTGGCGAACACCGAGAGACTCCAGGGTCTATTATTTCATCGGGGGTTTGGATGAGAGGATAGGTGGCGTGATAGTTGCGAGTGGAGCCGAGACTTTACAGTGTATATGAGAGAGCACTTGTCACGTGAGACGTACTTACGACCTGGGGTGAGTGATGGACGGTCGGGGCAAGGTTCTCGGTCCGATCAGGGACCGAAGAGACAGAGAGACCCGTCAGATGGAGATAATAGGAGTTATCACAACGGAAGTAGACCACGATATGAGGACAGACCACGGGATCGACAGCACAGAGGTGATGACAGAGTATATGCAGTACCAGCGATAGCGGCACCCCAACAAAGATTACACTCGGGACCAACGAGGCGAGACCGAGAGATCACGAGTCGAGCCGGGGGTCGAGGAGTGGACAACCGAGACGGGGGTTGTGTGTGTTGGCGATGTGGACGGGAGGGCCACATCGAGACGTGATTGTACACGGGAGCTAGAGACTCCGGTACTGGAGAGCCGGTGCAAACTCGAGAGCCGGTGCACGCAGTGACTGAGCCAGGCAGGGAGACGTCCCAGCGTAGGGTTCAGGGTAAGTTTACTTATTTTCATAATTATATGTTATGGTATGTGTTAAACATGCATGACTTAGTTGATGCATGGTCGATTTATGAGTGTGTGGTCAGTGGAGCCACATAGTGGTGTTGTCAATTTATATGGCAGGATGGGCCATTGTATGGTGGCTAAGACAGAGTTATCGTGTGGAGATACACGATGGGTAAACAAGTGTCAGTCGACCGGGATGGGTGACTGGATTAAGGTTTCTTGGACACAGGTTTAGTTGAGTACAGGTGGCGGAGATGTCGGGAAAAAGTCGTGACCAAGGTTCGCGTGTGCGACATGCACCTGTAGCTCGGTGTGAAGACTCGGCCCTGTGAGTGGGAGCGAGAAGTTATTGTTCGACCCTGTGAGTGGGTGCGGTAGTGTCCAAGGAACTGTAGAAGAGTTAGTCAGTGGTGGAACTGACGGGGAAGTGTGTGGTTCGGTGAACCGGGGATGTTACTCGGGATTGTTCAATTTCGAGGACGAAATTCTCCTAGTTGGGAAGAATTGTAACGGCCCAAATTAATTTAATCAGGATTAGTGTTAATCACGAGGATTAACGGGTAATTCGGGCGTTACGGTGACAGCTGGGTGGACTCAAATAAGAGTACCCAGGTTATATTGTGTTATTTGTGTATGTTGTATGTCTATTATTGTGATGTGGGAATTTATTATTTTTATAAACATCACATGTGTGTAAGTTGACATCGAGCAAGGCTACGAGTCGGGTATATGTCCCGAAGTGCGTGTCGGGGACCAGAGTGCAGAGCTACGGGATAGCCGGGTACGGGGCATGGGTTGCGGGTAGTTGAGTGTTAATGGGACTAACCTATGATTTTTATATGGTTTATTAGGTGATTTAACCTAAGGTTGAATTAATGTATTAATGAATTAGTTGAAGTCCTATAGTTGATAGGAAAAATCAGCATGCATAGGATAATTCTCGAGATGCACAACAAGGAAATTCAAGATAGATGGTGTCATGATAGGTTGTTCGAAGGTTTGTGTGAACGAGGTGATCGATGGGTTGTTGGATTAGCCTCGAGATGCGTGTTCACACTAGATTAAAATCACAACTATATATACACATAGATCGATCGAGCATGCAAAGAATGAAAATGTTTTCAATAAATTTGTGGGATCTTGAGGAGAGAAATTGTTGATTGGGGAATACAACTGAGGGTTTGAAGGCTAGATTGGGCGATCAAACGAAGAAATTTACAGGTAATAAACT
This sequence comes from Stephania japonica, assembly GCA_039657345.1. Classification (NCBI taxonomy): domain Eukaryota; kingdom Viridiplantae; phylum Streptophyta; class Magnoliopsida; order Ranunculales; family Menispermaceae; genus Stephania; species Stephania japonica. Next base: position 11,421,807 of record CM077563.1, on the reverse strand, counting down.
CTTATTTGGTTGAATTTCCATTAAAATAGGTTGTTGAAAAATTCGGATTTTGAGTAAAAATACAACTGTTTTTGTGAGAATCGGTGTTCTTGAGGTTTAGTTTGATGAAATCTTGTCAATTGGGATCGAATTTGTGGAAAATTGAGGTGTATTTGTGGATTTCGAATTTTTGGGTACATGCATGTAATTCGGGAATTGGGTTGGTTTTGTGTTGATTTGTGGTGAAATTTGGAGGTTTTGAGGGTCTCCAATGAGATTTAGAGAGAAGAAGAGTGAAGAAGAGGGAATGAGAGGAATCAAGAAGAAAAAAAAAAAATTTGCGCGAGAGAGACGGATTCGTCTCGGTGAAACCAGAGACGAATCGGTCTCTGGAAGAGATGACGCACGCGCGTGCGGCGCAAGCGTCGTCCTCTCTTTCTAAAATTTGGCTGGGCGGGCGACCGCCAGCCAAAGCCGGTCCAACCGCCTGGACCGGACCGATCCAGTGGGCCCCCAATTAAAAAAAAAATATAATATTCTTAATTAAATAATATATATATATATATTATATATATACATTATTCTTGGAAAATAGGAAAAAGAGTTGAAAAATATCGAGAAAAATTGGAAAAAATTCTAGAAAAATATAGAAAATTAAGAAAAAGGTAGAAAAGTAGTTTCGGGACTTTCCGGTATTTTTGGAACCCCGACATAGTATAAGAGAGATACCACAACTCAAATATGAAAATATGTTATAAAAACATAAAATTATATAATATGTTTTTAAAAAGTATAAAAACACTATAAATGGACTTCGGGGATCGGTGAACCATAGCTCGGGTATCGGGGAGCTAGGCGGGTCGAATTGGCGGGTCCTAAGTCGGAGAACGTATTTCGGTGCGTAAAACCCTTGAGAAAGTTACACTTTAATTTCATGGTGTGTATTTATTCGATTATCTTATCGTATGCGGTGACTCGCCGGTGGTCACGCATGGTTTTTCATCTTGGTTATGACTACACGCTTGAGCATGGGCTAGTCTGCGCGACGCGACCGTGTAGATAGGAGTAGAATGTATCTACCACTGTCTCGAGGGATTAAGGGTACTCTTAGAACTAAAAAGCTTGGAAAGGAGTACGCCGCACATTCTTGAGTTGAGGTGTAGATCATTGTAAGCTTTGTTATGAAGCACTGGTTTGTCTTGAGAACTCCGTTTTGTTATCATATGACCGTGGCGAGTCATGGTTTTATCGTGATTAAACGAGTGATGATTTATTTACTGTTGAGTTTACATTCGAGCCATTTAGTTGATTATTCGTTGGATTACGGATGTTTACATTTACGGTTAATGTGTGAATAATGTGATGCGTGATGATTATTTATCCATCATAGGAATATGATTCCTATTGCTAGGATCATATTCACATGCCTCGCAGTTATCGATGTTTTCATGATTAACGTGTAGACTTCTCTTGGGAATTTACTCACCGGGCTCGTTCTTTGTATGTGTTGGGCAACGAGCGCAGATCTGGTACGAGCAAGAGCAAGGGAAAGAGGTACTAGGCGACTATCTCTCGAGGCGTTGCTCTTGACGACGACTCGAGTTTTGACTACCTAGTATGTATGTATATATTTATTTTGTTGGGTTTTGGGAACTTTAGAACTTTATCACATGTATATGGATTACTGTTTACTTCGTCTCAGTTATATACATGGTGTTTATTCTAGGTTTTCCACTGCTTAGGCTTAATAAATTTTCATAAAATACAAATTAAATGCTTCCGCTAATGATGTTATTGTAATTATCAACTAACCTGCTAGAGGTGTAAGACAACTTAATATAGTAGGATTAGTTACACGGAGCGTCACTTTACAGAGCTGTGGTCGCGGCAGCAGTGATGACGTGACCGGTGACGTGACATGCGCTGCTAGGCTTGCGGGCGGAGGGCACGGGTCACGGGGCGGCCTCAGGAAATTGGGGCCGCCACAGGGAGTGTCTATAAGATCAATTTTCTGCCAATGTCGGGTCAGTAAGCTATAATATTGTGTAACTGAAAGATCACCTTGTTTGAGTTCATGAACACTTTTGGTCTCGAAGATCTCTGATGTATTCTCAGAACTGGAGAATGTGATCTTGTTAGCTTCCCAGATTTCAGCAGCTGTTGCATAGAGCAGAAAATTCTCACCAATGTCAGGAGTCATGGAGTTGATGAGCCATGACATCACCATATTGTTGTTGGCCTTCCAGGATTTGTAAGCAAGGTCATCTTCCTTTGGAGCAGTTGCTGATTCTGAGAGAAGATCATCTTTGCTCTTTCCACAGCTAAACATAAGGACTGATTGAGACCACTGCAGATAGTTTTGGCCATTGAGTTTATGGTTTGTGATTTGTGCAGAGAAGGGATCGGGTATTAAAGAAGAGAAAGGTGTTTGAGCAGATGAAGATGGTTGTGAGGATGAGGATATTTCGGTGGAGGAAGAAGAGGTGAGTCCATGTATCTGATTTCTATATTTTGTCATAGCTCTGATACCATGAAGATAAATGACACACAAAAAGGATGAATTGGACTAGTTCTTCTCATTGATTATTGTTGATTATATATACATGATAGATAACAGAATATAAGCTAAATACAGGGAAACTAAATAGCTAAGAATGAGGAGATAAACTAGGAATATCAACAATTAATCTATCCGAGTAATCATAACTAATATATGTTGGGAATTGTGCCCAGGTCAATCCATTAATAGTCTTTATGAATATATTTTAGTTAATAAAATAGAAGGTTTCATTTGTTGTTTATTATAATTGATTTGCATGTTTACATTATAATAAGATCCATGGGTATTTATAGAAATATTCTAAATGTCCATAGTCGATTATTATACTGGGAACTATAATGAATTAAGACTAGTGTAAGTCTTGATTGATGATCATACATATAGGAATACGAATCAATATCATGAGTACTTGTTAGGGAACAAAGTACTGGACCGACCAGCTATGAGAACATCACATGGATTAAGTCATAGTTGTTTCTCATGATATGTATATTATTCAGACCTTTGACTTGAGATTACCAGAGAATTCAACATTAGGAATACAGTGATTTGACGCAATCAAAAGTTGTCTTTAACCGGATGATTATAAAGGTTGTGATTGGTTACTGTGTGAATAATGTGGTGAAGTGTGTAATCGAGATAGAATTTGTCCCTCTCATATAAAGAGAGATATCTAGTAGATCCCTCGATGTGTTAGACTGTTAAAGGCATAGTCTAAGTGAATTGATATTGATCAATGTCACTTAGATGCTTTCAGTCTACCTAGAGATCGAGATTAGTACGATTGAACATGTTGGATGACAATTCCATGCCTTATATTTGATCAAAAGGATATCGTGTGACAAAAGGATGTTATATACATTATTGATTAAGTTGTATCGATTTGATATTCGTACAACTTGGGTAGTCATAATATCTAGCTAGAGGCCGCTTATGACTTGTATACCAAAACGTATTTTGGTACACTACCAACGTTGTATGAGCCTATTGGGTCGCACACTAAGAATGATTTTGCAAGATTTTAAGATGGTTTAGAAAAACGAATTTTATATGATAAAATTCATGACAGAAACGTCCTTGTAGTATATTACACTAATACTTTTTTAAGTAGGGGTATATATGTAATTTACTTAACGTCTATATACAAGGGTTGTATAAATAGACGCTTTGAGTTAGAATACAAGAAAAAAAAAAAAAAGGTCGAAGCTCTATTTTTGTTTTAAAAAATGACTTAGGGTTTTGGTATGCTCTAGATCGTTTTAGAGAGAAGCAAAAAGGTTTGGTATTCTCTCGAAACTAGCACTTCAAATCTCGGCCGCCATTCGTGTTTGGACTGCTGATAGAGGGCGTTCGTCGTTGGCAGCACCTTAGAGATCGATTAACCTTCGGAAAGGTACATTGCGACTTAGGTATGATTAAGTTTTCATAGTTTAAACGTGTTTTAATGGAATCAGATGCGGATCTTGTTGGGGTTTTTCTCAAAATTGTTTTGAAATTTTCGCTGCGTATGAGCCCCAAACACCAACAGTGGTATCAGAGCCTTCGAGTTTGATTTCATTAAACTCATTGCATGTTTTCTTATGATATATGATTGAAAGCATGTTAATAGTTGATGTATATGTGATATACATAAGTTTTCTGTGAGATTTATTATCATGGTTTATGTATATGATACATATATTCATGATTTAATTGAAATCAGTTTCGTACATGCAAGTAACCATGTTAGGTTAATTCGAATAATTTTAATGAATTGAATTTCGTATTCTGTGATCCATGACACCATTAAGTATAATCTTTATTTTCGTGTATTGATGCATGGATGAAATCTCTGTAATTCAGTATGTATATTTAGGTTACATTAATTTAAGTTTCTTAAATTGTATAAGTCTGAATGTTAATTCGAAACTAATATGATTAAGTTCGATTGAGATAGTAATTCATGATTCAACTACATATTTGTGATTATTTGGATGAAGATCGAAATTGCAAATAATTAATTTTTGAAATTATTTACTTATCTTGTTATATCTATTTTGTTATGAAGTTTCTATTTGATAAAGATAGATAACAAATTAGAATAAGAGATAAATATCAAGAATCTTGTTATTGGTGATATACTAGGATTCAAATATCTTAAATCCAAAATAAATAATTAATTTTTGAAATTATTTATTTATCTTGTTATATCTATTTTGTTATGAAATTTCTATTTGATAAAGATAGATAACAAATTAAATTATGAGATATATGATAAATCGGTCTCATTATCCCTATTGGATAGGAGATAAATATGGAGAAGTTTGTTATTGGTGATATGTTAAAATTCAAATATCTAAAGTCCTAATTGGATTAGGATAAAATGATTAGTTAGATGTGGGTCCGGGTTAATTAAAAATATTTTAATTGACTTAATTTTGGATAAATTAAGGGTAAATTAGGTATAGGAAAATTAGCGAAAAAGATGATTTTCTATAGCGAATTTCAATTTTCGGAATTGAGATTCGTCTTCTAAAAAAAAAAAAACCGCCCGCTGACCGGCCAGCAGGACCGCCATCTAACTAATCCTAGCGTATGGAAATTCTTCTATTAGTGAATAGCTTAAAAATTTCCTAAATTGTTTAGTGGTTCTACAAATCAATAAAATATATGATATTTCAATGTTTACTTAAAAATCACTAAAACTAAATAAAATCCATCTATTAAATATTAAGTCTTGTGCCATCTAATTTTAAACACTTATCAAGGCCTCGATCGCACTAATATAGTTTCAGCCATAGCTGGGTGTATTGGGTCATCTTGGTGAGATAAGTTTGGTAAGAGTTACTTAAATGTTTAAATTGGTCTGACTTAATAAAGCTATTAAAATAGTTTGGGCTGTAGGCATATGATGATATAAAAACATGCTAAGACATAAGATATCATGTATCTCATAAAAGTATCTAAAATTACATAAGATGTAATTGGTAACTGTTCCCTATCTAAATAATCTAGTTTTGTGTTTCATGTCATAACTGTCATAGAATTAGGTGAAATATAGATTTAAGTCCCCTAAATAAACAGTATGTTTTAGGAGGGTTATTAATTTAGTGGGAGTCTATTCCTCAATACTAAAATAAACTCTGCATAATCTTTATTGTAGATCAATGGCCTCTTCAAGTAACAATAATCCTCTATCATTGCGATCTATCCTTGAAAAGGATATGCTATCTGGGACTAACTTTTTTGACTCGTTCAGAAACTTGAGAATCGTTCTCAAGCATGAACGCAAGTTGTATTTTCTGGATGCTCCGATCCCTTATAACCCACTAGCCAATGCTACGAAAGCTGTGAAGGATGCGCATAATAAGCATGTCAATGATTCTACTGATGTTGCATGTATTATGTTGGCAACTATGATTCATGAACTTCAAAAGGACATGGAACTAATGGAAGCTTACGACATGGCTGCAACGCTGAAGAAAATGTTCCAACAGCAAGCTAGGCAAGAAAGGTTTCGAGACGCCAAGAATCCAAGATTCTTGTAAGATAACTGAGGGTGCGTCAGTTAGTCCTCATGTTCTGAAGATGAAGGGTTATGTTGATCAACTTGATAGACTTGGATTTCCTATAAGCCCAGAGTTGGCTACGGATTTGATTCTAAATTTATTATCGGAGAGTTACTCACAATTTGTGATGAACTACAATATGAATAATATGGAGAAATCAATTTTAGAGTTGCATTTGATGCTCAAAACTGCTGAACGAAATATCAAGAAACCCTCTAGTAATGTGTTGATGGTTCAAAAGGGAAAGGGAATGAAGAAGAAAGGCAAAGGCAAGGCTAAAGTTGCCAAGGTTGTTGCTGTACCTGTCGCAAAGCAAGTGGAACAAGTTAAGCCTCAGCCTGTTCTTGCTTCAAAGCACCAAAAGGAAAAAGAAGAAAATTGTCATTTCTGTCATGCACCTGGACATTAGTTCAGAAATTGCAAACTTTATATGGAAGATCTAAAAAAGAAAAAGGGTAGTGCGACTACCACCTCAGGTATTTATGTTATTGAAATTAATTTATCTACTAGTGATTCCTGGGTATTGGATACCGGATGTGGATCTCACATTTGTATAAATGTGCAGGAACTCACAGAAGTAGGAAGCTGAAAAAAGGAGAAGTCATCCTGCGCGTAGGGAATGGAGCAAGAGTTGTTGCCCTGGCTGTTGGATCATATGACTTAGTATTATCTAGTAGATTTATTTTAACTTTAAATAATTGTTATTATGAGTATGCTTTGAGTAGAAACATCATTTATGTTTCATGTTTGGCTATGGATGGTTTTGATTTTATTATTGCGAATAATAGATGTTCAATTTCTCGTAAAGACATTTTTTATGCAAATGCTTATTTGTGTGATGATCTTTATATTCTAAGCATGAAAAGGTCCACTGATATTTCAGTCTTTAACATAAATACAAAGAGATTCAAGTCAAATGATTTGAATCAAACCTATCTTTGGCATTGTCGTCTCGGTCACATAAATGAGAAACGCATAACGAAACTCCATAAAGATAGACTTCTAGATTCATTTGATTTTGAATCATATGAAACATGTGTATCTTGTTTATTATGCCAAATGACTAAAAGTCCATTTACTGAACATAGTGAAAGGGCAAGTGATTTATTAAGTCTAATACATACTGATGTATGCGATCTTATAAACACAATAGCTAGAAGAGATTATCAGTACTTCATTACATTTACTGATGATTTCAGTAGATATGGTTATGTATATCTTATGAAACATAAAGCTGAATCATTTGACATGTTTCGAACATTTCAAAATAAAGTGCAGAATCAACTTGGTAAAACTATCAAAACAGTTCAATCAAATCGAGGTGGTGAGTATTTAAGCCAAGAATTTGATGATCATCTTAAAAATTGTGGGATTATCTACCAATTAACTCCACCAGCAACTCCACAATGGAATGGAGTTTCTGAAAGGAGAAATCGAACCTTGTTAGATATGGTTCGATCTATGATGAGTCATGCGAATCTTCCATTATCTTTTTGGGGTTATGCATTACAAACTGCAGCTTTCACTCTAAATCGAGTTTCTTCTAAAGCGGTTGATAAAACACCATATGAGATATGGTACGAGAAGAGACCTAGTTTGTCTTTTCTTAAGATTCGAGGTTGTGAGGATTACGTAAAGTGACAAGTCTCAAAAAACTAGCACATAAATCTGATAAGTGTTTATTTGTGGGGTATCCTAAGGAAACAAAAGGATATTACTTTTATAATTCCGTTAAGAACAAAGTGTTTGTTGCTCGGTATGATGCCTTTATGAAAAAACAATTTATTTCAAAAGACACTAGTGGAAGAAAAGTAAATCTTGAAGAAGTTTAAGAATCACAAATAAATCACTGAACCGCTACTGGAAGTTCAACAAAGTTCTGAACTAGTTGAACCTCCGCAAGTGATACAAGGCCCACGTAAATTTGGTAGGGTAAGACATGAGCTAGAGAGATTCGGATTTCTCATTACTGATAGTTGTGATGTGTTGCTTATGGATCAAAATGAGCCCACCACTTATCAGAAGGCTATGTCTGGTTCAGACTCAGATAAATGGCTAAGTGCAATGAATTCTGAGATGCAATCCATGCATGATAACCAAGTTTGGTACTTGGTTGATTTACTTGAATGTGGTTAGACCATTGGATGTAAATGGGTTTCAAGAAGAAAACTGACATGGATGACAATGTGCATACTTTCAAAGCAAGACTTGTAGCAAAAGGTTTCAGGCAGACTCAAGGTGTTGACTATAATGAAACTTTTTCGCCAATAGCCATGATTAAATCCATAAGAATTTTAATTGTCATTGTTGCATATTATGACTATGAGATATGGCAAATGGATGTAAAAACAACATTTCTAAATGAAAAGCTGTAACGACCCAAAAAAATTGTAACTCGTGCCACGTGTCAATACAGGTGATATGTGGGCCCACGCCGTGGTACAATTATCAATTCTCGAACGTCGACGCCGGGGTATGTTAGTTTTGTATGATGTTTGTATTATATTATATTTCATTTATGCAATTTTAAGTTTTTAACCGGTAAAGGCGTTGTGTACAAGCGTTGGTAGTCCGGGGAACACATTTAATTAGAAACACTGACAAAAATATTAAATAAATAATAATTAAAAAGGTTGTAAAGTCCGTTTGTTACGTCGGTACGTCTGTGGTGACGCGACGAACAAAGTTTGTGTTATAAGTCGGGTGTGAGAATACTCGAAGGAAGCTTTGAGTGGTGTTTGAAATGGATGAGATCAAAAGACCAAAAGTCAACTAAGTCACCCAAGTGAGTTATCAAAGTTGGTAGGTGAAATGGTGAAAAGACCAAAAGGGCAATAAAGTTATAAAAGGTATGGATAAGGGTGAGGGTATTTCATCACACCACCGCCACCCATTCCCCATTGTCGATCAAAAAAAAAATTGGAGAAGAAGAGGAATCGACCGAGAGAAGAGACCAAGGAGAGGAGAGCGACGATTCACGGAGAGCGTGGATGCGACGTCGAGGCGAAATCCAGGTAAGAAGTTATAGATGTCGTTGTGGTTGTTGTCGTTGTGGTTGTTTACGAATTTGTTGTCGAGGTTGTTGTTGAGGAGATGGTGAATTTAAATGGTGAAAATGGTGGTGAGGTATGTGTTGATTGTTGGATTGTTGTTGTGTTGCAAAAAAAAAAGAACGTCACTGGTTTCCAGCAAGAAAAAAAAAAGAATGAGGAAGAAGAAAAGAGAACCGGGCCGGGTCAAGGTGACCCGACTCGGTTGGGTCAAACCGGGTTTGACCAGATAGACCGGGCTCGACCCGGTCGGACTAGGTTGACCCGGTCAGACCGGGTCTGACCCGGGTGGAGGTCGGGTCGGGTCAGACCCGACCCACGACCCACCAACATATTATATTAATAAAAATTATTTATTTTGATTAAATATATTAAAATTGATTTTAATTGAAATAAATTCTAGAAAAAATAGGAAAAATTTAGGAAAAATTTAGGAAAAATTCTAGAAAATTATATTTTCATCAAATAAAGAGAAATTTGGGAATTTCTACGAAAAGTGAAATATTCGAGATTTTTGCGAGACGTTTTGTCGGGGTTTTTGACCTTGAAAAACGTGAAATTTGACAAAAATAGCTAGAAATTTGAAAAAAATCATAGGAAATTAAGGGAATTGATATAAATTGCATTATCAAGATTATTGTACACACGAGGACTGTAAGGGGCGTGTCAGAGTCCGTGTTAGCGCGAATTAGCTTGGATCGAGGTAAGTAAACCAGTGAGGAGCACTACAGTATTTCTTAGCTTTTAATTAATTATTGATATTGTTTCGATACTGTCTTGTCATTCCATTCCTTTTGAGTTGTCCTAAGGCAAGTGTGTCAAGCGTAATCCTTGCAGAATTTCGAGCTCGCGGTGTATTATACCGGAGTTTACGGCTGGGGATACGTGATTAGTTGTAATGACATGTACGGGGTGAGATTTCTCCACCAGATTGTTGCAAACTCTGCACTCGCGTAGGGGTCTTAGAGGAGATTTTGTCCTCGACTCCTAGCCTTTGAGAAGATTTTGCCTCGGCCTAACGACTTTAAATGGTCGGGACCACTTGTGCCTTTCCCTTGTATTTCAGGACACTCAATTTCGATTGCTTATGTATTTATTCACGTTTTTTATATATTCATGCGTTCCCTGTCCTTTTCTTTCTATTTGCATGAATTGACTGTTCATTTATTTAATTCGAAATACTGTATTTATTGTTGTTCCTGCTTAGTGTTACTTAGCTGGGCTCGTCATTCTTGTGTTTGACCGAGTGCAGATCCGTAGTCCGACAAAGGAAAGGATGTGCAGTTAGGCGATATACTTTGAGCGGCCCTCCTCTACTGACATAGGTGACTTTTTGGTTGTATTAACTACTTATATTGTTTTGTACATGGGGTAATGGGTTGAGAGATCTTTTTAGATATTATAACTTAGATGATGCTCTCTTTGTTTTACATGGTATATATATGATATACGGGGTTCCCACACCCTAGGTTTTTGTCCTAACTTAGAGCTTTCGAAGTTAATTGATTAGTTGAGATTTATTGCTTCCGCTTTATACTTTGATAACTCGCTAATTAATTAACTTCACTTTCAAATGATTAACAAATGATTGAATGGTAAGGATAGGCTCACTGGCCCCGCGCGACTCGTCGGGATTGACTCGGGGATTCACGCGGGTCCAGGCCGGACGGCGTGCCGATTCTAGAGTTGTGAAATTTGGGGCCGTCACAAAAGCAGCTTAGAGGACGTGTATATGACACAACCTGAAGGTTTTATACATCTTGAGAATTCTAGGAAGGTATGCAAGCTTCAAATATCTATTTATGGATTAAAACAAGCTTCTCGGAGTTGGAATCTTCGTTTTGATGAAGCAATTAAGGATTTTTGTTTTCTTAAGAACGAAGATGAGCCTTGTGTATACAAGAAGGTCAGTGGGAGTGTAGTTATTTTTTGGTATTGTATGTTGATGATATATTACTCATTAGAAATGACATCCTAACATTGCAGAATGTCAAGTCTTGGTTAGAGAAGTGTTTCTCAATGAAAGACTTAGGAAATGCAGCCTATATCATATGGATAAGAATATATAAGGATAGATCTAAGAGACTAATCGGTCTAAGTCAGAGTGCTTACATAGACAAGGTGCTGAATAGGTTCAGTTTGCAAGACTCTAAAAGAGGATTGTTGCCAATGTCTCATGGCATAAGTTTCAGCAAGAAGCAATGTCCTAGGACAAATGATGAGCGAGATCGTATGAATAAGATTCCATACGCATCAGCTATTAGATCTATCATGTAGGCCATGCTATGCACTCGACCTAATGTATTATATGCTTTGAGCATTACAAGCAGATATCAGTCAGATCCTGGTGAGAGTCATTGGATAGCAGAAAATAACATCATTAAGTACTTAAGAAGAACTAAGGAAGTGTTCTTGGTCTATGGAGGTTTTGAAAATGATCTAATTGTAGATGGTTACAAAGATGCAAGTTTTCAAATTGATATAGATGATTTTAGAATGCAGTCTGGATATGTGTTTACTTTGAATAGGGGTGCAGTAAGTGAAAAGTTCGAAGGAAGAGACTGTGGCAGATTCTACAACTTAGGAACATAGAACGCCGAATTGAGTTGTAAATGAGATGAGGTTTTCACTGTTCCAATACCAACAACAGATGAGATTGATCCATCTGTTATAATGATTGAGATAGACTTGTCACATGGTGAGTAAGATGTGAACAAACCACGGCTACCAATCATATGATCAGTGGCTCCTGAATCTACAATCCAAGAGGATGTGTAGTCAGTTCTAGATCGAAAAACTAGAGAGATATTACCTCCTTTGATCATGAGAGCATTTCCATTTGCAGGAGGATTCTGATAAGCTTGTTGAGACTGGCTTATCAGACTTTGTGGTAGCTCTAATTGGTCCTTGCTGAATAGTGGAGCAGAGACTAGATTTCCCGAGGTTCTTGATCGGAAGAGGCTTTTCGTGGCTTCTAATCAGCTGGATTCCCATGGATCTACCAGCAAGTGTCACGAGTGTGCCCTGGTTTGTGCAATGATCGCAGTATGGTCGTTCACTGTTCTTCCTAGTAGTGGAGAATTTAGCGGCTTGACTTTCACTGGAGACTGAGAGTGCTGAGCCATCTGAGTTTACACTTGGTGTTGTAGAGTCTCCCAACATGATCTTCCATCGGCTCTATTCATATCTAATCACTGAGAAAACCTCCCTGATTGAAGGTAATGGCTTGGTGCTAAGAACTTTGCCCCGAGCTTCATCAAGGTCCTTGTTGAGTCCAAACAGGAATTTGAAAACCCGTTTAGTCTCTACAATTGATCTCTAGAGTTTTCCATCCTCCGGAAACTTCCAATTGTAAGATCAATTTTCTGCCAATGTCGAGTCAGCAAGTTATAATATTGTGTAACTGAAAGATCACCTTGTTTGAGTTCATGAAGAACACTTTTAGTCTCGAGGATCTCTGATGTATTCTCAGAACTGGAGAATGTGATCTTAGTATCTTCCCAGATTTCAGCAGCTGTTGCATAGAGAAGAAAATTCTCACCAATGTCAGGAGTCATGGAGTTGATGAGCCACGATATCACCATATTGTTGTTAGCCTTCCAAGATTTGTAAGCAGGGTCATCTTCCTTTGGAGCAGTTGCTGATTCTGAGAGAAGATCATCTTTGCTCTTCCCACAGATGAACATAAGGACTGATTGAGACCATTGCATATAGTTTTGGCCATTGAGTTTATGGTTTCTGATTTGTGCAGAGAAGGGATCGGGTATTGAAGAAGAGAAAGGTGTTTAAGCAGATGAAGATGGTTGTGAGGATGAGGATATTTCGGTGGAGGAAGAAGAGGTGAGTCCATGTATTTGATTTCCATATTTTGTCATAGCTCTGATACCATGAAGATAAATGACACACAAATAGGATGAATTGGACTACTTCTTATTGATTATTGTCGATTATATATACATGATAGATAATAGAATATAGGCTAAATACAAGGAAACTAAATAGCTAAGAATGAGGAGATAAACTAGGAATATCAACAACTAATCTATCCGAGTAATCATAACTAATATATCCTAATAATCAGCAATTAGCTAATTACAAATCATAGAATTCAACACTAACTAGTCTAATTTTTTAAGTTTAAGAGGAATTTTACATGTAATGTATTAAACAAATATGTATTTACTCAACTGCTGTTCATGGGAGAACCCAAAGCCCTTTGGCCCGACTACAGGGAGTAGTTAGGTTTGCCTGGATAGCGCGTGGTTTACACCAAAAAAAATTAAAAAATAAATCAAATATGTATTTTAAAAGTAAGAATTTTTTTTACTATATTAATTTGAAAATATAAATATGCTTTTTTTTTTATAGAATATAAATGTGCTTTTTCAAACTGCGCTTGAACTATGGCTTTTTAGGTTCGGTCCGCTTAGGTCTAGCCCGATCTCTCCTAAAAAGTCTACCCAGGCCAATTTGCATCCTCTTGACAACATTTTTTTTGGTGAAACTCTTGACAACATTTTCATGAAAATAGTTCGGGTTTAATCAACCACAAAATTGTTGCGAGGAGTTGAACCATTTGAAATCACCATAGTAAGATACTCCTACAGGTTACATGGATAGAAACTCTAATAGTTGATGGTGTTGGGTCCTACAGGTTATATGGATAAAAAATGTAAATTGTTTAAAATAAAGGCAGGAGAATTAAAAGAGTCTTAATTACGAGTGTAATTTACATATATATCATTTGACATTAAATGGAAGGAATAATTGAATAATTATAAATGTTTAGGATTGCATAAAGGTAAAATGAGTAAAAAAACAATAAATACATTATCAAATTTTGAAAATGACTTACAATTTTGAACAAGGGTTTTTACTAGAATGATTTATATTATTGATAAGTGGGAGTTTTATTTTTGTTGCAAGGATGATAAAACATTATCCAAAATCAGGACTTTGCTTGGGTCGTGCTGCATTACTTAATCATAGCATCCTCTATATATGCATTTCGTTCGATGTACATAGAGATGAGTCCGTACGCATCGAAAGCCCCATCCAACGGCGTGACCCCGCCTGAAACCCAAGAACGTACTGGAAGCTTCTCTACCATTCTCGACACATGAACTTTCTTCTCCCCCTCTCGAACCTTCCAACACCTTCTTCTCCACTTCCAGAACCTCCCCCTCCCCTCCCTATTTAAACCCCCGAAATCACAATCGCAGCACAAACACACATCTAGAAAAAAATCTAATCAAAGGAATTAATCGACAGATTGATCACATTCGAATTCCGGCATCGATCATCAATGGATCTCCGAATCTTCGAGTCCCCTCACCTCCTCTCCTCACTCCACCAAATCCTGGACTCGTCCACCGACGACGTGGCGGCGTCGGAGAAGTACTCCCACGGGCCGACGAGAAACTACGTCCGCGACGCGAGGGCGGTGGCGTCGACTCCGGCGGACGTGAAGGAGTACCCGAGCTCCTACGTGTTCATCATCGACATGCCTGGGTTGAAGTCCGGAGACATAAAGGTGCAGGTGGAGGACGACGACGTGCTGGTGATCAGCGGCGAGCGGAAGCGGGCGGCGGAGGAGGCGGAGGAGGAGAAGGAGAAGGAAGGAGCGGCTAAGTATTTGAGGATGGAGAGGAGGGTGGGGAAGTTCATGAGGAAGTTCACCCTGCCTGATAATGCCAATGTGGAGGCCATCTCGGCGGTGTGCCAGGACGGAGTGCTCAAGGTCACGGTCCAGAAGTTGCCGCCGCCGGAGCCCAAGAAGCCCAAGACGATTGAGGTCAAAATTGCTTGAGTTTTCGGGAATGTGCTTACTATTATGCTTATGCTTTTATGCTTTTATGCTTTTATGCTTATGAGCTTGTGTGTTTCGTCTTGTTTTTAGTGAATGTGTTTGTTATGGTTATGATTTAAAGTGTTGTTGTTCGAAATGGTTCTAGTGACAGTACTGTATTTGAAAATGAAATGATCTCATATTTGTTAATGTTTTCGCGGCATGTCTAATGCAAATCTTGTTCAACTATATAATTTCACCTAAGACTCTTTTAGTTTTTCTTCCTATTTATATAATAACAAAAGTTACAAATGAGCTATAAAAACAAGAACAAAAACAAAAACAAAAATTACAAATGATTAAAATATTCCAGTTAAGGCCTATATTAAAAACTAATTTTTTGGTTTTTCTTCCTATTTGATTTATTAATCTTGGCAAACAAATCAGCTTTCTCAACCTATAGGCATTTTTCGAAAATAATGAAGTATGACAAGGTTTGGATGCACTTCAATCCTCAATTTCAATAGTAAGTGACAGATAAGTATAGAATAAGCATAATGTGACACACTTGGTGACATATTTGCCAATTAATAACGTCGAGAAATGCATCAAAACCATGTCTTAAAATGATATACATGCAATTCATTATTGGAGAACTCTGATGGGGTAATTATGTTGCAACAACATTACATTTTCCAACCATAACTCTAATTTGCAGTGTATTCAAAATAAACTCAAAAGAATTATTCAAATAAATAAATAAATAAACACAAAGGAACTGATTGATGTCTGAGAAAGCACACTAAAAGGTGGGTTTAGAGAAGTGTTAAAATAATCCCACATTTTTTTTTTTTTTTTGCATAAAAATAATCCCACATTTGACTTGAGTTGAAAGACAATAGCTTACGAGTTTGGAGTGTCGTAGATTTTAAAGTACACACCATTTTCAAACTAATGCCCATATATACCAATACCATTAGCCTCTCTACACTCTCTTTAGACTTGGACAGAGCCCAAGTCATACAAAATTTCTCAAGAAGGGTGAGAACTTCATCATCATGAACAACCTTTCTCTACCATGAGCTGGTATCAAATTATCATTTTTAACTTCATTACGGAGAAGTGATACAGGCGCTTGGTATCACTTCCATACCACCCCTGTGCCTGTTGAAAAACTTCCATAAATTCAGTCTAATTGAGTCAATAGTCGTCACCAGTCTTTGACATATTTTTTTCACTGTACTCTCAGCTGATCATAATGCCAATTTATGTAAAGAAAAAAGTGTTCATCCATCTTTATACTTTATATGAATTATGAAATAATATACATGCCTCAAGATGAATGCAGTACAATGCAGTTATATTCGACGTTGCCTGGACATGTTAATGGAAGAAGCCAAGTAAAAATAAGTGCCACAACAACACACAAGATATATTTCATTCAAACAGAAACCATAGTAGAGATTTACAAGGAAATATTACTAAAGGTGGCAAGTAAATGATTGAATAAGTTACTCTAAGCATGCCCAAGTGGTGTAACTTGTATAGTACCTCAGGATGGAGCTAGAGAAGAACTCATAGTGGAGCAGGTCGCCAAAAATTAAGAAAATCTATCCATTTACAAAAGCTTGGATTACTTCCATGTTATAGTTAGTTATAGAGTGAATAGATAATACTGCAACATTGTCAAATAGATCTCACGCCTAATGCACAAGTTTTTCCCTTTAAACATATATCCATTGAACTGGTCACAACCCACTTGCATAGCAATTATATATAACAAGCAAGTTGATCAAGGACCCTTCCCCCAGCTTTGCAAATCCACAACTTTACATAGACCACACTCCTCATGCAACGCAATAGCATCTTGTTTTGCTTCGTTTACAAATTTTCCATAAATTCAAAGGGACTATAAATAACGTAAAAAATGATCCTAGCTGCACCAAGAATAGTTGTGTGGCAAATAACAGCTGCTGTGGAGTTGTAGTTATTTTTGACCTTTTGTTCACAACAATAGAAGAGTCAAGAGGACTTTTCTTTATTTTTCTACACCTCGTTATCGCCGGCATTTGTGTTTTGTATTTTGAGTCTCAAAGCCCTTCTCTTCTAAGGCCTGTACACAATGAACCTCCGAGGCCACACATGGTTTCAGCTTCGCAACTTTGTTTTTGCAACCCAAGGTTTTTTCCCTTGTTAAGCCATTTAGGCTTTGGTAACATGTAATTTTTATATGTATAGGCCCAGTCCAAGTGTCAAGGGTGTAGAGAGTCTAGTTTTTTTATAAGTAGGATTTAGCTAAAGAGGAGTGTTCCTCCAAAATACCAGAGCAAGTTGGTATTTACAATATAAACTTATAACCTATTTTAATCCTTCTAACCTAATAAACGTAAGGCTATTCTCAACGCTTTGTGCCCACTATTACTTATTCCCAAAATGAAAATTTACATTTGCAAAGAGAAGATAGAGAACCAAGGTAATTCCAACTCCCCCTTTCAATTACCATGTATTAGAAATCTTCCCATTCTTTGGATGAGATTGATCACTGTCACTCGATCCTTTTGAGTTCCCCTTAAGACCGTTTGCTGATCACCTGATTGCTACCTCCATTAGAATTTTTTGAACGTCTCAAGGTATTTGGAAGATCCTTTATCCGTTCCAAAATTGAATAAGCAACAATTGGGTTTTGGCTCACAAGAAACTCAACATCCAAAAGATCCTCCAAAGACGATTCTCTTACATCTTCCACCTTTCTTAGTGATGCTCACTTTTGGTTTAGAAAGGAAAATCTTAAATTATTTACTTTGAACTTGTTCTACATTTCATTTACAAATTTGGGGAAATGGGAATTTTTTTTACAGCGGTTCAAGGAATATACAATTTGGAAAGGTTTAAGGTTCAATGATAACAAAGAAAAGAACAAGGTAAAAAGATATAAGAATTTGTGGTTGATAGCTCATATTTTCAGTTCTTTGGCCTATTTGGTTTTAGGGGGAAAACAAGGTTTCCAAGCAAACACACTAACTACACCAGCCATGCAGAAGTATACTTCTACCAAGTTATCTTAAAAATAGTTACAATACTGGTGTTAAGTGGATTCAAATCTAAATGCTACACTTCTGCTAAGTTATTCTAACGATATTGATTGCTACATGGATTCAGGGTTGAACAAGTTTAAATCGATTGCATTGTGCAATTGAGTTGGAGAGCAATGACAATCATGGGTATGGATAAGATGGATTCTTGGTCCTCCAATGTATTTGCTTTTTCTCTATTACTAGTACATGTTCGTTTCTTCTTAAAAACAAACAATGAAAGAGCAATACATTGAAGTTTTTAAAGAAAACACCTATGTAGCTACATGCAAGAAGAACTAATCCACCAAACCAAAATTCGCAAACAAAAACTTAGCTCCTATACAAATGAAACAATGACAAGGACATAGACAAGTTTTCCTAACCACTAACCTAATTTGATAAACTATTTGCTTTAGATTATGTTTTGCCCATCACAAGTTTCTCTTTTCTCTATGCAGATTGCGGAATAGTTGATTTCTTGCTTGGATCCATTTTTCCTCAACTCAACAACCATAGAACACAATTCAATAACCACAACACTACTCTTGTACAACAACAATTCAATAATCATTTTCCAAGTATGAATAATATAATGGGCTTCGACCCCTCCTCCTTTATTGGGACTTGGGACCAACTATGCGCATAGCGCAATGTTCTACATAGGTGGAGAATGGAAAATTTCTTATAGATAATCAACATAAAGCAAACAGATTGCACTACTTGAACCCCCAAAAAAATTTCTTCTAGAAATATTTTAAATAATAGTCAAGATATAATACCTTACATATAGATGGTTCATCACTTGGAATCACTGACCGGAATGTCAGAGTGAGCTTCAGGCTGCAAGAGCCGAATCAAATGCTCATCTTTCAAGTGTTGCTGCAAAACAAAAAGGAGGTAATTAGAGAGAGCCAAATAAGCCCCATTGAAAAAAAAGAAAATGAGAAAACATATATGTTTAGGTAAGCACAGCGAGGCAAGCCCTGTATTTGTCCCACTCGGAGACGCACTCCTCCTTCTCCCACTCGCCCTTCAAGAACTTCTCGGAGTACCACCTGTTGAGATTATTGATCACACCAGTTAAAGACCCATGTTTGAAATTGTGAAGGAGAGATTGGATGAAACGCACCTGTTGAAGCAGCGTTGGTAGTCGGATCTCAAGTGGGCACAAGGGGATGTTGAAGTGGATCTGCTCTTCTCCTTCTTTATCCCACCCATGCACTCTACAAATAGATCTCTCTCTCTCTCTCTCAATCTCTCACGATTGATGGGACTTCTTCACTTTGGATTTACAGTAGAGAGAGACCCAATAGCGGTAGGCTTTTTCTTAATCGCGGAAGTCAGCATCTGAAAATTAATTATTTTTAGGTGAGACTCATGGGTGCCACATTAGCGGATGATAGGGTGTAATTTTCAGGTCTAATTAGCATTTCTCTTTTCTTTATATCGAGTGGTTGGTCTAAGTGGCAAGGCTCTCTATATTGCAAGGCTTTCATATTGTCAATAGTGGACGGGGATTCGATTTTGGTAATGTTAAAATGACATGATTGTATGGTTGACCTATCTACGTGTGACGTGTCATGTTGGATATTTACTTTTGAAGAAGAAGGTTTTATTTTGATTGATTTTAATACCCACCATGCCACGTTTCACATATAAATAGGTTAACCATAGAACCTTGTCATTCATGACATTACCGAAATTAAATCCTGGTTGGGGTAAGGTATTCGGTTTCAAGTCTTGTGGATGAAGCAAATTAGGTTGAGAGTGTTGCATTCAATTTTAAAGCCTTGTGGACTAAGCTAATTGGGTTGAGAGTTTTCGATTTTGAGTTTTATGGACCAAGCAAATTGTGTTGAGACCAGTGCCCCACCAATTGGGGCAATGGTGTCGGTGCATAAATTAGGTAGCACAATTGACGTGAAATACCAATTGGAAAACCTAACCAAAAAACATGGTGAACACATCATATTTGCTAGTCTCCTAACCATTTTCCTTTTTTTTTTTTTTTTGTCCAAGTCACCCCATTTTCGAAGCCCATAGACTCCACTAATTGAAACTCAATCCAGGTAGGACCACTGAACCGAAACAAAACTCTCTTAAACAATTTTTAAAGAGACTTCATAACCTAAGCTCGAACTTGTCACATCTCAACTACTAAACTCAACCGCTATAAGATAAAAGAATTTGCTCCTTTTGACGGCATATTAGTGGTGATAATTTAGCCATATGTCAACAAGAGAACAAAAATGAAAAGAATTATTAACAAATAAAACATTAGTCAAATGGAGGTTTTGTCAAAGGAAGATGATATGATGACATTCTTGTGACACAAATAGATTGTTTGGTACACGTGACATACACACTGTTCAACTTTTATCTGTGGAGGGCCCTATTAGCAACTACTTAAAATTGAACACGTGTGTTAGTGCGACCGATTTATGTCACAATAAATGTCACCAAATCATTTTCTTTGCCAAAATATTGAAATTTGTTTCCTTGAATCAAAGTATTTGAAGTTTAGAAAAAGCAACATTACTTTTTGGAAAATGATAATCTAACACATTTGAGGCTCACATTTCATTTTTTAACATATTTATGATATTTTGTTAGATGTGAACCCACACTTAGGGAGACAAGAAAAGTTATAAATAGCTAAAAAACAAAATGTGAATTCAAAATGTATTAAATTATCATTTTCCTTGCTTTTTTTCTTTCTTTTTTTTGGTGGAGGCAACAATAATTTTTAGATCGTAAACATCAACCGAATTATATCCATTAAAGAATGAAACTTTAGGTATGCACCCATTTTTTTTTTGACGTCACCATTATTGAATTGAACCTACAAGTGCAGTATTGATGGATGATATTCATGTACACAAGCACGCACTCATATTCATTGATACACTAAGAACATCTAATAAATATACTACATTGAAAGTGAATACACTTATCAAATGTGAAAAGGTCATCATCATACATACATACGTACAATTTGCTTTACTTTTGTGATTCATCAAATATAACAAACATTTGCCTAAAAAAGCGGCAGCTATCTGTCACAACTTAACGAGTCTAGGTGACTACAAAAGCCCCTTCAAGACAACCCAATTGAATGAAGAAGCCCTCCTGGCTATGTGGATTTGTTCCTATCATCCACTGCAGATCAAACTGAATAACCCCACTTGTCGATGAGACGTTGGGGCCATCACAAAAAAATTAAAAAATATAATGGAATGAAAAAGAAATAAAACAAACCAATCGACAACGCCTATCAAAGCTGACACCAGAGCATCTAGGATGTGCTCTAGACCAAAGAACAATATACAGTTTACATACATCTAAACGAGGAAAAGGTGTGGTGGTAGATGATAGTATTCACAGGTTGAAGCTTGCAGTTCGACTTCACAACGATATCAATCTGCACGCTGTAACAAGAACGCAAACCCTGAATTTTCTCGAACCAAAGGTGGAGGATCAACATCAGCTATATCTATCTGTTGCATTGACTTCGAGATGTCATCCACCGAAAAGGGTATGCTGCAGCAGTCACGTAAAAAGACGTTAGGTTTTATGGATAGAAAAATTCCATCCAACAAACTATAAGAAGATTGAAACTTTTCCAAGTAAATGAAAGATATTCTCCAATGTTGAAGATGTGTGGACCAAAAGTTAGTCCCACGTCGATTAAATGAAACTTCAAAATGAGTATATAAGTAATTAACTTCTCCCAACTAGTACTGAAGTCTTCAGTGATAAAACTCCACACCTAAAGTTGAAAGGTGGTTACGTTGGAGGACAATATTGGTGCTAGTGGAGAGATCCACTGGCTCGCGCATGCTTGTGCGGCGCGCCGTGAGAATTTAACATTCAAACAAATTAATATGTGCCAACATTCAAATAACTACCTTCCTAGCATAAAAATAGGAAGGCTGTAAGTAGCGGTGTCCAAAAATCAACTTCTTTTAGCAAAGGTTGATATGCAAGATGAATAATTTTATTGTCAGCATGTAAAGTCAAAGTGTATGGCCTCTTCTAAATGTTTGAAACATGTCTCAAAAGGACACAGACTGCGCTGCACCATTTGAGTACTGTCCTCTGGATGCAGAAGAGGTTGAAGACAAAGCATTTACCTTGAATCATCATCTAGTAAGAAAGAACTGCTCACAGCATTGTTTGAATCCTCAGTCATCATAACTCTCATACGTGCGATTACCTAAACAAAAAAGATGGTGACACAACCATCAGAAGTTTGTATCAACACCAAGAAAATACAGTATCCAAAATTTAAGATATAAAAGCTGCGAGTTCAATGCAAAGACCATAATGTTGAAGAAATAGCATTCATGCTGCCGGCCCAACTGATTTGAGTAAGGCACAGCCGTTGAGGAGAAAGTGGAAAAGTACACTAAGACATTCCTGAGGCTGTTAATATATGATCAAAAGCTTTAAAAATGAACAATGGTAAAAATTGCACATACATCTGATGACACGCTGTGAGTGCCATATTTGTCATCCCAATACATGGTGCTGATTCTATACAATTGCTGTATGCTGAGAACCTGAAAAAGGGAAAAATTACATCAGTTCCAGAAAGGGGGAAAAACCAATAAAACCACAAGTTTACAAGCATTAAAAGCTTGAAAAGAAGAGTCACCCACTGGGCAAAGATCTTTAGTAATCTCATTCAACGTCTTTTTGGGCTTCTGATGTATAACCTGATTCAATGGAAAATCATGATATAAAATATTTGAGCTAAGAGAGAAGTATGAAATCAGCAATATTTTCCAGAGTACAAAAGGAGATTATGAATCATACCAGAAATCCAACGGCTTGTCTGATATGCCTCAGCTCCTCCCAAGCAGAACCTGCATACTGTATGCAATTGGTTTTTTAGGAAGAGAATTCAGAAATACAGTTCAAAATGAAACAGAGGACTTAGTTTATCCTCACTTCTTCAGATGAACTAATGCACCATTGCTCCAACTCTGCCAATCCTGCTTTCAGATATTCTCCATTGCTAAATGAGCAACACTCACGTCTCAAAAGAAGACTGTATGCCAAGAAAGTATTCCGCAAGAAGCAATATTAATATCACTACTCATTGTGTAGCAAATATATTGTGACTGAATTGTTTCATGTATTAATAAGACTTCAAACCTGTTGAATAGCTGAACATTGATAAATGAAAATATCTGTGTGAAAACCTTGCGAACCAGGAAAGGTGGTACCTATAAGAAAGAAAGAAAACAAGATGTAAGAGAATGAACTGCTCTCGGAATGGCTACTGCTATTGCATTAGTTTGAGTACGATATTCAACTCACATAGTTAGCCCTTAATGTCTTCAAGTAATTATTCAATATTTTCACAATGCTTTGCCAATGACCAATTAAAGTTTGTTGAGCAACAGCATTTGCTTGTGAGCGTGAACCTCTCACTAAACTTGCACGGGATGTCCTTGGTGCCTGCACCATATTTAACAGATGTGTTAGTCTTGTGCCACGAATATACTAGAATAGAATAACAAACACAATACAAAAAACATAGTGAGATATAATCCAAAGACGATGAAAAAGAAAATGCATATAAGTAAATGGGTAACATGGTATGAAAAAGGAACAATTTAGATGCTACTAGTACAGGGCCATCAGCAAGGACAAATTGAACAATGCCTTTTTTAGCAAATCAAATTTAGCATACAACAACTAGGGTCAGCTATATGGATCGAACTTTTCCATTGTGCTCGATTTAGTGCAATTGACAAATTTAGCATGCATTGTCATATTCATATATGTTTTTCACAAGGCCACACACGAAAATAAATATTTTACTAAGAACTGGCACGGGTCTATGGCTGCTGATCTGGGTGAAAATCAATGGCCTTACTTCAGTAGAATCCTCATGATGTGCCAACATTTAAACATGTTTTACAAAGGTCTTGACAAGGAACCGTGGGTTGCAATATGGGCCCTTGTCAGTCCACTTCAACTACATCCTTGTGATATATCAGTTCATAAAATGTTTTACAAAGTCTTGACATCAGTCTATGCATGGTTAACTACACATAAGTCAAAAGTATGAACATTACTCGTGAAAAACCAACTGCGCTCATCTCAATGTAATCTTATACAGATATACCTAAATTAGAGGTTGTTGGTTAAGATTCTCAATCAATTATGTTGCTTGCAATTAAATTTTGTTAGGTGTATAGATTTAAATGCTCCAGAATAAGCATTGGAATAAAGTGAAATGAAATTGTTCTCATGCCCACAACAATCTCGAGGTTCAGATGGAGATTCTTAAAATGTTAGGTTATTTAACATAGCAGGAAGAGAAAAATATCTGAACACTTTATGGGTAACAAACTCAGGCAAAACATCCACGGTAGATGAACCTCCTTAAGCGTCCCCTATCTTTTAATACTATGCCTTGAGACCCTAATTCTGATTCTTTGCTTTCTAAAAACAACATACCGGTGTGCTCTTGCCTTACTTCACACTAAGAATTGACTGCCACAACTTTTGTACATATCCATGTCAATCTAGTTGGAGATTCATGGGACGCTACATGAGTTTTTTTTTAGCATTATCTTCCCTTTTCTAATATCCAGCACCAAAACAATCAATTGTTTTCACAAGAAGCCAGAATTACTAAGGGAGATCAGGGGAAGTTATAAAATGGTCAAGGAAATAGGATGACCTAATCAAACTTACTAGTTACCCTAAGACAAACTGTTGGACGCTCAAAGCCAGGAAGTTCAAAATTTCAACAGGTACGCTCTGGGACACAATTTCAGGGACGGAGGTTATGATGGCAGGGATCTCCTTTAGATATTCATGGATGAGTGGAGAAAGAAAGAGAGAAGCATCATTAACTTATGGGAAGATGTCCTTTTTCTTCTCTCTTTTTCTTACTTTGGAGGGGGGAACCCATGAATTAATGTGCTCCATGTGTAAAACCTTTTTGCTAATACAATGCAAGTTTCTTGAAAAAAAAGGTAATTTATGAGCTATTAGATTAATAATAATCTAGGAACAATGATATTGGTTGGTTTTTCTAATTGCAATTCTTTAATTTCAATGGCATCTATCTCATGAAATGTGTGCGAATTTCCCACAGCCCACAGAAGAAGAATCTATGCAAAAAGTAACCTCCTTTGGTCGTGAGGGCATAAATTTAAAGTTACCTGTATACATAATCCAAGCAATGGTGAGATCTCCTTCTTCAAACCGTCTCTTATCATTCCATAAATCTTTTCAAGGAATGCCGTGAGTTGCTGCTTAAAAAGTAAAGCTGGATATTTGGCTTCTACTTGTCGCAAATCATCCAATCCAGTAAGCATCCGGCCATTAAGAAAAGAAAGCCCAGAACTCTGTGGAGATGCTCGAAATCCCTGAAGAAAGTAGTACCATGAGTGAACAAAACAAGGTATAAACCACAAGAAATGCATTACTCAGAGAGAACATGTACAAAGATGAAAAACATGATTGCTTCTCACCTGAGACATCCTTCCAAAAAGAGAGGCAGAAGTTGATCTCCGCCTTTGCGGAGTAAAGCTAGCTGCACCTGTTGCTTTCAGCGTACGTTGAAGGAGCAACAGCAGTGTAGATGAGTTAGACAACCAATAGGACAACGTGTCAACATTATCCTGGGCCTTCAACAGGGAAAAATTTTGAGAACTCAGTAACAATAGCAGAAATACGAAAAAATGACCAGAATTTTGATGCCCAAAGAAAAGTGACCAGAATTTTTATTTTTTTTTTTTTTTTTGAAGTAAATACAATTTTATCATTTCTCAGTTGGGTGAAAACCAATTGCAATTATAAGATACAACATGTGGGAGGATGGGCTTCCTAGTTTTATTCAATTGCTTCAAAAGATACCTCTATAGATGAGCTTATTGTTTGAATGATTCGGTCAAAAACACTTGTTCTTTCAACTTCAAATGACCTCCATTGAAGAAGGCATTTGTATATAACGCAAGCTGCAACAGGTCTTCCACCAGAGAATCCCAGGTCTTGAGAAATACACTTAATAAGCATATCCTGATTCTCCTATAAAAAGAGAAAAGGCAACAGATTTAAAGGGGAAAATGAATCACAATTGTTCATGAATCCAATTTAATTGCAAGGCTAACATAACAATTAAAGCAGTAAAAGTTTAAATCTAAGAATTTATGATCTTACTTGTTGCTTCTCATTCAGTGATTTTTGAGGCTTTTCCTCAGCTTCAGGCTCCCCTGGACTAGACGAAGCTGGACTCAAATCCTATACAATTTATAAGTAATTAGAAGCATGAAATACTTTACTAGTTACTAATAATAATGAAAACATAGCACATAAGTATAAAGATCTTCTCACAGAGATAGTCCTTGTTTCTCCATTTTGAAGGTGTCCATTCTCAGGTATCCTCTGCTATATCGAAAAAGAATAGTTCCAATAATCAAAGATTCACTAATAACCATAAGAAGAAATATTCAAGATCTGGCAAACATTGCACTATGCGTACCTGAATAATTGTGGTTTTCTGCCGTGAAGCTAAAGCTTTACCAGTTGGTGAAACTGCCAAGGCTTGCTGTCGGAGTACTTGATTCTCAGATTCCAAGTTGGACAGTTTCTCCTCAAGCCTGATTCAAATTGAAAAAGGAAAATATACACATAGTTATGGAAGGTCGGAAATCCGGAGCTAGTAAAAAGAATAGTCAGTCAGTCAGCCTTTTTTGTAGTTAGCTTTTCCAATTATTCAATTACATTACTTCTACAGTTCCCTGGTTATTGATGAACCCAAGTATGGGGTCATGCAAGATATACCCATATGCCCTTATGTTAAATGAACGAAATAATATTTGCATCAGGAACCATTTCAGGCATGGGAACAACTCATACGCTTGAATTAGATATCAGTTCTTCCAAATTGAAGAGCGAGATGTGTTTAAATCTATCTTTAAGTGCTTGTAGGTGTAATAAAGCAAGCATATATAAGGTCTGGAAGCACAAACAAATAGGAGACATGTTTCAACGAATATAGTACAATTTTAAATAATTTTCTATTTACACAAGATGTCATTTAATTGATCAAAGGGTAAACCTAGGCAGAACAGTGAGGATTGATCTCCTCTGACTTAGAGCTGACAAATTCAAATTCAATAAAGTGTGGGGTTAAATAATGGACACCAAACATTGATTTAGCAAGATTAAATGTGACTTTTTATTCCTCATTCTCATCAATATCTTAACAAACTTGTAGTGAGAAATGGATTAACATTATTTCTTTTTTGGTAGATTTAGATTAACATTATTAAATAAGCCAAAGAGACATAAAATATTATTGTTTTTTTTTTTTTTCATTTTCACATTCAGCTAAGGCACAACTTTAAGCTCCATTGAATTTTATTCTCAAGCTAGGATTAAGAATTTAAAAGAGACCAGTCTTACATCAGATCAAACTAATTACAGAAACTCAGTCAAACTACTTGAACATGATTCTTGGAGTCTCAAAAGTGGAGGGAGAACATAATGGTGAAAGTAACAAGGTTCATTAATCTCCTTAGGCAGAGCTTGAACACGAATCTTAAATTTGCGCAAAATGGAGAGAAAACAGAACGGCGAAAGGAACAAGGTTTATTAATCTTGTTGGGCAGCAGAGACATTTCTTGCCCCATTTGTTCATCCCAAAACAAACACTAGAAATTTAGGAATATGATGACTTAGAAAAAGTGATTATTTCAAATTACGTTGAACTCCTAAGTACTTAACTCAACTTTTTTTTGAAGGAAACATAGAAATTTCATCAACGATATGGGCTCAATACAGGACTAGACATAAAATCAATTGCCCTAATAAAAGTACATTAACTCAGCATATTAGGTAAGCTCCAAATCAATCTAGACTCCTTGGGTATTTAATGCAACATATTTGGTAAGCCCATAGAAAACTTTCTAGTCAATACATGCTCCACTCCTGAACTCATTAATTAGGAACTTGCACTTGAGATAGAGGGTGGTCATCTACATTCAACTCCATAAGCGTTCTTGTTGTTAATGTATATGTGTGTATTAGGGCTAGGCCCGCTTGGCCCACGTACTCTTGTAACAGTATATATTGACCATATTAGTCTTCTAATAAACCATTCGGTATTTTTCCCAAATCCTAACATAGTATCAGAGCCAGGTTCTCCAAAACCCTAAATCACCGAATCACTTCTTCGGCCCTTCGTCGTTGTTGATCTGCCACCATTGTTTGTCAGATGATCTTCTTCTTGCATGTTCCCTATGCTGCCTCAACTTCGCCTTGGTTGAGATTTGCTCGTCTATGCTTTTCTTCTCTGTTCGCTTCAGGATCTCTATTTTGCGTCTATGGGATTGTTTGTGTGCAACCTAATCCGTTGTATCAGTCATGTTGTATCATCATGTTGTATCAGTCATGCGTGTTTGGTATTGCTCTGTGGATGACATTATTATTACAGGTGATGATCCATCTTATATCGACTTTGTGAAGCAAAGTCTCAGTGAGCAGTTTATAATGTCTGATCTTGGACCTCTTCGATATTTTTTAAGCATTGAGGTTACTTCTACAGATGATGGATTTTACTTGTCACAACAATGATACACTCTTGATTTGCTTTCTCATTCTGGTATCACTGATGCTAAGACTACTGGTACTCCCATCGAGCTTCATTTTCAGTTGCGACAAACTGACGATACACCTCTTTCCGATCCTTCTCGGTACAGGCAACTTGTTGGCAGTCTCATATATCTTGCAGTTACTCGATCGATATTTCACACGTTCATGTGCTTAGCCAGTTTGTCAGTGCTCCTTCTGTTCACTATGCTCATCTTCTTCGCGTGTTATGCTATCAACAAGGGACATCTTCTCAGAGCTTATTTTTCTCTCGTGATAGTACTTCACAACTGCAAGCTTATTCAGATTCCACATAGGCCAATGACCCTGTTGATCGACAATCTATCACTGGTTATTGTATCTTTCTTGGTACTTCTCTTCTTGCATGGAAGTCGCCGAGTTACATGCTCTCGCATCTACGACTATTGAGATTATCTGGCTTCGTTGGCTTCTTTTTTATTTTGGTATTGGGATGTCTGAGCCTACCTCACTATTTTGTGACTATATTAGTGCTATTCAGATTGTTTATGATCCTGTGAAGCATGAGTAGACTAAACACATTGGTGTTGATGCTTCTTTCACTCATTTTCATTGTCATCAGAAGACAATAGATCTTCACTACTTATCCTCTGAGCTTCAGATTGTTGACTTATTTACCAAATCGCAGACGATGGATCAACATGCTTTTCTTTTGTCCAAACTCAAGATTGTTGATCCGCCTTGAGTTTGAGGGGGGGTGTTAAAGTATATGTGTGTGTTAGGGCTAGCCCACTTGGGCCATGTATATGCGTGTATTAGGGCTAGGCCCACTTGGCCCATGTACTCTTGTAACAGCATATATTGACCATACTGGTCTTCTAATAAACCATTCGGTATTTTCCCCAAATCCTAACACTTGTCTCTTGGGTCACAGGGTAGGGTATCCAGACTAGCTGCAGTGAGATAAGTCTTACTAGAGGCCAAAACACTGGTTATAAAAAAATAAAAAAATAAAAAACCCATGGTAGATACCAGAAAACCTATAGAATAATGTGATGTGAGGTGACGTGAGGTGATGTGATGTGATGTAGCTTCATTTCTTGCACCAGATTTCAGAAGCCTTGAAAAGTCACAAGCTTAGCGTCATAAGACTAATGCAATAACAGTAATTTTCATTATGTAACATTACTTCATGGTTCGTGTTCTCCATGCCTCAACACTAAGGTTCTAAATAAGAATTGGATGTGGTAACAGTCAAGGTCATGAATACGGTACTCATTTCTCCCCCTCAACCCAAAAAAAAAAAAAAAGGAAATTTCAGTCTAGTAGTAGAACTTCTTGGATAGGTTGATACAAGCCAATAGAATGGTTGCATGCAACCAGGCGACATGAAGAGGAGTAGCAATAATGTCCATATTAGAGGGGGAAGGGGAAGACCTTGTGGCCCGCTCGGTTAGGTGGGTGCACAATGATTGGGGATTGGTTACCTAAGCGCACGGCTACTCCAGCACATCAACCGGATACGGCACAAAAGTTTTGTTCAAGGTGTAGCTAAGCTAACGCCCCAACCAAACAATCCGTCAAGTTAACATGTAAGCCAACTCATTCAATATATTGAAAACCTGGGATATTTAATCAAACAGAACTCATGGATAAGGTTACAAACCTTTGCATAGAATCTTGAAACTCGTCCACCCTTTTTCCTGCATCTTCAAGCTTTTTGACCAATTCCTCACTTTTGGCTTGAGCATCAACATAAGAATGCTTTGCCTCTTCTGTTGCCTTTCTTTCTGAGAGTAGCAACGCCTAAGTAGTAAAAATTAGCAGCTCAGTGGACAATACAAAATTTTAAATGATAATTCGTTGAATAGGGTGTAATGAGCTCGCAGTATCAAGAAGGTAATGGTAAAATGATTCTATCACTAATAAACATCTCAGAAAACAAAAAATGATTGATAGATTATGATATTTCCATCAGAATTCTTTCTTCAAATCAACTACAATGTGCAAATTATGTGCTAAAAAAGAAAAACCCATAATATGTAGTGCAGATCTAGCGTCCAATAACAAAGGGATTTGTACTAGTGCCTTTTATACTAATGCACTACAACCAATGTCTTTATATTAATTTCATATGAGGATTATTCCAATCACAAATTTAATCAACATATGCAACTCTTTAATGAAAGAGAAAAAATATCTTCCAAGCCAGGGAATTGCAAATCTAATTATTGTATGAAAGTCAACTTGCCATTGAGTCCAAGCATCCAACTTCATCGTTCAGCATAGATTAAATTAAGCATGGACAATAGGTAAGACCACGATCACCGAATGAACAAAGTTAAGATTATATTTGACCATGCAAGTTCCATTTGTCACAAGTCACGTGTAAGGGTCTGCATAACCCTTCTCCGCACACTAAAAACCTTCCAATTAGCTGATGTGTTTTGAATTGAACACTATAGTAAGCATCAAGCTTATGTGGGTAGTCTTCCGCCAAATAATGCAGCATCAAGCTCATACAGCCAGTCATCTTTATCAGAACATAAGCACATACACTGCCCTCCAGAGGCTCAATAAAACTAAATCCACACTAGCAACTTTATAACATCAGATGGTTATTGAGTTAAAAGTTGAAACATGTGTGATGCCTCATAAAAATTTCCAGATTTTGGGTCAAAGCTGTTCATACAAGCTGTGTATATCAGTGAAATTGTTGTCATTCCATCATCCCATATCAAATAACGAAAGACTAAAGCTACTGTAGGAAGAGGGTATTATCCACACCAATGAAAAGAAAAAATCAATTCACACTTCCTTGTAAACACTAAAAGTCAAAAACTAGAAGTTGGAAAGAATATATTAAGCTTTATTGAAAAAATATGGATTTTTCACAGAAATAATGATAAAATTCATAAAAACCATTGAAATTCTCATCCTCTTTCAGATAATTCGTTAAAAACAATGTATAACTTGGGATGGCATTATATAGTGGCAATACATAAGGATGGGAAAGAAATTAGGTCGAGCTTTTATCAAAGAGAAGGCCACAGGGAAGAACAAGGGAATTACTTCTATTTTTTTTTGCTGGAACAGGATAAAAGTTAGAAATATAACAAAAGCAAACCAAAAATAGTCAAATATAAGTGCCACATGCTTCAAGCATCCTATTTCATTATTTCATACTATAAGACCACCTAGATTGATCATAATTACACAACACATATAATATCCTTGGCACACCCTATCGCTAGTTAAAAATTAAAATATATGGTCTTTTCGAAAATTCTGCATAAAAGAAACTGACTGCTAAAATATTTAATATTATTTTTTAGATAAGTGACGCTTGAGGAAAAGTTAAATTATTTATCAATGAGCAAAGTTTACCAATCATGATTGATTCACGGTAAAGATATAAATCCCCTTGAAAGCACAGTTGACTCCCATACAGAAACAAAAACAAGACAACAGCTGAAAGTATTTCAAAGTTTCATTCTCATCTACCTTCAGATTTTCTACTTCAGAAGTCAATGAATCAACTTTTTCGGTATCTTGAACTAAAACAGGGGTCTCTTTAATAACTGGAGGGGCTTCCTCAATAGCTTTCTTTGCTGCCTCTCGTTCCTTGATCACCCTCATGTTCGCTTCATCAACTTGTGTTTGCATTGCTTGTAAAGCATCATGCAACTTGGCAATTTCCTGGGCTTTTGTCTCCTCTACTTCTTGCTGCATTTAGGTGAACAAACAACATGCGTAAGAGTATTTTAGTTCATCTAACCTGTTACAAATAGAAAATTAGGTCTCAACAAGAGCAACAAAATAAAAAAGAAAGAAGCAAAATTCACCCTTAGACGTTTCTCAAACTGCAAACGCCATGTAAGCTCCTCCACACGCTTTTCTAGTTTATCCTTCGCTTCTTTAAGAGCCCCTGTTTCTCTCGCAGCCTGTACACATGTTGTCATAATCAAAAAAAAATTCACAAAACAAGCAGAATAACATACTAAGAAATGCGACCAAACCATCTTAAGTCTTCTGAGAACTTTTCTCGCATCTTTTTGCCTCCAACTGCACTGAGTAATAATTGCTGCCTTCTTCAAATTCTTATAGTATGAATAATCTCTGTGCGAACGCCAACGAGCCTGGAATATAGGGATAAATGTTACTAAATCTGAACTTGCAAGAAAAATTGAAATCCATTGTCGATATACTAATAGAAAAATGTTTAACGGGAGCGTGAGGAGTGGAATGGGGTGAATGAAAAGGACTGAAAAGGAAACAGGACCTGTAGGCATAATTATGAATACGAAGATTTTTCAAAGGAGCCTATACAGCTCCCAAATTGTTTGGAAAATATAAATAATGAAATGGGTTATTTTGCTGTCAGATAAAGGGTACCTGGATGATGATTGAGGCTTTGGTGTGCCTTCTATATCGACATTCGTTGCGTGCAACCATCCCCCTTAATCCTGTCTGCAATATGATAGCAGATAACCATTGTTTCAAGTAGGAATTCCTGACAGTATGTCGACGGAAATTCTTCTGTATATTCACAGCAGCTGCTTCCCGTCTCAAGTGCTCATACAGCTCTCGCGCCATTTTACCTACAAAATAAGGGAAAGCAATCTATATCAGTATTTCAGGCAAGGGAAGCAGATAATAGAACCTCTAATCCTGATTTATAATAAGGCAAGTTGTTCATTCAGATATATTATTTTTTTGCATCTTGATCATCAAGCATATGTTTCGTGCTAATTTACAACAACAACATAGCGTTAGTCCCAAATTAATTGGGGTCGGCTACATGGATCAAACTCTTCCATTGTGCTCGATTTAGAGCAATTGATGGCGAGCGTTTTTTTTTCGTGCCAATTTTTTTTTAAAAAAAGAAAATTAAACAATTCAGCATGCAGCTAATTCATCTCATTACATCAAAAAGATACCTCGCAAGCAAGATTGCAGTTGAATTGCAGCCTGGCGTAATGAAACAAACTCTTTTCGGGCAATATATGTACGAATTTGTCTCTGAATCACTCTAGCTGCATTTCCAAGTACCTCTGCTCTCCGTGCATCTAATTCAGCCATCTGACCAGCTCTGAGGAAGACCTTTGTTTTGCCTATCTGTTATTCGAATTGTATCATCAGTAAATTAACTACATATGCTTTAGAAGAAACAGTCAGTGAAAAAAGCACACTCAATCATGGGATATAAAAAAGAAAATGCTTAATATCAGAAATTTGAACAATATAATCCACGAGTTTGAGAGATCTGAGACGTGAACCTGATACCCTGCTAAACCCTTCTTATCCAAAATCATTTTACATGCAACCTTTTCATCGTGACTGCACAAAAGCACGTGAATGTTAAGCACCATTTCTTATATATACTATTACTCATACTGTAGGTATCAAGATGCTTTTGTTAGGGAAAGAATCTTGCTAAATTGACTTATGGTATCGAACAATTTAGTTAAAAGCTTCTTGTTTTGCTTCCTTGTATGAGTCAAATATTAATAATAATGGCCTAAAAAATCATTAATAATAATAATAATAATAATAAAAGAAAAGATGGGATTAGAGAATAAAGACTTACTTTCCTTCCATTACTTCAGGCGCAAGCAGACCAAATCGGTTAAGAAACTCAAAAAATGTTCGCCTCGTAGGATATCCAGCACAGCTGATCCTTATAGCTTCAAGAACACCCTGCAAAAGTATTAAGAGTGATAACATTGTTTACTAAATAAACATTAAGATCAGGTAAAAGGAAAACAATCTTATAATGTGCTGGCTAGAGTACTTACACCACAACGTAATTGATGGATAACATTAGCATTCTCAAAAATAGAAGGTTTGAGAACATTGTTTGGCTTCACACATCTAATATAATGAGGCTCGGTTGAATTCAAAGTCTCCATCAAAGATTGAAGTTGCAGCTGCAATACAAAAATTGTGACCAAGTTACTGGCAGTTGAATAAGCAGTATGAATTTGATTTGGCAGCATAGTGAGATATAAGATTATTTTCATATTTTATTTTCCTTTTTCTATTGCTTCTTTTCCCTCGTGCAACATCCATATCCATTACAAATATAAAAGGGTTCACTTTCGAACACCAGTTAATATCAGATTCACATAACGAAAATAATTACTTTTTCAATAAAATTAAATGAACAGAAAACTGAATAGGTGCCTGTTTAGGGTGATAAATAAGCAAGAGGTCCATTTTTTTTGTTTATATTTAATCACCAGTAGAGATGGCTTATGATACTTTGATTAGCGACTTAGACATGAAAGAGTGTTAAAAAAAACCCACCAACAAGAAAAGAAAAGGATATTTCACATTGTGAAGAAGCAAATTTTGAAAGAGAAGCAGGAAAAAAAAAAGAAGAGTAAACAAATGAAATAGAATTATAGCAATGGTTTCCTAGCCCAAGATTATTTAAGGAGGAATACAATGCAATGGATGAAGCATAAATTGGTCAGCAACATTAAGCAAAAGAAGTCACCCAATGCCAAAAAAATTGACCACAAGAAAATCCTTGGATTTTATTTCTTTTTTTTTTTTAAACATTCCTACATGAAAATTAGTTGAGGTCAACTACATGGACCAAACTCTTCCATTGCACTCGATTGTGCATTTGCTGATGTGTTTTCCAGATCCTCTTCTTTTTTTTATTAAAAAAAAACTATTTCTTCCTCTTTTTAATATCCATCAAACTTATTGGTATAGCACAAAGGAAAGAAAGGTTCACAAATATTTATATTATATGCAGGACAGCCAAAAATTATTTGCATTGGATTAGAGTGAACACCTAACAGGTATAGGGAATGTTACAATGACACACATCCAATTAAATGCACAAATTGATGCGGATTGTGTGGCAAGATCTTATTGACCAAGTGAAACATCAAAAGTTCAAGAAGGAAACTCACAACTCCCAAATAAGAAACTACTATTTTTTAGTGTTTCTTATTTGAAAGTTAATAATTTATGCTAATTAATAATTTATGCGAGTTACTAATTTATGTTAGTTGCTATTTCCAAATTTATAGGATTTCTTTCATTATTATATGGTAAGTCTTTTAGTAGCTTCTTATTTATGAAATTAGAATATTTGTCATTAAGAAGTTTCTAATTTTGCTTGTCATTAGGAAGTTTCAAATTTTGTTATTTCTTTCTATTTAGGCGCTTTATGACACCCTATAAATGTAAACTATTATATAGTTTCATTATGAATTGAATTATTGAATAAGAAATAAGTTTGTCTTCTTTGTTCAAGTTTGAGTGTTAAGTTTCGGTGTAGAAACTTGTTATCTTCTTCTAAGGCTTAATCAAGTGCTAGCCTTGTTTATTCTCGCTTTATTCGCTGCGTCAGTTGGTATCAGAGCACAGTGACAGGCTGTGTTGTCCGGTGATATGTTGTGTGAAAGAGTGTTGGGATGAGAAATAATTGATTACAGGCCAACGATGTGACTAATGATTCTCTCATGTGTCTGCTTAAGATGCTCCAGTCTTTTGTTTGGAAAAGAAGTGTCATAATTATGCTAATGAAAAGCAACTCCAGAAAATAAACAAGTCTAACAAACATTGAACAACATTTATACATTCGATGTAAGCCATATCCAAAATTACCTTGAAGCGTGAGCCAATAGAAGAAAATTTCGATGATTTTGCTGATTCCTCTGGAAGCGGAGGAAATAGACTTGCCACAAATGAGCACTTAGATGCAGTCAATAGGTCTTGATGTTCAGCCACAACATAGTCTTTGTTTTTGTCAAGAAATTGATCAGCTTGATATGTTACCTGTACAAAGAGTTAAGACAATCAATGAATAGTTACAAAAAGTTGTAACATATATAAGGCATAAAAAGCTTACCTCCCCAGCATAGTGTGTTATGATAAAATCAGTACGGGAAAGCTTCGGTTTTGCAAAGCGCTTGTTACTTTTGAATGTCTGATACAACTTCTGGGCAAACGTTTCATGTGTTGACTTGGGAAACATACTGCATAAATTAATCATAGAAAAATGAAAAAGAGAACTTCTAAAAATTTCACACACATAAAGCAATGGCGCCACAAATAATGTTTTAAAGAAGATTATGATAAGCAGTGCTACAAATTAAAACAGCATGGTTAAATAAAAGGAAAGTCTTATGACCATAAGCATTACATACCAAGCTTCGTCGAGAAGAGCAATAATTCCTCCAGGTTTCTGCATAATGATTGAACTATGTCAATTAGTAGTCCAAAACATTGCATCAGAGATTTAAGGAATATATATAACCATGAATACACCGCTCTTAAACACAATATAATTGTGCATGTTTGTTCAACTAGAAAGCGCTACAGTCAAAGGGACGAGAAAAAAATTATGACCTTCTCAATCAAATCCAACACATCTTGATTATCAACAAACTCTATGTAGCTCCAATTAATTTCCTCCTTGGTATATTCTTCTTGCTCCATCTTGAACACATGCTGTGAAGATAAAGTAAAGCAGCATGAGTCCAAGTTCGGAGACACAAAACGTTCAAATTGACACAGTTAGCCTTTAGCGACCTAGCCAACCTGGTTAAAATGTTGTTGTAGCTTCTCATTTGTAAAGTTAATACAGAACTGCTCAAAACTGTTATGCACAAGGATGTAGTCAAGCACACAAAAAATAAATAAATTACAAGAACAAACTGTTTTTCTTGAAAATATAAGCCACAGTGCAGTACCACTATAAGGTTGATTTTGCAAGTAAAGTCTCACCTGTTGCACTTAAAACTTTCAAAGCCATATATATCAAGAACTCCGATTAGCGATTTTGAGTTCGGATCCTGTCCAATTGAACTGTTGATTTTTTCCACCAGCCTGAATATGGACAGAAAATGAAACAGAGAAAAGGATAAGTATATTTCAACATTCCGAATCAAGACACTAACAATCCTTTGTCTAATTAAATCAAAATAAATAAATACAAGGACTTGTATCCTTGACAAGAAATATAAAGATAAAGCACACCAGTAAATCTCCTTACCAATCAAATAGGCGGGAGTATATTGTTTTAGCTAAAGCGTCTCTGCTAACAAGCGCAGAAGCAGGATCAAGAGTTCTAGTAATAACTTCTTCTGGGGTCACCATAACACGTTTAATAAGAGCATCTTCCAAGCTATGAGCATCACACCTGTCAAGGTAAAGCAGTTTAAAAGACAGTCTAGTAATAACAATAGAAGCAATTGCTTTCGTCTAATGCATGGAAAAGATGGAGCTTACATAAGAAGTTCAGCTGCCATTTCAAAATGATATCTAGATTTATCGTCCTTAATAACAGAGGAATCTATCTCCTTCCCTTTTGCAAAATTAATGTTACCGATATGAAGAATAGCAGCTATCACTCGGAAAATTGCCTCCTGTAAACCCAAAAAGGTTAGCAAGTAAGTTGAATGAACTAGCATCCTACAAGTTATGGAACCATGATACTAGTTTACCTGTTCTTGCTCACTTATACCAACAATATCCATAGCCCTTCTAGTTGCCAGATATTCATGGGCATCATTCACTCCGTCTAATTCATAGCAATTTGATTGGTTCAAGTAATGGAATGACTTTGGATTTCCCAACTTATATTTCTCGATATCCTGTGAAAAATTTGCTTAGTTAACAAACTAAAAAAACAACACTACTGTATACAATTATCAACAATTTATACACAATTAAGTGCGGCCAAATACAATAACATACATAGATACCCAAACAGGTAAACTCATCTATACCTCTGGAGGTGCAGCGCAGAGGAGGTAAAAACAATGGTAGTTTCTCTCAGGATCTGATATTTGGCAAACACGAGACCTCTCAAGTAGGTAGGTTCTAATAGCAGCCCCAGATATCCTTCCATTCTTGTCGAACTGAATCTCCACGAACTTCCCAAATCGACTTCATTGACACGTCATTTGAAGCAAAAATTATATTAAGTTAATTGGAAAGATGAGAATTTAAATCATTTGTTATAATGTTATAAATGATCATCTTAACCATTCTGAACAGCATATATATCAACCTTCACACTATCTTATACTATAAGGTCAATATATTGTTGGAATAGAATCCCACCTAGAGTTGTTGTTCCGAACAGTTTTGGCATTACCAAACGCTTCGAGAACAGGATTGGACTGCACAGTTTCATCAAAAGAAAATTGATTAATTTAGAGAGCTACAACAGTTCAATTTTCAAGATAGGTCAAAGAATCGGTTCCTCACACCTTACAGGAAGATGGAATATTTAAGGGATCAACAAGAATCAAGAGGACATTATCTCACCTCTAGGACTTGTTGTTCAACTGTCCTTCCTTCAATACCAGATCTACCACCCAAATACGCAAGGTATCTCATGAGCATTTTCGTTGTTTCAGTTTTCCCTGCTCCACTTTCACCACTCACCAGAATAGAGTTGCTTTTTCCTTCATTAATCATTGCCCTATTAACTTGCAAAGTTAACAAATTAGTATACACAACATCCAAATGTGGTTATTTGCGAGAAAACAAATAGAAATCACCTATATGCGACATCCGCAACGGCAAAAACATGAGGGCTAAGCTCTCCAAACGTGGCTCCTTTGTATTGTTCCATCATGTGTGTATCATAAAGATGTGGCAATCTTTGAAATGGGTTCACTGCTATGAGGATATTACCTGTGTATGTCTGCAAAGACATAATAGCATCAATTGCATAACCACGGGTTTTTTTTTTAGCTCTTGCATGTGACTTGAAAGAAAAGAATAATAACTGAATAATAAATCTTACGTATATTTCATTCAGCTCATATCTAGTGGCCAAGTTTTGCAGCACACCAGGTTCATGCAAATAAGAAAGTTTTGTCATGTCATCTACACCTCCAGGAGGAGCTTCAGTATCCTTAGGAAACACTTTTGATAAATTTGCAACAACCTAGATACAGGATTCAACCAATAAGAATCAATTTTCAGTGAGTAAATAGAGTCCTTTTTATACAAGACAACTGATAAACATAGTGATGAGTATTTATAAGGGATTAGTTGGATATAATTTGTTGTCGACATAAAACAACATTAGAGTGAAATGAATCAATAGCATACTGAATTTCTCACAAATCATTAAGAACTCGTATGCTCAAAATAGATATATTATAAAGGAGAAATGCACTGCTAATTATATGACACATGGATAACCATGCAAGTTGGGGTCATGTATCATATTTCTGATAGTTAAAATAATGAGTGATTGGAGTACAAATTGTTGCTTTTAGAATGTCAGTTAGATTACACCTTTGCTGTAAATGAACTAGTGTTTACCGTAGCCACAATGCAAATAAAATAAAGAAATGAAAAAACATATAATCACATGTCTCCCGAAGGACTGATGTTGAATTCAATGTAACTACTATTGTATGCCACTATTAAAATGGAAACAAAGTACATACCACTCTTCCATCTGTTGTTTGGACATAAACCTCCTGACCATTGACATGGGAAACTTCTCCATCAATCCAAGCCAACTGACGATCTTCAACCCACACATGAGTCCCTATGACAATATTTACCGGCGCCCCCTGGAATGAAGAAATAAAGTATAATATAAATATAATATACGCATCGAAACAGAGATTTAAAAAACATACTTCAAATATAAATGGGAAAAAAAACAATAGTGTACTCTTTAAGTTTGAAATCCGAGATTCCAAAGGTATACCATACGCTGATAATTCTTTGTTGATTGAATTATAGATTCATAAAATAATGTTGATTGAGTTCTATTATGAACGTAATGCGTAAATATCCACAGAGACCTACATGACTTGTTTATTCATTCATTTATTAATTTATTTATGTTTATATGTTTGTAATTTTATTTGAATCGATCGGGATAACATAATTTATTTGAATCAATCGGGATAACATAATGACTAGTTAAGAAGCTAGGCATAGTATACAGGACGTCATAGATTAGATGACACGTAAAAGTCATAGACATTACAAGAATAAATAGTTGAAATAAAAAAGGGATCTATTCTACAAAAGATAAGACGCAGATAAGTAAATTTTAAACAATATGCAAAAGAAAAAGAGGCTCCCATGAGTTTCAATTTTGGGTTTTCTGTGGGATTGATCTCCCTTTTACTGTCACTTTGGGCCTTTTTGTTTTGGAGTTTAAGTCCACAGATCCCCCTCTTTCGCCCATCAACTCAAGTCTCTTTCTTATAAATAAATGCATGCATATTTACATACATGTATAAGAGGACTGAAGTTTTATAAAGAAGATGATAGCATTAAAGGACACAAAAAGAACCTACTATGAAAAAGTAATACAAAATTGAACAGATCGAAAGGATTTGGAGAAAGGTACAAGAAAAAGGTGATAATCAATAAACCATGGATTTGAACTGAATAAAGATTAGGAACTTAGCAAAGGCAACAAGCAAAGATGAAGAGAAACACAGACCTAGTCATAAAAACACAGTAAAAACAAAATAACTTTTTCATTATTAATTTTTTTTTTTATAACTGTGGGTATCCGCGGTTTTTTCGCGACTAATCCCACAAGGCCCTAATGTAGTCGACCATTGCGTGCCCCAGTGGCCCAATTGGAATTGCTAGGAGGCAGGAATCGAACGCCCGCCATGTTGTAAGGAGTGTCTTATGGAGCTGACACACCTTTTCGCTCGCCCTTACCATCCTAGCAACCCGACCGGGTTTTTCACTTCATTATTAAAAATAAACTAGTCTACTAGACTTTTATGGTCTTAACTTTTGCAACTAGTTAGACCCAAGTCCAAGTCTATGAGAGTGTGAGTGCGGGCTTGCGGTCTTCACCAAAATGCCAAAGCAAGTTGTTGTCTCCAATACTTACAACCCACATGACTCTTTTTTATTTTATCAATGTGGGATTATTCTTGACATATTGCATTAAATCAAATTGAATGGAAACATTTGACCCATGAAGTCGAACACAACTATTATCAGATTGATGTTTTCTTCCTTTTGTTGTTGAACTAAATATAAGGCATACTAAAAAGGAGCTGCCGTTTTCACTAAAAAAAATGAAGAGCTCTACTAGACTTACATATCATTGAGAGCTCTACTAGACTTACATATCATTGAATTGAACTGAACTGAAACATTTGATCCATGCAGCCAACACCAACTAATTTGAAATTGAGGATTTATTGTTGTTCTAGTTGTTGCCTAATAGACTTAATAGTTAGAATTCAGGTAAGTTAATCAGCAAGGACAATGGCTCTAAATGACAAGCTGTTAATCTATATTCAGAAACACATATTTCAAGATTATCCATGCATTCATTTTTTTTTTCAAAATGAGATTATATTGCAGCTAATCATACTGTAGAATTACTGTTGAATAACACAAAGAAAGATCTCGAAACTAACCAAGTAATCGAAAACTAAAAATAAAACCCATACACCCACCATTCAACAAAGGTTTCTCCGAAAGTGCTTATAGCACATGCATGTCATCCACTACTCCTAAAACTAAATGCTGTAAAGAGATGAATTCATAAAATACATCCAGTTTTATGAAATGAAACCAATAATTCCAAAATATAAACTGAAAAGGGACTTCTGATTGTGTATTGTCCATATAATGGAAATAAACGAGATAGTTTTCATAATATCAGACTATCAGCAAGCAGGCACGTTGCATCGAAGCAGCACCCAAAGCCCCAACAATCAAAAACCCCAATGCCTAACAAGCCTTTAACCCAAAAATTGCACTCCACGCATATACCGCTCATTTGACATTACTTCATCAAATGAATAATAAAGATAAGGAAATGGATCAACAAGCTCCAATTCCCCTCTCGAAATCACCAAAGAAACCTAATTGACTCTTTGAAGATGATGCCCAACAGTCTATTTCCACAAAACTCCTCTCAGCACCCAACAGCTCAATCACACATCCAACCAATCCAACCAGTACCCAAACTTCAAACAAATTACCCACTAAACCCCCCAAATTCAACACAACAAACCGCAACGACTCGACTGAAGTTCCTCAATCAAATCTTCAACAAATCAATCAACCGATCCCAAATTCACAAAATTGAATGCAAAAACCCCAAACCTCAACACGAATCCACCACAAACCCCAACTTTCAGCACAACAAAGCGATCAATCGACAAAGAAAGCTCAGAAACAGCAGAAAAATTAGGGTTTTAGAGAGGTACCATTTCGGGATGATTGAGGGGGGCGATCGATGACGAATCCGGTCGTGGACTAGCTCATCCGAGGGAGAGGCGAAGAGAAGTGCGAATCAGTGGCGCGGATCGGAGAGGAGAGAGCGAGAGATTTGAGGGTTTTGAGGGATTGAGAGAGGAGAAGTTAATTAATGAGAAGGTTTGGAGGATTTTCAAAAGACGGTAACTGTTGTTTTCTCTCTCACCAGACGAGCTTGTGTCGTTCGAGTTGTGTTTGCATTTCAAAAAGCAATCTCTCTCTCTCTCTCTCTCTAGAGTAATAAACCCATCTCACTTTCTCTCTCTAAGATTTCTCTCTCTCTAGTTTGGTGAGTTTGGAAATGGCACGCACATTCGTGGCCTCCACATCTCTCTCTCTCTCTCTCTCTCTAGCTTAAGCTATAACCGCGACTTCGAACGTATCATTAATCACCAATCAACTTATTTTCTAGTCTTTAACATTTCGAGACTTTGTGCCCGTTTATTTACCAACCAGCCCCTCCTTATTTGGTCCATGGTCTTTTTTTTTTTTTTTTTAATTGAAGGCATGAATGGTAAGGATCATTCGTGAGTAGGGGTGGCAAAAATTCGGGTTCAGACTGATATGGATTTGATAACATACCTATATAAAGAGTATATTCATTGTCGACTCGGCTCAATTTTAAATTCGAATAAGACTAACTTGTTCATACCCGGTTTGCTTAAAATTTGGGTTGTGTGTTTGTCCAAATTTGTCGCAATTTTGAAAACTTACTTCTTATATTGAAAACCTCTTCAATGTTCAAATATACATATATTATAATTCAGTTTGTAATTTGAAAAAGTAACGTCAAAATCTCAACAAATATTTTAACCTATAAATCATTGTAAAATTACTGCAAATAATTTGATTTAATTAAAACATTTAATTTCAATAAACAAAATTAATTTATGTATATTAGAATAAAATATTTTTTTTAATCTATTTTATAAGTACTAAGTCTTTAATATACTTGTTTTTATCAAATATATTTTAACTCTATTTAAAATTCAAATTGAGTCCGGGTTCGAGTCAGGGTTCCAAGTCTTTATCCAAACTCGGCCCTG
This sequence comes from Stephania japonica, assembly GCA_039657345.1. NCBI lineage: Eukaryota > Viridiplantae > Streptophyta > Magnoliopsida > Ranunculales > Menispermaceae > Stephania > Stephania japonica. Next base: position 11,377,913 of record CM077563.1, on the reverse strand, counting down.
TTTTAAATTTATACAAGAGGTCTTTGTCCAGTCCCGATCCAGATTTATCAAGACATTGTCCAAACTTTTTTATTCCAGGCCAGAAGATCGGACACTAAATTGCCAACCCTATTCATGAGTTAAATAATTGGGCATAGTTCAAAGCATTCATAGTAAAACGATTGGCCCTAGTAAACATTAGGCTTCCTAATCTTGAATCTTCAAAAGAGGTAAGAGTTCAACATACTCATAGGAAAAAGAATAGAGTTGTGGATTGATGGCGAGCTACACAAAGCATCATAGATTAATTAGGCTCTCATTTTATTTCAGATACAAACATATTTTGTTTTTAATTTTACTAGATAATGTAAAGAGGTAATGTTATTCACTTGCTTTCTTTCTTTGTTTTTAAGAGAAATCGAAATTTCATTAATCATTCATAGACTCAATATAGGACCAGACATAAATTCAAGTATATTGATTCGTTAATCCTATTTGTGCAAACAAACTGCTATTAATTTGACTTTTTTTTAAAAATTGAAATAGTTTGACAATCAAGAACTGCTCTCTACAATATTGAAACTCATGACAATACACAAAAGTACTAAAATCACAAAACAAATAACAAAACTTCCTAACAAAGAGAGGATCAAAAATAGTTTAACAAGGAGAAAACAAATCAAAGACTTCCTGTTCAATTTTTATATCATATGGCTCAATCAAGGTGAGGAGAGTGTGGTGACTAGTTTTATGTATTGGTTACAAGTGTGAAGTGAGGGTTCACTCCAAAATGTCAAGGCAAGATGAAGTGTCCACTCTACACTTATGACCCTTCTTTTTTCTTTATAAGTAGTCCATGTAGGACTATCTCAACATCTCCAACACTTCCAACTAGAAAGAAAGTTAACTATAAAGTAATAATTAAAGATAAATCAATCAAGTGCGTCATATAAATCTACACAACACCGTTGATGAAAATATACCACAAAAGGATGGATCAATCTCTATAAATCTTATTAGATTTGTTGTTTATTGGATGAACAAATAACAAAAGGGATTTTATTGAAATCACCTTCGATTGTTGAGAGAGGATCGGCGGTAGTTTAAAAACAAAAATTACAAAACTAAATTATAAAGAGAATTTTAAGGTTTTGGATAGAAGAAAAGGCGGCTCTAATCTTATGAAACTTTTTTTTGAAGTGTTCTCTTAGTTAGTACATACTGTTATTTATTCACTTGCGTTTGTTTGATGTAATAATAAGCTCTTAGCCTCTTTTGATTAAACAAATATAGTCATCATTAAATTAGTCGGGCGATTAGTTACATGAATCAAATTTTTTATTATGCAGTAAAATAAATAAACAAGAAAACAAAAAAAAAAACCCATTAATTTGACAAGTTAATAAAATTTAATTCTCAAATTGAAATTGATTTTTTGTGAGGCAAATTGAATATGATTTACTTTGGCAAAAAGGATTTGGTTCATGTAGCTAACCCAATCAATTTGGTTGAGGCTTTACAATTATTATTGTGTTGTAATTTTGTAAGTTTTTTTTTTGGTAGGTAAATTTTATAAACTTTAGATGTGAAAGATAAAACCAATTTGTTTGTAACAAAAAATTATAAGTCATTTATCAAAATATTTCTAATGAGATGGTAAAAATATCATTTACTAAAATTCAAGATTTCAATAGGGGGTGATTCAAAGTATAAAAAAAAAAATAAGAAAATAGAGCCACATGAACTATTTGTGTTCAATTTCTTAGTCAAGGTCGATAATGTTCAAGTCAAAGTGGAGTCCAATTGAAGCCAGCGTGTGAAACAAGGGCAGAAACGTAATAATATACTTCGCTAGGTGCATAGCATAACTTCGTTTTACAACAACACTACTGACAAGCCAATGCTAACCCCAAATTTGCTGTCGTGTTAATATTTTATGTGTTCAGATCAGATACACCCGTAAGCATTTATGCAAAACTGTTTTCGTGACTTGTCGCATTTTAATTCGAGCCTAGGAACGTTGTAGTGAATCAAAACTCGATGGTTTGTTTGTGCGATCTCTTGAAAGTTCATACGTGTGGGTGGACTGTCGGGTGTCGAAGAACAAATGTCCATAAGATGACAATATCACCCTCCACGCTTTCTCTTGAGAACCGTCGCTCCGGCGCCGTTGGAGAGCCCTTTTCATCATTTCATCCTTTTCGGTTTTCACAGTCGCATTTCAAAATTTTCTAACCGTTGAGGACTTCACATAAAACGAAATTATAGGGGATAAGTTTAAAAAGGGAAACGCTAGGTGTGTAAAGAAAAAAACGATTAACTCGATAGGCACGATATCCAAACCAACTCAAGGAATTAAGTTGGATTAAAAAGGCTGTTAATTTGAATTGGACTCTTTAAATTTGAATTTATAATTGAAGGTTTGATCTAATCTGAACCAACTATATCTTTTTAATACTCAAGTAAATATAAGTAAATATAAGCAGGGTAAACTATTAATTTGGTACTGTCTTGAATATATTTTTGATGTTCTTGTTGAGAGTGAGAGAATTGTACACTTGATGTTGGTTTAATGTTATAAAGTATTATAATATATGTTATCTTCACTGTGAACGTAGGTACCTACTATCGAATCACGTAATTATTCATATCAATTGAGTATATGTGATTGTTTGTTTATTTCGTTTAACTTATATTTATGAGTTGAGGTGGGGACAATATCATATTAATGAGATTTATAAGCCCACAAATACATATATAGGCAGGACCAACAAAGTTTTTTTAGGAACAAGTTTGAGATGTACTAGAAAAAATTAAGTTTGGTTTCTTATCCATGATTCAAAAATAAATAAATAAATGAGCTAAATTTGTTTAGGCGATCGAGTGTGCAACAGGCCGATCATAATTGATATACCTCCATTGCTCCTCGATTAGCTTAGGTAGTATAAATCGGGTGGGTTCAGAAGTGGTTCCATACGCTTCCCCTCTGAATCAGAATGAGGCAAGTCGCTTGTGGAAATAAGGTTTTTTCTAAAGAATTAAATAAGGCATTAAAGATTCATGTCATAGATTCCCTTTAATCAAAATTATAACACACTAATTAATACACCCTTAAGTAATTACAAAGGTACAAAAGATATGTTACAATGATACTCCAAAATTATACCTAAAATCACACTTTAGTGATGTGGTGTATGGCCATCATGTAAAATTGGATGTTAGACACGTAGTTTTGATGCCTAACACGCAAGACATGTCCCTAAAGCACGCACGAATGACTACTAAGGATGTGAACTCGTACAAGTCATGTTACAAAGTGTTACTTTGGGTTGTCAATTGTCATTGTAAATTTCCTTTGCATATTTGTCTTTTGACATAATTTAAATGAGTTGAGGAATTAAATAATATGAATCTTAATAAATGTTTGGATTGTATTAGAGTAAAATAGATAAAAATGGTAATAATTATTCTCTTAAATTTTCAAAATGACTATTAATTTTAGAAAAGTCTTTTTTTTAAATGACATTTTTTTCTTGATGTCAAACCATTTATAATTTTGATTAGAGGGAGTGTTATTTTTTTCATTTGTTTTACTTTTGATGGATTTTTTTAAATAAGTATTCATGATCATTGGGTTTGGATATCCACAATTTTTTTTTTTAGCAAGTGATGCATTTCATCTCACTAGATATGCTTTATATATAGATTTATAATTAATTGAACTTAAAAAAACCTGATGCCATAATTAACTTTTTTTTTGGTAGTGTGCCATAATTAACTTAATTAACTCAAGATAGCATGAACTGACACATCAACAGTACTGTACTTATAATTAAAATGAACTGGCACATAATAAATTACTTCCATATTAACCCACACTTTCACCTATATATATATATATATATATATATATATATATATATATATATATATATATATATATATATATATATATATATATTAGGAGTGCGTATGGTCTCCGCAAAATCGTCAAAACCACCAAATTCGTATGGTCTGGTCTACTTTTTTGAATTCACAATTTGGTAAGATTTTTATTTTAAAAAAATTGCGGTTACCTTTATTTATTCTTTTACTATCATCTAATCCTACTACATTTTGAAACATTATTTAAACATTTTAGACCAACTTATTCTAAATGATTAGTTGAGATGATTAGCAAAATGTATTGAATCATTAGCAAAATTTATTGAATCATTGATTTGGTAAGTAAATCTTATTGGAACTTTTAGTTCTTATCAAACTCTTATCTTGTTTTAACTTTATATTTCTAATTGTTGTCTTATTGTAGGAAACAATGAAATTAGAATTTGAAAGAATGTAGTTGAAGACATTTCATGTTGAATCTATTTGATTTTGTTATTTTAACTTTTGAAATGAACTTGAATTCATAACTTTGTTGTGTTTCAATTTGTTTTTGGTGGATAATTGTGTATGGACATGCCAAACTCCGGTTTGACCACACATTTTGTATGCGCCTACCACATAGTCTAATACAAAATTATGGAGCACCCATGGGTAAAAGACTTTCATTTGCTTCAACGGTGCTTTTGCTAATTCTAGTAGTAGAAATACAATGCACGAATGTGGATCCTAATGGACTGATCAATATCAAGCGACATGTACATGTTCGGAATGATATATCTCCGACTGAAAAGTAAAATCTGCACTGTAAATCTAAAGACGATGATCTAGGCCAACATGTGGTGACATTCCAACAAGAGTTCACTTGGACTTTTCGCGGCAATATTTTTGCTACAACGTTGTTTTGGTGCAACATGGACTGGATTAATGCTGCCGGGCAATTGTTTCAGCAGAGCTTCACGACCTATGAGTCCAAAGTGACGCCGTGCGGTAAAGACAGCGTTTGGTCTGCTCGGACGGACGGAGCATATATCTTACAATTTTGTTGGCCGATTTGTGCTCGTATATCCTTGGAAGTAGCTAAGTGGGCTTGAAAACTTGGAAGTTGACATGACATCAACTTGTGTATGGTCAACACACAAGTAATTGTATTTGACAAAGAGAGACGCAATTTGGCTAATGTACTTGTACATAAATAAACCTGCATGTGATCTTATGTCACGTTCCTCCAACGAACTAATTTCTGCTCTATATGTACAAACAAGACAAAAATGAGGTTTTTCTGAAAAAGAAAAGAAAAAAATGAGGTTTTTTTCTTCAATCTACGTTGTGTCTGATGTCAATTGCTATAATTCACGTTAAGATGTTGTCAAGTCCCATACAAAGGACGAGCTTCCCAACTTTGTTTTTCTATTTACAAGATTCAATCTCAAGATCTCGCTTGGAATTGGGTCTCTTACCACTCCGGTGAATCACTTGTCCGGTAAATCATCTTAGACCAACACTTAACAATGCATGTGTTTTTGAAAAAATTATGACCAAGGTGGGTGCTGAGTGAGTCAGAGCGGGAGGAGCAACCGACTGCCCCAGGCCCTCTCCTTGCCTTTCCCCTTTCACTAAGCAACACGAAGGTTACTGACTCACAAAGTTGTTCAATTTAACTAATTAATTAGCAGTTATTTATTTATTGAGTATTGACAGTTTTGTGTAGAGTTAGTGCACTAGAACTATGTCTCTTACAGAGATTTTTGCTACTAAAAAAAATTGAACAATAAATAAATTAATTTGTTTTCAAAGAAAATCGATAGAAAAAGATTTTGATTTCAATAAAGTTGATTTATTAAATATATGTGATTGCACACTCACTTTTTATTTTTTGTTTTATTACAAGTTTATAAAGAGCAATTATAGTCTTTATCTAAAACAATAAAAATAATCTAAGACAATCCTAACTTGCTTTCGACCTAATACAAATGTTCTACAATGGTCAAAATCGATAAATGGAGAAGATTAAAGGGTGTCGGGGTGAGGGAGATGGAGTTTGAACATTAGAAGAGGAGTATTTTGAGGATTTCGGAAAAAAATAAAATAAAAATGGAAGCAATAAAAATTCAAATTCGTATGCCCCAAAAATTTAAATTTTGGGTACATCCTAGTAATAGGGTTCATTTAGCAAACAACGGGTTCGTTTACCGTTTCCTTGATGAATCTACAAATGTGAAGTACTTGTTGTGAGTGCAAGTGTGTAAGTTGAGCTGATTTGTCAGCCAGCCATAGAGTTCCAAACCAGTGTTTAACATAAATTAATAAATAAGTAAATAATTGACTATCCATATATATATATATATATATATATATATCATGCTTTTCCATAATATATGTGAGAAAATATGTTTTTCCATCCATATTTGTCACCCTTCCCTAGTAACATATAACATGCATCCATAACTCCCAATCTGGTAAACCTATTTTATTGATCAGAATTTGCATATAAGTGCAAAATAACAAGGGTTGAACATAATTGTCTCGATCACACAGGACTGAGACTTCTAAAGGAGTTTCAAATACTCAGGACCATAACTCTAAAGAGGTCTCGATCAACTCTCTTTGTCTCCTACCGAAACCGAGACCTCTTCACAATCTTGATGAAAGACGACCGAGACTTCTCAAGAGGTCTTGAAGACTCTCATTGAGACCTCTAAAGAGGTCTCAGGTTTGTGCATCCGAAACTCGCAGATGACACTTCCTCACTTATATGCCGCAACGAGACTAGATCCAGCTTTGTTCAACAAAAAAAAATACTTTTACGACAATTGCGACCTAGCACAAATGGTTAAAATCGATAAATGAAGAGGATTGAGGAGTGTTTGAGTGAGGGTGAAGTTGATGGGTGAGCAAGGGCACTTTTGTAAAAAAAAAAAATTAAAAAGCAAAGTAAACTAAGAAAAAAAATTCAAAATGGGATACATTGATGTAATGCGGTCCTCTCATATGGAGAATCTCCATACAACAACAAAAATAAATCAACATATTTGGAGTTGATAATAAGATTCTTTGCATGACCCATTAGTCATCAAACAAACTTGGTAAATTTACCACCACGCTCATCTATTCTGTTTTTGTTTGCTCCTTTTAAAATTTAAATTCTCTATGATAGAATAAAACTGCAAATAAAAGTAAATTTTTTTTAAGAAATCCACTTTCTAATATTGCATTGTATTTTTAATATTTGAATGTAAATAGCATAAGATTTTGTATAAATAGTATCTCATTGTTTTTTTTTATCAAACTTGCTCTCCATGCTATTAAGGCTTACTCTTATTAAACTTCTAATCAATATTATTAAACAACTTAGGCATACTGAAGAAAATAAGGAGTCTGAATAGAATCTCAGAGGAGACAAAAAAAAAAAAAAAAAGAGAGAGAGCACAAACACACAGTAAAAAAGAATGAGCAGACATTTAGGTTAAGGAGAGTGGCAAAGTGATTTTGCCTAGTTAAGAACAAATGGTTTTTCCCACATAAGACAAATCAAATAAGGAGTAGATGCAACCTGCAAAAAAATAAAATAAAAAATGAGGCAGATTTAGCAGATCAACACGGAACAAACAATGCCTTGAGGTTTGAACAAACCTTTGCAGGAGTTAAGACATAACCCCTTCCCACCCAGCTTGTATTTTAAAACTCTGCACACAAAAATTTGATTAGGCAGTTTTCATTTTTCACAAAACAAGTTTTGTTATCAAATTGTTCATAACCTATTTCAGGTCATAAAGATTTAAATACTCCCTATCCACTCTACAATTACCCTTGAGTAGTGGCCCTACAGGGGGTTCAATCGCCCTCACAAAGGTCTTAAGCTTTTTTTTTTTTTTTTTTTTTTTTTTGGGTCTGAGACCACCTTGTATCCGCCATTAGACTTTCCAACTACTTCAGGTTCACCCTGAGCCGTGCCTCATAGTAGGGAGGAGGAGCTCCCAACGCTTACGTATGATCTTTGGCTCCGAACAAAATCACGTCAGGAGACTTCACGTCCCCATGGGCTTTGGGGAAGGTCGGTCCAAGGTCCAGGCTACTCAATCGAATAGTCAGAACCACACTAAACACAATACGCCCCAAAAAGAGACTTGCATATTCCATGGATCAAACTCTTCCATTCAATTGACTCATATTAAGTATAGGAAAAATAGGAAATTATAGAACCGAGTGGTCAGCAACAACAACAACAACAGAGCCTCAGTCCCAAATTAATTGGAGTCGACTATATGGATCAAACTCTTCCATTGTGCTCGGTTCAATGCAATTGATGGTGAGCTTTCCAAACCATTCAAATCCCTCATAATTAATGCATCCCAAATTATAGAACCGTGTGAATGGTAAAATATATATATATAACAAGTTAGAACTTGGAATACACCCCAAAAAGAGACTTACATATTCAATTGACTCATCAACATCAACAACAACAAAGCCTCAATACAGAATTAGCTAGGGTCAGCTACATGGATCAAACTCTTCCATTCAAATGATTCATAATAAGTATATGAAAAATAAGAAATTATAGAACCGAAAGGGCAGTAAAAAAAAAAATATAACAAGTTAGAACTTAGAACTCCCTATGAATGGTAAGAAAACAAAATATTCCTGACCAGGATTCCAGTAAACATATAAGAACTCGAACTCCAAAGCATATACAACAAACAGACAATACAATAATTAAATTCAAATAGAGTTTAGTGATAGAAACAAGACATCGATTAATGAATAGTAAAGATGTGCAATAAAATCCATGAAACTGCAGGCATTACAGCCATTGCAATTATTTATAGTTTTTGCTAATTTCAAGAAGAAATACTCATGTCAAAGCCTCCAAGGTAAGATGGTAAGACATCACTTGCCTTTTTGGCAAACCTCGGAAGATTGTGGTTCGATTGCCACTAAAGTCAAAAAAAAAAAAAAGAAGGTAGAAATACTCATCATGGAAACAACTACATTAACAACAAAGCCTCAAACAAAAATTAGTTGGGGTCGGTTGCGTGGATCGAGCTCCTCCATGGAAACAACATTTAAATGAGTAAGCTTTCAAAGGCAGTTTCAAAATCATTTATTTGGGAACAAGCTGGATAGAGCATTAAGTTTTAAAGCATGAAAATCATTGCCATCCAATCCATGGCACCAAAGCAACAACAACAACAACCAAAAAAACCCCTCAACCCTTCATTAAACTCAAACTAATTAACCAACCATTTCAATTAGAAGAGCGACGAGGAATGCTTAATTAATTGAAAGCACCCACACCAGCCTTACTCTGCCTAGCAAGCTTTGTCCATTCAGTGTGGAAGGATCCGGGGCGATCAACCCTCTCATACGTATGAGCCCCAAACAAATCCCTCTGCGCCTGAACTAGATTGGCGGGCAGCCTTGCGCGCCTATAAGTATCGAAATAAGCAAGGCTAGCGCACATCCCAGGAGTGCTAATCCCAGCTTGAATTGCCAATCCCACAACTCTCCTCCACGCGGCCTGCCTCTGCACCATCTCCCTGGCAAACTCGGGATCGACCACCAAACTAGCCAAATGAGGATTCCTCTGATAAGCCCTCTTAATCCTATCCAAGAACACAGCCCTTATAATGCACCCACCCTTCCATATCCTCGCCAACTCCCCCAAATTCAACCCCCAACCCTTCTCGTCGCTCTTGGCCCTCAACAAGTTCATCCCTTGAGCATAACTACATATCTTGGAGGCGTAAAGCGCCTGCCTCACATCATCCACCAACCTCTTCCTATCAATCCCACCCCTCAAACCCCACAACATGTCCTCCTCACTCTCCATTCCCGCCCCCCCAACACCTCCGCCGCCGCCACTCTCTCCTCCTTCAACCCACTCAAGTACCTAGAATCCAACGACGCCGCAATGGTGGGCGCCGCCACGGACAGCTCCGCCGCCTGCTGCACCGTCCACTTCCCCGTCCCCTTCATCCCCGTCTTATCCAATATCTTATCCACCAATTCCCCCTCCTCATCCCTATCCCTAACCCTGAATATATCAGATGTAATTTCAATCAGAAAACTCTCCAATTCCCCCCTATTCCACTCCCCAAAAACCTCCGCCAATTCGGGATTGCTGAAACCCCCAATCTGCTTCAGGACGTCATAGGCCTCGGAGATGAGCTGCATATCGCCGTACTCAATCCCATTGTGCACCATCTTGACGAAATTCCCAGAGCCCCCCTCGCCGATGTAGGTGACGCAGGGGCCGTCGTCGACCTGGGCGGCGACGGTGGCGAGGACGTCCTCGACGTTCTTGTAGGCGGCGAGGTGGCCGCCGGGCATGAGGGAGGGGCCGTGGCGGGCGCCGTCCTCGCCGCCGGAGACGCCCATGCCGAGGTAGAGGAGGCGGTGGGACTCGGCGTCGGCGAGGCGGCGCTCGGTGTTGAGGTACCACTCGTTGCCGCCGTCGATGATGGAGTCGCCGGGGGAGAGGTGGGGGAGGAGGGCGGAGATGGTGAGGTCGACGGGGGCGCCGGCCTTGACGAGGAGGATGATGGAGCGAGGCGGCCGGATGGAGAGGACGAAGTCGCGCGGGGAGTAGTGCCCCGTGAGGGGGAGCTCCAGGGGGGCGGCGCGGCCTAGGGTTTCGTCCACTTTCGAGGTGGTGCGGTTGTACACCGAAATTGGGAACCCCTTCTCGGCTATGTTTAGGGCCAGGTTTTGCCCCATCACGGCCAGCCCGGCTAGGCCTATGCGGGAGAGTGCTGCTGCGCCTTCCATGGTGCTCGCTGGTGGCTGGTGCCGTCAAGGCGTCAAGGTTCAGATCACTGAATATGAATCTGATGCACGATTCAGCTCTCCCCTTTTTAACTCTATATTATAAAAACAAAAAATATGGGTTGGGGGGTGGGCGGACCCGTCGAGGAGCCGAAGGGCCAGGGACTAGACCGAGTTTCAACTATGGAAGGTCGTTTTCTTGGAGTAGCAAAGTACAACTGTACAAGTCGGCCCAATTAAAAATTTTACATCCCTACAGTTAATTTACTTTTAACTCTTTAAAGTACTGCAGGTTTTCTTTTTATTCAGCAAACTAAAGTATTTCGTCTTTTCAAAAGGAGAAATTAGAGAAGCAAACAGTGACTTGTGTGGTAGTTGCATGAATCACACAAATAGCGTATTTTCCGTAAGCGTTATTCGTGTGAATTCAAGTAACACGAATGGTGCATTTCGTAAAAGCTTCATTCATGTTACGTAGACAGTGCACATAACACACGAATAGTACTTTCGAAAAATGCACTATTCGTGTGATGTGTGCGATGGCCAATGCCACATGGGTCACGAATTGCGCATTTAGTAAATGCGCAATTCGTGACCCATGTTTCCCGCCAGCAGAGAATATATTCTTTGCTAAAGCCCCCTATGGATCGATAGAGTCTTCAATGGGGAGGGGGGCTGAATGTTTGTTAAGTAATGGTGTTGGGGGTGTTGGTTGGGAGTTTAAAAGAGGGAGAGAAGGGGACACACCGATCAAAGTGTGTGTGTGTGTGTGTGTGAGAGAGAGAGAGAGAGAGAGAGAGAGAGAGAGAGAGAGAGAGAGAGAGAGAGAGAGAGTGTTTTTGTAAGTTGGGTTTATTTAGAGAGAGTTGGGTGTTTCGGGGACATGGGGAAGGGAGTAGGGTTTGTGAGAGAGTTGGGTTGAAGTAGAAGCTGATCGACAACAAATTGAAAATTAGAGGTCATTTATTCAAGTTTTTTTTTTTAAATTATTTTTTTAAGAATATTTTTTAGTTATTTAGTTTTGACTTGAATAAAATAACTAACTTTATTTTTTTATAGGGAATATTAATTTTTTTTAGGTCAGGGCCTATTAAATTGAAGAACAAAACAGGAGGAAAATAGTAAAAAATAAAACTTATTTATTATTTTTATATTATGTAATTGCTTAGTTTTTTTTAAAGAAAATGTGGTTAAGTAGCATGTGTTTATTGCATGGTGTGTGTAATTTAACTGTGTTTTTAATTATTTTGTGGTTTAAAAAACAATTTTTTAATTAGGTCAACTATTCATTAATTTTAGTTAACGTAACTACTAATTGCTTTTGAAAATGGCTACCAAAGGACGTTGCGGCTTAACATTGTAGTTAACAAAATGTTACAAAAGTTAAACCCCATTACGACCATTTAAATTAAAATGTATGCATTTTTATTTATTTTATTTTATTTTTTAAGTAATGCCTATGTCTTTTATTGCATTTCAAGAAAAGTGGAATAAATCTAAAGCTATAGAAAAACTAATTTTTAGTAGTGGTTGTCATAGCTTATTGTTTGTTTGGTTAGTTGGATTTATTTAGAGAGAGTTAGGTGTTAGGCCGACGTGGGGAGAAGAGAGTAGGGTTTGTGAGAGAGTTGGGTTGAAGTTGAATCCACAAAATCGATGGTGGATTGAAAACCAGGAGGTTGTTAAGGTTGGGGTTTCGTTAAGGTGCAATTTTTTTAATTATTTTTTAATAATATTTTTTTAGTTATTTAGTTTTCATTTGAATAAAATAACTAACTTTATTTTTTTTTACTGGGAATATTTTTTTTGTAGGTCAGAGCCTATTAAATTGAAGAACAAAACAGGAGGAAAATAGTAAGAACTAAAATTTATTTATTTATTTATTATTTTTATATTGTGTAATTGCATAGTTTTTTTTTAAGAAAAGGTGATTAAGTAGCATGTATTTATTGCATGATATGTGTAATTTAACTGTGTTTTTAAGAAAATATTAGAATTCACAACTAGAAAGAAGGTTTTTCATAGCTTGTGAAAAATGTCGTGACATCAATTTAATTGTTTTTTTACCAACGTTGTCACATGTCTTTCATAGCTTTTAAGAAAAGTTATAGGTTAACTATTAATTGTTTTTAGTTAACGTAACTACTAATTGCTTTTAAAAATAGCTACTAAAGGATGTTGCAGATTAACATTGTAGTTAACAAAATGTTACAAAAGTTAAACCCCATTAAGACCATTCAAATTAAAATGTATGTCTTTTATTTGTTTTATTTTATTTTAAGTAATGCCTATGTCTTTTATTGCATTTCAAGAAAGGTGGAATAAATCTAAAGCTATAGAAAAGCTAATTTTAGTAGTGATTGTCACAGCTTATTATTTGTAGTAAAATATTTTTAAAAAATTAAAAATAGACACAACAATGGAGTGATAAAAAAATGTAATCCTTTTTATTCAGAATAATTGAAGGTTTGTTATTCAACAGTATAACATGACTTATATGCTCGATTCAACCAATATAAACATTGCTAGATTCAATATGAATCTATTTGGCTGGATCCATCATATTGAATTGCGAATGAATAAGAAAAAAAGAGTAAAAGAAATGGAAATTGAATATGACATATATTTTCTAATGCCTAAAAAAGATAAAAAGACTCTAAATATATTTAAAAATTGAATGTATTCCCAAACCGTGCTTGCATTTTTCATTGCAATCGACATTCTTTATGTATAAATCTAGACCTAAGTTAAGTTCCTTAGAAGGGACTCGTTCCCTTTCTCAAGATGGGACTCTAACAAAATTGAATACTCAGTTGATATTAAGTTCCTTATAAGGGACTCGTTCCTTTCCCAAGAGGCTCCTCGAACAACCTTAGGATAAAATTCAATCATTTTGAAATATTACTACAAGATGCTCCATTTTAATATAGGAACAAGAATAATCTTTGATGAGGATTTTTTCAAAAATTCTATCGCGCCTCAAATCCCCATTTTGATCATTTTGATATATATGTAATCTTTGTTACATTATCAATGAAATAAATTATGTAGGTAATGGAACGTAGGAACATCCCGTTTCAATTTTATGCATGCGGAGAAATTGTTAAGGTTTCGCAAGGCATCGAGCACAGCAGACCCCCATAAATGATCATGATTCTTAAGTTTGGAACGAGTAAACATGAGTTGATGGATCACGTGTGTAACGCGTTTGGTATCTCATCCACTGAGTCTCTCATTACGATGACGTATCGTCACGTAATAACTCATCCATCAGGTTCACAATATTTTATCCCCGTGTCATTGCAAGACGAGACCCATTTCAAGTTGATGTGGTCAACAGTGGCGAATCTACCATTATCAGCGAAGGTAGATATTTATTTAACTTTCGAGCCAATCGAGTCTTTTCAAAACTCTACTGTGCATTCACAAGTGGTAGAAGAAAATGTCGGCATGACATGCCCTACATCAATGATGGAAAGATTACATATGCAATCACCTATAGGTGATGTTGTGCAAAATAGATTTCTTACTCCGATAGATGGTGACATCCCCAGTGATGACCTTAACGAGGACGACGACAACGACATCAACGAGGACGTATGTCCCCTCGAGGATGCTGCACCATCTGTTGATTGGGAAAATATAAATGTTATAAACAACCCAACCTATGAGCCTCTAGGGGGCGGAAAACTTGCAAGATGATAAGCAATTTGCTATTGACGAAGAGGAGTGCATGGAAGAAACAAGCGATGAAGAAATTTACCAACCATTGCCGAATTGATTGGGAAGTGGCTAATTCTACTGCGACCCAACATTCTCATCATTCGACTGGATGGGACATGCCTAATTTTGAGTTGGAAAGAGGAATGTACTTTGACAATAAGAAAGACTTGCAGCATGCCATCAATGTATGACATGTTAACAACTATTGGCAATACCATGTTATGGAGTCAATTATAACCTTGTGGGCGGTGAAGTGCAGAAGTGCACCGGAAGCTAGGTGCATGTGGCATTGTGACGACCCCAAATTCCACAACCCTATAATCGGGCGCCGCCTAGCCTGAATCCGCGCGAACCCCCGAGCCAATCCCGACGAGTCGCGCGGGGCCAGTGAGCCTATCCTTACCATTCAATTATTTATTAATCATTTAAAAGTGAAGTCAATTAATTAGCGAGTTATCAAAATATAAAACGGAAGCAATAAATCTCAACTAATCAATTAACTTTGAAAGCACTAAGTTAGGACAAAAACCTAGGGTGTGGGAACCTTGTATATCATATATATACCATGTAAAGTAAGGAGAGTATCATCTAAGTCATAATATCCAAAAAGATCTCTCAATCCATTACCCCATGTACAAAAACAATATAAGTAGCTAATACAACAAAAAGTCACCTATGTCAGTAGAGGAGGGCCGCTCAAAGTATATCGCATAACTGCACGGCCTTTCCTTTGCCTGACTGCGGATCTACACTCGGTCAAACACAAGAATGACGAGCCCAGGTAAGTAACGCCAAGCAGGAACAACAATAAATACAATATTTCAAATTAAATAGATGAACAGTCAATTCATGCAGATAGAAAGAAAAGGACAGGGAGCGCATGAATATATAAAAACTGTAAATAAATAAATAAGCCATCGAAATTGAGTGTCCCGGAATACAAGGGAAAGACAAAAGTGGTCCCGACCAATTAAAGTCGTTAGGCCGAGGACAAAATCTCCTCAAAGGCTAGGAGTCGATGACAAAATCTCCTCTAAAACCCCTACGTGAGTGCAGAGTCCCCAACAATCTGGTGAACTCTCACCGTGTACATGTCATTACAACTAATCACGTATCCCCAGCCGTAAACTCCGGTATAATACACCGCAAGCCCGAAATTCTGCAAGGATTACGCTTGACACACTTGCCTTAGGACAACTCAAAAGGAATGGAATGACAAGATAGTATCGAAACAATATTAATAATTAATTAAAAGCTCAAGAAATACTATAGTGTTCCTCACTGGTTTACTTACCTCGATCCAAGCTAATTCGCGTTAACACAGACTCCGACACGCCCCTTACAGTCCCCGTGTGTACAATAATCGTGATAATACAATTTATATCAATTTCCTCAATTTCCTATGATTTTTTCAAATTTCTAACTATTTTTGCCAAATTTTACGTTTTCCAAGGTAAAAACCCCGACATATCGTCTTGTAAAAATCCCGAATATTTCACTTTTTGTAGAAATTCCCAAATTTCTCTTTATTTGATGAAAATATAATTTTCTAGAATTTTTCCTAAAATTTTCCTATTTTTCTAGAATTTAATTAAATTAAAATCAATTTTAATATATTTAATTAAAATAAATAATTTTTATTAATATAATAATAGGTGGGTGGGTTGCGGATCGGGTTTGACCCGACCCGACTGGGTCGGGTCAGGACCGACCTGACAGATCAAACCGGGTCAGACCCGGTCCAACCGGGTCGGACCATCTTCATCTTCTTTGCTTGCAGTTAACAACAACGTTTTTTTTTTTTTTTTTTTTTTTTTTTTAACGACATTAACAACAATACAACAACAATCAACAACCACATCACCACCATTTTCACCATTCAAATCCATCATCCCCTCAACAACAACCTCAACAACAAATCTCAGAAACCACCACAACGACAACACCCACAACGAAATCAATTACTTCTTACCTGAATTTCACCTCGACGTGGCGTCCACGCTCTCCGTGAACCGTCGCTTTCCTCTCCTTGGTTTCTCCTTCTCTTGATCGATTTCTCTCTTTCTCCCAATTTTTTTTGATCGACAATAGGATTGTGGTGATGGTGGTGTGATAAAATTTGGGTATTTTGGTCAAATGACCAAAATACCTCTCACCCTTATTCATACCCTTTACAACTTTATTGCCCTTTTGGTCTTTTCACAATTTCACGTACCAACTTTGATAACTCAATTGGGTGACTTAGTTGACTTTTGGTCTTTTGATCTCATCAATTTCAAACAACACTCAAAGTTTCTCTCGGGTATTTTCGCACCTGACTCATAACACTAACTTTGTTCGTCGCGTCACCACAGATGTACCGACGTAACAAACGGACTTTACAACTTTTTAATTATTATTTATTTAATATTTTTGTTAGTGTTTCTAATTAAATTTGTTCCCCGGACTACCAACGCTCGTACACAACGCCTTTACCCGTTAATAACTTAAAATTGCACAAATGAAATATAATATAATACAAACATCATACAAAACTAACATACCTCGGCGTCGACGTCCGAGAATTGATGACTGTACCACGATGTGGGCCCACATATCACCTGTATTGACACGTGGCACGAGTTACATTTTTAGGGTTGTTACAGGCGTCTCCTTGTTTGTGAAAGAAATAACAATTGTGGGAGATCACTCAATTAGACGAGTCGCACAACTGTATAAATCCCGGCATAGAACATGGCCATGCCCAACTCGACGCCAACATGTTGTCCAGATAGATTAGGCAATTACTATCAAGGCCTTTGTAACGACCCAAAAATTTATGTTATTTATGTGTGATGACATGTAATTTCGATTTATACTCGTGTCTGTTTGACAAGGCGGTGACGTCGATTTTACGAGTAGTGTTACGAGTCGTTGGTAGTTCCATTCGCGTGCGAAAGCGCAAGTCGTGGTGCATGCCGGACGTTTCTACGCCCGAGAAAAACCAATTAGTGGGCAAATAAGGAAAAGAATATGGAGGGAGAGTCGCCCATTGGTGTCATTAAAGTGGTTGGTGTGAACAAATGGAAGAGTGACACATCACTCATCAAATAAAAAAAAGAAAAAAAAGTCAAACTAGTACAACACTCCACCACCCATCTAGTGACACATCATTACCTACCCATCACTCTCCATCCCTTAATTTCTCTCTCTTCCCTACCCTCTCAACGTCTCTCTCTTATGTCTTTTTCTCTCTCCTCTCCCAAACAAAAATCACTCTCTCACTCTCTCTACCCGAGATCCTCCTCACCACTCACGTTCTTTCATCATCCCCACAGCACACACCCAATCTCGGTCACCCCTCTCTTCTCTCTCAATGATCTCTCAACTCACCAACACTCGGCCTTACCCCCTCTCCACGCTCACGGCCTTCACCATCACTCCCACTCAAGGTCACTCTCGGCTCTCATAGCACGGGCTCCTCATCGGCGAACTCCTACCACCAAGGTAAGTAGCAAAGTTGTGTTGATTTGAGAAAGGAGATGGTGTATGTGTGTTGTGATTTTGGGGTACACTTAGTATCTACGTGTGTATCTCGAGATCCACACTGCGATACGATGGTGTAGACGATTGTCTCAAGATTTGTGGTGATTATGCCGCCTCGAGATGGGTGCATGCCTCAAGATTTGTGTGAGTCAGGATTTGTCTCGAGATTTGTGTGGGTTGAGACTATCTCGGGATTCATGTCGAGATATTGAGATGTGTGTGGTTCTTTCAGGATTCGTGTAGAGATTTGAGATATAGATGTCGCCTGGGATGTGCGATGTGGTCGCACGCATCGCGGGACTGCCTCGTGATGTGTGCTGATTTTTTTAGAAAATAAAATAAAATAAATAAAGAGGACAAATTCGAGAAATTGGCCGATCCAAGATTTGACAACGTGGTTCGACCTGATATACGACGAATGTAGTCGAAATCTCATATTTTAGAAAATGAAAAGACTTAAGAGTTAGGCTTAATAAAGATAATGAAAAGATTTAGGAATTTTGGATGCGCCGGACATGGAACAATAGTACTGACTTCAAGTACGTCGAGCGGTTTACGTGACCTGGTGAATTGCGTGGTATTTGTGAGTAAAACCAACCAGAGTATTTACATTATTTCAATTGTGCATTTATTTGAGCTATTATGTTTGTTGAGCAGTATTTTCTTGTGGATTATATGAATTGTTGAATTCCCTTTGGTTATATCTATCCTTAGTGGTTTATCGACTTGATTTTTTCTTGGATTCCTTAATGAGTGGTCTATTGGGTCTAAGTGGACAATATGGTGCTCACGGTCTATACCGTGAGTACACGGACTCTGGACATGGTTAAACCTGCAGTTTAGGATTGTGGTGACTATATGTTAAATTAAGTGTGACGCTGCAGTTCCCGTATGCTATCTAAGTGTGACCTGGGGCTAAGTGTCTTATTCTAGACTGCCTTGGGTTTGTGTAGGTCCAGAATCTGTCTTGGAAGTCAGGTTGTAAACTAAGTGTGACAACCTGGTGGACTTGGGACACTTAGATTCCTTTTCTTTTGCTTTGTGCTCTTGATACTCATTTATCGTTGTTATCTCTGTGATTCACTTATCATGCTATCTTTTATAATCTTCGTGATATCCATGCATGATACAAGTTTAGCCATTTATGTGACATTTGAAATGTTGTTTAGACTCTATTGGTATTTTACTCTCTACATCACTGTACTCACCATCTAGTTTGTGAAGGTGGGCAGACCGGCGAACAAATAAAGGCAAGGGATTAGCGTTAGGCGATTGAAGGCGAGGACCACGAGGCGGTCTCCTCTAGTGTATTGATTATGTTTTGTATTATGTATCTATATTGTTTTGTTGAACATGAGATTATGGGTTATGAGAGATCTTGGGCATGTAGGACATTATTGATACTCTCTTTTGATTTATATGGTGGATATAATTACGGGGTTTCCACACCCTATGATAGTCTTAACTTGTGTGCCTTGAAGTTATTGATTAGTTTGGAGTTTAATTGCTTATGTTGTATCTGATAATAACTCACAAATTGATTAACTTCACTTGTAAATACGTAATAAATGGTAAATGGTAAAGAAGGCTGACTAAGCTTGCGTGACTCAGCGAGACTGGCTCGGGGGTGTTGGTTTTGGGGTTCATGCGCAGCGGAGATATCAAAAACAATTTTGAGAAAACCCCGACAGGATCCGAATCTGTTTCCATTAAAACACGTTTAAACTAGAAAAACTTAATCATACCTCAGTCGCAATGTACCTTTCTGAAGGTTAATCGATATCTAAGGCGCTGCCAACGACGAACGCCTTCTATTAACAGTTCACACACGAACATCGGCCGAGATTTGAAGTGCTAGCTTCGAGAGCATACCAAACCTATTGTTTCTCTCCAAAATGATCCAGTGCATACCAAAAACCTTAAGTCGTTTCTTAAAACGAAAATAGAGTTTTGGCCTTTTAATCTTTCGAACTTGTATTCTAACTCAAAGCGTCTATTTATACAACCCTTGTATATAGACGGTTAAGTAAATTACACATATACCCTTACGTAAAGAAGTATAAGTGTAATACACTACAAGGACATTTCTGTCATGAATTTTATCATATAAAATTCATTTTTTTGAACCATCTTAAAATCTCGTAAAACCATTCTTAGTGTGCGACCCAATAGGCTCATACAACGTTGGCATGCACCAAAACACATTTTGGTATACAATTCATAAGCGGCATTTAGCAAGACATTATGACTACCCAAGTTGTACGAATATCAAATCGATACAACTTAATCAATAGTGTATATAACATCCTTTTGTCACACGATATCCTTTTAATCAAACATAAGGCATGGAATTGTCATCCAACGTGTTCGATCGTACTAGTCTCGATCTTCAAGTAGACTGAAAACATCTAAGTGACATTGATCAATATCAATTCACTTAGACTAGGCCTTTTAACAGTCTAACACATCGAGGGATCCACTAGATATCTCTCTCTATATGAGAGGGACAAATTCTATCTCGATTACACAACTTCACCGCATTATTCACACAGTAACCAATCACAACCTTTATAATCGTCCGGTTGAAGACAACGTTTAATTGTGTCAAATCACTGTATTCCTAATGTTGAAGTCTCTGGTAATCTCAAGTCAAAGGACTGAATAATATACATATCATGAGAAACAACTATGACTTAATCCATGTGATGTTCTCATAGCGGGTCGGTCCAGTACTTTGTTCCCTAACAAGTACTCATGATCTTGATTCGTATTCTTATACGTATGATCATCGTATGATCATCAATCAAGACTCACACTAGTCTTAATTCATTATAGTTCCCAGTATAATAATCGTCTAAGGACATTTAAGATATTTCTATAAATACCCATGGATTTTATTATAATGTAAACATGCAAATCAATTATAATAAACAACAAATGAAATCCTCTATTTTATTAACTAAAATGTATTCATAAAGACTATTAATGGATTGACCTAGGGCACATTTCCCAATAGGGGGTTCGTGTAGGTCAAGGCCGGGCGGTGCCCAATTCTAGGATTGTGGAATTTAGGGCCGTCACAGCCTTGATAAAAATGATTAAGCTAAAATACGGATATGAAGTTTCTTACAAGTGAATGTGGGATGCTAAAAAAAAGTAGTTGCAAATGCATTCGGAGATTGGAATGTGTCGTATGCTAGGTTACCAAGATGGTTAGCAGTTGTAAATGATAAGAGCCCAGGGACAAAGATTGAGTGGTCACATAGACAACGGGCTGCAGATGAGATCAGGAAAGAGCATCCTCAAAGTATCAATCGAAGGGTTCAAGCATTGTAGGCCTTTTCTACAGATTGACACGACATTCTCGTACGACAAATATAGTGGTAAGCTAATGATTGCTCTATCTGTTGATGGAAATGGACGTCTACTTCTAGTTTCATTTGCAGTTGCGGAAAACGAATCAATAGACTCGTAGGGGTGGTTTTTAAGGATGTTGCGCAAATACGTGACCGATAGAGATGGTATTTTTATTATTTCTGACCAACAAATAGTTTTTGCCTACCAAGATGATACCACCATTATTGCCTGCAACACTTGACCAGTAATTTTAACACGAATTTCAAAAATGAATCGTTGAAGAACAACATTCTCGAGCTGCTGGTCAACCACATCAAGTGAGAAAACTTGATGCACGCATGGAGTGCTTTTCTTATTTGTCATCAGGAACTCCTCAATGTCTTCAATATGTGAATGCCATTCCCAAGGAACTCTGGACTCAATCGCATGACGGAGGCCTGCAGTACGGATGGATGAATTCTAATAGGGTTGGTATGTAATTAATACTAGTTATGTTTGTTATCCAATAGTTTTTTATCACTGTGTTGATATTATTGACACGACATTATCTTACTATTATAGAATGTTTTAACAGTGTATTGAAAGGGGCACAATTCTTGCCAATAACAACAATGGTTCAAATGATTTACTACAGGTTGGTGACATACACCAACCGACGCAAGCAGGAGATTGATGAAGCAATCTCGTACAGGCATTATTAAACAAAACATGTCATGGATAAAATTGCACATTATGAACAATCTGTAAGGAGACATTAAATCAATTGATAAATTGAGACAATGGTGAGTATGAGGTGCTCATTGGACGTCATGATGATCGCATGCATAAAGGCAACAATACACAAATTGTTATCCTGAAAAACTGGTATTGCAGCTGTAATAAATGGCAATCGTTTGGTTTCCCTTGCTCCTACATGTTAGCTGCATGTGCCCTTATGCGACTTGATTATACACAATTTATTGAGCCATACTACAGGATGGACGTGTACGCACAATACTACTCCTCTCAATTCAAAGCCATCCCTGATGAGAAGTATTGGCCGACTTTCTAGTTGATGATTCTACCAGATTCAAGGTGTAGAAGTGACCGAGGGAGACCAAAGGGAACACAAAGGCAAAATGAGATGGATCTTTTTTATGTTTCGAGGACCTTGTGATGTGGCATATGTCATCAAGAAGGACATAGACGAACAACATGTCCAAATAGAGATCGTGCTCGAGTCCCTACTAAAAGGAACTAATGCGGTCTTTGTCGTGCAGAGGGACATAACAAAAAAATTGTCCAACAAAAGCTCAACTCCCCATTCTAAACCAATGATGGGATTTATATTTTGTTTGTAAATGGTGTCAGTTGGTAATTTGATAACATTTATATTTATATAGTATTTAGAGATGTTACGTCAAGTAATAAATATGTCTTTGTTAATGTTGTAACTCGTATTAATGATTTGTTGTGACTTTTAAAACTACTCTACTAATTTTCCTAATCACACAGTTTTAGCGAGTACACAAATAGAACCAGGACCATCTGATCCTTCTCTTCAACGCCACCAATCTATACATAGATCATCGCAAGTCTAGAAGGGTCAGGTTATACATTCAACATGTATGTGTCTAATATTTATGCAAAAACGTTTAATACATATATATCGACACATTTTTTTAATTATAAGGTACATGAAACGATACGCGTGCGAATAAGATGGGGTGTCATTGATCGACTGGTGAATTACCATTCTCGAATGATCTCTTACCTACATTATAATGGCTTTTATGGGGTTTCACGCGTAGGATTTTTCAAACTTGATTGGGCTTTGATCACCGCTTTCGTTAAGAGATGGCGTCCAAAGACATATACGTTCCACATGCGTTGTGGCGAGTGTACGATTACACTCCAAGACGTTGAGATACAGCTCGGGTTACCTATTAATGGTATGCCTGTGACTGGAAGCACAAACACCGACTATCTCAAAGGGTGTGAAAGACTACTTGGTGCAAGACCTGATGCACTTGACCTTTCTGGGAATAGAGTTCTTATCTCATAGCTCAAAGAAAATGTGTCACATATAGAGGATGACAACAATGAGGACATGGTTAACATTATTTTCGTTCGTATATTCTACAACTTATTGGTGGTTGCGTGTTCACTGACAAGTCGAACCGATATGTACATTTGATGTTTCTTCCGTTGCTCGAGGACCTTCAAACAACTGGACAATATAGTTGGAGAAGTGCATGTTTGGCTTATTTATACAGGGAGTTGTGTCGCAGATCTCGTTTCGGTGCGCACGAGGTCGCTGGTGCGTCAATTCTTATACAACTATGGGCCAGGGGCAGGTTTCCATTTATAGCACCAAGGCGCATGCCTGTTCCTAGAGCTCGAAATCGAACATGTGATGAAGTATACATGCCCAATGAAGTTCCTTTGGGATATCGGTAATAAAAATGTCTCATATTATTTAATTATTTATTGCGTCTTTTTAATTTATGATTAATTTATTGTTTTGTATGCAAATGGATAATTGCATTTTCGGTTACTAGGACTTCCACACACGTTTTATCATCATATCATAATGAGCTTGACACAAAGAGGGAGAATGTCGTAGAGTGGCAACCATACTCTGATGTCCTCGAGTTACTTCCACAATTCTGTACTCAAGGTCATGGGAGCTGGCGTTTAACGTGTCCTTTAATTTGTTTCCATATAGTCGAGTGGCATAAACCGGAAAGGGTAATGAGATAGTTTGGACTGACACAGATCATGCCACCTAACTATGATTTCGACACATGACTGCACCACGTCCAATTGAGAGGACACCCTCAAGAATATTGAGCAGTGTATCATAGAATATTTATAGAGTTGTGGGAAAATCATTGTAATACTATAGCCACAATGGAATAAGAAGGGAACATGATCAAGAAGAGTACACGAGGTGGTTCGGATTTATCACCTGACGATTCATTGGATATGACGGGGCTCTACATGAATATTCGGTAAGCTTGAAACTATTATGTTATTATCTTCATGAGTCATATTTTAAATTGTTAACTAACACTGCTTTTTTGTTTATCAGCCTATATTTGCGCGTCAATTAGAGCGAGTGTTCATTGATGATGGGATCGATCAAGGCATTGTTGCTCTTCATAAAGGCATTTGAATCTTAGATGAGGATGAACGACAAAAGACTACTATGTGAAATGATGAAAATGTAGTTGAGCTGGAAATAGATGACAAAGCTTCTCAAGAAGAAGAGGAGGAACGGGAAGAAAATGATCAAAGCCTAGTAAATAGAGGGAAGAGAAGAAAAACAACAAGGACACAGACTGTGAGTGAGAGCAGCAGACGTTCTCCTCCACCACCTCCAACATGTCCTTCTTATGGGTACACTCCTTTGCCGCCCCTAATGCAACCTAATGCTCATATGTTTTTACCTAGGGCACCGAACATGAGTGTTCATCCTTATAATTTCGATCCATATGCGCCTAGGCCATCATCTTCCTATATGGACCATAAAATGCCTACACATTCAATGTATCGTTCATTGCATCAATACATGCCAAGTTCATTTACTCCGCCATATTATAGTTACAATATTTCATATAGTGGAGATGGCTCATTCATGCACTTATTAGGTATGCCACCTCATGTTCCTTTCACCCAACCACATACAGGAAGCCAGTATGTCAGAATGGTTCAACCCCTATCTTTGATAGCACTGGTAGTAGAGGTGAATCGAGTCAACACAAGGAAGAAGATCAGTCGACTTATCGAGCTCAACAGACTCAGTCGGACATACAAGCACAGAGAAATTCATGTCGAAATAGAGTACGTCCAATATTCCTCACGAAAGAGTAACGTCGACACCGATAGAACTGCATCATACCTTTGTATGAGTTTTGTAACGACCAGAATTCAATTCGCTGTTATTTATGACGTATTGCAGATGTAGCGGACATCTTAGATACCCGTGGGACCCACAGCTAGGCTATAACGCGCCTGGAGTTAAGTAAAGTGTTGTTTTGACTAAATTTGCGATGTTTATGTTAAAATAGGTTAAACGACATTGCGATGTGTGTAATTATATTTTAATTGACGTGTGAGATTGTATGTTAAGTATTCACCTCGATATACGCGTCGACACGGGTACCGAGTAGACGAAAAGACGAAATATTAGGTCGGGAAAAATAATACACATTAAATGAATTAAATGTGATAAAAGAGTAAATTGATAGATGCCTAGGGACACGCGGGGTCGTGGTCGACACGCGTGGGTGGTACGGTAGTGTGCACGCCCGAGTATGTTCGTTGCCGCGCACGACGAAATTGTAGGCACGAAAATATAGACAAATATATATATTTATATATATATGTAATTTAAAATATATGTATGTATATGTAAATATATATTAAAAATCAGAAAAATAAATAAATAATTGTGAAATGACCAAAAAGGGCATGAACTTTGTAAAGGATTGTGGATATGGATAGGGGCATTTTGGTCATTTCACCCCAAAAATATTGATAAACCCATCACCGACAACACATTTCTCCATTTTCGATCGAAAAGAGAGGAGAAAAATCGAGAGACCAAGGAGAAGGAGAAGAGAAAGAGAGATTGGTCGAGAAGGAGATCGTGTTGGAGAAGCGAGGCGTGGGTGAGGTGAGTTGTGTGTTTTATTATTGTTGTTGTTTCGTTGAAGTGGTAATGGTGGTGGCGGTTTCGGGAGCTCGGACGAACTGCTAGAGCAGTTCATCCGAGGAGGGAGATGACCCAAGAGTCATCTCCCCTGCCAACTGATCAAGATCGAAAAAAAGAATTCTCTATTGGAACAGAGCAGCAGCTCTGTTCCAACGAAGAAGAAGAGGGCCGGTTCGGCCTGGTTCAGGCCGAACCATCCCTAAATAAAAAAAAGTTTTGGAAAAAAAATCTGGAAAATTAATAGAAAATTCAGATAAAATAGGAAAAATTTAGAAAAGATATATTTTGATCAAATAAATGAGTTTTTGGATTTTATCGGAATTTTGGCGAGATGTTGTCGGGGTTTGCACCTCAAAAAATGTAAAATTGACATAATATATCAAATTGAAGCTAATTTAATGAAAAATAATATTAGGTACATTGGGGTAATAATTTTGATTGTCGGGTGTTTATTGGAGCTAGACCGGGGTTTGGATTTTGGGACGTGGAGTGCAGATTGAGGTGTGTAGTATCCTAACTGAAATTACTTAAGTATTTACTTCTTTTGGCATTTGAATTCAATTTCTTTCATTTCAATACTCTACTCTGGTTATGGTTATATGGGCGGACGTTGAGCGGAGCTCCCTCCATTTCATTCTTGTGTGTATGTGTAACGGCCCGTTATTTTTATTAACGCCGTTATTACCCTTATTTCAGATTAGGACGCCAGCTCGGACGACGCGTGGACGCCGCGGATAGATTAGGCATGTTCTGGACCTAATATTGACTGGTATTATTGTTTTTCTAATTTCGGTGATTTATTGATAATGATGTATTATCTCACACCTGTGTGCAATTAAAATAAACTTGTCGGGTGAGTTGTGAGCCGGGGTTTTAGTTCGGTGAACATGCCAACGCGGGGTTTGGTAGCTGTGAGGCTGGGCGTTGGGAGTTAGACAAATTTCAATCAATATTATATTAACATGGTTGAGGGTTTAAATGCAACGAAATTCATATGTGACTATAGGCTAAATGAATGAATAATTGGTACACTAGGTGTGGGACCGCCTTGGAAAGCGTGCCGGACACGGGGCACGGGGAGCCAGGTAGTCGGGAGCGTAGTGGGACCATATTTGACATTTTACGGAATTTAGTTGACAGCTTGGGTAGAGTGTACAACATTGAAGAAAGTCCTATAGTTGAACTGGATAATCAGCACACATTGGATTATCCTCGAGATTGACAACAAATCAAAAACTAGGCAATATGTGTCATGATAAGGTGGCTGGATGGAGTGACACGGGCTGGATAAGGACCGTCTGATGGGCCTCGAGATACGTGTGCACTTCAGATTATATTAACAACTATAAATACCACCGATCAAACCCACATGCAAACCACAAGCCATTCTAAACCAAAATTTCGGATTTCTGATAGAGAAATCAATGTTATGGAGCTCAACTATGGCGTTTTAGAGGCTGGATTTGAACATTAACTACAAGCTTGAGGTAATCTACTCCCCTGTTTCTTGGATTTTTGATGAGAAATGTTGCATGTTGTGGTAGGTATGATTGCAACGAGTTTTTGTGAAATTGTCACTGATTTTACTAGATTTGAGGACTGTGAGGTTAGTTTTGATGTTCTATGTTTATTGGAAACGAGTTGGTGGCAACAAGATGATTGTTGATGAATTCATTTTCTAACATGCATGTTTGGATTTGAGAATTTAGCAGGATTTCTAGTCTAAATTGATGTTTTTAAGAGTAAATCGATGATATTGAAGTATATTGGATGTTGCATGTTGGTTTTGGAGTGTTTGAATCAAGTTAGGGAAGAGTTCGGATTTTTAGAAAAATCTGGGCAGAGAGTAATTAGCGCGCTAATGATGAATAGTAGCGCGCTAATCCTCTGGGGAAGATGAAGATCTTCGTGCATGAACAGTACACGAAGATCAATTAGCGCGCTAATACCCAACCTAGCGCGCTAATGACCCCTGAACCTTAATTAAATCATGAAAATCGAAACTAATTGATGTTAAACCAAAGTTAACTAATCAATGACCCCGGGATTAGACCTCAGGAGTCTCGGGACAGTAGTTGGAGTCGGGGACTTAGTCTGGGATCTGACCGGGGTATTTTTGGGATTTTGAGCGCGGCGTGAGGTACGTAAAACCCAACCGAACACCACTACTTTGCATTTACTTATTGTTATTCAATTGAGCTATTTTTCATTGAAAATCTTCGAGTCAAATCTTCTTGGGACGGTTGAGATTTCCGTCTCTATGTATCTCGAGGGTTGTGCGGTCGCTTGCTAGATGTGTGGTTTAGGACAGTGGTAGAGTCGATGGTACAGGACCACGACAGGGCTCCTGATCCTCGTACGCATCTTGGATAGCTGGTGCACACTCATTTGTTTATCTTGTGTTTATATTCATGCGATGAGCTTTGAGCAGTTGTCTGCATATTTTCCTTCTTTCCGCATGTTTATTTAACACTACTTATTGGCTCTGTTAATTATTTCCATTATTTATGCATGGTGGTTTTCCTTGGGATTTTACTTACTGGGCTCGCCATCTGCTTTTTGTGGTGGCCGAGCGCAGATCCTAGTACTAGTAGGGGCAAGGGGATCATCGGCGATTTCATCTGACTTGCCTACGCCGAGGCCTGCTGGTACGTGTGATGTCTATATTTTTGATATTTTGTACTATATTTTGGGTTGGGAAACTGGATACACACTTGTACTGGTATACATACTCTAGCAGTTGATCGCCTGTATGCACAAGATACTGGGGGTTTTCCACTATAGGTTTGATCAGTAAAACTTTTATATATATATATGAATGCATTTTTGTCAAACTTTAAATTCTTCCGCTGTTAAATTTTGACTATAACAACTTATATGATAACTACCTAAGTACGAGGGCAGACGAGTGACGTGGCAGGCGTTCCGGTGCACGTGCAGCTGGTAAAGGGAAGCCACGGGGCGGCCTCGGAAATTGGGGCCGCCGCAGTATGTCCACTACACCATAGCACGTGCTACCAGATCGGTCTCGGTGAATAGCACGATCCGAGTATCACGTCGCGGCATGTGTCGGTGTGTCGTAGGTGTAACGCTGGCCATCGAACGGATCCAGATACTTGTCCTTGGGGCTAGGAACACACTTTGAATTTCGCTGGCCATCGCTGGCAGTATTTTGTGGAAAAGTCCGAATTATGGTTATAGCCTGACCCTAGGGGCTAGGAACACACTTTGAATTTTTCCTATTATTTATTCATGCGATGAGCGCAGTTGCCTGTATTTATTTTCACATGTTTATTTAATAGCTTTATTTAAATTCCAATATTTACTTTCAGTATTACTCACTCAATTTCCTTGGGAATACTCACTCTGGACTCGTCATCTGCCTTTTGTGATGGCTTGAGTGCAGATCCTAGTACAAGCAGGGGCAAGGGACAGCTGCCAGAGTACTGTTGATCTAAGATTGCCTGACTCGTACGTTTGTATTATATTTATTTTGTTTCATTTTGGGTTTGGGGATTTTGAGATACCTTGTGTATATTGATCTTTTTGTGACTTCAGAGGTAATAATGGTTATATATAGGTTTTCCACGTTAGGTTTATGGTTTACGTTACACATTTATTGTATCATTATCCGAGTAAATGTGTTAGAAAGGCTTTCGCTGTGTGTAAATTTAAGGATTTTTATGACGACTTAACATATAATTTGACTTCAATACAACTTAATCAATAAATAGATAATTAATAAGGTTTAAAAAGACAAAATGGAGGATATAATCCAATGTAGCGCATAGCTGTCGCTGGTAAGACAGATTGTGGGTCCACATTGGCCCCCGTGGCGGTCCATTTGGAAAATGGGCCGTTATAAGTTTATTTGATGTCATGGTAATTTCTTGGATTTGTATATTTGTTCAATTTTTTTGCTATTTGTTTTTCTCTTACTTGTATTGTAACAGCCTAATTTTTAATTGTCGTTATTTATGACGTCATTGTAGACGTGGACACCAGAGTGAACATTCGTGGACCCCCACAACTAGGTCAGAGTACACCCTGACTAGGTATACAATCCGTTTTGTGTGCTTTTGCTGAGTATTTGCGATATATATGTTCAATTTAGTTAAATTGCATCACAATATGTGTGTTTATATTATTTATTGCCTAGTGTGGTAGTGTGATGGGTATTCGCCACGAGTAGCGTGTAGTCGCGGGTACCGATTAGGTGAATTACTAGTTTACTTGGCTGGGGGACTAGATACACACGATAAATGATAAAATTCATCAAATAATTCATATAAAATGACGTTGAGGCGATTGGTAACTTCGTTGTGCGCGAACGGAACGGATTGCTGTGCAGAGCCAAGTACCAGAACACCTGGAGTCCAATGGTTGTAGCTAGAAGGATAAGGTCAATGGGCCGCGTGTGGTCAAGTGTGTCAATAATATGTAGACTTGTTGACCCTCCTATAGCCATTATATCAAACCTTATGATGTGTGTGTGTGTGTTTTGATGATGATTTTTATATAAATATCTCATTTCTTACACAATCACCAACTTTTCTCTCTCCTCTAAGTGTTTTGGACAAAAATTGGTAAAGTGTTGAGGGTTTGGTGAGCTTTGGACAATCATTTGGAGCTCAAGAGTTTAAGGAAAATTGAAACCAAGGTTAGATCTTCGATCACCAACAAGATAAGGTGTTGATATGGTTTTGAAGTTGGTTTTGAGGTCACAAATGCTGGATTTGGTGTTGGTGTTGGTGTTGTCATTGTTTTGAGTTTCAAATGATTTTTTTGGGATTTTGACAAGAAAACTCGGGGTTTGCATTTTGGACACGTTTAGTCGAGGGGTTTTGATTGTTTAAGTTTGGTTAAGTGTTTAAGGAGTTGTTGGAGCAATCGCGAATCGCGGCGACGAGCCAAAGTGGTCCGAAAAATTTGAGAAAAGCCCCTCTGGTTCAGGCGCCGTCAGCGGCGCCATGGAGGCTAACACTTACAACACCACCCACGGAGCCCGAACCAGAGGCAAATGAAGAGTGGTGCTTTAAGAGGCGCTGCAGAGAGGATAGCCCAAAGTATGGCACTAGTCTGATTCAGTTCATTATGCACGCGCTTTGTTGTTCTATGCTACTTATTTTCATGCAATAATATTCCACAGTTGCCTGTAGTTCTTTTCTTCTGCATGTTTATTTAATAGTATCTTGATCCCAACACTTTTATTTATGTATTTACTCGGTGAAGTTCTTTGGGATTACTCACTCTGGGCTTGTCATCTGCCTTTTTGTGTAGCTTGAGTGTAGATCCTGTACAAGTAGAGGGAAGGGAAAGCTTGAGGACCTTCTTGTGATCTGACTCTAGACTTCCCTACTGATACATTTGTTTACTTTTATCGTTTTATGCTGGGTATAGGTTGATACGTTTTGACCTGTATATGGCTTTGAGGTTCATTTTGGTATTTTGATGGATCGTACTTGACATATATATTGATGATATTTTGGTATGGTTTCCCCATTAGGAAAATGCTCTTAAATATGCTTTTCACACACAATTTGATAATTATAAATCTTCCGCTTAATATTTTAAGGCTTAACAGATGATAAGGAGTCCATATGTTAACTTGAACCAATTATTAATTAAAATGATATAAAGTTAGCGATATATGATTCGTATTGGGATGTTGATGCGCGTGGGGCACAACTGTGTGGTGTTGTGACAAGGTTGTGGACCCGCGATGCATGACGTGGTGGCCAATGGATTTTGGGGTCGGTACATGTACGCAAATTTTCATATATAATGCAGATGGAGATGGAGATGGAGATGGAGATGGAGATGGAAATCGAGGGAATCAAGAGCTAAAGTTACAATGAGACCACTTTTTAGCTCCCTTATTTATGAGGAAAACCTGAATTAACAGTAAGGTCCCCAAACTAACTCTCTCTTTCAAAACAATCAATAGAATTTTTTTTTCAATTTGGATTTTCTACACGGACATACGAAAATGCACATTGGTATGTGAGTTATCTATATGCATCTCGATTTAATGTGGAACACACCCAATGTGTGTTTTAGTGTGGTTTGGGTTGATGTATGTGTAGTACTTTCAATTTAGCCACGCACACCCCATCTGTGGGGTGTACACACACACTGTCCAATGCCACACACCACACCAACAGTCCAATCCCACACCCCACTCTCAAACTGTCCACACTACACACACGCACCCCACCAGCCACACACATACAATCACACACACACGGTTACACACACACACACCACACCACTGTCCAACACACACCCCATCCGCGGCATCGCCTCCAATATGACGTAACCGGGGACGGCTCCACCGGCCACGACGACGCCCAACGCCGAGCAGAGCACCGGTCGAGAGAGGGAGGGAAAGACACCGTGAGGTGAGGGTGTGCAAGGCCGAGAGAAAGAGAAGGAAGGGGTTATATACCTTTGGCGAGTTTCGATGCCGTGGAGGGTGGCGGTGGCAACAGTCCAGAGAGGAGAGTGACTCGAACCGTGAGAGAGAGATGAAGCCGAGAGTGAGAGAGATAGAGTGGAGAGATGAGAGATCGAGTGACCGAGAGGGAGGTCGAGAATGATGGAGAGGAGGGAGAGGAGAGGCCGAGAGAGAGAGAAGAGACCGTGAGGGTGGTGGAGAGGGGAGACCGAGATAGAGAGTGGTGGGAGGGACGAAATGGGAGAGATGAGAGAGGGCGGCAGTAGAGGGGGGTTTTTGGATTAGGGTTTGTTTACAAACATATATATATATATATACATCTATCTATCCAAAATGACCTTTATACCCCTTGATCTTGTTATATTTTCCTCCACTTTTCATCTTAAAACACCCACACATCTCGAGGCTAATCCCTAGGTTCTTTAATTTAGTGTTGTGTCATTTTAGCAATATCTTATATGTGATCCAAAAATTTACTCGTAAACCACTTAGTTAACCAACTCCCGTGTAAACCTTGTATTCCTCGATCCATATTTCTTCGTTGTGCGCGTAGTCTTGCCTCATTTCGCCAAATAATTATTTAAATTCTACAAAAAAAACCCTTTTTAATTGTATTTTGACCGTATTTTACTCCCCCGTTTAACTACACGAAGCCTCACTCCGACAAGTATTTGTCTGAACGGCTCGAGACACGTAATGGACTTTAATACTAATACACATATCATAGAAGCATAAAATCACCTCGGTGTCGACTCCCGAGGCTCGAAATACTGTCTAGTATCACGCAGCCGGTTCACGGTCCTAATAAGTGTGACACAAGTCGAGTTAAAATTTGAGGGTCGTTACAGCAACATCCTCAAAAATCAACCCCACGAGTCTGTTGGTTCGTTTTCCACAACTGCAAATGCAACTGGAAGTAAACGTAGGGCAATCATTAGCTTACAACTATATTTGCCATACAAGAATGTCGCGTCAATCTATAGAAGAGGCCTACAATGCTTGAACCCTTCGATTGATGCTTCGAATGCGAAGAACACCCGACGAAATTGAGGATGCTCTGTCCTGATCTCATCTGCAATCCATTGTCTATGTGATCACTCAATCTTTGTCCCTGAGCTCTTATTATGTATAGCCGCCAACCATCTTGGTAACCTAGCATACGACGCATCTCAATCTCCGAATATATTTGCAACTGCTTTCCTTTTGGCATCCCACATTCGCTTGTAGGGAACTTCATGTTCGTATTTTAGCTTAATCATTTCTACCATGGCCTTTATAGTAATTGCCTGATCTATTTGGACAACGCTTTATATCTCATGTGCAAGCATGTTGGCGTCGAGTTGGGCATGACCGCGTTCTATGCCAAGATTTATACAGCTATGCAGCTCGTCTAATTGAGTGATTTCTCACAATTGTTTCTTCTTTCGCAAACAAGCACAGAGATGCTACATGCACCCAGCTTCTGGCGCACTTCTGCACTTCACCTCCTATAAGGTTGTAGTTGACTCTTAACATAGTATCGACAATGGTTGTTAACATGCCATACTTTGATGGCATGCTGCAAGTCTTTCTTATTGTCAAAGCACATTCCTCTTTCCAACTCAAAATTAGGCATGTCTCATCCAGTCGAATGATGAGAATGTTGGGTCGCAGTAGAATTAGCCACTTCTCAATCAATTTCATTATACACCGGCAATGGTTGGTAAACTTCTTTATCGCTTGCTTCTTCCATGCACTCATCTTTGTCAATAGCAAATTGTTCATCATCTTGCAAGTTTTCCGCCCCTGAAGGTTCATAAGTTGGGTCGTCTGTAACAACATTTATATTTTCCCAATCAACAGATGGCGTAACATCCTCTAAGGGACATACGTCCTCATCGATGTCGTTGTCGTCATTCTCGTTAGGGTCATCACTGGGGGCACTAATGTCATCATCAATCGAAGTAACAAATCTATCTTGCACAACATCACCTATAGTTGATTGCATATGTAATCTTTCCATCATTAATGTAGAGCATGTCATGCCGACATTTTCTTCTACCACTTGTGAATGCACAGTAGAGTTTTGAAAAAGGCTCGATTGGCTCGAAGGTTAAATAAATCTCTACCTTCGCTGATAATGATAGATTCGCCACTGTTGACCACATCAACTCGAAGTGGATCTCATTTTGCAACGACACGGGGATAAAATATTGTGAACCTGATGGATGGGTTATTACGTGACGATACGTCATCGTAATGAGAGTCTCAGTGGACGAGATATCAAACGCGTTATACAAGTGATACATCAACTCATGTTTACTCGTTCCAAACTTAAGAATCAGGATAATTGATGGGGGTATGTTGTACTCGATGTGTGGCGGCCCCAAATTTCCACATTGGTCCGCCACGGGAGGCCACGCGGGCCCACAACTGTCCACGTCACCGCCAGCTGTGTCCCACGCCCAATTATCCATTATCAATCAATTATCAATCAATTATCAGTTAACTTTGATGTTATGAATTTATTTTATTCCTTTAATATCATTTAACCATAAATTACGCAGCGGAAGATTTACTATCAATATGAATATCTAACCTGAATTTCATGTATATTATGAGCAAAGTGCCTAAGTGGAAACCATATCAACTGTACATCATATACACATCATCTAAGAATCCTCAAAATATCAAAATATACAACCTATCTCTCTCAAGCCCAAAACCCGACATAAAACGAATAAATATAAACATACGTACGAGTGGGGCTAAAGCGTCAATCGATGTACTCTTCAAGCTTGCCCTTCCCCCGGCTCAGACTTAGGTCCGCACTCACCATCACAAAAAGACAGATGACGAGTCCAGAGTGAGTAATCCCAAGGCAATTCACCAAGTAATCACGAAAGTAAAAGTACTGAAATTTTAAATACTATAATTTAAACATGCGGAACAAGAAATAATACGTGATAACCGTAAAAGAAAGATCATCGCATGCATAAATATAGTGACGAAACAAAGTACGTGCACATAAAAATCAAACTAAATCATACTTCGGGCTTTTCCCCAGGCACGGCCCATGAAAACACACTAATGGGTTGGCCGTAACGAATAAGCACCAGGTGGGGAGTGATCTCAACACCGTAAAGACACCAGTAGGAGTACACTCCACTACCGTAAAGTCACCAGTGAGAGTACTCACCACCGTAAAGCAATAATGAAATGGAGTAAAGAATAAATGGAACCGAATTCAAATAAATCAAATCAGAAATACTTAAAGTGAAGTTCAATTGGGATACTACACACCTCAAATCGCACTCCTCGTCTCGAAAATCAAACCCCGTCTAGCGCCAATAATCACCCGATAATCCAAATTATCACCCCAAATGTACCTATTATCATTTATCACTAAATTAGCTTCAATTTGACATATTATGTCAAATTTACGTTTTTCGAGGTAAAAACCTCGACTTTATCTCGCCAATATTCCGAGAAAATCCCAAAATTCCTTTATTTGATCAAAATATATTTTTTCTAATTTTTTCCTATTTTATATGAATTTTCCAGATTTTTATATATATATATATATATTTTTTTTTTCAAACTGCTGTTTTTTTTTTTTTTTTTTTTTTTTTGAGTTGAGGTGAACCGCACCGGTTCACCGGGTCCGGTTCGGCCCAACCGAACCGGACCGCCAACCGGGTCGGTCGACCCGCCCAGACCGAGCGAGCCGGGTCGACCCGACCCGGTTGGTCATCTTCCTCCCAAACAGAGGCGCAACAGCCGCCTGTTTTTTTTTTTTTTTTTTTTTTTTTTTTTTTTTTTCAATCGAAGAGGAGAGGGAGGGGAGAGGGAAACGACATGGGAGTCGTCTCCCTCCTCGGACGAACCGCTCTCGCAGCTTCGTCCGAGCTCCCGAGTTCCTCCCCGCCACCACCACCAAACCACCATCACCACCAACGCATACAACAACAAACAACAACCAAAACAACAATAACACAACGTCAATAAACTCACCTCCTTCGCCTCTCCAACACAAGCTCGATGATCTCTCTTCTTCTATCTCCCGATTTCTCTTCCTTTCCTCCTCGATCTTCTTTTCGATTTTTCACCAAAACAATGAGAAAATGGGGAAAATGAGGAACAATGGTGACGATGTGGTGTATATCAACAATTTTTGGGTAAAATGACCCTTTTGCCCCTATCCATATCCATTTCCCTTCTTTCCTTCAATACCCTTTTTGGTAATTTCACTATTATTTATTTATTTTTCTGATTTTTAATATATTTATATATATATATATATTAAATTCCTTATACACACACACATATATATATATATATATATATAAATATATATATACTCACCTATACTTTCGCGTCTAAAATTTCGTCGTGCGCGCCAACGAGCGTACTCGGGCGTGCACACTAACGTACCACCCACGCGTGTCGACCACGACCCCGCGTTTTACAAGGCACCCACCAATTTACAATTTTTATCACATTTAATTCATTTTAATGTGTGTAATATTTTCCTTAACTTAAAATTTCTTGTTTAATCTACCCAGTACCCGCGTCGACACGCATATCGATGCGAATACTCATCACACAATCTCCCACGTCAATTTAAAATACAATTACACACATCGCGATGCCGTTAACCTATTTTAACATAAACATCGCAATATCAAACAAAACAACACACAAAATACTATTTACCTAATCCGGACGCATTCCAGCCTCGCTGTGGAACCCACGTATGTCCTCGCTGGCGTCCACGTCTGCAATGACGTCATAATTAACGGCAATTACAAATTGGGCCGTTACACGATGCCTTGCGAAACCTTAACAATTTCTCCGTATGCATAAAATTAAAACGGGATGTTCCTATGTTCCATGACCTACATAATTTACCGCATTGATAATGTAAAAATGATTGCATATATATCAAGCGAAAAAATGATCAAAATGGGGATTTGAGGCGCAATCGAACTTTTGAATAAATCCTCATCAAATATTATTCTTGTTCCTATATCAAAATGGAACATCTTGTAGTAATTTTTCAAAATGATTTGAATTTTATCCTAGGGTTGTTCGAGGAGCCCCTTGGGAAGGGAACGAGTCCCTTCTAAGGAACTTAGTATCGACTAAGTATTCAATTTTCCTAGAGTCCCATATTGAGAAAGGAAACGAATCCCTTCTAAGAAACTTAACTTAGGCATTAGAAAATACAAATCATATTCAATTTCCATTTCTTTTACTCTTTTTTCTTATTTATTCGCAATTCAATATGATGGATCCGACCAAATATATTCATATTGAATCTAGCAATGTTTATATTGGTTGAAACGGACATATAAATCATGTTATACTGTTGAATAACAAGCCTTCAATTATTCTAAATAAAAAGGATTACATTTTTTTATCACTCAATTGTTGTCTCTATTTTTAATTATTTAAAAATATTTTACTACAAACAATAAACTATGACAATCATTACTAAAAATTAGCTTTTCTATAGCTCTAGATTTATTCCAGCTTCTTGAAATGCAATAAAAGACATAGGCATTACTTAAAAATAAAACAAAATAAATAAAAGACATACATTTTAATTTAAATGGTCTTAAAGGGGTTTAACTTTTGTAACATTTTGTTAACTATAACGTTAAGCTGCAACATCATTTGATAACCATTTTTAAAAGCAATTACTAGTTACGTTAACTAAAAGCAGTTAACAGTTAACCTATAATTTTTCTTAAAAGTTGGTAAAAAAGCAATTAAATTTATGTTACAACGATTTTCACAAGCTATGAAAAACCTTCTTTCTAGTTGTGAATTCTAATATTTTCCTTTTATTAAAAAAGTTGTTTTTTAAAGCACAAAATAATTAAATACACAGTTAAATTACACATACCATGCAATAAACACATGCTACTTAACCACTTTTTTCTTAAAAAAAACTATGCAATTACACAACATAAAAATGATAAATAAATAAATAAATTTTAGTTCTTACTATTTCCCTTATGTTTTGTTCTTCAATTTAATATTCTTCGACCTACAAACAAAATAATATTCCCTGTAAAAAAAAGTTAATTATTTTATTTAAATGAAAAGTAAACAACTAAAAAAATACTATAAAATAATTAAAAAAAAAACTGCACCTTAACAACCTCTCGCCATCGATCTTTTGAATTCAACTTTAACCCTACTCTCTTTTCCCCACATCGCCCTAACATCCAACTCTCTTTAAATAAGTCTAACTAACCAAACACACACACACACACACACACACACACACTCTCGCCTCTCTCTCCTACCTCTCTCTCTCTCTCCCGCTCTCTCTCCCACTCTCTCTCTCACTCTCTCTCTCTTCTCCCACACTCTTTCTCACTCTCTCGGCTCTCCCCACTCTTTCTCACTCTCTCGCTCTCCCAGCCTCTCTCTCCTACCCTCTCACTCTCTCAAGACTCCCTCGCTCTCTCTCTCACTCTCTCGCACTCCCTGCTATTGTTGCCGCTACTACTGCTCCGCTGCTACTCTCTCTATTTCTCTCCCTCACAGTCCCCTTCTCTCCTCTCCCTCACGTCTCCTCTCCCTCTTTTAAACTCCCATCCCCAACAAACATTTAACCCAAAGACCCTATCCCCCCCTCGACCCATAGGTCTGCAGCACGCAGAGAATATATTCTCTGTTGTGTAGCCATATGCATCACGAATTGCGCCTTTAGTAAATGCGCAATTCTTGATCCACACATCCGCATCACCTACATTACATGAATAGCATCTTTCGAAAAAGCGCTATTCGTGTTAAGTATTTGTCCATGTCACACGAATAGCACCTTTAAAAAAGGCGCTATTCGTGATCCATGTGACATCCACATCACTCGCATTCGATCCATGTCACACAAATAGCACCTTTAGAAAATGCACTATCCATGATCCACATAGCATCCACATCACCCCCGCATCACACAAATAGCGTCTTTTCCAAATGCGCTATTCGTGTTAAAAATTCGATCCGTGTCACACAAATAACGCCTTTAGAAATGACAATTTGTGTAAGTCCTACATGACGTGAAGTTATCATGTCACACAAATAGCACCTTTTGAAAACACGTTATTTGTGTGATTTATTAAATCACTGTTACCATGTCTAATAAAGCCTTTACAAAAGACATAATAAATTGTTTTAACAATAAAAACAAAATCCACTATACTTTATGAATTTAAAATTAAATTAACTGTGTGGGTGTAAAAGGGAAAGAGAAACGGAAGGGAGAGTCGTACATTGTACCATGCCGAAGTGTCGTGTTTGAAAACTTTTTTGAGGCGTAGAATGACATGAGATGGAAAGCGCATCGCTATGTGTTCTGTTATGATGGACAAGCTGAAATTATTCAGCAGCATAGTACTATAGTCCTAAGACTCCCAAACACACCTCACTCACCAAATGTAGTTACATCTTAAAACACAGATCAGGAGTTAAATTTCTTCAAACATACATTCACTCTATTCAATAGCAAACCACCATGGACCATCCATAAATATAGATATAGTCCTTACTAATTTAAAAAAAAAAAAAAAACCTGGTATAACTATCATCATCGTCATCAGCATCATCATCTAGATTAGATTTGTGAAACAACTACAATACAAACATAAACATATAGCAAACCAACTACTCTATAATAGTAGACGTAAACAGCACATGCAACGAAACTCCTAAGATGGCAACCACAAAGAATCAATAAAAGTAAAAAATAAGACAAACATTTCGCTCTTTTTGCCAATCTACCACAACCTTTGTTTTTCCCTAATTATATCAGGAACTTTACATTTTGTTGCAATTCTAGCACAAATGTGGCCAATTGAATTTGGTAAACTTCGCTCTCTCTTATTTAGTGTGTCTACAAATCCCATGAGGCAACTTCTCAAAGTTGCCATATTCTTTTACACCAGAGCTTCCTGAAAACGTCAACTGTCATCTTGCAGGTAAATCTGCAAGCATCAATTCAAACCATGAAGGAGCAGAGGCAGAAGATTCACATGGCATGCTATGTATAGCTGATATTATCATATTTGGTAGCTAAATATCTTGTTTGCAATGTTTGTTCACATCCTGCAACAGACTATTTGATGGTTCAATCCACGAAAATGTTAAAACCGGCAACATGCAACAAAAACAAATGACAGAATGGTGAATGCAGACACCCTATCATCGGTAAAGCGCAGAGATACGGTTAATAGAAGCGCTTAAAACAAGAAAAATGATATGATGTTCCCAAAAGACAAGGTTTTTGAAGAGCCGATAAGGTTCATATAAAAAACTCCACTTTTGTTCCTGTAAAACTACCATATGAAAGATGTTGACCTCATCTCATATTATATGAAAGAGGAATTAGAGTTTCTGCAGGCAAACCGATAGATTTAGCAGGGAGCTAAGATGTTTCAAGCAATCTTACCTTTTGCACTGTTCTGAGAATGATCATCCTTCTTCTCAGGTACATTTTGTTCCAAGAACTGCTGAATCGTCCTCCAATAATTGTCTCCACCAGCTAGCCAAGTGTCCATGTGCATACCAGTTGGAAACTCGACAAACTGACACCGATTGTTATGAGCAGCAGCTTTAGCAAAAAGCATTTGCATATGGAAGGGAGGCACCATCTCGTCTTGCAAGCCAGAGACAAAAAGGATTGGCTGTTTGATCTGAAGAACATAATTTAGGTTATAAAAGAATTCACTAAATAATAGAACGATCACATTTCAGTTACCACAATAAGCAGGCTAACCTGGCCGACAATATCGATTGTACTCCACGGGGAGCGCACAAGAAAATTGAGAATCCTTGGACCTTTAGTACCACTTCCTCCAATAAACCATTTAAGGAAAGGCAGCATAACTCCAGCCATGTCAAGGATGGATGTGAAAGTGTTCTCTAATATCAAAGCAGCAACCTGCAACTCACAGTAAAACCAATCATGAAATGAATTCCGGTCAAAGAACATAGCAAAAGAGCTTCAACGATAATTAAAAGCGTGAATTCAAAATTATATTCATGAGAAAGTACACAAAAGAAAAGCTGAAAAGAAAATCAGTAGCTTAGACGCAACAACAACAAAGCCTCGGACAGCAAGACTCCGTTGACTTTGCAATGGTTTTTGGGTGGAGTAAACAGTACCGAATTGTACAATGACAAAAAGAAACTATAGGAACCAAATCGCAGCCAACATTTTCATCAGTACGTGATTTACATCATCAAAGCTTTCTTATTCACCACTTCCTTCATCAACGGTTCCTCCATATTGCAGGAAACTTCATATTACAAGCATAGCATATCTGATTGCCCTAAAACTCACTACTCCCACTAAGAGAATGTTACCAATATCGAATGCAAGACAAGATCCTATCAAAATAAGCAAACATAATTTTCTTACCGTCAGAATCCAAATTTGAAAAGAACAATATATTATGGCATGGAAATAATATTCACATCACAAATGAGACACTTGAGGTTTGTTTGTAACTTTAACCTCGTCGTGATGGATTATCAAAAGGATGACACGAACGATGAGATTCTTAGAAGGATAGAGATTTAATTAATAACCAGATTTGGCCGTAGAAAATTCATTTAAATTTATGCCGACAAGACCAATTATAGAAGGCTGAAGTTTATAAATGGTTCGACCACGATTAATTAAAAGCAAGGTCCGAAACTTCGACTTCGCCCTAAACTTCGCTCACCCAAATTTGGAAATAATTTGGGAAAGTTCAATTCAACAAGGGGAAGTTTTACAAAAATTCGTTGTGTATGGAAGTTTATGATTTTTTTTTTTTTTTTTGAGGAACTTATGAAATTTCATTTTAAATGCTAAAAAAACTAAACTTTCTCTAAAAAGATGTAAAAAAAAACATAAGTGTACAACTATAATCCGCTAGAACTTCAAAATAAGTGTTTTAAATACAACATGTAAATTTGCTATCTATGATAAAATTTATATATTTAATCTGGATAAAAATGCACAAGTTTTTAAATATGACACAACATAAATAAAATTTAAAACTGCCACAAATAAATAACAATGATCACAGATCATCAACAACAGCACAAATACCGAAAATCATCAATGAGAAGTGAGAAGTGAGAAGAGAGAGAGAATTGCTCCATATATTATCACTTATGGAAACTTGAAAAGTCAAAATCAAAATTAAGCATTGAAAACCTCTCTCAATCTATCGTCAACCCGGCTTCTTTCTAGTTCAATTTCTTTCTCGCATCAACTTTGGTCACCTTCTCAAATCACTCATCGATCTTCTTTGATGCATCGTCTTCTTCTTCTTTATTTTTTCTCTCAAGTAAAGCCCTAGTTGGTTACTTGGGTTCTCTATTTGAGTTTTTCCCAACCAGGGCTTTCTGTTTAGAAACTTCTTATTCAGAAAGCTTAAAATCAGAAAACTGACATGCTTCTCGCGATCGATGGGGTGACTTCAAGAGAACGAAAGATTGTTTCGAGACGTAGGAGCCAGATACGATTCTTTATATTTTGTTTTGACTTTTTTTTTCTAAGTTTGTTAGGTTTTTTAAATCTGAGAAAACTTCGTGGAAACCTCATCGAAGTTTTGCAAATTCATACCATTTTTATGCAATTTCGCCGAAGTTGTCGAATTTTGTCAATTTTTTGGGCGATTTATTGCAATTTTTTAGCTACCCTAATATTTCGCTTCGCTACCTTGTAGATCGACAAAAGTTGGCCAAAGTTAGGTGAATTTTATCAATTATTTATACCTTGATTAAGAGAATACATAAAATGACCAGCTTGACCTTGTTCAATTGGTAGTAGCTTGGAGAAAGCAAGTGCGATTTCCGAGAAGTGGCCCATATTCCGTGTTTGGTTTGCATTCAGTGGCGGACTTAGGACTTAGGTAGGTAGGGAGGGAGGGAGGGAGGGAGCACGGGGGGGGGGGGGGCCATCGGGACCCTTTACGTGCACCCACCCACCCACCCCTCTTTCGCCTCCCTTACATGCTTCTGCCCCCGGCCTCTTTCCCTCCTC
Organism: Stephania japonica; assembly: GCA_039657345.1. NCBI lineage: Eukaryota > Viridiplantae > Streptophyta > Magnoliopsida > Ranunculales > Menispermaceae > Stephania > Stephania japonica. The sequence continues at coordinate 11,334,494 of CM077563.1, read as the reverse complement.
ACAATCAACACTCTTCCGGTAGAATAATTGATAACGTTGCTAATATATGTAAGGTGCATGGAAACTCAAAAAAAAAATTTCTTTATGCATTTAAGAAAATTGTTAAATAAAATTTATAAAATTCATATTTTTTTACTAAGTCTATATGGGTCATAGATATATAGCATGTGTTGTAAAGATATTGAAGCTTAGTTTCACCAAAATTTTGTAGAACTCAATTTCGAGTTGCGGTTAGAATGTTATAGCCATAACACACACTTAATCAATGGTGATAAAACTTATATTTAATTAATTATAAAAGGTTTCAATAAAGATAAAGTTTAAAAAGCTCTCAAACGTCTTTTTTATTGTTTCAAAACATAAAATAATTAAGTGAAAGTTTGGGAGGAGACAAAATAATTGAGAAGTAATCTAATATACTTTTTTTATTTAACAAAAAATTACAAAATTAACTCCCTTCTCATAAAATTTTGGTTGCATCTTTTTTTGGGTGAAGAATTTTGCTTGTATCTTATTAATTTTATTACAAATCATTATGATTATTAGATTATTATTCAATATTGAATTTTTGTTTATATAGTTTTTTCATTTGATATAAAAAGTTATTCTATGTGGCTATATATTCAAGTCTGATATGGCTTGAGCTATATAAGCTTGGGCTAGGCTGATTAACTCATTTTGAAGTAAATACTGAGTATTTTATAAATTCTGCGATCGAGGGTGCAACTTGAACGATAAATACAAATTTAAACTTGCCCGTTAAATTATCGAACTTTAACACTCATAAATAGGGGTCGGGTCGATATTAGTCTTACAACTCAAGCTCGAGCCTCATTGGGTGGACCAAGCTAGTGTGTATAGGTCTAGGTAAAATTAATTATAAAATGTTTCAATAAAGATAAAGTTTAAAAAGCTCTCAAACCACTTTTTTATTGTTTCAAAACATAAAATAATTAAGTGAAAGTTTGGGAGGAGAAAAAATAATTGAGAAGTGATCTAATATACTTTTTCTATTTAACAAAAAATTACAAAATTAACTCCCTTCTCATAAAATCTTGGTTGCATCTTTTTTTGGGTGAAGAATTTTGCTTGTATCTTATTAATTTTATTGCAAATCATTATGATTATTAGATTATTATTCAATATTGAATTTTTGTTTATATAGTTTTTTCATTTGATATAAAAAGTTATTCTATGTGGCTATATATTCAAGTCTGATATGGCTTGAGTTATATAAGCTTGGGCTAGGCGGATTAACTCATTTTGAAGTAAATACTGAGTATTTTATAAGTTTTGCGATCAAGGGTGCAACTTGAACCGCTAAATACAAATTTAAACTTGCCCGTTAAATTATCGAACTTTAACACTCATAAATAGGGCTCGGGTCGATATTAGTCTTACAACTTAAGCTTGAGCCTCATTGGGTGGACCGAGCTAGTGTGTATAGGTAAAATTGCGCACCCCCCCCCCCGTGCCCGCCCGCACGGCCCCGCCCCGCCAAACTAAATTTTCTGGTTCCGCCTCTATTTGCATTTGCATTTGAGTGACACTCCCAGAACCCCTCAAGATAGGTTAAGAACTTGTTGGCGAAAAAATTCCCCTAACCCGACATCTTTCTCGCATTTAAAAATTCATGAGCATTATGTTCAACTGTAATAACTTGTTATTTCTAGATATCTAACTTCCCGAAAAACCAAATGTTCAATCAAACACATTTAAAACCAACGTTCAGGAAGTGTACTTCTTGTTACTGAAAGTCAACTTCTATGGAAGTAAGCTTCAAGGGAAGTTGCCCAAATGAACCAAACAAGACCTACAAGTGATATAATGTTGGAGGGTTTTAGAAAAGAGAGTTCTGGTCCTTGTGCAAAAGGTACTTCAGTTGACAGCAGGACACACATATAGCAGAAGTCATCCTAAGGTAAAATGAAAACATACCCACATATAGCTGAACGTTCGCACACATTTTAAGGGCAAGTAGAGTGCTGGGCTGGACACCCCAAAATTAACATAGGACAATAATAATATAGTAAAAATGCAGAGGATATTAAGACTGAACTTAAAGAAATACAAAAGAGCAACACCTACAAGACTAATTCATGGAGTAACAATACACTATCACAATCATAAAAGTGTACTACATTCAACCAGTGGAGTACCATCTTGAATACTTGTTTAATAAATGTACATGCCAAAAACTCAACAAATTTTATAAGACCGTTAAGACTAGCGCCGGGTAAGCAATGCTTTGTTTTACAAAAAAGCAAATAAGAATATTATTCAAGATTTTGTTTGGACACGGCCTACAAATGCCACAACTAGAAAAATCGACTCAATAGAAACTGGAGAAATTCGACGAGGTAGGGTAGACCGGAGCTAACTTGGGTTTAGATTGGACTCGCAACGTCAACGACTTCAAAAACCACAAATGCAAGCAGAAGGGACGAGTTGGTGGTCAACAAACTATTACAGCTAAGCGATAGTGTGCGATGGAATGTGATAAGGTGGGGTAATTTAGAAAAATTGGATTGGACCATTTTTAAAAAAGTAAGAGGGTGAACTTATGTAAGGGTTGTTACAACATGAACGGGGTTTTATTTAACCAAATTCTTAAATGATTTGGAAATCACACCATCAATTGCACTAAATCGAGCACAATGGAAGAGTTTGATCCCACTAGCCAACCCCAACTAATTTTGGGATTGAGATTGTTGTTCTAAACTTGTTTAAAGCAAGGCCCAATTAGGCAAATAACTTAAGGTCTCTACAAATGTATGGATGTAAGTCAAGTGAATGAAGAATCGTGTGAACATTTATCAGCATTCAGCACATACCTTATCAGGGTTATTTTTTGTAAGAACTGCCCCGACTGCACCGCCAAGTGACCTGCCGAAAACAACTATTCTAGATGTGTCGATGTCAGTCCTCTGACTCAGGTGATCCAGTGCAGCCTACACAGAAAACAGAAAAAAAAATTCCACCAAAAAAAAAGGAAATCATTTTTTTTTAAATGAAAACAAAAACTCCTAATCCTAATCCTCCAACAAATGAAAAAGTCCAAAAGAAACTAGGAAGGGAAAGAAACCTGAGCATCCCTAGTAATGCCATGTTGAGAAGGGTAGCCATCACTTGCTCCATATCTGTTTATAAGCAAAGCATCACATATCATCATTATTTTTACAGTTGAAATTCGCAAGAAAATATATGGCTTACAAAGGGCCCAGCACGAACAAGTAAATTAAGTTAAAGACCCCATCAAAAAGAATTCAATAAGAGAGAAAGTGCATACCCTCGGTAAGAAAGCATAAAAACATTGCATTGTAATCTCTGCAACATTATGCGAACCATTTCAAGACGGTGGGCAATGTCTGTAGGTGGTGAAGGATTTCCAAAGAAACTACACAAATTTAAAAAACCAAGGTAATAAACATTTAACCAGGCAAGCAAATTTCGGAATGACATTATCATCAGGATACTGCCAGCATTTTCTTGGAAAAATAGGACTGTTGGACCTGCAGCAGCAAAAAAACTACAATAATTATATTTATCACCTTGTTGGCCTCTCCAATTGTTACATCATACAAGGCATGGGTATAAAACTAACATAAATTAGGAGAGGAGCAACAGCTTCAAACACAAAAAATGCAGGAAACACCATCCTATCCTAGCAAAAAGTCATATTATGTTCCCACTAGATTGTGCCCAAGAAGACATATAAAGTGCACAGGGTAAAACCATTTTCTACATCTATTGCCTTCAATGTTTCCAATATTAAGTGGCAAAACAAACACATTTAGCAAGGTACAAAGACTTAACATTTAACAAATAGGCAAATGAATCATGTAATAGAGACATTCCGAAACAACAATAAACATATTATTACAACTATTTTACTATATTGATGTTATTAAAGATACTTATTATAAAAACTAATAGAACCCACAAAAAATATATCAAGATTCTAACCAGTGAAATTACAAACTTGAATAAAACTGTTACAGGGATTACTTATCTATGTGATTCATCCCTTCTTCTACATGAGAGTATTGCATCAGAATCACAAGTTGATGCCTCAATTCCATGGTTCTCAAAATTACCAGAAGCTTCCTTCCATATGTTTGTAAATCATGCTATTTCTGGATGCTTCCAGACAGCCATCTCAGTTTTTTGTTCAATGGAGACTCCTCAGTATTCCTTTCTTGAGATTTACTCATTTCACTCTTTAATGTCAATTTCAGCAATATTTTCTAGGAATATACTCACTTGACAAGAAACAAAAGAATTCAGACTTACAATAAGAAATTAAGAACGACAATTGTCAGCTCATTCACATCGTTAATTCAGGAATTGCTCCTCTAATTAGTTAATAGTCTGCTCAAGAATGAAATTAAAATGCAGATTTTGCACGTCAGGAAACACTACAATATAGTTATTGAAAGGGAGACTACAAAAATGAAGCAACTCAACCCTCAAAAAACATGCAATCTGAAAATTTCAAAGAGATAAACTTAAATTAGTTTCACGTATAAAAATGTCAGAAGTAAAAATTCATAAAAACTGACACCAATAGAAGATATTGGGAAGAGTGAACCTTTGCAATCGGGAAAACATTTAATAAACCAAGAATGGAGTCGAACTCCATCAGAGGATCTTAACCAGATATCCTCAAAATCAAGGCCCAAATAAGATGGTGTTATAGTGTATGACCTGGTGAAACCACGCAGCACAGGCATATAAATTATCCTATCCTGAGAAGACACCAGCCATACTGCCCCTGTCACAACCATCCCTCCAACTCCAAGCAGTAACACACGCAAAAATGATACCATCACTTCCTAACCCAATTTGGAAGAAGAAAGCAATGCTGTGATTTCTTATGATTGGGGGCATCTTGTTTCCCCTAATGTCTAGCCTTCAAGTGAAAGTAAACTAGTCAGCATGAATGATGCCTAATAGATTTGAAAAGAGCAAAACATGGCCCACCATGCTCTGAGAAGTACCCTTTTTTTATAAGAACTACTCTTTGACCATGATCAACTTGTGAATTGTGATGGTATCATTGCCTTATGGGTTGTCCAACTCTATACATGTAAAGAAGAGGCTAGCCTTCAAGTTGGCAGTTTCTTTTTCTTTCTTTCTCTTCCATCCTTTGTTTATTAAAGAGGCAGGACATATGAATTCTTTTTCCTACATCTCTCTTTTTTACATTCTTAAAATGCAACTAATAGAGGAAATTATTTTATTTTATCATTTCAAATCCCAGTTCTAGCGCTAGAAACTTAACAAGCTGCAATATAGAATCAGCACCTCTGCACTTTCCTTAGCTTGGCAACTTAGTTTGTAACACATTAAACAAGCTTACTTCTTGACAAATCTATCAAAACTGCATGTTCGCTTCATTTCTTTCACCTTCATCAATCAATGACATCAAATTTGATTCATCACACAATTAATGAGTGCTGGCACCTAGGATCCAATAGATGATAGTATCATGCGAATTGGCAATCATATAATGACACTCGAATAAAAACCAAGGTTAAAGTAGGATAATACCTAAAACTTCTTTCTAGATGCGAATGCGTAAGAATATAGCTTAACCTTGAAACCAAGATCCAAAAGATGGAAGCTCGTAACCATAAGGCGAACAACACAACAACCGTATATCCAAAGATCCGTCATATCGACAGTTAAAAACTAATTTTCAAAAACAACATCATTAATCTGTGACTGAATATGTAAAAAAGGCTGGAAACAAGGAGCAAACACAACTAAACATGGCGAATCCATGTGCAAGCTTTGCAAGAAGCCTCCTTATCCGCAATTTCACCAAAACAACACTCAAATTCCATCATTATCATTCAAATTTCAATGAGATCACATTGAACGATAATATTAAATTGAACAGGTCAGAAGTGACGTCTACAATTCTATCATTGGTTGATGATGTCAAATTTTCAAGGCCGCGCCGCACAAGCAAGCGCAAGCTCGTGAATCTCCTCCGCTAGCACCAATATTGTCTGCAACTTAACCACTTCAACTTTAGATGTGGGGTTTTATCTTAAAAGACCTCGATTCTAGTAGGAGGAGTTAATCACTTATATACTTCATTTCGAAGTTTCATTTAATGGATGTTGGACTAACTTTCGGTCTCCATCTTCAACAAATGAAACCAATTAGGTATCCCTGATACTTGAATCTTGATTCATCTCAATATGACAACATCACAAACAAAATGAACAAAGCATTAACCTTTCCACTCCGAGAACTCACAATCGCGACGAAACGGACATCAATTCTGTAACTAACTCAAACATTCTCACTAAAACCCTAGCCACAATATGAAAGGAAAAAAAAACTCAAAATCCGTCCTTTCCATTTGAATCCAATTCGACGGAACTCTACAACCCTAAAAACGCCGAAAACGAGCAGAAATGAGAAGAGAAGGCGAGATTGGGAGTGACTGACCAGTGCAATCGGGGAAGAGCTTGATGAACCAGGCGTGGAGGCGGACGCCGTCGGAGGAGAAGAGCCAGACGTCTTCGTAGGCGAGGCGGAGGCGGGAGGGGGTGATGGGGTAGGACTTGGTGAGGCCGGGAAGCACCGGCACGTACACCAGCTTCTCTTGGAAGGCGACCAGCAACGCCACTCCGGCCACCACTATCCCTCCTACTCCGTACAACACCGCGCTCACGTACGACACCATCGCATCGCACGCACGCACAGTTTGATCGATCGATCGATCGATCGATTGATTGATTGGTCGGGGTTGCAGACTTGCAGTGAAGAAGACCAAATGAATGTGTAGTTAGTAAATAGTAGGCGAAGAGGAACAGCGATGATCAGACTCACGAGATCTGCTCTGCTAACCGGACTTCCACGTGGGCTAACTACATGGGCCGGCCCCGCACCATTTTGTGTCAACCTTTTTTTGACAGGCAAAGGAGGGGTATTTCAAAAAGTAATGTGGGTTTTCTTTAATATTCAACTTTTAAAACTACTAAAACTAATGTATTTTGTGTTTTGGGAAGGTGTCATTGAATGAAACGGAATTGGTTTGCACTATGAATCACGCTTTCTCAAAAGCCAAAATTGGATTCCATGTATGAATCACGCTTTGTCACAAGGAGCAATTGCTATGTTTAATTCAATTACATGAATTACTCCTTTTGAAAAAGAGTTATTTGTTCAAAAATATTAACTCTATAGTTAACTCATTTTCAAAATGAGTAATTCATGTAAAACCCATACATACAAACCTAATCAAACTCATGCAAATTCATGCAAACCCTTGCCCCTAACCAGAAAAATATTACATATACATCAACTCAAAAACACATTAAAACATAAATTGGTGTACGTTTCATCCGTGTAGTGCATTAGAATTCTAGTGTTCACTGAAACTTGTTTGCTCACATATATACCTCGAGGCGCGTATGGACGACTCACACATCAATGTCTATTTCGATATGTTCGTGCAGCATTCCTCAAACTCTTCATCGAATTCCTCTAGCAACTAAACTTTTCAAGTACACAACACCACAACGAATGTGGATTGCACTCTATTTGATAATGTGGCAACTTTTTTCAAAAAATAAATTGATTGTTTTACATAAATATAGTTTTATAAAGAGCCCATGTAACATATTATACTATTATACATTACTTTTATATTGAAAAATCAATTATATTTTTTAATAACAAAGCAATTTTTTATCAAAGAAGTGAAATGGTTTTTTTTTTTTTTTGCTAAATTGACCCACTATTGAAACTTACTAAGAGCGCACACCTTCATTTTAATTCTTTTTCACTTTTTTACAATTTTGTGCTTGAGGATAATACTCAGGTTACCCACTATGAACACTCACTGCGACTACGAAATTATTAAAAAAATAAAAATAAATAAAAAAGTGTGCTATAGGAGTGTCGTAGTGGGTCACCATAGCATTCCTTTTTTTTCACGAAAAAAATAGCTGATCTTTGCATTGTGGGTTGTGTTTTTGGTAGATATTTTGTAGTAAACTTTGTTTGATAGATATTAATCGGATATTCTTTTGGTAGGCTTTACGGCTTCTTTTTTTTTCTTTTATTTCCCAGTTGCACCTCTTTTTTCGATTTTTTATTTGGCCTTTTAGTGATGTGGCATAGTGCACTGTGTCGCCATGTCACCCACACAAAGCAAATCAACATTCCTATTGGAGACGTTTTTCATAACCCAATGTCTATCCTATCCTACGTCGCAAACATCCACCCCTAATTGATCCACAACCGCATGGAAGATGCTCTAACACGAATGACAAAATATCCAGCCACATCATCACCTCGGTGCCACGTGGTCACACAAATAGCACATTCACTGAATGCGCTATTTGTGTGACCTTGCGGACATGCAACACAATTAGCGCATTCGGAGAATGTGCTAATTGTGTGACACATCATGTGTCACTAGTAAACGCGTTTCCAAAAGACAAAATACATTAATTAATTAATAAAAAGAAAATCAATTGTACTTTTCAAATTTAGAAAAAAAAAAAACATTACTGCTGTAATTTTTTCAAAAAGGAGTACTCATGAATCCTAATAGCTAAGGAGGACACACATGCACTAAGTATTCATGTTAGCCTACTAGTAGAATGCTAGTGTACCCCACCAACAACCGGTTGGTCCAAGTGTTAATGGACTTGATTCCATTAAGCACGGTCTCGAGTTCAAGTCTTATGAACAAAAAACATTAGGTTAGGAAGGTCGCCCAATATATGGGCCCGACTGCGTGATTGTGGATTAGTCCGTCTGTCGGTGCGGTTGCCAACAAACACCATGTGGGAAAACCAAGAAAAAAATGCTAGTGTACCTCAAGTTGGGCACGCGCCCTGTTGGATGCACCTCGTGCACTATCTCGAGGTGCATTGATGGTGCGTGCCCACTGCATGCCCAACCTGGTTGCACAAAAGTGAGTGTACTCTAGCATTTTCCTTCATATTAAGCTTTAAAATTAGGCTACAATGAATACTGAGTTTTATTTCTAGACTAAAGAGCGTTACAAGTTTAGTTTAAGGTTGATGTTTCATGTTAACAACTTCCCTTGTCTGATAGACAATTTTGATCTTAGGAGATGACACTGCCATTAAATATACTTGTAATCAATTGCAATAATTTAATGGAAAATGATTTGGTGACATTTTTGGTGACACAAACCGGTCGCACCAGCACACGTGTTCAATTTTAAGTAGTTGTTGGTGGGGCCCACCGCAGACAAAAGTTGAACACACGTGCACCACGTGTACCATACAACCGGTTTGTGTAACGGGGAATGTCACTGTATCATCTTCCTAATTAATATTCCTTTCAAATATTATCTAGCATTAATAAAGAAAAAAATAAAAATTGCTTAGACTATGTAACAACCCTTAATTTTAACCCGACTAGTGTTGCAGTGATTAGGATCGTGACCTGGCTACGTGATACTAGACAGTATTTCAAACTTCGGGAGTCGACACCGAAGTAATATTATGTTTTTGTGATGTGTGTATTAGTATTTTAATCTAATATAGGTCTCGTGCCATTCATGCGAATATAAGTCTGAGTGAGGTTTCGCCTAGGTAAACGGGGGAGTAAAACACAGTGAAAACACAAATAAATGAATATTTGTGTAATTTAAATAAATAATTAACGAGACTCGGTGAAACTATGCGTGCTACGGGAGTCGGGACAAGGAAAAGTGGACCTAGGAATGTCGTTTGAAAGCGGGAGTTGGTTAGCAACGCAACATACGGACTATATGATAGAAATTGTTAAAGTGACACAGCCAGATGGTGGAGAGCCCTTGGATCAGTCTCGAGATGCGTGCAGGAGATGAGATGAAAAAGTTTATAAAAGGACACACCTCACTTTTCCATTCACTATTCATTTCCTACCACACACACCCTATCCCGTTCTCTCTCACCAATCCTTCTCCCTCACACAACCGAGCCTCCCCCTGGTGACCGGCCCTTGATCGTCGTCGGAGGTCTGTCACACACTCTCTCTCTCTCTTTGTACGAACTGTATAAGGCTGTAGAGTTAGTTGCGCGTCTGGCTGCCGCTGCCGTAGGTGACGATGATCGAGGACAGGTCGGAGGTCACACCTGTGGTCCACCAGAGCCTCCACAGTATCCGAGTCTCCCTAAATCGCGGCGGATGTAAGGCACTGTTGAAACACATTTTTGGTAGGTATTATGTCTATCTTACCTCCGCCGACTGTGGGAGGAACCGTCGTGACCAGGACAGTCGGAGGTGCTGCACAGTACCTCACCGGGGTCCCTACGACCCTAAGGAACCCCCATCATGGCGGACATGGCATACCTGATCGAGCTACTGTCCGATGCTCTGTTTTACGATTTAATTTGTATGTTGTCGACTGTTGGCTGCTGCTTCGCAGCCTTGCGCCACTCTCGTCGATCGCCGTGACCTGGGGTACGTTGGGGACACTCTTACGAACCTGTGGCCGGAGCGGTCAATATACCAGCAGTTGTGGTGCAATCTTGTAAATTGTCTTGTTGTGTTGCTTCAATTGAACATCTCACTATCTCACAGGAAACTGCCCCTAGGGGCAGTGCCACCACTGGACCACCGTGATCAGAGGTTGACGGGGACCACGCTACACACATGTTGGTGTCTCGCAACCTCGAAGTGGTCCATAACAGTGAAGGTAGAGAAGAGTTGTGGTGTTTAATCAATTTTCTTTATTTTTGTTGTCATTTCATATGATTTCAACTTCGAGTTCGTAATCGTATATATGGTGGGTATACGATCTGGTTGAGGGGTTTTCCAGTAACCTAATGTCGTGGTGACCCCTCCCCAATGTTGGACAGCATCAACATGTTGCTATAATAGTTTTCAGTCTTGGTTGGTGTTCGGTCTTGGTTATGTCTCGAGAATATGTTGTGTTAAGTTTCTTTCATGTATTGAAGAGCTCACGGCATGAATACATGATTAAGTGATTTGAGTTCATGTATACGTGAGAACATATATGTGTCGAGTACGATATTGGCTTTGTATATGCGCATTTTATTGGTTTGGGTTCATGATGAGAATGGTTATGGTTTGGTGTATATGTTGTGCTTACATGTGGTGAAATGGTTATGATGTCGTGGTCACGCCACCGGTCCTCGAGGCTATGGCGTGACCCACAACGACTGAGCTGAGCCTATAATTCATGAGTAGGCTTCCATGCGTTATGATTATCGATGTTGTGATATCGCAGTCGTGATTATTATTGTGGTTTTCAAACCCTAGAGAGTATTCTTCTTTCTATCAAATTGTCGAGTTGTTTAAGTCCTTAAAACACTTGGGAATACACTAGGGTTTAACTTAGGGTTTAGTTAATGACTCGACTCATCAATTAGAGTTTCCAACCTTGTCAGGTAGCGAAAAACTCGGGGATACGCGTTAGGATTCGCGGGAGTGTTGTTATTCACAGGTTGTGTTGTCAGGTAAGTACACTTGCCTTAAAGCTTGTGTATGATTTGTAAGCTAGTAAGAAAATATCATGTGATTCATTATCATTTATTCAGATTCGTTATGCTCTATTATTGGTATTTCATTTCATTCCTTGATTATGTGTTTCTTGGCGTAAGTGTTTCGTCTCAAGAGTACTAGGACCTACACTAGAGGGATAAAACACGCGAGCACTCTTGAACAGGAGTGTGTGACTACCCTTAGTGACCGTGTGACACCGAGTACTGGGTAGGTGGGCTTGTGTCCCTCCCATCATAGTTGTGCCTTCGCTTGTGTCGATGCCCGGAAGACCTCGCGAGGTTTTCGCCGTTATGCTATGATTTAGATCACTTATGGGCCTCTTTTGATTCTTTAGAACACACTTGACTTTCGATTGATATATTTAGTCTGTTTATCATGCACTTGATCTATTTAAATTCCTGTCTTTCTATTACCGCATGATATTTAGACTACTTTACTTGATATATCATGAATTACTGTTATCTTCTACTGGCATTACATTCGATTTTCTCAAGTTGCTCATCATCTAGTTTATGACGATGAGTGCAGATAGAGCGGAGTGCAGTAGAGGCAAAGAGCCCTGCCTAGGCGACTTTTTGTGAGGATTAGCGACTGGACTTGGAGACCTTAAAGTAGGTTATATGTTTTGGTTGTATGTTGCTTGTTATTATCTACTATATTTTGTGAGTCATTGAGCTCAATGACTCAGGATTATAGTTTGGGATTTATATCATGTAATGTTTCATTTAATGGCTTATTGTACATGAATACTCCCATTTACGATGTATTCCACATTTACATAGGTTTCTAATTTCCGTTTGACTGAGTTATCTCCCAATAATTGTTTAGTATTAAATTTTCTTCCGTTATGTTATATCTGCAATAACTCTTTCATAAAACTTGTAATTAGATAATTTGAGGCTGACTAGGCTCGCCAGATCGCCGAGTACTGACTCGGGGATCTGTATGAGTCTAGGTCGGGAGTTCCCAAATACATTGGGAATTTAGGGTCGTTACAGACTAGTTCACCCCTTACAATAATGCCTAGAGTGCTGCCCTTAATCTAGCCCAGTAAAGTAATTCCTAGAGTACATGGGAATGTATTTTCTATGTATATTCTCTTTAATTGCAAAATATTGATTCATAATTATTGGCTCTTTTTTGGTCAAAGTATTGACTCATTTATTCCTTTTTTTATTAGTAAAGACCAAATTCGGTCTAGGTTACATCTATAACTGCAAGATATCCTGCTCTAGCAACATGAAAATATGATTCGAGCGAATCTTTTACTGGATGAAGGCCGGGGCGGTATAAAGGATAGGCTAGTCCAGCTAGAGTCTCCATTCACGGGATAGGGCCGTCCGAGATCCTTTCGATGACCTATGCTGTGTTGAATGGATATCTATATGATCCGATCGATTGCGTAAGGCCCGCGATAGCAACGGAATCGGGGCAAGTATACAGAAAAGACAGTTCTTTTCTATTATATTAGTATTAGTTAGTGATCCCGGCTCAGTGAGCCCTTTCTCCTCGTTCCACAGAGAAAAAATGTAGGACTGATGCCAACAGTTCATCACTTTGGATAGGCAGAAAGGAGAAGTCCCCAGAAGAATCTTTCAATACCCGAAACTCCCAAGAAAAGATTCACATTGGGTGGGATGGCGGAATGAACCAAGAAACAATCCATTTCTTCTGAAAAGTCATGGAATGACTCTACGAATGAAACAGAAAGTGAAGGAGTCAATATTCGCCCGCGAAACACTTATTTATTTATTGGTATTGGCTGATTCCCAATGGCAATGCTTTCTTCTTACTAGAGCCTGACTAGAGGTTGACAACAAACCTTCCGAACGAAGAATTTCATCAGTTCTGTAAATAATGGATCGTCTGACCTCATATCCTGTATCAGATTGATTCTCAAATATAGTATCATTTCTCCAAGACCACAACTTCCAACATGAAACTCCAAATGCTACTTTCTTGTGATGGTCTTTCTGACTAAGGTTCGACACTATCCAATCCACCAATGTTGATGCATAGAAGAGTGGAGATGATATCATTTGGGGTAGGGATTTCCAAACTTGGCAAGCTAGTTGACAATCCCTTAAAACATGTAAGATAGATTCGTCATCTTCACGACATCGATCACAAATCCCATTCTCTCTTATATTCCTCTTACAACAAAAGGCATTCATAGGCAGTCGATTGTGTAGAGCAAGCCATAGGAAGATACGAATCCGTTGAGGGCCATTCCACTTCTAGATGAAATCCCAATGTCTCGGTGGTAATTGGTAGTGCTTCTCCGTGATTAAGGCATATGCTTTTGCCACTATAAAACACCATTCTTATCATACATCCAACTGATTTGGTCTTGTCCCCTCCGCTGATTAGGAACTAGAATCACTTTGATCTTTTCACATACCTCCAATGGCAAATACTGTAACGACCAGGAAATTTGGTTATTTGTGGATGATGATGCATGTATTAGTATATTAGTATTTTATGGGTCTCGAGCCGTTCGGGCTGTATTTTAATTGAGTGAGGTGTCGCTTAGTTAAACGGGGTTTTTGGGAACCGTTTTAGTGGACATTATTAATAAACAAAGTCAAATGAAATATATGACGTTAGTTGAGGAAATACAAATTTATCAATAAAGTATAACTTAGACACGAGGAAATTTATTTGAATACTAAGTGGGATCGCCTCGAAGAAGCGTGTCGGACTTGGGGCACTGTGTACCAAGTAGGCGGAAATTTGTATGACCGTATTTATAATTTAATAAAATTAATCTAATGGGTTAATATAGGATAAGATTGTTAAAATGACACAATATGGTGAGGAGAACCTTTGGATGGGCATGGAGATGTGTATATGTGTTAGATTATGATGATAAGCCAAATGACCCATACGGGTAGCTGTCCAAGGGATGTGCAAGTTTTAGACTCAAGGGCAAAAGGGTCATTTCACCTTAAGTTACTTATATAAAAACATTTTATACCCTAAAACCCTAATCACTATTCATCATCTTCCTACCCCCTCCAAGCCGTCATTGTTCATTGTCCTCTTCCTCTCGCCACTGCTACCGCCTCCCACCGGCGACGTGGACCCCGACGAGGTGAACGTCTCTCTCTCTCTCTCTCTCTCTCTCTCTCTCTCTCTCTCTCTCTCTCTCTCTATCTCTCTCGTTTTTCTCTCCATGCTCTCGGTTCCCTCACGCCACAGTCCTCCTATCCTTAGCTGGACAACCACCACCGCCACCATCGCCGAGCCTGACGTCCCTCCACCACCACCGATGACGTTAGGTGAGCTCCTATCTTCCCTTTCTTCCTTCTCTTCCTCTCTTGACAGTCACGTCCTCTCTCTCACTCTTGGTTGTCTTCTCTCTCGGCCAGTCACCACCGCCACTCACCACGGTGCTGGGAACCTCGGCCACCCACCGGAGACATCAAGGTAAGCCGCCTCGACTGTTTCTCTCTCTCTCTCCTACAACTACGTTTTGCTCACTTTGCACCATGTTGTGTGACGGATTTGCCATTGTTTTGGGGCTGCCGTGGCCGGTGGGACCGTCCCCGGTCACGGCTGATCAGAGGTGAACCTCCGGCAACTTCACTGGCCGAAAGTGGTCCCTCAAGGTGTACCAGTTGTATGAGTTATAGATGTGTTTCGTTCAAATCTTTCATCCCTTCTTTGCTGTTGAGATTGTTGTTGTGTGTGGGTGCATGTTGAGCGGGGTGTATGGCTGTGTATGTGCACACCCTAGTTAAGGTGTGGGGTACCATGTGGGACTGTTTCATGGGTATAGTGATATGGACAGCAGTGTTGTGTGGACTATTTTGGTGTGTAGTGTATGACATTTTGGTGTGGGTTGTGTGCAAGGAGTGTACACTGTGTGTACACCACAGTGGGGTGTACACAACAGTTGTATATGTGTGAGAATGGATTAATGTATATGATATAGTTTTAAGTAATAAAGTGACATTAATGCATGTGAACATGGGGTGTAAATAACAGTGGGGTGCACACAACAGCGGGGTGTTGTGTGTGTGTGTGCACAAAATAGTGGGGTGTGTGTGAAGTGTGAGTGTGCACACACCAGTGGGTGTACACAACAGTTGTTTGTGTGTGTGACCATAATGTGTATTATTGTATGGTTGAGAATAAGTAAAAAGGATTATAAGTATGGACACTTGTTTTAAATGAACATGGACTTATAATAAGGCCCAACAAGGGCCCAATACACTCATTTTAATATAGGTCTATTCAAATTTTAAACACTCACCCAACCCCATCACTCACATAGTCACATCTCATACCCCACCCACTCCCATCACTCACCACGCCCATCCCGCCACTCACATCACTCTCTTACACCCCCCCACTCATCTCACGTCACACACACTCATTTAAAAAACCTCCTCACTCACGTCACTTTCCCATTCTCACTCATCTCTCTCACGTATCTTCTCCCTCACTCTCTTATTCACGGTGCTTCTCCCAACTCATCATCCACGATCTCTCTTCCATGTCCCTCTTCTCACCACCGCCCTCTCATGTTCACCGGTGACCGGAGTAGACGTCGGAGGTTACGTGTAGACTGGAGGTATGCATTCTTTGTTTCTCTTTCTCTCCATCTATCCCTCTCGGTTGTTCTTCCTCTCGGCCTCCCTCTCGGCTCACTCGTCTCTCGGCCTGGCCAAGTCCTCGCCGGTCATCGGAGGTTCAGGGGTGACCGGGAAGTTCATCGGAGGTTCCCTACCTCCTTCCCTCTCTCGGTCTCTCTCTCTGTTCTCACGATCTCTCTCTCTCACTCTTGTATACTCTCAGGCTCTCTCTTTCCTCTCGGTTTCTACCTCTCCTCTCTCGGCTCTCTCAAGACGAGCCACCACTGACCCTGGTCGGACCAGTGGTGGCCAAGGTTCACTCCCTCACCGGAGACCTCCCTCTCTTTCTTTATTTCTTGTTGTTTTCTCCCTCATGACCCATGCAAAGTCCCTATTAGTGTACACACATTAAGTTGGTTTTATAGGGTTTTTACCCTGTCGCCAGAAAACGCCCTCACCGGCAACGCCACTACCGGACCACGATGACGGGGACGCTGTCGAGGACCCCACCAAACTCATATGTGGGTCCCACAACTTTAAAAGTGGCCGAAAACAGTTTCATTCCGAGCTAAAGAGTCGTTATTTCATGTGTTTTGTATGGTGGAGCCTAGCCAGAAACCGCCACTGCCGGTGGTGCTACCGGCCGAACCACCACCAGTGGAGGTTGTCGGGAATCTCATCTAACATTGGTTGAAGTCCCGCAACCCTTGGTTAAGTCTGAAACAATGTTATTAAGGCGTTTTGACGTGATTTCATGTGTTGCCGTCGTCGAATCGTAATTTGTGTGTGTTGACGTAATTTCTGAACTGGTGGAGGGTTTTCCGGCATTACCCATGCCACGATAACCCTTCCCCCAACATCGGAGAACACCAACGAAGTTCCATGTTCGTTGGTACATGTCAGTTCGATTTTCATGAAGAGTTATGCTTGAGTATTGGTTTGTATGAAACATCGCATGGCGATGAGTGGTTATGACGTCGTAGTCATGTCGTCGGTCCTCGAGACCATGATTCATGATGAGGCTTATAAATATTGTGTTTTCAAAACCCGAGAGAGAGTATTCGTTTTTCGATTAAATTGTCGTGTTGTTCGAGTCATTTAAATCATTGGGGATAATGATAAGTTTAAACCTAAGTTTAGTGAATGACTTGACCTATTAATACGAGTTCCAGACCTTGTCAGGTAGCGGGAAACTTGGTGATACGCGTTAGAAGTCGCGGGAGCGTTGTACGCGGGTTACGATAGTTCAGGTAAGTACATTTGCCTTAAAAAGCATTTGTACGTTAGTAAGCCAGCTAAGAAAATACCATGTGATTCATTTTCATTCCGTTGTGTTTGTTATTATCTACTTGTTGGCATTCCATTCCATATTCCTTGTATGTGTGTTCTTGGCATAAGTGTGTGTCTCGAAGGTACATGTGGCCTGCAATAAAAGGGATAAAACGCGGGCACTCGAGCGCACGAGTGTTTGACCACCCCTAGTGATTGTGTGATACAATGTACTGGATTGTTGTGGATATTGCTGTAGATTTCGATGTTACGACATCACTGTTGTGGAATTGTTGTGGAATTTAGACCACTTATTGCCTCTCTTGACTCGTAGAACACGCATGTTTCGATTGCTATCATTTTCAGTCTGTCTATCATGCATTCTTGATTATTTAAATTCATGTCTTTCAGTACGCGCATGATATTTAGACTGCCTTGTTTGTTATTTCATAAATTATTATTATATTCTTCTAGCTTTACTTTCGATTTCTCTCAATTGCTCACCGTCTAGTTTGTGACGGTGGGTGCAGATAGGACGGAGAGCAGTAGAGGCAAGAGACCTTGCCTAGGAGAATTTTTGTGAGCAGCTGGACTTAAGGTACCGAGATGTAGGCTCGTGTTTATTTTTTTTTGTATGACGTTTATATATATATGATCGTTTTCGTTTTGGGACTGGGAAATATGTTTTGAGGTGGATTCCATCAATCCATTTTATTGACTTGGATATGACTATATCGGGGTTTTCCACATTTATATAGATTCCTAATTTCCCTTTGATTGAGTTATTTCCCAATATTTGATTAGAATATGATTTTGCTTCCGCTGTGTTATAATTGCAATAACTCTTTCATAAATCTTGAAATTTTGATAATGTGAGGCTGAATAGGCTCGTCAGGTTCGCTGAGAAACTGACTCGGGACCTGCACGGGTCTAGGCCGGGCATACCCAAATGCATTGGGAATTTGGGGCCGTCACAGTTGGTATCAAAGCGCAAGGTTACATAGACCTAACTCTTGATTTAAATTCATAAGACATAAGCCATTTCAACCAGCGGAAGTTATGAATGGTCGAACTTAGAAGTGGAAACCCTATGATCCAGTAGAAACTTAACTGGGGAAGTAATGGGTTGAGTCGAATTATTTTAATACATATTATGATTGTTATGTGTATTATTATAGTATACGGTAGCTATACACTGATCCGAGAAGTTCGTTCTCTTGATTCAGACGACGATGGCGGATCAGACTGGTCAGGGAGACGATAGCGGCACATCCGACATACGATATGCTAGTGCGGATAATGTGCATGCCTTGACTCAGAGAGTTGTGACGCAGGATTCGCAGCTACAGGAAATGTTACGAATGTTGAGGACACTCGTACCAGCTACCGCTACACCATCGAATCCGACTACACCATTGCCACATACTACTACCCGAGGGCCAGAGACCCCGATTGCTGCGGCATCTACGGCTTCAATTCCGTTAGAGGCAGTACCTGAGGGAGCTGTTGTTGCACCTGACATGCAGACCGAGGCGGAGACACATCCTTTATCGAAAGAGATAGCTCGAGCGACAGAGACACCAGCTACGCCAGTAGCTACTGCAGAGGTTACTCCAGTTACGACGCCATCGAAGAGTCCGGGAGCCACTGCTGAGGCGAAGCAGTGGAGGGAATTTAAGAGACATGATCTTATGAAGTTCTATAGCGGCACTGATGTCAGAGCAGCAGAGTTATTTCTGAAGAATCATGAGAAAATTCATTCGATCATCGCCACGTAGGACCACATGCGAGCGACTATCTCTTCGTCGATGTTACATAGAGAGGCAGATGATTGGTGGACGACGGTCATTACTACCAGAGGTGTTCTGAGAGACTGGATCGACTTCAAGACCCAGTTTAATCAAAAATACTTTCCACCGACCGTGCTTCAAGCAAAGAGGAATGAGTTCATGGCGTTGAGGCAGGGCGTTAATGAGTCAGTGATGGAGTACATGGATAGATTCTCATCATTGTTACCTTATTCTTGAGGATCGGCCGACACCAAGACTGATCGAGTCTATTATTTCACTGAGGGTTTGTTACTTGCGATCAGTGGTTCCGTAGTCACTACGCAGCCGGAGACTTTACAGATTGCATACGAGCGGAGTCTAGCTCGGGAGGGTTACCTACTTACTCATCCAGAGGAGACCAGACCAGGTCGGACTGTAGTCCCGATTGGAGGAGCACCATCAGGTCAAGAAGAGGAAGAAGAATGGGTGGAATTTCCATGATCGTAGGACTCAGAGCGTAGGGTCCGTTGCACAGTCGACTACTCGTCCGACACATACTTGCTCGCCAAGATACAAGTTTTGCCGATCATCCACCGCACTAGTCGATCGGAAGACGAGATCACGAGAGACGACAGACTATTGAGAGTAGGGGTATCGACCGAGGAGACAGGCAGAGGAGGACACAGAAGTCTGGTTAAACTCAGACACAAAGTTCTGCACAGGGACGAGGCCAGAGCCAGACTCAGGGATCGCAAGATACCCGCACATGTTTCAGGTGCGGAAAGGTTGGTCACATGCAGAGAGAGTGCCCTCAACCACTAAGAGTACCGCCACAGCATTATCAGCATCAGAGACAACGCGTTCAGGCAGCTGTTGAGCCTAACCAGGGGGCATCCTGAAACCTTGTCGAGGGTATGATTTCTATTTGCGGTACTTTCATGCATACCATGTTCAATTTCGGTTCCACTGTTTCATTTATTGCTGATCGAATGGTAGATAAGCTAGGTTTGAAACCTGTTAGGCTTAGTAAACCCCTCATCCTTAGCACCGCTGCTGGGGATAAGATTTACCCAAATTTGTTGTGCCTCGATATTCTGGTAGAGATAGGGGGTTATGAGTTACTAGTGGATATGAAAGTGCTCGAGTTTTTGGAGTTTGACGCTTTGTTGGGCATGGATTGGTTGGGGTCGTTTCATGCTCACATCAGTTGTTATGAGAAGAGAATCACGATTCCATTAGTAGATGGTTCGGAGATCAGCATTCAGGGTACGACGTCAGTGTTTCCTATCACCAGAGGTAGGGAAGCCAATAGTGGTGAGATTGAGATTGTTGCGAGTGTCATGAGTACCGGAGCAAAGCTAGAGATGTGTATTACTGAGGTACCCGTCGTGTGCGACTTCACAGATGTGTTTCCGGAGGATTTGCGGATTACCACCGCCGAGGAGATCGACTTTATTATTGACCTTGTCCCGGGGACTAAGCCGATCTCGATACCACCCTACCGTATGGCATCCCAAGAGCTTAAGGAGTTGAGGAGTCAGCTAGATGACTTGTTAGAGCTGGGCTTCATCAGTCCGAGTATGTCACCGTGGGGAGCACCAGTTATATTTGTGAAGAAAAAGGATAGTAGTTTGAGGCTATGCATAGATTATCGCCAGCTGAACCGAGTTACAGTGAAGAACAAATATCCGTTGCCGCGCATTGATGAGTTGTTTGATCAGTTGACAGGAGCGCAGTGGTTCTCGAAAATAAATCTGAGGTCAGGCTATCACCAGCTCAGGATTAGGGCTGAAGATCGAGAAAAGACGGCGTTCAGCACGAGATACGGTCATTTTCATTTCACAGTCATGTCGTTCGGCTTGACTAATGCACCAGCAATGTCCATGGATCTCATGCATCGTGTGATGAGGGAATACCTTGATCGGTTCGTGATTGTGTTCATAGACGACATCCTCATCTATTCCAGGGACTCGTGAGAGCACGAGGGACATCTACGAGCGTGTTGCGCACTTTGAGAGATCATCGATTTGTTTGCCAAGTTCAAGCAAGTGCGAGTTTTGGTTGTCGAAGTTCGATTCCTTGGGCATGTTGTTGGAGCTACCGGTGTTGCTGTTGATCCAGAAAAGGTTAGAGCAGTGATTGAGTGGCCAACGCCGACTACCGTCACGCAAGTTCGCAATTTTCTGGGATTGGCAGGATACTATCGCCGATTTGTACAGGATTTCTCCAAAATAGCTTCACCAATGACGAAACAGACTCAGAAGAATGCAAAGTTTGATTGGAATGATGAGTGTGAACGGGCGTTCAACACTTTGAAGGAGAAATTGACTACCGCGCCTGTCCTAGCACTGCCTGAGACCGGGAAACACTTAGTCGTGTACACCGACGCGTCGAAGGTTGGTTTGGGTTGTGTACTAATGCAGGAGGCCAGAGTTATCGCTTATGCATCTCGACAGCTGAAGGTTCACGAGAGGAACTACCCGACACACGACTTAGAGTTAGTTGCAATAGTGTTTGCATTGAAGATATGGAGGCACCATCTGTATGGCATACGTTTTGAGTTGTTCACAGACCACAAGAGTTTGAAGTATTTATTCACTCAGAAAGAACTAAACTTGAGACAGAGACGATGGCTGGAGTTCCTGAAGGACTACGACTTCTCGCTAGAGTATCATCCGAGAAAAGCTAACGTGGTTGCTGATGCCTTGAGCCGTAGAGGATCTGATGCTGAGGTAGGCGTATGTCAGATGACCCACGAGTATGGTCTCCTTGAGGCAACCGAGTTGATGTGCTCAGCGGACGTGCCGACGACTACCAGGATACAGATTTGTTGTCAGATGAGATTGCAGACCGTATCACTACAGACTGTTTTTGAAGGACAACAGGGCGATGAGTTGTATCGCGATGCAATGAGATGGCGAGATAGTCCGAACATCCGTAGTGGAGTCGAGTCGACGACGACTCTTGCTTGAGGTATCGTGGGCGATCATGGATTCCATTGGCGGCTGACTTACGCACTGAGATACTTCAGGAGGCTCACCGTTCTCGATTTTCTGTGCATCCGGGTCGGACCAAGATGTACGCTGATATGCGACGTCTCTTTTGGTGGCCAGGGATGAAATCCGATGTGTCGAATTCATTAGAGCGTGTGAGATATGCCAGCGTGTGAAGGCTAAGCATCGACGGCCTGGAAAATTGCTGCAGCCCCTACCTATTCCTCAAAGGAAGTGGGAGTACATTGCTATGGATTTCGTCAGTGGCTTGTCCCGATCTCCTCGTGGTCATGATAGCATCTGGGTAATTGTGGACCGATTGACGAAATCTGCTCATTTCATACCAGTATCCACTACACACCAAGTTGACAGACTGAGCATTCTTTATGAACGTGAGATTGTCAGACTACGCGAAGTTCCGTTGTCGATCGTGTCAGATCAAGGGGCGCAATTTACTTCGTTATTGTGGCAGAGCATGCAGGCTCAGTTCGGCACTAGACTAGAGTTGAGTACGGCGTTCCATCCACGATAGACGGACAGTCCGAGACGTTGATACAGGTGTTGGAAGACATGCTCAGGATGTATGTTTTGGAATACGGCGGGTTATGGGAAGAGTACCTTCATTTGTGCGAGTTTGTTTACAACAACAGTTATCATGCGAGTATCGGTATGGCACCGTTTGAGGCGCTCTATGGCAGGCCTTGTAGATCACTTTTTTGCTGGGCTGAGCCAGAGGATGTTGTGACAGTTGGTCCAGAGACCGTTGTTGACCACACTGAAAAGGTACGACAGATTCGTCGAGGCTTAAGAGTGCTCGGGAGGCAAAAAAATACTATGATCGGTATCACGATGAGCTTCAGTACGATGTGAGAGACTATGTATACCTGAAAGTCTCACCTCTGAAGGGTCACAAACGGTTCGGAATCAAAGGGAAGCTTGCTCCTAGATTTATCGGTCCCTTCAAAGTTGTGAAGAGGGTCGGTAAGGTTGCTTACCAGCTAGAGTTACCGCCAGCGCTCGTCGGTATTCATCCAATATTTCACATTTCAATGCTTCGACTAGACAAGTCAAGCGGAGGACGGCGACCAACAGTGGACCTGAGTCAGATCGAGTTGCAAGACGATGCCACTTACGAGGAGCAGCCAATTCAAATTGTCGACCGTAAAGTCAAGACACTGAGGAACAAGGAAATCCCTTCCGTTCTCGTGAAATGGCAATTCCACGGGGACGAGGAGTTAACTTGGGAGCTAGAGTCATACATGCGAGAGCACTTTCCCTATCTATTTGATTCCGGGTAAGTTTGAAGTTTAGTTTACTTATTAGTAAATTTCGAGGTCGAAATTCTAATAAGTGGGGGAGACTGTAACATCCCTCGATTTTTAACCTGACTTATGTGACACGTGTCAGGACCATGACTCGGCCACGCGATACTGGGTTGTATTTCGAACCTTGGGAGTCGACACCGAAGTAATTTTATGATTCTTTGATAAGTGTAATAGTATTATAGTTTAAAGGTGTGTCACGGGCCGTTCAGACAGTTTTCAATGAGAGTGAGATCCCGCCTAGGTAACCGGGGGAGAAAATACAGTAAAAAGATAATTAAAATAATTATTTAATAATTATATAGTTCAATTGTGTGAGATAAAAGTAAAAGTGTGCACGACGGGAAAATACGGGTCGATAAGGCAAGATGGGTCGGGGAACCCTTGGGTTAAGTTTTGAGACGTGTGGGTTAGTAAAAAATGGGTGGACACAACTAGGACACACACCACTACTTTCTACCATACCTATTCAAATTTTAAACACTCACCCAACCCCATCACTCACATCTCACATGTAACGACCCGAATCTTTCTGTGACCCGAATCGAGGGTAATTTAGTACTCCCAATACTAAATGTAGGTTGATGTGACTTTAAAGTTATTTGATTTATGAAAATTTAATTAAGACTGAAGGTGAATAGACCCTAAAGAAAGTTAATAAGCTAGATGGACTAAAAGCCTAAGAGGGAAGGGTACTTTAGCCATTTCCTGCCAAGATATACAACATAACTTTACCCTAATTGTATAAATAGTCAATTATAAACCCTAGCCTCCTTTACAACAACACAAAGAGGGGATGAGAAGTGACGACCAAGTATGGGAGAGAGGAAAGGAGAGAGAGAGTCGGCGAAGAGAGGAACCACAAAGAGGAGCTGCGGACGGCGTGGAGGCGCGTCTCGGATGGATGAGGGTGAGAGATACCCCCCCGGGCGGACAATGACGCCGGCGGAGGTGCGATGGCCGAGGCCGAGTTGAAGGAGTCCGGTGAGAGGCGCGGTGGCGAGCATAGGACCAAAAGAGGGGTAGATCTCGCACCCCTCCGTTCCCACTTTTCCTCCATGGCGGCGGCCGAGAGAGGCGGCGACCTCCCGGCCGGCCGCCGGAGATCCCTCCGTCGCGTGGAAGCGACGGAGGGTGGTGGTGGTCGGGGTCGAGGAGGGAGCTTGTGCTCCCCTCCACGGCCAGCGATGGGGGAAGATGAACTTCCCCCACAACCGGGTTGATCGGTCAAGGGTCGGTTGACCCTGGACCGCTTGACCAGGGTCAACCGACCCTTTGACCGGTTGACCGGGGGCCAAACCGGCCCCCGGACTCAACCAGGGACCGCTTTGGCCCCGCATTATGATTTAAGTGGTGAAATGTTCCAGGCCCTCTACGGCTTCATCGGGGGCACACACGCGCATTCCGAGGAACTCGACGACGGGTCCCACCTTCGAAAATGCTACATCGGGACCCCGATAAGGGCTCTAAACAACACGAAACCCGCGGGACCCACACTAATGGGTCCCTAAAAGTAAATGAGTTAAAGAATTAATGATTTTGTAATAGAATATGCATTGATATGTTGTTGTATGAATTGTCTTAGTGACACACGACAGCTCACATCGAGCCTTGGGTGCGCAAGGAGTGGTCTTAGGCGTGTCGAGTACAGGTAAGTGGGGAGCTTGCTTAATTATCAAATATGGCATGAATATTAGTTATGCTTAGGATTCATAATTTGAATTAAAGACTTGGGATTTATGGGTTGCGTCGTGGTATTGGCTCGAATTTACGAATCTATGGAATGTAAATGCACTGTTATTCATGACCCCAGGGTGTGGAGTTTACCACCGAGGATCGTTAACACCCCAGGGTGTGGAGTTTACCACCGAGGGTCGTTAACACCCCAGGGTGTGGAGTTTACCACCGAGGGCTTTACTTGACTAATTGAATTCATAAGTATGTCACGTAGGGACATGAGTTGGAGTTACCTTCTCTTGTACTCTTGAGACATAGAGATGTGCATCGGTGATGGCTTGGACGAATCTACTGTTGGTTTGATGGGACAAACGAGAGGGCACATAAGGCCTGTGCTAGCCGGGTTGTTTCCATCACTTTGAGAGTAGGATAATCGGTCACCGGATTCTTGCCAATATCTAGTTCGCATTGAATGGAACATCGACTTATCGTATTATTATATTTTATAGTACATAATCTCACGATACCCCTCCTTTGTATGAAAGTTTGAAATTATGAAATGATTTGTCAATCTCTTTAATGCTATGCATGATTATTGTTGTTATAGTTTGTTGATTCATTATAAGTCTATTTCTTATGAAATCCTACTACTATGTTATTAATAAATGAATCCTTGGTTGTTTTCAAATACATGTTAGACTTTGCATGCTTATTAAGTATTACTTGCATATTTGATGGTTGAGCGGGTTTTCCGCATTACTGAGCTCCGTTGGTTCTTTTAGCTCACCCCACTTACATCTCAGGTATTCACGACAGCGCTAGGATGAGACAAGGGAGAGACAAGCTTGAAGTCTCCTCTTAACGTGAGTTTTGTTGATATATATTATGTAATATTTGATTTTGAAACTATTCAACCTGGGGTTAAATTTAAAATAGATTTTTGGGTAGCTTAAATCCTACTTATCTTTAGTCGATTCACTTTAGAAATTTAATAAACTTATTTAGTGTAAATAAGCAGGAACCCATGTATAGTTTGTTATTGTTCTTTGAACTTAAATCAATTGGCTTTAGGATGTCTCTTTTTATTTATTCCGTAATTATTATCCTTTGTTTAGCCAATGTACTTTCCGCAGGTTTATTTGTTTAGGCGTGCCAGACCGTTATTTGGGCCTGGTTCAGGTATTGGGTCCAAGTGGTGGTCTGGGCCGGGCGACCCGACCCTAGGTCGGGGGCGGGTCGTCACAGTTGGTATCAGAGCCTAGGGATTAGAACCTAGGGAAACGTTAGGTTAGGGAAACCTAAGATGTAGAGCCTTTAAGTTTAAAGGTCAAGTTAAGTCGAACAAATCAGTGGTATGGGACATTGGTTCAAAGTCGACTTAACACACAATAATGATAAATCCTAGGTTGGGATGGGACAAAAGAAACTTGATAAAGACTTAATGTGATGATTATTTGTTATTTTGTATATATAAATATATCGTAGATATATAGGTAAATGCTTTTCCATAAGATGTGAAACATTGGCTCCACGAGTTGGGGATGACAATTAACGACACAAGAAAATCGAAGGGAAGCCTGTAGAAGGTTCCACATGCGCTACAATGAAGTCTACAATGCTTTGCTGTAAGAATGGTTCTGATAGAACGACTAAACTTAGAGTGAAAAATTATATGGCAAGATGTGCCTATACTTAACGATAGAGTGGCAAATAAAGACTTAAGCATGTATTGATAGACTTGAAAGGACAATGAGATGCCACGTTAAATACACAAGATACAATTGTGACGTAGTCACATTTCAGAGAAGTAACTCTGACACCGAAAACTCTATTAGGATAATTAAAATTAATGATATATTGTTGAAAATAGAAGTTAACGATCCTAGTAAGGATGCAAATGAATCTTTGGTTTCAAACAATGATAAGCGAGTTAGCTTGGTCAGTAGGTTGAACTTAATTTAAGATATAGTGGACATGTATACACTTAAAACTTTTAACTTTCGATTAAAGATGCGAATCATTGGTCTACAAATTCGATTAGAAAGTTAATACTATGAATCGAATTTTGTTATTTCATGTAATTTATTTTCTCAAAGACTAATTCTTTCAACTGTGTTGGACCATGATCCTGTATTTCGCTGAGTTGGTGTTTATCACATTTTGATGAGATTTTCAAGGAAGCATTCTATTTGTCTGTACAAAGTTTTGGAAAGCGTGGACAATAAAAAAAAAGGGAAATAGTTTATTTTCCTTGGTGTTCAAAAATAGATATAAATATATATATATACAAATATATAAAACAAAATAAAATAAAATAAGATAAATAAAATATAAATAAAAAAAATAAATAAAAGCATGATTTAGCTTGAAAAATGGAAACTCAACACTTTGAAATGAGTTTTGATTCGGATTTAACTTCTCAATTGATTGAATTATGACATTCAAGTTTTGATCGAACTTGTTTAAAAGAAAAATAATGCTAAGCTAGTTATTGATAGGACCCAAATTGAGAGTTAGCTCGAAGCGTAAGTATATAATATACAAGATGGCAAATGAGAAATTAAAGAATACATTGAAAACTACTCAATGAGAAAATCTAGTGAATACAAAATGTCAAATTAGTAAACTTAAAGATGGATGAGTTACTAAAATTGGGAATCCAAAATCAAAGACTATTTCGGTGAAATAGCCATGTGTGAAGATCGTGATTGCCAAGTAGAAAATATGTAGATGTTGTAAAGACTCAAGATCTGAGGTTAAAATGATACAAATCAAAGGTAACCACAGCAACAAAGAAAGTATTCTAAAATAAATCAGAAGCGAGTTAACTCATAAAGTTGGGGATATCAGGAATTGATAAATTGTGTTCGAAATAAATGGAGAGTACGCAATAGCAGTATCATGACTGAATAATTAAACGAAGCCCCAAACTAAACGGTATGTATGAGTTATATTAGTAGGCTGCAAAGAGCGTATGACGCAGTTAATGATATTATAATGAACTCGATGATAAGTGAATTATTAAAATCAGGGGTACACTAAAAATATATATATATATATATATATATTTCTGATATGATTAAACGTGTGGACTCATAGCTTTTGAGACAAAATAAAACCTAACCTGATTGGTAGGGGATGGTTGAATGAAAAATGACGTTGAAGAGTAATCGAGGCAAATGATTGTCATATAACCTTAGTCAATAATGACTTGGTTCTTAAAATTGGGGATTCTAGAATAGGATCGACCCATGGAAAAATGAATGAGTAACTTGGTGAGAAGAAGAATTGCGAACTCAAGAAAGACAACATGTACTGTAATTGTACCCTATTCAAGAATCAAATTTATAATCGAAATGGTGACGTCACGAAGAATCATGTTGATCATTTGTAGGAAGTAACTTGTGATCACTTGATAAAATTCAAAAGTTACATTAAATATCTAAACTACCAAACTAAATGGTTGAAAGGAAAGATGAAAGATCTGATCAGTGATAGGTCGACTATTAAAAGTGAGGATCCAAGGATTGAACTCCAATAAGATTTATACTGTACAATACGTACGAAACAATTAAGGATGGTGAGGAAATACCCTAAATTAGCAATAAAACATGAATATATGAGTAAAGGTCAAATTTCTTAAATTTCATACCGTAAATAATTGTTGAACGAAATATGTAGTTTACACTTGGAAGCCTGAGGGCTTAGTATAAGTCTAAAAGTGAAAGCCCTAATTTGATGACATAGGAAAATTCAAGGTTGCAACCCAGATGGGTAAGCAATAGATTTGCAAATGGTTACGTGTTAAGGATATCAACATGTGGAGATAATACACGAATAATCAAGGTCAACACCGTAACAAATGACAAGGATAAGTAAATTATTTGGCATAAGGGTTTTCCTAAGCATAAGGTCATTTTAAATCAATCCCATGAGAAATTGGTTGATATTCTTATTTGCAAGAATTATTGAATTTGGAGAAAATGAAGAACACTATAAATGGTTTTGAGCTAAGTATAAGCAATGAATCATAACCTAAACAGTGCAAGAAAATTTTTGAAATTAGTGTAAATATGAGTTTGAGTACACTTGAATTAAAGCTTTAGTATCAAGTCGTACAAGATAAAGTTATGTGAGTTTGATGTATAAGGATATGTACTTTATGGTTGGAGTATCCAACAAAACGTATATGTAGTGCGACAATAGTAATGCATGAGTGTAATAAATTGAAATACAAGTTTGAATTCTGAACTTGAAATAACTGGATTGTATTGAGATATGAGTCCTTAATGACAATGACAGGAGTATGAGTTTTTATGCTTTTAAGGAAACGATGTGAATGTAAGGTTCGAAACATGAAAGTTAAATCACCTTCATTTCTCAGAGAGTGAGGTACTAAACACATTATAAGAGCTAAAAGATAGCTTAGAAAGATGAGAAGGGACTATTGTATACCAAAAAGGGGTCATGAGTAAGTTAAGAATGTTTAAAATAGTCAACCAAGATCGTGAGAATTGATCAGTGCGAGGACGCAATACGATAGATCTCCTGAAAATTGAGATATAGTGATAAGAGATCTTGGTATGAAATTAAAAAAAAAAAAAAAAAAAAAAAAAAAAAAAAAAAAAAATGGTGATGCAATGGAGCGCATTCGGATGAATGCTGAAACCTACTTAGAAATAATGACGATGTTAAAAATATTCTACAAGACTTTAAAGGTGGAAGCTTGTTTACGTCAATTAACAGTTAAGTGTGACAGAGGAGTTACAAAGTGGATCATTAGTCAAAAGTTGACTTGAATTATGAACCTACAAGAATGAATGTCGATAAACATGTGATGCCAATAATATTAAGGTATTATTCTAGAAAGGAATACTATGTCTGCCTATTTGTAGCCTTCACAGATAAGCCGCAAAGACATGATGAGTCGTTCAATGAGATACGTAACTGAGATGTTGATAGAGATGGTGTGCTAGTGCTTATGTTATAGCAGACAATTATCCTTGTCTTTCCTATTACCAATTGGTGGTATGGTGTTAA
Source organism: Stephania japonica (assembly GCA_039657345.1). Classification (NCBI taxonomy): domain Eukaryota; kingdom Viridiplantae; phylum Streptophyta; class Magnoliopsida; order Ranunculales; family Menispermaceae; genus Stephania; species Stephania japonica. Next base: position 11,304,330 of record CM077563.1, on the reverse strand, counting down.
TGCCAGATAGGCAGAGACATTCTTTGTCACAGATAGGCACCAGATCACATCTCAGTATGGTTCTAACTTTCTGTAAGTTGAGCGACTTGAGCGTATATTGCGACTTCGGTGAAGATTATAAAGGAATACCTCAAGAACATGTGACAACAGAAGAACTTGGCAAGTGGCTGAATTAATGATTCTATTGAAACCTATAAGAGAGGCCTTATGAATTTCGGTCAATGGGACGGAAAAAAAAAATGTGTGATATAGTAGAGTCAAGAGTAAGACTTTATTTCACATGGGGTATGAGCAGAAGGTGCAAGTGTAGATTTCCTCAGTTAAACAACGAGTCGTATTAAGAAATTGTTACAAAAAGATACCAGGCTGTGGGTATACCTTACTTTTACTTTCGAGGACGAAAGTTTTTAAAATTGGGGATATTGTAACGACCCGAATCTTTCTGCGACCCGAATCGAGGGTAATTTAGTACTCCCAATACTAAATGTAGGTTGATGTGACTTTAAAGTTATTTGATTTATGAAAATTTAATTAAGACTGAAGGTGAATGGACCCTAAAGAAAGTTAATAAGCTAGATGGACTAAAGGCCTAAGAGGGAAGGGTACTTTAGCCATTTCGTGCCAAGATATACAACATAACTTTACCCTAATTGTATAAATAGTCAATTATAAACCCTAGCCTCCTTTACAACAACACAAAGAGGGGATGAGAAGTGACGACCAAGTATGGGAGAGAGGAAAGGAGAGAGAGAGTCGGCGAAGAGAGGAACCACAAAGAGGAGCTGCGGACAGCGTGGAGGCGCGTCTCGGATGGATGAGGGGTGAGAGACACCCCCCCAAGGCGGACAGCGACGCCGGCAGGAGGTGCGATGGCCAGAGGCCGAGTTGAAGGGAGTCCGGTGAGAGGCGCGGTGGCGAGCATAGGACCAAAAGAGGGGTAGATCTCGCACCCCTCCGTTCCCACTTTTTCCTCCATGGCGGCCGGCCAGAGAGGCGGCGACCTCCTGGCCAGCCGCCGGAGATCCCCTCCGTCGCGTGGAAGTGACGGAGGGTGGTGGTGGTCGGGGTCGAGGAGGGGAGCTTGTGCTCCCCTCCACGGCTTGTCGATGGGGGAAGATGAACTTCCCCCTAACAGGTGATCGGTCAAGGGTCGGTCACCGACCCTGGACCGATTGACCAGGGGTCAATCGAGCCTTTGACCGGTTGACCGGGGGCCAAACGGCCCTTGGACTCAACCAGGGGACCGGTTTGGCCCCGCACTATGATTTAAGGGGCTGAAATGTTCCGCCCCTCTACGGCTTCATCGGGGGCACACGCGCATTCCGAGGAACTCGACGACGGGTCCCACCTTCGAAAATGCGACATCGGGACAACACGAAACCCGCGGGACCCACACTAATGGGTCCCTAAAAGTAAATGAGTTAAAGAATTAATGATTTTGTAATAGAATATGCATTGATATGTTGTTGTATGAATTGTCTTAGTGACACACGACAGCTCATATCGAGCCTCGGGTGCGCAAGGATTGGTCTTAGGCGTGTCGAGTACAGGTAAGTGGGGAGCTTGCTTAATTATCAAATATGACATGAATATTAGTTATGCTTAGGATTCATAATTTGAATTAAAGACTTGGGATTTATGGGTTGCATCGTGGTATTGGCTCGAATTTACGAATCTATGGAATGTAAATGCACTGCTATTCATGACCCCAGGGTGTGGAGTTTACCACCGAGGTCGTTAACACCCCAGGGTGTGGAGTTTACCACCGAGGGTCGTTAACACCCCAGGGTGTGAAGTTTACCACCGAGGGCTTTACTTGACTAATTGAATTCATAAGTATGTCACGTAGGGACATGAGTTGGAGTTACCTTCTCTTGTACTCTTGAGACATAGAGATGTGCATCGGTGATGGCTTGGACGAATCTACTGTTGATTTGATGGGACAAACGAGAGGGCACATAAGGCCTGTGTGCTAGCTGGTTGTTTCCATCACTTTGAGAGTAGGATAATCGGTCACCGGATTCTTGCCAATATCTAGTTCGCATTGAATGGAACATCGACTTATCGTATTATTATATTTTATAGTACATAATCTCACGATACCCTCCTTTGTATGAAAGTTTGAAATTATGAAATGATTTGTCAATCTCTTTAATGCTATGCATGATTATTGTTGTTATAGTTTGTTGATTCATTATAAGTCTATTTCTTATGAAATCCTACTACTATGTTATTAATAAATGAATCCTTGGTTGTTTTCAAATACATGTTAGACTTTACATGCTTATTAAGTATTACTTGCATATTTGATGGTTGAGCGGGTTTTCCGCATTACTGAGCTCCGTTGGTTCTTTTAGCTCACCCCACTTACATCTCAGGTATTCACGACAGCGCTAGGATGAGACAAGGGAGAGACAAGCTTGAAGTCTCCTCTTGACGTGAGTTTTGTTGATATATATTATGTAATATTTGATTTTGAAACTATTCAACCTGGGGTTAAATTTAAAATAGATTTTTGGGTAGCTTAAATCCTACTTATCTTTAGTCGATTCACTTTAGAAATTTAATAAACTTATTTAGTGTAAATAAGCGGAACCCATGTATAGTTTGTTATTGTTCTTTGAACTTAAATCAATTGGCTTTTCACATCACACCCCACCCACTCCCATCACTCACCACGCCCATCCCGCCACTCACATCACTATCTTACACCCCCCCACTCATCTCACGTCACACACACTCATTTAAAAAACCTCCTCACTTACGTCACTTTCCCATTCTCACTCATCTCTCTCACGTATCTTCTCCCTCACTCTCTTATTCACGGTGCTTCTCCCAACTCATCACCCACGGTCTCTCTTCCATCTCCCTCTTCTCTCCATCTATCCCTCTCGATTGTTCTCCTCTCGGCCTCCCTCTCGGCTCACTCGTCTCTCGACCTGGCCAAGTCCTCGCCGGTCGTCGGAGGTTTAGGGGTGACTGGGAACTTCATCGGAGGTTCCTTACCTCCTTCCCTTTCTCGGTCTCTCTCTCGTTCTCACGATCTCTCTTCTCTCTCTTGTATACTCTCAAGCTCTCTCTTTCCTCTCGGTTTCTACCTCTCCTCTCTCGGCTCTCTCAAGACGAGCCACCACTGGCCCTGGCCGGACCAGTGGTGGCCAAGGTTCACTCCCTCACCGGAGACCTCCCTCTCTCTCTTTATTTCTTGCTTTTTTTCCTCTCTTGGTTCACTGTTTTCTTGTTTTTGGGTTTTGTATTTCGTCACTGTTAGGGGCTGCCATGACGGGGACCGGTCGTGGACAACCTCCGGTGACTCACCGGATTCCAAACCATCCCGGAGCACACTCCCTCATAACCCATGCAAAGTCCCTATTAGTGTACACACATTAAGTTGGTTTTATAGGGTTTTTACCCTCTCGCCGGAAAACGCCCTCACCGCAACGCCACTACCGGACCACGATGACGGGGACGCTGTCGGGGACCCCACCAAACTCATATGTGGGTCCCACAACTTTAAAAGTGGCCGAAAACAGTTTCATTCCGAGCTAAAGAGTCGTTATTTCATGTGTTTTGTATGGTGGAGCCTAGCCGGAAACCGCCGCTGCCGGTGGTGCTACCAGCTGAACCACCACCAGTGGAGGTTGTCGGGAATCTCATCTAACATTGGTTGAAGTCCCACAACCCTTGGTTAAGTCCGAAACAATGTTATTAAGGCGTTTTGACGTGATTTCATGTGTTGCCGTCGTCGAGTCGTAATTTGTGTGTGTTGACGTAATTTCTGAACTGGTGGAGGGTTTTTCGGCATTACCCATGCCACGATAGCCCTTCCCCCAACATTGGACAACACCAACGAAGCTCCATGTTCGTTGGTACATGTCAGTTCGGCTTTCATGAAGAGTTATGTTTGAGTATTGGTTTGTATTGAAACATCGCGTGGCGATGATTGGTTATGACGTCGTAGTCATGTCGCCGGTCCTTGAGACCATGACATGACCCACATACGACTGAGCCGAGCCTATGATTCACGATGAGGCTTATAAATATTATGTTTTCAAAACCCGAGAGAGAGTATTCGTTTTTCGATTAAATTGTCGTGTTGTTCGAGTCATTTAAATCATTAGGGATAATGATAAGGTTAAACCTAGGTTTAGTGAATGACTTGACCTATTAATACGAGTTCCCGACCTTGTCAGGTAGCGGGAAACTTGGTGATACGCGTTAGAAGTCGCGGGAGCGTTGTACGCGGGTTACGATAGTTCAGATAAGTACACTTGCCTTAAAAAACATTTGTACGTTAGTAAGCCAGCTAAGAAAATACCATGTGATTCATTTTCATTCCGTTGTGTTTGTTATTATCTACTTGTTGGCATTCCATTCCATATTCCTTGTATGTGTGTTCTTGGCATAAGTGTGTGTCTCGAAGGTACATGCGACCTGCACTAAAAGGGATAAAACGAGAGCACTCGAGCGCACGAGTGTTTGACCACCCCTAGTGATTGTGTGATACCATGTACTGGATTGTTGTGGATATTGCTTTGGATTTCGATGTTGCGACATCGTTGTTGTGGAATTGTTGTGGAATTTAGACCACTTATTGCCTCTCTTGACTCGTAGAACACGCATGTTTCGATTGCTATCATTTTCAGTCTGTCTATCATGCATTCTTGATTATTTAAATTCTTGTCTTTCAGTACCCGCATGATATTTAGACTACCTTGTTTGTTATTTCATGAATTACTGTTATATTCTTCTAGCTTTACTTTCGATTTCTCTCAGTTGCTCACCGTCTAGTTTGTGACGGTGGGTGCAGATATGACGGAGAGCGGTAGAGGCAAGGGACCTTGCCTAGGAGACTTTGTGAGCAGCTGGACTTGAGGTACTGAGATGTAGGCTCATGTTTATTTCTTTTTGTATGACGTTTATATATATATATATATATGATCGTTTTGGGACTGCGAAATATGTTTTGAGGTGGATTCCATCAATCCATTTTGTTGACTTGGATATGACTATATCGTGGTTTTTCACATTTATATAGATTCCTAATTTCCCTTTGATTGAGTTATTTCCCAATATTTGATTAGAATATGATTTTGCTTCCGCTGTGTTATAATTGCAATAACTCTTTCATAAATCTTGAAATTTTGATAATGTGAGGCTAACTAGCTCGTCAGGTTCGCTGAGAAACTGATTCGGGACCTGCACGGTCTAGGCCGGGCGTACCCAAATGCATTGGGAATTTGGGGCCGTCACAACTACATTACCCAATCCTTCTTTAATTCCTTGCTTCCATTTGAATAAGATCCACTGCTTTTTTATTTTATTACTTCTACTGAAATAGAGTGGTCATTCCACAAAATTCATATGCCAACAGAAAAGCCGATCGCATCCTCCTTCCAACAATTACTAAACCCCAACTTCCGAATCACCACATCTGTTGTATCACCATTGATTCTTGACTCAAAAACTGCTACGATGTTCGCCTTATTTTGTTTATTAACTCCTTAAAAACCATAATAAAAAGAGAATTTTTGGCCCCTTAGCAATTTCAAGATAGTAATAACATTGATAACAAATATATAAAATAATTAAGAAACCAATAGGTATTGACTACCACCATTCGAACCTGGTTAATTGGTTACTCCATCATCTCAGATCATATGCTCAGATGCATTTTTCTTTTGTGCTTCCATTTCCTGTCTCTGGGACTCCCATTTTGCACTAGCTTCTGCTAGAATTTTATGACCACTGTTGACAGCGCTCTGCATCATTCTTATTCGATTGCATTTTTTATTCATATCAGCTACTAATTCATCTCTTGAGATACATTGGAATGGTACAGAGGTTTCTACTCTTCTCCGCGTCCCTTCTCTGTTTATGAGGTCCTACAAAGGAGAGATCTTTCATGCATTCTCTTGGGTTGGGAATTTAGATGAAAGATCCTCCATGTTAGGCCCACATGCCTTTAAGGTAGATGTGGGCCCGGGCAGCCCTTGGTTTGTTTTAGGAGATTCATTCTTGGAAGAACCATCTCCTTTTGGCCCATCGCCCTTAGGCCCATTCATTTTTGGGACATATTTCTGGGTATGTGTTACACTCTTAGGATTTTTCTTCTTTTCTTTTCCTTCATAGACTATTCTGGAAACCTGACCTTGATTGGTTATGGTTTCTTTTTTCATGTAGAAAATTATGGTTTGATTTTTGTCGTTATCTTTTGAATTCTTGACTTCCAAATCATTTAATTCACCCGAGTTGACTAATAATTGAAACTGATTTTTTTTGTTTCCTTGTTTGATACCTTGATGTTTCCTTCCATTCAAATCCTCATATTTATGTTTCTCATCCCTTAATTCTCGCCCTAAATTCTCTCCTCCCCCTTTTTGGCAATTTCTCTATTTCGACGAGGCTTCGTCTGAGCAATCATCCACGACCCAAAATTAGAATCTCCGACAGCTTGAGGGGTGGCGCACCACCCCCCGTGTCATTTAAACTCTTCTTTTCCTTGACTACGGACCTTCGAGAATCCTTAGGAGCATTAAGGGGGCATGCAGTGTTGTTGTGCCCCACTTTTCCACAACGAAAGCATATGTGGGGAAGCCCTTCATACTCCACCCTCAGCCAAAAGTCTTCCACTCTAAATTTTGACATAAAAGGTTTTGAGAAGTCCAGTTCCACCGCCACTTGAGCAAACCCTCCTTTGTTAGCTGTAGTAGTACTTGAATCCACCCTTAGTGATCGTCCAACTACATTTCCAAGTCCCCAAACGATGGAATCATGGAAATACTCAGGAGGGAGGTCTGGAAAACAAATCTAAATCGTTGCTTTTGATATTGATGTAGTCGCCACTCGAAAAGACAACCCCCATTTTTGCACAGAAAGGACGAGGCCGAGGATTTCATATGGTCCTTCGAGTAAAGCTCTATCCATATCTCCTACACACATAAATTGAACTAAATAAAAATCATTAGTGAGATCCATAACTCTGTAGTCCCCTTCATAGTGTCACATTGCTACGATTCTATTACATAGCATCCTATAGCCTAACGATCTTCCCATCAGTTTCACCACCACTGCGTTCTCCATTTGTTTCTCTTACTTATTTGTTTCTCTAACTTGCTATGTAGGTTAAGAGAAAACTTCACCCAGGGACCTAGAGCATCCGAAGCAATGCTCATATCCCCTGCCTCCAATGCCACATTTTTTGAGAATCTTCTATTTTCGACATTGACTAGACAATCCTTATACGTTTTACGAGCATCCGTCGTCGACCTCCATTCTCACTTTTCTCAACTTTCTCCCTTTCTTCCCCTTTGCAAGTTATTTTTCGATTGAAAGAGATGACATGGTGTACTCCAAATAATTTTATGTGCCCTTTTTCTTTTGCCTATGAGAAGGTTTCCTTCATTCCTTAGAAGTTGTAAATATAACACAATAGAATAAAAAGTCAAGCTGTTTTAAAGGATTTAAGATTGCAATTAGGTGCAACTTGGGTTAATGATGAAAAGGTGATTGGTAGTCATACGTTGATAAAATATTGGCTACAAAAATAATAATAATAACAAAAAGCTAAATCACATAAGTAGAATTGAAGAACTTGAAAGAAAGTTTCCACACCAACATTTTAAAGACGTCATTTGGTACAACTAAACAATGAATTTAAAGTCACACATCTACTTGAACAAAGATGTGCGTTCACTTGCAGCACGGCCTCAAAATATTTGCTCACATGGAGGGATGACTTTATGCAGTTATAATATAAGTACTTTAAAAAAAACCCTCCAACAACAAGAAGCACATCTTAAAAAGTGTCCTAACCATTTTTCACAAAAGTTAGATCTGTTCCCACTCCATTTCCGCAGGGTCATAAAACAAGTAATATTAAGGCATGCATAACTTCGGAGTTCTGCACTGTGTCTGCTACACTCCAGCATATGATAGATGAATCAAGCATACCTTTAAAGGTCCAAGAAGCTTGTGTTCAATACTAATCGACATTCTTCAACTCAACCGCAGCTCAAATCACTTCAAAAAGATTGAATGAGATGACAATCGATAAGCAAAATATAGCTTCCCGACGTCAACGCCTTAAGGAGTGAATTTAGAGACCTGTATCGTTCTAGCACCAAACCTATACAAAAGAAAGTATCAGCAGTTTATTAGTAGTTTTCCATGATAGCCTCACAGTAGTGGACTGGCATGTACAAACAAAAAGCCAAGGATGAATTGCCCAGAGGAATGCCAGACAGCTTCTTCTTCAGTGCCACGAATGAACTCCACTCGAAATGGAGGTTCATAGGCATTAAACATTAAGGATAAAGAATTGCTGACTGATCGTAGGGTCGCCTGCTCTCATCTGATGGCAGGGTTATGATGGTAGGATCCGTTATATGCCGTCCCTCCTCCATCTTGTGAGGAGCCGACCATGTGCGAAGAGTAGCCAGAGAATCTCAGATCAGGCAGCACACGCAACTGCATATCACCACCGTTCGAGACACTGCTGACATTGGAGCATGATGCAGTGGAAGCAACGGCATTACCGGTATCAGACTGAATAGCTTCAGATTTTGAATGATTGATACCCTGCGTTTGCAATCCCGATTCTGAGGAATTCTGATGATCAGTAGGAGCCCGATTACAGTCCTGCATCTCAGATTTGCTCATAAACCGCCCACCAGATCCTCTCACCCTCTTCAAAGCGTGAAGATGGCGAGATTCATGAAGATATCCCTGTAGTTCACAGGATGGTGTTAATGAAGCAATACGATAACCAATCCACAAAGGGAAAATGCAGATGAGGTTACGGAAAAAGATGCATACCTTTCGACCTTTGATAAGTTTATTTTGAGCTTCAAGTTTGGCACGGCACTCTCTCCGGCGTAGGATTCCTTGGTACTGTTTCGCGTTGACATAGATCGGTTCATGCTCTGAAAGATCAAGTGGCAGTGGGACTCGTGTAGGTGCCATAGCAATCATTTGAGGATGGATCTGTTACAGGCAGAGGGATAAAAGCAAACAAAATGACTTTTAGACAGTATCAAAGTAGGGAAACATAAAATCACAGCTATTCCAGTCCAAACTCCAAACACTTTTGAAACACATGAAACGAGTCAATACAATCATGCCAAGTGAATAGTTGACCACAAATCTCCAAGTTTTGACGACTATATTATAAGGAAAATGATAATCTAAGACTTTGGACTCACACTTGGGGCGCAAACTTTGTCTTTTAGCCTATTTATGATGTTTTGTTAGATGTGGGGCTCACGCCTAGGGAGACAAGAAAGAGTCATAAATAGGCTAAAAGACAAAGTGTGCGCCCAAAGTGTGTTAGATTATCATTTTCCATATAATTATCAAATGCCCCATCCATCTCACTAGAGATGTTTTGGCGCATTTGTCAGTCATGTTGCAAGTCCTACAAATTTTCATGCATAGACGACATCAATGTGCAATGTCAATAAATGGAAAAGAAGGAACATTTCAAAGTAAGGTGCCTTACAATAAAATAAAGTATAATGATGTGCAAGAGATGCTAGATGTATTTAACTGCACATTTCTTGCATCAAGAATGGTATGGTGCTCTTAGTTTAGATGATGAACGGATATTCGAACACTTTTTCTTAATCTATTTTAGTGTCCAGGTATCAAAATTTTCCGAGTCTTACGCTACAAGTAAAGAGGCTCAGAAATATGCCCTTTCCACCACACCAATCCCTCTTTTTTTTATGTGCTTTTTCAAGTTTACCATATCAAATTACTTTAGCACAAAAGAAAAAGCAACAAAATAAAACACAAAGCCTTTCTTTGTCCATTCCATAAAGGAAAACATTAGAGTCCTTGCCAAAAGTCTGATGATTTTTATATGCAATATTGCACAACACATCCATGCAGGAAATTAGGTTCCAATATCCAAATTTCCAATGCATTAAAGTTGGGGAGAGGCATCAAGTGCCAAAGTTCTGAAACTAAGAATCTTCAACAGGGAAAAAGAAAAAGCTTTATCTGAAAAAATAAAATAAAAATAGTAACAAATCATATGATGGCATAACAAAATTACTGGTATTTATCAAATAGATGTTCGATAGAATTGAATAAATTCAAGCAAAGACATTCCGAAGTGGAAAAGAAAACAAGCAGCATGGGAATGTCCAAAATTAGACAATAGTTCCACATAATAGCAAGGAGGTGGCCACTTGGAATATTAAATATATGCATGGGTTTGTAGTTCAAAAGAGTCATTCATATTATCACAGCAAAACTAGAGTGAGTTATAATAGAACATGTCATCTTACATGGATCAAAGGAGCAGATTTTGCTCCTGAGGTGAAAATTCTGGGAATATGCTGATGAAAATAACAGTCAACAGTCCCATAGTGAAAACCATAAACGTTTCACTAGTCTGTCTGTCATTAGTAGCAGGGCTTCTTGGACCACAATGACATGTTGAACCTAAAGATACTTGGACGAAAAAGGTGCTCAACATGGAAAACATTATTAATTGAGATCTAGGCCCTATCAAACAGAAAATGGACAGGGTGTCATTGAAATACAACTTTCAGTCAGCTAAGATGCAACTCCAGCATACCATAGACGTTCATGCAACATGGCAAGGGTAAAAACCTAAGTGTGTTAAAGAGGTGCACATTTAATTCGACTTGTACTATCAAATTTTTGAAGTTTGTCCACAAAGGCACAAACAAAGAAAACTTTAGCCTTCTCAATATGCTTGACGACACCCATTTATTCCTACTAAGTGGAAATGTCAAATTCAGCAAAAATTGTTTCCCAAGGAAAATTGGTTGGAGCAAATCCTCACATAAATAATGCACAAAACAAGACAAATGTATTGTTACAACTTAGGATAGGTTAATTCATTATTGGTCCCCCTAGTTGGAATCCACTTGGCATTAGTTCGCTCCACACTTACCTAATCCACGAATCTATTCTTCTGTCACTACTCTATCTATCCACAAGAAACATCCAAGGCCGAGGTTGTGCACAGGGGTGGAGCCAGACTTTAAATGAAGAGGGGGGCAACCTTTACATGAATCGCCAAAACTAAAAGTTCTTATGTTATTATCATATAGAAATATATTTTTTTCTCTGAAATCAAATAAAAATACAATTTTTTTTTCTCAATTGTTACATGTAATTGAATAGTTTGATCCATGTAGCCAACAACTGCTAATTTGCGATTGAGGCTTTGTTGTAGTTGTTCCATCTTTTACATGTGTTCTTGCAACCCAACAACTTTTATTTTTGTCAGTTTTCAGCTCTCTTTATTTTTTCTCTCAATCACACCCTTTTTCATGAAAGTCTCAATCTTTCGCCACCTAACTTCTCTTTTCTCATGATTCATCAGTGAGTCAATAGAGTATCACAGTTTTGTAAATACTTATGCATGAACACCATGAAACAAAGACGTGTGTATATAAAAAAAATTTTAGCTATGAAGCAACGATATTAAGTAGATCGTAAGGCAAATGAAGACTAATTCATGGGCAGAGCCAAGGGGTGGAGGCATCTTGTTGGAATATTTGTCGAAAATATATACCAATACGATCTTCAATGATTTCAAACTAATTCTAAGAAAAGAAAAAAGAAAAAGAGGAAGCATCCAAAAGTACCAACCTACCAACTAATTCTGTGATCTAAACTTTGTGCTTAATAGAACTCTTCTGATATATGTAATCACTAGCGTTGCGACAAACGTTAATCACCATTTTTATTTCTAGAGATTTATTAAAGGATCTTCCTAGCATAAACACAAACCTTAATCACTACTTTTGATACTAAATCCTTGCAAACCAGAGTCTATGCTATTCAATTTGCTAACAACCATTAGAAGTTGACACTTTCTTATGTAAAATAATAAACAAATGAACCATACTTACAATAGGTTGTGCTCCAGAAGGTGCCAAGAACCCACCATAGTACGGATCAGGATAAGCAAATGGAACGGGGACCTAAATAACGACAAATGAGTTAAGTTGTAAAATACAGCAACAAAAACAAATAGAGAGAAGCAATAACTTACTAGTGGCTGGTTATAACCAACTTGTGAAGTAGGATGAACAAAACTTGACATTCCCAGTGACAAAACTGATTTCATTTGACTGTCTGCTTGCTTCTCATAAGTATGATTGTGCCCTAATAATGTGTTGGAAAAAGAGTGAAGCAAGATAAATATACACTGGCCATATTAAAGAGTAAATGCTGCCCAAAAAAATAATCAAATGCATTCACAAGGAAAATAGAATACTAAGTTGCTAATCTCACTAGAGGGACCAAGATATAGTGACATTTGCAGATGTAACAATATATAAATTGCAAATTCATCAATTTGAGGAATGGCATGAAACGCCAAAAGAGAAAAAGAGGAACAAATTCCCAAAAAAAATAATAGATTAATTCATAAAGAATGATCTTGGTATGTGCAATACTTAAAAAAATTTCAATAGTACAACAAAATTAATCTGTTATCAGTAGGCAAAACATGAACTGAGAAAATATGGCACAAAGACTTGTTTGATATCTGATTTTTAGGTGTCTTAATTTGAGCATGTATTTAGTTAATTGTCGTAAGAATTAAGTTATTAAATTGAATCTGAATGCAGTTAGTTGTTTGAATTTGTAACTTCATTGTGGTGTAATTCTTGTACTGTATATTTTAAACAATTGAGAAGAAAAAGAAGCAGATTCTTCATAAAAGTTCAGATTTAGAGATAGTTGGTTTCTCTCCAATGAGCCCATAATTTGATCCCATCATAGGTAGACAAAGATGAAAATCCAAATTACCTAGCCCTCTCACTGATTTCAACATAATTAATAGCCCCAAACCCGATCTCAATCAAGATCTTGTAACATTTGAGGTCTATTAACTATGTTGAAATCTATGAGAGGGGTAATTTGGTTTTTCTTTCTTGTCTGAACTTTTATGTAAAATTTGTGAACCCCCTCTTTATTCTCAATAGTTTAAATATGCAAGATCAAGTAGCAGTTACAACAACTACACCACAAGGAAGTTAAAAATTGACAACTTGTATTTTCTAGGAGCTGAAGAAATTCAACGAGGAAGGGGTAGACCGAAGTTAACTTAGGATGCATTAATTAGGAGGGATTTGAATGGTTTGGAAAGCTCACCATCAATTGCATTAAACCGAGCACAATGGAAGAGTTTGATCCATATAGCCGACCCCAATTAATTTGGGACTGAGGCTATGTTGTTGTTGTTGTTGTTGTTGTTGTATTTTCTAGAGTAGACATTATCAAAAAGGAAAATAAACAAAATAAATAGGACCATTAGGTGAAAGATGTCAAAAAGGTAAGCACAGGAAAATTAGCAACAGTAAATAAAGACTGCTTAAGTACCTCCCTCCAAAGTTGCATACTCATTTTGAGATTCACCAGTTGATTGAGTTGAAGAGGAGTCATGCTCCTGCAATCGATGATCTAATTGCTTCATTTGAAGACAGGATTGAGGCGGCATATCCATATTTAAGCCCTGATCAGTGGACAGGAAAGATTAAGGAATTAATTAAAATTCCAAAAAATTGGGCTTGAAACGAGGCATAGCATGAATGAGAGTGTTATCTGGCTTTTCCTAGGAAATGTTAGGCAGTCTTCTAGATTTCTTCTTTGTAATTTATGGTACAAATATATTGAGGTAAAAGCAGAACAACTCTCAATACTTTTTTGAGGAACCAAATGCAAGCATTCTGGATATCACCGCAAAAAATAAAAGGGTTTTTTTTTTAATGAAAATCATGAAAAAAGGTGAACTGCTTACATCTGCACATCTGTAATTAAAAAGTATTCAAAAGAACAGAAAACTCTGTTGGCAAATATGTGAGAAGTCGAATTTCGACTCCTTCCATAGTCTCCACCGGCAAACAAAAGAAAAAGTGTAATGTGAACCCGTGAAGTTGAAAAAGCAAAGACTGGGTGAGTCACTCAATGGCGCATATGCATGGCAGACACTCTTACCAAGAAATAGCGAATTTGCAGCTTGAAGATAAACATTTTACTTTTGTTCGTGATCATGATTGTAAAACATAAAAGTTAAATAATGAAACTAAAAGCTAAAAGCTGGCTTTATTTTGGGATTTCTAGATGACTTGTTGTATCCTAGCCCAATTTTAAGAATAAGAAAAACCGTAAGGAAGAAACCCAAAAACGGATCATTTTCAAAAAACAATAAACAGCAATAACACCATTTTCGATTCTTTGCGTTTAATGAAAAAACATAAAGAAACCTTTTAGATTACATATAACAAAGAAAAATAAATTCCAAGAGCATAAACTATTTTTTTTGCAAATTTTCAGATTCAAAAGCATCCCACTTCCAGCTGATTTTCTTTACGCTTCTTCTCCTTTTGATCCCACTCTATATTTTTCACTAAATAGGCAACTCATTAGATTGCATATATTTTTCCTCCTTTTAGAGATGATTCTACTGAGAAACAACAGAGACCAAAAGATAGCATTTGGATCCAGCATCAATGGAGAGCTTCGCCAAAAACCCATCTTAAAATTCTATCAGTTATCCAGAGAGGTGTCTCTTATGGTCTTACCCATCAACTTCTTTATCATTAAAAAATTAACTTGATCCTCGCCACATGTAAATCAAACATTCCTATCGCGTTTTCTCAAATGACTTTTTTCCAAATAATGTTGAGCTTAATTATTGGGAAATCAAAAAATGTCAAAGAAGCTAGGATCTGGTTGCAACAAGCACCGCATTGATTAATCAACAAATATGCGGCACAATCATCACAAAACTCCAGCAAAACGATGAGAAATCCAAAAACTTAAAGAGTAAATTCATCAACAAAATTCATCAGTCTGATATTCAGTTCCGAGGAAGGAAATGATTGTTGCAATTACAAGACATCAATATCACTTCAAAACCCAAAAGCAATGGTACATCTAAAATAAAAACATCGACCCATAATCTCATACCTACATAGAGTGCTACATCACTGCAGGATTAGGAATAGGATACCATAGTCCAGCGTTTCCACCAATATGCTTGATTTATTACTCGTACTTGCTGTTACCATTGACTTCTGCACTCACAATTCATTACCTCTGGGACCTGGTAAAGATTTGTTGAGAATGAGAGAACAACTCAAGAAATAAAATTAAAAATGTGCAGTCTGATAATAATAGTGGTCATCAAAGTGAGTAAGTGACTAGCATTTTAAGATTTCAAGCATGAATTGTACAGTATTCTGCAACTCTAAAGACACAGATACTTAAGAGGCTTTTCCTGCTTTAAAATTAGAATTGGCAAATTACTCGAGTACCGCCAAAAAAAAGAGGGGAAGTAATTTTGTAAGTTTCAATAATGAAGGTCAGCTAAATGAATATAAAGGCTCTCACTTGGGCTATTGACGATATATGTCTTGCTGGTCAAAATTTAAGTAAATTGTATTACATTGAAAGAAAGAGAACAAAGTGGGTGGCAGCACGCTCAACAACAGTACATTTCCAACAAGAGTTGACATTTTCAATTAATGGATCAAAACATGGAAATGTTTAAGGAGAAAAACGTGACAAATAACTTGGAAGTGGTGGCAATTAGAAACCAATAAAGAACAAATAGTTAAAGGTGGGATCCATATACAACAACATAGCCTGAATCCCAAATTAGTTGTGGTCAGCTACATGGATCAAAATCTTCCATTGTGCTCGATTTAGAAAGGCGGGATCCATATCTTCTTTTTTTTTTTTTTTTTTCAGTTGGAATGCAAAAAACAATCTCTATACCAGTTAGAACAAGCGCAGAAGACACGCAACCAATCTATCAATTTTCATTAGAAAACTAACAATATTTACACTCAGCTCCACCCATACAAAGCACACAAGGCATCACGGGTGCACGCTCAAAGGACACAAAGTCTAACCTAATCTAATGAGTTCTCTTAATAAACCCAAAACCCTAATTCACAAACTTTATTCAACTCAAACCCTATAATTAAAGAAAGACTAAAACACCTAAATCCTAATAAGACCAGCATATTACATACTCGGATTTTGAGCCAAATTCTAACAACACCCATGGCGACGTTCATACCAATCAAAGAATAGTTATGCAATAAGAGAGCTCTACAAATGCTTCACATCATTGAAACTGACTATGACTGATGAAATGATGAAACTTCAAGTATCCTATGTATCCTCTCTTTCATAGTTTAAGATCCAATTCTCAAAATCACAAATGACCGACCCTATGTAGGAATCCCATCATAGTTTAAGAGATTCCAACACTTTCTGTGACTTGAATACATAACACTGTTAAAGCAACAATGATAACCCAGATTGCAAAAGCAGAACACCTTTCTAGTCCATGAAACACAAAATCAAACATTAGCAGAATAACCAAAGAACAAGCAAACCAATCAAAAAATAAAACATGCAGAAGCAGATCTATTGAAGCCCACAAAAATGAAAAAACAAAAACCCCACATCAGTAGTTCACCAATGAAGCAAGCAAGAAATGGGAAAATGGGAAATCCCCCCATGTGGAAACAAAGGAAGCCCAGAGGACCCCACAAGTGGAAGACCAATTGGAATGAATTTCAGAGACAACGTGAAGGAGAAGAAGAGGAAGAAAGAGAGGAGACCTTTGAAAGTGGTTGGGTTGTCTCCTACTGCGAAACCCCAAATTGTAAATTGTTTGAGAGAGAGAGAGAGAGAGAGAGAGAGAGAGGCTGTTGAGAAGTAGTCGTACTGTAGAAGTAGAAAAAGTGGATGAGAGAGACTTGGGTATGGGCGCTATGCTACTCTCTCGGGAACATCGGAACTTACTACTTGGAGAGGAGATTGTATTCTATTAAACGCACTTTTTATTTCTCTACGCCACACTGTCACCTTATTATTATTATTATCATTATGACGCGCTTCTTCCAAGACCAACACGCTCTGCCTTCTTTTCTTTTCCACTACTCCTCCGCAAACGGACAACCAAAACTGAGTCAATAGTTATTGGACTTCATAAATGCTTCTGCTTCTTGCTGAAGTAAGCCGCTTTGGGGTTATTAAAAATAATAAATCCATTTAAACTCATGAGTTCGGACTTATAGGGAGATTATTAAATTTTTTATACATATGAGTAGTGCTACTTGGACTCATGAGTCCGGACCCTTAGGGAGTTTTTTGAAAATTTTTTATTTTAAAGTCATCCTCAAGCAATCAATGACTTCAAAATTATAACTTGTAACACTCCTTTAATATTTACAAAAATCTCAAAAACCTCCCTTTGAGTCCGGACCCTTAGTGTCCAAATAGATTTTTTGATAAGAATTTTACAAGTGATTATGGTTGTTTCATTAATTGCTCGAGGGTGTATTTGAAATTAAAAAAAGTTTTGAGTCCGAACTCACGAGTCCAAATAGCACTACCCTATTAAAAAAAGTATGTTGGTTTTCTTTTAAATTCATTAAATAAGGTAAATTTTTTTAAAATTTTAAAAATAATGTATATTATCTTTAGTAGAGACATTATTAACAATGATGTGGGTGATGTGGCAAAAATGATGATGGGGTGATGTGATGTGGCGAAAATGGTGACGGAATTGGCGATAGGGTGCCCGTCGCCAAAAATCGATTGGCGATGAGAAGCCCATCGCCAAAAATCGATTGACGACAGAGAGCCTGTTGCCAAAATATTTATATATATAAAATATTATATATATATAAGCGACGGCCCAAAATCAATTCGCGACGGGCCCGTCGCTAATATATATAAATATAAATATATATATATATATATATATATAATATATATATTTCTGCACTTAACAAGAATGGTGCCTTTACAAAAGGCGTCATTCGTGATGTGGCGCCATTTAAATTAATTATGTCTTTTCAAAATGCGATATACTGTAATTAAAAAATAAATAAATAAACCACAGTAATTTACGAAAAAAAACAAAAAAAAAAAAAAACAAAAAAACAAAAAAACAAAAAAAAAAAAAAAAAAAAAAAAAAAAAAAACCCGTACGGATGTAATTTTTTCCCGCTTTAGAGCCCGACCCCTCGTTCATTTAGTGTGGTTTGTCAACCGTTAAGGAATGTGTATTTTTTTTATTTGGTTCAACTTTGAATTTTTTTAAAAAATTTATATTTTAAAAATAATAAAGTAATATAATTGACATAAATACTATTTTCATTATTTTTTAGAGAGAGATTGTAGAAAATAAAATTAGAGAGAGATTGTAAGAAATGAAAATAGAGAGAGTATTAAATGAGGGTAAAATTGTCAATTCATTCTCAAAAAGATAACTCACTTACCTCCCTTTAAGTGAGTTATCTTCTCATATGTGGGGAAGTTGAGGGTCAAACTTTCAGAAAAGTTTTTTTAAAATATATAACCAAACAAGATGAGTTGGAACTTCTCTGAAAGTTATTTCACTTTCTTCAATTTTCCCCCAAACCAAACAAGCCCCTAGTAACAAAAGGAACAAAGTAATCCACCTTGAGTATTGTGCAATGGGAATCGATTGGGTGGGCAATGCTCCCAAAGCAGTGTATGAAATGCATCTTGAGGCATATCGCAAGGCACCTATTCAGTTGGTGGCCATAGTGAATGAGCGAGTGAAACATTTTCGTAATTGACTCCTCCTTACAACACAATAGAATGCATCAATCATCTATATTTTTTTCTTATGATGTGAGATTACGCATCTAGAAATGCATAACATGATGGGATGTGAGCAAGTGTATTTTGTTGTACCATCCAGAGGTGTTATTTTAGGGTGTGTTTAATAACAAAAAAAATAAAAAAGTTGTGAAAAAATTTTCAAGTTTTTTGGTGTAACTGTTTTTTTTTTATTGTTTGATAGCTTTATAATTATATAGAGAAAAAAAAAATCACACCCCACAATTTTCTTCATTTATTTTTTCTCTTAAAATGTGAGAAAATAAGGAAAGAACGTGATGGTTTAAGAGAGAGAAAAAAGTTGGCTCACTTTTTTTTTACTTCTTTGTTAGAAAACATAAATAGAGAGAAAAAGGGTACAATTCATTTTTTTTTGGGTCCACATCACTTTTTCTTTCTTAAAATAAAACTTTCTAATGTGCTATCAAATAATTTCAAGAAAATGTGTACTCTAAAAATCTTTTTAAGAGAATTTTCAAATGAAAATTATTTTTTCTCTTGAAAATTTTCAAAGCTATCAAACACTCAGAGATGTTATTTTAGAGTTTTTCTTTCTTAAGCCTCATTTCTAAATATATCATTACGTCCTAAAATATATATATATATATATACACATATATCACTACGAGATGGACAAGCTAGCATCACTTGTTAAAGGTAAAATTGAAAGAGATTAAAGATTCTACTCAAGTAGGAGTTAAGCATGTTGTAATTTAATTTGTCAGTTTGTTATTTTCAAAACAAAAAAATTTGTGAGTTTGTTAAAAAACAAAATGTATTTGCACATGGCTCCTTAATATTGTCTTAAAAAAAGATAGAGTTCGGCTATCTGTACCTCAGAAAAAATTAAACTTTTAAAATGTCAATTTTACTATAAAATAACATTTATGATCATCTTTAAATTAGTGCATTCTACTACATTTTATATACTCTATCATTATCTATCCGCACATTCTCTTCTTACAATTCGTAGGCCTAATTCACTAGGGGAGCTGATGGACTACCACGGTAGGCCCCACTACAGAGAGGGCCCCATTTGGGCTTGTAAATTAATGGTATATAAGTAATTACGTGTTTGTTTTTTAACCCCGCGCCACATGCCGAACACCGATACGTTGTTGACTTTTTGGGTCAGTTGCTTTTGCTCTACCGTTTGACACGTAACCTATTTATTATTCCCTCTCTTTTTTTTTAACACTATTATTCCCTCTTTTAACTCTTTCACCGACAATTCGCTCACACCACAACATACCACAAGCCTCTCCAAATCTCTCTCTTTGAGCCACGTTTTCTTCTTTTCCGTCTATACGTGTTTGGATTGTTTGTTTGTGTGTGTTTTTTTTTTATAATATCGTATGTTTGTGCTTTTTTTCATCAAGTTTACACTATACATAGATTCTAAAAAAGTTTGAGTTCTTGCACTTGTGATACGGTGCATCAATCAACATATTTTTCTTAGCTATGTTATCATGAATCACATGACTTTATTAGCAAATATTAAACCAACCAACTATGTTGTTGATTAAGGAAGATTTATTATAGAATAGATATTGCTTATAGAGTTTCTAAGAAAACTTTCTTCACATAATGCATGTTGGGCAATTTTACAATAATAAAGTAATAACTAATAAGTATTATCAAACTTACGAGCCAAAGCATCTCTAGTAAGATGGATGGGGAATCACTTCTCAAAAGGTAAGGTTGGGGAGGTCATGGTTCTATTTCTTTTAAAGTAATCACCATGGTAAAAAATTCTACTATGGTGATCTTTTTAAATCGTCATCTATGGTGATTTAACTTTTTAACCCTTAGATAATCTAATAGTCAAAAAGTTACCTAGATTAATGACACTTAAATGTTTGTACAACTACCAATATGCTATATTATCCATTGTATCTAATTCCAATGCTTAAAAATTAAAATCACCGTACATGATGATTTTCCACAGTCACTATGGTAGAATCACCTTTATATATATCGAACTTGAGTATTTGTTTTTATACTATTTTTAGTTTTTTATTTTTATTTTTTTTGTTTCTAACACTATTTTTATTTAATATTATTATTTTTTCCTTTTTTTGTTTTGTTAGTTTATTCATGCCTTTTTTAGCTACTGATTCCTTCTTCCCCAATAATTAATGTATATTTTTCATTGTTGATTTTAAGTCCCAATAAAAGAAGAGGGAAAAAAGTCTGAAAAATTCTTTTTTTTTTATATGAAAGTCCACATTTTTGAGTCTCGCCCTAGGCCTAAAAAAGGTCAGGGTTGGCCCTGGTGATTTGTAGGCATCATCGAGCGGTTCAGGCTCAAAGGTCTGAATTTGTTGTTAGAGAGTCGCTCAAAGCCCACCGAACCTCTAGTTGGAGAGTCGATCATAGCCCGTTGAACCTCTAATTAGAGAGTTAGTCGAAACCTACCAAACATTTAGGTCGACAGTTGTCAACTAAATCTCACCAAAGAGGTTCAGCTAGACAACACCAAACTTAAAGGATAAGTCTCAGCTATATGCTACCGAACCTAAAATAGATATCTCGACAAAAGTTTTGGAGTTGGATGCTTCGATTCGAAAGGGGTTTTTTGGTAAAATGTGAGGTGCACTTATAAATTGAGATTTGAATGTGGGGTGCCACACATTATCAAGGTGCACTATGTAAATGGTGGGGTGCACTTAGCTGGGCTCAAAAAGTATTTAGTTAGAGCTTTGAGTTAAATCTTTGTGCTCAAAGTGGGTTACCCAGCTTTTTCCTATATAGCCATCTTAGGTAGGGGTATACACAAATCCAGTAATCCGCGGATCCAATTCGGTTCGATCCAACGATTGCGAATCGGATCGAGTTTTATAACTAATTGGACCAGATTGAATTGCAAAAATGTCAATCCGCACGTATCAAATCGACTTGCGGATTGCACATGTACAATCTGCGGATCCAATCCGGTTCGATCCGCAATACTATATACATATCATTCTAACCTTATAAATTCATATATATAATTATCATATCTCGAGATTCATCAATGGTTTTTAATCTTAGGTAAAATGGATTAATGACGTTTATAAATTATGAAGATTTGAAGAAATTGGAGAATCAATCTCAATGGTTGTTTTGTACCAATATTTGATTTTTTTTGTTGTATGACGTAGTTTTTGAACTCGAACTTTTAGTTTTTTAATCAAACTTTTAATTTGGTCATATAATTTTTGTATTAAGTTGAATCAAGCATTTTTTTGGTATAAAATATCATGCACTTTTATTTTATGTTGTTTATCGATAATGAAATTGTTCTTAACCAATGTGCATATTTTTAATTATGAGAAAACTATACGATAACAATCTGCGAACTTGATCCGATCCTATCCACATTTTTATTAATTAGATTGAATCGGATTGAAAAGTTAAATGAGTTGGATCGAATTGAAATTTCTCAATCACCAATAATTGGATCGAGTAGCGAGCTGGTCTTAAATGGATTAGATCCAATCCATATACACCACTAATCTTAGGTCTTGTTTGGTCAGGGGCGGTGTTATCTTCCAAGAGATAACTTACAGGGAGTTGAGAACTAATTTTGTTTGATTGCCTAATTTTCTTACAAGTTATCTCCCAACTTACACCTTTGGGTGCGAAATATCTCTCCTACCCCCTTAGGAGAATTATCTCCTGATAGTTGTATATATAATTGCCTTTTATTAATGACCCTTTTATTATACATCTCTCTTTTATTTGAAGGTAATATCAATTCATATTTTTTATTATTTACAAATTTAAAACTTCCCTACAAATTTAAAGTTGAACCAAACATAAAAATATTATCTTCAAAAAGTTAACTATATAACTTCAAACTAACATTATACAATAGCATAAACGATCCAAACAATACCTTAATACTTTTGTTTGAGAAAGTAGTGATGGTGTGGGATGGTGCTATGCCAGAGCACAACACAAAATAGTTGAAAGATTTTGATCAATCTTTCAAAGTCCGCGACACCATCTAATCAATGAAATATGACTCTGCCAATCAATGAGTATCTTTCAAAGATATTAAATAGACAGTGCCTCCTTCAATACTACTTGTAATCGTTGACGTAGACCAATCAGAAAACGAAGTCATTTCCACATTTGACAAAAAAGAATCATTACCCCACTAGAGGACAAACATTGATGTGGGGGAATAGACGAGACATTTTAACTACTAGTAGTAGCTGAAGGAAACGCGGAGGAAAACAAATACTGTAATTGAGCCGCCATCTCTCAATGCTACCAGGCTAACTTTGCCCGAAAGGAAACAAATCTCATAGTATATATTGGTGTCCCTTAATCCGCTTTTGAATTTTGACTAAAGTAATTTTTTAGAAGTGTTGAGAAGTCACATCCCAAGAACCTACGATAGCCATTAATTTTCATCTTAAAATATTAACGCACACAAATTTCGATGCATAACACATAAATCAAAGTCGCATAAAAAATTTTTGGGTAGTGCTATTTGGACTCGTGAGTCCGGACTCAAAACTTTTTTTAATTTCAAATACACCCTCGAGCAATTAATGAAACAACCATAATCACTTATAAAATTCTTATTATACCCCTTAAATATGCACAAAAAAATTAAAAACCTCCCTATGAATCCGAACTCATGAGTCCAAGTAGATTTATTGAAAGTTTTTATAGGCCAATGTGTTAAAATACAACTTACCCATTATCATTATAACATTTTTTTATAGCAACGAGACTTTTTTATTAAAAAATAATAAAATAACTTATTTTCAACACACACTTTGAATACACACCTTTATCTTTTAACTATTTAAACTCTTTTATCTCCCCATATGTAAGCACCACATGACAAAACGCCATAAACATTTAAAAGACAAAGGTATATACCAAAAGTGTACGTTGAGAGATTATCAATTTTCTTATTTATTACAGCCTAATATGTGCATAAAGTTTTGACTAAAGTTTGGTCTAATTTAATAAGCTAAACCCAGCCCAACTCATTTTTTTTTTTGTAAAAAAACATTTTATGTACCACAAATCTTAAATTCAGTTAGCTTATTATCCTACGCTCAGTACTCCGGTGAGCTATCCGGAAGCAAAGAACCACCGGAGTATGATCCAAAAGTCAATATTACAAGCAACAGAGCCATTAGGTCAAAAGATCGGACGATGGGTAACAACTGGGATCCATCATCCAATCGTTGATGAGGCTCAAAAAATTATTGACCTACCAGAAATAGAGCCCATTAGGGTAAAGTTTCCATCAACAGATGCAGAAGATGAGCCATTTTCCACGACATTTTTAGCTTCATTTTCACACTTGATAAGTATTCAAAACGATGAGCAAAATAAGAAAAACAAAAAACAAAACAAGTCACTGCACTAGAGCTACTGTCAAAGAGGTCTGTACAAACAAGGGGCATGGATATTGATTAGTCTGAGAATGTGCTCTTCTATTATTTTCACTCCTTGATATTTCCCTATAATCTCTTGCAGCTCACTCTCAGACACCCATTATTTACACAACCGCTTGTAATGCACAACCTGTCTGCCTCGCTGCATCCTTGTAAATTAGAAATCTCTACCTTTATATGGCATATCCTGCAAGTTGCAAAACATTCAGTAAATGAATGCATGATATACCTTACAGTCAAACCAAACCAAGAATGGTAAATGTTAATGCCGCAGCGCAAGAAATTTTTCAATCACGGAGCAATTTGTGCATTAGCAGTCATTAGATCACAAGAAATAGTAAGGGCTTTAAAGAGATAAGGCTACAAGCATACCGGGGGATAGCTTGGCATGTATAAAAATTGCCTAGGGTGACCATGACCAACAATCATTTGCTGTCCATACTGCAAGAAATGTAAGTGAGAACATGGTGAGGTAAATGAAGGCATAAAGTAGCGACAAGATAACGCATAACTTGTGCAAAGAAGGAAGTGGACAACATACCACGGGGACATTCGGATGCATATATGCTGGAGGTGATTGGACAGGGGAAGCCTGTGCATTGTAAACAACAGGCTGCGGACCTCCAAATGAGGGTCCCATCTGCAGACATGAAATACAAGTATTAATTTGAAAAGAAAACCAGAGAGAACAATAAAATGAAGATACAGAAGCTAAAAGCAGCAACATATGACAGAAACTAAAACTTAATAAACAATAATCATTATGCACGTGTGAATCTAGTTTAATGTGAGTATTACTATCAATACCCTTTTTTTCTTTAATATATATATATATATATATTTTAATCCTAGTAATATCAATATTTATTTACTGATCTAAATCATTAGGAACATTGAATATACACATTTAAGCCAGTATACGAAAGAATCAGGAATACATCAAACAAAGAGGTCAATCAGACTACATAAGCAAATTTATACTAACCAATGCTGCATTTTCAGGTCACAAGTTCATGGGTAGCCTTCATGTTACCACCCCAATTGCAGGACTGGAGTATGCTGGGCTGGGCAGCAGGAAAACTCAGCAATGACCGAGTTTTGGTGGACTCGGAAGGCTTCGGGGGACTTAGGTGTTGGATTGAGGTAAGTGGGCACGGCGCGTACCTTAGCAAGCATGGGCGCGCGTACCTAAGTGCGCACAGGCGCATACTTAAGTGGGCACGACGCATACCTAAGCGGGCACGGGCAAGCGTACTTAAGTGCGCACGGACGCATACCTAAGCGGGCACGGGCGTGCGTACCTAAGTTGGCACGAGCGCGTACCTAAGTGAGCATGGGTGCGGGTAAGACGCTTTCCTTGGTGCGAGCACAACAACACCTTGACATGTACCTTAACGAGAACATGGCATTCCTTGGCACGAGCAAGGTAAGACCTTGGCAGGAGCACAATTGACTTTCCTTGACTTTGGCGTTGATCAGGTCAAAGTATGATTGGTCTCACTTTTGGATGTTCCCTATTGGAGGGTCAAGAACGACTTAATATCTACTATAGGAGGGGGACCTCTCCTAGGGGTGGTATGGGTAGGAAGGCAAAGGTGACCATAGAGAAGGCCTTGGGCGTGTATGCCAAGGCCTTGCCCAAAGACCATCATGCAACCACCTCCGTGTCGGTAGGACTTGGGCTTAGCCGGGCCTCGGCACGCACCCAAGGGTGCCTAGGCTCATCTAGGCACCACCAAGCACGACCTTAAAAACAAGGAGCATCCCAAGGCTTGGATGGACCAAGTCAAGCATCCAGCAAGGCAGTACCTAGGCGGTTATGCAACTATCTTGGTCATAGCTCTGAGCATGGCCATGACACGTCCAAGCAAGTCCCTAGCACATGGAAGATGTGCTCATTGACCAGGTGGTCATGACAGTTACGAGGCCAGGTGGCAGCAGAGGAGGCAAGCAGTTAGGCAACTGCTTGGCTACATGGGAGTGTGGTGTGGTTTACTCAGTCTTTGGTGCTTGTAAAGTAGGTCATGTGTTCATTCGGTTATGTAACCACTTCAATCTGTTTTCTATAAAGCCAACCCCTTATGCTTGGGGAAGCATAAGGTGGTAGAGTTGTAAACCATCAATAAAAAATCAGTAAAGCTCCCTTTTGTGCCTATTATTACTTGTTAGTGTGAATTTTATTGGAGTGCTGAACTAAGGTGGCTCTTAGGTACAACGGAGTGGCATTGAGTGAGAAAATTTTCCTTAGCGTAAACCTCTCATTAGTGACCTCGTGACAATTGATATTAGAGCTTCGTTTGACGACCATGGCGACCCGTGTAGCTGTGGATCTAAGTGAGAGGGTGTCTCACTTGGAACAACTCGTGGCAACACTCAACGTGCAAAGGGAGGAGGCTCAGAGCTTTTCTTTGACGGAGCGAGTTGGAGGCTTGGAAGCACACATTGCTTCGTTGGTGGCTAGAGAGAAATCCCATGTTGGGATGATCTCTAGTTGGGAGGCTCAATTTGATGAGCTAGTTGTTGATGTTCGTGCAGTTAGCGAGCTTACCACTGACACAACAGAGACGATTGTTGTGGAGGTGAGTCTTCTCAAGAAGGCTGTTGGTGGAACCTCAGATGCTGCTGAGGCCACAAAGCTACCTAAGCCCAAAGTTCCTGAACCAAAGAAGTTCTCTGGTAAGCAGAGTGCCAAAGAACTAGAGAACTTTCTTTGGGACATGGAGCAGTACTTTGCCACAGTGCGGACACCTAATGATCAGAAGGTCATCCTAACCTCAATGTACTTGGAGGGAGATGCAAAGCTCTGGTGGAGAATCAGAGTTGATGATGCTGTTGATGCTGCTGGGAGGCCGAAGATCATCGAGTGGGATGTACTGAAACGGGAATTGAAGAATCAATTCCTTCCCACTAATGCAGCTTGGCAAGCGAGGGAGGCTTTGCGAAAGCTGAAGCAGACAGGCTCTGTTCGGGAGTACGTGAAGGAGTTTTCCTCTTTGCTGCTGAACACCAAAAACATGTCAGAAGAGGATAAACTCTTCAATTTCACAACCGGCTTGCAGACGTGGGCTCAAGCTGAGTTAAGGAGGCAAGGTGTGAAGGACTTACTTGTAGCGATTGCTGCTGCTAATAGTCTTGTTGATTTCAAGACTAGTTCTTCACCTTCAGAAGGGAACAAGGAGAAGAAGCCCCATAAGGAGTACTCAAAGGGCGAAAAAAAGTCGTTTCCTTCGAAGAAGTCGAACTCGAAGCCGACACCCAAAGCAAATGCACAACCCTCATCATTTTCCTCAAAGGGTTGTTTCATTTGCAATGGGCCTCATCGAGTACGGGAGTGTTCAAAGAATGAGAAGATTTTTGCATTGATTGCAGAAAATACTGTTGAGACTCGGATGAACCCATTACAGTTGTTGAATGTCATTCAATAAGCAAGGTCAAGCAAATCAGAGATTGCTCTACGTGGAGGTGATGGTGAACCAACACAAAGTCCTTGCTATGGTGGATTCGGGGGTGACACTCTCATTTTTGGCAAATCACATGGTGAGCAAGCTGGAGCTTACACTTGCTGAGAATTCCAGCCGCATGAAGGCTGTGAATTCAGAGGTCAAACAAATCCAAGGTATGGTCTCTAATGTTGACATCAAGGTTGGATCTTGAGAAGGGAAGATCAATCTAATGGCAGTTCCTCTAGATAATTTTGACATCATTCTAGGGAACGATTTTCTCTATTCAAGGAGTATTGCCTTAATGCCTTGGCACGTACTTTAGCGAGAGCATGGCATTCCTTGGCACGAGCAAGGAAAGACCTTGGCAAGAGCACAATTGACTTTCCTTGACTTTTGGCGTTGACCAAGTCAAAGTATGATTGGTCTCATTTTTGGATGTTCCCTATTGAGGGCCAAGAACGGTTTAACATCTACTATAGGAGAGGGACCTCTCCTAGGGTTGGTATGGGCAGGAAGGCAAGGGTGACCCTAGAGAAGGCCTTGGGAGTGCATGCCAAGGTCTTGCCCAAAGACCATCATGCAACCACCTTCGTGCCGGTAGGACCTGGGCTTAGCTGAGCTTTGGCACGCACCCAAGGGTGCCTAGGCTCATCTAGGCACCACCAAGCACGACCCTGAAAATAAGGAGCATCCCAAGGCTTGGATGGACCAAGTCAAACATCCAGCAAGGCAGTACCTAGGCAGTTATGCAACTACCTTGGCTTAGAGCATGACCAGGGCACGTCCAAGCAAGTCCCTAGCACATGGAATATGTGCTCATTGACCAGGTGGTCATGGCAGTTACGAGGCCAGGTGGCAACAGAGAAGGCAAGCAGTTAGACAACCGCTTGGCTACATGAGAGTGTAGTGTGGTTTACTTAGTCTTTGATGCTTGTAAACTCGGACATGTGTCCATTCGGTTATGTAACCACTTTAGGTTGTTTTCTATAAAGCCAACCCCTTATGCTTGAGGAAGCATAAGGTGGTAGAGTTGTAACCCATCAATCAAAGATCAGTAAAGCTCCCTTTTGTGCCTATTGTTGCTTGTTAGTGTGAATTTTATTGGAGTGTTGAACTAAGGTGGCCCTTAGGCACCACGGAGTGGCATTGAGTGAGAAAACTTTCCTTAGGGTAAACCTCTCATTAGTGGCCCCATGACACTTCCCATGATGCCTCAAATGACCAACGACCATAGAATTTTCTCGAAATTGCACGGTTCCCACCTTCATCAAGCCCAGTAATACAATCATTGACACGATGAAATAGACATCGTCATGTCATCCAACCATACCTTGCTTCGATCCTTATCCTAAAAATCAAAGAACTTGTTCTTTTCCAAATATTTTCATGCCATTGCATACCATGGCTTCTCCATCTTCAATAGAGAACTCCAATAATATACCAGTCGAGAAAATTTACTCATTTTGATGCCAAGAACTAAACCAGTAACTTCCGTCAACTAGATTGATACGAAGCAAGTGATACTCATATGGCCTAAGAAAGCTATGACATGCAATTAAGTAGAGCAACTTCTCTAATGCTAGAGTAATCCTTGAATGTTACAGGTTATAACTTTTCCCTCCATCAATAAGTAGAAGAGGCGTGCCCTTTTCTTTGTATGCAAGTATTTAGTTTGCAGCATTGATGAAGTCTAATTTCATTTCCTAGTAAATACTAGTCTCGTATACTCTGTATGAGATAAACGCTTTTTGCTTTTGAGGAAATGAACCATCTTCATTCCTTATTTAATCTTTAGTTTGTAAATCACGACACGAGTCCCCCAGCCCTCTCTTCCCCAAATGTAAGGCCACGATCCAAGAATCTTAGAAAACCCAACAATTTTCCTCTAAGCAAGCTACTTAAATGTGTGGGGTGACCTAAAAGGTCATGGGATCAAATCGCATCATCCAACTCCAATTCTGTTGGCTTTGCCCAGGTTATGGGGTTAGAGAGCCTGACTGGCTCTCGTGGGATCACTCAATCCCAAGTAAGGAAGGGCTGAAAAAAATTCAAGTACCCACAAAAATGAATGTTAGAAAAAGGCTATTTAAGATATTTGGGGCACTTGGTTTTAAAAAAAAAGATATTTGGGGCACCAAACCAGTCCACCCAGAGGTTTTCAAATTTTTTTTTTCCTATAATGACATAGAAAACTTAATAGGCAGCCTAATGCAGAAAAGAAGTGTTTGATTTCACTAGTGGTTACTTTCGGTACTCTTTATTTAATTTCAGTAGGATTCATGATTTATAACCAGTGGATTTTTTAGACTAAATTTAATTCTATCATTCCTTTTTCTCCATTTCAATTTGCTATAGACTACAGAACCAGGTAGGCTTCTCTTTCCCTTGCACTCGTCTACTTCAAGATTTTCTCCCATTTTTATCTTCCACTACTACTTCCTAGATTTGCTAACTTGCGAAGCATTAATTAGGAGGGATTTTAACGATTTGTAAAGTACATAATCAATTGCACAAAATTGAGTGCAATGGAAGAGTTTGATCCATGTAGCCAACACCAACTAGTTTGTAATTGAGGCTATGTTGTTTCTTTGTTTCTACTCTATAGATTTCCATTTTCGACCTCCCACTTTATCTTCATTAGTATTGTTGGATGTTTCATATCCGACTTATCAAACATCAGCTTCTTTTATCTCATATAACATCCTTATAGAAGCAGAAGTTGAAAATATCTCCAAAACTCCGACTTCTTCCATTTTTCAATGTATTAAGTTCTTTAGAGAGTAGGAAGTATTCCTTGCAAAGGTTAACCATGATTGTCACGGCATACCCTAATGAGTTTCCAGTGTTTTCAGGTGCTTCACAGTTTCCATAATACATTGTCAAATGGAAAGACATTTTCCAGTTCAAAAGTTCATTTTTAACTAATTGGAATTAAGTTCTCCTAAAGCAAAAGCATAATGCCGAATAAAATAGGAATTCAGAAATCTAAATTCGATATTGTATCTTAGAAGTGCAACTTTTAGCAGCTGCCCTTTCTAATTCTATTTTCCAGTTCCACAAATTATTAGTAATGTTTGTTTAAGTAAGAGGGTCACATTGATCAGAAAAGATCTAAAGGTTTTTGAAAGCAAGCCAATCAAGGGCATTGAATCGAGCATAATGGAAGCGTTTGATCCATGCCAATAAATTTGGGATTGAGGCATTTAAGAGTTGTTTAATTACACGAGTTGTAAGATTTAGTTTCCAAAAAAAGTATCTTTGTTAAGAGTTTTGTCGCTCATATGTGTGCAACATTATTGAAATCAATACTTTTTTAGGGAGCGGCTAAACGGACCCCAATTTTGTGAAATTACCCAACTACCCCTCCACATAAAAGGGCTTTTACTCATCCATACCCCAGCCACCTCCCTCTCAAATCACACTCACCAACAACTCAAATCCGATAAAATCCGAGCAAAACCACATGGATTCAACGTCGTTGGTGCATTCATCTCTTTTAGAGCCGATTTCGAGGGTTTTTTTTTTCTTTCTTTCTTTTTGAGTCGTTTTGTTTGTAAATTTGTTTTTGGGTTTAAGGCTTCGATTTGAGACTTGAATCTTGCATTTTGGGTACAAAATTTCGATGAAATTGAAATTATTAAGTAATTCTGAGTAAAACCCACTATTTTTTTTTTTACCACTTTCATGTATTTTTCGGGAGTTTTGAAGTTTTTTTGTTCATTCTGGTCGCCCGTGGGTTTTGGACTAACAGAGCCAACACCTTTGAAGAGGTGTCAGACAAACAGGACCGACACCTCTAAAGAGGTTTCAGTTGGATCCCTCCGTCACCCACTGAGATCGAGTTATCTTTGCATTATCGGTCGGAGTCGGCCAAGACTTCTAATCGTCCGACACCTCTCGACACTACTTCACTTCTAGGGCACAACTCAACCACATCTGAACCTGTTCAACAAAAAAAAACACTCCTACAACACTTGGTGACCTAGTACAAGTGTTCTACAATGAGTTAAACTGAGAAATTGAGAGGATTGAAAGGTGTTGGGGAGAGGGTGAAGGTGATGGGGTGAGCAAGGGTATTTTTAGAATTTTAAGAAAAAAAAGTGAAGTGAGTAAAAAGTGGGGTACACGAAGCAAGAATTCAAAACTGGGGTCCATTTAGCCACTCCCCTTTTTAAAGAATCTCATAAAACGGCATCATGTTTATTCTCCTACATCTAAGTGATTCACATGGGGCACAATAGGCCAAACAATTTCCAAGTCTTCAAATTGCTAAAAAAAAAGATTACAATTTTAGAAAATAAATAAAACCAGAATGAAAGAAAGCAATACACGTAAACATCAAGGATAGAAAATTGATCTCGCCTACAACTTTAGTCACTTAAAATTTAGAAGTAATCTGAGAAATTCCAATTCAATAAAGGGAAATTCACTAAAATTTTGACAATAAGATGTATAAATAACTTCATTTAAGTGTTATACTCTTCTAATTTAGTAAAGACATATTTAAGAAGCATGTTTGTAATATTCCTTGCCTGGTTAGTTTAAGTTCAATATTTAAGAAGCATGTTTGTGGTTTCAAAAAAAAAAGAAGCATGTTTGTAATTTTGTAAAGACATATTTAAGTGTTATAAATTCTAAGTTTTTTAAGTTCAATATTGATAGTTTTAATCCTCTTTCTGGTGTTCGGCTACTTAGATACTAATTCTCTCTCTTTTTGGCAATATGTAAAAATTAATTCATCATAAACAATAACATAGCCTCAATCCCAAATTAGTTGGGATCAACTTAATTCAACATAAAACAATAAAAAAAAGAATTCATTCATCATACTTGACAGCTGACACTATTTCCTAACCTTGCATTATCAAAAAGTAGGAATATCTTTTTAAAAATAATAATGACTGTAATATCATTCTTACAAATTAACATTCAAATTTATGATGGATGTTTGCATGTATATCTTAATTTGATGTTTGGAAAAAATAAAACAATTCAGAGAAGTTCAGGGAATTCTAGTACTATGGCAAAACAAAAGAATTTAGAATTTTCTTAGATAGAGGCTTAAAATTGGAAATAGAAAACAAAAGCAATCATTAATCTTGTTAAAAACACGATGATCAAACAAAAAACAAACAAAAGACTTACCCCCATTCCCACCGGTAGGCCCGGCATATGTGGGAAAGCAGATACATTAGCTGGTAAATAATAAGAACCATCAGGTGCGGGGGGAGGTGGCCTCAATGGTGTCTGGGATGGGGTAAAACTCTTTGCGTTGGGGTTTAGCTTAAATTCCTGGACCAGTACACTGAAATTAGAATATAACCAAGATGCCACAACAATTTACCAAATGAAATTTGGTTAAAAAGCACAACATACAGGAAAAGGTATGCTATATGTTTAAGTCAGTAATACCTTTGCATAAGGATTTAATGATGACTTCTCTGAAGATAACGATCCCATGGATGAGCTAGGAGACAGACCATGACCACTTGAAGCAGCAGGAGCACCAGTCCGCTCTGAAGCGGATGATGTCGAACTACCAGGTCGTACACGGGGATTTACAGATTGAGCAGCTCCATGTGATTTGCTTGAGACAGCACCATCAGATGATTCACCTGAGAATTCCACGCACTCTTGATCCTTAGACAAAACTCAAGAAGGGAAATAAGCAGTAGTACTGGAAGATATTCCTTCCTTTATCAGAACTACCATTCTTAACATTCTTCGATGATTGATCAAGAAACCTTCAAAAGCTAGTCCAATATATCCATCAACCAGACAACTACATATTTTAAAACTCAACCGAAACAATCAGTAAATGTTAATGAATAAAAGCCAATTTATTCAACTATTAACCAAATTGCGCACGCAATAGAGCGTGACACAATTGTAACAGAGGGCAAGAATCATTCACAAACAAATCCATAGGAAAGAGGAAATCATAATGCAGGCAAATAATAAACCCATTTATCCATATTCAAAAACGCACTGCTGATAGAAAATAAGTATCAGAAGCATTCACCCTTCAATGATGACCATTTAATCTAGAAAGAGTAGTATTTGGTAGAAAATAGAAAATATCAGATGCACATTCCTTAACCATTAACGAATCACAAGACTTGCTACTTGAATCATTGGATCATTTCAAACCTATCCCATAAGAAAAGATCAGAATTATATGTAACACCAAACCCCAGGTCTTTTTTCCCCAGTGAAATAGATCTACGATATTTTTAGAACCTCCTTCACGCCTGTACCTTCCATTCCTACACGTTTTCAAAGACCCAAGGAAATGGTTTGATGTTTTTTCTCATCTTTCTTCATCTTACTTTTCACTTTTCAAACTACGGTATTTTGACTATTTAGCATTTATCAGCTCGGAAACCAATGGGATTAATAACATAGATCGAGAAGAGTCCTAGGATGTGGGGACAATTTAGACATAGTTTGGGCATCTTCCAAGCAGAAAGACTAGACTTTGAACCTTCTCCTAGTACCAAAGGTAGAAGATGGCTTCTCAACCTTTCCTGTTCCATCGCCATCAGCCATTCAACTGTTTAGCAGGATGAACTAATCTTATTGTAATCGATTAACTGTTGTTTTCAGTTGTGTTGGAGAACTTATCTTGCATCTTTGCATGCTTTCCTCTGTGCAAAGGATGGTATGGGACATGAAGTCTATTGATGGCGAGGGAACCAAAAGGAAAAAATAAAAAATATATAGAAGACAGTATAAATAACAGCAGAAAAGGAACAGATAAGAGACAACACATATCATTCCATGCAGACTGCGGCCCATCCAAGCACGAATAAAAGCCGCGTTACTAGAATGCTAACCACAAACAGAGAGTTTGTGCTTACCCTCAACTTTAGAAGTTTGCGCATCCTCATCCAGCTGCATTAAGAAATGAGAAAAAAATGACCTAAGAATGCATTTCTTCCACTCTAAACAAACCAAATAAACCGAAATTGATACATACATTTTTACTTCCTATAAAGCTCTTCGTATGACTCTTCCTTCCATGCTGCTCTCTCAACTGATTGCCATTCATCCTAATGTACGAAAATTCATCAAAATATCTAATCAATGAAAGTCAACTTCGCCTCATAATTATATTATTTGTAAAGCTAAATCTAGTTTTCGCAGAAGGAGAAAACAAAAAAGTTAATTATAATCAACCTGCTGCTCTCCCCATCCAAATGTCTAGAGCTTTCACTAGATCCAGCACATTCCAAGTCCCTACCATCATTTTCTTGAGAGACCAAGTTTCCATCCTGCAGTGCATAACAGAAGCGTAAGATATTAGTTCTGTTATATGGTTGATTGTCATATTCCCTTGCATAGCAACTACTACTCAATTTAGCAGATACTCCAAGCGCAAGTAACACTTTTGTACCTGATGACAAAAACTATGAATGCACAACACCAATCCAGACCTAGCTGTGAAGAATAGACCTCCCAAACTAACACATGCTGTTTATAATTTTTTCTTAAATAAAAACAAAAACATCAGATGCGGTAAAATTAAAAAAATGAATCTATTTCGACTACCAAATTAATCAGCACATCAAAAATAAAAGGTAACAAACTATTCTTCTTTCTATGTTAGATACAAACATAGCAATCAGTAAACATGATCGATGGTAAAGTTAGTTCGAACTTGCAAGAGCCTAAGAGTGCAACAAAACAAAACAACGGAAATCGCTAGTATAAGTGTAACCAAGCAGGCTAATCTGATCAAGATATTATCAACTAAAAGACGCATAATATTAAGCAAATCCGTGAATAAAAATCAAGGAACTAACAGTTGAGAACATACTGATGATACATGAGCTCCGTCATCACTTTTCCCTCCCGCTATATCAGAGAAAGACTTCCCAAGAGAAGAAATGGAGGAGCCTCCAAAGGTTTCTGTATTTTGTGTGTCCAACATTGTATCCTCACTTTCTTGATATCCACTATCATCGTTCCCCCTAAATACTGATGAGAATCTGGTCTCCTCGTCAACATCAAAATCTTCTTGAAGTGGAAGGCCCCTTTCCTGCATATATTAAAATATATCAGAAAAAATCACGAACAAGCAGCAATTTGAAGAACAACATGACTTTGTTTATCATGGGTAAACATTACCTCAGCCAAATGCAGATCTTGGGTAGCCTCACCCTCAATTTCTCTTGCAATTCGTGTTGCTTCAAGTTCCAATTCTTTCATTTGAGGACCTTTCTCAAGTTTTGTAGTGTACAGCTCCTCATCGAAGGTGCTTGTTACCCCAAACAGTGCTGCATTAGTTTTAAACTGATCCCAGTTTCTGTATCAAAAAAAAAAAAATCATGATTGATTCAAAGAACAAATAAATTCGCATACACTTCATTACAATCCAGCATCGTCCAAATGTTTCATACACTTCTAAATTTATCGCATTGAATACAAAACTAATTAAATGATAATAATTACACGCAGCCCCACAACATAAATTCGTTTCAAAGTTGAAAAGGAAACATGTTTTGCCCCAACTATTGCAAGACACCAGGGCGGCGCATAAAAAATTCACTCGATTATGGCGAGGCCTAGGCAACAAAAGAATATTTATAGGATTCTAGGTGATTAGTTAATTTTATACAATAAAGTCGGTCATTCCCATATAGCAATTCCAAAACAACAATAATGCATTCAAAGAATGACCAGAAATACCCCACATAGTTTTGTTTTGAGCCCAAAAGTTGCAAACTTTAAGAAACGTAAATTTATTTGTAAAAAAAATATCTCCAAGCATCCAAGTATTTGTTCAGGTATCCCATGCCTGCCTTACTCAATGCCTAGGCATATTTTACTCAAAACTCCTACGTAGCAGCCTATGTGATGCCTTGGGATCACTATTTTCCACACATGCAACAGCACATATAAAGAGAAGACCATAAAACAGTGCAAAGAGTTAAAAAAGAGACGATACCAATGATTTGTACTATGCTGAATCATCCTCGTCCTCATAAAATTGATGCTTGGGGGGATACAATAAGACCATAAAACCCATCAATTTATGATAGAAATGTAAATGCATAACATGTCGCTTATATTATCAAAGCAAGATTTCACCGGATGATAGCAATGATTTGTACTATGCTGGATCATCATACTCATAGGTTTAAAAAGAGAGATTATACTAAAAAGAAAATGCAAAGAGTCACAAAATGACAAGATTCTCCATTGTCATCGCGTTGCACCATGTGATTGCGATGACTTATCCTTTGTTATTCATAATCATGAGCTCCCTAATCCTATCGAAGAAAAACAAAAATGGAGAGAAAGAATGGTAGCTTTTGTTTTAAGTCGCTGATTTATTCACAATCTTACGTAACGATGAACAAATCAAGTCACCAAAAGCAGCTCAAACATCACAAACGACTCACATAACACTTATGCAGAGAGGAGAAAGCCTCGCAAATATAATATACAATTTGCAATATTTAACGCTTCAATATCAACCAGAAACTGCAATAACTCAATGAGAAGCAGCTTTCACAAAAAGTAAAATCTCAAGAAAAATAAAAAAAGGAAACCAATAAATAAAAAATTTATGGAATATATGACACTATTGGAACAATGGGAATAAGACCATAAGCAAAACACTTATGCAGAGAGGAGAAAGCCTCGCAAATATAATATACAATTTGAAATATTTAACGCTTCAATATCAACCAGAAACTGCAATAACAACTCAATGAGAAGCAGCTTTCACAAAAAGCAAAATCTCAAGAAAAATAAAAAAAGGAAACCAATAAATACAAAATTTATGGAATATATGACACTAGTGGAACAATGGGAATAAGACCATAAGCAAAACAATTATGGTTTCAAAAAACCAATGTTGTCAATTTTACCTATTCCTATTCCATGAGCCATCAAATATGTCCTCAGTTTCAGGGCATTGCGGATCATCTTCATCGGGGGTCCAGCGCTCCAGCTCTCTTCTAACCTCAACAGACGTTGATTGTGATATACAGGAGTCTATCAGAATATCCTGACGTCTTTCCGTGAAATTATTTGGCAACTCGTCCCCAGTCACTGATACACTCTGACATAATTGAATAAAACTTGTAAACACAACCAACTAAATTGCAAGAACTGCAAGCATATAGATCAATAAATGGCACAATATTACAAAAACTGTGAGCATGAGCAATCAAATAGCAAGGCCTGTTAGTCATAGATAGACTCTCCCATAAGCAAGGCAAAAACTCCACAAATGTTGACAACACTATGGTTGCAACAACGACGATAGTCATGTCTAAACATTTGCAAGTACAAAGAAAAATTGAGCAAATTCAGATAGAAAATGCAATTAAACCTTTGCTATAACTTGAACAAGTTCTTTTGCCGGTATGATCAAAGTCTTTGATGGCGCCTTGCTGACAAAATCTGCTAGAGACTTCTGACCTTTCGAGGAACCATCCTTAATTAACCGTGCCATTTTCAGGATAACTCCTACAACATTGTTTCAGCATTCATAACATGAATGAATGGTTGAAATATAAATTGTTAAACCTTCTTTTGAGGAAACAAAATAAGAAAGACGGCGTAAAACTCCTTTCAATATCCAAAATAAATCATAAAAATAAGAAAATGATGCATACCAAAATCTTTTTCAGCATTAGTGCAATGGAATATTCCAGAGAATACAGATCCATTTTTTACATGAACTTCAACATGATGACCAATAAGGCATGTAGTCAAATAAATTAGCCGGTCACGTTGAGGACTTTCATGTCCTTTAACCTTGCCACCGTTCACTGCACCTGG
This sequence comes from Stephania japonica, assembly GCA_039657345.1. Taxonomy (NCBI): domain Eukaryota; kingdom Viridiplantae; phylum Streptophyta; class Magnoliopsida; order Ranunculales; family Menispermaceae; genus Stephania; species Stephania japonica. The sequence goes on along the minus strand of CM077563.1, from coordinate 11,266,019 downwards.
ACAACAGACTTTTAGTATGAAAAAACAAGATACCGAAAAAACAAATGGAATATACAATGTTACCTGTATTGCCAAAACTGCCAGAGTTTGGTTTCCCAAGCTGTGACTTATCTAGTCGAGTCCCCATATCCCTTTCAGCTCTTCGACGACCATATCCATTTGCAGAAGGCTTAGGCTGTACAACTTGTTGCATACTCATCCTCAACAGTAGCTTCTAACTGAAAACAAGGTTAATTCACTCCTTGACTATGTCTCTAAATAATCAAAGCAACGAACAAAAAAAAAATGGAAGAAAGAAAATAATAAAGCATAACTGACCCCTTATGCTGGTTATATATTCTAATAACAAATTTGCAAAATAACTAAACATATAATATTGCACTGAATCACAAAACAGTGTGGTTTGCGGATTGAATCATAAATGACAAAACATTTGCTTCCAAATTTATGAACTTATACACCAAGTAGATTGGCTTAGATACATAGTTTAATCAGCAAAATTCAACTCGAGATTATGCAACCAAGAGGGAAATGTAAGAAGGGAACATTTGCACACTGAGAACTTTAGAGTTGATCTACAAGGACATGTCATAACTAGCTTCCTATTGAATACTTGACTAATTTTACTATTATTGGCCCATCAAGTGTAATTATCACACTTCCATAGAAAAGAAAAGAAAAATATAGCAAGAACTTCAATGTTATGTCAGACGACAAAGAGAGCATCCAAAGCCACTTTAGATTTATATAATAATTTACTCTCAATATTTCCTAAATAAACACATGATGCTAATTTGACCCTCAAAACATCAGATCAATAAGGAGAAGGTAAGGGAACAATTCTATAAAGTTAACAGTTTTGCACTTTCTTTCTCTCTTTATTTTATTGATAAACCGGCCACTACACATTAAAAACAGCAAAATTACATAGATAATCGAAATTCTTCACACCAAACTAACGTGCCCAAGGAAGATCACATGTTTTCCACTTCACATGTCTCACCACCTTTTATAGCATCCTATCACATTATAAAAGTCCATCTTCTCATCCAATCTACAATGGGAAAACCTGAACTATTTCAGTCTACTAGCTCCTACCACTTTAGGTTTTTTCCATAATTTTTTACAACCACTTCCTTTGTTCTTGAAGGTTCCCAGTCCCTTTTTGCTCCAAATTGATCATACAATGGTAATGAAGGCACAAAATCTCACGCCTCTTGTCTTCCTATTGAAATTAAGGCATGCAACCTCGACATAACAACAACAAAAAATCATCAATTACAAATCAGTTCAGGTCAGCTACATAGATCAATCACTTAACTCATATCAACATAGTGCAATTGGCGATGTGCTTGGTTAATCTTTTAAATCCTTCCTAACTAATGCACCCCAAGTTATTTTAGGTCTACCTATGTATTTTTAAATTATGACATCTAATTATACAAGCACACAATATGAAATTAATTGATCAATAATAGCAACACTTAAGCACAAGGCATTCCTATGGAATTCTAAATCACAGAGAAACAACAACACCACTTCACAAGAGAAGACTGTTAAGATCTCTTTTCATGCTTAGACAAATACATTAGGAAGTGGGACTACACCAAAAATGCCTCAACCATGATCTTAGCGAGTTAGTTTGGGCGGGTACAATATGTATATAAATAGATAGGAAGAAGTAGAGAAGGGGATCTTGTTATCTTGATTGTAATTTGGGAACTCTTGTGAGTGAGTTTGGGCTAAGAGAGTTTTAAGGCTCTTCTCTGGGTTTTCTAGTTCTTGTTATTTTCGTTTCTCGATTAAGCAATAAGATCTCAGGATTCTACCAGTGGTATCAGAGTGGTATCAGAGCATCGTTCAAGTATGGCTTCGAAGGTAGATTCGCGACTGGAAACCTTTGAAGCGGAGCTGAAGAAACTCCATGAAATGGAAGAATCGATCAATGGGTTTACCAAGAACATGGAGGAGTTCAAATCTGAAGTTTGTTTTGAGATCTCAGAAATGCGTTCAGAGATTAGAACCTTAAGGCGGAAGATTGAGGCCTTTCTTGCGCAGCCACGAGCCTTATGTCCAACAACTGGAGAAGATCCAACAATCGGAGTGTTGGGATCACAAATTGGAGACATTCAAGAGTCTCGAATCTCAAATCTGCAAGAGGGTCTTTATCAACAATCGGAGTGTTGGGATCACAAGTTGAGTTCTTGAATGCTAGTGTACCAGATCAATGCATAGAGGGTCTTTATCAACCTCTCGCAACAGCTCCGAGTCTCTCAAAAGGCTTGCAAATCAACATGTCCAGTGGCGTGAAGATCCAAAGTCTACCAGATCTAGCCTCCGCTTCATCAATTCTGCTCCTCTATGTTGTGATATCTCAATCACAGATCTGGGGAGCCACACCATCTCTTACTGAATTGCAAATTCATAGGGACTTGATGTTCATCGATTTGAGTGACTCCATTAAGTTCAATCTTGATCCCCTGCGAGCCCATGGATCATGGAGTTTAATCATTGTTACGAAAGAGGTAACACGAATTGTGATCAGATCCATAGCTGTGAGCCTACCGCCATGGCCTCCACCTTCTTCTCCCACGCTGCCGACCTTCGATGTCGCCCTACTCGTTTTGGGCACTGCTCACGACTCTATCACAGAAGTTGATTTGGGGAAGATGATGCTATTGTGTCAATTAAGAACTCGCGGAGATCGAATGGTACGAGTGGTGACACTAAGATGGGGTTTGTCTCACGACATGTCCACTTCCACTTTCAATTCCCATCACAATGTTGTGAACCTAGATGCTTCTCGATTGGTGCATCACTTATCACATTGGTGCATCACTTATCACAGTTTGTATTGTTGGTTCACTTGCTACTCTGAGCGTTATGTCTATTGAGGAATATTGTTCATCTCAGGTTTGGTCTTCTGCATTTGGGTTTTCTGCTCACTTTTACTGGTTAGTAGGTCACTCGTGCGCTTCATTTCCTTCTTGCTACTCAATTTCAGCAACTCCTTGCAAATGCATTGATATGGAGGTGACACGTCCCACCATTACAGTTTTGACATGCATCTTTCCATTTTTAGCAGCACTTTCTACTTTCTGTTTGAACACCCTGCCTATGGATATAGTTCCTGCCTGTACATGTCATTCAGAGTTGTCAGAGTTGCCGACCTCCTTGTCTTCCCTTATCATGATGAAGGGAGTTGAGTTTATGTTTGTTTGGGCTATTACATATAGTTTACTGCTGCCCCATGAATTGCTTACTTTCTCTAGTTACTCTCTTGGTGTTGAAGTCGGATGGATTGACAATTGTGTGCTATTGTTGGTCCTTGCACACCCGACTCATTATTCAATTTCTTTAACAGTGGGAATACTTTTGCAAATTAAGGATACAATTGGTGCAACAAGTACCTCAACATATGTTTTGCCACCATCATTTCCGCTTTGGAGTGTTTGCCTTGGTCTTGTGACATTCCTAGTCTCCTTGCTCGATAGTGCTCAGACTTTGGTTAAATGGACTATATTGATTCTAGCACGGTCTCTTCTCAACTTCACACTTGGATATTTGCTACTATCTGCTTTTGTCACCATTCACAGTGAACAGCAGGTGTTCAATGAAATGGCATCAAAGGATTATGGATATTTGCAGATTGCTTTCTTTGAGAACTTTAAGGGCTTTGTGTACCAAATCAACACATCTTTGGGTTATGGCTTCTTAATCAAGGGTCAAGTTGTGTTGGTTGTAACCATGTTTACCTATCGGATCAGCCCCCTGTTGGTTTGTGTTTGTGAGTGGATTTCGCAGCTGTGGATCCACTTCGACTCACTCTCTTTTCAGGACAAAGTCTTTTTTTTGGTAGAAGTGCAAGTCCTCTTTCGTGCAGCTCATCTAGCACTCATGGGCACCTTGGTCGCTGTTGAATTTGAGTTGTTGATTGTGGCTGATGCTCTCTCCCTTTTTGTTCCTCTGCTCATATGGATGTTGGCATGGCCCCTTGCTTCATTCAAGGGGTGGTTCACAGTCTTGGCAAGCTCAACTTTTCTAGCCACCACCTTGAGGACAAGGTGGTTTTTAAAGGGGGGAGTAATGTTAAGATCTCTTTTCATGCTTAGACAAATACATTACGAAGTGGGACTACACCAAAAATGCCTCAAGCGTGATCTTAGCGAGTTAGTTTGGGCGGGTACAATATGCATATAAATAGATAGCAAAAAGTAGAGAAGGGGATCTTGCTATCTTGATTGTAATTTGGGAACTCTTGTGAGTTTGGGCTGAGAGAGTTTTAAGGCTCTTCTCTGGGTTTTCTAGTTCTTGTCGTTATTTTCGTTTCTCGATTAAGCAATAAGATCTCAGGATTCTATCAAAGACATAACAAAAATGAATAACTAGATGGAGTGCTTCATGACCCAAGAGGAAATAAATAGGTACCAAAAATATGCACCAACGTTAAATGAAGAGATAGGCCTAGCATTTATGTGAGGACGTATGAGCATATCAAAGGTCCTCAATAACTTCAAATGATTGTATTGCATCAATTGGAACCAATTCATCAATCCTAACATAACGTTTATCACTCACTGGTATTCCCCAGATGCGAAGTACTTGTAAGCTCCCTTTGATCAAAATAGAGAAGTTCGGTTCCTACCATTGCCAGCTCTTCCTGTTAAGCATCATCATTTATTATGCATTTCATACCAATTGCTTTGCATACAACAAGGGTCCCTAATCATTTGCATGTAATAAATTGCTCTCAAGAACACTTATCTTTGTTCTCATGACCTAATGAGAGCGCTCCAATGTTTTTTTTTTCCAGAGAATTTCAATGAACAGTACACTAGAACCATCTCCGACAAATTAGTTAACAAATACTTGGTAACTAATAATAATTTCTAAAAAGGAATCCAATTGCCATTGAGAGTCAATATCATACATAATATGGAAAATTATGTAAATCAATGCCCTAAACCATTCCTCTACTGAATTGGATCACAAAGCAAGAAGAAAGAACCCTCTTTCCTAATTTACAATATAATGTTATAAATGAATGAAAATGACAATTTCAATTGCACTTATCTCTGCTTCAGCCAACTCCCATTGCATTTATTCATCTAGTTATTTCGACAATTATAACAATGCTTTGTGCAAAACAAACCATGTCTTCACGCTGCTTATGAGATTTTTCTTTCAATCCAAACTGTAACTAGGGCAATTATGCAAATTAGACGCTTACCTTTACGATTGGCGCCGCAGCAGAAGCTATGCTGAAGCTTCACAACCAATCTGCAATCACGCAGAGAAATTGACATGTCAATCAAAACTATCACCATTAAATGACCAAGATTTGCATGCATATATGTTCTACAAAACTATCACAGACACGAAATCAACCAAACTGTCCACAAATCTTCTCGCATCGCACCAAACCAACATGCAGAATCAATCGAAAACACGGAAAACCAAATCGAATCAACAAAAAGATGAGAACTTTAGCCACAACATCAAAATTCCACCAACCCAACCCCTAATCCATTCAAAACAAAGGACGAACGACGAAATACGAAACATTTCGGACAAATCGCGCCAGTGAATCCGAAACATGAGCTCCACACGACACAACAGAAGAAAATGGATTCAATTACACAACAAACGAAACCCTAGAAAGCGAACGAACCGAGAACTCCGCGAGGACAGCTTCGCCAATCGCCACTGAAGATTTGGATGATTTCTAGGGTTTCGGAGGAGTACGATCCGAAAACCGCCCTCGCGAGGGATCGATCGATCGATGGATTTGGAGATTGCGAGAAGAGAGGGTTTTGGGGGTCGGAACGAGAAAAAAGAGGCGACGAAGGACTGCGAACCAAATCGCGTTTTATGTTCTAAAACTCGAACAAGGCTCCGGGATAAAAGGAGTTTGAAGGGATTGTTGAGTAGTTAGAGGAGCTTATAGTAATTATATTCTTGTGTTTGGGTGACGACGTCCTTTAGATACAAATCAGTTTTGTACGCACGAATCTCAATGCATAAATCAAGGAACACTAAACAATGTCTGTCTAAAGTCGTCACCCAATCATTTCCCAGCCCAATAGGGGTTTCTTTGAAATTTCGAAACGTAGATGTATGGTCTTGTCGTGAGTTGGAACGATAAAATTAATTAGTACAGTAGTTTTTGGTTTAAAAAAAAAAAAAAGGGTACAGTAGTTTTTTGATCAGGTGGCTTACTTTATGTGTGAAAAGATCAATAATTTCTCAAACTTTAAGATATTCTTTTGAAGTTTTTAAAAGGAAAAATAAAATGTCAAAAAGAGTATTAAAGATAGACATTAATTTGAAATATTTTGTATTGCACTAATGAATGTTTTTGGTAAACTATTTTTTTTTTTACTTTGTTTCAATTATTTATTTATTTTTTCTTCAAAAGGATGTTTATCTGTTTTTTTTTTTTTATCATATTCTTTTATGTTGCATATGCATACTAAAGTTTAAGTTTTATCATATTAATTTGGGCTAACTTTCAGAAATAATACAAACTTTGGTCATTTTTTAGACATAACACAAACTTTCAATTTCGTTTTAAATAACACAAACTTTATACATTTTTTCAATTATAGCACGGAGAACAATTTGGGGGTTTTAAGTATCGACGTGACAACATTGACCCAATTCTTTTTGTAACACTATCGAATTCGGTTCATATGAACCAATGAGTTAACCAATTTTGTTAAGTCGAGAAAACCAATTTTAATATTTGAAAGCAAAAAATGAGGAGGGAAAAGATATAGGCCCATTCATCTTCTTCGCCAAACTCTTTGTCCAAACCCATGTTAATTTTAGGGTTTGCATCAATATTTTTTTCAAGTTCTAATGATGGGACATAAACCAAGGCATCTGTGCACACAAACTATTAACTTGTAAAATCACCAATCCATGCCCAAAACAAAATCACAATAGAAACACATGTTTATGTAACGGCCCAAATTAATTGAATCACAATTAGTGTTAATCATGAATTAATGAGGGTTAATTCGGGCGTTACGTGGACAATTGGGCTAACTCGGATAAGTGTACCTAGATTATTTATGGTATTTATGTATGTTGTGTGCCTATTATTGTGGTGTTGAAGATTATTATTTACTATATAGCATCGCATATGTGTATGTTGATGTCGGGCAAGGTTGTGAGTTTGGTATTTGACCCGAAGTGCGTGTCGATGCGGGTATTGGGTAGGAGTTACTCAGGGTTGCTAGACTAGGCTAGGAAGGTTAATTGGGTATAATTGAACCATAGCTTAAGTTAGAGGATTAAAATTAAGTCAATAATGTGGAAATACAATGCACCTCGAGTTGCGTGTTGGGGTGCGAGGTACCGGGTGTCAGGTAGTTGGGGTACGGGGCACTGGGTGCTGGGTGGTTGAGGGAACAAATATTTTTAAAACACTAACCATATGCATTAATCTGACTAAGGTATATTGAATGGTATATTGAATTAAATAGATTCCTATAGTTTGTATCAAAAATACAGGGCATAGATATACATAAAGATGAGCATAAGGTTTTAAAGCAATTTGTGTCAACAATGTCTGTCACTGGTAATTGGGACATCATAAACAAGAACCCTCAAATTCCTCGGGATGCGCATATCACATGATATTATAACTTGGCATAAAAACCCACCTCATAGTGTCCGGGACATGCAAATTTAACAAGGAAACCTGAGAATCAGAGGGTTTGGAGAGAAGAAAAGTTCGGATTTTGGGAATTCAAGCCAGGAACAAGGAGGAATCAACGGACACAAGTGAGGTAATGATCTCATATCCTTTAAAATGAGTTTCAAAGTTGTGGTTTTAATGGTGGAGTTGATGGTATTGCTGATTTATGGAGAAATGAGATCTTTAATGGTGGTGGTGTTGTAGTTATGATGATGTTGATTTAATTGTTGTTGTTGAAAGAGAAAAAGTTTCTAAAAAAAAGTGTGTGCAAGCGAAGCAGAGACGAATTGCATTTTAGAGTATTTGCAATTTGTCTCTGCAAAGGAGACGACTGGGAGGGGTGGGGCTCGCACGAATGCACGAACTGGGAGGGGCGGGTCTCGCACGCATGTGTCGTGCTGCGAGCCCTTGGGCCGGGCTGAGCTGGTTCGGGTCTGGCCCAATTGGGCAAGATCAGGTTCGACCCGCTTGGGTTGGGTCGAACCCGGTTCAGGGGCCACCCCTATTATATAAAATAATATTTCAATATTTTAATTAAATAAAAACAATTTTAAATGAAATATATATTATTTTATGAAAAATAGGGAAAATAGTTGCAAAATTTTAGAAAAATTGGAAAAAATTATAGAAAATATAAGAAATTGAGAAAATGTAGGAAAGTGGTTTCGAGACTTTTCAAGTGTTTTTGGTACCCCGATGTAATTAGGGAAAGGTACTACAACTGAAAATTAGAATTTTTATCTAATATTATAAATCTATTTAATGTATTTTTAAATAATATAAAAATACTATAAATGGATTTCAGGGACTACGAGACCGTAGCTCAGGTACCGGAGAGCTAGGCGAGTCAGATTTGCAGGTCTAGGGAGGTCGGAGTGCGTATTCAAGTGCATAAAACCCTTAAGAATGCTTCACTTACTTCATGGCGCTTTTTTTTTTTTTTCATCTAATATCGAATTGGTTTGTGTGACTGCTGGAGGTCGCACATGGGTTTTTCATCCTTAGTTGTGGCTAGATCTCTTGTACGAGTAAGCTTGCGACATCGATCGTGTTGATGGCAGTAGAATATATCTATGACTGTCGGGAGGGATTAGAGGTTCCCTTGACTTGAAATAGCATTTGGAGGGGTTCGCCTGGTTACTGTAATTGAGATTTAGTCATTGTAAGCCTGTATAAGTAGCGCGGGGTAGCGCTGGATTCTTGGATTTGTTCTATCGTGCGACCGGGTTGGGTTGGAGTTTCTCGTGGTTAGTCGCATGATGATTTATTTAATTAATTGTTATTCGTTCAAGCTTATTTATTTATTTTACAGTTTGCTGGTATTTCTGTAATGCTTTATATGTCTTACTAGTACTTTTGTATGATGTATTGCATGCCTGCCAACTATGAGAATATAATTGTCTGTTGCTAGAGGTCATATTCACATGTCTTGTAAATTTATCGGTTTATTTCATGATTATTGTGTGGACTTCTCTCCGGAATTTACTCACTGGACTCGTCACTGTATTTGTTGGGTGACTGAATGCAGATCCTTCGACGAGCCAGAGTAAGGGTAAAGAGGTACTTGGCGACTATCGTTGATTTAACAACCCTCAAATTTTAACTTGACTTATGTCGCACTTGTTAGGACTGTGAACCAGCTACGTAATACTAGACAGTATTTCGAGCCTCGAGAGTCGACACTGAGGTGATTTTATGTTCCATGATGTGTGTATTAGTATTATAGTCCATTACGTGTCTCGAGCTGTTCGGGCAAATACTAGTCTGAGTGAGGCTTCGCATAGTTAAACGGGGGAGTAAAACACCGTCAAAATACAAATAAATGAAATTTTGTATAATTTAACTAATTATTTGGCGAAATAAGTCAAGACTACGCGCACGACAGAGAAATACGGATCGAGGAGTACAAAATTTACGCGAGAGTTGGTTAACTAAGTGACTTACGAGTCAATTGTTGGAGCACACATAAAAGATTGTTAAAGTGACACAACTTTAAATTGAGGAGCCATGGGATTAGCCCCGAGATGCATGTGTGTTTTGAGATGAAAAATAGTGGAAAATATAACAAAGATTAAGGGGTATAAGGGTCATTTTGAATAAAGTGATGTGTATATATATATGTTATAAGAAAAACCTTAATTTTTCATACTTCACTCCCGCCGCCTTCTCTTTCTCTCCCATTCCGTCTCTTTCTCTCGTCGGTCCCTCATCCCCACTCCACCCTCCTCCACGACTGTGCACGAGCTCACTCACCGGAGGTCATCTCTATCTCTCTCCCTCTCTCTCTGTTCCTCTTGATCTCTCACTCTCTTCACCGTCCCTCCCTTCACTCTTCCCTCTCCCGTGAACCCACCATTGAAACACCACTGGCCTGAGGTGTTCCAACCTCACCGAAGGCGTCTCTGCTCGCCGGAGGTACGTTCTCTCTCTCTCTCTCTCTCTCTCTCTCTCTTTCGATCTCTCTCGCTCTCTCGTTTCTCTCGGCTGTGCACATTCCATTGGGACGGGCTCAAGAGCTGTTGGACTGGGATGGGACTGCCGTCGTCGGAGACGTCCAGTGGTAGTCACCGAAGTCCTCATCGGAGTTGAGGTTGCTCTCTCTCACTCTCCCGATTTCTTCCTCTCATGGTTTCTTTCTTTATTTTTCTCTCACTTTTTGTTTTTCCTCATTGTGGTGGTGCTGTCGTGACGGGAACCGGTCGTGGATGACTTACGGTGGCTCACCGGAGTCCTGACCGTCCCGAAGCACACCCCCTTATGGTACATGTGGTGTTGTTTTCGATCTAGTACGGTTTTGTCAATTTTTTTTGTTTTATAACCTCTCGCCGGAAACCACCCTCACTGGTGGCGCCACCGTCGGACCACTATGACTGGGACGCTATGGGGGACCCCACCAAACTCCCACTTGGGTCCCACAGACTTCTGGAGTGGTTGAATCAGTTTAGACAAAGTGCAAAATGTCGTCATTTCATGTGATATGTGTGGTGGAACTTCGCCGGAAGCCGCCTCTGCCGGCGGTGCTACCGGTCGAACCACCACCAGTGGAGGTTGTCGGGGATCTCACCTAACCTTTGTTGAGGTCTTGCAATCCTTAGTTATGTTCGAAAACTTTAATATGTTAGAGTAATGGGTATGTTTTTATGTAAATGTTGAGTTTGCGTCGTGTTTATGTGGCATTTTTAAACTCCGACTAGGTAAGGTGTTTCCGACCATCTCATGCCAAGGAAACCCCCTCCCAATATCGGACAATACTAGTGTGTAACCATGACTGTGTCTTTATTGATTGGTGTTTGGTTAATCGAGGTTCTTTATTCGTGTTGTCATTTCATGCGATTCGGTTGTCAAGTTGATTGACTTGATTTTTATCTTGAGTCGTTAAAACACTGGAAAAATACTAGGGATTCAACCTAGGTTTAGTTAATAACTTGACCTATTAATACGAGTTTCCGACTTTGTCAGGAAGCATGAAACTCAGGGATACGCGTTAGGATTCGCGGAAGAGTTTGTTACGCGGGTCGCGATAGTTCAGGTAAGTGTACTCGTCCTAAAGCTTGTATACATTAGTAAGCCAGTAAGAATATTGCATGTAATCCATTTTCATTCATTGTTGCTTGTTGATTTTCGTTGTTGGCATTCCTATCTTGTTGATTCCTTGGTATGTGTGTTCTTGGCGTGAGCGTGTCAATGTGATTCTTGAGGCCTGTGTCCCTCATTTATCAAGCTGTGCTAGTGTCGTAACATTGCCCGGGAAGAGCCAGCGTCCTCTTTCCGTATGTTGTGGTTTTGACCGCTTACTGCCTCGTTTGTTTACTTAGAACACGCATGATTTCGATTGATATCTGATAGTCTGTGTATCATGCACCTTGAACTTGTTATATTGCCTGTATTTCAATTTTCGCATGATATTTAGACTGCTTCATTTAATGTTCATGAATTACTGTTATTTTCTTCTGGCATTACTTTCAATTTTCTCTCAGTTGCTCACCGTCTAGTTTGTGATGGTGGGTGCAAATGTACCAGAGTTTTCGAAGGGTAAGGAACTTGGTTTAGGAGGTATTGTGAGGATTTGCAGCTGGATTCGAGCACCTTAGCCTAGGTCATGTTTGACTTTTGCTTGTATGTTGGTTTCTTTATATATATACATCATGTTGGTTTGAACTTGGGATCACAGGTATTTGATATCATGTACAGCTTTACTTGGTTTCCATTTAAGGTACATGAATATTCGGGGTTTCCACATACATAGATTCCCTGATTTTCGTTTGACTGAGTTATTTTCCAATACTTGTTTAGTTTTTTCGCTGCGTGTAATTGCAATAACTCTTTCATAAATTATAAATTGATTAATTGGAGGCTGACTAGGCTCGTAAGGCTCCCTGAATACCGACTCGGGGCCTGCACGGGTCTAGGCCAGGCGTACCCAAATGCATTGGGAATTTGGGGCCGTCACAGTTGAGTTCGTTGTTGCTACAGCTCGTGTTTTGTACTACAATATGTATTTATTTACATGTTTTTGTTCAGTTTCGGGGACTATAGAACATTGAATACATGTATATGGATTTTTGTTTATATTTTCGCCTCAGTTATATGCATGGTATTATTTATGGGTTTCTCACTATCTAGGGCTGTTTAATATTCATAATTTATTCATTCAAAGACTTCCGCTGAAATAAATAATCAAGTAAATGTCTAACTCATTAAAACAACTGAGGATGACGCCATTAGTCAGACAGGATGGCTCGTCGTTAATGGAACTATGGACGTGGTATAGGTTGGTGACATGACCGGGGACGTGGCGGGTGCGACCCGGCTCGCGAGCAGGGAGCAGCAGGCCACTGGGTGGCCTCGGGATTTGGGGCCGCCACATTTAAGTCATATAGTTAAATCAAACAAGACAATGAAAGCGCTAACACATCTTATAATCGAATCCTATCCACCTTGAGAAGAGATGGTTTTTCCATTTTAGCCACAAAATAATTAGAGAGTTTTTTTAAAAAAAAGTTTTTGAGTTTAATTAACAATTTCGTAATTTGACATAAAGAACAAATAATTATCAATTAATTGTTTGGATTATAGTGAAAAAAAAATCTAAATCATGGTTTGTATTTGTAAGGAAAAATAATTATAATGGTCCAGTTTTGTCAAAAATTCCATGAGAACCGTTGGCTTGAAAGTTCTTGGACACACATTGTCCTATACACCCCTTTCAATTCATCATTCATGGACTCCAGTGTGAATCAATACACCTCCATATAGACAATCCTCAATCATCTTAATAAAACATCTTTGTTATCTTAAAAACATTGGATCTGAGTACATTAAAAACATTGGATCTGAGTACATAAATCAACTTATCATATGCACCAATTACCAGGGCAATCACTAGCTATAGGCTGGTTTTGATCATGGAGCAGACCACGCGAATTGGTTCGACTAGCACTAGGGACCGGTGGGCGGGACCCTTCATGAGGAGGCCTAATGGTGCCAATGCCAGTTACTTGAGATGCAGTGGGGGATTTAAAGTTAGGCCATGTCATAACATGGAGGTTAATCAAGTCCATGTTGTTGATTGCAGAGGCAAGGAAGTTTCTCACGTCTGCATTGTCACAGCAGTGGATTAGCCCAGTAGAGGACACTGTGGATGGCACCAGACTCTTCCCTTCTAGTCTTGACAACACTAGTAGCTGGCCAGATTCCCTCGCTTGCTCGTGTAGATGTCGAAGCCCCGCTCGATCCGCGGTGGTCCTTTTAGCCACTGTGTAAATGCAGATGAATCCCTGCATGGCAAACATTAATTCTCTCATGTACATGAAAATTATAGTCTTTAACAGTTTAGTCTAAACCGACTTTCTGTAAGACCTTTGTAACGAAATATAGTCTTCCACCTTAACTTCGTATGTCCATATGAGAAGCATTTTATAATCACCTCTTCAGTTCTCTTAATGTCCATGCCGAAGCGGGTTTCTCCTCGCTCCGGTCTTAACACAACAGACATCTCTGCAACACCAGGAAGAAACCATAGACGGACTCCTCGAGCAGTTGCAATGGTGGTGGTGTAACTTTGTTGCATGGCCCAACAAGCTTCACCACCACTTGTAGTTCTCTCCTTTTAACCATAACAACATCAAAATAAAACAAGCAAAAATTTATAATCTAAAACATTGATCTTTCGCGCCTAATTATGTAATTAATTAATTAGGATAATGCCTAGAGATTTTTATATTAATTAAGGGGGTACCATTAATAAATGTAAAACATACTGAAGTGATGATTTGTTCTGTTTGGATGTTGACAAAGATGAGAGGAACGCCAGATGAAACAGCAGCAGAGAACCAAGCCATGCACCTCACTGTGGTGGCTTCCACTCTGTGCTCCCCTGCCAATGGCATGAACAACACTGAACTAATCACCGTGGATCTCTGGTCTGGCAAATAAGTGCCCACCACTTTTTTCCAATCATACATCACTTCTTTCTTGCTAAACCCCTTCTCCTCTGTATTCACCACTTTCCTGCTCAACTCTGCACACCACACCAGCTAGCACAATTGTCTGTCAATTATACATATACAACTTTTTTTTTTGTGGAATACACATACATATAACTAATCAAATTATTTTTCAAAAAATTAACTATGTGGACGGCTCACTGGTTTGGTATGAGGTTATTTGGGTAAGAGGTCATGAGTTCGAGCCTAAAGTAAGCAAGGTGTGGTTTCTTTATGATGAAAGAAAAAAAAAAAAACTTAATTAAAATAGTTTGTTGATGCTTGCATATGATACTATATCTATACCATATACTATGTATATAAAGGCATTACATTTACGTCTTCAACCTTTTTTTTCAAATAATATTACCTTCAATTTATTCGCTTCAACGCATCTTCAATCTCAAAAAGGCTTCTGTTCAACTTAATTTAATTGTTTTAAAACGGTGTGCGCACCCCTACTTTGATATATGTCGAATTGTTTTCATTTTTCAAATAGGCGCGTGACCTTAAAAGTGTGTAGTAGTGACATTCTCCTAATGAAAAATTCGTTTCAATAATAATAATAAAAAAAGTACCCTGTAATTGTGACCATTGTTGGCAGGTGAGATTGCCCAAAACCGCAACATGTCTATCATCAGAGGCAGCTCTGATGGTGAACCGCCGTTGGAGTTTCGAACTACGCTCTTGCACCACGTAAACCTGCAGTTTTAAAGTGGCGTCGCCTCTCCTGATCTTTACCCACGCTGTGCCCCCGCCTTCCAAGATGCTCTTACTAAGCTTTCCGAGGTGGGAGCTGAGTTCCGACCGCGCCTTGGCCGGGATGAAGTACTCGTCCTCGCCTTCTTTCGCTGCCACGCCTTCAATTATGTCGCCGGGCAAAGGCATGCTCTCGTTCCATTCCTCGGAAGTGTTTTGCTTCACCTTCTTCACGCACACTAGCTTTTGAACCGTGCCCATTATGTCTCTACAAGTCACACCTTAGAACAAATAGTTAAGTTGATGTGCAATTTAATTGAGGGAGATGAGGAGAGTGAGGTAGATATACGACAGAATGTATACGGATATCACTAAGATTTCTTATGGTTCTTGACGAATTAGGAGACACTTTTTTTTTTATGTAGACATGGTTATGGTTAGCTTGTCTTGTTAATTTGTTTTTTTTTTTTGAAGAGAGCTTGTCTTGTTAATTTGTTGTTTCATAAATGTTTGAGAATTTTGTGACTAGCGATGCAGGTGACATTGTTACTGTTAGTTAGAAAAACAGTATGATCAGTGACTATGATCGACGATGACAAAATTAATGGTAGATCACTTCTCGTCCTAACGTTATTTTTTATTTTTTATTTTTTAT
Source organism: Stephania japonica (assembly GCA_039657345.1). Taxonomy (NCBI): domain Eukaryota; kingdom Viridiplantae; phylum Streptophyta; class Magnoliopsida; order Ranunculales; family Menispermaceae; genus Stephania; species Stephania japonica. The sequence goes on along the minus strand of CM077563.1, from coordinate 11,250,475 downwards.
TTTATTTTCTTTTCTTTTAAAGAGAAATCGAAATTTCATTAATCATTCATAGCTCAATACATGACCTAAAACCCTAAACCCTAATCCTATATTTGTGCAAACAAACTGTCATTAATTTAGTTTTTTTTCGAAATTGAAACAGTTAGAGTTCATCAATATATATTGCCTTTTCTTGTCCAACAATATTGGATATTCTCAATAGGAAAATAAATTTTTAAACATTCTTTTTGTACATACATTTGTTATATAATATTTGCTGCACATATCTCAATCAAATCTACATTATTGTGTAGCAAATATATGTCTCTTAGAGCATCTCCAACTGATGAATGTTCATTTATGCATGATTTAGTATAGGATATTAGGAGTTAATAGACTATATTTATCTTGTTTTAAAGTGATAAATGCTTGTTTTATGTGTTTCAGGGATTTTATATGAGTTGGACGTTTTTGGAGCAAAAGACGTGTTATGAGCTTAATTGAGTGATGTTCAGTTTAGAGGGCATAACTTTCACATCCGAAGTCGGAACGCATCGCCATTGGTCTTGTTGAAAAGAAGACTTCGAGATGGACATTTTCATCTTTCACAAGCATCATGAGATACAGATTTGAAGTGGCTCAAAAGAGCGACAAACAGTTGGCAAAGTTCGGCCAAGTTTCTTAATGACCCATCTTCAGTATAAAGACCATAACTTCCTCATATCAAATCCAAATTACTTTCCGTTTCCTTTTTTGAAAAGTAGACTTTAAGCTGAATATTTCCATTTTGCACAAGTTTATTCAGATTCGGCATTTACATAGTCCAAAATTGCATTGCAAGGCAGAGGAAAAAAACACGCTGTGAGGACGCCATGATGAATAAATTCTCACAGCGTGACTCACATGCGAGTTAACCAGAGGGCTAAAAAAGGACGCCGTGCTTCACAAATTCTCACGGCACCACCACGGTGTCGATACCTGAACACTCAAAATTTTGAGATTTTTACCTATTTTCGGGATTTTAACGTTTCAATTTACTTTTGGGTGTTCCTATAAAGACCAATAGACTCTCAAACGAATATAACTCTTGTTTTACTTCCATTTTGCATTAGAATTAGGTTTTTGATTATATCTAGCTAGTTTCTCTTGTTGAAGGCGGATCGGTCAAGCCTACGACTTGAGAATCCTTTATGAGGTTTATTTATCTTAATTATTATTGATTATATTATGGTATTGTTTATAATATTAGGGCTAGATTTAATTGTGTGTAAAGGCCTGTGCATGCATATTAGATTGATCACCCTCTGTCATTAAAGCCGAAACGTCCGTCTTTACGCGGTAGACTCAAACTTTTGACAATTGGTCAACCGGTCAAGTACCTTAGGGATCTAGGCTAAGTCGGGAGCACTAGTGATCCTATTATTTAGGTGTAGTGCCTTCACGGACCGAGGTAATGCGACTAACGCGTTAAATCTGGAGCACTAGTGATCAGGTTGCATGTCTGGTTAGGGAAGTAGTCAACAGTCGTACCTTGGCTGCCGACATTAGGAAGTGCGAGAAATTGAGTGCGTCACCGGGTCTATAACTGCACTAGATCATAGATTAGTTCACATCTTTTATAAACCGACAATTAATAAATTCAATCCCAAGTTGTATGGCAAGGCTGTGAAACTGGATACCTAGACTTTTATCATTTCATTAGATTTCCTCTAATTTAATTTCTGTATTTTCAAAGTATTCACACATTTTCTTTAAAACCCCAATTTCCATTGTTTGTATGTTTCTTACCTTAGAAAAATCACCAATCTCTGTAGGATCGACCCTTTACCACTATCTACAAAATAGTTGGTTTAGGTTTATATATTTTATTGACACGTTCGACGCGCGTCAATTTTTGGTGCCGTTGTCGGAGATTATTTTTCTTACTTTAATTTTTGTTGTATATTTATTTATTTATTTTTTTTGTATCTAGCCCCTTGTTCCTAATACTTTTGTAGGAAATTTCTCAATGGCCTCCTACTACCATAATTATGATTGATTCGAAGACTCATACTATCATGGTATGAATAGGGTAGGTATGTCATATAATGAACATCAATTTACTAACTCACAATATTTTATGCAACAGGTTAGGGTTTGTGATTTTTGTGGGGAATACTCTCATCCCACATATGCTTGTCCTTATTATCCAAGCCAAGAACCACTGTTTCAAAATTTGGATCAACATAACTCCTCCTTGGAAGATATGATGAAACAATTACTGGCTAAGGTGCAACAAATACAGGAAGATGTTACAGAACTTTAACATTCAAACTCAAAGTGGGAAGATTTAGGAACTCAATTTAGTCAAATGACTGCTACACTTAGGAATTTGAATGATTAGGGAGAGTTGTCTAGGCAACCAATTTTTCACTCAGATGAGACCTTGAATGTTGTTACATCAAGAACTGTTATGTTGGATGAGTTATCGATCATGGACGAGTATTTGAGAGAACCAGAGGAAACACTAGATATTTCTTTACATGAGCCGAACATTACCATTACACAGAGCACATATGATAAGGTTGAGAAAGATATTGATGTCATTTCGGAAAGGCTGGAGGAACCGCAAAAGAAGAGCAAGGAAGGATAATATCTAGTGTTGGTGACACCATCCACCCTCCCAAGCATACCTGTTGAATTTAAAAAGGGGTGGTCGTAAAGGAGCGTTCGCAGATTTTCTATAATTCTGACACCTTTGTGTCAGACGATCATGATGTGACAGAATCATGTGTTAGAGGTCCCAGATGAGCTCTTAAATCTGAAGGAGGGCATGCCAGCTGAATTGCCCAAAGTTATAGATGCGGCATTCGTTGTCGACATCTCGAAAGGAGAAGGCATTACGTGATCATTCACATCAAGTCGAGCTAACGACTTTTACCAAAAATGCTCTTGGGAGGCAGCCCAAGTTATTTTTTTTCTTTATGTTCTTTTAGTTTGCTAATTTTTATATTTGATTAGTGAACTTACCATTATCCCGTTTTTGACTATTCGCAGGTGTTTGATTCTCTTTTGTTAAAGCACCGAAGTTGTTAAGAGCCCGATGTCACTGTTGAGGCTCCATGGCTGGTATATATTGTAACGACCCAATTTTCAATGGCCGTTATTGATGATGAAAATGCAGACGTGGACGCCAGCGAAAACGTTCTTGGGTCCCTAGTGAAGATGAAGCACGACCGGATAGGGTTTACAGTCCGTATTGTGTGCTTTGGTGGTGAAGTTGCGATGTATAGGTCCAAATTAGTTAAATGGCATCGCAATATGTGTGTTTATATTGCCATTGACGGGCGAGATTGTGTGTTATGTATTCGCCTCGATATGCGTATCGATGCGAGTACCTGAGCGACTAAGAGACGAAATTTAAGCCGAGGGGAAATAATATATATATATATATATAATGAATTATTTGTGATAAAATATGTAAATTGTTGGGCGCCTAGGGACACGCGGGGTCGTGGTCGACACGCGTGGGTGGTACGTTAGTGTGCACGCCCGAGTACGTTCGTTGGCGCGCACGACGAAATTTTAGGCGCGAAAGTATAGGTGAGTATATATATTTATATATATATGTATATAAGGAATTTAATATATATATATATATATAAATATATATATTAAAAATTAGAAAAATAAAATAGGAAATGCAAAATTACCAAAAGGGGTATTAAAGGAAAGAAGAGAAATGGATAGACATGAGGGGCAAAATGGTCATTTCCACCATCAAAACCATTTTCTTCTTCTTTAAATGTGAAAACGAAGAAGAAAGAAAGGAAAAAAAAAGTTGGGAAAAAACAGAGGCACACAGCGCCTCTGTTGGGGAAGAAGAAGACCCAACCGGGTCGGGCCGACCCGCCCTGTCTGGCGGGTCGGGCCGACCGGTTGGTTGGCCGGTTCGGTTGGGCGAACCGGACCGGGTGAACCAGTCCGGTTCAGCCCAACTCTAAAAAAAAAAAAAAAAAACAACAGAAAACAGTTTAAAAAAATAAAAATGGAAAATTCATAGAAAATTCATATAAAATAGGAAAATTTTAGAAAAATTATATTTTGATCAAATAAAGGAATTTGGGATTTTCTTGGAAATGTTAGCGAGATAATAGTCAGGGTTTTAGCCTCGAAAAACGTAAAAATTGATATAATATATCAAATTGAAGCTAATTTAATGAAAAATGATCTTAGGTATAATTCGGGTGGAAATTTTGATTTGTTGGGCATTTATTCGAGCTGGATCGGGAAATTGGAGTGCGGTATAGGTGCGTAAACCCCAACAAAAACACATATGGAGTATTTAATTCTTTAAATTCTTGCGTTTATTATTCTTGAAATTCATATTCATTGTGATCATGTGTTGGTCTAGTTATTGGTTGGTGTTGGATTTGTTTTCACTATCGAAGTTTATTCAGGACGATTGTGGCACGTGATCAAGCATGCTAGATTGTAGCACGTGTACTTGCGCCGCAGGTGGATTGTGACCCGAGCCGCGGGGTGCATGTGTTCGGTGGATTTGTGATTTGTTCCGGTCATCATTAGTAGTTCGGATGTGGTTTAGACTTGATGTGCTCAGTCGGGGTCATCCGAATCTACGAAGTATGATCTAGTATGTGAGATTGCATTCTACTTTTGTCTAGTTTTATCGTAATTGTTGTGGAGCATATTGTTGACATTATGATTATTCGTTGATCATCTTACATGCTTGTTACCTACACATGCAGGGTTTTATGGCTGCCCATACTCTTTGCATGTGTAGCTAACGTTAGTTATTGGCCTCTGAATCTGTTTATTATTTACTCGATGGTTTTTCTTTGGGAGTTTACTCACTGGACTCGTCACCGTATGTGTTGGGTGATTTGAGTGCAGGATTTGATATGTGAAGGAGGCAAGGAGACACTTAAAGATTTTCTCATGATCGACAACGGAGACTACTCCTCTTATACGCCTGGTTGGTTGTATGTATTTATTTGATTGGGACTTGAGAGATAGGTTGTATATTTTGATATTTTGAGGATTTTGGATGATATGTATATGTTTACAGTTGATATGGTTTCCACTTAGGCATTATGCTCATAATATATATGATAAATCTTTATGCCATTAGTAAATCTTCCGCTGCGTAAATTGAGGTTAAATGATATTAAATGAATAAAAGTTAACTTATAACATCAAGGTTAACCGGAAATTGATTAATAATGGAAAATTGGGCGTGGGACACAGCTGGCGATGACGTGGTCAGTTGTGAGCCTGCGTGGCCTCCCGTGGCGGGCCAATGTGGAAATTGGGGCCGCCACATTTTGGTATCAGAGCTTAGGTTTGAGGAACCTAAAGGATGAAGCGTTGATGATAGTTAACTCTGATACCATCACATTTTGGTATCAGAGCGAGGGTAAACCTCGGGAATTGGAGTTAAACAAGAGTATAAAATTTAATAAATTTAGATGTGGAAACCCGAAGTGATACCTAGAACTCTAGTTGGGAAGTGATGTGAGGCGGGTAGATTCAGGAAATTATATATATACGTGTATGTTTTGATTGTGTATTACATATCATACGCGTATATATACTGAGTCTGATCCAATGCACGTTGGGTGTGTAGTTTATGATGGACGGACAGACTCCTACTACTCCGCCGACTACTCAGCAGGAGGTTGGGAAGGCTAGTGACCATACCACTAGTGAGATAGTTGGCTCGCGAGACTTATTTGTGACATAAAGGCGAGTTGGTAGATAGGTCTGGCCAGAGTTCTCGGTCTGATCAGAGACCGAAGAGACAGAGAAATCAATTTAGCAGTCAGGAGCAGGATTTTCGAGCACGCAGAGTTCGCTGGCAACAGGATCATAATTTCATTAATGATCGTGATTCGAGAAAAGATCAGTACGATTATGATGACGAACAGATAGATTGGAGTCGTGAGGACGACCAGGATCAGACTAATGATCAATTCACTACTGACAATCACCAGGTGGTACATGAGATTGTACCTATACCGATACAGCAACCGAGACAGTCGTACAGACAGAATCAGGATCAGAGGGACCGGAGTTGGGGTCAGCGCTCGGAGGACCGACAGTCTGGAGTTAGGGACAGACGTAAGTGTTATCGGTGCGGACAGAGAGGTCACATCAGTGTGAATTGCCCTGGAGCCTTTTCAGCGTCAGAGATTCCACAAACCGGGGAGAGAGTTCACATTATAGTACCGCCAGTCAGAGAGACGACCCGACAATATGAGTAGGGTACGTTTTTTTGCTAGTCCTTTTTCATGCATTCGTTGCATATAGGTTGGTTAGTTTATTTTTGAACCAGCGTGTTCTAGTGGATGTGTTCACTAGGGTTATTGTGAGATTGTGAGATTAGTAGATGTGTTCACTAGGGTTATTGTGAGATTGTGAGATTAGTAGATGTGTTCACTAGGAGGTGGTTGTGAAACTGGTAGATGTGTTCACCAGGAGGTTGTGAAACTGGTTGATTGGTTCACTAGGAGTTCATTTGCAACTGGTTGTTGTAGGATTGGTTGATGTTTTCACCAGGGACTGGTCGATGTGTTCACCAGGGACTGGTTGATATAGACTGGTTGATGAGTTCACCAGGGATTGATTTGTACACCAGGAGTTAGTGGACGACTGGTTGATCGGTTCACCAGTGGCAGATTTATTTTTCTTCACCTAGGTTGAGGTTGATTTGTTTACCAAAGTTAGAGGTTGAATAGTTCATCAAAAGTGTTAGTGGAATAGTGATTGATTAGGTTGGCTACATTTGTTTAGGTTGGTTGACCTAATAGGAAATTGTATCTACGTTGCAGTTCTCTGAGACGAGATATTAGTTATCTCAAATTTCGGGACGAAATTTCAAATTAGTTAGGAAGAACTGTAACGACCCAATTTTCAATGACCGTTATTGATGATGAAAATGCAGACGTGGACGCCAGCGGGAACGTTCTTGGGTCCCTAGTGAAGACGAAGCACGACCGGATAGGGTTTACAGTCCGTATTGTGTGCTCTGGTGGTGAAGTTGCGATGTATAGGTCCAAATTAGTTAAATGGCATCGCAATATGTGTGTTTATATTGCCATTGACGAGCGAGATTGTGTGTTAAGTATTCGCCTCGATATGCGTGTCGATGCGAGTACCTGAGCGACTAAGAGACGAAATTTAAGCCGAGGGGAAATAATATATATATAAAATGAATTATTTGTGATAAAATATGTAAATTGTTGGGCGCCTAGGGACACGCGGGGTCGTGGTCGACACGCGTGGGTGGTACGTTATTGTGCACGCCCGAGTACGCTCGTTGGCGCGCACGACGAAATTTTAGGCGCGAAAGTATAGGTGAGTATATATATATTTATATATATATGTATATAAGGAATTTAATATATATATAAATATATATATTAAAAATCAGAAAAATAAAATAGGAAATGCAAAATTACCAAAAAGGGTATTGAAGGAAAGAAGAGAAATGGATAGACATGAGGGGCAAAATGGTCATTTCCACCATCAAAACCATTTTCTTCTTCTTTAAATGTGAAAACGAAGAAGAAAGAAAGGAAAAAAAAAGTTGGGAAAAAATAGAGGCGCACAGCGCCTCTGTTGGGGAAGAAGAAGACCCAACCGGGTCGGGCCGACCCGACCCTGTCATGGGCGGGTCAGGCCGACCCGGTTGGCCGGTTCGGTTGGGCCGAACCGGACCCGGGTGAACCGGGTCCGGTTCAGCTCAACTCTAAAAAAAAAAAAACAACAGAAAACAGTTTAAAAAAAAGGAAAATTCATAGAAAATTCATATAAAATAGGAAAATTTTAGAAAAATTATATTTTGATCAAATAAAGGAATTTGGGATTTTCTTGGAAATGTTGGCGAGATAATAGTCGGGGTTTTAGCCTCGAAAAACGTAAAAATTGATATAATATATCAAATTGAAGCTAATTTAATGAAAAATGATCTTAGGTATAATTCGGGTGGAAATTTTGATTTGTTGGGCATTTATTCGAGCTGGATCGGGAAATTGGAGTGCGGTATAGGTGCGTAAACCCCAACAGAAACACATCTGGAGTATTTAATTCTTTAAATTCTTGCGTTTATTATTCTTGAAATTCATATTCATTGTGATCATGTGTTGGTCTAGTTATTGGTTGGTGTTGGATTTGTTTTCACTATCGAAGTTTATTCGGGACGATTGTGGCACGTGATCAAGCATGCTAGATTGTAGCACGTGTACTTGCGCCGCCGGTGGATTGTGACCCGAGCCGCGGGGTGCACGTGTTCGGTGGGTTTGTGATTTGTTCCGATCACCGTTAGTAGTTCGGATGTGGTTTAGACTTGATGTGCTCAGTCGGGGTCATCCGAATCTACGAAGTATGATCTAGTATGTGAGATTGCATTATACTTTTGTCTGGTTTTATCGTAATTGTTGTGGAGCATATTGTTGACATTATGATTATTTGTTGATCATCTTGCATGCTTGTTACCTACACATGCAGGGTTTTATGGCTGCCCATACTCTTTGCATGTGTAGCTAACGTTAGTTATTGGCCTCTGAATCTGTTTATTATTTACTCGATGGTTTTTCTTTGGGAGTTTACTCACTGGACTCGTCACCGTATGTGTTGGGTGATTTGAGTGCAGGATTTGATATGTGAAGGAGGCAAGGAGACACTTAAAGATTTTCTGTGACTGACAACGGAGACTACTCCTCTTATACGCCTGGTTGGTTGTATGTATTTATTTGATTGGGACTTGAGAGATAGGTTGTATATTTTGATATTTTGAGGATCTTGGATGATATGTATATGATTTACAGTTGATATGGTTTCCACTTAGGCATTATGCTCATAATATATATGATAAATCTTTATGCCATTAGTAAATCTTCCGCTGCGTAAATTGAGGTTAAATGATATTAAAGGAATAAAAGTTAACTTATAACATCAAGGTTAACCGAAAATTGATTAATAATGGAAAATTGGGCGTGGGACACAGCTGGCGATGACGTGGTCAGTTGTGAGCCTGCGTGGCCTCCCGTGGCGGACCAATTTGGAAATTGGGGCCGCCACATATATGGTTAGTCTAATTGGGATTTGGTAAGTTCTTGTTTTAAGGTTATTATGTTAGTTTTTGAGTCTGTTGGAGGTATTGGTATGTATATTCCTGTAGTTTCCTGAGTAGAGCATTTTTTATCACTATATCTGACATTTTATGAGATATTTTAGTCTATTAGGTTTTGCATATTTATTTTAGCATGTCATTTCCCCATTACTTATCTCTTTCATTCCATGTTCTTTTCACTTTTTTTTTCCTTTCATTTTGTAGTTTGATAGCTTCTTTCTTGTTTTAAACCTTGAGGACAAGGTTTGAGATAAGTTTGGGGGTGTTTTTTTAGGTATAGTGGAGTGTTGAATGAATGGATTAACGCATGACAGGTATAACCGTTTTATTATTTATATGCGTATTCCATGGGTATGGTAAGTTATAGTGGTGTTTTTCTTTTCTTTTCACCTCATTTTCTTGTTATGACATGCTATGCATTGCATCATTTAGGTTAGTAGTAGTTTATATTAGTTCATGCATTTTTGTAGTTATTTTGTTGCATTATTGAGTCTATGCATGTTTAGAGTCATTTTGTTGCATATACAGTTGCCTAAAACCTTATTGAGTGTTTTTTATTGTGGATATGAGTTCAAATTAAGCTATTTTTGAGACTTAAACCCTTTTGAATATTAGGAGTTGTACTTAATTTATAGCGTTGTCCAACATCTTTAAGGTTGCTTATAAGAGAGCTAGTATGAAGTTTAGGCATTGTGCTAGATACCAAAGATGCAGGCAGTCGCATTTTGCAAGTTTTCAGATTTTTTGGGTACTAGAACTAGAATGTAGCTCACTTGAGACATCAATTCAATTGACTTGGTCACTTTTTGGGAATGATTTAGACTTGAAGGGACATTAGATGACTCGTTTGATTATAATGAAAGTGAAAAGGATCAACAAGAGTTTTCTAAAAAAATTAAGAGAGTCCCGCAGATTCCATAGGAAAAGGAGCAGGGAATCTTGTGGTGGGAAAAAGTGAGAAAAATGGATTCCACTGGAAATGAAGCAGGGACTGTACTACTTTTAAAATTTTTAGAGAAAATAGAGTGTATATACGCATAAAAGGCATAAGTTTATGAAACTCTTTTGAATAAAAAAATTTGACCGAGTGCTTATAGCTAGATCAATTGAGTTATTCTAATGTGTTCCACATTTTCATATATAAGTCTAATTATCTCTCTTTGGTATGTTTAGTTTATATTTTATGGATAACGTGTTGCATTTTTTGTTGATAGTCCATTTTTTGGTGTTGATGCACTATTTTTAAGAAATTATGAAATTGTGAGTGTAACGGCCCAAATCCACATTGGACCGCCACGGGAGGCCATGCAGGCCCACAACCGGCTACACATGACTACCAGTTATGTCCCACGCCCAACTAATCATCATTACACATCAAAACATACAACGAAAGTCTTAAACGTTAAAAGGTTCAGCGGAAGCAACTATGAACCCATAAAACCTAATGTGGAAAACCAAACTCAAAATGTGATCCTATATAAATGTATCAAGTGTTCCTCAATATATCACAATGTGAACTTGGATTATATACATGGTATGTAAGTCTCACGACCCAATCCCATGAATACAATATATACATACAACTAAGCATGCGTACGAGAGGAGTTCTCTAGAGTTAATCAGTCACAGATGTCTTCAAGTGTCTCCTTGCCCCTGCACGTATCAAATCCTACACTCAAGCCACCCAAAAAATACGGTGATGAGTCCAGTGAGTAAACTCCTAAAGAAAACCATCGAGTAAATAATAAAAAGTATAACAACCAATAAATAGCGTTAGCTACATATGTAGAGAGTATGGGCAGCCATAAAACCCAGCGTGTGTAGATAACTAACATTCAAGATGATCAACAATTACTCATGATGTACAAACATGCTCCACAACGATTCCGACAAAACCAAATAGAGATGGAACGAGAGCGAACAAACTAGATCATACTTCGTCAATCCGAGCGCCTAGCGGAACACATCCCACCTGGGATCCACCCGGACCACTAATGGTGATCGAAACCAATCGCAAACCCACCAGACACATGCACCCTACGGCTCAGGTAGCTATTCACCGGCGGCGCATGTAACGGCCGTTATTTATTAACGCCGTTATTTACCTTATTTCAGATTAGGACGCCAGCTCGGACGACACGTGGACGCCGCGGATAGATTAGGCATGTTCCGGACCTAGGTATTGACTGTGTAATATTGTTTTTTCTAATTGTGGTGATTTATTGATATTTTCATTTTCTTGATAATGATATAATATCAGTCACCGGTGTGCATTTAAAATAAACTTGTCGGGCGAGTTGTGAGCCGGGGTTTTAGTTCGGTGAACGCGCCAACGCGGAGTTTGGTAGTAGTTGAGGCTAGGCGTTGGGGTTTAATTAGATTTAAATTATTAAACATGCTATGGTTGAGGATTCTATTTAATTAAATGCAAATATATAGTCTTAAGCTAAGGTAGGGAAATTAAATTGGGTACACTAAGTGTGGGACCGCCTCGGGAAGCGTGCCGGACACGGGGCACGGGGTGCCGAGTGGTCGGGGAATTAGTGTGACCATATTCACAAATTTATAGAATTTATTGATGACTAGAATAGGTGTTATAAATTAAATCAAATTGGAGTAAATAAAATCCTATAGTTTGAACTGAATAATCAGTACACTTAGGATAAGCCTCGAGATTCACAACAATGAGATTCAAGGCTAGATGGTGTCTTGATAAGTCTCTAGGAATTTGGTGACACAGGGTGATCGAGAACCGTCCGATCTTCCTCGAGATGCGCACGACGCTAGATTAAAAATCCAACTATATATATGCACACAATCGATGGATCAAACATGCAAAAGGAAGCATTGTTCTTCAAGAAATTGTGAGGAGATCAAGGAGAGGTCGAGGTTGGAGAGGATGATTTGAGGCTTGGGGGAGATGATTACGGGCGTCTAACACTCAAGCTAAGGTAATAAATTTTCATTTTTGTTGATTTTTCATTAAAATGGGTATTTGAGTGAAATTGTGATTTTGAGAGAATTCATCACTGTTTTTGTTTAAATTTGGTGTTTTTGAGGTTGGTTTGATAAACCATTTAAGTTGGAATCGAATTTGTGGAAAATGGAGGTGTATTGTGGATTTCGAATTTTTGAAAAAAAATTCTATGTGATCCGAGAATTGGGTTTGTTCTTGGGGTTTTGTGTGAAATTTGGAGGATTTGGAGGTCTTCGATGGATAGAGAATCGATAGGAGTAGAGGAGAGAAGAAGATTGAAGAGTGAAAAAAAAAAAAAAAAAAAAAAAAAGAAGAGAAACCGAGACGAAAATCGTCTCAGTTATACCAGAGACGATTTCGTCTCTGGGGAAGACGACGCGCGCGCGCGCGTGCGTCCCCCAACCCGGCCGGGCCGGCCACAGGGCGGTCCAACCACCTGGACCGGACCGGTCCAGTGGGGCCCACTAGAAAAAAAAAAGATTAAAAATTAAAATAAATAAATCTAAATAATATATTATATATATACTAATTTTTGGAAAATAGGAAAAATATGTGAAAAATATCAGGAAAATTGGGAAAAAATTCTAGAAAAATATAGAAAATTAGAAAAAAGGTAGAAAAGTGGTTTCGGGACTTTTCGGGTATTTTTAGAACCCCGACATAGCCGGAGAGGTACCACAACTAAAAAATTTGTAAATTTTTATAAAATAACATAAAATTATAGAATATGTTCTCAAAAAGTATAAAACACTATAAATGGACTTCGGGGACCGGAAACCATAGCTTGGACATTGGGGAGCTAGGTGGGGCGTCTTGACGGTCCGAAAAGTCGGAGTGCGTATTTTCGGGTACGTAAAACCCAACCGAACACCACTACCGCATTTACTTATTTATTTCCATTGAGCTTTATATTTCCTTGAAAATCTATGATTTATATTCCTACTTTGGGACGGTTATGGTACCGTCTATGTATCCACGGGTGGTTGAGGTCGTTGGCGGGTGTGTAGCGCGTGATCTAGGAATTCGGTAGATGATATCCCGAGTTGGACTCCATTTCACGCGTTCGATTAGCCCACTAAGGTTAATGTCGCTGGGATACGATCGTAGGGTCGGAGGCATGAGCCACGACCAGGGCTCCCGGTCCTAGTACGCACTTAGTAGTTGTGTTCACCCCTTTTGTCTATCGTTGTGTTTATATACATGCGATTAGCTTTGAGCAGCTTAATCTCGCACATTTTCCTTCTTTCCACATGTTTATTTAACACTACTTGTTGGCTCAGATAATTATTTCATTAATTATTTATGCACGGTGGTTTTCCTTGGGATTTTACTTACTTGGGCTCGCCATCGGCTTTTGTGGTGGTGAGCGAGATCCTAGTACTAGCGAGGGGCAAGGGGATCATCGGCGATTTCATCCGACTTGCCTACGCCGAGGCTTATTTGGTATGTGTGCAAATATTATCATGTTTTGATATTTTGTATTATCTTTTGGGTTGGGAAACTGGATATACACTTGTACTTGGTATACATACTATACACGTTGATCGCTCGTATGCACAAGATGCAAGGGTTTTCCACTATAGGTTTGATCGTAAGACTTTTACATATATATAATGTGAATGCATTTTGTTAACCTTAGAAATTCTTCCATTGTTAATTTCTTCTAAATGATCAATTAAGTGACTATAACAACTTATACGATAACTACCCTAAGTACGAAGGTAGACGAGTGACGTGGCAGGCGTTTCCGGTGCACGAGCAGGGAAAATGGGAAGCCACGGGGCGGCCTCGGCCTGTTTTACTGCGCATGTTTATTTAACAGTTATTGGCTTCCTTTATTATAAATGCTGGTTTGTGTACTTCTGGGTTTTACTCACTGGACTCGTCATCTACTTCTTGTGATGATTGAGTGCAGGATCTACTACGACTAGGGGCAAGGAGACTCTCGCAGACTACTTATGACCTTGTCGCTGACGGAGTTTGACTTGTATGTTTTTATTTTGCTGTATTGACTTATTTTTGGGTTTATGGGGACTGTTTGAGATACCAGTGCATGAGTGTATCACATTTTGTTATGTTGAATACAGTGTACTTTACCGGGTTTTCCACATAGGATTAATGCTCTATAATTTGAGAAAATGACATATTTTAAGCTTCCGCTGTTTACAAATATTAAAATGTTAATTAATGACTAACTTAGGCTGAATTAATTGATAATGATGCTTAGTTGGGCGTGGGACACAGCTGACAGTTACGTGGCCAGTTGTGGGCCCGCGTGGCCTCCCGTGGCGGACAAATGTGGAAATTTGGGCCGCCACATTTTGGTATCAGAGCTTAGGTTTAAGGAACCCAGGGAGTGAGGTGTGGGTTATGGTTACCTCTGATACCGCCACATTTTGGTATCAGAGCTTAGGTTTGAGGAACCTAGGGAATGGAGTGTGGGTTATGAATAACTCTGATACCGTTACATTTTGGTATCAGAGCGAGGGTAAACCTCGGAAATTGGAGTTAAACAAGAGTATAAAATTTAATAAATTTAGATGTGGAAACCCGAAGTGATACCTAGAATTCTATTTGGGAAGTGATGTAAGGCGGGTAGACTTAGGAAATCTATATACGTGTATGTTTTGATTGTGTACTATATATTATACGCGTATATATTGAGTCTGGTCCGACGCACGTTGGCGGTGCAGATTACTATGGACGGACAGACTCTGACTATTATTCCGCCGACTACTCAGCAGGAGATCGGGAGACTAGTGACCTCACTAGAGAGGTAGCCGATCCGAGGACTATGGTGCGAGAGAGTTACCGACCAACGCTTATTACATCGGCGCGAATGGCGAGGGTTCTCGAGTACATTCGGGGTAGGTGAGTGGCGACAACCGCACCGACGACTACTTTGGTAACGACCACTACTCAAGCGGTACTTGCTTCAATCATCGTGTTCGAGCAACAGTTCGGAGACATTGGTTGAGGAGACCACCCCGGTTGTTGCATCGACGATTAGACGAGTTCTCGGTCCCGATCGAGCCCGAAGAGACAAAGAAATCAATCTAGCGATCGGGAGCGGGATTTTCGAGCACGCAGGTTTCGGGGCAACAGGATCATGATTTCATTAATGATCGTGATTCGAGAAACGATCAGTACGACTATAATGACGAGCAAATAGATTGGAGTCGCGAGGACGACCAGGACCAGACTGATGATCAATTCAATAATGATGATCGCCAGGTGGTACATGAGATTGTACCTATACCGATCTGATCGAGACGATCGTACGAGACGGGACCGGGATCGAGGGACCGAGTTGGGGTCGAGAGATCCGGGGATATACAGGTTAGGAGACCAGAGACACGTCGTTGTCATCGTTGCGGTCAGATTGGACACCTCCGAGCGGATTGCGGGAGAGCATCACTACCACCGGAGCCAGTGCAGGCCAGAGATAGAGTCCATGTTGTTGCACCGTCGATCCGGGAGGAGACTAGACAGACCGTTGTGGGTACGTATGAGTTTATTTACTTATTGTGTCGTTTTATTTCGTAGGTGTAACTATAGTTTTATTACCTACGCGATTGCGGACGGTCGATGTGTTCACCGGAAGATGTTGATGAAGATTTGATTGATCACGCGATACACTAGGCCATAGCGAGGACTATCGGGTGATTGACTAGGATTGGGCGTTATCACTGGTGGGATCCTAGAGGGATGGGTTCTAGGTGATTGGCCAGGTGATGCGTACACTAGTGGGATCCCGACGTACCAGAGTATGGCCTAGGATTGAGTCGCGGATGAGATGGCGATATCAGCTTATTTTTGCCAGTGTTGCGGTTTCGTGTTTCGATGGGGAGGTCTACACAAATTTCGGGACGAAATTTTCCCCTAGTTGGGAAGAACTGTAACGGCCCAAATTTTATTAAGGCCGTTATTTGCGTATTTTCAGACGTGGACGCCAGCTCAGGTTCACGGAGACGCCACGAACCGGCGAAGATACGCCTGGTTGGGCGGGAAGTATTATTTTTGATTGATTGTTTGACTAACTGTGATGATAATGACTAGACTATGACTCATTACATCGCAGGTGTGGTTTAATATTGTTTAGATCGGGTGAGATTTAGTGTCGGGTATTCGCCTAAAAATGCGTGCAGACGCGGGAACCGGAAGGACGAGCGACGGGAACACTAGGCGGGGAATGCGTTTAGTTCGATAAAAATAGAATAAATTTGACAAAATAGTAAATTGGTGGGCGCCTAGTGACGCGCGGGGTCGTGGTCGACACGCGTGGGTGGTAGTGTAATGTGCACACCCGAGTACGCTCGTCGGCGCGCACAACGAAATTGTAGGCGTGAAAATATAGGCGAACATATATATTTATATATATATATGTATATATGTAATGTAAAAAATATATATATAAATATATATTAAAATCAGAAAATAAATAAATAATAGTGAAATGACCAAAAAGGGCAAGAACTTTGTAAATAATTGTGAAAATGGATAGGGGCATTTTGGTCATTTCACCCCAAAATGTTGATACACACAACACCGACACCACATTTTTCCCAATTTCGATCGATTGAAAGTGAAGAAAGGAGAGAAATCGAGAGTCCGTGAGAGAAGAGAGAAGAAATCGACGAGGAGGAGAGGCAAAGCGAAGATCGAAGGTGAGTTTGGGTTTGGGTTTGTTGTTGTTCGTTGACGTCGTTCTTGTTGTTATTATTGTTGTTGTTGTGGGTGTTGTTGAATTTGTAGAAATTAATGTTTTAATGGTGGATTAGTGATGCTTGATGGTGTTGGTGTGGGTGTTGATGTTGGTATAGTTGGATAGAAGAATGAATGAATTGAAAAAAAAAAAAAAAAAAAAAAAATTCATTCGAACCGAGAGACGCGTCTCTGGTCAAAAAATGAAGAAGATGCACACGCACGTGCTTGTGCGTGTGCATCCTCTTCTAAATATATAAATATATATATATGTATATGTATATATATGTATATGTATATATATATAATAGAAGGGAAAATTCTGAAAAAATGGAAAAAAAATATAGAAAATTCAGAATAAATTGAGAAAATATGAGAAATTTGAAAAAGGGTTGAAAAGTGAGTTTCGAGACTTTTATACGGGAACTATAATAAATTAAGACTAGTGTGAGTCTTGATTGATGATCATACGATGATCATACGTATAGGAATACCAAGATCATGAGATGTAACTCGAAAAACGTGCTACTGACTAAAAATTGGAATAAAATTCTAATTTTTATGGTCACGATATATAAATCAATTAGTTTGATACTAAATCACATAAAATGACTTATTCGGACACCTTAGGGACTTAGGAGACCATAGTCGGGTGTCGGGCGCGTATCCTATTGATTAGGTTATATCGAGGCGAGAGCGGGATCATATCGGAACGTATATCGAGTAATTGCGACATTTAAACGTCCTTGTTGAATTACACTTATACTTCTTTAAGTAGGTAAGTAAAACCCTTAAGAAACACACTCGAGTGTTTATTTATTTGATTTCATTTGATTCCTCGGCTATTATTGTTTATCGTTGTTTACTCTTTTTCCATGTTCATACATATGTTGCACGGTTGGTTTTGTCATTTACTTATTCGGACACCGGGATCTTCGGAACGTATATCGTTTACTCGTGTTTATGTGTGGGTTGTTTACGGTTGCACTTGGGTATTTACCACGATCTTCCGGTTTACTCGTGATGTGTGGGCGGACTTGGGTAGGCTGGACAATAGGGACAGAATAAGGGTTCGGACCGGTGAGGGGGTTGGAGAAGCCACCGGAGGAATGCCGATGTCCGGATTAGGGTTCGATCTGCTACACGGCACACATCCATTATTGGTGTTTATCGATGTTATGTATGCATGCGTCTTCTAATTACGGTTACTGTTTTCTCGCGCATGTTTATTTAACGATTATTGGCTTCCTTTATTATAAATGCTTGGTTTGTGTACTTACGGGTTTTACTCACTTGGACTCGTCATCTACTTCTTGTGATGATTGAGTGCGGGATCTACTACGACTAGGGGCAAGGAGACTCTCGCAGACTACTTATGACCTTGTCGCGACGAGTTTGACTTGTATGTTTTTATTTTGTCTTATTGACTTATTTTTGGGTTTATGGGGACTTTGTTTGAGATACCGGTGCATGAGTGTATCACATTTTGTTATGTTGAATACGATGTACTTTACCGGGTTTTCCACATAGGATTAATGCTCTATAATTTGAGAAAATGACATATTTTAAGCTTCCGCTTGTTTACAAATATTAAAATGTTAATTAATGACTAACTTAGGTGAATTAATTGATAATGATGCTTAGTTGGGCGTGGGACACAAATGACGATTACGTGGCCGGTTGTGGGCCACGTGCTCCCGTGGCGGACAAATGTGGAAATTTGGGCCGCCACATTTACATCGATAACCTGCGAGACATGTGAATATGACCCTGACAACAGGAATCATATTCCCATGGCTGGCAGTAAACAACCTTCACAACATCACATCACATCACATATTAACTGGAAATGTAAACCATCCAAAATCCAACAAATAATTAACTAAATGGCTCGAAAGTAAATTCAACGGTAAATAAATCATCACACGTTTAATCACGATAAAACCATGACCCGCCGGTCATATGATAACAAAACGGAGTTCTCAAGCACAAACCGGCTTAATAACAGCTTACAATGATCTACACCTCAACTCGATAGAACGGCGTACTCCTTTCCAAGCTTTTTAGTGCTAAGAGTACCCTTAATCCCTCGAGACAGTTGTAGATACATTCTACTCCTATCTACACGGTCGCCGTCGCAGACTAGCCCATGCTCAAGCGTGTAGTCATAACCAAGATGAAAAACCATGCGTGACACCAATATCATCGCATACGATAAGATAATCGATAGAATACACGCCATGAAATTAAAGTGTAACTTTCTCAAGGGTTTTACGCACCTGAAATACGCTCTCCGACTTCCGGACCCGCCAATTCGACCCGCCTAGCTCCCCGATACCCGAGCTATGGTTCAACAGTCCCTGAAGTCCATTTATAGTGTTTTTATACTTTTTAAAAACATATTATAAAATTTTATGTTTTTATAACATATTTTCATATTTGAGTTGTGGTATCTCTCTCTTACTATGTCGGGGTTCCAAAAATACCCGAAAAGTCCCAAAACTACTTTTCTACCTTTTTCTTAATTTTCTATATTTTTCTAGAATTTTTCCCCATTTTTCTGATATTTTTAAATTATTTTTCCTATTTTCCAGCAATATAATATAATATATATATAATATATATATATTATTTAATTTTATAAAAAAAATTATTTTTTTTTATTTTGGGTGGGCCCCACCTGGACCGGCTGGCTGGCCGGTCCCGCCCGGCCCGGTTCAGGTGACGCACGCGCCACGCGCGTGCGTCGTCCCTCCTCTCGGGACGAACCAGGAACTAAGTTCCTGGTTCAACAGAAAAATGAAATTTTTTTTTTTTTTTTTTTTTTTTTTTCTTCTTCTTCTTTTTTGCCTCTCTTCTTCTCTCCTATCAATTTCTAATCAATCTCACTCCATTTGAGACCTCCAAAACATCATAATCTCACCACAAATCCACCAAAACAACATCAAATTCTCGGATCAAAATATATATAAATAAACCCAAAATTTACCAAATCACCTCAATTTTCTTCAAAATTGATTCTAATTGATAAGATTCATCAAAATAAACCTCAAGAACACCGAATTGACCTTCTAAAACCATTAAAAATAAATGAAATCCGAATTCACCACAACCCACAAAAACCATATTTTTATCAAAAATTTCCAATAAAATGATAGATATTACCTTGGATCAATGTTGTGAGGCTCAATCTCCCTCTCCCAAAGCACGAATTTTCCTTCTCTACCCTGGATTTCTTCTCACCGATCTCTCTAATTGTTGAGAAAATGGTTTCTTGCATGTTGATCGATCACTTTGTATTTATACCATTTATTCTAATCTAACGTGTGCACGCATCCCGAGGAGAATCGGACGGTTTCAGATCACCTGCGTCACCCAAGTCTAGGTACTTATCATGACACAACTGTCTTGTATTTGGTTTGTTGTCAATCTCGAGGGTAATCCAATGTGGGTTGATTTTTCCAAATTCAAACTATAGGACTTAAATTAATTCATTAATACTTTTATTCAACCTTAGGTTAAATCACCTAATAAACCATATAAAAATCATAAGTGTGTCACACTAACACTCAACTACCCGGAAACCTATGCCCCGTGCACCGCTACCCAATACCCGCATGCCGGTCCTCGACACGCACTTCGGGACATATACCCGATCGTAGCCTTGCCCGATGTCAACTTACACACATGTGATGTTTATATAAATAATAATTTCCCACATCACAATAATAGACATACAACATACACAAATAACACAATATAACCTGGGTACTCTTATTTGAGTCCACCCAGCTGTCACCGTAACGCCCGAATTACCCGTTAATCCTCGTGATTAACACTAATCCTGATTAAATTAATTTGGGCCGTTACAATTCTTCCCAACTAGGAAAATTTCGTCCTCGAAATTGAACAATCCCGAGTAACATCCCCGGTTCACCGAACCACACACTTCCCCGTCAGTTCCACCACTGACTAACTCTTCTACAGTTCCTTGGACACTACCGCACCCACTCACAGGGTCGAGCAATAACTTCTCGCTCCCACTCACAGGGCCGAGCCTTCACACCGAGCTACAGGTGCATGTCGCACACGCGAACCCTAGTCACGACTTTTTCCCGACATCTCCGCCACCTGTACTCAACTAAACCTGTGTCCAAGAAACCCTAATCCAGTCACCCATCCCGGTCGATCGACACACTTGTTTACCCATCGTGTATCTCCACACGATAACTCTGTCTTAGCCACAATACAATGGCCCATCCCGCCATATAAAGCCCGACAATACCACTATGTGGCTCCACTGACCACACACTCATAAATCGACCATGCATCAACTAAGTCATGCATGTTTAACACATACTATAACATATAATTATGAAAATAAGTAAACTTACCCTGAAACCTGCGCCGGGACGTCTCCCCTCGCTTGGCTCGATCATTGCGTGCACCGCTCTCGAGTTTGCACCGGTCTCCTAGGTACTGGAGCCTCTAGCTCCTGCGCACAATCACGTTTGATGTGGCCCTCCTGTCCACATCGCCAACACACAACCCCCTGTCTCGGTTGTCCACTCCTCGACCCCTGGCTCTGACCCTGTGATCTCTGGTCTCTGCCTCGTTGGTCCTGAGTGTAATCTTTGTTGGGCCGCTATCGCTGGTACTGCATATACTCTGTCATCACCTCTGTGCTGTCGATCCCGTGGTCTGTCCTCATATCGTGGTCTACTTCCGTAGTGATCACTCCTACTATCTCCATCTGACGGTTCTCTCTGTCTCTTCGGTCCCTGATCGGACCGAGAACCTTGCTACGACACATGTCTATCGCTCACCCCTAGGTCGTAAGTATGTCTCACGTGACAGTGCTCTCTCATATACAGCCTGTAAAGTCTCGGCTCCACTCGCAACTATCACGCCACCTATCCTCTCATCCAAACCCCTGATGAAATAATAGACCTGGAGTCTCTCGGTGTTCGCCACGTCCATGGCATACATCATAAGGTACCTGAATCGATCCATGTCTGCGATACCGTCATGTTACCCTGTCTCAATGCCAAGAACTGCTCTCTAAGCCTCAACTGCACCTCGGTGGGAATATACTCATCCAGAAACAACTGTCGAAACTCAACCCATGTAGTCGGTACAGAATGGATATCGGTGTAGGTCGTCCACCATACGGCTGCCTGGCCCCTCAAACAATAACCTGAAATACGTGCCTGATCAGCCTCTGGTACCTCTAACAACTGATGTAGACGTCGGTGTGTCATCAACCACCGTCCTGCAACCTCTGGATCACTAACCCCAGTAAAGTAGGTGGGGTTGAATCTCATAAAATCTTTCACCATCTTAGCTGCTTCTGACATCCTACTCCTGCCAGTCGAAGCAACTGTATGTTGCTCCGTAGTAGTAGGCGTCACCTCAGTATTATTTCTGGTATTACAACAGGCTCAGATCTCTCTATTATCTTGTCTCGGTCCCATTGCTGGGTGTCAACCGGTGGCGCTAACACGGCTGGAGGGGTAGGTGTAACTAACTCAACAGTTGGTGCTACTGCAGGTATCCTCGAGCTTCGTATGTGAGCCGGGGTTTTAGTTCGGTGAACGCGCCAACGCGGAGTTTGGTAGTAGTGTGTGCAAATATTATCATGTTTTGATATTTTGTATTATCTTTTGGGTTGGGAAACTGGATATACACTTGTACTGGTATACATACTATTACAGTTGATCGCTTTGTATGCACAAGATGCAGTAAGGTTTTCCACTATAGGTTTGATCAGTAAGACTTTTACATATATATAATGTGAATGCATTTTGTTAACCTTAGAAATTCTTCCGCTGTTAATTTCTTCTAAATGATCAATTAAGTGACTATAACAACTTATACGATAACTACCCTAAGTACGAAGGTAGACGAGTGACGTGGCAGGCGTTTCCGGTGCACGAGCAGGGAAAATGGGAAGCCACGGGGCGGCCTCGGAGTTGGGGCCGCCACAGTTGGTATCAGAGCAAGGTTGATAGGGCTCTGAATTAAAAAAAAAAAAAAAAAAAAAAAAAAAAAAAAAAAAAAAGTTTCACAAGATCTTAAACTTTAACAAACTAGATGTGGAAACCCGATGGGTCTGCCTAGAACTTTTAGTTGGGAAGCAAGAAAGCGGGTAGAGCTAGGATTGTTATGTGATATATGTATTGTTGTATATATATACTTTACGAATACGTATATACGAGGCGATACTGACACGCATCACGATGCGGGACACGATGGATGGACGATCTAGTGATACCGCGAGGGCTTCCGGATCGTCGGTTCCTCTTAGAGGATCGAGTTACGGCGCATGAGACTCGGATAGCCGAGATCTTACGACTATTGAGAGAGCAGCGCTATGATGGTGGATTAGCTATGTCTAGGGAGGCGGTGGCGACTACGGGACCCACAGAGACCCCAGTTACTCTTACTCAGGTGGTGGTACCCGAGGTTCAGGCAGTCGATACTACCCCGGTAGTAGCAGCAGTGGAGACACCGATTCCTACACCTACCGCAGTAGTAGAGGTTACCCCGACGGTAGTGTCAGAGTATGTGATGGATCCGCGAGCCGGAGGTTACGGGATTTCCTCAAGTTTCGGCCGCTTACTTTTATGGAGGAGGAGACCCTGAGACTGCAGGAGATTGGATTTTGTCGCACCAGCGCCTACACAAGGAGTTGAATACGGAAGAGAGGTTCAGAGCGAGACTATCTGGGACGTGTTTTAGATCAGATGCCGCAGTGTGGTGGACTAACTACCAGGAGACGCATGCTGATCCCGCAACTTGGGCAGAGTTCCGAGAGATATTTTATGACCGTTCATACCTATGGAGGTACGATTGAGATTGAGGAGGAGTTTTTATCCCCGAGGCGGGGAAACCGGAGCATGATGCGATATATGGATAGGTACCGATATTTGCTTTGCAGTTCTCGATGGATATCGGCGGCACGTAGCGATTACAGATCTACTACTTCATTCGGGGAGTGAGGGATGACATTGCCGCGCGATCGTATCGTCCGGGCACCGAAACGATTCGAGCGATGTTTGAGCGAGCACTTACCTACGAGACGTTCTTGATGCGAAGAATGGTCTTCCTATGACAAAGATCGGCCGAGGTGGAGGTTGGGCGAGCTCTCGACGGGATAGGAGGCCGAAGAGACGGCGGGACCGGTTTAGTAGAGGTCGCGGGATGGCGAGAGACGAGACGTCGGGATGGCGGGGATCGGTATATAGGACAGGCGACTGTACACACCATAGCTCCAACACCACAAAGGCGCGCGCGCAGCAGCGAGCCTCAGCAGCACCAGGTTAGAGATCAGGGTGGCCGAGACAGGGGTCAGAGGGACCGGGGTCAGGAGCCGAGATCGGATGATGCACGGACTGGGAAACGGGAGACACGCAGATGTTTCCGATGCGGTCGGAGGGACATTTGAAATTGGATTGCCGGGTGCCATCTCCACGACGGGAGCGGGGTCGAGAGAGAGACAGGGTACATGCGGTAGCACGCCCGGATCCAGGAGCCACCGGACAAATAGTTGAGGGTACGTTACTTATTCATAGTAGACTTATTCATGCCATGTTTGACTCGGGTAGTACATTGTCATTTATTGCGGGACGGTTAGTGGGGGAGTTAGGGTTGGACACACACACACTAGAGACCCATCTAGTTCTCGCACGGCAGCAATCGGGGGATAAGATTTACCCTAATCGGATAGTTCGGGACGTCATGGTTGAGGTTGCGGACATCGATTCTGTACCGATCTCCGAATCTTGGAGTACCTGAGTTTGATGCACTCTTTGGTATGGATTGGTGGCGACTTACCATGCACGAGATAGATTGTTATGGGAAGAGGGTAGAGTTCCGTATTCGGGTTTACCGAGTTTACATTGATCGGGAACGCCTCCGAATTGCCTATTACGAGGGTAGATTAGCGATCGCTCGGAGATGGAGGACTTTGCGGCGATCGTTGAGTCCGAGACCGAGTATCTTTTAGGATCGAGGACATACCTATAGTCCGAGAGTTCGCGGACATTTTCCCGAGATGATCTACCCGGATTACCACCACCACGTGCGATAGAGTTTATCATAGAGTTGTTACCAGGGACCCAGCCTATATCTAGCAGACCTTATCGTATGTCGCCTATGGAGCAGGAGGAGGTCAGGAAACAGCTAGAGGAATTGTTGGCGAAGGGATTTATTCAACCGAGTATGTCACCGTGGGGAGCACCAGTGTTATTTGTGAGGAAGAAGGATGGATCGATGAGGATGTGTATGGACTATCGGAAGTTGAACCAGGTAACGATTAAAAATCGTTACCCGCTTCCGAGGATTGACGATCTGTTTGACCAGCTGACGGTGCACGCTTCTTCTCGAAGATCGATTTACGCTCGGGATATCACCAATTGCGGATTCGAGAAGAGGATATCAAGAAGACGGCTTTCAATACCAGATACGGGTTGTTCGAGTTTACGGTGTTACCGTTTGGTTTGACGAACGCTCCGGCGAGCTTCATGGATCGATGCATAGAGTGCGAGACCCTACTTGGACCGATACGTGATAGTTTTCATTGACGATATACTTGATATACAACCGACGCGAGAGGATCACGAGAGTCATCTTCGATCGGTGTTGACGACGTTGAGGAGCATCGGTTTGTATGCGAAATTCGGTAAGTGTGAATTCGGATGAAGGAAGTGAAGTTTTTGGGACATGTGATCAGCGGTCGGGCATTTCTGTTGAGGAGACAAGATTAGAGCGGTGATTGACTGGAAGAGACCAGAGACTGTTTTTGAGATACGGAGTTTCTTGGGTTTAGCAGGTTACTACCGCCGATTTGTACAGGATTTCTCCACGATTGCAGCACCAATGACGAGGTTGACGAAGAAGGATGTTCCATTTGAGTGGTCTGAGGAATGTGAGCAGGCATTTCTAGAGTTGAAGAAACGGTTGACGACTGCGCCAGTGTTGGCATTACCTGAGCCAGGGAAGGAGTTAACAGTATACACTGATGCATCGGGAACTGGACTGGGATGTGTTCTGATGCAGGAAGGACGACCAGTGGCTTATTTATCCAGGCGATTGCGACCGCATGAGCATAACTACCCTGTACACGATTTGGAGCTTGCAGCAGTTGTGTTTGCGCTGAAGGCTTGGAGACACTACCTCTACGGAGAGAAGTTTGTGCTTTACACGGACCATCAGAGTCTACGCTACATTTTCACACAGAAAGATCTTAATATGCGTCAGAGGAGATGGTTAGAGCTGTTGAAGGATTACGATTTTACGATTGAGTATCATCCCGGAAAGGCTAATGTAGTGGCTGATGCATTGAGCAGATGTGAGGTTGACAATGCCGAGACTCGACACATGGGACCGTTGGAGATGGCGTCGATTATGAGCATGTCGGACCTTTCGGTTATGCGGGATCTACGATTTGTGGTCGGATGAGGGTGCACCGACGGTGTCACTGGAACGGGTATCGGAGTGTCGGAGGGGGCGATGGGCTTTATGGGCGGTTCGGTGGATTGGCACGGGATCCCGAGTGCACGATTGGGCGGAGACATCGATGGATGTTTGCGGCATCGGGGTCGACTATGGGTACCACCGTGTCGAGAGATACGAGATAGTATATTAGAGGATGCTCATCGGTCGCGATACACGCTTCATCCGGCGAACCAAGATGTACCATGACTTGCGGAGGTTGTTTTGGTGGCGGGGATGAAGGGCGATGTTGGTGAATATGTTCGAGGATGTCACATATGTCGGCGGTGAAGGCGGAGCATAGGCGACTGGAGGATTGCTTGCAACCGTTACCCATTCCTCGGTGGAAGTGGGAACACCTCGCTATGGATTTTGTCGGTGGATTACCCCGCACTTCGAGGCGACATGATGCAATTTGGGTGGTGATAGATAGGTTGACGAAATCGCACACTTTATACCGCTTTCGATGAGGTATACTTTTCACCGATTGAGCGGATTGTTCGAGCGGAGATCATCGATCGCATGGGGTACCAATCTCCATAGTATCGACCGGGATCCCAGTTCACTTCGAGATTTTGGGAGGCGATGCGGGAGAGCGCTTTGGTACTAGGTTGCGGTTCAAGACGGCTTCATCACCCGTGAAGAGATGGCGATCCCGAGAGATTGATACTGATTTTAGAGGATATGTTGAGAGCGTGCATTTACGGTTTGGAGGCTCATGGGAGGATTACCTACCACTTGTGTGAATTTGCCTACAACAACAGCTATCGAGCTAGTATCGGGATGCCTCCTTATGAGGCGGCCAGTATGGGAGGCCCCGAGATCACCGAGCGTGTTGGGCGAGCGGAAGATACGATTACGATTGGGCGGAGATAGTTGTTGATCACACGAGAGAAGATTCGACAGATTCGTCGAGGCTTCGAGCAAAGACAGATAGGCGAAGAAATACGCGGACGATACCACGACGATCCCGAGCTATGAGGTTGGCGATATGGTTTACCCGAAGGTTTCTCCTTGGAAGGGCCAGCGAGAGGTTTGGGATTAAGGGAAACCGCGCCGAGATTTATCGGACCATATCGAGTTGTAGCGAAGGTTGGCAGTGTGGCGTACAGATTAGATTTACCGGCGGAGTTAGCAGGGATTCATCCTACTTTCCACATTTCGATGTTGCGATTGGCTAGGACCGGGCCACGACCCATGGTTGACGTGCGACAGGTGGATGTTCAGCCTGACGCAACTTACGAGGAGCGGCCATTGGCGATATTAGATCGTAAGATCCAGACTCTCAGAACAGAGAGATAGCTAAGGTACTCGTACGGTGGCGGATCACGGTACGGAGGGACTTACCCTGGGAGTTGGAGTCGACCATGCGAGAGCGTTATCCCCAGTTATTCCACGGTATGTTCTAAACTAACTCAAATTTCGGGACGAAATTTCTTTTAGTTGGGAAGAATTGTAACGGCCGTTATTTATTAACGCCGTTATTTACCTTATTTCGATTAGGACGCCAAATTTCGGACGACACGTGGACGCCGCGGATAGATTAGGCATGTTCCGGACCTAGGTATTGACTGTGTAATATTGTTTTTTCTAATTGTGGTGATTTATTGATATTTTCATTTTCTTGATAATGATATAATATCTGTCACCGGTGTGCATTTAAAATAAACTTGTCGGGCGAGTTGTGAGCGGGGTTTTAGTTCGGTGAACGCGCCAACGCGGAGTTTGGTAGTAGTTGAGGCTAGGCGTTGGGGTTTAATTAGATTTAAATTATTAAACATGCTATGGTTGAGGATTCTATTTAATTAAATGCAAATATATAGTCTTAAGCTAAGGTAGGGAAATTAAATTGGGTACACTAAGTGTGGGACCGCCTCGGGAAGCGTGCTTGGGACACGGGGCACGGGTGCCGAGTGGTCGGGGAATTAGTGTGACCATATTCACAAATTTATAGAATTTATTGATGACTAGAATAGGTGTTATAAATTAAATCAAATTGGAGTAAATAAAATCCTATAGTTTGAACCGAATAATCGGTACACTTAGGATAAGCCTCGAGATTCACAACAATGAGATTCAAGGCTAGATGGTGTCTTGATAAGTCTCTAGGAATTTGGTGACACAGGGTGATCGAGGAACCGTCCGATCTTCCTCGAGATGCGCACGACGCTAGATTAAAAATCCAACTATATATATGCACACAATCGATGGATCAAACATGCAAAAGGAAGCATTGTTCTTCAAGAAATTGTGAGGAGATCAAGGAGAGGTCGAGGTTGGAGAGGATGATTTGAGGCTTGGGGGAGATGATTACGGGCGTCTAACACTCAAGCTAAGGTAATAAATTTTCATTTTTGTTGATTTTTCATTAAAATGGGTATTTGAGTGAAATTGTGATTTTGAGAGAATTCATCACTGTTTTTGTTTAAATTTGGTGTTTTTGAGGTTGGTTTGATAAACCATTTAAGTTGGAATCGAATTTGTGGAAAATGGAGGTGTATTGTGGATTTCGAATTTTTGAAAAAAAATTCTATGTGATCCGAGAATTGGGTTTGTTCTTGGGGTTTTGTGTGAAATTTGGAGGATTTGGAGGTCTTCGATGGATAGAGAATCGATAGGAGTAGAGGAGAGAAGAAGATTGAAGAGTGAAAAAAAAAAAAAAAAAAAAAAAAAAAAAAAAAGAGAAACCGAGAGACGAAAATCGTCTCTGGTTATACCGAGAGACGATTTCGTCTCTCAGGAGGACGACGCGCAGTCGCGCGTCCCCCCAAACCGGCCGGACCGGCCACAGGGCGGTCCAACCACCTGGACCGGACCGGTCCAGTGTGGGCCCACTAGAAAAAAAAAAAGATTAAAAATTAAAATAAATAAATCTAAATAATATATTATATATATACTAATTGCTGGAAAATAGGAAAAATATGTGAAAAATATCAGGAAAATTGGGAAAAAATTCTAGAAAAATATAGAAAATTAGAAAAAAGGTAGAAAAGTGGTTTCGGGACTTTTCGGGTATTTTTAGAACCCCGACATAGCCCGGGAGAGGTACCACAACTAAAAAATTTGTAAATTTTTATAAAATAACATAAAATTATAGAATATGTTCTCAAAAAGTATAAAACACTATAAATGGACTTCAGGGACCGGGAAACCATAGCTTGGACATTGGGGAGCTAGGTGGGGCGTACTGACGGGTCCGAAAAGTCGAGTGCGTATTTTCGGGTACGTAAAACCCAACTGAACACCACTACTGCATTTACTTATTTATTTCCATTGAGCTTTATATTTCCTTGAAAATCTATGATTTATATTCCTACTGGGACGGTTATGGTACCGTCTATGTATCCACGGGTGGTTGAGGTTGCTGGCTGGGTGTGTAGCGCGTGATCTAGGAATTCGGTAGATGATATCCCGAGTTGGACTCCATTTCACGCGTTCGATTAGCCCACTAAGGTTAATGTCGCTGGGATACAGTCGTAGGGTCGGAGGCATGAGCCACGACCAGGGCTCCTGGTCCTAGTAGGCACTTAGTAGCTGTGTTCACCCCCTTTTGTCTATCGTTGTGTTTATATACATGCGATTAGCTTTGAGCAGTTGTCTGCACATTTTCCTTCTTTCCACATGTTTATTTAACACTACTTGTTGGCTCCGATAATTATTTCATTAATTATTTATGCACGGTGGTTTTCCTTGGGATTTTACTTACTGGGCTCGCCATCTGGCTTTTGTGGTGGCTGAGCGCAGATCCTAGTACTAGCAGGGGCAAGGGGATCATCGGCGATTTCATCTGACTTGCCTACGCCGAGGCCTGCTGGTATGTGTGCAAATATTATCATGTTTTGATATTTTGTATTATCTTTTGGGTTGGGAAACTGGATATACACTTGTACTGGTATACATACTATTACAGTTGATCGCCTGTATGCACAGTACAGCCGGGTTTTCCACTATAGGTTTGATCAGTAAGACTTTTACATATATATAATGTGAATGCATTTTGTTAACCTTAGAAATTCTTCCGCTGTTAATTTCTTCTAAATGATCAATTAAGTGACTATAACAACTTATACGATAACTACCCTAAGTACGAAGGTAGACGAGTGACGTGGCAGGCGTTTCCGGTGCACGAGCAGGGAAAATGGGAAGCCACGGGGCGGCCTCGGAGTTGGGGCCGCCACAGCGCAAGTACACGTGCTACAATCTAGCATGCTCATTCACGTACCATAACCATCCCGAATAATCTCCGATAATAAAAACAAATTCAATCCAATCAATACACACACCAACACACGATCACCATAGATATGAATAACAAGAATAGTAAATGCAAGAATTGAAAGAATTAAATACTCCAAATATATTTTTGTTGGGGTTTATGCATTTATACTGCACTCTAAATGTCGTTCTTACCCCAAATTATGCCTCAAATGTGTCCAATTCTCGCCAATAATTTAACCTAAATTCACCGTTCCCAATCAATTACACTAGTCCCAAACCTCGGAAACTCGATTCAAAACCCCAAATCATCAATCAAACTATCGTTTAAACGTTTCAAATAATTCATATAAACCCCTACAATGCACCACATTTGGTAAATTTTTATGAAAATTTTAATCCCAAAACTGTCCCAGATGGCACCACGTTCAACTCTCACGACATCTTCATGGCGTCTTGGGCACCGTGAACATGTCATCATGCTATCTCCTCACGACATCTTCAAAAACGCCTCTTTCACATTACGCCTCTACCCAAGATGCCACGGATGGCACCGTGGGTTCTAAATCCTATGACGTGCCTGACGACGTCTTCGACAGAGAGGGTTTTTCCAAATTTCTGAAACCTCTCGGCTCATCGTCGAAATCCGTGCTCGCTCTAACAACTCATTAAACACCCCACAAAGCCCATGAAATCGAAAACCTTCGACAACACACTTCCGATACCCAAACTCAACATTTTTCAACCAAAAACCCTATAAATCACTTGGAAATCTAAACACCCATAGCAACAACACCAAAATCACAACCATAACCTCAATTCCAACACCAAAACCATAGCAACACCCCTACATAGCTGGTGTGCTCAAAACCCACATCGAAACCTCCGTGAATACCCTCGAAAAATACCCCGAAACGTAAAGAAGGAGATGAGGATCGAAGATCTAACCTTTTTATCAATTTCCCACGAGTTCTTCAGCTCCAAATTGTCACACAAACCTCACAAAACCCTAGAGTGCTCTGGATTTTCGTCCAAGTGTGAGTGAGGAGAGAGAAAAGTTAGTGAAAACCAATAACAACAACATATATACTCCTATGTCATCACCACTCACACACCCATCTCAATGCCTAATCCAAGGGCTGAGATTGAGTCAACAAGTCCCATATAAAGCCAAAACACTTGACTTTGTTGTTTGGTCCAACCCATAATGCATAGTTACAACCCAACTTCCCGGGCGTTCTAATACCCGGCTCCGGACAGCTAACTGTCCATTCTCGTGAACTGGCGATTCCGAACACTCCCATATCATTTATTATGAATTATTGAGTGTATCTTATCATTTATTTCATGCGTTTAGACACTAAACCTAGTGTACTAATCATTTGCCACTCGGTATCCGCGTATATCCGCTATACGCAGCGGATACCCCTCATACCAACTCGCTCGTCATTAAACAATATAAACACACATATTTGCGATGCAATTTAATTAACTTGAACCTTTACATCACAACTTCACCAAAAGAGCACATAAAGTGGACTGTATCCGGTCGCACTCCATCTTCATTGTGGGACATTCGTGGCCTTGCTGGCATCCACATCCTCACTAATGTCACCAGTAACGACTATTAAAAATTAGGCGTTATAGTGTGTTTTAATGTAATGGCTCTGTAAAATCTTGAGTAGTTGAAGGCCTTTATCTAGATTGACTCTAGTGTTTGAAATGGTGATTTTCACTGATATTTGGACTCCGTTTTCACACTATTTAGCTCTTAACTTCTTTTGGGTGATGGTTGATTGAGTGACATATTTAAATAAAAAAGGAACTCAAACTTGACTTGGTGATTAGCATATGTTTGTTAGGATTAGTCATTGCAGTATAGGAGAAGAGTATAGGTTTTCATTCACTCTTTTGCTCGGGATGAACAAAGTCTAAGTTTAGGGGTGTTTGATGAGTGTTCATTTAGGCATGATTTAGTATAGGATATCAGGAGTTAATGAACTATATTTATCTTGTTTTAAAGTGATAAATGCTAGTTTTATGTGTTTAAGGGATTTTATATGAGTTGAACGTTTTTGGAGCAAAAGGCGTGTTATGAACTTAATTGAGTGATGTTCAGTTCAGAGGGCATAACTTTCACATCCGAAGTCAGAACGAATCACCATTGGTCTTGTTGAAAATAAGACTTCGAGACAAACATTTTCATCTCACAAGCATTATGAGATACGAATTTGAAGTGGCTCAAAAGAGTGACACACAGTTGGCAAGTTTTGACCAAGTTCCTTAATGACCACTCATCGGTATAAAGGCCATAACTTCCTCATCTCAAATCCAAGTTACTTACCGTTTACTTTTTTCGAAAGTAGACTTCAATTGAACATTTTCATGTTTCAAGTTTATTCAGATTCGGCCTCTAAGTAGACTTCAAGCTGAACATTTTCATGAAGACTTTTTGACCCTATCACAACCATCCAAAGAGACCTTGAGATTGGAGTATGAGTGGTGATGAAATGGGTTGTATAAAAACCCCATTTTCCACTCTTTTAACCATTTTCTCTCTTCTCTCTCACTTCTGGACAAAAATGAAAGAAGATGGAGGGTTTTGGAGGTGCTTGACTTGATGATTTGAAGGCCTTGTGAATGGGGGATCAACAAACAAAGGTTATATCACAAATCTCCTCTACTTTCTCTATGTTTTGGTACCATTTTTATGGGTTTTAATGGTGTTTTGAGTATGGGGTGTATACGCACTGTTATGAGAATGGTTTTGGTGTTGTGAGTATGGAGATTGATGTTGTTGTTGTGGGGTTTGAAGTGAAGAAATCAGTTCTGATCTCTTTGGAATTCGGCGAGAAATTGCTTGTGTATTGCCGGATTCACAGGAAGATAAGGATGACTGCCCAGTGCGTTGAGTGCAGGACAGAGACCAATGTTAAGGTTGTTTTGGGTATTTTTGAACATACCACATATCTAATTCAATAATAATATACTAAACACAGTAAAATGAATCAGGTGAACATAATCGGGTCGGGCGCGCATTCTGAGGCAAGAACGAGATCAGACTAGGACAAATACTGGGTAATTGGAGTGCGGTTTGAGGTGTGTAGTAAGCCAACTGAAATTCACTATAATATTTACTGCTTGATTTATTTGAATATTGTCCTATTTATTCAATAATCTTTATTTCCTATTGTTTTACAGTGATTGTGTTCGTCCCCACCTGATGCTTATTCATTGCGGGGGCATAGGGTTCACCAGGCCATAGCATGTGTTCTAGTGATGTGCCGGTAAATATGCTACCCGGGCATACTAGACATGTGTAGGTGCGTCGTGTTCTACGCCGACCACCTAGAGGGTCCAGGATCACCCGTTCAAGGTATCCTTACGGGCCGTGCCTGGCGGATAGCCCGAAGTATGACTCTGGTCTGACTTTGATTAGGCACGCACTTTGTTTTCTCTACTATTCATATTCATGCGATGATCTTCCATAGTTGCCTGCATTCTTTTGTTTCGTATGTTTATTTATAGTATTTTGATTTCAGCAGTTTTACTTATGTATTTATTTGGTAAATTTCCTTGGGATTACTCACTCTGGATTCATCATTTGCCTTTTTGATGATGACTTGAGTGCAAATACTGGTATGAGCAGTGGGAAGGGCAAACTAGAGGGTTATTTGTAATTGACTTCAGACTGCCCTACTCGTATGTTTGTTTATGTTTATTGTTTTATTATGTTGGGTATAGGTTGTGAGAGACACATTTTGGTCTGTATATGATTCTGAGGTATAATTTTTGATATTTTGAGGATTACACTTGGCATCTATATGTGGACTACATTTTGGTATGGTTTCCACATTAGATTAATTGATATTTTAACTGTTATGAAATATCATTTTGATGATTAAAGACTTCCGCTGCATAATTTGAGGTTAAATGATAATAATGAGTCCATAAGCTAACTCGAAACTATAATTAAAGAAAACATCATTAAGTTAGCAAGAATTGATTGGTAATGAGTTATGAGTGGCTGTGGGACACAGCTGGATGGTGAGTTGGTAGGACTGTGGGCCCGTGGTGCACGCCATAACGGCCAATGGATTTGGGGCCATTACATGTAGGTTTTACCTCGACTCAACGACTGTTGTCGAGACTCCTTGCAATTCTATTTCGTAACTCAGATACTCACTTTTCAATTGATCTATTTACAGTCTTATATATTTCATACGTTCCTTATTCCTTTCTTTCTATCAGCATGAATGTGGACTGATGTTTATTTATTTCAAAATGTTGTATTATTGTTCTGTTTGGCGTTACTTACCTGGCTCGTCATTCTTGTGTTTGACGGAGTGCAGATCCACAGCCTAGCAAGGGGAAGGCACCGGAGCTTAAGGATTTGCTTTGAGGATACTAGAGCACGTCCTTCCACTTAGCTGAGTAGGTGATTTTTTTTTTTGTATTATTGCATATATATGTTGTTTTGGAACATGAGTTTGGGTATGTGAGAGATTCTGGGCATGTATATCTATTGGGTTGTTCTCCTCTGACTGATCATTTATGATGATATACATATGCGGGGTTTCCACACTCTAGGATGTCTTATCTTTACATGGTTGTGATTATTTGATTAGTTTGAGCTTTTGTTTTTGCTATATTGATGATAATTCGTTAATCAATGCTATAAAATTAGAAATGAATGGTAAATGGTAAGGGTTAAGGCTGACTAGACTCGTGTGACTCATCGAGACGGGCTATCACAGTTGGTATCAGAGCCGAAGTTTTAAATACTCGACTCTTGATTTAAATCACAAGCCATTAAGACACTAATCAGCAGAAGTTAGGAATGGTTGACTTAGAGTGGAACCCTATGAACCTAACTTAAGTCTTAGTTGGGAAGTGAGGAGAGTTGGAGAAATTAAAACTGGACTATGAGCTATTTGATTGATTTATATTTTATTATCGATAGCTATGCCCTGATCGTGAAAATCACTTTTTTTTTTTTTTCAGATAGTGATGGCCGATCAACATAGTACAAGCGAGACTAGTACAGGTGATGTACAGGGCCAGTTGGATGGCATGTCGCAGTGGATTTCATCGTGTGATCAGCAGTTACATGAGATTCTCATACTGCTGAGAGCTCAGGCGACAGGATCACCTAGTACGTCAGCAGCTCCAGTTGCTCAGGCTGGGAGTGCTCCGACCGTTCAGGCTGTAAGACCTGCAGTGACTGAGGAAGCACTTGCACAGACAGAGATAGTACCTCATACGCTAGAGACACTGACAGATGATGCGTCGAGCACACCGACTAATATTGGTGTTAGAGCGACGCCTAAGGCGAGGCAGGCGCGAGAGTTTGTATAAGTGTATAATGAATTATTTATTGAAATGTTCGTTAAATAATTTATTGAAATGTTCGGTCTGCTCTCTCTAAACCTTGACAGTATTGTTATTCATTGCTTTATATCTTGGGAATGAAATCTTTTACACTTCATGTTTGGAAATTTTCTTTTTGATTATGCGTCAGAAATATTGAATATTGATGCCAGTTCATGTTCATGGTTATAGACATTCAAGTTTTTTTAGTGCACCATGTTGATGTACTTTTCTATGCTGAAAATGTTTGCCTTTTTTCAAAATCATGAACCAATGATAACTCATTTTCAAACTTCAAACTTCAAACTTCAAACCATTGGTATTGCTATGGTACTTTCTCACTATTTCTGAACTCACCTATTTCAATGCTTTCAGATCCAATCAAACAGATGCACATGAGTCTGTTTTGGCTAGCTTGTCCACCAGCAGGTCTTTCTCAAGCAATCATAATAGAAGCAACTCATATCCAACAGTGAACCATCAGAAAGGTATGCTCACCATAACAATTTTTTTGGTAGATCTCCATAACATTTAATTGTTGCAGTCAAGTGGTTGCAAACAAATTTGTTATAGAGCCGAAAACCAACCTTTTCAATTAGAAGTCTTCAAGTCTTCTTCACTGATTAAAGGATTCTTATGTAATGTTTGCTGGGAGTTAAAGCTCTTTATTCAACTTTATTATTTGAAAAATAACCAAAGATTGGGTCACAAGTGACCAATACTTCTTTCTGATACTTATTGAGATATAATGTTTGTCGAGATATTTCTACACGTGTGCTCACAACAACAACAAAGCTTCAATCTCAAATTATTTTGTTTTGGCTAGCGTTTGCTCACATAATAATATAATATATATATATATATATATATATATATATATATATATATATATATATCCCCTGAGTTGTCTCAAGGTTTTAAATTGAGAAGGATTAGGACTGAACTGAATATGAATTGCTTGGTCGTGAACAGTAGATATCAAGATATACATGTAGCACGATTAGGACAAATAGAAGTTCCTAAGGTTGACTGCTTTAGATATTTCGGATCAATTATATAAAATATTAAGATCTCAATTAGCCAAACTATGAATTATGGGAGTAAATGTTGGGTTGTAAAGAAGAAACAAAACATAAAGTTAGCGTAGTGGAGATGAGGATGTTAAAGGCCGATGCATAAAGTTAGCGTAGTGGAGATGAGGATGTTAAAGGCCGATGCATGGTGAAACTCACAAG
The DNA here is from genome assembly GCA_039657345.1 of Stephania japonica. Classification (NCBI taxonomy): domain Eukaryota; kingdom Viridiplantae; phylum Streptophyta; class Magnoliopsida; order Ranunculales; family Menispermaceae; genus Stephania; species Stephania japonica. The sequence goes on along the minus strand of CM077563.1, from coordinate 11,213,367 downwards.
GGTTGAATTAGAAATAGGGAATTTAAAGAAAAGTAGGAGTAGCGCCAATAGAGGAAAAGATTAGGGAAGGACATTCGTAGTGGTTTAGATAAAGATGACTTACAAATGCCTAGTTTGAAAGCTAGAGGAACTAAAAATTGAAGGAATTTGAAGACATATTCGAATTGCTCCAAGTACTCCGGGATTTGGACATTGTCAAACACACACAGGGGGTGACCCTCTCAGTAGCAGTCACTACATTCACAAGCAAAATTTGAACCTTTAAACCATAGCAATTGTTTTGCCATTGGATTTAATATCCATTGGTAACAATTGAAGTGGTTTCACCACATCCTAATCAAATCTACACCATTGTGTAGCAAATATGTCTCCTAGAATGTTAGATTATCTTCCTTCAACCAATTGTTCCAAGTGTTATGTAATGGTCTCAGTCCCCCAATGAAGTTTTGAGTTCGCATATCGTGAATGAAAATAACTGGGTTGAGAGAGTTGCCTCCCAAATAGGGCCGAACAATGCCTGCGTCGATTAGTCTGTGTGGTTGGTGTTAAATACCATATGAGAAACAAAAAAAAAAAACTAAATAACATCAAATATCTAAAAACTTTATTAAAAACTAAGACTTCCACATTTTCGAATCAACAACAAAATATAAATTCAATAAGCGTTAACATTCAATTGGAGCCAACTACACCTATGGCGCTGTGGAAAAACATCCTGTCACCTCAATGAGGTCAGGTGATAGATTCCCAGGAAAAAAAAAAAGAAAAAAAAATGAAAGTCCTTCAAATTAAGGTGAAGAAGTTACACTTAGAAATTTTAGTAGTTCTTGTAGATCCTTTTTTTTTTTCTTTTTTCAATTAGGAACTTTCAATTGCACTCTATTATCCGCCCCTAACCTAAATGGGAATTTCCTACTTCACTTGCATCCTTATTCACTCATAAAAAAAAACATGTAATATAATCTATTATGTAATAATTAATTAATTAATTAGGTATCCTACCAAAAAAAAATAGGTACCATCTTTTTAAATTTATCAGATTATATTTGATCATTTATTTTATTTTTTAAAATTAATGAAATTTCTTATTGAACTAATAATATATTAATTGTGTTTGAAAATTATGGCTTTGAAATTGTGCTTGTGAAATATATCAATCTGACATTAAAGTAACCACTTTCGGCATGGCAAAATAGAAATGGCTCAGGTGGGCCTTGTGTGATACACCTCAAGTGGTGTGCACATTACATCTCGAGTCACGTTATCACCAAATTGGTGTCCATTTGGTAGTATCCAAAATGGGTTTAGAAAATCATTTTCCTAACTTTTTTGTATTGTATATAAATTGTAGAATCTATCCGTTCAATTTTATTATTAGAGATCTCATTGCATATCTATATGTATATTTAATAGTCATAAATTGAAAGTTAAAAAAGTTTTTGGCAATTTCCAGAAAATAAAATGCAACAATTTCTTGTTTGTGTGATTAAATTAAACTAGTTAATTATATATACATAATTAATTATCAAAAGATGTAGCTAGGCTTGCAATTGGTTGTTCAAACTGAAGTACAGTTGTATTTATTCTTTAATTTTTTTTGATGACAATATTTATTCTTTAATTAGAAACAATGTATATGTATTGTGTCGGACATTTAATCTCCACCACTCATATTTCCAGTCTCTCTATCGTTTCTAAACCACTGTAGTTCTCTCTTTAATTAATTTGCATGTGTTTATGAATTGTGAATTTTAATCTCTCACCAACTTAGCACAAGCAAGCCAAATAAGAACTTGCACATGCATAGCTGCAGGGCAAGTGCAGCTACAACATTTAGGTTTCTTGGGCATTTTCAAGGAAGCCTACAAGATCATATTTTCATCATGGAAGGACAGACTCCTCCCAATTTTCTTAACTTTGATCATGCCCTTTTGCATTGTATTCACAGCAGAACAATACATAGCAAGTCACCTACTAAGGAAGATCATCAGTTATCACATAGATCTTTACGACGTTGACTCACGATTTCCATTACCATGATCTCAAGCAAAAAATAGTCACAGAATGGATCCTATATGTTGGCCTCAACACCATTTTCTTCCTCGCAGGCGTAGTCGTCTTCTGCCTCTTCTCTGTCTCCTCAATCGCCTACGCAGTCGGTTGTATCTACTTCTCCTTCGACGCCACCTTTAAAAAAGTAACGCGCTTTGTCATCTCAAGAGCATGGACGAGGGTTGTGATCACATTCTTGTGGTACTTCGTCGTCTTGGCCATTTTCAACATGATTGGAGTAGGAACAGAGGGTGTTTGAAAATAACCTCCTATTCTGTTGTCATTAACGGTCGAAACAGAGAGAAATTCAATGCCACGAGGGGACTTCAACAGGGGGACCCTCTATCACCATTCCTTTTTATTATCGTGGCAGATGTCATGGGACGCATGATCGATATATACGGCTAAAAACCTTGGTCATCTCACCGGGCTTAAAGTTGGTAGGGACGGTACCGAGATCTCTCATTTACAATTTCCCGATGACTCGTTACTTATGGTACAATACGATGACCACTTGTTGGCTAACTTGCTTAATATTGTTGATGGCTTTTGCTTAATTTCATGTTTGAAGCTCAATAAAGAGAAATGTAGCATTCTAGGTCCATTTTTTGTCGGTGTTGAAGATTCCAAAAGGCGCTGCAGAACGAATCGAGCAGTCAATGCGACTCTTTCTTTGGGAGAGCTTCGAAGGAGGTGGCAGCCACTCGTTGGTGGAATGGAGTGTTGTGTATCGGTAACATTGTCCGCAGGAATCAGGCTCTTCTTCTCAAATGGCGAACTCTCCTTTGTGATGGCGTTTCAGCGGTCTTCAAGTTACCTTAGTTCGGGGGATATATTTTGTTTGCTTATTCTTGTTCTCATCTCTGAGTTTGGGGGGACAACTGGGCATTGCCCTAGTTGATCTCCACAGGGTAGTGCGCCCAACTTGTCACAATGGAAGATCAAGAAGCAACCGGAAATCGGTGGGACTCTCGACAAGGATTTTTGGCAGCCTGGTTTTTTTTGACGGGGTTGGTGTTTTTGGTTTCTGTTGTTTTGTTGCAGTACCACCACCCATTCTTTTTGTATATGAACATAGTTATATATGTTAGGGCGGTGGAAAGAAAATCCACTCCCAATATGTTTATGTTTTTCATATGTTTGGATTAACAAAAGCTTCAACCTTTATCCAAAACAAAAAAAAAACATGATTGGAGTAGGAGTCCTCGTAATAGGATTCTTTGTTATAACCAGTAGTTACCAACTGTATTTTTACGACATTATAGTTGAGGTCATCATACTCATTGTCACGGGGTCGTTGATTGAGGGGCTAAGGAAATTTTTCTCGCTCAACCCAACCTGTGGTGCTTAAGGGCCACCTTAGTTCAGAACTACCAATACTCAACTCAAATGAACAACTAGTAATGGCACATAAGAAATGTTTTTACTAGCTCTCAATAGGATTACAACACTGGAACTCTATGCTTCCCTAAGCCTAGAGCCCTTGGCTTTATAACCCAGCCAATAAGTAGTTACATAACCAACTAGGACACCTGTCCTGATTACATCCATCCATAGACTAAGTAAAACGCCACTCCCTTAGTGGTCAAGGTAGTTGCCCAACTGCCTTATTCCCTTCCTGCCATCTGGTTCCATAACCGCTTCCACTGCTGGGCCAATTAGCACATATTTCATGTATTCAGGACATGCCTGGACGTGGCTTGGTCATGGCATGGCCATGACCAGGGTAGTTCCCCAACTGCTAGGAACTACCTCGACTTGGTCTACCCACATTTCAAGGAACGTGGTCCATGCTTCTCTAAGGGATAGGGACTATTTCTCGCAGTGCCTGGCCGTGCTCAGGCACGTTGGGTGCTAAGCCGGGGCTAGGTCAAGTCCCACCGGCTCGGGGTGGCCAGACCATGGGTCCATGGGTATTTGCCTTGGCATGGTGCCCAAGGCATGTCGAGGGTCCTTCTTGCTACTCTTGCCCATGTCACCCCTAGGAGAGAGCCCACCTCCCTTTATAGTAGATGTTAAGTCGTTTCCCCAACTTCAATAGGAAACATCCTAAAATGAGACCAAGCGTACTTTGACCAGGTTTAACGCCCAAGTCAAGGTTTGTCAACTTTAGCCAAGGCAAGGAGTAACTTTGCTTGAGCCAGGGTCCGTACCGAAGCGCCACTCGCTCGCGCCTAAGGATCCCGCCAAGGCGTGACCTCGTTTGCACCAAGGCCCGTGCTTAGACTCCACTGCACTCGCGCCTAAGGTCCGTGCCGAAACGCTACTCTCGTGCCAAATGAACCCACCAAGGCACGACCTTGCTTATGCCAAGGTTCGTGCTAAGGCGCCTTTATGTTCCGCGCCTAAACTCGCCAAGGTTCTTGCCGAGTGCCCATATGGTTCGCGCATAGACTCCGCCAAGGTTCGTGCCGAAACGCCCTTATGGTCCGCGCCTAGACTTTGCGCCCAGGCTCACACCAAGGCACGACCTTGTCCATGCTGCCGCATCTAATTTCTCATCCGCATGCGCGAGCCTCCGCACGCCATGTTGTGAACCCTCCAGGGTGCACCATCTGACTTCCATGGAACCAATCAAGTCCACCAAGACTCGATCATTGCTAGCTTACTCGCTACCAAGACCAGCCTACTCGGGTCAAGCTATTGGGGGGCTGACAAACATCCCCCCGCCAAAATGTTCGATGCCCTCATCGAACTGCTCGGTTGTTACCCATTTTGGTAGTCTGATATCTCCTTCTCAAACTACCATAATGTAGTATCTCTCTCCTAAGTAGGTTCCTCCACATCGACCTACTTGATCAAGTAAAAAGTTCACATGTTCTTCTTACTTTGGCCACGCGTCTCATGACTGAGAATCTGCTCAATTTCTCCAGCAAACTCCTTCCGTATTACGGGTGGAGCCCGTCTCTCTGTACTCCTCTCTGGATTTGCCTCATCCCAGTGGAAAGGTTTGAGATAGCTTACATAAAATGTAGGGTGTATCTTCAACCTCTCTGGTAGCTTTAGGTGATACGCCACCCTCCCAATTCACTTGACCACCTCAAATGGTCCTTCGTATCACTGGACCAGGCTCTTGTGTGTCTCCTTCTTGTTGAATTTCTTTAAGATTTGAGTAAGTTTCAACAAGACGAGGTCTCTTTCCTGGAACTCCAAGGGTCTTCTCTGCTGGTCCGCATACTTCTTCATTCTCCTGACAGCTTAGGCCAAACTGTCATGAGCTGCCTCCCTCAGGTCTTATTTGTTTCTTGCAAACCGATATGCCGCAGGGCTCGACCCCATCGACTTTGACTTGGCTACCTCATTTGGAGTAGCCGGCTGTTGTCCTGTTGCCACCTCGAATGGACTCAACTTCGTAGTTGAGCTTTTGTGCGGATTGCAACAGAATTGGGCTGTATCAAGTAAATCTACCCATTTCGTCTGACTTGCATTCACATAATGCCTGAGATAGTCCTCCAGCAAAGCATTGACTCTCTCTGTCTGCTTATCTATTTGAGGATGGTTTGTTGTGGAGAACTTCAATTCATATCCCATCAGATTGAATAAGGCAACCCAAAACCGTCCAGTGAATTGAGCGTCTCGATCACTGATGATGTCCTCTGGGATGCCCCAGTACATCGCCACATGTCTTAGGAACAACTCCGCCGTCAGATCTGCATCACAATTCTTTGGAGCAGCTATGAATGTAGCATACTTCGAAAATCGATCTACCACCACCGGTACGCTGGTCATATCCTGCACCTTAGGAAGACCAGTGATAAAATCCATAGAAATGCTCTGAAAGGGCTTATCTGGTATGGGTAGAGGCTCTAGTAACCCTGTCGCCTTCCTTCTCTCCGTCTTGTCTTTTTGGCATACAAGACAAGTTCGCACGTATTGATCCACGTCCTCCTCCATCTTTGGCCAAAAGTAGGAATGTGATAAGAGGGCATAGGTGCACTCCATGCTCGGATGCCCAGCCCACCGAGCATTGTGTGTCTCCTTCAAGAGTAACCGCCTTAATCCACCCGTACTAGGAACATATGGGCGTCCTCCTTTGACATAGAGGACCCCATCATCACACCAAAACCTCCGAGTGACTCCCTCCGCTACTAGCTTCAGCAACTTCGTACAAGCATGATCTTTGCTTGTCTCCTCCTTGATGAGAGGTAGGAATTCGCCTTCCAACCTCACCACTGCTGACACCATCTCGGCCACCTCCTTGCGACTGAGGACATCGGGGACTGAATTAAGCCTTCCAGGCTTGTGTTCAATCTGTACGTCAAACTCTGCTAGGAAATCCAGCCACCTAGCCTGCTTCTGATTGAGTTTTTTCTAGCTTATGAAATATGTGATCGCAGCATTATCCGTCCGCACCACAAAACTCGTTCTCAGTAAGTAATGCCTCCAAAGATGGAGCGCATGGGTTACAACCAACATTTGTTTTTCATGAGCCGGGTACCTCTGCTCCGCTTCCTCTAGCTTCCTACTTTCGAAGGCAACGGGGTGTCCCTCCTGGAGAAGTACTGCCCCCAATTCCCAGTTTGACGCATCCGTGTGTACTTCGAAAGGTAAGTCAAAATTGGGTAATCCCAATACTGGTTCAGAGGCAATGATCTACCTCAATTCCGCCATGGCTTGGTCGCATTGCTCCGTCCATGCCCAAGCTCGATCCTTCTTTAGCAAGTCTGTCGGTGGTGCCATCCTCCGTGAGTAGCCCTCCATGAACCGTCGATAGTAATTCGCCAAACCCAGGAATGAACGCAATTCCTGGACCTTCGTGGGGCCATGATCGCTCGCACCTTCTCCGGGTCCATCTGTAATTTTCCCTAGCCTACAATATGACCAAGGAAAGTGATCGTTTGCGCAGCAAACTCACACTTCTCCCTTTTCACATACAAGTGGTTAGCCCTCAAAGTAGTCAAAACCATCCGTAAATGATCCACATTATCTCAGAGGTTTTGACTATATATTACAATATCGTCAAGATATACAACAAACCTATCGATGAACTCTTTCAACACATCGTTCATCAAGTTAGAATGTAGTAGGGGCATTTGTTAAGCCAAATGGCATGACTAAGTATTCAAATGATCCATACCTAGTCACCATGGCCATTTTAGGAACATCACCAGCAGCTATCCGAACTTGATAGTATCTCGACGTCAGGTCCAATTTTGTATAGTAAGCTGCACTGGACAGCCGATCGAACAAGTCTGCCACCAGCGGAATTGGATACTTGTTCTTCACCGTCAGCTTGTTCAGCACCCTGTAGTCCACGCATATCCGTAAGGATCCATCATGCTTGCGTTGGAACAAGATTGGTGCTCCGTAGGGTGCCTTGGATGGATGAATAAATCCAGCATCCGATAACTCCTACAATTGCTTCCTCAGCTCCTCCAACTCTTTTGGAGCCATTATGTAAGGGGGCTTGTGCTGGGGGCTTTAAGCCAGGGATTAGCTCAATCTCGTGGTCAATTAACCTTTGTTGGGGTAATTGCTTTGGCAACTCTACTGGCATCACATCACTGAAGTCCTCCAGCACTCCAGCAACTGCATCAGGGACTCTTGTTGTCACGCCTGCCTTGATCTCCGCGAAAGCTGCTAGGTACGTTGGCTCACCCCTCCTTAATCCATCTTTCACTTGAATAGCTGAAAGATGGGACAGCTTGGTATTCTTCTTTCTTGACATCACATTAGTTGCAGGAACAAAACAAGGCTGGAACTTGTTCATCACAAACAGTCCCTTTAGGAATGGCATTAAGGCAATGCTTCCCAACAGTAGAAAGTCATTCCCTAGGATGACTTCAAAATCATCTAAGGGAACTGCCATGAGGTTGATTTTCCCCTCCCAAGATCTAACCTTAAGATCTACATTACATGCCATACCTTGAATTTGTTTCGCCTCCGAGTTCACAACTTTCATTCGACTGGAATTCTCAACAAGATCCAGTCCTAATTTCCCCACCAAGTGGTCCGCCACGAATGAATGGGTTGCTCCCGAGTCCACCATCGCCAGGACTCGCTTTTGATTGACCTCCGCATCCACATACATCAACCCATCCGAAAGGCTTGCCTTGGATTGTTGAATGGCATTCAACAATTGAAGTGGATTCATCCAGGGTTGGCCATCATCCTCCGTGATTAAGGCCGAGAGTTTCTCCTTCTTTGGGCAGTCTTGTGCCCTGTGAGGACCATTGCAAATAAAACAACTCTTGTGTGAGGAACTCGACGAGGGCTTCATATCAACTTTCGAGGCCGGCTTCGAGCTCGCTTGCTTAGGAGGGAAGGCCTTCTTCTCGCCCTTCTTATGGTGATCTTTTAACGGCTTCTTTTCCTTGCTCTTCCCCTCGCTCATGGAAGAGCTAGTCTTAAAATCCACAAGACTATCCGCCGCAGCAATCGCCCCAGGCAAGTCCTTCACCCCTTGCCTCCTTAACTCGAATTGAGCCCATGAATGCAATCTCGTGGTGAAGTTAAAGAGTTTATCCTCCTCCAACATGTTTTTGATGTCCAACAGGATAGAGGAAAACTCCTTAACGCAGTCTCGCACCGATCCTGTCTACTTCAGCTTGCGCAGGGCCTCCCGTGCTTGCCAAGCAGCATTCGAAGGAAGGAATTGATCCTTCAATTCCCTCTTTAACACCTCTCAATCTACGATCTTGAGTCTACCCGTAGCCGCATCATCATCTACTCTGGTCCTCTACCAGAGTTTAGCGTCACCTTCCAAGTACATGGAGGTCAAGATGACCTTTTGGCTCTCCTCTATTCAAGCCGTGGCGAAATACTGTTCCATGTCCCAAAGGAAATTCTCAAGCTCCTTTGCACTCCGCTTGCCAGAGAATTTCTTTGGCTCCGGCACCTTTGTTCGGGGCTTCGCCGCAACTGCATCCTCCGAGGTTCCACCCACGGCTCGCTTTAGTAAGCTCACCTCCATAGCCATCGTTTCAGTCGTCTCGGTGGTGAGCTCACCCACAGACCGCACATCTGCTACTAGCTCCTCAAATTTGGATTCCCACGCCGCTATTATGGCCTCTTGTGACTCTCCTCTAGTCACCAAAGAAGCCACCAACATCTCCAATCCTTCAATGTGTAACATTGAGGATTCCGCCAACTGTTCTGGGACAGCCATTGTCGCCATCATTTGCTCCAAGTGAGCTACTCTCTCACTTAGATCGCTCACTGCTCTGGTTGCCATCGTCTCCAAACCGGGCTCTGATACCAATTGTCACGGGGTCGTTGATTGAGGGGTTTACCCTAAAAAAAAATTTCTCGCTCAACCCAACCCGTGGTGCCTAAGGGCCCCCTTAGTTCAACACTACGAATACTCAACTGAAATGAACAACTAGCAATGGCACAAAGAAAATGTTTTTACTAGCTCTCAATGGGATTATAACACTGGAACTCTATGCTTCCCCAAGCCTAGAGCCCTTGGCTTTATACAGCCAATAAGTAGTTACATAACCAACTAGGACACATGTCCTAATTACATCCATCCATATACTAAGTAAAACGCCACTCCCTAAGTGGTCAAGGCAGTTGCCCAACTGCCTTATTCCCTTGCTGCCATCTGGTTCCATAACCGCCTCTACTACTGGTTCAATTAGCACATGCTCCATGTATTCGGGACAAGCTTGGACGTGGCTTGGTCTTGGCGTGGCCATGACCAGGGTAGTTACCTAACTGCTAGGAACTACCTCGACTTGGCCTACCCGCATTTCAAGGAACGTGGTTCATGCTTCTCTAAGGGACAGGGACTGTTTCTTGTGGTGCCTGGTCGTGCCCAGGCACGTTGGGTGCTAGGTCGTGCCCAGGCACGTTGGGTGCTAAGCTGGGGCTCGGTCGAGTCCCACCGGCTCAGGGTGCATGGCCGGACCATGGGTCCGTGGGTCTTTGCCTTGGCATGGTGCCCAAGGCATACTCGAGGGTCCTTCTTGCTACTCTTGCCCATGCCACCCCTAGGAGAGAGCCCACCTCCCCTTATAGTAGATGTTAAGCCGTTTCCACAACTCCAATAGGAAACATCCCAAAATGAGACCAAGCGTACTTTGACCAGGGTCAACGCCCAAGTCAAGGTTTGTCAACTTTAGCCAAGGCAAGGAGTAACTTTGCTCGAGCAAGGGTCCGTACCGAAGCGCCACTCGCTCGCGCCTAAGGATCCCGCTAAGGCGTGACCTCGTTTGCACCAAGGCCCGTGCCTAGACTCCACTGCGCTCGCGCCTAAGGTCCGTGCTGAAACGCTACGCTCATGCCAAACGAACCCACCAAGGCACTACGACCTTGCTTGTGCCAAGGTTCGTGCCAAGGCGCCTTTATGTTCCGCGCCTAGACTCGCTAGGTTCTTGCCGAGCGCCCATATGGTCTGCGCCTAGACTCCGCCAAGGTTCGTGCCGAAGCGCCCTTATGGTCCGCGCCTAAACTCCGCGCCCAGGCTCGCACCAAGGCACGACCTTGTCCATGCTGCCGCATCTAATTTTCCATCCACATGCGCGAGCCTCCGCACGCCATGCTGTGAACCCTCCAGGGTGCACCATCTGACTTCCATGGAACCAATCGAGTCCACCGAGACTCGATCATTGCTAGGTTACTCGCTGCCTAGCCCAGTCTACTCAGGTCAAGCTATTGGGGGGCTGACACTCATCTTGTACGTGTCGGGTATAGTGTTTATCAACATGATATGGCAAACGGTAAGCTCGATATCGGTGCTCAAAAGAAATTACTATGGATTGAATGCATTGGAGAGAAGTGGGTCTTTGTTGAAGGGGAAGGTGAAGGCCTTATTTAGCATAACTTCAACATTTGAGGCTTGGTTATTTGGAATGCAGAATTTGTTCTTCTTGTCTCTAGCGTGATTGAGTTTGAAATCTCAAGTGGTCATTGGAATTTGTTGTTTTTTTGTTACCTTCAAAGTGGTTCTTGTGGGTCTTGTGGTTCAAACTGTTTGCTACTCTGTGTGCAAGTCTTACCACCAAGAGACAATTGATGAGTTTTAGATATCTGGTCATGAATAGCAAGTTGCAAGGTTAAAATGTTGGCAAAATATATAGAGTGCAGAAATTCAATTTGGGCGAGTTCATTTTTTTTTTCTTTTATTATTAATTTTGTTCTGGCTAAGGCCGAGATTGTGGATTCTAATTGTGGTAACCATATTATACCCCTTGAATTCTTCGAGTATGAAGTTGGAGCTAGCATGCGCATCCAATGAATTCCATAGGTAGGGGTGTGCATGAAGGCGGTGAGTTGATTACATGGATTAAATTAAACTCTTCCACTGTATGCACTTGAGTTAGTGTGTACTTTCCAAATTATTTAAATCCTTCCTAATTAATACATCTCAAGTTAACTTCAATTTACCCCTATCTTGTTGAATTTCTTTAATTTCTATTGTGTTGAGTTTTCTAACGAACAATTGTAACCCGTCTTTGAAGGTGTCTAAACCATCACAACCATCATTCCCTAATCTCTGCGTCAATTAAAGCTACTACTTTTCTTTGAATTTTAGTATTTTTTATTCTATTTTCTTCTACCTTTAAAATTTTAACCAAATCATTTCGTGTTTCTTTTTACTTCTACTAACTTTGAACTGTACCAATAAACATGTAAAACTTAACTAAATCAACACACTGTACGTGGTATGGTTCAATGTAATTTAAAGGTTTTTTCTTGTAACATTTTAAATTAATTTTGAAGTATACGTCCCACAACATATAATTAAAATAAAGAGAATAGATGAATAAACCATGTTTACTCAAAAATTTAAATACTCATAATCAAGAAGACATTTAAGTAAGCAAATATTGAGTATTTTTATGATCATTCCCATACGCATGAAGATAAAAAGAGAAATTTAAGATAAATTGTTTATAATTATGATGAAGTTAGTATAATATCTTGCAAACATGCTCTACCTTTAAATTAAATGGTATTCTTCAAATTGTTTAGCCAAATTGTCTCTTTTCTACAAAAATACAAGAAAGGCAGCTGAATGTGTGAAAATGTGAAGAATATGGAAAGAAGATTAATGGAAAGTTCCGATGGCTTGTGGTGTTTGAATACCAATTTATGTTAAGGAATTATAGTAGAGTAATATGACATTGAAAATTGAAACAAAGTAAAAATTGAGAAATTTCAACACCAAAACAAAACAAAACACAAATCTCATAGTGATGCCATATTGTTAATATGATTATTATTTTTTGGATAAGTGGCTTCAACATAAGTCGAGCCTAAGACTTCCTCAACCTTACCTTTCTAACAAGTGATGCCTCAATCATCTCACTAGAGATGCTTTGGCAGCCATTTGTTAATATGTTTTGCATTGTAGAATGTATTTGAACTAGCCATAGTCTCAAACTTTCCTCATCAGGAGGAACAATCTCTGATCTAACTCAAACTTCGCAGCATTAGAAGGATCCCCCTTAAGCATCATTAAAAGGCCACCAAATGAAGCATAAATTTCCCTGAAACCAAAAGAAGAGTTGTTTATCAGACCAAGATAACTCATCTTTAATTGAAGAAAAGGTATACCTGCGAGCTTTAGAGTAGAATACATACACTTTAACATTGATCCCAGATCCTTCCTCTGATAGTTTGTATAGCTTACCATGCATAACGTACTCAAATTTGTCAGCCAATGATTTTCTCGGACCCTAAACATTTCAAAATGCATAAAATAGTGGTTAATGGAAACAAACAATACAAAGCTGAAACTCATCCATGACGGACGGATGTCATCTTGCATAGAAACAAAGAACAGTTTTGGTATAAAATTTGGATTCAAACTTCAATAAACAATTCCTTTGACAAATATTTGAGTGATTGCGCTCAATTAACTATTGAAAAACAGGTTTTTGACGCAATCCCAAAAATTTGTCAATGACTCAAGGCGGTTGTTAAGTTTCTCAATCACTGAAAAAAAAGAGCATTAAGTATATTTCATGGTACTATTTTGTATAATCGTTTTTATGATGAAGCAGAGAAAGACAGCTAGTAAAGCTGATTTACCTGGGTATAAAAGCCGGTGTCAGGAGTTCCGTCCAAATTAAGAGTGGGAGCTAAAACCATTGTGAACTTCTCATCAACACGAAGAGGATATATCTCAGTGTTCACATCTAATTTCATGTACATGTCAAACTGTTCACTCTGAGCTACAATGCGAGACACTGAAGAGAAACAAATAAGAACACGAGCTCAAATAATCTGAGAGTAGACTCATCACATGGCTTCAATTTGGTAGTCTCTTGAGAAACAATAGCAAGGGTTGCTTTATCAGATTGTCATGGAACAGTCCATTCCATCATAAACTCTCGTGACTATATCACTTTTAGAACGATTACCTCAAACTTATCTTATCCCCGTCCAATTATCATATCAATGCAACTGGTTTAGAAAAATAAACTAGCTGAACTTTTCTGTTCTACGAGGGATCATCCAGACAAGAGGATGATTTAATAATACAAATAAAACTTTAAAATCATTTGTGGACAATTACCTAATTTGGAAGGGATTTTAATCATCCATAATTCCTAAACCCAAAAAATAGAAAATGTTAACCTCCATACCACCCCAACCCAAAAGCATTGATGCTTAAATGACTAACTCCATCCAAAATTAAGCCCCCATATTGTAGACTTCACTCTTTTACACTAATATTTTCAAGACTTCAAGGTAACACACTCGGCAATTAGCATAATCTAGATGAGTGGCATTGTTGAACAAATATCTATTTTATAACTACCCAAGAAAATATGTATTTAATTCTGCAAATAAAAATTCTATAAACAGCCGCACACTTTATTTATCACACGGCAAGCACAATGAAGGAAAAAGAAACTCAAATTCCATGAAAGATGCATCAAAACAACGAAAGAATTATTTAAGTTATCGTACTTCTAATTTTGAATATGGCAAGAAAGTCAATGAAAAACAATAACAAAAATCTTTAGAAAAAAAAAAAAAAACTTAGAATTCATACATAGAAACCAACCCCTAGTTTCAGAAGGAAGCTAGTAGTAGTACTTAATAGTTCAAATTGAACCTCCTTAAATTTTAAAGAAACTTGTAAACAGCTTCATTGCCTACCTATCTATTTATAATTCTCCAAGCCCATAATCCAAACTTGGAAAATGAGCTAGGGAGGGTTACGATAAGTTGACAGCCAACGTAAAACTTTTGTCGCTCTTTATGAAGTGGGTCAAACAGATACAAACATTGGGGCGTGGAAAACACACCCATCAATTGCACTAGACTGAGTGCAATGGAAGAGTTTGATCCGTGTAGCCGACCCCACTAATTTGGGATTGAGGTTTCGTCATTTTTTAACCAAAAACTTAGAAAGGTAATTGTTAATTTGTTCCAAGTTCTAAATAACTCAAATTTAGAGAAGTAAACCACCTAAAGATATATATAATTAGTGAAGTCCCTCTACAAATCTTGTCATTTGATCTTATTCCTCCAAATGGCGAACCACAACGAACATCAAAGGAAACAAAAAACAACAATAATGCAGTGTAATTATTTTCTAACATACCTTTGTCAAACTTTTTACCATCAAGATCGATGTGATTCACCTTGAAAATATCCTCAAAAAGAAGATCGGCCATTCCAACACACCTGCAGATGATTGAAGTGATCAAGAACCGAACACCCACAAGATGTAATTAGAAGCTAAGATATTTATTTCAAGTAAAAAAAAAAGGGAAGGAACTTCAAAAAGAAAATTGTAAGCTTTTGGAGAGGAATTGAGCAACTAAAACACACAAAGAGATGGGAAGAGAAAGATGGCAATGAAGCGTACCTTTAAAAGAACAGCAAAAAAAGAGGGTTACAGTGGTCGGAGCACGATGGGTGTGACAAAACTGCACAAAACTAGGGTTTAAAAGAGGCTTTCTATACATAGTAAATAAATACACTAGGACTAGTATGAGGAAGTGGGTCCCAACACCGATCCACCATCTATATTTTTCTCAATAAATTGGCCCATGTCCAGCCCAAATAAAAAAAAAATTTAAATCCCAAGCTCGCCCCAACAAGCCTATGTATATATATTTTAATTATAAATATAAAAATAAATTATTTTTTTCAAAAAAAAGATTATTTATTTAATTATTTCATAATATTTAATTTTATTTAAGTACGTTTTTCAACACCATTTTGGTTGCTATGTATTTATTTTATATATATACAAATGGAAATTTATCATGCAATTTACAATCAAGCCCCCATTTGACATCATTATTTGTTTTACGTCACCTCAAGCTGGCTAATTGTTCACGGGCTTGGACAAAACTCGAGCCATGAATAGGTATAACTAAAAGATAATTTTTTTTTAATGTCATAGGATTATAAGTCATGTGCAAATTTAGTGAATAACATCATTATTTTTTCCATAAAAAAAAGGAAAAAGCTCGGGTAACTCACTCTAGGCATTGAAATTGGGCACCGACCCACTCGGTGCCCGTGAGATACACCTCGAGACGCGTGTGCGCACATCTCGATGTGTATTGCATGAGCACTGAGTGGGTCGATGCCTAATTTTGTTGCCCAAAGTGAGTTACTCTAGCATGATCCAAAAATATAACATCATTACTTTTGGAATTCAAAAAAAAAAAAAAAAAACGGCCAGATCAGTGAATAATATCATTATTTGTTTTAAGAAGGCCCGAGCCCAGTAACTGTTCACGGGCTGGGGCAGGTGCTAAGCCCATGAATGGGCCTATCTATTTTTGAGAAGAGGCCCAACAACTAGATTGGCAAATCGACTAGTGAATATAATGTTAGCAACATGTGGAATGATCTTATCCAATCAATTTACTATCTATTTGCAGATCTAAGATATTGTTCATATAAACTCAAATTTAAACATATTTCTAATAAAAAAAATAAAAAAAAAATTTGGCAATTTCCCTGAGTATTGCCACATTTTTATTGTTAATGTGATTCAACAAATTAACTATATAATTATCAAAATATATAGGCTTGGCCGAGTGGTGGTTCAAACTGAACACTAGCTACAGTTGTCTTCATCCTTTTATCAGAGACAAGACAATGCATTAATCGTGCCCGACATTTAATCTTCACCACTCATGTTTTAATTTAATAAAGTCTCTCCATCGTTTCTAATTAAACCAGTCTAGCTAGTATATATCTCTTTTGTTTAATGATTTAATTGTGAATCTCTCCAACATCTCAAGCACTAGCAAATCAACCAATAACTCTAAAATTTTGGACATGGATGCACGGCTAGTGATGCTGCAAGATTTAGGTCTCTTTGGCATTTTCAAGGAATCATACAACATCTTATTTTCATGGTTGAAGCTCAAAATCCTCCCTATTTTCTTAATTTTTATTGTCCCCTTTTGCTTCATATTCACAACTAAACTATACTTGTCAAGTTACCTACTAGCGAAGATTGTATATTATCACTCCGACCTTCACAAAGCTTGGTCGACTGACGATTCAAAATACAATGAAATCAAGCGAGAATTAGTTATAGAATGGATCATATATGGTATCGTCAAAGCCATCATCATTCTCTTAGGCCTAGTTGCCCGCCTCTTCTCCATCTTTGCAGTTTCCTACACAGTCGGTTGTATCTACGTCTTCATTCACACCACCTATATACAAGTAATACATTTCGTCGTCTTTAGAGCATGGAAGAGGCTTGTGATCACCTTCTTATGGTACTTTGTCATCTTGGGCATGTACGGCATTGCTAGAATAGGATTACTAATAATAGAATCCTCTGTGATAGGCATTCCTCAACTACATGTTTTGGGCATTATTGTTGAGGTCATCATAGCCATCTTCTACATTATAGGTGTAGTGTATATCAACATGATATGGAATACGACAAGCGTGATGTCGGTGCTCGAAAGCAAGTACTATGGATTGAGTGCATTGGAGAGAAGTAGGGTTGATGAAGGTCATATTTCCTATAACTTTTGTATTTGAGGCTTGGTTATATGGAATGCAAGCTGTGTTCTTTGTGTTTTTAGCGAAGTTGAGTTTGGAAGCTCAGGTGGTCACTGGAATTTTTTGTTTTCTGGTTACATCGACAATGGTTTTACTGGGA
This sequence comes from Stephania japonica, assembly GCA_039657345.1. Classification (NCBI taxonomy): domain Eukaryota; kingdom Viridiplantae; phylum Streptophyta; class Magnoliopsida; order Ranunculales; family Menispermaceae; genus Stephania; species Stephania japonica. The sequence goes on along the minus strand of CM077563.1, from coordinate 11,196,266 downwards.
CTTGTGGTTCAAACCGTTGTCTATCTTGTGTGCAAGTCTTACCACCAAGAGTCAATGGACGAGCCTTGGATGGTTGGTCAATAGCAACTTGGAAGGTTTAAATGTTGGCAAATATATATAGTAGAGAAATTCAAAATGGGCATATTGATTCTTACCTTCTTTTTTCCGCCAACTATATATACTAATACTGTATGTACTTTCATTATTAATGCAACTGATGATCTAGAAGGAGGAGATTTGTGGATTCCAATTGTGATAGCTACATTATAACAACAGACAACAGTAAAGCCTTAATCCTAAATTAATTTGGGTACGTGGTAGCAACATTATATCTCCTTAAATATTTCTTTCGAGTTACGAGAGGTTGGATAATTCTAAAGAGTTCCCACAGGATCAGTCGAAGCAAAATAAAGAAGAGTTGAAAATATTAATTAATTAGACACCTATGAAGCTACAAATAAAAAAATGATGCTACTTGATTTCTTTATTTTTTCTAATGATTGAAGTGCCCTACCCTCCAAATAATTGTTCATTTGTGTAGCCTTCTTAATTTGAGCTTGCATATATATATTCGAATGTTTTTTTTTTGAGATTGCATATATATTTGAATGTTTTAATTATATCTAACCTTTTATATTGTTTGATTTTGTTTTTTTTTTTTTGAAGAGAAATCGAAATTTCATTAATCATTCATAGCTCAATACAGGACTAAACATAGAATCAAGTACATTGATTCGATAATCCTATTTGTTTAAACGAACTGCCATTAATTTGGCTATGATTGCGATTGTTAAATTGAAATAGTTTGACAATCAGGGACTGCTCTCTACAATGTTGAAACTCATTACAATACACAAACACTACTATAACCACATAACGAATAACAAAACTTCCCAACAAGGAGAAGAAAATCTAAAACTTCCCAACGGGGAAAAGACAAATCAAATACTTCCAACAAAGGAATTACTTTTGAATCTTAAATTTGCCGATGTAACACTTAAATAATAATTTTTTTTTGAAAACAAATAGTAATAAATTATATTCTCATATTCAATTTTCAGGTGCCACATTAGCAAATTTAAGGAACATAAAAGAAGAATAGATCATTCACAAGAGTTACAACCCTTCAATCATTCTTTTTATTTTTGATAAGAAAGAAACAACTTGCCCTATGAGGTTCGAACCCATGACCAATTACTCCCAAACCCTAAACCCTAAACCTAAACCCCATACCACACTAGTGTGTCATCCAATTGATTTGTAACCCTTCAACTATTCTATTGAATTGTTGGCTTAAAATATAAATTAACCAGGGTAAGCACGCACAAAGATAACATTCACTTGAGCTGATGATCTAACCCCCAACATAGGATCAGCGCAACCAAAGGCATACCTCTATTACAAGTTCAAGGTTCTTGTTTGGGTTTACCACTTCAAGAACAATCATAATATTAAGATATTATGAAACAAAATAAACTAAATAAACAGTGAATAAGAAACCTACAAGAGTTGCATGGCAACCTAGGTTACCTGGACTTGGGTACGGATATCCGACACGGGTACATATCTAGAGGTCGGACTCGTAATTCTCTAAGTTAAAGGATACGGGGACTCGGCTAGTAAGTGTCCAAATATTTGGATACGGGTACTTGGATAAGGCAAAAAATATAAATATATACATATATAACCATCTATTTCTCAAAAAAAAAAACATCTAACCAACTATATATTCATAAATAAATTTATAATTTCATTGTATTACATTAATTATTTAAACATGGTAATGTGTAGATAAGTAGTGTTTTTTTTTTTTTTTTTTGAAAACATAAGTAGTTGTTTATATTTGATTGTGTTGCATTTATTTTGTAAACACGTGCTTACGGGTTGCTGTTGTTGTTGTGTATGTGTGAGAGAAATAGTAAAAGTTAGTGGGCTGTTTTGAAGACAAAAATAACTTTGAAAGTAAGTGGGCCGGCCCATCTAGAAGCCAAAAATAACTATTAATATAAGTGAGCTGGCCCATCTTGAAGACATCCTGTCTCTCTCGATGGTTAGGGTTTCATATCTTTTCCCAAACTACATGGCGGCAGCTCATCTCTGCAACTCATCGCGACGTCTCTCTCTCTGCGGCGGCTCATCTCTGCAACTCTCTCTCTCTCTCTATCTCTATCTCTCTCTCTCTCTCTGATATGCATTTCTTCTCCGGTCTGCCACGTCCGAACTCAAACTTGACGTGTCGACACATATCTCGTGTCCGGATCCGTGTCGGATCGCGTCGACACAGGTACTCCGATGCAAAGTGCCGAGTCCGAGTATCGTAGATGGCAACATTGCGGGTGAGTCCAACCCTAAATAAAACTAGCTAAAAACCAATCCACAGGTATATCTCCCTTAGTTCAACTCTGCAACCCTGCATCAATGATGGAGTCACCTACTTATTACATCTAAAGATTTTCTTTTTTTTATGTTTTTATTTATTTTTTGTTAAAACCTTAATGTGAACTTTATCAACTATACACTAATTTCTGTATGCCGGTAATTTCTAGGAAGGACTTGTTTTCAGATTGCTGCCTCCTCATCCATGCATCATGCATGTTTCAAGTTTCTATGGCACTTGCCTTCGTTTCATGTGCTTGCCTTTGCATAACCAAGTGCCAAATAAAAGTATTGCTCCTAATAAATTAACAAAACCTTTATGTTGGTGAGACTAAATCTATTGAAAACGGGCAAAGTCACTCTTCTAGAAATAGAACTCTTAAAACCACTTGTATATTATCTTGGTTGTTTTCTTCCATGTGTGATGTTCAAGCTTAAATAAATGTAATGCATTCAAGTTCTCAAAAAAAAAAAAAATTACATTAATGTTCTCATATGTGTGATTTATAGCTTTTGCTTCACTTTTATCGAACTTAGTTTTTTAGAACAGTTTCTGCATTCAGATTGCAAACCAAATGACATCTCCAGTCCTCTGTAATCACACCAGCACACTAAGAAGCCTTAGACTATAATAGGTAACCGAGAGAAGATAAAAATGGAATCAATTACACAACAAACGAAACCCTAGAAAGCGAACTTACCGAGAACTCCGCGAGGACAGCTTCGCCAATCGCCACTGAAGATTTGGATGATTTCTAGGGTTTCAGAGGAGTGCGATCCGAAAACCACCCTCGCGAGGGATCGATCGATCGATCGATGGATTTTGAGATTGCGAGAAGAGAGGGTTTTGGGGATCCGAACGAGAAAAAAGAGGCGGCGAAGGACTGCGAACCAAATCGCGTTTTATGTTCTAAAAGTCGAACAAGGCTCCGGGAGAAAAGGAGTTTGAAGGGATTGTCGAGTAGTTAGAGGAGCTTATAGTAATTATATTCTTGTATTTGGGTGACGACGTCCTTTAGATACAAATCAGTTTTTGTGCACGCGAATCTCGACGAATAAATCAAGGAACGCTAAACAATGTTTGTCCAAAGTCGTCACCCAATCATTTACCAGCCCAAGAGGGGTTTCTTTGAAACTTCGAAAAGTAAATGTATGGTGTTGTCGTGAGTTGGGACGGTAAAATTAGGATTAATATGTACTGTGGTTTTTTGATCATGTGACTAACTTTATGCGTGTAAAGATCAATTATTTCTCAAACTTTAAGATATTCATTTGAAGTTTTTGTTTTTTTGATATCCATCATAACTTTAGAGTTGTGCTAAGGGCACCTTATAATCCTCTCAGGGCACCCCACCATTTAATTAAAAATAATTTTATGACCAATTAACAAAAATGTCCTCATCCAACCCAATATTTTACATACCCATTCAAATGCCCTCACAAGGCACCCCACTTATGAAAATTCAATTTTTTTTACGAAGTTAAGTTGATCTGTCGCGGGCCGGACATCGCATTTGTTGATCAAAAAGTGCACGTTAACCCTTGTCAATTGCATTTGTCGATCCGTCGTTGCCCAGATATTCGATGAGTTTTAAGTGTTTTTAGAGTCTAATTGCTGAGAAAATGAGTGGGAGGCGGACGCGTACACAACAAGTTAGTTTTTTATGGTTTTGTGAGGTTTTTTTTTCTATTTTTGAAGGCGAACCAAGGACATGAATTTATCGGTCACACAGGACCGAAACATAGCGTCTCGGTATCCTATAACCGATAACTAATAAAAAGTGTCAGTTATTACCAACCGAGTTTAATCCCAAACGTAGCTTTTTATTACATTTCGGTTGGAAGCAACCGAAAGATAGCTTAATGTCTTGGGTAACAGGCCACCAAGACCAAAATCGGTAGTCTCGGTGATACACAACCACATGGTCTAAAGGTCCTTCTCACTTAAGTGTCGATTGATATTAACTAACACTTACACAATAGTTTCGACAATGGACATTCGAGACCAAAAGACAGATCACGACCCTGTGTGACCGAACACTACGGGATTGAAGTTAAACACATCGTCCGACCATAAAAACAACACATCTACCTTAAACAAGCAAGAAAGTGAGAGGATTTGGTATATTGAGACCTTGATGTAGTGATGGAAGGGAGAAAAGAAGGGTTTTATTTGATTTGGTGGTAGGGTGCTCGTACATCAAATGAAATGACATTTTGGTAAAAGTACCGGGGTGCCCTGATAAATTGCTGGAGTGCCCTAATCAGCGGGGTGACCTGAGAGGATTGCAGGGTGCCCTTAGCGCCACTCTAATTTTATTGAAGCTCAGGTTACAAATTATGACATTGCTTATATCATTGGCTCATGATATTCATTTGAAGTTTTTAAAAGGAAAAATAAAATGGCATGAAAATAGTAAAAGAGTTACAATAGTTCTTTTTATGTTGCACATGCATACTAAAGTTCAAGTTTTATCATATTAATTTTCAGTCTACCTCGCAACGAAATGGCATGAAAATAGTAAAAGAGTTACAATAGTTCTAAGATTCTTTTGAAAAAGTTAAAGGACTCTTCTCAATTAGAAATGCTTTCACTGAAGGTCAAGTTTTTCTATTTTAGCCATAAAATAATTAGAGAGTTTTAAAAAAATAAGTTTTCGAGTTTATTTAACAATTTCGTAATTTGACATACAAGAACAAATAATTATCAATTAATTGTTTGGATTATAGTGAAAAAAAATCTAAATCATGGTTTGTATTTGTAAGGAAAAATAATTATAATGGTCAAGTTTTGTCAAAAATTCCATGAGAACCGTTGGCTTGAAAGTCCTTGGACACACATTGTCCTATACACCCGTTTCAATCCATTATTCATGGACTCCAGTGCGAATTACACCTCCATATAGACAATCCTCAATCATCTTAATAAAACATCTTTGTTATATTAAAAACATTGGATCTGAGTACATAAATCAACTTATCATATGCACCAATTACCAGGGCAATCACTAGCTATAGGCTGGTTTTGATCATGGAGCAGACGCCGTGAATTGGTTCGACTAGCACTAGGAACCGGCGGGCGGGACCCTTCATGAGGAGGCCTAATGGTGTCAATGCCAGTTAATTGAGATGCAGTGGGGGATTTTAAGTTAGGCCATGTCATAACATGGAGGTTAATCAAGTCCATGTTGTTGATTGCAGAGGCAAGGAAGTCTCTCACCTCTGCATTGTCACAGCAGTGGATTAGCCCAGTAGAGGACACTGTGGATGGCACCAGACTCTTCCCTTCTAGTCCTGACAACACTAGTAGCTGACCAGATTCCCTCGCTTGCTCGTGTAGATGTCGAAGCCCCGCTCGATCCGCGGCGGTCCTTTTAGCCACTGTGTAAATGCAGATGAATCCCTGCATAGCAAACATTAATTCTCTCGTGTACATGAAAATTATAGTCTTTTAACAGTTTAGTCTATAGTCTAAGCCGACTTTATGTAAGACCTTTGTCACGAAATATATAGTCTTCCACCTTATGTCCATATGAGAAGCATTTTATAATTATCTCTTCAGTTCTCTTGATGTCCATGCCAAAGCAGGTTTCTTCTCGCTCCGGTGTCAACATAACAGACATCTCTGCAACACCAGGAAGAAACCATAGCCGGACTCCTTGAGCAGTTGCAATGGTGGTAGTGTAACTTTGCTGCATGGCCCAACAAGCTTCACCACCACTTGTAGTTCTCTCCTTTTGACCATAACAGCATCAAAATAAAACAAGCAAAAAATTATAATCCAAAACGTCGGTCTTGCGCGCCTAACTATGTAATTAATTAATTAATTAATTAATTAGGATTAGGCCTAGAGATTTTTAGATTAATTAAGGGGTACCATTAATAAATGTAAAACATGCCGAAGGATGTTGACAAAGATGAGAGGAACACCAGATGAAACAGCAGCAGAGAACCAAGCCATGCACCTCGCTGTGGTGGCTTCCACTCTGTGCTCCCCTGCTAATGGCATGAACAACACTGAACTAATCACTGTGGATTTCTGGTCTGGCAAGTAAGTGCTCACCACTTTTTTCCAATCATACTTCACTTCTTTCTTGCTAAACCCCTTCTCTGTATTCACCGCTTTCCTGCTCAACTCTGCACACCACACCAGCTAGCACAATTGTCTATCAATTATACATATACAACTTTTTTTTGAGGAATATACATACATATATTACTAATCAAAATATTTTTCAAAAAATTAACTATATAGACAGCTCACTGGTTTGGTATGAGGTTATTTGGGTAAGAGGTAATGAGTTCGAGCCTCAAAGTAAGCAAAGCGTGGTTTCTTTATGAAAAAAAAAACGAAAAAAAAACCTTATTTAAAGTAGTTTGTTGATGCTTGCATATGATACTATATCTGTACCCCCTATATATATAAAGGCATTACATTTACGCTTCAACCTTTTTTTCAAATAATATTACCTTCAATTTATTCGCTTCAATATATCTTCAATCTCAAATTAGTTAGAGTAGGCTACATTCATCAATAGCTTTTGCTCGACTTAATTTAATTGTTTTAAAACGCGCGCACACATACTTTGATATATGTCGAATTGTTTTCACTTTTCAAATAGGTGCGTGACCTTAAAAGTGTGTAGTGGTGACATTCTCCTAATGAAAAATTCGTTTCAATAATAATAATAAAAAAAAAGTACCCTGTAATTGTGACCATTGTTGGTAGGTGAGATTGTCTAAAACCGCAACATGTCTATCATCAGAGGCAGCTCTGATGGTGAACCGCCGTTGGAGTTTCTAACTACGCTCTTGCACCAAGTAAACTCGCAATTTTAAAGTGGCGTCGCCTCTCCTCATCTTTACCCACGCTATGTCTCCGCCTTCCAAGATCTCTTACTAAGCTTTCCGAGGTGGGAGCTGAGTTCCGACCGTGCCTTGGCCGGGATGAAGTACTCGTCCTCGCCTTCTTTCGCCGCCACGCCTTCAATTATGTCACCGGGCAAAGGCATGCTCTCGTTCCATTCCTCGGAAGTGCTTTGCTTCACCTTCTTCACGCACACTAGCTTTTGAACCGTGCCCATTATGTCTCCACAAGTCACACCTTAGAACAAATAGTTAAGTTGATGTGCAATTTAATTGAGGGAGATGAGGAGAGTGAGGTAGATATACGACAGAATGTATACGGATATCACTAAGATTTCTTATGGTTCTTGACGAACTAGGAGACACCTTTTTATTTATGTAGACATGGTTATGGTAAGCTTGTCTTGTTATTTGTTGTTTGATAATGCTTGATAATTTTGTGATTAGAAATGCAGATGACATTGTGACACATACTGTTAGTTAGAAAAACAGTATGATCAGTGACTATGATGAACGACGACAAAATTAATGGTAGATCACTTCTCGTCCTAACGTTGTTCATCAAAACATATGCTTCTTCTCGTCCTAACAGTATTGAATTTTCTCAATTGGAAAATGATTTTTTTTAACATTCTTTTCATACATACGTTTCTTATACAATAGTGTGGATTCGTTAAAAATTCATGTCACATATCCCAATCAAATCTACATTATTGTGTATTTGTCTTTACAATATTAAATTATCATCCTCCTTCTCAACAAGGTTCGTAATCAAACTTGCTCGTGTAATTAAAAGTCACACATTTAATTAAGAATCACTTTACATGGAGAAAAAGCACATGAGTTGAACAATGAACAAAAGAGGTGGAATGGCTAGCATTAGTAAAATCCTTCACATGGCTAGCATTAGTAAAATCCTTCACATGCTTGATTATTGGTATTGATCCAATCCACCGTACTTGGAATGACCTTGGATTTTGTATAACTAATCGATTTCTTGTTCTTTGTGCAAGATTATTAAATATTTTAAAAAAAGTTAATAAATTAATTTACATGAACATACTGTAATTTTTTTACAATTAAAATTGCAATTCACTATAATCAACTCATATTTCTTACAAATAAAATATACAATAATAGTTAAACAAAACACATCATCTAAATAATTAATTAATAAACAAAAAATCAGAGACGAAGTTGTGACTAAAAAAGATTTCACGATCCCATTGGGATTCGATAGTTTGCCTTAATAGTTACGTCTAAAAAACCAAGTTCGTATGGATTGCAAGAAGAATGGCTGGGATCGAGGTGATATTTATATGAAAAAAAAACTTGCACACTTCATTTCATATATATAGAGGTTTGGAGTTTCATATACTATTAATTAGTAATAGATGCATGCATTATACTTCATTGCAGGAACTCTTCCCAAATAAAAAGTTTGAACATTCCGAAGCAACAACTTTTCAAAGACCGAATATAATAATAATATAATTTAATAATAGAAATAAATAATAAACAGAAAATAAGAAAATTGAGATAATTAAAAAATTAGAAAATTAGAAAGATGAAATTAGGTAGGTATTGAAATTTCTCTTTCCTCCAACTTTTATATAGATATATAGATTATATTCGTAAAACCGTTCACATGCTTGATTATTGGTATCGGCCCATCAAACACTATAATAACTTTTCTTAGTATAAATATTAAAAAATGTTCAAAGTAAAGTTTTGAACTTTAAACTTCAAGGTTAATTGCTACATAAACTTATACTACTAAACTAACTTCTACATATATTTTTATTAAATATAAATTGAATATATATATATTTTTTATTTAAAAAATATCAAAATTTAGTCAGATATTCATAACTTAGACAGGCTTAAGTGTGTAGAGGCTGGGGATGCAAATTGATAGGGGAATACCAATGGGTGATGGGGATTTACCCTAACAGGTACGTTGTATGGAGATTTTAAATAGGCATGTGGGCAGGGATGGGTACAAATTTTCATACCTACATGGGTATGTGAATGGGTAATAAAATATACCTACAGAGATCTCTATGGGTAATCCCCATTGGGGATCCTCACGGGTAATCCCCACGGGCATATTCACATGTAATTCCTGCGGGGATACCCATCTACCCATAGGGATAGGGATCCCCATATATCAATTTATACACCATATGATATTTATTATTTCTATATATATATATATAATTTTATATTTAAATATTACATAGTTTCCACTCCGAAACACTAACACATATGCCAATGATTTGTAGAAAGTTAATTATAAGTGTTAGCACTTAGTAAGAACTTTTATTGCATGATATGTTAATTTTTTTTATTATTTTTGTTGAAATTTCAACAATTGTGGTGTTTTTTTTAAGAGAAATCGAAATTTCATTAATTATTCATAATTCAATACAAGACCAGATATAGAATCAAGTACATTGATACGCTAATCCTATTTGTGCAAACAAATTGCCATTAATTTAATTTTTTTTTCGAAATTGAAACAGTTTAACAATTAGGAACTGCTCTCTACAATGTTGAAACTCATAACAATACACAAAAAGTACTAGGACCACATAATGAATAATAAAACTTCTCAACAAGAAGAAGACAAATCAAAGCCTTTCAATTAGGGAAGAAAACTAACTATAAAGTAAAAACTAAAGATAAATCAATTTAGCGTGCCGCACAAATTCACGCAACACCGTTGATGAAGATGCACCGCAACAAAGATGAACCAATGTCCACAAAACAATTGTGTTGTTATATATGTATATTTAACACCTTGTTTGTTAAAATTCTTATTTTGAAAATCTCCACGGGGATCCCCAATGGAGAATGAAATGAGAAAAAAAAAATTTCAGAGATTCTTCATCCCTTCAAAAATTTCCGCGGGGATCCCAACCCATCGAGATTTGATGAGAATGAGGATGAATATAAAAATTCATCGCCAGATAGATATTATTTATTTATTTATTTACTTTCATGAGATGGATATTATTATGGAGATGGAATGAGGTACCCGATACCCTACCCTACCCATAAGCCTTCCGTTAGGTCGTGCGGGGACAAAAGTGGAAGCAAAGCTAAACTATTTCTCAAGAGTTAAACCCAAGTATGATCAAATGCTCTGGAAATCACGAAGTAAAGAAATTCCCGAAGCCTACACAGTTGAAAGCCGAGCGGCTTTCCACGTGGAAACCAATGGCAGCACCACGGGTCACGACTGAAGACCACCAGATCACCCAAGTTACCGTTATGACCGAGGAGGGCAGGGGCAGGGGCACTCACGTCAGATTTTCCTTTTCAAAACCCTCGCTCGCTCTCAACTCTCAACACTCAACTCTCAACTCTACATTCCCTCTTTCCTCTGTTTCGGCGGTTTTCGTTGTTCCTCAACAACTGTTCAGTCAATCAATCTATCAATCGAGCTTGTTGTTGGTGTTGGGGTGTTGTCAATTGAAATGGTACTTTATTTGACGACGCTCAAACAAACTAAGATGGATGCTAATGTCACCACCCACTCCCAGATATTGTTAAATCAAGGTCAGTTTTTCTTTTTTGGCAAAACTTATCATTTGGTCCCTGAACTTTGTGTTTTTTATGTTCTAGGTCCCTTAACTTTTATTACTATACATTTAGTCCTTAAACTTTCACAAAGATTTACATTTAGTCCTTCCACCATTTAAAGTGTTAAATTATGTTAATGTGGGCAACAAAAGTGTTGTGTGATTAGTCAAGAAGAGTAAAATGGTTTATATTACTGAATTGGACGACTCGCATCGACCTAAAAAAGCCGAAAAAAATTTTAATTTCCCCCAAAATCATAAAAATCTCAAAGTTCAAGGACCAAAAGCATAAAACTCAAAAGTTCAAGGACCAAATGTACAACAATGAAAGTTCAGGGACTAAATGTACACTATTAAAAGTTCAGGGACCAAAAGCATAAAAGACTCAAAGTTGAAGGACCAAAAAATACGTTTTGCCTTCTTTTTTCTTCTAAAGATTATTAGTATAAGTTTCCAATTTTGAGAATGGGTTGTATTGAACTCTCTACTGTTTTTTGTTAGCCAAGGGGCATTGAGCCACTGCCGCTGACACCGGAGTGATGGTGGTCCCGACTAGTACCCTCGGGGTCCTTAGTTGGCCCCACCGGGCAGCCCACTGAAGAGTAGCCCACCAGGGAATGGGGCTACTCTACTGTTGGGTTTAACTTGAATTGGAATTTCAAATTTGGGTCTTGTTTGGTAATGTTTTTAGTTAGTTGGGAGTTGGGAGTTGGGACCCTACCTTTTTTGTTGAATGAGTTGGTTTGGAATTGATTGAGTTAGAATTCTAAATCATGAGTTTTATTAAATTTCAAATTTTATTGGGCGGGGCGGTGCCTGACGGCGGCGGTGATCCTTTAGGCGAGCTTTTTGTGGGTTTAAGGTTAAGAAGAAGAAAATGAGCATGTATGCCAAATAGAACTAGTGCTAACAAAACCGATTGAATGCATAACAAATTGGAATTGTTGCGGGAGATTATGTTTTAGCAGTTGATTTTGTGGAAGACTTATCATTATGGTACATTCTAATGCTTAGGGAAGTTCTGCTTAGAAAAAGGAAAAAAAAAAAAAAAAAAAAAAAAAAAATGTGTGTGGATGTGTACAATGATGTGGGCAAAATTAAAACTATGAAATTGCTGTTTGTTCTGCTTTCAGTGTGGTCTCTCGATCCAAATGTGTAATGTCCTGCAATGATTTATGATAGAATAAAGTTTCTATCTTCGCATTTCCAGTTTTCTCATCCAACTCAAGTGATTGGTACAACTTTTATGCTTTTATTTACTTATATGAATATCCATTGTTCTCATTCTTTGTTGCTCAGATTCTTTTCATGAGGCGAGGAGAAAAAGGGACAAGACAAATGTGGTACGGTGTTTTCTATTTTATATATGTATCCTATGTACCCAACTTAGCGAAATCATTAGGTGCCAGCAGATGAACCATTTTGAAAATACGGTCAATACCCATATACATGTGGTGCATAAAATAGCAGTTATCGTTGTCTTTTTCATTTAGGCATCTAATGATTTCTTCTGTGTACTCTACATGTTTATGCAGGTGTTTTCCTTGGTATAAGTATTATGCATGTTTTGTGGGATATAAATAATCTTCTTCTCCTGCTTTATAGCCGTTTTTTCATCTTTAAAATGTATGACAAAAGTGTTTTAGGATCTGTTTTTTCTTGATTTTGATGTGTAATGGAAATGCTTGATGTGATATGCCAATAAAATGCTATGATCAATGATTCTATTGGAAAGATCTCCTCATTTTGTGGAGGAAAAAGCAGTACTTTAAGGGACTCAACACAAAGCCGATTTCGAGATCCATTGATTCATGATATTCTAAGGGAGACGGACAAGGAGTGGAGTGTAGTTTTCAGCTACACATTTAGAGAGAATAATGCCTGTGCAAACCACATGGCCAAGGAAGTTTTTCACTGTGATGTTGATTTTAAGATTTGGGAACATATTTCAAATCATATTTTCATGTTGCTAGAGCAGGATATCGTGCAGTTACAGATGTAACTTAGACTGAATTTGGTCTTTGCTATTCAAAAAAAAAAAGCAGTACTCTTGGGTACGGATATGGCTTAAGTTTTAGGCTTCAAAACATGAATGCAATGCAGTTTGTGAGAATTTCTAGTTATGGACTGTATGAAATACCAATGCATTAGATCCATGCCTATAACCTTTTATTTTTGATAAGATCCATATCCATAACCTTGTTATGTGGTTTGTGCATCATTTTGCTCAGTGTTAGCTAGTGAAACTCTCTTTTTTATTTCTGTTTTGCTTTTCCTTTTATCCGCAATAGAATTTCTATTTGGAAAGGCTTTAGACAACATTCTTTTGAGTTTAAAATATTATTGACTTAATCAAACTTCTTACAAAAAGAAAGATGCCAACAAATGGATTGTGTTTATTGTCAAATGAGCTTCATGTTGCCTTGATTTAACAGAGCTGAATTATTTTATTGTGCCCTCAGGACAAAACGCACCGTTTTTCTCTAGAACAAGGAAAACATATTGGGCATCTATTTTACAAGACCAAGTTTCGTACATATTCAGGCCGTAATGCCCATTATGGAGGTTATCCTCGTAATGGTTTCTCAGGTAAAAGTGAATCCCCAGTCTTGGAGTTTTGGAGCGTTCTTATTTTTTTTTACATGGCTGATACTTGTTTGCCCTATTTTAAAAATTTGATACCTTTCCCCAATTTTTAGTGTTACCTCTTTCATGTAAAACATAGGCATTTATAAGGTTTAAGAAAGCTCAGCTTAACCAACTAATTTGGCTCTCTTCAGATTCTGAATGAAGGAAAATTAAATAACACTCTCTTCAATATTCCTATCTTGGTGGGGAAAGAGACTGGTCTTGTGGCTAGTTTCCTTCTGCTTTCTTTTGTTTTCTATGTTCCTCTTTTGGTCAATCAGCCATGCTTCTTCTTTTTACACTTATTTGCAATTTTCTTGTGTGATATGGTTGGCCTTCTTGACCTCTTGGTGGGGGAAAAGACTTTTTTTCTTGTGACTAGCTTCCTTTAGTTTCTTTTTGTTTTCTGTGTTGCTTTTTTCTGTTGTTCAGCCAGGCTTCTTCTTTTTACACTTATTTGTGGTTATCTTGTGTAATTTGGTTGGCATTCTCAACGTCTTTTCTTGATCTGATCTCGATGCAATTGCATTTCCTATTAAAAGAATAACAAAAATTTGAGAAAGGTAAAATTTACTTTCTCCTTTTCATGGTTTTGTGGTTTTTGATATATTGTCTAAGTTACATATATTGTGTTGAAAATTTCATTGGTGGATAGATCTTGTATTTAGTTACTATGATTTACATTTTGGATTCTTGAGCTCTAAAGAAGGATGAATTATTTGTCGCTTAACCAATTTATTAATATTATCTATCCCACAGGAACTGTTAAAGCGTTTCGTGTGGTGAGGGATAGAAGAGGTGATCAAAGCATAAGTGGGGAATTGAACTCATCATCTATGCCATCTTCAACTCTCACTGATAAACAAGTTGCATACTTCTCTGAGAAGAGGTATCCCATAGTTGTTTTTTCACCTTTGGTGATTAAAGCACACATCTCCACTCTTTTGCATCTTATCTGTTGTTCGACATATTTTTTTATTATAATTGTTTCTGATGCATGAAGTCGCTGGCACGGAGTGTTACATTTGCCATGGATTTCCTTCTTGACATGTGTCAATGCATGATGAAAATGAAATATTTATACTCTCTATTTTCTTTATATCATCTCAATTTGAGTTGTTTATAGTTGATACTATTGGTGCTTGCATATGCTTTGCCACCATTTTGTAACAGGTTCATTTATAAAAGAGCTGAGAGTTTGTTCAGGCTTACATTTTCCATGAAGTTCCATCGTTGCATGTGCCGATGCATGTCCCATGTTAAATATAAATCCTTATGCACTCAAATTTTTAACAAGTCAGTATGGGTTCATGTATTGATGTTTGTGCATGCGTTTGCTCTATTTTATGGGTGAGTTGGGGTTGAGTGCTGTTTTCTGTTACTTAATGACTAAACTTTAACAAAATCCTAATTCCACTTTTTGGAAATGTAAAGAAATTTTACATTTAGAGGTGGCAATGAAGAAAATTGGTTCATTTTATTCAATTATCTAATGCTCTCTCAGCTTGGTTGTTAATACATAGAAGATTTAATTCATTTGATTAAGTATGAGTAGGAGATAATTCTTCTTGGTAATAATAGGAGATAATTCTTCTAATCAATAATATAGGTTGTGTTTGTACTTGTTTTTAGTTTGTGTAAGTGTATAATGGAATTATTTATTGAAATGTTCGTGAAATAATTCTTTCGTCGTCTTTACTTTTCTTTGGGTGCTTACCATTGACCATTTCTGTCTACTCTCTCTAAAACTTGACAATATTGTTATTCATTGCTTTATTTCTTGGGAATGAAATCTTTTACACTTCATGTTTGGAAATTTTCTTTTTGATTATGCATCAGAAATATTGATTATTGATGCCAGTTCATCTTCATGGTTTTAGACATTCAAGTTTTTTAGTGCACTATGTTGAAGTATTTTTCTATGCTGAAAATCTTTGCTTTTTTCGAAATCATGAACCATCGATAACTCCTTTTCAAAGTTCAAACTTCAAACCATTAGTATTGCTATTGTACTTTTTCACTATTTCTGAACTCACCTATTTCAATGCTTTCAGATCCACAGGGGCTCTAATTGATCACGGAGAGCCAAAAATGTTTGGAAACTTGAATAGATCCTCTTATTCTGCCAGCAGGCATGCTCATGCTACTTCGTCAACTGTGACCAATGAGAAGAAATTATTCTATGAGACAAATAGAACAGTTTTAAAATTAGATTCTCAGGCATCAAGAGTGAATGCATGTGATCCTCTTCCGTATTCCACCACTACATCAGTGCCGAGCAATTCTTTTGGAGGTTTATATTCTTCAGATCCTGTGCATGTTCCTTCAGATAACAGACCATCCAGTAAGATAGGGGCTATCAAACGCGAAGTTGGGGCTGATGGTGTTCAGCGGCAACCTGCTGGAAACTCCTCTAAAAGTACCTCCATTTCAAGTAGACCGTCAACAGCTTCAAAGAAGGTCTTTCAATCCAATCAAACAGATGCACATGAGTCTGTTTTGGCTAGCTTGTCCACCAGCAGGTCTTTCTCAAGCAATCATAATAGAAGCAACTCATATCCAACAGTGAACCATCAGAAAGGTATGCTCACCATAACAATTTTTTTTGGTAGATCTCCATAACATTTAATTGTTGCAGTCAAGTGGTTGCAAACAAATTTTTTATAGAGCCGAAAACCAACCTTTTCAATTAGAAGTCTTCTTCATTGATTAAAGGATTCTTATGTAATGTTTGCTGGGTGTTAAAGCTCTTTATTCAACTTTTTTATTTGGAAAATAACTAAAGATTGGTTCACAAGCGACCAATACTTCTTTCTGATACTTATGGAGATATAATGTTTGTCCAGATATTTCTCCATGTGTGCTCACAGCAACAAAGCCTCAATCCCTAATTATTTTGGTTTGGCTAGTTTGTGCTATATATATCCCTGAGTTTTGTCTCAAGGTTTTAAATTGAGAAGGATTAGGACTGAACTGAATATGAATTGCATGTTCGTGAACAGTAGATATCAAGATTTACATGTAGTATGATTAGGACAAATAGAAGTTCCCAAGGTTGACTGTTTTAGATATTTCAGATCAATTATATAAAATATTAAGATCTCAATTAGCCCAACTATGAATTAATGTTGGGTTGTAAAGAAGAAACAAAACATAAAGTTAGCGTAGTGGAGATGAGGATGCTAAGGCAGATGCGTGGTGAAACTCATAAGGGCTGAATTAGAAATAGGGGGATTTAAAGAAAAGTAGGAGTAGCACCAATAGAGAAAGAGATTAGGGAAGGGCATTCGTGGTGGTTTAGATAAAGATGACTTGCAAATGCCTAGTCTGAAAGCTAGATGAACTAAAAATTGAAGGAATTTGAAGGCAGGGAAGATAATTTGAGGTGCATCATATAAAAGATTTGAAAGATTTCCAAGTCACATCATCAACTGCATTAAATCAAGCAAAACTGAAACGTTGGGCTTGGATCCATGATCCAACTAATTTAATGGAGTTAAGATATATCATTTATAGATGCTCTTCCTGTATTTAGTTTAGCTGCATTTATTGTTCTACAAATGGAAAGAGAGCAGTGTAAGAAATTGTGATGATCTCCGAATGTGTGAAGCAGTCACAGCTTC
Organism: Stephania japonica; assembly: GCA_039657345.1. Lineage (NCBI taxonomy): Eukaryota > Viridiplantae > Streptophyta > Magnoliopsida > Ranunculales > Menispermaceae > Stephania > Stephania japonica. Next base: position 11,179,186 of record CM077563.1, on the reverse strand, counting down.
ATTTAAATTTACTAGTACTTCTGGGGCGGTTATTGTGTCTCCTGGTTAGCCTAGTCTGTTGGTCAAATGTCATATTGCTTCTTCATTTCTCATTTTTTATTGTGAGGCTGATTTTAGATATTCTTATATTTCAGCTACACAAACTAACAAGGAATGGAGGCCAAAATCAAGTCAGAATTCCAGCCTCAAAAACCATGGCATCACTGGAATGGACACAAACACCATTTCATCTACTCCAGGGAATTCTTTGAACTCAAGCATAAAAGCGGAACGTTTGCCAGAGAACTTTTTGAAATTCAACATCCTTGAAAATCAACATGTAATCATCCCAGGGCATCTACAAGTTCCCGAGGCTGAGAGGGCAATGCTAACGTTTGGGAGCTTTGGATCGGGTATTGATTCCCCCAGGAACTGTGCATATGGGGAACCTGATGGTGCAGAACAATCCAACACCAAATCTAGTTTGAGGTAGTGCCATCTGTCGCTGACTCTTGTTGGCAACTTCTTTTCTATACGAGGAAGGCACTGTTTAATTTTCAATTATGTCCTTCCTAAAACGCATCAGTTTATATTTTATAAGCGCTATTCCTTCATTAGCTATCATTATAACTCCTAATCCTGGATGCTCCTATCATTCTCCCACCAAAATGTTCCTCATCTGCAATTGCATAAGTTTGTATAGTTGTTTTCCTTTGCCTTTAGTATCACATTGTGCATATATAATTTCAGACTTTTTTCCAACCTTTTTGGTACAATGTTTGTATTATTTAAATAGCGATAGGAGCAAATTCTTTCTACTGAATTAAGCTTCTGATTTAGGAAAATTATTTGTCTTGCCTTTCAATGACTTTAAAAATGTGATATACTTGGCAGCGTTTCAGCTCCACCAGCCTCCAGCTCAGATCCTTCTTGTGGCTGCGAAGTTGATTTACCGGATGACCTAGTCAGGAATCTGGAATCTGATTCTCCATCATTAGCCGTGCCCTCGGGACATCCATTTCCTGAAAAGGAAGAATCTTCTGAAACACAGGATTTGGAAACGTATTCAGATTATGCCTTGGTTCAAGACATTAACCTTTCTAAGCCTCTTGGAGGGCTACAACAGCAGCAGCAAGATCCTCTGCTGCATGATGTGCCATTTTTTAAAACGAGATTGAATAACACTTGGCGGAGCCAAGACTTACTGTCTTCTAAAGAGGTAATCGTGGCTGTCCCGAGTTTCTGACATTTAAATAAATGCTCCTTGCACTTGCGTTGTATAATGTGGTGCATTTGCTTTCTTTGCAAACATAATGATGCTATGGTGACTCGTTTTGGGACACCCCGAGTAATGGCGTCCATACGTCGCGCATCGCGATTTGTGCGCACACATCATCGCGATTTGTGCCCACACATCGATGTGCGAATGGATGGACACCATCACTGGGTACCCCAAAAGGGGCATCCTAGTATTTTCCTTACTGTTTTCTTGGCATGCTTTAAGGGCTAGTTTTAGTTGTAGTTTTTACCTGTCATTCAATACCAAAATACTCAGGCATACATTTATGTATCTGCAGGTTGTGAGTTCACATGGAGGAAATGCCACTACAAGAATGGTTCATCAACAATCCATGGGCCAGTTTTATCCTCCTGTCCATCTTTCACAATTTCCGAACCTCATGCCATGTCGGCAGGTCCTGTCTCCCGTTTTTCTCCCTACCATGGCTGTTCCTGGCTATTCGCATTATCCTGCTTATTCCCATCCCTTAAATGGCGGCAACTTCCTTGTAATGCCGGAGTGCACTTCACAGTACAAGCCCATCCCTTCAAGCAGTCCCACAGGGTTTGGTACTTATGCTAATTCACTTGGGTATGCTTTAAATACCCAGGGAACAGGTGTTACTGCGTTCGAGGATTCAACTGCGATGAAGTACAAGGAAGGATACTTTCCTAACAGACAGGTGATTGATCTTTTCACACTCTTGTTAAGGATAAGGCGGATCCGTTTAGCTCACTCTTGTTATTGTCCCGCAACAGGTGGATGCCTCCGAATTCTGGGTTCAAACTCCTCAGGAGATTCCGGGCTTCCAATCATCTTCATACTACAAGTCAGAGCAAGCACCCAATGCAGCCTACTTGCCGGTGCAGAATGGTCATTCTTCCTTCAACGTTGCCACAACACACCCGGCTCAAATTCAGTTCTCTGGTTTGTATCATCCATCACAGCCTCCGCTCACAAATCCCCATCAATTGGCGCATGGAATGCCTGGGAACATTGGAGTTGGCATGGCTTCTGCGAGCCATGGGGCTCAAGTCGGAGCATACCAACAGTCTCAAATGAATCATCTTAGTTGGCCCTCAAACTACTGAAAGGGCTGTTTTTAAGGGACTTAATGTTAATGCATGCAGCTTAGAGTTATGTAAAAGTTTTTTGTTTCCAAAATCAATGAGAGCATGAAAACAATATATATAGTTTTTTTTGAAGCATGGCATGAAAATATAAAAGTTCAATGGATGACGTTCCTGTTTTCTGGAAACTTATTACATCATATCATTTGCATGCAAGTGATGCAACTAATTATTATACACTAAATAATTGTTTCAGACTCTTGAAAACTTCACTTGGCCATCATGCCGTTAATAATTTGCTCTCTTTCTTGCTTGAGCGTCTCAATCTTAGCCCGGACAAATGCATCTTCTTCTCCATTCTTCTTCCTCAGAATCACTCTCAAGTTTTGTATTTTCCTATCAACGCTTTTAACCTGTTCCTTCAAAGAAATCAAATTAAAAAATTATTTACTTTGCCCAAAACGGTTGAAGAGAAACAACTTAGCCTAAATTAATTGGGGTGGGTTACATGGATCAAACTCTTTCATTGTGTTGAAGAGAAAGCAAAAACAAAATTATGAACAAGAGAGGGGGTGACCTTTCTATACGGCCATCTTGGCAACCCATGTATCCTGCGTACTTTTTTTAGGACGGTAGGGCATATCGCCAATTTCTTCCCTGCAACTTCAATCGGGAGATGAAAATAAGCCTCCAAATCACTTAGTTTCAACTTCCGAATTCTCTCCCTCTATTACATTCAAAAAAGAATATGGGAAAACTCAAACTTCTCAATAAATAGATCAATCAAAATATATTATACAACATGTCGCGGTAAATTAAGGACGGTGTATATATATAACCTACTGACCTGCATGGCGAGGCTGCTCTTAAAAAGTCTGGTGCTGCTCTGCTCTGGTACTTGTTGGCTCAATTGATCCACAACTACCGCAATGGCAACAGGAGCATTTGAACTACTTAGTTGATTTTAAACATACAAATGCACACATATGTGATCACTAAAATTTCAGCATGAACAACTAGTGCCATATATGGGTGTACCTGTTTCGGCACTTGAATTTGGTTGAACAGACTGATGATCATCAATGTTGGTAATGTGTTGTTGATCCCAATTTGCTCCTGCACATAGAGCACTGTAGAATGTTAAGAGAGGATCTTCCACCATAATGTACCCCGCTTCTGCGCGTTCTTGACAGTAATTCATCAGGAACTGGCTAACATCCTCTAAGCTTTGTGGGATGAAACTGCAACACATCATTGCATCATGTTAAGAACAACGTTACACTTAATTCCTCTTGAAACATATACTAAATTGGCAGAGAATGCCACACTACAAAAGCAATTATTACTAACAACGAGAACAAGTATGTCGATCTACGTAATTATTTGCACGATGCACGCAATACATCTCAATAAATTCGACATATACATATTGACAAAGCATATATAATAATTTAGGGCTGAAAATGCATATCCAATAAACAGTACGAAAAAATATAGATTGTATATAATGGAGTCGCTGTTCTTACTCGATCTTTTTGTGCTCGACAACCAATGGCTCAAGATCATTAACCCGGTACTTAGTCTCATGAACAACATGACTGATCAATCCAACTCTGCCATGGATCTCAAGTTTCTCAGTATTATCTCCTACACAAACAAAACAACATAAATTACTAACAAAAAAACTCATGTTTAATTAGAAGAAACAAAACCAAATAATTTCACTTGCCATTGAAATGGACTATCTCTCTAAGCACTTGGCAACAAATGCAATTGGTTGAACCCCTCGAAAACTCCGGAGGTGTAGGCGGCATAATGGCAAGCGGACTAGCGCTGCTGCTGTGATCATAATAATCGTCGGGGGTGTCAATCAAATAATCTTCAACATTGATCACTTCTTCTTCATCCACGTTAATTGGTCCATTCTGATTAACACCAGTAGCCATGTCATTGGAAGCAGTGTGATTAGGGACTATTGACAATGCAGTGTTAGGATCATTAGAAGGCGGGGCGCCAACGAATTGTTCATGATTCTGTTGATGGGAATCATGACTCAGTCCATTAATATCCGCCCAAAGACGCAAAAGCTCTTCGAGAGAGCGGTCATCGAGTAACGGGGAGTCATCGTCTGCACTTTCAGAACATGGCTGTTGTGAATTGTTTGATGAGGAAGCCATTGTTCTGATGAGTGCCACTCGTATAGGTAAGTAATTGGAGACAAGACTAGTGCAATCTCAAGCACCACCGGCAATGGTGCTTGAGACGGCTGCCCCGCCCGGAAGGGTCGAATCACTCGAACGGCAATGTGGCGGTCGAAGTTGAAACAAATGGATTAATTTCGATGGGATATGATATAAGTAGTAGAAGAAGAACAGAGGAGTTGGGAAAAGTTAGTTAATAACCGTTGGTGTCAATTGGCGCCTGTTTCAAACGTTATGTCCGTTTCAATTGCTGACGTGGCACTTTTTTTTTTTTTTTTTTTTTGTAGGAACGTGGTACTTATTCGAGTTTTTGTTCCCAACTCGAAAAACATCTCCAAATTTCTCAAAAAAAAAAAACTCCAAACTCTCTCTCTCTCTCTCTCTCTCATTACCTTGTTTTTTTAAATTATTTTATTAAAATTTTTATTTGGCTCATCTGTGATTTGAGGGATTTCGTTAGCTAGGTTTTTTTTTTTTTTTTCAAATGCGTGCTACTTCATACACTTCTAATTTTTCTTTTTCTTTTTCCTTTATATCCTAGGGAACTTTATTGTGATTGAATTCCATGCTTATTTGGTTTTTAATTGCTATTGCCTCATATTTTATTTGTTCAATTCTGGAGTTTTTTTTATGTTTTTGGTCCTTGAACTTTGAGTCTTTTATGTTTTTGGTTCATGAACTTTCATTAGTATAGATTTGGTCTCTGAACTTTCATTACTGTACATTTGGCCTCTGAACTTTTGAGTTTTTATGCTTTTGATCCTTGAACTTTGAGTTTTTTTGTGTTTTTGGAGATTTTTTTTTTTTTTTGTTGGTCGATGTAAGTTGTCCGATTCAGTAATAGAAACCACCTTACTCTTATTGACTAGTCACGTGACACTTCTGTTACCCATATCGGTGGAATGTAACACTTTAAATGGTTGAAGGACTAAAAATAAATCTTTGTGAAAGTTCAATTACCAAATGTTTAATAATAAAAGTTCATGAACTAAAATTATAAAAGACACAAAGTTCAAAGACTAAATAATGAGTTTTGCCTTTTTCTCAAGTAAAGTCGATTGTGATTTGAATTTCATTCTTTCTTTTTATTAAAAGGGTCGGGGTATAGAAATCACCTAAATTACATTATTACGTTCTAATCTAAAAAAGAAAATGCCACACTAACAATGATATGTCTATGATAATCTAACAAAGTCTTTAAGCATCGCCTGCAATAAGTACACCGCTCCACAGTACAAGCCCTTTCCTTCAAGAAATCCCCTTTGGTTTTCTACTTATGCTAATTCACTTAGGTATGCTATAATTACCCAGGGACAGGGTAGGGGTGGGTAAGCCACACCCATACCTACCCGTCGTATGGGTGTCCTACCCATATCCCTACCATTTTACCTTTTTTTTAATGGGACAGGTATGGGTTTATCCGTCTGAATAGCAGGGTACCCATAGGTATCCAAACCTATTACTAATTAATACGATGTAAAAAAATTCAAAATTTAAAAGGTGCAAAACAAAATTTTTTAGGATAAAATATCGATAGAATCCATACACCATATTATTTCTACAATTATTACAAAATATAAATAAAAATATATGTTGTCTCTAATAATTATTTTAAAATTTAAAATATTGAAGTCTTCGTATTAAAGCCAAAAAAATCTTCAATTTTTTAAAATTTGAAGAATATAACTTCAATCTTCGACAATAGACGTATCATAATAGTAAAACCAAGTTAATATATATAAATAAAAAAATATAATATAAATAAGTATATGGGGTGAGTACATCTTAATATCCATGCTTATGTGGGTATTTTATTCATAAACTCGTATCCTTATCTAATGTATGTCGGGTCGGGTATTTATGGGTCTAATTGCCATTCATAACTGCGATGAAGTACAAGAATGGTCATCCTTCCTTCAATATTGCTCAGGGGTAGAACTAGAGGGGGGCAGTCGCCTCCACTCGCCCCCTATGGGCACCCCACCCAAGTACCACCCCCCATCACACACCGCCGCCCTGATGTTGCTGCACGGTATGTACACACTCGACGCAATTTCAGTTCTCTGGTTCGTATCATCCATCACAACCTCCACTCGCAAATCCCCTTCAATTGGTGCATGGATTGCCTGGGAGCATTGGAGTTGGTGTGGCTTCTGCGTGCCCTGGGGCTCAGTATACCATTAGTCTCAAATTAATCATCTTAGTTGGTCCTCAAACAACTGAAAACTAGTCACAGTATTTTGTTTGAAATTGAGCCTGCTTTGTTTTTCAATCATGAGTGTGAGGCCCAACATTGCCCTTAATGTTAATGCACATTAGAGTTATGTAAATGTTTTTTGTAGGATAAAATACAAAATGCTCTTTGAAGTTTGATCTAATATGCACTTTAGTTCATGTGTTTTGAAAAAGGAAAATATTTTAGTGACCCAGTTAGGGGCACCTTTTTGTGCACCTAGCTGACATGGACAGTGGGCCCACTAATGTCAGTGAGACAGCGGGGCCAACTAGGTGCACAACAAGGTGCTCCTAATTGAGTCACTTTAGTATTCTTCTTTAAAAAATATGCACTTTAGTTCTTCCTACAAACTTTTATCTAAATCATAGTTGAGTTAAGGTAAACAGACAAAAATGTCACTATAAAAGACACACAACAACTAATTAAACCCAATACTTTTTCCTAAAAAAGAAATTAAACCCAACGCTTTTTCCTAAAAAGGAATTAAACCCAATACTTTTTCCTAAAAAAAAATTAAACCCAACACTTTTTCCTAAAAAGGAAATTAAACCCAACACTTTTTGTTTTTAAAAAAACATTAAATCCAAAACATCTTTACTCCCCACTTAAGCTTTTTTCTAATATAAAAATAATTATTGGGACAAACTTTTTATATTGGATTTACACATTCTTATTTAATTAACAATTATTTTCAGTGTTAATTTACTTATTTTTATAGCTTTAATGATATTGTGTGTGTTCTTAACAAATTATAGAATAATATTTCCTCAAAAAATATATAAAATGGTGTAAATTGAGAAGACGAAGGTATGAATTTAATTAATAGTTTTTACTTTTTTGTATAACAATTTTGATATATTTATTCATTTCATGGTAAAATCAACGTGGGTTTGTTATTGAGTCGCACTAAGGGCACCCCACAATCCTCTCAGGGCACCCCACCATTTTTAATTAAAATTGGTTTTATAACCAATTGACAAAAAACCCTCATCCAACCCAACAATTCATATGCTCATTCAAATGCCCTCTTAGGGCACCCCACTTTTGAAAACTCGATTTTTTAACGAAGTCAAGTTGATCCGTCGCTGGCCGGATATCGCGTTTGTCGATCAAAGAGTGCGCATTGGCCCTTGTCAATCGTGTTTGTCGATCCATCATTGCTCTAAGATTCGACGAGTTTTAAGTGTTTTTAGAGTATAATGGTTGAAGAAAATGAGTGGGAGGCGAACGTCGCACACGACAAGTTAGTTTTTATGATTTTTGTGGGGGTTTTTTTTTTTCCATTTTCGAAGGTGAACCACGGACGCGAATTTATCGGTTACACAGGATCGAGACATGTTGTAGTGTCTCAGTACCCTATAATTGATAACTAACAAAAGGTGCCGAGTTTAATCCCAAACGTAGCTTTTTATTACATTTCGGTTGGAAGCAACTGAGACATAACTTAATGTCTCGGTAACAGGTCACCGAGACAAAAACCAGTAGTCTCGGTGATACACAGTCACGTAGTCTAAGGGTCCTTCTCACTTAAGTGTCGGTTGATATTAACTAACACTTATACAATGGTATCGGCAATGGACGTCTGATACCAAAAGATAGATCACGACCCTTTGTGACTGAACACTACGAGATTGAAGTTAAACACATCGTCCGGCCATAAAAACAACAAATCTACCTTAAAAAAGAAAGAAAGTAAAGGGATTTGGTATATTGAGGCCTTGATGTCATGATGGAAGGGAGAAAAGAAATGTTTCATTTGATTTGGTGGTAGGGTGCTCACACTTCAAACGAAATGACATTTTGGTAAAAGTAACGGGGTGCCTAGATAAATTACTGGGATGCCCTTAGCGCAACTCCTATTATTTTGGTTGTTAAGCCATATTATATTAAACATGATTTATCAATAACACACATAGATATATATATATATATTATAACATAAATAAATAAATATATACATAAATATTAAAATACACAAAGAGTCTAAAGTGGAATATTTTTGGATAAGGGAAATATATAAATTCTGGAGGGTATTATTGGTAGATCAAAATTGTCACATCATTAAAAAAATAATATAATAACAATATTTTGAGTTAACACTAACACGAGTAGGGGTGCACACGGATTGCACTAATCTGCGGATCCGGTCTAATTCAGACCAATTATCACTAATTGGATCAATTTTTTGATCCCTTGGCTTGGATTGGATTGAAAAATTACTAATCTGGCTGGACTGGATCGGATCACGGATTCTACATTTAAAAACCGCAGATCCAATCCGATCCAATCTGTTTATCATATCAACACACACACACACACACACACACACACACACACATATATATATATATATATCATCATATGTACTATAGTCTCTCGAAAAGCATCAACTCAAACTATCAACTCTAAACTATATAGTATCTCAAAGACTTTACTTGTTCTTACATTTTTATTACACTTCAGACTTTTTTTTTGTGGGTTGTATGTTGCAATGTGCACTTTTTTTGTGCTTTTGTTTGGGTATATGAAGTTTATTAATGTCATTTTTATTTATGTAGGAACTTGCATTTTGAAGGTTCTTGTGATGACAATTTTGTAGGAAATATGCTATATAAATTTGTGGGATGTACGTTATAAATTTGTCAATCATGATATGCATAATTTTTGTGATTCATTTGATTAAGTTTAATTTCATGAATTTTTGGATAAGAAAACGTCAATCCGTGGAACTTGATTCAGTCCGATCCGCATTTTGCAAATTGGATTGAGTTGGATTGATGAATTATTTGGACTGAACTGGACTGCAACTTCTCAATCCGCACTAATTGGATTGGATTGCGGATTGATCCTAATTGGACTGAATCCAATCCGTGTGCACCCCTGAACACGAGGATGAGTTTGCTTAACTAAAAATAAACTAGATGAACTAAATTGCATATTTATAAAAACACGGGGACTAAATAGTGCATATTTCATAAAACCTATTTTACTCTTTTTGTTTCCAAAATGAATGAGAGGGCATATATATATATATATATATATATATATATATATTTTGAAGTAGGGCATGAAAATATAAAAGCTCAATGGATGATGATCTTGTTTTCTGGAAAAACTTATTGCATCATATCATTTGCATACAACTAATTATTAAATAGACTAAATAATTGTTACAGACTCTTCAAAACTTCACTTGGCCATCATGCCATTAAGAATTTGCTCTCTTTCTTGCTTGAGCATATCATTCTTTGCACGGAGAAGTGCATTTTCTTCTCCATTAATTATTCTTCTTTCTCTGACTCGCGATCAAGCTTAATATTTACCTATCAACGCTGTTAATCTTTTCCTTCAAAGAAAATGAATTAAAAACTTATGTACTTAATTTGCTAATAAAAACGGATGAAGAGAAAGCGTAAACGAAATTAAGAACAAGAGAGGGTGACCTTCCTATACGGCCATCTTGGTATCCCATACTTCCTGCGTATTTTTTTGACGATGGTTGTGCATATCACCAATTTCTTCGCTGCAACTTCAACCGGGAGATGAAAATAAGCCTCCAAATCACTTAGTTTCAACCTCCCAGTTCTCTGCCTCTAATGCATCCAACAAAGAATATTATGCGAAAACTCAAAACTTTTCAATTCATAGATCAATCAAAATATACACGTGTCGCAGTAAATTAAGGATGAAGTATGCATAACCTACTGACCTGCATGGCAAGGCTGCTCTTAAAAAGTGTGGTGCCACTCTCCTCTGGTACTCGTTGGCTCAATTGATCCACAACTACTGCAATGGAAACATGAGCATTTGAACTACTTACTTAGTTGGTTTTAAACATACATAGCAATGCACACATGTACAATTCAATATGAACAACTAGTACCATACATAGGTACCTGCAGTTTCAGTAGTTGAATTTGGCTGGACATACGGATCATCTAAGTTGGTAACGTGCCTGGTACACACTGTACCAACCACGGATTAGAATGACAGTAACAAAACTCTTTTTTTTTTTTTTTTTTTTTTTTTTTTTTTTTTTTTTTTTTTTTTTTTTTACCTTTACCCTTATAACTCTAACTAGCCGAAGCCTGCTGTGAAGCTTCAAAGTCACATCAAGGTGACAAGATTCGAACTTATGGCCCTCTGTACCCAAAACAAATGCGCTGACCAGACTGCACTACACCTCGTCTCACCCCTCGAAGTCTGACCACTCGATTGATGAACACTCGAACCGAACACGCCCTGCGAAGTCCCACGCTGACTTCATTCACAAAATCAGGCACCACATCGAGAGGACAAGAGAGAAATTAGTAGCAAAAGCGCTTCTCTTTGCCCTTGAAGTAGTCAGTTCGGGCTATGACCCATTGAGCAGGGCAGTTCATGGTACAGTTTCGTTGTTCGTTCCGTCGTAAACCCTAGTTATGTTTCTACGATGGCCTAAGAACACAATATACATGCATATTTGCAATACATAAAATACGGTCCAACCAATTCGAAGTCTCTGCAGCTGGTATGGCAGATGAGTTGATTCCCCCACCCCCATCAAAGCCGGCCCCACAATGGGCTGACCCTGACGGAAGTACATTCACATTCCTGCTTGTAGTGAGAGGCCTTGACTACACGTAATGAGCCTACATGAAAAGCCTTGGCCTAAATAAGAACGATTATCCTTATGACCAAACAAGGACCAGCCAACGGACCATAGAAGCTTTGTTACCCCTTTTTATGTAGGGGAAAACTATAAAGGGGAGGAAAATAGTTGTTCTTTACTGCGGCCCAGTCCTGCATATTCATTGTTTTTACCGGATTTATTTTGCAGTATATCCAATCGAATTGATTCGTTCAGAAGAGAAATAGGAAGATCGACACAGTACTTTCGTCAAAGTGAAAGAGTTTGCTAATCCATTTTCTGCCAAGCAGCGGCCTCTTAGCGCATCATCACCTGTACCCTCAATACCCAATGGGGGCAGCTCAAACTTTTCTAAATGGTTTGGAACATCCAACTAGCACTTGATGGCATCTTGGGCAACCTGGCGACTTGAACAGACACGGAACGATGACTACACTACACCGAAAATGTAACGACCCTTAAATTTATTGGCAACACGTGTCTTGTGTTTATAGGACCGTGACCTACCATCGTGATCTGTCATATTACTCAAGCCTCGGGAATCGACACTGAGGTATATTTTATTTTTTTGTGATGTTTGTATTATTATTTATACCGAATGAGAACACTGTGTGTCCTAACACTTGGTTTTCATGTATAAGTCGCTACGGATTTCTGTGTGAGATTCAGCTAGGAAAAAATCAGAAATTTAAGGTATAATATTGATAATTAAACACTGAAAAATGATAATTAGTAAATTATCAAAAATAATAAATAATTAAATAAAATGTGGAAGCAAGATTATGTCTGGGAACATACGTTGTAATGGCCCAATTAATAATTGTTGTTATTTTATGATGTCATTATAGACGTGGACGCCAGCGGGGACGTGTGGGTCCCACAGCGAGGCTGGTGTTGGGAAATGTGCTCTAGGTAAATCCATTAATAGTCTTTATGAATACATTTTAGTTAATAAAATAGAGGATTTCATTTGCTGTTTATTATAATTGATTTGCATGTTTACATTATAATAAGATCCATGGGTATTTACAGAAATATCATAAATGTCCATAGTCGATTATTATACTGGGAACTATAATGAATTAAGACTAGTGTGAGTCTTGATTGATGATCATGCGATGATCATACGTATAGGAGTACGAATCAAGATCATGAGTACTTGTTAGGGAACAAAGTACTGGGCCGACCCGCTATGAGAACATCACATGGATTAAGTCACAGTTGTTTCTCATGATATGTATATTATTCAGTCCTCTGACTTGAGATTACCAGAGACTTCAACATTAGGAATACAGTGATTTGACGCAATCAAACGTTGTCTTTAACCGGACAATTATAAAGGTTGTGATTGGTTACTGTGTGAATAATGTGGTGAAGTTGTGTAATCGAGATAGAATTTGTCCCTCTCATATAGAGAGAGATATCCAGTGGATCCCTCAATGTGTTAAACTGTTAAAAGGCATAGTCTAAGTGAATTGATATTGATCAATGTCACTTGGATGTTTTCAGTCTACCTAGAGATCGAGACTAGTACGATTGAACATGTTGAATGACAATTCCATGCCTTATGTTTGATCAAAAGGATATCGTGTGACAAAAGGATGTTATATACACTATTGATTAGGTTGTATCGATTTGATATTCGTACAGCTTGGGTAGTTATAAAGTCTTGCTAGAGGCCGCTTATGACTTGTATACCAAAATGTGTTTTGGTACACTGTCAACGTTGTATGAGCCTATTGGGTCGCACACTAAGAATGGTTTTGCGAGATTTTAAAATGATTCGGAAGAATGAATTTTATATGATAAAACTCATGACAGAAACGTCCTTGTAGTGTATTACACTTATACCTCTTTAAGTAAGGGTATATGTGTAATTTACTTAACCGTCTATATACAAGGGTTGTATAAATAAACGCTTTGAGTTAGAATACAAGTACAAGAAAGATTAAAAAGGACCGAAACTCTATTTTCATTTTAAGAAATAGGGTTTGGTATGCTTTGGATCATTTTGGAGAGAAACAAAAAAGTTTGGTATTCTCTCGAAGCTAGCACTTCAAATCTCGATCGCCATTAGTGTGTGGACTGCTGATAGAGGGCATTCGTCGTTGGCAGCGCCTTAGGGATCGATTAACCTTCAGAAAGGTACATTGCGACTGAGGTATGATTAAGTTTTCATAGTTTAAACGTGTTTTAATAGAATCAGATTCGGATCCTGTTAGGGTTTTTCTCAAAATGGTTTTGAAATCTTCGCTGCGCATGAACCCCAAATCACCAACAACTGGAGCGCGCCCAGATTAGGTAAATAGTTATTTTGTGTGCTGATTTGACTAATTTGTGATGTTTATGTTAAAATAGGTTAAACAGCATCGCAATGTGTGTAATTATATTTTAATTGAAGTGTGAGATTGTGTGTTAAGTATTCGCATCGATATGTGTGTCGACGCAGGTACCGGGTAGGCTAAAAGATGAAATTTTAAGTTGAAGAAAATAATACACACATTAAATGAATTAAATGTGATAAAATAGTAAATTGGTGGGCGCCTAGTAACACGCGGGGTCGTGGTCGACACGCGTGGGTGGTACGATAGTGTGCACGTCCGAGTAAGCTCGTTGGCGCGCACGACGAAATTGTAGGCGCGAAAATACAGGCGAATATATATATATATATATTTATATATATATATGTAATTTAAAATAAATATCTATATATATAAATATATATATTAAAAATTAGAAAATAAAGAAATAATTGTGAAATGACCAAAAAGGGTATTTGATTGTTAAGGAAGAAGATAAGAACATAGGAGTATTTTGGTCATTTCACCTAAAATATTGATAAACACCCACCATCGGCACCACATTTCTCACAATTTCACATTTTGATCGAAATCGAGAGACCGAAAGAAGAAGGAGAAGAGAAAGAGAGATTGACTGAGAACGAGACGCGACAACGTCGGGGTGAGTGTTGTTGTTGGTTTGTTGTTGTTGGATGGTGGTGGTGGTGGTGATGGTTCGGTGGTGGAGGTGGAGTTTGAGAACTTGGACGAACTGTTCTCTTGCAGCTCGTCCGAGGAGGGATACGACACCTATGTCGTCTCCCCTCCCTCTTAATCCCATTAGAGAAAAAAAATATCTGTCTCAAATAGAGACGTGAATCTGTTTGAGGAAGATGATGGGGGGAGGGTGCACGCAAGCACAGGCTGGGCCGAACCGGCCCTGGCCTAACCCGGGTGGGCTTGGACTGGGCCCGACCCGGACCCGGTCCAGGTGGGCCGAACCGAGTCTGACTCGGTTGGGTCGAGTTAAACCTGGTTCAGGGGACCTACCCATATTAAATAAATAATATTTTTTTATTATTTTATTTAAATAAATTAAAAATAGTTTTAAATAAAATAAAATACACTAAATAGAAAAAATAGCTAAAAATTATGGAAAAATCCAGGAAAATATGAGAAATTTAAATGAGTTTTGGGGTTTTATCGGGATTTTGGCGAGATGTTATCGGGGTTTTTACCTCGTAAAATGTAAAATTGACATAATATATCAAATTGAAGCTAATTTAATGACATGATCTTAGGTATATTTGGTGATCATTTTAGTTGTCGGGTGTTCATTGGAGTTGGACCGGGGTTTATTTTACGGGACGAGGATTGCGGTTTGAGGTGTGTAGTAACCCAATTGAAATTCACTTTAGTAATTACTGTTTGATTTATTTGAATTCAGTCATGTTCATTTACTACTCTATTTCCTTATTATTTTACGGTGGTTAAGTACTCTCACCTAGTGACTTTACAGTAGTTGAGTTTACTCCAACCTGGTGTCTTTACGATGTTGAGATCACTCCCCACCTGGTGTTTATTCGTTGCGGGGGCATAGGGTCCACTAAGCCATAGCATATGTCTAGGCATGCGCCGGTGAATATGCTACCCGGGTATGATAGGCATGTGTGGGTGCGCCGTGAATGTACGTCGGCTACCTAAAGGGTCTAGGGTCACCCATTAGAGGTATCATCACAGGTCGTGCCTAGCGGATTGCCCGAAGTATGGCTTAGTCTGACTTTGATTGTGCACGCACTTTGCTTCACTGCTATATTTATGCATGCGATGATCTTCTACAGTTTCCTATATTCTTTTGTTTCGCATGTTTATTTATAATATTTTAAATTCCAGCAGTTTATTTATGTATTTACTTGGTGAATTTCCTTGGGAGTACTCACTCTGGACTCGTCATCTGCCTTTTTGTGATGGCTTGAGTGCAGATCCTAGTACGAGCTGAGGGAAGGGCAAGTTTGAGGACTACATTGATTGATTGCATTTGCCCTACTAGTACTTTTTTTATTTCCTTGTTTTATGCTGGGTTTTGGGGTATGAGAGATAGATATGATTTGTAGGTTATATTTTTGATATTTTGAGGATCTCAGTTGATATGTATATGATGTATATTTTGAGATGGATTCCACCTTAAGTACTATGCTCATAAAACACCTTGATGATTTTTTTTAATTATCCGTTGTGTTGGTAAAATGATAATAAAGAATCCAAAACTGACTTAAATCAATAATTATTAATACATAACTTAAAGTTAGCAAGAATTTGATTATATTGAGTTTACTAGTGGCCGTGGGACACAGCTGGATGATGAGTTGGAAGGGTTATAGGTCGCGGTGCACGCCATAGCTGCTGATGGATTGGAGGTCGCTACATACGTGGTACGAGTTGAGAGTTGAAACGGGTTATGTGTGAGAAATGTTGGGACGATTTCAGACGAATTTTGCTTATTTATCTACTTTTTGGCGTAAATTTTGGGGGTTTTTCGTCGTGACGATTTCGGACAAATTTTTGGGAAAATGTTGGGAAATGGCTTTGATTAATGAATTTGGTATCAATTGATGATTTTATTGAGGAATTGGTGGTTGGTTTGTGGATTTGAAATGAATTGAAATTTTTGAGAATTTTTGAAGAATTTTGAGTTATTTTCGAATCGGGGAGTTTTGTCGGGGTTTTGTTACAAAGGGAGTTGAGTTTTAAGTTGATTTGGATGTCTTGAAGGGTTTGATATAGACTCGGAACGCGGCGACTCGAGCTAGGGTTTCGAGAAACCCCGGTATGAGTGTTCTGGTGGACATGCCGCGAGGGACGCCGTGAGAAGGGTTTCCCACGGCGTCAGTCACGGACGTGTTGAGTAGAATGAACATAACAAAAACCCAGGGGGGGACGTCGCCTAGTACAACTGGTCACGACGTCACCCACATACGAGTTGGACAGACGGGTTTTTTTCCTCCACGCCGTGTGGACGCCATCCAACCAAATGGTCACGGCGCCTGTGATGGCGTGACACTGTTCACAGAGACCAAATTTTCTGAAAAATTTTGGGGATCTCTTAGGTATCCAATTGGGCTCAAATACGACCCAATACCCTGGAAATCAACCTAATTACACTAATACAAATATTATGGAAAATTGGGTAAATTAGAAAGATATTAATAAGATTTACAAAATTGGTTAATTTATAGACTTCGAGAATTTGAGAGGATAGCTTAGAGGTACGTAAGGATCGGAGATTTGCGGTTAATCGAGGTACGTTATAGTACGATTGTAAGTTAGATAGGAAGTATGCATTAATTCGTTATCCATTTATTGGCATTGTTATTTGAATTGAGCATTTGTTTGGAATTCAATTCTTTAAATTGTTGGTTGAGTGTCTTGGCGAAAGTGCGTTGTGAGGTACTATTAGGTCCATATGAGTGAGTTAACGTGAACACTTCTACGATTGTGTTGTTCCACCTCGCTGATATCGGGTTATACCCTGAGTACTGGATTGTTTGGACGCTGCGGCGTCTATAGTTTGTTGGTTGCTGCGGTGACTATAAATGTGGTGTTGCGGTACTGCATTGCTTTTGACCACTTATGGGCCTTCTTTGATTCTATGGACATTCAAATTTCATTGCTCAGCTTGTTAGTCTTTTTATCATACTACTTGTTAATCTTTCCGCTTTTCAATACTACATGATATTTGGACTGTTTTTTTGAAATCTTGAATTACTGTTTAGTTTCTTTTGGCATTACTTTCTCTTTTTCAAGCACTCATCGTCTACTTTGTGATGGTGGTGCAGATAGAGATAAAAATAGAGGTGAGACGAGCAAAGGGAAGGAGCTGATGCTAGGTGATCTTCTTTGAGGACTCTCGGAGCGATCCTTTCATTTACTTAGTGTAGGTTTGTTCTTTTATTGTGATTATTGTATATTATGTTTTGTTAAACACTGGGACATGTATTGGGATTTGAGACTAGGGATATCATGTATGTTCGCTTTATATAGCTTTGATCACCAAACATGCATGTATTTATCTATTTTCTTAGGGTTTCCACATTTGTAGGTTGTCCATTATTCCTGATTTCCATTTTATAGTTATAGTAGATTATAGTAATTTCCGTTGCGAATTTCCTGATAACTTTATAATCCTATAACTCATGCATTTGAATGATTAATTAGTGATATATCTGAGGATTTGAGGCTTACTAGGATGCGTAGACTTCGCGAGTAAGGACTCGGGGGCCTACGTAGACCTAGGCTGAGCGGTATCCAGTTTTATGGGGAACTGGGGCCGTCACAAAAAAGATAATGGGCATGGTCCCAGCTGAGCTACTTGAACTACTTTCCTAAAGTGTGTGTTTTCTTCATCGAATAGCGCCCTACCTTACCAAACAGTAGAGGAGCTTGCTTCATCGATATGTATATGTCGAATTTATTGAGATGTATCATGTGCATCGTGTAAATAATTATGTAGATCGACATACTGATTCGCATTGCTAGTAAGAATTGCTTTTGTAGTTTGACAATCTCTGCTGATTTAGTACATGTTTCAAGAGGAAGTGTAATGTCGTTCTTAACATGATGAGATGTTGTGTTGCAGTTGTGTTGCAGTTTTAGCACACAAAGCTTAGAGGATGTTAGGCAGTTCCTAATGAATTACTGTCGAGAACGTGCAGAAGCGGGCTACGTTATGGCGGAAGATCCTCTCTTGACATTCTACAGTGCTCTATATGCAGGAGCCAATTGGGATCAACAAGTATGGAACTAGTTGTTCATATTGAAACTACTGAAACTACAGGTACTCATACATGGAACTAGTTGTTCATATTGAATTGTACATGTGTGCATTGCTATGTATGTTTAAAACCAACTACGTAGTTCAAATGCTCATGTTTCCATTGCAGTAGTTGTGGATCAATTGAGCCAACGAGTACCAGAGGAGAGTAGCACCTCACTTTTTAATAGCAGCCTTGCCATGCAAGTCAGTAGAATGTCAAGAGAGGATCATCCGCCATAACGTACCTCACTTTTGCACGTTCTCGACAGTAATTCATCAGGAACTGCCTAACATCCTCTAAGCTTTATGTGCTAAAACTGCTACACAACATCTCATCATGTTAAGAACGGCATTACACTTCCTCTTGAAACATATACTAAATCGACAGCGATTGTCACAGTACAAAAGCAATTCTTACTAACAATGCGAATAAGTATGTCGATCCTTATAATTATTTACACGATGCACATGATACATCTCAATAAATTCAACATATACATATCGACGAAGCATATTGTGACGGCCCCAGTTTCCCATAAAACTGGGCCCTGGCCTGGCTTAGACCTATGTGAACCCCCGAGTCCTTACAAAGTTTATGCATCCTAGTCAGCCTCAAATCCTCAAGTTTGTCGTTAAGTTAATCATTTAAATGCATGCGTTATAGGATTATAAAGTTATCAGGAAATTCGCAGTGAAAATCACTATAATCAACTGTAACTATTAAAAGGAAATCAGGAATAATAGACAACCTATCATGTGGAAACTTTGAGAAATGGATAAATACATGTATGTTTGGTGATGAAAGCTATACAAAGCGATCATACATGATATCCCTAGTCTCTCAATCCCCAATACATAACCCAATGTTTAACAAAACATAATATACAATAATCACATTCAAAAGAACAAAAATCTACACTGAGTAAAGGAAAGGATTGCTCCGAGAGTCCTCAGATGATATCACCTAGTATCAATTCCTTTCCCTTGCTCGTCTCTGTTCTATCTGCACCACCGTCACAAACTAGACGGTGAGTGCTTGAAAAAGAAAAAGTAATGCCAGAAGAAACTAAACAACAATTCAAGATTTGTCAAATAAACAGTCTAAATATCATGCGGTATTGAAAAACAAAAAATATAACAAATAGCATGATAAACAGACTGACAAACTGAATAACAAAGTTTGAGTGTCTATAGAATTAAAGAAGGCCAATAAATGGTTTAAATCAATGCAGTACTGAAGCACCACATTTATAGTCACTATAGTGACCAACAAACCATAGACACCGTAGCGTCCAAACTATCCAGTACTCAGGGTATAGCCCGATATCAGTAGGGTGGAACAACATAACCGCAGAAGTGTTTACGCTTACCCACTCATATGAACCCAAGAGTACCTTCGTAACTCACGTACGCTAAGACACTCAACTAACAAAATAAGAACGAAATTCCGACAAAGGCTCAATTCAAATATGATTGACAATAAATGGAAAATGAATTAATGCATACTTCCTAACTTGCTTACATTCGTATGATAACGTACCTCACACCGTAAAACCTCGGTCCTCGCGAATACTCTAAGTTGGTTCACTCGAATTCTCAAAGTCTGTCAATTCACTAAATTTGTAAATCCTATTAATATCATTCTAATTTACCCAATTTTCCATAATTATCAAATTAATGTAATTGGGTTGATTTTCGGAGTATTAGGTCATATTCGGACCTAATTGGATCCTCAAGAGATCCCCGAAATTTTCCAAAATTTGCAAAAAAATTGGTCTCTGTGAACAGTGTCACACCGCCAAGACGTCGTGGCCTTGTTGTTCTAAATGGCGTCCCCACGGAGACTTTGTTTATTTTCGTTTTTTCCTCTCAGCTCGAGACATCGTGGGAATAACCCCTCACGGTGTGTTCAGTAGAACACCTATTATGGGGTTTTTCGAAACCCCGGCTCAAGTCGCTTCGTTCCGAGTCTATCCCAAACCCTTAGGGACGTCCATGACAACTCAAAACCTAACTCCTTTTGCGTCGAAACCCCGACAAAACACCCCAATTCGAAAATAACTCGAAATTCTTCAAAAAATTCACAAAAAATCCATTTCACTTCAAATCCACAAACCAATCACCAATTCATCTATAAAACACTCCATTGATACCAAAATCATCAATCAAATTCATTTCCCAACATTTTTCCGAAAATTGGACCGAAATTGTCGCGACGAAAACTCACAAAATTAACGTCAAACCGTGCATAAACACAAGAGGAGTAAAGATCCTACCTTTTTACCTGTATTCGGTCGATCCACGATGTCGTAATGTCTTTGAATCACATGAAACCCCAGCTCTCTTGTTTCGTTCTCACGTCGGCCAAAAATTGGAAAAAATGGATGAGAGAGAAAAGTTGGTTTTTATACTAAACTCTCATCTCATATAACGCATGGATCTTGAGTCACATCTTGTGTCTCCCTTTCATCCTATCCACCAACTCTAACACAATTGGATAACTCCAATAAGTGACTTGATTTTCAAAACCACTCCGTTTCTTGCTCAAAACACGTGTTTTCGGACCCGTTTCAACTCTTAACTCGCACCGCGTACATTCCCGGACATAACCTCGCTCCCACATTTTATTTAATTATTTATTATTTTTGATAATTCACTAATTATCATTTTTTGGTGTTTAATTATCTGTATTATATCCTAAATTTCCGTTTTCCCTTGCCGAATCTCACACAAAAATTTGTGGCGATTAATAAACGAAAACCACGCACAATGACACACAATGTTCATATTCAGGTATAAATAATAATACAAACATCACAAAAAGAATAAAATATACCTCAGTGTCGACTCCCGAAGCTTGAGTAATATGACAAATCATGACGGGTATGTCACCAATTAAATTTGAAGGTCGTTACACATATATAATAAGTTAGGGATGAAAATGCAAATCCAATAAACAGTACGAAAAACGCGGATTATATATATGGAATCGCTGTTCTTACTCGATTTTTTTGTGCTCGACAACCAATGGCGCAAGATCATTAACCTGGTACTTAGTCTCATGAACAACATGACTGATCAATCCAACTCTGCCATGGATCTCAAGTTTCTCAGTATTATCTCTTACACAAACAAAACAACACATTCAAGCAATATATTACTAACAAAAAAACTCATGTTTAGAAGAAACAAAACCAAATAATTTCATGACAAGCCATTGGCATGGACTATCTCTCTGAGCACTAGGCAACAAATTCAAGTGGATGAACCTAGTGATAGGGAATATATTTAGGGCTATATAAAAACTTTTTGCATATGGTTATATAAAAATATAATCCTAATGAAATTAAATTTGATGGAAAAAAGAAAATGATAAAAAGAGAAAAAAAAAAAGTGAAAAACGATTAATTAAAATTTTGTCGCCACAATAAAAGATATATAACAAATTGGCATCTTTAGAATAAACTACAAAAATGACGATCATTGATCTGAACAACGTATACCAGAGATCGCCAATCAATATATATCATTTCTAAAATATTTTTATTTGCTCTTGAAAAGGAAAAAAAATCAGAATCAAAACTCAAAGGTAAGAATCAGAAGATAAAAAACATTGAAAATAAAATAGCTATCAAAAATTCAAATAGAGTAAGAAAAAATAATAGAAAAAATCCAAAAAAAAAAAGTTATGGTAGAAAAGTGCGACATAAGGAAACTTTAAATGTACAAATACATTTTGTCGAGACAATGAAGGATATATAATAAAAATTTATAATCTTGTCGAATAAACTTAAAATTGGAGATCGTGGATCTAAACAACGCTTTCCAGAGATTGTCAACCAATATATGTCATTTTTTCAATCTTTTTGTTATTCGAATTTTGATTCAATCCTAAAAGAAAATAAAAAAATCAAAATCAAAACGAAGAGTAGAAAATTGACAATAATGAATACGCGTTGGAAGATGTATCTTCTTAACATGTGAGAAAATATATTAGAATCTATAATCTATATTTGAATGAGACATTAAATAGACTAAAAGAAATGAAGATTATTGATCTAAACAACACATATCAGATATTGTCAACCAATATATATATATATATATATATATACATATATATATCATTTCTAAAATATTTTTGTTTGCTCCTAAAATGGAAAAAAAGATATTAGAATCAAAACCCAAAGGTAAAAAATCTTAATATAAAAATATTGAAAATAAAATAGCTATAAAAAGTCAAAACCTCTACTCACGAGTTATAACTTGTTAATTGGATAATCGTATAGCAAAAACTCCAGCCTTCAATAAAGACGTTCCTTACCACCACCATAACCTCATAAACTAAAAAAATATAAATCATTGATCTAAACAACACATACCAGAGATTGTTGACCAATATATGTCATTTTAAAGATTTTCTTGTTTGCTCCTTGAAAGAAGAAAAAAAATAAGAATCAAAACCCAAAGGTAAAAATATATGAATATAAGAAACATCGAAAATAAAATAGTTATGAAAAAGACAAAACCTCTCCTCCTCAATTATAACTTGATAATTAGACAATTCTATAGTATAAACTCCAGCCTTTAACGATGGCGTTCCCTTCAACCACCAAAACCTCTCCTCCCTAAATGCCTGATTGACATTGACGTGAGATGAGATGAACCATGTTTGAGGACATACAGTAGAGAGAGAGAGAGAGATATTAATGGGAATTTGGAAGGTTTCGTGTTGGGACGTTATTGTTTTTTTAATGTTGGGAATTTTTTTTTTTTATCTTTATTATATAATTAATGTGAAGATGGAACGTTTAGTAGAGAGGAGGAAAAGTGTTGAGTTTTTTTTTTTTTAATCTTTTAATTAATGGGAAGATGAAACGTTTAGTAGAGAGGAGGAAAAGTGCTGAATTTGGGTTTATCTATATTTATCTATAAATATACACACTACTAGTCAACAGGCACGTGCTCCGCACGTGAGATGAAGATATTATTTTTTTTTTGTTTTATATTGGCGTGAAATTAAACATTTTCCCTCCTCTTTTTTTGAGCTTGGAACCAACAAAGAAGTTAGTGTTTAGTAAGACTCAAACTCTATATGTTCAAAATCAATGAAAAAAAAGTGAACTAAAAACGTTGTAAAACTCAAAGAAAGTAATAAGTATGAACCCCAGATGAGTTGTATTAAAAAAAGAAAAAATCCCAGATGAGAACATCATATACACGAAATAAGAAATGAAAGGATCATATGATCAAGTAACGGATCAAGTAAGACCACATGATCAAGTACCGAATCAACACTTGTTTGATGTGGCGACAATGATAGAGAACAGACCATAATGCTATCAATTCTACCAAGGTAATTTTGGTTTTTGTGATGCCAATTGAATTTAAGCTATCTACTAACTAAACAAAAAAAGCTATTTACTATGCATATGAAGGAAAAAGTGAGAGTTAAGCTATGAATGAGAGAGAAAGAAATGGAATAGAAATTTAAAGAGGATGAGAGAGCGTGTGATAGAGAGTGGGTATCAAATGTTATATATAGACAATGCAATGCAAAAGCTTAAGATTTAAAATGTCTAAATTAATATATAAATTTGAATTAAGCAAGAATCATCTCACTCACAATTATGAAAATCCCTTCAAATTAGGAAATTTTTTATTTGTTGACCCTTGAGATCTTTTGTAACGTTTTTTTTTTTGTCAAATAATGTGTTTTCTTTTAAGTTGTTATATAAAAGGTGTTATTTTTTATTTGAAGTCAAACTACCTATTAAAACCATCCCTTTCCGCAAAAAAAGAAAAAAAATTGAAACCGTCCTTAATTATCTCTATATTCACACTCATCGATCACCACGTTGCACAATCAAAACAAAAAATCTAGTTCATTTTAATAAATGAAATATAAAAAGACTTAAGTACCCTTTTTTGTTGGTAGGACATGAATTGGAAATTTTATTTTTTGTACTTGAAAAATGAGGTTAAACTTGTAATAAGGGCTATTTTGGCCTCACCTTAACTACCTTGGAGGATATCCATTATATACAAGATATATAATGCTAATCCTCCTTACAATTCTATTAATCTCAAATTTCACATAATTCCAACATTGCCCTTAAATGTATTTTCTCTATTTGTTCAGGACAACTTTAAAAAGTAAATAATGAGGATATCGTTAGAAAATAATTAAAATGGTTTTTAATTAGATTTCTAAAAGGAAGTTTACTAATTGTTCCTTATTTCACTCCATTTTTCTCTATCTCTCCAATTAAAGCCGATTTTAAATTCTTTCAATAAAAACTGTCAATTTAATTAAATAACTTTAACTTTTTAAACCAAAGAATTAGGTGAAAAAGACAACGAAATTGCTTTGTTTTTCTCTACATCACTTGCGAGCACGTGCCAACTGACTAGTATAATTAATGGGAAGATGGAACGTGTAACAACCCTATAATTCTAACTCGTGTCACGTGTCATTTTAGGGTCGTATTGTGGGCCTAGCTAGCCGTGGTGTACTTGTTTCAGTCATCGGGAGTCGACACCGAGGTATGTTATATTTATCTGGTGTTTGTACTATTTATTTATTACTCGAATGTTAATTACAGTGTTACAAATGTGTGAGGGCGTCTGTGAGTGCGCCTTAAAGTCGTAAAATGAGTTCGACTCAGGAAAACATGTGTTATGGGTGCCGGGCGAACTATGACAAATAATTAGAAGTCCAGGGGATTAATTGAATAAAAACAAATACAAAATAAATAATAAATTAGTGGGCGCCGAGTAATATGCGTGGTCATGGGCGACACGTGGGGATCGTATGGTAGTGTGCACGCCTGAGTGAACTTACTGGCGCGCACAATGGAATTATATGCGCCTAAATACATGTGTATATATATATTTATATATAAAGTATATATAAATATATATTAAATAAATAAAAAATCTGAAACTTAAAAAGGAAATGTGAAATGATATTGAAGGGTATGGATTTGGTGAAGGAAGTGGATAAGAACTGAAGTGCAAAATGGTCATTTGACCACCCCAAAAATATCATAAATATCACCACTGACAACATCGTACACCATTCTCACAAAAAAAAAAAAAAAAAACAAAACAGAGAGATCAAACCGAGAGGGAAAGAAGAAAACTGTAACGACCCCATTTTCCAAATAAACCGCCATGAGGGCCAATGTGGACCCACAATATATCTTACCAGCGACAGTTGTGCTTTACATTGGATTATATACTCCATTTTATCCTTTTAAACCTTATTAATTATCAACTTACTGATTTAATTGTATTGAACTCTAATCCTATGCCAAATCATCATTTAAACCTCAAATTACCTCAGCGGAAGTCTTACCAACATATTAATTCAAATAATCATAATTGAAGTGAGGGATATAAACCATACACCTAGTGTGGAAAACCCATATATAACCATAAATACCTCTGATGTCACAAAAGATCAATATATACAAGGTATCTCACAAACCTCAAACCCAACATGAAAACAAAATATATATAATATAAACATACAAGTTAGGCTATGTCTCTCTGATCAACTGTACTCTGGCAGCTTGCCCTTGCCCCGACTCGTACTAGAATATGCACTCAAGCCATCACAAAAGACAGATGACAAGTTCAGAATGAGTATTCCAAAGAAAATTAACAGAGCTTTACTGAAAGTAAATACTAAAATTTAAATAAAACTATTAAATAAATATGCAGAAATAAAAACAGTCAACTGCGCTCATCGCATGGATAGATAATAGTGAAAGCTCAAAGTGTGTTTCTAGAGCCTAGGGCCAAACTAGCACCATAATTCAGACTTTTCCACAAAATACTGCCGGCGAGTCCGACTCAGCAGGGTTAATACATGGATCCGCTAGATGGTCGGCATGGTACATACGACGCACCCACACATGTCCCGATGCGATTCTTGGGTTCAACTATTCACCGAGTTTCCCTAACACACGTGCTATGGTCTATCAACCTCCTTAACTGATAACATCTCATGTAATCTCTCATGAGCCAATAGCCATCTCCCGACTAACTCTGGATCTCTAGCTCCGTAAAAGTATCTTGGAGAGAATCTAATGTAATCCTTTAGCTTCTTCGCTTCCACTGTCATCAAACTCCCTGATGAAGACTCCACAATTGGCTACCCAGTAGTCGAAGGAGTCACAACTAACGTAGTCTCAGCTGGAACAACCACTGGTATAGCTCTCTCAGCATGTGTCTTAGATACTGTAGCCTACCCCTGAGTCTCAGCAGTAGTGGGAGCAACAACTGTAGGAATAGTAACCAATGGTGCAGTCACAACTGTCATAGGAGCTGTAGTAGTCTCATGAGCTCTCAACATATCTATCAACTGTGTGAACCTATCGTCAATTATCTGCGCTAATGACTCCAATTTCAATGACTGCCTAGTTAGATCACTAGTATCCCCGACCTCAGACTGAGTCGTATCTGAAGGCTGCCCGTCCATCGGTATTTGCATCGAAGAACATGCCTCAATACAAATATACGTGTAACGTATATATAATATACAACCGAAAACATAACACGTGTAATCCCAATTTCTACCCATCTCTCATCACTTCCCAACTAGGAGTTTAGGCAATTCCTTTGGGTTTCCACATCTAAAGCTTATTCAGTAGGTTTATAATCAAGTTTTCCTCAAATTTCAGAGTCTAGGTTTTGCCAAATCTAGGCTCTGATACCAAAATGTAATGACCCTTTTTCCAAATAAACCACCATGGGGGCTAATGCAGACCACAATCTGTCTTACCAGTGACAGTTGTGCTCCATATTGGATTATATCCTCCATTTTATCCTTTTAAACCTTATTAATTATCAACTTATTGATTTAATTGTATTGAACTCTAATCATATGCCAAATCATCATTTAAACCTCAAATTACCATAGCGGAAGTCTTACCAACATATTAATTCAAATAATTATAATTGAAGTGAGGGATATAAACCATAAACCTAGTGTGAATGTGACGGCCCCAAATTCCCAATGCATTTGGGTACGCCCGGCCTAGACCCGTGCAAGCCTCGAGTCAGTTCTCGACAACCCTGACGAGCCTAGTCAGCCTCAAAACATCAAAAATTCAAGATTTATGAAAGAGTTATTGCAATTATAACACAAATGGAAGCAAAAGTCAAATTCAAATCAAATATTGGGAAATAACTCTATCAAATGGAAGTAAAGGAATTCTATAAGTGTGGAAACCCCGGGCATTCATGTACAATTCGAAATGCAAAGGTACATGATACCAATCTCATCAAAATTTGCCAAGTTTGATAATCCCAAAGCATGTATATATAAAACGGTGTACATAAAAGCAAAACATAATAAAAACCTATAAAATAGTCTTCAACTCCAAATTACTAATCCTCACAACATGATTTCCTAGGTAGGGTCCCTTGCCCTTCGCTCTCTCTCTCTATCCGCACCCACCGTCACAAACTAGACGGTGAGCAACCGAATAAAATTGAATGTAATGCCAATGAGAAAACAACAAGAATTCATGATAATTCAAATAAAGTAGTCTAAATATCATGCGGAAATAAAAAGACAGAAATTAAATAGACAAGATGCATGATAAACAGACTAATGGATATCAATCGAGAGTTAAGTGTGTTCCAAAGAATCAAAAGAGGCTCATAAGTGGTCTAGTCCATAGCATAACGGCGAAGACCTCGCGAGGTCTTCCCGGCATCGACTCAAACGAAAGCACAAATATGACTGGAAAGGGACTCGAACCCATCCACCCAAGACTTGGTGTCACACGGTCACTAAGGGTGGTCACACACTCGTGTGCGCGAGTGCCGCGTTTTATCCCTCTAGTGCAGGTCCTAGTACTTTCGAGACAAAACACTTACGCCGGAATCACACATACAAGAAGTATGGAATGGAAGGCCAACAAGTAAATAATAACAAACACAATGGCATGAAAATGAATCACATGGCATTTTCTAACCGGCTTACAAACGTACAAATGCTTGTTTAAGGCAAGTGTACTTACCTCGAACTATCGTGACTCGTATGACAACTCCGAGATCCTAACGCGACTTCCCGATTTCCTATACCGCACTCCAATTATCCAAATCTAGCTTGAATAAATGCCAAACAAATCAAAATTACCACTCGAATTATACCTAAGATTATTTGTCATTAAATTAGCTTCAATTTAATACATTATATCAATTTTCACGTTTTTCGAGGCTAAAACCCCGACTATATCCCGCCAACATTTCCGAGAAAATCCCAAAACTCGCTTGTGAACCATTTTTCTAATTTCTCATATTTTTCTGGATTTTTCTGAATTTTTCCATAATTTTCCCTATTTTTCTGGATTTTCTTTTCCATTTTTTTTTTATATTTCTTTTTAAGGGCGGTTCGACAACCGTCCTGGCTCAAGGCCGAACCGGCCGGTTCAGTAGGCCGAACCGGCCCTTCATCTTCTTCAATTTTTTTTTTTTTTTTTGAACAGAGGCGCACGCGCCTCTGTTTTTTTCTCGTTTCCTCTTTTTTTTTTTTTTTTTTTCGTTGTATGGATCGATCAAGAGAGGGAGATACACACACTTACCTCGGTGACGTAGGCGGTGGTGGTGGCTGTTCCAGCCGGGAGAGGAGACCGCCGAGAGCGTGAGAGATGTGAGGCCGAGAGGGAAGGACCGAGAGCGTGAGAGACGACGAGCGTGGGGAGGGAGATCGAGAGAGAACAGCGAGAGTGAAATGGAGAGGGAGAGAGAGAGAGACGAGTGGGTGTGGTGAAGGGGTCGAGATGGAAGAGAAGGAGGGGGCGGCGGTTTTCCAACGAAGGAGAAGATGAATAGTGGGGTTTTGTTATGAAACGGTTTGTATATATTTATAACATCAAATGACCTTTTTGCCCTTCTCCCTTCACTTCATACATTTAAACACATCTACCCTTATGGGTCTTTTACCACATCATCTCATCTTAGCACACACACACATCTCTAGGCCAATCTCATGGCTCCTTACCATTAGGTTGTGTCACTTTTACAATACTAATCACATAGTCCGCATGTTACATATTTAACTAACTCCCACGTTCAAACGACGTTCCTCGGTCCGTATTTCCCCGTCAATTGGCTCGTCGTGTCCATTTTCTCGCCACACCCCATTAACTAATTTATTAAATTAATTAAAATTCATTTATTTATATGTTTTACTCCCCCGTTTGACTAGTCGAAACCTCACTCAATTAAATATCGCCCGACCGGCGCGAGACTCGTAAAATACTAAAATACTAATACATACAATCAAAGAATCATAAAATCACTTCTGTCGACTCCCGAAGTTCGAAATACCGTCCAAGTATTCACGTAGTCGGTCACAATTTTGACAAGTGAAATCACAAGTCAATTAAAAATTTTGGGGTTGTTACAGCTTCCCCCACTTATTAGAATTTCGTCCCCGAAATTAACCTAATAAGTAAATTAAATTAACGACTCTTTGTAACTCTTAACGAGACCGATAAAAACTCGAGTGAGTCATTTCTTGACTCCGAACCGTTCGTGACCCTTCAAGAGAGAGATCTTTAGGTATTCATAATCTCCCGAATCATACCGAAGCTCATCGTGATACTCAACAAGTATTTCCTATGCCACTCCCGGCAATCTTAAGTCTCAAATAAAATTTCTCACAACTACCCGTGACGCTATCATGACCACGAGGAGATCGGGGCAACCACTAACGAAATCCATATCAATATGTACCCAATTCCATCGAGAAATGGGTAAGGCCGTAGTAATCCTCCAGTCGTCGATACCCACCTCTAAGCGCAGCATATATCTCACGTTTGAATAACTCCGACAACTCGGAAATCATCCCCGGCCACCAAAAGAATGTCGCATACCGGCACATCTTAGGTCAACCCGACACACAAGCAGATCAAAACGGTGAATTCTCCTGAAGTACCTGGTCACACACATCAGCCACCAATGGAAACCCCAGTCGCCCGCGATACCTCAAGCATGAGTCTGTCGACCGACTCTTGTCTAGGCAATCGGAACTATCCACCATCTCACTGCACCGCTGGTATGACGCATCGTCTTGCTGTCCCTCGCGCACAATGCCAAATGAGATGGTCTGCAATATCGTTTCACCACGTATCTAGGTCCTGGTAATCATCGGCACGTCCGCTGAACTCATCAACTTGACTGCTTCACGTAAACCACGCTCATAGGTTCTTTGACACACGACTACCTCCGCATTCAATCCTTTGAAGTGCAATGCATCAACAACAATGTTGATCTTCTCGTATCCACCAAACAACGCACGTAATGTTTATACCTAATTCGCACCAACCAAGGCTTCGAACTCTAACAACTATAGTACTCGCATCTTTACTGGCAACTCGTAGCCTCCTAACACTATCGAAATGTCAAGACTATGCACATTCAAGTATGTCGCATCCTGACAGCTGTGACTAGGACTTAGGCCTGCTACATCTATTGAGTTTTTTCAATCCTAACAGGTCTACCAAACGCACAACAATCAAGGGATCAACATAACTTGAATCGGATACGATATGCATGCAAATACCGCAAATGAAAAGCATACCCTCATTAATGTGTCTGGATGCCTCCTGGTCTGGCTCAACAACAGCCTGAACACGCTCTCTCTGCTACTGGTGATGCTGCGACGATGCTTTTACTTGGTCGAGAGCACTCCTCTCGAAGGTGATCGACCGACCGTCCGCATCTCGTAACACGTACGGTTATCCCGCGACCCTCTCGAGTCCGACTCGGCCTCGTCCCCGTGTAGAACCATGAGTTTGGGTCCGACTAGACCTCTGCGTGCTCCTCTCGCCTAACTCCTCGGTCGCATCCCCGTTCTCGCACCGCTCTCGCGATCGTTGGTCATGTCGATTAGATCTGCGGTGAATGATCGGCAAAGCTTGGCACGGTGGAACGGCTTGTACCAAACGTGTGGTTTGCTTTGTGCAACGATCCTACACTCGTGCCCGATGTTCACGATTATCCCATCTCGCTCCTTTTTCTCTTCCCCGTCCCGCCGATAGTGACTATCCGATCGGTCTCCGCTCTGTTCGCCCTAACCTCGTCCGGATGCGTGAGTAAGTAACTCTCCTCGCTAAACTACGTTCGTACGCAATCTGCAAAGTCTCCGCCGTGTAGTGACTACGTAACCTCCAATCGTAGGTAGCAAACCCTCGTGAAATAATAGACTCGATCGCCTCTCGGTATCTGCAGCATCCTCCAAAGATAAGGTAATAGTGCAATAAACCTACCCATGTAATCCATCACCGACTCATCGGTGCTCGCCTCGTGCCATAAACTCATTCCTCTTCGCACGAAGAACGGTCGGTGGAAAATACTTCGGTTGAATTGAGTCTTGAAGTCGATCCAATCTCTCGGGGTGCCTCGGGTAGTAATGATAGTCGTCCACCAATCATCCGCTTCCCCCGGAGCATAGATGAGGAAATCGTCGCTCTCATGTGATCCTCGGTCGCGATGATAGTATGAATCTTCTCGTGATTCTTCAGAAAAGCTCTGCGGTGTTACGTCCGTACCACCAAAGAACTTGACCGGATCGTGTCGCTTGAATTCTCTCCACCGCCTCGCCTCGGCGGTGGCCTTAGTGCTTTCTCCCAGTAGTGACCCGGAGTAGTAACTGGAGTAGTCTCTGCAAAGAACAATCGGCATAGTCGGCGTCTCCGTCGTTTGTACTATGTCCGTCTCGTAATGGAGGTGTCTCCGCCTCGATCGGCGTACTGTCGCATCAACTATTCCTCGGGAATTGCCGCTAACGGAATTGAGGCGGTGGAATTCGTAGCTACTGGAGTCTCCATTCCCCGAGTAACCGAACGGGTGGAATAGGAGTGGTCGGGGTTGATGGTGTCGCGATAGTCGGTGCGGGTATCGTCAACGACCGCACTAGATCTTCAAATCTCTGTGTCCAAGCGCGAAACTCCTCCAAAGTGACAAATCGAGAATCAGTCGTCCCGTTGTCGTCGCTTGGACCTGCCTGATCCGCCATTACTGTTTGAACCAATAAAGCGATACTTCGGATCAATACATAGCTACCGCATACCATATAGTACACACAACAATCATAATATGTACAAATTTAAATCCGACTCATCCCAAACTCCCCCATCTAAGTTTTTAAAAGGATTATAGGGTTTTCCACTCTAAGTTCAACCATTCCTAACTTCCGCTGTCTTAATGGTTTGTGTTTTAACTTGAGAGTCAGGTCGTTATAACCTTAAGCTCTGATACCAACTGTGATGTTGGTATCACAATTTTTAGATAACTATATACCATGTCCCTAAGATTCTAAAGCCTAAGCTCTGATACCAACTGTGACGGCCCCAAATTCCCAATGCATTTGGGTACGCCCGGCCTAGACCCGTGCAAGCCTCGAGTCAGTTCTCGACAACCCTGACGAGCCTAGTCAGCCTCAAAACATCAAAAATTCAAGATTTATGAAAGAGTTATTGCAATTATAACACAAATGGAAGCAAAAGTCAAATTCAAATCAAATATTGGGAAATAACTCTATCAAATGGAAGTAAAGGAATTCTATAAGTGTGGAAACCCCGGGCATTCATGTACAATTCGAAATGCAAAGGTACATGATACCAATCTCATCAAAATTTGCCAAGTTTGATAATCCCAAAGCATGTATATATAAAACGGTGTACATAAAAGCAAAACATAATAAAAACCTATAAAATAGTCTTCAACTCCAAATAGCTAATCCTCACAACAGATTTCCTAGTAGGGTCCCTTGCCCTTGCTGCTCTCTCGCCTATCGCACCCACCGTCACAAACTAGACGGTGAGCAACCGAATAAAATTGAATGTAATGCCAAGAAAACAACAAGAATTCATGATAATTCAAATAAAGTAGTCTAAATATCATGCGGAAATAAAAAGACAGAAATTAAATAGACAAGATGCATGATAAACAGACTAATGGATATCAATCGAGAGTTAAGTGTGTTCCAAAGAATCAAAAGAGGCTCATAAGTGGTCTAGTCCATAGCATAACGGCGAAGACCCCGCGAGGTCTTCCCGGCATCGACTCAAACGAAAGCACAACTATGACCGGAAAGGGACTCGAACCCATCCACCCAAGTACTTGGTGTCACACGGTCACTAAGGGTGGTCACACACTCGTGGCGCGAGTGCCGCGCGTTTTATCCCTCTAGTGCAGTCCTAGTACTTTCGAGACAAAACACTTACGCCGGGAATCACACATACAAGAAGTATGGAATGGAAGGCCAACAAGTAAATAATAACAAACACAATGGCATGAAAATGAATCACATGGCATTTTCTAACTGGCTTACAAACGTACAAATGCTTGTTTAAGGCAAGTGTACTTACCTGAACTATCGTGACTCGTATGACAACTCCGAGATCCTAACGCGACTTCCCGATTTCCTATACCGCACTCCAATTATCCAGTCTAGCTTGAATAAATGCCAAACAAATCAAAATTACCACTCGAATTATACCTAAGATTATTTGTCATTAAATTAGCTTCAATTTAATACATTATATCAATTTTCACGTTTTTCGAGGCTAAAACCCCGACTATATCCCGCCAACATTTCCGAGAAAATCCCAAAACTCAGTTGTGAACCATTTTTCTAATTTCTCATATTTTTCTGGATTTTTCTGAATTTTTCCATAATTTTCCCTATTTTTCTGGATTTTCTTTTCCATTTTTTTTTTTTATTTCTTTTTAAGGGCGGTTCGGCCGAACCGTCCGGCTCAAGGCCGAACCGGCCGGCTCAGGCCGGCCGAACCGGCCCTTCATCTTCTTCAATTTTTTTTTTTTTTTTGAACAGAGGCGCACGCGCCTCTGTTTTTTTCTCGTTTCCTCTTTTTTTTTTTTTTTTTTTTTTCTCGTTGTATGGATCGATCAAGAGAGGGAGATACACACACTTACCTCGGTGACGTAGGCGGTGGTGGTGGTGTTCCACCGGGAGAGGAGACCGCCGAGAGCGTGAGAGATGTGAGGCCGAGAGGGAAGGACCGAGAGCGTGAGAGACGACGAGCGTGGGAGGGAGATCGAGAGAGAACAACGAGAGTGAAATGGAGAGGGAGAGAGAGAGACCGTGAGTGGTGTGGTGAAGGGGTCGAGATGGAAGAGAAGGAGGGGGCGGCGGTTTTCCAACGAAGGAGAAGATGAATAGTGGGGTTTTGTTATGAAACGGTTTGTATATATTTATAACATCAAATGACCTTTTTGCCCTTCTCCCTTCACTTCATACATTTAAACACATCTACCCTTATGGGTCTTTTACCACATCATCTCATCTTAGCACACACACACATCTCTAGGCCAATCTCATGGCTCCTTACCATTAGGTTGTGTCACTTTTACAATACTAATCACATAGTCCGCATGTTACATATTTAACTAACTCCCACGTTCAAACGACGTTCCTCGGTCCGTATTTCCCCGTCAATTGGCTCGTCGTGTCCATTTTCTCGCCACACCCCATTAACTAATTTATTAAATTAATTAAAATTCATTTATTTATATGTTTTACTCCCCCGTTTGACTAGTCGAAACCTCACTCAATTAAATATCGCCCGACCGGCGCGAGACTCGTAAAATACTAAAATACTAATACATACAATCAAAGAATCATAAAATCACTTCTGTCGACTCCCGAAGTTCGAAATACTTGTCCAAATATTCACGTAGCCGGGTCACAATTTTGACAAGTGAAATCACAAGTCAATTAAAAATTTTGGGGTTGTTACAGTGAAAAACCCATATATAACCATAAATACCTCTGATGTCACAAAAGATCAATATATACAAGGTATCTCACAACTAAACCCAAAATAAAAACAATATATATAATACAAATGTACAAGTCAGGCTATGTATCTCTGATCAACTGTACTCTGGCAGCTTGCCCTTGCCTCGACTCGTACTAGGATCTGCACTCAAGCCATCACAAAAGGCAGATGACGAGTCCAAAGTGAGTATTTTCAAGGAAATTAAGTGAGCATTACTGAAAGTACATACATGAATTTAAATAAAGCTATTAAATAAACATGCGAAAATAAATTCAGGCAACTGCGTTCATCACATGGATAGATAATAGTGAAAGCTCAAAGTGTGTTCCTAGAACCTAGAGCCAGACGAGCACCATAATTCAAACTCTTTCACAAAATACTATCGGCGATTCCGACTCAAGCAAGGCCAATATCTGGATTCGTTAGGTGGTCGGCGTGGTACATACGACGCACCCACACGTGTCTTGACATGATTCCCGAGTCGAACTATTCTCCAAGTTTCCCTGACACATGTGTTATGATCTAGTGGGCATACACACTAAATGGCACGAAGGGAGCCCCACTCAACTTCCGCCCAATAAACCATAATCTAATATAGAGTATTGAAAGACATAAATTGAATTCAAATGCCAAAATAAGTAAATACTCAAGCAATTTCAGTTGGGATACTACACACCTCAAATTGCACTCCAACTATCGTCACTAGTCCAATTACACGCCTCAACCATGTGTCCACTACCCGCAATTCAACCTAAAACCATTAATTCTCGATAAATTGAATAAATTCCCAAACCTTGGAAATCCTGATTCAATACCCAAATCATCGATAAAACCATCATTTAAAAACCCCAAATAGTCTATATAAGTCCCGAGGAAAATCTCCAATTGGTAATTTTATTTAAAAATTTTGTTGCAAAACTGCCCAAGACGCCGCCAGTGACGCTGTCTAGTTCAAGTCTTTACAGCGTCTTGGACGTCGTGACAACGCCGTTACATTCGTTCCCTCCACAGCGACCCCATGGCGTGCATAATTGGGTCACTGGCTGAGACATCCGTGGGTGGCACCGTGAGCGTCAACCCATCACGGCACCCCTCGCGACGTTTCCGCTAGTGAAAGTTTTTAGGGTTTTCGAACCCCCCTCAGCTCATCGCTGGGGTCCGGGCTCGTCCAAACATTACATATAAACACTAATAAACCTTTTCCCAACAAAACCCTTTCTCAACAAAACCCCTCGACAAAATTCATCCAAAACCAAAACCTGACAAAAAACTATTCAAAACCAGGTTTTGTTCCAAAATTCCATAACCAACACCAACTCAACAACCAAACCCATATAAAAGCTCAAAAACCAATTAAAGATCCATAGTAACACCTCCCAAACCCAGTGTGCTCAAATCGACTCCCGAAACCCACGTCAACACCCGAGAAAATTACCCCGAATCATAGAGAAGGAGATGGGGATCGAAGATCTAACCTTAGAATTTTCTTTCCTCAAGTTCTTGAGCTCCAAATGATCACTCAAACTTCATCAAACCCTCCAAGTGCTCCCAAATTTTTGTCCAAGTGTGTGATAGGAGAGAGAAAAGGTGGTAGGTGACAGAAATCCACCTATTTATACAAAAACTTCATCACTTGTGTGTACACATCCCAAAACCTCATCTAATGGAACCAAATTAATCAAATGGTCCAGCTAAACATGACTTGGGTGGCTAACACTCCCCCTTGACTTATCTTGGCTCCAACAAAACCCTAAACCCTTAAGCGTTCCAACACTCGAGTCATGCACGTAACCTCGCGTCTTCCACGTACTCTCGCACCACGTACGCATATACGACGTTATTTAATTAATTATTTAACGAATTTTACCATTTATTGTGTGTATTTAATCCTCTGACCTAGTGCACTATCATTCGCTACCTGGTTCTTGTGTTTACACGCTATTCGGAGCGATGCCCGTCACACAACCTCACACGTCAATTATACAATAACTAATATGCATCGCGATGCCAATAACTTAATTATCAATAAACATTGCAAATTAAAGCACAACACAAAATTTTATTATTTACCTAGCTTTAGGCGTGCCCTGACCTATCTGCGAGTCCCACGAGCATCTGAACTGTCCGCCACGTCTGTAAACACGTCATTAATAACAACGAATTAACTGCGGGCCGTTACAAAAATAAAGGTGAGTTGTGATTGTTGTGATTTAGGGTGTTGAGATTTTTGGAATCGACGGAGTGATCGAGGTCGAGAGTTTAGGGAATCGGCACAAAGGTGAGTTGTGATTGTTGTGTTCTTGATGGTAGATGGTATTGTTAAATTGGAGGAGAAATTGAGTTGATAATGGTTGTTCTAAATGATGTGGTCGTGTGTGTTGTTTGAAGAAACAAAGAAAAAATATCAATAAATTAATTAAATTTATTAAATAAATAATTAAATAAATATCAATAAATTAATTAAATATGATTTTAAATGAAATAAATTTGAAAAAGATCAGGAAGAATTCCAAAAGAATAGAAAAAATTGAGAAAAATAATATTATGACCAAATAAATAGAAATTTATGAATTTCTATGAAAAGTAAAGTTTTCGAAATTGTAATGAGACTTTTGTTGGGATTTTTACTTCGTTAAGTGTGAAATTAATGAAAATAGCCAGAAAAAATTGGGAAAAATATTTTAAAATTGCATGAAAATTTTGGGGCTTCGCTTGGGTGTCCTAATAAGTCCTAATGTGACCCAATACCTGGGTAAGCGACCCAATTGCGCAAATGAATAATAAGATAGAAAATAGGGAAATTTTGGGAAAATTGAGGAAAATTAAGGAGCATTGGTCCAAATAAATGTCAGGTGATGAGCGGAGGACTATCAATTAATTGGAAAATGTGTGGAGTTACGTGAGGGCATTTTTAGCAGGATTTGAGGTGAGTAAAGACAACATTAGTATCAACATGAATTATTTTCTATTTCTTGATTGGTTATATCCTTGAAATGTGAACCATTTGTACTCCATTCTAGCTCAGGTGACTTAGGGTTTATGTAGTCCACCTGTGGAGAGAAGTCTCAACTAGTTTAGTAGCCAGCATAGTCTGTGGCTTCTCGTTGGAGCTTATCGAAAGGATTTAGCTTTCGACATGTGGCTGTGGTTTTCTTTCGGTAGTTTGTTAGGAATTTAGTAGTTGGCTTTGTCTGTAGCTTTTCCTAGAATAGTGTGCATTCAGTGGAGGTGACCCTCGGGCCCACCGGTTTATACGTAGTGGATCAAACAGTGGAGGTGACCTTCGGGCCTACTGTATCGATTGCAAGTTGAGGAGGTCGTGTGACCTGCAGTTTGATTGGGATTACCTATTCGCCTATCTATTTGATTATCAGTCACCTGATTATTGTTGTTTTGAGCTTATTGAATCTATTTATTGTGCAAATCGCTATCTATTTCAGTTTCTTTGTATATACCGCATGATTCATAGACTTATTGCTTATTATTGATTCGGAATTTATGTTGAGATCCCTATTGTTGTTGTTTACTGTTACTTTTTATACTCACCGTCCTTTTTATAATGGTGAGTGCAGATCCGCAAACAAGTCAGGGAAAGGTGTCTATGCTTGGCGATATCCTCTGAGGCACGCTTAGAGCCATTAGCATTGCTCTTACTCAGTAGGTGATTATTTTGTATATTTTGGCTATGTATTCATATGTTTCTATTATTTTGGGGTCTTTGGGGGATTGGAAAAATTGATGACACATGCATATATTTGTTTTGGGTTTCAGTTGATCAATTGTATACATGTTTTGCTTGTTGGACAAGATTTTTTACATCTAGGTTGCCTTGAGTTATAATTTGTTTAAATTATTTTAAGTTGGTGTTGAGAACAATTCCACTGCACACCTAACTTATTTAAGGTTGAATGATTAATAGGATAGAGTCAAGGAGATCTAAAAGTAACCACAATGAGCCAGTAAGTAGTGTTAATGAATAATTGGGTAAGTTAAGGCTGACTAGACTTACGTGACTCGCCGAAGATGGGCTCGGGGTCCATGTAGATTTAGATTAAGGCGGGGTCCTGTTTGTGGTTGCTGGGGCCGTCATAGTTGGTATCATAGTCTAGGCTTGTATAGCCTAGGGGATGATATGTAGATTATTCTTTAACCTGATACCAACGTCACAGTTGGTATCAGAGCATAAAGGTTTATCGTCTTGACTCTGAATAAGCATAAAAAACAAGCAAGTGAACTTAGTATGGAAATCATAAGAACTTAATTTAAGTCTTAAGCTGGAAAATGGGGAATGGTATATTATTCTTAGCATGTTAATTTGAATGTGCATTATAATATATCGTTACGTAAAACTGATCGAGACTCACCATTTGCTATTGCAGATCGCCATGGCTGATCAGCCTGATGTTGGCGATCAGAGCGGAATCTGTGATGTTGTAGCTCTGGCACGTTAGTTACAAACCTAGACTCATATAGTAGAGTATCAGGGACGATGGATGGACGAGATATTGGATATCCTCAAGGGACATGCATAACAGTTGCCATATCCATTAACGTCAACATTAGCTCCTATACAGGATGCGAGTTCGGCTACACCTCAGGCTACTCCACCAGTTATCACTACTAGTGCAATACCTGCACCACTGATTACAATAGTTGTTCCAGCACAAACTGTAGTGGTGTTACATGCTCATGATGATATTGATACACGTTTGACAACAGAGGCGAGGTAGACCCCAGAAACTCGAAAAATACATATTTTTCAGACTTTTTAGGTTGAAACCAACTTTGGGGGTTTCATATAAGTAGTTAGGTTTGCTTATGAAGGGGAACATCTTGTTTACACCAAAACTTGGAAGAAACTTTGTTTTTTTCCTGATCATGTCTAGCAAAATTCATTGATCTATGCCGGAGGTGGATCGAACGGAGTCTTCAACCGATGTATTCATTATGAAGTTTATTTAATCTATCTTTGCATTGATTTTCTGTTATGATCTATTTCCTTTAGCACTGGTTATATCCTAGGGTTGGATATATTTGTTTGTGAAGGGCCCTCGCATACATATTAGGTTGACTACTCTTAGTTATTGAGTCGAAACGTCCGTCCTTACATGGTAGACTCAACCAAATGACAATTGGCCATGCTGATTGGTTAGTCCCTTTCAGGACCGATCTAGTGCCTTAAGAATCTAGGCTAAATCGGGGCACTAGCGATCCGATTGTCTAGGTGTAGTGCCTTCACGAATCACATTAATGCAATCAACGCATTAAACTCAATTCGTGTGAGTCTAGGGTTGTGTGTTTGGTTAAAGACGTAGTTACTGGTTGTACCTTGACTACCGACACAAGGAAGTGCGAGGAATCAAGTGCATCACCTGGTCTATAGCTACACTAGGTTATAACTAAATTTTATATATTTGCATGAGTCGAAGAATGATGAATTACATAGGTTGTTGACAAAGTTCGAGAAGCCGAAAGCCTATAATATTTTCCTTCATTGAATTCTTTCTTTCTAAGATTGTTTTCATTATCTAGTTTTCTTTAATTCAATCAATCTTTCAAAACCCCCCTAATTTCCTTTTCTGTTCACAATTCTAAGTTAGAATACTTGGTCTCCGAGGATTGACCCCGTACTTGCCACTGCTACAATTCTTGTAGTATCTGGTAATATATCGGAATTTACTTTGACACGTTCAGCACGCATCTACGATATGCAACCAGATAGTCATTCGAAAGAAGAGTTTGCTCCATCGATCAGTGCTTACCATGAATTTGAAGCTTGATTTTGCCCCTCCTGAAGAAATGTAGGCATTTCAGTTTTTCATTTCTTTTTCATTGTTTTCAGAAGACATGATGTATGGAAGTAGCAATTTTCTTTTTTGTTTGCGTCAATGAAAACCATCTCCATTTGGTATGATGGGTCTACTGATTTGCGTTTCTGTCTATTTGTTTTTGCGATGGCTAGTTTGCTCAAGTTTATCCATAAGGCTATTTTAAAATTTGATTGTTTTCATTGTTAATAGCTTCTTGTATTTTACTAAAACTTGATTCATGTAGCCGGACTTGCATAAATTCTGATTTGGTCATTTATTCTTGTTTTGTTCTTCTGAAGAGGAGAGTGATGCATGACAAAGAGAATGTTGATCCTCAGCCCCATAAGACTGGTGATCCTGTCAAAGCTTTTGTCGATGAGGAGGCTGAAGAAGAAGATGACAGTGATAGCAAGGTGAACGGTGACGAGGATGAGGAGAACGGCGACAGCAAGGAATTTAATGAGAGGAGTATTTAAACTCTCTAAATGAATGAAACAGTAGAGAAAAAAATTACTTATTTTCCTTCTTGTTATCTTTTCCTGACGTCTGTAATTAACATCCCATCAACT
Organism: Stephania japonica; assembly: GCA_039657345.1. Taxonomy (NCBI): domain Eukaryota; kingdom Viridiplantae; phylum Streptophyta; class Magnoliopsida; order Ranunculales; family Menispermaceae; genus Stephania; species Stephania japonica. The sequence goes on along the minus strand of CM077563.1, from coordinate 11,137,491 downwards.
GGTGCTCACATGATAATATATCTATCCTTTAGTTGTGTCTCAAGGCTTTAAATTGAGAAGGATTAGGATTGAACTGATTTGTGAACGGCGCGTTCATGAATAGTAGATATCAAGATAAACATGTAGTGTGATTAGCAGAAATGGAAGTTCCTAAGGTTGACTGTTTTAGATATTTAGGATCAATTATATAAAATATTAAGATCTCAATTAGCCCAACTATGAATTATGGGAGTGAATGTTGGGCTGTAAAGAATAAAACAAAATATAAAGTTAGCGTAGTGGAGATGAGGATGCTAAGGCGGCGGATGCATGGTGAAACTTATAAGGGTTGAATTAGAACTAGAGGGATTCAAAGAAAAGTAGGAGTAGCACCAATAGAGGAAAAGATTAGGGAAGGGCAGTCAAAGTGGTTTAGATAAAGATGACTTGCAAATGCCTAGTCTGAAAGCTAGATGAACTAAAAATTGAAGGAATTTGAAGACATAGGGAAGATAATTTGAGGTGCATCATATAAAAGATTTGAAAGATTTCCAAGTCACATCATCAACTGCATTAAATCAAGCAAAACTGAAACGTTGGGCTTGGATCCATGATCCAACTAATTTAATGGAGTTAAGATATATCATTTATAGATGCACTTCCTGTATTTAGTTTAGCTGCATTTATCATTCTACAAATGGAAAGAGAGCAGTGTAAGAAATTGTGATGATCTCCGAATGTGTGAAGCAGTCACAGCTTCATTTAAATTTACTAGTACTTCTGGGGCAGTTATTGTGTCTACTGGTTAGCCTAGTCTGTTGGTCAAATGTCATATTGCTTCTTCATTTCTCATTTTTTATTGTGAGGCTGATTTTAGATATTCTTATTATTTCAGCTACACAATCTAACAAGGAATGGAGGCCAAAATCAAGTCAGAATTCCAGCCTCAAAAACCATGGCATCACTGGAATGGACACAAACACCATTTCATCTACTCCAGGGAATTCTTTGAACTCAAGCATAAAAGCGGAACGTTTGCCAGAGAACTTTTTGAAATTCAACATCCTTGAAAATCAACATGTAATCATCCCAGAGCATCTGCAAGTTCCCGAGGCTGAGAGGGCAATGCTAACGTTTGGGAGCTTTGGATCGGGTATTGATTCCCCCAGGAACTGTGCACATGGGGAACCTGATGGTGCAGAACAATCCAACACCAAATCTTGTTTGAGGTAGTGCCATCTGTCGCTGACTCTTGTTGGCAACTTCTTTTCTATACGAGGAAGGCACTGTTTAATTTTCGATAGAGCCCTAACTCAATCGGACTCACAAAGTTACGGTCCCACAAAGCATCTGCAACTGCCACGACATTAGTATCACACTGTACATATATGATTTCAGACTTTACAGTGCATTTCTGATAATTCGTTGTTGTTTTCTGTTTTTATTTTCTTTATTTTTCAACTTTTTTGGTACAATATTTGAATTACTTAAATAGCGATAGGAGCAAATTCTTTCAACTGAATTAAGCTTCTGATTTACGAAAGTTATTTGTCTTTCCATTCAATGACTTTAAAAATGTGATATAGTACTTGGCAGTGTTTCAGCTCCACCAGCCTCCAGCGCAGATCCTTCTTGTGGCAGCGAGGTAGATTTACCGGATGACCTAGTCAAGAATCTGGAATCTGATTCTTCATCATTAGTCGTGCCCTCGGGACATCCATTTCCTTAAAAGGAAGAATCTTCTGGAACACAGGATTTGGAAACATATTCAGATTATGCCTTGGTTCAAGACATAAACCTTTCTAAGCCTCTTGGAGGGCTGCCGCATGATGTGCCGGTTTTTCAAACGAGAATGAATAACAGTTGGCGGAGCCAAGGCTTACAGTCTCTAAAGAGGTAATCGTGGCTGTCCCGAGTTTTTGACATTAAAATAAATGCTCCTTGCACTTGCGTTGTATAATGTTGTGCATTTGCTTTCTTTGCAAACACAATGATGCTATGGTGGCCTGTTTTCGGACACCCGGGTAATGACATCCATCCATCGTGCATCGCAATTTATGCGCGCACATCGATGCGTGAATGGATGGACACCATCACCGGGTGTCCATCCCAGGTGCCCCAAAAAGGGTCATCCTAGTATTTTCCTTACTATTTTCTTGGCACGGTTTAAGGGCTAGTTTTAGTTGTAGTTTTTACCTGTCATTCAATATCAAAATACTCGGGCATACATTTATGTATCTGCAGGTTGCGAGTTCACACGGAGGAAATGCCACAACAAGAATGGTTCATCAACAATCCATAGGCCAGTTTTATCCTCCTGTCCATCTTTCACAATTTCCGAACTTCATGCCATGTCGGCAGGTCCCGTCTCCCGTCTTTCTCCCTACCATGGCTGTTCCTGGCTATTCGCAGTATCCTGCTTATTACCATGGCCACTGGCATCCTCTAACTACGGTGCTTCACGGTACACTCACTTGGGTATGAGGACGGATACATTCCTAACGAACAGGTGATTGATCTTTTCACACTCTTGTTAAGGATAAGGCGGATTCGTTTATGTCACTCTTGTTATTGTCCCGCAACAGGTTGATACCTCTGAAATCTGGCTTCAAACTCCTCAGGAGATTCCAGGCTTCCAAACATCTTCATACTATGACACGTCAGAGAAAGCACCTGATGCTGCCTACTTGCCGGTGCAGAATGGCAGTTCTCGGGTTAGTATCATCCATCACAGCCTACGTTTGCGAATCCCCATCAATTGGCGCATGCAATGCCTGGGAACATTGGAGTTGGCGTGGCTTCTGCGAGCCATGGGGCTCAAGTCGGAGCATAACAACAGTCTCAAATGAATCATCTTAGTTGGCCCTCAAACTACTGAAAAGTTGAACTTTTTTAAGGGACTTAATGTTAAAGCATGCAGCTTAGAGTTGTGTAAAAGTTTTTTGTTTCCAAAATCAATGAGAGAGCATGAAAATAATATATATAGTTTTTTTTGAAGTATGGCATGAAAATATAAAAGTTCAATGGATGACGTTCCTGTTTTCTGGAAACTTATTACATCATATCATTTGCATGCAAGTGATGCAACTAATTATTATACACAAAATAATTGTTTCAGACTCTTGAAAACTTCACTTGGCCATCATGCCATTAATAATTTGCTCTCTTTCTTGCTTGAGCGTCTCAATCTTCGCCCGGACAAATGCATCTTCTTCTCCATTCTTCTTCCTTAGAATCACTCTCAAGTTTAGTATTTTCCTATCGACGCTTTTAACCTGTTCTTTCAAAGAAATCAAATTAAAAAATTATTTACTTTGCTCAAAACGGTTGAAGAGAAACAACAACATAGCCTAAATTAATTGGGATCGGCTACATGGATCAAACTCTTCCATTGTGCGAAACGGTTGAAGAGAAAGCAAAAACAAAATTATGAACAAGAGAGGGGGTGACCTTTCTATACGGCCATCTTGGCAACCCATACATCCTGCATACTTTTTTTAGGACGGTTGGGCATATCGCCAATTTCTTCCCTGCAACTTCAATCGGGAGATGAAAATAAGCCTCCAAATCACTTAGTTTCAACTTCCGAATTCTCTCCCTCTATTACATTCAAAAAAGAATATGGGAAAACTCAAACTTCTCAATAAATAGATCAATCAAAATATATTATACAACATGTCGCGGTAAATTAAGGACGGTGTATATATATATATAACCTACTGACCTGCATGGCGAGGCTGCTCTTAAAAAGTCTGGTGCTGCTCTGCTCTGGTACTTCTTGGCTCAATTGATCCACAACTACCGCAATGGCAACAGGAGCATTTGAACTACTTAGTTGATTTTAAACATACAAATGCACACATATGTGATCACTAAAATTTCAGCATGAACAACTAGTGCCATATATAGGTACCTGTTTCGGCACTTGAATTTGGTTGAACAGACTGATGATCATCAATGTTGGTAATGTGTTGTTGATCCCAATTTGCTCCTGCACATAGAGCACTGTAGAATGTCAAGAGAGGATCTTCCACCATAATGTAGCCCGCTTCTGCGCGTTCTTGACAGTAATTCATCAGGAACTGGCTAACATCCTCTAAGCTTTGTGGGCTGAAACTGCAACACATCATCGCATCATGTTAAGAACAACGTTACACTTAATTCCTCTTGAAACATATACTAAATTGGCAGAGAATGCTACACTACAAAAGCAATTATTACTAACAACGAGAACAAGTATGTCGATCTACGTAATTATTTGCACGATGCACACAATACATCTCAATAAATTCGACATATACATATCGACAAAGCATATATAATAATTTATGGATGAAAATGCATATCCAATAAACAGTACGAAAAAATATAGATTATATATAATGGAGTCGCTGTTCTTACTCGATCTTTTTGTGCTCGACAACCAATGGCTCAAGATCATTAACCCGGTACTTAGTCTCATGAACAACATGACTGATCAATCCAACTCTGCCATGGATCTCAAGTTTCTCAGTATTATCTCCTACACAAACAAAACAACATAAATTACTAACAAAAAAACTCATGTTTAATTAGAAGAAACAAAACCAAATAATTTCACTTGCCATTGAAATGGACTATCTCTCTAAGCACTTGGCAACAAATGCAATTGGTTGAACCCCCCGACAACTCCGGCGGTGTAGGCGGCATAATGGCAAGCGGACTAGCGCTGCTGCTTTGATCATAATAATCGTCGAGGGTGTCAATCAAATAATCTTCAACATTGATCACTTCTTCTTCATCCACGTTAATTGGTCCATTCTGATTAACACCAGTAGCCATGTCATTGGAAGCAGTGTGATTAGGGACTATTGACAATGCAGTGTTAGGATCATTAGAAGGCGGGGCGCCGACAAATTGTTCATGATTCTGTTGATGGGAATCATGACTCAGTCCATTAATATCTGCCCAAAGACGCAAAAGCTCTTCGAGAGAGCGGTCATCGAGTAACGGGGAGTCATCGTCTGCACTTTCAGAACATGGCTGTTGTGAATTGTTTGATGAGGACGCCATTGTTCAGTGAGTGCCACTCATATAGGTAAGCAATTGGAGACAAGACTAGTGCAATCTCAAGCACCACCGGCAATGGTGCTTGAGACGGCTGCCCCGCCCGGAAGGGTCGAATCACTCGAACGGCAATGTGGCGGTCGAAGTTGAAACAAATGGATTAATTTTGATGGGATATGATATAAGTAGTAGAGAAGAACAGAGGAGTTGGGAAAAGTTAGTTAATAACCGTTGGTGTCAAGTGGCGCCTGTTTCAAACGTTATGTCTGTTTCAGTTGCTGACGTGGCACTTTTTCGAATTTCTGTTCCCAACTCGAAATACATCTCTGAATTTCTCAAAAAAAAAAAAACATCTCCAACTCTCTCTCACTACTTTTTTTATTTTTTTTTGGCTCATCTATGATTTTAGGGCTTTCGCTAGCTAGGTTTTTTTTTTTTAAAATGTGTGCTACTTCATACACTTCTAATTTTTCCTTTTCTTTTTCTTTTATATCCTAGGGAACACTATTCTTATTGAATTTCATGCTTATTTGGTTTTTAATTCCCATTGCCTCATATTTTATTTGTTTGGGGAATTGGTTTGGAATGGAGTTTTTTTTTTTTGTGAAATCCATTGTGATTTGAATTTGATTCTTTTTTATTATTATTAAAAGGGCTGAGGTAGAAATCACCCAAATTACATTACTACGTTCTAATCTGAAAAAGAAAATGCCACGCTAATTAACAATGATGTCTATGATAATCTAACAAAGTCCTTAAGCATTGCCTACGATTTGAATGACAGTTTCAATCTTCCACATCATAATGCTCCTCAACCGAGCCTGCAACTGTGTTTATATAAAGGTATTCACAAAGCAGCTCAGTTGTACATGGAGGTGGATTTCATTCTTGGTTCTTCATAATTGAACGCATCTAACCGATGCCGGTTTTGGGGTTGGGTTGGGCGGGGTGGACACAACCCCATGCCCCAACCCAAGATAGGCCACCAAATTTGTTAATGTAGTATATTTTTATATTTGTATTTATGGATTTTCTAAGTTAATTTCTTCGTGTGCATGTGGGGTTGTAGAAAACCCCCACTTAGATGAATCTCATTATGTAGCGACTATAAGTTGACTCATTATGTGGGCTCCACTTGTATAAATCTCTCTATTTAAGAAACACCTCTCTCCCTTAAATTTCATTACCCAGCTATTCTCTGTCTTTTTATATGTAATAAATTAAAATCTATATTTTTTCTTTCTAGAAATCAACTATTGTTTTGATTAAAAAACTTTTAGTAATATACATAAACTCAAAAACTCAATTATTTACGCAATCAAAATAACTTAACATAACTAATTTTTTTTCTAGAATTAAATTAATTGATGTTTTGATTTAAAACTAATAAACGATTACCCAAAAACAAGATCAACTATGTAACGGCTCTCAAATTTAATTTGTGACACGTGTCATGTTCCAGGATTGTGACCTGGTTGTCATAACTTGTTATATTACATAAGCCTCGAAAGTCGACACTGAGGTATATTTTTATTTTTCTGTGATATTTGTACTATTATTTATACCCAAATGTGAACTCCGTATGTCCTAGTGCGTGGTTTGAGGTACGTTAGTAAGCTAGTAAGAAGGTGCATAGTAATTCATTTTCCATTATTGTTGTTTATATTGAATTGATCATTATTGGAATTTCATTCTTATATTCCTGTATTGAGTGTCTTTGGCGTAAGTGTGTCGTGAAGGTACTCCTGAGATCATATTAGCCGAGCTAACGTGAACACTTTTGCAGAAGTGTTGTCTACCCACCTAAGCATGAGTGTCTCCTCGAGTACTGGATTGTTGTGAATATGATATTGATTGTTGTGGGTATATACCACTTATAGGCTTCCTTTGACTCGATAGACACTCAAATATCATTGAATTACTTGCCAGTTTGTTTATCATGCAATTCGTGTTATTTATTTGTCTTTCAATACCGCACTTTATTGGTTAATCATGAATTACTATTTATGTTCTTCTGGCATTACTTTCAAATTTACTACGCACTCACCATCTAGTTTGTAACGGTGGATGTAGATAGGGCAGAGACGAGCAAGGGAAAAGAGTCGATGTTATGTGACTTCCTTTGATGACTCTCGAAGTGGTTCTTTTCTTTTCTCCACAATATGTGTTGCCTTTTGACTTGTGATTATTGTATATTATGTTTTTGAATACAATGGGATACATTTTGGGATTGAGCGACGGGATATCATGTATTATCTTATTGTTATATTTGGTCACCAAATTTACATGTTTATCCAATTTTAGGGTTTCCACACTATAGGTTGTTCCTAATTTCCTACTTATTGAGTTATTTAAATGATTATAGTTGATTTTCACTGCAAATTTACTTGATAAGAATACAATCTAATAACTCAACCTTTTAAATTGATAAATTAATGAGAAAAGAAAGATTTGAGGTTGACTAGGCATGATTGACTTCGCGAGTATGGTCTCGGGGGTCCATGTATGTCTAGGTTGGGCGGGGCCTAGTTTTATGGGGAACTGGGGCCGTCACAAATTAGCATGATATAAACAACTTAATTGATATATAATTATAATACAAAATAATTTTTCTATTATCCGTATTGATCATATTATCTTTAAATACATGTAGTACTTTTTATGTATTAATTTTATTTTTTCTTTAAAAATACACACATTCTTGAAAAAAAAACTATATATATATATATATATATAAACCTAACAATAGCATAAGATATTCTTTCTTATAAAAATATAAGTCGAATATAAAAGGCCCACATTTCTCATGTCGCTCTAGTCCCCAAAAATGTTAGGGCGGCCCTGCATCCAACCATGGCTATTCATGGCTATTCACGTAATCCTGCTTATTTCCATCTTTTGAATGACAACAACTACATCTTAATGCCTGGGTCACTGGGTGCAGTGACGGATCCAAAAAACTTAGTTAGAGGGGAGGCGAATTTCACCTAGATATATATGTACTTGATCATCAACTCGGTGCACTTAATGTGCATCAAGCTTGAGTTATAAGGCCAATATAGAACCAACCCTATGTAAACGTATTAAAGCCAGATAATTTAACGGACAAGTTTAAATTTGTATTTATTGGCTTAGGTTGCATCTTAATAGAGTTAATTGGCTTTAAAAGAAGTACAGAAGACAAGGTTGGGCCCCCTCTAGATCTGCCCTTGACTAGGTGTGGCGCTCACAGTACAAAGCCCTTCCCTTCAAGCAGTCCCCCATGGTTTTCTACTTGCTAATTCACTTGGGTATGCTATGAATACCCAGGGACTAGGTGTAATTGCACTCGAGGATTCAACTACGATGAAGTACTGTACATACAGGAATGGTCATCCTTCCTACAATGTTGCTGCATGGTACACACTCGACGCAATTTCAGTTCACTGGTTCGTATCATCCATCACAGCCTCCGGTTGCAAATCCCCATCAATTGGTGCATGGAATGCCTGGGAACATTGGAGTTGGCGTGGCTTCAGCGTGCCCTGGGGGCTGGGGCTTAAGTCGGAGCATGCCAACATTCTCAAATGATCCTCAAACTACTGAAAACTAGTCACCCACTATTTTGTTGTGCAGTTGAACTTGTTTGAAATTGTTTTTCAATCATGAGTGAGGCCCAACATTGCCCTTAATGTTAATGCAGTTTAGAGTTATGTAAAAGTTTTTTGTTTCTAAAATGAAGGAGATTTTCAGAAACTTATTGGATGTATATATCATTTACATACAACTTATTATAGACTAAATAATTGTTTCAGACTATTGAAAACTTCACTTGGCTATCATGCCATTAAGAATTTGCTCTCTTTCTTGCTTAAGCATATCAATCTTCTTGCGGACAAGTGCATTTTCTTCTCCATTATTCTTCTTTCTCAGACTCACAATCAAGCTTAATATTTGCCTATCAACGCTTTTAATCTGTTCCTCCAAAGAAAATGAATTAAAAAAATATATTTAATTAATTTGCTAAAAATGGGCAAAGAGAAAGCATAAACAAAAGTAAGAACAAGAGAGGGTGACCTTCCTATACGGCCATCTTGGCATCCCATACTTCCTGGATATTTTTTTGAGGACAGTAGGGCATATCGCCAATTTCTTTGCTGCAACTTCAATCGGGAGATGAAAATGAGCCTCCAAATCACTTAGTTTCAACCTCCCAGTTCTCTCCCTCTAATGCATTCAACAAAGAATATTATGCGAAAACTCAAACTTTTCAATTAATAGATCAATCAAAATACATATGTGTTGCAGTAAATTAAGGACGTTCGAAGTATGCATAACCTACTGACCTGCATGGCGAGGCTGCTCTTAAAAAGTCTGGTGCCACTCTCCTCTGGTACTCGTTGGCTCAATTGATCCACAACTACTGCAATGGCAACAGGAGCATTTGAACTACTTACTTGATTTTAAACATACCAATGCACACATATTTGATCACTAAAATTTCAGTATGAACATGCAACTAGTGCTATACATAGCTAGGTACCTGTTTCAGCACTTGAATTTGGTTGGACAGACTGATCATCTATGTTAATGTGTTGTTGATCCCAATTTGCTCCTGCACATAGAGCACTGTAGAATGTCAAGAAAGGATCTTCCACCACAACACGGCCCGCTTCTGCGCGTTCTCCACAGTAATGCATCAGGAACTGCCTAACATCCTCTAAGCTTTGTGTGCTAAAACTGCAAACTCATCATCTCATCATGTTAATTAAGGACAACTATTACACTGCTTCCTCTTGAAGCATAAACTAATTAAATTGGCAAAGAATGTCAAACTACAAATGCAATTATTACTAACAACGCAAACATGTCGATCTACGCACAATGCACATTATACATCTCAATAAATTCGACATATATATAGATATATCGACGAAGCATATATAGTAAGTTAGGGATAAAAATGCATATCAAATAAACAGTATGAAAAATGTGGACTGTATACATGGAGTCAATGTTCTTACTCGATCTTATCGTGCTCGACAACCAATGGCAAACCATTAACCAGCTGGTACTTTGTTTCATGAACAACATGACTGATCAGTCCAATTCTGCCATGAATCTCAAGCTTCTCAGTATAATCCCCTATATACACATACAAAAAAACAGACTCAAAAAACATAAACTAAAAAATTCATCTTTAGAAAAAAGAACAAACAAACCAAGTAATCCTACATACCATTGAAATGAACTATCTCTCTGAGCACTTGGCAACAAATGCAATTGGATGAATCCCCCAAAAACTGCGGTGGAGTTGTTGGCGGCCAAATCGCAAGCGGACTAATGCTTGTCTGATCACAATAATCGCCAGGGGTGTCAATTAAATAGTCTTCAATATTGATCATGACTTCTTCATCCATGTTAATTAGTCCATTCTGATTAACATCAGTAACCATGTCACTGCGAGCACTGCTCTCACTAGGGACTATTGCCAATGCAGTATTAGGATCATAAGAAGGAGGGGCGCCGACGAATTGTTCATGATTATGTTGATGGGAATCATGACTCAATCCATTAATATCCGCCCAATGGCGTAAAAGCTCTTCGAGAGACTGGTTATTGAGTAACGGGTAGTCATCATCTGTTACAGAACATGGCTGTTGGTGTTCTTGTTGTTCGTTTGAATTTGATGTGGAAGCCATTGTTCTGATCAGTGCCACTCATGTAACTAATTGTATCAGTGTTGGAGACAAGAGTGCGATCTCAAGCACCGGCAGTGGTGCTTGAGACGGCCCCGCTCGCGAGGGTCGAATCGTTTGAACAGAAATGTGGTTGAAGAGGGAGATCGTCGAAAAAAAATGGATTGATTTCGATGGAGGAATATAAGTAGTAGAAGAAGAACACAGGAGTTGGGAAAAGTTAGTTACTTACCGTTGACAGGCGCCTGTTTCAAAACGTTTTGTCGTTTCCCTTGATGACGTGTCAGGCTAGTCATTTTTCAATTTTCTTGACACATTCGAACTCACTAATAAACCTTGGGATGCGTACTTCGCATCTCGGGACGGTGTTTACCCACCATTTCTTAGATTTCTATACGAGGGGACAGTCCCAATATATATATATATATATATATATATATATATATATATATATATATATATATATATATATATATATATAATCACATAAACTATTTCACGTTTAGGCACTGGGGCGCTATGTAGGAGGCGAACCTTCTAACTCAATTTTTCATTTTGTATTTTTTAACTCAATTTTTTAATTCACGATGACTCAAACTCAAGACTTTGCTTCAAACAAATTTTTCTTCTAACTCGATTTTTTATCAACGAATTGATAAGTCGGTAATAGTGTCATAGTAATTTTATGTATTTGAGTGTTTTTGTAGTAAAGTCTCCAAAATATTAGTCTAATTGTCTGTATTTGTCATTTTCAGGTATTATAGACTGCGCGATTGAAATCGGGCTGAAAAACTATACAAAATGGATTATTCATATGTCTAGATATGTTTTACATCGAAAAGCGTGTTAACACGTATCTCGAGGCGGCTTCGGTGGACCCACACATTACGGCATGCCGTTCAAGAAGAAGAAGAGAATTGGAAGTGGATAGATTTGTTAGCTTTATATAGGATATATATAGATCGATTATTATTATATATATAGATATTCACATATAGATAGAGATATATATAGATAATATAGAGAGAACGATAGAAAAAAAAGAAAAGAGGAGCATCGGCTCTCTTTTATCCTATCTCTCCCTCTCCATTTTCTTTTATTTTTCTTTGTACTTTGAGTTCTTCAATCATGAAGGACTAAATTCATAGCCTAGGCAAGACTACGAGGGAGGTTCAACTGCGCATATTCAATAGATTTGTGAGATTTATATATTTTAATTTCAAGCTTTTCATTATTATTTTATTTTCTTTGGTATTGATTGAACAATTGAGGTTAAACACTAGTTTAAACCTTGATTTACATGTCAGTGAGTTGTAAGCACCCGTGCTTGTGCGATAAGACCACACTAGTGGCAATTGACCATACCAATTGATTAGAAACTTTTGGGACCGGTCAAATACCTTAGGGATCTGGGCTAAATCGGACACACAAGTGATCCGGTTGTCTAGGTGTAGTGCCTTCACAAATCGAAGTAATGCGGCCAACGCGTTAAATTTGGAGCACTAGCGATCAGGTTGCGTGTTTGGTTAGGGAAGTAGTCAACGGTCGTACATTGGCTATCGAGATTAGAAAGTGCGAGGAACCGAGTGCGTCATCGGGTCTATAGCTACACTAGGATAATTTGATTTGTATTTTTGACATAAGTTGACGACCAAATTCAATCTTTTTATCGAACCAAACTTGTATGTCTTGACCTAGGTGTTATTTTTATTAATTATTTTTAACTTTATTTTAATTGTTTTTATTATTTTGTTTATATTTAGATTAGGTAATTAACTAATTTTCTCTAAATCCCCTGATTTCCCCTTTGTTATCTTTTTGACCTTAGAAAGAAAACCAATCTCTGTGGGATCGACCCTTTACCGCTATCTACAAAATAGTTGGTTTAGGAAATATATTTTATTGACGCGTTCGACGAGTGCCAAATTTTGGCGCCGTTGCCAGGGATTAGTTTTTCTTTCTTTGGTTTTTGTTGTATATTTATTTATTTATTTTTGTATATAGTCTTGTTCCTAACACTTTTGCAGGAAATTTCTCAATGGCCTCCTACTGCCATAATTATGATCGATTCGAAGACTCATACTATTATGGTATGAATGGGGTAGGTATGTCATATAATGGACATCAATTTTCTAACTCGCAATCTTTTATGCAACAGGTCGAGGCTTGTGATTTTTGTGGGGAATCCTTTCATCCCACGTATGCTTGTCCTTACCATCCGAGGTATGGAAATCATCACAGTTCTAGCTATACATCGCCACAACCCGACTTCTGTATGTCTAGGCCAAGTCCACGGCGTCCTCAACAAGAACGGAGAACCATCGAAGACATGGAGAAAGATATGATCTCCGACTGGCTTTCTCCAAGCACCAAAAAATACCCCTTTGACGACTGGAGTAATTCATCATATCAGCAAGACACATATAGTTCTATGCGAAATCAGCCTTCAAGGGATATAATAAGGTTTCTTTTAGAGACTGAGCAAGACATGAACCTCATTGAGCAAGAATTGGACCAATGGATTAAACAAAGGGATCAAGAAGCTGAAGAAGAAATAATGTCAATTCTCCATAAGATATCAACTGAGACCATTAGTGCAATTCCATTGGAAAGTGTTGAGGTAAATGAGGTTACACCGATTGAGGACTATTGGAGTGAACTAGAGGAAATAATTGAAGTTTCCTTACATGAGCCGGACATTAGCATTGCGCAGAATGAAACGGATGAAGCCGAGAAAGAAATTTATGTCATTTTAGAAAAGTCGGAGGAACCGCAAAAAGAGAGCAAGGAAGACCAACATCTGGTGTTGGTGAAGCCACCCACCCTCCCATACATATTTGTTAGACCTTACAAGGGGGTGGTCGTAAAGGAGCGTTCATAGATCTTCTACATGGCTGGCACCTTTGTGTCAGATGACCATGATTTGACAGATTCTTATGTGTTAGAGGTCCCGGATGAGCTCCTGATTCTGAAGGAGGGCGTGCAGGCTGCATTGCCCAAATATGTTGATGTGCCGTTTGTTATAGATATCTCCAAAGGAGAGGGCATCACGTGATGAATCACAACAAGTCTAGCCAAAGACTTAAAAGAAAGGCGCTCGTTGGGAGGCAGCCCAACTTTATTTTTTTATTTTTTTCATTTTTTTTATTTCTAGCAATTATTTTAGTTTAGTTTAGTTTTTAGTTATTTTACTTTTAATAAAATCCTAACTTCCATTTCTTGGACTTTTTCAGGCGCTATAGTTGGATCGAGCACTTGAGGCATTTGGAGCACCCCCTGAGTTCTACTAGGATTGATTATGGATTACTTTATTTTTTGACATAATTTGAGCATTTTTCTTGGGAATTAACACGTTATTAGGATTTTAGGTGTTTTGAAACTTGGTTGGGACATATCCAACTTAAGTCGCCGCATTAGTGGCGAGTTTTGAGTGGACCAAAAACCCTAGACCTCATTCCATCATCTTGTTGATTTCACCCTTAGTTGAAAGACTTTGGGCTCGCCAGATTTAATAGGAATCATTTGAGTTAACTCCCATGCTTACTAGTTCTTGCTCTTATTATGGTGAGTTTATTTCATAGTTTTCTTAGTCACCTAGACATGAGATATTTTGCGCATTTACTAATTTTTGGAGACTTTTATAAAAAAAATAAATAAAAATTGAATGAGTTTGTTTCATCTTCTTATTTATTTATCTATGTTCTTTTTCACCACTCTTTTCTCTCTTTTGTTGCATGGATTTCTTGACTTGTTTTGAACCTTGAGGACAAGGTTCGGAATAAGTTTAGGGGTACTTTAGGACTTGTGGATTGAGTTGGATGGTGTTCTATGCGAAAGACCGCAGGTGAGATCGTTTAAGTTTTTTTCAATTATATGCGGTTATATGCGATTGATGGATGGTAATGGCGGTGTTTGGTATCACTCATTCTCTTATTTCTTCCATTTATTTTTCTTCCATACTTCTCTTTCTCATGTCATTAGGAGTTGATACACTTTCATGCATGCATTTAGTATAGTTTTTAGTATTATCATTAGTAGACATATGTCTATCTATGTTTGTTCTTGCATTTAGACCTAACATAGTGTCATATGTTGCATATGCTGCATTTAGAGTCACCCGAGACTTTGTTCATGCCTTTGGTTATGGATGAGTATTTTATGGTTGCCTGTTGACTTGAAACCAAGGAGAAAGTAGGAGAAATACTTAATCAAGTCATAGTCCAACACTCTTATGGCTGCATGATTAGAGACTTAGTATGTTAGTTGAGCTTGTGCTAGATACCAAAATGGGCAGACGGTCGAAATTGTGCAAGTGATAATATTTTAACCCACATTGGGGAATTTGCTTGATTATAGTGAAAGTGAGAAGGGCTAACAAGAGTTTTCTTAATATTGAGAGTCCCACAAGTTTCCATAGGAAATGGAGCAGGGAAACTTGTGGTGGGAAAAAATGAGAAAATCGGTCCATAGGAAATGGAGCAGGGACCGTGTTACAAAAAAAAATGGAGAAAGGAATAGAGAATAGAGAAAAAAAAAAAAGAATAAAGGCGAAAGTTTATGAAAACTCCTCAAATAAAAAAAGATTTAGCTCGAGTGCTTTCACTAAATTAAGTGGGATTTTAAACTTACGTGTTTGAATGCATAAACCAAGAAAACCCGCGAGTAGTTGATGATGTTTGTCTTGACTGCATCTTTGTCTTGAAAGTGTGATCTTAGTTGTGTTTGGGTTGCGGTTCTTGACATATCATAACTCCGAAATTTCTTGAGTGGCTTGTTAGCTTGGCGGCTATGTAAACTAAAGGGACTCCATAAATTTTTGAATCGGGTATAGGATTAGTTAGGTTAGTGTAAGTCATTGTAGTAATTAGGAATCTAGTGTGCATTAGTAATCTATGTACTATTATTTACTTCTTTGCTCGAGACGTGCAAAATCCTAAGTTTGGAGGTATTTGATAAGTCGGTAATAGTGTCATAGTAATTTTATGTATTTGAGTGTTTTTGTAGTAAAGTCTCCAAAATATTAGTCTAATTGTCTGTATTTGTCATTTTCAGGTATTATAGACCGCGCGATTGAAATTGGGCTGAAAAACTATGCAAAATGAAGTATTCATATGCCTAGATATGTTTTATATCGAAAAACGTGCTAACGCGCATCTCGAGGCAACTTCGGTGGACCCACACATTACGGCATGCCGTTCAAGAAGAAGAAGAGAATTGGAAGTGGATAGATTTGTTAGCTTTATATAGGATATATATAGATCGATTATTATTATATATATAGATATTCATATATAGATAGAGATATATATAGATAATATAGAGAGAACGATCAAAAAGAAAAAAAAGAAAAGAGGAGCATCGGCTCTCTTTTATCCTATCTCTCCCTCTCCATTTTCTTTTATTTTTCTTTGTACTTTGAGTTCTTCAATCATGAAGGACTAAATTCATAGCCTAGGCAAGACTGCGAGGGAGGTTCAACTGTGCATATTCAATGGATTTGTGAAATTTATATATTTTAATTTCAAGCTTTTCATTATTATTTTATTTTCTTTGGTATTGATTGAACAATTGAGGTTAAACACTAGTTTAAACCTTGATTTACATGTCAGTGAGTTGTAAGCACCCGTGCTTGTGCGACAAGACCACACTAGTGGCAATTGACCATACCAATTGATTAGAAACTTTTGGGACCGGTCAAATACTTTAGAGATCTAGGCTAAATCGGACACACAAGTGATCCGGTTGTCTAGGTGTAGTACCTTCACAAATCGAAGTAATGCGGCCAACGCGTTAAATTTGGAGCACTAGCGATCAGGTTGCATGTTTGGTTAGGGAAGTAGTCAACGGTCGTACCTTGGCTATCGAGATTAGGAAGTGCGAGGAACCGAGTGCGTCACCGGGTCTATAGCTACACTAGGATAATTTGATTTGTATTTTTGACATAAGTTGACGACCAAATTCAATCTTTTTATCGAACCAAACTTGTATGTCTTGACCTAGGTGTTATTTTTATTAATTATTTTTAACTTTATTTTAATTGTTTTTATTATTTTGTTTATATTTAGATTAGGTAATTAACTCATTTTCTCTAAATCCCCTGATTTCCCCTTTGTTATCTTTTTGACCTAAGAAAGAAAATCAATCTCTGTGGGATCGACCCTTTACCGCTATCTACAAAATAATTGGTTTAGGAAATGTATTTTATTGACGCGTTCGGCGCGCGTCACGAATCTACGACAACTCAAACTTGAGACCTTGCTCAAAAGTCCTTTGAATTGGGACTCGAGTCCATTAGTAATGGCGGGGAGAGCTAGAATGGTGGAAGCTTTGGCTACAGCCTTTTAGTACTCTATGGAGGCTATGTGGGACTCATAAGCTATTTGAAAGGAATACAATCTGTGACCTGAACTTAAATGTGGATATTATTCTTTATCATTCTCTTGTGTATATGCGGTGGAGGATACACAACCCCTCCTTGTACATACTTTCGTGGTTAAAGTAATTTTCATGAGCTTGCCTCCTCTTCAAAAAAAAAGTCATTTTTTTTTATTTAAGTGGGAATTGAACCCCGGTCTCCTAGAATCTTGCCTTTTTGACAAGTGATATTTTTACCATCTCACCTTAGAGGCTTTGACAAGTCCTTTGAATTATTTACACAATCCTTTTTTTTAATTGAAAAATCTCTATATTTTTTTAAGGTTTTGTTATAGTGCCCCAACACGAACACCTAGTACTAGGAGTGGGCAAACTGCGATTTGGTGGTGAAAATCATTAAAATCGTAACCAGACTGACTACGGTTTGGCAGTTTTGCAAACCACCACCAAACCACAAACCATTGAAATCGCAACCAAACTGAATGCGGTTTGTATAGTTTGGTTAGTCTGATTTTGTAATTTTTCTACGACACATTTTCAAAAAAAAAATATGCCATACATTTCATATAAAGTTCATACATATCTATCAACAAAAAAAACAATAATAACACATGTCTATATACATGACCATCCACCAAAAACATAATTAAAAACAAACTCAATCACAATTAGAGTCTATAACTTTGTTTCAAAAGTTAAAACAATACGGAAATGCTAACTTAATTCCATTCCAAAGTTCTAATTTTATGGGGAGTGTAAAATTAATGAAATTTCTAAAATGACCTTTCGATTTGATGAATCATGGTTTCTTAAAAATGAAAACCACCACTAAACTTTGAGTTTTTTAAAAAAAAAAAACAAACGTAGTTTTGCCGAGATTGCTGCTCGCTACCATCCATCACAGATGTACAGTAATCAATGTCCGTACAATACACATGAAGATATACATCTTAATGCGTTGCAACGGACGACAACACGACAACATCCAAGCATTTTCCATTTATTAGTTCTCTTATAACAATGGTCACTGATGCGGAAGTGGCGAAGCATGAGAGCCGGGCTGACCTCGCTCTCCTCCGCCTTCATTACTTCTCATTCATCACTCAATCCTCGTGATTTCTTCTGTGCAAATCTTTCTATCCCCCAAATTCGATCCATTCCAAACCCTACTTTCTCCAACAATCGCACTTCGATCCGCTCGATCTCCGCCATGGCTTCCGCTTTCGATCCAGAGAAAGCTAGGGTTCCTCCCGCGCTTCAGTTACCCAAGCCCCCAGTAACCAAGGCAAGCCACGCAGATCCTTCTAGTCGTTTTATTGTTTGGATCGGTTGGGGAATTTGTTGAATTGTTTGTTCATCTTCGTTGTGGAATGTGGAATGTGAAATTGATGGAGTTAGGTTTGATTTTGGATTGTGAATGAGAGATTGATTGGATGTGTAGGGTTAGATACTTCACACTTTGTTGTGCTTTCATGTATCAATGGAAGAGTTTATTGATGATTTGTTGTGGCTTGTTTCAGTTCAAGATTGCTCTTTGCCAGTTATCAGTGACTGCTGATAAGGAGAGAAACATTGCGCATGCTCGCAAGGCGATCGAGGACGCCGCTGGAAAGGGCGCTCAACTTGTTGTGTTACCAGTAAGTTGAAAAAGGCAGTGGGATTTATTCCGTTTGTTTCGTTGTCTTATCATTTGTTTAGTATGTTCAAATAAAAAAAAGGCTGAATGATTAAAAGGAGTGGTCTCACTATGGTGTTCTTGATGAAATTTTACGGAAAGCAAAATTTCAGTTTAGTTGGTAACACAACTCAATTGAAAAAACTCATAATATTTTTTTAAAAAATAAGTGATATTGAAAAATAACATAGTTTGAAGTTTGCTTGACTTTTTTTTTGGATAGGAACGAGTCTTTATTTATTGATGCCAAAAAATTGAAAACATGGCGAGAAACAATGTGTTTCCCTAAAACAATGTTGAAAAAAAGAAAACCCTACCAGCATAGTTGGGGAAAAAGGATCATCCCTATTCTTAATAACGTTGTTTCAACTATTCTTTTTGAAATGACGCATGTGCAGAGTCAAAACAAAATGGTGTCTTCTTGTACCATGAACAGACAATAATTTGTTTAAATGATGAAAAACTGTTTTTTACTATAAAAGCTCAATTTACTTGTTTAGACCAGTATTGAAGTCTAGACTTGGGAACATTCACTTACATTTAAAGTATAATGCATAACTTGTTCTAGTTTGACTGCATTAACTTATACTTTAAGCATATTTGCTCTTCTCTACATTAATTTCAATAAAGCGTTAGTTTAATGGAGTTGAGTTTTACCAAAAAAACAGGATACCTTACTTACAAAAGGTCTACAATATTGAATTGATTATATTTGTGAACACGATTTATTTATTTAGTTTGAATCTGCCAGTAAAACGAAAGAATAGACACTCAATTATCCAAGTAAAACATCAGAAAGTTCTTGCAAAGATCATCATGTTGCTTCTGTAATCATTTAGCACCAGCTTATTGGAGTTACAGATAACAGATACTTGATGACAGGCCGTAGGTTTGCTTACATCAGCATTAGACTGTGCTGTAGACCTTCATTTTATCTGTGTCAAGAAGTCTCCTTTCGTTTCTTCACTTCTGTAACAGCCTATCAGGTGAAGACTTTTACTTCTAGTGTGAGAATCTGGTTGGAGTTCGCCGAGCCTTTGAGTAACTGATTTTGTAAACTTTTTGCTTTCCAACACAAACTCGTACTCAATATGATGAAGATTTTTATGACAACTTCCTCCATATAGTTAATATTGTAACCCTGAGACTGTTCAGTGTTTATAACAGTCAAAAATCAAGATCTGAATCGCAGAATTATAAATTCGCAATTTGGTTAGCCCCAAAATGATTTGGTTGGCATGAGTAAAAAGACCTGAATAAATGAGTGTATAATTACTAAATATCAAATGTAGAACATTTTTTCAAGATTCCTTCTGTATAAAGAATCCTACAATTCATCAATGTGAATCCTAATGCAATTTAGTTGGACTTCAATCAATTAATTTCTGATTACCATGTCCGTGCAAGGTTAATTATCTACATTCTGCCGTTTATACCTTGTAAAATTATATCTAAAGAACGACTAGTCCCATATATTTACTACAAAAGGGTGATGCTAATCAAGTTTTATGAAGAGCAGCATAATGGCTTATAGTTCTTAATACGTTGTTTCATTTGGATGGTATATATATATATATATATATATGTATGTATTTTATTGGGTAACAAAATGATCAAGTCTTATTTGGAGAGTGATTGGTCTATGTTGTCTCAGGAAATTTGGAATAGTCCATATTCAAATGATAGTTTCCCAGTATATGCAGAGGATATTGATGCTGGCGGTGATGCATCTCCATCAACTGCAATGCTGTCTGAAGCTGCTCATAGACTTCAGATCACCATTATTGGTGGCTCTATACCTGAACGTTGTGGCGATCGTTTGTATAATACATGCTGTGTATTTGGGAAAGATGGAAAACTAAGGGCAAAACACAGGAAGGTGTGTACATGTGTTTTTTGGCTACAAATGTCAATGACTAATCCTACTGTCACTTTTTAAGTCTATTCTACAATTTGAATTTTGAATAACATCTTCAACTTACTGTATTAGTCTGGATTTTCTCTACGATTAATAAATCTTTTATTTTGATCATGGCTTCCAGATACACCTATTTGACATTGACATTCCTGGGAAAATTACCTTTGTGGAATCAAAGACTCTTACAGCGGGGGAGAACCCTACAATTGTGGACACAGGTTTGGAGACATGCATTTGTATAACATTTGTGTGGTTCTGCTGCTGATTCTTTAATTGTTATCATTAATGGTGGAAGTTTGGATTCTGATAAAATGCATATGAATTGAATTTTAGGCCTATTATTTGAATTACTCATTCTAATTAGTTTGATTGTCTTCTTTTTTTCAAAGCAAAGTATTGCAGTTGGAAATCTAGTCAATAAGTTTTCCTCATCTGTCTTTATTTGTGACTCGTAGCTTACAATTGTTGGTTTTTTTATGTGTTTCAAAGACAACTATTTGCGTGAACCAGAACACCCGTTAATTTCAGCCTTATTAAGATATTGGCGGTGAAATAATGGTTTTATACCTTCAAGGTTGTCAGACCTGAGATTGTGTTTTGGATCGGTGAGGAGATCCAAACATTTTAATCTACTAGATGAGGTACTTTTAGGGTAAACATTTCCCCAAAAATAAAGTTTAATATCCTAATGGTGGTGCATAATGCTAATTACATCTCTATTTCAAATCAAAATTGGAATGTATTAAATATGAAATTCCAAAGTTGAACTGCTTAGTTATAAAACATGGTACCACATACCTTAAATAATTTATACTGGAATTAATATTGGTGGTAATTACATTCAAATGTTCTAAAATTTCAGTCACTTAACTTCAACTTAGTTAAAAACTGGGTAGTCAGATCTTACTTTAGGAGGTCTGTTATCAGGATCTTTTCTAAACGGTGAAGTGGTCAAACTGTGCTCATTCCAAGGTGACATTGAATTTGAAATCCCAAAGTTGAACTGCTTTTGTCTAGTAGCCTGTGCTACAAGCAAAATTCTCACTTATATTGTGAATCATGTTAGTTTAATCTGCAAAAATTAAGGAACAAATGACTTAAGCTTAAATTTAGTGTCAAAAAAACAGAATGGTAATTGCATTTTTATTTTCTAATTTCCACTATAAATTATGTTCTTCTATTTTCTATGTACTTGTTTCGTTTATGCAAGGTTATAGTCGAGCAAAATAGAAATTTAGCAAACCCAAATTAAAAATTATCATCTTTTTGAACTTCTAGCAATTTTAGTAGGAGCTCTATTGGGTTTATATCCATAGAGTATTGTGTGGACGCATACACTTAATACAAGACAGTAGTATGTATCACCATATAAATATAAATGTTCTTTCCAATACATCGTTCATCATGGAAAGTTCCTTGAAAAAGAAGATAATCTTAGAAATACATTCGTCGAATGCTATTGAGTGCTGCTGTGGCTTTTCTGATCCGTTATTTTTTTTTTACTTGCAGATTTTTTTCTGTTATGGTAGTAGAACATCTTTTTCTTTTCCCTCAGTGAGTTTCATGCTTAAAACCCTACGCATTGGATCTTAATTTTGTACCTCCTCTTCAGATGTAGGGCGTATTGGAATTGGTATTTGTTATGACATAAGGTTTCAGGAGCTGGCAATGGTGTATGCAGCAAGAGGTTTGATTCTTTCTTATACTGGTTTTCTCTAATGAAGCTTTATTTTTTCTATATTATGTCAATTTGGTGCTTATTTGTATATGGTAAGCTTATCCTCTATTGTTGTGGTGTGATGTGATGCTCTTGTTCTTGCCTGTAAATGCATTATGTTTTGCGAGTTTTCTGCCTTAATGATTAAAGTACTTAAAAGTAATCCAGTATTTCTATTCGGTGGATGGTGATGCATTTCCTGTTTTCTTTTAAAATATGGTCCACAATTAGTATAGCATTTTTTTTTACCTTTTTTTTATACTCTATTCTGGTTGTTTTCTTGATCTTTCTATTTTTTTTTCTTCTCCCTTATATTCGCTCTTTGTTTCTACTGTTTCTTCTTTTCACTTGCTCTATTCTTTATTTTTAGATTTGTAAAGGTTCCAAATATTTTGAATCAAAGTGTTGCATATCAGCTTAGCTCCAAGACTTTGAATAACATCTGGTCTTGAGTTTTTTTCTTGTTGGGAAATCTTCATGACTGTGACTTTGTGAGGTGGAGGTTTTGGGTTTTCTTTTGCTATCTCGAGGGTGTTAGGTTCAATAAGGATTAAGTACATTAAGAATTATCCTGGTTTCTTGACCCTTCTTGGTTTTTTTCTTGTCTTTGTTTTTGTACGTATTGAAGATCCATCCTTTTTGGTCATTATACCCATACCCTTATTTGAAAAGACTTCAATCCCCTGTGAAGTGAAAGAATGTGTTATCACTTGTGAGTTGTAGCATCTTTCTATGAAGGTGGCCATACACATCATGTTATTTTTGATAGGAATACACGTCATGTTATTTTTTATTTTTTTCAAATATGTCATTGTTAAAATTCTCCCGGCCGCGCCGCACAATGCTTGCCCGAGCTCGTAGATCTCCTCTGCTGGTATTGTCCCCAACTTAACCACATTCAACTCATTGGTGTGGAGTTTTATCTCATAAGGCCGTGGTACAAGTTGAGGGGAGATCATCATTTATGTACTCCCTCCATCCAAAATTATAAGTCGTTTTGGATGGAGCACACTAATTAAGGTAGCTTTAAAAATAGCTTTAATGAGGAGCATAAATTACATTTTTTACATTTTTATCTATAGACACAAATATAAAATGTTTTACTCTTACACAAAAAGGGTGTAAATACTTGGTTAAATAAGGGCAAAATAGGTTTAATAGGTATAAATGCTCTCTTGAATTCATAAAACGACTTATATTTTTTGAATTGGAACTTTAGTTAAAAAGACTTGAATTTTTGGAAGGAGGGAGTACTTCATGACGAAGTTTCACTTATCCGATGTGAGACTATTATTTCGGTCCACACATCTCAACCATCATGTTATTGAGTTGTTGCATTTATGAGGGTTGAGGAATGGTGAAGATACGCGTACTTATCTTCTTGAATTGTGTGTTTAATCATAATTATGGGGGAGAATCTCAAGGAAATTAGTTAGAATGGCCACAATCATAAGGGCAATACTTAGTCTTTTTTTCCTGTCCAAGGAAAGGAGAAAGCTCAAGTAAAGCTAATGTGTGGAGAGTTGCTTATTGTCTTCAATATGGTCCATTTGTGAGTAACATGATAGTAGAGTTTTTTAGGGTGGGAGATGAAAAGGCTCATATTTGGGAGTTACCATTGAATTAGGCGAAGTGTGTAACACCTCATAAGCTTCTGAATTGGCTTTAGGATTGGAGAGCAATTGTTTCTCTACTTTGGTTGGGTGTGTCATAATCATGTTCGATGATAGGGATGGCAATTGGACCCATGGGTATGGGTACTCAAGGGTACCCGACCCTAATGGACAGGGTAAATACCCGAGCCGATATAAATTGGGTAAGGGTATGAGTTTATAAATGAGATACCCACGTGGGTATGGGTAGGGTAAGGGTATTAACTTCTACCCGCCCCATCCATTTACCCAATTACTCACCTCATATACCCATTTACATTATAATTTTTATTTATATATATTAACTTGGTTTTACTATTAGGATATGTCTATTGTCGAAAATTGAATGTACATTCATGCAGTTTTCGAAGATTGAAAACTTGTTTTGGCTTAAATGAAGACTTTAATATTTTAAATTTTAGAATAATTATTAGAGACAACGTACGATTTAAATTTAAAAGGAGTAAAATAAAATATTTTAAAAAATCCACACACCATGTTATTTCTATAATTATTACAAAACATAAATAAAAATTTTGGGATTGAGGCTATGTTGTTGTTGTTAAATTTAAAGTTTTTTTACATCGTATTAATTAATAATGGGTATGGATACCCTGTTACCCAAACGGATAATACCCATACCTGCCACACTAAAAAAATAGGGTAAAAGGGTAGGTAGGGTAGGGGTAGGACACCCATACAATGGGGCGGGTATGGGTATGGCTTAACATCCATATCTGATGAGGAAAGTGAGTTTGGTATTTTTCCACTGTTGGGCAATTTGCATTTTCACTATCTTTTTGTTGTAAATTATGCATCAATGAAAAGATCTTGTTCCTTTTCTTTTCTTTTAAAAAAAAATAAAAGAAAAATAAAAGTTGTTCAACGTGGCTTTCTCATCACAATAAAAGTGGGTCCAACCTAAATATTAACACTAGAGTGGACTTTAATAAGTTCTATTTTCTGTTGTATTTGTTTGGTACAACAATCAATAAGTTTCTTCTTTATGAACTGGAAACATTACAACTTGGATGCATGTGTTTGTGCCCACTTTTGTGTTGGTGACTGCTTATCCCATAAAAGAAAAGAAAGAATTACTTCATATTATTTGATGAGAGGAATGTTTTTACTTTTTATGATGATTGTTGACTTCTTGACGGTCTGCTAATTTTTGTAGCCGTTTCTCTGTAACGCTGATTGTGTTGTGGTCAATACTGAATACAGATGATATCAGCTTTTCTCTAATGATCTGATAATGCTTTTCTCCAGCATTATTTTTTCACACTATACTAAACTGTTTGGGATTACTGGGTTATATCAATGTCTTATTTGTGAGATAGTGATGCGTGTTGCAGTCTTTATGACATTTAAATTTTAAACATCAGGTGCTCATTTGCTATGCTATCCTGGAGCATTTAACATGACTACAGGTCCCTTGCATTGGGAATTACTACAGAGAGCCAGGTGAGATTACTTGAATTAATTATTTCTTTTGCTTGAATAAGAAATTGTAATATTGTTTTTTTTCGAACATTAATAAACAATTTGAGTACTTGTCCTTGTGCGCCAAGTATTGATATTGGTATGTCATCAAACATTAAATACTATTTTGGAAATCATATATTTTTACCAGAAAGTAGAAATTCGTACTCATTTAAAACTAGGTGAACTTAAACTGCAAATGAATCTGCAGGACATCTAAGAAATCCTAGTTTTTTTTTGCTGATTGGTGGTGTATTTGCTGCTTGACTATGTCATTGTATGTTTACCCCTTTGTCAATATATATTTATTTTTAAGA
This sequence comes from Stephania japonica, assembly GCA_039657345.1. NCBI lineage: Eukaryota > Viridiplantae > Streptophyta > Magnoliopsida > Ranunculales > Menispermaceae > Stephania > Stephania japonica. The sequence goes on along the minus strand of CM077563.1, from coordinate 11,111,652 downwards.
AAATGATTGGATGACCCGTTTTGGACACCCACTTATTGTGGTGTCCATTGATTTGTGCATCGAAGTTTGTGCGTTCACAAATCTATATGTATTTAAGGGACACCAACAGGTGGGTGTCCATTTTTAGTGTCGAAAATGGGTCACCCTGGCACTACCCTTATTTTTTCTTTAAAAGGAAGGAAAAAAAGGATAGGTGGTAGCACTTGAGTTGTTGTAGTTTGCATATCAGGAAATGCTAGTTAACCCACTTTTGTCAGGCAGTTAATGTGGTGGTTCATTGGATACACTTCGAAACACGTGAGCACACATCTCAATGCAAAATTCAAAGGAATTACGTGTCAAATGCAAGTGTCAAAAGTGGGTCGACCAATCATTTTCCTTGCATATCAACAGTCCTGGGTGTTCATGTGTTCAGTTTGTTAGGATCAATTTCCATAATTTTTGAAGTATGATATTATTGTAATAGTTTTAGGGTATTTCCATTTTAACAAAAACATGAACTCAATCGAGTTGACAAATTCTCTTTGAAAAGTGAGCTTGATTAGGCAGAAATAGTGTGAGAACTGGGAAGCCAATAATTTGAACTCCTTTTATTTTCTGATATGCAATTCAGTGCTTTTAAAGTAATGATTTTCCAGCAGTTGATCTTTTTGACAATTCTTTTGGTCACCTTCATTTTTTCTTTGTGCAGGGCTGCTGACAATCAGGTAAATTGGAAATCTTGTCTTTTATTTTTGGTTGCATTAACAAGGACAAAGAACTACACATAATGTAGTAAGGTACGGTTATGTTTATAATCTTTGCTAAAGGATTCTGACTTATGGGAGAAACCTTCTGATATCCAAAGCTTTTGGCTTCATGCATGTTTAGTCAATTTCTCATATTCAAAAAATAAAAGATATAGGCTTATAGCATACCTTTGTGATCTCTTCTACTGTCCATTGATGATTTGTTTCTGCCAAGACTTCATTTTCCTTTTAAGTTTTTATGCTGAAATCCAATTGGGTCTATCCCCAATTAATTTCGGATTGAGGGTCTCTTATTGTTGTTGAATCCGATTGGGACCTGGGGTTCGATGTTCTGCACTTTATGTAGTTATCCTTTGACGCATAACAATTTTTTCCATCTGTCTTTGAATTCCCTTATAAGAAATTGATGTTGCCAAACCTGATTGATTATTGAGCTTCTAGTATTGATTTATTTCTCAAGAGAATTGATTTTGGATAGCCTATTGCAAGCCAACCGTGGTGAAGAAACTTCAGTCGTTTCAAGTATTCTTGTTGAAATGACGCATATGCAAAGTTAAAACGGTGTCTACTCGTACCATGAATGAGCAATACTCTACCTTAGTTGGGGTGTGTAGTATGCAAAGTTAAAATGGCTATAGCTTGCTAGATCTTTTGAGCTTGAAAGGGAGTGTAGTATACACCCAAATTAGTTGGGGTAGGCTACATGGATCAAACTCTTCCTTTGCACTCAATTTAGTGCTCTCACTTTAGTCATTTTTAATATCTTTCTCTGCCACCAGTTAGTGCAAGAGATTCAGTTAACAATCTTGCTGCCACACGTGTTATTTCAAACATTATAATATTTTTATTTGACAAAAAAAAACATTATAATATTGCTGGTTTAGCAGGGTTATTTCAAAACTCTACTTGTAATGCAGTAGTACTCAAAACTCTACTAGTAATGCAGGATTATTTCAAAACTCTACTTGTATTGCTGGTTTTGCTGGTATAGTGGATTGTGACCAGCTATTCCTTTAGCATATAACAACTTGAAATATAGACAGTTAGGTAGGGGTTACCCCTGCTCCTTTTTACTGGTTGGCTTTCCTGCAATGTAGACGGGCCTCTATTCCAAACAAATTGATGCTATAAGAAAAAAATTATAGATGTTGAAGGGGCTTTTTTATACAGGTACAAATATGCCTAGCCATTATATATGTTGTTTGCATTGGCTGTGCTGGGAGGTTCAAACTTGCTGTCCAAAAGTAGGCAACAGATTTCTCAATGTTTAAATTGATGCTCCTTCTAATGTTAAATGGATCCGTAAGGGCAAGGTTTGGCCTTGGAAAATCTCTACTGTTCTCTGAGATTAAGGACCTTCATTGCAGCTCTAAGCATGAAAATGCTTGCACATTTTCTCAAATCCAATTTCCTATTGACTGTAAGATAATATTTTCTCTTCCTAGAACGTTACCTCAACTTCAGTTGGGTGGTAACTCAATGGCATCTTCTAGGAGTTGAGAAGTGGTTCAATTGCTGGGGACACAGTTTTTAGTTCCTCTGTGTACTGTGCACTATTTCTTGGTTTTTTTGTTTTTTTTTTTGTTTTTTATGCTTGGGAATCACAATGGAAGAGTTTGATCCATGTTGCCGACCCTAATTAATTTGAATTTTGATACTGAGGCTATGTTGTTGCATTGTTGGTGTTGTATGCTTGGGATGCACAGCAGCATTTTTTGTTTAGTTGCTGGATTTTATTTTATTTTTTTGATATTCAGTCTCTTCTTTATTCTCTAAAAGTAAAGTAATTTTAAACCAAAAATGAAGCAATTCATTTTCCCGAGTTTCTCTGTTTATTTCTCGTTGGGTGACAAATATCACGAATGGAGTTTACTAATTCAAGTTGCAAATCTTCTATTATGCTTGAAGCCTGAACACATTATTTCGCTTTCCATCTTTCATTCTATAAGTCCCTTCAATACTTTGCAATTTGAAAATAATCCATTGCTTATTTTCCTCTCGTTTTCTATTTTCATTTTCCCTGATAACAACCCTTAAATTGTTTACTAGATGAAGTTGGAAGTACATTCCTTGCATATGCATTATCTTACAAAACTAACAATCCAAACAATTTATCTATATCCAGTATCCACCATCTTAAAACCTAGCAAGCCTGGCAGTCTTATCCTCAAATTTATTGAAGAGAGCATTTCATGCGTTTCATCTTGTCACTGGATTTGTTTGTTTATTCATTCACCTTTTAGATGTGATGCATATCCACTGTTGTGGATGGTGATGTTCTCAACTTTTAACTGCTGTACAATTCTTAATTCTGCTGAAGTTTTGTTCTTTGATCTGGCTGTTTTTAATTTAAAATGCTGACATTTTCTCGAACAACCAATGAACTGATAACTTGTTAAACATTGTGATTAATTAATGAAATTTCTTTGGAAGCTTACACTTCATTTTTTTTGAATTATTTTCTACTATTTATGGTTTTCTGATGGTCCTAGCATCTTCTCTTTCATCGCGGTTGGTTTTGGTTTGCAGCTTTACGTGGCAACTTGTTCACCTGCTCGAGACACTGGTGCTGGTTATACTGCTTGGGGTCACTCTACCTTAGTTGGACCGGTAAGTGTTATTTTGAGCATTAGTTATAATTTTTCTGGGCTGGTGATATTCCTCGAAATTTATAGTAGCATGCTCTTGAAGTTAGGTACTTAAAAAATCTGTTAAAAAAGGTGTTTCCAGTACCACGGCTGTGTTTTGAAATGTACAACTAGTATCATGTGTGAGCTAAATGAAATAATTCTGGCAGTTTGGAGAAGTGCTTGCAACTACGGAACATGAGGAGACGATAATTATTGCTGAAATCGATTATTCCCTGATAGAGCTGCGAAGGTAACATGCTTTCGAAATCAAATGTCAAATATCATGAACCCTAATGATGTTTCCATTTACCTCGCTCCTCTCGATTCGTTTTATTTAATTTATGGATTAAAATGTGGAAGAACTTTGATTTCCTTATTGGTTGCCAGTTGGCTGTACCTTTTAATACTCTTTATAAATCAAAATTGCAGAACAAATCTTCCTTTACTTAAGCAAAGGCGGGGTGATCTATACCAGTTGGTCGATGTTCAGAGGCTGAATTCAGTTTTGAATTGATAGAACGATTCCATCTTGTGAATGACACTGTTGTTATGATGTTGTCTTATATTATGGATTTTCTTTTTTTTTTGAAGTAAATCTTATACTATGGATTAATTTAGATGTCATGGACATCAAGTTATAATCAGTTTTGGGAATTGGGAAATGCTAGAGTAACTAACTTTTGGCACGGTCAAATTGATATTGAGTGAGTTTGCGCCGTGTGATACACTTTGCGACATGCGTAGACGCGTGCACGTGTCACGTCAGATGACACACTCAATGTCCATTTGGCAGTGTAAAGTGGGTGGAAAATTTTTTTCCATCAGTTTTATATACATAGAACAATATGGCAATGCAATATCTCTGTGGGGAAGAAAACATGTTAGTTCCTTTGACAAATGTTTGTGATGTTAAGGCAATTCATTCCTGACAAGCTGGCAAACTATGTCGAATGGGTTCATGCGGTCCAAGCTCAAAGAGTCATAATAATAGTGAGAGGTGCAAAGAAGAATTTTGATCAAACAACGGTACATGTGATGCCGTGGCAGTTGCAGATGCATTGTGAGACCATAACTTTTGATTTAGGAATTCGATTGAGTTTAGGGCTCTATCGAGAACTTTCTATTTTCTTGTTCAGTTAGGGTATTTTCGTAATTTACTTTATTTAAGTTGTTTTTAGAGTCTTAGAAGGATTATACATTTTGAGTCATAGAATGATTACGTTTTGGGTCATATAAGGAATACGTTTAGAGTCGTAGAATGATTAGAGTTTCTAATAGGCTATATAAAGTCATGATTAGGGCTGTAATCATTATCAATTATTATCAATTTATTTCAATTTCGATTTTTCTTCAAAACCTTAAGGATTCTTCCTTGTTTGAGCGTTTACGCTGCGTCGGTTGGTATCAAAGCGTGAATTCCATTCGTACTAACGATGTCCGGTGGAAGTGGTGACATTCCGAACGTCGTTCAGGATGTTGAAGCCTTGCGAACCAAAGTGGAGGCTCAAGAAGCAGCAATCAGAACCTTAGAGACAAATCTAGATCAACAATTTCGGCGTATAGACGAGCGCCTTGATGCGGTGATTAACAGATTTGACGCCCTTGGGGTGAATGCTAATAGACACGAGGGTGATGGTGAACAATGTCCAAGAGATCAGCGTGCTCGAGGCAATACTTTTATTGCACCAGTGGCTGCGAATTTTAGAGGTCGGGTTGCTTGTGGTGACTCCAGTGACGAGGAGGAGGATATGGTTCTAGCCGAGGATCAGGGCAGACCTGTTAGGAGAGATCGAGGCGGTAGATATAATAACCATAATAATCATCACAATCGTGATTATTATGGAGGCGACTTCAGGTTGAAAGTGGATATTCCTAGTTTCGCTGGTACTTTGAACATTGAGGACTTTGTTGATTGGATCGCCGAAGTAGACCATTTTGTTTAGTATATGAATATTCTTCAAAAGAAAAGGGTGAAATTGGTGGCTTGTCGATTAAAAAGTGGAGCATCTGCCTGGTGGGAGAGGCTACAGAGTAGACGTTACAGGAAAGGTAAACAGCTTGTTCGGACGTGGTACAGAATGAAGTAGTTGCTCCAACGAGATTTTCTGCCCTCAGATTATGAGTAGATCTTGTTTCAGCAATACCAGCGCTATCGGCAGGGTCAGAGATCTGTTCATGAATATACAACAAATTTTATGCGACTAGATGGGAGGAATGATTTGAGAAAGAACGAGGTTCATCAAGTTACACGACACCTGGATGGATTGAAACTGCAAGTTTGGGAGAAAATTGCAGTGCAGGTTATAAGAACTGTCACCGAGGCAAAAAATTTAGCCATTAAAGCTGAATTAATGATGCAATACAGAGGTGGAAACCGATATGAAGGCAATTGGCGAACTTATGGTAGTGATAATTACTAGAGGAATAATAGAGGGGAGAAAACTTCAAGGAGTTTTGTAGAGTGGAATAAGTCCACCTAAGGTTGGAATCAAGGTACTGAACGAAAGGAAGATAAAGGACCTATAAAGAAACCTGCTGAACAAAAAGAAGGACAAAAGGCAACCGCAAATCCTTATGCTAAGCCTATTGTGGGCAAGTGTTATCGTTGTGGGCAGTCTGGTCATAGATCGAATGAATGTCCTAATAGAAAGCAGGTTAATGTAATTGAATGAGATGACGAAGAGGAAGTTTATTGTGGTCCTGATGGAGGGGATGATGATTATAATGATTATGATGATTATGATGAGGGAGATGGACAAAATTGTGTGGTAAGGAGGCTGATGTTAACTCATAAATTAGAATATGGCAGACAGCGGCACTGTGACAGCCCCAATTTTTCCATTGGTCCGCCACGGGAGGCCACGCGGGCCCACAACTGTCCATGTCACCGCTAGCTGTGTCCCACGCTCAATTATCCATTATTAATCAATTTTCGATTAACTTTGATGTTATGAGTTAACTTTTGTTTCTTTAATGTTATTTAACCTCAAATTACGCAGCGGAATATTTACTAACAACATAAAGATTTATTATGTATATTATGAGCATAATGCCTAAGTGGAAACCATATCAAATGTACATCATATACATATCATCTAAGGTCCTCAAAATGTCAAAATATACAACCTATCTCTCAAAAGTCCCAAAACCCAACATAAAACAAATAAATATAAACATACGTACGAGAAGGGCTAGAGCTGTCAATCGATGTAATCCTCAAGCTTGCCCTTTCCCCGGCTCGTACTAGAATCTGCACTCAGCCATCACAAAAAGACAGATGACGAGTCCAGAGTGAGTAATCTCAAGGAAATTCACCAAGTAATTACGAAAGTAAAAGTACTGAAATTTTAAATACTATAATTTAGACATGCGGAACAAAGAAATAATACAGACAACTGTAAAAGAAAAATCATCGCATGCATAAATATAGTGACGAAACAAAGTACGTGCACATAAAAAATCAAACTAAATCATACTTCGGGCTTTTCCCCAGGCACGGCCCATGAAAACACACTAATGGGTTGGCCCTGGACCCTCTAGGTGGTCGGCATAGACCCACGACGCACCCACACAAGCCTACCATACTCGGGTAGCCTATTCACCGGCGTATACCTAGACAAGTGCTATGATTTAGTGGACTCTATGGCCGTAACGAATAAGCACCAGGTGGGGAGTGATCTCGACACCGTACAGACACCAGGTAGGAGTACACTCCACTACCGTAAAGTCACCAGGTGAGAGTACTCAACCACCGTAAAGTAATAATGAAATGGAGTAAAGAATAAATAGAACTGAATTCAAATAAGTCAAATGGTAAATACTTAAAGTGAAGTTCAATTGGGATACTACACACCTCAAATCGCACTCCTCGTCCCGAAAATTAAACCTTAGTCCAGCTCCAATAAATGCCGACAATTCAAATTATCACCCGAATTATACCTATTACCATTTATCACTAAATTAGCTTCAATTTAATATATTATGTCAATTTTTTCGTTTTTCGAGGCTAAAACCCCGACTATATCTCGCCAACATTTCCGAGAAAATCCCAAATTTCCTTTATTTGATCAAAATATATTTTTTTCTAATTTTTTCCTATTTTATATGAATTTTCTATGAATTTTCCAGAATTTTTTTTTTTTCAAAACTGTTTTTTTTTTTTTTTTTTTTTTTTTAGAGTTGGGCTGAACCGGACCCGGTTCACCCGGGTCCGGTTCGGCCCAACCGAACCGGCCAACTGGGTCGGCCTGACCCGTCCAGGACAAGGCCGGGTCGGCCCGACCCGGTTGGGTCTTCTTCTTCAACAGAGGCGCACAGCGCCTCTGTTTCTCAAATTTTTTTTGAATCGGGGAGAGGGAGAGGGAGAGGGAAAACAACATGGGGTTGTCTCCCCCCCTCGAACGAACTGCTCTCGCAGTTCGTCCGAGCTCTCGAGCTCACCCCACCTCCACCACCGAACCACCAAACCGCCACCACTACCAACACATACAACAACAACAACAACAACAAAAACAACACAACTCACCTCACCTCCTTGGTCTCTTCCTCTTGTTCTCTCTCTTCTTCCTCCTCTCGATCTCCCAATTTCTCTTCTCCTCCTCTTTTCGATCGATCGAAATGTGAAAATATGAGGAACTGTGGTGACGGTGTGGTGTGTATCCACATTTTAGGGTGAAATGACCATTTTGCCCCTATCCATATCCATTTCCCTTCTTTCCTTCAATACTCTTTTTGGTAATTTCACTATTATTTATTTATTTTCTGATTTTTAATATATATATATATATATATATATATTAAATTCCTTATATACATATATATAAATATATATATACTCACCTATACTTTCGCGCCTAAAATTTCGTCGTGCGCGCTAACGAGCGTACTCGGGCGTGCACACTAACATACCACCCACGCGTGTCGACCACGACCCCGCGTGTCCTTAGGCGCCCAACAATTTACATATTTTATCACATTTAATCCATTTAATGTGTGTAATATTATTTCTCAACTTAAAATTTCGTCTTTAATCTACCCGGTACCCGCGTCGACACGCATATCGATGCGAATACTCATCACACAATCTCACACGTCAATTTAAAATATAATTACACACATCGCGATGTCGTTTATCCTATTTTAACATAAACATCGCAAATTAGTCAAATCAACAAACAAAATAACTATTTACCTAATACGGACGCGCTCCAGCCTCGCTGTGGGACCCACGAACGTCCACGCTAGCGTCCACGTCTGTAATGACGTCATACAATAACGGCAAATATTAATTGGGCCGTTATAGGCACAAACTGTTTTGGACGAGATGCACTATTAATGGCCAAGTGTTTGAACTGATCATAGATAGTGGGAGCTGTGAGAACATCATTGGTAGATGTACAACCGAGGCACTGAAACTGAAGATGGAGAAGCATCCCAGTTCGTACTCTATAGGCTGGATAAAGGCAAATGAGAAGGTGCAAGTGACAGAGCGCTGCAAGGTACCTTTTTCCATTGATACTTATAAGGATGAGGTGTATTGTGACGTGGTAGATATTGATGCTTGTCATATGCTATTTGGACAACCTTGGCAGTTTGATGTTAATGCACAACACGCTGGGAGAGACAATGTGTATAAATTGGAGAAGGAGGGAGTGACGTTTAACTTGTTTCCTTTAAAGGCAAGTAACCATTCCAAGACTTCTAAAGTGGAGGAACGGTATTTCCTTGTAATGACACAAGATGAGCATGAGGTGGACGAAGCCATTATAGAGTCACCGGTGGTACATGCATTGGTGCTGAAACAGATCCTTGTAGGTAATGAGAAGGAGTCAGTTTCTGAGTTACCAAGGCAGGTCAAACCATTGCTGGAGGAATTTGCTAAAATTATATCAGACGAGTTGCCTGATGGATTACCTCTTATGTGCGATATTCAGCACTAAATTGACCTAATTCCTGGCGCCAGTTTGCCAAACCTCCCACATTACAGAATGAGTTCGAAGGAGAGTGAGGTCTTGCATGACAAAGTGTAGGAGTTGCTGCAAAAATGACATATTAGGGAGAGCATGAGTCCATGTGTTGTTCTTGCTCTGTTAATGCCGATTTTCGGATAGAAGTTACAGAATATGTGTTGATAGTAGAGCAATTAACAGGATTACGATTGGGTACAAATTTCTCATTCTACGCTTGGAAGATATGCTGGATCGACTGAGTGGAGCTCGAATATTCACCAAGATTGATTTACGAAATGGATACCATCAGATTCATATCAGGATGGGAGATGAATGGAAGACAACTTTTAAGACAAAGGACGGTTTGTATGAGTGGCTGGTCATGATTTTTGGGTTGTCCAATGCTCCTAGCACTTTTATGCGATTTATGAACTAGGTTCTCAAGCCATTCCATGACAAATTTGTGGTGGTTTACTTTGATGATATCCTAATCTATAGTCATTCAGAAGAGGAGCATTTACAACATCTGTAGAGTGTGTTGACTGTGTTGCACAAGAACAAGCTGTATGTGAACCTGAAAAAATGTACCTTTGTGGCGGCCCCAATTTCCGGGTCGCCCCGTGCTAACAGTTACTTCTCCAGCTCATGCACAAGAAGTAACTGCCACGTCATATCTCTATCCATCGTTAAAGAATCTTCAAATTAGAGCTATTTATCCATAAGCAACAGCAGAAGTCTTGTCTTAATAAAAGAAACATTATATAAAGTTATTTAATTCAATCTATAGTGGAAAACCCTATTTATACTTGCATATAGGCGATCAACTATACCAATATATATACAAGTATGGAAGTGGTTGTAGTCTCTCATCCCAAAGTAATACAATATATCAACATAATACACTAGCAACATACGTACTAGCAGGCTTCGGCGTAGGCAAGACAAATATAATCGCCAAAGATCTCCTTACCCCTGCTGATACTGGTATCTGCACTCAGTTATCACAAAAAACCAGATAACGAGTCCAGTAAGTAAAATCCCAAGGAAAACCACAGTGCATCACAATTTATGAATATGAGTATAAGCCAATAAATAGTGTGGAATAATCATGCAATTATCAAGAAAAATAATGCAGGCAATTGCTCAAAAGGAAATGCATGAATACCAACACCAAGAAAACAAACTGGGTGTGCAATAAATACCGCCAGTGAAACTAGGATCAGTGGCCCGGTCATACCCTACTCCAAAGACCCCGCTGACTGTATCCTAGTCACCAATACATTTGAAAAGAATAAACCCCACACACCAAAAAAAACCGCCGGAACGCTACCGTTCCCATCACAATCGGATTTAGATTGACAAAGAAATAAAGCTCAATGAATAGAATAAGAAAATGCAATAGTGGTGTTCAATTGGGTTTTACATACCTTAATCCGCGCTCAACAAACCCCGAAAATACCCCCAGTTCGACCCTCGACTAATTCCTGACTCAATTCCACTGTCTTGAGACTCCTGGGACTAAATTTCAAGGTTTATTGGTCAATAATTTGGTTTATAATCAATTATGTCCAATTTCACATTAAATTCTATTCCAGATGATCATTAGCGCGCTAATGAGATCAATTAGCGCGCTAATTGATCTCGATCACTATTCATCATCATTTCCAGAAAGAAATTAGCGCGTTAATTCCAGCTATTAGCACGCTAATAGCACTCTGTCAGGCATTTCCAAATTCAAATTTCTGGATTCCAGCACCTCCTAAACCCATTCAAATCGATTTTCCCCACTTCCCACATGCCTCATTGACACCCAAAAACATTATTAAACACGAATTTATCGAACTTAAACCTCAAAATCAAAGAATCATAAAAATCATGTTTCAAAACTCATTTGATCAAAGTTATCCAACTTCTCTCAAACTTGTTCAACCATCAAAACAACGGAATACCAAGCTCATAAACACTAAATCTCAACAAAATACAGTGTTTATCACTTCAATAATTCGAATTTCCTCAATTAACCAACAAAACCAAAATCTCATAAAAACCCAAGTTTGATGAATCATACCTTGGGATCTTATTGTTGGATGCCTTGAATCACACTCTCAACTCCAGCTATGGTCTTCTCCCTCTTCCTCCACCGATCTCTCTCCTCTTCTCTCTCAATTATCCATTTCCTCATTGTTTGATCGGTCAAACATGTATATATATATATAGTTGGTTCTTGATCAACTGTGTACACCCATCTCGAGGACAATCTGTGGTCACCAACCACCCTGTGTCACCCAACTCACTAACACCTTATCTTAACACTGGTGACCTCAAACTGCCTTGTTGTGCATCTCGAGAAACATCCAACTGATGCCAATTTATCTAGCCACAACTATAGGACTTTACAATTCCAATTGATTTGGCCTATATAAATTACAAAATCTACTCAATAAATTCTCAAAATTTATAAATAGCATACTAGTCTCCCGACCACTCAGCACCCAGTGCCCCGCGTCCCGCACGCACCCCGAGGTGATCCCACACTTAGTGCACCAAATATAATTTTATCCTAATGTTATATTAAATTTCCATTAAATTAAATCCTCCACCTTAGTCATGCTTAATAAATTTAATCTAATCAAACCCCAACGCCCGGCTTTACTGCTTTCGAACCCCCGCGTTAGCCTGACTCACACCACGAAACCCCGGCGCTCAACCTCGCCCGACATCAAGTTACACCCATGTGATGTTTATAAAAATAATAATAACTTTCCCATCACAATAATAGACATACAACATACACAAATAACATAATAAAAGCCTGGGTACTCATTTTCAAGTTAACCCAGCTATCCACGTAACGCCCAAATTACCCGTTAATCCTCGTGATTAACACAAATCCTGATTTAATTAATTTGGGCCGTTACAACCTTTCTGGCTAAGAAGTTGTTTTTCTAAGGGTTTATTGTGAGTGCAGATGGCATTCAAGTGGATGATGAGAAAGTTCGAGCAATTATAGAGTGGTCAGCTCCAAAAATAGTGTCTGAATTGCGGAGTTTCTTAGGGTTGGCTAGTTTCTATCGGCGCTTCATTCGACATTTCAGTAGTGTTGCAACCCCTTTGACTGAGTGTTTGAAGAAAGGGAAGTTTCAATGGAGTAACGAGACTGAGTCTGCCTTTGCGTTGTTGAAGGAGAAATTGTGTACTGCCCCAATTTTAGCTTTGCCAAATTTCTCAAAGTTGTTTGAGGTGGATTGTGATGCGAGTGGAGTTGGGATTGGTGCAGTTTTGTCACAGGAGAAACAACTAGTAGCATTCTTTAGTGAGAAACTTAGTGATGCTAGGCGTAGTTGGAGTACTTATGATAAGGAGTTTTACTCGGTTGTGCGTGCCTTGCGAACTTGGGAGCATTATTTGGTGGGTCAGGAGTTTATTTTGTATTCTGATTGTGATGCTTTGAAACACCTAAATAGCCAGACCCACATTAGTAAAGATATGCATGCTCGATGGACTTAGTTTTTGCAGAAATTCTCATTCAAAACTGAAGCATAAGGCAGGAATTCAGAACAAAGTTGTCGATGCATTGAGTAGGAGAGTTGCTTTGCTAGTGACTTCGAGTAATGAGATGGTGGGGTTTGATTGTTTGAAGGAGTTGTATGCTGATGATGGTGAGTTTGGGCAGATTTGGAGTAAATATAGTGCTCGACAGCCTTGTGAGGATTTTCACATTCATGATGGGTTTTTAATAAAGGGTAATCAACTTTGCATTCCTGAGTCGTCTTTGAGGGAGAAGGTGATTCGTGATTTACATAGTGGGGGTTTAGCTGGTCATCTAGGCAGAGATAAAACTATTATTATTATTGTGGAACGTTTCTATTGGCCGCATTTGCGTAGAGATGTGACCAAGATTGTGCAGCGTTGTTATGTGTCAGACAGCTAAAGGACATTCACAGAATACTGGTCTTTATACACCTTTGCCAGTACCACAGGATATTTGGGAGGACGTGTCAATGGATTTTTTCCTTGGTCTTCCTTGTACTCAGCGGGGTTCAGATTCTGTCTTTGTCGTTGTTGACCGTTTCTCAAATATGGTCCATTTTATTCCTTGCAGGAAGGTTGTTGATGCTCAGAACATTGCTAAGCTCTATTTTGAGCAGGTTTTCTGTTTGCATGGTGTACCGAAGTCCATTAAATCTAACAGAGGCACCAAGTTTCTCAGTCATTTTTGGCGGTAACTTTGGCACCGGTTTGATTTGTCTTTAAATTACAGCAGTACAACCCATCCTCAGACAGACAGACAGACGGAGGTTACCAACAGATCCCTGGGTAATTTGATTCACAGCATCGTGAGAGATCAACCGAAAAAGTGGGATACTGCATTGGCATAGGCAGAGTTTGCTTACAACCATTCAGTTCATCGTACTACAGGCATGACACCTTTTGTTGTAGTCTATCGGAAAGCACCTGCTCATGCTTAGATTTGTTGACATTGCCAAAAAAGAAAGACAACAGTGTAGCAGCCAAGCAGATAGCCGAGAATTAGCAGTCTACTACAGAGGTGGTTCGAAGGAAGATTGAGGAGTCTAATGCTTATACAAGCAGACAGCTGACAAGCATTGCAAGGAGAAGTTTTTTGTTGTTGGTGATCAGGTTATGGTATTCCTACGGAAAGAGAGATTCTTAGTTGGCGAGTACAACAAGTTATAGTCCAAGAAATATGGGTCGTATTTGATTGAGAGGAGGATCAATGATAATGCCTATGTTGTTGGTCTGCCTACTAATATGGGAATATCCAAGACATTTAATGTGGCAGATATTTTTCCATTTTATCCAGATGATGAGTCTTTATATCCAGAAAACTCGAGGTCGAGCTTTTCTCAGGTGGGAGAGAATGATGTCATGGCAGTTGCAGATGCATTGTGAGACCGTAACTTTTGATCCAGGAATTCGATTGAGTTTAGGGCTCTATCGAGAACTTTCTATTTTCTTGTTCAGTTAGGGTATTTTCGTAATTTACTTTATTTAAGTTGTTTTTAGAGCCTTAGAAGGATTAGGCGTTTTGAGTCATAGAATGATTACGTTTTAGGTCATAGAAGGATTACGTTTAGAGTCGTAGAAGGATTAAAGTTTCTAATGGGCTATATAAAGCCATGATTAGGGCTGTAATCATTATCAACTATTATTAATTATTATCAATTTATTTCAATTTTGGTTTTTCTTCAAAACCTTAAGGATTATTCCTTGTTTAAGCATTTATGTTGCATCAACATGCGTTCATCATGAACACGTGTACATGAAGAGGAAGTGAGATTTTCAATCATTTACCTGCCCAAAAAGGACAACTCATAGTATGGATTGCGAACAAAGTAACGAAATGATTTTTATTTATTTTTTTATTTATCTATCATTATTATTATTAAATAACCACTTTTGTCCCTTGGTTCAAACAAGAAGGTAACCTTAATTTTAAATTAGTTGGAGTTGGCTATATGGATCAAACTCTCTTAAGTTTGTTCAATTTTTATAATATAAGGACCCAATCCAAGGTGAGGAGAGTATGATGACTAATTTTATATATAGGCTGCAAGTTTGTTCACTCCAAAATGCCAAGGCAATATGGAGTTTCCACTCTACACTTATGACCCTTATTTTTTCTTTATAAGTAGTCCATGTGGGACTATCCCAACATCTCTAACACTCCCCCCTCAAGTCCAACTCAGACTTGACCGCAAAATATCAATCAACCATTTTTTGTTAGATGTCTACAAGGCCATTAGACAATGGGTAATTAAGCCAACCATCAGCTCTGATACCATGTTCAATTTTTATAATATAAGGTCCCAATCTAAGGTGAGGAGAGAATGGTGATTAATTTTATATATAGGCTACAAGTTTGTTCACTCCAAAATGTCAAGGTAATATGGAGTTTCCACTCCACACTTATGACCCTTATTTTTTCTTTATAAGTAGTTCATGTGGGACTATCCCAACATCTCTAACAAAGTTCAATTTAGTGCAATTGGTGGTGTGTTTCTTAAGTCATTTAAATCTCTTTTAATCAATATATGTCTCAAATTAGTTTTGATCTACTCATATCTCGTGGATTTCTTTCGTTTTTATTAAGTCAAATTTTTTAGGGTGACATTTGTAGGTTGCCTTTTTATGTATCTAAATGATGCACTGCAACTTTTTCCATAATCTTTTTTCCCTTGATTTATGTACACGTCGGTAATATATATGAAATACATCAAAATATTTTTAGTGAGATGGATGAAGCATTACGTCTCAAAAGATGCACCGTGCAAGTTATTAGGGACATCACGCGCGAGAACCAAGAAGCCCCAAAGAACAATTAAATGATGCGATTCTCCTGAGGCTCATCTTGTAAGCCTCAAAAGTAAAAGAAGCAAGAAACCAAACAAGTGTTCAACTTGACCGGACATTCCCCAATCTTTGTTTACTTCTATTCCTTCTCGGGATCACCAACCAACACTTTTCCTTTTTTTTCCAACCACTACATTGCAGAATGAGATTTACTAATGTTAAGAAGCTAACGTTAGTAATGTCTATCATTAACAATATGTCATGTAGATAAAAAAATTAGAAGTAAAAGGGGCCAAAAGTGTAAATTAAAAGGACATATATTTTGTTAGATGTGTTGCCATTGACTGATATTACCCTCTCTCTATATAATACTAGTCTACACTCACTTCTTTTTTCTTTCTTTGATCTCTTTAAAGAGTAAGGGTTAGTCTGCTTTAGCAAAAGCTGTCATGTTTCAATATGTCTGCACAATTGCACACTACCCGTCACTACTACTACTACTACTACTCCACTACCTGTTCTCACTCACTCACTCACTCACTCACTCACTCACTCACTCGGTACTGTACTACTCTTTTTTCTTTGAACTTCCTTTCTTGTAGTTGAAGCTAACATGAATTTACTGCTACACCATAGGCATTAATGTTATTGGATCCATCGCCAATGGCCCATATATTGAACAATCATATCGCTTTGTTTCTTTCTTCTTTGGCTTTTTAAAGTTTCGATTGGCAGTTATCCCAATGCGCTTTGCACTTAGGTCTAGATCTTTTGTTTTCTTTGATCACTCTCGTGTCAGTGCCATAAATTCTAGAGAAATATTCTAGAGTCTAGATACAATACATGGAACACTAAGGGCGGGGTTGTCACATGCAGTTAGCTAGCTAGGATACCGATTAGTGGTCTGCTTTAATTATTGCCTTAGCTAGAGTCTAGAGACAATATATATATACATGGAAAACTAAGAACATCTATGGAAAAAACAAATGTTAACTTAAAGAGTTTTTTTTTTTTTTTTTTTTAGATTTATCACGTGATAATTGGCGAACCGATTAATTAACGCAATGAGGCACCTTCTCAACCTAATTTTTTTATTCACAAAATTTGAATCTGAGAGCTTACTTAAAAGGACCAACTCCCTGACCAATAAATTTTTGTAACGGTAACTTATAGAGTTAGATACATGCATTGACGTTTATTATGATTATATATGGCCAAATGCATGTGACTCATCTAATCTAGGATATAGTACTAGATTCTCAAGGTTATGGATAGAACTAGTTAAATAAATATTATGTTCATCGATAATCGTGAGTTTCTTAAAAAATACGTAGGTATATTATAGCAACAAATATGATATATATATATATATATATACTTCAATGGAAGTTGAACCTAAAACCTTTCTATATTTTAACTTTTGACAAGTGATATTACATTCATCTCACTTGAGAAGTTTTTTAATTTAACTTAAATAAGAGTCAAACTCACGTATGACTTTTTCAAATCATATCATTTGGCAAGTGATGCATCTACCATCTCACTAGAAATACTTTGACATTTATTGCTAAATAGCTTAATGTATGTAGCTTTGACATTGCTAAATAACTTAATGTAGCAAAAATGATAAAAATCCAACCCCTAACTAACAATGTATTAATTTCACCACTGGAATCACTTTTATATATTCTATTGTGTTCAAATTTTCTAAAAAGATAATAATCAACCAAGCTATTTTTAATTAATTTACATATTGTCCTAGAATTCGGGGAAAAAAAAATACCATTGTCGTTTTAGATAAACAAACGTTGAAAGTGAAAGGAACAGTGGAGGCCCAGTCCACATGCATGTCATGTAGATGACGTTATGGATAGTTCGATATATGTATATATGCATGCAGAATTGAAGAGCCAGTAGCGATGAGGCTTAATTTCTTGCAGGTAGAAATGAAGAAGACCAATTAATTAAATGCATGTTTAGAGAGTGATGTTACTCTAATATTAATAACTTCAAAGAAGGCCAAATAGGGAAAAAATTACATCCGTACGGTAGTTTTTTTTTAAAATTCGTAAATTATATTGATTTACTTTTTTATTCGTTAATTGATGTATATCGTATTTTGAAAATGCGAAATGGTGCAGATGTGGACGCTCAACTACAAATGGCGCCTCTACAAGAGGCGCCATTTGTAGAGGAGCCTGCCACCTCAACACCTCAACACCTCAACACAAATGGCGCCACTTGTAGAGGCGCCATTTGTACACTCTGTCACCTCAGTACAAATGGCGCCTCTTGTAGAGGCGCCATTTTATCCACGTCACCACACCACCACGCACACCACATCACCGTATCACCACACATACAAATGGCGCCTCTACAAGAGGCGCCATTTTATCCACATCACCGCCACCACACATACCTCACCGCCACCTCACGTCTCCCACACATACTTACCGCCACCTCACCGCCACCTCACGCTCTCCCACGTTAAGCCCACACCACATCACCACGCACACCACATCACCACACATACCTCACCGCCACCTCACATCTCCCACACATACCTCACCGCCACCTCACCGCCACCTCACGCTCTCCCACGTTAATCCCACACGCATCCACGTTCCACCATACACACACCACGCGCTTCACGTACTATGCATGCACTACACACACATGAAACACACACATGAAAGCATGGCATGGTCATGCATGCATGTCAGTTGCATGACCAACTGACATGCATGCGTGGTCATGCATGCGTGACCAATCGACCACGCATGCATGCATGCGTGGTCACGCATGCATGCGTGGTCATGCATGCATGACGCATGCATGCATGCGTGCGTGGTCACGCATGCATGCATGCATGCCGTGACCACGCATCCATGCATGCATGCCGTGAACAGCATGAATGGGTGGGATGCGAGAGTGGCGTACACGAGAGTTCACGGGTGGGCAGAGAATCTCTGCAACCACCGCCCCCTACAACCTACAACCCCTATCGAGGACCTAGCCTAATCAATGCAGCGTTGAATGTTTGTTGGGAGGGTATTTAAAATAGGGAGAGAAAGATCAGTGAGGTTTTCGTGGTGATAAGAGAGGGATAGAGCAGAGGAGCAGTGAGAAAATAGAGAGGAAGAAAGTGTAGAGAGAGTGTGAGGGAGATCGAAAGAAAGAGTGTGTGGGAGATCGAGAGAGGCAACCGCGATCCGCGAAGGTGACGGCTACGGCGACGGCGACGACGAAGGAGGCAGTGTAAGTGGAAGTGGAAGTGTTTGGGTTGAGTTTGTGAGCAGAGAGAGAGAGGGAACAAATGAGAGGGAGAGAGAGAGAGAGAGAGAGAGAGAGGTGCTAGAGGTGTCACGAGAGAGAGGTAAGGAGTGAGAGTGTGAGAGATGGCGTGAGAGAGAGAGAGAGGGGAGAGTGCCGTGAGAGAGAGAGGGGGGAGAGTTTGTGAGAGAGAGTGAGAGGTTGAGATGTGGTTTGTGAGAGAGAGAGGACGAGATAGTGAGAGAGAGAGGACGAGATAGTTAGAGAGAGTGAGAGAGAGGGGACGTGATAGTGAGAGAGAGAGAGAGAGAGAGTGAGAGAGTGAGAGAGTGAGGTGGTGTGAAAGAGAGAGAGGTCGAGATAGTGACAGAGGAGGAGAGTGAAAGTGTGTCGAGAGAGAGAGAGAGAGAGAGAGAGAGAGAGCGAGAGTGAGAAAGAGGGGGAGAGAGTGGGGAAGAGTGTGAATAAACAGAGAAAGAGTAGTGTGTGGGTTTGGGTTTGGGATTGGGTTGAGTACGTTAGGTTTACGAGAGAGAGGCGTGAGAGAGTGTTTGTTTTGATGTATTTAGCAAACGATTCTATGTGGGGAGAACCGATATTTTTAATTATTCTTTTTATAAATATTTTGTT
The DNA here is from genome assembly GCA_039657345.1 of Stephania japonica. Lineage (NCBI taxonomy): Eukaryota > Viridiplantae > Streptophyta > Magnoliopsida > Ranunculales > Menispermaceae > Stephania > Stephania japonica. The sequence goes on along the minus strand of CM077563.1, from coordinate 11,092,107 downwards.
GTTGTTTCATTTCAATAAATTAACTAATTTTTTTTTCACAGGGAATATTAATCTTTTTTTGTAGGTAAAAGAATATTAAATTGAAGAACAAACCGGATCAAAAATAGTAAGAACAAAAATTTATTTATTTATTTATTTATTTATTTAATATATTTATAGTGTAATAGATTTTTTAAGAAAATGTGTTTATTGCATGGTGTGTGTAATTTAAATATTTTGTTTTTAAATAGTTAGTAAAGAATGTGAACATCATAGTTAACAAAATATTACAAATATTAAACCCTATAGAAAAATTAATTTTTTTTTGTAGTGGTGGTCGTATTTTATTGTGTGTAGTGATAAATGCATGATAATTATTTGGCACATTTTACAAGTGAGTGGCAAATCGACCCAAAGATAAATATTATCTGTGTTATTTATTATCGGTGTTTGATTATTGCGACAAGATATCAATTATAAGTTAGTATTAATGTAGTGTCCGGTGTATACACTATTAGTCGCCTCACCATCTCCAACAACGACAAGAAGGAAAAAATCTTTTACTTACAAATTTAATTTGTAAGTAAAAGTGTTAAAATTGTAAGTAAAAGTTTTTACTTACAAAATGTCGTTGGTAAAAACATCGTAAGAATAGAGTCGTCGGTAAAAGTTTACACTTACAAACGTAATCGTAAGAATAGAGTCGTCGGTAAAAGTGTATAATATGTATTAATAAAATTTCTATTCGTTTTTGTTGAACTCCAAAGATCAAATAATAAAATCACATACCCGAAGCGGAAGTAAAAGATAACCTTTACTTGTTCACCATCACAGCACAATCACCAAGAGGGAAAAATGCCCAATAATCACAAACTTAAGTACTCTTGCAGAGATTAGAGAGAAAGGGATAAGAAAGTTTCAGCGTTGAAAATTCTTGTTAGGAGATTTTCACAATCTCCTTATTTATCTCTAATATAGATAACTACTAAGTAGTTATTTAATCGATTACAAAAACTACCCAAACCACTTTATGTGCGTAAATATATTCCAACATCTCCCACTCGCACATAATGGGTTTAATTTCTCATAAGTTCCATCTATAGAGAACAATGTTTCTTATCTCTGCAAAAAAACATATTCATACAAGTAAATAGGCCGTGCGACCAAAGATACAATTAATATCCGAGAGCTCATAGCTATATAACTCATTAGGTATATTCAACAGATCAACTTGTAAGTAGAGTATGTATGCAATACCCTAGATACATCAGATCACATTTGAATATCTTAAGATCTCTTTTATATGGTTATTTCAAATTCTCATGCACCCATAATCATATTTAACAAATAAATATAATTGGTCGACCAATGGATACAAATTAAGCAAATGAGACACTTCGATGATCTTCCTTTTCAACTTATATCTTTCCATTTTAAATCAACTCGTTATCCGAATATGGCCCGTTAGATCGAATGATTCATAATCATTGGTGACATTTCAAGATAACTAACATTGAGATAAAAACTTCAAGATTAGTCAAAAAGTACTTGAGGGTACTTAAATGAGATTCCTTAATCTCTAAGGCTCACACAACTTAGAAGTAGAGATCAAAAACTTATGTTACCTTTATTGGTCGCAAAATGCACATGTGGTATGAAACACATGCTACAATATTATTCTCCTTTTACAATGGAGCGTATGTCAAACTAATATTGTACGGGTGATAGTTCGATATACTCAATATCTAACTTGAGTCCACAACTCTACTTTAAATTTTCAATTTATAATCACAGGACTCCCACCTGGCATATAAAGACAGTTAAGGTAAACTTGTTGGAGGTTTTACCTTTCGATCACAATTTAATTTAGTGATCTCATCTTGATTCACTATCAAGGCAATTTTTCATTTTAAGCTCGAGCTCTCTAAATTTATATCACAAAAGCTTAAATCCAATCTCATTTCTATGCACTACTAAGTCATAGAAGCGATTGCCTGTGTGAGAAGGCCAATCTACTGTCCGACATACCTTTACTTCTATGTACATAACATAGATGTGTGTGTATGCATGATAAGACAAAGCACAAAACTTTGATATGCATTAATATATAGTAAATAGTATATTACAAATATAAAGGAAGAATAACAACAAATTGTTTTTCATCAAGTACAATACATACATGCTAAACTCTACGCAATCCTAGAGATTTCATATGACCATTGAATGCATCTCTAGGTATAGATTTTGTAAAAGGATCAAGCAATCATCTTTTGCGTAGATATGTACTGCACTTTCACTTCTTTTTGTGCAATCATGTCTCTGACAAAGTTATACTTGGTATCAATGTGTTTGGTCTTCGAGTGGTACTTGGGATCTTTTGTGAATGCAATTGCAGCCTGACTATCACAATTCACCAAAACTGGACTTGATGCATCTTTGTCAAATCCCAAGTGACTCAAGAATCTCCTAAGCCAAACCGCTTCTTGTCTTCTGTCTGCTTGAACATGCTACAAATTCAGCTTCCATTGTTGACAAGGCTATGCATGATTGTTTCTTACTACTCCATGAAATCACTCCATTGTTCAGTAAGAAAACATAACCAGAGGTAGATTTTCTTTCATCTAAATCTCCTCCCCAATCAAAGATCTGTATAACCAACTAGATGCAAATTATTGCCTTGATAACACAATGAATAATCAACATGCCTTTGAGATACCTAAGTATCCTTTTGACAGACTCTCCAATGGGTCTGTCTCTGGGTTTGCCTGATATCTACTTACCATGCCAACAAAGAAAAGCAAATATCGGCCTTGTACACATCATTGCATACATGAGGCTTCCAACAAAGACTAGTGTAAGGAACTTTTGCCATTTGTTCTCTTTCATGTGGAGTTTTAGGACACATTCTTTGATTTAGACCTTGGTCTTTTGTAATAGGAGTATCAATGGGTTTGCAATCTTGCATATGGAATCTCTCAAGAATTTTCTTGATGTATGGCTCTTGTGAAAGAGCTAGCATCTTCTTTGATCGATCCCTTTTAATTTTTACACCAAGTATATATGCTGCTTCACCCATGTCCTTCATCTCGAAATTGGAGGACAACCATCGCTTAATGGTTATTAAGTACTCCTCATTATTTCCAGCCAATAGTATGTCATCCACATAAAGTGAAAGAATCACAAATTTACTATTAGATCTCTTGACATACACACAGTGGTCTTCATCAATCATCACAAAATCATAAGAAATAATTGCTTGATGAAATCTTATGTACCACTGCCTGGAAGATTGTTTAAGACCATAAATAGATCTTAATAGTCTGCACACTTTGTGCTCTTGACCTTCAACTATGAAACCTATAGGTTGTTCCATATAAATTTCCTCTTCCAGTTCTCCATTTAGAAATGCAGTTTTTACATCCATTTGATGTAACTCCAAATCTAAACTTGCAACTATGGCTAGAATTAACCTTATAGAGGCAAATCTCACAACTGGGGAAAAAGTTTCTTCATAATCAATTCCCTCTTGTTGTGTATACCCCTTGGCTACAAGTCGTGCCTTGTACCTTTCAATAGAACCATTAGTCTTTCGTTTAATTTTGAGAACCCATTTGTTCCCAATAGCTTTACGTCCTTCAGGGAGGTCAACCAATTCCCAAACATTGTTTGATCTCATGGACTCCATTTCCTCTTCCATTGCAATTTTCCATTTCTCTTTAGCAGGACAAGTAAGAGCTTCTTGAACAGTTTTAGGCTCATCCTCATCTTGAGGTGCAATCATATAAACCTCATTTTCAATAGGAAAATGACGTTTGGGAATTTTGCCACGATTGCTACGCCTTGCTTGTGATTCAGGTTGAAACAGATTCAACATCTTTTGTCTTGCTCCCACTTGGATGAGATACTATTGGCATTTGTTCGGACACATGAACCAAACGATTCATCAAAGTAGAATCTTCTTGATTTTGTATCTCATAGAGAGATAAAGATTGATTTATCTCACCCTTTGTTGGAAAATCATTTTCCATAAAAGTAGAATCCCGAGACTCAAATTCGTTATGCTCCCACTCGAATGTTCACCAATGAACACATAACCTTTTGAATGTTCAGAGTATCTTATAAATATACTCTTTTTTCCTCTTGGACCTAATTTCCCATGTTGATGATGTAAATCATGAACATAGGCACCACAACCCCAAGGTCTTAAATTAGATAAGTCTGGTTTTCTATTGGTCCATAACTCATAAGGAGTGGATGAAACTGATTTGGAGGGTACTCGATTGAGAATATAAGTGGCGTTAACAAAGCATCACCCCAAAAGGTGATTGGTAAATTGGCTTGGGCCATCATAGACCTAACCATTTCAAGAAGAGTTCTATTTCTTCTTTCGGCTACTCCATTTTGTTGTGGAGTGTATGGAATAGTTAACTGCCTATCTATTCCTTTTTCATCACATAATTGTTTGAACCGATCGACAAATATTCACGTCCTCGATCCGTTCTCAACATTTTTATTTTTTTATCTAATTGATTCTCAACAAGATTAATGTATTTCTTGAAGCACTCTAAAGCTTCAGATTTATGAGAAATCAAATAAACACAACCGAAACGTGTGTAGTCATCAATAAAAGTGATGAAATAAACACCTCCATGCCGGGATCTCACATTCATCGGACCACAAATATCCGAATGAATCAATTGCAATGGAAATTCAGCTCTTATTCCTTTGCCAAATAGTTTTCTTGCCATTTTTCCCGCTAGACAATTTTCACACATTGGTAAATTAACATTTTCAAGGTGCCCCAATAGGCCCTCTTTTGCTAATCTATCCATTCTTTGTTGACCTATATGGCCAAGTCTAGCATGCCAAATATTCACATCAACATTTGAATCAATAGAAGATGTAACAAGGGAAAAACAAGCACGATAAATATTACTATTCGAAACATAGTCAATATCCAATACAATAAAACCATCTGACACATAGCCACAACCATAATAAGTTTGTTCTAGAAACAAATTCACACTAGTACCATAGAAGTTCATAATAAATCCACACTGTAGAAGAACAATAACAGAAACTAAATTTCGTCGAATCTCTGGAGCATATAACACATCATATAGGATAAGAGGTCGTCCACCACGCATGCTCAACTTGCAGGTGCCAATCCCTTTTACTTCAACACGTGAGTTGTTTCCTACATATATCCATTTTGTTCCACGAGGAACTCGACGAAATTCCACGAACACATCACGATCATTAGCTACATGGTCTGTTGCTCCTGAGTCTATAGTCCACAAAGGATAAGATTCAGTCAAATAAACAGAACTAGAAACAAAATTTGCACTTCTAAAAATATTATTTATAGAAAATGCATCAAGGGTTTGTACCTTCTTTGGCTCATTGCACTCACGAGCAAAGTGACCCTTTTTTCCACAGTTGTAGCACTTGAGTTTAGCCTTGTTCTTCTTCTGATGAGCTATAGGAGCTTTACCCTTTCCATGATGATCATTTTTTTTATAATGATGATGATCACCTTTAGCTCTCTTTGATCCTTGCCTTTTGTAGCCACCATAAGGCTTACGTTTATAGCCATTATGACCCCTTTTATTACTTGAGCTAGCCATATACACATCAGTATCAGGCCTTGAAGCCTCAATGCGGTCTTCCTCAAGTTCCAAATGACGCCCAGCATCATTAAGGGTCTTGATGTTCTCATTATGGGTCAAATTAACCTTCATATGCTCCCAGTTGTGAGGTAAGGATCGTATAACAGCCTGAACCTGTTGTTCATCAGTCAGAATGTGCCCGGCCTCCCTTAACTCACTGATCATGTTTGATAGCTCCCTTAAGTGTTGCCTCATGTTATGATTAGGGCGTTTCTTGTATGTGTCAAACTTAATAGTGAGCTGACGAAGCTTGGTGACTGAGGTTCCACCAAACTTCTTCTTCAAGGCCTCCCACATTACTTTGGCAACATCATAACTCTTGAACTCTCGCATTATATCGTTTTCCATGCTACTAAGCAATGTAATGCGAGCCGTTGAGTTTTTCTTTTTCCAGGCCTCAAATGCCTCACGGTCCCTTCTATGTTGGACTGTGTTGCCATCTTCAGGCTCAGTCAGGATATTGTTCAGAACTTCAAGAGCCTCTTGCTCTTCCAGGACATACTGAATTTTCAAACTCCAGATTTCGTAATTGTCCCCGTTCAATTTTTCACCCTTATTGAGCTCAGCAACGATGTTCTTGCTAGCACTTGCCATTTTCACAAAGAAATATGTATCTGAATAAAGACATATATGCAAATATCAATTAATGCCTAGCATACCACACTCAGTTATTTTGTCACAATTCAAATAGATAATTTATAATTATTCACATAGTATAGAGTCAAAAGTGCACAAATTAAGTGTCACAATCATCATCTATATTTATGTGTGTAATTATTATTAGTCTATCGAATTGTGCAAAATTTCATCATATAATTTTCCCACAAACATATAAATGATATATGTATGCAATCATGTAAACATGTCATAAGCATGTAAGAAAGAAATCATGTAAACATGTCATATCGAATTGTACAAAATATATATATTTTATTATGCACATGCATGCAACTAATACTCAACAATGTTGTCATCAAGTGATTGCATGCATTCTTAAAATCAATTAATTACATGCATGTATATAATAAGTTATTAATACATGTTTGCATGCCTAACAAACAGTACCCGTATTCAAAAAAAATAATATATTGTTTAAAACAGTACGTATAAAATAAAATAGAATTGCAGTGAAGTGGTTAATTTCTGGAATAATGAAGCTTGTAACTATTAATTTCTATCGCCTCATTAAATTTCTTTTTGAAGGAATACAACTTATTGCGATGATTGTGTTTCTTTGGAGGCTAGGAAACCATTGGTCACACCAAGCCTACATTAGCCGACACTTAACAGCTTATCCATTTGGTCTCACTTCTAGACTAGGGCTTACACCCGCAATTCACCTTTTTTATTTTTTTTATTTTTAACCAATCTTTAGATCAATGATAGGTATAAATCTTAATATAAGTATATCCCCAAATAGCCACATAATTTGATCCACAAAAAAATCAAGTTTTGATATTATACTAAACAACAACAATCAAAGTAAATCGTAACCACTAAGATTAAATCATGCAAGGAACAACAACAACAACAATTAAGTTTGGATCAAATCATGGCATCATACCCACTAAGATTAAACCGCTATGATAACAGACAAGGAACAAGTAAATCATGCTCTGATACCAATGTTGAACTCCAAAGATCAAATAATAAAATCACATACCCGAAGCGGAAGTAAAAGATAACCTTTACTTGTTCACTGTCACAGGCACAATCACCAAGAGGGAAAAATGCCCAATAATCACAGCCTAAGTACTCTTGCAGAGATTAGAGAGAAAGGGATAAGAAAGTTTCAGCGTTGAAAATTCTTGTTAGGAGATTTTCACAATCTCCTTATTTATCTCTAATATAGATAACTACTAAGTAGTTATTTAATCAGTTACAAAAACTACCCAAACCACTTTATGTGCGTAAATATATTCCAACAGTTTTCAATAATATTCATTAATATAACTACATTTTTTATTTGAATATTATTTTGTTTAATTTTTGTGCCTTTCATTATTATTTCACGTTAATTTAATGAGTTTCGTTTTGGTATAAAAAATTTAATGAGTTAGAGAACTTAAATAAAATACGCTTAAACTTAAATAAAATACAGTTATTTATTCTTGATTATTGTTTTGATCAGTTTTTCATCAATTTGACAAACTTTGTCTTATTCGGGAGCCCAAAGCTAGCTAGAGTAGATTTAGCTGGGTAACCAAACAATGTTCCAAAGCTCATTCAACCAACAACTAGAAAGAGAAGAAAAAATAAAGTTAGACAGTTTAAAATTCATTTATAATTTTCTTCATTAAAAAAATTAAAGAAATTAAAAAAATAGAATACAACCTTCAAAAAAGCCATTGGATGTTTGAAGCTTGTAGTGAACATCAGTAACAAAATATGTAATCTCGCATTCACAAGTGTCCTCACTCTGCTCTCTAGTGCTGACAGTAGACTATAGACGCTGCCCCGTCCGGATATAGTTATTTCCAATTATTCGGTCAACCATCGTACAATGAAAAAATCATGTCACTACTCATCTTTGAATACGTCAGTCCATTCTTCTCCTTCTTCTCTCCACCACGACCATGAAAGGAAGTAGCTCACTTGCTAACTGACCGCAATTGATCATATTCGAACTCACTATCTACCACTTGAAGCTTCGATAACTACTGATCAAGAATAATAACATTATAGACGATATATTTAGTAAAAACTATCGTGCCTCAAATCCTCATTTTGATCATTTCTTCGCTTGATATATATGTAATTTTTTTACATTATCAATGCGGTAAATTATGTAGGTCATGGAAGGTAGGAACATCCCGTTTCACTTTTATGCATTTGGAGAAATTGTTAAGGTTTCGCAAGGCATTGAGTACAATGCAGACCCCCATCAATGACCATGATTATTAAGTTTGGAACGAGTAAACATGAGTTGATGGATCACGTGTATAACGCGTTTGATATTTCGTCCATCGAGACTCTCATTACGATGACGTATCGTCACGTAATAACTCATCCATCGAGTTCACAATATTTTATCCCCGTGTCGTTGCACGACGAGACCCACTTCGAGTTGATGTGGTCAACAAGTGGCGAATCTACCATTATCAGCGAAGGTAGAGATTTATTTAACCTTCGAGCCAATCGAGCCTTATCAAAATTCTACTTGTACATTCACAAGTGGTAGAAGAAAATGTGGGCATGACATGCCCCGCATCAATGATGGAAAGATTACGTATGCAATCGCCTATAGGTGATGTTGTGCAAGATAGATTTGTTACTTCGATTGATGATAACATTAGCGCCCCAAAGTGATGACCGTAACGAGGACCACGACAACGACATTGACAAGGACGTATGTCCCCTCGAGGATGCTTTGCGCCATCTCGTTAATTGGGAAAATATAAATGTTGTTACGAGACGACCCAACCTACGAACCTCCAGGGCGGAAAACTTGCAAGATGATGAGCAATTTGCAATTGACGAGGAGGAGTGGATGGAAGAAGCAAGCGATGAAGAAGATTACCAACCATTGCCGGTGTATAATGAAATTGATTGGGAAGTGGCTAATTCTACTGCAACCCAACATTCTCATCATTCGACTGGATGGGACATGCCTAATTTTGAGTTGGAAAGAGGAATGTGCTTTGACAATAAGAAAGACTTGCAGCATGCCATAAAATTGTGGCATGTTAACAACTTTTGTCAATACCTTGTTATGGAGTCAACTACAACCTTATGGGCATTGAAGTGCAGAAGTGCGCCGGAAGCTGGGTGCATGTGGCGTCTCCGTGCTTGTTTGCGAAAGAAGAAACAATTGTGGGAGATCACTCAGTTAGACGAGCCACACAGTTGTATAAATCCCGGCATAGAACGCAGTCATGCCCAACTCGACGCCAACATGCTTGCACGTGAGATACAAAGCGTTGTCGAAATAGATCATGCAATTGCTATCAAGGCCTTGAAAGAAATGATTAAGCTAAAATACTCACATGAAGTTCCCTACAAGCGAATGTGGGATGCTAAAAGGAAAGCAATTGCAAATGCATTCGGAGATTGGGACGCGTCATATGCTACGTTACCAAGATGGTTGGCGGCTGTACATAATAAGAGCCCAGGGACGAAGATTGAGTGGTCACATAGACAATGGGCTGCAGATGAGATCAGGACAGAGCATCCTCAATTTCGTCGTGTGTTCTTCGCATTCGAAGCATCAATCGAAGGGTTCAAACATTGTAGGCCTCTTCTACGATTGACGCGACATTCTTGTATGGTAAATACAAGTAAGCTAATGATTGCCCTATCTGTTGATGGTAATGGACATCTACTTCCAGCTTGCATTTGCGATTACTGGAAAACGAATCAACCGACTCGTGGGGGTGGTTTTTGAGAATGTTGCGCAAACACGTGACCGATAGAGATGGTATTTGTATTATTTCGACCGTCACTCTGGCATTCTCGAGGTCGTTAACACACCAAAGCAAATGGTTTTTGTCCACCAAGAGGTTACCATCGTTATTGCTGCGACACTTGACCGAGTAATTTTAACACGCATTTCAAAAATGATTCGTTGAAGAATATCCTATCTCGAGTGCTGGTCAACATCAAGTGAGGAAATTTGATGCATGCATGGAGCGTTTTGCTTATTTGTCTTCGGGAACTCCTCGGTGTCTTCAATATGTGAATGCCATTCCCAAGAACTCGGACTCAATCGCACGATGGAGGCTGCGATGGATGGATGAATTCTAACGGGGTTGGTATGTATTCGATAGTAGTTATGTTTGTTATCCTATATGTGTTTTCACTGTGCTGATATTAATGACACGGCATTATCTTATCATTGTAGAATGTTTTAACGGTGTATTGAAAGGGGCGCGATTCTTGATAGATAACAAAGAATGGTTCAAATGATTTACTACAGGTTGGTGACATACACCAACCGACGCAAGGAGGAAATCGATGAAGCAATATCGCACGGGCTCAATTACACGAGATATGCCATGGATAAAATTGCATATTATCAACAATCTGCAAGGAGACATTACGTGAAATTGATAAATCGCGACACTGGTGAGTTTGAGGTGCTCACTGGACGTCATGGCGATCGTATGCATAAAGGCAACAATACACAAATTGTTATCCTGAGGAACTGGTATTGCAAACCGCAATAAATGGCAATCGTTTGGTTTCCCTTGCTCACGCGTGTTAGCTGCATGTGCTCATATTCGAATTGATTATACACAATTTATTGAGCAATACTACAGGATGGACGTGTACGCACGATGCTACTCTTCTCAATTCAAAGCCATCCCCGATGAGAAGTATTGGCCGACTTTTGCGACGAAGATTTTACCAGATCCTAGGTGTAGACGTGGCCGAGGAGACCAAAGGGAACACGAAGGCAAAATGAGATGGATCTTCCTAATGTTTCGAGGACCTTGCGATGTGGCATATGTCATCAAGAAGGACATAAACGAAGAACATGTCCGAATAGAGATCGTGCTCGAGTCCCTACTAGGAGGAACCGTTGCGCGTTTGTCGTGCGAGAGGACATAACAAAAAAATTGTCCATCCATATCTCAACCCCAACCACCCAATCCAAACCAATGAGAGGATTTGTATTTAGTTTGTAAACGGTGTCAGTTGATAATTTCATAACATTTATATTAATATAGTATAACCTTATGTTACGTAAAGTAATAGATACGTATTTGTTAATGTTATAACTCATAGTAATGATTTGTTGTGAGTTTTAAAACTACTCGACCAATTTGTTTAATCACACAATTTGCAAATGAGTACACATGGAACCAGGACCATCTGATCCTTCTCTTCTACGCCTCCAATCTACACACAAAGTCATCGCAAGTCTGGAGGGGTCAGGTATATGCATTTAACATGTATGTGCATAATATTTATGCAAAAACGTTTAATACACATATATATCGACATATTTTTCAATTGTAAGGTACATGATACAATGCGCGTGCGAAGAAGACTGGGTGTTGTTGATCGACGGATTAATTACCATTCTCGAATGATCCCTTACCTACGATCTAGTGGATTTTATGGTGTCTCACGCGTAGGATTTTTTAGACTTGACTGGGCTTTGATCACCGCTTTCATTGAGAGATGGCGTCCAGAGACACATACGTTCCACATGCGTTGCGGCGAGTGTACAATAACACTCCAAGACGTTGAGATTCAGCTCGGGTTACCAATTAATGGTATGCCTGTGACTGGAAGCACAGATGTCGACTATCTCGCGGTGTGTGAAAGACTACTTGGTGCGAGACCTGAACCACTTCACGTAAAAGGGAATAGAGTTCGTGTTTCATGGCTCGAAGACAATGTGCCACCTATAGAGGATGACAGCAATGAGGAAATGGTTCGACGTTATGTTCGTTCATACATTCTACAACTTATTGGTGGTTGTGTGTTCGCTGACAAGTCGAATCAATATGTTCATTTGATGTTTCTTCCGTTGCTCGAGGACCTTCAAACAGCTGGACAATATAGTTGGGGAAGTGCATGTTTGGCATATTTATACAGGGGAGTTGTGTCGTGGATCTCGCTCTGGCGCGCACGAGGTCGCTGGTGCGACAATTCTTATACAACTATGGGCCTGGGATAGATTTCCATTTATAGCACCAAGGCGCAAGCCTGTTCCTAGAGGTCGACCTCGAACGTGTGATGAAGTAGACATGCCCAATGACGTTCCTTTGGGATATCGGTAATAAAAATGTTTCTCATGTTATTTTTAACAATTCATTGGGTCTTTTTAATTTACGACAAATTTATTGTTTTGTATACAGATGGATAGTTGCATTTTCTGTAACTAGGACTGCCACACACGTTGTATCATCATTTCGTGATGCACTTGACACGCAGAGGGAGAATGCCGTGGAGTGGCAACCATACGCTGATGTCATGGAGTCACTTCCACAATTATGTACTCAAGGTCACGGGAGCTGGCGTTCGACGTGTCCTTTAATTTGTTTCCATATAGTTGAGTGGCATAGACCGGAAAGGGTCATGAGACAGTTTGGGCTGTCACAGGTCGTGCCACCGCACTGTGATTTTGACACACGTCTGCACCGCGTCCAATTGAGAGGACACCCTCAAGAAAATTGGGCAGTGTATCACAGAAGATATATAGAGTTGTGGGAAAATCGTAGTAATACGATAGCCACGATACAACAAGAAGGGGAACATGATCACGAAGAGTACATGAGGTGGTACAGATCTATCACCAGGCGATACATTGGACATGACGGGGCTCTACGCGAATTCTCGGTAATGTTGAAACTATAATGTTGTTATCGTTATGAGTCATATTTAAAATTGTTAACCAAACACTGCATTTTTTTGTATATTAGTCTACATTTGCGCGTCAATTGGAGCGAGTGTTCACTGATGACGGGGTCGAACAAGGCATGGCTGCTCTACATGAAGGCATCAGAATCTTAGATGAGGATGAACGGCAAAGGAGTACTTTGTGCAATGATGAAAATGTAGTTGAGCCGGACATAGATGACGAAGCATCTCAAGAAGAAGAGGAAGAACAACAAGAAGAGGATCAAAGCCTAGCGAGATAGAGGGAGGAGAAGAAAAACAACGACGACTCAGACTCTGGGTGAGAGCAGTAGACGTTCTTCTCCACCACCTCCAACTCGTCCAACACCAAGAACGTCAGAGACTATTGGTGAGAGCAGCAGACGTTCTCCTTCGCCACCTCTAACCCGCCCTTCTTCTTATGGGTACTCTCCTTTGCCGGCCCCAACGCAATCGGATGCTCATATGTTTTTGCCTAGGACACCGAGCATGAGTGTTCATCCATATCATTTTGATCCATATGCTCCTGGGGCATCATCTTCGTACATGGACCATAGAATGCCTACACATTCAATGCATGGTTCATTGCCTCAATACATGCCAAGTCCATTTACTCCGCCATATTATAACTACAATATTCCATATAGTGGAGATGGCTCATTCAGGCCCTTATTAGGCATGCCACCTTATGTTCCTTTCACCCAACCACATACAGGAAGTCAGTATATTGGAATGGTTCAACCCCCTATCTTTGATAGCACTGGTAGTAGAGGTCAATCGAGCCAACACGAGGAAGAAGTTCAGTCGACTCATCAAGCTCAACAAACTCAGCCGGACGTACAAGCACGGAGAAATCCACGTCGAAATAGAGTACGACCGGTTTGCCACACGGAGGAGCAGCGTCGACGTCGATAGAACTGCATCATACCTTTGTATGAGTGGGTTGATATGAGTGTTTAGGGTCCCTTAGATGTCATGGAGATGGGGTTGTACATTTGGATGAAAGGCAAGAACTATAAATACAAACTCCTAGCCTTTTTGCTTCACATTTGTATGTTGTTTTCAATGAAAAAATGAAAAAAAAATTCAGAGCTATTGGGGACTTTTATTTGCTGGAAATTGTAGTCCTTAGGAGGTTATTCATCATCAAGAACGCGATCTAGTTATATACAATCAAGCATCAACCTTAAGGTATGCTCATATCCACTTATTTGCATAAAAGTGAGTACACCTGATGATACTTTGAATTGCATTTCATTTCCTTTTATTACTTATTGATTTGCGCAGTCTTTCCGACTATATGGTGCCTTTGTACTCTAATATAATGATATTTGTTGATAATCTTTACTCTTTGAACTTGTTCATCGTGATATTGTTTTGTTGATGCTTTCATTGTATCCATTCGTGTGCTCTATGTCTTCATTTGATGTTTTTAATGGTGAATGAGCTTTAAATAGCATGCTATTAGGATTATAGACTTTATGAAAGAGACTATGGACTTTGTACTCGACTTGATTAGTCTATTAGCTTGTCCATATGCCTTTACCATTCTATAAGGAGTCATTTTTGAATAAATAAAGTAGTGGTTGGTGAAAATAGTGACAACGAACCATGACACACTCACTTAAGTAGGTTTAAGAAATCAAACCTAATTAGTAAATTTAGTAACACATTTGTTTGTTCATTTCGTAATAATTGATTACGACATTTACATTTGTTTCTAACTTACTCTTTAACCTTAAAAAAGTCATGTCGAGGCGAAATAATGCATCGTCATCCTGGGACGGATCTAGTGGACGATCCAAACGAGACGATCCGGTGGTCGCAGAGATCGTTCATCTCGCGACGTGGATCGTTCGCTAGTACGATCTCCCGCTAATGATGCTGAGTTTCAGCAGCGTCAAGAGCAGCTCGTTCGACAACAGCTTGCTCAGCGGCAGTTTGCTTACCTTCGACAAGTTTTTGTCCAATCACAACAACTTGAGCGATCCTCGTCCGCCTTATGCGCAAAGACTTCCCACCAGGGCCCTCTCTTTCAGCAACCGGGGCCATCTTTATTTGGTCATGATGATCCAACCACTCAACAGGCTTACTCCTCATTTTTGACGTCGCAACTCCCTCCACCTATCGCTGGTCACGTTACTTCTAGAGAATCTACCCACGCATCTCCCTCCCATCAGCAGTATTACCAAAGATGTCCCGATTGCAACCTTCGAATCTAGTATGCATGCCTCCCCATCGAGGAGTCATGATCATGTCGAGCCTGCATCACATTCGTCCAATACTTCAAGCCACCCTTCGAGTGACCCATCTATTAGTGGTGCCTCGCGTAGATCACAAGACGATGAGCCGCTAGGGCCTCGAGACATAGAAGTAATGATGACCGAGGCGCGGGCGGGTTTTTTGACCGTTGAAACTACGAAAGAATTGTAAGTCAATGAAATATTATTACGTATATATACTTACGTTTAATGAACTTACTATAATATTGGTCTAACTTTTTTTGTAAAAATGTAGTGGTACTTTCTTGCATCCGTCGTCCGAAGTGTCAAAGCAAATGACGCGGATATATAAATTCGATTTACATAAGGATGGCTACTGTTGGGATACGGTTCCCAACCATATCAAGGAGCAATATTTTAACGATTGGGCGGTAAGAGATTTTTAAATAAGAAAATTAAGTTTCTTTTACTTAGCATATGTTGAAGACCTGACTTTCTATTACTACAGACTCATTTCGATTGGAGACGATCAGATGATGCTATGGTCAGACATTTGTACGACAGGCAGATTGCCACTCGTTATGCTGACTTTGTTAGTAAGATGGTGAGAAGCCGACAAAACCATCACATGTATCTCTGGAGGTTTTTGAGCATTACAAGAAGATGCGGTCTACTCCAGAATATAAAGCGAAGTCAGAACAAGCGAGCCGAAATCGAAGATCAGAGGTGGGGGGACCTGGTTCGGGTTCGTCTGTGCACAGAGGTGGAGCCATATCCATCTATGAGCATTCGTTGAGACTGGTATGTTTTGGGGCATACATACATAGATACATACATACATATGTATACATTAGATTCATATAAGTTTCAAACTTAAATTTAAGTTAAACATATTTTATAGGAGAAGGAACTCGGTAGAAAGCCGATCGCTTTGGATTTATGTTTATATCTCCATACAAGGAATCATGATAACGTTACTTTCTTGGATCCGAGAGCGAGGCGATTGTCGTAAGAAACTACTTGACCATAACTCTTTTTTGTTAATTATAGGTATCAATGACTTATATGACTTGTCAATGTTTAAATTCTTAATACAAAGCGCTATACACGAAAGGACCACGAGCTTTCACGGTTGCGGCCAAACACTCCAATTGATGAAACAGAATTATATTTGGAGATTGTGCGTAATAAATGATAAAGGCCGGAGATTTGGTCTTGGCTGGACACCGTCAGGGTCTAAGATGCGTCGACATGATGAAGTGGATCTTCTCGTCCTATATTGCAAGATGATGAGTCATTGGACCAATACAATAAGGAATTCGAGGAGTTGCAAGCAATCATACTAAAGATGCTTAATGACACGTCTGTTAAGCACGATCAATTGCTTGAAATGCAAGGACGAGTTACGACGCATGATGAAACAGGGTTTCATGGAGAGATCACCACACAAAAAGGCAAGATGATGTTGATGATGATGATGTTGATGATGATGATGCCGCTCACAATGACTCAACTACCGAGGATGATGAATGATGATTTCTTTTTCACAACATCCAAAAAGGTTAGATTTTTTTGGTTCATTTTTTACTTGATACTTATAAGTTTTTTTTTATTAGGAACCATTATAAATCTTATTAATTTATTAGGAACCATTATAGAGACATAAATCATGTAAACAATTTAAGTCTACCCCTTTGTCCGGTATATTTTATTTCGTCGATTTCACCGTCTCTGCAACCAAACTGTCAACTCTGTAATCTCTGTCTCTCTCTGTCTCTATGTCTTGATTTCATCGTTTTTCGTTCTCTTTGTGTGTTCATTTTTGTTTGATTTATAGGAGACCGACGCGAACGGACGGACAGAGACTATGATTTAGGGCTTAATCGGCTTGCAGAGACCAGCCTTTTGCTGTTGAGATTTTAGGTGATTTTTTTTTGTGGTTTGGCTGGTTGTGCTGTCAAGTGCAAAATGCAAATGTGTTTCGTTCTCTCAAACTACCTCTATTGATTCTCAATTGAAGTTGATTGCATTTTGTTTGTGGTTTCGTTGTTTGGTTGGGATGATTGATGGTTTTAGGTTTTTCCCCATAACTCAGCTCTTCAATGAGATGATGATGGATCAGTTGATTATTTGTATGTTTGTGGCGGAATGGTTGTGCTTATTTGTGGTCTTGGCATAAAGATGATGATGGATCAGTTGATTAGAGGGCCTGGTTTTATGCCTCCTCCTCAAGCTAGGCCCCCAATGGCGCCGAACTTGATCGACCCTTCACCTAATTCGAGCATAAAGTGCGAAACAGATTGATTACTACTTTAGGTATGGCTGCATTTTTTTGTTGTTGATGGATTTGTGTACATTCTAAACCAAGTTTTTCTCTTTAAATTCTACCTCGGAAGTTTGAGTTGGCATCTTTGTTATTTTGAATTTGATTTCGGGATATTGCGGTATTGATAAGTAAAATAAATCGTTCCTCCATTGGCCCTTTATCTCGCTTGCTACTCCTCTTCCTTGTAAGTCATTCCTATCGGTTTTCAAGACTATTGAACTTTTATAAATTGAATTCCATGAACATATGAATGTATGCTTTCCTTTTTGTTTTGTTTTATATGTGTGTGTGTTTTCCTACTCTGTCATGTTATCATGTTATGATTAATATAAATTCCTTCTTAGTTCTTCCTTTTGTTGGATGGAGCTACATCATGTGCTTAACAGATGACAACCTTCATTCTCGCTTGAACTTTTTCATGTCAATCAAAATGTTTGGGTTAATTGAATCAAGCTCTCTTTATATGAATTGTATTACTTGTGTTGCTTTTCTCAAAAGGTGATTTCTTTCTAGACCTTCATTTGTTGATTAACAAGATTTGTAAAGGTTACGTAGACATGACTCAACCATTCAAATAATAGTTATATAGAATATAGTTGTAGCATAGCAATCGATAAGCTAAGAAGACATTACACAATGCTTTGAACCACTTGTTGTTCGAACAACAGGGAATGGTCTTTTAGTGCCTCTTCCAATGGACAAATAAGGGTCATTTTAGAGCTTATAAATTCTCTCTTTCATTTGCATCAATCTAACTTAAAGTAGATCCTTGTGAATTTTGTGGCATATTAGAAGTTGTTGCTATCCCCTCTTAGTTGCTTTGAGCTTCGTGAAACATCTCGTTGTTATCCTCAGGGCCTCATCTCCTCGAGGACTGCTTGTATTCTTGATTGCATAGCACATCTCTTGTTTGTTGTTGGGTCTTGTTGATTGTATACCAAAATAAGACAAGGGTTATTGCTGTGGTTTGGACACATCCAAGATATGATACTCTTATTGGTGAGACGCACAATATTTGGTGCTAATGTTGGTGCTATCTTTCCCGGATGAGAGTGTTGAAAACTTTTGCTGTAATTTGTTCGCAACAAACAAACTGGAAAAAAAAATTCTGTCAAAATCATTTTTGGAGAAATCAAGAAATAGATGAATTCTGTGTCCACTTACAGTTGATCTTACTGCTAACTTGCTAAGTTACCATCTAGTTGGATTCTTATACATGGCTTCTCTCATGTAATGCAGGCCATTGGAGCAGTTTTTGCCCTCGATACTGTTTCCATTCCAACCATGAATGTAAGTTTTGATTGTTATATTTTTCTTGTTGCGATTTCATTGATTAAATGTTCTTAATTTTTGCCATCCTAGGCTTTTAGAAGATTAGCAACTTCAATGGATAAATTCTCAAAAGTTGCATCGGAAGAGGTACCAGGGACGTTGTCTTCTCTAAAACTTTCAGGGCTGGAGATTAATGATTTGACTCAACAATTGAGTAAAATAAGGTAAACTGCCCTTCTGATGGATGATTCCTATTTGTTTGTGAAGCACATTTTAATTATGTTCGAGCTTCCTTTTTTTTTCTTCAACATTAAAGGCAAAAGATATCGGGCTCTCGGAATGGAATGAATGGCCGAAGAACATGTCTAAAGGAAAGAGACGAAATCCTAATATGAATTGATCCTCTCATTTTGATCACATGATGTAAGAGTAAAGCAGATGGTAATTTGTTGACAGTTGATTGTGAATGTTTTCTTTCTAAGATCCATCATGAACTATCTCATAGTAAGGCATGTTCGTTGTGAACCACCAAGATAAATTAGGTGATATGACAATTGAATTAGGAGCGCAATCCACATCTGTTAGCATGGGTGCAACTAACAAGTCAATTAGGCTTTATGAATTGATTAAACAATTATCTTTCTCAAAAATAAGACTTATAGACTTATAGTACTAATCTGCATGGCATGAGCTAGTTTTTGAAACTTCCCTGTATTTCATTGCCGTAGTTGCGAGATGTACCTGTCGGGTTGCTGACACTAGTATCAATCTTTTCAATTATGTTTGTTTTTAATATGAGATAAGGAGAAGCTTTTGATGAAGTAAAATTTCAAGTTGATAACTTGATATCATATGTTTGAGTCTTCTCATAAAGCAAGTTGAGAAGCGTAGAATTAGATTCTTATGAGCAGTGATCGCATGTTTCATTTCGGAGTTATACCCAATCACATCATAGCTTAAGCACAGTTTTGGTATGGCAATCTTATCCATGAAAATCTGTAGACTAGTAGTAGGCTTTGATGAATTAAACCCCTTATTTTTATTTTTATTTTTTTTTTCTGAAGTGTCAATTTGGGGTTATAAAATTCTAATTGTCTTGGGTACATTGTAATTAGTAAAAAGGATCTCACAACTTGGCATACTTCTTGAGAGTTACACCGGCATCCTTTGCGTTCTCTGGCACAGGCATGTTGCATAGAAGAGTAACTCTGGATGAAGATAGCAAGGCTCCGTTCCCTGGATTCAGTGGATCATTTATCATGGCACCCTGCCTGATGGACAAGAAGTGGCTGTGAAGGTTGGGTCTGCAACTTCAACTCAGGGAACTCGTGAATTTGAGAACGAGGTAATCAGTTAATGCCTTTATGGTCTAGTTCGTTTAAAGGTTGAACTCTTATTTAGATAGAAAAAAATTAATTCCGCAAACTGTGGGCATTACTAACATAATATGAGTATCATGGTTTTTTTATTTTTTATATTTTGTTTATTTCCTTTACAGCTAAACTTGCTCTCAGCTATTCGACATGAAAACTTGGTTCCCCTTCTCGGATACTATTGTGAGAATGATCAACAAATTCTTGTCTATCCTTTCGTGTCCAACGGTTCTCTACAAGATTGTCTATACGGTAGTCGCTTCATAGTTCAAGTATCAATATTATGGTGATAGTGTTCATTACTTCATTATATAGTTTTCTCTTACCATATTCTTTCCTTTTGGGAGCAGGAGAAGCATCAAAAAGAAAGTTCTAGATTGGCCAACTAGAATCTCAATTGCACTAGGTCTTTGCAAGAGGCAAGTAAATGAATTTTTTGGTGTTTGTTTCTTATTCATTCCAACATAATTATATTTCCAATTCCAGGAAGCAAAACAACTATATGCACAATGAAGGAATATGTGCTCATCTCATATTAGCCTTTGTGATGTACAACTTTGATATTAATTTTCGATCTTGTTCGGGTTTATTCTACCCGCACACTTTTGCGGGCGTGGAGTCATTCATAGGGATGTAAAATCAAGCAACATTCTTCTGGACCATAGTATGTACGCTAAGGTTGCGGAAAACTGCAGGAAAACTGGAAAACTGGAAACTGAAAAACTGAGTTTTGTTGATTGCTTTCATGAAATGTGTAGCTATCAATTTGTCGTTTTATGCGAATTTCTTAATGGAATAATAAGATTGCGAGTGGAATGTAGATTTGTATATTTTCAATTGAAAATAGAAATAAAAATTAATTTTGAGCATTTTCAAATTATTATTTTTTTTTCAAATTACATTTGATAGGGGTTTGAAACCCCTATGTAATCCTTTGACGATAATATAGAGGTTTCAAACCCCTATGAAATCACTACAATTGATAGGGGCTTGAAACCTCTATGTAAGCCTTTGAAGATATTATAGAGGTTTCAAACCCCTATGAAATAGCCAAGATTTAATAGAGGTTTGAAACCCCCGCTTAGCTCCAATAACACTCAACAAATCAAATTATCACCCAAATTATGTGATTTTTATATTTTTCGACGTAAAACCGTGTGCCAACTTTTGAATTTCTCATTTTCCATATAAAATCCTCAATTTCTATTTATTTCGTCGAAATACTATTTTTTTCATATTTTTCTCTATTTTTCTGTGTTTTGTTTTTCCAATTTTTCCTTTTTTTTCCTTTTTTTCTATTTTCTTTTCTGGCGACGGGGTGCCCCGTCGCCAAAAAAAAAAAAGAAAAAGAAAAAGAAAGGAAAAAATAGGAAAAAATAGGAAAAAGTGGAAAAAAGTCCACGTGTAACGAATGGCGCCTTTGGTAAAGGCGCCATTCGTTACACATCACCCACCCAACTATCATTTTCGCATTTCGTAAACGCAAAATCCATTACTTTTGTAATTTTAAAAAAATTTAACTTATTTAAAGAATTTTAAAGAAAAACAACATTACTTTTTGAAATCGCCCCCAAATAGGAGCCAAGCCGCACGTGTCAGGAGAACTTGCATGTCTCCGCCATGTCTCTTTAGTGGCCATGCCCTGATAGTAATGGCAGTGACTTGAAGCCACTTCACGTGCCATTGCTGCTATAGTACTGCACTTCTCGTCGTGAACCGTTAATCAAGGAACTGTTTGTGGGCCCACCTTAACATTACCTTACACGTGTACATTCACTCACTTGGCTACTTGTCGCACTGTTCCGTACAATAAATGAGTTCATAGACCATGACATATTCTGTACATATCATGTAGACTTTTTCTTTCGAAGAATATATATCTATATATATATATATATATATATCATGTAGTCTGCCTTTAATTCATGGCCATCGTTATATAATTTCACAAAAACTACTATATGTATACATATATATCATCGTCATAAGGTAAGCTATCTAATTCATAAAATATATCCAATGACATGACATAATTAGTATGAATTGATTCAGTTAAAGAATCAGTAAAATTAAAATCGAGGCATGAACCTAAAAATAAATTAAGAAAATCATTAATCGGGTGGCATACTTCTGTTGACATGCATTATTATGATTTTTATTTTTATTTTA
Source organism: Stephania japonica (assembly GCA_039657345.1). Classification (NCBI taxonomy): domain Eukaryota; kingdom Viridiplantae; phylum Streptophyta; class Magnoliopsida; order Ranunculales; family Menispermaceae; genus Stephania; species Stephania japonica. Next base: position 11,069,768 of record CM077563.1, on the reverse strand, counting down.
TTTTTATTTTTTTTATGACTCTAGGAAATCTGTCCTTCTCCCGACTAATCCTCAAATGAGACATTGTAGCCTCTACTCAAGTTAGTTTAGCCAGCGGCCCGTCGAAGTTTGGCACAAACGAAGAATCGAGCTCAAGATCGTACGCTTATCATACAATCTCAAATAAGCCCTTACCTTTAAGCCAACCGGACCGCATTTGACCCGACCTCGTTGACATGCATTATTATTATATGTATAGGCATGTTACGTACGAATTAATAAGTTGTTAAAGTTTGTTGGATAAATATGTATAAATGATCCAATGGATGTGGATGTATAACTGTTCATGTCTCACAACTCAAAAGTGTGCTTACCTCTCATTTTCTGATCAAAATAACTGGAAAGTTAATTACGTATAGCGAACAAGTGGTTATTTAAATGGGTATCAGGATCTCTGTAGAGGTCACCCATGGGGATCTCTGTGGGAATCATTCATTGAGATTTCTGTGAATATATTTTATCACTTATTCCCGTACCTATACCCATGTGGGTATGAGATTTTATACCTATCCCTGCCCTCATACCCATTTTAAATCCTCATACCTGTATCCGTTAAGGTAAATCTCCGTCACCCGTAAGTATTACCCTACCCATTTGCATCTCTATGTGGTATGATATATTGTAAATATCGTATCTAATTTAAATGGTATGATATATATTAAATATTATAATATATAGTAATTATCCTTTTTTGTAGAACCATTGTGATGCAATTTTTATTTCAAATCAGCAAAGAGTACATCAACAAAAAATGAGGGCACCGTAGTCCACTCGAATTGATTAGACATAGAACTAGTCTCCCTAGTAATCGTATGGATTGCTAAATTCGTTGACGTACGAACATAACAAATTATACATGACTCTCCATGTCTTTTAACAACACATTAATTACAATCATAAACTAAAAAGCCAAAATATGATAGGTCATTCGCATTGCTCTTCAGTGCAATAGTCACCATTTGCGCATATGTCTCCACTGTGGCTCAATATATAAACCCCCCTCTCCTTAAGCCAGCTTAATGCTTCCCATACCCTAATCACCTCTGCTTCCCTAGGATCTAGAGCGCTAAGAATATGTCCTCCAATAGTTGCAATGAACGAACCTGCATCATCTCTAATGAGGGCCCCAAAGGAGCTAACACCCCCGTCTTTATATACTGTTGCATCAACATTGCAAGTAAACTCCCTCCTTTTCGATTTGTTCCACTATTCTCTTTTAATTGTTTTCGCCCCCTCTGTAGCTCCCTGTCACAACCTGAATTTCTAACCCTTGATTAATTTTCTTAATCATGATCACTGACCTATGACGAGGGATGATCACTGACCTGTGACGAGGGATCCGCGTGAGATACATACACCGACCAAGGCACGTGGTCGAGGTATATTTTATATTTGTTGTGGTGTATGCCTAGTGTTATGTAGATGTGCAGACTAATTAAGCGGTAATTTTTCACATACTCACAGTCTAGTTTATGAAGGTGGGTGCAGATAGAACAAAGACAAGCAAGGGAAAAGAGTCGATGCTAGGCGACTTCCTTTGAGGACTCTCGGAGCGATTCTTTCCTTTACTCCACAGTAGGTGTTGTCTTTTTGTTGTGATTATTGTACCTTATGCTTTTGTAAAACACTGGGATTTGTTTTGGGATTGAGCGATTAGGGATATCATGTATTATCATATTGTTTAACTCTGATCACCAGATATGCATGTATTTATCCATTTCTCAAGGTTTCAACATTATAGGTTGTTTCCTGATTTTCTATTTATTAAGTTATTAGTTGATTATAGTTGATTTTCGCTGCGAATTTATGTATATAATCCTATAACTCACATATTTAAAATGATAAGTTGAGGATGAATTTGAGGTTTTGAGGCTGACTAGGATGCGTTGACTTAGCAAGTAAGGACTCGGGGGTCCACGTAGGTCTAGGCCAAGCGGGACCCAGTTTTATAGGGAAATAGGGCCGTTACAGTACCCAAAATACTAGTAAATGTCTTAACATCTATACTAGAAGCTACCCTGCCTCTGGTAATCGACAATCTAGTCGAAGTCCCCAGAAAACTAAATTTTAGATAATCGAGAATATGAAAAATGACTCTCTTGCTTAAGCACTGGATCTGTACATGATACGTACCCAACCAATCTATTCCCAACAATGCATCAAATTCTAGGAACTCCAACACTCTCAGGTCTGTAAGTAAGACATGACCTACTATCTCTACTGAACAATCAGCATATATCAAGTTCGGGTAAATCTTGTCCCCGGTAGTCATGTTAAGGATCAAGGGTCTCTCTAGTCTAATAAGTTTTAAACCTAAATCATCAACCATGCGACCCGAAATAGATGAAACCGTAGAACCAGAATCAAACATGGTATGCATAAAACAACCACAAATATAAACCATACCTTCAACAAGGTTACGAGTAATGGTCTGGTCTGGCGTGGCAATAGTATGAACTGACTCCCAGCTCTGTTGCAGCTATCCTCAACCCAATCGTGGACAAGCACCAATAAAATGACCTATCTAACCGCATTTATAATAGTCTCCCTAAGAACCTGGCCCAGATGGAACACTTTGTTCCTGTCTCTGACCAGAACTCTGACCCTGGTCATATTTAGAATCTGATCTAGATCTCTACCCCTTACCACCACCTATGCCATCAGTCCTCTAATACTGTTGTCTCTGAGGACCTGACGATGTTGGTTGTTGTGGTGTACTAACATAACTACGTACTGGAGCAAGTGATGCAATGGTAGTAAAAGACGAAAACGCCACAGATGCTACACTCTGTGCTCGGTTTCACCTATTCCACTATCTAGTTCTCTTCCTCCTTCTGTTGCCTCTCAAACTGACCCCAGACTATATTGGTGCTAATGGTACACTTTGAGCTCCAACACATATGCTCAAGAAAGTCTCACTGGCCATACCTTTATCTTAGGCCTCATATAAAGTCCTCAAAGCCATGGTGACTATTATAGATCCAACAGGCCATGTATAAAATAATATGCCTGGTTAGTATCGGTATCAGTTATGCCTTTGACATACTCCATCAGTCGTAGGTACCGTCCCATGTACTGCATCACTGACTCGCAAGTCGTCTGTCTGATGTTCTAGAACTCAGTCTTCTTCAAGTTACGGACTAAAGGAGGAATGTATTTCTCATTAAACCTTTCTTTAAACTCAGCCCAGTCCTTGGGTTTCCCTTTCGTAGCCACTATGCTACGCCACCAGATATTAGCCTCTCCAAACAACAAAGCTGATGATATACTAGGCCTCATATGCTCTGGTATAGCTAAGACATCATGAATCTTAATGTGACTCCGCATATACTTCTCTGCAACCTCTAAATCTATACCTCCGTGAGATTTCTCCGGATGGTGCCGCTGAAACTCGCGAGCCTGTTTCGCTTCAGCAGTAGCCCCAGAACCTGTCTTACTTGGCGTACTCAGCGTATCCCCAACCAGTTTATCTGACATAAGTGGTACAGTATCAGTCTGAACTGTGCCTTCCCAGTCACTACATGTCCTGTCTGTACTACTGGAGTTGCAGGTGTGTCTTGTACAGTAGGAGCATTTCCAACCTGTATATCTATTAGTGTTTTAGACGTAGGGGGTGAAGGTGTAGTCTGAATCCTCAACAATCAAAGAATCTCCTCAAGTTGTTGCCCATGTTTTAGACGTAGGGGGTGACGTAACTAACTGAGACATCCCATCCAGTCTCCCCTAAACGTTTTCTGAACCACCATAATCGGTATTAGGTTGATCGGCCATCGCAATCTGAAAAGATAATGAATAAATAATCAAGACATAGCAATCGATAATAGTATATACAATATATAAAATAGCTCATAGTCCGATTTTAAACTCCCCAACTCTCCTCACTTCCTAACTAAGACTTAAGTCAGGAACCTAGAGTTCCACTCTAAGTTCAACCATTGTCCTAACTTCCACTGATTTATGTATTAATGGATTGTGATTTAATCAATAGTCAAGTTTTACAACTTTAGGATCTAATACCAACTGTGACGACCCCAATTCCACAACCCTAAAACAAACAAACCAAGTAATCATATATACCATTGTAATGAACTATCTCTCTGAGCACTTGGCAACAAATGCAATTGGATGAATCCCCTGAAAACTGTGGTGGAGTTGTTGGCGGCCAAATCGCAAGCGGACTAATGCTTATCTGATCATAATATTTATCGGGGGTGTCAATTAAATAGTCTTCAATATTAATCATGACTTCTTCTTTATCCATGTCCATAACCATGTCACTGCAAGCACTACTCTCATTAGGGACTATTGACAATGCAGTATTAGGATCATAAGAAGGCGGGGCACCGACGAATTGTTCATGATTATGTTGATGGGAATCATGACTCAATCCATTAATATCCGCCCAAAGACGTAAAAGCTCTTCGAGAGATTGGTTATCGAGTAACGGGTAATCATCATCTGTTATAGAACATGGTTGTTGTTGTTCTTGTTATTTGTTTGAATTTGATGTGGAAGCCATTGTTCTGATCAGTGCCACTCATATAACTAATTGTATCTGTGTTGGAGACGAGAGTGCGATCTCAAGCACCGATAGTGGTGCTTGAGATGGCCCCGCTAGCTAGGGTCGAATCACTTAAACAGCAGTGTGGTCAAAAAAGGAGGTCGTTAAAAAAAATAGATTGATTTCAATGGAGGAATATAAGTACTAGAAGAAGTACAGAGGAGTTGGGAAAAGTTTAAAACTCGTTGACAAGCGTCCGTTTCAAAACGTTTTGTCGTTTCCCTTACTGACGTGTCAGTCTAGTCATATTTCAATTTTCTTGACACATTTGAAATCACTAATAAACCTTGGGATACGTACACTGCATCTTGGGACGGTGTTTATGCACCATTTCTATTTTTTTCTCCCACAACACTTACGCTAGCTCAATCACTATGCCCTATACGAGGGGCGACCCTCCCAATCCAGTATATATAGTCAAGTTAATTACATAAACTATTTCACGTTTAGGTAGTGTGGCACTATATAGGGGCGACCCTTCTAACTTAGTTTTCATTTTGTAGTTTTTAACTCAATTTTTTAATTCACGATGACTCAAACTCGAGACTTTGCTTAAAGCAAATCTCCCTTCTAACTCGATTTTTTTCAACAAATCTATGATGACTCAAACTTGAGACCTCGCTCAAAAGTCCTTGAATTGGGACTCCAGCTCATTAATAATGGCGATGAGAGCTAGAAAGGTGGAAGTTTTGGCTTCATTTTAACTAAGACTTGTTATATAGTTACTCTATGGAGGCTATGCGGGGACTCAAGCAATTTGAAAAGAAATACAATGTGTGACTCGAACTTAAATGTGGATATTATTCTTTATCATTCTCTTTTATAGATGCGGTGGAGGATACATGTAGCAACCCAATTATTAATTGTCGTTATTTATGACGTCATTACAGATGTGGACAACAGCTTGGACAATCGTGGACCCCGTAGCTAGGTCGCAGCACACCCGGATTAGGTATACAGTCCGTTTTGTGTGTTGTTTATTATATTTGTGATGTAATTGTTCAAATTAGGTTATTTGCATCGCAATGTTGTGTGTTTATATTGTATATGTCGAGCGAGACAATGTGACAGGCATGTAGAGGTGGGAATTGGGGAGACGAATAATTAGTACACTAGGTCGGGAGTTTGTATACACACAAGAAATGATAGAATACGTTACATAATTAATATAAAATATCGTATATACATGAGTGACGCGAGTGTATGCGTTGGACGTGCGAAACGATTCGGGACCGGGTATCGGAACGTCGAGAATTGGCTAGGTTGTTAAGATAAGGTTGTGAACTAAGGATTAAGTCTCCAATTAAGTCACATTTGGGAGACCATTTGACTCCATCTTGACGCTACAAATGTGTCTAGGGATTTGGTTGGCACATGAGTGAAGTTTCAAGTATAAAAAGTCAAGAAAATCATATCCTACTACCTTTTCTCTCTCCTCACAACAGCTTGGATGAAAATTTGGTGGTTTGGGCTAGGGATTTGTTTGGCACATGAGATGAAGTTTCAAGTATAAAAAGTCAAGAAAATCATATCTTACTACCTTTTCTCTCTCCTCACAACAACTTGGACGTAAATTTGGTGGTTTGGGCTAGGATTTTGTGAAGATTTAAGCTCATTTGGAGGTGCTAGATCAAGGGGAAATCGAATACAAGGTTAGATCTTCGATCTCCATCTCTTTCTCTATGTTTCGAACTTTTTTTCTCATTTTTTGACCCCGGGGGAGGGGTGTGTGAGTTGAGCACACCAGCTATGGTGATGTTACTGTCACGACCTGAATTCCTAACCCTTGATTAATTCCTTAATCAGGATCACCGACCCGCGGTGTGGGACCTGCGTGAGGTGCGCACACCGTCCGAGGCATGTAGCCGAGGTATATTATATATTTGTTATAGTGTATGCCTAATGATATATATGTGTGTGTGTGTAGACTAACTAAGTCGATACTTGCAGAGATAGGCGTCGAGACGCGAGCGGGGACGTGCCTCGATTTGTGTGCAAGCCGGGTAGCTAGGCTTGTGGTAAGTCTAAACTTAGTTGAATATATTTTCAATCAATTTAATACATAGCATGTGGTTTTAAATAATGTACATCACATTTAAATGTCCTATAGTTGAAATTAAATTACAAGAAGTATAGGATTTGTCTCGGAATATATGCTAGCACACACTCCTATGCACTTGTGTCAACATGTGGTGTCACTAAAGACTTTGACAACTCAATTAAGAGCCTAAGGTTCATCTTTGAAATGGGCACACAACCCTAGATCAAAACCCCCACTATATATATCATTTTCTCCTACATTGCATTATAATGCATGTTTTATAAACAAAAAATCAGAGTTTTGGGAACTCTTTTGGCTGGAAAATTTGGAGTTTGAAGGAGGAATTTCAACACTCAAGTTAGAGAACCCAACTAGGAGATCAACCCACACCAATTAGGTAAGATGTTCTTCATTTTCATGCAATGCAAAATTTGGTGGGTTTTGAGTTTTAATTCAAGGGGTTTATGTTTGTTGTGCAAGTACTTAAATGTTTGTTGTGAAGTATTTATAAGCTTTGATTTCATTTATCAAGTTTCATTTTCGAATTTTATAAGTTGTTGCCAAAAATGGTTTCTTGTGATTTTGGTTTTGAGGAATTTTGAGCTATATAATGAGTTTATTTTCGAAATCTACGTTCATATTTGGAATCCTTGTGGAAAATCGTTTAGGACACTATCCAACTTTTTGAAAATCAGTTCTTAAAATCAAAATTTTGTGAGTTGGTGATGTTCAAGTGTTATTCCCCATTTTTCCATTACATGCATGTCCAATCCTTGTTAAAATTTATGTTTTTAATGACAAATGAAATGTCTAGTACATGTTTTGATATGTTGAAGGGATTGTGGTTGATTTTGTGATGGGATGATTGTTGTAGGAGTGATTGTTGTTATTGTGTTGTTCAAAAGAACAAAAAAAAGGGAAGCAGTGACGCTACAACGTCTTTGCAATTTCGGGAGGAGGAGGGAACGCACGCACGCACGTGCGTGCATGCATGTAACGACCCTTATTTTCATCTAGGGCACCGCCCGACCTAATCCCATAATTAAGCCCTAATTACAACACGTAGGACCTAATTACGTATTAGTCAGCCTGTACTACCTATTATCTCGTGAATTGGGTTCAAGGATAAGAAAATCTTCTATCATTTTATAAGAATCATCAAATTAGCGGAAGTCTTTAATGTATTAGCGGAAGTATTTTATATAAATCCTAAATGTGAAAACCAAGAAATAACAATCACAATATCAATATGAAATAAACAGCGATCATATAGACAAAGTGAAAGTCCAAAAGTCGGGTGAATTAACTCTCGTCCCAACAAAACAACCCAATCAAAAGACGTATATAAACATAATACAAAAAATATGACCTACATGTACGGCAGCTATGCGCTACGAGCTCAGAGGTAGTCGTCGATCTTCTCCTTGCCCAATCTGCTACTGCTCGACGGACCTACGCCCACCCTCACAAACTAGACGGTGAGTATAGTGATATTTAAGTGATAACCGGGGAATTCTATACTTCATTTCCAAAGTAAAGATAGATATTTAAATGCATAATATAGCAGAAAAAGGTGCTGAGAAAGTAATGCATATAAATATCACAGTTAACCGAGTTAGATAGACTGATACAGGCTAAGTCGAGATGATCTACGTCCGGTCGGCGGTGAGAAATATCAACCAGCTTTTTTCCACTATCGTATGGAGATACTCTCAACATACTTTGTAAATTTTGAATATATATATATATAGAACTTGCCGACAACCCCGTAGTTCAAGCTACGTGATGCCACCTAAGTAATAGTGGTGAGTGCTGGAAACCCCGAGGTCCAGTGACCCTGTGAATCCACCCATCTCTCGTGCAATGGACACTAGATAATCTCCAACTTTTGTTTCAAGGATTTTCATTTCTAAAGTTCTACGATATCAACAATAAGTTAGGCTACAAAGCCCCAAAGGAAATGGAATACAAACTAAATACCACAGTAACCCTAGTGCATGCATTTCTAAGATCAATTATATATAACATAATTCACAACCAAATATGACACATTAGGAAAAGAGTCAATGAAATCATCACAAGGCATCATGCTATTACAACATTCAACTTGAATAGAGCAAAGAAAGCATGATGGTAGATTACTAATAGTAAGTCATCAAATTGACTGAAAAAGGAATTAATATGAATGAAATAAAGTAGAGGGTTCCCACAGTTTCATTTACAAGTCACAGGATAGCTATGGCTATCCGGCCTCGCAACACTCCGACTAGCGCTCCCAAACTCCCGTAACACCCCTAGGTCCCTGAAAAGTTATTTCATATTATTTATTTATTTATTTATTAATATTTTGTTACATAGATATATTTCATGTATATATACATATATGTGTATATGTATATATATACATACATGTGTATTTGTATATATATGTATATGTATGTATACATATATATATAAATATATATTTATTATTATTATTTATTTTATTATTTTATATTATTTTTTCGTATATATACATGTGAATGTGTATATATATACATACATGTATATATTATGTATACATATACATATATACATGTATGTATATATATTTCGTATATATATATATATATATTTTTATTATCATTTATTTTTTATTCTGTTATTTTTTTTTCTCTTTTATATATATATTATATAGATATATTTATATATATTTATATATATATATATATTATTGGGTCGGGTCGGGTCTGACCCGACCCTGGCCAAGGTACCGGGTCGGCTCGCCCCGTGGGCCGAGCGCGACCCGGCTCTGGCCCGGCCCAGGAAGAAGTGCACACGGGCCCAACCCGTGTGCATCTTCTTCCCCACGCGAACCAGAGACGCTCTGGTTCGCGTGGGCGAGTAAAAAAAAATTTTTTTTTTTATCGAACTGAGATGGGAGGAAGGGGAGACGACGACCATGTCGTCTCCCTCCGCGGCTCCCCCCTGACGCCACCATCACCATCCACCACATTTCATCATCAACAGCAACAACAACAACTAACAACAAAAAAAAGGAAAACTCACCTCGCCATTGTCGTCATTGTTTCGATCTACTCCGGTGACCTCTCTTTCTCCCCCCGGATTTTCTCTCCTTCTCCTTCTTCTCCGTCTTCTTCTTCTTCTTCTTCTTCTTCCTTTGTGTGCGGTGGTGGCAGTGGTGTTTTATTTGGTGTTTTGGGGTTAAATGACTATTTTACCCCTCCAACTCTATTCTTTTCCATATAAGCCAATGCCCTTTTTTGTCATTTCTCAAATCTTTTTTTTATTTATAAAATGTATATATATTTATATATATATTTAAATATATATATATATGTATGTCTAATTCAATTTAATTAATTTAGGGCTATAGCTATGATCTAATGTACATTAATTTGATTACATTATATTTTACCAAGTTTAGACTTACCGCAAGTCTCACTATTCGATACCCTGGTTTGCACGCAACTCGAGACGAGTCCCTGATCGCGTCTCGACTCGATAGCTATAATTATTGACTTAGTCAGCATACACACATACAAAACACTAGGAATACATTAATATAAATATAAAATTTACCTCGGCCATATGCCTTGGTCTGTGTGCGCATCTCGTGCGGGCCCCACGTCACGGGTCGGTAATCCTGATTAAGCAGTTAATCACGATTAGCAAAAATTGGGCCGTGGTAAATATTTCCAACAAAATGAAAATTTCTTCCTCGAAATTAAATTCAGGTTAGAGTTCTAACTGACTTGAAAAGGTACGAAAAATGGTCTTACATATAGTCTTCCCGCTCCCAAAGGAGTTCTAAGTCGTTGTGGAACTGCCACTTGATGAGTACTTTCAGAATAGGCTTGTTCCTCAACTGTTGTACCTTTCGGCATAGGATCTGGATAGGTTGTTCCCCATGGTGATATAGATGATGTGATGAATCTCTTATTTTCAAATCTTGAAGCTGACTCTTCAACTCCTCCAACTCTCTCAGAGCCATGCGATAGGGTGGTATCGAGATTGGCTTGATGCCTGGTACGAGATCAATTACAAAGTCTACCCTCGAGGTGATGGTAGAACCGGTAAGTCCTCCAGAAAGGCATCAGGAAAGTCTCTGACTACTGGTATGTCTTTAAGTCGGGGTTCCTGACTCTCCGCTACGGCGTACAAAGCTACTAGAGTCTCCATCTACTCACTAGACGCTAATCGACGTGTCGTGGTACAAGCACTCGGTGTGTTACCTCGATGAACAAAAATCGTATGCCTTGGGATCTTGGATTTCACGAATTTATTGAAACGATTGCAATTCATCCCTAAAGTGTAGTTACTCGTCAATTGACTCCTAGTTCCTCGTCATTTAATCATTATCCTAGCCAAGATTTAAATGATACTAGCCCTAAAGTCCGCACGTCACAATATTATTAGTGGGCGAGTCACGCTCCGCGAACACATGCTCATTATACACATGTACGACACTTTGGTCATAATACTCAAGAAAAATCTTGCTAGGAGTAATTTTCCTATGCAACATACGAACTAAGTCAGCTTACCATCAACTGGCCTAACTAGTTCATGCATTAAAAATAGATCAGGACTTTCCCTCGACTCGGTCCCGCACCGCAGTTAGGTTTGGTCCTACAAGAATGTGGGCTCTCTCGATCTTGTGGTTGTGGTGTCTCCTGTCAATAACTTGCTGGTTGTGTACACTTTCGCACGATGTGCCCTACCTGATGATCTATAACATGTCGGTTGTCTCCTCTAACAACCATGTATAATCTTAGTCTGACCATGCCTTGGCGCATCTCGGTCTCTGCCTCTTGGCACCTACAGTGTCTAATGGTATTGCTGGCATAGATGAAGTTGGCATGATAGGTGGAGTCGCGTGAGATATAGACTGACGCCTGGTCTCGTGATACATGAACTTTGAAATCTCTCGCTTGCGATCCTCACTCCCTTGCCTCTTTGTCTCCGCCTCTCAAAATCAAATCCCTATTTAACCCTAGCAGAAGATTCCTTAAACGCAGTGGGCGTGGGCGTATCCTTACCTGATACAACTATCGGTGCAGCAACAATCGGCAACTCTGGCAGACGATGTACTACAAGCTATGTCGATGCAATCGGAGTCTTTGAAGTCAGGGGCGCTGTAGTAGTAGCTGCAACCATGCTGGGGATGGTCGGTATCAACACTGTCATTCGCGCCGTCATGAAAGTGGTAAACTTCGCAAGTTGTTGTCCCTGAGCCGCTACTTGATAAGATAACCTCTAAATGTCATCCACCGATGCAACAGATTTCTTACTGCTACTAGCTCTTCCATCTCTATCTTCGCGAGAATCTGACATCGGCATCTATACATTGGCGATGTACTCTTCATCAGCCACTACGTATATAGCACGTATATACACACAAATTATACTTGTACATATAACAATCCCCAATTAACTTTCACTCGATTCCCAACAAAATAGTTCCTAGGCAATGTTCATCTGGTTTCCACTTCTAAAGTTTGTGTTTTATTTATTGAGAACAAGTCTCTGTATTATATCCCTAAGGTTCTAACCCCTTGTCTATGATACCAACTGTAACGTTGGTATTACAATTTTAGACAACTCTATACTATGTCACTAAGGTTCTAATTCCTAAGCTCTGATACCAACTGTAACGGCCCCTATTTTCATCTAGGGCATCGCCTGACCTAATCCCGTAATTAAGCCCTAATTACAACACGTAGGACCTAATTACGTATTAGTCAGCCAGTACTATCTATTATCTCGTGAATTGGGTTCAGGGATAAGAAAATCTTCTATCATTTTATAAGAATTATCAAATTAGCGGAAGTCTTTAATGTATTAGCGAAAGTATTTTATATAAATCCTAAATGTGGAAACCAGGAAATAACAATCACAATATCAATATGAAATAAACGGCGATCATATAGACAAAGTGAAAGTCCAAAAGTCAGGTGAATTAACTATCGTCCCAAGAAAATAACCCAAGCAAAAGATGTATATAAACATAATACAAAAAATATGACCTACATGTACGGTAGCTACGCGCTACGAGCTCAGATGTAGTCGCTAATCTTCTCCTTGCCCGATCTGGTACTGCTCGACAGACTTACGCCCACCGTCACAAACTAGACGGTGAGTATAGTGATATTTAAGTGATAACCGGGGAATTCTATACTTCATTTCCAAAGTAAAGACAGATATTTAAATGCATAATATAGCAGAAAAATGTGCTAAGAAAGTAATGCATATAAATATCACAGTTAACCGAGTTAGATAGACTGACACATGCTAAGTCGAGATGATCTACGTTCGGTCGGCGGTGAGAAATATCAACCAGCCTTTTTCCACTATCGTATGGAGATACTCTCAACATACTTTGTAAATTTTGAATATATATATAGAACTTGCCAACAACCCCGTAGTTCACGCTACGTGATGCCACCCAAGTAATAGTGGTGAGTGCTGGAAACCCCGAGGTCCAGTGACCCTGTGAATCCACCCATCTCTCGTGCAATGGACACTAGATAATCTCCAACTTTTGTTTCAAGGATTTTCATTTCTAAAGTTCTACGATATCAACAATAAGTTAGGCTACAAAGCCCCGAAGGAAATGGAATACAAACTAAATACCACAGTAACCCTAGTGCATGCATTTCTAACATCAATTATAACATAATTCATAACCAAATATGGCACATTAGGAAAAGAGTCAATGAAATCATCACAAGGCATCATGCTATTACAACATTCAACTTGAATAGAGCAAAGAAAACATAATGGTAGATTACTAACAGTAAGTCATCAAATTGACTGAAAAAGGAATTAATATAAATGAAATAAAGTAGAGGGTTCCCACAGTTTCACTTACAAGTCACAGGATAGCTATGGCTATCCGGCCTCGCAACACTCCGACTAGCACTCTCGAACTCCCGTAACACCTCTAGGTCCCTGAAAAGTTATTTCATATCATTTATTTATTTATTTATTAATATTTTGTTACATAGATATATTTTATGTATATATACATATATGTGTATATGTATATATATACATACATGTGTATTTGTATATATATGTATATGTATGTATACATATATATAAATATATATTTATTATTATTATTATTATTTATTTTATTATTTTATATTATTTTTTTGTATATATACATGTGAATGTGTATATATATATACATACATGTATATATTATGTATACATATACATATATACATGTATGTATATATATTTCGTATATATATATATATATATATTATCATTTATTATTTTTTTATTCTGTTATTTCTTTTCTCTTTATATATATATATTATTGAGTCGGGTCGGGTCTGACCCGACCCTGGCCAGGATATAGGGTCGGCTCGCCCCGTGGGCCGAGCCCGACCCAACTCTGGCCCGGCCCAGGAAGAAGTGCACATGGGCCCAGCCTGTGTGCATCATCTTCCCCATGCGAACCAGAGACACTCTGGTTCGCGTGGGCGAGAATTTTTTTTTTTTTTTTTTTTTTTCGAACTGAGATAGGAGGGAGGGGAGATGACGAGCATGTCGTCTCCCTCCGCGACTCCCCCTCGACGCCACCATCACCGTCCACCACATTTCATCATCAACAACAACAACAACCAACAACAAAAAAAAGGAAAACTCACCTCGCCAATGTCGTCATTGTTTCGATCTACTCCGGTGACCTCTCTTTCTCCCTCCGAATTTTCTCTCCTTCTCCTTCTTCTCCGTCTTTTTCTTCTTCTTCTTCCTTTGTGTGCGGTGGTGGCGGTGGTGTTTTATTTGGTGTTTTGGGGTTAAATGTCTATTTTACCCCTCCAACCCTATTCTTTTCCATATAAGCCAATGCCTTTTTTGTCATTTCTCAAATCTTTTTTTTTGATTTATAAAATGTATATATATTTATATATATATAAATATATATATATATATGTATGTCTAATTCAATTTAATTAATTTAGGGCTATAGCTATCATCTAATGTACATTAATTTGATTACATTATATTTTACCAAGTTTAGACTTACCGCAAGTCTCACTATTCGATACCCCGGCTTGCACGCAACTCGAGACGAGTCTCTGATCGCGTCTCGACTCGATAGCTACAATTATTGACTTAGTCAGCCTACACACATACAAAACACTAGGAATACATCAATACAAATATAAAATTTACCTCGGCCACATGCCTTGGTCTGTGTGCGCATCTCGTGCGGGCCCCACGTCACGGGTCGGTAATCCTGATTAAGCAGTTAATCACGATTAGCAAAAATTGGGCTGTGACAATGCAGTCCCTGAGCCGGACCAGGTCAAACCCGGTTCAGGGGTCCAACCCCCCTTAAAAATAAAATAAAATATTTTGAAAAATATATAAAATAATAATAAATAAATGGGATATAAAATGACATTCTAGGGACCTAGGGGGTGTTCCGGGAGCGCAAGTCGGGGTGTCGGGAGGTCTGATTGATTAGGAAATTGCGTGAATTGTGAGTAATCCCACTTGAATTATTTATTGTCATTTCATTTATATTCTACTATTGTTGATTAGTCTAATTGACTATATTTTGCCTTGTGTTATGAATATTGATAAGTCGTTTAGTATGCATTATTTACCATTTGTTTATATGTGTTTTTATGTCAAAGTCTCCAAAATACCACTAAATTTATACTCATCTCTCACTTTTAGGTGAATTCGAGGTCACGATTGAATTCGGGGCAGAAAAATACTCAAAATAGAGTATTTACTCGCATAATTGGATGTCGGGGTTTTCTGCTACATTTTGGGATTTTATTGGTCAAACTGCGTCTCACAGGCCTTTTCCACCAATCATGCGCCACAAATCATGCCATTAATCATAAAAACATTCAAATGGGCATAAATCACTCCAACCGTTACAAAGACACATCTATAAATAGGGGGTTTGAGAGATTGAGAAGATTATCCTTTGTTCGGAGAAAAACATACGGAGGCGACAACATATTATTTTAGGGTTTTTGTACTTTTAGTCTTTCTTCAATAAAAAGAGCTTGGTGTATTTCTTCAATTATGTCCGGCTAATCCTTTAAGGATTCAAGCCGGAGACCGATCGCGGCTATTCTATGACTTTCTAACCGCTGTAAGATCTATTTATTCTTTAATTTCATTGATTGATTGTTGTTTTCTAGTTTCTTTGGTATTGTTCTTAATATTATGGTTGATTACTTGATTGATGTGAAGGGCCCTCGCATTAGTTGTAGTTTGAAACCTATCGCCATCGAGTCGAATGCATACGTAATCGTGCAAAAGACTCGTATTTGTGGCAAGTGGTCGCTCTGGTTGCGTTAATCCCCTCACAGAGTTTTAGACCATGTATCTTAGAAACATAGGTTGAATCGGACACGCTTGTTGTACCGGTTATCTAGGTGTAGTGTTCTCATGAATCATGAATTAGAGCGGTCATCATGTTGAACCCAAGGTACATGCCTAGGGTTATGTGAATTGACTAGGGTCATAGTTAGAGGTCTTACCCTAACTATCGGTAATAGGAGAACGAGGAATTCACGTCTTACGGGATTCTATAGCTACACTAGTTCACGACATTCAATCTATCTTTGTTTAGGTCAATGATAAGTGTATTTGTCATAGGATAGCCGTGTGAAGTTGATGGCTTGGATCATTTTTCTTATAGAATTCTTACTTCTCTACTTTTCTACTTCTCTACTTGATTATCTTTGCTTGCTAACTTTCTTGTTTTCTCTTAATCTAGTTCATTATTAAAACTCCCGATTTTCCCTTTTCGCACCTCCTAAAGGAATAACTTGGTTCTTGTGGTTCGACCCCGTCTTTACCGCTACTACAAATCCATTGTAGGATCCGGTATATATCAACGGGATATATATTTGGCACGTTCGACGCGTGACCAAATTTTGCGCCGTTCTTGGGGATCAAGTCCCTTTCCTTTAGGGTTTTTTTTATTATTTTTTATTTTTTATGCATCGGAGACTTAAACATTTTGCATTTATATCATGTCATTCTATTTCTTTGTGGATTGTCACATTCCTGATTATTTTTTTATTTAAAAAAAAAAAAAAAAAAAAAAAAAAAAAAAAAAAACCTTGAGGACAAGGTTTGGAATAAGTTTGGGGGTGATTTTAGGAATTGTGGACTACTTTCAGTTGATTGGTATGGAATTTGCGCAAGACATCAGGTATAATAGTTATATTTTTTTTTCTCGAGTATTGCGTATTCCATGGGATGGTATGTATGGTTGTGTTTCTCTTTTTCTTGTCTAATTCTTATCATTTTGCATCTTCATGCATTTCGTGACATCTCATATAGTATGTTATCTAGGATCATGCTGTTTATTGTTGTTTAAGTTGCATATGTTTTGCATATGTTAGATGCATTTAGGATCATTTAGCTTAGAACATTTAGAGTTGTCTAAAACCTTGTTAAATGCCTTTGGTTATGGATGAGTTGCATAAGTCACTTTTGAGACTTGATATTTTTTTTGAGGTTTTGGAGACAAACTCACTTTGGTACGGTGTCCGGTGTAGTTGAGATCACATAATAGGAGGCTAGACCTTTGTTTGGGCCTTGTACTAGATACCAAAAAGGGTAGATGGTCAAACTTTTGCCAAGTTTGATTTCAAGGGTACTAGAACGATGGTGACACCTACTTGAGGCGTATTTCTTGTGATCGAACCACCATTGAGGGAGTGATTTAGGCCATCTTTGATATAACCCTTAGCCTCTAGCCTACCTAATGCGATTACTCTAGTTAACCCCCTCGAGCCAACCAAACTTTAACTTCCTTCAACCTAACACAAAACCCACACCCTTAGCCTTATACTATCCTTACCCAATTGGAAGCTTGGCTTAGACTTGAAATCTTTAAAAAGAGACATGAACAAAAAAAAATGAGATTGAAGCGTTGTTTATATACCCGAAATAAGGGAAAATTATTCATGAAAAAAAAAAAAAATAAAAAATAAAAAAAAATTAAGTCATGAATAGAGAGTCCCACCTAAAACGGTATCCGCAGGAAATGGAGCAGGGAGCCGGGTGGTTGGAAAAAGGTGAGGATTGCACATAATTCAAAGAAAAATCAGTTAAGTGCATTTGTGATCCTTCATGTTCTCTTATAACTTATCTTTTGAGAGTCTAAGTTTTCAGCTTTCCAATGCTTTGAATTCCCTTATATCCTTTCCTTTGTACCCCACCCCAGCCAAGCCACAACCCATGAAAGTCCTATTGACCCTTATTGGTGTTAGATCCACACTAGTGGAGAGTATGGTTGCATTTCTCGCATATGGTACACTTAAAAGCGTTGATGCGCTATCATGAAGAGATCATTCTTGTGCGCTTTCGTGAATTGACCTAGAAAACCTTTGAGTAGTTGATGGTCTTGGTTTAGGCGGGATCTAATTTCTGAAAAGTGTGATTTCTATCAATATCCGGACTCCAATGCTGAACAAATCATAACTCCAGGCTCCATTGAAAAGACAGTAGATTTAGTGGCGATAAAAACAGAAGGTAACTCCATCTAACTTGGAATTGGGCATAGGATTAGTTAAGCATGTCTTTCATCATGCTAGATTAGTATTGAGTCATTGTAGTATTAGGAGTCTTAGTTTGCATTTTAGGATTGTGTATCATCTACTTCTTTGCTCGGGACGTACAAAGTCCTAAGTTTGGGGGTATTTGATAAGTCGTTTAGTATGCATTATTTACCATTTGTTTATATGTGTTTTTATGTCAAAGTCTCCAAAATACCACTAAATTTATACTCATCTCTCACTTTTAGGTGAATTCGAGGTCACGATTGAATTCGGGGCAGAAAAATACTCAAAATAGAGTATTTACTCGCAGTAATTGGATGTCGGGGTTTTCTGCTACATTTTGGAATTTTATTGGTCAAACTGCGTCTCACAGGCCTTTTCCACCAATCATGCGCCACAAATCATGCCAATCAGCCGTTTCCACCAATTACACGCCACAAATCATGCCATTAATCATAAAAACATTCAAATGGGCATAAATCACTCCAACCGTTACAAAGACACATCTATAAATAGGGGGTTTGAGATATTGAGAAGATTATCCTTTGTTCGGAGAAAAACATACGGAGGCGACAACATATTATTTTAGGGTTTTTGTACTTTTAGTCTTTCTTCAATAAAAAGAGCTTGGTGTATTTCTTCAATTATGTCCCATTAATCCTTTAAGGATTCAAGCGGGAGACCGATCGCGACTATTCTATGACTTTCTAACCGTAAAGATCTATTTATTCTTTAATTTCATTGATTGATTGTTGTTTTCTAGTTTCTTTGGTATTGTTCTTAATATTATGGTTGATTACTTGATTGATGTGAAGGGCCCTCGCATTAGTTGTAGTTTGAAACCTATCGCCATCGAGTCGAATGCATACGTAATCGTGCAAAAGACTCGTATTTGTGGCAAGTGGTCGCTCTGGTTGCGTTAATCCCCTCACAGAGTTTTAGACCATGTATCTTAGAAATATAGGTTGAATCGGACACGCTTGTTGTACCGGTTATCTAGGTGTAGTGTTCTCATGAATCATGAATTAGAGCGGTCATCATGTTGAACCCAAGGTACATGCCTAGGGTTATGTGAATTGACTAGGGTCATAGTTAGAGGTCTTACCCTAACTATCGGTAATAGGAGAACGAGGAATTCACGTCTTACGGGATTCTATAGCTACACTAGTTCACGACATTCAATCTATCTTTGTTTAGGTATGATAAGTGTATTTGTCATAGGATAGCCGTGTGAAGTTGATGGCTTGGATCATTTTTCTTATAGAATTCTTACTTCTCTACTTTTCTACTTCTCTACTTGATTATCTTTGCTTGCTAACTTTCTTGTTTTCTCTTAATCTAGTTCATTATTAAAACTCCCGATTTTCCCTTTTCGCACCTCCTAAAGGAATAACTTGGTTCTTGTGGTTCGACCCCGTCTTTACCGCTACTACAAATCCATTGTAGGATCCGGTATATATCAACGGGATATATATTTGGCACGTTCGACGCGTGACCAAATATCATGAATTGTTGTGGAAGCTCCTCATATTGAGACTTGCGATCATGATATCTTATTTCCTTAAAATTCATTGATTCTTTCCATACGCATATGTATGCCTTGTGATTATTTGATATTTGATTTGCATATAGCATGCTATTATGATTAGCTGAGTTTATAATTGTGTTAGAAAACTACTCTCGGTCTATTTGTGCTTTGTAGCAATTTTATTCTTGGATTCCTTTATTGAGTATTTTTATTGGCTTTAAAGTAGTTTTAGAATCTAGGGTCTATTGCACATTTATAGAGTGAGAGGCTCACGGGGTCATGGGACCTCGGAAATGTCGGTACTCTCCATTATATTCGCATGACTCACGACGTAATGAACCGAGGTGTTCGGCGAGATTTATGATAGATGATTTATATATGTAGAGCACAACTCTACTATTTGAGGTTATTAGAAAATGATAATATGTAGTGCACAACTCGATATAAATAGTGGAAAAGACTACGTAATAGTTTTCACCGCCGACTGGTCCTAGATAAGACTGCTTCACCTGTGTCAGTTTCATTTGAATTCCTGATATTTTTTAGCATGTTTATTTAGAGCTTTCCTTGACTACCATTATGCTTTTAAATACCGTTCATTTATTTTTGAAAATGTGAGTAAATAAGTCATTTGAGAATTACTGTTATACTTTTGTACTCACCGTCCTTTTTATGACGGTGGGTGTAGATCTATCGAGCAATAGACTCGGCAAGAAAAAGATTGGCGACTACATCCGAGCTTGCGTACTATTGTCTAACTGTAGGTTTTGATATTTTGTATATTTCACTTACTTATGTCTTTCATATTGCTGGGATGTATATATAGGGTTGAGCGTTAGTTTCCTGACTTTTGACTATCACACTATTTACTATATTTCACTACATAGTTCATAGATATATTGTGATCATTATTTCTGATTTCTACACTTAGGTTTATCAAATTGTTTCTATTTATTTAAAAAAGACTTCCGCTAAATGATTAAAAGACTGCCGCTATAAATTGTTAAGACATCCGTTAACTAAATTAATTGTTAAATATTTTAAACAACTCTAAGTTATTGAAATTGGTAGGGTTAGTGTATTATTTATCTTGAACGCGATCAAGTTGGCAAAGAGGTTAAAAAGGCTGACTAATACGTAATTGGGTCCTACATGTCGTGATTAGGGCTTAATTATGGGATTAGGTCGGGCGGTGCCCTAGATTAGGAGAGGGACCATCACAATTACTATGGTTTCAATGTGGTGGTTTAGAAGCAACAAGTGAATATTTTGGTGTTGTTTTATTGGTTGCTAATGTTTTCAAATGGGATTTACGGTTTTAGCGAGAAAACGTAGGGTTTGTGTTTTGGACGTGTTTCGTCGAGGGGTTTTGGTTGTTTGGAGTTTTTTGGATGTTTTGAGGAGTGGTTTGGAGGAGCACGAACAGCGGCGACGAGCCGAGGGGGTTCGAGAACCCCAGAAACTTTCCCTAGCTCGGACGCCGATGGGCACGCCGTGGGCATCTGAAGCTACAGCGCCACCTGCGGCGTCCAGATCAGTGGCAAACCACCAACCCACCCTTTATATGGCGTCGTGGGGGGTGGAACGTGACGACGTCTGGTCACGGCATCCAGAACGCCGTGAGGCACGCCGTGGAGGCCTTGTTCATGGCGATGCCTCTGGCAGCATCTAGAACAGTGGCAGACAATAAATTTTTAAATAAAATTTAAAATATTTGGGGTATACTTAGTGGTTTATAAAACCAATATTGAGGGTTTAATAGGTGATTTTTATCGAGGATTTGGTATTGAATAATAATTTTTAAGGTTTGGGAAATTGATTATATTTATCGGGAATTCGATTTTAGGTGTATTTGACATGTAGTTGACACGTAGTTGAGGCATGCATTAGATATTGGCATTAGTGGAGCGCAGTTTGAAGTGTGTAGTGCCCAAACTAAAATTTATTTTGAGTATTTATTGCTTGGATTATTTGAATTCATGTCAATTGTTTCAATTATTCAACTTTTCAATTTTTATTTACGGTCATTTGAGTTTACTCCCGCAATTATTCTATTGCGTTGGCATATTATGGCACACTAGGCCATAACATTTGTTATATAGGTATGTCGGTGGATTGTCGACCCGACTGCTAATTTTTTCTATTCATATATCGGTGCGTCGTGGTTTACGCCAGCTACCAAACGAACAACAAGGATTTCAGTCACTTAGAATTTATTCACTGGTGGTGTCTAGGTGATAGTCTGAAGTATGGTGCTAGTCTGACCTAAATCGTGCACGCACTTTGATTTCATTGCTATTAGATATACATGTAACGGTCTTTCTTAGTTGTATGATTCTTTTCTTTCACATGTTTATTTAATAGTCTTTTGATTCCAACAGTTATTTATATTATTTACTCGATGAATTTCATTGGGATTACTCACTTTGAACTCGCCATCTGTTTTGTTGTGATGACTGAGTGCAAACCCAGTTCGAGGAAAGGGAAAGGACAAGCTAGAGGACTTCATGTGATTGATTTGTTGTTTCCTACTTGTACGTTTGTTTATATTATTTCGTTTTCTGTTGGGTTTATGGGACATGAGAGCTTTTGGATTTGAATATGACCTGTTGAGGTCCTTTTTATGTTTTGATGGAACATGATTGATATATATTTATGTTAATGACACTTTGAATGGGTTTTCCGCATTAGGCTCCTCTATTTGATCTATTTATTTAAGTCTTCCGCTAAACATTTTGAGGCTTAACAGATGAAAATGAGTCCTTAAGCTAATTGATTTAATTAATTTGAGGAAAATTAGCGGGTTTCAAAAAAGAATTGAGGAAAGTTAGCGATGATTCGATTGACAGATGATTTGGTGTATATGGGACATAGCTAGGCCAGTTTAGGTAGGGTTGTAGGCCCGCGATGTATGGCGTGGCGGGCTTTGAATATTGGGGTTACAATACATAACCCCTCCTTGTACATACTTTCGTTGTTGTAGTAATTTTCAAGAGCTTACCTCTTATTTCTCAAAAAAAAGGTCATTTAAATTATTATTATTTTTTTAATTTCAGTAGGAATCGAACCACGATCTCTCGAGATCTTACATTTTTGATAAGTGATGTATTTACCATCTCACATGAGAGGCTTTGAAAAGTCCTTTGAATTGTTAACACAATTTTTTTTTTAATTGAAAATTCTCAATATTTTTTTAGGGTTTTGTTATAGTGGCCCAACATGGACACCCATCACTAGAAGTTGGAAAACTGCAGTTTGGTGGTAATAACCCTTAAATCGCCACCTAGTCTGAGGTTCACAGTTTGACAATTTTGCAAACCACCACCCAACTATGAACCATTAAAATCAAAACCAGACTGACTGCAGTTTGCACGGCTTGGTCAAGCTGGTTTTGCAGTTTTCCTACAACACATTTTCAAAAAAAAAATTTCATACATTTCATAAAAATCCATACATGTCTATCCACAAAAAATACAACAAAAACACATATTTATACATAACCATCCACTAAAAACACAATTAAAAACAAACTCAATCACAATTAGAGTCTATATATTCGTTTCTATTGTAAACTAAGTTGGGACTTGAACTATGAACTTGTAGAACTAAGGCAAGGAAAATATAAACTAGAAACTACAAGAATAAGTAGAGAAGATGAGACAAGAGAGCTAGAGTTAAGAATGTGAAGTTGTATATAACTTGGTGTGCTTTTACAATGAGGTTGACACCCTTTATATAGGCTCTTTAGTGATGATGATAAATGTACTTAGACAATGTTTACAAGTAACACATACATCACATGTCATACAACTCTTCACAAGCAACATTGACAATGCATGGAATAATGAGTACATTGGATATGGATACAAGTAAAAACCATGCTTGATACTACCACTCAATGTAAGAGCCATGCTTGACAATGATTGGTCATACAAAATCTTGGTCAATTGTTCATCCATATCATAACATTTCCCCTTGGATGACAATTGCTGAGAGAATGCGCCTCGTTAAAACTTCTATTTGAAAGAACATTGTGGAAAATGATCCAGTAAAAGAAAAAGAGTGCACCATTCTCATCTATTTTGATACGAGTAAAGTATTGTTAGAATTGCCTCATTTAAATACCTTGCTAGGAAAACCCAGTAGGACAAAACCATAGCTAAGGAAAAGAGTGCAACACATTGATACACGTTAAGAGAATATATATGTGCCTCATTAAAACCTCTACTAGAAAAACTCTCTGGGAAAAATCTAGTATAGGAAAAAGAGTACATTTCTCTTGTAAATTTTTATATGGAGTATAATAATGTTAGGATTGCCTCATTAAAAACCTTGCTAGGAAAATCTAATGGGATAAAACCTTAGCCAAGGAAAAAAGAGTACAATACACTAATCAATTTATATAAAGATTATAATATTGTTAGGATTGCCTCATTAAAAACCTTGATAGGAAAACTCAGTGGGATAAAACCATAGCTAAGGGAAAAAGAGTGCAATGCATTAATCAATAACTCCTTTTGATTCTCCCCCTAATGTTAACACGGGTGAAACATCTTATTGTTTTGCAACAAATATTTGTAGACCCAAATTTACTCTTTTGAGTGAAATAAATTAATTGATGGACAACTAGTTTACTTGGAAAATACTTGATTTTCAAATCAAGGCTAAGTCTTTTTTTTTCCAAGATCTTCCATCTTGAATTCCCTTTTCAGTTATTCGAATAATATAACGATGTCATCATAATTTCTCACAAAACTTAAGTCATCAACATATGATGATGAAAACATATGAATGATATATATATTATTTACATATCATATTCTAAGTAAATAATCATTGAGGTTTTGGTGTGTTCATCATACCAAATTATTTAAATGCAACAAACTTTCTGATATCATAAATCTTTTGGACTAATAGTCCAATAACTTCTCATTTCCTTAACGAGTTTATCTTTGTTTGGATAACCTCTTTTGATAATTATATCTTCTTTAACATTCATCCACTATTTATGGTATTGGATCATCATTTAAAAGGATACTTTGAATCCTTACCAAATAATTATTTTATTTTATAAGGAGTATTTACTCCCTACCACTTTTTGAGGGATTTGTATCCTTTGAACCAACAAACCGTTTACACCTTAGCATTTTGTTGGTTCCAATGCATTTTGCTGCATAGGGACATCATTTCATATATGAACCTTTAATGGTGGAACATACGGGATTGTCACATTTTTATATTAGTAATTGCATCAAGTAATTGATTTATAATTTGTTGCTAATGAATGATCATTTGAACTTTAAGTTCATATTATAATGCAATAATCTTGATGCGTTTCAAGCAATTTCACGCCATTCTTTTTGAATTGGCTTTATAAATCTCCCCCTAATGGTGGAAAAATTGTTTCATCGAAGTCACAATCAATAAAACTTGTTGCAAACAAATCCCTTACTAGTGGTTCAATATATTATACAATTGTTGAGAACTTCAAATGAACTAAATATGTTGGGTAAATGTCTAAAAACTAAAATCAGTTACTTATTTTTTTTTAAATCAATTGAATATATGCGTTGTCTTAGCCAATATAAGTTAAAAATATATAAATACGTATGTGGCTACTTAGCCAATGCATGAATTGAAAATATTTACTATAGTAATGAATAAGCTAATATGTTTTAATAAATAAGATATAAGCAGAAAATGGGGGTTTTTGTAACAATTTTACTTTGGGAGGGTTTAACCAACAATTTGCCTTGAGACTAATAACACAACTGTAATTACCATTTGATAAAATTTTTTTATTCCACAATTGATTCCCACACGAATTTTCAATATTATCCGTGCACTTGATGATCATGGATGGTCAAATCGATTATTTCATCTTATGAATGCCATTAGATCATATGATGACATTTATTTCATCAATATGCCTTTTCAAATAAAATCCATAAGGTAATGTTGGGAATTTAAATTCTCAGATGAAACAAATCATACTGAGTAACTTCTAGATAAGGCATTGACAACATTATAGTTGTATCATATATTGCATAAACATTAGCCACTGCTAAGCTTGAATTTGAGAAATACTTTTTTTTTTATTATAATGCACATGTATTACAATAAGCAAGACATGTATTATTCGCCTTTATTTAGCTCATAATTTGAACACATCTTAATGTATCAATACTTAATTGAACTATTTTAATAGTAAAATTCACAATTTTGTCTCGATTTTGAAGGCATAGTAAAATGTCACAAAAATATTTGGGTATTGGATATATGATAATATTTAGGCGAAATAGCATTTCATATGTGACGAAATGTGTTACAATTATGAGCGCTCATTGTCAATAATAAATTACCCTTTCTAGTGGTGTACCACTTTTTATTCCAACTATTAATGAAATTGTCAATATGACCTTTACCAGATCTTTTCACCTTTTCCACGTCCATAAATTTATTATTGCGACCATGGTCATTATATGCAACATATGCTTTTTAATTTGAAGCTAAATCAATTAGACATGAGCGATATTATATTTATAACATCTTATTATATTACTCAGCTACCACGAGACAAGAATTCAATCCATTATTAATACTTATTGGATTGAGGTGTGTGCTCGATAATTTGTTGCAGTAATAAATCGAGACGAGCCACGTGGCTTCTTTTTTTGTGTCTCATCAGTCATATTTATGCATAGCCTCAACTAGAGGTAATTAAAGTTGCAGAATAACAATCAATATTTGACTGATATATATTTTGTAGCTTGAGACCCAACCGCTCATTTTGAGCTTTTTGGAACATTACTAATTGTGATTTTGCTATATCTAACTCCATGAGGTGAAAAGTTAATATGAAGTGAAATATTCACTTTTTAAATCTCTAAAGAGATATTGACGAATGGATATTAGTACTAGATGCACAGTCTTGCATGTATGCTTTATTTGTAGTTGTCTTGACAAACAAATTTTTTTTTGTCAATAATCTTAAGAAACTCATTCAACTATAGTTGAACACTCTTTTGGAAAATAAAGTTATAGTAAATAGTAAAAACAAAAACAGAAAAACAAAAACAAAAAAGTTATATTAAATAGCTTTTCCCATTTTAATATAAAATATATAACGTACGATTAAATACATGTTCCCAACTTGATTAGTTATATACAAAATGCACTATTTGTATGAGTTGGTGGGACAACCTCTAGGTTGGGTGGTGAGACAAAGTCTACTTAACAACCATGCTTTCTTGAACGGGATAACCCGTCTCTCTTTCAATGTTTAACTTTACCGGGGACAAGGCTTACCTATTGTCAACTCAAACTTTTAGTATAGAACGTAATTAATCGTTTGTAATTTCATGGGAAAACTATGTCACATACTTACTTTTGATTTCTGATGTAGAAGATCGTACAAGACGCAAATACAGAGCATACTTTCACAATTAGTGGCGTTATTTATAATAGAAATGCATGAATTATATATTAATATTAACAATGTGCATGACATTGTTATGCCAAATAATTAACTTGATTATAAACAACTTAAAGTCAATAATCATGCATCTTCTACCTTTCAACTTACATATATATATATAAAATAGTGTATGTTTATATATAAAAGTGACTCACTCATAATTATAAGGATATGAACGGTAGTAAAATAGAAATGAGTTGAACTTGATTATATAAATTGCATAGAGTAATGATTTACCTTTCTTTTTTTTATTTTTTCTTTTTTTTAGAAAATGACTTTTCCATCGACATATACATATAAGTTACTCATGCATTGAAGTATCTTTATTTAGCCGAAATAGAGGCAAATCTTTAAGCTAGCAATAAGTGTGTGATTGAAAGTTGATACACAAGTTTTGCACCGAGAATGATGATTTTACACATAGAGCATATAAGTGAAGGATGCATTCCCAATTTGTCATCACGTGAGTATCAATTTGTCATGTCAATAAGCCTTCCATATGACATGAACAAGCATAATTAACGTCACATGTATTCCCCTAAAGTTCATGCATGTTTAGAACAATAAAACAAAAAAAATGACCACTCTTATACCAACAGTTGCTACACATAGTGTGTGCATCTTGATAAAATGAACAATTAATTAACATAATTAAAGCAAATATAATTTGACTGCTCCAAAGTATATCTATACATACTTATCTAGCAGTGATGATGAAAATATTGTTTAACAGAGCATTGAAAATGTAGGTGATGATCGTGCATATTCAACATTAAAACATGAGTTTATACCACAGTTGACAAAGTCTCCCAAAAAAACTTTTCTAACTCTTTTTCAGTTGGACTTATTCGATTAAGAGATTTTAATAAGAGTTAACCAACACCAATAAGTCAAATTAATATAAATTATACCTTTCCAGCTTTGTCTCTTTAGCAAGTCTTCTTGAACTTCGTAAAGATCTCATTTGTGCTAGAGCAAGCTCGTGCTGATAATGTGTTGTAAACTAAGTTGGGATTTCAACTATGAACTTGTAGAACTAAGGCAAAAAAAACATAAACTAGAAACTACAAGAATTACTAGAGAAGACGAGACAAGAGAGAAGAGAGCTAGAGTTGAGAATGTGAAGTTGTATATAATTTGTTATATTTTTACAATGAGGTTGACACCCTTTATATATCCCTTTAGTGATGATGATAAATATATTTAGACAATATTTACAAGAAACACATACATCATATGTCATACAACTCTTCACAATTGACATGACAATACATGGAATAATGAGTATATTGGATACGAATGCAAGTAAGAGTCATGCTTGATACTACCACTCAATATAATGACGATGATTGGTCATACAAAATCGTGGTCAATTGTTCATGACGATGATTGGTCATACAAAATCGTGGTCAATTGTTCATCCATTTCATAACAGTTTCAAAAGTTAAAACAATAGGAAAAAGCTAACTCAAGTTTTAATTTTATGGGGGGTGTAAGACTAGTGAAATTTCTAAAATGCCCTTTGGTTTGATTAAGCGCGGTTTTTAAAAATGAAAAACCACCGCAAATCTTTTTCTCCCCCAAATTGGATCCATTCCAAATCCTACTTTCTCCAACAACAGCACTTCGATCCGCTCGATCTCCGCCATGGCTTCCGCTTTCGATCCAGAGAAAGCTAGGGTTCCTCCCGCGCTTCAGTTACCCAAGCCCCCAGTAACCAAGGCAAGCCACGCAGATCCTTCTAGTCGTTTTTTTTTTGTTTGGATTGGTTGGGGAATTTGTTGAATTGTTTGTTCATCTTCGTTGTGGAATGTGGAATGTTAAATTGATGGAGTTAGGTTTGATTTTGGATTGTGAATGAGAGATTGATTGGATGTGTAGGGTTAGATACTTAACACTTTGTTGTCCTTTCATGTATCAATGGAAGAGTTTATTGATGATTTGTTGTGGCTTGTTTTAGTTCAAGATTGCTCTTTGCCAGTTATCAGTGACTGCTGATAAGGAGAGAAACATTGCGCATGCTCGCAAGGCGATCGAGGACGCCGCTGGAAAGGGCGCTCAACTTGTTGTGTTACCAGTAAGTTGAAAAAGGCAGTGGGATTTATTCCGTTTATTGGGTAACAAAATTATCAAGTCTTATTTGGAGAGTGATTATTGGTCTATGTTGTCTCAGGAAATTTGGAATAGTCCATATTCAAATGATAGTTTCCCAGTACATGCAGAGGATATTGATGCTGGCGGCGATGCATCTCCATCAACCGCAATGCTGTCTGAAGCTGCTCATAGACTTCAGATCACCATTATTGGTGGCTCTATACCTGAACGTTGTGGCGATCGTTTGTATAATACATGCTGTGTATTTGGGAAAGATGGAAAACTAAGGGCAAAACACAGGAAGGTGTGTACATATGTGTTTTTTTTTGGCTACAAATGTCAATGACTATCTTACTGTCACTTTTTAAGTCTATTCTACAATTTGAATAACATCTTCAATTTACTGTATTAGTCTGGATTTTCTCTACGATTAATAAATCTTTTATTTTGAACATGGCTTCCAGATACACCTATTTGACATTGACATTCCTGGGAAAATTACCTTTATGGAATCCAAGACTCTTACAGCGGGGGAGAACCCTACAATTGTGGACACAGGTTTGGAGACATGCATTTGTATAACATTTGTGTGGTTCTGCTGCTGATTCTTTAATTGTTATCATTAATGGTGGAAGTTTGGCTTCTGATAATATGCATATGAATTGAATTTTAGGCCTATTATTTGAATTACTCATTCTAATCAGTTTGATTGTCTTCTTTTTTTTCAAAGCAAAGTATTGCAGTTGGAAGTCTGGTCAATAAGTTTACCTCATCTGTCTTTATTTGTGACACGTAGCTTACAATTGTTGGTTTTTTTATGTGTTTCAAAGACAACTATTTGCGTGGACTAGAACACCCGTTAATTTCAACCTTATTAAGATATAGGTGGTGAAATAATGGTTTTATACCTTCAAGGTTGTGAGACCTGAGATTGTGTTTTGGATCGGTGAGGAGATCCAAACATTTTGATCTACTAGATGAGGTACTTTTACGGTCAACATTTCCCCAAAAATAAAGTTTAATATCCTAATGGTGGTGCCTAATGCTAATTACATCTCTGTTTCAAATCAAAATTGGAATGTATTAAATATGAAATTATAAAACATGGTACCGCATACCTTAAATAATTTATACTGGAATTAATATTGATTGTAATTACATTCAAATGTTCTAAAATTTCAGTCACTTAACTTCAACGTAGTTAAAAACTGGTAGTCAGATCTTTTCTAAAGGGTCTGTTATCAGGATCTTTTCTAAAGGGTGAAGTG
The DNA here is from genome assembly GCA_039657345.1 of Stephania japonica. NCBI lineage: Eukaryota > Viridiplantae > Streptophyta > Magnoliopsida > Ranunculales > Menispermaceae > Stephania > Stephania japonica. The sequence continues at coordinate 11,039,205 of CM077563.1, read as the reverse complement.
GCCAAACTATGCTCATTCCAAGGTGACATTCAATTCGAAATCCCAAAGTTGAACTGCTTTTGTCTAGTAGCCTGTGCTACGAGCTAAATTCTCACTTATATTGTGAATCATGTTAGTTTAATCAGCAAAAATTAAGGAACAAATGACTTAAGCTTAAATTTAGTGTAAAAAAAAAAAAGAATGGTAATTGGGTTTTTATTTTCTAATTTCCCCTATAAATTATGTTCTATTTTCTATGTACTTGTTTCGTTTATGCAAGGTTATATAGTCAAGCAAAATAGAAATTTAGCAAACCTAAATTTAAAATTATCATCTTTTTGAACTTCTAGCTATTTTCGTAGGAGCTCTATTGGGTTTATATCCATAGAGTATTGTGTGGACGCATACACTTAATACAAGACAGTAGTGTGTATCACCATATAAATATAAATGTTCTTTCCAATACATCGTTCATCATGGAAAGTTACATAATCTTAGAAATACGTTCGTCGAATTCTATTGCAGTGCTGCTGCGGCTTTTCTGATCCGTTTTTTATTTATTTTTTATTTTTTTACTTGCAGATTTTTTTATGTTATGGTAGTAGAACTTCTTTTTCTTTTCCCTCAGTGAGTTTCATGCTTAAAACTCTACCCATTGGATCTTAATTTTGTACCTCCTCATCAGATGTAGGGCGTATTGGAATTGGTATTTGTTATGACATAAACTTTCAGGAGTTGGCAATGGTGTATGCAGCAAGAGGTTTGATTCTTTTTTATACTGGTTTTCTCTAACAAAGCTTTATTTTTCCTATATTATGTCAATTTGGTGCTTATTTGTATATGGTAAGCTTATCCTCTATTGTTGTGGTGTGGCGTGATGTGATGCTCTTATTCTTGCCTGTAAATGCATTATGTTTTGCTAGTTTTCTGCCTTAATGATTAAAGTACTTAAAAGTAATCCAGTATTTCTATTCAGTGAATGGTGATGCATTTCCTGTTTTCCTTTTAAAATATGGTGCATAATTAGTATAGCATTTTTGTACCACATACTCTATTCTTGTTATTTTCTTGATCTTTGTATTTTTTTCTTCTCCCTTATATTTGTTCTTTGTTTCTACTGTTTCTTCTTTTCACTTAGTCTTTTCTTTATTTCGAGATTTGCGTCCAAATATTTTGAATCAAAGGGTTGCATATTAGCGCTGCTCCAAGGCTTTGAATAACATCTAATCTTGAGTTTTTTTCTTGTTGGGAAATCTTCATGATTGTGAGGTGGAGGTTTTGGGTTTTCTTTTGCTATCTCGAGGGTGTTAGGCTCAATAAGGATTAAGTACATTGAGAATTGTCTTGGTGTCTTGACCCTTCTTGGTTTTTTTCTTCTGTCTTTGTTTTTGTACATATTGAAGATCCATCCTTTTTGGTCATTATACCCATACTCTTATTTGAAAAGACTTCAATCCCTATAAAGTGAAAGAATGTGTTGTCACTTGTGAGTTGTAGCATCTTTCTATGAAGGTGGCCGTACACATCATGTTATTTTTTATAGGAATACACGTCATGTTATTTTTTATTTTTGTCAAATACGTCATTGTTAAAATTTTCCCGGTCGCGCCGCATAACGCATGCGCGAGCCCGTTGTTCTACTCCGCCAGCATCGATATTGTCCCCAACTTAACCCCCTTCAACTCATTGGTGTGTGGTTTTATCTCAAAAGGCCTCGGTACTAGTTGAGGGGAGATTGTCAATTATATACTTCATTACGAAGTTTCACTTATCCGATGTGAGACTATTATTTTGGTCCACATATCTCAACACTCCACCTTGAACCGAAATCCATCAAAGGCGCATTCTCTAAAGGTCCCAACCGAACCATCGGCTCTGATACCATGTTAAAATTCTCCTTGCCGCGCCGCACAACGCTTGCTCGAGCCTCTCCGCCGTTGGTACTATCCCCAATTTGACCACCTTTAACTCCTTGGTGTGGAGTTTTATCTCATAAGGCCTCGGTACTTGTTGAGGGGATATCATCATTTATATAATCCCTCCACCCAAAATTATAAGTCATTTTGAATGGAGCACGCTAATTACGGTAGCTTTAAAAATAGCTTTAATGAGGAGCATAAATTACATTTTTTACATTTTTATCTCTAGACCCAAATATAAAATGTTTTACTCTTACACAAAAAGGGTGTAAATACTTGGTTAAATAAGGGTAAAATAAGTTTAATAGGTATAAATGCTCTCTTGAATTCATAAAACGACTTGTATTTTTTGAATTGGAACTTTAGCTAAAAAGACTTGTATTTTTGGAAAGGGGGGGAGTACTTCATGACGAAGTTTCACTTATCTGACGTGGGACTATTATTTCTGTCCACAGGTCTCAACAATCATGTTATTGAGTTGTTGCATTTTTGAGGATTGAGGAATGGTGAAGATAGGCGTACTTATCTTCTTGAATTGTGTGTTTAATCATAATTATGGGGGAGAGTCTCAAGAAAATTAGTTAGAATGGCCACAATCATAGGGGGCAATCCTTAGGGTGTGTTTGATAGCAAAATAAAATTTAATAAGAAAAAACTATTTTCTTTTTCAAATTTTCTTTAGAGAATTTTCTTAAGAAAAATTTCTCAATGTTGTTTGATTGCACGTGAGAAAATTTTATTTTTCAATTTTCTAGTGTTTGATAAGAAATTAAAATTTTCTTTAATTTTCAATTTTTTACTAGATTTTCCCACAATCCCACGAATTTAAACATGCTTAAGAGTGTGTTTGATAGCAAAAAAATTAAAAAAATCATGGAAAAATTTCTATTTTTTTGTTGTAACTGTTTTTCTCAGTGTTTGATTCCATTGTAACCGCATAAAGAAAAAAAACCACACCCCTTATTTTCCTCATTTATTTTCTCATCTTTTAGCTAAGAAAATCTATTTGATCTCGATCTCCTACAAGATTTTCTTTCTCAAGGGGACATCTCTCTCTCTAGAGCAGATCGATTCTCTCTCTTGAGTCTTGACAATGAGGCAACGTCCCTCTCTCAAATCAAGAATTTTCCATTAAAAGATATCTCTCTTTCCTCTCTCCCTCCCTTTCTCTTTCTCCTCTCTCTTCACTCTTTCACCCATCTCTTTTTCTCAAATCAAGAATCTGCCACTAACAGATCTGTAGTCACTTCACTTTCAAATTGCAACACTCACGGTATCATGATTTGCCTACAAAGAGAGAGTAATTGACCCCGCAACTGTTTTAGTAAAATTTTCATTATTGCTATCAAACGTAAGAAAATTCTCTTCAAACAATTCTCTTAAGAGAATTCTCTTTGGAAAATTGTTTTTTCTCAAAGAATTTTGTCAAAGCTATCAAACACACCCTAAGAGTCACAATTCAACTAGTCCATGGGAACTTAATCTCAAAAAGGATATCTCTCGATCCCAATGTGTCCATCCACGCTTATGCAATCAAAAACCTCCATGTCGATCCCATCTCATCACACAAACATTATACTCCCATAATAAATTGAGTTGGGAGACAAAATATTAACATACATTACCTCAATCACAAATCATCTCGTCATCTACTTCAATGAGTACATCATGGAACCATGCGATTTCATCAAAAAAATAATAATAATTGAAACTCATGCGAGGACACCATAACCATCACCACGTAAACCAGAGCAATTATCCAAAAACCCCACCCATCAGAGTGTGTACCTAAGCTCCAAAACCTCCTACCATCTACATATCATTACCATCATAGCCCAAAAGAAAACAAATCACACATCCACCTCATTTCAGTTAGCAGAACTTTACAAGTATTGTGCCTGATGTAGTAATCAACAATATTCATCAAAACTTAATTGACAACTATCTTTGATAACCATGAATGAACTCAAAAGAATCTTAAGTTAAGTGATAACTTACATAAATGAAAGAAAATAACTAATTTTTCAACGTTCTTCAAAAAAACTAATGTTTTCGCTTTCAAAATCAATCTAAAATTTTCCTACCATCCCAAAAAAAAAATCAATCTAAAATTTCCTCTGTAAATATAAGATCACCCAATCCTTCTACAAGTCTTCGTCCAACTGAAAAAATATATTTGCATCCTTAACTTCACCTCCCAACAAAAGCATAGCCCACATTATATCATCTCGACTTAGTTCAGGAATACTACGAAGCTCCTTCTGAAGACGTGCACAATTTGTGTGCGCAAATGCATCTGCTAGTCGGTTGGCAGTTGTAGTTAGTTCTTGGTTAGGATCAACATCACTACTCTTCTTCCTTTTAATCCTTTGGCCATTTGTTGCCATACGACTTGAACTAGACGACGAGCGATTTACCTCCTCTCTTTTTTCTTTAGTTGGAAGTGACTTCTCTACATTGCCTAAAAATAATAATAATAATAATAATAATAATAATAATAATAATAATAATAATTATAAAAATGCAATGTGAGCCTAAAAAGTGTAATAATAAACAATTATTTCTATAAACTTTACTCACTCATTTCTTCCAAAGAAGGCAACTCTCTGTCTGCCTCATTACCAGTCATTGCATTCCTACCAGTTGCTTGATCATCTCCAAATATGATAGACAACTCATTGTAGTACGGCACACGCTTCCTACGGTATGATTCTTTTTTTGGATGTTTCTGCTATATGTAAACATATACACCAACACACAAAAATATGTAATTAGCTAATATACATCAATAATACGACTGTATATTCTAATTAAGAAAACCAAAAATGTACCTCAAGATAATCTTTCCAAGTCAAAACATTTGGCAAGTTGTATATCTGGATTCCATCCGAACCTAGTTTGAGAAATTACCTCCTTTGCAAGGAAGTAATTGGTTCTAAATGTTTGGATTCTACCCTTCACATTTGAAGGGTTCACCTCTAGTTTTAATTGCTTTAGCAATTCTATGCACATTCGGGTATAAACCTCAGGCTTCCATGAAGTATTTGAACCGTTGCCCAATCCATACTCTTCCAAAATAATTTCAAGCAATATTTTATCCATTTTGTTGTCCCATCGCAATTGCCCCTTTGTCACTACTTTCACGCTCCCAATTGATTCTTCCATCACTATTTTTGGATGATACCAAAGTTGTATATATGTTTAACAAAAAAAAAGGTAAACTTGATAATATACGACAAAAGACTATATATGACAATCTGTTAATTAAGAAAAGTTTCAAATAAATCAAATTCAAGTAATAAAAAGTTCATACAACCTATATTACTAACCTATATACTCAACATTATATCATTTCATCTAGAAAAACTAAATAAACTTGTATAAATTAGTGATTCCCATTCCACATTAACTCAGCCAATGCATCTAGTTTAGCTACCCAAATTTGAGAATGATGTATGGAGACATAATCTTCATGTGCGCTGTAATCATCATCATCATCTTCTTCATCTTCATGAATATCTTCCTCATCTTCGCATAGATCATTTGGATCTTCTCTCATAAAGTTGTGTATCGCACAACATGCTAAAATGACACTTGATTGAGTTTTAACATTATAAAATGGTTCGTCCCTCAAAAATGCAAATCGTTTTTTCAGAAGCCCTATTGTTCTTTCTACTACGTTACACAAGGATGAATGTCGAAAGTTGAACAACTCCCTTGCATTTCTAGGTGTACGACCAACTTGATCTTTTAAGTGAGGCTAAAAATCCAGGAACATTAGTGTACACAGCATCAACTAAATAATATTTTCCTACATTAAAATGATATCACGATGAAAGTTACTAGTTGAAAGTATCACAAGAACGAAAAAGTAATAACAATAATTTTAATACAAATGTATCTAACCTGGTGGTATAGTTAGTCTATCTACTCGACTTGGCCTAACAACATCTTTTAATATACGACCATCGTGAGCCAAACCCTCCCAACCGGCAAGTACGTATGTAAATTTCATATCAAATGTACAAGCCACTAAGACATTTTGGGATGTAAAAGTTTTTCTGTTGCGATACTTCCGCTGCTCTTCAATCGGTACTGCCACTGGAAAATGAGTTCCATCTAATGCTCCAACCGCATCCTAATATTAAATATTTATTTAATTTATACACACAAATTATTATAATTTAGGGTTTAGGGTTTAGGACAAAAAAAAATATACACACAAATATTTATTATTATGTTATATACAGGACAAAAAAAAAATATCCTAAAAAATCAATTACCTCAAAATACTGATACCAAGCACTTGGGTTCGATTCTTTATCTTGTGGAGAATTATTTATATTTGCAGGTTTGACATAGTCTTTATACATACTGATGAGAGTTCTTGTAACAACGTGGAAGTAGCGGCTAACTGTCTCACCAGAATGAATAAATTCAAAGTTCGTCCGTCTATTTCAATTATCGTCTCCAACTATCAACAAAAACATAGCTACTTGTTCTTTTACTTTTACACTGCGTCCATTAACTAGCCCATGTGTACGGAGAATTATGCAAAGCTCTTTGAATGGACCTCGTTTCAATCACAATTGTTCCTTACAATTTTTGTCAGACTCTTTGTAAAAACGTTTTAATATTAGTTTCCTTTCTTCATCTCTATTGACTCGAGGTTGTATGTTCAGTGAATGACGATGTCGTACATAATCAAATAGCAACATCATCATCATTATAGTTGTTGCTTTTTTTCTATCTTCTTCAACAGGCATCTATGTAAATGTAAATTTAATCAATGAGGATATGACAATAAAACAATTCTTGAAACAAACTCTAAAATATAAGCTCCCTAAAAAAGTTGAAGCATCATTTTAGTATTGCTACCTATATATGGATCGAAGACAAACTGAAAAAGTTCGATTTGAATCATTTGCACAATTAGCGAAAATTCAAGAGATAAGCTTATTCGAAAATTATTCCACAACTAACATGCACAGTAAAAGCTCCAATTAGAAAGAGGCAGAAAGTACTTTTGAAAGGATAGATACAACAACAACATAGCCTCAATGGATCAAACTCTTCCATTGTGCTTGATTTAATGCAATTGATGGTAAGCTTTCCAAACCATCCAAATCTCTCCTAATTAAGTTAAGTCTACCCCCTATTTCATCGAATTTCTTCATTTTATATTGAGTTAAGTTTTATGGTGGAGGCATTTGTAGGCCGTCTTTGCAGGTGACCAAACCATCGTTAAAGGCTAATTTCCCGGACTTACACCTGTTTTTACACTCTTCTAAGACCACTTGTATTGGGACCCAAAACAATACTCGCTAATGAGATAAGGTATCACCTCAGACTACGACTTAAAGAGACTATGATAAGTGGGACACAGAAGCTGCCTTTTTGCAACAACTTAACAAGACTAATTTTTTTCCTCGAAGGAACATTAGAGTGTCCAGAGAATCAACAAAATATTTAGCTTAATTTGGACTTCAGGGTGCATAGTTTTTTATTTATTCTTCACAAATCCTTAAAAGACAATAGACCATCAGCTAACCACAGTTTTAAATCAACCTTGAGGCAAGAATGCCCCAATAATATGAGGATTAAGACATCAAGACATTTGTTGTAAGCTCATCAATCAAAAATCGGTATGTATGATGTCCGTAGGGAAATTCCTAGTAGCAGGCATATGCATGCCATAGAACTATAAGTTTCAACATTCTTATTTTTGTGTACGTCAAAATTTCTTGGATAGTTACAACCATTCTTTTTTCTTTTTAATGAATGGCGCTCCCTCATTTGATTATTAAAACTTAAAAGACTTTCATTTTGAAAGCACTTTGCCAAAAGATTTTGCCATCCAATGGACTTATCTTCAATAACAGACATGCATGCCCAACCTATCTGCTTGTGACTTCAGACAACTGATATAAAGTTCACCTAAACTTGCAAGTAGGAATTTTGCCTATATTAGAAAGTGTTGAATTACAAAAACTCAAGGTACTCTTAATAGGACCTCCCGTCAAGCAACATGGGATGGATTTTAGGTGCATAATCAAAGTCACAATTGTAGGTTGAAAATCCAGTCTGGGATATTCGATTCATGAGAGGCTTTGAGCTTTATAAGAATGAGAGGGGCAACAGATAATTTATAATAAAATTTCAATTCTAGGGAAGTAAGCATACCCTATGGAAGAAGATCTTCCAATGTGGTTTCTAACACAGACGTTAGAAGGGAAGCAAACAGACCAGCTGCTCCCAGTCCACCAAAAGTTCCACAAACCTGTCAAAATAGGAAGAACCAATTATATACAACAGCAACTAAATCATTATTTACTCAAATCACAAATCATTCTTAGAAAACTATTTTTCCTGTCAAATAAATAGGGATCTAGCAGAGAAGCTGCATTAAAGTGTGGACAGTAGAAGTTTACGGTTTAGTTGGGAGGAGGTACAATAAGTTCTTCACTGAAGAGGTACAATAAGTTCTTCACTGAAGAGGTACAATAAGTTCTTCACTGAAAATCTGTGCATTTTAAATATTTCAGTTAATGAGCAAAGAAATTCACATCCATCCACATGAATAGAGAAGACACCTTGACGTTTGAGCAAAAACCTTAGGCTTATAATATTACTCCAACTATACAGAGTTAGATAAGAGAGAACTTAATGCATCAAGACGATGTGCGTCCATAATTAAAGCATTTGTGTGAAAAAAAAAAGAAACAGATGTTGGAAATCAGAGATGATTCAGGTTGAGAATGTGTTAACTTTTTCAAGAAGCTTGAGAGATGAATAGTAAACTCATCACTTCATGGATTTCTTGCTTGAAAAAGTTTTGTGGCAGTAGTAGCAGAACTGAAGTTCTTTAATGCATTAAGACTAAGTTCTTCTCTTTCTAGACAGCAATGTTAAAGGGATTCTAGACAACAATGTTAGAGAAGCATATAATCAAACACTTTCTGAGCAAGAATTTACAACATCAAACAAAACCACATAGGAGAAGAAGCTACGCAATAGCATCAACCTCAAAAGTAAGAAACAGATTTTGAGTGAGAATCCACAATAAAATTGAGAATGTGTTGTGTACCTCTATGTGCTTTCAAAGTCTCCAAGAATTTTGAACTCCAAAGTTGGTAACAACAGCAACAAAGACCATGCAAAAGTGAAAATCTCACATTCCTGAGTTGCAATCGAGGCTAGGTATGAGGTGAGAGAGGGAGGAAATCGTTGAGAGGAAACTGAGAATTTCAAGTTCTCAAGATGGAGGAGATCGTTGAGGCAAAAGTGAGATTTGAGAGATCATTGAGTTTATATAGAGATTTGGGAGGAGAAGATCATTGCAGCAGGGTGGACGAATTCGTGTAGAAGGAGTCCAGTTGAAGATGATAAGAATCTAAGTTGGTTGAAACGAATTCGCGATTCACTCGAGAAAATCGTGAATTTCCACGCCAAAACAAAAGAAAATAAACGAGAAAAATTAGGGGCGTTGGTTTTTTTTTCTCTAAGCGGTTACAAGCCTATCAAACACCAAATAAAACAGTTACACAAAAAAAATAAACAATTTTCTATGATTTTTTTCAATTTTGTTGCTATCAAACACACCCTTAGTCTTTTTTTTCTTGTCCAAGGAAAGGAGGAAGCTCAAGCAAAGCTAATGTGTGGAGAGTTGCGTATTGTCTTCAATATGGTTCATTTGTGAGTAACATGATAGTAGAGTTTTTTAGGGCGAGAGATGAAAAAGCTCATATTTGGGAGTTACCATTGAATTAGGTGGAGTGTGCAACACCTCATAAGCTTCCGAATTGGCTTTGGGATTGGAGAGCAGTTGTTTCTCTACTTTGGTTGGGTCTCATTATCATGTCCAATGATAGGGATGTCAACTGGAACCATGGGTATGGGTACTTAAGGGTACCCAACCCAAATGGACAGGGTAATATCCGACCCGATATGCATTGGATAAGGGTATGGGTTTATAAATGAGATACCCACGTGGGTATGGGTAGGGTAAGGGTATTAACTTCTACCCGTCCCATCCATTTACCCAATTACTCTCCCCATATACCCATTTACATTATATTTTTTATTTATATATATTAACTTGGTTTTACTATTAGGATATGCCTAGTGTTGAAGATTGAAGGTACATTCTTACAGTTTTCGAAGATTGAAAACTTTTTTTGGCTTAAATGAAGACTTTAATATTATAAATTTTAGCATAATTATTAGAGACGACGTACAATTTAAATTTAAAAGGAGTAAAATAAAATATTAAAAAAATCCACACACCAAATTATTTCTATAATTATTACAAAACATAAATAAAAATTTTGGAATTGAGGCTATGTTGTTAAATTTAAAGTTTTTTTACATATTAATTAATAATGGGTATGGATACCTTGCTACCCAAACGGATAATACCCATACCTGCCCCACCAAAAAAATAGGGTAAAAGGAAAGGGTAGGGTAGGGTAGGGGTAGGACACCCATATGATGGGGTGGGTGTGGGTATGGGTATGGTTTAACATCCCTATCTGATGACGAAAGTGGGTTTGGTATTTTGCCACTGTTGGGCAATTTTCATTTTCATCATCTTTTTGTTGTAAATTATGCATCAATGAAAAGATCTTGTTCATTTTCTTTTCTTTTTTAAAAAAAAAGAATAATGAAAGTTGTTCAACGCGGCTTTCTCATCACAATAAAAGAGGGTTCAACCTGGGACTTTGATTTAGAGTGAAGGTTTGAATATTGAGAAAAATAAATGCAACATTCATTCCCCTAAATATTAACACGAGAGTGGACTTTAATAAGTTCTATTTTCTGTTGTATTTGCTTGGTACAACAATCAATAAGTTTCTTTATGAACTGGAAACAATACCTTACAACTTGGATGCATGTGTTTGTGCCCACTTTTGAGTTGGTGACTGCTTATCCCATAAAAGAAAAGAAAGAATTACTTCATATTATTTGATGAGAGGAATCTTTTTATTATGAAGTTGTTGACTTCTTGACAGTCTGCTAATTTTTGTAGCCGTTTCTCTGTAACGCTGAATGTGTTGTGGTCAATACTGAATACAGATGATATCAGCTTTTCTCTAATGATCTGATTATACTTTTCTCCAGCATTATTTCTTCACACCTAAACCGTTTGGGATTACTGGGTTATGTCAATGTCTTATTTGTGAGATAGTGATGCGTGTTGCAGTCTTTTTGACATTTAAAGTTTAAACATCAGGTGCTCATTTGCTATGCTATCCTGGAGCATTTAACATGACTACAGGTCCCTTGCATTGGGAATTACTACAGAGGGCCAGGTGAGATTACTTGAATTAATTATTTCTTTTGCTTGAATAAGAAATTGCAATATTGCTTTTTTTACGACATTAATATACAATTTGAGTACTTGTCCTTGGGCGCCAAGTATTGATATTGGTATGTCATCAAACATTAAATACTATCTTGGAAATCATATATTTTTACCTGAAAAGTAGAAATTCTTACTCGTATTTAAAACTAGGTGAACTTAAACCGCAAATGAAACTGCAGGAAATCTATGAAATCCTAGTTTTTTTTTGACTGATTGGTGGTGTATTTGCTGCTCCACTATGTCATTGTATGTTTACCCCTTTGTCAATGTGTATTTATTTTTAAGAAAATGATTGGATGACCCGTTTTGGACACCCACTTATTGTGGTGTCCGTTGGTTTGTGCATCGATGTTTGTGCGTACACAAATCTATATGTATTTAAGGGACACCAACAGCTGGTGTCCATTTCGAGTGTCCAAAATGGGTCACCCTAGCACTACCCTTATTTTTTCTTTAAAAGGAAAAAAAGGATAGATGGTAGCGCTTGAGTGCTTGTAGTTTGCATTTCGGGAAATGCTAGTTAACCCACTTTTGACACGTAGTTAATGTGGTTCTTTGGATACACTTTGAAACACGTGAGCAACATCTCAATGCAAAATTCAAATGACTATAACATTACGTGTCAAATGTAGGTGTCAAAAGTGGGTCAACCAATCATTTTCCTTGCATATCAACAGTCCTGGGTGTTCATGTGTTCAGTTTGTTAGGATCAATTTCCATTATTTTTGAAGTATGATATTATTGTAATAGTTTTAGGGTATTTCGATTTTAACAAAAACATGAACTCAATCGAGTTGACAAATTCTCTTTGAAAAGTGAGCTCGATTAGGCAGAAAGCGTGTGAGAACTAAGAAGCCAATAATTTGAACTCCTTTTATTTTCAGATATGCAATTCAGTGCTTTTAAAGTAATGATTTTCCAGCAGTTGATCTTTTTGACAATTCTTTTGGTCACCTTCATTTCTTCTTTGTGCAGGGCTGCTGACAATCAGGTATATTGGAAATCTTGTCTTTTATTTTTGGTTGCATTAACAAGGACAAAGAACTACATGTAATCTAGTAAGGTACGGTAACGTTTATAATCTTTTGATAAATGGTTCTGACTTATGGGAGACACCTTCTGGCATCCAAAGTTTTGGCTTCATACATGTTTAGTCAATTTCTCATATTCAAAAAATAAAAGATATAGCATACCTTTGTGATCTCTTGTACTGTCCATTGATGATTTGTTTTTGTCAAGGCTTCACTTTCCTTTAAGTTATTATGCTGAAATCCAATTGGGTCTATCCCCAATTAATTTGGGATTGAGGGTCTCTTATTGTTGTTTAATCCGATTGGGACTTGGGGTTCGATGTTCTGCACTTTATGTAGGTATCCTTTGACGCATAACAATTTTGTCCATCTCTGTCTTTGAATTCCCTTAAAAGAAATTGATGTTGCCAAACCTGATTGATTATTGAGCTTCTAGTATTGATTTATTTCTCAAGAGAATTGATTTTGGATAGCCTATTGCAACCCAACCGTGTTGAAGAAACTTGTACTACTTTCACAATCTAGGGACTCTCTCACTTCAGTTGTTTCAAGTATTCTTGTTGATACGACGCATATGCAAAGTTAAAACAGTGTCTACTCGTACCATGAATGAGCAATACTCTACCTTAGTTATGCAATTAAAGTACTCATGGCTATAGCTTGTTAGATCTGTTGAGCTTGAAAGGGTGTGTAGCATACAACCCAAATTAGTTGGGGTAGGCTACATGGATCAAACTCTTCCACTGCACTTAATTTAGTGCTCTCACTTTAGTCATTTTTAATATCTTTCTCTGCCACCATTTAGTGCAGGAGATTCAGTTACAATCTTGCCGCTGCTAACATTATAATATTTCTATTTGACAAAAAAAAACATTATAATATTACTGGGTTAGTTGATATAAAAAAAAATAAATAAATAAATATTACTTGTTTAGCAGGATTATTTCAAACTCTACTCGTAATGCAGTAATACTCAACGATTTCTCTCAAACTGGTATAGTGGATTGTGACCAGCTATTCCAGTAGCATATAACAACTTGAAACAGTGACGGTTAGGTAGGGGTTACCCCTTGCTACCTTTTACTGGTTGGTTTTCCTGCAATGTAGACGGGCCTCTCTTCCAAACAAATGGATGCTATAAGAAAAAAATTATAGATGTTGAAGGGACTATCTTATACAGGTACTAATATGCCTAGCCATTATATTTGTTGTGGCATTGGCTGTGCTGGGAGGTTTAAACTTGCTATCCAAAAGTAGGCAGATTTCTCGATGTTTAAATTGATGCTCCTTCATATGTTAAATGGATCCGTAAGGGCAAGGTTTCTCTACTGTTCTCTGAGATTAAGGAGCTTCATTGCAGCTCAAAGTATGAAAATGCTTGCACATTTTCTCAAATCCAATTTCCTATTGACCGTAAGATAATATTCTCTTCCTAGAATATTACCTCAAATTCAGTTGGGTGGTAACTCAATGACATCTTCTAGGAGTCGAGAAGGGGTTCAATTGCTGGGGACACAGTTTTAAGTTCCTCTGTGTACTGTGCACTATTTCTTGGTTTTTTTGTATTTTTTTCTTGTGGTGCACAATGGAAGAGTTTGATCCATATAGCCGACCCCAATTAATTTGGAATTGAGGCTATGTTGTTGTTGTTGGTGTTGTATGCTTGGGATGCACAGCAGCATTTTTTGTTTAGTTGCTGGATTTTATTTTATATTTTTGATATTCAGTCTCTTCTTTATTCTCTAAAAGTAAAGTAATATTAAACCAAAAATGAAGCAATTTGCTTTCCCGAGTTTCTCTGTTTATTTCTCGTTGGGTGACAAAGATCGCGAATGGAGTTTACTAATTCAAGTTGCAAATCTTTGATTATGCTTGAAGCCTGAACAGATTATTTCGCTTTCCATCTTTCATTCTTTTAGTCCCTTTAATACTTTGCAATTTGAAAATAATCCATGGCTTATTTTCCTCTCATTTTCTATTCATTTTCCCTGATAGCAACCCTTGAATTGTTTACTGGATGAAGTTGGAAGTACATTCCTTACATATGCATCATCTAACAATCTAAACAATCTATCTATATCCAGTATCCACCATCTTAAAAACTAGCAAGCCTGGCAGTCTTATCATCAAATTTATTGAAGAGTGCATTTCATGCGTTTCATCTCGTCACTGGATTTGTTTGTTTATTCATTCACCTTTTAGATATGATGCATATCCACTGTTGTGGATGGTTCTTAATATAAAATGATGACGTTTTCTCGAGCAACCAATGTACTGATGACTTGTTAAACATTTTGATTAATTAATGAAATTTCTTTGGAAGCTTACACTTCATTTTTTTAAAATTATTTTCTACTATTTATGGTTTTCTGATGATTTTAGCATCTTCTCTTTCATCGCGGTTGGTTTTGGTTTGCAGCTTTACGTGGCAACTTGTTCACCTGCTCGAGACACTAGTGCTAGTTATACTGCTTGGGGTCACTCTACCTTAGTTGGACCGGTAAGTGTTATTTTGGGCATAAGTTATAATTTTTCTGGGCTGTTGATATTCCTCGTAATATATAGTAACATGCTCTTGAATTTAGGTACTTGAAAAATCTGTTAGAAAAGGTGTTTCCAGTACCACGGTTGTGTTTTGAAATGTACAACTAGTATCATGTGTGAGCTAAATGAAATGATTCTGGCAGTTTGGGGAAGTGCTTGCAACTACGGAACATGAGGAGACGATAATTATTGCTGAAATCGATTATTCCCTCATAGAGCTGCGAAGGTAACATGCTTTCGACATCAAATGTCAAATATCATTAACCCTGATGATGTTTCCATTTACCTCGCAACTCTCGATTCGTTTTATTTAATTTATGGATTAAAATGTGGAAGAACTTTGATTTCCTTATTGTTGCCGGTTGGCTGTACCTTCAATATTCTTTACAAATCAAAATTGCAGAACAAATCTTCCTTTACTTAAGCAAAGGCGGGGTGATCTGTACCAGTTGGTCGACGTTCAGAGGCTGAATTCAGTTTTGAATTGATAGAACGATTCCATCTTGTGAATGACACTGTTGTTATGATGTTGTCTTATATTATGGATTTTCTTTTTCAATTAATCTATATAGACTTAAGAGTCTAGACTTATAGGGACGTGTGAATAATTTTTACAAAAGTTAATGAGAAAGCACCAGTTTCTCTTGGGTGTTTCAACAATAACACCAACTTTTTGAAGGATGAATTTGAAATAAATAAATTTATTGTGTCTGGACTCTTGTGTCTAAATAGTAGTACCCTTTCTTTTTTCAATAAATCTACTTGGACTCATGAGTCCGGACTTATAGGGAGGTTATTAAATTTTTTATACATATTTAAGGGGTATAATAAGAATTTCACAAGTGATTATGGTTGTTTCATTAATTGTTTGAGGGTGTATTTGAAATTAAAAAAAGTTTTGAGTCCGGACTCACGAGTTCAAATAGCACTACCCTTATTTTTTTTGAAGTAAATCTTATGCTATGGATTAATTTAGATTTCATGGACATCAAATTTATAATCAGTTTTGGGAATTGGGAAATGCTAGAGTAACTAATTTTTGACACGGTTAAATTGACATTTAGTGAATTTGTGCCGTGTGATACACTTCGAGACGCGCATACGAGTGGGTAGAAAAAAATTTTCCATCAATTTTATATACACAGAACAATATGGGAATGCAATATCTCTGTGGGGAAGAAAACATGTTACTTGCTTTGACAAATGTTTGTGATGGTGGGGCAATTCATTCCTGACAAGCAGGCAAACTATGTCGAATGGGTTCATGCGGTCCAAGCTCAAAGTGTCATAATAATAGTGAGAGGTGCAAAGAAGACTTTTGATCAAACAACAGTACATGCGTTCATCATGAACAAGGAAGTGAGATATTCACTCATTTACCTGCCCAAAAAGGCCAACTCATAGTATGGATTGCAAACAAAGTAACGAAATGATTTTTATTTATTATTTATTTATTTATTTATTATTATTATTATTATTATTATTATTATTATTATTGTTATTGTTATTATTATTATTAAATAACTACTTTTGTCCTTTGGTTCAAAACAAAAAGATAGCCTTAATTCTAAATTAGTTGGAGCAGGCTACGTAGATCAAACTCTCTTAAGTTCAATTTAGTGTAATTGGTGATGTGTTTCTTAAGTCATTTAAATCTCTTTTAATCAATATATGTCTCAAATTAATTTTGGCCTATTCATACCTCGTGGATTTCTTTCGTTTTTATTAAGTCAAATTTTTTAGGGTAGCATTTATTGATGGCCTTTGAATATATCTAAATGATGCAACTCTTTCCATAATCTTTTTTCCCTTGATTTATGTACACGTCCGGTAATATATATGAAATACATTAAAACATTTTTGATGAGATGAATGTGGCCTTACCTACCAAAAGATGCATCGTGCAAGTTATTAGGGACAACACGCGCGAGAACCAAGAAGTCCCAAAGAACAATTAAAGGATGCGATTCTCCTGCGGCTCATCTTGTAAGCCTCAAAAGTAAAGTCCCGAAGAACAATTAAAGGATGCGATTCTCCTGAGGCTAATCTTGTAAGCCTCAAAAGTAAAAGGAGCAAGAAACCAAACAACTGTTCAACTTGACCGGACATTCCCCAATCTTTGTTTACTTCTATTCCTTCTCGGGATCACCAACAAACACTTTTCCTTTTTTTCCAACCGCTACAATATAGACTGTACACTGCAGAATGAGATTTACTAATGTTAGAAAGCTAACGTTGGTAATATTCACTATCAACAATAAGTCACGTAGATAAAAAATTAGAAGTAAAGGGGGTCAAAAGTGTAAATTAAAGCACATCTATTTTGTTGGATGTGTTGCTATTGATAGATATTACCCTCTCCCTGTATAATACTAGTCTACACTCACTTCTTTCTCTTTCTTTGATCTCTTTAAAGAGTTTGAGTAGCCACAAGGGTTTAGTCTGCTTTAGCAAAAGCTGTCATGTTTCAATATATCTATGCACACTATCCGTCACTACTACTACTACTACTACTCCACTACCTGTTCTCACTCACTCACTTGGTACTGTACTACTCTTTTTTCTTTGAACTTCCTTTCTTGTAGTTGAAGCTAACATGAATTTACTGCTACACCATAGGCATTAATGTTATTGGATCCATCGCCAATGACCCATATATTGAACAATCATATTGCTTTGTTTCTTTCTTCTTTGGCTTTTTAAAGTTTCGATTGGCAGCTATCCCAATGCGCTTTGCACTTAGGTTTAGATCTTTTGTTTTCTTTGATCACTCTTGTGTCAGTGCCATAAATTCTAGAGAAATATTCTAAAGGTGGGGTTGTCACATGTAGTTAGCTAGCTAGCTAGGATACCGATTAGTTTTTTTTTTTTTTTTTTTTTTTTTTTTTTTTTTTTTTTTTTTTTTTTCATAAAGGATACCGATTAGTTGGTTTGCTTTAATTATTGCCTTAGCTAGAGTCTAGAGACAATATATGGAAAACTAAGAATATATATATATGAAAAAAAATTGGAAAACTTATTAAAAATATTTTTTCCTCTATCATTTCGAAAAGACGGTAACTTAAAAGAGTTTTTTTTTTTTTTTTTTTTTTTGGGTTTCTCATGTGGTATTTGGTAAATTAACTAATTCATGTCATGGGCAGCCCTCTCAATTCAATTTTTCTATTCACAAGACTCGATCCCGAGAGAGCTTTCTTAAGGGGACCAACTCCCTTATCAATTAGACTAACTGATTATTGGTAACGGTAACTTATAGAGTTACATACATGCATTGACGTTTATTATGATTATATATAGCCAAATGCATGTGACTCTTCTAATCTAGGATATAATACTAGATTCTCAAGATTATGGATAGAACTAGTTAAATAAATATTATGTTCATCGATAATCTTAAGTTTCTTAAAAAATAAGTAGGTATATTATAGCAACAGACATGTTTTATATATATATACTTCGATGGAAGTCGAACCCAAAACCTTCTTATAATTGGACTTTTGACAAGTGATGTTATATTCGTCTCACCTGAGAAGCTTTTTAATTTGACGTAAATGAGAGTCTAACTCACGTATGACTTCCCCAAATCATATCATTTGGCAAATGATGCATCTACCATCACATTATAAATACTTTAACACTCATTGCAAAATAGCTTAATGTAGCAAAAATGATAAACAAAAATCCAACCACTAACTATCAAGGTATTAATTTCACCACTAGAATCACTTTTATATATACTATTGTGTTCAAATTTTCTAAAAAGATAATAATCGGCCAAGCTTTTTTTTTTTTTTTTGGTAGGGACCAAGCTATTTTTAATTAATTTATACAGTCCTAGAATTTGGCGAAAAAAAAAAATACCATCGTCGTTTTAGATAAACAAACGTTGAAAGTGAAAGGAACAGTGGAGGCCCAGTCCACATGCATGTGATGTAGATGACGTTATGGATAGATCGATATATGTATACATGCATGCAGAATTAAAGAGACAGTAGCGATGACGTTGAAGAAGACCAATTAATTAAATGTATGTTTAGAGAGTGATGTTATTGTAATATTAATAATTTCAAAGAAGGCCTAATAGGAGCAAAGCCGCACGTGTCAGGAGAACTTGCATGTCTCCGCCATGTCTCTTCAGTGGCCATGCCCTAATAGTAATAGCAGTGACTTGAAGCCACTTCACGTGCCATTGTTGCTATAGTAGCTATAGTACTGCACTTCTCATCTTGAACCGTTAATCAAGGAACTGTTTGTGGGCGCACCTTAACATTACCTTACACGTGTCGTCGCAGCATGACCCGGTACATCCACTCACTTGGCTACTTGTCGCACTGTTCCGTACAATAAATGAGTCCATAGACCATGACATATACTGTACATATCTGAAGACTTATATATATAAATATATATATATATCATGCATATATCATGTAGTATCCCTTTAATTCATGGCCATCGTTATATAATTTCACAAAAACTACTATATATATACATATATATCATCGTTATAAGGTAAGCTATCTAATTCATAAAATATATCCAATGACATGACATAATTAGTATGAATTGGTTCAGTTAAAGAATCAGTAAAATTAAAATCGAGGCATGAACCTAAAAATAAATTAAGAAAATCATTAATCGGGTGGCATACTTCTGTTGACATGCATTATTATGATTTTTATTTTATTTTTATTTTTATTTTTTTAATGACTCTAGGGTATCTGGGCTTCTCCCGACTAATCCTTAAAGTAGACATTGTAGCCTCTACTCAAGTTAGTTTAGCCAGCGGCTCGTCAAAGTTTGGCGCAAACGGAGAATCGAACTCAAGATCATATGCCTTCCACACAATCTCAAATAAGCCCTTACCTTTAGACTAACCCGACCGCATTTGACCCGACCTCGTTGACATGCATTATTATTATATGTATAGGCATGTTACGTACGAATTAATAAGTTGTTAAAGTTTGTTGGATACATATGTATATATGATCCAATGGATGTGGATGTATAACTGTTCATGTGTCTCACAACTCAAAAGTGTGCTTAGCTCTCATTTTCTGATCAAAATAACTGGAAAGTTAATTACGTATAGCGAACAAGTGGTTGCTTAAATGGTTCTGTACGTGATCACTTATACAAAAATGTACCTTTCATAAGAAATCAAGACAGATCATAAATTAGTAAACAACAATGGCCTAATTAGGCCCGCTCATGGTGTTGACTAAAGCCACATGATATATGGGTGACAGTCACCATTTTATTATGAGTCTAATAAATCTCCCGAATATAATTAAATTGATATTTTTGTGTTGTCGTTTTTTCGTCAAATATATTTTTGTGATGTCATTTTGGATATGGAACGTTAATATATTCTCTTAAATTTAATTAAGACGTGCTTTCAAAACCAAAATTAAAAATTAAAAATAGGATGCTTTGATGAATTTAATTACTACCGGTCAAGTTTTTCACATTTCTCTTACTATATTTTACATGCAGGTGCAGATAACTGAGTTGAGACTTGAGAGGATACTATTATAGAACCGCCAGCACCTTAAATTGTTTTTTTAAGCCGGATATGTGGTATTAGGGATGCAAATGGGTGGGATAGAGAATCGGAACCTCATTTCGATATCTGTACCCACTAAAAATTTATCACCCATATCCATTTAGGGATGAATTCTCGTACTCATCCTCATAACTATCAAATCCCCATAGGTAAAATATTTTATCCATTTCATTCTCCATTAGGGATCCTCGTGGAGATTTTCATGAGAATTTTTGCGGGGATAGAGAATTCTCGTAGGGAAAATATTTTTCGATCCCACTTAATTTTCTTTAAAAAAAGAATTATAAGAAACAAGGAATAAAAAAAACATACTTAACAACACAATTAATTGTTGAAATTCCAACAAAAATAAAGTATAACATATCGTGCAATTAAAGTTCTAACTTCTAAGTGTTAACAATTCAAAATCTCATTAAGGATTTTTATCATGTGTATAATAAATGTTTCGGGTGGAAACTATGTAATATTATATTATATTTATATATAAATATCATATGGTGTATAATTGATATATGGGGATCCCTATAGGTAATCCTCATGGGTATCCCCATTAGGTATCAGGATCCCTGTAGGGGTTACCCTTGGAGATCCCCGTGGGTATATTTTATTACCCATCCCCATACCCATACTCGTGTGAGTATGAGATTTCGTACCCATCCCCGCCCCATACCCATTTTAAATCCCCATACTCATATCCGTTAGGGTAAATCTCTGGCATCCATAGGTATTACCCTACCCATTCACATCCCTGTGTGGTATGATATATACACATATATTGTAAATATCGTATCCAACTTAAACGGTATGATATATATTAAATATTATAATATATAGTAATTGTCCTTTTTTTTAGAACCATTGTGATGCACTTTTTATTTCAAATCAGTAGATAGTACATCAACAAAAAACGAGGGCATCGTAGTCCACTCGAATCAATTAGACATAGAACTGGCCTCCCTAGTAATCGTATGGATTGCTAAATTCGTTGACCTACGAACATAACAAATTATACATGACTCCATGTCTTTAACATTACAATCATAAACTAAAGAGACAAAATATGATAGGTCATTTGCATTGCTCTTCAGTGCAATAGTCACCATTTGTGCATGTCTCAACTGTGGCTCAATATATAAACCCGCCTCTCCTTAAGCCGGCTTAATGCTTCCCATACCCCAATCACCTCTGCTTCCCTTGGATTTAGAGTGCTAAGAATAGGTCCTCCAATAGTTAAAATAAACGAGCCTACATCATCTCTAATGAGGGCCCCAAAGGAGCTAACACCCCTGTCTTTATACACTGTTGCATCAACATTGCAGGTAAACTCCCTCCTTTTCGATTTGTTCCATTATTCTCTTTTAATTGTTTTCGCCCCCTCTGAGCTCCCACTGTCCCCATTGCAGCTCCTTCGAACACACTTCCACACCATTAGATGCACTCTTACTCCCTTTACTACTCGTGAAAAAGTTTGGCTCGTTTGGTGCCAAAAAATAGCGTTCCTGTTATTCCATATTTAGAATATGACAATATTTCTAATTAGTGTGCCTTGATGAATAAGCCACCTACTTGTATATGTAACGTTCTTCGAGCAGTAAGTGAAATAATGGATTTTCGGGCGAACGTTGGTCGGGTAATTATGAGTCAGGGGGACTTAAATGAATTAAAATACTGACAAAATACAAAATAAATAGTAATTGAAAGTTGTAAAATGCGTGGGATACGTTGCTATTTCCGGGGCGACGCAACGAACAAGTTTGGTGTTCGCAACGAGACCAAAAATGCGAGTATTTTGTGACAAATCACCAAGTTAAGCGTGGGAGTCACGTATTGGAGTCATGATTTGGTTTCACAGTTAGTGGATGGACCAAATAGTGGTCATTGGATGATCCTTGAGATCTGTGCGTGTGAGGGGATGAGTAAGGAGTGAATTTTTATAAAATTCAAAAACTTTCAGCGGCGTGTTACTGTTCACATGAGTGAATTTTTATAAAATCTTTGGAAACTTTCGGGGATCTCTTGGGTATCCAAATGGGTCCGGATACGACCTAATACCCGGATAATCGACCCAAATGGGTTAACAAATGAAATTATATAAAAATGATGGTTAATAATGGAAATTTGAATTTAAATGTATATTTAGGGTTTTTGAACATTGACGGGACACGGGAGGTCATAGGAGATGTGTCAGGGGTTCGTAGAGTGCATAATTGGTTGGATTACAGGTAAGCAAACCAGTGAGAACTTTTACAGTTATTTCTTGAGTTTTAATTTGTTGTTATTGCTATGTTTATCATCATATCTGTTGGAATATCTTTTGGTTGAGTGGTCCACTACAAGGGGTCATGGTTACTTATCTGTGATATGAGCTCTTATGTAGACGCTGTTGATATCTCCCAGTTGAGTGTACGCTGGGGGCTCTTATCCGGGTCTATGGATATCTCATAGTCACAAGTATTAAGGTTGGTAGGCCGTGTTCTCGTCCTGAACCCGAGTCTTAAAGTTTTACCTTGACTCAAAGACTATTGTCAGGACATTTTGTAAATTTCGTTTCCTAACTCGGACACTCACATTTCGATTAATTTATTTACAGTTTTATATATTTCATGCGTTCCTTATTCTTTTCTTTCTATCAGCATGAATGTGGACTGATGTTTATTTATTTCGAAATGTTGTATTATTGTTCTGCTTGGCGTTACTTACCTGGGCTCATCATTCTTGTGTTTGATGGAGTGCAGATCCAGTCCAGTAAGGGAAGGCACCATAGCTTAAGGATTTGCTTTGAGAACTTTAGAGCAAGCTTTCCACTTGACTGTGTAGGTAATTTTTGTATAATTGCATATATATATATATGTATATATATATATATTGTTTTGGAACATGGGATTTGGGGTATGTAAGAGATTCTAGGCATGTATATCTATTGGGTTGTTCTCCTCTAACTGATCATGTATGATGATATACATATGCGGGGTTTCCACACACCAGGATGTCTTATTTTTATATGGTTGTGATAAATTGATTAGTTTGAGCTTTGCTTACATTATATTGATGATAATTCACTAAACAATGCTATAAAATTGTAAATGAATGGTAAATGGTAAAGGTTAAGGCTGACTAGGCTTGCGTGACTCGTTGAGACGGATTTGAGGTTTCGCGTAGGTCTAAGTCGGGCGGGGCCCAGTTTAGGTTTGAAAACTGGGGTCGTCATAGTTGGTATCAGAGCCGAAGTTTTAAATACTTGACTTTTGATTTAAATCACAAGCCATTAAAACATTAATCAGCGGAAGTTATTAATGGTTGAACTTAGAGTGGAACCCTATGGAACTAACTTAAGTCTTAGTTGGGAAATGAGGAGAGTTGGAAAAAATTAAAACTGGACTATGTGCTATTTGATTGTTATATGTTATATTATCGATAGCTATGTCCTGGTCGTGAGAATCACTTTCTTTTTAGATAGTGATGGCCAATCAGCCTAATATAGGCGAGACTAGTACGAGTGACGTACAAGGCTAGTTGGATGGTATGTCGTAGAGGATTTCATCGCATGATCAGCAGTTACAAGAGATTCTCAAATATTGAGAGCTCAGGCGACAGGATCACCTAGTACATCAGCAGCTCCAATTGCTCAGGCTAGGAGTGCTTCGATCGTTCAGGATATGCCAGCAACACTAGTAGTTACTGTAGGACCCGCAGTGACTGAGGACGCACTTGCACAGACTGAGATAATACCTTATACGATAGAGACACCAGTAGATGATACGTCAAACACACCAACAGATATTGGTATTAGAGCGACGCTTGAGGCAAGGGAGGCTTGAGAGTTTTTGAGACACCAGCCGGTGAAGTTCCACAAAGGAACAAATATGGAGGCAGCGGAGAAGTTTATGAGGAGCCACGAGAAGATCCACGAGGTCTTGGCAAAATTGGCACATATGCTGTCGAGTCCAATCGGGTCCAACCGGGTCTGACCGAGTTTGACCGGGTCTCCTTCATCTTCTTCCTCGCAGAGACGCTGCAACAGCACCATCTCTGTTTTCTCTTTTTTTTTTTTGAAATCGGGATGAGAGGGAGGGGAGACAACGACCATGTCGTCTCTCCCTCCCGATGCCACTATGAATTGAAGTCGAGATGGGAGGAAGGGGAGATGACGACCATGTCGTCTCCCCTCCCGACGCCACCATCACCGACCGCCACCATCAACAACAGTAATAACACTACTTTACCTTGCCTTGAGCCGCTGCCGTGAACCCTCGATCTCCTCCTCCGTTGAGCTCTCTCTCTTTCCTTCCGGACTCTCTCCTTCTTCTCCCTTCCTTGTATGCAGCGGTGTGGGTTTTTGTTGGTGTTTTGGAGGTCAAATGACCATTTTACCCATCCAACCCTATCCTTTTCTATATAAACCAATGCCCCTTATTGTCATTTCACTAATTTTTTTACTGATTTTTTTAACTGTATATCATATATATTTATATGTGTCCAATTCAATTAAATAAATTTATAACCATAGGCTATGATCTAATGTGCATTAATTTAATTACGTTGCATTTTACTAAATTTAGACTTACCGTAAGTCTCGCTACCCCATACCTCGACTAGCGTGTGACTTAAGGCGTGTCCCCAACTGCGCCTCGGCGTCGATAGCTGCACATACTAGCTTAGTCAGCCTACACACA
Organism: Stephania japonica; assembly: GCA_039657345.1. Classification (NCBI taxonomy): domain Eukaryota; kingdom Viridiplantae; phylum Streptophyta; class Magnoliopsida; order Ranunculales; family Menispermaceae; genus Stephania; species Stephania japonica. The sequence goes on along the minus strand of CM077563.1, from coordinate 11,014,129 downwards.
TACAAACACTAGGAATACATCAATACAAATATAAAATTTATCCCGGCCACATGCCTCGGTCTGTGTGCACATCTCATGTGGGCCACCGTCACGAATCGAAAATCCTGATTAAGCAATTAATCAAGATTAGCAAAATTGGGTCGTGACATATTTGGTGGCGAACAGCGGTAGCATCGAAGGGGAGGCCCAAGCACTAGGCTGAGTTCAGAGAGAGGTTTCACAAGAAGTATATTCCTCCTACGGTCCGCAATCGGAAGAGGACCAAGTTTCAAACGATCAGACAGTAGACAGAAGAGTCTGTTATGAAGTATATGGATCGGTACTTGAGTCTGATGGAGTATGTTGATTGCACAGCTGATAGTAACGCTGACCAGGCTTATTATCTCATACACAGTTTACAAGATGCGATGGTTCTGTAGTAGTGACGACAACTCCGAGCACGTTACAGGATGCCTATGAGAGGGTTATAGTTAGTGAACGCACCGAAGCACCAGCGATGTCGTCAGTACCCTCATTATCAGTTGGAGGGTATAGAGGTGATAGGAGGAGGAAAAGAATGAGACAATGAATGCAGGGTGATCGAGCTCAAAGTGTAGCATCAGTTGCGTCTTCACCGTCTACAGCGATTGTACCAGCTGCATCGGCACGAAGTTAAGCGAGTTCACCTCAGAAGCCAGCACAGGCAGATCCTCAACAACAATTTTATCAGAGGACTGATGGTAGAGTCAGTGGCCAAAGACAGGGTTAGAGTTCTAGTCAGATGTAAAGACAGGGACAGAGGTCTGGTCAGGTACAAGGGCAGGGATAGTGGACACATTCTAGGTTAGGATCTCAGAGAGGCTGTTGGGAGTGTGGTCAGCTGGGACATTTTATTAGTGCGTGTCCACGACTGGGTCAAGGACAACAGCAGCAACAGAGCCGGGAGCAGGTTCACATGGTTGCAACACTAGATCCAGCTGCCTGCTGTAATCTTATTGAGGGTACAGTTTTCAGTTGCAGTCATTTCATGCACGTTATGTTTGATTCAGGCTCAGCCGTATCTTTTATTTCAAATCGTATGATTGATGATTTGGGTTTGAGACCTATTAGACTAGAGACACCCTTAATCCTTAGCACAGCTGTTGGGGATAAAATTTATCCGAACTTGTTGTGTGCTGACTGTTCAGTAGAGATAGAGGGTCATGTCATGCCAGCAGACCTGAAAGTGTTGGGGTTCCTCCAGTTTGATGCATTACTGGGCATGGATTGGTTGGGTGCGTATCATGCATAGATCCACTGTTTCAGTAATAGGGTAATTCCATAGCATCTCGAGTTTAGTTTTTTGGGACTTCGACCAGTTTGCCTATCACTAGAGGTAGATTCGCCACTAGCGTAGATATCGAGACGTTTGCTAATGTATTGAGTACGACGAAGCGAGTTGTGACTAGGTTGGAGGAGGTACCAATGGTATGCGAGTTTCCTGATGACTTTCCAACAGAGTTTCCAGGGTTACCACCGCCTAAAGAGATCGACTTTATCATTAACTTAGTTCCGGAGACCAAACCTATTTTGATTACGCCGTATCTGATGGCTCCGAGAGAGCTAGAGGAGCTGAGGAGTCAGCTAGATAAGTTACCAGAGTTGGGTTTCATCTACCCGAGCATGTCACCCTGGGGAGCGCCAGTTCTGTTTGTCAAGAAGAAAGACGACAACTTACGATTGTGTATTGATAACAACAGTTGAACAGGGTGACAGTGAAGAACAAATATCCACTTACGCGCATCGACGGCTTGTTTGACCAGTTGACAAGAGCTTGGTGGTTCTCGAAGATAGACTTGAGATCTGGGTACCATCAGTTGAGGATCAAAGCAGAGTATAGGGAGAAAACTGTTTTTCGCACTAGATATAGGCATTATCAGTTCATAATCATGCCTTTTGGGCTGACTAACTGTAACGACCCAATTAATAATTGTCGTTATTTTATGATGCCATTGTAGATGTGGGCGCCAGCGAGGACATTCGTGGGTCCCACAGTGAGGCTGGAGCGCATCCGGATTAGGTAAATAGTTATTTTGTGTGTTGATTTGACTAATTTGCGATGTTTATGTTAAAATAAGTTAAACGACATCGCAATGTGTGTAATTATATTTTAAATTGACGTGTGGGATTGTGTGTTGAGTATTCGCATCGATATGCGTGTCGACGCGGGTACCGGGTAGACTAAAAGATGAAATTTTAAGTTGAGGGAAATATTAGACACATTAAATGAATTAAATGTGATAAAATAGTAAATTGGTGTGCGCCTAGGAACACGTGGGGTCGTGGTCGACACGCGTGGGTGGTACGATAGTGTGCACGCCCGAGTACGCTCATTGGTGTACACGACGAAATTTTAGGCGCGAAAGTATAGGTGAATATATATATATAAGTAATTTAATATATATATATATATTAAAATCAAAAAATTAAAAAATAATTGTGAAATGACCAAAAAGGGTATTTGAGTGTGAAGGAGGAGGATAAGAACATAGGGGCAAAATGGTCATTTCACCCCAAAATTTGATAAACGCCCACCACTGACACCACATTTCTCACAATTTCTTCATTTTTGGATCGAAACCGAGAGATGAAGAAGAAGAGAGATCGAGAGATCGAGGTTAGGAGTTCGTGGAAGCAGCGTTGGAAAAGGTAAGGCGCTTTTGTTGTTGTTGTTGTGCGTTGTTGTTGGGTGTTGGTGGGGTGTTCAGTGGGGGTACTCGGGCTCGGACGAACTGCTATGGCATGGGAGATGTCTCCCATGCCAATAGAAGATGAGGGGTTGGGGTTGACTCTCAACCCCAACCGATTAAGAAAAAAAAAATCGTTGGAACAGTGCTACTGCTCTGTTCCAACGAAGAAAAAGAGGATCAGTTCGACTCGGTTGAGCCGAACCCAGTTCGACCCGATTCAGGCCAAACCCGGTTCGGCCCGATTCAGGCCGAACCATCCCTAAAAAAAATAGTTTTGAAAAAAAATCTGGAAAATTAATAGAAAATTCATATAAAATAGAAATATTTTAGAAAAATTATATTTTGATCAAATAAATGAGTTTTGGGATTTTCTCAGAATTTTGGTGAGATATTGTCGAAGTTTTTACCTCGAAAAACGTAAAAATTGACATAATATACTCAATTGAAGCTAATTTAATGAAAAATAGTCTTAGGTACAATCCGGGTGATAATTTTGAATTTTCAGACATTTATTGGAGCTGGACTAAGGTTTATTTTATGGGACGAGGAGTGCGGTTTGAGGTGTGTAGTAACCCAATTGAAATTCACTTTAGTAATTACTGCTTGATTTATTTCAATCCTATTTATTTACTATTCCATTTCCTTATTACTTTACGGTGGTTGAGTACTCTCACCTGGTGACTTTACGGTAGTTGAGTTTACTCCTACCTGGTGTCTTTACATTGTTGAGATCGCTCCCCACCTGGTGTTTATTCATTGTGGGGGGCATAGGGTTCACTAAGCCATAGCATATGTCTAGGCATGCGCCAATGAATATGCTACCCAGGTATGATAGGCATGTATGGGTGCGCCGTGAATGTACGTCGGCTACCTAGAGGGTCCAGGGTCACCCGTTAGAGGTATCCTCATGGGCCGTGCCTGGTGGATAGCCCGAATTATGGCTTAGTTTGACTTTGATTGTGCATGCACTTTGATTCACTGCTATATCTATGTATGCGATGATCTTCCACAGTTGTCTGTATTCTTTTGTTCTGCATATTTATTTATAGTATTTTAAATTTCAGCAGTTATTTACTTATTTACTTGGTGAATTTCCTTGAGATTACTCACTCTGGACTCATTGTTTGCCTTTTTGTGATGGCTTGAGTGCAGATCCTGGTACGAGTCGAGGAAAATGCAAACTTGAGGATTGCAATTGCCCTACTCGTACGTCTGTTTTTAATTCCTTATTTTATGCTGGGTTTTGGGTATTGAGAGATAGACATGACGCGTATATAACTTGTAGGTCATATTTTTGATATTTTGAGGATCTCAGTTGATATGTATATGATGTATATTTGGAGATGGTTTCCACCATAGGTAATATGCTCATAAAACACCTTGCTTTGATTTTTTTTTAATTACCCGCTTCATACTTTGAGGTAAAATGATAATAAAGAATCCAAAGCTAACTTAAATCAATAATTATTAATACATAACTTAAAGTTAGCGAGAATTTGATTATATTGTGTTACCGAGTGGCTATAGGACACAACTGGGTGATAAATTCACAGAGTTGTGGGTCCGCGGTGCACGTCGTAGCTGACGATGAATTGGAGGCCGCTACACTAATGCACCTGCGATGTTTATGGATTTCATGCATCTAGTGTTGAGACAGTTTCTGGATCGCTTTGTCATCGTATTCATCGACGATATATTGATATACTCCAGGACTCGTGAGGATCACGAGGACCATCTCTCAAATTGGTGTTGCAGATTCTGATAGAGCACGAGTTGTACACCAAGTTCAGTAAGTACGAATTTTGGCTTGCCAAGATCGAATTTCTAGGACATATCGTTGGAGTAGGCGGAGTGTCAGTAGACCCAGCTAAGGTCAGAGCAGTTATAGATTGGCCTACAGCGAGATCAGTGTCCAATATTCGTAGTTTCCTTGACTTGGTGGGATATTACAGGCGATTTATGCATGACTTCTTGAAGATTGCGGCACATATGACGCAGTTGACGAAGAAGGACGTGAGATTTCAGTTGACTGACAGTTGTGGGCTGGTGTTCTAGACCTTGAAGGAACACTTGACTACCGCGTCAGTGCTATTATTGCCTAAATCAGGGAAGGGTTTTGAGGTAAACATTAATGCTTCGAAGGTCGGTTTAGGCTTTTTTTGATGTAGGACGATAGAATGATTGCCTACGCATCACGATAGCTGAAGGTTCACGAGAAGAACTACCCTACACATGACTTGAAGTTGGTGGCAATGGTGTTTTCACTAAAGATTTGGCGCCATTAACTCTACGAAGAGAGATTTATGTTGTTTACCGACCATAAGAGTTTGAAGTATCTATTTACTCAGAAGGATCTGAATACGAGACATAGATGTTGGCTTGAGTTCCTCAAAGATTACGATTTCTCTGTGGAGTACCACCTGGGGAAGGCCAATGTGTTTATGGACGCATTGAGTCGTAGAGGGTCAGACTCAGAGCTTGTTACTTGCCACATGACACACGAGTATGATTTCCTTGAGGCGGTCGAGAGGATGTATTCTGTTGATATTCTGACCAGTACTAGAGTATTGATTTGCAGCCAGTTGTGGATTCAAACCATCTTTATTTAGAGTGTACTAAATCGTTAGCGGGTTGACGAGGAGTATGACAGATTTTTGGAGTTCACTCAGAGTTCAGATTGTCCAGATTGGAGTCAGTCAACATACTCATGCTTGAGATTTAGATAGCGACTATAGATTCCATCAGTAGTTGAGCTACGCGATGAGATACTTCATGAGGCACACCGCTCATGTTTTACGGTTCATCCAGGTATGACTAAGATGTATGCTGATGTGAGTCGCCTGTTTTGATGGCTGGGGATGAAGACCGTTGTTTCTGATTATGTTCGAGGGTGTGAGATTTGTCTCTAATGACCTGAAAATTTATATTATTTTCTATGTAATGACGTGTACTATCGGTGTATACTTATGTCTGTGTGACAGGACAGTGGCGTCAAGTTGCGAGTAGAGTTCGTCTTGAAGAATGTGACCAATGGGTATCGATAAAACAATTATGGGTACACGAGTAGGGGAAATGAATTTAGTAGACAATCGAAAAATAAAATATAAAAAATAAATTAATTCAAAGAATTTATGGGTCGTTAGTAATTTCGTTAGCGCGCGATAATACGAGTCATGGTGCAGGTCAGGCGCAGGAACGCTCGAAGAAACTTAATTATTAGTCAAAAGAGGATGAAAACAAAGAGGGAGTCACCCAAGTGAGTGCATAAAAGTTGTTGGGCTGGTGCGTTTAGGGCCATCAAATGTGCCTCGAGATGTGGGTTTGGGCCAAGATGAGTCCACTATATAAAAGGCGGATCAACACATCTTTCTCTTTCATTTCTCTCTCTCTCTTCTCTCTCTCACTTATTGTCCAACCCAGCCACCGGACTGGTGTGGCCGGAGCGACACCGGCGGCAGCGGTGCTGGGCGATCCAAGGTAAGATCCTTCATTTCCTCGTCATTCTCTATGTGTTGGTGTGCGTTTTATTCACGTTCGTTGCGACGAAAGTTGGACACCACGTCGAGATTTTGGATTCGATCGAAACTCTCAACGTTTTGGTGATCCTCTCGCCGATCATCGTGAGTTTTGTGAAGTGATAATCGATTTGGGAGAGTTTTAGATTTTTAGTGGAGTTTTGGGGATTTTCAAATGATTTTCATTTTGAGTTTTCCGTTGAGGTTTTCGGACATTTTGGAGTGTGTCGGGGATGTTTTTGTAATGGTGTTAAGTCCCCGTTGAAAAATGGACCAAGTCGACGTAAGGTGGAGCGAACTGGGGTGGTAAACACCTTAGAAAGTCCCTCAGACGGGGGCGCGACGCTGGGGATAGAGAAGGGTCTCTCTGTCCCCTATGCAATGGAGACATAAACCCTCACGGTGCACCCCATATATGATTGGGGCAGAGACACCCTACCCCACACTGTGGAAACGTCGCTGAGGGTAAAACCCTCACGGTGTCTCGACGGTGCCTTAAACCCAAATTTTTCTGAAATTTCATGGAATCTTCGAAATGAATTGGAGACTTCGCGGGGTACCAAAACGGGTCAAAATATGACCCAATAACCCGAAAGTCGACCCGAAAACATATTGAACATAAATATGAAAAATTAAAAAGGGATTTTAATTACACACGGAATAAAGCACTAATACTACCAAATTACAATGAAAATGCTTACAAGGTACTTAGTGGACCAGTGACGGGCTTGCGAGGACGTTTGGTAGTGTGTGAGAGCCGTGAGCGCAGAGCTTCGCGTGGTATTTGTGAGTAAAATCAACCAGAGTTCTTACATTATTTCATTTTGTGCATTTATTTGAGCTATTACATTTGTTGAGCAGTAATTCTTCATGGATTATGAATTGTTAAATTCTCTTTGGCTATATCTATCCTTGGTAGTTTATTGGCGTGGTTTTTGGTTCCATACCTTGAGTTGTCTCAAGGCAAATGTGTCAAGCGTGATCCTTGTAGAATTCTGGGCTTGCGGTATATTATACTGGGGTTTACGGCTGGGGATATATAATTGGTTGTGATGACATGTACGGGGTGAGAGTTTTCCACTATATGACTGGGGACTCTGCATTCACGTAGGGGTCTTAGAGGAGATTTTGTCCTCGACTCCTAGCCTTTGAGGAGATTTTATCCTCGGCTCAAGGACTTTGATTGGTCGGTACCACTTGTGTCTTTCCTTTGTATTCCGGGACACTCAATTTCGATTGCTCATTCATTTGTTTACATAAATTGATTGCTTAATTTATGTGACATTTGAAATGTTGTTAAGACTCTATTGGTATTTTACTCTCTACATCACTATATTCACCGTCAAGTTTATGACGGTAGAAAGACCGACGAGCAGAGAAAGGCAAAGGAGTAGCGCTAGGCGATCGAAGTCAAGGGCCACGAGGCGGTCTCCTTCGCATATTGAGTAGGTTTTGTATTATGTATCTATATTGTTTTGTTAAACATGGATTATGGGGTTATTGAGAGCATTTGGGCCTGTGTGATATTATCGATACTATCTTTTTAGTCACATGGTGGATATGATTAACGGGGTTTCCACGCCATAGGTTGTCCTGACTTGCGGATCTTGAAGTTTATCGATTAGTTAGGAGTTAAATTTGCTTCCGCTGTATCTGATAATAACTCACTAATTGATTAACTTCACATGTAAATGTGAAATAAATAGTGAGGGTAAGGAAGGCTGACTAAGTTTGCATGACTTAGAAGGATTGGCTCGGGGGTTCGCGCAGATCTAGGTCGAGCGGTGCCTAATTCTAGGATTGTTGAATTTGGGGCCATCACAGAATCGTAGGCCTAGCGGGTTACTACAGTCACCTCCCATTCCTCGGTGGAAGTGGGAGCATATAGTGATGGATTTCGTCAGTAGTTTACCTTGGTCTCAGTGTGGTCATGAAAGTATTTGGATGATTGTAGATAGGTTGACGAAGTATGCGCACTTGTTAACAGTTTCGACCACATGTCGGGTGGATAGGTTGGCTTTGTTATAGGAGCGTGAGATAGTTCAACTGCACGGTGACCCTTTTATCGATTGTGTCTGACAGAGGGCCACAGTTTACATCACAGATTTGGCAGAGCATGCAGGCACAGTTCGACATGCGGTTAGATCTCAGCACCGCCTATCATCCATAGGCTGATGGACAGTCAGAGCATCTAATACATATACACGAGGATATGTTGAGGATATGTGTGTTGGAGTATGGTGGTTCATGGGAGGAGTATTTTCACTTGTGTGAGTTTGCTTACAACAACAGTTATCAGGCCAATATTGGTATGACGCCATTTGAGGCATTATACGAGAGGCCGTGCATATCTCCATTTTGCTGGGTAGATCCAGAAGATGTGGAAGCTATTGAGCCAAAGATTGTTGTGAATCACACAGAGAAGATACGCCTGATCAGATTGAGGCTAAAAGGTGCATAGGAGAGACAGAAGAGATATTATGATTTGTATCACGAGGAGTTAGAGTACAAGGTCGGGGACTACGTGTACCTGAAGGTGTCTACGATGAAGGGTCACAAGATGTTCGGGATCAGAAGGAAGCTTGCGCCGAGTTTTATTGGTCCATTCAGAATTGGGATGCGTATAGGTAAAGTCGCATATGAGTTGGAGTTGTCACCTCAGTTGTCTGAAGTTCACCCTATATTTCACATATCGATGCTCAGACTTGATAAGCCGAGTGAGAGCAGGAGGCCGATAGTGGACTTGAGCCAGATAGATTTGAGGGAGGACATCACCTATGACGAACAGCCTATTCAGATACTGAACAAGAAGGTGAAGATTTTGAGGAACAAGGAGATTCCGTTAATCCTAGTCAAGTGGCAGCACCACAGTGATGAGGAGCTAACGTGGGACCTTGAGTCTTATATGCGCGAGTATTTTCCCTACTTTATCTGATTCAGTAAGTCTTTCCATTAGTTCTTTAATTTCGAGGACGAAATTTCAATTAGTTGGGAAGACTGTAATGACCCTAAATTCTAACTTGTGCCACGTGTCAATTTAGGTCGTACGTGGGCCCATTTTTCGTGATACAAAGTCTAATTCTCAGTTGTCGACACCGAGGTATGATATTTGTGTTCGGTGCTTTGTACTAAATTATATTACCCAAATGTTTAAATTCTAATGTCCCAAACATACGAGGACGTTTGAATGTGAGCGTTGTTACGGGAGCAGTTCAGCTCGAGCAGTACGTGAAATAATGGGTTTTCGGGCAAACATTAGTTGGGTAATTAGGAGTTCGGGGGACGTAAATGAATTAAAACACTGACAAAATACAAAATAAATAATAATTAAAATTGTAAAACGTGTGGGATACATTGGTACGTCCGGGGCGACGCAACAAATAAGTTTGGTGTCGCAACGAGACCGAAAACTCAAGTATTGTGCGAGAAACACCAAGTTAAGCGTGGGAGTATTGGAGTCATGATTTGGTGTCACAGTTGGTGGATGGACCAAATAGTGGTCATTGGATGATCCTCGGGATCCGTGCGTGTGAGGAGATAAGTGAAGAGGTATATATACCTCATATCAACTTTTCTCTCTCATCCAATTTCTTTTCTTTCTCATCAATGATTTCAACGTGACGAAACAATGTGGGTTTTTCAGGGTTCTCGACGTGATTCGGCGCAATTGGAGCGCTCAAACGCGAGTTCTATGGTGAGATCTCGATTCCCCACGTCGGTATCTACATTTTGGCAGTGTTTTGTAGGTTTTTGTCGCAATGAATTCGAACAACGAATTGAGAAATTCGATTTTTATTGTATGTTTTAAGGGATTGAGAGTGTATTAGAGGATCAAAACATAATTTGTGAAGTGGTGTTGATGTTTGAAAATTTTTCTGAATTTTGGGGATTTTTGGAAAATTTTTAATGATTTCTACAAATCAATAGTTTGGTCGGGTTTTGAAGCGAACCGGGGCTAGTCTGGTGTGTATTTAGATGTGTAGTCGTAGTTGGGATAGGTTCGAAGCACGGAGACGCAAGTCGAGGTGTTGAAAACCCCAGTTCATAGGTGTTCTGCAAAAGACGCCGTAAGTGTTCCAACTTACGGTGTCACCCACGTACGTCTTGGACAAGGCCTCATGGGTAAAACGTCATGAGGACGCCGTCACAATCAATGAGGTCACGATTTCACTCACGTACATGTTGAGCAGTGAAGGATAGTCTCGACGCCGTGAAGACGTCATCCAGTTCATTGAACCCTCAGTGTCTTGGCGGCATGTTACTATTCACAGGAGTGAGATTTTATAAAATTTTTGAAAACTTTCGGGGATCTCTTAAGTGTCCAAATGGGTCTACAAGCGACCCAATACATGGGTAATCGACCCAAATGGGTTAACAAATGAAATTATAGAAAAATTGGTTAAAATAAGGGTTAGTAATGAAAATTTCAATTTAAATGTATATTAAACATTAACGGAACACGAGAGGTCATAGGAGATGTGTCAGGGGTTCGTGGAGTGTGTAATTAGTTGGATTACAGGTAAGTAAACTAGTGAGAACTTTTACAGTTATTTTTTGAGCTTTAATTTGTTGTTATTGCTATATTTATCATAATATTTGTTGGAATCTCTTTTAGTTAAGTAGTCCACTACAAGGGGTCGTGGTTACTTATCTGTGATATGAGCTCTTATCTAGACGCTATTGATATCTCTCGGTCGAGTGTACGCTGGAGGCTCTTATCCGGGTCTATAGATATCTCATAGTCACAAGGGTTATGGCTGGTAAGCTGTGTTCTCGTCCTGAACCCGAGTCTTAAAGGTTTTACCTCGACTTAACGACTGTTGTCGGGACTCTTTGCAAATTCCATTTCGCAACTCGGACACTCACATTTCGATTGGTTTATTTATAGTCTTATACAATTCATGCGTTTCTTATTCCTTTCTTTCTATCAGCATGAATGTGAACTAATGTTTATTTATTTTGAAATGTTGTATTATTATTCTAATACCTGAGCTCGTCATTCTTGTGTTTGACGGAGTGCAGATCCATAGTCCAATAAGAGGAAAGCACCAGAGCTTAAGAATTTGCTTTGAGGACTTTAAAGCAAGCTTTCCACTTGACTGAGTAGGTGGTTTTTTTTATTATTGCATATATATATATATATTGTTTTGGAACATGGGATTTGGGGTATGTAAGAGATTATGGGCATGCTATTGGTTCGTTCTCCTTTGACTGATCATGTAAGTTGATATACATATGTGGGGTTTCCACACACTAGGATGTCTTATTTTTATATGGTTGTGATTAATTGATTAGTTTAAGCTTTGCTTTCGCTATATTGATGATAATTTGTTAATAAATGCTATAGAATTGTAAGTAAATGGTAAATAGTAAAGGTTAAGGCTAGCTAGGCTTGCGTGACTCGTCGAGATGGGCTTGGGGTTTTACGTAAGTTTAGGTCGGGCGGGGCCCAGTTTAGGTTTAAAAACTGGGGCCGTCACAATAACCATCGAAGCCAAAGAAATTCAGTGGCAGCATCAACAAGAGCCTGATACTCATATTCTGTGCTAGAGCGAAGTGTTATTGTTTGTTTCTTGCTGCGCCAGGATATTAACGAGTTGCCTAAGATGAAACAATAACCAGTAGTAGAACGTCGATCGGTAGGATCACCAGCCCAATCTTTCATATATCGAAGGATGCGGAGAACATCAGTGAAATGAGCGGTACAGGGGGCTGATGGAGAATGTGAGGCAGTTTGGCAGCGTTATGTCTCGCACAACCAGAGAGGACAGAGTTGTATCTCGCATAATCGAAATACAGAATTGAATTTCGCAAAACCAGAGAGGACAGAGTTATGTTTTGCACAAGAAGATAAACCCACAATTAGGGCTCTGATACCATGGTAGTTTCATAATAAAATAAGTTTATTGTATGAATCCGAATGTATAGTATGGTGCTCTATTTATAGAATGGTACATAACTAATTTACAGAATCAGTGTAAACATTACAGAATCAGTGGAGGCGTTACACAAGCAGTGTAGACATTACACAATCAGTGGAGATATTACACAATTTGTGTAGACGTTACACAATCAGTGTAGACTTTACAGAATATTAGTTTCTTAACAGTTTGGATTCAACTTAAGCTAATTTTAAACAATAATAAGTAATTGGGCTTGCTTTTTCATATATACTTGGCATGATATATTATTTTTTTAATTAATTATGTCCGTTGATATAATATACTTATCTTTTCAGAAACAATTTGTTCTACTATTTTGCACTATTTTCTTGTAGCTGATTGAATAATAAGTTTGTTACCTCTATGGGACTTAGAAATAAATAAATTAATAAATAAAAATAAAAATTATAGTATAACTTTCGTTCTTAGTTGTTGGAGATGTTGGGATAGTTTAATATCGACTACGTAAAAAGAAAAATAAAACTTATAAGTGTGGAGTAGACACACCATTGATCTTACCTTGACATTTTGGAGTGAACTCCACTGTCTCCACACTTGTAGCCCATACATAAAATTATTCACCACATTCTCCTCACCTTAGATTGGGCCTTATATGATAAAATTTGAATATGCATGGTAACAAAGCCGATGGTTGTCTTAATAGCCCATTGTCCAAGAGCCTTATACATATCTAACAAAATAGTTGATTGATGTACTACGACCAAGTCTGAGAGGGGGTGGTGTTAGAGATGTTGGGATAGTCTGACATCGGCCACTTAAAAAAATAAGGATTATAAGTGTGGAGAGAGACACTCCATCTTGCCTTTGCATTTTGGAGTGAATTAACCCCACTTTCACACTTCTTAGCCCATATATAAATGACAACGGCTATTCGAACCCGACTTTTTGCTTCATGTACCTCACCCCTTTGCGAAATGACCCAACAACCCTCCATATAAAAGGGTTTGTACTCACGCATACCTCAGTCACCGCACTCATGCATACCCCATTCACCCTTCTTTTGATCGCACTCTCACCTCCAGCCCGAATTCGGCAAAATTCGAGTGAAACCCTATCGATTCGACATTGTAGGTGTATTCCTCACATCTTTTAGTGTCAATTTTGATGTTTTTAGGGTTTTATTACTTTTTTGAGTCGATATCGTTTGTGAGTTTGTTTTTGGGTTTAGGGCTTCAATTGGGGCTTCAACCTTGTATTTAAGGAACAAAGTTTCGATGGAATCGAAAATATCAAGCTATTTCAAGCAAAACCCACTATTTTTTTTGTCATTTTTTGTATTTTATAAGAGTTTTGATTTTTTTTTTGTTCGTTCTTTTTTCCCACGGGGTTCGGGCGCACAGGGCTGACAACTCTTAAGATGTGTCAGCCACACAAGTTCGACACCTCTAAAGTGGTCTTAATTGGATTCCTCCGACTACCACTGAGACTAAGTTTTCTTCACATTCTCGGTCGGATTCAACCAACACTTCTTTAGAGGTCTCGATTAAATTTGATTGTTACCCTTTTAGAGGTCGCGGTCGAAGTCAGCTGATATGTCTTTATAGGTGTTGACCCTGTATGACCAAAACCTGCGAGCGACACGTTTTCGCTTCTAACTAGGACACATCACGACCACATCCGACCTTGTTTAACGAAAAAAATACTCCTACCACACTTGGTGACCTTATACAAGTGCTCTACAATAACTAAATTCAATAGGGTGAGGATGAAGATGATGGGTGAGCAAGGGTATTTTTGAAACTTTGAAAAAAAATTGGGGTAAATTAAGTAAAAAGTGGGGTAAACAAAGTAAAAAAACTTCAAAAATAAAGTACGAGAAGCAAAAAGTGTTGTTTGAATAGTTAGACGCTACATAAAATTAGTCATCACATTCTCTTCACCTTTGATTGGGCCTTATATGATAAAAATTGAACATTAATGACAAAAACAACACCAAAACCTCAATTTTAAATAAGTCAGGGTCGCCTACATTTGTTTTCATTGCGTTAATTCAATTAATTAATTAAGTGCAAATTATGTTTTGTTATTATTTAAAAAAATAACAAAATTCCTTTAAATAAAATCGCATGGTGTGTCCTACCAAAAATAAATCGCGTGTGTGAAATAAAAATAAGAAAAACAAAAAAAAAAGGTCGGGGCTATGTGCAAACCAAGTTTTACTATGTGCAAATCAATTAATGTAGTCACCCCAGCGTATCGATGAGGGCACCCCAAAACTAATAATTCTTCCCCAAATTGTCCCTACCCTTATGCACCCCATATTTGCTTGCTCACATCGAATAAGAACGAAAAAACGTGAAAAAGAACGAGAAGAACAAGAAAAAGAAGAAGAAGAAGAAAACACTGGATTCTTAGGTCTTTGCGTTCACAACATCTTCACATCCACATTTTCACGTTAGATTTGTCGCAGACGATTATTGGAGGACGGTCGATTTTTCGCCTTACACCTGGCTTCAACTCGATAGTAAGGTTTATAGATTTTTTGGTCGATATCGGTGTTTGGGTTTATGGTTGCCGATTTAAAGTTTGTGGTTGTCAAATTTGAAGGTTGTTTTGTATTTTGTATTTCAAATCTTGGTGTAAGCATTTTAAAACTTAGTCGGTTTAGGGTTGTTTCTGATTTCATGGATGTTTTTTTGGTTTTTAATCAAATACGCATGTCAATTTGTGCGTTGTTGATGGTCGCCCCTGGATCGGTGACAGGGTCGAATGACAAAACATTGTTCGGTTTACTTCAACCGAACAATGCATGTTAATCAGTCTTCAGTAGCGTTCAATGCTTTTGTACGATTTTGTTGTTGCTTCGATCTATTTTGTTTCTTTTCTATGTGTTGGTTATTGTTCACATCAATATTGATTCTCAGTTTGTAGTTTGTCCAGCGTTAAGAGACTAACTCGGTCATTAGTGACTGTTTAAAGTATATTTGATTAGTTTCATATGACCGAACAATTGACGTTAGGTCATTATTAACTTCCCGAACAATTGTGCCCGTAAATAAGATTTTTCATTTATAGTTGTGTATCTCTTTGTTATGGTTTTGATATATGCTCTTGACCAAATTTCGTTGATGTGTTTGAGTTTGTTATAATGTTTTAGATCAAACTTTATGTTATAATTTTGGTTAGTTGGTGGTCCAACTTCATTCAGTCGAACCAAACTGAATGTTAAAGTATAGTTTAGTGATCTCTGACGCACGTCGTTACACGTCAAATATAATTCTCGATTCCTAGACCGAAAACTATAAAAGACTGTAGTAGTGGCAAGAACCTTAACGACTGGGTTACTAACTTAGGTTTCTAAGGGAGAAAAGAAAACAAGGGATTTTGTAAAACTTTTGGAAACTTTAAAAACTTTAGAAATAAAGTTTAGGGTTTAGGGTTTTAGGGTTTAGGGTTTTAGGTATTTAGCTGCACGGTCTTCGCAATACAACTTGGGATTGATTCCATTAATCCTTAGTTTATAAAAGATATTAGTTTATAAAAGATATGAGACTAATCTATGATCTAGTACAGCTATAGATCCAGTGACACATTCAGTTCCTCGCACTTCCTACTCTCGGCAACCAAGGTACGACCGTTGACTACTTCCCTAACCAAACACGCAATCTGATCGCTGATGCTCTAGATTTAACTCATTGGCCGAATTACCTCGATTCGTGAAGGCACTACACTTAGACAACCGGATCGCTAGTGCTCCCGATTTAGCCTAGATCCCTAAGGTATTTTACCGGATGACTAACTGTCACAAATATGAGTCTACCGCGTAAGGGCGGACGTTTCGACTTCAATGACAAAGGGAATTAATCTAATATGCGTGCACAACGTTATACATACAATCAAATCTAACCCTATTTTTATAAACAAAACCAAAGAAAATAGATCATAGAAAAGAATTAAAAATAAATAAACCTCATAAAGAATCTCAAGTCACAAAGCTTGACCGATCCACCTTCAACCTAGAAGAAGGAGATTAGCTAAACATAATCAAGCTAAAAACCTAATTTTTAATGTAAAACGAAGGTAAAAGAAAAGTTAATTTCATTTGAGAGTCTATTGGTATTTATAGGAATCCCCAAAGTGGGTTGAAAACCTAAAAATCTCGAAAAATAGGTAAAATCCCAAAATTTTGAGTCTTCAGGGCGGCGACGTGTTGGTGACGTCCATACGGTGTGATTTCTGGTGTCTTCTGGTCCACTCGTATGCAGGTCACGTCGTGGATGGTTCTATAGGACGACATCTCGACGTCATCTCTTCTGTACAAGGAATTCTGCCTTGACTTGCCTCATGATTTTAAGTCCCTTTGAGTCTGAATCTCATGATGCTCCTGATATATGAAAATGTCAATCTCGAAGTCTTCTTTTCAACAAAACTAACAGCAAGTCATTCCGACTTCGGATGTGAAAGTTATTGCCCGTGAACTTAACAACGCTGAAATAAGCTCAACACACACTTTCAGTCTCAAAAACACTCGACTCGTGTACAATCCTTGAGACACATAAAACAAGCATTTTTCACTTTAAAATAAGATAAATATAGTCCATTAACTCCTAATATCTTATACTAAATCATGCCTAAATGAACACTTATCAATCTTACACCGGCCAATTTCATTTTAATCAGTTTTCTCCAACCGAAAGAAAGTATTAATGTTAATTATAATGATTGAGTATTATTGTTGGGTTCATATTTGTGTCAGGCTTATAGGTATGGCTCGCACTAAGAGGATTGAGGATGTTAGGAAGGCTGAGGAGGCTAAAAAGACTGAGGAGGTGAACAAAAAGATTGCGGAGACGACAAAGCCTGTTGGCAGGAGAGCTTAAACCGCATTGTACAGGACATCGAAGGAGGTGGGAAAGGGAAAGGGAGAAGGCGAGTTACATGATGAGGCATCCACAACACAGGACTTGGAACGGTGGTAATTAGCAATTTACAGTAGCCAAGTTAGCTCGGCTGAAGCATCCTCACCTAGGTGAAGTGAAGAGGATCGGAAAGAAGTTCAAAACCAGCCAAGCGAGGAAAAAGAAAGCGAGGATGGAAGCAAAGTTGAAAATGGAGAAAAAAGTGAAGAAGCACATGAAGAAGGAAGTGAAAATGAAGATGGATCTAACGAATATGAAGAAAAAGATGAAGAAGGTAAAAATGAAGAAGATTAAGAAGGTGAAAATGAGGAGGAAGATGTAGAAAAAGTTGAGGAAGTAGGGGCCAATGCCAATGTGGTTGGCAAGGCCAAGTTGGGAAAAAACCAGCCGAAGACTGTTAAAGAGCCTCTTTTAGGTGGGCCCACAAATAAGGAGTTGTTGACTAGTTTTCACAATCATGTCGTTGCTGCCATATGGAATGCCACAGTATTTACGTTAGTCTACAATTTGCTATTAATTGTAATATGAACTGTTTCAAAATCATTTTGAAATTTTCCTATTGCGTTTCTAATCATATGTATTTTGGTATTTCAGGAATGGCCCTTGTTCAGATGTATCAATCATGGGCACCAAGTGGTAAATTAGGAATTGTCAAAGACCTCCAACCGACTTCACAACATAATTCAAGCATCTAAGCTAAGTGCACTGACCAAGTGCTCATACAAACATGCCCACAAGACTCTCATTGCTACTTTTGTCAAGAGGTGGCAGCCAGAGACCAACACATTTCACCTTCCTTTTGGTAAAATGACAATCATACTCGAGGATGTTAGCAGGCTTTTGGATATTCTCGTGATGGGTAGAATTGTTTAATGCAATACCATTTCGAGGGACGAAGCAATCGACTTGGTGTCTAAAGGCCTTGGCATGTCGGAGGCAGAAACAAACAATCAGTTGAACAAGAATTTGAAAGTCAAGACGACCTGGCTTAAGTCAAATTGGGGATCTAAACCAACATCGTCGATGAAAGACAAGAAAAAACATTTGGTATATCCTAATGTTGAGTGCATTGTCCGAGCCTACTTTTTGTACATGTTAGGATGCACTCTCTTTGTTGACAAGACATCCACGATAGTCCCCCGTTGAACTCCTGCAGATGGTATATAAGTTGGATGAGATCCATACATATGCTTGGGTGCTGCTATTCTAGCTTACTTGTATCGACAACTTGGATCTGCATCTCGAGTCAGCGTATGTCAGATAGTTGGGTATATGACATTGCTAGAGGTGTGTTTATTATATTTCGTTAAATTTGAAAGCTCTCTTTTACAAAAAATGACTTTTTTTATTCATTTGCATTGCAAGGATGGGTGTATGAGCATTTTCATGGAATTGTTCGCGAATCACACCTGAGCACAAGTTATGTTTCGGCCCTCCCGTATGTGTCCAGGTGGGATGTCAAGTCAGAGCAAGGCCTTAATTTAGAGCATGTTCAAAGGCTTCTGATAGCACTCGATAATGCCCAATCAAACCAGGTGTGTGCTTTGTTGTTAATTATTTTGGTTAAGTTGTTATAATGTTTCATTAATTTTATAAATTTCTTGTTGTTGAAAAATATGGTATGGGATGAAGTTTATGTCAAATGATTTTGTAGTGTTTCGAAATTTTGAAAAATTCTTTGTTCGGTCGATGAGGTCCAAACAATCTTCAATTGTTCGAATCTTACTAACCGATCATTCAATTTTTATTCGGCAATATATAACCGATATCTATTCGGTCAATGAGGTCCGGACAGTTAGTCACCTTTTATTAATTTTAACTTTTTTAGTTATGTTAATTTGTTAATTACATGTCTTTCTTAGGTTACGCGGGACCCGTACTCGAGTATAAGGACCGATGAGGAGGATATTGTCGAGGTCGCATTCTATACGGGGACCGTCAAATATTTTGGGGTTGTAGAGTCTTATAACGCAGACGGATTTTTAAGACAAATGGGTCACGTGCAAGGCATCCCCACGAAGCCATACGCTCCAACTCGAGCCAACAGAGGGAAGGTGGCACAAAGTTACGTGTTTAAGTACAATTTCCAGTCTGAGAATTAGGAGAGGTGGGAAAATCACTTACTTTCTGCAAAATCAAGAGGACGGCGTGCGCCCGTCCTATGGGCTACGACCGATGGCTACATGGGGTAGTTCAATACCATCTCGCACCATATCATTGAAAATCTAGAGAGAATCAATTCCGACACCAAAGAAAAAGATGATATATATGATGTGAGTTGCCTAGTTGTTTTCATGTCTTATGTTATATATCTAAACATCAAAATAATAATTTTATATAATTCGTGTTATGTTGTTTGTGCAGCAGGTGCGACGAATTGTAGATATTGTGACGACATGGAAGTCGTTGCCGCTTGGAGATGTAGCTAACGCAACCGCGGTTAAGATGGTTGATGATGTATTAAAGAACCTTGTACCCTCAATTTCTGGTGGTCCATCGAGAACGACCTCTTCAGCAGCCACTTAGTCCCAAGCTACATCATCAAAACACAAGGCCACGACAACTGCCACGAGACCTTCCCAAAAGGGGAAAAAGAAGAGGAATTGAATATGTATTTTTTTTAAACAATGTGAATTGGTTTGTTGTTCTTCTAAACTTTGTTTTTCTTATGTTTTGATACGTGACATTCTTATTTTATTTTTTACTTATTCGTAATGGCTTGTTATGTAAACAGTTTGTAATTGAAATATTTAAGTTATGAGTGTTCGTTCTTGCAATACCGCATTATAATTTACTGTTCGGTATCAAATTACCGAGTAAATTACAATTAGTTGGTCTAGACCGACCGATCTAACTATTTTTAATTTGTATATTACATTTTTTCAATTCACTTGGTCGAGACCTACCAAACAAAATATTAGTATTCTGCAACCCACTTGGGCACCCCACATCAATATAAGTGCAAACTATGTTTTTTTGCGGGCAACCGTGTTATAATTTATTGTTCGGTATCACATTACCGAAAGAAGTACAATTAGTCGGTCCCGACCGACCGATCTAACTATTTTAATTCGTATATTTCATGTTACCAATTCACACTAAGTCAGGACCTACCGAACAGAAAATTAGTAATGTGCACCCCACTTATGACAATGACAAATCCTTTACTAATTCCCTGGCTGTGAATCCATTTCACCGCCTCAACCCTACTTTCAAATGACGTGTCTACCTTGAAGTCGTTAGTGTAGTCAAAATAGTCAGCATAGCACAAATTTCCCTACAAAATGGTAACTCATTAGACCTTAATTCAAGTACAAAAAAATACATAACAAACCCTAAAAAAAGTGAGTTCGGTTATGAACGGCCAAGTAAAATTATTCTGCTCAGTCTACGTATATCAGCCAAATTAAATATATTTGGTTGTTCCTCACCAAACAAACTCATATTTTTAAATTTATAAACAATTTTATTCGGTCCTTATGAACTTATGAAATTACTTTATATCGGCCCTGCGTGGCCGACCTAGAGGGTGAAAAACTGGGTTTCAACACGAAGAACAAAAAAAATGATTCAAAAATCATGAAATATCTCTCCATCTTGTACATTTGCATCTCCTACAAGTTAATCCTCCTTTTATAGTAAATATCCCTCGAACAACGCAAACAAACAAGGACCTAAAAAAATACCAAGATTTTTTCAAACCGTTTCAAATGCTTATTAAAACAGTGAATTTTTTCAACAACAACAATGATGAACTAGACTCTTACGATGGTAGAGGCCTCTGAAATCGTGAGTTCGCGTTGTCAGTGGTCAGAGGTAATCGTCGGAGTCGAAGTTTCAACTTCAAGCTTTGTGGGGTGCGCACGTCATGAACGGGAAATGGAATATGAGAAGTAGTAGGACTGATGAGGGGTAAAGAGGTCATTTCATATGGGGTATATGTGGAAATGGAGTTACTGGTTTGCACATAGTAAAACTTGGTTTGCACATAGCCGGGGCAGAAAAACAAAACGTGCAGTGTAGTTCCTTGTTGTTTTATGACAACACTGTTTAATTCTATAGAAGTTATAAATTAACTTATCTATATCATTTTTTGTCAAATTTGTTGCATTGATGTTATTAACAGTCAAAAAGGATACAACAACCTATTACATCAAGTATAATAGGTGTAACGGCCCAATTTATAATTTTTCATTATTTATTATGTCATTGCAGACGTGGACGCCACCGGGGACGTTTGTGGGTCCCACAGTAAGGCCGGAGCATGCCCGAATTAGGTATACAGTTCGTTTTGTATGTTTTTTGTTATATAATTGCGATGTATATGTTCAATTTAGTTAAATTGCATCACAATATATATGTCTATATTACCCATTGACAAGTGAGATGATATGACGTGTTTTTGCCGCGACTGGCGCATTGGCACGTGTACCGAGTGACGAATAAATAGTACACTAGGATGGGGGACTAGATACACACAATAAATGATAAAATTCCTTAAATAATTAATATAAAATGATGTTGAGGCAGTTGGTAACGGCACGAGTCGAGGTTCAGAGTCGGGTATTGGAACGCTCGGAGTGCATATAATTGGTGCCAAATAAATATGATCAGTTTTGTCTCATTTGGAGACTCTTTGACTTCATCTCCACCATACAAGGAAGCCTAGTGCTATGGGAGTGAATTAAGATTAAAAGCTTGGTATAAAAGTTTTATTTTTCAATGTTCTCACCAACTTTTCTCTCTCCTCCCTATGAAATCCAAAACTGGTGACAAAGAAGTGAGGTTTTGGAGATTCTAGCTTGATCATTTGGGGTATTTGTGGGTGTGAAATCATCAAAACAAGGTGAGTTTTATAACCTCATCTCCATTCTCTTTCATTTGAATGTGGTTTTAGGGGTGTTGGTGATGAATCTGTGATTTGAGTGTGTGCCACTGTTTTTACTTAGTTTTTGGTGTTTGTGAAATGCTATAGATGTGGAGAAACAAGTTTAAGTTTTAGTTCTGTTGATTAGTTCATTTTCATGAAATTGGAAATTTCAAATTTGATGTTAGATCCGAGATTTGATGCATGTTTGATATATTTTATTGTGCCTTTGGCTTGTGGAAATGTTGTTTAATCCCCCATAAGTCAAGGATGGAGTCAACAGCGTTGGTGGAGGCTTGGTTGGTGTTTTTCCAGTAGTTCTGCTCTGCTGAACTGCTGGAATTCGACTGCCCAGCACGCTGGTCACAGGCCCCAGCGCATTAGATAGTTTGGGTTAATGATGAAGATGAGCAAGATGAACACCAGCGCGCTGGGTCATCCTCCAGCGCGTTGGGTGTTCATCAGATAGTCATTTTTTGCTGTTTTGAGTGTTGTGGATATAATGCCTATACTAATTGACATAATATACAAGCAATTGACTATAAATCAATGATAAACGGTAATAGGTCACTTTGGGCGGTAAATTGTTAGATATCTGGGATTCGGCAGTATTGGACCGGGGTTTACTTTATGGGACAAGGAGTGCGGTTTGAGGTGTGTAGTAACCCAACTGAAATTCACTCTAGTACTTACTGCTTGATTTATTTGAATACTGTCATGTTTATTCAATAATCATTATTTCATATTACTTTACGGTGGTTGAGTTTACTCCTACCAGGTGTTTTTTCATTACGGGGGCATAGGGTCCACTAGGTCATAGCATGTGTTCTAGTCATGCGCCGGTGAATATGCTACCCGGGTGTGCTAGACACGTGTGGGTGCACCGTGGTCTACACCGGTCACCTAGAGGGTCCAGGTCACCCGTTTGAGGTATCCTCACGGATCGTGCCTGGCGTATAACCCAAATTATGGCTCTAGTCTGACTTTGATTGTGCACGCACTTTGTTTTCATACTATTTATATTCATGCGATGATCTTCCACAGTTGTCTGTGTTCTTTTCTTCCGCATGGTTATTTATAGTATTTTGATTCCAGCAGTTTATTTATGTATTTGCTTGGTGAATTTTCTTGAGATTACTCACTCTGGACTTGTCATCTGCCTTTTTGTGATGGCTTAAAGGCAAATCCTAATATGAGTAGAGGGAAGGGTAAGCTTGAGGACTACCTGTGATTGACTACATTTGTCATACTCGTACGTTTGTTTATATTTCTTCATTTTATGTTGGGTTTTAGGGATGTGAGAGACAGACTTGACTTGTATATGACTTAGAGGTTATATTTTGATATTTTGAGGATCACACCTAATATGTATATGTTGTATATTTTGGTATAGTTTCCACATTAGGTAAAATGCTCATAAAACATATTGTGAATATTTATTTTGATAATTTAAATTTTTCGCTGCTTATTTTGAGGTTAAATGATAACAACGAGATCTAATCTAACTTGACTCAATAATCATTAACAAATAACATAAGTTAGTGAGATATTAATTGGTATTAAGATTTGAGTGCTTGTGGGACACAGCTAGGAGGTGAGTTAGTTAAGTTGTGGTCTCGCGATACATGCCATGGCAGCCGATGGATTTGGGACTGCTACAATAGGTATTACAATCCATTGAAGTACAGAGCAACATCCTCACGCCAGCAGAGCATGCAAGCCAAATATTTTAGAACATTTCAAGGACGACTAATTAGGAAAACATGCAGATAAAGTTAAAATAATTACCTTATCTACGCTGGTGGCCCCTCCCCCTCTCCTCTTTGCTTTTTCTTTTTTTGCTAAATGAAAGTGAGTTTTTCCTCTCCTTGTCGAGAGGCTTTGTGTTTTCCTCTTCTTATAAGGAGGCTTTGAGTTTTCTTCTTCTTATTGGGAGGTTCGAGTTTTCCTCTCCTTATTATGAGGTTTTGGATTTTTTTTTGCAAAAAGTGGATCAATGATACTCGTGGATGCATGCAAGCCAAGAGCCGTTAATGACATAAGTTTGAACTGTCAAGGGCTTGACAACCCTCGATCATTTATTAATCTAAGAATTTAGTTAGGTCGAATAAGCCATATATTATTTTCTATTTTTTTGAGATTATTGTTGGTTAGAAGTATATAGAATGGTCGATTCGATACATTCGACAAAAGTATAAGTTACACATGAGTTTGCAAACTTTTCGCAAAGTCACTTTAATCCCAATATGTGGAAAAGGGCTGATATTAATGTAATTTCATTGTTAAATTAATGTAATAGTGAGCAATTTTTATGAATGAATATCTTTTCGTCAAAAAAAGGAAAAAAAAAAGGTATTTGGAAGAGCTTTCATAATGTTGAGACATTAGTTTTTATTTTTATTTTTTGAGTAACTGTAGGTATCTACACTTTTTGTCCCACAAGCACAGGGATTGCGCAACGAGACCACTAATGGCCCAACGTTTGGTTGTTGTAGGGAATTGATACCGAGGTCGTGTGCCTAACCCACACAACTCCGTCATCATCCTTACCACTAGGTCACACCCGTCCGAGTTATAATGTTGAGACATTATTAATATTAGGTAATTTATAAATATGCATGCATGCATGAATCCCATAACATTTACACATTAGCCATAATAATATTTTCGTACACATGTACATGCTTATTACAACGAAAGCAAATAATTAGACATAATTAACTACTAGCTTGATCATTGAATCTCATGATGTTGAGACAAAATCCATGTAAATTAACAAACGTACTTTAACGTAGACAACCATAACAAGGCATGCAATTCAAGAGTACTAATTAACGTATACACCATATATATAACACAAATTAATTAATCATCATCATACATATATAGAGAGAGATAGGGAGATCCCCTCCATGCATCATCTTCAGTAGACCCACACATGAATCCCAAAACCAAGGCAAAATCCAACACTACCGACTCACTGGACACCCTTTGTAGGGCACAAAATTTATATATATTAATTAATTTGCTCTCCATTTGTTTTTTAACCGTCCAAACTCTAAATCTCCCAACATTGGACCCAACTCATCAACAGTCCCAATCAAGGACAGTGCCTACAACCTTGCATGCACCACAACCTCCATTACATGTTAAAACTAGATAGACCAATATGTGATGGAGATTTAGTCCCAACCACTACTACAACATATTTGAGTCGTGGCAACTCATGAGCTGATCACAAAGTTGTTATCAGGGCCGCTACAATAACCGACACGGATAAGTACTTGAGAGACTGGCTAATGTAACATATCGGAGTAGAGGACAACATGCTGCATTGTTGGTGGGCGACACATGTGCCCCCCTATTTCCCTCTCATCCATTTTGATATCATCAATGCCTCAACAACTAATGCAAAACAGAAAATAAAAGTAAACAAAATAACAAACAACACCAAGATCTTATTAACGCAGTTCGGAACTCTCGTCTTACATCTGCGGGGTTATGCTCAGGTGTAAGATCCACTAAGAAAACAAGTTAAGGAATTACACAAATTAAGCTCTTAACTAGTCATCCCTCACTAAAGATCTCCTTGGTACCCAAGAGCCCCTTAGCTTACAAGTTAAGTCCTCTAGACAAGTTTGTGATAGAAAACAAAAAGAAGAACGAATTAGTGTTCGTCTATCGCAAGATTGTTTTTAATTCAGTCTCCAAAGAAGGTACAAAGAACTCGATCTGGTTACTTAATATATAAAGAAAACATACAATACATTTTGAAAACATACAATACATTTTGAAATCCTTTCTATGTATGTCTTCAATCAACGGTTTGCATATCTTTGCTTTCATACTAATTAAGAGAATATTTCTTGGGGGCTGTCAAAGATATTCTTGCTGCCTGGCCATGGAGTGTATATTCGTTGAGTCTATCCAGTTGACTTATAACCAATTGACAAAAATGTCCTCAACCAATCCAACAATTCACATGTTCATTCAAATGCCCTCGCACCTCACTTTTGAAAACTCAATTTTTTTTACAAAGTCAAGTTGATCCATCGATCAAAAAGTGTGCACTAGCCTTTGTCAATTGCGTTTGTCGATCCATCGCTGCCCCGAGATTCGACGAGTTTTAAGTGTTTTTAGAGTCTAATAGTTGACAAAAATTAGTGGGAGGCGTTAGTTTTTATGGTATTTGTGGGGGTTTTTTTTTTCATTTTCAAAGGTGAACCACGGACGAGAATTTATCTGTCACACAAGACCGAGACATATTGTAGTTTCTTAGTACCCTATAACCTATAACTAACAAAAGGTGTCGGTTATTACCTACCGAGTTTAATCCCAAACGTAATTTTTTATTGCACTTCGATTGGAAGCAACCGAGACATTGCTTAATGTCTCGGTAATAGGTCAACGAAACCAAAACCAGTAGTCTCGGTGATACACAACCACGTGGTCTAAGGGTCCTTCTCACTTAGATGTCGGTTGATATTAACCAACACTTATACAATGGTATCGACAATGGACGTTCGAGACCAAAAGACAGATCACGACCCTGTGTGATCGAACACTACAGGATCGAAGTTAAACATATCGTCCAACCATAAAAATAACAAATCTACCTTAAACAAGCAAGAAAATGAAGACATTTGGTATATTGAGGCCTTGATGTCGTGATGGAAGGGAGAAAATAAGGGTTTCATTCGATTTGGTGGTGGATGCTCGCACTTCAAATGAAAGAGCACTTTGGTAAAAGTACCGAAGTGCCTTGATAAATTATTGTGGTGCCCTGAAAGGATTGCAGGGTGCCCTTAAGCCGACTCTTTTATATATCCGTTGGGATCATTTAGCATTTTTCTGTCGTGGACAAGTTTCTGTGCAAACATACCATATCTTTTTCTTACCATGCAAACCAAGGTTATAAAAATAATGACATTAACAAACAAAGTTTACCTTAACACATTTAATTGTCTAATTAATTACTGAACAAGCTTACGTATAGTCAATTACAATTATATATTTTTTTAAGGCTTGATCATTTTTGTTTTTTTTTTTTTTTGGTAGGAGCTTCATCAAATTTTAGAATATAGTAGTTTACCACTAAACTTCCTTAAAAAAAAAGTTAACTTAATTTCGAACAAGGTATTGGTGCCTGATATGATGAAATCTTCTACGCGCATCATGTTTCCAAGGAGTCCTAGCAATTCGCTCGCAAAATCCATGAGGTGTTGTGTTCTTTTCCACACGAGTTTAATTTGAAGCTTTGCGCTTCACCGTGCCTCACAGGCTTCTAAATAGATCTGTTTTTGGGGCAAAGCCTCACAGGCTTGTAAACAGACCGCTACGCGGATCTGCATGTATAGATAGCACACAACCCCTTTAGTGTATATATTTTCTTGAGAATACAATCTTATGGAGCTTGACTCCATTCCTCAAAAAAAAAATTAATTAGAGATGAATATTAATGTGACTTAGCTACCTAGCTGATGAATATTAATGTGACTTAGCTACCTAGCTAGCTATATATATATATATATACTAGTTACATTATGTGCTTCACATGAATGAGTCCGCTGACTACGCGCTCACGGGAATTAATTCAATTACAAAACAATATTTTTATAATTCATAAAGTATGATTCCGATTATATTAATAAACATAAAAATATACATAAATAAAATTAATTTCAAAAGGCATTTTTTTACCAACGACGACAAAAAAATTGAAGAAAAAAAGTTGTATGTGAGATTAAATCATAGGACATGTGGCTCTTTATTTTTTTGAAATGTACTTAAGTTTGTCAACATTGATATATATTTAGTAAAACTGTTCAAACATGTCAAAAATATTTCATGATCAATCACTTATTCAATTAGAAAGATTAATTATATATAATGTATTCAATTGAAATATACTTACGTTTTTTTTTCTCGTAAGGTATAGACTATAGTTATTAGTTGTTGAGTTAAAGTGGAACACTAAATTAATGTTGTATATGTAACACGGTTTGAAGATATGAGCGACTCAACTCATTATCTCTATCCAATTATAATTACAATGTATAATTTAGTAAACTAGTAGGTTGAAAAGGGTAAAATAGTAAATTTGCTTATCGTCAATTTATTAGGTATTCGTACTTTTATATATTGTATAGATATATATATATGGGTACTACTACCATGGGAACCAAATATATATTCATGCCATGAGTACACTATTTACAGTCATTGGATTCTAATCCAATACATTAATCAAGGCAACATAAATGCACAAAACATTTAATGCATAACACATTATGAGAGGTTCTTGAAACGACCCTAAAATCTAACTCGTGTCACATGTCAATTTAGGTCATACGTGGACCTTTACCGTGATACAGTTGTCCAATTCTCGGTTGTCGACACTGAGGTATGTTTTTTTTGTTCGGTATTTTGTATAATATTTATATTACTCGAATGTAAATTTCAATGTCTCAAACGTGTGAGGACGTTTGAGTGTGAGCGTTGGTGTTGGGAAACGGGTTCGGCTTGAGGAAAACGTGAATAACGGGTTTCGAGCGAACAGTTGTCGGGTAATTAGCAGTCCAGAGGATAAATTGAATTAAAAACACTGACTAAATGTAAAATAGATAATAAATAAAAGTTGTATACCGTGTTCGATATGTTGGTACGTCCGAGAATACACGACGAGTGAGTCATGGTGCGAAACGAGTCCGAGAACAAGAGTATTGTGCGAGAAAACGGTTAAGTGTTGGTGTAAGTCACCTAGTGGAGTCATTATGTTGTGTCAAGGTGGTTGAATGGATTAAATAATGGCCATGGGATGTGCCTCGAGATTCGTGTGTGAATGAAATGAGGGGGTGTATATAAGTAGTTACCAACTTTTCTCTCTCCTCACTATTTCCTCAACTTTTCCAACGAAACTACAACGAAATGTGTAGGTGTGGTTTTCAGATTTTCAACGTGGATTGAAGCCAAGGGATCGACCAAATTCAAATTCTAAGGTGAGATCCTGACTCCCCTCGTGTGTATCTATGTTTTGGCGGTGATTTTGAGTGTTTTCGTCGCGATGATTTCGAATGATAATTTTTGCGTTTGGTTTGATTAGATTTTGTTGTTTGAATTGATGACAATGGTGTGGATTTATGGGTTTAAGGTGATAGATTTGATAAATTTGGAGTTGTGGGATTTTTTATGGATTTTTGGGATTTTTTGTGATTTTTAGAATCGGGGTTTTTGCCGAGGTTTTGACGTAGGCAAAGGTGTTTTAGTGTTTTAACAGACGTCCCTAAGAGTTTTGGATAATTTCAGAATGCGGAGACGCGAGCCAGAGTTTCGGAAAAACCCCAGACGAGAGTGCAGGAACTCACGCCACGAGGGACACTGTGGGGCATTTATGCTCACGGCGCCACTTGCGGCGTCTCAGACAGTGAGTGAATACAGTCACGTTTTATGTGATGCCGCAAGGGTTTGACCCCACGACACTACTTGCGGCGTGACACTGTTCACAGTGACAAATTGATACAAATTTTAGAAATTTTGGGGATCTATTGGGTATTTAAATGGATCCGAATATAACCCAATATCCCGAAAATTGACCCAATTACACTAATAAAATAATTATAAAAAATTACGTAAATTAGGAAGTAATTATTGAGGAATTGCAATTTAATTGATTATCAGGAGTTTTAGTCATTGACGGGTCACATGGGGATTCGTAGGAGGCGAATCAGAGGTTGTGTGAGTGCATATTAGCTTAGATACAGGTAAGTAAACTAGTAAAGAATTTTACAGTTATTTCTTGAACTTTAAATTGTTATTGTTATTGCTCTACTCCTATTTTTTGAAATTTCATTCCTTTGCGTTGTCCGATAGCAAGTGAGTCAACGTGATTCTTTGGTAGGACGGGTTATCTGAGGTAATATGCCAGAGCCACGAACTCGGGATGCACGATATTGTTTCTGGTTCTATACGGGGTGAGAGTTCTTACTTGGACTACCAGGGAATCTCATCCGCGTAAATTTTAAGATGGTGTGAATGTACCACATCCTAAACTCCGAGTCTTGTAAGTGTTTTTCCTCGACTCAATGACCGTTAGTTCGGGACTACTTGCGTCTCTCTATTGTTTTCGGGACACTCATTTTCAATTGATTCAGTTATTTACAGCTTTTATTTATTGGCCTAATGATCAAAAATATCTTATCCTTTACAAGTTTTATCAATTTTATCCTAACCTTTGAAAATTATCAATTCTATCCTAATCTTTTTGGTTTAGTATCAATTCTACTATCAACTAATTTTGGACACTTTTTCTTTGAAATCGACATAATCTTCTAACTTTTCTTTTCATGATCATCCATATTGATCAATTTACATATTGAAATTTTGTAAACATCATGTTTGAATTAATGTAAAAGAACTCACAAAAAAAATAATTTATAAATCAATTATACGTTAATACCTTAATTATTTTTTTAGTTATTCATAAAGCACAAATAATAAATTGAAAATCATGTGTATATACATATGAAAATAACATATAAAACTTATTAGATGATACCCATAGTTGTTTAATTTAACTAAAAAATTACGTACTTGAATAGAATTATGTACTTAATACATAAAAAAAGAATATTAAGCTTTAATGCATATGTATGAATAAATCTTGTATGAATAAATCTTTAAATTGTATAAAAGAAAATTAAAAAAAATATGTGTGGGCAAAAAAAAATTGTTTAAATTAGTTAAGGATAGAATTGATACTAAATTCTAAAGTTTATCAATTCCAAAGGAGGATATAATTGATACAACTTATTTTATCAATTCCAAAGGAGGATATAATTGATACAACTTATAAAGGTTATGATATAATTGATATAACTTGTAAATGTTAGGATATTTTTGATCATCAGGCCTTATTTATTCACGCATTCCCTGTCCTTTCTTTCTATCGACATGAATATGGGCTGGTGTTTTATTTATTTCGAAATGTTGTATTTATGTCCTGCTTGACGTTACTGACCTAGGCTTGTCATTCTTGTGTTTGACGGAGTGCAGATCCAAAGTCCAGTAAGGGAAAGGCTCCACGGCTATGAGATATCATCTGAGGATACCAGAGCAGTCCTTCCATTTGTCTGACATAGGTGATTCTTTTTGTATTATTGTATATACTTGTTTTGAAACACTGGGACTTGGTTGAGAGATCTTGGGCATATATATCTATGTTACTCTCCTCTGACTGTTCATTAATGGTGATATACATATGCGAGGTTTCCACACTCTAGGTCTTAACTTGTGTATCTTGAAGTTAACTGATTAGTTTGAGATTTAATCGCTTCCGCTATAACTATGATAACTCACTAATTGATTAACTCAACTTATAATTACTTGATAAATAGTAAATGGTAAATGGTAAAGAAAGACTGACTAGGCTTGTGTGACTCGGCGAGATTGATTCAGGGGTCCACGTAAGTTTAGGTCGGGTGGGGCCCAGTTTAGGATTGTAGAACTGGAGCCGTCACAATTCTCATAGCATGGGCATATATTTAGGCTCCATTGTAAAAAAAACCATGTATATATACAATGAAAAATGCTAACGCACAACGAAAATCACAATGTGCCCATCCCACGATGGATTGAACCTCGAGATGCGTAAGGTTACATCCTGAGGCTCACACGGACAATGAGATTAGTGCGTTGTGTGAATTGTTATTCTAGCATTTCCCATATTGAATTTGTTGGGGTTGGCTATAAGATCAACATATAATTTGCTCCACTAGCTAGATTTAATTCATCATCAGTTAAACAATATTATTCATTTTCATTAATTTGTAAAATAATGTTTAATGTATAATAGTACTGATGTTAAGTTTTTCAAGCAATGAGCAAGATCATCTTTTTAATGCTTATACTTGTACACAAGGGTTACTTTGAGTACTGTGATTTTTATCTCACTAAAGATCACAAGTAAAGCAATTAATAATTTTCATCTGTTTTCAAAAATAACTTAAATAAGAAAGAAAATGTCATTCTAATCTAATAAAAAAATGAAAGAAAGTAGTAAAAAAAATGAAAGAAAACCTAGATTAATAATGGTTGGGCTTTTGTTTGGTCAACATTCAACAACGATGGTCTAGAAAAGTGGAGTCAACAGATCAAACGGCTAAGAGAGACATGATTACTTTATGGGAGGTGAACTTGGGGCATGCTGTAGAGGTGGGCCCACTCTACTTAGTTTTTGAGGAGGGAGGGAGGTGACCCTACAGATAAATGGTCTAGCATGCTTGGCTTGTGCATGCCCTGTTATTCCCATTCCCACTGTATCGGAAGGCACTTTTTTTTGTTTTTGTTTTTTTTTTTTTTTGGGCACATCACTCAAGATTTTTCTTATTTAACACAGGCGGAGGTTTCACACTCTATTATTTTTATTTTCACTTTTATTTTAGACAATTACATTGTGAACTACACACTTCCATGATGAAATTATACAATATTATTTTTTTGGAAATAAAATAGAAATTTATTTTTTTGATAATCATGTCCAAACCTTTATCAATGCTTCCTTACTTTGATTTGACTAATCCCATAAAAGTTAGTCGAGCGCTCCAAACCCATAACTCGAGAGAAATCAAAAAAATATAATATTACTCTCAAGAATTGAACTCGAGATATCTACCTCATTTATAGTTATAGTGTTTTTTTCCTTGCAACTAGACTTCACCCCTTGAGCTAAAATAAAAATTTTATCAATCATTATATGGCTAAATATATTCAATAAATTAAAGTAAATCACCAAACATATATAAAATCAACCACACATCGATCCTTATAAAACTATTTAGATTCGTTAATCTTATTTGTCCAATAAACCATACAATTGTTACAAAGTCGGCTTGGAATTGAAAATTTGTCACTATAATATTCAAATATTTTAAAAAATATTATATTTATGCAGGGACGAAACCAACATTATTAAGGTGGAGGCGGGCCAATCATACACAAACGAATCTCCAACATATATGTAGTTATAATAATTATATTAAAACTTCATTTGATTATCACATATATATATATATAAACACAATAAATTACATCTTTAGAAAAAAAAAAATAGACTAAAGTAATATATAAATGCTATGTTATAGGTATGTATAAGGTGTGGGATAGGGGTTGGGACTTGGGCCATGGCCCTGCTTCCAAATATGCACCTAGCTATAGCTTCGTCCTGTATTTATGTAAATGGTTTTTTTTCACAAAACTGATGAAATCTTTCGTTCGGAAAGTTTGTAGTCAACCTCAAGCCAGACTCTAGCAAGAAAAAAGCATTGACATTGGGTAGCACCAGAGGAGGGGTGACTGAAAATAAATTGTGATGGGGCAGTATCAGAGGAGGATGAGGAAGCCACAGCGGCAAGAGTTACACGAGGGATGAAAGGTGATTTCAAGTAGCATTTCAAACAAAGTTGGGTCGGTGTTTACCTCTTTGCACCGAACTATGGAGAGTTAAATATGGCCTGCAACTGACGTAGGATAAAAGATGTAAGAAACTCATTGTGAAGCTAGACTCACAGGAAGTAATTGATCTTATTATGGACTCAATACAAAGTCAATTTCAAGATCCATTGATTCATAATATTCTAAGGGAGACGAACAAAGAGTAGAGTATAGTTTTCAGCCACACCTTTAGAGAGAATAATGTATGTGCAGACCATGTGTGGTCAATAGAGCTTTTCATTATGATACTGATTTTAAGATTTGGGAACATATTCTAAATCATATTTTCATGTTGCTAGAGCATGATATCCTGCAGTTACAGATGTAACCTAGACCGAATTTGACCTTTGCTAATAAAAAAAAATGGTTTTTTTAATCAATGACATACAGGGAAAAAATTGAAGAACTAATTGTTAAAAACTCTTTTCTAATTAAGAAACCTACGCATAGAACAAAAATGTGAACCATGAGTGTACATAAGTAAATGTAATGGCCTTATTAAATTACTAAAGATTGATGTACAATTAAGAAATTTGCTAGCCAAGATAACCATATCTCTAATCTAATTAATTTTATGGAGTGAATAAAAGATTATTTGCGTTATATAGTTAATTTATTAGGTTTAAAAATATATATCAAATAGTTTTAAGATATTTTATTAGCATTAAAAAATGATATATATATATATATATATATATAAAAGCTGACGAGAAGATTCCAGTGAACAAGTAATCAAATAGAAGAAACCACAGCGACCCAATTAATTGGTTTGCGCCCTTATTTTTTAGTTATTCATTACTTTTTTCACACTTACAATATAATTATAGCAGTCGTAGTATCACAAGATCGAGTTAGGTCTTGTTTAGTTGAAGGTGGAGTTATTTCTCGAGAGATAATTTATAGGGAGTTAGGAACTAATCTTGTTTGGTTGCCCAACTTTCATGCAAGTTACCTCCCAACTTACAAAGAATGGTGAGAGATATTTTTCTCACCTCCTATAGAGAGTTATCTCCCAAGAATTGTGGACACAGTTACCCTCATTAATGACCTTTTATTACCCATCTTTTTCTCTTATTTGAAGGTTATTTATGTCAATTCATATATTTTATTATTTAAAAATTTACAACTTCTCTTCAAGTTTAAAGTTGAACCAAATATTAAAATATTAACTTCAAAAAAATATCTCTAAACTAATACCATAAGTTAACAGAAATGAACCACGAGACCCGATTAGTTAATTGATCTCCAGTTAGATTTTTCTTTTCTTTTTTTTGAAAAAATTTCCGGTCAGCATTTAGGTACTGGTCTTTCAAAGTGATGTACGTATACCAATAATTCCAAAAAGATAATAATGTAAATATCACTTCATTTCAGAATATCTTTGGTAGAAGTCTTTCGATTGATTAATTTATGATAATGTCAATAGCTTGACAAAAAAAAAAAAAAAAAAAAAAAAAAAAAAAACAAAAACTTTAAAGCTTAATTTTAAACTCACAAATAGCAATTACGAACTTACTTATATATTCCATTGAACAGATTTAATCAATCATACTAGATCCAAAGTGAGCCCTATGAGCCTGATGGCCCTTATGACTATCAAGATCCAATTAACTTAAATTATTTTACCAAAATTTATGATAAACTTATACCAAACATAAATTACGATCTAAAACCTATATTATGCATTCCACGCGATTCAAACCTTAACTCTCTAGGTGGAAATGCAAAACCAATATTGTTCTGTCGTATTTGCTCTACAGTGGTTATTTGACCATGCCATTTTAGTGATTGATGAAAACAGTAAAAGTCGAGCTAGATGATTAAAATATTGACTTTAAGAGACAAATCTTAATTTCATTTTTTTTTCTTAAAAGAAAAGTTCTAATTTAGTACCAAAGTAATCAATCCAAGGAAGATAATATATGATTGCACATCCAATTTAAATATTTACGCTTCAGAATTCACTTATGGTAAATAGTAACACCAAAAGTGGGAGATAGAGATGAAAATTATATTTGTGGGCAATCTCAATCAATTGAGCTCTAAGATTTGCTCAAACATAAAATACATATATATGTAGCTAGACAAGCAAACATTCCATCTTTATCCCTTTTTGCTCTTTTTAAGAGAAGATTAACATTGATGGACCTTTTATAATTTTAATTAATTAAACAACAAAACCTCTTAGTCTTATTATCATTGTTATGATTATTTGTGGATTTTGGTGGAATCATTGTTATGATTATTAATTACAATTAATATATTGTTGCAATTCCAAGAGTTTACTTTTACCCACCTTTCCCCATTAAAATTCCTCACAGTTTAATTGTCTCCATTAACATGAGCTACCAATCAGGATGAACACACACGCATCCAACAATCAAAAGTAATTAGAATGAGATGTGAAGCCAAGTTGGCTTTGTCTGTTGGTCGATGAACAGTGAGACACGTGTAGGGTCAGGATGAAATATGGGTTAATTGATAAGATGAATGTAATTAAGCATGCAAGTATATATGTATAGTTGGGATAAGAGAAGATTTTGATGTGTTGTTTGGAGAGTGTAGTGTAGTAATAATTAAGCAACCACTGATTGCTTGTTTGTGTTGGTTTTGCTTTCTTAATTTGTTTGTGTGGAAAAGGTGCCCACTAAGAATCCACCCCCTCGTGTGTGTGGGTGTGCTGGCGTTGTTGCTCTCCACTCTCTCTTTCTATGCTTGCTTTTCTCTCCCACTGCCCTTCATGATAAGCGTTGATTTCGCCTACACGTGAATACACACCCAACACACATGTTCAAGCTACTATTGCGAAAAGTGATTGAGACCTACTAGTCGTTCACTTACTGATCCTTAAAATTTCAAACTCAAACTTTTATTTTTGAAGGCAGTACTATAAATATATATCTTTAGTAGGGCGGAGTATATAAAGTCTGGACTCCGGACATTACAACAACAAAAAATAATTACGAAAACAGAAATTAAATTGGTTTCAAAAAATATTATTTTTAATTTTGTTTTTTGGGTAGGATATTATTTTTAAATTAATTAAATTTAATTACATAAAAAAAAATTATTTCATTCAGTTTAATGCAATTGATAAGGTATATATAGGGTGTACCAAAATACCCATTTAATATATTTGTCTTTGCAAGTCCTAAAATAATGTCCTTTAATGTAAGAGTGACATCCAACGATCATGGGAATCCAAATTGTGCAGTATAATTAAGCAACAAGCTTTCAATCTAGTTATCATTTTAATTTGTTGGGTAACTAATTAGGGAAGATTCCTTTGTGTTTTTTTTATGGGTTTCAGTTGCTGATTTTAGAATAGTCCCTATAGTATAGGCTATAGCCCAAGTTCATGTCACCAAACGGTTGGTTATATGAGAACAGGGGAGTGCCAGCGCAAATGGGATCTCTTTGTTCTAAATTGGAACCTACTTTTAATTAGCACTATTTGTTTTCTTTCCTTTAGAGAGCAATGTGGTGTTGTTATTAAATTGATATAAGTTGTTTAGTTATAGAAATGAACGAGTGCACTTTATAGAGCAATGTGGTGTTGTTATTAAATTGATATAAGTTGTTTAGTTATAGATATGAACGAGTGCATGAAATAAGAAAATTGAGACTATTCATTATGAATATCCAGAGAGTTAGTTATTGGTTACTTGCCAGCATACTAATAACTCTACTTCAATTTGGACTCAGAGCCTATCTGAATTAATAATGAAAACTTATGACGACTAAATGTATCCAACAAAATGAATAAAGGAATCCCATTAAATTCAAGTTATCAAAAACTCAAGAAATATTAATTGGGTGGTCAAATGGTATGATCTGGGTTTTGAAAGTGAGAGATTACGAGTTCAAACCTCGATTGAGGCAATATGCTTATTTCTTATAAAAAAAAAACCTCATGAAACAATTTCTATGTGATACCAAAGTAATTTTCTTAAAGAAAAGGGAATTACATAATTATTAACCTGATGATGTAAAAGTTCTTTCAATCTAAAAAAAAAAGAAAATTTAATTGCAGGACTAGTGGTAATTGGTGAGCTACAACAACAACATAGCCTCAGTCCCAAATTAATTGGGATCGGCTACATAGATCGAACTCTTTCATTGTGCTTGATTTTGTGCAATTGATGGTGAGCATTCCAAACCATTCAACTTCACCTATGTAGAACATTATGTGCATTACATAGCCGGTCCCAAATTCAAATAAAGGATGAGGGTTGTCATAGGTTGACAACTAGTGTAAACCTTTGTCACTCTTCATGAAATGGGTATAACTGGTGAGCTAACACTTGATTAATTCTGTAAACAAGAAAGGATATAACCACATGGACTACAACCTCTACCTAGCAGTTTAAAACGTACATATGCTAGAGTTGTAAATTTAAATTCTTAGTTAAAGGACGAAAAACCTGAACTACATAGTACAGACCCTCAAAAATATAATTTGATTAGAAAAACGCTTTAGTAATCTAATTAGGTGCACCTTTTTGTACACCTAAACAATGTGACAATGGGTCCACTACTGTTAGTGAGACAACAGGACTCACTTGGTACACAATAAGGTGCTCCTAATTGGGTCACTTTAACATTCTCCATTCGATTAAGCAAAAAGAGAATTTCTAAAAAGTTTTTGAAAAAATTTTATTTTAAAGTCATCGTCAAACAATACATGACTTTGAAATAATAACTAACTCTTCTTTAATATTTATAAAAATTTTAAAAATCATCTCTATGAGTCTGAATTCTAAGAGTCTAAACAAATTTTTTGAATTAAATATACTAAAATGAAATCGCATCTCAAAGTAACATTAGGCCACAAAACTATTGATATACCCTCCACCTTATGCATCAAAATTCAAAATAGTGTGTGTGAGCGTGAGAGAGAGAGAGAGAGAGAGAGAGTGAGAGCTGAATGGATTAAAAGTGGCAGCTCCTCATCTCGAGAGTCCTGTGCAGAGAGGAAGAAGAGTCGGGACTGAGGAACAGGACAAAAAAGCTAACTAGAATTCCACCTCATCACATGCCAACCTGGCAATAGTCGCCAACTGGGACTCCATCCCCGCATCCGCATGTGTGTCACCTTAATAAGCCTTCCGACTCTCACTCAATCACTGCTCACAAAAACACACACACACTCACTCACTCACCCTCTCTCACTAATTTCTCTCCTCCTCAAAACCCTCAAGCGTGGCATTTGCCTTTCATTACTCTCTCTCTCTCTCTCTCTCCATTTCCATTTCAAACTCCGCTTTCGTTTTTGTTGTTTTTTGGGCTTAAAACACCGCAACACTACACAAAAGTCACGCCTCCAAAAACCCATCGATTGCGTTGTCTGCGTCTGCTTATGCTTATTCCCCTCCTGTTCATCACATTCTTCTTCTCATCATCAACCAAACCAAACCAAACCAAACAAAACACAAAACACTTCCCTCTGTCGCTCTCGTGATCTTTGTTAATTCGATCTCCGTTGCAGCTTTTGCTGCTCTTCAACCAGACAACAACAACAACAAACAACACAAAGCGCAGACAGTACCCAGTCAGTCAGTCGCTCAACATTTACTCCTGCTTTTGTTCTTCTCTCATAATCTTCTACGTTTGTTTGTTTGCGTTCCTCTCTTTGTTTTCTTGTGGTGATGACGATGGATCATCAATGGTCGAAATCGCTGCGAGTGGACGACAAACCTCGCCGCGGCACCAAGAATCCCTCCTTCTCCTCCACTCTCCTCGACGCCATTTACCGATCCATCGACGAAGGAGTGGAAGGAGAGGAGGAGCTGGTTTTGTACAGAGAAACCATGAAAAAGAAACAGCAGAGTAGTAGTAGTAGTAGTACTACCAACGGTGGTTTCAGAGGAAGAAATTCGATGAAAATTGGTGAAGATGATGAAGAACAGATCGCCAGTTTGAGGCGAGCTTGCCTGATTGAGAAGTGGATGGAGAAGAAAGTCATGAGCGAGAAGGTCGTCGTTCGGCGAAAATCAGTGCCAGATCACAAGACTACTCTCCACTCCACTTCCAGTTCTTCCAGTTCCAGTTCCGGAGGAGGTTTCTCGTCCTCCGAAGCCGACGAATCCGTGCGCGGATCGCGATCGAGATCATCCTCATCCTTCACTTCGCAGCCGAGGCCGAAACCGATTAGGACAAGCGTAGTTTCGGCCTCATCCGCAACTTACACCACAAATGAGCAAAGGAGCAGTAGCAGATCGTCGTCGTCGTCGTCATCAAACGTGTACGACATTCTTCGCAACGATCGTTACTCTGCTAATAATAATCCTCAACAGAAACAACAGAGCAAGGAATTAGGCGGTGGTTTCAACAAAACCAAATCCAGAGCTCTGAAGATTTACGGAGATTTGAAGAAGGTGAAGCATCCGATCTCTCCGGGAGGCCGCCTCGCGAGCTTCCTCAACTCAATCTTCACAACCGGAAATCCAAAGAAACCAAAGATAGAACGAGCAGACGACCTAATTAGTTCTCATCAATCAAAATCCGCTCAAACATCGACGTCGTGTTCTTCGGCGTCGTCGTTTTCGAGATCCTGTCTCAGTAAAACTCCTTCCTCGAGAGGCAAACCGATCAACGGAATCAAGCGATCAGTTAGATTCTATCCGGTAAGCGTGATCGTGGACGAAGACTCTCGGCCGTGTGGCCACAAAAACCTCTACGAACAGCAAGAACAACATCAATCTCGGTTGATGGCTTTGGATGACGAACTGAAACACCGTGTCATGGAGAAGAACAGAAGGATCGAAGAGGCGGCGAGAGATCTGCTCAGCAATTACAGAGATCAGATGATCAAGAAAAACAGCGACCAGCAATGTGACCTCGAGATGCGTGATCGAGATCTACAACGCAATTACGAACACATTGAAGACGAAGATGAAGATGACGATGACGACGATGATGATACAGCGAGCTATTCGAGTTCGGATCTGTTCGAGCTCGACAACCTTGGATCGATCGGGATCGAGAGGTACAGAGAAGAGCTTCCTGTGTACGAGACCACGCATCTCGAGACCAATCGCGCCATCGCCAATGGCTTAATTCTGTAGTTATGCACGTACTTCTTTGTTCAAATTAGTGGTTTCGTAATTAATAATAGGGGGTTTACAGAAAATAAATCCTTTATTTAAAAGAAAATCCTTTATTTAGTTCCTTATTTGTTAATTAATCTGTATATGTAACTTGTATGGGTTGGACGGACCTAAGGACGAGCTTAAGGACGAGCTTGGGAGACATCTTAAAATTGTGTGGATTAAGTGTAAGATCTCAATTTTGATTCTTCGCTGCATTGTCCATTTGGTACACTCAGTTAGCTTGTATTGAGGCAATACATTGTGGGAATAGTCCGGTTGGCTTAACATCTATCAATATTTATAAAAAACAAGAGAAAGAAAATTAATCTGTATTCGTTGTTCAATACCTTAATTTTACGTTGAACGGAGGAGGATCAGAAATCTGGGTTGGAAGCGAAAGCAGAAATCGAATAAAGAGAGAAAAGAGATGAAGTAGTGAAGATTCTGCGATCGCGTTCACACGAGAGGGAGACGAGAAGAGGGAAAGTAAAATCTTCTCTACACGAGAATAGAGAGAGCTTTTGCTTTGTGAGGGTTGTGGGCCCACAGGCATCGCAGTCCAACATGGCGTCATCAAGTGATGATCAAAAACAGAGGGACAGATTAGAGAGTGAGCTGGTGTTAACTGAGAGTTTAACTTGCTTAAACACATAGGTGAAAAAGTTGGTTCATAATTACTGCACTCTTTTGTCTTTTTCGCTTTTTGTGTTTTTACGGCGCCGAGGAGACGGTAAAAATAGAGAAACAAAAATTATAAGTGTCCAAAAAGTTTCTTTCATGGTGAGATTTTTTTTTTTTTTTTGACAAAAGTGTGCATATTTTTTTAAGAAAATGATAATAATTTGTGTGACATTGAGCTTTCTATTTCATTAAAAAATTATTTTCAAAAATAATAAATCATTACGATTTCTTTCATAAGAAATCAACACAACTTGACTTCAATGCTAGTCGAATCATAACATCTTCCAAACCTTAATTTCTTAGTAGGCGATGTCTCGTTTTAATTTCTTACTAGATATGCTTTGACATAAATAGTTATAATTCTCTTGTCAAAAAAATAGTTAGACTATAATACATTTTAAAAAATCTAAAATCAAATTCTTCTAAATATGTATTTTATTTAAGAATTACATCTTTTGTAAGAAATGCATTCACTTCTTCTCTCATCCTCTCACTTCTGTGATACTTCTCTCATGGAAGTACAAATTTTCTTTTTCTTTTTTTTTTTTTTTGAGGGTTGGTCCGCTTGTCTTTCACCATTTCTTATTTGAATATGATATAGAGTTGTTTGAGTTAAGAGGACAACCTCTTTCTTTGTGACTAATGTTGAGTGAGAAGCAAGCAGGGAAAAAGAAAAAGAAAACATATCTTATCGTAGAGAAGTGATCTCAAGTAATCGATCTATCAGTAATTACTTTGCCAAATTCTTGATTCTTCCAATTAATGCTCTTTCAAAAAAGAATGTGAAAATTTCCTTTTGTGCAAAAACAGTTCAGTATGATTGTATGATTCTACCCATCGAATTAAACAAATAAAACCTATTAATTTGATGATCATGGAATCTTGAGGTGGTTACTTACCTAATTTCAGCTAAAACTAATTTCTACGCCGCCAGAATTATTAGTTGCTTGATTACAAATAAGTCATCTTAGCTAATTAATATTCGTTTCCATTCTGTTATATATAATATTACTTCGCATACATGCATATAATTCAATTAAAATTCTCTTGTTTTGGTGCCAAATACTTTTTTTTTTAATTGATAAGAATGAAACTTGCTCACGATGGGAATCACTCTCAACCTCTTAGACTCAACCCATTTCGTTTTTCCTACTATATTATATATCAACTCACCAAGTTCGTATAATTAAACACAACTCTATTTGATGTAAAATCAATATTTAAAAGGAAAATGCCAGAACACCCAGAGAGCATAACAAAATGCAAGCTCTCCATTGATTTTAATTTTTTTTATAAGAAATAAACAATTGCTTCCCTAATGTTTGAATTCATTGCCTTTTACTACCAAATATTATACCAAACCATTGCACCACCCAATAATTGTTTAAGCTTTCTATTGATGACCGTGCTATGCACATAATATGTTAACTCACATCTGGAAGTGAACAAGAAGGTGAATGTGATGCCATTGTGTGAATACATTGTGTTTGGAGTGTTATTTCGACACAACCCCTATGAAAATTACATAGAATAATATATTGACAGCCACAAGAGAATGCCTAGCTAGTTTACCTACATGAGTTTTTTTTTTTTTTTTTTTGGTAGGACGTACATGAGAGTTTAATTACAAGGGTTCGAGTGTTTTTTTTTTTTTTAGAAAGAAACAATTGTTTCCCCCATAGTTTGAACCCATGACCGTTTACTCACAAACATCATACCATACCATTGGGCCACCCAATTAATTCATAGTTTATATAATTAGAGTTTACTAGGGTTCTAGTTTTGTCGATTATAGCAAAATAAAAAGCTTAATCATTATCTAATATATTAGTTCATTAGTTCATTATGCAAGCTCATTATTTGAGAGCTGCTGAATTCACCTATAATAAATCTACTTGGACTCATGAGTTCGTACTCATAGGGGGATTTTTAAATTTGTTGTACATATTTAAGGGGTATAATAAGAATTTTACAAGTGATTATGGTTGTTTCATTAATTGCTCGAGGGTGTATTTGAAATTAAAAAAAGTTTTAAGTCCGGACTCACGAGTCCAAATAGCACTACCCATTCACCTAATAAGCTTTATGAGTTTATTATAACTATACATTTAAGGACTTTTAAATTGTAAATTTTTTTTTTTACCTACCAAATTTTTTTTTTAATTTTTAATTTTTAATTTATTTATTTAAATAAAAATTATTTACCACCAACTGATCATCAGTCTCTATTGGTTTATTAATCTTAACTATATATATAAAAGTGAACTTAATTACTTTTTGCAACAATGTCCATAACTGATAGGACTTACAATATTTACCATTTATATAGTTGCTAGTTACAAACCAACAAAACTTTAATTATTTTGATGAAAGAAACAACATATAACCAGAGATCTCCATTCCACATATAATTTGACAACATTCCCATAAAATAACTGATGGCACCTCACCTTAATTACAGAAGTTTAAGCAAGCCATCTAATCACAATCTTCATTTTTTTTATAAGAAGTCACAATTAATCTTCAATTTGAATATTTGGATGTCCCTAAAATGTCTTCCTGCGTGTATATAACATTTCTTTGTCTTCACATTTTTCCCCTCTCTCATAATTCTCGTCATTCCATAACAAACTTCAATCAATTTAAACAGTTTTTCTAGGAAAATAAAACTGCCAAATGAACAATTAATTAAAGTACAGTTACATATAATACATCATGCCCTTCTTTTTTTTAAACCACAATACATCATGCACTTAAACCCTCAATTACAAACTAAAAACTTATAATTAGTATTTACAGATTATAGATGAGAGAATTATATACATGCATGATTCTCTTGTCATTCCATAACAA
Organism: Stephania japonica; assembly: GCA_039657345.1. Classification (NCBI taxonomy): domain Eukaryota; kingdom Viridiplantae; phylum Streptophyta; class Magnoliopsida; order Ranunculales; family Menispermaceae; genus Stephania; species Stephania japonica. Next base: position 10,970,105 of record CM077563.1, on the reverse strand, counting down.
ACTTCAATCAATTTAAACAGTTTTTCTAGAAAAATAAAACTGCCAGATGAACAATTAATAAAAATACAGTTTTTGTTTTTTTTTTTTTTGTTAAAATTAATTAAAGTGCAGTTATGTACAATACATCATGCACTTCTTTATTTGAAACCACAATACATCATGCACTTAAATTCTAAATTACAGACTAAAAACTTATAATTAGTATTTACAGACTATAGATGAGAGAATTATATACATGCATGTTCATAAATCAACACGCGTTTTTTTTTTTTATTGTTGGCATGCCATAGCCGCAATTTTAGTTCTTCTCATTGCCTTACAACTAAAGTAACCAAATCTTTTAATGTGACATTATCAAATCTACAAATTGAGACCTATTTTGATTAATTAATTTCATAGGACCACTAAACAGTCCAAAACCAATCTTAAAAGTGCGATATCAAAATTAAAATAATGAAATCTTCTTTCTTGACATGCATGCTTTTACCTCTAAAATATTCTCTTTCGATTAATTAACTCAACTAGAGATGTTAAATCCAATTGTTAATGGGCTTATATATGTTTTCATATTTTTTTTAAATAAATATAAGTACACATATTTTAAACAAAATTTGACCCAACCAATGCCATCTTCTAGCTAGGATTCCACCCTATATACACTAGTTTAGAATAAACATTAATAAAAAGAACAAAAACTATAACTTCAACATGATCAGATGATTACAACAAAATTCAAAGTCCCACATATTCTCTTGGAGATTCGAGAGAGTTTTTTTCAAGGCAGTTACATTTTTATACATAGTTTGTTGAGAGCTACTAGCTAGTATATATATTTATGTGTATGGTTTGTTGGATTAGAGAAATGTGATGAAAGTTATTTAAGCATACAATTATATTAAGTTTAAGAGTGGTTGCTTAATTTTATTTAATTAATTGATTCCCTTTTGGTAGGCCGTACACAGTTGGTGAGGTGTGGGAGTTTCTTGAAATGATGAGACCCAAAGTGGGAGGTTTTGTGATTGTGAGGCACCCTACCCTCTAGGAGTTGACCCCTCTCCCTACAACCTCTCCTAATCATCAACACCAGCCTAACCTTAATATACTTGCATGCTCTATTAATTCTTTTCATTGGGTTCATGGGGCTTGGACTTTTGACGCACCATTGGGTGGGCCCATTTATGAAAACTTGGCCTCCTAGATTTGTAGCCTTTCAATTTTTACTACCTTTCAAACCTTGCCTTGAAGAGTTTAAGCTCAAACCCCCTTAATTAAAAGTTTTAAATTGAAATCCAATGAATATATAACACGAAGATAAACTTATTTGTTGTATATATATGTGGTCATATATATAAACATCATAAGCTATTTAATTTAAGAGGATGTTAGTATACCCCAAGACAGACATGCACTTAGGAGCACGTAACATATGCAGAGTCGGTGTTGCGTACCTATCAAGATTTGAACCCATGACCTTCACTTTCAATTCCCATACTAAATCATTACGCCACTCAATTGAGTAGTCATTTTCCTTTAATTTATTCTCTTATGTACCTTACGATCAACTTACTCAAATACTAATCTGGTCATGTAAGTGTTTGTAAATCCCTAATTTTGGGTCAGCGTGACTAAATTACTCATTCACTAGCTAGCTAGGGCACTATTAAAAGGTGACAATTTTAATGAGTCTCTTTGGACAATATGAGACAATTTTGACCTAGTTTCATAGGTTAATGACTATATTTTTCATTTTGTGCATTCTCAACTAATCACCCTAACTATATATCAGTATATCTATATGGAGTTAAACAAATTATAAGTTAAGCAACCTTGATGACCCTAGCTAATCATTGATAACCCTCTTTTCCACTTCTCATTAATTAAGTCATTTTTGTAACTTTATATATGTAATTAAGTTATGTTTATGCAATATAGTTATACATATATATGGAGAAAGACAAAAGCCTAGGACTAGGAGGCTAGGAGAATATAAATAATTAAAGTACTTTAGAAAGTTTAAAAAGGACAAGCTCATCAAACTTGTTCAACCTCCACGTACGAATATGCGCCATATCTTAATTAAACCGCGTTATGTGTGACCATTAATTAATGTGGAACAACTTCTTTAATTTTCTAAAAGACAATTCTCTTAACTGTCTCTACCCGCTTATTTGGCAAATCGACACAATTGAATTCTATTACGATAGATAAGATAAATCATCATGCATCAAGATCTGGAGTTCGGTGGGTTATCAAATCGTTTTAGATGGAGAGCTTGTGGATTAAACAACTTTTTGTATCCATCAAGGTTTGTACTATGTCTTCTTACTTTCAAATCTTATATTAAATTATTGGACCACTCAATTAGTAATTAGTTTTGTAGATTAATTTTTAACTCAATACAATTTTCTAGCTTAATTTCTACCGATTGAGTGGCCCAATGGTAAAGTATGATGTTTGGAGTAAAATGTCATGGGTTCAAACCTTGGGGAAACAAATTGCTTATCAAAAAAGAAAAAAAAATCTAGCTTAATTTTTAATTATTGTTTTTATATATGTGGGTATCAATGCGAGCCTAACTATTCTTATGAGGCTCTGGTGCAATTAGTCTGAGTATATTCCAGTTGTTGGAGTTATTGGGATAGTTCCACATGGACTAAAAAAAATGGTTGATTGATGTTCTACGGTCAAGTCCGAGTTGGACTTGAGGGGGAGTGTTGGAGATGTTGGAATAGTCCTACATGAACTACTTATAAAGAAAAAATATGGTTCATAAGTGTGGAGTGGACGCTCCATCTTGCCTTGACATTTTAGAGTGAACCCCACTTCACACTTGTAGCCCATACATAAAACTATTCACCACATTCTCTCATCTTGGATTGGGCCATATGATATAAAAATTGAACACCAGTGGCTCAGACAATCTTGACAGCGGGGAATCAAACTTGGGATGGTGCGCCTAACCTATATGATCTCAAACTTGCCCTTAATTTTAGGCCAACCCGTTCGAATTACTTAATTTTTAAATATTAATAAACTTATGGTAAGATTAGAAGAAAATTAATCAATTAATTAAGGATATACTAATTTATTTGGGCTAGCCATGCCTGCAACTCACCCGCACAACATATAACACTGGCACCGATCTGGTTCCTTCTGTTTGGTACAATATTAGTCATGGCTAGCTAGAGTTGGCATGCATATTAATCCATTCGTGTGGCTAATACCAGTACGGGCCATCCATTATTGATTATAATTCACGATCAATACAATCCGGTTGACAATGCTAATTCAAGTTTGGGTCTTATTATGTGTCTTCGTTGAAGGGCGCATGTTGGGTCACGCTCTTACTCCACAAAACCATATATATCCAAGAAAAATCCAGGCATATATTTTGGCGAGGTGGCTTATTAATTCATTATGTATATAGTCCAAAAATTGGTTATTATCGGCACATCTCGTCAATAAAGTATATTTTTCTTAAACCAACTATTTTGAAGATAGCAGTAAAGGATCGATTCCACAGATATTAGTGTCTTTCTTAGATAAGAAAAATACAAAAAAAAAAAATAGGGTTTTAGATAGAATATGTAAATATATTGAAAATTGAGAAATTAAATGAGAGGAAATCTAATATGAGTGGAAAGTCTAGGTATTCAGTTTTACAGTCTCACCATACAACTTGTGATTGATTTTATTAATTGCCGATTTATGAAAAGTATGAAACTAATCTATAATTTAGTGCAGCTATAGACCCGATGACGCACTTGGTTCCTCGCACTTTCTGATCTTGATAGCCAAGGTACGACCGTTGACTACTTTCCTAAACAAACATGCAACATGATCGCTAGTGCTCTAGATTTAACGCATTGGTTGCATTACTTCGATTCGTAAAAGCACTACACCTAGACAACCGGATCACTCTTGTGTCTGATTTAGCCTAGATTCCTAAGGTATTTGACTAGTCCCAATAGGGTCTAATCAATTAGTATGGTCAATTGCCACTAGTGTGGTCTTGTCACACAAGAACGGGTGCTTACGACTTATTGACATGTAAATCAAGGTTTAAACTAGTGTTTAACTTCAATTGTTCAAACAATACTAAAGAAAATAAATCATATAAAAGAATCAGTAATAATTAAAAATAAATAAACCTCATAATGGATTCCTAAGTCGTAGGATTGACCGATCCACCTTCAACCTAGTTGGAGGAACTAGCTAGACATAATTAAACTAAACTAAAAGAAAAATAAAAATAAAATATATCCTCCTCCCTTCTCTAAGTCCTAATATATATATATATATATATTCGTAAAATTTGGTCTCTAGAGGTGAGAAAAACCAATTTTCGTACTTAAGAGAGTGATTTTTGCATCCGGCAGTGTTTTGGGCGTTTTGTGCACCTCAGGACACTTGGTAGCAGCTGATTGGTGGAGAAACTGGAGTTGCTGATGTGGTAGAAGCGGATTGAAGGATAGGAGTGTTGGTGACGTGCTGGACGAATGGGAAGCGGGCACGTGGCAAGCTTTTGGAGGTAACGCGCTCGCGTGAGAAGAATCGGCGTCAATCTGGGAGTTGGTGCTATCACACATCCCGAGGCAGATCGACGGACATGGAGACGAGGACCAGCTGGGTTATGCAATGTGGCACGAGCTCATTGGTGGAGCGATGTGTATGAGGCGACGTGGCGCGAATCAGATGACGACACATAGACGAACGATGAGAGAGAGAACTACGAACGATGGGAGAGAGAACTGTGTGACGTGGTCTGACCAATGAATGAATGACATGTGGCACTGCTATACACGATGGACCACTTAGAATTCGACACGTGGCACAGCGAGACTCCGGTGAATCACGCACTTCGAGACAAGCTCTCTAGTATCCGTTTACTGCAAGTAAATACTCTATTTTGAATATTTTTCTGCCCCGGATTCAACCGTGCTCTCCATTTCACCTAAAAATGAAAATTAAATATAATTAGATATATATTTTCGTATTATTCCATAAATCACTAAATCTTTAAAATATGTATTTATCACCATAAAATAAGATAAATATAGTTCAATTACACCTAATAACCTATACTAACTAATGCCTAAATGAACGCTTATCACATATTCACATGAGACAAAAATTTCTTTCTCTTAATTGAATAATTAATTGATTTTCTCAAAAAAAAATACTACAGTATTAATTGACATACAAATTACCACAGCATCAATAGTTTACTATATAGTCAATGGTAAATCGTTTTTTTTTTTTTTTTTTAATGGTAGGAACACAGTCCAAAAAAATGGACTGAGAATTACACTGTGCTATCGCACTTATCTTGTGCTAACAAGAGGGAAATACAATGAGGCTCTATGTCTAATCTATGAACTCCATACCGCAATCCAAGCGCATTCTTCGCTAGGAAGTCTGTACAAGCATTAGTGCGTCTGGGGATGTATTTAATGTAGCTACCCTCCATTTGATGAAGACTCCGTTGAATCTCCTCGATCTGGTAGTCCATGAAAATCAGATTATGGCGGGGATCCATGAGCGAAACAACTTCTAATGAGTACGTCTCGATCACCACCTTAGTGAGTCCTTTCTCCTTTGCCATGTGGACTCCGTACCATAACGCCCAAATTTTTACTGACAAAGGTGGACAACTGGCCAACTTGACTTAAAAACCAAAGATGAACTCTTCTCTGTCATCTCGTAACAGCTCTGTAGCAGATAAATATGCGAGGTCGTTCATTATTGCCCCATCACAATTTAGTTTTGTCCAACCCTCATCCAATTTTCTCTAAATGGCGTTCTTTCATCAACGGTGGTAAATGCATTTTTTTTGGGGTATTATAAATGCTCTTTAAGTACTGGTATTATCTAGGGCTTCCTGTCTCATATAGTTTGTATATAGATGGAGTCAATTGTCTTTCGTTAAAGTTGCTTACCATACTTTAATTTTCTGTATATGTGCATAGATCTTCGAGTATGTAGCTACTAGCTAGTAAGAGTAACTCAGATATCAGGAAGCGCACGCAACATTAAATTTAAAAAAATAATTTTTTCTATATATATATATATTGAGAATTTTTTTTTTCCAAATAAAATACATAGAAGCTTTAATAATCTCTAATTACTTTTTGTGCATCACTATAAAATGATAAAACTTTGCAAAAGTACTCATTATTCTTTGTAATTGTTAGAATTAATGGTTTTATAATCCCCCACCTAATTTGTATGACGTTGAGAGCTCAGTCTCCTCTTCTTGAAGTCTCTCCTCTTCCTGCAGTGTGTAGGAATTGTGTACGCATTCTTGCTAACTTCTAAAAGTAATTAGAGTATGTTGATGAGTCAAAAGTATCTTATGAGAGGCTAGCTTGTATATTTTTCATTCTTATTGCACCATCTTGATTTGATGACTCCTTTTCTCATTCTTCTTTTTTAAGAATTATATTATGCATGTTATGTAACATATAGACATATAAAGTTAGATTCCTCAATCATCAAAGCAATGTACCAACCAAATGGGTGGCCAAATAGTAAGGAATGGTGTTTGGAAGTAAAAGATTATGATGAGATCAAACCTTGGAAGAAGTAATTAAATGTTTTTTTCTTATCAAAAAAAAAAACCCATCAAAGCAATGTGATTTTTTTTATAGGAACGAGACATCATTTATTATAGCCCAATTAATAACAAATAGGCGAGAAACAATGTGTTTCTCTAAACAAAGTCGAAAAAAAAAAAACACTATCAGTCTATCAGTGTAGCAAGAGAAAAAACCAATGTGATTTTACACCAATCCATTGGATAAGTGGCTCAATAGTTTGGTGTGGGTTTATTAATTTAGGTGAGAGGTTGGGAGTTCCGGCCTCCCGGTCGGCAATACGTGGTTTCATCTTATAAAAAAAAAATCGATGTGAACTTACACATCCAATATATAAACTCAGGTTTATGCCAAGAGTCAAGATACATACACACATAAACGTGCACGCGTACACACCCTCCAGTTGGCGAAATGTAGATATTCAATATAGGGATGATTTATTTTTCCTCTACTACACTTGTAATATTTTTTTCTCGACTTTATTTTAGATAAACATTAACTCTCACCATAATTTGTAAATATTTTGTTATAATATATATATTTTTCATTCCTATATATATAAAAAAAAAGACTTCTCGATCTGCAAGTTTGAGGGGTACGTAATTAATAATAAGTTAATTTATCTTTTTATATATATATGAGTAATAATACAATATTAATAAAGCTCAATATATATTCACGCCATAGAAAGCTCACGAAATGTGTTGTGTCCGCATTTATGACTCATAGATTAATGTGTTAGATTAAAATCTAATGGTTGTAATAACATAGATATTTTTATGGTTCTCATAATACGTAGGTACGTAGTAGTAATGTGATTTATGATTAATTATTTAAGCCACTGATCAATTAGCTAGCTAGCCATATAAGCAATAAGCCTAATGTGAACTATTCCATTCACATACACATACTAACATATATGCATCTATAACTATTTCAGTCTTATGCATAGGATCCCAGAAGGATTAAAAAGCAGGTGAACTATTTGAATTAGTACACACGAGGGTAACTTAACCTGATGATTCATAGTCATATTAAGTTCAAAAAATTAATTAAACAATTGAAAAGCTTCAAATGATTTCAATAATATTTTAAATTTAAACCCCCCTTCAAAAAGAAAGAAAGATAAAGTGAATTAAGAAAATAACGAACTTGGCCTTCCAAAAGAAAGGCATATCGATGTCGATCACAATGTAATCTATAGATCCTAACTACTTATTCTACTCAATAGATAAATAAAGTTTCTGCTATTAAAAGACCCACCAAAGCCACATTTTATTCAACAAATCAATGTATTACCTTTTTTTTTATCGTGTCACATTAGTAACTATTCCAATTTCTCATTACATGCATAGTTAATTTTACTTAATTATACTTTTTTTAGGGAACTAATTCTTTACCTTTTTTTTCAAGAACTATAGAAATTTCATTAATCATTTATAGCTCTATATTGGACCAGACATAGAATCAAGTGCCCTAATAAAAGTACATTGATTCGTCAATCCTTTTTATTCAACAAAACTGTCATTAAATTGGTTGTGATTGTGATTGTGAAATTAAAATAGTGTGACATCAGGAACTGCTCTCTACAACGTTGAAATACTTGAGAATACACAAACACCACTAAAAATACATAACCAAAACTTTTTTACAAGGAAAGTAAAACCTAAGACTTCCAACAAGGGAAGAACTCCCAACTAGGAAAGTCAAACTAACTATGAAATGAAAAAGCTAAAGAAAAATCAACCCAACTGTCGCACAAATTAACCCACGCACAACCATTGAGGAAGATTTGCAGCTTATTGGATGACTAGATTAGCAACTTATTGAAAACAATAAGAATAAAAACCAATCTTCAAGAATTTGGCTAGATTTGCAACTTATTGGATTATTAAAGTGTAAAAAAATGTGAATGAACCATCGTCGATAAAGAGAATCGAGATGAAAAATCACTAAGGAGAATTAAGAAAAAGATTTTAGGGTTTTGGTAGAAAGAAGAGAAGTGGCGTCCGAGTTCACAAAGTTTTTCCTCACTTTACTTTCTTTCTTTTGATAATTATGAGTGTTCACATACATTTTTTAACCCCTTCTTACTTCAGTTCAATTAATCCAATAAAAATTAATTAGATGCTTCAACCCTAAAACTTAAGAAAAAAAAATATTGCTATTAAGAAATCGAATTTATCACCTCTATCTCAGTCATAGTTGAAGTTCTATTTTCTTTAGCATTACGTCAAACTTCTTACGGGTCTCTCTATATACTACCTTAATTGTCGAGTGAAAAATAATAATTTGATACACTTTTGGTGTATACTTTATTTTTAACTATTTATAGCTCTTTTTTATCTCTTTAAACATGTGTTATACACCTGACAAAATATTATAAATAGTTAAAAAATAAAATATGAGCCTTAAGTACGTGCTAAAGTGTGTTACATTACCATTTCCCTTGTTGGGTAAGCAATCCCAGCTAACCATCTTCCTTTGCTTTTATCTTGTTTACTTTCTCAAGTGAATCTCTCCTCTTGAAGCCACCAATCATGCTTTGATTCCATGCTTCGCAAATCATCCAAGTCGCCATCATTAAATGCCACGTGACACTGTCTTTTCTCCGTTTGGGCCCAGTCCAAGCTCTGTTACATGGGCTTCTGAGGTGGGCCCGCACGTGCTCCGAAGCACTGACTGGTGAGCCAAATAAGTGCGTCGACGGGACGGGACGGATACAGATGGCGACGCACATAAACGACTGTTTGCGTTGTTAGAGTAACCCAACGCCAGTTCACGCGAACGGCCTGTGTACGTCGCAGTCTCGTAAAAGAGTCAAGACAGTGGGCGCACGTGACGTTCTGCCCTGCTTGTCTGTACTCACTGGCCCCACCTCAGCACGTGTGCCACTTTTCGCTAATCCCCATAAAGCCCACACTGGTCTCTTTGATCTCGGTCTCAATCGGAAATATCCATCAGATCGCCTTGTATTTCAAGTGTCGTAAAGCCAGCAAAAATTACAAAAAGACCAGATATATAATCAATTCCTTTCATAAAATTACATTGATTCATTATCCCCAAATGTTCAAAAGAATATTTAACTACTTTAAAATTAATTTTAAAAATTGTGAATATAATAATAGAATAGTGTGATGATCATTAACAGTTCTTTTGAAAAAGGTCTGAAATATGACAATATACATAAATTATTTGATCATGACAAGAAATAAAATTTTTAACAATAAAAAAAAAGTAAAGACTTCCGACGATGGAAGACAACTACTTATTCAAAAAACAACCTAATGAAAATCTAATTGAATGTTTCATTTTTATCCTGGCTTAAACTTTTCTTAAATGAAAAGGCTACTGTTAATGGTTATTTTTTGAAAAAAAAATGCTAATGTTTTTTCTTGAACAATGCTAATGTTACCTTCATTCGACCACACACACACATACAACTCGCATTTGTAGGGTCCCTTGATTTTCACTGTTATGTATTTGAGCATGCATCACTGATTATTTTTTAATGTATCATCGAGGATTACTTTGGTCCTGCATTAAATAAAAAATAAAAATAAAAAAAAAAATCTCAGGTTCTGCTTAGTCGTCTTTCCAATAATATTTCACTGTTTTTTTTTTTTTTAAAACAATAGTTCACTTTCTTTCTCTTTACGACTCACGCCCATTTATAATTTAACAGTATTATTTAATGGTGTATTATTTGCGCGTCTCCCAAACACTGAAAAAAGGGGAAGAGTTACATAAAATCATTTGTAAATCTCAATTTAATTAGTTTCATCAAGAAAATGCAGGCATACTGGTTATATAGCATTGTTCACTTTTGTATTAGTATTTTTGTAAGACTTTATTTGACTTTTAAATTTTGTATCTTATATAGGTTATTGCTCAAGTCCACTTTAACATGAAAGATAAAAAAAAAAAAAAAAAAACAGCAATTGCAATTGAGATTTCCCATATATTCAAAGTACTCATTAATTGCAAAAATCACAAATAAGCGTAATGTTATGAAATAAAGAACTTTGCTAACTTTATAATATATTTTTTTTTGCATGAAAAGATATATTGTTAAATATTTAATTAAATATCTTTCAAAAAAAGTATTTTATTAAATATTAAATAATTTTAAATAATGACAGAAAATTTGAGATGAATTTGGACAACGTTTAGTATAACAATATTAATATTTAATGTTGTAAAATTAAAAATAAAATAAAAAATCGAGTAGTAATTATTACTATTTGGGCTCCATTTTCCATATATATATATATATATATACTAGTTTCGTTACGTTCTTTGCACGAATGAGCGCTCTTGCTATACTCGTGGGAATTCATAACTGGACCTTATTGAGTTCATACTACGTACAAGGTTTAGAACTGTGTAAGGTTACACGTATGCGATTTATAATGTGAATCACATAGTGCACAAATCAAATAAAGGAGACATAACAAAACAATTTATGAATTGAAGATACATAGGAATCGAACCTAGGCAAAAAAATCAAAACATGAAAAACGGAGAAAACAAGGTGAGTGCGAGCGAAAGGAGACCAATAGAGAGAGAGAGAGTTGGGGTGATGTAATTCACATACATTGATGTATATGAGTGCAAAAAAGAACAAACAACATGATTTGAGGATGTATATAAAATAACACAAAAACAAGGGCAAAAAAGACTTTTTGCTTATCACTCAAAATTGAATCTAGGCAAAAATATCAAAACATAAAAAACGGAGAAAACAGGGCAAGTGCGAGAGAAAAGAGACCAATAGAGAGAGAGAGAGAGAGAGAGAGAGAGAGAATTGGGGTGATGCATGTAACGACCTAAATCTAATTTGTTGTTATTTGACACGTGGTTGCAGACGTAGACGCCATCTTGGATGCGCATGGACCCCACCGTTAGGTCAGAGCACGCCGATATAGGTATACAATCCATTCTTGTATGCTTTTTGTTGTATTTGTGATGTAATTGTTTAAATTAGATTATTGGCATCGCAATGTAGTGTGTTATATTGTATATGAAGTGTGAGGTAGTGTGGCGGGAATTCGCCTCAGGTAGCGTGTAGACATGGGAACCGGGGAGGCAAATGGTTTGTACACTAGGCCGAGAGGTTAATATACACATAATAAATGAGTAAATATGTTGAATAATTAATATTAAATGTCGTATATAAGTGAGTGGCGCGAGTGTGCGCGTTTAATGTGTGGAACAGTTCGGGATCGATTGTCGGAATGCCCGGGTATTGGGTTGTTGCGAGAAGGAAGTGTGTAAGGGAACAAGTCACACAAGGTGGACCAATTGACCATATCTTGGCCATCCAAATGTATCTTGAGATAGGTGTATTTAATTGATGAAGAATTTGGTAAAAGTAAAAAATTTGACACTTCACCACCTTTTCTCTCTCTTTCTTTGAGTTTGGACAAAAATTGGGTAATTGGATAGGGTTTTGGTGAGCTTTGGAGATCATTTGGAGCACTATAAGGCTTGGGAATTGATTACAAGGTTAGATCTTTGATCTTCATCTTCTTATCCATGAATCAGACCTATTTTCCTCGAGTTTTGACGAAGTTTTTCGGGTGTGCAAATTGGGCACACCAACTATGTTGTGTTGCTATGAGTCAAGTGTTGGATTTGAGCAACAAAGATTTGTGCTTTGGTGTGTTGTTGAGGTGTTTCTATGGGATATGAATAGATTTTTCCGGTTTTAGCAATAAAACCCGGGGTTTGCATCTTGGGCAGTTATCATTGAAGGGTTTTGATGTATTAAGGTATTTTCTGATGTTTTGTGAGTGGTTTGGATGAGCGCGGACTGCGGCGACAAGCCGAGGGGGTCCGAGAACCCCTAAAAATGTTCATTGGCTCAGGCGCGTTGTAGGTGTTTGAGGCCACGACGCCACCTGCAACATCCAAACTAGTAACGAAACCCCATGGCGCTGTGGGGGTGTGAACGTGACCGTATCATGACACTCTGGATGTAACGACCCAAATTAATTAAATTAGGATTTGTGTTAATCACGAGGATTAACGAGTAATTTGGACGTTACGTGGATAGCTGTGTTAACTTGAAAATGAGTACCCAGGCTGTATTATGTTATTTGTGCATGTTGTTTGTTTATTATTGTGATGAAAAGTTATTATTATTTATATAAACATCACATGTGTGTAACTTGATGTCGGGCGAGGTTGAGCGCCGGGGTTTTGTGGTGTGAGTCAAGCCAACGCGGGGGTTTGAAAGTAGTAAAGCCGGGCGTTGGGGTTTGATTAGATTAAATTTATTAAGCATGACTAAGGTGGAGGATTTAATTTAATGGAAATTTAATATAACCTTAGGATAAAATTATATTTGGTGCACTAAGTGTGGGATCACCTCGGGGTGCGTGCGGGACGCGAGGCACCAGGTGCCGAGTGGTCGGGAGACTAGTATGACCCTATTTATAAATTTTGGAAATTTATTGAGTAGATTTGGTAATTTATATAGGCCAAATCAATTGGAGTTGTAAAGTCCTATAGTTTGAGCTGGATTAATCAGGATCCATTGGATGGTTCTCGAGATGCACAACAAGGTGGCTAGTGTCAAGATAGGGTGTTAGTGAGTTGGAGTGACACAGGGTTCACAGTGGCCACAGGATTTTCCTCGAGATGGGTGTACACAGTTGATCAAGAACCAAATATATATATATATGTTGACCGATCAAATGAAAAGGAAGAGAGGAAAATTGAGAAGAGGAGAGAATCGGTGGGAGAAGAAGGAGAAGTGGAGGATCAAAAGCTGGGATTTGAAGGGTGATTGAGGCGTCCAACAACAACAACAACAAGATCAAGGCATGGATTTATCAAAAATTTGGGTTGTTTGTGAAATGTTGTTGTGGGTTTGAAATTTGAGGAAATTCGAATTTGGAGGAAATAAAATCTTGTATTTTGTTGAGATTTAGTGTTTATGAGCTTGGTATTCCTTTGTTTTGATGGTTGAGCAAGTTTGAGAGAATTTGGAATAGTTTTGAAAATGGGTTTGAAAATGGAAATTTTTGTAAATTGTGGATTTTGGTGTTTGATTATGGAAATTCATGTTTAAATGGTGTAATTGAGGTGATTGAGGAGTTATGGAAAGATGGAAATTGAATTTATGGGTTTGTGAGTGGTTTGAAGTCAAAAATTTAAATTTAAAATTTTCTGGACAGCGAGCAATTAGCGTGCTAATTGGAGATATTAGCGCGCTAATCACGCTGAGTGAAGAGTGATAAAGATCAATTAGCGCGCTAATTGATCTCATTAGCGCTAATTGTCCACTGGAACTTAAAAATTGGGAAAATGAAGAAATAAGCCTAAATAACATCATAAACCCATTAATTGACCATTAATCTTCACAAATGAAACCCAGGAAGCTCGACGACAAAAATTAAGTCGGGGAATTAAATCGCATTTTTTGGGAGTCGGGGGTAATTAGTGGATGATCCTACCAGGGGTATTTTTGGGATTGTGAGCTTCGCGACACCGATGATTTTATGATTCTTTGATTGTATGTAAAACCCAATTGAACACCACTATTGCATTTTCTTATTCTATTCATTGAACGCTTTATTTATTTGTCAATCTAAATCCGATTGATGATGGGAAAAGACCCATAAGGGTAGATGTGTTTAAATGTATGAAGCAAAAGTTTATTTGATGTTATAAATATATACAAACCGTTTCATAACAAAACCCCACTATTCATCTTCTCCTTCGTTGGAAAACCGCCGCCTCTCCTTCTCTTCCATCTCGACCCCTTCACCACACCACTCACGGCCTCTCTTCTCCCTCTCCATTTCACTCTCGCTGTTCTCTCTCGATCTCCCTCCCCACGCTCGTGTCTCTCACGCTTTTCTCTTCTCAAATGTATTTGTGTGACTCCCTCTCGAGATTCATATGGATATTTTGATTTGTTTGACATTTATTCAAGCTGGACTCTTGGAGTGCGGTGGAAATCGGAAGTCGCGTTAGATCTCGAGTTGTCATACGGGTCACGATAGTTCGTAAGTACACTTGCCTTAAACAAGCATTTGTACGTTTGTAAGCCGATTGTGTTTGTTATTATTTACTTGTTGGCCTTCCATTCCATACTTCTTGTATGTGTGATTCCTGCTGCGTAAGTGTTTTGTCTCGAAAGTACTAGGATCCTAGCTGATCGCTGACACCGAGTACATCGGGTGGATGGGTTCAGTCCCTTTCCAGTCATAGCCGTGCGGTATTTATTCTTGTCTATTTAATTTCCCTCTTTTTTATTTCACTACTTTATTTGAATTATCATGAATTAGCATTACATTCAATTTTATTCAGCTTGTTTTCTTGGTGCAGATTGGTAGTAGAGCAAAAGTAAGGGACCCTACCTAGGAAATCATCATGCAAGACTTTTTATAGGTTTTTATTATGTTTTGCTTTTATGTACACCGTTTTATATATACATGCTTTGGGATTATTAAACTTGGCAAATTTTGATGAGATTGCATTATTTTTCTCGATAATTGCATGATTATTCCACACTTGATTTATGTTTTGAGGTTTCTACTCATATTCATAAATTGAAATGCATTGGGAATTTGGGGCCGTCTGGTGGTTTTTTTCCTTGGGATTTTACTTACTAGACTCGTTATTCTAGTTTTTTATTTTTCTTGATGATGATTATTCCACACTATTTATTGACTCATATTCATAAATTGAAATGCCTGGTGGTTTTCCTTGGGATTTTACTTACTGACTATCCGGTTTTTATCGCAGGGGTAAGAAGATCTTTGGCGATTATATCTGTCTTGCCTACGCCGAAGCCTGCTAGTATGTATGTTGCTAGTGTATTATGTTGATATTTTGTATTACTTTGGGATGAGAGACTACAACCACTTCCATACTTGTATATATATATTAGTATAGTTGATCGCCTATATGCAAGTATAGCCGGGTTTTCCACTATAGATTGAATTAAATAACTTTATATAATGTTTCTTTTATTAAGACAAGACTTCCGTTGTTGCTTAAGGATAAATAGCTATAATTTGAAGATTCTTAGACGATGGATAGAGATATGACGTGGCAGTTACTTCTGGTGCATGAGCTGGAGAAATAACTGTTAGCACGGGGCGACCCCGAAAATTGGGGCCGCCACAGTTTGGTATCAGAGCTTAGGTTTAAGGAACCCAGGGAGTGAGGTGTGGGTTATGGTTACCTCTGATACCGCCACAGTTTGGTATCAGAGCTAGGGTTTGAGAAACCTGGTGTTGAGGAGCTTAGGTTTGAGGAGCTTAGGTGGGAGGATGGAATGGAGGTTATAGTTAGCTCTGATATGGTTAAATTTGATATCAGATTGAGGTCAAACTTCAGGAATTGGAGTTAAACAAGAGCATAAATTTTAATGAACTTAGATGTGGAAACCCGATGAATTGCCTAGAACTTTAGTTGGGAAGTGACTGTGAGGCGGGTAGATTAAGAATATATATACGTGTATGATTTGATTTTGTATTACATATGGTATACGTATATGCTGAGTCTGGTCCAACGCACGTTTAATGGTGCAGTTTTTGATGGACGGACAGACTCCGACTATTGCTCCGTCTACTGTTCAGCCAGAGGTTGGTGATGCGAGTGATACGACATGTGAGACGGTGACTCTGCAGTCGTTATTGCAGAGGGTCATGGAGCAACAAGTTTTACATCAGGCACAGATGGCAGAGGTTGTCGAGTACATTCAGGGTCGACGAGATAGAAGTCCCGAGCAGCAGACGAGAGATGAAGGGAGTTGGTGAATGCTACCACATATGTACTTGTTGAGCAAAGAACGACAAAGAACCTTGCCACAAAGACCAAGATAGACATCAGGGTGACCGGGACAGGGGTCAGAGTGACCGGAGTCAGGGTCAGGGATTTGATGACAGGTATACTGGAAGGCGGGAGATACGCAGATGTTTTAAATGCGGTCAGCAAGGACACTTGCGATATGAGTGTAGAACACTATCACCTCGACGGGATCAAGGTCCGGATAGGGACAGAGTGCACGCGGTGGCACAGCCAGATACATGAGCTACTAGGCAGACTAGGAAGAGAGAGACGCGCAAATGTTATAAATGCGGATAGAGAGGACATCTAAGGTTTAATTGCCAGACACCGGCGGCTGCAGTAGTCGAATATTATAGAAGACGTCGACGACAAGCTGCAGAGGAATCGCAACAGAGAGAGGTTAGGGACAGACAATACGAGCTGGTGAGGAGTGAGACTATGCAACAATCAGAAACTCCGACTAGGACACCAGATGCGGCTAATTCTGTTATGCTAGGTACTAGAGGTTCACAGGAGGGATCGCCACATGTTCCGAGATGTATTTATTGTGGAGTGAGGGACATATACATGGGGAATGTGCGTTGATCTGGATGGCATCGGTATTGGTGAAGCTGTTGAGTGTTCAGGCTTCAGGTTCATAACGTATCTGAACAATATGTTGGACAATTACTGAAAAGAGTCAAGCATATTTTTGTGTAAATTATGGAAATTGGTAGTGCTATGTATAAAAACTATTAAGTTGTTTCCATTTTGGATACAAATGAAACCTGAGGATGTTTGTTAAGATATATGTATAGTATATGAATATTATGGAGAATGGATGGTTGTTCAAACATCGTAACAAGAGAAATGGTATATTTCGGGTAATAAAAAAAAAATTTAAGGCCAAATTCAAACTGTATTGATGACATTGAGGGAACACAGACTGTGTGTGGAAATTCAGAAGGTGAAGTTCCGGGGCATGTTATCAATAGTTAGAACATATCCTTTATGGAAGAAAGATTTTAAGTGGTGATTGAGCTGATGTTATTAGAGGTTGTTGCCGAGATACGGAGTTCTTTTGTCTAGCAAGATATTTCGGTGGTTTATACAGTATTTCTCCATAATTGCAGCACCAATAATGAGGCTGACAAAATAAGGATGTTTTCTTTTGGATGGTCTGAGGAGTGTTCCTGGAGTTGAAGTAAAGAGTGATTTCTGCACCAGTGTTGACATTATCTGAGTCAGTGAAGAGTGTGATCAGTTACACTGATGTTTCAAGGACTGGACTGGGATGTGTTCTGATGCAAGAGGGACGACCGTGGTTTGCTTATCCAGCGATTGCAATCGCATGAATGTAGTTACTCTGTATATGATTTGAAGCTTGCGGCAGTTGTATTTACGTTAAAGCTTTGGAGGCGTTATCTGTATGGAGAGAAGTTGTGCTTTACACCAACCATCAGAGTCTACGCTACATTTTCACACAAAAGGATCTTGATATACGTCAGAGGAGATGGTTATAGTTGCTAAAAGATCTTGATTTACGATCGAGTATCATCTTGGTAAGGCCAATGTGTGGCGGATCTTTTGAGTAGATGCGGAGTCGACAAATGATCAAAGATGTGATATATGGGACTCGTTGGATGCAAAGATCGCTTATGAGCATGTCAAACATTGCAGCTACGCATGATGCTCAGATTTGCGGTCAGATGAGGGTACCGACAGTGTCACTAGGGTAAGTAATCAGAGTGTTAGAGGGCTGATGGGCTCGATGAGCGGTTTAGTGGTTTGGCACGGGATTCCGAGTGCACTGATTGGGCGGAGACGTCTGACGGAGGTTTACAACACCGAGGTCGATTATAGGTACCACAGCGCAGCTGCTAGAGATACGTGATAGTGTTTTAGAGGATGCGCACAGGTTACGATATGCAATTCATCCGCGTAACCAAAATGTATCACAATTTACGAAGAATGTTTTGGTGGCTTGGGATAAATGTCTCAAGTGGAAGAGTAAATTCGAGGTGTCGACATGTCGAGGTAAAAGCGGGTTTGAGCATAGACAACCCGGTGGATTGTTGCAGCCCATTAACTATTCTTTGATGGAAATGTGAAATCTTTTACCATAGATTTTTGTCGTAGTTATCGTAAACATTGGGGCTACACGAGGCGAACGGGGAAAGTGATGACAGACTACATGAGGTGTCGATCTCCATAATAATCGACAGGGATCTCAGGAGGACTTTGGGGTTCTGAGAAACGATGCAGGAGTAGTTGGAGGTTCATGGGAGGACTATCTATTACTGTGAAAGTTCGCTTACAACAACTATCAAATTAGTATCGGGCTATCGTCATTTGAAGCCTTGTATGGGAGGCCCTGCAGATTTTCAGTACGTTGGGCAAAGCTGGAGGATACAGTTACGATAGGGTCAAGGATGATTGTGGATCACACAGGAAAATTTGGCAAAATTCGTCAGAGGCGGCGAAGATGGTGAAAGACTTTATGTGGTATAACCCCACTTATTTTTATGGGGTGAGCAATCCAGAGTTAGTTGGGTGTTAGTTGGGTGTTAGTTGATGACGCATCGTGTGGCGGCCCCAATTTCCACATTGACGGAGGCCACGCGGACCCACAACCGACATTAGTTATTGATGTTATGAGTTAACTTTTATTTCCTCGTTATCACGCACTCCTCGTCCCGAAAATCAAACCCTGTCTAGCTCCAATAATCACCCGACAATTCCAAATTATCACCCCAAATGTACCTATTATCATTTATCACTAAATTAGCTTCAATTTAATATATTATATCAATTTTTCGTTTTTCGAGGCTAAAACCCCGACTATTATCTCGCCAACATTTCCAAGAAAATCCCAAAATTCCTTTGTTTGAACAAAATATATTTTTTCTAATTTTTTCCTATTTTATCTGAATTTCCTATGAATTTTCCAGATTTTTTTTTTTTTTTTTCTTCTTTCAAAACTTTTTTTTTTTTTTTTTTGAGTTGAGTCGAACCGACCCGGTTCACCCGGTCCGGCTCGCCCAACCGAACCGGACCGGGCCAACCGGGTCTGCCTCGACCCGCCCAGACCGGCCGGTCGACCCGACCCGGCTGGTCATCTTCCTCCCAAACAGAGGCGCAACAGCCGCCTCTGTTTTTTTTTTTCCATGGGAGATAAGGAGAGGGAGAGGGGAGAGGGATCGGGGAGACGATTATCGTCTCCTCCTCTGACGAATTGCTCTCGCACCCGTCCGAGCTCTCGAGCTCCCCCCACCATTGATCCACAAAACCGCCACCTCCACCATCATCCAACGACATACAACAATAACAACAACAAAACTACACAACTCACCTTGTTCTCCTCGATCCCACAAGCTCCCGATCCCTCGATCTCTCTTCCTCCTTTCTCCCGATTCCTCCTCGATTTCTCCTCCTTTCCTCGATCTTCTTTTCAATTTTTTTTCTCCAAACAGTGAAGAATAGCACTGTGGTGACGGTGGTGGTGTTTGTCAACAATTTTTGGGTAAAATGACCATAATACCCCTCTCATTTTATCCTTTCCTTTACAACCCCAATACCCTTATTGGTAATTTCACTATTATTTATTTATTTTTCTGATTTTTGATATATATTTATATATATATATATATTAAATTCCTTATACACATATATATATATAAATATATATATATTCGCTATACTTTCGCGCCTAAAATTTCGTCGTGCGCGCTAACGAGCACACTAGTATGCAAACTATCGTACCACCCATGCGTGTCGACCACGACCCCGCGTTTTAATAGCGCCCACCAATTTATGTATTTTATCACATTTAATTCATTTTATGTGTAACATTTTTCTCAACTTAAAATTTCGTCTTTAATCTACCCTATCACAAATCCGACACGCATATCGATGCGAATACTCATCACACAATCTCCCACGTCAATTTAAAATATAATTACACACATCGCGATGTCGTTAACCTATTTTAACATAAACATCGCAAATTAACCAAAACAATACACAAAATAACTATTTACCTAATACGGACGCGCTTCCACCGCGCTGGGACCCACGAACGTCCGCCGGGCGTCCACGTCTCGCAATGACGTCATAAAATAACGACAAATATTATTTGGGCCGTTACAATTCTTCCCAACTAAATTGAAATTTCGTCCCGAAATTTGAGTTATATTAACACTCACCAAGAAACAAGTGTGGGTATCTCTGTCTCATAGTCGACTCGAGCTCCCAAGCCGAGTCCTTCGCTCGCGATGATCGCTATCGAACCAAAGACTTTCGTAATCTCTCTCTGCTCCTCGTTGTCTCAACTCTACGATCCATGATTTCCACAGTTGCTCTTCATATGAAACATCAGACGAACCTCAACTGCCTAATATCCACCATCTGGCCTCGGCCCCGTCTTAGCTAACCTCAACATGACACGTGAAACACTCGGATGAACGCCGCTAGCTCGTCGGGCAACTCCAATCAGATGCTACTGTCCCAACACGTGCCATAACTCGAAAGGCCCAATGTACCTTGGTGCTAGTTTCCCTCGATCCCAAACCTCTCGATGACCTTTCCAGGGCGAAACTTTCAAATATACCAAGTCATCCACATCATAACTCAAACCCTCAAGATACCTATCGCGTACTTCTTTTGCCTATCTTGAGCCGCTTGCAATCTCATCCTAATTTGCCGAATCTTCTCGCATGATCAACAACAACTTCAGTCCAATCACCGCCACGTCCTCGTGTGCCGCCCAACAAGCCGGTGATCTCAAGGTCTTCCATACAAAGCCTCAAATGGTGGCATACCAATACTCGCTTGATAGTCCGTTGTTGTACGCGAACTCGCACAACGGCAAATACTCTTCCCAAGCACCTCCTAATCGCAAAATGCATGCCCTAAGCATGTCTTCCAATATCCGTATCAATCTCTCTCGATCGACCGTCCGTTTGAGGATGATAAGCCGTATCGAATCCGTAGCCTCGTCCCTAATCGCTCCCGCATGCTCTCCCACAACTTCGAAGTCAACTCGGGATCTCTCGGACACAATAGATAGCGGTACTCCATGTAGTCTAACAATCTCTCTCTCAAAAATAATGCTCAACCGAGGAAACGAATATTTCATCGATATAGGAATGAAGTGTGCGTATTTCGCGCACTATCAATCACAACCCACACAAAGATCATGACGTCTCGCAGCCCGATCGTGGCAATCCGCTCACAAAATCCATCGTAATATGCTCCCATTTCCACCGTGGAATCTGTAATGGTCAGTAATAATCCAAACCGGTCTCCCGTGCTCGCCTTAACTCGCCGACAAATATGACAAGCTCTCACATATGCACCCACATCGCCCTTCATCCCCGCCACCAAAGGGCCATAAACGTCGCAAATCATGATACATCTTGGTCCCGCCAGATGAATCGTATACCGCGAACGGTGTGCATCCTCAAGAATGCTATCACGTAGTTCCCGCACCTCGGTATCCACAACCTCGCCTCGTGTCTCAAGCACCGGTCTCGAACCACTGCACCAATTCACATGCAACCCGTATCCCGAGCCGACAAAATGAAGCGAGCAAAATGTCCGTCGCCCTTTGCCACTCAACGACCCTCTCTAACGACACAACAAACACGCATCCGGCAACAGATATGAACATTAGCAAAAGCATCCGACAAACACAACACCGTCGCAGCCTCTCCAAAGAATCCATGCTCATGTGTCATCTCGCCGCAAAGACATCCGACTTCTACACCACTCCGCCAATGCATCAAGAACTACATTCGCTCTTCCCAGATGGTACTCAATCGCGAAATCGTAGTCTTTCGCAACTCGAGCCACCGTCTTTGCCGCATATTCGATCCTTCGAGTGAACAAATACCTCAAACTCGATGATCTCGTGAATAGCATAAACCGCTCCCCATAAAGGTAATGTCGCCAAGCCTTCGAGTGCAAACACAACTGCAGCCTAGCTCTAAATCATGAACCGGATAATTCTCCTCGTGGGGTCTCAATCGCCTCGATAAATATGCAACTGGGTGTCCTTCCCGCATCAACACGCATCCCAACCCAGCCCGAAGCATCTCGTGTAGACCGAGAAGCCTCTCCCCGCCTCGTAAAGCCAACACCGGCGCAGCCAAGTCAACTTCCTCTTCAACTCTAAAAATGCGCCTCGCAGCTTTTCGACCATTCAAATTTAACATTCTTTTTGGTCAATCTCGTCATCGCGCCGCAATCAAAGAAAAATCCCGCACAAACCGCCGGTAATAGCCCGCAAGCCCCAAGAAACTACGAATGTCTCAAATCGTCTCGTGTCTTCCAATCAATGATCGCTCGAATCTTGTCTCCATCAACAGATATTCCTTGACTACCAATGACATGTCCGAGAAATTTCACCTCTCTCAGCCAAAAAGCGCACTTGCTGAACTTAGCGTACAATCTGTGTTCCCTCAACGTCATCAAAACATCTCTGAGGTGTCTCTCGTGCTCCTCACGAGTCTTACTGTATATTAAGATATCATCGATGAACACAATCACATAACGATCCAAAAATGGCCTCAATACTCTGCATCAAATCCATAAAGATAGCCGCGCATTAGTCACCCCAAATGGCATGACTGTGAACTCAAACAATCCATAACGCGTGCTAAACGCCGTCTTCTCTATATCACTCTCCCGAATCCTCAACTGATGATAACCAGATCGTAAATCAATCTTCGAGAAAAACTTAGCACTCGCCAATTGATCAAATAGATCATCAATCCTAGGAAGTGGATAACGATTTCGAATCGTCACTTGATTCAGCTTCCTATAGTTTATGCACAACCTCAAAGAACCATCCTTCTTCTTAACAAATAGTACTGGTGCACCCCAAGGAGACATACTGGGATGAATAAAACCCTTCGCAACAACTCTTCTAATTGGGACCTCAACTCTCCCCGCCTCCGACGCCGACATCCCAGACGGCCGCCGATCAGATATGGGCATGGTCCCCGAATCAACTCAATCATAAACTCAACCGACCTAGAAGGTGGTAAACCCGGCAAATCGTCTGGGAATACCTCGTCAGAAACTCACACACTACTCGGGACATCCTCCACTCTAATATCTCGGTCTCAGTCCGGCTCAACCACCGTCCTAAACGCCTCCATCTCCCGTGTCGTAGCTAATCGACCTCTCGGTAATCGGTAAGTCCGACGCCGTCCCAACAAAAGTAAATACGGGAATACCCTCAATATCGAATACTATCATCTTACCGAAACAATCAATGCGTGCGCGATACGCCGATAACCACCCATACCCAATAAAGCATCAAACTCTAAATACTCTAGACTCGAAAGTCGACAGTAATCGGTGTCCCTCAATCTCTACCATACAATTCCCAGATATACGGTTAGGGTAAATCTTATCCCCAAAGAAATCGTATCGAGGACAAGATGCGGGTCTAAGGTCTCAACCTCGTAATCCTAACTGTCCGACCCTACGTCCCGATATAAACGACAAAGTACTACCTAATCAAATAATACATGCATGGAAACATCGCATATAGATAACATACCCTCGACAAGTCGACGAGTCGCATCACAATCGGGCTCGTACGACAAGAGGTGCGGTAGCAAAGAAAGATGAACTCTCTCCCTAGCCGCTCAATCGCTGGTCCGTGATGATGAAGTTCGACATCTGGACAATTACTCGCATATGTCCGACCCGATGACATCCGTAACATCGTCGTGTATCCCGCCAATCCGATCGCGATACTATATGTACCGAGCCCCGTCACGCCCCCGACCTCTCTCGTCCCCTACCACGACCTCCTCCATCCCGAACACGCCGTCGTGGCCGCTCAAAAGATACCGGGTGCAAAGAACGAAGTGCGGAGGTTGAATAGGCACGAATTTTGGGGTATTGCCTAAGAGGACAAACGGCGGCCTGGTGGACGACTTATACTGATACACAACCGAAGCCGACGACTTGGGCTGAGTTTTATCAACTGTTCTTACAGATATATTCCGATAGAGGTACAACTGAGGCTCAGAGAAGAGTTTCTCGCGTTGAGGCGGGGTACCATGTCTGTGCTTGCACATGGATAGATTTAGGTATTTGATGCAGTACGCCATAGATGTGGTGAACATCGAGAAACTCCAGATTTATTACTTCATCAGGGGACTAGATGAGAAGATCGCTGATGTTATTACTACGAGTGGAGCCGACACTTTGCAGGCTTTATATACGATAGGGTTTTGGCTCGTGAGACATACTTGCTGCAAAGCGAGGAGCGATCGGATCAAGTTGGATAGAATTCTCGGTCTAATCACAAGCCGAAGAAATAGAGGGATGAGTTTAGCAGCCAGTGTAGGCCAGAGATAGGGTCGATGTTGTTGCACTGTCGATCCGGGAAGAGACTAGACAGGTTGTTGAGGATACTTATGAGTTTAATTGCTTATTTTGTTGTTTTATTTCGTAGGTGAAGCTATTATTTTATTACCTACGCGATTGAGGACGATTGATGTGTTCACCGGAGGATGATGGAAAATTGATTGATCATGCGATACACAAGGCTATAGCGAGGGCTATCGGGTGACGGACTAGGATTGAGCGTTATCACTGGTGGATTCCCAGAGGGATGTGTTATGGGGAATGGGCCAGGTGATGCGTACACTAGTGGGAATCCCGACGTACCAGAGTATGGTTTAGGACTGACTCGCGGATGAGATGGGATGTCAGCAATGATCAAACAGAGTCATCAGAGACATTATTCACACAAGATAGAATATGCGTGAGGTGAAGGGCTGGTGGGGTGTACCATTGGTGGAATCTCAGATGGAAAAGATTCTGAGTGAAGGACCAATTGATATGCATTGGTGGAATCTCAGATGGGAAAAGATTCTGAGTGAAGGACCAATTGATATGCATTGGTGGAATCTCAGATGGAAAAGATTCTGAGTGAAGGACCAATTGATACACACACTGGTGGGATCCTGACGTATTGGAAGCAAGTTCAATAAAGTTTGACCTTGTGAATGGGTGCGGTTTGATGAACTTGGGAATTTTACTCGGGATTGTTCAATTTCGAGGACGAAATTCTTTTAGTTGGGAAGAATTGTAACGGCCCAAATTAATTAAATCAGGATTTGTGTTAATCACGAGGATTAACGGGTAATTTGGACGTTACGTGGATAGCTGGGTTAACTTGAAAATGAGTACCCAGGCTGTATTATGTTATTTGTGCATGTTGTTTGTTTATTATTGTGATGAAAAGTTATTATTATTTATATAAACATCACATGTGTGTAACTTGATGTCGGGCGAGGTTGAGCGCCGGGGTTTTGTGGTGTGAGTCAAGCCAACGCGGGGGTTATAAAGTAGTAAAGCCGGGCGTTGGGGTTTGATTAGATTAAATTTATTAAGCATGACTAAGGTGGAGGATTTAATTTAATGGAAATTTAATATAACCTTAGGATAAAATTATATTTGGTGCACTAAGTGTGGGATCACCTCGGGGTGCGTGCGGGACGCGAGGCACCAGGTGCCGAGTGGTCGGGAGACTAGTATGACCCTATTTATAAATTTTAGAAATTTATTGAGTAGATTTGGTAATTTATATAGGCCAAATCAATTGGAGTTGTAAAGTCCTATAGTTTGAGCTGGATTAATCAGGATCCATTGGATGGTTCTCGAGATGCACAACAAGGTGGCTAGTGTCAAGATAGGGTGTTAGTGAGTTGGAGTGACACAGGGTGCACAATGGCCACAGGATTTTCCTCGAGATGGGTGTACACAGTTGATCAAGAACCAAATATATATATATGTTGACCGATCAAATGAAAAGGAAGAGAGGAAAATTGAGAAGAGGAGAGAATCGGTGGGAGAAGAAGGAGAAGTGGAGGATCAAAAGTTGGGATTTGAAGGGTGATTGAGGCGTCCAACAACAACAACAACAAGATCAAGGTATGGATTTATCAAAAATTTGGGTTGTTTGTGAAATGTTGTTGTGGGTTTGAAATTTGAGGAAATTCGAATTTGGAGGAAATAAAATCTTGTATTTTGTTGAGATTTAGTGTTTATGAGTTTGGTATTCCTTTGTTTTGATGGTTGAGCAAGTTTGAGAGAATTTGGAATAGTTTTGAAAATGGGTTTGAAAATGGAAATTTTTGTAAATTGTGGATTTTGGTGTTTGATTATGGAAATTCATGTTTAAATGGTGTAATTGAGGTGATTGAGGAGTTATGGAAAGATGGAAATTGAATTTATGGGTTTGTGAGTGGTTTGAAGTCAAAAATTTAAATTTGGAAATTTTCTGGACAGCGAGCAATTAGCGCGCTAATTGGAGAAATTAGCGCGCTAATCACGCTGAGTGAAGAGTGATAAAGATCAATTAGCGCGCTAATTGATCTCATTAGCGCGCTAATTGTCCACTGGAACTTAAAAATTGGGAAAATGAAGAAATAAGCCTAAATAACATCATAAACCCATTAATTGACCATTAATCTTCACAAATGAAACCCAGGAAGCTCGAGACAGTAAAAATTAAGTCGGGGAATTAGTGGATGATCAGACCGGGGTATTTTTGGGATTGTGAGCACGGATTGAGGTATGTAAAACCCAATTGAACACCACTATTGCATTTTCTTATTCTATTCATTGAGCTTTATTTATTTGTCAATCTAAATCCGATTGTGATGGGAACGGTAGCGTTCCGGCGGTTTTTTCGGGTGTGTGGGGTTTTTTCTTCTCAAATGTATTTGGTGATTAGGATACAGTCAGCGGGGTCTTTGGAGTAGGGTATGACTGGGCCACTGATCATAGCTTCACTGGCGGTATTTATTGCACACCCAGTTTGTTTTCTTGGTGTTAGTATTCATGCATTTCCTTTTGAGCAGTTGCCTGCATTATTTTTCTTGATAATTGCATGATTATTCCACACTATTTATTGGCTTCTACTCATATTCATAAATTGAAATGCCTGGTGGTTTTCCTTGGGATTTTACTTACTAGACTCGTTATCTAGTTTTTGTGATAACTGAGTGCAGATACCAGTATCAGCAGGGGTAAGAAGATCTTTGGCGATTATATCTGTCTTGCCTACGCCGAAGCCTGCTAGTATGTATGTTGCTAGTGTATTATGTTGATATTTTGTATTACTTTGGGATGAGAGACTACAACCACTTCCATACTTGTATATATATATTGGTATAGTTGATCGCCTATATGCAAGTATAGCCGGGTTTTCCACTATAGATTGAATTAAATAACTTTATATAATGTTTCTTTTATTAAGACAAGACTTCCGCTGTTGCTTAAGGATAAATAGCTCTAATTTGAAGATTCTTAGACGATGGATAGAGATATGACGTGGCAGTTACTTCTGGTGCATGAGCTGGAGAAGTAACTGTTAGCACGGGGCGACCTCGAAAATTGGGGCCGCCACACTGGATGTCGTCATGACGCTCTAGACGTCGTGAGGCAACGCCATGGAGGCCTTGTACACGACGGCGCCTTTAGCGGCGTCCAAAAAAGTGCCAGACCATACATTTTAAATAAAATTAGAAAAATCTATGGGTATATCTAGGGGTTTATATAACTCATTTAAATGGATTAATGAGTGTTTTTATTGAGGATTTGTCATTTATTAATGATTTTCGAGGTTTAGAGAATTGATTAGATTGATTAGGAATTCAAGTTTTAGGTGGAATTGGCGGGTAGTTACACGCATTTTGAGCGTGTATTTGGACATTGGCGTTAATGCAGCGTGGATTTGAGGTGTGTATTATCCCAACTGAAATTCATTTAAGTATTTATTGCCTGGATTATTTGAATTCTTGTCCAGTTGTTGCATTTACTCTACTTTCCAGTATTTACTTACGGTCGGTTGAGTTTACTCCCGTCGGGTTTATTCTATTGCGTTGGCATTGTGACACGCTAGGCCATAACATGTGTTGTAAGGGTATGTCGGTGGATTGTCGACTCAACTGTTGATTTTTCCTATTCACTTGTCAGTGCGCCGTGATCTACGCCGGCTACTGGGTGGACAACAGGGATTTCAATCAGTTTGAGTTTATTCACTTGCGGTACTTGGGTGATGGTCCGAAGTATGGTGCTTGTTTGACCTAGATCATGCACACACTTTGTTTATCACTGCTATTGGATACACATGCGAGGGTCCTTCCCAATTGCCTGATTCTTTTCTTCCGCATGTTTATTTAATAGTCTTTTGATTCCAAAATTTATTTATATTATTTACTTTTTAAATTTCCTTGGGATTACTCGCTCTGGACTCGTCATCTGTTTTGTTATGATGGCTGAGTGCAGACCCCAGTACAAGCATAGGGAAAGGCACGCCCGAGGATTTCTTTTGACTGATTATGTAACGACCCAAATTTTATGAAGGCCGTTATTTGAGTATTTTCCGACGTGGACATTAGTTTAAGTCCATGGTAACGCCGAGTTGGCGTGAAATGGTATTTTTAACTGGATGTTTTGACTAACTGTGATGATAATGATTAGGGTATGACTCATTACATCACAGGTGTGATTTATATTGACCAGACCGGGTAAGATAGTGTGACGAGTATTCGCCTAGATATGCGTGCTGACGTTAGAACCGGACGAGCGAGCGACGAGTACACTAGGCCGGGGGAATTAAATATACACAATAAATGATAAAATTCATTAAATAATTCATATAAAATGACACTGAGACGATTGGTACCGTAGTTGTGCGTGAACGGCACGGGTTGCAGTGCGAGGACGGGTATCAGAATGCCTAAAGGCCAATAATGGAGTTAAGAAGGATAAGGTCAATGGACCATGTATGAGTCAAATTTGTCAAATTTTGTGGACTCTTTGACCACATCTTAGACCTCAATTAAAGTCTTGAGATGTGTATGTAGGGTGAGATGACAAATGGGGTATAAATATAATGTTTTCCACTTTTTCACCAACTTTTCTCTCTCCTCTAGTAAGGAATCCGAAATTGAAGTGAAGTGTGAGGGTTTTGGTGATTGTTATTGATCATTTGGAACTTAAGAAGTCAAGGAAAAATGGAAAACAAGGTTAGATCTTTGATCTCCATCTTCTTCTCTACGATTCGGGGTATTTTTCAAGGGTTTCAACGAAGGTTTTGGTTGTGGTTTTGAGCACACCAGTTATTAGAGGTGTTGCTATGGTTTTTGAGTTTGTTTTGAAGTTGGAAATGTGGATTTGGTGGTGTTGTGGGTGTTGTTTCAATTTTTGAAGTGATTGTCGAGTTTTTGGCCGAAAAACACGAGATTTGGTTTCGAATGCTTTTGATCAAAAGGTGTTGGATGTTTAAGATTAGTTTGGTGTTGTATCGGTTGTTGGAGTGGGTTCAGACTGCGACAATGAGCCGAGGGGTCCAAAAATCCCCTATTAGATCCACTGGTGGAGACGCCTCTATACGCCACGGTGCCACTAACGGCGTTTCGACCAGAGGCGAGAGTTTGGGAAATGTTGGGACAACATTTTGGGAGGTGCCCCGAGGGAAATGAGCATGGCAACATGGTCACGACACCCAGGATGTCGCGGAGATGTCGCGCAGGGTTGAACGCGGTGGCGTCCGTGACGACCCCTGAGACAATTTTGGAATAAAAATTTTAATAAAAATTTATTGATTAGGGTTTGACCTAGGGACTTATATAGTTTATTTAGAGTGTAAAAATGATGATTTTATCGATAATTTGGGGTTTTGTATCGAGGTTACAAGGTTTGGGAATGTGTTGGATTGATCAGAAATTGGTGAATTAGGTTGGATTGGCGAGTATTGGATACGCAGCTGAGGCGTGTTATTTGGACTAGGATCTTTATTGGAGTGCGGTTTGAGGTGTGTAGTGTCTCAACTGAAATTCACTTTAGTACTTATTGCTTGATTTGCTTGAATTATGTCATTTTTATTCATTACTCTTATTTCCTTATTGATTGCTTTACGGTGGTTGAGTTTGTTCCCTACCTGGTGTTTATTCGTTGCGGGGGCATAGGGTCCACTAGGCCATAACATGTGTTATAGTCATGCGCCGGTGAATATGCTACCCGGGTGTGCTAAACATGTGTGGGTGCGCCGTGGGTCTATGCCGACCACTAGACGGTCCAGGGCTGGCGAATAACCCAAAGTATGGCTCTAGTCTGACTTTGATTGTGCATACACTTTGTTTCCATGCTATTTATATTCATTCTATGATCTTCCACAATTGTCTGTATTCTTTTCTTTTACATGTTTATTTATAGTATTTTGATTCCAATAGTTTTACTTATATATTTACCTGGTGAATTTCGTTGAGATTACTTACTCTAGACTTGTCATCTACTTTTTTGTGATGACTTGAATGCAAATCTTGGTACGAGCAGAGGGAAAGACAAGCTTGATGACTATCTGTGATTGACTACGATTTGCCCTACTTGTACGTTTGTTTATATTTTATCATTTTTTGTTGGTATGGGTTGTGAGTGATACATTTTAACTTGTATATGACTTGGAGGTTTGTCTTTTGATATTTGGAGAATCACACTTGATATTTATATTGAGTACATTATGGTATGGTTTCCACATTAGGTAAAATGTTCAGAAAACTTACTTTTAATATTTACTTTGATGATTTAAGCCTTCTGCTGAATATTTGATGATACACGGGATAATGAGTCTATAAGCTAACTTGAACCAATTGTTAATGAAAATGATATAAACTTAGCAAAAATTTGATTTGTGTTGAGATATGAGTACTCACGGGACACGACTGGATGGTGATTAGGCAAGGTTGTGGGCTCACGGTGCACGCCGTAGCGACCGATGGATTTTGGGGCTGTTATAGATCTGCTATTCCCTACTCGTATGTGTGTTTACTTTGATGAGTTTTCCACATTAGGAATAATGCTCTCACATAATTTAAAGTTCATTGATAAAATGATTTACTACTTAAGTCTTCCGCTGAAGTATTTAAGGTTTAACAGATTATTTGAAGTCCATAAGCTAACTAATATGATATAATCTGAGAATGGTTAGCTACAAAATGATCGATAAATGATTTGGTACGTGTGGAACATAACTAGGTCGGTGTAGGTAAGGTTGTGGGTACATGACGTACGACGTGGCAGGTTTCGAATTTTGGGGCCGCCACATCTACAAAATGATTGACAGA
This sequence comes from Stephania japonica, assembly GCA_039657345.1. Lineage (NCBI taxonomy): Eukaryota > Viridiplantae > Streptophyta > Magnoliopsida > Ranunculales > Menispermaceae > Stephania > Stephania japonica. Next base: position 10,938,559 of record CM077563.1, on the reverse strand, counting down.
TGATTTGGTACGCGTGGAACATAACTAGGCCAGTGTAGGTAGGGTTGTGGGTCTATGGCGTTCGATGTGGCGGGCTTCAGATTTTGGGGCCGCTACAATGCAATTCACCTACACACCAATGAACTCGCTCGCTGCGCTCACGGGAATATAACTATAACAACTTGTTATTATTCGAAAAGTACAATTGTATTATATCGTCTAATCTATATAATTAAAGGGGCATTCAAATAAAAGCTCGTAAGAAATATGTAATTAAAAAAATCTAAAAAAAAGGTTTAATGACAAATATATTTACATAAAAACTTTTGAAAGAATAATTAATTTTAAGTGAAATAAGTTAAATGGGGTGGTGAGTTTTAATTTAAATAGGATACACTTTTTACTACAAAATTTTAAGTTTTATAAATGTAATAAAGTTTCACAAAAAAAAACGTAATGAAGTTTTTGTTTTTTTTTTAATAATATAATTATTTTAATTAAACTAAAATACACTAATAGGTTCCTACCAAAAAATAAAATAAAAAATACACTAATAGGATTGTTGTTTCAACACATCACATATTAAAAGTGGGTAAGATCAACTATTAACTATGGAGTAAAATCATCTATTTAATAGGTATAGGCTGTGGGGTAAAATTAATTTAAAAGGACAAATCGGTATTTTTCCTTACCACTCATAAATCACATATTCATGCTTTTAATAGTTGATATATATATATATATTATCTTATATTAAATTAATTTGATATAAAGATTGAACTTTTATTAAAACTGATAAAATATAATATTTTATGTAATCAGAAGCAATTAGAGCTTTGTGATACTTCGAGGAGATTGAGTTTCTTACTCAAATGGTTGATTATTTGGACATGTTGTATTGTGAAAAATATGAGGTAAGTTTCAATCACGTTTTTATTTATTTAATTTTTTAAATAATTTTAAATATTAAATTTCGATTAATATATTACATAAATTTACTATTCATCGCATATATTGATGGTGGGAAAAATTAACATGTTGCTAAAACGACTCGATTTTGACAATCACTATCAATTAGCTATGATGGGCGAGTACATACTCTCTCCGCATATATAAGGGGGGTGTATTCAATTTAGGAAATCTATGAATTTTAAGGGACCTTTTTGTTCATTGATTTAAATGGATTTCAATGAAGTTGGTGGATTTTGTTGAATTTTTATGGATTTTTATTTTAAGATTTTTCATGGATTTATGTGGATTGTAAAGATATTTTTGTGGATATTTGAGGAGTTTGACCATCTTTTTTTTTTTTTTGCAATAAAAAGCAATCAAATCTTGAGTGATGCGTAACTCAAGGACATCCAATGGTCGCGACTTAAAATAGTCCAAAGTACTGTTTATCTTCTTCGTTGCTTCACTGCGGAGATCGCACATGAAAACACAAATCACAATCATCGCAAAGGGCAATTGACTAGGAAAACTGTACACAACGTGAAGTATTACAGATAAATATCATTTTATTTTTCTTAATTTTCTGATATGGCATCATAACGTTCTGCTACACTCTTATTTGTCATACTTATCTCATTCCATTCTGATCTTTGTTGTTCAAATTCAGAACGTTATCTTTCGTTTTTTTCAACTATATCATTTATTAGTTAGGATATTTTATTTAACTTTTATTTATTTGTAATTATCTTAGATTTTATTATGTAATATGTTTTTTATTTATAGTTATCTAGATCTAATATGTAAACCCTATATATATGTGCATATGCACAAATAAAATTAACGAGAAAAGATGTGATAATTCTATTTTTCTTAATTTTCTGTTATGAAGCATCATCTATGGATCTAAGAATAAACTCAAATACAAAAACATAAATCACAATCATCGCAGTTATCACCACCTCAATCCTTAACCAAAAACAAAACAATCACATAGAGAGAGAGAGAGAAATGGTAGAGACGAAGACAAACTCACAAAGAACAAATAGAAAAAAGAGAGTCGTCTAGCTGCTAGTAAGGAGAGGAGAGAGACGGCAGAGATGAGTCGGATGAAGAAAACTTGCTCTTCTCCAAATCCGTTGAAATCGTAGGTCTACTTATGAGAGAATTTGGCACACAAATTGTGTATAACTTTGGAAAGGAATCCATCGAAATTCATCACATGCTCCAAATTCACCAAACTCACCAAACTCACTAAAAAACTAAATACCCATAGATTGTTTAAAACTCCTCCAAAATCCATCCATATCTAAATTAAATATCCCTTGATTTTAAAATATACCATTGAAATCCTTCAAATCCAAATTAAATACACCTAGATTTCTAAACCCTTCAAAATCTTCAATTGAATATATCCCCTAAGTCCTAAAGAAGTGCTTTTATACTTTTTATTTATTTTATATTTAAATAGTTAATTACAATTAAGTAATGCCATATCAATATAAAAGACAACGGTTATTCAGACCCCACTTTTTTATTCTCATACCCCACCTTTGTGAAACGACCCTACTACCCCTTCATATAAAAGGTTTTTATTCACCTATACCCCACTCACTTATACCCTAGTTACCCCTTTCTCCAATCGCATTATCACATCCAAACCAAATCCAATGAAATTTGAGCAAAATTACATCGATTCGACGTAATGGGTGCATTCCTCGTCTCTCTTAGTGTCGATTCTGAGGATTTTTTGGGTTTTATTTCTTTTTCGAGTCGGTATTGTTTGTAGGTACAAAGTTTCGATGAAATAAAAAATATCAAGCGATTTTGAGCAAAACCTACTATTTTTTGTCATTTTCATGAATTTTTTAGGAGTTTTAAATTTTTTTGTTTGTTCTTATTGCGCGTGTAGTTCGAACGCACATGGCTGACACCTCTTAAGAGGTCTCGGCGGATCCCTCCGTCATCCAATCTGACCAAGTTCTCTTCACAATCTCAGTCGAAGTCGACTAATACCTTTAAAGAGATCTCAGTTGGAGTCGATTGTAATGGGAATTTAATTCGCCGTTATTTATGACGTATTGTAGATGTGACGGACAGCTCAGACACCCGTAGCACCCGCAGCTAGGCTAGAGCGCGCCTAAAGCTAGGTAAATAGTTATTTTGTGTGTTGTTTTGTCTAATTTTGCGATGTTTATGTTAAAAAAGGTTAAACGACATCGCGATGTGTATAATTATATTTCAATTGACGTGTGAGATTGTGTGTTAAGTATTCGCCTCGATATGCGTGTCGACGCGAGTACCGAGTAGGCTAAAAGATGAAATACTAGGTCGAGGAAAATAATAAACACATGAAATGAGATAAATGTGATAAAATAGTAAATTTGGTGGATTTCTAGTGATGTAGGGTCATGGGCAACACACATTAAGTCATATGGCATCGTGCACGCCCGAGTCGATCGTTGTCGTGCACAACGGAACTGTAAGCACGAAAGTATAGGCAAATATATATATATATATATGTAATTTAAAATATATATATATATATTAAAAATCAGAAATTAAAAATAATTGTGAAATGACCAAAAAGGGCATTGAATTATTAAGGATGAGGATAAGAACATAGAGACATTTTGGTCATTTAACCCCAAAATATCAATAATCACCACTGATACCCCATTTTCCTCACAAAATCGAAAAGAGAGGAGAGAAAGAGAGATAGGATCGAGAGAGGAGGGAAGGAGAGATTGGATTGAGCAAAGAGGAGTGCTTGGAGGTGTGGCGACAGTGATCGGAGGTGAGTTTGTTGTGTTGTCGTCGTATTTGTTTGGTGGTTCAGTGATGATGATGGAGGGGCGGCCTGGGAGCTCGGACAAACTGCAAGAGCAGTTCGTCCTATGAGGAGATGACCTAGGAGAGTCATCTCCTTTCCCAAACAACTAATTCAGATAAAAAAAAATTGAAATGATCGAACCAGGGGCGATTGGGGCTTGCACGTGTGCACCCCCCACCCAAATGGATTGGGCCTAGTTGCCCAGGCCCGGATGGGTTGGGCCGACCCGGTCCTGGCCCAAGTCGGTCGGGCCAAGCTGGCCCAGACCCGGTCGGTCTGGTTGGGCTGAACCGGGTCCGATTCGGTTGGACTTGGTTCGGCCCAACCAAAATAAATAAAATAAAAAAAAATAAGTATATATATTATGGAAATTTCTAAAAATTGGAGAAAAAATAGCTAAAAACTATGAAAATATTCAAAAAAATCCAAAAAATATATGAGAAATTAGAAAAAGGATAAATGAGTTTCGGGACTTTTTCAGGATTTTGGGGAGATGTTCTCAGGTTTTTATCTCGTATAGCGTAAAATTAATATAATATACTCAATTGAAGCTAAATCAATTATAAATGGTAATAGGACATTACAAGCAATATTTTGGATATCGGAGATTTTGAGAAGCTGGACTAGGGTTTATTTTACGAGACAAGGAGTGCGGTTTGAGGTGTGTAGTATCCCAACTGAAATTACTTGAATATTTACTTCTTTTGGCATTTGAATTCAATTTATTTCATTTCAATATTCTACTCTGGTTATGGCTATATGGGCAGACGTTGAGCGAGGCTCCTGTTAGAGTTGTAATCTAAATTACATTAGTGTTTGAGTTTAATTAAGATTATGAGTTATTAGTGTTTGAGTTTGATTAGGATTTCGAGTTAGAGTATGAGTCTAGTTAGGGTCTCCTAGTTGGATTAGGAGTATGTTTATGTGAGTCTATAAATTAGAGTTGACCCCCGCATTGTAATTAACGAGTTTATTTGAGAGATTAATAAAGTGTGTCATTGCGGTGTCTCTAAACCTAACATGGTATCAGAGCAATAGTGAGATCTTGTGATCTGTGTCTTGGTTGTGTGAGAGTTCTTGAAGATTCATGAATAGATTTGGGCTTCAGATCTATTCGAAAGATTGAAGCGTGTGATCTTCTTGTTTTGGAAACAAGAAACTTGAGTTGCGTGTTCAAAGAGAGGAACGACGCAGAAGTGCAGAGGTCGATTTCGTTGAAGAAAATCAAATTGCAAAAGCCGGTTTGTTGAAGTAGAATAGGCGGAGTTACTTAAGATAATTTACAGTGGTAAATTATGGCTACAATGGGTAATGGTCAAGTTCAACCGACACTACCAGTGTTCGAATGAAAGAAATTTGATAGATGGAGCACTCAGATGAGAGTCTTGTTCAGTTTTCAAGACTTGCTCACAGTCGTTGAAGATGGGTTCGAAGACCCAGGGGCCACCGCTACCTCGACACAAAAGGAGCTTCGCAAGAAAGATCAGAAGGCACTTTATTTTATTTTGCAAACGCTTGATGATGTGGCATTTGAGAAAGTGCAACTGGCGAAGACATCAAAGGAAGCGTGGGACACTTTAGAGACGTCCTACAAGTGTGTACAAAGAGCCAAGAAAGTTCGGTTGCAAACTTTGAGGCGGCAATTCGAGTTGATCGAGATGGATGACTAAGAAGATATAGAGAAGTACACTAATCGTGTTCAGACAATCGTCAATCAGTTAAAGATGAATGGCGGAGAAGTCGCTGATCTCGATGTGAACAAGAAGATTTTGCGCACCTTGACCACAAAGTTTGACCACGTAGTCGCTGCTATTATGGAGTCTGGGACAGATTATGAGACCAAGTCAGTTGAAGAAATCATTGGTTCGTTACGAGCACATGAGCAACGAATTAATGAAAAAAGTGAAAAAGTCAAGCATACTGAGTAGGCATTGAAGACTACAATTGTCCCGAAGCTAAAGAAGAATTATGGATTCAAAGGCCGTGACCAAGTCAATAATAATGGCAGAGGTTCGAATAATAATCAGCAGTGGTGGGAGAGAAATAAAGGTCGTGGACGAGACAAAGGTCGCGATCAACAGAGAAATCAAATTCAGTGTTACAACTGTCGCAAGTTTGGGCATATAGCCAGAGACTGCAACACTAAAAAACATGCAAAATCTGCTGCACATGTGTTTTTTGCCCAAGGCGATAATTGTATCCAGACACTCTTTATGGCTTCGTCAGGCCAAGAATGTTCACAAAACTACACGTGGTATCTTGATAGTGGATGCTCCAACCACATGTGCGGTAATAGAGACTTGTTTGACGATTTAGATGAGTCAATGACGACAGAGGTCAAGTTTGCTGATGATAGGAAACTTCCAGTCAAAGGAAAAGGAAGAGTTCTAATTCAGTTGAAGAACGGTGATCATCAGTATATCTCTGATGTTCTTTATGTGCCTACAATGAAAAACAATCTATTGAGTTTGGGGCAGCTTGTAGAGAAAGGGTACACAATGAATTTGAAAGATGGCCATTTATCCATGTTCGACTCTAGAGGTATTGCCATTCTTAAATCTCCTTTGAAAAATAGGTTATTTCAGATTGAGATTAAGACTGGATCTTATCCGTGTTTTAAATCCATTGTTTCGATGAGTCATGGTTATGGCATCCGAGATATGGTCATCCGAACTTCAAAAGTTTGACGTTGCTCACTCAAAAGAGATTAGTGAAAGGATTGCCTTGCTATTCGACATCCTAAGCAGTTTTGTGAAGGGTGTATTTTAGGGAAGCAACACAGACAGTCATTCGCTTCCGACACTCCGTGGCGTGCCAAATCTCCATTACACTTGGTTCACTCAGATCTTTGTGGTCCTATGCAGACAGCTTCACTAGGAGGGAGTAAATATTTTTTGACTTTTATTGATGACTACAGCAAGAAGATTTGGGTGTATTCTCTTAAGAACAAGTCAGACGTGTTTACTTGTTTTCAGAAATTCAAGGTGTATGTGGAGAAACAAAGTGGACGTTACATCAAGATTTTGAGAACAGATGGCAGTGGTGCATACAAGTCCTCCATATTTTCTGATTTTTGTGATCATCATGGGATCAAGCATGAGATCACTCCACCATATACACCACAACATAATGGTGTTGCAGAAAGAAAGAATAGGACTATTATGGACATGGCTCGTAGCATGTTGAAAACGAAAGTTTTACCTAATTCTTTCTGGGCTGAAGCAGTTGTATGTTCAAATATTTATCTTGAATAGGTCTCCCACAACAGCAGTGTCTCATCTTACTCCAGAAGAGGCTTGGAGTGGTTACAAGCCAAGTGTCAGACATTTAAAAGTGTTTGGATCCTCTGCGTATGTTCATGTTCCTGATGCTAATAGGAAGAAATTGGATGACAAAGGCGTGAAGGTCATTTTTCTTGGCTATGTTCCAGGCGATTGGAGCATACAAATTTTATAACCCGATTACCAACTCTGTAATTGTCAGCAGAGATGTATTGTTTGATGAGGCAGATGCATGGACTTGGGACACAAAAGGCAAGGGAATTGCTCAATCTGCTGCAATCAGGTTTAATGATGAGGCATCTACTTCAACAAGTATTTCTCCTACCACAGGCACTATTTTGACTAGTACAAGTATTAGACTCCAGAGTATGAGTGATAGACCACAGAGGATTCCTAGGCTACCGGCTCGCCTTCAGAATTGTCAGGTTACCTCTGATGATGCAGTTGATGATGATGACATTTTAGTTCATTATGCCATGTTTGCAAATTCAGATCCTATTAGCTTTCGTGAAGCCGTGCGAGATAGATGTTGGGTTGATGCTATGAATTCCGAAATCGAGGCTATTGAAAAAAATGACACTTGGGACCTTGTTGATATTCCTCAAGGTCACAAAGCTATTGATGTCAAATGGGTTTTCAAGACAAAAAGGAAATCCAATGGAGACGTGGAGCGTTACAAAACTAGATTGGTGGCTAAAGGATATGAGCAGAGGTCTGGCTTTGATTATCAGGAAGTGTTTGCTCCAGTTGCTCGCATTGAGACGGTCCGGTTATTGATTGCCATTGCTGCCCAGGGAAGGTGGAAACTTCACCAGATGGATGTGAAATCAGCCTTTTTAAATGGCTACTTAGATGAAGTTGTTTATGTTAAGCAGCCACCGAGATATGTTCAAGAGGGCAGTGAAGAAAAAGTTTATAAGCTGAATAAAACACTTTATGGCTTAAAACAGGCACCGCAAGTTTGGAATAAAAGGATAGATGAATTCTTTCAGGGTTATGGACTCGAAAAGTGTGCATATGAACATGCTTTGTATGTGAAGATTGATGCTTCTACTGGTACTGTAATGATAGTTTGTCTTTATGTTGATGATTTAATTTTCACTGGAAATGATATCAACATGATCAGAGACTTTAAGGCAGCTATGATGCGAGAGTTTGAGATGACAGACGTTGGTATAATGTCATACTTCCTAGGCATTGAGGTAAATCAACGAGATGATGGCATTTTTATATGTCAGAAACGATATGCAGCTGAGATCTTGAAGAAATTTGAGATGTTTAGCTGTAATCTTGCTTCTACACCCGTGGAGGTTGGTACCAAGTTGTCCAAAACAGGACAAGATGCACCGGTTGACTCGACATATTTCAAGCAGATAGTTGGAAATTTGAGATACCTGACTTGCACTAGGCCTGATATTCTTTATGGCGTTGGATTACTCAGTAGATACATGGAGCACCCTAGACAATCTCATTTGGTTGCAGCAAAGAGAATTCTGCGTTATATCCGAGGTACTACTGATCATGGGTTATTTTATTCCACTTCAATGGATAGTTCTTTGTTTGGCTATTCTGACAGTGATTGGGGAGGAGACCAGGATGATCGAAAAAGTACTTCTGGCTATGCTTTTTATTATGGTTCTACTATATTTTCATGGTCTTCGAAGAAGCAGTCTGTCGTTGCATTGTCTACTGTGAAATCGAGTACATTGTAGCCGCCTCTAGTGCATGTCAGGCTATTTGGTTGCGAGAATTATTATCACAGATTTTTTTTCCGTGTAATGGCCCTACACCAATCTATGTTGATAATATTTCGGCCATTGATTTAGCGAAAAACCCAGTTACACATGGCCGGAGTAAGCATATTGATATGCGATATCACTTTCTACGTGATCAGGTGGAGAATAAAGAGATAGAGCTGGCATACTGCAGATCAGAGGATCAAGTTGCAAACTTGTTTACCAAGGCATTGAAGATTGAGTCTTTCATGAAGTTTAAGGCTATGATTGGGGTTTGTCCAATCTGAATTATGGGGGGATGATTTTTAATTTAGATAGGTAATTTAGATTATGGGGGGATGTTAGAGTTGTAATCTAAATTACATTAGTGTTTGAGTTTAATTAGGATTATGAGTTATTAGTGTTTGAGTTTAATTAGGATTATGAGTTATTAGTGTTTGAGTTTGATTAGGATTTCGAGTTAGAGTATGAGTCTAGTTAGGGTCTCCTAGTTGGATTAGGAGTATGTTTATGTGAGTCTATAAATTAGAGTTGACCCCCGCATTGTAATTAACGAGTTTATTTGAGAGATTAATAAAGTGTGTCATTGCGGTGTCTCTAAACCTAACAGCTCCTTCCATTCCATTCCTGTGTGTATGTCCATTACACCATATCACGTGCTATCAGATCGGTCTTGGTGAATAGTACGACCCGAGTATCACGTCGTGGCATGTGTTGGTGCACTGTAGGTGTAACGCCGACCATCGAGGGGATCCAGATATTGGCCCTGCTTGAGTAGGACTCACCGACGGTATTCTGTGGAAGAGTCCGAATTATGGTGGTTGTCTGACTCTAGGGGCTAGGAACACACTTTGAACTTTCCCTATCATGCGATGAGCGTAGTTGCCTGTATTTATTTATGCATGTTTATTTAATAGTTTTATTTAAATTTCAGTATTTACTTTCAGTATTGCTCACTTAATTTCCTTAGAAATACTCACTCTGGACTCGTCATCTACCTTTTGTTATGACTTGAGTGCAGATCATAATACGAGCAGGGGCAAGAGCAAGCTGTCAGAGTACTGTTGATTTGAGATTGCCTGACTCGTACGTTTGTATTATATATATTTTTGTTTCATTTTGGGTTGAGAATTGTGATATATATTGAGATACCTTATATATATTGATCTTTTTGTGACTTCAGAGGTATTTATGGTTATATATGGGTTTTTCACATTAGATTTATGGTTTATGTTACACATTTATAGTATCATTATCTGAGTAAAAGTGTTAGTAAGGCTTCTGCTGTGTGTGAATTTGCGGATTCTATGATGACTTAACATATAATTTGATTTCAATACAACTTAATCAGTAAATAGATAATTAATAAGGTTTAAAAAGATAAAATGGAGGATATAATCCAATGTAGAACACAACTGTCGCTGGTAAGACAGATTGTGGGTCCGCATTGGCCTCTGTGGCGGTCTATTTGAAAAATGGGCCGTTACATCGATCGCTACCTCTTTAGAGGTCTCGGTCGAAGTCGGCCAATACCTCTTTAGAGGTGTCAACCTTGTACGTCCAAATTTTGCAGTGACACTTCTTCACTTCTATGACACGACGCGACCACATCCAACTTTGTTCAACGAAAAAAAAAAACGCTATTATGACACTTGGTGACCTTAAAACAAATGCTTTACAATGACTAAAATCGAGAAATAAAAAGGATTGAAGGTGTTGGAGTGAGGGTGATGGGGTGAGTAAGGGTATTTTTAGAATTTAAAAAAAAAAAATTGAGGCAAATTAAGTAAAAAAAGTATTTGGGTAACTGTGGTTATACCGGGTTCTCTCGTTGGGAATATTGGGATAAGCAGGTGAAAAATGGTGAAGAGTTTGTGGGTATTGATGAAAAACGACGAAGATGCCCTTGGTGGGCTTTTGAAAAAGTAAAGATTAAAGAGAAAGAGAGGGAACCCTTTTTTGGAAGATCCCGAGGAGGGCTTGGTGATCGGACAAGCTTTAGTGAGAGAAAATGATAACGGGTCGTTGTTGTTTGTTGTTGTTGTTGTTGATGATGGGCACATCGATGGATCAAATGTCTCTTTTTCTTTTTTCTACTGTGTGTATGTGTGGGTTGTTGCTTTTCTTTTCTGTTTTTTTAGGTGATCTCTTTGGATACACACACGAAGACCAAGTGAGTGATGAATGAGCTAGCATAGTTTGAAAAGGATGCACATTAGGAAGACCAAAGTGTGTGTGGGGGTTGGTGGGAACGTTTGGATTTCAAATTCTCCCTCCCTATTCCTCTTTGGGTTTAAAAGACAGATTCTTTGGGGCTTTGTGATTGAGGAGAAAGAGGAGCACTTGTGACTTGTGAGATATTGTAAATTGTTTGCTATTATATATGTTCAATTCACGTGGAGTTCGCATGCGGATATATAAGTACGTACTTTTGACTATAGGCGGCCTTTAATGTGAACTTTATTATTTTTCTTGATTTCAATCGAAGTTTGAATTACGACCTCTTGAAACCTTGCCTTTTAACGATAATTATATTCCTCGCAAATAAAAAAAAGTTGAGAGATGAAAAATGGTAATAGAATCAATTAATGAAGACAAGTGCTATATGCATAACGAGGAAAAATAAATTTAAGGGAAAATAATTACAATAATCTCAAACTTTTACTTTTGTGTTTAAATAATCTCAAACTAATGATTGTGTCTAAATAGTCCCACACTTTATTTTTTGTATCAATTTTGTCTCAATTATATTTTTAAGACAAATTGATATTGATGTGGCATGTGAAATTAGTGAGTTTTTTATGTGGTGGTGTGTAACTTTTTATGTAAAATTAAAAAGTTAAAACCCACAAAGACACAAACAATTAATTTTATTTTTAGACAAATTGATATTAATTTGCCAATTTCATATGTCACGCCTTAATTTGACATAAAAAAGTAGTTGGACCAAAATTGATACAAAACAGAAAGTTCAAAATTATTTAGTGATAATTATTAGTTTAAAATTATTTAGACATAAAAGTGAAAGTACGAGATTATTGAACTAATTGCCCTTAAATTTAAACACATCAAACGAAGAAGTCATTCACATCTCGAGGAGTATCCAACGGTCCTGCCTCAATGGAGAGAGAGAGAGGGGGAGTGAATGGTGAGTTCACCGAACAAACCCTCGAGTGGATGCGATTAGGGTTTCGACATCATGTTGCGATTTCGTTCGATTGGATCTTCTTAGCTAGGTATGATTTCTTACCAGCAATGCTTTCATTCTATTGAATAGAACGTTCTTCTGCCATTGAATTCAACATATTCAACATATATGGTTGAAATTGTTCGTGCAAATCGTTCTGAAATTGGGGATTTTGACAATTTGAGTTTGATTTTTGTTTAGTTGTGCATTAATCCTGTTTGTTTGTAACTAGTTGATTGTCATTGTTGTATGCAGTTCAATACAGATTTATGCGTATTTTTGAGGGCCGATTTGATGATCTATGTATGTTATGAATATATGATGTTAATGGAACGAATTGAGTCATGTTAGAGAGCCATTTTTAAGTTGTTGTGCAAATTTGTTAAATTAAAGCACGCTGAATCAATGAAATTAGAAATCTTGATTAGGTGGAAACTTAAGAAATTCGATGGTGTAGGGTAAACCTAAGATAACTTGGGACGCGTTGAGTAGAAAGGATTTAAAGTATTTTGAAAGTACGCCACAAGGGCATTAAATCAAGCGGAGTGGAAGAGTTTTTGGAATCGAAGTTTTTTTTTTGTTTGTTGTTGTTGTAAAAGAAGAGATTGTGTTTCCCAATTGAATCTTATTAAAATTGAATAAGTTGAGCAGAATATGAAATGAGCGAAACTAAATTGCTTGATGATTCAAGTTAACTATGTGATTTGGTCAAAATGTTGGAAACTACAACTATATAAAATGAATGTAGTAGAAATGAGGATGCTTAGGTGGATGTGAGGTAAAACTCGTAAAGATAGAATAAGAAATACAAAAATTCAAAGACAAGTAGGAGTAACTACAATTGACACAAAGATTAGGTAAGGACGGTCCCCTGCAAAGACGACCTACAATGCCTCCACTAGAAAACTTGGTTCAATAAAAACTAAAGAAATTCAATGAGGTAGGGGTTGACCGAAGTTAACTTAGGTTACATTAATTAGCAAAGTTGTCAAATCGGAATTGAATCGTAAAATCGGTAGGGGTGTGTTGTGAATCGTAAATCATAAGATTTTTTTTATTTTTTTTATTTTTTATTTTATTTTTATTTTTTCTAAAAAGCTTCTAAACACTTTTAATTTTTGTATTCATTGATTTTCTTTCAATTTTAAATGATATATAATAGTTATAATAAAAAATTGATAAGAAAAACTATTTTTTGCGTAAGAAAAAGGTGTTGTTTTATTAACATGTCAAACACTTCTTATTTTATGTACAAATATGTGTGTGGCAAGGCTTGTATTTAGTGGATTCGATTTCTCTCTTCTTTTGGTTTCTTTCTTAGACCTCTAGATTTTCCCCTTTATCGAGTTAAAGGGTTTAACTCGTAAATCGTAAAAGTTAACTTGTACGAATTAAATCGAATTGCACGATTCGATTTATGAATCATGCGATTCTTGTAGGGTTGCGATTTAATAGTCGGCTCGACTCGTTTTTCCCTTGTATCGAGTTAACTTGTAGACTTGTAGGAGTAAACTCTTAAATCGTAAGAGTTTGACAACAAAGTTAATTAGGAGGGATTTGAATGGTTTGGAAAGCTACTATCAATTGCACTGAATCGAGCACAATGAAAGAGTTTGATCCATATAGTCGACCCCAATTAATTTGGGACTGAAGCTATGTTGTCGTTGTTGTATCATGTTTATAATTTCCTGTTTCTCAATTATCTTATTATTCTGTTTGATATCATATTCAAGCTACGTTGTTGTTGTATCATGTTTTTATTTTTTTTTGAAACCTTGTTGAATCATGTTTATAATTCCTGTTTTTCAAGTATCTTAATATTGTGTTTGATATCATATTCATGCTACATTGTTTTTATTTTTTATTTTTTTGAAATGCTTTAATATGGCAAAGTCCTTGGGTGCTGTTGTCGTTTAAACTGCATTCTTGTGGTGTAAACTAAATGGTTGTAATTTTGTTTATCATTTATACGAGGAAGAGATATAAAACCCATAAATTTTGAGATTCATAAGAATTTTATTTACCTTCGTGGTAGATAATGTTAGTATTTTTCTCGTAACTTCTAGTGGAACTAGACTTACTTTGATATACGATCTGGTCTGCTCCTGAGTTTCTCACAAGACAAGCTATATAATTATGCTCTTCTACTTTTATTTTTCATTTCACTCGAGTGAATTATTTCTGGTAAGTATATCGGAATGGCTTTCTTTATCAGTTTCAAGGGAAAGTGGATTTTCATTGTTCACTAGTTTTTCACTTACATTCATTCTTGCTCACAAGGTTGAAAATTTGTCTTACAGCTTTGAAAACATTTATCGTGGTTGTTTTATTACAAAATAATTTTACTGCTTTTATTGAATTCTTAATTGTCATATTTAAGTACTTGGTTTAGATTTTTATTTTTGATAATCATGGGTGTCTGAACCATTTTTCAGCCCCTCCTTACTTTGGTTCGACTAATAACATGAAAGTTAGTCGGGCACTGCAACCCCATAACCTGGGAGAAACCAAGGAAATATAATGTCGCTGCCAAAAATCGAACCTATGACCTCTGCATCAGTCAGAGTTAAAGTGCTCTTTTTTTTCCACTACACCACACCCCTTGGGGGCACTTGGTTTAGATTATTTACTTATAATATAACTCTTTATGTGAGAATCTTAAGTTTGTTGACCTATATAGAAAATTAGTTCTTCTCTAACAGTTTGAACTTTAAGTTCATGGCTGATACGTTACTTGATCTAGGTCAGTGTTTGAAGTGTTATTAATATTTTTGATAAGATAAGATGTCATGAATGAGATTTTTCTGAGTTCAGCATTTCAGTCTCATAAGTTTTCTTTTGAACTATATTTTTTAAATGTCTCTTATTGGCTCCAATAAAATTTTGCTATTTATTAAGATGAAGCTCAGTTCATCAGAAACCATATGTTTTGGTTGTAAGCTCTCCAATGAAGGTGGATTATGCTTTAGAAGTACCGCCAGAGTCTAAACTTTTTAAACATCTCACTTGGCATGAAATTGCATGTGGAACCAATGTGAAGAATTAAATTTCACATTGAAAGCTAATCTGCAAGACCAGTATGAAGACATGATTTCATTTATCGGTGTGTGGTTGGTTCCTTGATAGGATAATTGGTCTTACAATTTGTGACTTCAATTTGATTTAGTTGCAAAATTTTGGCCTGTTCTATGTAGTTAGTTGCTTACTTGACGCTTGATTTTGTTATGTGATTTTTGTCCTTTTTTGGTTTCTACCTAATGTTAGTACCAACCACAGCCAGTTTAGCCAGAAGGGAGACTTTTTCTTTGTTAACTCTTTTAGAACTTGTATGTGAAGATATGTGCAAGTTTGCTGGGTATGATCGGGACATGTTATTGGCTAATGTTTTGTTATTGCCCTCTGGAAACTAATTGTTGTTTCTGTTTCATATTCATGCATTCATGGTTGTCCTCTGTTCCTCGGTTTATCTATTTTTCTTTTATTCGTTGCACTTTTGTGAAAATGTTAATGGTGTTGGTCTGCTTTGACAGGTCTTGGAGTAGGAAGATTTGGTTTATTTACCAATCAGCTTTGGGACCCAATTTCCAGAGTCATTGTAAGTGACTAAGTGGTTCATTTTAGAGGTAGATTCATCTTCTACTTTTTTTGAAGCCATAAACTTAACTTCTCTCAGGTGGTGTAATATGGAGTGACTAATGTTGGTACAAGGGACTACAAACCTCAACACAGCAAAAAGATGTTGATCCTTCTGAGGTACATGAACTATTGAGATTTTATACTTTTAACTCATTTAAATGCAAAATTTCATTATTGGTGATAGATATTCCATTTTATCTCTCCACCACAAACCTTAATCCGAAATATTTTAGAAATATGATTTTTTTTTGTTTAAATACTACAAAGTTATCTATTAAAGCAATTTTTTAACATAACATGCAAAAAGCATTGCTTTTCCAAAAGTCTTATATATTTCAATCAGGTCTAGATCCTTTTGTCTACCCAAAATCCGACCTATATAAGAGTGATGTTGCAATATCCTTTTCATTGTCTTAAAACTGAATGCTTTGATGTCAATTCCCAATTTTTTTTAGATCCTGTTGCAAATATTCTGTAACCACCAATTACTAATTGAGGCGTAATATTATTTAAGTCATGTTAGAGTACTTGGTGGTTGGTATTAAAGAACATAAAAAAAAGAACCTAAAAGAACGTTCATGTTAGACTTTAATTACTGTTAACAGGTTGCTGGTTCCTTTTTAGAAAAAAGAACATAAAAAAAAAAAAAGAAAAACTAAAGTCTTATGTATGACGAAGTACTGTAACCATGTTATTATTATTTTATTTATTTTCTTTTTTCTAAGAAGGAAAGTATTGTAAGAACCAAAAAAAGAATAAGAAAGTACTGTAACAAAGCTAATACATTCTTACTCTGCGTAAAATTTTCTGGTACAATTTTTTTTCCCTCTTATATATTAGGTTGCATCTATGCCGCACTTGTAAATCCTATCTTTTGAATATCGAAGTTAATCATTAAAATTTGTTGGAAGTTTTACATATGTAACATCATCATCATGGATCACTATCAATCTCATGCAAAGTTTAACCTTTTCATACCACTGCATGAACATAATCAAGCGTGCCAATGACTTTTTAGCATAGTAAGACAGATCTCCAAATCTCATCTATTGTATGTTACATAACAACAAACATTTAGTCAATATCTGCTGCCCATAAGAATACACTACACATCGTATTCTTTATAATCACTAATACTCCTAAAATCAAGTAGTCTCACCAACAAAACCATTACAAATCAAATGGTTGATATAATCAGGATCACTATACTATATATATTCCCATGGCCCCATAAATATTAATTATAGATCCCCCAACCCCTCCAAAATAAAAGTCAATATTGGAGAGTTTGTGAGTTAATGTGATCAGTAACAGACCAAACAAGAAGTGGGACTTCACTTTTGTTACATGTTGGGGATACATGGTAGGTGGATTTTGTGTATTGTAAAATGTGGGATTTGCACTAAAGTCAAGTCATTAGTGGCATCCATGCTACAAAGTCTGATGTTCATCTTTTTGGGATGTATGCCAATCTTTTGCAGATCTTGATAGTTGACTGGAGAGGCACCAAGTGGGGTGTGGAATATGCTCTTCAAATGTTGGAGTTGGAGGTATTGGTGCTTTCATATACTCTTAGTGGCTTTTGATGTATGTATGTATGTAGTCTCCACCATTAATTTGCTGCTCTCTCTGCTCTGCTGGATTTCATGTCTCGGAATCTGGATACTTGTGGCCACACTAGGGGACCATGGTAATAGTGGTGGACCTGGTGGTGATCTTGCTGGTTATAGTGGGTATTTGATGCAAATGGGCTACAGGTTTTTTAAGTTTTGGGTCCATCTTTCATGTGTTGTTGGGCTTGGATTGAAGTCACATTTGTTTAAAGCATCATATTTCAGGGTGGATCTGTTTTGTATTTTTTAATTACCTATATACTTTCATAATTGCTATGAAAACAAAAAAACGCTAATCAACCAAAAAATTTGCTGGTTATAGTGGGAAAAGGCATGATCTAGCAGAGGAATATTTCAGCATAGAGCAAACTGAAAGAAAATTTGTTTTTTTCTAAAGCAACGAACAATTATATAAAATAAATAAAACTTAGCAGAAATGAGGATGTTTAGGTGGATGCGTGGTAAAACTTGTAAAGATAGAATAAGTACATGAATTCAAAGAAAAGTAGAAGCAGTACCAATTGACACAAAGATTATGGAAGGGCGGTTGTGGTGGTTTGAACGCCTGCAAAGATGGCTTACAAATGGTCGTATTAAAAAATTTGACTAAATAGAAATTGAAGAAATTTGACGAGGAAGTGGAAGGCTGAAGTTTACTTGGGACAATAATATGAGAGATTTAAATGGTTTGGAAAGTTCACTATCAATTGCACTTAATCGAGAACAGTGGATGAGTTTGATCTGCGCACCACCCCAATTAATTTGGGACTGAGGATCTGTTGTTGAGGAGAAACTGAAAGAAAACTAGTTTTTGCTAAATGCAAAATTGTCTTTCAAATATCTCATTCTACTTGCCAATGCGTAATTTCAATTGGCTAGCTAGTAAGCTAAGCTGAACTCGGGGGTTGAAACATAATTTACTTTTTTTTTTTTCAGAATTGGAGCAAGATTAATGAGAGGAAGGCTCTGTGTGGAAGCATTAATTGATAATTTAGTTAAAAGCTGACAATCCAGCGGCCAGCTGAAAAATTACTAGCTGATAGCCGAAAGCTGATAATTTAGTTGACCATCTAAATTTTTTTTGAAGAGATAATTAAATGCATTTATCTCTTCTGTAATAAAAATTCTGAATGTGCCTTTCACGAAGCCTTTTTGGCTCATATCTTTTCAATAATGCCCCAACCATTTTTTTTATTTGGTTGAAATAATGTTTAAAGGTCAAATATGTAAAAAAAAATTTACAAAGATCATCCGCTGCAGGCCTATTACGAGATAACAGAGGAGAGTTCATATTTGGTTTTCAAGTCAAGTTGGGCAGTTGTTCACTTTTGTCAGCAAAAATTTGAGCGTTAGGGCACAGAGTCCACATGACAAAGGAGAAAGGATTCACTAAGGTAGTGATCGAGACAAACTTATTAGAAGCTGTTTCGCTAATGGATCTTTGTTATACTCTGATTTTCATGAACTACCAGATCGAGGAGATTCAACGAACTTTTCATTAGATGGAGGGTAGCTACATTAGATACATCCTCAAATGTACTAATGCTTGTGCAGACTTCTTAGCGAAGAATGTGCTCAGATTGCAGTATGAAGCTCATAGATTAGATAGAGTCTTATTGTATTTTTTTTCTTGTTAGCACAAGATAAGTGTAATAGCACAATGTAATTCTCGGTCTATTTTTTTAAATCGTGTTCCTACAAAAAAAAAAAAAAAAAAAAAAGCGTTTCGCATTATTACCTTAACCGTACACAGTCGGAGCGCACACTACTTACTTATAATAAAAATGTAATTTATTATTAAAAAAATATAAATAAGTTATATATTAATATATTGATTTAAATCTCTTCAAAAGAAAAATATTGATATAAATACAAATAAAATATATGGCAGACAATTTGTCCCCAAGTCCCTACAAGATACTTGCATGTGCGTGCATTGATCAACTAACTAGTGACTAGTGTGAAGGTGTGAAATTGGTAGGCGAGGCGATGTAGGACGTATGGAGCAGCCGCAAATTCGTAACCCTATATATATACACACACACGAAAAGATGTATATTCATAAAAATTGTTTAGTATTATATAATTTAACAATAAAATTACATTAGTTGCAGTCTTTTCTCACATATTGAGATTAAAGCGACATTGCGAAAAGTTTGTAAACTCATTTGCAACTTATACGTTTGTCCAATGTATCAAATCAACGAGAAGTGGAACCAAGAAATTTTGTTAAGGGAGCCAACTTTAACCTTAAGAAAAAAAATAAAAAAATTGAAAAACTAGCATAACAAACTAACAATTGTGAGTGATTATCAATATAAAAATAATCAAGCTTGTCTTTATACCTATTAAAATACCCACTCAAAACACTTCAAATACATTTCTTTTCTTACAAAAAAATACATTTTTTTTTACAACACTACACTTATTATATAGAGAGCGTGTGTCGAGCTTAGGGGGGCGACAGGGGCGGAGACCGGACAAATTGATAGGGGTACTATAGGGGTCTCAGGGTTAGAGGGTCCCCCTAGGTCCACCTATGAAATCGATCATTCTATATACTTCTAAGCAGCAATAATCTCAAAAAAAAAAAAAAAAAAACATATGACTTATTTGACCTCACTAATGTCTTGATTAACCATAGGTCGAGGTTTATTCTAAACGCTAGAAAAAGGACAAAACTGGAAGAAAACTCTGTACGGCGTTTTTCAGTTCGGTGTGAAATGGGCTTTAGTTGGGCCAATCGGGCCGGTCCCAGATCTCATAATCCCCGTCCAAGCCAAACAAAAACTAATCGAGTTTAACTGAGAGCCCATCAGAACTGGGCCCATTCATACCATCAGTCCGAATACCTCTTTCTTAGTCCCATCAAATAGCTTTTGCTGTGATTCTTCGTTTTGTTTGTAATTATTTCATAATCTAAATTGAGCTGATGTACGAGATCAAACTTTGTTGGGGTGCTATTGTAATAGTTGGGACTTTCTTATTGTTTCTTTGTACGCTTTTTGATGTGACAAGTTTGAATGTATGATAAGGTAAGTAAATCTCTTACAAAATAGCTCGAAGTAATCATCAACGCCACATCTTAAAAAAAGGAAGATAATAATTTAACATTCTAGCAGAAGACACACATAAAATGTGAATTTGTACTATCTCATCACAACTAGCAAATTTAGCTTTAAGAGTCATGAAGTTGCCCCACCCATAATGAGAGCCGACAAATGATTATTTTAAGATAGCCTCTCCATAATCACACTCGAGTTGTGTTGTTGTCGCAATTAGTTGGAGTTGTCTGATGATGCTATCTAATGTTATAGATTCCGCTTCTCATTATCTCAGTCCCTTAAGTATCCAAAGTCCAACGGCCCCGTCTTACTCTAACCAAGTCCCTTACCCAAATAATCCTGGGCTTAGTCCGGGCCGGGCCGGGCCGGGCTGGGGCCCATAGCCCATGTCAAAACCTACCCAAAACTAAATCCAGACCAGCTAAAAGCCCAGCCAGATCGGGCCCATTCATACCATCGGCCCGATTTAAGCTTTCCTGTGTTGCCAAACTCGAATCGAACGATTACTCTTCATCTTCAACACAGCTAGTCGAGTCGGCTACTTCCGTGGCTGCGCTCATCTTCTCTGGAGATCGCAATCGCTCCAACGCTCAGGTTCGTCCTCCCAAAACCTCTCTTTCCGCTTCGTTAATGGTTACAGATTCGTCGCGCTCATCAAGTCTTCGTGTTCTCAGTCGATTGATTAAAGACTATCTGAAAAAGCTCGCATAGGTACAATTCGAACCTCGATTGAATCTGTTTGTGCGGTTTTTTACTGTGATTGTTTAGTGTTTTGCATCAAAATTTGGTATTTTTGTCTTCTGATGATAGGAACAACGGAGAAAAATGGGGATCATTGAGAAGATAAAAGAAATCGAAGCCGAAATGGCTCGGACGCAGAAAAATAAGGCCACAGGTTCTTCTTTTACTATCTATGCACTATACATATGCATCTTCTGTTGCTTTAGTTGCCAAGGCACGGCCTTTACTGTGTACTGATCTTCAATTGCATCAAATTGTGAAATTTTGCAAAATTTTGCTTTGATTAGTTTCTTGGAACAATTGATTTAGCCGATCAAGTTTTCATTTTTATTACTCTTAATTTGCGATTTCTTGTCGAAACGATTTGCGCTGTTTCACTAGCTATTTGTATGTGCTATTAATAACCTTTTTTTTTTTTTTTTTTTTTTTTTGCTTCTTAATTTATTGAATGTACATAGAGTACCATCTAGGGCAGCTCAAAGCGAAGATAGCAAAGTTAAGGACACAATTATTGGAGCCTCCGAAGGTACGTGCTGTTGTATTAGCTTAGACAGTCACATTAGTCAAGGCATGCATGCTCATTCAAATTATTAAGATGCAGTATGTTGATGAATTGATGGTGTTGATATTTATATTGACGTGTGAAATAAGAGGTTCTGATATGTTTGGAATGATACACTTTAAATGTTACCACTAAGCTTCAAAATTCTTTGCGGTATCATTCCATTGTTCACTATGAAAAAAGGATTGCCTTTTTCAATGTCTCTTAAATATTTATCTTGTGTTGGCGATTCATTTGTTTTTATCAATTGTGGATTTCTTGTATCTACAAGTTTCCTGCCTTTGTTTTATAGGGGGAATAGTGTTTTTGTGGCGGCAAAGCTATGCTGCATGAATAATTACTTGTTAATAGGTCCCTGAGTCAACTATCAATAATTGATTTTGTAGATATATTAAGTTAGGTCCGCTGTGCACATGTAACTACATATAGATAGTCACCATATAAAAGCTAAATTTCATAACAAAAGATAAACCGCATTCCATGAAGCACAATCCTCTGTCTGCTATCCTCATTCCACATGCAAAAATGTGTAATGTATAACACAAAAAAAGATCTATCAGCTTCAAATGGGAAAACATTCAATCAGTCTCTCTGATGCCTGACAATATGTTGTGCTCGAAGAACCATTCCTGGGCACAACAACACTAAGGTCGTGTTGCTTTTCTAGAGTCTTGTCTCCTTAGCACTTGAGATTAAGGAGGCACCACCAACACGTCTTGTTATAGGAAGGCGTTTCTTTGAAAAGTTGGATAAAGATGGTGATGGCCAAGTAACTCTTGAAGATCTTGAATTTGCAATGAAAAAACGAAGATTATGTTGGAGATACGTTCGGGAGCGAATGCAGCTTACAAGAAGTCACTTATCAGTTGGATGGAAACAATTCTTGACCATGATGGAACAAAAGGAACCATCCGTTCTTCGAGTTTATACTACACTTTGTTCGAGCAAAAGTCTGGAAAGAATCCTTGCAAAATATTGGGCTTCCTCCTAGTAAGGAAAATGTTTTGCCATGATGTACTTTTTAAATGCAAACAAGGGAGGGTCTATTTCATATGGTCATTTTCGCAATTTCACGCTTCTTGTGCCATCCGATCTACTTAAAGATGATCCTAATTTATTTTTCAATTAAATAATATACATACGGAAGTTACCCCCTCTGGCTTATTTCTAAAAATAAACTAAAAATAAATTTAAATCTTTAGTGCCTCCTGCAATCTTGCGATTTTGCTTCATCTTCGACTCTTAGCTGCGCCTCCTGCAATCTCAGGATTTTGCTTTTGAAATTTAGTCCATCTCTTTCTTCATTAGTTTTTCTTGCCCTCCCCCTTATTTCTTCAATCAAACCCAAGGTTGATTTGGCTCTATCTTCTCTATGGCATAGATTTGTGTTTTCCTTCCTAAACAAGACCTAGTGGTTCTATGCTTAAATTAGAAGTGTTCTATGTATGATATATTCATCATTGTTTAACTGTTTATGGGGAATTTTGTCAAAACTAACCGAAGTTAAAGGCAAATTTATAAACTATTTGACACAACTTCCCTAAAACTTTTGAATTAAAATGATTTTCTTCATTTTCTTTTTGCGATTTGTTTGCAATTTTTTAGTTTTCCTATTCATTTTGTGTAATACCTTGTGAATTGACAAAATTTGACCGAATTTCGACGAATTTTGTCCATTTTTCAAACCTTGCTCCTTATTTCTAAATATGAATTTGTACACGCATTGATAACATTGTTAATTAAAAGCTAGGATATTATCAATAATATAAGTAGTTGGTGGCACTTAATGAAAATATATAAATCAATTACTCGAGATATAAATGAGAATATATGTTGTCTTTACTAATTATTCTAAAATTAAAAATATCAATCTTCTTTTGAGCCAAATAAAAAGACTTCAATCTTCGAAAATTGAAAAAATGTGCCTTCAACCCTCTACAAAAAAGAGTGCATGTAATTTTAAAAAGAAAAAAAATGTAACATGTGTTTTGTACCTTTGTAGTGATTATATTATTTGTTATAAGAAATTTTTTATTAGAAAATTAAACTTAAAATAATATTATATACATAATATTAATGGATTATATACATAATATTAATTGTTATATTGGGACGGGTAGATGCTAATACCTTACCACCCTACCCATACTCACTTGGGTATCTCATTGATAAACCGATGTCCTTGCCCATCGCATATGACGTCGTGTATTACCCTATCCATTAAGGTCGAATACCCATGGTACCCATACCCATGGGTGAAATTGTCATCCCTATGCAAGGGTGGAGAACAAAAATTCATATTCAGAACAAGTATATGACACTTTATCAAAGATATTTGGTAAAAAAAATCAATGCGTCAATTATTGTTCCCTTTTGATCTCTTATGATATATCTTTCTAAAAAAGGGTTTGTAACACAAAACCAATTCTTTAATCCCAGTTGAGGTGTTGAGCAACCACAACGAGATGTTTGCATTGATTGCAACTCACTCTTGCTTCTCATCGTCTCATTTTCAAAATTATGTGAGATCTATTGAATTCATCTTTCATAATTCAATAAGAAGACTACCCTTTACTTTGGAATGATCTAGAAATGTCGAGATTGAGAATTTGAGTCATTTGAGGAGGATTCATATGAGGATTGGAGTGCACGAATCGTTAATTGTTCAATTCCAAAGAAATTTAAGCCTCTCTGATTGATTTTTATACTCTACTGGCTTTCTTTTCTTTTTTCCTCATTCGGGTGCAATTTTACTTGGTTCACCATTCTCCTTTCTTATTGTCAATGTCAGGTGTGGTGCTAAAGGCAAATGGAATTCAAGCTACTTTGTAGCCACCAAAGAATCACAAATGAAATAAAAGCGGGTACAACCCCTCATTTAAAACTCGAGCAAGAGACAAGCTTTCACACTTCTAAAAATTGATTTGTAGATATGAACTCTGATAATGATTTGTTTAAATCAATAGTTCATTAGAATTCAATTCTCACAAGTTGTTATAAATCAGTCACAACATTTAGCCTGTTCATTACATCTAAACATTCTATTGCTAAATATTTAGATGACTTCTATCTTAAATTCTTCAATCAACAATTGCAAATAAGAGGTAGAATATTTGGAAGTAAAGCTTCATAATGTAATGAGAATTATGTTCTTACAACTCACTATTATGTGATCAATCATATAAATTGCATTTTTAGCTTATAAATTATTTATGCTTTTAAGTTCCGAATTTCCATCTCGAAGCAAGTAACAAGGAAGCTAAAAGTTCCAACTATGACGGTTGAAGATGTATGGGCTGTGAAGTTAATGAACTTTATCATTTCTATGAATGAGTTATTGACATAAGGATTAACGCATGAGGTGCCATGAGTCATTGCGCTTTGTTGTCGACATTTTCTTGGCAACACATAGGCCCCGTTTGGTTCAGCTTTTGCTTATTTCTTATTACTTATAGCTTAAGCAATTATGACATAATTGCATTTGGTATAA
The DNA here is from genome assembly GCA_039657345.1 of Stephania japonica. Lineage (NCBI taxonomy): Eukaryota > Viridiplantae > Streptophyta > Magnoliopsida > Ranunculales > Menispermaceae > Stephania > Stephania japonica. Next base: position 10,913,488 of record CM077563.1, on the reverse strand, counting down.
GCAAATTTGGTGTGTTTGGTTCCTCACTTTAAAAAATACTTTTACTTAGAAAATCTTATCAAATCGCATTCACAATCGTGATAAGCATAGGGAGGGATGTGTATCCAAAAAACAACTTTTTTTGCTATTTGGGACCCAATCGCATATTATCCAAACACTATTTTTCAATTAAGCTGCGATGCCACATCATTAATGGCCCCGTTTGGTTAAGCTTTTGCTTATTGTTTATTACTTATAGCTTATTGCTTTTGGTATAAGCAAGTTTGGTGTGTTTGGTTCCTCACTTTAACAAGTACTTTTACTTAGAAAATCTTATCAAATCGCATTCGCAATCTTGATAAGCATGGGGAGGGATACTCATAAAAAAATAGCTTTTCTGCGTTTTGGAACCCAATCGCATATTATCCAAACGTCAATTTTCAATTAAGCTGCGATGCCGGCATCATCAATAAGCAGGCTCACAAACGGGGCCAATAAGCAAACTCATAAGCTGAACCAAACGGGTCCATAGTCGTATACTGAATCTTAACAATTTTCTTTTCGAAGATCAATATATGTGAAATATACTCCATATATTAGTTGAATTAGAGTGCTTTTACAACTCTTTAAGTTATAATTGAATAGCAGAAATTTCTTTGTGAAAATTATATAGAGCTCTAGTGAAGAATTTAGTAATTTATCAAGCTTTTGAATTTAGGGTTCGACTGTGAATGATGTCTGGGTGAATGGTGTGATAGATAAAAGTCAAATTCTTTTGGGGGAAACCGATTGAAGACCTTCATTGGTGGAGATAAAAACTCTCTCTCGACTAACTAGTCCTTCTGAGCCTACAAAAAGATGAGGGAGGTGCGCCTATTCTCATTATTATTTTATGATCTATTAAGGTGATATTTTTAAGAAAATTGCATAAGTTCCTTTGATAGGTTTCAGTTAATGTTCTACAAACACTTGTTGGACAATGTCATTACCAAAGACTTGCCCACGGTTCAATTCTTTGATTTCTTTAAATAGAATCCTCAATATACTTTATCTTAAAAAGTCCAACAAAAATTGCTAGAAGCTTAGGCTTTTTTGCCGAAGGTAAAGTGAATTTCTTGGGCAACTTGATCATTAATTCAATTATTATGTTGTTCAACATTGCAGTTTTGGAGGGATTTTGAGCTTATTCTGAAATTCAGTTTCATCTTTTTGGAGGAATTTCTCGGGCAACTCGACTCCAATATTAATGTGTAATGCATTACTAAATCTTTTAGTGTCTGCATGAGCAAAGAACAAAAAGATGAAACTGAATGTCAGTATAAGCTCAAAATCCCTCCAAAACTGCAATGTTGATCAACATAATAGTTTAATTAATGATCAAGTTGCCCGAGAAATTCACTTTACCTTTGGCAAAAAGCCTAAGTTTCTGGTAGTTTGTTGGACCTCTTCAGATAAAGTATATTGAGGATTCAATACAAAGAAATCAAAGAATTGAACGGCGGGAAAGTCTTTAGTAATAACATTGTCCAACAAGTGCTTGTAGAACATTAACTGAAACCTGTCAAGAGGAACTTGAGCAATGTTCTTAAAAATATCACCTTAATTGATCAAAAAGTAATAATGAGTGTAGGCACACCTTCCTCGTTTTTTGTAGGATCAGAAGGACTAATTGGTCGAGAGTGAGTTTTTATCTCCACTAATGAAGGTCTTCGATTGGTTTCCCCCCAAACGCATTTGAATTTCATTTATCACACCATTCACCAAGACATCATCCACAAGTTCAACTCTGAATTCACATGCTTGGATAAATTACTAAATACTTCACGAAAGATCCATAATTGTCAAAAGGAGGTCTCTGCTACTCGATCATGACTTAAAAGAGCTGTAAAAACACTTTAATTCAGCTAATATATGTAATATATTGACCATCAAAAAAAAATTTGTTAAGATCCGGTATACGATTAATTCATTGTAATGTGCGTTGCCAAGAAAATGCCGTTAACAAAGCGTAGTAATTCACAATGGAACCTCACGCGTTGTTCCTTCAGTCAATAGCTCATTCACAAAAATGATAAAGTTAATTAACTTCACAGCCCATACATCTTCAGTTGGCACAATTGGAACTTTTAGTTTCCTTGTAACCTGTTCCAAGATTGAAATTCAGAACTTAGAACCATAAATAATTTATAAGCTAGAAAATGCTATTATGCGATTGAAGACGTAATAGTGAGCTGCAAGAATACAATTCTCATTCCATTATGAAAGCTTTACTTCAAGTATTCTACCACTCATTTGCTATTGTTAATTAAAGAATTTAAGATAAAAGCCATCTAAATCTAACAATAGAATGTTTGGATGTAATGAACAAGCCTAATGTTGTGACTGATTATAATAACTTGTGAGAATTGAATTCTAATGAACTACTGATTTAAACATAATCATTATCAGAGTTCATATCTACAAATCAATTTTTAGAAGTGTGGAAGGTTGCTCCTTGCTCAAGTTTTATATGACAGGTTGTACCCACTTTCATTTCATCCGTGATTCTTTGGTGGCTACAAAGTAGCTTGAATTCCGTTTGCCTTTCACGCCACATCTGGCATTGACATTAAGAAAGGAGAATGGTGAGCCAAGTACAATTGCACCCCAATGAGGAAAAAAGAAAAGAAAGCCAGTGGAGTATAGAAATATGTACATTATTTGCAAAATTAGTCAGAGAGACTTAAGTTTCTGAATCGAACAATTAACAATTCGTGCACTCCAATTCTCATGTGAATCCTCCTCAAATCCCCAATCTCGATGTTCCTATATCGTTCCAAACTAAAGGGTAGTCTTCTTATTGAAGGATGGATTCAATAGATCTCACATTTCCTTGAAAGTGAAACGATGAGAAGCAAGAGTGAGTTGCAATCGAGGCAGGCATCTCGTTGTGGTTGTTCAACACCTTAACTGGGATCAAAGAATTGGTTTTGAATTCGTATTCAAAACAAGTAGATGATGACACTTTATCAAAGATATTTAGTAAAAAAATCAATGCATCAATTATTGTTCCCTTTTGATCTCCTATGATATATCTTTCTAAAAAAGGGGTATCATCTACTTGTTCTGAATACGAATTTTTGTTCTCCACCCTTGAATAAGGATGACAAATTTGACTCATGGGTATGGGTAAGGGTATTCGACTCTAATGGATAGGGTAATACTTGACCCCATATGCGATGGGCAAAGGCATCAATTTATTAATGAGAAACCCAAGTGAGTATGGGTAGGGTGGTAAGGGTATTAGCATCTACCCGTCCCAATATACTCATTAATATTATGTATGTAATATTATTTTATGTTTATTTTTCTAATAAAAAAAGATTTCTTATAACAAATAGTATGGTCACTACAAAGGTACAAAACACATGTATTGGAGGAAATATATTTGGTAGATATACAAATATGTAAAGTAATAGTTAGCTTGATTAGGAATTTTGTGTAAATAAGGTAGTTATACAATTATGTAAATATGCAAGGTATTGACATATAGGAATATCTTGCATATTAGGAAAGTAGAAGACTTTGTTTTCAAGTCAAGAATATGTATATGTATGGCATTGAATGAGATGAATAAACGATAGAGACAATAGACTGAATTTGTCATGGTATCAGAGAGGGAATACTATGCAGTTTGATGAGTAGTCATCTTCAACAATGACACAAATAAACGAGGATCTCGTGTGCGCTAGTTTTTTCGCAATTGAGCAATGGATAGTTTTTTTGAATTTGCTGAACTCCCCCAAATCGGGTATATTGATGAAAAGATGAATGGTAAGACAAATCTAGAGTGGATAATTGATTCTGGAGCGTCGCAACATATGACTGACAATTTAGAGTATTTGATTGATTTAAGAGACATTGTGTCATGTCTAGTTGTTTTGCCAAACGACAAACAAGTCATGGCATTGAAAGGAAGGAACAATTGACTTGGGAAAACACATGAAATTAACTCATGTGCTTTTTGTCCCAAGTTTGAATTGTAATTTGATCTCAGTATTACAATTACTTGATGAATCAAATTGTGAAGTGAAATTCACTAATAAATTTTGTGTTATACAAGATTGTACTTCGAAGATGGTGATTGGAGTAGGTGAACGATGTAAGGGGCTTTATTACCCCTAATCTGCAACACCAACAATAGTATGCAAGGCAAATCATATGGATTCATTTGAGTTGTGGAATAAAAGAATTAGACATCCACCAACACAAGTAGTACAATTACTCCCTCAAGTTAATTCTAGTAGTTTTAATAAAGCATGTGATGTTTGTTTTAAAGGTAAACAAACTAGTGCAGTGTTCTTTCCAAGTGAAAATAAAGCAAATGGAGATTTTGAATTGATTCATTGTGATTTGTGGGGACCCTATGCTACTAGCGCATCTTGTGGGGCATCTTATTTTTTGACAGTTGATGATTTTTCAAGAGCAAATCTATTTATTGATTGATAAAAGTGAAGTTGGCCGTGTGCTTCGTAATTTTTTTGCTATGGTTAAAAGACAGTTTCACAAGGATGTAAATATTGTCGGAAGTGATAATGGGACTGAATTTGTTTGCTTGGGACTGATCCTGTTTAAGTAAGGTCATGTTGCTTGTGTAGAGTCATTGACTCATTGGCATAAAAGAAGAAACAAGTTCCGTTGAGGCTGATTAGGATTTCATTACGAAAACACAGTGAAAGAGGGGGTTTTGTTTTTTAAATTGCGAATGTTGTTTGGCCTCCATTCTCTTGGCCTGGTTGATTGTGGTGCCCAAGTCTTTGATTAAGATTTGCTTCGATGCTGACAAAGGTTTTATCCCGTTATCTTTGAAAACTTGATTCCTTGTGATTTTCTGTCATTGGCTGAGTGGATGATGCTTCTTTTGAGATTGCATTAAATCCAAACAGCATGCATATAAGGCTTAGTTTCATTTTGTGCTATAGGACTCTGGCAGTTCAATTTTTATGTAAATGAATATACATGGTATGATTTTTTTTACTTGAATAACACCCCTAAACTGCAGAACAGCAAACGCACCCCCACTACCTACCGTGTTATGCATCTTGGGGCGCATAAATTCGCAGCCCGATGTAAACATGTGTGGATGGTAGGGGGTGTGCTTTTTGTTGTGTATTTAGGGGTGTTATTGCAGCACTTCCCTTTTTCAAATCATTCATTATTCTTGCTGTTATGTTTCATTTGTTTGATGAATTTGCAAGGTTACTAAATTCTACGTTGATTCTTCCTGTTGTTTTTTATTTATATTCCACTTATTTATGTTTTATGTGATCTATTTCATATTTTAATGTTGATTGATCAGGGCTCTAGTGGAGCAGGAGATGGTTTTGAAGTTACAAAATTTGGCCATGGACGTGTTGCATTAATAGGATTTCCAAGGTATGGCACTTGATAAGAAAAGACATGCACTTTAATTAATGTGGTTATCAACTTGTGACGCTTAAAACTTTTAGTGCAATTCATCTTGTACCCCTGAGGCCTTCTCTTTGAAATACTTGGGCTCACAATGATTGTTTGCCTTTTCAAAGAAAGTGCAAAAATATTGCAAAAAACATTATTAGCTTTGCTCATTATTCAAACTATTTTTGATTAATAGCTGAGCTCTCTTGTTTATTGGACATGGAAAATCTGAAGGTTGCCTTTGTAGCCTAATTTTGTTCCGGAGAGCACTCTGTTATCTTTTGTGTAATTTGCTTTCCTTGGTGCAGTTTTCCTGTTAAAGAAGTTCTTATGTTAACCATATTGGTTCACACCATACACAATGTCCAATAGAATACAGAAGAAACTAAAAGTAAAATGGGAAGATTCTGCAAACTCAAAGGAAGCAGTAATAAAATCACCGCTCTCTCCCACCTTCTCAATTTCTTTAAAAAGTACGAGGAAAAGGTTGCACCTAATGATTTCTATGTTGAACTTCTGTTTTAATAAATGAGTCTGTCTTCTGGCAGTGTGGGAAAGTCGACGCTTCTTACTCTTTTAACTGGGACACGTTCAGAAGCAGCATCATATGAATTCACTACGCTGACTTGTATTCCTGGTATTATTAACTACAATGATACAAAAATTCAGCTTCTCGATTTACCTGGAATCATTGAAGGTGCTTCTGAAGGCAAGGGTCGTGGTAGACAGGTACGACAGTTAATGCTACCATTAATATTATGCAGTAAGTTCCTTTGTGCTTTTCTTTGATAATGTTAACTATCCCCAAAGTATCGCTTTTTCAATTTTGTTTTTCTTGAAATTGAAACTGAAATTTTAAATTGCAGTTTTCCTACACAAACTTGGACAGTGACATCTGACAACTAATAGTTGTCTGAATTTCATTTATTTACAGTTTATAAGATCATATCTTCTGTTCCTCATATTCTTATTTTTTTTTGGTTATAACACAGGTTATCGCTGTTGCCAAGTCTTCTGACATTGTTTTGATGGTTCTTGATGCCTCAAAAGTAAGTTCATTTCCCCCTTTTCTGATTGCAATTTATCGTTCTTTGGTTTTGATGCTGCATTTTCTTTTTCTTTTCTTTCTGTTTGTGTTTTGTAATGTAATATCTGAAGATTTTAGTAATTAGTTGAGATATTTTTTTAGAATACGTTTTGGTTTTCTTTTTATGTGCTTAAAATATCAATTAGACTAACATTTCCAGTTTGTGAAAAAGTGCCTTATAATCTTGTTGGACAAAGATACATTGTTTTGTTATCTGTGGTCTAGTCCTAGATCAACGACATGTCTTGGTGTTAATTTAAAAGGAAACATGCCTTGTTTAGCTAAAATGTGCAGAAGCCTGCAACAATCTGCCTCTTTTTTGAAAAGCATTGAAATTTTTTTTTTTTTTTTTTTTTTTGATAAGAAAGAAGCACAACTTGACCCCACCATGGTTCAAACCCATAACCTCTTACTCCCAAACCGTTGGGCCACCCAATTTTTTATATTTTGGTAAAAGCACTGAATTTGAGTTTTCTTTCTCAAGAGCATTTGTCACTATGATCTTGCTGGTTCCCTATGATTGTGTTTAGATGAAATTTTATGTTGATGTATTTGTTTCCTCCTTGTCTGAAATTTCACGCATGGAATTGCAATCTCAAAAGGTGCTAGTAGAACACTTAAGAGTGAGACGTGTGATATAGAGCTGGAAAATTTCTCTTGTATTGTTTCCATAATACATGTATTTTGTGTCCTATAACTGCTGTTTCTAAAAATCTTATCAACCGTTCCTGCCATGCAAATTATATTTCAAAAGGACAAACTTGTTTTAAAGTGCATCCTTAAGTGTTCCTTGCCTCACAATATGCAAAAGGAAAGCAAGAGCTCTCCGCTTTTTAGTTTCTCTTGGCCACTATTTTTAGCAAATTTTACAATTACATATTGATATTTCATGTGATCCTAACTGACATGGAGATGTATGTTATTCCTCCCATTTTTTTCCTACTTTCACCCCCTCTTATGGTTCCCTTTACTTCATTTTTTAACTGTTGTGATGCGGGCAAAATAATTGTTATTTTTTATTTACTTCAGAGTGAAGGCCATCGACAAATATTGACTAGTGAGCTGGAAGCTGTTGGTTTGCGTCTGAACAAGAGACCACCTCAGGTATGTTTATTCCTTCACAGATGGTCGGAATTTTCAAGGTCCTAAAATTATGACATCTATTCACCATTTTCACCTTTTGATTGTGCTATTTTTTCTTGATTTCTTATACTTCTCCTTCTGGCACTATTTGGGTTATTCAATTATCTATTTTTAGTATTATAAGGAAATTTATGACATTCCTAGGATATTTTGTGCTACAACCTACGCATGTTTCATCGGTAATGAGATACTGACAATTTCTTCATTACATTACAATTTTTTTTTATAGAATGTCAATATCAGATATTGCATTTGTCTATGTTGATTTAAGGATATTGATCACAAGAAGTGATCTAGCTGACATTAAGATAACTTGCTACGTGTTGATTTGTTCAAGACCGAGTCAAAATGCAAGCTGTAAATTCTACTTGTAATTAGAATTATCTGATTGTTATCTGTTCGTTTTTATGTTGGCAGATATACTTCAAGAAGAAAAAGACTGGTGGTATTTCCTTCAACAGTACATTGCCATTGACCCATGTGGATGAGAAGCTTTGCTATCAAATTTTACATGAGTACAAGATACACAACGCAGAGGTTTACTTTTTTCTTACTTATTCATACGACTTTTATTGTGCAGAGCAAATAGTCTAAAAGTTGTCCAAGTGAATAAGTTGAAGTGGAATATAAATGTGAAAATCACGTCCTTTGGTATTTTTGTAGATTTCTCTCCCTTTGCTTTGCTCGTGTGCTTTCCATTATGTTAGGAAATAAGAAACACAGGCATGATATATGCCATTTTTGTCATAACTTTACGGTTAGACCAGATAGAGTATCCTGAGTTTTTGGACTCTCATCCTTGCTTGTCCTTGAGTACATAGTGCTCTCTGTTGTGATGGTAAATATTTTTGCTTTGCTTTGGGTATTCAATTTTATCAAGATGTGGATCCAAGTACCTGAAGCTATCTATTTGTTTTGGGGGAAGAAGGATAGGTTGTCTAATATGATAATATCATCTATATTATTTAATAAAGTCAAGGGGAGTTTATTTGGAGCAAAGGAACAAAAATTGACAAATTCCTTCATAATATATTTGTTTCCATTTTTGGAGGATTCTTTAAGACATGATTTGCTAAACAAATTTTACGCTTCAAAATTTCACCTCCCTTTTTACACATTTGATCAAGAAACCACTATGTCAATATCTGACAGATACATAATTATAAGGATATATAGTAAAATCCTATCACATTGTGCTATTTTTAGCTGGTATTCTTTTGCAATATCACATGCATATATAGGTAGAAGAAGTTAATACTTTAATGCAGATATTTTGAAAATAGACTAATTTTTGGATATTTCTTTGTAATGTTTACTAGTGGTGTTTGTAACTTTGACTGCTTTAATTTTTTTAGTCATCTAGAAGTATTAAACCTTCTTAAGGATTTACAAGAAAAATGATACATTGTGGACACGGTATAGAATTTATTTACAGTAACTACATTAGGTGCATACACTCAACACTTAACAGTCATAGTCTCCGAATAACTCAATTAGAAAATGTGAATGACTTTTTTTTTGTCCACGAGAAGATCTGATCTCATAATGTTGATTGAGTCTTTTTTTTTTTTTTTTTTTTTTTGCATTCAAATAATTCAACGAGAAAATCCCACCTCTTCTCGCTCTCATGAAATTCTGGAATATGCATTCTCCAAGAACAACGTTTGTTTGTGTACAGATACTGAATTAGTAATGTGTAGTCAAATCATTTAGTTTCATATAACGCATGCATCCAAGCTGTTGGCAGTTCCCCAGATGACGTTCAATAAATAGTTCTGATGTTTTCTTCTTGTTGCTTTCTTTAGATATTATTCCGAGAGGATGCCACTGTGGATGATCTGATTGATGTAATTGAAGGGAATCGAAAATATATGAAATGTGTATACGTCTACAACAAGATTGATGTAATTGGTATTGATGATGTTGACAGACTTGCTCGTCAGCCAAATTCCATTGTCATCAGTTGCAATATGAAGGCAAGTTTAATCTTCTCTTTACTTGAAGGAAAAAATATTCAAATTGTAGTTTTGCTTTTTGCTGCTTGAAAAACTCAAGACCAAAAATATGATTGCTCACTAGGATCGGATAGATGCCACAAATTTGTCATAGCTTTAATCATGTTGACAACCCTGGCCAAAGAGAAGATGCATCTGAAATACTTAAATTTTACTAGAATTTTCCAAGTTTATTGTTTCAGAATAATGGAAGCACTAATTTCTTGCTTCTTTTGCAACAGCTGAATTTGGACAGACTACTGGCAAAAATGTGGGAAGAAATGGGTCTTGTCAGAGTTTACACAAAGCCACAGGGGCAGCAACCTGATTTTACAGACCCAGCAGTTTTCTCTGTTGTATGTGATGTGGATTCATCTTTCACAAACCCCTTTTGTGTTAAATTGACATTTTTGTCTAGTTGTTTTTTTTTTTTTTTTTTTTCCTTCCTTTCATCTTTTGTTGATTAGCATATCCATTTTATCTGGTTTCAGGACAGAGGTGGCTGCTCAGTAGAATCCTTTTGCAACCACATACATAGAACTCTGGTACAACATGTAAAGTATGTCCTGGTGTGGGGCACTAGTGTGAGGCATTATCCTCAACACTGTGGTCTTTCTCACATTCTTCATGATGAAGATGTGGTTCAAATTGTGAAGAAAAAGGTGCGTCAATCAATTTGTTTAACCCCTAAATCTAAATTTGGCAGGTACCGACGCGCTGTATTTGTGACTTATTGCATGACGCATGTATTTGGGAAGATTTTTCATTAATATTTAGCTAATGAAAGCATAATTCAACCAATTATCTATCATGGTAGGAAAGGCACACCCCTCAAAGGTGAAATGTTAAATGTTTGATCTTGTCTAGGACATTTTTATGTTAGGACTAATATTCTGATGCCCTAAAGTCATACACCTACTTAGAGACAGTAGGACACACGCAGATCACGTGTGTATGCACATTTCATGGGTACCGCATGATCTTCGTTAACTATGTAATTCTAGGGTGTTATGGCAGCATTGTTGTCTTGATATTTTCTTACCTTGTCCATGCTAATTTTGGAGTCTGGTTAGTTTTTCTTATTATAGTTCTATTGTATTTTGCCTGTATCTTCCTGCATTTGTTTTTGACAAGCAAGAGTATTTTTAAATTTTTCATGCATTAAGGAGTGCCTGCAAGGAGAAACTGGAGAAGTGGTGGCAGATTTTTGAAGGGGAGTGGGTTTTTTTTATCGAGGACTTTGTGATATTTTTCTTTTGGCACTTATCTTCTTGCATACTTTCTTCTTTCTTACTTTGGTATATCTATGGTTTGTAGCATAAGATTTCCAATTCAAAGTGCAGTTTGTGTTGACAAAATATGGAAGGAAGTTCTTAGTACGTTATAGATATTGTCCATAAAGATCTTTCTGAAATGGAGGAATCATTCAATAACCCTCTTATATGGTGCTCCTTCAAGATTTCTTGAATTTGTGCCTAAAATTACCAGTGACTTAAGTTTGATTTTGGAATTTACTGAAATCTAGTATACCCAGCTAGGCAGTAAACCCAAATATTTTGTGAACATTGGTTAGTGCTTGGTACATAATCTGATTTTTTTTTTCGTTCTTTTTTTTCTTGGGTAGAATTTTTAATGTTATTTATGCTTTTATGTATTTTGGCCTTGTTGAGGGTTTCTGAACCATAGTTGTATTCATTTCTCAGGAGAAAGAAGTTGGGGGAAGAGGCCGGTTTAAGTCACATTCCAATGCTCCAGCACGCATCTCTGACAGACAAAAGAAGGCTCCTTTAAAGACGTGATTGCTGAAACATATCCTAGGTGTGCATCACCAGTCGGCTTGGCTTCGATTAGTGGTTTGAGACTATCCGCATCTTCGTGAAGAGTCTGTAAGTGCTATGGTGTCGTATAGCACCGAAGTGCAGCAAGGAAGGAAGGATTATTAACGTCCGAGGTTCCATCCAATCTTCATCTGCTTCTTCGTAAAGAAACGGTTAGAAAAGAGGAGGGCGAGATGGTCATTGACTCATTGCCATATGCATTGTTGTAATGAGCAGTAACTTTTACTAGATGCTTGATCTCATTTGAGACAAAATACAGAGTTTAATGGAGTATATATGATAGTTGATTGCCTATTTATTTCTTCTATGGAGAAAATGAGAAAGTAATTTATATGTTTTACTCTTGTTTGAGCTTTGAACCCTACACTTGTCACACTGGTCTCAAACTGTACATGTCATAGAAAAAATTGATGTAACAAAAATATTTCTTTTTGATATCCTTTAAGTATCTAAATGAGCCTGACTATTCTCATGAGACCTTGGTGCAATCAGCCTGAGCGTGAGCGTGACCTAGTAGCTTGGACAATGATGTAGTGGAGAGTCGAACCTCCTAACTCACATAATCTCAAGCTTGCCCTCACGGTTGGGCCAACCCGTTTGAGTTGATGTAGCAATAATATTAGCACTCAATGAGTTGTTGATTAGTCTTTTTAGAAATCCAACTGCAACCTGGAGACTTTACAGCACCTTTTTCACCCATCATCTTCCTCACTCTTACTGCATCATCCCATCTTCCTCTAGAAGCATACAGATTAGCTAAAAGCACATAGTTCCCTGTATTCTCAGGTTCAATCTCGAAAAGGCGTGCCGCGGCAATCTCACCAAGCTCAACATGCCCATGTACCCTACAAGCCCCTAACAATGCACCCCAAGCTCCGGCATCATTGGCACCACCCACATTGTCTAATAGCAACTGATACGCCTCGCAAGTTCGCCCTGCTCGGCTCATGAGATCAACCATGCACGCAAAATGCTCAGTCATAGGAGTGATCCCATAAGTTTTTGTCATCAGTTTAAAGTAGTTGCAACCTTCATTCACCAGCCCTGCATGGCTGCAAGCGTTGAGGACCCCTACAAATGTTACTTGGTTTGGTTCTATTCCCTCACTTTGCATTCTTGAGAACAGCTCCAATGCTTCATTTGCCATTCCATGATCCGCAAGAGCAGTGATCAAAGCACTGTATGATATAACGTCTCTCTCATGCATTCTATTGAATTCATTCAACGCTCGGTCTATGCTCCCGCATTTCGCGTGCATGTGAATCAAGGCATTTGATACCACCAACGTTCGATCTACAAAACACATCGAACAGACAAAATACATTAGACAATAGTCGCTAAAACTCAAACCTTCAAGCAATCTTGCAAAATAATCAACATAGCCTCAATCCCAAATTAATGGTGTGCTTTCAAAATCATTTAAATCCCTCCTATTTAATGTATCCCAAGTTAGCTTTTGTCTACCCTTACTTCGTTAAATTTCTTCATTTTGTATTAGTCGAGTTTTCTAGTGGAGGATTTGACAGGAAGAACTACTAATTCATAAAAACTAAAACATAAGTAGATACAAAAAGAATACTTGGTTTCACAACTAGACTAGAATACTTACTGCAGCTCCAATGCTCCATGTGATCAGTGATCAGCTCAGCTGTGTCCATATCCCCGATTTGTGTACAAGCAGAGATCACACCAACCATAGCCACCTCACTAGCCTTCACATTCCCTCTCCTCATCTTCTTATACATCGCAATCGCCTCCCTCGACCACCCATTCTGCGAATAACATGCAATCATCGCCGCCCAACACGACTCATCCGGTCTAGGTACTTCCCCAAACACCTTCTCCGCACTACCCACATCCCCAACCTTCCCATACCCCGCAATCATCGCGGTCCACGTAACCGCATTTCTCTCAGGCATTTCATCAAACAGTTCCCTCGCAGCCTCCACATCCCCCAAACTCGCATACCCCGCCACCATCGCCGTCCACGACACCACATTCCTCTCCCCCATCACATCAAACACCTCCCTCGACGCACCCATCATCCCAACCTTCGCGTACCCCGCCACCATCGCCGTCCACGCCACCACGTCTCTCTCATGCATTTCATCAAACACCTTCCGCGCATCTCCCACACACCCCCATTTCGCGTACATGTCGAGCAGTGCCGTTTGAACAACTTGGTTGGCAACCAGTCCCGAATGGGCAATCCGGGCGTGTACTTGTTTGCCTTCTTGTATTGCCGGCGCTCGAGCGCAGGCGTTGAGGACGGAAGTGAAGGTGAACCCGCTTGGGCGCACGCCTTGGCGGTGCATTCGGGCGTAGAGGGAGATGGAGTGGGGGAATTGGGCGTGGAGGGCGTGGGATCGGATGAGGGCGGTCCATAGTTTGTGGTTGTCGCAGTTGGGGATTTGATCGAACAGTTGGTGGGCGTAGTGGAGGTTGTTGCCGGGGAGGTGGAGGAGGTTTGTGGTGAGTGGGATTAGGGAGGTGGTGATTTGGGTTTGGGTTTTGAGGAGGTGGGCGTGGGCTTGTTTGAGTTGGTGGAGGGACAGATTGATCACTGGAGAGAGATGGTGGGTCGTTGTCGTTGTCATCTGATCGATTCATTCAGGTATTTCCTCGAACACTTGGAGTGCATCTTTTTTGGATCAAACTTTTTTGTATGATAGCCGAGTTATCCGAGGCACTGTCAAAGCCACTGCCGCTGACGGTGGATCCAATTTATGAGGGTGCGCTTACCACTAACTTAAAGGTAGAAGGAGAAGGAAAATGCTAAACGTACATAGCCCTCGACTCATGTGTTTTGCATGAAGATTTGTATATGCACGTGTCTTGAGGTGCAAATGGACAGCTCAGATGGCTTGATGTGTCTTTTCTCGTGTTTTTGATGTACTTGTAGCAAAGACCGAAGGAGAAATAGTTTGCAAATCGAACCCATCACAAGAGTCTTAGTACCCGTTTGGTTGGAGTTATGTGTAAGGTGTAGGGATTGACTTAGATAAGCCTGATCTTTGTGAGATATGAGAGTTTTATGTGCAGCCGTTTGGTTCAAGTATAAACCCACAAAGAAAAGTGGGTGAAATATCTAAAATGCCCCTATTTAATGTAGGCGAGTATTAATCGATATGAAGAAGAATTTAATCTAAGGTTTTGTTTAAATCATGAGGGCATTTTCGACATTTCACCTTAAAATTGGGTGGACTTATCGAATGACAGGGTCCCCCCTGTCATTAGATAAGTCAGTGTATGAGTGTTTATGTAAGCCTGTTGCTTACTTAACACTTCAACCAAACAATAGTCTTACCTCTAAGCCTAGGCTTAGATAACCTAATACCCCAACCAAACATGCCATTACTCTCTTCTCTTCAAACCACTACACCGCACCAGTGTTTTTTCGATCCCACTAAACGTTTTGGGACTACCTTGATCACCACCGTACACGTGGCATAATTTTCTAAACTGATCTGTTTAATGTTAATCAGTTGACTCTTCTGGTTCGATTAGGGGCGATGGCTGCGCCACCTTGTCCATTGGCACTAAATGGTACAACGAAGGTCAGATTATGATCCTAATTAAGCGTAGTTGATTAGGAAATTGAGTGCATCAGTGAATTGTTGGTTATGAATTTTTCTTCTTTCTTTCTTCATGCAGTCTTTTTGAAGTTGATTAAATATTTCAATTGCTTTGTTCTTGTGGCAGTTCAAGATAGCTTTGTGCCAACTTTTGGTTACGCCGGACAAGGAAATGAACATCGCGAGAGTGCGCGAATTGATCCAAGACGCTGCCCTGAAGGGCGCCAAGCTTGTTGTTCTGCCTGTCAGTATTTGATCTCTACTTGTTTATGTTGTAGATGTGTTGTGATTGATTCCTTATTTAATTTCAATTTCATGAACATATTTGCCTCACTGTAGTAGGTGCCATATAGTAACGATGATGAATTTAACTATCAATAATCTCAAGATATGTATATTTATCCCAAGGACTACAAGGCGCCAAGGCGACTGCCTAGGCGTTTTCCCTGCCTAAAGCGAGGTGGTGCCTTTACAAAAAAAAAATTATTTAGAGATTCCTAAAAAATAAGTTAATTATTTATAGGCCCCCTTTTTATCTACTAGTACCTCTAGTCAACCTTATGGACAATTCTCATGAACGTGTTAAATTAGTACTATCTGGATTAGGATTCAAGCCCATGTTTGGATCGCGCATGACAAGTTAAAGAGACGGAATGTTTGATCGTCTGGGATACCGATTAAAGTAAGCTATATGTATGGAAGTTTTTACATAATTTAATTTGAGGGCTTATATATGGAAGAATTCTGAAATTATTTTCACCTCCCTGAATTTTGAAAAAATTACTGAGAAAACCACCACCCGCCTAAATCACCACCTAGGCGGTTTGAGCCAAAAACACCAAGGCGTTGCAATCATTGATCCATACAAAGTAGAGAAGCTTTTAGATATACCATTTGATCTAGCAAATTGCTTTATAGCTATTCTATTGGGGATGGGAACTTCTTTTGCATTTACTTATAATGGAAATGCCACTGATAGAAGTACCAAATGAAATACAAATTGATCCTCAAAGGGACCATGATTAATATGGAATCAACTGTTATGCTGTTGCATTCAAGATTTGAGTTTATCTCGGCATTTTAATTTCCAGGGTGTCTTTGCATTGCTGTTCTTTGAAGAACAGCTATGTACGTGACTTGAAAGAGTTCTTAGTGTTGTAAGATTGTTCATATTGGCGTGACTACTTTATTCAGGAAATGTGGAATTGTCCTTATTCGGATGACTTCTCAAAATTCTCTGAGGATTTTATTGATGAAAAAGCATCACCTTCATTCACGATGCTATCAGAAGTTGCACTCAGTCAGGGCATCACAGTTGTGGGCGGGTCTATTCCTGAGAGGTGCGGTGATAAACTGTACAACACTTGCTGCATATTTGGCTCAGATGGAAAATTGATAGCTAAGCATAGAAAAGTAAGTTTATATATATATATATAGCTCTTCTTGATGCATCATGAAAGGAATCTACATGCAATATGGCATCGTATATCCTTGAGTGCATACTTAGGCATATTGAACTACTCATCATTATTGTCACCTCCGTAGTTATGTGAAGTGTATTTCCACATTCCCATGGCGTTTATTGGTATTTGCTAATTTTTGTTCTAAAAGAATGATTTTGTTGATCTGCAGCTGCATCTATTTGATGTTGACATCCCAGGGGATTTATATTTCAAGGAATCTGACTCCTACATGCCTGGGGATGAGACCACCATTGTTGATACCGGTATTGCACTGCTAAACGTCTTATTAGTGTGTATAAAAAGCAAGTGCGATTTCATTTGTTCTATTTCATGGTTTATTAATGAAATAAACAATCCCATATGTGATCAAATTATACAACGACCATTATTAGTTGGTATTTTAGACTACATTAGGACCATTCCTCTTGCAATGTTTCTTGTAGCTATAATGATTTTGATAATGCTAAGTAACTTATATTGGTAAGCACTAAGTACCCACCATTCTATCATCTTTATGTATTTTCCTTTCAACCTTTTTTTAAGAGAAAAGCTAGCAATGGCGTCGGATGATTATATTTGAAGTTTTGAACAGATGTTGGTCGTATCGGGATAGGAACTTGCCATGATATGTGTTTCCCTGAACTCGCCATGTTGTATGGTTCTAGAGGTTCTATTCTTTTGTAATCAATGTTTTCCTCTGTTCAATTTGACATCAATCGTTTGAAGACGAAGTGAAAAATTTGCTTTGCTTGAATACCAGGTGCCCGTTTAATATGTTATCCTTCAGCATTCAACATGAGTACAGGTGAAGCTCTGTGGGAACTACTACAGAGAGCAAGGTACAAAAAATGAGCTGATTTATGTCATCTTTGTTAGAATATGTTGGCTTGAAGCTCATTACTGTACAAAGTTTTGCTAAATTGGCTATTTTGGATGAAACTGGCAGAAATGCCTATTCTATGATCATAATTTGATTGTAGACTCAAGTTAATGTCCTCACTTGACATGTTGAACTTTTTATGAGAGAGTAGTTGAATAAAATATTTATCTGTCATATCATTCAGTTTTCGAGGAATGTAATTGACATGATTTTATGATTAATTGGAGTTAGATCAATTTTAAATCAATATCCTTGAAACAGAATATATAACTATGAATTATTTAGAGAGAGTAGTTGAATAAAATATTTATCTGTCATATCATTCAGTTTTCGAGGAATGTAATTGATCATGAAGTTATTGAAAAGATGAAATGATTTTATGATTAATTGGAGTTAGATCAATTATAAAAGGAGCCTAAAACAAGATGGCTCCCACTAAATCAATATCCTTGAAACAGATGAATTATTTAGACTAAACATTACTGTACAAAGTTTTGCTAAATTGGCTATTTTGGATGAAACTGGCAGAAATGCCTATTCTATGGAGTCTTGTTAGATCAATTATAAAAGGAGCCTAAAACAAGATGGCTCCCACTAAATCAATATCCTTGAAACAGAATATATAACTATGAATTATTTAGACTAAACATTACTGTACAAAGTTTTGCTAAATTGGCTATTTTGGATGAAACTGGCAGAAATGCCTATTCTATGATCATAATTTGGTGTTTCATTGTAAAACTTCAGTCTTGGACTCAAGTTGTTAGGGGCTTAGGGCAACATCTTATATGTTGTATGCCTGTTTTCTGATCTCTATATTTTTTACTTCATTTTCAGGGCAGTTGATAATCAGGTATTCATGTGCTCTCTTGGTCTTTTTTTTCCTAAAACAAAATTTGAAATTGGAGGATTGCATCTCTATGGGTTCATTTTCTTTTTGTTTTCTAAAATAAGTATGATGGGTTCAATCACCATTCACCTATACTTTTATGGCAGTTGTTTGTTGCAACTTGTTCACCAGCTCGCAACTCAAGTGGAAGTTATATGTTTTGGGGTCATTCTACTCTCGTTGGACCAGTAAGTGTCTCAGCAGAAAGGCAGTTTCTAGAGCTTCGATTGAGGAAACTTGACCAATAGCCTCACTTTTGTGTATTTTGCAGTTTGGTGAAATAATCGCAACAGCGGGGTCCGAGGAGTCAATAGTGATTGCTGAGATTGATTACTCTATGATTCATCTCCGAAGGTGATGAAAAATTCAATGCATGAATTAGAATAACTTATGGTTCCTTTTGTATTTCTATTTGATAATGAACTCTAGTTACGAATTTATGATTTACTCTGTAAGAAAAAAAACTAATTTAATTTTTTTAACAATAGCCATTTGTTATAGATATTTCAAGTTACAGTTTCAGTATAATTAGTGTTCAAGCCACATTACCTTTCCTTTTTTTATCGTTTTTCAATTCTTTTCTTAAAAAAAAAAAAAAAAACAAAAAAAACTCCTTAAATGGATTATATGGATGCAGGCAAAGTCTTCCTCTTGCGACACAAAGGCGGGATGATGTTTATCAGTTTGTCGACCTCAAACTGAATGCCTAAAACAAAATATGGTAAGGTTCCACCTTCATGAATTTTAAAAATATGTTCTCTTAATCGAAATTCATGTAAACTTCTCTGATTATATTTCTCTCAACATATACAAGAATTATCATGGTTTTATTTCACGTCACAAACCATATCTTGCTTCGATCATGAATCAAACACATCCACAAAGAAAGCAAGAAGAGGAATTGGACCTTCATCGATTTTTTCTTTAAATGACATAACCGCGTTGCGTTGATTGGCTAACATGGAAACAAATGATTATTATACATATCTGAAAAGAGAAAATCTGTGGATTATATTGTTTAAAGTGGTGTAACATAGTCTCTTCTTTCTCAGTGTACTTCAAATGGTCATCAGGCGCTTGTTCTGTAGGCTAATCAACTGAGATTATTGTTAATGGCAGCTTAATAAATTTCTGCTGAATCTTTCTCTACTAGTCATCAACTCTAACAAATTTCTCTTGAACCCTTCTCAGAGTACATGTGATGGTTGCAAATGATGGTCGAACAGAAGCATCGTCATCCCATGAGAGGCGAATGAGATCAAGGAGCTCTTCAATTTGGCCATCAACCTCAGGAAGCTCGGGCCTTAGCTTTCCACCAGCAACTTCTAGAGCAATCTGTAGAGAATCAGACATGTAGAAAAGAAACAAGTGATTAGTCCTTCGACTCCTTTCCTTGCTGACTAATTTGGCTTTTTCTAGACTGTTTAATTAGTATCATTTCCGCAAGTTAATTAATAAGTGCCATGTCTTCTCTTGGTTTCTTTCTAATTAATTGCTTTCTTTAGCAGTATAGTACCAATGGCTTCCATTTTTAGTTTTATTCATTAAATCGATCTCCTCTTCTTTTCAACTACTATATCCAGAACTTGACTTTGAACATCTGCATACAATTCGAGTGAATGTCATCGAATGCCAACTGATACGCTAACTACACGAGCCCTTTATACTAATGTATCTAGCTTAAGAATCCCAATTTCTTATTTAATATATGTCAGTCATCTAATGTTAACTAATTGATGAAGGAATGGATGGATCTACCTGCGTCGGACCATAATCAGTTTCAATGTAGGGATGCTGACCGGTAACAAGCTCATTCAGTATGATGGCATAGCTGTAGATATCACACTTCTCATCGTATGGCTCACAGCGGATGACCTCTGGCGCCATATACACATAGGTCCCTACAAGGTGTAGAACTAAACATGTAATTTTGTTCGCTGACAGTAGTCGATTGATGTCTATATGTATGTATGCATTAGATGAATAAGTTGGTTCTTGCCTGTTTCACCAGTGGTTGCTGCCTCCCCTTCTCTCAAGAATCTAGCAGCACCAAAATCTGCAACTCTTACATGCATCTCGTCGTCCATGAATATGTTACTTGGCTTCAAGTCTCTGTGAATTAACTTTGGCTTCTGCTCATGCATGTACTGCATTGCTTTTGCAATCTCCATGGCCTTTTCTACTCGGTCTGCCAACGGCGGAAGAGGGACTGATCTTTCAACCTCTCTCTTGGCTCCATTGCCATGCAACCAGTCTCTCAGTGTCATGCTTAGGAACTCAGTCACCAGCCACCCATGTTCCGGCGGGTCTAGGCATGCACCGAGTAGGTGTAGCACGAAAGGGTGGCTCTGCCTCGATAAAGTCTTGATCTCTTGTGCGAAGAAAGCGTTGCCGTTCTCGTTTGAGATGAAGAAGTTGGGGTACATGCACTTCACTGCAACATCAATTCCTCTCCATGTTGCCTTGTATATGAATGCAGTACTTCCTCGCCCTATTTGCTCATGTAATTCTACCTGCTCATTCATATAGCTAGAATATTAAGATTGCAAAGGTTGAACCACAATTAATTTATGACAAAAAATTAATTAGGAGCTTCTCTTAGTGCTATATACTCCCTCTGTTCATTTTTTGTAGGTCGTTTAAACCAACTCTCTTTGTTCAAATTTATAAGTCGTTCATCAATTTCAAGATTAGTTTTACCCAATTTACCCTTATTTAAAGAATCATTTATTGACCTCAAGAAAATAGATCAGTTTTGATAAAGTTATTAATGAGAGGGTATTATAGTAATGTTAACCCATAATTTAATGACTTCATAAAAAGTGTGTTTGATCCTTAAACAACCTATAAAAATAAACGGAGGGAGTATATAATTGGCCTCAGGCCCTTAGGCACGGAAAAAGGAGAAAGATTGTAATAGGTTGACTACGCATAAAACTAGTAACTTATCGTTATGGAATAAATAATTAATCTATGTTAGAGTAATTTGATTGAAATTTAATTAAGCTATATGTATGTGTGCTCCCATGCATATGTAACAGATTAATTAATTAACAAGTGATTAGTGTTTGTTATATAATACCTCATGTGGCTCAATGTACCATCCCTGCAACTTGGCTTGGGCTGCTAGGGCTGCCAGATTTCGATTCCGTGGAGATAAAATTCTAGGGCTGTCATTAATGTAATAATAATCAGTTAGTTCATATGAGTTAGCAATACTGTGTACATTATTTTTTATTTTATTTTATTTTTGAAAACTACCATGTATATTAATTATATGTACGACGTATAAAAGATCAATAAATTAAACATGTTTTGGTTAAGCAAGCACTTATGTTGGGATCCATTAGATACACATCAGGATTGTGCACACGCAACTCGATGTTTGACCATAAAAAGGAAGAAATGTAGCATTTAATTTATCTCTAGATACTAAGTTTGACAAGTGCTCAAAGTTGGTCAAGAACCTTTGATGAGATGAGGTGATGAAATAGTACCTGAGATAACCTTGCACTCTGTCAATGAATCGTTTATCAGGGGAGACCTTGTTTGGGACGACCTCTGTGGTGGGAGCCTTTCAATATTGCACAAAACAAAAATAAAAGACCAAGGTTCTACAATGTAAGAGTTAATAAAATTGTCCCTGGTTGAATATCTACCTATGAATTTAAATGTTTCTAAATTTTTTTTTTCTTTTTTTTTTTTTACCAGTAAGTGGCTTGGCTAAATATTGGAAAAGTGTTAGAATGACAACGGATATGTCACACCGCAAGATAGATTGGCTCACAAGAGTTGTCCATGTGCGCCTCGAGATGCAGGCATACATAGATCATCCATGTTAACGGGTCGAGGTCGCATGAACGACTCCCATGAGCCAATGTGTCTTGGGGTATGAAATAGAGTTATCATTCTAGTATTTTTCTAAATATTATCGCAATCAAATTGTTGCATTACATATATATCCTGATGTAC
This sequence comes from Stephania japonica, assembly GCA_039657345.1. Taxonomy (NCBI): domain Eukaryota; kingdom Viridiplantae; phylum Streptophyta; class Magnoliopsida; order Ranunculales; family Menispermaceae; genus Stephania; species Stephania japonica. Next base: position 10,891,232 of record CM077563.1, on the reverse strand, counting down.
TGCACGATCTCTAATTAAGTATACGACTGTAACATTTTTCCTAGTGCAAGGGAAGTAATGAACCTGTTTTGGATTAATAGGGAGGGGAGGGTGGTTGTATAAGTGAGTGGGAGGTTTCTTAGAATGAGAGGATCCCATCCCCAAGCAGCAGCACTTGTTGCTCCTTGAAGATGATACACACTCCTTTCCCTTCTTCTGCTTCCCAGGCGATGGCAACGTCGACGACGACTTAACATCAATTATCGGTTGCCGATTAGAGCTCGACAATACCACCCGTCTTGTCTTCTCTTGCCCATGATCATGCTCTCCTTCCCTCTTGATCTTTGTCGTCGTCGTCGCCCTCATCGTGCATATATATATATGTAGGTACAAAAACTTAGTAAGCAACCAAGAAGGTATAGTACTAGAGGGTGGGAGAAGCGATGAGGAAGTGGCCTTGCCTTCTTATATTGCATTGCTCTCCTTTGTCGTTTTCATACATTTCTTGTTGTTCCATCGGATATCCCTAGATCTCATACTTGTTATTGTTAGTAAATTATTCTATAGAATCTTCCCTCCTTGGATTGTTTCATGTGAGAGAGTCGGCAGAAAGGATCCAAAATGTAGATTCATATTCATGAATATCATTAATTAGTAGGCGACATGTATGTGACAATGGCATGCATGCATGAACATTGATCAGTGGACATATTGGTTATGGGGATCAAAGATAGACAGCATTGATGGAACTATATTATAAAACTATCTACATAGATATGCAAGAAATAGCTTTATTTCGTGCATTACCGTACCCACCTAATATATTATATAGCTCGATCACTGCAAAAATGCAAATACACATATTTATACTATGGAAAATGATAATCTAACAAAATCTAGGAGACATGCATTTGCAACACGACCTCTCAAATTTTAATCAAATCTACACCATTGTGTAGTAAATGTATGTAACAAAAGAATGTTAGATTATCATTTTTCTTATACTATTGTATGGATATATTATAGATTTATTTGTCTAAATATCTATTAGATTAGCCATGTACTATATTTCTGAATGAATAAAAGCTACTAATTAATCAATTAAGAACTCGCGTTCTTGTATCTAAGCCATCGTTTCCAGCTAGCATTCTGTATTTATCTCTGCGAGTAAGATTTGTGCACTCGAACCCTAACGCATCTCCGATCAACCTCTGCACTCGATTCGCAACCTCAAAACTGCTAGACTTGCGATAATCTCCATTAATCATACTCGGTGAGGTCGATAATTGCGCACCAACTGTAATCTTCTCTAAGAACTCCAAGTGATATTCAGGTTTAGGGTTCATTAGGAAGAAGACACTGTCCAGTCCCTTGTGCCCTCGGACACTAGTTCCATAGAACATGCCCCCTTCGCCTCCACAGCCACCGGAACAATGACCTCTGCGACCTCAGAAAACAATGGGCTGAATCGAAGAAGATAGGGCTCTCGACATGTCGTCCCCTCGGGACAAACCACCAAGTCTCCTTTCTCAAGTAGACCTCTCATGGCTTCTCCATCTTTAACACGGTCGCGACTCAGCCGTACTGTTCGGATCGGTGATAGAAACTCTGACACCCAGCTCAGGCTGTAGGTCACGGTGGTCACTGGTCGCTGCAACACAGTGGCTACCATCACTGGGTCAATGAGTGTTCTGTGAGAGCACACGTAAAGTGTGCATGGATTTTTGTTAGTATTGTTACTGAATGGGCGATTATTTATGTCACGTGGATGGCACGTGTGAAACTTTGCTCTGATTTTCATTCCAGTAGCTGCAGCAGCCACTAAGCCCAACTTGCATGGTAGCAGTTTTGCTACAAGAAGGCGAAAAATGGCTATCAGCAAACCGATGGGAATCCAGAGGAGAATAGCAAGGCAATTCAATGGCGTAGGTTTTGCGACAAGTCGGCCGTCATGGAAGATCAACGGCCTGGGATAGTTCTTCCTTTGCAATGGTGATGGGTCGTCCTCCACCGCAACGATGAGCCTTCTCTGTGTTACAACAAATGACCATTTAAGAGAATCGTTACTAACAAAGATAGAATTGAAGTGTTTCAATGCCAAGAATGTGTATTGACCATTGAGGAATACCTGAAACAGGTAAGTGCAGGAATCACAAGCACTGTTGAATGTGTCACGAAAACCCGAATTGAACAAAGTATCATCAGCTATGGCCAGTGTTAGTGATTCCGACTCGCAGAAACCTAACACCAAACCAGGAGAAGACACAAACCCAGTGCAGTACTCATCAAATGTTCTCAACTCGGCGCCAAACACGCCATCGACATTCAAGTACTCTCTTACGAACGCTTCCACCATGATCCTCGGGCACAAGGTAACTATGTACTTCTTTCCATGGCGACTACTGCACGAGAACTTCTTGAAAGCACTTGCTCTGAGGTCCTTCAAGAAGAACCTCGGAAGCACAGCTTTCGCAACTGCCTTTACATCGGTGACCTTGAGACCAGCCATGGAAATGAAGATCATAACTTTCAGGCTAATGGATTCAAGGCTCAGGCTCTCCAGCAGAAACAGGAAAGGGGATGCTAACAATAACATGAGGGCCCTTACAGGGCCACTACCTTCAAAGGCTACAAGCATGAAATATGGGAATGTGTTTCTTGACAATAGGAGGGTACCCTCCAATTTAGAGACGACACCGTAGTTATCGCCCTTTCCGTCATTGAAAAATGTCGGAATTGCAGTAAACATGATGAAGGTGAGAGTGGCAGTTCCAATTCCAAGCTCAATGAATTTTCAGACAGAACAACAAAGAGTCATATTTGTAAAGTTCCTATGCCATCTATTAAATGCATGCTGCATGAAACCTTTGCCACCAATATTTTGAAACATAACGATTTTAGTTAATTTTTCGCTCTCAACAACCCTTTATGATTTAACACACAAGCAGAATGACTAAAAACATACAGAATGTGTGAAACTTACTTTTAGCTCCAATGCTCAGCATGGATAGGATGCCTTTGACCGGTCCAAGACAGCAGTTAACAGTTATTCTAGAGAGGGGAAGAGCAGTCACAAAGTACGCCTGCATGTCACTTATTCTGAGAACATAGAAGCTTATTTTCGATGTTCCTTTTCAGTTTATCTCAGTAGAATTGCAGATGATTCATGGCTTCCACCTGATCCGGGTCATTTCAGTTGCCTCCCAATAGACCCAGTGAAGTTTCTCCACGCTGCCGAAAGGAGGCATCCCTTGTTACGTAGTCAGGCAAAATTGATGTTACTCAAGGAGCATCACACGGGGTCTCACATTCTCAAAGTAAGCATGCCCTTAAACAATGAACATATCACCTCACTTTCATGGTAACATCACTTGTACATGGAAAAAAGTGAGGCTGTGCATACATATGATGATATCAACCAACCAAAATTCACCATCGCAACAATAGGGAGGAAACTTCTTTCGAAAACTTCCTCTAAGAAACACAATCAATCTTCTATATTGCGCCTTAATCAATAAAAAAAAATTGTAAAACATCTTTTATATAGTGATTAAATTACAAGATCAAGTGTGTGCGAACAAAAATAAATAAAACAAATGGAAGATCTCAAAGTCATAACAGGTAACATGCATGCACAATCATGAATACTAGCGAAGCTTGAGTTTCATATTACAGAACACATAAAACGAAATGTTCTCAAACACTATGCAAAACACATGTAATATATATTATGTAAAACATTACACCACATTAAAAATAAAATAAAAACTGCTACTAGAAATTCTCATCTTGACAAGCAACCTACTATTGCAGTCTTACCCCAACCCAAACCACAACTCGAGCCTCCAAGCTCCCAAGGGGAGCCTCGACACTTTCATCCTTAATGATTTTAAATGATAATTTTGTTGTCAACGTTGTTAATCCAAAATATTCAAACTATGTCAGCAAACAATCAAACAACCATTGATTTCACACCTTGTCATGCAACAAGTATTCACAAATTTCATAGAAGAAAATGTCCATTCAGCGACATTGATCAAACTCTTCCATTCCACTCTATTTAAGGAGTTTATTTATAAACCAATGGATATAATGTATACTTTTCTATTTTACCATATTTCTGCCAAGGTTCGCTCATTCATGCCAAACTTAAAACACTCAAATAGTTTTCATATCAATAATATATGCTTCCAATTGATTCACAAGAGTAAAGTAAACTAATGTAAGAAGATTTTTTGGCAGCCTTTTTTCACTCCCAACTTCAAAACGAACACTATCCTTAAAACTTGATTCTGTATAGATTTCACATTTTATTCTCATTATTGATCTTGAATATCTTCGCCATGTGCAAACACCATGATTGCAGCTTAACATGAGAGAAATATTTGAAAGCCTGAAAACGTTTTTGAAATATCTACAAGAGAAGTTCAATTTTTCATTGTTTTTTCTGCTTTCTTTTTAACTACTTCACATCATTCAACTTCTCTTCGCATCTACCTCTTCTTCATGTTCTCCATCAAACATCTCACTTATTCTTTTTGGAGGAAAAAAAAGGTGTTAATTTGAAAAGAAGAAAAAAAATACAACTATAAAGATCATAAGAATGACAGAACTCACATGGTAATGGCCTACACTTTGAATTTCACCGAAAAACTAAACAATATTGTTCAGATAATCTACAAAATGGATTTGCAATAATGGGTAGGGAGAATGGGAGATAAGTTGATGGGGTACAAGTAGAAGTAGATGCAAAGAGGAGGAGAAAGAGAAGCAGTCAAAAAAGAAAGCAAAAAGTAATGAATAATTGATGCTCTCCCATGGGTATTTTAAATACATTTTCATTTACTTTCAAAATATCAAGAAGCCACATTGTGTATACATACTTGAAAGATAATAATGAGAGGACAATAGGAAAACACATGTGCTCAAGTAAAAAGGGAGTTTTCAAAAGTTGGGGCGCAAGAAAACTTTCCTATTAGCTGCCAAAATCATCTTTATATTAGTTGTGTGTAATCTAATAAGAACCCCAATCTAACAGAGAGATTTCAATTGAACAAGAAGAAATACGACCAAAAAATACCCCTTCTATAACTCTGGATTTGTAGTAACTTGTAAGCCTGTGAGAATAAGCAAACACCAAGTACAGACACCGAAAGAAACCAAAGAACTAACAAAAACACGAAAACTCTCCTCAAACCTGGGAGGGCCGTTCAGATAATCTACAAAATGGATTTGCAATAATGGGTAGGGAGAATGGGAGAGAAGTTGATGGGGTACAAGTAGAAGTAGATGAAAAGAGGAGGAGAAAGATGAGAAGCAGTAAAAAAAAAAAGCAAAATGTAATGAATAGTTATGGGTATTTTAAATACACTTTCATTTACTTTCAAAATATTAAGAAGCCACATTGTGTATACATACTTGAAAGATAATAATGAGAGGACAATAGGAAAACACGTGCTCAAGTAAAAAGGGAGTTTTCAAAAGTTGGGGCGCAAAAAGACTTTCCTGTTAGCTGCCAAAATCATCTTTATATTAGTTGTGTGTTATCTAACAGAGGGATTTCAATTGAACAGCCAGAAATATGACCAAAAAATACCCCTTCTATAACTCTAAATTTGTTGTAACTTGTAAGCCTGTGAGAATAAGCAAACACCAAGTACAGAAACCGAAAGAAACCAAAGAACTAACAAAAACACGAAAACTCTCTTCCCAAACCCAGGAGGGTCAACCTTATGACAACAACAATTTTCAAGAAGCGCGGCCGCACTCACCATACACAATTAATACTGCAAATCAGAACTCACGTACACAACCTATCTAGTAACTAACTTCCAGCTCTTCTCTGAATTCGCACCTATTGTTCTATTGTTGTCCTCCTAACCTCTTATCGATGGGGCCTAATCATTTACTAATAAGAACCTGATCAATCTTATTAAGAGATTCAATTGAACAATCAGAAATACAACACCAAAATACCCATTCTATGACTTGAAGCAAAAATGAAGTACATAAATTAAAAGAACACAAAGAACTTGTAGAACTAGAAGAGCCACTAGAACTCTCTTCCCAAACCCAGGAGGAACGACCTTAGGACAATAACAATTTTCTAGATGCCCTGACTCACCAACACAACTCTATTTATACTACAAAATCAGAACTCACGCACACAATTTTCCCTGTAGCTAACTTGCAACTTCTCCCTGAACTCACACCTGTTGAACTATGTTGCCTCTTATTGAAAAGGGTCTTATCATTATACTACAAGCCCGAACTAAAAACAATGGAGCCAATCTACAGTTCATAAAGTGAGCCAAGCATAGAATTGGCATTGCATTTGCTAGTTGATTTTTTCAACTCATTATATATGTTTGCCACTCTTTTCTTAGTTATCCGTTTTGTGAGGCTCAACTACATCCAAATAAATCTCCAACGTAAAGCCAACCCTAAAAGTGCAAGAAGGCTCTTTATTTGCAAACAAATTAGAAAGCAAACATGGTGCCTGAATTTAAATTCATCCAATCTTTCATTCACCGCAAACACCTACAAATTATATTTCAACTTACTTCATGAAAACCAGCAATTCTATTGTTGCCAAAAATGTGTTTTAAATTTCACAACACCAAACAAATACATTTTACTCTGAAAAATACAATAATTTGTATAGACGGGAGAATAGAAGCAATGAAATAGAATTCTTCAAGGATAAACAAAGACTAACCACACTATAATCCCAACTTTTTGAACTTTGCAATGAACAAACCGCTAGTTTGGGATGTCAAAGGATCAAAACGCAATGTTTTTGGCAACCGCCCAGTCTTACAAGGCCATTTTGCAGCAACATTTATCTCTTGCAATTCTACAAGATTTAAAAAAAAAAAAATGATGAGAACTAATGGCAAAAGGAAATTAAAATGAAAAGCTTACATTACATGCTATTTTTCAAAGAATTTCCATTGTTATCGACCACATCGTTCTTCTTTCATTATTTGAGACAAGCCGTACCTTTTAGTTTTTACATGCGATGTTTCAATGAACTTTTTACTTAAGAAAAAGTAAACAAGACTTTAATCACTAATGGAGGCAGCAAATTCTGAATCACTACACTACACACACAAAACTCACCAGCAGAAGCATTGCCAGAAAGGAACTGCTCCACAACATCCTCATTTTGAGCAACAGTTAAACTGTTAAAGCAAAGCAACAAATGAACCCAATGAAAAATAAATAAATACATAACACAAAAAGGCAATAAACCACCAGTATCGAGCCTCAAAAGGGGCATATGAACACCTGCAAGTGCTGTAGACAAGTGAACCTCCAACTTTCAGCAACCGGAAACCGTTAGTCAAAAGTTGCAACTGCGTGGGGTAAAAAATAGTTATGAAAGATAAAAAAATAGGTTACTTTGTCAAGGATACCAAACGCCACTATAATCAGAAAGAAGGTAAGACAAGGGATTATCCCATCACAGGTAGCCGGTTAACCTTTTTATGACATGTCTTTATAGCACAAAGAGTTTGCTGAAAGACTGACTAGTTATTTTGAGATTCACAAATCTTCCTATAGAACTTGATTTGAAGAGTAAAATAAGTTATGAAAAACTATTTTAAGTTGAAATTGTTACAAAGAAAGAAACAAAAATAAGATTGCAAATTTGCAATGGGTATTCATGCCATGTCGGATGAGCAAGATATGTGGAAGATTGGGGGGCTTGCCACCTTGTTCCCTTTTACCTAAGCCATGATGGCCATGGGCAGCTTTTCTCTAATTGGATCCAACCTTGTTTGCAAAGCTAAAATCTTACAAAGTAAACAAGAATGGAGCATCTACCGATAAGGTTTGAAAGACCAGTCACCTTTCATGTGATAATTCTGGAATGCCAGTCTTAGTGTTTAGATCAATTGTGAATTTCAAAAAATCAGATTTAGCATGAATTTCAGGAGCAGGGTCTTGTTAGAATTCTGAAAGGAAAAGGTGAAACTTCTACAGATAGCTTGGGTAAGAAATGGTCTGGGATAAATGAAAATTCTCAACTGAACCACAGTAGAGCTAAATCTCACAGGAATGCAGTTGTAAAAAACTACGTACCTGGAGGTATTTCAAGACATCAGTCCGTTGAGCATCCAGCACACGGCGTTCAAGAGTGTTCCAGCCCCAATGTTCAAACTTTTGGATGTGTTTAATTGAACCATCATGAGTACATTCCGCATCCACAAGGACCTGATTAAAGTTTCAATTTTCAGCCAGTCAGGAAATTTCAACAAGAAATAAGGAAGGCAAAAACTGCAAAAAGAAGTTGATAAACATAATTAATAAACCCTTCATGAGCCAAAAATATATAAAAATTGCAGCACAAAGCTTAAATGGTCATGCAGAAATAACTCTTCAGGTAATAAGTGGCATTATAAAATAAATTCAGATAATATATGAAAGAGCACTACCAACAACCGGTTGGTCCGAGTGGTAAGGGACTCGGTTCCCTTAAGCGAGGTCTCAAGTTCGAGTCTCGTGGATGGGTTGGGATAGTCACCCCTCGAGGTCCGACAGTGCCCAAACGTGTATTAGTTGGTGTGGTTGCCACCGGATACCAAGTAGGCAACCAAAAAAAAAGGGAAAGAGCGCACTAAGAATCAAAACAAGACATCATTTGGCGCGATATTACAAGGCTTGCCATCTGGTCGTATATGTCTGATCATGGACAAGTTCTTTTCTGAGGCCTCATTAACTGATTTAACTCGAGCAATCTGACAAGTAAATAACACTCGAACTTGACTAGAATTAAACACACATGAGATAAATTTATTGAGAGGGGAACTAAGAAGAGCAAAGACGGACAAATCGAGAGCTAACATCAAGTTAATCAGAAATAAGAAGACACGAGTTGGATCAAGGTAAGAATAAACCATTAGTGTAGAATATACTTTGACCAGCTCTGTAGAGCCAAATGGAAAATGAAATATAGAGTTGCCAGCCACATACTCAATATTCAGCATATTTTATGAGGTCAAGACGATGATTACTAATATAGTAGAAGAGTCTAGGGCCAACATCTAAATGTTTAATCGAACACAGTTACTCTTTGTCATTGAAAGAGAAGTATATAAACTTATTGATTCTTGTTTTGATTTTTGAAGCCACTGATTCAGTGAAACAATGAAAACAAAGAAAAGGGAATGTAGATACAATGCAATCTGCATTCTGTTAAGAGATTGGTGCAATTAAAGGAATATCCACATTTCTCAAAAAGGGTAAAAATAATTCCCAATTTTGAGATAATCGATGAAGAAAAAAAAGATGGATCTATCATCCATATCAACTCAGAAAATGTACTTCAAGATCAGAAATGTAAAGCATAAGCACACATCAGAATTTAGAAAACCATTTAAGTGCAAATTTCCTATTGAAATATACCTTATCATAACCTCTATCAAACGGCCCATTGTCTGATGCAATTTGAAACAATTCAGTTCTAGAAATCCCAACAACTCCTGAATGTGGCCCATAAAATATCAGCTCTGCTTCTTGTGCCCCTGGAACCAATTGTGAAGCAGAAACATTTCTCACTCTGCTAGCTCTTTTCCTCTCTTTCCATGACCTTTTTGGTGTCCATTCCTTGTATATATCAGTCTTCTCCTCATACTTGTTAGCATCTGTACATTCTAGAAAGCACAGTAAAATTTAAAATGCATATACCGATGAACACACAAATTGCGCTAAAAGAAAGTTAATAAGCTGAAGTTTCAGTAGAAACTAAAACTAGTTCACCAACACTAGTTTCTGATTCATACATGTCAATTCGGAATGACCCAGTAAAGGTAAAAGGGAAAATAAGGTTCCATTAGCAACAAAAAGTCTGCAACGATCGCCTAATGCATACTTCTGAAGCATAGTTCTACATGCTGCTAAACGATGTCTAGCGATGTCGACCCCAGTAACAGAACCAGAATCACCGAGAATGTCCAAAAGCATGCACAGCTTTGCACCTGATAACAAAAGAAGGAAGACAAGTAATTTACTTCACAAAGGGTCCTACAATAATGCATAAACTTGTAAAAACGAAGCATTCAAGAGTAATTCACCAGTTCAACAGAGCTTTCATGTTTTTTCCAAACCAAACACTCACAATTGGATTAGACTTTGACACTCATAATGCTGCTCAGCGCAACATAAATTAAATAAAGTGGCCAGAGACACAAGGCACAATCAAGGCAAAAAGGGCTTCCCAAATTGAGGCTTAAGGTAGATGTGAAGGCACAGACTTAAATGAATTGAGGAGAAAGTGTGTAAAAATATTGTCAACTATCTATTAAATAAGAAAAAGAAAGTAAATGCATTTACCTAAAAATATTTTCAATTTTGAACTAAATACAACAACAACAACATAGCCTCAGTCCCAAATTAATTGGATTGGCTACATGGATCAAACTCTTCCGTTGTGCTCGATTCAATTTTGAACTACATATTCAAAAAAATTGTTCAAAATTGAATGGGTGACAAATTATAGTGGTGTAATGTTGATGAAACTCTATAACACTGATTCCTAATTAGAGCTCAGAAATATACATCAAAGCAATTCCAGACTAAAGTCTAAAACATAGCATGCTCAACATTTTACTTTAATCCAAATATTATTTACAAAAAATCATTAATAAAACCGAAATAAAAGCTCTAACATTCAATTATAATATATATATAATCAGTTATTTCAGAACTTAGAGTTCAATTTCAGTAGGCGCTTGAAACAAAACATTTCAAAGGGGCAGAAACTTGAAGCCACTTTTTCTTGAAGGTTTGGGCATGGCACATGACTCATAATTACCTAGTGTCAAGCTCAGTGGAGGAGCCCTCAAATTGAACAAAAAAATAGAAATGCATATGCCTGCATATATCTTGCATTCACCAATTGACATGTACCTAAGTGGAGTGACCCAGTTTTGGTGTCTACAGAAAGCATGTTGATGTCCATGCCTGCCAATCCATCTATTATTGTGCAGTGACATGCGTATATTAGGCAAAAAACCAACCTCAAGATAGTTGGTAAGGTAACTAAGGTTTCAACAGATAAATGAAAGCAAATACCACCAATTTTACTAGATTTATGCTCTGTTTACAATGAACCATACACGGAATAATGTACCTAAAGAGATATCACTGATTAGAAAAAAAAAAAAAATCACCGTCTTACAAGCTCCAAAGTTTTCCCAACAGATTCACTAAACAACATTAGCTGAGGTCTATGTGCACCATGCCAGTTCACTTCAAGCAATGTATTCTGAAAAGTAGAACTGTAAAAGCATATAGAAAGAAAACTAAAAGCAGAATTTATTGTGAATGTCTAGACTCAGTGGATCTACTATTATGATATGTGCTTCATACAAAAGCATGCTGATTCTATTATCTTTTCATTTTGCTTTTTATTTATTTATTTTTCTTCAAAAATAGAAAAGAGGGCTTACCCAACAAGTATGATACATTTCTTTCACACATTTTTATGTTCCACTGAAGTGATTGGTAGAGAAATCGGCATCATTGAACTGTATGTTGGTTGGGTAAGAATCATTGGTCCACAATCGTTTTCACTAATTTTCTAAGACTAATATGTATTTTAGTTTCTAATACTATATAAAGGTGCTAGCATTTATAACCTCCGAAATCCCGCTATACGAGTTTATTATAGATTCATAATATTACATTGAATGTCACAACCAACAATACCCCATTAAATCAAGGTCATCATAAAGACCCCTACGTAAGTTCGAAGGTTTAGATAAGAAGGTTAATTCCATGGCTAAAATATATAAAAAAGTAGTTTATAGGTAAAATTTAGATAAACAGGAGTACCTGGGGCAGCACAGAGATCAAGAACATGATCTCCTGAAGAAACGTTCAGAGCCATAACAGCTGCTCCTGATGCCGCATCTATTCCGTAAACCTAAACACCCAATCACAGCAAAATAAGATAATTAAAGGTTCCCACAACAAAAACACATCCACTAGAACTAAATACCCACACATTCACAAATAAAGTTTCCTGCCACAGAGTAACCTGATCGATAGCTCAATTAATCAGACTAAACATCCCAAAACACATCCACTAGAACTAAGGTTTCCTGCACCGCTAAGTAACTTTACAATAACAACATTTACGCTTCAACGCATCACAAGTTCCTTCAACTAATAACATTCACAAGATTGTCTTAATTTGCAAATACTACCAATGCAACAAAAATTACAACAGAAACTCACAAGCTACCAACTTGATCACAAAACAAAGAAAAAAACTCACCTTTCCATCGCGATACGACTTCGACCCAGCAATCTGGACATGAGAAGGAATGGAAAAGAACCCTGGCAGCCATTCCACCTTCTCAAGCTTACACTCGATCTCACGCTCAACCTCGGCGACTCGTTCTTCGCCTTCGCCGGGCTTCAGCCTGCACGGAAGAAGCATCGAAGCATACATGAATGAAACCCTAACTGATCGGATGAAAAGAGAGCACGAGTACCTTATGTAGCGAGGAATGGACTGGACGGTGTAGATTGAGGGGTCCAGGCCATTGCGATTGAGGAAATCGATGAAGGAATCTGGCAAGTGCGAATGAGGATTATCGGACATTGAGATCGAACGATGTGCTTGGATTTTGAGCGTCTTTGCGTCTAGGATTTAGTTTTCAAACAACTTCACAGCAAAACCCTAGAACGATCGAGTGAGGTAACGGTCCACAAATATAGTACGCGTTTGGTTGGATCCTAAAAACAGGAATCGTGTCCTTCCCGGTTTTTTCCTTTCACAATTATTAACATCGACGCGTACAGTCCCTCACTGCCAAATTATTGTCGAGAGCGGACTTCCTGTCAAATTGTTTTAATTATAAAAAAAGTAAATTAATGACAGTTTATTTACACAAATAGAAATTAACGAATCAATGTATTTGATTTGTTTGACAGTTTATTTACACAAATTAATGAAATTTTAATTTTTCTTCAAAAAAAAAAAAGAAAAAAATATTGACTAGTACAGTACATACAAAAATAAATAAATCTCTAGTGAGTTGAGTGAGATGAATGATGCAAATTTGGGCAGGCCTTGGGTTCGACTTATATTGGAGTCAAATTGTCGAAGATTTGGGTTCAAGTTCATCTATAATAAGCGTTGAATAACTAATAAATAAGCGAATAAATATTCTAGTTCTTGATATTTTTTTACGATTTAGTTATTTTTTTGTAATTATTTAAACACATTACAAACAACTTGTTTTTTTTGTCAAAGCATTCCGACCAACCTTAATATACCACCAACTAGTGCCTTGGTATTGTGGTTGAGACTTATTTGTTCTCTTGAGCCAAAGTCAATTTTAAAATTTTTCAAAACATACCTCTTATTAGGTGGAGACTATGGGGTGTGTATCTTATGAAATAGTTAAAGGTAATTATGGGCACCACAATACCAAAAATAAATAAATAAATACATAAATAAAGTGCAACCATACCAGCTTGAAAATTCTACTAAACTACTTAGTGTGTCCTAACTACTCTAGGCCCAAGCTGAGCAAGACTAGTAGGTGGCAGCAAAGCTCTCCCTTTAAAATTTTAAATGAAAGTTCATACCTAAGGTTCAAATTCAAGACATTTGATTAAGGCTAATATTGTCGCAACTCAAAACCAGGTAAAACAACTTTTATTTAGATGCTGCCAAAAGCCAACTGTTTTAACTAATCCCAATCTTTTGTAGAGGTGAAAACCGTGAAATCTCTAAATTTCATGTACCACAAAAAAAAAATCTCAATTTCGTACCTGATGCTCCTCTTTTTTGTAGACCTAGTGACCTGATAAAATGTGCATTGTAGCATAAAAATCTGTACCTTAGGTTCCTCCTCTTGGTCAGTTCAACTAACCACATTTTTTCTGTCAAAATCAGCAGGGTTGAATAAAGATAATGGAAAATGATAATCAAACACACGTTGGGCGCACACTTGAAGTGCACACTTTGTTTTTTAACTTATTTATGATGTTTTGTTAGATGTGGGGTCCACGCCTTGGGAGACAAGAAAAAGCTATAAATTAACTAAAAGACAAAGTGTGCGCCCAAAGTGTGTTAAATTATTATTTTCCTAAAGACAATAACATTAGAAAGGCCAAAGGCTCCACATTTTATTCAGTAGAGAGGCAATACCATACATAACACACTCTAAATAGAGCCATGATTCCATAGCATGGCACTCTTGACAACTTACTCCCTTTTCTATATTTCTTTCTTTCTCTCTCTTTTCCCCTTTCCCGCTTTTACAATTTTCTTATATCGATTGAGTGCGGTCAGACTTTTTACAACCACCACCTTACATTTTTCTTAAATTATCTAACCTTGCCTGTAGATCATCATCTATCCCACCATCTTCATGTCCAGCTGATTCGACTTGGGGAACCTTGTTATTATGCACCGTTGGTGCAGCTACTGATGTTGCAGGTGCATTCACAAGCTGCAAGTTGGAGTTATAATAATAGGATATCAGAATTACTAATAAAATCACGTAATTTCCTCATAGTAGCAAATCCAATAACAATAGGAATTAAGGTCAAGAGTATCACCTCTGAATTGATATCAATTCCAATCTCATCGAGCACCTGGTTGACAAGCTCTTCGGTTTCTTCTTCTTCCTCGTCCCCTTCTAAAGCGTCATCTATGGCATCTCCCATAACCTCGGTCACCATTTCCATCCTCTCATTCTGCCTTTCAAACTCTTGCATTATCTTCTGGAGAGACGGCAGGTTCATTTGCCTATTCATCTGGCTCATTGCCTTGGTCACACCTTTCATGGCCTCTCCCATTGCATGAGTCGATTTCAATGTCTGAATAGCAGGCAACGAGTACAGAATACTCGTTATTCAATCAACAATAAAGAAAATCATATCAAAATCTATGAACTAGAAGTGATTCATAGCAAGACAATTCATTTGCATGCTAATTAGAAAAAATGTCAATGTAGGCTAACTCTTTCTTGTATATCCTTGTTTTTGCACCTGTGGAATCTCTGCTGTCCATACAAGAAATATATTGTAGAAAATAATGGGGCCATTTTCTATAAGCTAAGTCAGATACATTATTTGTTCACGAAAGTAAAATGAGATCTGACGATGTCACAAATTTTCCATAATTTAAAAAATCACCTCATGAATCTTATAACTATTAATCCAAAATAACTCAATCTGACATCATTGCTCACCCAAGAAAATTGAGAAGCAAACCTAATCATCAATATCTACAAACAAAATCTCATCCCAATTTAATTGGAGTCGGCTTCATGGATCAAACTCTAAACATATCCATAACCAAAAACAAAAATAGAAAGTCATGTTTCACTTTGTTACTCACACACGACCTTGCAGACCACTCTAGCGCAAAAACAAACATTTCCATGTAACAAGTGTCGAAGACTTGCACCATCAGCAGCTGAACAAGTGAATGTTTGGGCAATTGTGCATTATGTAAATCCGATTTTGTTCCACACTAAGTGTTTATGCAACCCATTTACGTAGGGCTTTGAAATAAATGAGCAGCTGGTAGGAGAATGGGTTGGAAGACACTGCTCAAAAGCCGTTGATCTAATGAATAAAGAAAATGTTTGGAATCCACCTTGTCACCTCTGACCAAACACTACCTCACAAAAAGTTAAAGAACTCAAGTCTTCTCTGCCAGGATTCCTGACCATACCTTGCCCTCGGCCTAAAGACTATGCACTACCAATTTTTGAAATGCTAATTTCCCTATTGTAGAAGTAGATTGAAGCAGAATAATATATGATCCCTCTCTCCCCCCAAAATGTGAATGACCTTTTCACAACTGGACTGCTTGTCAAAAAATATGTGACCTTCCCAGACGTCATTTGATTGTAGATCATCACTCGTCATAGCCAATGCAACTTGAAGACATTATAGAGCAACAAAGCCAATCGGAGAATACTTGCTCACGCAATGGAATAATGATGTCTACTAAATTAATGTCCAGGTGCACATGGCAAATAAAAACTATCCAATATTATCTCCTAATTAGGACTACAAGGACTCCTAGCACAAACACCTCTATATAGCACTTAAAATACTACTAAAAAGACTACTGTTCAGTTCTCAGAAGTTATGTAAACCACTAATAATGTTTTTAGATATCTGACATTTCTAATTAACCAAGTCCCTATTCTTACTTCATACAAATTTGAAGCGTCATATCAGCAGTTACAAATAAGTTAATATATGGCAGCTAAAAAATTTATATATCTGCTCCAGAAACCCCGATAATGCTCTCGGTGGTCTTATAGTTTGCACAACAACAACAAACTCTCAATCCCGAATTGCCATGAGATTTGAAATATTTATCTATTTAGAAAAATAGTACTTTGAAGAGATTGTCAAGACATGTATCAATCAATAATTTCCACAACAGAATTGCCAAAATTTGTTAACAATAATAAAAAAACAACACTTTCTATAGTGTAAAACAAAATCAAAACAATAGCAAAAAGAAATATGAATCAACTAGCTTTGTCTATGTTGTATGATTGTATCAACTAGACCACACTTCTATGAAGTAATGACCCAACACCATTATTCACCTCAATATAAAGTAATCAAATAACAACAAACTCAATTTTTAAATTTGGAGTGTATTCCAATGATTTCCAGAAACAAAATCTGGAATAAGTATAGCAAAAGGATAGATACATGGAAAGGTAACTTCTGGTTTGAAACTGAGTTAGGTGACGGCAACTTTTAGTAACCATAGTGGATTTCATCCCAATGATCTTTGATAAGATAATCTATATGATTGAAATTTCATAACTCAACATGTTCTGCATTTTCTAACGAAACAATCTACGAGTTCTTTTGTTATTGAAAACTGTCTAAATATCAAAGAGATACTAACACTGGCGTCAATAAACACCAAATACACATGTTTCATCCATCAAAGATCGTGCTAACCGAAGTACAAAATTTCCAAGAGAAAAGAGTGGAATATCCGAATAAACATAGAATGAAATTGGTACCTGAATTCTAAGAGCTACACCCTGGAGTTGCGACTTAAGTTTGTAGAACTTGTCAACCTGATGTCGTGTTCTAATGAGGTCTTTCGCCATCACCCTGACAGCTCCCTGGAACAACATTATATAATCATGATCAATAAAGCAATAATTAAGTACACCACACACAAATTCATCACTCATTCATACACTTCAAACAGGTAGAAATTTGAAGAAGCGTGTATACCATCTGCCCTTGCTTTGCGCTTTTCTTTATTTCTACGATAAGCTTCTTCTCTTGAGCTTGCAGACCTTGTCTCTCCCTTTCTATTTCCCTAATAGATTTGTCAAGCATTCGCTTATTTTCTCGCAAAAGCTCTGCATAGAATCATGATCACACATAAGTATCTGAACCAAAATCTATCTAGAGTCACACAATTCAACTCCCCCAGCTCGTTAAACACGCAATGTGATCTCTTCCGAAAGAATCAAAACTGTAAATTGATCACTCATCGAATCAAGTAACGGAAACGCCGCGACACTCAAGTATATATCTTTAACGAATGCGAAAATGTACCGACTCGATCTTCGCAACCCTAAATAGCACAAAATCCTAATTGTTTTATGCAATTATGATCATAAATTAGTACAGAAACTCAACCTAATTCATCCAAAAGTTCCAAAGTTAGAGTTGAAAGAAAGTAAATGTCGCGTTTCGCGACAATTGCTCGGCAACAACTTCTAGCGATTCTACATGACAACTAACAAGGTGACCTAGGCATCAAAATGTGAAATATCCAATTTTTTTCACAGAATCTATTATCAATTGAGAAACAGAAAAAGGCGGTTCATTTCATTGAATCTATAGTCTTCATAGATCATATATAAGTCCATAGAGATTGATTGCTATGCTAATTGGTGTTCAATTCGCAAAAAAAATAATAGGATATGATCAGAATTCGGAAACACGGACAAAACCTGCTGGGGTCTTTCTCTGGCCGAACAGGAAACTCATCTTTGACTGATTGCAGAGTTGGAAATCTGGGTTTCGATCACGATTTAGTGAAGGAAGATCTGATGATCGAACTGAACAAATTGAAAAGTGGTTTGCAATTGTTGTGGTCGTCGTCACGTTTAAGCGGAGTGGCTCGCATGCTACGCAGAGAGGGCCTTGGAACTGTGCGAACCGGTATAAAACGGCCGGGCCGGGCCGGGCCGGGACGGCAACTTTTGATGAGTCCAAACCCAATTTCATTAAGAGTTGTTAAGATCCGGACTGACTGACCACTCAAGGACCCATCCCGTCTTTACTTTGGTTCGCAAGACATCGCCGGGCATCCCAACCTTATATGTATATTTTTATGGCATAATGATAAAAAATATTATAATATTTACAAATTGTATCAATTATATCATAATCTTTAGAATTTATCAATTATATCCTAACTTTTGAAATTTAGTATCAATTATATCCTCAACAAATTTAGACCCTTTTTTTGTCCACACATCATTTTTTTTTTTAATTTTCTTGTTATGCCATTTAAAGATTTATTCATATATATGCATTAAAAGCTTAATATTCTTTTTTTATGTATTCATGCATATAATACACATAGTAGTATGTGTACATATATGCTACTCAATCATATACATATAATCTAAATACATAATTTTATTCAAGTACATAATTATTTTGTTAAATAAAACAACTATGGGTGCATTCTAATAAGTATTATATGCTACTTTCATGTGTATTTACACATGACTTTCAACTTACTATTTGTGCTTAATGAATAACTAAAAAAAATTAATTAAGGTATTAACTTATCATTGATTTATAATTTTTTTTTATGAGTTCTCGTACATTAATTCAAACACGAGGCTTACAAAATTTCAATGTGTAAATTGATCAATATGAATGATCATGAAAAGAAATGTTAGAAGATTATGTTGATTTCAAGAAAAAAGTGCCCAAAATTGATTGAGGATAAAATTGATACTAAAACGAAAAAGTTATGATAGAATTGATACAAGTTGTAGAGGTTAAGATATTTTTGATCATTAGACCTTTTTTTTTTTTAAAAGAACCCAGCCTCATAACTAAGAGAATTAAGAGGATATAACATACACCGATCTCAATTCAAACCTCTAGCAAAGACCAAGCTACGATGATCAACTTGTTGTCACTGAACACACTTAACAGCACAACATTTACTGTTTGCCTACAAGGCCCTATACAACCCATGTTTACATATAAGCAATGGATTTGATTGGAATGTGTGTTGGACAAATTCCAAAGGAATCTACACCATTGCTAACAAGAATGTCAAAAAAATTGAAACAAAGAAAAAAAAAAAAAAAAAAAGTCCAGAAAATCATTTTCCTTACTAATTACATTAGCACCTTTTTAAACCAAGACTTCACGACAGATGATAGGTCATCGTGTGACATGTTTCTGATACATATATTGCTACATAGTTGACGAGCCCTTCAGTGAGCATCTTATATTGCAAATGTATGCATCTAAAGAATCAAAGCACATGACAATATTTTCGTACCAGAAAAACAGCCACATTGTGGAAAGGTGAGATGCAAGCTTTGCTCAAACCTCTCACATATAAAACGAGGTTGTTTCTCTTCACAATGTGCGCCTCTCCATTTGAGAGACTTTCCTTCCCAATGAGGAAAACAGAATACCAAAACATATTCCGTCAGAGTAACAGTGAACATTAAATAGAGTATACATTTAAACTTGTGGCGTCTTCTGAAGAACTAATGTACTGACCTATTTAAGAATCTAGAGGCGAAGGGGTTCATCAAAATTCAAAATATTCAGAAACTTTATTTTATTTATTTACTTTCAGTACTATAACTTACATTACAAACAGTTACAAGAAGCCGGCTCTTGCATCTTCGACATTTCTCACACTGGAACTGATCAACTTACTCATACTTGGATCAGGCACAGTCTGCGAATGTTTTTCTGCAAGCTCCCTCACCCGTAACAGAATTGGGGTAGGAATGGGCGCCACTGCTTGCTTCCTCAAGTTCTTCTCCTGCACCAATGCTCCGAAAATAAGATCTGATGAGAACGGCAATCGGTCATTGTACTCCAGTGCAGTAAGGAGTACAAGGGAAAGACGGACCATTTAAAAATGCTCTAAAATAGCTGGAATCCTAAATGAAAAAACCTTAGGAAAGAACGTAGACAAAAGCAACAACAACAAAGCCTCAATCCAATTAGTTGAGGTTAAGAACGAAAGTATATGGTTCCAAATTTAGTTAGGGTCTGCTACCAGTCAAACACTCCAACTTAGCTCGATGTAAATTAGCACTCAACGTTGTGTTTTGATAATTTTATAAAATCCTTCAAACTTAATGCATCTAAAGTTAACTTAGGCCTACCAGACTACTATCATAAGGTCGAATTTCTTCAATTAATACCATGTCTAGTTTTTCAAACTAGGCATCTGTAAAAATGTTGCATTCGGTGTTAAATCATTATGATTCTGATGTTCTCATTCTAACAATTGGAAAAGCATAGGTAACAAAGTAGACAAAACACTCACCGCTTTGTCTGCTAGCGTCAGTGCAAAGCTCGCTCTCAGCAAGTTCCTCCATTTATCCTACATCAGCATTATGCTATTGTGATGTAGGAAAAACAACAGCAGAAAAGAAAATTTGGTACATAGGCACCTCAGAGAGAATTTCTGTAGTAGTGACTGACTTCTACATTGACATCTCAAAATAATAGAATGGTCATCATTGTGTGCATACCTTGAGATCAACAGAAGTTCGGTAACTAGAAGGAGCAAAAGCAACCCGCTTTATCTCAGACCACTTTCCAGCTCCATACCTAGATACACCCTCCACAAGCTTCGTAACCTCACTAAGAGTCCATGCACGATGATGTTTCCTTCTCTCCACACCTTTTGCTGCTGGTTCCGTTGTCATATCATCAGAATCATTGCCACATGAACCTAAATTTTTCAGCTCCACAGATTGCTGTTGCCCACTACATGAATTGAGCATCTCTTCTGCCTCAGAATTGACCTGAATGACCAAAATGACAACAGCATTATAGAAAGATAAAACGGGAATAAATGGAGCTTTCAGAGGTTCAATATACTAATCACCATGTCTCAGGCGAAATGCTCAAAAAGTGAGTGTAACCAAGAAACAAGAAATAATATTTATTTAAGACATAAGAATACAAGCCCTTCTATTTTATTTCTTTTTACAACAATTAGGACTTGTATCTTTAATTTGTGTCAAGGGTACAGTTCAATAAGGAGACCCTCACATTATGGTTTTCTATAATATTCGATATAACCCTATGTTTCCTCTATGGCCAATTGCTTCAGAAAATTTTCTATGAAAAAGCATAATTTAAGGAAAGTGGGAAACACGGGGAGAAGAAGTGCCCAGCCCGTTCATCTTCAGTGCAAGAGTGCTTTATCAATGAGCTATCGCACACTCGTTCAAGGGTGGCTGCTTCTAGGTATGTGGCAGTCAATCACAAGTTTCACACATGTGGGATTGTGTAGCAAGTTGACTCTGTACTATATTACTTGATTCACCTTCATAACTTTTGGGGATCTCTCAAATGCTAATAATGAAGGTAAAGTTTCCCAAGAAAATTCTTTCTTTGAAAGGATCCAAAGAAGAGTTTTTGAACTAAATGATCCAAAGAGACTTTTACATGCATCTCACTTCTTATGATTTTGAGGATTAGACTACAAAATTTGCGGATCTCAAGTTTTGCAATACATTTCATGAAAACAAATTTGAATGAAAAAGCTAAAATCATGATAATACAAATCCAAAACAGTACTAAAATTCAAAGAATAATTAAAATTAAGATTCAGTGTTATGGCTCAAGCAAGTTATAGGATTAAATGAACAAAAAATCCATATACTCAGTAAAAACAGTAAGCGTGTCCAAACCATATTTTCAGACATTCAAACAAAAATTGAGATACTAAAAATGCTAATATTTGAATTGTCACATTCGTTAGGTTTTAAAGATTATTCAAAACTAAGTTATTTATAGAGAACTAAATTATTTATTTTGATGATTCCATCAATTTACTTCTTGACTAATTAGTTTCAACTGTCTCAATATTCAAATCAAATGGAACACACTTCTTGACCTTCTACCTTCGTTTCTCACCCAACTCAAGACGTAGAGCATGGGCTAAACCTTATTGAGTCTAGGTCAACTCGATCTACAATTGTGCTAGTTTTGAACTTGATAAAGTAAAACATTTCACTTGTTACGCTATGAAAGTTCCACGTCGAGCAGCAAATCCATTACCTGCTATTAAGATATGAAAGTTCTAAGCTTCAATGGCTAGCAGAGCTCCAATACGTATTCTTATTTGTTCTCTCAACTCCCAACTCAATCACTTTTCTAAGTCACACAAATAACCATAATAAATTATGACTTCTCAATGACTCGATGAGATTAACACTAACAATCACACAAGTCAACAACAAACTAGTAACTGCTAGATAAAATTACAAAAGTAGTAGAAATAAACCACCACAATAATCAATCACAATCTAGACCTTATCTTACAAACACAATAGAAGATTCTAACACATCTAGCCAAACCAGGATATAATTCAAGACTTCAACATCACTCAACCTACAAACAGACGGTTAATTTAAATCTCACTTCTAGTCAACCTGCTATAAAAAGATCATTTAAGAATTAAGATACACGGAGCAAAGTATCCCAAAAGTTCATGTTAGGACTCCAGTACTTCTGGAACATGCTTCCTGAAAGTGTCAAATGTTTAAAGTTCCAACAGTCTAGAAGAGCAAGCCCCAAAATTCCAACAAACAGAAATCCGTGCTATTTTAATCCAATATTAACAATCCTTGAAAGTTTAGGGTTTAGAGTTTAGGAGAGGATTTATGGGATTGCATCAAACATCATGTGGTAACTTGGTTGGTGACTTCTAGAAAATTTAATTTTTCTATAAATAATTGGTGTAGAAATTGGACCACAATTGTTAGATGAGAATGTCGCCCAAGTTAGTTGAGATGGGGTGGAAAAGTATCGTGTTTTCTTAATTTCGATTTTGTCCTTGCTTTTGTAAGTGTAAACTCTTATTACTAATACCAAAGCCGTTTCTAATCAAAAAACAAAAAACCTCGAATATCTCAGTAATCTTCCCCTTTCGTCCGTCGTTTTGTCCCGTCCTAATAACTCTTTAAAGACTTTTTTTTGTCGAATAATATCTTTGCGCAACTCCCACGTTTGTCCCTAAAACCTGGCTTGTTAACTTGTAGAGCTAGGTCGTCTCTGATATGACGTTGGGTGGAACCACTTAGGGATCGTTTCAAATTGTGGAAGGTCTTTACTTTGGGGATGAATCGTTTGGTCAACTAGGGCATGAAGAGGGGTGAGAATTGCACTGAAAATCCTGATTTCCAATGCTTAATTATAATTTATGGTGTGTTGCGTGTTTGAAATTTATTGTTGGTGATTTACACACAGATTTGGATTTGGATTTGGATTTGGATTTGGACTTTTGGTTCAGGAAAGCACGTTAGGTGACCAAGAAAAAGCTTTTGTTATAGAAAACCTATAAATTGAAGGAGGTTCTTAGTATTTTAAGTTTAATTTCATTTGTTTATATAGAGAGAGATTTTGAAGCTCGGATCTCTAGTTTCGTCTCTCTTGCTTTTCAAATTTTTTGAGGATCCGAAAATTCAAATACAGTTTTGTTTGCAGCTGAAGTTTATTATGTTGATGCAGGTTAGTTAAATTCAATTTATGGAATTGGACATTTTTTTTAGGAAAGCACGAAAGGTTGCCCGAGAAAAGCTTTTGTTGCAAAAAACCTATAAATTAAAGGAGTTTTTTAGTAGTTTAAGTTTGATTTTCACTAGCTTATATATATATAGAACTTTTGAACCTTTAGAGAAGGATCTCTAGTTTCGTCTCTCTTTGTTTCAAATTTTTTTGGGGATCCAAAAATTCAAATAGGGCTTCCTTTGCAGTTGAAGAAGACCGGTAATTGACAAGAAAGTTGATTAATGAGAAATTTTGAAGTCTTTCAGAAGTTATTTGTGTTTGATTTGTGTCGGTTGCAGATGGATTTAAATTTGAAGTGGAGGCGATCAATCGATTGTTTTCATTGATGAATTGGTGGGATATTTGAAGGTGTGGAGAGTCTGATGGCGAAGATTTGTTGTGAGGAAACGAGCCAAGCTTGCACGCAACGATGGGGAAGAGCATGGAGATAAGACGATTCAAGTTCATCTCAGGTGTAGGCGCAACGAAGGAAAAGGAGATCGGCACTCCCGATTATTTGCTTTTGAGGTCCTCAACACAAAGTGGGTCGTAAAGAGACTAGAAAATAAAAAAAATTTAAAAAAAAAAAGAAGAGAAAATGCAGTGCAGATGGACGGATAAAAGGGAGAGATCAATAAAAAGTCCGAGTTTGAGGGGTGAATTGTAGCGATATCAACCACAAGGGCCAAGCCAGGCTTCGCGCAAGGCCTTAGGCCATGTTTGCTTGAAGTGTTGGCTTATCTAAGCCTAGGTTTAGCTGTAAGGCCTGTGTTTGGTTCGAGTGTTAAGTAAGACAGTCTTACCAAAGCACTTAAACACTACCTTACCAAACGACAGGGAGACTCTGTCATTAGATAAGTCTAGAGATGGCAATTCGTGTCAGCGAGTCGTAAACGTATCGTGTCGTAAACAGGTCATGACCCATATAATGCAAACCCATGGCATGACATGTTTACTAATCGTGTTAATCGTTTTCGTGTCTAAGTGGGTCGTGTTATAAACATGTCAGTATTCGTGTCACATGCATATTAAATATTTTATTTAAACTTTTTAATTTATTTAAATTTTTATAATTTGTTTACTACATTTTTAAAAATATTTATATGAATAAATTTAAATGAACATAATTAAATAGACAATAAAATATAATAGAAATGTAGTCTTAAGTTTTACTTTATTTTTTCATTCAAGTCTTTACTCTTTAGAGTAAATAATGAAGGAAAAATGACTTGTAACAAATAACAGGAAAAATTACATCCGTACGGTATTTTTTTTAATTCATAAATTATTATGATTTTTTTTTATTCTTTAATTAAAGTATATCGCCTTTTCAAAATGCGTAATTAGAGTTGCCCAAGCTGACGTGGCGCATCAACACGAATGGCGCCTTTTGTAAAGGCGTCATTCGTGTTACGTGGCGCCACGTTGGATTGCATAAATATATATATATATATATTTTTATATACCCGTCGTCAATCCTGTCGCCATTTCATAAAAATCACCACCTCACCGCCACATCACGCCACGTCATCGTCAATAACGCCTTTACTAAAGGAAATATACATTATTTTCGAAATTTTAAAGAAATTTATGAATTTAAAAGAAAACCAACCCTACTTTTTTAATAAGCCCCTATCCCTCTCGGCTGTTCCCTCTCTTGGCTCACAAACTCAACCCAAACACACACACAATTACACTGCCGCCTGTGTTCGCCGTCGCCGCTACTGCCTCCGTTCGCTGTCGCGTCGCTAATGCCTCTCTCGATCTCCCACACACTCTCTTCCTCTCTCTCGCACTGCCTCACTGCTCTCACTGCCTCTCTCCCTTTTTTAAACACTTAAACACCCCTCACCGTTCCCAACCAACATTCAACCCCCCATTGACGACCTAGGTTGTCGATAGGAGGGTTGTAGGGGTGCTTGCAGAGATTTTCTGCATGCATGCAAAGAATCTCTACAACGCGTCACTGCTCTCACTGCATGCGTGGTGTCCTCTCATGTAGCATCCCACGCGTCACTGCTCTCACTGAATGCGTGGTGTCCTCTCACTGCATGCGTGATGTCCTCTCATCCCATGTGGCAGACCAAACACGAATGACGCCTTTACAAAAGGCACCATTCGTGCTGGGTCATGTGTGTTTCACGCTAATTACGCCTTTTCGAAAGGCGATATACTGTAATTAAAGAATAAAAAAATCACAATAATTTACGAATTTAAAAAAATAAATAAATAAATAAATAAATAAATAACCGTACAGATGTAATAGGGCCGAGGGAGAGAGGAAGAGAGTGTGTGAGCCGAGAGAGAGGGATATTATATATAATATATATATGTTGTGAATTGAATTGAAACTTGCTAGAACTAGAGAAGGAAAATATAAGAACTAAGAACTTCTACTACTACAAAGAACTACAAAAAACTACAACTACAAAGTAGAAGAGGAGAAATGAGAGAGTTGAAATGAGAAGTTGTATACAACTTGGTGTGTTTTTACAATGAGGTTGATACCCTTTATATACGCCCTTTGGTGATGATGATAAATGTACTAAGACAATGTTTACAAGTTACATATACATCACATGTCATACAACTCTTTACGAGCAATGTTGACAACACATGAAATAATGAGTACATTGGATATGGATGCAAGTAAGAGCCATGCTTGATATTACCACTCAATATAAGAGCCATGCTTGACAATGATTAGTCATACAAAGTCTTGATCAATTGTTCATCCATATCATAACACTCCCCCTTGGATGACAATTGTTGAGAGAATGTACCTCGTTAAAACTTCTACTAAAAAAAAACCTGTGAGAAAAAATCTAGCAAAAGAAAAAGAGTACACATTTCTTATTAATCTTAAGATGAGTATAATATTGTTAGGATTGCCTCATTAAAAAACCTTGCTAGGAAAACCCAATGGAATAAAATCATAGCAAAGGGAAAAAGAGTGCAATACACTAATCAATAACTCCCCCTCATGTGAACATGGGTAAAACTTGTTCAGTTTATTTACTTGCAATGTCTTTAAGTTTACGCAAGCCAATACCATATGTAAGCTTTTTAAATGTCGTAGTTGGTAAGGCTTTTGTGAATAAATCAGCAAGATTATCGCTCGATCGGATTTGCTTGACATCAATTTCACCGTTCTTCTGAAGCTCATGTGCATAAAAGAATTTTGGTGAAATATGTTTTGTTCAGTCCCCTTTTAAGAATCCTTCACTTAATTGTGCAATACATGCTGCATTATCTTCATATAATACGGTTTGAGAATCTTTTATTGAAGGTAATCCACATGATTCTTGAATATGTTCAATCATGTTTCTCAACCAAACACATTCACGACTTATTTCATGAATTGCAAGTACTTCAGAATGATTGGAAGAAGTGGCAACCATAGTTTGTTTTACTGACTTCCATGATACAACAGTATTACCACAGGTGAATACATATCCCGTTTGAGAACGGGCCTTATGGGGATCTGATAAAAATCCAGCATCAGCATAACCTTGGAGATTTAATTTTAACCCTCTCGAGTAAAATAAACCCATGTCACTTGTTCCTCGAAGATATCAAAAAATGTGTTTAACACCATTCCAATGTCTTTGAGTTGGTGAAGAGCTATATCTTGCAAGTAGGTTGACAGCAAAAGCAATATCGGGTCTTGTACAATTTGCAAGATACATAAGTGCACCAATTGCACTTAAATATGGTACCTCCGGACCAATTAGCTCTTCATCACTTTCTTGAGGTCGAAATGGATCCTTATCCACTTCAAGTGATCTGACAACCATTGGAGAGCTCAATGGATATGCCTTGTCCATATAAAATCTTTTTAATAATTTTTCAATATAATTTGATTGATGGACAAGTACTCCACTTGAAAAATGTTCAATTTGCAAACCAAGACAAAGTCTTGTTTTTCCAAGTTCTTTCATCTCGAATTCCTTTTTCAAGTATTCAGATGTTCTGACGATGACGTCGTGGTTTCCCACTATATTTAAATCATCAACATATACAGCAATAATCACAAATCTTGTTGATCTTTTAAGGAAGACACATGGTAAAGTGGATTACTTACATATCCTTCTTTCTGTAAATAATCACTAAGACATTTGTACCACATTCGTCCGGATTGTTTCAACCCGTACAAAGACCTTTGTAATTTTATAGAATGCATGTTATGAGATTTTGATTTTATTTCATCGGATATTACAAATCCATCAGGGATTTTCATATATATCTCACTGTCTAGAGATCCGTACAGATATGCTGTAACGACATCTATTAAATGCATATCAAGCCCTTCAGAGACTGCAAGGCTTACCAAGAACCGAAATGTGATTGCATCTATAACAGGAGAATATGTTTCCTCATAATCGATGCCAAGTCTTTGTGAGAAACCTTGAGCTACAAGTCTTGCTTTGTACCTTGTAACTTCATTTTTTTCGTTTCTCTTTCGTACAAATACCCATTTATATCCAACAGACTTTATGCAATCTGGTGTTTGGACAATTGGTCCAAAAACTTCTCGTTTCCTTAACGAGTTTAGCTCTGCTTGGATAGCATCTTGTCATTTTTGTCAATCAGGTCTTTTTTGACATTCGTCCACTGATCGTGGTTCTGGATCATCATCATTTTCACATATTTCAAAGGACACATTGAAAGTAAATATATCATCGGGAACAATTTTATTTCGATCCCAAATCTTACCAGAGTTTAAATAATTTATTGAGATCTCATTATTTTCATCTTTTTCATCTTTTTCTAAAGGAAGTTGTTCCACATCAGAATCAACTTGTTCTGACAAACCCTTATCAAAGGATTTTTGTGCTTTCTCAGGAGTATTTTGATTTGTATTTATTTTTACTCCCGTTTTCTTTTTTCGAGGAATTGTATCCTTTGAACCAACCGGTCTTCCACGCTTTAAGCGTTTCGTTGGTTCTTGTGCATTTTGTTGCATAGAGACATCAATTCTTGCAGGAACATTTACAGCTGGAATATGTGATTTTGTCACTTGTTTTGCATCATTAAATGCATCTGGTAATTGATTTGCAATTTGTTGCAAATGAATGATCTTTTGAACTTCAAGTTCACACTGATTTGTTCGTGGATCATAATGTGATAAAGTTGATACATTCCAAGCAATTTCGCTCCATTCCTTTTGAATTGACTTCTTATCTCCCCCTAATGGTGGGAAAATTGCTTTATCAAAGTGACAATCAGCAAAACGTGCAGTAAATAAATCCCCTGGTTAAGGGCTTAAGGTATCTTATAATTGACAATGAGTTAAATCCAACATAAATCCCAAGTTTTCGTTGTGGACCCATCTTAGTTCTATTGGGAGGTGGTATAGGAACATACACTGCACAACCAAAAATTCTCAAGTGTGAAATATTTGGTTGTTGACCTAAAATGAGTTGCATGGGGGAATGTTCATGATATGCAGTAGGCCTACAACGAATGATAGATGCTGCATGTCCCCAAACTGAAGTTGATAACTTAGTTCTCATGATTAAAGGTCTGACAATTAATTGAATGCTTTTGATTAGAGATTCTGCCAAACCATTTTGGGTATGCACATGTGGAACAGAATGTTCAATGGTAATTCCTATAGACATGCAATAATTTTTAAATGCTTGAAATTGAAATTCTCCAGCATTATCAAAACGGATGGTCTTGATTGGGTTGTCAGGGAATTGTGCTCTTAACTTAATGATTTGCGCTAAAAGTCTAGCAAATGCAACATTGCGGGACGAAATCAAACAAACATGTGACCACCTAGTAGATGCATCTATCAAAACCATGAAATATCAAAATGGTCCACAGTGAGGATGAATAGGTCCACATGTCTCCCTGAATGCGTTCTAAGAAAACTGGGGATTCCATAGTAATTTTACTTGGAGATGATTTAACTATCAATTTACATTGAGAACAACTAGCACAATTATAATCACCAGCTGAAAATATTTTGTGACTCCTTAAAGGATGTCCATGCAAATTATTAATTATTCTTCGCATCATTGATGATCCTGGATGACCCAGCCGGTCATGCCATAAAATGAATGTCTTTGGATCATTAATTTTCTTATTTAAGACGACATTCGTTTCGACGTACCTTATATGAGTAAAATATAATCCAGAGGATAAAGCTGGAAATTTTTCTAACACTTCTTTTTTCCCATTTGAAACCAATGTGACAGAGAAATTCTCTATTATTTTCGTTCATGGTTTCAATGTGATATCCATTTTGTCGAATATCTTTAAAGCTGAGTAAATTTCTTCCGATTTTTCAGAGTATAAGGCATTGTCAACATGAATTGTTGTTCCCCTAGGCAACATAATATTTGCTCTTCCAGAGCCATTAATCAAATTAGAGATGCCAGATATTGTTTGAACATTAGCCTCAGATAAGTTCAAATTGGAGAAATATTCTCTGTTTTTAAGGATTGTGTGCGTTGTAGCACAATCAGCAAGACATATATCGCTCTTATTTGATTCATGATTTGAACCCATTATTTGTTGATCCATCTAGACAAATAATGTTTGGCAAATTAGAAAAAGAGTCAAATTTCATTCATAATAAGAAACTAGTAAGCATAACAAAAATCAATACATAAAATTATTTAAAATCGTTACATATGATCATTAAAAATATCGAGATTAGTGTTTGGATCATCATGAAAATTTGGGGCATCCATATAATTGATGTCCGACGATCCATCTCCGACAGTGAAGTTCATCTCAACTGTTTTGCCCTTCTCATTTAAGGAGGCTTGATAAAGATCAATAAAATGCTTAGGCGTGCGGCATACATGAGCCCAATGGCCTTTTAGACCACATCTGTGACATGGTTGGTCACGATTACGAGCATGCCCATTTTCAGCAATATGTTTTCCCTTATTCTGAACGGCATCATTTTTATTCCATTTATTTTGGAACTTATTGCCACGAAATTTAGAATAGGGCTTGCCACGATTTTTGCTGATTGATCCTTTCCCATTTCCACGTCCGTGGTTTTTCTTTCCATGACCCTTTTTATGGTCATTATAGGATGCTGCATTTGCTTCATTAATTGAAGTGGAACCAGTTGGACGGGAGTTGTGGTTCTTCAATAGAAGCTCGTTATTTTGTTCAGCCATCATGAGACAAGAAATTAATTCTGAGTACTTTTTAAATTGACGCGCTCGATATTGTTGTTGCAACAACAGATTCAAGGCATGAAAAGTACTGAATGTTTTTTCCATCATTGCCTCATCATATATATTTTCTCCACAAAGCCTCAAACGAGAGGTAATATTAAACATGGTGGAGTTATATTCACTGACTGTTTTGAAATCTTGCAGCCTAAGATTCAGCCAGTCGTTTTGAGCTTTTGGAAATATCACCGTCTTTTGGTGATTATATCGTTCTTTCAAGCTTAACCACAAGGTGAGAGGATCTTTTATTGTGAGATACTAACTTTTCAAGCCTTCATGGAGATGATGACGAAGGAATATCAGTGCTTTTGCACGGTCTTGCATTGATGTTTTATTTCCTTCTATAATAGTTTCTCCTAAGTCTTTAGCTTGGAGATGTATCTCGGCATCCAGTTGCCATGGCAAATAATTATTTTCAGTGATATCAAGAGCAACAAATTCAAGTTTTTGAAGGTTTGCCATAGTCTGAAAATGTCAAAAATTGAGTAAATAATTTTTCTCTTTTAAAAATAAATAATATACGGTTAAATATATGTTCACAACTTGATTATTAATATGCAAAATGTAATACTTGTATGAGTTGGTGGGACAACCTCCAGGTTGGGTGGCGAGACGAAGTCTACTTAAAACCATGCCTCCTCGAACGGTATAACCCGTCTCCCTTTCAATGTTTAGCTTTACCGGGGACAAGGCTTACCCACTATCAACCCAAACTCATAACACTATTTGCAATATAAAAATCAAGAATGGAACATAATTAATCGTTTGTAGTATATAGCGAGAAAACTAGTTATGTCATATAATGACTTTTAATTTCTGATGTAGAAGATCGTACAAGACGCAACTACAGAGCATACTTTCGCAATCGGTGACGTTATAATGCATAGTATATGAATAAAGTATGCACATAAAAGTGAAGCAACCAAGATAATATAGAAATAAACCGAACTCATAAAAGTTATACCTTCCTAACTTTGTCTTCTTAACAAGCCTTCTTGAACTTCAAGATCTCCTTAATGCTAGAGCAAGCTCGTGCTGATAACGTGTTGTGAATTGAATTGAGACTTGCTAGAACTAGAGAAGTAAAGTAGAAGAGCTAAGAACTTCTACTACTACAAAGAACTACAAAAAACTACAACTACAAAGTAGAGGAGAAATGAAAGTTGAAATGAGAAGTTGTATACAACTTGGTGTGTTTTTACAATGAGGTTGATACTCTTTATATAGGCCCTTTGGTGATGATGATAAATGTACTAAGACAATGTTTACAAGTTACACATACATCACATGTCATACAACTCTTTACAAGCAATGTTGACAACACATGAAATAATGAGTACATTGGATATGGATGCAAGTAAGAGCCATGCTTGATATTACCACTCAATGTAAGAGCCATGCTTGACAATGATTAGTCATACAAAGTTTTGATCAATTGTTCATCCATATCATAACAATATATATTCTATTTTATATATATATATATATTCCTGTCTATTTTATATATATATATATATAAAATATATAAATATATATATATATATTGTTTTATAATATATATTATAAAACTTAAATAGATTGGCGACAGGGAGCCCCGTCGCCAATCTATTTTTAATATATATAAAATATGGATTGGCGACGGGCTCCCCGTTGCCAATCCAGATTTGGCCCTCCACATCATAAATGGCGTCTATTATAAAGGCGTCATTCGTGTATTGCTCGCCATGTCACCTTCCACATCACGAATGGCGTCATTCATGTATTGTCCCGCCACTTCACACACGTCACACTTAATAACGTCTTTAGTAAAGACAAAATACATTATTTTTAAAATTTTAAAAAAATTTACCTTATTTAATAAATTTTAAAGTAAAACACCCTTACTTTTTTAATAACCCCTACACAAGACAACAAGAATCCTCCAAAAAAACGTGTAAATTTTCATATTTTTAATAAATAATTATTAATAAAACTTTAAACCTGAATAACATATTAAAAGTAAAATAAATATTATGGAAAAGGATGTCTGCAAATAAAAAATAAATCATGTTATTAACATGCATTCAAATAAGTGAATTTTGCAATAATTTATTTATTATTACATATTTATTATTTATAGATCATTCCTTAATCGTGTTAAACGAGTTATAAATAAGTCGAGCGGGTTAACATGTTAATGACACATTTATTAACCGTGTATAAACAAGTTAACTTGTTTATGACCCAGACCCACTTATGTCAAACTCACGACATGTTTATTGCGTGTCATGTCGCATTGTGTTAAACGTTTTATGACCCAAATTGCCGACCCAAGTCCAACGTTTGGTCCCAACAAAAAGTCGAAAATGCCCTCGTCCTATGACCACAATACCAAAACGTTTGGTTGCTGAACAATTAATATGGGCACTTAAAACTTTTCACCCACTTTTCCTTATTGTAATGACCACAATACCAAAACGTTTGTACTTGAACCAAACACCTTTAAGTAAAACACCCATCTCTCATAAAGACTAAGATTATCTAAGTCAATCCCATAACTCCAACCAAACAGAGCCGTAAGGGGGTATTTGTACCTTTTCCCCATATAAAGGAATGCTAAAAGCTCCAAATGTTGCAATTCATGCAATATATATGAAAAAAGGACTTTTCAGTGGTAACTAATGTAGAAAGATTTTGCCAAAAGAAACATAAACTGAAACAAGTTGAAAACAATTTCATAGAGAGTCAACTTTGTCCTTACTAATTGTTCGTGCTGTTCGGAAGGAAGTGTATCCTTCACATCACTTTCTACATTTTCACTTTCTTGTTGGGAGATGCAGACTCCAAGGGCATTTGTGATCAATTCAGCTGCCATGCTACCACTGGGATGACAATTCTGCCAATGGAATGATTTAGAAAGAAACATCAAGTTATTATCATGAATAAGTAATAGTGAAATTAACTCAAAATTACCTTCCTTTATAGAAAACAGCCGACACTTAAACTGCTTAACAACTATGCAGAGCAATGTCAAATTTGATTCGAGCAATCAGACAACAAAATTGACACCCATTAAGAACCCAAACATAACATAGCTCAAAAGTCAGCATTTTCACGTTAAAATACCAGAGAAGTGAAAAAACAAGTTAGCAACCAAGAGGAGACATAATTACTACGACGAAGAATGAAACATTCATCACTGATTCACTGTAAAAAGAAGTTAAACTGACTTGCTTTCCTCTCACCAAAACTGGCAAGCATAAAATTCAATATAAAATAAATTTGAAATTGTCTGAAGAGAATATTTGAAAAAGACTTCAGGCAAGCTAAGAAAATTTCAATAAATCCAAGGCTTAATAAACTCTTCAAAGAAATTTTGATACAAGATTTCATTTAATCATAATTTTAGTTAAATATCACAAATAGTTTTCCAAGCCGCCAACAATCGCACTTACCAGAAAAGACACAAAATTTTTCCTGGGTCGCCGCCCACCTCGCACCCTAGACACAAACGGAACCTGAACACCAGATCCTCCAAAAGATTCCTCCCGGGTGACAACAGTCATCACATCTAAACCAGTATTCTGGAAAGGCTGGTCATGTGGTCTTAAAGACTGGCAATGTTCACCGGTTTTCACAGCGAACACTGACCTCCCATTAGACTCCCTTGTATCAGTTTCCGAAAGCTCTTCAATGTATCTCCTAGTGGGCTTTCGTACTCTTTTGGCGGCTGTTTGTTCATTTATTTCAGTATGGGGGATTTCATTTTTCAATTCATGTTCCTCGGGTTCTCTCTCCCTCTTGCCAGACAATGACACATGTACATGTTGATTATTGAGGCTGATTATTGGAGAATCTTCACAGCTACTATTAATTTTTTCATCAACTTTAATCACATCTTCACTTTGTTGCATCCCACATTTTTCTTCTTCTTCTTCTGACACTGTCGTAACTATGGTGTTATTTCTAATTATAAAAGAAGTAGTTGGAACATCACAAGAATTAGTCAACCCCATTGCTATTCGCCTCTTTAGCCATAATTTGTCTTTCACAGTAGTTTCTCTACCAAAGGTCGCTCTAAAAGTCTCATGAAGTTCTTTTATCGACAGATTGTCCAAGCATATTTCCCCCTTTATCTTAGAGAAATCAGGCTTTGAACTGATATATGTGACAGATGATGAAGATTTGGCAATTGCCTCCCTATCTGAAATCGTCAAGCACTTCCCACTTGCTTCTGATTGATTAGTAGAGCTGTCATTTACTGGTGGTGACAGCTGAGGAACAGCTTTCTGAGAAGAATTTTCACCTTTGTGCCTCCGTTCACCAACTGAAAATCAATTATGTTGATCATATAGTAGGCCAAGTAAAAGACTGCAATGATAAAGATATTCAAGAGGTGCACCTGATAATCGGAGCCTCTCTTCCTTCTTAACTTTCTCCAACATCACACCAATATACTAAAAAAAATTTCAAATGAACATAAAAAGAAAATAATTACGTTAAAAGTTAAAACTCCACAACTTGTAAAAGCATTAGCAGAAATTTCAAAGAAAAAAAGTTGCACAAAAACTGGGTGGATGCAGACTCAGAAGAGAAAGTCATATATTCGTGCATAAGATTAAAAAATGAAAAGCAGGTCAGAAGAATTTTAATGTGCACCTCAATGCGCGCATTAAACTTTTGTGAATTCACTTTAGAATTCTCGGATTGAGTCCTCCCTGTTATAAACAATTCAATAATATGTAAGCATTTACACGGGAAAAAAAACAATAACAACATAGGCAAAGAAAGAAGAGAACGGTCAATCAACTAGTGCCTCTAACAAGTACAGATAATTTATTGTACAATTCAAATAGTAAAAATAAATAAATCTCTGATCAAACAATAGCGGTGTATTATGACGAAATCAATAGCCATAATTAGAAAATTAATTATTTCCAATTTCAGCACCAAAGGAAAATAGTAATACTATGATCCCAAAAAAAGAACAGAAAAGAAAAAAAGAAAAAACCCAATGTTAGGTGCAGTTCATTATGCGTTAAACAGAACCATTTAAAGGTTCAGAACAAAAGACTAACATATCCTGAACCTAAGAATTTATAGTGTCCCCTCAGCATTCCAACCAGCAATTATAGCTGTTTCAAATGCACAAATAAGATGCTACCTCGTTTCCAAATGTAATAATCCGCATGCTCCCTTCAAGCCTTTAATAAGCATCATGATTATTTGATCAGAATGAGAAAACATCCACAGATATGTTTCCCAAAAAAAGGAAAAAAAATTGCAAGAGATAGCTAATACTATGTAGCTAACAAATTTCTAGCAAGAATAATTGAAACTTTTTTTTTTTGAGAATAACAAGAATAGTTAAAACTTAAATTTCATTATGTCTTGTAATCACGCACTCATAGAAACAAAATGAAAGTTACCTTCTGAATCCTTTAAATCAGAACTCCCATGGGATAACTCTTCATTAGATATAGATCCTTCAATCAGTCCTGTATCTGCAACTGAAGAAATTTGACACTTGTCTTCATCAACCATATCCTCAACCTCCATAACTTCATCATCTGTAGCAGGTACTAGTCTGCCATTGCCGTCAACCTGAAGGTGGACAAGATTAATGTGTTACGCAAACTAAATAATTAACCAAAATAATTCCCAGAAATTTCTTTCATTATAAATTCATAATCACAAATTGCTGAAACATCGAAAAAGAAAATGAACAGAAAGAACAAGGAGTCAGGATAGGAAGTATCATGTGTTCACATTTAAAAGCTTTCAAATCCTCAAAAAGATTCACCCAAGTTAGATATTGTTTGCATATGAACCGTTTGCAGTCTAGTTTACAGACACAAACCAAAGACGGCAAAAAGTTCATGAAAGAACAACAGCCAACAAAAGAGCTCTGGAACAAGACATAAGATGATGTCCTTTCCGAAAATTAGAAGCCCCAAAATAAGGAAAAATCAGTCAGTTGCACAGAACCAACTCCTAATCAAGCACAGCGACAGCAACAACTCCTAATCAAGCTGTAGAAACAAAATTCTATATGTTGGCAATTTAAGGAAACAAAGAAACAGATGTGGAGTTACACTGTCCTGGGACTCTTTCCCCATTCAAAAGCCGAAAAGATCATTATTATAATTCATTGTTGATGAGAATCTCACTAACATTCTCTTCTTTTAAAATTTCAATTTCAAATACATTTCCGTGCATAGAATTAATTGGAATCATTTTTTTTTATATAAGAAACTTGCTCCAATCGAACCAACCAACCTTTTACTTCCATAACCCAACACCTAACCATTGGGCCACCCACATGGTTGGTAAATTAATAGGAATCGTCACTCCTACATAGTTTGTAGCAGTACCTTCTAAAATAGGAATTGATTCAATTATTTAAAAAAAAAATTAGGTGCATGACACACCAATGCCTAATCCATAGTGATTTATTGCTCAACAGGTCTGCATTTGCAATATTGGCAGATCAAACACATATTGTGATGGAACCTTTGAGTGCAAAAGAGTCTGTTCCTACTAATTTAAGCAATTCGTCCACATATTGGTAGCATTAAATCAGGTCTACAAACTCCACAAATAAAAAACTAACTAAAGCAGAAGAATGAAGACTTTCAAAAAAATGTGCCGCTGTTCACCAAATAAGAGATTTTCTGCAGGCACTCACTTATAATGAGTACCAGCAGAAGTGTAGAGCTAGGAGTAAGAAACTGGGTCCTAATGTTTGTTCTTTACAATTACAAGAAGGATTATTACTATCCAGTTTTCTATTGACCAAAGTAAGAAGAAAGAGACATCTCAGTGTTCTGATATCTGTTCATATTTTGTACTAAAATAAGAGAACAGTAAATCCATTAGTGAATTTTAAAGATGAATGCACTCTACATGACTAGGTTACCCCAGTCAATCTGTCATTTGTAAATATTTAGGGATAATAGATAAATCACAAAGAATAGTCTATGTAACGACTCTTGTCCTTAATTTGTAATTAGCACTAATTCGAATGCTAATTAACCTGAGTTAGGCTAGTGATTAAGCCCAACTTGTCTTGATTAGTGTGCATGTGCATTTGTGTGATTGTGTGGTGTTTGACTGGCGTGAAATCAACTTAAAACCAAACTCCTAAAATTAGATCAAATAAAATTTACAAACCATTAGATATACCTCTAGATACATGTATGTGTATTGATGTACTAAGCATGTGTGTCACTTTGAGTTACAAGACACAAGATGTACCTCGGGATGTGTGTGGGCATCCACATGACAATCAATATTGTCTGAGAGGATGAGGTGTAATGCATGGAAGCACCTAGGTGGCAATGCATGGAAGCACGTAAGTGGCAATGCATTAAGTTGGTTTTGTCGGTTGATTATAAACACTTATCAAGACTTAAAAAGCAAGAAAAGACAAGGTTTTATCCTCGTATGAACCAACGAAAGTGGAGAGAAGGGAAGGAATGGGAGGGGAGGAAGAAGAGAGATTGAAGATAAGGGTGTAAAGGGTGTTGTTCATCAAGTTCAAGCTTGATTCAACTACTCCCAAGGGTAAGCTCTCTTTATTTTCACAAATCTCTCTCAATCTCTTCACTTAAGCATGTGGTTTGGGTAGGGTTTATGGAGTGGGGTAGTCAAGGGTTTGATTCTGATCACTTTGGCAATGAAGATTGGTTCATTAGAACCCATCTAAAAAATAAAAAAAAATAAAATAAAAAAACATGTTATGATGCTGTCCTAAAAATCAGTCACACATTAAGTGTGCTCAACCAATGAAATGAACTAATTCGTAATGAAATGGTGAGTTCTATGCAAGGACAGCACCAGCTCAACTTCAAGATGAGTTTGGTGAACTTGATAGGTGTATTAGAACCCATTTTTATTAATCAAAGGACTGAAGAGCTGCCACACATCTATGTTCATGTTATGCATGTTTTTGGTTCAGAAACATGTTGAACTTAAGCTCAAATCTCTTTAATTAATGATGTAAATTGTTATGGAATGGTTAAGTAAGGTCTTCTATCACATATGGTGTTGTTCTGGACACTCTGGGGAGTTTTGGAGAAGATTTGATGGGGCAAAGGGCTGCTGTCCCTGCAGCAAACTAGGCAGTAAGCTGCCTAAATGTAAAAACTGAATTGTTTTGCAGGTTGTTTCTCTGATTTAACTGGGACTTGGAGACAGTTTATGGGTTTCTTAAACACTTGAAATGGATTACTAATCGATAACAAACAATGTGGTTTAGGTATCAGACCTGCGGGGGAACAATTTGACATGTCCGGGACTTAGGAAAAGTCAGGGAAGCTAGGAAGTGAGACCGAGGTAAGTGGGAATCCACTTAGTTTATCTCTTATACCATGTTATTAGCTATATTTAGTTTCATATAGTCTATGGATTAGGTTTGGGGGCTCTATACCGGAATCCATGTTTTCATTAAAACGGCAAAGTGAATCGTCGAGATAGGTTTGTGACTAATTTCCACAGACTGTTCGGTTATGGATTCATGGTCCACTATAATTCCGCATACGAGGCTTAGGCAAAGGGTTCACAAAATGATCGAGACTTCATTAGGATGGCGAAGAACTATCTTACATCGGAATACACTATCAGGACCACTCGACGGTCACCATGTGGGTCAGGTTTTAGAACTCCCGCGTTAGATAGCTACATGTCCTTGTTTTCTAACTTCTTTTTAAATGAATGCCAATACATTAGCAAATTTAACTGTTGATATGCATGTCGTTCTATTTATTGTTTATATTATTTTCATTATTCCCTGTTGTAGCTATAATTGTCCGTGTAGTTATTGCAAATGAGGTATTAGTGGATAATGGATAGTCTAAGGGAAATCTCATTTACTGAACCCGTTGAATGCTCACTCCCCTTTTCAACAATCTCAGGTACCTTGGCATGCATTCCAGGGTGTGAAGAGAGATGGATTAAGGTCTTGTTCCATCTCTTTGGTGTGTAACACTTTTCCTGTAATTTATACTTTTATTGAATTATTGTTTTGTAAACAGGGCTGGTAACAATTGTAAACGGTGGTTTAAAAGGTTTTGTATATTTATTATATGAAATCGAAAGTATGTTACTTTCCACTGCGTTTATTAATTTTTATTCGATTTTCAAGATATACAGGTCGTATTTATCAGGTACCGAAAGGTAGGTAGGTAGGCTTCTGGCATGAGTTGAGTCCGAGTGGTTAACCAGGGCTTAATCTGTGTTTTAGGTCGAATTGACGCCTTAATCAGGACGAGGTTCACTACAATCTATTTATCATTAGTATGACCATTAATTTCGTACAGAGCTCCCTTACAAAGAACATACTATCCTACTATAAAATACAAATGGCATTCACCTTTGCTGTCAAACTTGTATGATTTATGAGTTAACTCAGTACAAGGGAAAAACGAGTTGAGGTGGCTATTAAATCGCAAGCCTACAAGAATCGTGTGATTCAAAAATCAAATCATGAGATTCGATATAACTCATACAAGCTAACTTGTACAATTTACGAGTTAATTCCTTTAACTCGATATAGGAGTCGCTGAGCTGTCTAGCGACCCAAGTTTCGTTTTTAGGCAAAACCCATCATTTGGTCCCTGAACTTTGTGTGTTTTGTGCTTTTAGTCCTTAAACTTTTATTAATACACATTTGGTCCTTAAACTTTCACAAAGATATATATTTAGTCCTTCCACCATTTAAAATGTTAAATTTCGTCGGTGTGCATAACAAAAGTGTCGCATGACTAATCAAAAAGAGTAAAGTGGTTTATATTATTGAACTGGACAACTCACATCTACCAACAAAAGCCAAAAATAAATTTTAATTTCTCCAAAAACATAAAATAAAAATAAATAAATAAAACTAAATAAAAAATTTAAAAATTTAAAAATTTAAATTTAAATTAAAAAAAAAAAAAAAAAAAAAAAAAAAAAAAAAAAAAACCTCAAAGTTTAAGGACCAAAAGCATAAAAACTCAAAAGTTCAGGGACCAAATGTATAACAATGAAAGTTCAGGAACCAAATATACACTAATAAAAGTTCAAGAACGAAAAAGCATAAAAGACTCAAAGTTCAAGGACCAAAAAATATGTTTTGCCTTTTTTTACTCTCCAAAATGAGATAGAGATGAGAAAAATAAAAGAGAGAGAAACCAGGGTAATTTTATGTGAGGCCAATTTGAGTTAATTAATAAAATTTTAAGCACAAGTTTTCGTGATTTGAGTTTGATTTTCTTAAACTGAATACGTTAACTTGGGATTCAAAATCCAACTAGCTTCCTTCGGGCAATTGCAAAAGATTGTCTAACGTTAGAAGAGAGTTTGTGATCGCAATAGCAATCGGAATCGAGACTTATAAGTTGAAGTTTGTCCACTGGACAAAATCAATGTTTTGTTTAAAATTTTACCAATTATATAGTATTTTTGTCCTATAGCACAAAACAAAAGTTCCTTTATTCAAAGCACTCTCAAATTTGAGGGGGGGCGCACAGTCTTGATCAATTCAAATCATTTAATAAAGGCAACTTTAATAAATGACAGAAATTGATTTGAAATCTCAAATTCACCTTGCACAACAAATTAGGTTCTTTTTTTTTTGAATTGTAATCATGTTAGCAAGATCTACACAATTCCAGTCTCAATGTTGATTTCCCCAACAGATATGGGTTCTTCCAAGTCTAATGACAAGAACAATGACAGGAATTCAATTTGTCTGGTGGCTAATTAATACTATATGAAGCCTAATGAGATTGATATGAAGAGATTAGATATTTACCAAAAAGATCCAAATGTGCAACAAGATTAGGCACTTACTCGAACGAGTTGGTATACGACAGGGTTAGCAATGTGTTTAGGCGAAGAAGGCGCCGGCACCGCCGCCGCCGAGTCACTGTTGGCGTCCAAAGTTCTCTCCACCAACTGTTCAGCCTCTGCTAAGGCCACTGGTTCCATAGACAATCCACCATACGAACACAAACTGAAACCAGAAAAGAAAGGAAATCTTAACTACGCATCCAGACAGGCATTATTAACACTTGAAAGATCAATCATTCCAAAAATAGTAAAATCAAAACCTAAAACACCAAAACTTTCACAAAATGCAAACTTTCTTGAACTCACCACTCGAGCGATCAACGAATCACCGATTCAATCCAATCTTCCCGCGCTAGTCGCCGATCGAAAACCGAAACCAGAGCCATGGATTGAAAATCAAGAACAGACGAAGAGCGCAGTTGGCGCGAGAAAATCGATGAGTTCGACGAACCGATCGATCGATCGAAAGAGACCGCTTGATCGAACGATTTGTAGTTCGCGAGAGAGCGGTTTTGAGAGGGATTTTGGAGTGGAATTCGTTGGAGAGCGACCGATGAACTTCTCGAGCAAAGAAAACAGAATGAAAGAGAGAGAGAGAGATGGCTCACTCCCACACACACACTCACACTCTTGTTTCCTTATTTGCTACCCACGACCGAGGCCGGACTGGAAATCTTTATTTAACTGCATTTGAGTTCGGGGTTTGAGATCCGGATGGCGTACGCTCGAGTGCGCTTCGCCTATCGTTCTCCAATGGGGATCCACCGACCACGTCAGGATCGTCTGGCTTTAGGATTTTTCGCCTTTTTTTTTTTTTTTTTCCTGGGACGGTACCGAATAACGCTCGAAAAGTCGCATCCAAATGGCACACTACTAATATGTCGTTGGTTTGCACCTTAAGATGATGCGAACCACGCATCCCAATATGATGATGCCAACTACGCATCCTAATATTGAAAATATTGTTGGATAGAGGGGTGTGCACTCTCGTGTACATTTTAGAGGTATCACTCTTGCAAGACTAAGATGTGGTCTGATGCATCCCCTAGTTGTAACGATCCAAATATTAATTGTCGTTATTTATGACGTCATTACAGACGTGGATGATAGCTTGGACGTTCATAGACCCCACAAGTAGGTCTCAACACGCCCGAATTAGGTATACAGATCGTTTTGTATGTGTTTTTGTTGTATTTTGTGATATATTTGTTCAAATTAGGTTATTTGCATCACAATGTTATGTGTTTATATTATATATGCTGAGCAAAATAGTGTGACGGGTATTCACCTCGGGTAGTGTGTAAACGTGGGTATCGGGGAGGCAAATGGTTAGTACACTAGGTCGAGGTTCATATACACGCAATAAATGATTAAATACGCTAAATAATTAATATAAATGTCGTATATACGAGAGTGAAGCGAGTGTACGCGTTGGACATGCGAAACAGTTTGGGACCGGGTATCGAAACACCTGAGTATTGGCTTGGTTGCCATGAGAAGGAGGTGCATGACCGTTTAAGTTCTCTAAACAATTCACATTTAATGAACTTTTTGACCACATCTTGACCATCAAAATGTGTATAGAGATTAGGTGGACACACTAAATGAAGACTTTGGTATATGTAACGGCCTATTTTTCAAATAGATCGCCACGGGGGCCAATGTGGATCCACAGTCTGTCTTACCAGCGACAACTATGCGCTACATTGGATTATATTCTCCATTTTAACTTTTTAAACCTTATTAATTATCCATTTACTGATTAAGTTGTATTGAAATCAAATTATATGTTATGTCATCATAGAATCCTCAAATTCATACACAGTGGAAGCCTTTAACACATTTACTCGGATAATGATACTATAAATGTGTAACCTAAACCATTAACCTAATGTGAAAAACCCATATATAACCATAAATACCTCTGAAGTCACAAAAAGTTTAATATACACAAGGTATCTCAAAATTTCCAAACCCAAAATGAAACAAAATAAATATAATACAAACGTACGAGTCAGGCAATCTCAGATCAACAGTACTCTGGCAGCTTGCCATTGCCCCTACTCTTACTAGGATTTGCACTCAAGCAATCACAAAAGGTAGATGACGAGTACAGAGTGAGTATTCCTAAGAAAATTAAGTGAGCAATACTGAAAGTAAATACTGGAATTTAAATAAAACTATTAAATAAACATGCAAAAATAAATACAAGCAACTACACTCATCGCATGAATAAATAATAGAAAAAGCTCAAAGTGTGTTCCTAGCCCCTAGGGTCAGACTACCACCATAATTTAGACTCTTCCACATAATATTGCCTGCAAGTCATACTCAAGCAGAGCAATTATCTGGATTCGCTCAATGGCCGGCGTTACACTTACGGCATACCGACACATGCCACGACGTGATACTCAGGTCGTGCTATTCACTGAGACCGATCTGGTAGCACGTGTTATGGTGTAGTGGACATACACACAAGAATGGAACAGAGGGAGCCCCGCTCAACGTCCGCCTATATAACCATAACCAGAGTAGAGTATTGAAATGAAAGAAATTGAATTCAAATGCCAAAAGAAGTAAATACTCAAGTAATTTCAGTTGGGATACTACACACCTCAATCCGCACTCTGCGTCCCAAAAACCAAACCTCGGTCTAGCTCCAATAATCACCCAACAATCAAAATTATCACCCGAATGTACCTAATACCATTTGTCATTAATTTAGCTTCAATTTGATATATTATGTCAATTTCACGTTTTTCAAGGTAAAAACCCCAACAACCTCTCGCCAAAATTTCGATAAAATCTCAAAACTCATTTATTTGATCAAAATATATTTTTTCTAAATTTTTCCTATTTTATCTGAATTTTCTATTAATTTTTCAGATTTTTTTTTAAACTGTTTTTTTTTAATTTGGGTTGAACTGAACCGGGTCCGGTTTGGTCAGACCCGGTTCGACCCAACCAGACCGACTGGGTCTGGGCCGGCTAGGCCCAACCTGCTTGGGACCA
Organism: Stephania japonica; assembly: GCA_039657345.1. Taxonomy (NCBI): domain Eukaryota; kingdom Viridiplantae; phylum Streptophyta; class Magnoliopsida; order Ranunculales; family Menispermaceae; genus Stephania; species Stephania japonica. The sequence continues at coordinate 10,846,409 of CM077563.1, read as the reverse complement.
GGACCTGGTCGACCCGACCCGGTCCCTCTTCTTCTCCAACAAACCAGGGGCTTCCCTGGTTCGTTTTTTCATTTTTTTTCGATTGCAATCAGGGTTGGCTCTCAACCCCAACCCCAACCCCTCCTCTTCTCTTAGCATGGGAGACATCCCCCACTGTACCACCACACCAACATCCAACAACAACACATACAACAACATCAACAACGACACGACACTCACCTCGACGTCGTCGTGCTATCGTTCTCTCCTCCTCAGTCTCTTTCGTTCTCTTCTTCTTCTTCCTCGGTCGATCAAAATGGTGAAATTGTGATAAATGTGGTGTCGGTGGTGTGTTTATCAACATTTTTGGGTAAAATGACCAAAATGCCCCTAAGTTATTATCCTCATCCTTCATAATCCAATGCCCTTTTTGGTCATTTTACAATTATTTTTTAATTTTTTGATTTTAATATATATATATTTTAAATTACCTATATATAAATATTTATATTCGCCTATATTTTCGCGCCTACAATTTCGTCGTTCGCGCCAACGAGCGTACTCGGGCGTGCACACTATCGTACCACCCATGCGTGTCGACCACGTCCCTGCGTGTCCCTAGGCGCCCACCAATTTACTATTTTATTACATTTAATTCGTTTAATGTGTGTATTATTTTCCTCAGCCTAATATTTCGTCTTTTAGTCTAGCTGGTACTTGCATCGACACGCATATCGAGGCAAATACGTAACACACAATCTCACACGTTAATTGAAATATAATTACACACATCGTGATATCGTTTAACTTATTTTAACATAAACATCGCAAAATTAGTCAAAACAACACTCAAATAATAATTTACCTAACTCCAAACGCGTTCTAGCCTAGTTGCGGGTCCCACGGGTGTCTGAGCTATCTGCCACGTCTACAATACGTCACAAATAATGGCGGATTAAATTCGGGCCGTTACAGTATAACTATCTCCAAATTCCACATTTCACCAACTTTTCTGTAATGGCCTGAATTTAATTCGTCGTTATTAATGATGTGTTTGCAGACATGGCAGACAGCTCAGATGCTTGTAGGACCCGCTAATAGGTCAGGGCACGCCTAGAGTTAGGTAAATAGTAAAATTGTGGTGTTGTGATTTACTTTGCGATATTTTATCGCGATGTGTGTTAGTTATTGTATATTGAAGTATGAGGTTGTGTGATGAGCATTCACTCCGAATAGCATGTAAACGCGGGAACCGGGTAGCGAATGATAGTGCAATAAGTTAGGGAACTAAATACACACAATAAATGATAAAATTAATTAAATAACGTCGTATTTGTGTTCGTGGCGCGAGAGTACGTAGGGGGACGTGAAGTTACGTGCAGGAGTCAGATACCGGAACGCTCGGAGTTCAATAATTTGAGCTATGAAGAATAAGGTCAAAGGACATAGTTTGTCATCAAATATGGACTTTTTGACTCCATCTTAACCTTTGAATTAAGCCTAGGGATGTGGGAGTGAGGTTATATGACACATTTTTGTATATATATGTGAAATTCTTACATTCACCAACTTTTCTCTCTCTTGGCTTGAGAAAATCCTAAAATTCAGAGGTGGTGAGGGTTTGTAAGTTTGGATTGGTGATTTGGAGCTCAAAAACTCAAGGAAAGCGAAAACGAAGGTTAGATCTTCGATCCACATCACTTTCTCTACGTTTCGGGATAATTTTCTCAGGTGTTGACGGGGGTTTCGGGAATCGGATTGAGCACACCGATTTTGGGAGGTGTTGCTATAGATTTTGAATGTGTTTTTGAACAATTGTGTGGGTTTTGTGGAAGAGTTGTGGTTGGTGTGACGGCCCCAAATTCCCAATGCATTTAGGAACACCCGACCTAGACCCGTGCAGGTCCCGAGTCGGTACTCAGCGAGCCTGACGAGCCTAATCAGCCTCCGATTAATTAATTTAACAATTTATGAAAGAGTTATTGCAATTATACGCAGCAGAAAACTAAACAAGTATTGGGAAATAACTCACTCAAACGAAAATCAGGAAATCTATATATTTGGAAACCCCGAATATTTATGTACCTCAATGGAAACCAAGTAAATTTGTACATGATATCAAATACCTATGATCCCAAGTTCAAACCATCATGACGTTTATATATAAAGAAACCAACATGCAAGCAGAAATCAAACATAACCTAGGTTAAGGTGCTCGAATCCAGTCGCAATTCCTCATAAAAAGTCTCCTAAGTAGGGTTCCTTACCCTTCAGACGCTCTGGTAAATCTGCACCCACCGTCATAAACTCAACGGTGAGCAACTAAGAGAAAATTGAAAGTAATGCCAGAAGAAAACAACAGTAATTCATGAACATCAAATGAAGCGGTTTAAATATCATGCAAAAATTTAAAGACAGGCAATATAACAAGTTTCGGGTGCATGATAAACAGATTATCAGATATCAATCGAAATCATGCGTGTTCTAAAAAAACAAACGAGGCAGTGAGCGGTCAAAATCACAACGTACAGAAAGAGGACGCTGGCTCTTCCCGGGCAATGATGCAACACTAGCACAACATCAGAGGGACACAGGCTTCCTAGCATACAGAAAGAGGACGCTGGCACTTCCCGGGCAATGTCATGACACTAGAGCAGCTTGATAAAGAGGGACACAGGCCTCAAAAACCACGTCGACACACTCACGCCAAGAACACACATGCAATGTTCTTACTGGCTTACTAACGTACACAAACTTTAGGGCAAGTGTACTTACCTGAACTGTACGCAACCCGTAAACACTTTCTCGCTCCCCTAACGCGTATCCTCGAGTTTCCTGCTACCTGACAAGGTCGGAAACTCATATTAATAGGTCAAGTCGTTAACTAAACCTAGGTTGAATCCTTAGTATTTTCCTAATGTTTTTCATGACTCAACAACTCGATATATCAATTGGTAACTCGATCAAAAAACGAAATGAAAACACAACAATTCTCTTGGGTTTTGAAATCACAATCACGTCATAGTCTCGACGACTGGCGGTGTGACCACGACATCACTACCATTCAGTCAACATACAACCCAATCAGTCTCGACACGAAACTTAACCTGACCATACACTCAAACCGAAAACATAAACATCCAATAGTTCACCAATACAATGTCTCGCTATGGATCCGAAATCACCATAATGTGGACATGTCGTGAATCATTCAACCCAAAACCATATTCACCAATACTACCATGATCGAAACTCGAAACCATTCATCATCGATAAGAAACTACAACAAGTTCGGTCGTTTAATCAAAATCAAGTCAATCAACTAGACAACGTAATCGCGTGAAATTACAACACGAATAAAGAACCTCGATTAACCATTACAACACTAAGAAAATGTATGCCTACAGTGACACACCCAACACACAATAATACACACCGCACATGACACACCTCACACATTGCACGCACCCCACACTATCACACACCCCACACGAAACTGTACACACACCAACATTATGACAGTCATAAAGCATACCCAACAGTCCCACAACTGCTGCCCTTTCAGGGATCACCTCCGGCCAGTAGAGTCGCCGGAGGAGCACCTCCGACCAGCTCTGCCTGGAGGCCGAACCTACCTCCACAACGTGAAACACACAATCGAAACAACTCGGCCAAAAATAGTGCACAATGTCGACAACCATCCTCTCTACACCAACGCCACGATGGGGGGTGCTCCAGGTTCGTCGGGGCTCCGGTGGTCCACCGTTCATCACCTCCGACCGGCAGCCAGTCACGGCAGCCACCCACAACAGTGGCAAAAACAAAAACAATAAAAGGACGAAAGAGAGGAAAAGAGAGAGAAAGAAGAACCGAGAGGGAAAGAGAGAGAGAGATCTTCGGTGAGAGGTGAACCTAGCCACCTTGGGACCTCTGACGATCGGTGGTGTGCTTGGCCAAGTTGGGGAAGAATGGACCGAGAGAGAGCGATCGAGAGAGAGAAACCGAGAGGGAGTGAGACCAAGTGTGTGTGAGGTAACAACCTCGACTCCGGTGACCACCTAGGACCGCCTCTGACGTCGTGGTCACCATCCCAGTCCGATAGCACATAGACAGCCACACAACAGTGGGGAGACGGGCGTGCGTGACCGAGGGAAGGAGAGATCGAGAGTGAAGCCGAGAGAGAGAGAGAGAGTGAGAGAGAGTAAGAGACCGAGAGAAAGAGAGAGAGAGAAACGTACCTTCGGCGAGCAAAGGGACCTCCGGCGAGGCTCATGGCCAATCACCAAGGGAGAGGAGAGGAGTTTGGCTGAGAAGGAGTGGGAGAGAAAAGTGGGCGGCGGGAGTGAGATTATGAAAATAAATTTAGGGTTTTCCTTGTAAATACATATATATATACCCATTATTTTGTTCAAAATGACTAACCCCTTGATCTTTGTTATATTTTCCACTATGTTTCATCTCCAAACACATACGCATCTCGGGGTTAATCCTAAGGCTCCTCAAATTATAGTTGTATCATTTTAACAATCTATATCACATAGACTATATGTCGCGTAGTTATCTAGCTCCTCGTGTCCAAACAACGTTTTTCAGTCTGGTTTAACTCATCGCGCGCATAGTCCCGCCTCGTTTATCTAGGTGAAGCCTTACTCAGTTTAAGAATTGCTCGAACGGTGCGTGACCCGTAATGAACTACAATACTAATACACACATCACATAAACATAACATTACCTCAGTGTCGACTCCCGAGGTTCGAAATACTGTTTAGTATCACATAGCCAATTCACAGTCCTGACAAGTGTGACACAAGTCGAGTTAAAATTTGAGGGTTGTTACAGTTGGTTATGGAATTTTGGTGCAAAACCAGGTTTTTAATGGTTTTTGTCAAGGTTTTGATTTTTGACAAATTTCGTCGAGGTTTCGATGGGAAATGGGTCACTAGCTAAGACGTACGTGGGTGAGGCTGTGAGTGTTAACTCACTACGGCACCTCTCGCGGTGTCTCACCCACGTACGTCTTAGCTAGTGACCCAGGATTTCATGCTTTGGTGGCACCATGGAGTGTAATAACGTGACGACGTTCTCACAACGTCCAGGACATCGTGGACACGCCATGAAATCTTGAACCCGGCGGCGTCTTAGGCATAGGCGAAATGTGAGAAAATGGGAAATGACGTCGTGTAGACGTCGCACAGGGTTGAACGTGGCGGCTTCTTAGACAGTTTTGAACTAAAATTTTTAAAATAAATTTACTAATTAAGGTTTGACTTAAGGACCTATATAGTCTATTTGGGGTGTTCAAATAATGAATTGATTGATGATTTGAATATTTAATCTGGTTTCCAAGGTTTAGGAATTTATTAAATTTATCGAGACTTAATGGTTTTAGGTGGAATTGCGGAGATTGGACACGCATTATGAGTGTGATTTAGTGACTTTGGAGTTATTGGAGTGCGGTTTGAGGTGTGTAGTATCCCAACTGAAATTACTTAAGTATTTACTTCTTTTAGCATTTTAAATTCAATTTCTTTCATTTCAATATTCTACTCTGGTTATGGTTATATGGGCGGACGTTGAGCTGGGTTCCCTCCGTTCCATTCTAGTGTGTACGTCCACTACATCATAACACGCGTGTCAGGAAAACTCGATGAATAGTTCGACCTGGGAATCGTGTCAGGATACGTGTGGGTGCGTCGTAGGTACCACGCCGACCATCTAGTGGATCCAGATATTGGCCTTGCTTGAGTCGGACTCGCTGGTAGTATTCTGTGGAAGAGTCCGAATTATGGTGGTAGTCTGACCCTAGGGGCTAGGAACATACTTTGAGGTTTCCCTATTATCTATTCATGCGATGAGCGCAGTTGTTTGTATTTATTACCGCATGCTTATTTTATAGGTTTATTTAAATTCTAATATTTACTTTCGGTATTGCTCACTTAATTTCCTTAGGAATACTCACTCTAGACTCGTCATCTGCCTTTTGTGATGGCTTGAGTGCAGATCCTAGTACGAGTAGGGGTAAAGGCAAGCTTTCGGAGTACCACTGATCAGAGACAGATTACCTGACTCGTACGTTTGTATTGTATATTTTTGTTTCATTTTGGGAATTGGGATTTGTGATATACCTTGTATATATTGATCTTTTGTGACTTCAGAGGTATTTATGGTTATATATGGGTTTTTCACATTAAGTTTACGGTTTATGTTACACATTTATAGTATCATTATCCGAGTAAATGTATTAGTAAGGCTTTCGCTGTGTTAATTTGAAGATTTTATGATGACTTAACATATGACTTGATTTCAATACAAATAAATCAGTAAATTAATTATTTACAAGGTTCAAAAAGGAAAAAATTGAGAATATAATCCAATGTAGAGCGCAGCTGTCGTTGGTAAGACAGAATGTGGGTCCACATTGGCCCCCGTGGTGTTTTTTTGGAAAATGGGTCGTTACATTTTCTCTCTCGCGCTCTTCATTTGGATGAAAATGGAGATGGTGGTTAGGGTTTTGTGAGGTTTGAAAGGTTGGTTGGAGTACAAGGGAGCTTGGGAATCGATTAAAAAAGGTTAGATCTTTATCTCTATGTGACGGCCCCAAATTTCCAATGCATTTAGGTATGCCCGACCTAGTTCCGTGCAGGTCCTGAGTCGGTACTCGATGAGCTTGACGAGCCTAGTCAGCCTCCAATTAATCAACATAATAGTTTATGAAAGAGTTATTGCAATTATACGCAACGGAAAAACTAAGCAATTATTGGGAAATAACTCAATCAAACGAAAATCAGGAAATCTATGTAAATGTGGAAACCCCGAATATTCATGTACGTCAAACGGAAACCAAATAAAGTTGTACATGATATTTTATACCTATGATTCCAAAATCAATCAAACGAATTGTATATGTATAAATAAATCAACTTACGGTCAGTAATCCACCATAACCTAGGCTAAGGTGCTCTAATCCAGCCACATGTCTTCATAAAACCTTCTAACAGAGTTTCTTTACACTTCGAATACTCTAGCGAATCTGCACCTACCGTCACAAACTAGACGGTGAGCAACTGAGAGAAAAATGAAAGTAATGCCAGAAGAGAATAACAGTAATTCATGAACATTGAATGAAGCAATCTAAATATCATGCGAAAATTTAAAGACAGGCAATTTAACAAGATAAAGTTGCATGATAAACATACTATCAGATATCAATCGAAAACATATGTGTTCTAAGAAAACAAGAGAGGCAGTGAGTGGTCACATCACAGCATATGGAAAGAGGACGCTGGCTCTTTTCGGGCAATGTCGTAACACTCGCACAGCATCAGAGGGACACAGGCCTCCGAGCGTACGGAAAGAGGACACTGGCTCTTCCCGGCAATGTTACGACTAGCACGACTTGATACAAGAGGGACACAGGCCTCAAGTATCACATCGACCCACTCACGCCGAGAACACACATACCAAGGAAACAACAAGATAGGAACATCGGCAACGACAATCAACAAGTATCAATGATCGAAAATGAATTACATGCAATGTTCTTACTGGCTTACAATCGTACACAAGCTTTAGGGCAAGTGCACTTACCTGTACTATCGCGACCCACAAAATCAACTTCGAGACTCTAACACGTCTCCCGCGATTTCTCGACTACCTGATAAGGATTTTAAGTCCTATATATCAGTTTAAGTCTTTGTATTTAGGTTTAGGGTGAGTCTATAAATTTGTTTTATTTCTGTTTTATTAATCTCTCTTTTATTATTATTATTATTATTTCAATGTATACATGGTACACCCCACACCCCAGCCGTAGGTGCACACACCCCATAACACCCCAACAATGGGTGTACTTATCACATTATCACACACCACACCAAAAGTCCAATGCACATTGCACAAATCACATCAGTGGGATGCCCACACATACATATGACTATTCACTGTCAAACTGCATAACACACCCCACCAGTGGGTGTACCCACACGCACACAACACACATTCCAACAGTACACCCCATCATGCACCCTACCAGTCACACTTAATCACGCACACACCTACCTATACCCACTGTCACACACACGTTACACCAACACCACACCCCTGTCTACCCATACCCCATCACGGTCCTCACCAAAATCGTTCCACCTTCGGCCAGCCGTGACCGGGACAGTGCCACCAGCCACAACAACCCGACGGCGGAGAGGCCAGAGCACCTGCCGAGAGTGAAAGAGGTGGAGAGGAGAGATGAGAGATCGAGTGAGGGAGAGGAGAGATCGAGTGAGAATGGTGGAGAGGAGGAGAGGCCGAAAGAGAGGAGAGATCGTGAGGGTGGTGGAGAGGAATCGAGAGGGAGGAAGAGACGATTGGGGAGGGCGGCAATTAAATAAATGAAGAGGTGGAAGGTTAGGGTTTTGTTCTTATATATATAACCCTAAACCCTAAATATATATATATATATATCAGTTGGTCAAAATGACCATTTTACCCCTGGAGTTCCCCAAAATTCCCCCTATCCGAAATTCTCCGTTTTGCGCGTAGTCTTGCCCCGTCTCGCCAAATAAAAATTTAATTATTCAATAATTCTTTTTAAGTTATTTTTATTGTACTTTTCTCCTCCGTTTACCTAAACGAAGCCTCATTCAGTCTAAAAATTGCCCGAAACGGCATGAGACACGTAATGGACTACAATACTAATACACACATCACAGAATCATAAAATTTCCTTGGTGTCGACTCCCAAGGTTCGAAATACTGTCTAGTATCACGTAGTCGGTTCATGATCCTAATAAATGTGACACAAACCAAGTTAAAATTTGAGGGTCGTTACACTCTATCTCGTTCTCTATGTTTCAGATGTATTCTCTCGCGTTTTAACGAGGGTTTCAGAGTCAGGAATCGAGTACACCGGTTTGTAGGGTGTGTGCTATGGATTTAAGTGATGGATTTGATGCAACAATTGGTGTTGTGGTGTTATTTTTTGTAGGTGCTAGGAATTTTAAACGGATTTTAGTATTTTGGCGAGAAAACTCGGGGCTTGCGTCTCGGACGTGATTTGTAGAGGGGCTTTGGTTGATTATGCTATTTTAGACATTTGATGAGTGGTTAGGATGAGCACGGGCCGCTGTGACGAGCCGAGGGGGTTCGAGAACCCCAAGAACTTTCCCTGGCTCGGACGTCGCCAGGCATGTCATAGGGGTTTGAGGCCACGACACCACCCGCGACGTCCATATCAGAGGCAAACCACCACCCTACGTTTTAATTAGCGTCGTGGGTGCAGAGCGTGATGATGTTTGTTCACAACGCCCAGGACGTCGGGAGGCATGTTGCGAAGCCCTTGTTCACATCCAAAATAGTGACGGAACAATAATTTTTTTAAATAAATTGGCCTATTGGGGTTTTATCTAGAGGTTTATATAAACCTTATGGATAGGTGTTTTTATTGAGGATTTGGTATTGAATAATGATTTCTGAGGTTTAGGGAATTAACTAAATTTATAAGGAATTCAATTTTAGGTTGATTTGACAGGTAGTTGACACACGGTTGAGGCGTGCACTGGGCCTTGGCATTAGTGGAGCGCAATTTGAGGTGTGTAGTATCCCAACTGAATTTTATTTTGAATATTTATTACTTGGCTTATTTGAATTTTTGTTGAATTCTTGTCCAGTTGTTTCAATTATTTTGATTTCCAGTATTTATTTACGGTCGGTTGAGTTTACTCCCGCCGGGTTTATTCTATTGCGTTGGCATTGTAGCACACTAAGCCATAGCATGTGTTATAGGGGTATGTCGGTGGATTGTCGACTCGACTGCTGATTTTTCCTATACACATTTCGGTGCACCGTTGTCTACGCCAGCTACCGAGCGAACAACAGGGATTTCAGTCAGTTCGAGTTTACTCACTGGTGGTGCCTGGGTGATAGTCCAAAGTATAGTGCTAGTCTTACCTAGATCGTGCACGCATTTTGACTTCATTGCTATTAGATATACATGCGAGGGTCCTTCCCAGTTGTCAGATTCTTTTCTTTCATATGTTTATTTAATAGTTTTTTTATTCTAGCATTTATTTATATTATTTACTCGATGAATTTCCTTAGGGTTCACTCTTGACTAGTCATTTGTTTTGCTGTGATGGCTGAATGCAAACCCTGGTATGAGAAAAGAGAAAGGTAAACTGGAGGATTTCTTGTGATTGACATATGTTCCCTACTCGTACGTTTGTTTATTTTATTTGTTTTCTATTGGGTTTATGAGACATGAGAGCTTTTGGACTTATATACGACCTATTGAGGTCCATTTTGGTGTTTTGATGGACATAGATTGATATATATATATATGTGTGTGTGTGTGTGTGTGTGTGTGTATGTGTGGTACTACTACTATGATAACCAAATATATACTCACGCCATGGGTACACTATTTACAACAATTGGATTCTAGTCCAATACATTAATTGAGGAGTCATAAATGCACAAAGTATTTAATGTATAACACATTTTAAGAGGTTCCCATGATATGGGTATATATTTGGGCTCCATTATAGAAGAACCCATATATATATGTATGTGTGTGTTGATGATTACTTTGATGGGTTTTCCACTTTAGGAAAAATGTTATTCTATTTGATTTATTTATTTTAAGTCTTCTGCTGAATCTTTTAAGGTTTAACAGATGAAAATGAGTCCCTAGGCTAACTTATTTAATTAATTTGAGGAAAGTTAGCGGCAATTTGATTGACAGATGTGTTGGTGCACATGGGACACAACTGGGTCGATTTTAGGTAGGGTTGTGGGCCCGCTACGCATGACGTGACGGTCTTGAATTTTGTGACTGTTACATTAGTATAAAGCTTAAAAGTCCAGATAAGTGCACCCCATATTTTACTAAGTGCACCCAAAAAAGTTAAACTTAAAAAAAAATCAATCATACTACAAAATGACCCTTATGCCCTGTAACGACCCAAATTAATTTAATTGAATATTAGTGTTAATCACGAGGATTAACGGGTAATTCGGGTGTTACGTGGACAACTGGGTTGACTCGGATAGGAGTACCCAGGTTATATTTGTGTTATTTGTGTATGTTGTGTGTCTATTATTGTGATGTGGGAATTTAATATTTATATAAACATCACATGTGTGTAAGTTGATATCGGGCAAGGCTACGAGTCGGGTATATGTCCCAAAGTGCGTGTCGGGGACTGGGTATCGGGTCGGGATAGCCGTGGTACGGGACATGGGTTACCGGGTAGCTGAGTGTTAATGTGACTAACCTATGATTTTTATATGATTTATTAGGTGATTTAACCTAAGGTTGAATAAATGTATTAGTGAATAAATTGAAATCCTATAGTTTGAATAGGAAAAACAGGGTGCAAAGGAGAAACCTTGAGATGCACAACAGAGTAAATCAAGGAAATGAGTGTTATGATAAGGTGTTTCGAATCTGGGCAACACAGGGTGATTAGGAAACGTCCGATCGTTCTCGAGATGCGTGCACACGCCAGATTTGAACAAATATATAAATACACCTTGATCGATCAACATCAAAATGTAACATTTTTCTTAAACAATTTGATAGGGCTCTGTGAGTAGAAATTTGGACTGGGGAGGGACGAAAGCCGAGTTTGGAGAGGAGATTGAAGCCTTACAACATCAATCCAAGGTAATCTCTACCATTTAAATGGAATTTTTGGTAAAAAAAATGTGGGTTTTGTGGGTTGAGGTTTAAACGAATTTTTGATGGAAATCATCACTGTTTTTGATGAATTTAGAGTTCTTGAGTTTAGTTCTGAGGAAATATGTTGATTTGCATCGAAATTGTGGGAAATTGTAGTGAATTGGTAAATTGTTGGGTTTATATATATGAATTTTGATCCGAGAATTTGATGTTGTTTTGGTGGAATTGTGGTGGAATTTTCATGTCTTGGAGGTCTCTAATGGGTGAGAGGTTGAGAGAGAAGAGGAGTAGAGAGGAGAGTAGAGGAATCAACAAAGAAGGAGAAAAAAAACAGAGACGAAAATTGTCTCTGGGAAGGGGACGCACGGGCGGACCGGCCACCCAGGCCGGTCCAGGTGGGCCCCACCCAAATAAAAAATAATTTTTTTTAATTAAATTAAATAATATATATTATATATATTATATATTATTTGCTGGAAAATAGGAAAATAGTTGAAAAAAATATCAGAAAATAGGGAAATGTGCCCTAGGTCAATCCATTAATAATCTTTATGAATACATTTTAGTTAATAAAATAGAGGATTTCATTTGCTGTTTATTATAATTAATTTGCATGTTTACATTATAATAAGATCCATGTGTATTTACAGAAATATCATAAATGTTATACTGGGAACTATAACGAATTAAGACTAGTGTGAGTCTTGATTGATAATCATACGATGATCATACGTATAGGAATACGAATCAAGATCATGAGTACTTGTTAAGGAACAAAGTACTAGACCGACCCGCTATGAGAACATCACATGGATTAAGTCATAGTTGTTTCTCATGAGAGGTAAATTTTTCAGTCCTCTGACTTGAGATTACCAGAGACTTCAACATTAGGAATACAGTGATTTGACGCAATCAAACGTTGTCTTTAACCGGACGATTATAAATGTTGTGATTGGTTACTGTGTGAATAATGTGGTGAAGTTGTGTAATCGAGATAGAATTTGTCCCTTTCATATAAAGAGAGATATCCAGTGGATCCCTCGATGTGTTAGACTGTTAAAAGGCCTAGTCTAAGTAAATTAATATTGATCAATGTCACTTAGATGTTTTCAATCTACCTAGAAGTCGAGACTAATACAACTGAATATGTTAGATGACAATTCTATGCCTTATGTTTGATCAAAAGGATGTCGTGTGACAAAAGGATGTTATATACACTATTGATTAGGTTGTATCGATTTGATATTCGTACAACTTGGGTAGTCATAATGTCTTACTAGAGGCCGCTTATGACTTGTATACCAAAATGTGTTTTGGTACACTGCCAACATTGTATGAGCCTATTGGGTCGCACACTGAGAATGGTTTTGCGAGATTTTAAGATGGTTCAGAAAAACGACTTTTATATGATAAAATTCATGACAGAAACGTCCTTGTAGTGTATTACACTTATACTTCTTTAAGTAGGGGTATATGTATAATTTATTTAACCGTTTATATACAAGAGTTGTATAAGTAGACGCTTTGAGTTAGAATACAAGAAAAAAAAAGATTTCAAAAGGGTCAAAACTCTATTTTCGTTTTAAGAAACGACTTAGGTTTTTTGGTATACTCTGAACGTTTTGGAGAGAAACAAAAAGGTTTGGTATTCTCTCGAAGCTAGCACTTCAAATCTCGGCCGCCGTTCGTGTGTGGACTACTGATAGAGGGCGTTCGTCGTTGGCAACGCCTTAGAGATCGATTAACCTTCAGAAAGGTACATTGCGACTGAGGTATGATTAAGTTTCTTAGTATAACCGTGTTTTAATGGAATCAGATTCGGATCCTGTTGGGGTTTTTCTCAAAATAGTTTTGAAATCTCCGTTGCGTATGAACCCCAAATCACCAACATATATTATATATTATTTGCTGGAAAATAGGAAAATAGTTGAAAAAAATATCAGAAAAATTGAAAAAATTCTAGAAAAATATAGAAAATTAGAAAAAGGTAGAAAAATAGTTTCAGGACTTTTCGGGTATTTTTGGAACCCCGACATAGTTCGAGAGACCACAATTGAAAATTCAATATATGATATAATAAATTACATAATGCGTGTTTAAATAATATAAAACACTATAAATGGCCTTCAGGGACTGGGGAATCATAGCTCAGACATAGAGGAGCTAAGCGGGTCAGATTGACGAGTCCGGGAAGTCGGAGTGCGTAGTTACAGGTGCGTAAAACTCTTGACAATGTTACACTTTATTTCATTCGTGGTGTGTTCATGTAAATGATTGTTTATCAATTTGTTTATTCAATGCTTTGTTACTTAACTGGTTGTCATGTTTATGCATTATGATTATGTGTTGGTCGGTGTTTGATTTGCTCACATGGTCGGAGGTTAATCGAGATGGTTGTGTTACGGAATTGAGCAGGCTAGATTGTAGCGCATATGCTGGGCTCAACTGGTGAATAGCTACCCTCGTAGTGGGGTGCATGTGTTCGGTGGATTGTGATTTGTTCCGGTCAACGTTAGTAGTTCGAATGTGGTTTAGACTTGATGTGCTCAGTCGAGGTCATCCGAATCTACGAAGTATAATCTAGTTTTGTTAGACTCTGTCATACTTCCATTTAGTTTTAATTGATATCGTAATTGAATCGGTTTACTCGAATGTTGTTTTATCTTTTAGTTTGTTTTATTTTCACTGTGTGTGATCGTCATATTAGTTGTGAATATTGTTTAATGTCAGCCATAGGAATATGATTCCTGTCGTCAGGGTCATATTCACATGTCTCGCAGAGTATTGTGGTTTTTCATGATTAACGTGTAGACTTCTCTTGGGAATTTACTCACTGGGCTCGTTGTTGTATGTGTTGGGCAATTGAGCGCAGATCCTAGTACGAGCAAGAGCAAGGGAAAGGAGGTACTAGACGACTATCTCTGAGACCGTTGCTGCTGATAGTTCGTGTTTTGATATCATGTATGTATATTTTGTTTTGCTGGGTTTTGTGAACTTTAGAACTTTATCACATGTATATGGATTATTGTTTATTTCGTCTCAGTTATATATATGGTGTGATTTTCGGGTTTTCCACTGCTTAGGCTTAATAAATTCTCATAATATACGAATTAAACGCTTCCGCTATTGTTATTAAAATTTGCCAACCTACTATATGTTTAAATATATTAAACAACTTAATATAGTAGGATTAGTCAAACGGAACGTCATTTCACAGAGCTGTTGACGTGGCAGCAGTGATGACGTGACCGGTGACGTGTGTTAAGGAATATTGTGCAATTAGGAAATATGCATAAATCACTCTCGTAATTATGTTGTGCACAAATCACTCCCTTGATTATGTGCTACCTTATTTAGATGTTTCATTTTGTATGTAATTGCATCTCTATATATAGAGACAAGTAATAGATCAACGAGACAATAAACTTATTCTATTATGAAACTATCAACGTGACAGGCACTGCTGGGCTTGTGAGCGGAGGGCGGGGGTCACGGTGCGGCCTCGAAAATTGGGGCCGTCACATGCCCCATAGTTGTAATTAGTGCATCTCACTACAATTTCTAAGTGCACCCACACACTCTTCTTTGTGATTTGTACGCATCATTGAGGGGGTTTGACCTTGAAGGTTCGAATTTCTTGTTGGAGAGTCGGTAGAAGCCCACCGAATCTTAAGTTAGAGAGGCAGTCACAGTTTGTCGAACTTTTAATTGGAGTCGGTCGGAAACCACCGAACCTTTAGGTCAGCAGTTGTCAGCTAAATATCATTAAAGAGGTTCAGTTGGACAACACCGAGCCTAGTGGATAAGTCTCTGTTACATGTCGTCGAATCTAAAATAGATGTCTTGTAATGACCCGAAAATTTATGTTATTTTTGTGTGATGACGTGTATTATCGAGTTAACTCGTGTCTGTGTGATAGGGCTGCGACGTCGATAAACGAATAGTGATCGCCTCGAGAAAACGTGTCGAATGGGTTTCGACGGGCGAATTACGGGTTTACGGTGTCCCGAGGGAAATACATTTAAATAAAACATTGACAAAATAATAAATTAATATTTGCCGAGTGATACACGAGGTTATAAGCGACACATGTAGGTCGTACGATAGGGTGCACGCCCGAATATACTTGTGACGGCCCTAATTTCCCCGTGCAATTGGGTACGCCCAGCCTAAACCCGTGCAGGCCCCGAGTCATCACTCGGCAATCTGACGAGCCTAGTCAGCCTTCGATTTAATCAATTCAGTAATTTATGAAAAAGTTATTGCGTTAATACACAGCGGAAGACTAAAACAATTATAACAAAGGGAAATAACTCAATCAAAGGGAAATTAAGAATTCTATAAGTGTGGAAAACCCCGGGTATTCATGTACAATTCGATAAGCATATATACATGATACTAGTCTCACAAATGAAATACCAAGTTCAATGATCCCAACAATATAAGTATAAAACGATATACACATCAACAAAAATATAAACACCTACTAGAGAGTCTCTCTGATGTCGCTGCAAATCCTCAAAGTAGATCACCTAGGCAGGGCCCCTTACCCTTGCTGCTCTCCACTCTATTTGCACCCACCGTCACAAATTAGACGGTGAGTAACTGAATAAAATTGCTAGTAGTACCAGAAGAATGTAACAATAATTTATGATTATAACAAGAAAAACAGTCTAAGTATCATGCGGAAATGAAATAACTGGAAAGTAAATAAATCAAATGCATGATAAAGATACTGATAGGTAAACAATTGATATTTGCATGTTCTAAGATTCAAAAGAGGCCCATGAGTGGTCTATTTCACAGCAATATGACAAAGATCTCACAAGATCTCCCCGGGCAATGTCGCAACACTAGCACAGCGTGAAATCGAGAGGCATTGCAACACCTCTCGAATCCAGTACCCAGTACACAAATCACTAGGGGTGGTCAGTTACCCCTACAGAGGGCACCCTCGTTGTCCCAGCTAGTGCGGGACCACATGATACCTTCGAGACGCACACTCATGCCGAGAACATACAACCAAGGAAAACGGAATGGAATATCAAGCAAAGGATCAATGCAACAATAGCAATAAATAGAGGATGTATAAATCACTTGTTATTTTCTTGCTGGTCTACTAACGTACACACATACGAGGCATGCATGTACTTACCTGACTAATCGCGACTCGGTATCACTCCGAGACTCTAACGCGTTTCCCCACGAGTTCTCGACAACCTGATAAAGTTTTGAATCTCGAATATTAGTTTAAGGTGGTTTTGCATATGGTTGTTTTACAACCATTTGTTGATGCGACCAAAATCGTTGTGGATTGAACCATCTCTATGGTCATGGCCCATTTATTTTACAAAGCATAATACTCTTTGGGCTTTTGTTGAGCCCATTTATCAAGTCTATCCCTACCTAAGTAGGCTATTTGTGTGGGAAATTATTGGGTCTAGATATATAGGCTCATTCTTATATTTTATGTATTTATTTTGGGCCTTAAGGTGTGCCTATTATATTGAACCTTTATTGGGCTTTACACAACTTATAACCACCCCATTTGTAACTTGTTATGGACCTATATTAAAATGAGTGTATTGGGTCCTTGTTGGGCCTTGTTATAAGTCCATGTTCAATTAAAACAAGTGTCCATACTTATAATCTTGTTTACTTATTTTCAAACATACAATAATTCACATTATGGTCATGCACACACACAACTATTGTATACACCCCACTGGTGTGCACACTCACACTTTACACACCCCGCTATTTTGTGCACACAACACCCCGCTGTTGTGTGCACCCCACTATGATTTACCATGTTCACTTGCATTAATACGTCACTTTATTACTTAAAACTATACTATATACACATTTGTCCATTCTCACAGATATACAACTGTTGTGTACACCCCACTGTGGTGTACACACACAGTGCTGTGTACACCCCACAGTGGTGTACACACAGTGTACACCCCTTGCACAACATTCACACCCAAAATAGCCACCTATATACACTTATGTAAATCGAAACTCATACATATACTACTCATGAAAATAGTCCCATACATCAACTATAGTGTACACACCCACACCCCAACTGGGGTGTGTACACACACACTGTACGCACCCCACACCATCACACACACCACACACAACACATACCTCACCGTTTCCATCAACACCCCACTTCACCACTGTTCACATTTTCATCAACACATCACACACCTAAAATTGTTGTGTACACCATTGTGGTGTACACACACACTGTTGTGTACACCCCACTGTGGTGTACATACAGTGATATGTACACCTCGCCATCCCCACACTACAAAACAGCCACACAAATGCCAAAAACAGGGGCAAATGAAAGCATTGAAATAATGGAGATAGAGAGAGAACAGTGGGAGAGACACTCACCTAGCCTTCTCCGGTGGTCGTCCGTAGTTCCAACAGCGAGGTGGTGGTGGTGGTGATCGGTCAGGTGAGAGGAAGTGACTAGCATAGCGTGAGGTCGAGAAGAAGAGTGTGAGTATGGAAACTGAGAGTGAGAGTGAGTGAGAGAAAATGAGAGAGAGAGAGAGAGCAACGACACTCACATGTTCCGGTGACGAGGTAAGAGGCGGTGGTGGTGGCGGTCCAGCCAAGGGAGAAGCAGTCGAGAATGAGGAGGGAAGGAACGTAAGGCCGAAAGGGAGAGTGAACATGAGGCAGAGAGAGAGAGTGAACGTGAGGTCGACAGAGCAAACGAGAGAGGAGAGGAGACGTAGTCCCGGTCTCTGACCACCTCTGGCTTGGTCGGAGGTCCGGTGGTGGCGAACGACAGTGGGGGAAAGAGTGGGGAGGATGAATAGTGGCGGCTTGAAGTTGGAGAAGAAGATGAATAGTGTATTAGGGTTTTTGGGTTTCCTTTGTATTTATATAAGTGAGTTAGGACGAAATGACCCTTTTGCCCTTGAGTTTACACTTGCCCAACCCTTGGACAGCTACCCTTATGAGTCATTTAGCTCATCATCCTAATCTAACCCATGTACACATCTCCATGCCCATCCAATGGTCCTCCTCACCCAAGTGTGTCATTTTAACAATCCTATCCCATATCCATTAGATTAATCTTATTAAATTATAAATAAGGTCACACAAATTCTCGCTTACTTAGTGCACCGTGCCCCGCGTTCGACACGCTTCTCGAGGCGGTCCCACTTTTGGGATTCGAATAAATTTCCTCATGTCTAAGTTGTACTTTATTGTTAGAATTGTATTTCCTCAACTTAGGTCATATTTTTCATTTGACTTTGTTTATTAATAATGTCCACTAAAACGGTTCCCAAAAACCCTGTTTAACTAGGCGACATCTCACTCAATTAAAATATAGCCCAAACGGCTCGAGACCCGTAGAATACTAGAATACTAATGCACAAAGTCAAAGAATCATAAAATTACCTCGGCGTCAACTACCGAAGTTTGAAATACCATCCAGTATCCACGTAGCCGGGTCACAATCCTGACACGTGTAACACAAGTCAGTTAAAAATTCGGGGTTGTTACAATACTCATTGGCGCGCACGACGAAATTGTAGGCAAAAATATATTTATATATGTATATGTATGCAATTTTATATATATATATATAAATATATATTAAAAGAAAATCAAGAAAAATATGAGAAGTGGATTTAGAAATCAAGATTTTCCAAATAGACTCTAACATGATGTAAATGGATAAACAAATGATTACCAGGTACTCAGTGGATTGGTGACAAGTGTGTGGAGTCGTTTTGGTGGCATGTGAGAGTCGCGAACGCGGAGCGCGGTATTTGTGAGTAAAACCAACCACAGTATTTACATTATTTCACTTGTGCATTTAATTGAGCTATTATGTTTGTTGAGCAATATTTTCTTGTGAATTATGAATTGTTAAATTCCCTTTGTTATATCCATCCTTGTTAATTTATTGGCTTGGTTTTGATTGGATTCCTTAATGAGTAGTCTACTTGGGTCTAAGTGGTCAACATGGTGCTCACGTCTATACCGTGAGTACACGGATTCTGGACGTAGTTAAACCTGAAGTTTGGAATTGCGGTGGCCGTATGTTGAACTGTGTGTGACGCTGTGGGGCCCGTATGCGAACTAAGTGTGACCTGGGGCTAAATGCCTTATTCTAGATTGTCTTGGGTTTGTGTAGGTCCAGAGTCTGCCTTGGAAGTCAGGTTGTAAACTAAGTGTTACAATCTGGTGAACTCGGAACATTTAGATTCCTTTTCTTTTGGCTTTGTGTTCTTGACACTCATTTATCGTTGTTATCTCCGTGATTTCACTTATCGTGCTGTCTTTTATATTCTTCGTGATATCCATGCATGATACTAGTTTAGCCATTTACTTGACATTTGAAATATCGTTTAGATTCTATTGGTATTTTACTCTCTACATCACTGTACTCACCGTCTAGTTTGTGACGAAGGGCAAACCGGTGAACAGACTAAGGCAAGGGATTAGCGCTAGGCGATTGAAGGCGAGTACCACGAGACGTTCTCCTCACGCATATTGAGTATGTTTTATATTAAGTATTTATATTGTTTTGTTAAACATGGGATTATGGGATATGAGAGATCTTGGGCATGTAGGACAGTATTGATACTCACTTTTGATTCATATGGTGGATATGATTACGGGGTTTCCACACCCCAGGATTGTCTTAACTGGTGTGTCTTGAAGTTATTGATTTGTTTTAGAGTTTAAGTGCTTCCGCTATATCTGATAATAAACTCACTAATCAATTAACTTCACTCGTAAATATGCAATAAATAGTAAATAGTAAGGAAGGCTGACTAGGCCTGCGTGACTCAGCGAGACTGGCTCGGGGGTTCGCGTAGGTCTAGGCCAGGCGGTGCCCAATTCTAGGATTGTGGAATTTGGGGCCGTCACAGTTGGTATCAGAGCCTAAAGTTGTAAACATAGTTACTCAGTTAAATCACAATCCACTAAGACACAAACGGTGGAAGTTAGGACAACGGTTGAACTTAGAGTGGAACCCTATGAACCTAACTTAAGTCTTAGTTGGGAAGTGAGGAGAGTTGGGGAAAATAAAATTTGGACTATATGAGCTATTTGATGTACTTTATACTATTACTATCGATAGCTATAGCCTGATCGAGAAACTGCTTTCGTGACAGATAGCGATGGCCGATCAACCGAATTCTAGTGGTAGCTGTACAGAGGATGCTCATCAGAGACTTGATGAGATGTCTCAGTTGGTCTCTTTACATGGCCAACAACTCGAGGAGATTCTCCGATTATTGAGGGCACAGACTGTGCCAGTAGGACCTGTAGTGACTGAGGAGGTACGGGTTCAGACAGAGGTTGTACCACTTACACCGACAGATGATATGTCGAGTACTCCTATCGACACGAGTATTAGAGCGACAGCTGAGGCGAGGCAGGCTCGTGAGTTTATGAGACATCATCCGGAGAAGTTTCACGGGGGAACTAACCTTGAGGCTGTAGAGAAGTTTATGAGGAGCCATAAGAAGATACATGATGTATTGGATACGCCGGCACACATGCAGCCAAGTATATCTTCAGCCTTACTGTTTGGCGAGGCCGATGTTTGGTGGCGCACTACGGTGGCATCGAAAGGAAAACCTAAGAACTAGGAAGAGTTCAAGGAGAGGTTAGAATGGAAATACATCCCTCCTACGGTTCACAACCTAAAGAGAACTGAGTTCCAAAACATTCGACAGAGGTCAGATGAGTCCGTGATTCAGTATATGGATCGATACCTGCGATTGATGGAGTATGCCGGAGGAGCAGCTAACTCTGACGCCGACTAGGCGTATTATTTCGTACATGGGCTACTCGACTCGATTGGTTCGATAGTTATGACGACGACTCCGAGTACATTGCAAGAGGCCTACAAGAGAGCCATGGCTAATGATGGCTTTGTTAGTACGTGTACCAGGGAGGTTATCGCATATCCAGTATCAGGACTGGATAGTGATTATGAGGACGATGACGTGGAGATGGTTGCACTACAAACACGTTCAGTATCTACGGGGTTGGTTTCATTTGCTCCAACGACCCGCGTCACTAGGCGATCACCTCAGGGTGTACGGGCGGGACGACAACAACCGTATAATAACTAAAGCGGAGGTAGTAGATTGCAAGGAGGCAGACGATGTTATCAGTGTAGGCAGCCAAGACATATAGCTATCCACTGTCCTCAAATGGCGAGCATGCCGAAGGCCAGCACTCCGTTACATGTGCAAGAGAGAGCATATGCCATTGCAGACCTAGTTCCGAAGACGACACGAGACCCAACGACGGGTAACAGTTATTTTGCGTCTTGGCATAAATTTGTTGTGTTTGGTCGGTACTTTATATTCGACTCAAGTGAACTCTAGGTGAATCTGAGTTAGAATAGACTCTAGGTGGGTCTGTGGTAAACGGTGACTCTAGGTGAGTCAGGGACTAGCAGCGGCTCTTGGTGAGTCAGACTTGGGGAAACTCTGTGTGAGACTGTTAGTTGAACGTGCTCTGTGTGAGAAATGGTGAGGAATTCTATGTGAATACACCCTTCGAGATATGATAGATATTTAGCTGTGTGCGACGACTCTGTGTGAGCCAACTTTCGAAGGGGAGGAGCAAACTGTGTGTGATACTCCTGACTCTGTGTGAGCCCTGACTCTGTGTGAGTCTAACATTTAAAAGGATATCTAGCTATGTGCAATGACTCTGTGTGAGTCAATATTTCGAAGTGGTGGACGAGGCTGTGTGTTAGGACTCTGTGTGGGTCTAGAAAAAAAATAGACTGTGTGTCAGTACTCTGTATGAGTTTAGACTTTGTGTGAGTGAGAGTAGACTATATGACAGAACTTTGTGGGAGTTTAGACTCTATGTGAGTTAAGATGTTTGTGTGCGTAGATTCTTGGTAAGTCTAGTATTTTGTGTGAGCCTGAGTGAAGTCACATGTTTGACTCTGGGTGAGTCTACATTCCAAAGGAAAATGATACTAAGCTTCGGCACGAATTCTATGTGAATCGGATATTTTGCCCCAAACAGATTTAATGTAAGCCTGTAATTAACGGAACGACCATAGACTGGTTAGGCTAGTTATGTGCCCACCAGTTAGAGAGTATGGCCTCACCTCCTTATGCGTGAACGGGTTCACGAAAGTGAGGGTGAATGTATTTTGGTTAGACAATACTTCCTTGCTATGTGCGTTTTACTAAGATTTCGCTCGAGTTAAGATTAATTTCGAGGACGAAATTCTTATTAGTTAGGAAGACTGTAACGACCCGAAAATTTATGTTATTTTTGTGTGATGACGTGTATTATCGAGTTAACTCGTGTCTGTGTGATAGGGCGGTGACGTCGATAAACGAATAGTGATCACCTTGAGAAAACGTGTCGAATGGGTTTCGACGGGCGAATTACGGGTTTACGGTGTCCCGGGGGAAATACATTTAAATAAAACATTAACAAAATAATAAATTAATATTTGCCGAGTAATACACGGGGTTATAGGCGACACATGTGGGTCGTACGATAGGGTGCACTCCCGAATATACTCATTGGCGCGCACGACGAAATTGTAGGCAAAAATATATTTATATATGTATATGTATGCAATTTTATGTATATATATAAATATATATTAAAAGAAAATCAAGAAAAATATGAAAAGTGGATTTAAAAATCAAGATTTTCCAAATAGACTCTAACATGATGTAAATGGATAAAAAAAAATGATTACCAGGTACTTAGTGGATTGGTGACAAGCGTGTGGAGTCGTTTTGGTGGCATGTGAGAGTCGCGAACGCGGAGCGTGATATTTGTGAGTAAAACCAAACAGAGTATGTACATTATTTCACTTGTGCATTTAATTGAGCTATTATGTTTGTTGAGCAATACTTTCTTGTGAATTATGAATTGTTAAATTTCCTTTGTTATATCCATCCTTGTTAATTTGTTGGCTTAGTTTTAATTGGATTCCTTAATGAGTAGTCTACTTGGGTCTAAGTGGTCAACATGGTGCACTTGGGTCTAAGTGGTCAACATGGTGCTCACGGTCTATGTCGTGAGTATACGGATTCTGGACGTAATTAAACCCGCAGTTTGGAATTGCGGTGGCCGTATGTTGAACTGTGTGTGACGCTGCGGGGTCCGTATGCGAACTAAGTGTGACCTGGGGCTAAATGCCTTATTCTAGATTGTCTTGGGTTTGTGTAGGTCAAGAGTCTGCCTTGGAAGTCAGGTTGTAAACTAAGTGTTGCAATCTGGTGAACTCAGAACACTTAGATTCCTTTTCTTTTGGCTTTGTGTTCTTGACACTCATTTATCGTTGTTATCTTCGTGATTTCACTTATCGTGCTGTCTTTTATATTCTTCATGATATCCATGCATGATACTAGTTTAGCCATTTACTTGACATTTGAAATACCGTTTAGATTCTATTGGTATTTTACTCTCTACATCACTGTACTCACCGTCTAGTTTGTGACGGTGGGCAGACCGGCGAACAGACTAAGGCAAGGGATTAGCGCTAGGCGATTGAAGGCGAGGACCACGAGACGTTCTCCTCGCGCATATTGAGTATGTTTTGTATTAAGTATCTATATTGTTTTGTTGAACATGAGATAATGGGATATGAGAGATCTTGGGCATGTAGGACAGTATTGATACTCACTTTTGATTCATATGGTGGATATGATTACGGGGTTTCCACACCCTAGGATTGTCTTAACCGGTGTGTCTTGAAGTTATTGATTTGTTTTAGAGTTTAAGAGCTTCCGCTGTATCTAATAATAAACTCACTAATCAATTAACTTCACTCGTAAATATGTAATAAATAGTAAATGGTAAGGAAGGCTGACTAGACCTGCGTGACTCAGCGAGACTGGCTCGGGGGTTCGCGTAGGTCTAGGCCAGGCGGTACCCAATTCTAGGATTGTGGAATTTGGGGCCGTCACATGTCTTGACCAAGGTTTCGGAGTTAGGTGATTTGATTCGGATGAAATGGTATTTTGGTAAAAATATGGAATGCACTTAGAAATTTTAATTTGGGGTGCCACACAAATGGGATGCACTTAGTAAAAGGTGGGGTGCACTTAGTCGCACTCAAACTCAATTGGAGGGATTTTGTGAATTATGTTGTACATTTAAGAGCGTCATTCTAGCATTAGGTACTTAGACAACTGCTATTGCTATGCACATAAGATGCATTGTGGCACTAAGGATGCATGTGGGCACATCTCGGCGAAAATTAATGAACACGCATATAACAACATGTATATATATGTATGTGTCCTATGTTGGTAACAATAATATTTTCCTTTCGTTAATTGTTTGTGAGTAGCTTACGACAAATTTCCAATTTGTTTGGTTGGCTTTGTAAACTTTCCAATAAGGCCTTGTTTTGTTTAAGGTAGAGTTGGAGAGAATGAGATAATTTAGAGAGGAGTTTGGAACTAATTTTGTTTAGTTAGTTGTATAAACTCAACTTCTCTACAAGTTATTTCTTGATTTACACTCTCAAGGCCTAAAGGGAGAGATAGCTATAACGACTCTAAAATCTAACTTGTGTAACTTATCAATTTTAGGTAACATGTGAACCTTTGTCGTGATATGTGTGAATAATTCTCGGTTGTCGACACCGAGATATGTTATTTTTTGTTAGTGTTTTGTATTATTATTTATTTACCAAAAATCAATGTTCCAAACATGTGAGGGCGCGTGACAGCCCCAAATTTCATAATCCTAAAATCGGGCGTCGCCCGGCCTGGACCCGTGCAAACCTCCGAGCCAATCCCGTTGAGTCGCACGGGGCCAATGAGCCTATCCTTACCATTCAATCATTTATTAAGCATTTAAAAGTGAAGTCAATTAATTAGCGAGTTATCAAAGAATAAAGCGGAAGCAATCAATCTCAACTAATCAATTAACTTCGAGAGCTTCAAGTTACGACAAAAACCTAGGGTGTGGGAACCCCGTATATCATATATACCATGTAAAGCAAGGAGAGTATCATCAATGTTATACATATCCCAAACAATCTCTCAACCCATAATCCCATGTACAAAACAATATAAGTAACTAATACACCAAAAAGTCACCTATAACATCAGAGGAGGGTCGCTTAAAGTATCTCACCTAACTGCACGACCTTTCCTTTACTGGACTGCGGATCTGCACTCAGTCAAACATAAGAATGACGAGCTCAGGTAAGTAACGCCAAGTTGGAACAACAATAAATACAACATTTCGAATTAAGTAAATGAATAATCAATTCATGCAGACAGAAAGAAATAACAGGGAGTGCATGAATATATAAAGACTGTGGATAAATAAATAAGCAATCAAAATTGAATGTCCCGGACTACAAGGGAAAAACACAAGTGGTCTTGACCAATCAAAGTCATTGAGCAGATGACAGAATCTCCTCAAAAGCTAGGAGTCGATGACAGAATCTCCTATAAGACTCCTATGTGAGTGCAGAGTCCCCAGCAATCTAGTGGAGAACTCTCACCCCGTACATGTCATCACAACCAATCACATATCCCCAACCGTAAACCTCGATATAATATACCGTGAGTCCGAAATTATGCAAGGATCACGCTTGACACACTTGCCTTGTACAACTCGTAAGAATGGAATGACAAGATGACATTGAAATAATATCAATAAATAGTTCAAAGTTCAAAAAATAACTGTAGTGTTCCTCACTGGTTTACATACCTCAATCCAAGCTAATCACACTCTCGCGGACCCAACTCGGCCCTACGTAGTCCTGCGTGCTAATACCCTTGATAATACAACTTATTGTGATTTTCCATCAATTTTATCCAATTTTCCCTACTTATGTTTATTGTGTTCTTGGGTTGAATTCTGAGTTATTGGGTCGTATTTGAACCCATTAGATACCCCCGAGAGGACCCCAATTTGTCCCGAAGTTTTCCCAAAAATTTGGGAAATTCTGGGCTCTGGGCGCTGCCGAGACGTCACGAGGGTCTTACCCTCGACGGTGTCTCCACGGCGTGTGGTAGAGTGCCTCTGCCCAGACACCGTGGGCAGCGCCGTGGGGTGTTATACCCCACGGCGCCTTCACGGCGTAGGGGAAAGAGGGACTCTGCCCTAGTCGTATATGGGGGACAAAGAGACCCATCTTTGTCCCCAGCGTCGCACTTGGCACCTCTGTCTGAGGGACTTTTCGAGTGTTTATCACCCCCGACTCGCACTGCCTTTAGCCGATTCGGTCAATTTTTCATCGAGGATGCAACACCATTCCAAAAACATCCTCGACCAACTCCAAAACGTCCGAAATCATTGCCGAAAAAACCCAATACAAAAATGATTCAAAAATTCATCAAAAATCCAAAACTTTCCCAAATCAAAAACCCCATTCACAAATCTCGTAGTGATCGTCGTAAGGATCACCAAAGCGTCAAGAGTTTTGATTGAGCTCGAAATCTCGACGTGGTGTCCAAATTTTATCGCGAAGAACACGGGTAAAATTTACACCAATGCTTAGAGAATGACGAGGGGATGACGGATCTCACCTTGGTTCATCCAACACCGCCGCCGTCGCGTCGCTCTGGCTACCGCCTTCTGCCAATAGTGTGAGAGAGACGTTAGGAAGGGAGAAAAGAGAGAGAAAAAAGAGAAAATAAATAAATGAGAGAGAAAAGGGAGTGGGTGTGGGGGTTTTTATACCCTTCACCCATTCTTGGCCTAACACCCCATCCTTTGGCCCATCCGATGATTCATAATCACCCCATCTCACCTACTTAAGTGACTCTAGTTGACTTGCTCCTCACATTAACCTATCCATCTCATCCCTTGTGCATCCGGACTCGACCCGCGCCGCACTCTGCGTGTATCGCGCACTTGGTTGGATCGCATACTAATCATGTTGATTATTTTAGAGTTTGTATTTTATCAGTGTTTTTAAGTCGACTTTGTTCCTCGGACCACTAACATCGTCTTGCACAACCAACACTTGCACACAAAAGTCCTCACGCGTTTGAGAAATCAAAATTTATGTTAAGGTTATACAGTATAATACAAATATCAAAGATATATCAGTGTTGACGTCCGAGAATTGATGACTGTACCACGGTGGAGGGCCAACTTACCACATGTATTGACATGTGGCACAGGTTAAATTTTAGGGTTGTTACAGGGCGTTTGAGTGAGAGCATTGACGTGGAGAAATGAGCTCGATTCGAGGAAATGCGATTTTCGGGAGTTGGGGCGAACTGTGGTCGGGTATTTAGTTTTTCGGGGGACAAATTGAATAGAAACACTGACAAAATACAATAAAATATAATAATTAAACGTGGTAAGACAAGTATGGTAAGAGACTTGGTCCATAAGAGTTTAGTGTGTCATGGACAAAGTTAAGATATACGAGGTTTTGGTGTGACAAAGATCAATGTTATGATCGTTTTATGAAGATGAACTACTTTGCTGAGAGTTTGGCTTAATTTGGTGAAAAATCGGATTCAAAACGGATACCAAAAGTTAAAAATGTTAAAATAGAGGTTTATGATAATTAATAAATAAAAAAATTAAGCTGCTTACAAACAGCTGAGCGTTTATAATATATATATATAAAGTTAACTAATCGTTTGATCAAAACGATTTTAGTTTCGTTGAAACGAAACCTCTCCATTCGGTTCTTGGCACGTGGAGCTTTCGACGTTCAATTTTCATCTGATTTCTTTGTCCACAAAATAGCAGAGCATTGCGAGACGATCAGTTTGAGCTAAGTTGTCGCAGTAGGAACGAGAGATTCGACCCGAAATTTGGTAAAATCTCAATTCAAGGTATTTTTCCTTAATACAATTAAAAATCTCGTGATTTTTCGATTTCTTTTACAGAGTTTTCGTAGGAATTGGTATCAATTGTTGTGAATTGATGTATTTGGTTGATTTGCGTCAATTTGGGATATATTCCATCGGTGTGGGATAGAGTTTTTGTGATTTGAACTGATGCAACTTAGTTGATAACAGTCTTAAAGATGTTTTTTGCAGTTAATATTGATTTATATTGGGATTTTGGATGAATTGAATATTGGTTTTGATTTAAATTGATTCCACAGGCTGTGGAAATATTTGAAAGTTGGTATCGAGTTGTGTTGTGGTGTTTGTTGGTGATATTTGAGGATTTAACTGTGAAAATATTGATTTGGAGAAGTTTTGTTAGTTCAAAATAAATAAAGTTTATATTGTCAACAAGGTATATAGGAAAATTCATTACTCCTCTATTTTTTATCTGATTTGAGTGTTATTAGAGTCTGTGGAAAGTATGAAATGTGTACTAAAAATTATTTTTTGGTCAATATGACAAATATTGATGTTTTCAAAGTTAAAAAGTTACCCCAAGTTAGCTAGTTGAAGTTATAAATAATTATTTTTGGAACTAGCTCTTGAGCGTACTTTGGTCGCAGTTTTCACGATGTTTCGTGATTTGGTTTCACTTAGAGTTTGACCATAATATAATTGGGTATACAGGGTAGTTATTGGAAGCGTATGAGTGTGTGTTAGCGTTGGACACGGGTAAGTAAAACAGTGGGAAAACTTACAGTTATTTCTTTAAGCTTTAATTTATTTTTGTTATTGCTCTGTCCTGTTTCAGAATTCTATTATGATTGAGTGGTCCAAAGACAAGTGAGTCAGTGTGATCCTTGAGATTTGGGGGATGCACGTTACTATCTTGGAACTTGATATTCACAGGATGATCTTTTGGTTCCTATATGCAGGATATGAATTTCTACACTAGGTTGCTTAGGAATTCCTATTCACGTGGATTTTATGATGATGTGAGTTGACCACGTCCTAAAAGTCTGAGTTGGGATGGTGAATTGCCTTGACTCTGGAAGAGCTTGATAAATGTTTCTCCTCGACTCAAACTACTGTTTCACTAAGTTGGGACTACTTGTGCCTTTCCTTTTGATTCCTTGACACTCATTATTAATTACTTTCAGATTTATTTTCAGTCTTTATTTATTCATGTATCCCTGTCATTTTCTTTCTATCAACATGAATATTGACTGTTATTTATTGTGAAATAATGTAAAAATTCTGCTTGTCGTTACTACCTGAGACTCATCATTTTTGTGTTTAACTGAGTGCAGATCCACAGTCGAGCAAAGGGAAAACTCCTCAGCTTGGTGATTTGCTTTGAGGGTAGCGGAGTTGTTCTATCTTTGGACTCGACATAGGTTTTATTTTGTATTACTATAATTATATGTTTTAAAACCGAATTTTGGGAAATGAGAGATCCTGGGCATGGACATGATGATATTCTCTCATGTGAGATGACTTTTGGTAATGATGTATATATTTGTTGGGTTTCCACATTTTTAAGTTATCCTAACTTATGTCTTGAGGTTGTTATATTAGTTGGAGATATTAAATGCTTCCACTTATCTTTAAATAACTCACTAATATTAATAATCTCATCTTAAATTATTGTATAAATGGGAAAAGGTAAGGTAAGGCTGACTAGATTTGCATTGACTGCGCGAGAGGGACTCGCGGTCTCCGTAAGTCTAGGTCGGGCGAGGTCCAGGTTTAGGTTTGTGGAACTGGGGCCGTGACAATAACTCTCTCATCCTAGGGAGTTATCTCCATAATAACAAATCGACAAAACTACCCCTCATTAGTCACATTTTTATTACATGTTTTTATCGTTTGATGAATATTTTATTTTTATCAGTTATCATGTTTCATTATTTTTAAAATTTGCAATTTCTATGTAAGTTCAAAGTTGAACTAAACATGAAAATATGAACTCATGCATACGTTAATTCTCATGTAAGAAACTTACCTACAAGTTGGCAAAAAATATTCAAACAAGGTTTAAATCGAGACCCCAACTCTCTTTTGCAAGAGAAGATATCCACCTCACCCTTAATAGTTATCAGTTATCTCCCGTATAAATTGGACATAATTACCCATCATTAATCACCTTTTTATAAAAGCCCCTTTTTAAATTTGTAACTTACAATGAAATTCAAAGTTGAACTAAACGTGAAAATATGAACTTTCATCTAAGTTAACTTCCCTGCAATAATATTTTTTTGTAAATTGACAAGAATGAATCTAAGCCTCTTAAAAGGTAGCTATTTGCAAAACCCCCCACCCACCGTATACAAATGATGAATGTTAATTTGACCCGAAAATTACACTCAGCCAAAACACTCGCTAACATGGTACCCATGAGTCCCACTAAGGCCATCTCCAATCACAACACTAAAATGGTGCAACTTTTGCACCATTTTAGTGTAACTTTTACACTAAATTTTAAAACCATCTCCAACCTACAACACTATCTTTTACACTAGCTTACTTTATTTATTAATTTATTTACTATCTTTTACCCACAACACTATCTTTTACACTACTTTTTGTTGATAAAAAAAAATAATAATGGCGCTGTGAACAGCGGCACTGTAGCTGTGCGCCATCCACGTGGGATGGCGCACAACAACCAACGATGCCACCTCAGCATCCACCTCAGTTGATGCTGAGGTGGCATCTCCAACCAGTGCCATTTTGGCGCTGGTTGGAGATGTCCTAAAAAATAATTGGTTTTTAGACGCTGATATCAGCTGGTGCTTTGATTGGGTATAATTTTGGGGTCAAATTAGAATTCCTCTATACAAATACCACGTGCATCACTCTTTAAATTATTTTATCTTTAAATTATTTAATCTAATTAGTATTATACAACACACACCGCCTCCTCATCTTCATTTTCTATTTTTTTTTAAAAAAACTTCGTAAGGCCAATGACCTACACCACCACCCACATGCATATGTCTGTGTCCTTTGATTTTCACATTAATACGTGAATCACAAATCTCGATGTGTATCAGTATCGTAGGAAAGAAGACAAGTCCGCGTCTCATCGACTACACTTGTTTTTACACATCATCCTTTTTGAATAAATGATTAGAGTTATCTTTGACAACGGCTTTATCCCATACCGGCCATCCGATGGCGCGGAATCTGAAAGCCCCGTTTGGCATTTCATCTTAAAACCCGTATAAACCTCTCCCATTCACAAATAAAAAATAGTTTTCCGTCCCAAGCCAAACGCCAAAACATCAAAAAGACTTTGAAAACCATAATACATTACTTTTTCCCTCTCACCTGCTACTCTTCTCAGTCTGCAAACCATTTTTGTCGTATTCACATTCTCTGCAGAACGGCAGAAGAACGCTCTTTCTTCCTCGATTACAGCGCTTCGTATCGCGATGTGACCATCCTCGTTTAGTATTCTTCAATGCTGCTTTCAATCGCACCTGCTCTGTTCGATCAAAATGAGCAGAAATCGAACCACTGAACATTGAATTGCAGAACAAGCTGTTCGATTTAGGGTTTCATGAGCTCGGATTCAATGGAGACTACGATGATGACGACCGGGAAGAGCCGCCGCAACGGCGCCGGCGACGAGGTCGTCGTAGCGATAGAAGGCTCATCGGAGGCCGAGATTCCGAAGCCGAAGACGCAAATGTCTTCCTTTCTGAGGTCTCCGTCTCCGGAGACCAGTCCAACCCCTAAAGCAACCCCTCACAAGCCTCCCAAGATCCCTACCGAGGCGCTGCCGCGGCGGCGGTCGCTCGCCAGGTCGACGATTTCGAAGCCGAAATCTAGGTTTGTGGAGGAGCCTTGTCCAATTGGTTCAAATTTTGGTGAAGAGAGCGTTCAATTTGGGCATTCGCCTAGTAGAGGCGCCGCGGGGGCGCCGATTACGCCGAAGACGCCGTTGACGGCGTCGCCGGGAGGAGAGGAGGAGGACGAGGAGATTTACAGGAACGACGAGGTTCCGAAGGCGGTGGAGAAGTCGTGGAAGGGTTTTAGGGTTTTTAGGGTTGTGGAGTGGACTGCATTGGTGTGCATTTTGGGGGGTTTGATTGCAAGCTTGACTGTGCGTAGATTGCAGCATTGTATGGTTTGGGGGCTGGACCTATGGAAATGGTGTGTGTTGGTAATGGTGATCGTCTGCAGTCGGTTGGTGACGGAGTGGTTTATGCATGTGTTGGTGTTCTTGGTTGAGAGGAATTTCTTGTTGAAGAAGAAAGTTCTGTACTTTGTGTATGGATTGAAGAAGAGTGTGCAGGTCTGCATTTGGTTGACATTGGTTCTGATCACATGGGTTTTGCTAATCGATCGCGGAGTGGAAAGATCGAGGACTGCGACGAGGATTTTGAATTATGTCAGTAGGGGCATTGCTTCTCTGCTGATTGGAGCAGTTGTGTGGCTGGTGAAAACTACGCTGATGAAGATTTTGGCGGCGTCTTTCCATGTAAACGCATTCTTTGATAGGATTCAGGAGTCCTTGTTTCATCAGTATGTTCTTCAGACGCTTTCGGGTCCTCCGATGATTGAATTGGCAGAGAAGGTTGGGTATGTGGGGAGCACGGCGCAGTTGAGTTTTCGAAATATGAATAAAGAGAAGGGTGGTGGTTTGCAAGAGACAATTGATGTGAATAAGCTGCAGAAGATGAATCAAGAGAAGGTGTCTGCTTGGGCCATGAGAGGGTTGATCAATGTTATAAGAACTTCGGGACTTTCGACCATTTCAAATACATTAGACCAGATTGAGTATGGAGGTGAGCAAAAGGACAAGGAGATTACTAGTGAATGGGAAGCAAGGTGCGCTGCTTATCAGATTTTCAAGAATGTTGCAAAACCGGAGAGCAAGTAAGTAAATATTGGATAATATAATTATTGAATGTCAAATATGCAGAACTTTTACTAACTTTCACTTTATTCCATGTGCTATAGGTACATTGAGGAGGAAGACCTTTTGAGATTTATGAGTAAAGAAGATGTGGATCGTGTACTTCCTCTTTTCGAAGGTGCCATGGAGACTGGAAAGGTCAAGAAGAAGGCATTGAGGAACTGGGTGGTAAGAGGTCATTTTTAGTTGTTTTTCATTGAGGTTTCCACTACCTAGAACTTGGGTGGTAAGTGATCAATGATTTGATGACTTGCAGATGTTTCGAAATTGGAATGGAAGCCTAGATAGTTATTACTTTTATTTCTTGATAGCTATGTTACCCAAATCCAGGTATAGTTGTCGGGTGTGGGTATGTTTCTAAAGGTCAGACCTGCCTATTCTCTAATTAAAGGACACGGGGACTTGTTAAAAATGTCCGAAAAATTGGACACATATGCTTAGATATATGTACAATGTATGTATACTAGCTAGCCTATAACGTGTAAACCTACATTCTTTCTTAATGTCCATTTCTTAATGTACATTAGGAACTTTTAGTTATTTTTTCTTTTACATTTGAGTCTTTTTTATACGAAGAGTTTTGTAAATGGATAGTCCAAATTTTTTCAAGATGTCAAACACGGGTAATTTGGATTAGAGTAAAGGGTCCAGGTAACATAGCTTGATATCCAATGCCCAAGACTTGCGAATCCATGCCATAGTGAAAATATAAAATAAAGCAACTCACCTCAATAAAAAAATGTAAGTATAAAGAAGAGAAGAGTAAATAAGTTTGAGGAAAAAATGAATAGAATATCTTTAGGGAAATTCACACTTCATTTGGTTTAGGCTAAACTCTGTTTGCCATCCCAATCTTGGACCTTTCAAGCTCAAGGTTTCATTTCTTTCGACAAATGCGAGAAAGACAAATAGTCCGTTGAACTCTTCCTTGTCAAGTATTGAATCACAACTGCATATTTGGATTGATAGCAGTTTCTTGAACAATTTTCTTCCAAAATCTTCATTACAACTTGTTGAACTTTGCTTGTTCTATTTCATATTTTTTCCAAGAACTGAGAAGATTACTGGTTTTATGCAATGCGGAAAATGGATAATTGGATAACTTAATGCATTGCACAACCGTTGAGCATTGATTCACTTTTAAATCCATATACCAAATGCTTTTATATATTGAGAGACCATGAAGGTGATAAGACCTCGTATCGATAAGGGGTTAGTGGGACTATAACAACAACAATTTGAGTTTGGGTTGAGAGAGTTTTAAGACTCTTCTTTGGGTTTTTTATTGTTGTTGTTTCGTTTGTCGATTAAGCAATAAGACTTCAGGATTCTATCAGTGCTATCAAAGCACACCTTCAAACATGGAAGGTCGATTGGATTGAATTGGATGCGAGCTTCGGAGGTTTTCGCCGATGGCGGAGTCGTTCGAGGAGATGAAGAATTCAATACGCGATTTCAATTTGGAAATGAAGGTTGCGTTCAGAGGCTTGGCACAGAGATTCGACGAACTTTTCCTTCTTCACTATGGGATTGCGTTGCCTGACATGGGAGAGGGACAACTCGGAGAGTCAAGTGATATGAAAGCCCTAGATTTGCCAGATCTGATGGAATCCAAGTTGATTCGGATTGTTGGTGGCCCAGATCTGGTGAAGAAACAGTCGCTCGATCGCAGATCTGGGGTGAAAGCAGAGGTTCGAGGGGAGGTGTTATAGATCGAAGATCTAGAGGCGTTGCAGACTAAAGATCTAGAGTTGTTTGAAGTGTTACCTGCCATTGGTGGACCAGATTTGTTGCAACAACCACTTTTGGTGCAAGTTCCATCGACCCCCACACAAGTTACAGACACCAAAAGTTTCCGACCACACTTAGCTGCATCGGTAGTCAAGGCCTCTGCATTATCAGATCTAGCTTTCTTACAACCTATTCTAGCGAATCTGCGCAGTTGTGTGTCTGCGAAGTGGTGGGATCAGTCCACAACAGTGAGCCCTCTGCCATGGTCTCTGCCTTTGTTTGTCACTGACTACATTGTTGTGGACATTGACACGGAGATTTGGTTCGTGTAATGACGAATCCATACCAATTGGTATACCTTTCTTTTGGCTATTGCTCTTTGCTACCACCGCTCAGCCTTCATGGTCTCCACCTTTGAAGTCAACGACTTTCGTTGCTCCCATACTTTTTTTGGTCGTTGAACATGAATCATTAGCAAAAGCTAGATTGGGGACGATGACTAAGATGGTGCGACGGGCTAGTGTATCTGTTCCCAAGTTTTATTTTGTGCCCTTTGATCATCTTCAATCAGCAAGCTCTCATCGCACTTAAGGTGGGCGGATCTCTTCAATGACGCTTGGTTCGAGACTAATCTCATGACTTTTGTTACGTCTTCAACTTTTAGGGTTTCTACTGTTCAACGCTCCATGGGTCCTCTTCATGATTTCCTTCGCTCGAATTTGGTTGACGTTTCGTCTTGACCATCATATACCTTATTTCACCTTTCTTTGTGGTTGGAGCACATGGGTATTAACTTCAACATTTGGGTTTTAGTTCTGATCGACAAATGCCTATCTCCAACGACCACTCCATTGTTCAAGGTTCTCTCTTGCGGGATGATTCCGATATCTGGTCTATGGGTTTCGACATCAGTATTAATCAAATGGATAGATTAAAGGTTTTTAATGTGTTCCCATTGCTCACATTATGGCTGGTTAGGCGAGATCCTATTCCTTTTCCCAATATGAGGTTGATACGGGTTCTTGCATGATACTCATTTTCAGTTGAAGATCATTACATCCTAACTATCACCCCAGCGTTGAGCGATGTTCCTCGTTTTGTTACTACGGGGTTTATATGGATCCTAGCATGGTTTGATTACTTCCAGCTCACTCCCATTTCTCTCATCTTGTGGGTTCATGATCCTGGTCTTGGGGCCTTTGATTTCCACCTAGAGGACAAGGTGGTTATTAAAGGGGGGAGTAATGATAAGACCTCTTATCAATTAGGGGTTAGTGGGACCACAACAACAATGCGGGTGTGAGTGCAAGTTAGTTACAAGGGAGGTTGTGTCGGTAGTTTTGGATTTGTGGTATAAATAGATGTTGTAAGGTAGAGAAAGTCAACTTGTTATCTTGATTGTATTTGGAAACTCTTTTGAGTTTATGTTGAGAGAGTATTAAGACCCTTCTCTGGGTTTTTTGATTGTTGTTGTTTCGTTTGTTGATTAAGCAATAAGACTTCAGGATTCTATCAGAAGGTTGGGATTTGCCACTATGAGAATAGACTTGGTAGTTTACATTGAGCTTTTGCAATGTTGATTTAGATGATATGTTTTGTATCATTCCATTGGTTTCTCTGCTTTAAGCCTTTTTAACTGCTTATTGTAAGTTTCTCTATTTCCTTCTCACTATTATTCATCAGAATAATGAAGTTTATTATTGTTTTTATGTATAGTAATCATGTTGGACTAAATGGAAATGAACATGCATAAGCAACAGGAAATCAAATGAGAAGCCTACTCTGTCCTTCTGAAGAATGCAACAGCTCTTTTCTCATCAATTATTGATGTTGGTTTCGCTGATGCTTGTGTGCAGGTGAAGGTCTATCTTGATCGTAAATCATTGGCACATTCCTTGAATGATACCAAAACAGCTGTAAAGCAGTTGAACACAATTGTTACTGCAATTGTTGTTGTTGCAATCATCATCATTTGGCTACTTATTATGGGGGTTGCCACGGTTAAAGTGTTTGTTTTCATCTCTTCTCAGATGTTATTGGTTGCTTTCATGTTTGGAAACACTGCCAGGGCTGTATTTGAATCTATTATATTTGTATTCGTCATGCATCCATTTGATGTTGGTGACCGTTGTGTAATTGACGGGGTTCAGGTACGTGTATATGTATCTTTATCTTATTTCGGTTGGATTTTGTTCCCTTTATCATATTGATTTGTAGTAAGCACTCTTGCGCGCAGATGATTGTCGAAGAAATGAACATTTTGACAACAATCTTCCTGAGATACGATAATGAGAAGATCTACTATCCAAATGTCGTGTTGGCTACCAAACCCATTAGTAACTTCTACAGAAGTCCAGATATGGGTGATAATGTAGAG
Organism: Stephania japonica; assembly: GCA_039657345.1. Classification (NCBI taxonomy): domain Eukaryota; kingdom Viridiplantae; phylum Streptophyta; class Magnoliopsida; order Ranunculales; family Menispermaceae; genus Stephania; species Stephania japonica. The sequence goes on along the minus strand of CM077563.1, from coordinate 10,808,904 downwards.
TTCGCTGTTGATGTTTCAACTTCAATGGAGACTATTGGAGCTCTCAAAGCTAAAATTAAGATGTACTTCCTTAACTGTCTTCCTCTTTTATTTTTATTTTTCGTTTCTTTTTCTTTTATCTCCTTGCATTTCCTCATAAGAACTTATTGTTTCTTTGCTGCCCTCTCTTTTATTTTTTTAAGAGACGATTTCTACAGTTTTAGAAGCACATCACATTATCATCAACAGATTTCCTTTTCATGTGTTTCCTATTTCATGAAATTGCTTACCTTTTATTATCGTTCATACTTGGTGGAACCCTGTTGATTTTTAAAACATGGATGTTGGAAGTTGACTGTTTATGTAGTAACTTGGTTAGTGCCAGTTACATAAAATACTGATTGAGTATAGTCTAAAGGAAGATATGAAGGAAATGAGTCACAAGTATGATGACTCAGAAAGAATGTTTTCAAAGTGGTAGGCTGGTGGCAAGTTGTATGATTCTTTCCATTGCACATATATCAATGTTAACTTTTGACAAAAAAAAAAAAGGATATCAATATCTTTTGAGTTACATTGTAAGATGTGGTCAGAGCGATGATGTATCATAGGCTGACATCCACATGTTCTTGACTCTGGATTCAGAGTTAAGCTTTTTTTTTTTTTTGGCATTTGTTGAATATGGAGTGGACTGACACCATGCATTTACATGTTCATGGGAATTGTTTTGGAGTCTCCTAACTCCTGTATGTCCTATGGTAGATTAAGCTTTATATAGTGTACAAGGCTTATTGAAAAATGTGGAATCTTTCTGGGATTGTTCCTCAAGGTCAAGGGACTAGCTCTGTTGTGCATTTTATTTAACCATTGAGATCAGATGTCAGCATTTCAAACAATATCTGATTCTTCCTTCTAAACAAACATTAAAATAATGAAGAAATGATTTTAGAAAGTCATGCTCATCTCCCTTAACGAGGCATAGCATCTTCATCTTTATTTATAGATGTGGATGCATGGCTACAAAGCCTACATTAGTGGGTTTTGTACATGTGTCATTATACCACTTTACACCTGTGTGGTTGAACAGTGATTGCAACTGCTTGTAACTGTAAGTAACTAATAATTCAGTTGCTCAGTTGGTTAATGTGCTTTTCCAATATTCCTCTTCGATCAAGCTTGATATTGGCTATATAGCTTAATGAATAATTTGGAACCTGATCGAATTGTTAATCGAGAACCAGATCTATGGCACATTTAACGCTGATGAAACTGATTATTTGTTGTTGTATTTTTTAGGTTTTTAGAGATTATGGCAAACTAGTTTAAAGTAAAGAGGTATTGTCAAACTTATCTGGTATGGTCAAGTGACAAAACTAGAAGCTACAGCAGCCATTTCGGAGATGTAAAAGGAGCAACTTTCTCTTTGTTCTCATTTTTTGATGCTGAAGTGCATCTCATGATTAACTTTTCTACTTCTACTTGATATCTCTAATTTACCACTATCTGCCCTGCTTTGTCTATAATTGACTATTACCTTCAAGTGATACAATAATCAATATCTTACCTATTAGGTGCTGTTACTGTTAAATATTGCCTCCAGGTAATATAATGATCATTATATTTAGGTATGATATCTTGCATAAAATATACTATAGGTATAAATTATAGGCCAAATTGGTTAAAATATCCTAACCTTCAGGGCCGGTTTTGTTATTTTGGGGGCCTAGGGCGAAATAAAAATTTGGGGCCTTTATGTTTGACTTCCTAAAATAATTTTTTTGTGAATATATATAGTTACAACAACAAAATCGTAATCCCAAATTAGTTGGGTTGGCTACATAGATTAAAAAAAAAATTCCTCCATTCTGTTTGATTTTTAGTGCAATTGATAGTGAGTTTTTTTACTTATAGTTAAGTTTACATATTGCGAAAAAAAAATTACATATATTGCTAACTATTCTCCAACTCAAATTTAATTTTTAAAAAAATTGTTTTGATTTGGTTTTATTAAATTTAGTTGGTGGAGATGTAAACTTATTTTATTTATTATTATTTATTTATTGAGACCAAAACTTTATTTATTTTGAGATTATAGAAAAAACGCATTTAAAGGAGTAGAAATAACATATAAAAGAAATTATTGTGTTACCAACAAAAAAAAAAAAAGAAAGATTGTGTGACATTCAACATGCATTCAATGATTTAGTTATTAAGATCTAACTCAATATAAATTGAGATAAGTACTTACATATTACAATGAGTTTTCATGAATGAACCCCAATAAATTTGTACAAAGATCATACTTTAGTAATATCCCACTAATGCCTGATATCATAAAAAAAAAAAAAAATTTGCAGCATGGCTAAATATAAAGGGGGCCTTGGGTGTGGGTGGGGCCTGGGGCGGTCGCCCGCCCCGCCCATGCCCAGCGCCAGCCCTGCTAACCTTTTACAACTTTTGTTATTATATCTTAACCTTTTTTAATTTGTTATTATACCCTAACTTTTCGCATTGATAAATTTGTATCCTACTTCACTTTTCAACTTTAAATTTAATGAGGTAACATTTAATTAATGAGCTTAAAAAATAAATTAAATAATAATTTTTGTAATTATAGATGATGAGGTGACTTTTAATAACAAAAGTTGTAAAAGTTTAGCATATTTAAACCAATTAAGCCTAAATTATAATATCGTACCTTCACTAAGCACACCAGATCATAGCTGGAATTCAAATTGATGTTTCTTGGAGCTAATATGTAGACAAGCTACGGATGTGATATTTTAACAGCTGTTTTTATTGCTGATTTCAGGTACATAGACAGCAAACCTCAACATTGGCGTCCAAACCACAGTGTTGTGGTCAAGGAAATAGAGAATCTGAACAAGATAAAAATGGCACTCTATGTTACTCACACAATGAACCACCAGAACTTTGGGGAGAAAAACAATAGAAGATCTGAACTAGCCTTTGAGATGAAGAAAATATTTGAAGAACTCTCCATTAAGTATCATCTGCTGCCTCAAGAGGTTCATGTGAAATATGTTGGGCCAGCTGCACCATTTGCTACTCCACATTGATTAACTAACTCCATCATTTGTAGAAATCTCCTCGCAAGGCAAGTATTTTAAGTTATGCTTTTTTTATCTTTCATGATGCAAAGAATTCTCTGAGGTCACCCTTATCCTTAAAGACAGTTGGAAACAGAAAAATCTCTTTGAAATCAAATTATTGATTAAACAAATGCTAGTTTGGCTAACATAAATAAATCTAGTAAGTATTAATCTTTCCAGGGATGTTTGCAGAAATTTACCATATGAAAGATTCGTGACTTTTATGAATGATTGTAAAGGATATTCATGTACATGCTCTCTTTACCTAAACACCCGTGCCCCTTTTCTTAGAATTTTCTTGACTAAAATGATGTGGATTGTTGTCAATGTTGCATAAGTGAAATCCTAGTCACATTTTTCTCTACAGCAAAATTGATAATTTGATATCAAAATAATAGAAAGTGTGCTTTCCTCTGATTTCAGTGAAACAGTTTCTCTGTTTGATGGTAAATCTTGTCTTTAATAAGATTGAACCCTTGCCTGCTAGGTGAAATCCGATTGTTTGAAAGGTCTTGCATTTTTTTTAAAAGTAGGGAATAGGTTTCCATGATGTAGTATCTAGAATGATTCACTCCATTTGAATCAAGGCAATCCCAATCAAAACTTAGCCTACTAATTTGCAATCACAACTTCCTCTTGAACATCAAATAAATTTTCTTACTAGAGTATATATTTTTATACTTTAATAATTGTTTCGTCTTGTCTTGTAGAGTTGTAACCTACCAGGGAACTATATGAAAGAATAAAAAGTTTCTTTGGTTCTGAAAATCATTTTCCTTAACTTGTAACGAACTTATTGTAGTTAGCTAAGACGGCAGTATCAGTTACAATAATCATCATCTATGAACCAATTTTTAAATGAGGGTATTAAATAACATCAGTAGTAATCTTAGGCAGATGTCATGTTAATTTACTAGAAATGCTCGCATATGCAAGTATACTTTTCTATGTGGATCCAAGAGTGTGTTTAGTAGCTGAACATGGCCTGCAAACTTGAATGATTTCTAGTTGTGAATGGAAGGTATATAGACTATGTTTTTTTGTTTTGTGCTGCAAATGTCTGGTGTATTTAGAGATGAAGGGTCAAATGGCTTCCATTGTTGTAGGATGGAAAGTTATGAAAGCAATAGGTGCAATAATTGCAATTGAATCTTAATATATATATATATATATATATATATATATATATATATATATATATATATAAAGCTGGTCACATCGATATATTTGGGTTTAATGAAAGAATAGAAAATTGTATACATGTAGACTCTTAAGCACCTGCATATTCCTATAAAAAAACATGTTGCTGCTTACATGTCGTAATTTAATTGCAAATTTTTGAAGTCAGTCGATTTACTTGGAACCTGTCATCTATGCTTGTCTTAGTTAAATCAAAAGGCTTGTCTTAGGGAGTGCCACGAAGAATTGAAGTTTTGAAATGCTTTTGTATATATTGACTGTTCAAATTTGTCAATGTTGTTTGCTAGTATGATTTGTGATTGAGCTCTTGTAAATTAGTTGATAACCCATCCTTTTGTATCTACCTAATATATTTAAAGAACTGATTTGAGTTTACTTGTTCTGGAGAAAAAATCAGGCACTGTAATGCTTATTAGCAGCGTGTTTTGGTCTCGGAAAATCTTCAAGGCGCAAGATGTTCCTTATAGTAGTTGAGTTCGTTAATCAGTCAAACAGCATGGTGCATTGTTCCTGTTGATAGGGACAATTGGACAAAGAAGACTGTCAGTGGTGGCTTTGCCGGTCCAGCTAATTTTTGTGATCATTTCTTGACAAGTTGCAGGTGATTTCCTCCCTCTTTCTACCTGCGCAGAAAATGCCGAATACGTTCTTTTGCAGCTTTGAACCGGACGCAAAACTATCTCTTCTGAAACTTGATAGTTAGAACATATCCTTTTAGGAATGTCATATCTTTGAATGCCAAAGAATATATTATAACATAGCTTTGAAGAGCTTTGAAGATGATTTGTAATGCATATGAATCTGAGTACTCCGAAAGTAGTTTTTCCTTATCTATAGGTCGGTTCTATTTCAGGTGATGTACTAGGCTACTTGTTTATTTGTAGTGAGTAGTGAATACTATGAGAAAGAACATGGATGTTTCATCAGAATGCGTGGGCTGATTAAGTGGAAGTGATGTGGAACTAATTGTTCTGACAACTGATATATTGAAATTGAGTTGGTGAGCTTTATCTTTGTATCATCATGCATGTCAGGTAAACTAAGTAATGTCATGAAATTTGTTTGGTTAAAAGGCTACTGTAAGCTTAGGAATTTTTACTGTTAGAAGAGTGAAAACGTTTGATCCACAGCCACCTCAACTTATTTGGAATCGTTTGTACTTGGTCTTCCTTTGCATCTAAGTAGGTAATATACATATTAAAGAGCATGTGTGTTCTTGAGAATCATAGAGATCTCAATAGGAAGTTGAACCAGTCACATTCTCTAAAGTTTGGATAACTTTCTTGTTACCAATAATATTTTGTGACTTGAAGTGTTGCATTCGTTAAAGTTTAGTGATCTTGTGAGTAATTTACCTTTCATATCGAGGGAATGCCCGTGGGCCACGACTAATATCATATTTGTGTATTTCAAACGTTTGTAAAAAAAAAGTCACAAATTGTCTTCAAAACCAATTTTGTGGCAGTCGAGTATTCTTTTGAATAATTAATATTAAAGAATTAATATATTTTTTTTTTTACTTCAGTGGGAATCGAACCACCATCTCTCGAGTTTTTACCTTTTTAGTAAGTGATATTTTTATCATCTCACCTAAAAGGCTATGACAGAGAATTAACGTATTTTTATAAAGGTATTTGGTTTTATACTTCTATAGTTCTATATCTGGTCTTATTTTATCAAATTGATTTAGCCATTGACGATTACTAAAATTTCTACTCAACTCAAAAAAAAAAAAAAAAAGTAGTGAAAGCATATATATAAATTGGAGACAAATGAATAAACAAATAAATAACAAAAAAATAAAAACAGAAATAAAATATATGTGTACATCAAACGTGGCACAGTGAAGACAAGAGAGTCAGAAAGCCCTTGCAACTCCCACTCTATTTCTCTTGAAATTGATTGGGAATTTGAGATAAGGTTATCCTGCAAGACCGGTCCGAGAGGTAGCCACATCAGCCAAAGGCCAGATGACATGTCCACTGAAATCTCAATTCCCACCTCTCATTCCCTTCTCCCCACTATCCCCACCTATCTAAACAACCTCCTCACTCATCACACTAACAACAACAACAACAACAACAACTATTACTACACAAACCATAACAAAACACCACCACCACCACCACTACCACTAGTGAGTCAATCACTAATGGCTTCCACTTCTGCTGTTTCAATGGCAATGCCATTAACCCCAGCTGCCACCCACAAGAGGCTCTCTCCATTCCTCAACCCATTGCCTGTCAAGGTTCCTAACAAGGCAGTTGGTAGTGGAGGGAATAATAATAAGGTGAGGTTCCAAGTGGCGGCCTCGCTTAAGGAGAAGGCGGTGACGGGGTTGACGGCGGCGGCGCTGACCGCTTCGATGGTGGTTCCGGATGTGGCGGAGGCGGCTGTGTCGCCGTCCTTGAAGAACTTCTTGCTCAGTATTGCGGCTGGGGGAGTTGTGCTTGGAGTCATTGTTGGGGCTGTCATAGGAGTGTCCAACTTTGATCCTGTCAAGCGAAGTTGATGAATTATGATGATTATGTGATTGAGAGAGGGGGTTATGGGAATTTAGTGCTTTTCATTTTATGAGAAGTTGCTTTGTTCTTGTAATATGATCATCAATCTCGTTCTTTTATCTTAATTAATGTTTGGATATTAATTAATGTCTGTAATCTGAAACTGTTGTTAGTTCAATCTCTTTCAATTTGTTGCAACATATGAAACTTGAATATATCTTCACTTCAACACTTTCAATTATAGGTATGCATAATTACAAGAGAGGGCTTTGGCTTGCTATATTGATTGTTGTGTAGATGGGAATGCCCGTATACACAATAGCTTATGTGTTGCAAATTGTGATCTTGTGTTGCATTTATGTGTTGCAAAATGGATCATGTTAAGAAACTAAGAGGGTTGTGGTGCGATGGCACGAGTCCCTCTTCCCTTAATCAAAGGCCTCGAGTTTGATCCCTGAAAATGAAAAAACTTTAAAACTTTCTGAAAATGGAAAAACTTTAAAACTTTTAGCCAGAGATTGCCGCCTTTGTGGTTCTTCCCTCCTCGAGTTTGGGATTAATCGGAGCCTTCCCTAATAAAAAAAAAATGGAACAAGTTTGCAACCTAAGGAAAGAAATGAGATTGTTGTTAAAAGTCCTCTTTCCAAATTATTAAGGGGGGATTTAAGTTTATGTGGAAGCTAAAAGAGGAATCTCAAGGCGAAGACATGTATTGAAGTTTTCCTTCTCTTATTATTTTTTTGATGAAGAAAGGGGGCACGTATATTGTCCATAACAAACGTACAAATTCCATCCGGCGGATATGGCATTTTAGTTAGCCCAACTGGTAGATCTCTTGCTAGGTTAGCTAATTTGTCCGCCACTCAATTCCCTTCCCGATAAACATGCTTGAACTGCAACAGCTACTCCCAACGCATGAGTTCTCTTATATCGTGCACTAATCTGAAATGGGTTATGCATTGCAATGAAGTACCTGTAATCATATCGATGACACATTGGCTATCTATTTCTATCTCCACAGTTCGATGTCCCCCCTCCCAGCGCATCTGCAGCCCCTGATATACACCCCACAACTCCGCCACGATTGACGATCTTACTCCAATGTTGTATGCAAAATCCTCCACAGCCAATCCATTTGCAAATAACAAACGCAGCCTACGTTAGGATGAATCCACTTTCACAAATGCCCTCCATCATTCTGCAGTTACACCACTTAATTCGCACTCAAATACGAAGCTTCAATCTTAAATTAGTTCGGATCAACTGCACGCATCAAACTCTTTCGATCAAGCTCAATAGTCCATTTAACGTGCAAAACTGAGCAGGCAGTTTCAAGCTATTAGAAACATAGCAAGGAATTAAAAAGCAGTGTACTGAGCTTGAGTACCAAGACCATCACCAGATGACCAAAATTCATTACATTAAACCTCATGTCATCTGAAGCTATATATAGAAAAACATAAAACACCCAAAACAGGGCATTTACATGGCGTCAATTCAGGAACATAAATCAGTATTCTCAGAATAACAAAGAAAGAAAGGCAGCTCACTCTAGCACTACTTGGATGGATAAGCCATCATCAGTGAGCTCTATACCACTGCCACTGCTGGAACTTCAATTTCGGTGGTCAACAAGGCTGGCCTGCCATATTCCTCCTCTTCCTTGGGAGGGTGAATGGTGACAAGATCAGGCAAAGGCTTGGTCGGGCCCTGCTTGCCCTTGGGATCCCAGTCCAACATGATCTTGACCTTGATTCCAAGGACGCCCTGTCACGGAACATACCAACAATTACAAGGAAAATTTTACATGATCCAACTAAAAAAATGTCACTAGAGAAAATGGTGATAGCTTCTCTTGGAAGTCGACAGACCATTTGTTTATTCAATAATGTAAACAATATCTATATATATGAAAAATGATGAAACATTCCAGAGGCGAAGAGCCGAGAAGAGCTAAACAGGTTTATGTATAATTAAACACATAGCTTAGTTCAAGAGTCTTACAAGAAGTAAATGAACATGGTCGGAAAATCAACGATAATGTAGCCAAGATAAAGGTTCCACCGAACAATGGACTTTGAATCCCATATTAACACCAATTTTACAAGGGCAAACGTGCAAGTGTAAATAAAGAGTTTACCTGTCTGAGAAGAACATGTCGTACTGCTGAATCAATATACTCCTTCACAGGTTGCCCAGAAGAAATCATGTAGCCATCCTTAAACTTCATGGACTTGGCACGCTGTGCCCTAAGTTTTCCACTCACAATCACCTATTTGCAGTTCAGTATTATTAGCATATAGAACGGCGAGCAAAACAATAGAAAAACCAAAGTTAAAGTAAAGTTTGCCCACAAACCTCACATCCCTTGGCCCCACTTTCCATAATAAAACGCAGAACACCATAGCAAGCCCTGCCCAAGAAAACCAAGTATGTCACTTGCTACAACATAAAATCCATATTGATTTATACCACAGCAATCATTTGGTAAATCACATACAGTGGGCTACATCATGTGGGAGATTATTCCAAACTCCAAGTACATTAGAACAATTCAAGAAGCCTGACAAACTCCATAAAATCTTTTCTGTTAGCATTGATACAAAGCACTCCCAAGTCCATATCATATTTTGGTGGAGCAGACTTTCAATGCTTACAGCACAAAAATAAAATAACTACTCGCAACAAGATCAAAGAAAATATATAAAAGGCAGACTGCTTTTTAGGTGCATCGAAGAAAAAAACATGGCAAAATATGTAAACTATAATGTGTGCTTCCAAGGGAAAAGGCATGAAATAACATTATTTCATGCACAGATAAGTTGAACAAGCATCATTACTATGGTCATCTTCCGACACAATTTTGGCACAAAAAAAATGCCTATTTGCTTTAATGATGACAAGAACTCAAAAAGGTAGAAGATGGCTCCACTTAAATTATAAAAGGCAGCTTGACCCAAGAAAAAAAAACATAAGAGGCAGAACACTAAATATAGAACAAAATTTGCAAACTCAATAAAACACGCCAAACCACATCAATAGTATTGATCAATGATGTGTCATCCTTGCGTATACTACATGAAATGCAGGTCATTTCATGTGGATTATGGCATGGATGATACTAGGTCATTATTGTCATTTTCCGACACATAGTTAGAACATAAGCAGCCAACTTGTTTTATAAATGACATTAGACAATGGACTAAAGAATAAAATAACCTAACTGTCACCCTTATTTATATATGCAGTAACTGTTTCACTGATAAGCGACCCAACAGAGTACAAGGCTCCAAAGAGAAGTAAACACACAGAACATGATGAGTAGAAAAATACTGCACTTTCACGACCCGAGAATCTTGGTAATGATCAATATTATTAATTTTGTAAGACTTATTGCATATGACAACAGGCATAACGATTCCAACCACAATGAGCATACAACAATACTCTTTCACTTCTCGCAATAGAAGTGGTTCTAACCAACTGTAGTAACCTAACGACTGAAAGCACATAAAATTGGATGCTCGGCAAATAGCAAATCAAACCCAATGACACAAAGTAGCATTAGCTTCAAAAAAAATTGCTTAGATATTAGTCATATAGTTGGTTTTGAGAAAGGATTTCTAAAAAACAATCACACAAGTTGTTCTTCTACTTTTAACAATCGCACAAGTATCATTTTTTCATTCAACGAAAACAGAGAAGTACAAGTATAAAATTGAATTTTTCCCATCCAAACTTAACATCAAGAAAACAATTATATTTTTCGTGGATTTACTAATTGGAGGGGAAGTAACTATAGTCATCCTCAGACACGAGCGAGGTAAAAGGAACCAGCACGCTGTAAAGATGACCGTAACAGTCAACAATCAACAATGAACACACACACTATCAGTCTACGAAACAGCAGTATAATTGCAACAAGCCACTACAATTAACAATGAAATTCGACACCCTAACAGAACATCACTCACAGCAATTATCAACCATTCAATCAGTCTACACAACAAATCATCAATAAACGCAATAACTTTACCAACTCAAGCACAAATTCAATTCCAAAACACAACTTTAACATCGAAGTACCTCCGGACAGCGAGCCCTCCGAGAAGCTTGTACCGGAGCGACTCGGCCTGCGCAATGGCGCAAAGGCCTCTATTGTTGACCTTCTCGGCGTAAAGCTCAACGCTGTTCTCCGGAAACTTGAACCTCTTCTGAACGACCGAAGTGAGCTCTCTGATCCTCCGCCCCTTCTCGCCTGATCAATCAAAACCCTAATCAAACCAAAACCGAAGAACCAAACAAAACCACACAATCGAATCAAGCGCGGATTAGTACCGAGAACGTTCTGAGTCCTTGTGGCTCTGATGATGATCTCGGTGCGCATGGGAGTAACCCTAACTTCGACGCCGGAGTAGCCGTCTTCGGCGAGTTCTCTGGTCAGGACCTCGTTGAGCTCCGCGAAGAAGACTCCGTCGGCGATGAACTGCGAGAGGAGGAGATTCAGTTAGGGTTTTGTTGGGGGAATCGAAGATCAGAGAGAGTGAAAGATGTTACCTTTCGCTTTTTGCTCATCTGAGTCGCCATGGCTGAAGCAGATCGAAGGAGACGACAGCGAGAGAGAGGGTTACAAGGTGTAGAATGTGAGGAAGATACAAACCCTAATCGCAACGCTTGTTATAAGTAGTAGGGGTATTAGGGTTTCTCGGTTGGGATAATTTTTTTTTCCCTATTTTATACATTTTTATTTAATATTTAATGTATTTTCCTCAAATAATGTACTTTTTTTTTTCAGACGTATTTTATTTAAAATCATCATAAATTACATCAAGAAGAAATAAGAGTACGACAACCACTCGGAACAATGAGACAAAGAATTAGCTTCTCTAATAATCATATGGGCAGGTAAATTCGTTGATCTATGTACTAGAACCATACTATAAAATTTTAAGTCCGTTAACAATGATCTACAATAGAAATTAGGGAGCCAAAGTATGAAATCGATCACCTTGCTCCGTAATGCTTGGGTAACCAGTTGAGCGTCAACTTGGACTACTACATTCACCTCATATCTTTATTTGTTGTCCCCCACATGCCGCTACGAAAGCCCTATTTACATCCCGAAGAACAACCCCATAAGAATTTATACCCTTCTTACTTATTTTAACCAACGTTTTTCTTTCATTTAAATGTTGGGCGCAACTATGTGCGCCCTACAAATTTATAAGGGCAAGCCACTGGATTTGGGTACCCCTTGTGCTTATACGGGCACCCCAACATAAATGTTGAAATTACCCAAAACTACCCATACAGTTTACAAGGGCACCCTACACTAACCAACATAAAGTATGAAGGAATCGACACTTACGATGATATTGGGCTCTAAAATTGCAAGTTTGCGTCGTTGGTTGTCGGAGGGGGTCGTCAGAGTCAAATGATTATCGATTTGGGTGGAGTGCAAAACGAGAAAGAGTGAAAGAGTGGCATGTGGGGGATTGTGGGCGTTGTGAGGAGTAACTAGGTCATTATGATTAAGGGCTTAGTTGAAATTAGAGTACCAAAAAATATGTAGCTTGTGTGGGGGTGCACATAGCCACACACTTAAATGTTTTTTTTTTTTTGATATCATTTACTTAAATGTTTTAATTATTCACGAATTGTACAACACTTGCATTAACTTGGAAGTGTGGTAGAAGATTTTTTTTTTTTTTGGGTCAAGCAAGGTCAGATCTAATCTTGTTGGTGCCCTAAAAGTCAAGAAATGTCACCCCGAGGGTTTCGATCGCATAGGGTTAAGACTTTTAAAAAGATATCGACTGACTTCCACTGAGACTTTTAATTAAAGAGGTTTTGGTCAACCCCACTAAGAAAATCGATACCTCTTTAAAGGTCTCGATAAGAGCTGACCATATCCTCTTTATCTTTGATGAGGTCTAGGTCGTCTCGGTAAGACCCAGTTGAAACCTATGGGCGACAAGAACGAGGAATAAAATTTTGAAATTGCCCAAAAATCCTCATGAAAACAAAATAAATTTAGGTGATTTTGTTGTAAATGACATATTCCTCTCAAATCCATCCACATTTTCCCCTCAAAAAGTCATGATTGGAGCTAAAAAAAAGCCCTAAACAACACAAGAAAACTTCGTTTGACTGCAAAAAAAAACTCAAATCGATTTCAAAATGGTGAAAATAGCTTCACCAAAGAAGAATCAACGTGATCTCTCTTCAAAATCTCGCCAGTTTTCAACTGGATTGGAGGGTTTGAGATTGAGGGAGGGGGAACTCGATGTCGGTTGTGCATTTTTGAGGTGGAGGTGGAGGTGGAGGTGGAGGTGGCGGTGGGGTGGGGGTTATGGGTTATTTAGGGGCAAAATTTGAAAGGCAAAAAAAATTACACTGGGGTATGTTAAACAAAACAAAAACTGGAATGACAACAGGCACACCCCAAAATACATTAGCCCATAAGAGCCGTTCATACTGTCTCGACCTGTGTGTTATGCACCAGGATCTCCGTGTGCCCAACATTTGCTCGTAGCTTGATTGAGCATTTTCTTTTAAAAAATCCTCGATTGTTTATAACTCGAGGTTGATCTATTCGATTAGTATCTTGAACAATAGCTTGAACACTACCTTCCAAAACTCCCAATATAAGAAAAGAGGAGATAGTAATTCATTGGATACAATCATCACCCTTATCCCTCTCTCTTTTCTCGCATTTTACTACAAAAGATTTTTTTTTTCTTTTTAAAGAAAGACTAGCCGCGACCGTGGCCATGGCTGCCGCATCTACTACTACTGCAACCATTTGCATTTCATCACAAACAACCAGTCTAGGCGGTACTCTCCGACGTCGATCACACGGACTAGTCGATAAGCTTCCGTTGCAGCGTCAAACAAGAGGACACAACTATGGTCATCTAATTAGAGTCTCTGCAGGCGAGGCACCTCAAGAGACGACAATTGAGGATGATGTCGTTGGTGTTGGTGATGATGAGAGCTCGGTGGAGACCACAAAGGTTCCCTATTCACTCATCTCTCAACTCAATGTCGAGAAGGCTCTTCGAGGAATTGGTAATGAAAGTTAACATTAATTAATTGTGTTTATGAACTTTTGTTTTGGTGTATTCTTTCAGAGGTTGTAAATTTGATTGATGGGTTTCTGGTTTAGAGTGCAGCTATTACAGATGCAGACCACTATGGGAGACTGGGACTTAGCAGAGGGTGTTCTTATGAGCAGGTAAAACATTCCTCTTGTTCATTAATTTACATAGATCTGTAATTGTATGTTTTCAACTGGATCATATATACTTGCTTGATTAAAAAAAAAAAAAATCACAACTTCAATTCATATATATTTGAGGCAAAACCTATCATTTGGTCCCTGAACTTTGTGTTTTTTGTGCTCTAGGTCCCTGAACTTTTATTACTATACATTTGGTCCTTGAACTTTCACAAAAATCTACATTTAGTCCTTCCACCATTTAAAGTGTTAAATTATGCCAATGTGGGCAACAAAAGTGTTGTGTGATTAGTCAAGAAGAGTAAAATGGTTTATATTACTGAATCAGACGACTCGCATCGACCAAAAAAAGCCGAAATTTTTTTTAATTTCCCCCAAAAACATAAAAATCTCAAAGTTCAAGGACCAAAAGCATAAAACTCAAAAGTTTAGGGACCAAATGTACAACAATGAAAGTTCAGGGACTAAATGTACACTATTGAAAGTTCAGGGACCAAAAGCATAAAAGACTCAAAGTTGAAGGACCAAAAATATTTGACACATAATATAATTAGAGATGTTCATTGTCAATGATGATCCAAAAGAACTCCAACAACTATATGCTGTAAATTGTCAATGCTTCTCAGATGAAATGGTAATAAAGACATCACTTGCCAGAAAGTCAAGATTGCGCAGGCGTGGTTCAATTTCCACTGAAGTAAAAAAAACCATATGCAGCAAATGTGCCTACTAGAAATGTATATGGCCCAATCTTTTTTTCCTTAATTTCCAGGGCCTCCCTTAAATTTTAAACATTATTTTTTTGTTTCGTTTTTTTGATAAGAAAATGTTTCTTTTAGGGTAATGGTATTTTTACTCACCTAAAAAACCATTATTCCAACGTTCATCTCACAATTTCTAAGCAGATGCATGACCTCAATTTGTGATTTTAGAGGGTGTTTGGTTCATTATAACCTTGAGTCTGCAATGGTAATCACATTAAATTACAATGTTTGGTTCGTTGTAATGTGGATCCGTAATTTAACATGTTAAATTAACATATTAATAAGAAATATTAATAAGAATTTTAATTTCAGATGTAATAGCATTACTTCTTTTTTTTTGGCACATATAGCATTGCCTTATTTTGGAGTACTGTTGTTACACATGCGTACATGGTAATCGATTCACATTTGATGATGTCCCAGAATGAAAATATTAGAATGACAATGGGTATGACACATCCCAACACACATTGACCCACAAGAGCCCTCTATGCAGCCTCGACTCACGTGTTAGCATCGAGATCTATATGTGGCTTATATCCCAAGGTAAGCATGAATGGTTGAATGGCTCTTGTGGGCCAATGTATGTTGTAGTGTGACTTGCCATTGTCATTGTAGCACTTCCCGTTACAGAAACGTTCAACAATAGAAGGTATAAATAGCGTTTCTAAGCTTTAATTTGTAGTTTAATTGGAAAGGGCTTAATTAAGAAGAATTTTAAGCAACAAGTTCCATTACTGTTTTGATCCAACTATCAACTAACAGGTTACAGCCGCATATAAGACCAAGTGTGAGGAGCTGATAAATGAAGGATTGGACGAAGAGCAACTCCAGAAGAAAATGGAGCTCTTAAAGGTACATTATATATACTCATATTTACATTTTTTTTTTGGGGTGGAGTACATATTTACAGTTATCACATAACTATATCATTAATAAAATGTTCCGATTATCAACACCAAAAAAATAAATAAAAATGATCCAGTTATTACCACTTTTCCTTTACAGAATTTTTTTTTTCTTTTGCACTCACAACGCGCTAATCTCATTGTCCATGCAAGCCTTAGGATGTGGCCTTACATATCCCAAGGTACAATACACGGTGGTATGGGTGCGTTGTGCATTCTACGTTGTTATTATAGCATTTTTCTTTTTTTCTTTTTTTTTTTTTTTTGGACTTATATGAATCGAACTTGTGCACACAGGAGTCATACTATATACTTTCCTCAGAAGAGGAGAGGAGGCTGTACGACTGGAGCTTGTCAAGGAGTGAGGGACCTGATAGATATGTCTGGCCTTTTGAGGTTGACATAACTCAAACATCCGACTGGGGGGACCCTCCGCCACAAGTATGTGTCTCCCCATCTTTCTTTGTTTCCCATCGAAAGAGATACAAATAGGTTCCATTGCATTCATCGCATGCAACACAAAAACACTTCAAACTCTAGCCCATAACATGCACCAGTTTATAATAATTAGGCGACCTCGAACTTGATAACTCCAAGAACTACATATGGATGATCTTCAACTTGAAACTTAAGTCCACAATATGGGCCTACTCCTGACAACCACACATCCTACTCCAGGGTAACCTCGAGTAGCTGAGTAGTTTGAAGTAGCAAGGCATAATTACGTTCCAAATCTGCAAAGAAACTAACCACACCAAAATTCCCAACACTTGTTGGAAGAAGTTAAATCCATTACCTCTAGAAATTGTAGAGGAGTCCTAGATACCATCCAAGCTAGCCACTTGGTTGTTACTTTTTTCTATTTAGTAATAAGTCGTTTTCAAAAAAAAAACAAAAAAAAGTTAAGTCCAATTAAAAGTGATCTAACGCGTATTGGGTTTTGACGTATCACTATGGAGTGGACCTTCAATGTATAGAGACAATTTAGCAATTTTATATTTTATAATGAATGAAACAAAAAATACATATTAAGATAAACAAATAGTCATTCTATATATATATAAAATAAGATCCTAGACCATACAAATTGTATATTTTGAATCCATCATCAAAAGAAAACATTCCCAACGATTAAATGGTCCTCAGAAGAGATTCGCGGTGGCCTGAAAAACAACCTAGACAAGTTTTTTTTTTTTTTTTTTTTTCATAAAACCTAGACAAGTTAATCAATCATTCGCTCTTTAGCTTAATTGCTTCCACATTTAAATTCTTTAAAATTCTTCAACATATTACTGAAATGATTTGCACAATTCCTACCAAAATAAATAAATAAAAAAAATGATTTGCACAATTATGATATTGAACCAAATAATTACTAATGAATTTAAATGCGGAAGCAATTTTGATCCAAAACATCTAGATTGTTTAATTTATAGAGTTTGTCTTCTGCTGCCCCAAATTGCTTTATATAGAGTGACGAATAAATTAACCCATCTGTATGTTCTATTTCACCAATCATGAAAATAAAAAATTAACCGCATATCTCTGCACATTAAAAATCCACATATTTTGTACCAAAAAAATAAAATAAAAAATTCACATCTTTGGAATACATTGAAGTCCAAGAACGTATTTGACAATTCACAAAGCTCGGTCAATAGCGTATATATCTATCTATAAACTAATGATCCAATAAAACTAATTAAACATTGAATTTTGCAGAAATATTTATCAAAAAAAAAATGAAAAAAAGAAAAAGAAATGTAAAAGACCTAATGAGCATTACTGAGGAATCTTTGATTCTTGCAGGAACCGGAGGATGTTGGGCCAACAAGACTTGTGGGCTATTTCTTTCTTGGATGGCTGGTACTGTCCTTCGTATTGTCTATTGCCCTCAATCGATGAAATCGACTTTTACCATTTAAAGAACAAAAGAGCTTGCAGCAATTAAGCCTTGTTATGATACAACTTGTCCATGCTTAATAAAGTATTAAAGATTGTATTTGTGTATCATAACCTGACGGTCCTGACCTCTATACATACATTTCTAACGCAGTTGAAGTCTAGGATACCTATTAAGACATTAACATTGGTATGAGCCAACCTGGGTATGGTTCCAACTGGGTGAACACCCGTGTGAGTAACCACGTTTGGAATTATCTCTCCTTTTTTTTTAACGAGAAATGATAATCTTACACACTTTGGACGCACATGGATGTACACTTTGTTTTTTAATCATTTATGACTCTTTCTTCTTTCCCAAGCCTGGCCCCATATCTGACAAAACAACATAAATAGCTAAAAAACAAAGTGTGCGTCCAAAGTGTGTTAGATTATCATTTTCTTTTTTTACTAAGAAATTTAAAACCAAAACAATATAGCGTTACACTTGGTCGATATATTAGCAATCCATGTTACAATGGTTCAAATACAACTAGAAAAGACTAAAGAGACCTCTTTGAAACATGTTAACTCACATCGGTCACAAGGCTTCTCTAGACCCACTAAACCTAATATTAAGATTATTTATTTCCCATAGAGTTCAAAGGTTTAACCATCAACCACAATTAGGTGGGTCAATACATTTTCCTCGTCTCCAAGAAACCCTAACTCTCCTTGAGAAGAGAAACCTAGATCTATTTGAAGGACCGACGAACCTTGCCTTGCTTCGACAAGTTGCATAGTCGTCAATCCCTCCCTCCCTTTATCCCTCATATCTTCTTCCTCTATTCGCTCCCGTGGATTTTTAGCATGGTCGTCGTCGACCGCCCTTTTGCATAGGACTTGGTCTAGGTGAGGAAGACGACGAGTTTATGGCCCTCCGCATCCGATTAAGAGTCATCCAACAAAGAAAATAAGCAGTGGCAGTGATCCACTCGATCTAGGTAGCGGTCAATGGTGGCAGCACTAAACGACAATGACATTCTTGAGGTGACATGTCTAATCAATCTACTCTCAATTTTCTTCTCTTTTGAGTCAAGACTCTAGCGTTTTTGTAGTTTAGATAAGCTTGATCACAACCTTGTGTGGATGTAGTTGCTTTGATGATGGTTTCTTTATGAACTTTGTCGAGTAGTTTGATTTAGTTGTTGTTTGTTTTCCATCTTATAAGGTTGTCCTCCCTTTCATCAGGATTTTCTTTTGATTTTAACCAGCATTTCCACATCAATTGTGCCTTAGAGGCTTCCAATGATGGCCTAAAATGAGGCTTCGTATTGACTCCAAGTCACTCCATTATTCTCGTGGTGGAGACCGAGCTTCTGTGTTGTATTCAACTTGTAAGTGATCTGATATCATCAATTGAATTTTATCGAGCTTTGTCAAAAAAAAAAAGAAAATCAACCACAATTATGTGAAAACCACCCATGGGCTTTGGCAGCAACTAACAGACGAATATGAATGATATAGCATATCAAACTGTCTCAATTTTTAGTCCCTTCAATGGAACAAACTAGACTAGTTTATGAGCTTCAGTGGTCACCGGCCCACCCAAGTCCACCTCATGAGAGTTAGCTGAGTTTAGCTTTTTCTTCTTTTTAAAAGCTCAATAAAATTTAATATAATTGTGAGATCCCTTCCATTGGTGACACAATATTGAAGCGAGAACAACATGGACAAATTGAAGCCACATCACAACTACCACCAGAGGTTTCTTAGGCACAATTGATGGAGACAAAGGTCACCTGAGCACTGAAAGACAACCCAGACAAAAGGGACAACAAACCTCCAATAGAGAAGACAAACCTACAACAACTAAAGCCACTAAAACAAATTGCTCACAAGGCGAAGTTTACAAAAAAACCATCATCGAAGCCACAACAACTGCATTTTAGCACTGACTAGACCTAACTAAACAACAAAAACACTAAAATCTTGATTATAAGGAAGAAAATCAAAAGATTGGCCGAGCACGCCACCCCAACATGATCACCACTGTTGAGCGCTTTCACCATCGATGCTCCCTCATCACGAGCAACTCACCACCACTAGTCATTTTTCATATTGGACGACTCTTCATCAAATGTGGACGACCCAAATTCCAACTCACATCTTCTCTCATCTAGGCCATGCCCTAAGTAAAAAATAAGATGGGCGGCGGTCTGAGCGTAGAAGTGAGTCGCCGGAAGCTTTCGAAAACTTGCTTCTAAACCAACCCGACTGTGAGGAATCAAAAGATCTTTGTTGATGCTCATTGGCATTGACCACATCAAAAAAATCCACAACAATACCATCTAGGCTAAAGTACTACCCAAAAAGAATGGGGAAAGAAAGGAAAGGGCAGTGAAGAAGGTGAATAGCAGATGAAACTAGGGGCTCAAAGTGGTCACAGTGTGGATGGGAGAAGGGAAGAAGAGAGGATCACAACGAGAAAAGCAAAAGGGATAGGCGGAAATAAGAGAGAGAGGGAGGGACGGATACCACTAGGCAACTTGCCGACGCCACGGAAGCTGATCTAGTTTTTGTTGCACGCATGTGATGCTAGGGTTTTGACTCTACTTGACTCACTCCATTTGTATCAGCCAAATTGAGCTTTAGCTTGCGTTTAAAAATGTATATGTAGGCCAACTAAAGCTTGAATATTTGATTAAGCCTAATTGTACATTTCTCAACTCCAAAACTTTATAGTGTGAAAGTTATATTTTTCTTTTCTTTCTGGTATGCCCTGAAAAAAAATAAAAAAATTGATGGACACCCTTTCAACGAATTTATCACTAATTTTATTTGGAGAACATATATCTGTCAAAAGAACAACACTTCCCCCAAGGAAGTGCACAATCCTGAAAAGTGAGACAATTCCTAGATAGGGAAGTTGCCACTTCCAAGAGAGTGCACTTCCCCATCCATCTTCGTTCGAAAGTTGAAAAACAATTAAGCATTAATAATTATCAAAATGGAACACCAAACTCAATTGCAAATACAGAATAATATAAATACAGAAATGCAAAACTGAATGTGGGGGTGCCAGACAGAACTAAGGCTGCAATGAATGATATTAGATTGACTTTGCAGAGGAAGGAATTTGCTACAGTTAAAACTTGTGAAATTAACCAATGAAACAAGCACTATTATGTGTACAAGCTTCACAAACTTCACAAGTTGTAACAATAGCAAGTTTCTACCAGATTTTTTGTGTAGATTTTTAAAAGTTTGCCTTTCAAGGACGGCTAATGGAACCACCCCACTTTCTCAACAATCACAAATTTTGGCAGTAATTGGCCAGCAGACTATTTTCCATGCCGAAAGTTCATTCACAAGTTGAAAACCCACTTCAACCACATTCAATCCATTACTTGCGTTCCCAAGTGATCTAGACCATTCTTTCAATGACTTAGGTTTAAACCCCAACTAATTTGAGATTTAAGGTTTCATTGTTATTGTTGTTGTATACAACAAAGCAGGACCAATCTCGTCTCACTGTTTACACTCCACTACGCATGTGGCCAAGCACAAAACCATTACATGAACTCTAACGCTCACAAAGGTTTTGAGGTACACACCACTGATTGCGTCCAACAATGGCTGTTATCACGGCCAACAGAAAATGTATTTTTTAGGGAGTCTGATTATGCTAAACTCCAATTGATACTACATGAAAAATAGGTTGGTAAATTGGTAATGGTAGCCGACCCCAACTAATTTGAGATCAAAGCTTTGGTGTTGCTTGTCGAAAAACATGTCGGCGATCTTGAAGAGTTGTCTTCACTTATTACACCACAATTATTGGTGGGTTAGATTTGTTGTATTCTGTAATAATTCTACTTAACCAAGCAAAGCACCCGGGGGGGTGGAAGTACGAGTGAAGAATGCAAGCGAATACATAAAACCAAAGTAATTAATGAGCACATACCTCCATAGCTTCAATCATCTCAGAGAAAAGATGTAGGCGACTTTTGAGAACCGTCAAACCTAGAATTTAAGGATGTCCGCTGGGTAAGCATTTCACCATACTACTAGCCTCAAATTAAGAAGAGGATGGAAAAATGTTAAGAAACATTACATCACTGATACAGTCCAGACGTCCAACACTGTACAACATCTGTATCAAAAAAGCAGCAGAGTTCATGTTAGGTCTGAATAATACCGTTAATACTTACTGTTCAAAAAAATCCCCAAACTTTGAATTGAATCCAAACCTCCTCTTGAAGCAGAAAGCGAGAAAACCATTTTCATACAGATCTCGAAAAGTAAATAGTGATTAGAGGTTTACCAGTATTCACCAAAATTTGTGTTAAAATTCAGTCTTCTATACATATTTACCGCCGAGTCATATCTGATTGTCTTTGTTTTGTTCTAATTGAAGCTTGGCCACGCTACCAAGCAACAAAGGATGACAGTGGGATTTCTCATGCATGTTACCAGACTCTCTTACGTTTATGGTGGCGATGAAAATCTTCACCATAGTCCTCACTCAAACCATTTACCATCTCCCACCTTTCATGGCTCCAGTGGTCATCGCCACTTTTCATCTCATGTCTAGAAAGTTTGGCACTGTGAACACTCTCTTTTTCGTTTCTTTTTCGTCTTCTCTGGTCTTTGAAAGAAAGTTCCTGACTAGACTGTGTCAAGCCGCAAAGTCTCCTATCCCGTTTTTCGACATCAGTCTCAACCCTCCTCTTGTCAGTGTTCACTAATTTTTGTCTTTCATCTTGATTCCGGGGGCTAAAGTCACTGCCACCTCGTTTTGGTCTACTGAGCTTCTTTCTACTGTGGCATCGTGCATGCTTCTCTCTGGTGCAGTGGTTGGAACTGTCAGACAAATATGGTGTCTCACAATTCATAAAACTGCGATCTGTAGAACTTTCATTTTGCCTATAATTATCTTTTCTATGCCAGTCAGGGCTGTAACTGTCTTGGATCTTGGAACTTCCAACATCTGAGTAATGATACCTGTGGTCTTTTGAAGAAACTGAGGTAGAATCTTTAGAGCACCTTCTGTCTTTTATATGAAAATCAGAATCCAGATGTTCAGAACGCAGGTGCTTCTTTTGTGGTCTTTTATTATGTACATCATGAGTGTAGATCGTGACAGTCTCTATATCTTGTAGAGTTCCCCACTCATGTGATTGCCGACGTTCATGGTATGTGTGTTCATTTAAATCCCTATCATGCGGCTTCTCTCTGAAAAAAAAAGAACAGAACAAAAATTATCAGGAAAATTTAGTTACGATTCAATGAATCTTTGAAGGAAAATAACAGATTCCGTGCAACTTAATACACAGTAATAACCATGCTATACTTAAGTTAACATCCCACAAGAATGAAAGGATTAGTTCGATAGTTGACGGTGAATATTTCACAAATAACCAATAAATGTAAATGGAATCTGATTCTCATACTAATTTACTTGGGTGGTTTGCAGGTTGCAACAAAAAAGACTTAACCATCTAATTCTCTACAACATATGAGATAAATTCTCCACCAAGTGTTCAAAGTATTGGTTGGTAAATTTAGTTGGGAGACGACTTGGAGCAATATTCACGCATCGACATAACAACATGAGCTGAATGTAAGTTACCTCAGGAGACGCTCATTCAAGAGCTTGTATCTCTTTTTGTTATTCTGGAACTCCCCAAACTCAGCCTGGGATAGAGGATGTTCTGCACCATTCGCCATAGGAGGCACTGCATTCCACATCCTCACGAGCCCGCTGAAAGTACCGAAAATAATTTTTAATTTCAGATTCAGGGAACGTTAAAAATATTGGCCTTCAAATAGATTAATAACAAAAAGAATACCAAACAGTAGATCATACAGGCTATAGCAATAAAGAATTACCTGGGCACAGGAAAGCCTCCATACGTAGACGGAATGTAAGATGAGTTTGCAAAAGTTGCCAATGGAACCACATTTGGATTACAAGGCATCATTGTAGGGCTGGCATACATATTCATAAAGGGTCTAAGATAGGGTAATGAAGCACCATGCCAATAAGGTGATCCATAAGTTCGCATAACCCCTGGAACCATAGCAATAGCATATTAAAAAAATACAGTTAACATGATATGACTTCGAATCATTCAGCTACTTGAGTTAAAGGCAAAAGAGCATGCAAAATATTCCTACCAGGATGAAACGTAGGACAGGAAACAGCAGATGCAGGACATTCTCTTATGAAATGATCTGGAGAGCCGCACATGTAACAGGCACGTTCTACCTGTTCCCAAAAGCAATTATGGTCAAATGTAAAATAGATTACTGAAAGAGCCATAACGTTAAAATATTGTCATTTGACTACCGATATCATGTAAGCATTCTCCTGGCAGAACAAAGCAGAACAAAGGTTTATCTATCATTAAAAAGCTAATTCGTAAAGCATATTGTTCTTCATAAGAAGTTTGGTTAATGCTTTCCTCAATATCCAAAAATGGTTAACTCGATTATTTTGAATTAGAAAAAGTAACCTCCAGATTATCATAGGACCCGTTTTGAGGAAGGAACTGAGCTCAGAGGAATAAGAAAGCATGAAAAAAAACTGAAATGGCTAGGTGACGAGACATCTTTTTATGTGGATGGTCTAACCCTTTTAGACAAACTAAACCACAACTTGGTAGAAATGCTAACATAGAGTGACGGTGAATGCAGACATCTACTACTCTAAAGCAAACATAAGAGAAGTACTGTTTCTTTCTCACATTCTTTTTCATTTTAGTAATTAAAGGGCTTGTATTAAAATCAACCAAACTCATCTTGCAATACATGAAACTCAAACTCCGGTCAACTGAAATTCCTCGAAAATATTATGAACAATTCAAATGTGTTCAACATACCAAGGTGAGAACAAGTTGAGGGACATTTTTCAGTGCACTACCCAGAAAAACAGAGTCAAGATAATACAGCCACTTGATAGATGGTTACCTTCTTGCTCTTGCTCGTAGCAGCAAAGCTCCCAGTTCCATCTGTGAAATCAAAAAGACACTTTTAGAACTCACATACAAGCTTGGTTATACCATCTATTTTACCAAATGCAATGCAAAAGTCTTTACCAGCTGTGTTAACCCACGGACCCTTTCTTTTCTTCATACTGGAGTTTGCTGTAATGAAATAAAATGTAGAAATGAGGAAAACGTTAAAGACATAAATTGTAAAACCTAATACAACAAGGCATAAACATGATGCTAATATGAGATATTGACTATGCATCTTGATAAGCAAAAGCTATTATTAATCTCCAACCGAAAGAGTTACTTCCGACCATAAAATGACCCTTATGCCTCTCACTGCGATTAGAGCACCCCACCACCCTTTCATCTCACTTTGTGCACCCTACCATCATCTCTCCACACACTCTTGTGATTTGTAGGGCATCATCAAGTGGCTCAGCCTCGCAGGTCCGAATCTCTTGTTGGAGAGTCGGTCAGAGCCCACCAAACCTCTAGTTGGAGAGTTGATCAAAGCCTGCGGAACCTTTGATTGGAGAGTCGATCAGAACCCACCAGCAGTTGTCAACTAAATTTCATCAAAAAGATTCGGTTGGACAACACCGAGCCTAGAAGATAAGTCTTGGCCATATGTAGCCGAACCTAAAATAGATGTCTCGACCAAGATTTTGGATTTGGGTGCTTCGGTTGGGATAAAGGGGTATTTTGGTAAAAATGTGGGGTGCCCTCATAAATCAAAATTTAAATTTGGGGTGCACTCAAAATCGGGGTGCCCTAAGTAAACGCTGGGTGCGTATAGCCGGACTCAAAACTTTTGACAAGCAGATCACAGGATGGAAGGTGCATGCAAAGTTATCTGTCCTAGATTTTTCTAATGTATAGCAATATATAAATGTCAACACATGCATAGACTACAACGAACTCCAAAATATTTCAAGTTGACAAGTGTGAGCTCTACTTGAGGTGAACAGTCACTGCTCACTTGTTCCCCAACTGGTCATCCAGTAGATTGATATGGGAATGAGATTACGATGTGAGCAGTTGGGGAATCAGATATTATATAAAAGACGGACTGTCTTTCCCTTTGAAAATCAGCAGTTAATTTTGACACTTAACCTGCTCTTTTCAAATCCAATCTGCAGGCAATTCCAACTAGTCATCTGTTTCATTAATGATGAAAAGCTGATTGAAAGATTTACCTGCAGTATCATTATCAGCAGCTGATCTATTGTTCCTCTTATTCATCTCAATTTCAGGCTCTGGCATAACTTGATTGGACCCCTTTCCTGTTGCAGAAGGAGAATGCGGCGATACAGTTTCTCTTCGATGGACGGATACTTCACAGGAAACTTCTTTCACATGGATCCCAGATTCTTCATCTGAAATTAGAAAAGTAACGAATTTATTGCCAGCTTAGCCAACACTAACCAGAAATTGGTTGCAAAAACAATGATTCATCTATACCTGGAGCATACTTAAGAAGGTCATCTGAACCACTAGTTACTATTTGAGATTCCAAAAAATGTTCAATTGCCAGTCTAAGGGAGAGATTAGGCAGCAAATCCTCTACTCTGCATTTGGAAGACAAACACTTGGGGCACTTTGCCTTCTCTACCAATACCAAACGAATGCCTGCAACAAAATTCCAAATATAAGAAATGTGAATATAACAAACAGTTGCAACACATTAACACAACAATCTGTAGGCAGTAAAGCTCGCATGTTCATAATATCCTTAAGATTTTTTTTTTTTTTTTTTTTTTAGTGCTTTCTCCCAAACTTTGAAGTGTAGATATAAGGTAACTGGTAAAAAATGACAAGGAGCAAGGGTGGTAGCCGAATGTATAAATATCTTTCGAAGCTCATGAACCAATGCCAACATATTCTCTATGTTGCAATACTATAGTAGAAACTTACACTTGTCACAAAAGGTATGCTGGCAGCATGGAATCAAAACAGCCTCTTTAAATATTGACTTGCAAAGAGAGCATCTCAATTCTGATGGCAGATTGGGTCTTTCCACAATTGGAGAATTTACATTAGCTGCACTGCAAGTTCCAAAAAATAAACATAAAATTACAAAGATGTGAAGGCAAACACGACTGTTAAATAACATGAGAGCACAAGCCAGTCACGACTTACTGATCTAATTTTTTGTCCCCCACAAACTTACGATGAAATCTTGCTTGTGTATCTCCTTCAGATCCAAAGGCATCTGTTATCATCAGCAAGTACATAAAAAATAAAGAAAATAAAAAGCTGCAGAACTGCTAAATAATTATTGAAGTTTCAATTCCAATGCACAATGGTCTAATACCTCTACAAATTGCCTCACTAAGATCACCAGGGTCCACGTTCTGACATGGAGCTATAGAAGACTCGGAGCATCTGAATCAAAAAACAAATGCAAATTTAACTCGAGGACCCAACATAAGGGTAATCCAAAAATGACATAGATGAGTTTTCAATTAGAACCATTAAGAAACTGGAATTTTGAAATTGTATTCACACAAGGACATTCCTAAGAAACTAGGGTACCGGGGCGAAATCTTAATATGGGGCCCTCATCAACTTTTAATATGCTAATAAATCATTAATATCCATGATAATAACATCATAATGCTTCCCTAAGAAAATTGTGCTAGTACTGATTCTCTTTGATTAATATATAGTTATATACTCTACATTTGGTTACCTAACTCAATTTGAACTTTCAAATTTTATAGTTGCAGAACAAACTACTGAAAGAACCAACCTTAAGAGTTCCTTAAAAAAAGCCCAGCTACAAGAAAAAAGAAAAAAAAAAAAGGCCCAAACATGTCTTGGCCAACACCTACAAATGTTCCTTTAGGCAACTGAATGTTTTATGGAGGAAGAATGGTATCCTGGCCATTGGTTATTGCTCACGAAAATATTCAACCACTTGTCTGAGGGAATTATTAGTCCGTCGGTCTTTTTTATTTTATTGTTATTTATCATCCTTTTAGGAGGGAAAAAGAAAAAACTTAGGCTACCTTGCTTCTCCACCAACATCTCCAAAAGAAATTGTGTAGAGATATAAACCACAAGCTCTTGTATATATTTACAGAAAAGCTATACAGTGATTGAAACTGGATAAATTACTTAAGACAAAAATTTTGAGGGAAGGCATACCTTGTCTTAGTATTTGCATTTACAGCATTCATACAATTCACTTCGGCAGCATTAAGATCTGAATCCAACAAATTTGTCTCTGGGACAGGATACAAATCAGTCCCAAAGTCATCAAAATTCTCGATGTCCTCATTCTGCAAAGAATTAAACCAAATCCAATGGCCAAAAAAGATGAGAATTTTAATATTTCAGCCAATGATGTAAACACAAAACATCATTTTAAAAAATTGCCTGTAATTAACAACAATTAGCATTGATTAATGAGAAGCTTTATGTGACTTTTAAACCCCAGCAAATAGAAGACAAAGTCATCAAGGATTTGGGGGTGTTGACACAAATCCAAGGGAGTTTATCTTCCCCATATGGGAGGAGGTGGGGGTGTTGACACAAATCCAACCAAACAAGAAAAAGTTCCAACTTCCTTGGAAGTTAACTCACTTCCCCCAACTTCCCGCTGAACCAAACAAGGCTCAAAGCTCATGAGCAAATGAGTCAAATTTTCTTATACTCTTGTTCTTGGAAGCACACAATCATCAAGTCTAACCCAACAATTTGCTTTCTTTGCATAATTCCAAATTAAAAACTCAAACATCGACCAAGTTGGAAAATAAAAACAAAACCATAAGAAAAAAAAATAATACAAATGAGATTCATGGACTGATCCCTAATTTAAGATTTGTATTTGAAAAAATTGATATCAGCTTCATAGCTCAAAACTCCACTCACCAGGGTATAAAGACAGTAACTATTCTGTCAGGGACACATTTGTTGGTGCACATACAATCACCACTCAACAAGGAATGTAAACGTGTACCAAGGCAACGGTTTAGCAAAATAAATTGTTGCCAATCATTTCCATAGTTAACTTGGTTCTAAATTAGCAATTGTGCCCCTTTTCCTTATGTCAGTACAATAATTTAGGAGTCCGGCTAAGTGCATCCCAACTTTTAGGAAGTGCACCCCATTTTGTGTGGCACCCCAAATTCAAATTTTAATTACTAAGTGCACCCCACATTTTTACCAAAATACCCTTTCATCCGAATCGAAGCACCCAACTCCAAAACTTTGGTCAAGACATCTATTTTAAGTTCAGCGGCATGAAGCCAAAACTTATCAACTAGGCTCGGTGTTGTCCAACCGAACCTCTCTAGTGAGATTTAGTTGACAACTGCAGACCTAAAGGTTCGGTGGGTTCCGACCGACTCTCCAATTAATGGTTTAGCAAGCTGTGACCAACACTCCAACTAGAGGTTCGGTGGGCTCCGATCGACTCTCTAACAAGAGATTCGGACCTCGAGGCCGAACCCCTTGATGATGCCTACAAATCACAAAGAAGAGAATGTGTGGGGTGCACTTAGTAATTGTAATGGGGTGCACTAATCACAGTGAGGGCATAAGGGTCATTTTGTAGTAGGATTGATTTTTTTTTTAAGTTTGACTTTTTTTGGGGTGCACTTAGCCGGACTCTAATTTAGCCTCAATCAAGGGATTCCAAGATGGTAGCATGGGTCCTTGAGTACCAACTAGGATGTGTTGAATCCTCTACACAAGACATGAGATGAATAAAAGAACCAAACAACTATCACCTCAGTAAAGTTAGTATTTAGTTGGGATCCTATCAAGGATGGATTCAACAAAGAAGATCCGAAAGGTCTAAAAAAATCTTTAGATTCCACCTTGTCACATTTCGTGATGAGATTGTTTTGCAAAAGCTCATAATACATACTCTATGGCCTGTTTGGTTGGGGTATTAGGTTATCTAAACCTGGGCTTAGAGGTAAGACTATTGTTTGGTTGAAGTGTTAAGTAAGCAACAGGCTTACATAAACACTCATACACTGGCTTATCTAATGACAGGGGGGACCCTGTCATTAGATAAGCCCACCCAATTTTTAAGGTGAAATGTCGAAAATGCCCTCATGATTTGAACAAAACCCTAGATTACATTCTTCTTCACATCGATCAATACTCGCCTACATTAAATAGGGGCATTTTAGACATTTCACCCACTTTTCCTTATGGGTTTATACTTGAACCAAACGGCTGCACATAAAACTCCCATCTCTCACAAAGATCAGGCTTATCTAAGTCAATCCCTACACCTTACACATAACTCCAACCAAACGGGTACTAATTACTAACATGAACCCATATTTCATGCTTGACTTACATTCCCAAAATAGTCTTCTCTCCAAGGTTGGCCATGTAATTGAAAAATGAGAATATTGACATTGACATACTGTTCTATTGACAGTTTATGCAGAAAAACATTAGAATGGAAAATTAATATCAATGCATCTTTAGCTAGTCACATGAACATGAATATGGCAAATGCCAATCTGGTTCTTCTTACATACCACAGAAGGAAAGCATCCAGCAATAGCATTCTGCTTGTTTCCCATATCTTTAACTCCATCAACGCTTGGCCTGCATATATATCACATGTTTCTATCAGAATATTATACAGTCAATAGCTGCATGGATCAAATGCTTTCACTTAACTCGCTTTAAAACTAAATACTCAATTATGAGGTTTCCAATTAACTGTTGATAATAATAAAGACTATCAGGCGAATATTCAATTGTAAAGTCTTATATTTTCAATATCTTTCTCAAATCTCAACAGCTTTAGTTTCATAAAGAAATCATCTTATAATCTGCAACTAAAGTCATTTGCAAAAAACTCTAAACAAGAGTCGAAAAAATAGAAATCCAACAAAGAGAATAAATAATAGTTATTTGCAAAACTTGTTTGATGCTACTAAAACTCTTTCGAGCAGACTGACATTTTCAAGACTGCCGCATAGCGACATGTACAGGTAGAGGTAGTAACAACAAAAGCCACACACGTCAAAACAATAAATAAAATACACATATGTATCCATGTTTGTGTACATCAGCACGTGTGCGAAACTGCATTTACCTAATGCACATTTATATAGTATTAATAACCAAAGGTTGCTACTTAGCTAGAATTCCTAAACATAACTGAAAGGCATACGAATTCCTTATAATCAAATCAGCTGATCCAACTCAGTAAAAATCACCAAAACATTATAATTCCACAAACTAAAAGAAATCACCACTGGCGTAAAGGATTTGGAAAGCATGTCATCAATTGCACTAAATCGAGCACAATGGAAGAGTTTGATCCATGCAACCACTTCATATAGTTTCAATTTTGTTTCTCAATCTTTCTTTTGAGTCTTGACCTATCTTTTCAACAAAACCTATGAAATCAAACAATAGAGGCACAGAAAAGCTTACTTCAAAGAAGGAGACAATCTCTCCGCAGGCACTCTCTTAATCACTACACTAGAACCACTTGGAATCAGAAAATCCTCCACAACGTACTCTGCAATTCAATCCAACACAAGATCAAATTCCATAATCTTTCACCGAACACGCATCAAATTGTTTCAAATTGTTTCAAATTGTTTCAAATTGTTTCAAATTGTTTCAAATTGTTTCAAACAGAAAGGATTCGATTGGAGAGGAGATTGTTACCTTCGCCGGAAGCCGCGTCGGAGATCACGAGATCGAAGTCTTGGAAGTTGCTCAACTTCTTGTGAACTGCGATCTTGGATTTGAAGTCTCGGACGGAGATCGAATAGCTAGGGCTTATGTCGACGGAGTCGAAGGCGAGGGAGCTACGGAATTTGAATCTGATTGACATGGTTTCTGATGAAATCTACTCGACTGAAGAGCTCATCAACGGAGAAGACGAATTGGACGAAATTGGAACTTTGAATCGGGAATTGGAGTCAGGCTTAAGTACGGATTAATGATGGATTGATGGAGGAGTTTGTATTGGATTGGCCACCGCCATTGTAAGGAACTTCAGCGGGTCGTGGGTGTCCAACAAAGTCCAGATTGGGCCCAGCCCGTTGGCCCATGGACTATACAAACATGGCCAATAGGTTTGGGTATTATAAATCGTAAAATTATACTTTATTTTGGACCAACCGGTTGGGTTAATAAGGAACTTGTCCCTAAATTGAAGTCTTCAGTTCAAATATCGTAAATCAAAAAAATAAGTTAAGAGGGCTTCCTCTAATAAATAAATAATAAATAAAAGTTCAAATAAAACAAAAAAATAACATACTACTAGATGTCTTAAACAGTGGATTATTTTTTTACTTTTAATTTTGTCATTTCTTTTTTATACACTATCGATGTAACCTTTGTTGCAGGAGTCGTAAACACATGTTATAAATAAAAGACTTAGGTTAAGTGGCAAGGATTAAAAATTTAGACTGATATAAAGTAGTAGTCATTTGAATACCGGATCACAAAACAAAAACAAAAAGAAGAAAATCTCAAAAATAATTGTAAAAAAGATAGGTTTTCAAATTTTTTTTTTACTAGAATTAGCCATAACTATTTCATAGGAGATACATTTCACCTCATAAAATATGTTTAAAAAAATTAGGAGAATTGAATTTTCAAACCCTGTGGACGCTCAAATGAACAATTAATTAACTTTACCAAAGCAAGAATTAGTGATAGGAAAATGAGTACCTACGATCGATTGGCCCAAGTGGTTGAGACTTGATTCTCTTAATCAAAATCTCGTGTGTCAAGTCTTATGAATGGAAAAAAACTGAGTTGGGCTCCCCTTATATAGGTTCTGATAGTGCTCGAGCGTGAATTAGTCAATGCGGTTGATGCCGAACACCACATAAGAAATCAAAAAAGAGAAAAAGAAAATGATTGGTTGGCCCACTTTGGGCACCAACGTACACATTCACCTGTGGGTCTCGTTCGACATCATGCCGACCCCACCCCAATACTAACGTGGTAGGTGGATTTAAGTCAGTGCCTAAAGTGAGTCACGATAAGTAAATTTGTAGATCAATTTTTTCTCAAAAGAGACAGACGGCACAGGATACAGCGCACAAACAAAACAAACCCGCAGAACTGCAGAAGTGCGTTTCCGAGTGTGAAGTCCGAAGCATGGCAGCGGAACCTTCAACTCCATCTCGCAAAGGTCAGTAGTGTGCAGTCTCTCGCTCTTGATCAATTCCTCCTATTTCTCTCGCTCGCTCGCTCGCTCGCTGCGTCAATCTCTGTATTTCTCCTTGTGTTTCAGTGGTCGTTCATCTTAGGGCGACGGGAGACGCTCCAATTCTCAAGCAAGCCAAATTCAAGGTTCCTTCTCTTCGCTGCCCTATCTCTAAATCTCCGTTTATTAATCATTCCTAGGGTTTGCGTTCTTCTCCTTTCGTTGTTGATAGTTGTAGTATTTATTATTCCATCAAATAAAATTGATGATAGTTCTTTACTTTATAATTGAAATGTATGTAATAATGATTTTCTCGTGTCAGATTTCAGGAACGGACAAATTTGCCAAAGTAATTGAATTTCTTCGCCGGCAACTCCATAGAGACACACTGGTACTTTTTGTATTTTACCTTGATATGCACAATGACATCAAGCAATGAATGCTTTCGCTTGTGCAAATGCTGACCAGTTTTTGTTATGTATAGTTTGTTTATGTTAACAGTGCCTTTTCTCCGAACCCTGACGAGCTCATAACTGACTTGTACAAAGTAAGTTATTTTACTATCTTCACACAATTTATAGTTATGCCGAACTTATTTTGAAAAGAAAAGCACTGGCAAATATGCCCTAACCTTTTGTTTTGGTATTTAACCGTGCCATTGACAACGTAGTAAATACAATGCATCCTTTGGTGTTCAATGTAATCACTGACTTAAAACATATGCGTGGTAACATAGGATATAATTTAATACAAAAACAAAAGATTGGATTATATTTGCAAAGGTTTAAAGGCTACTTTGTGTTTGCCGAAGAGAGCAAATGTTGGGATATTTTTGCCTATTAACCATTGTTATATCATACTGTTTAGTATCCACCTTGCACGGAACTAAGGGTCGCTTCACTTGCATCATTAGAAAATGTAAGCTTATTTTTTAGCGTGTCTTATGCCTGGTGTAGATAGGTGCTTTTAGGGGTGCACACGGATTGGATCCAATCCAATTAAGGTCAATCCGCAATCCAATCCAATTATTGTGGATTAGAAAATTACAGACCAATTCAATCCAAATAATTCATCAATCCAACTCAATCCAATTTGCAAAATGTGGACTGGATTGGATCAAGTTTCACGGATTGACTTTTTCTATCCAAAGATTAATAAAATTAGACTTAATCAAATCAATCACAAGAATTATACATCTGATGAATGACAAGTTTACAACATACATTCCACAAATCTATATATATATATATATTTATAGCATATTTCCCACAAACTTGTTATCACAACAACCTTCAAAATGCAAGTTCCTACATAAATAAATATGTCATCCACAAATTTTCACCATACACCCTCACAAAAGCACAAAAAAGTGCACATTAAACATACAACCTATAAAAAAAGGTCTAAAGCATAATAAAAGAGTTAAGAACAAGCATAGTCTTTTCGATATTATAGTTTAGAGTTGATAGTTTGAGTTGATGCTCTTTAAGATACTATAGTACATATGATCAGATATGTATATGTGCTGATGTGCTAAATGAACTGGATTGGATTGGATCTGTGGTTTTTTAACGTAGGATCCATTATTCGATCCAGTCCAGCTGAATTAGTGATTTTTCAATCCAATCCAGTCTAAGGAATAAAAAAATTGATCCAATTAGTGATAATTGGTCCAAATCCGTGGATCAGTGCAATCCGTGTGCACCCCTAGGTGCTTTTCAATATGTATGCATAGGATATACTATTAACTTTTACAACATCAGTGAAAAGTTCGTTCACAGCCTCAAAATAAGTGATTCGATCTGTTTTTGTGAATATATAATAGAATCATAGAATAGTTGGGCTTTCACTTCAAGCCAAAAAAAAAAATCCATCTTGGACACTTGATACACACACATCACTAAAAAAATATTCGGATGCTCCTATATTTAGAACTCTTCGAAGACAACATAAAAAATGCTGGTAAATATAATCGGGGAAAGAAAGAGAAAGATTAAGTAAAAAAGAGAATGGTAGCACAAATGCATGACTAACAACAAAGCCTCACATATTAGTTGGGTCAGCTACATGGATCAAGCACTTCCCCTCATTGATTTAATCAGAGCACTAGTGCATAACCAAAGGGAAAAAGAAAAAAATTGAAGTAAATAGGAAAAAAAAAATGAACAAATTGAATAACGAAAATGAAAGATCTATAGCTTATTTCCAAGAAGTAGACCTTTTTTACCTCTTTAATAATTGGGCAATGACCAATGAGCAAGTTACGCGAGTCCGTTTTGGACCTATTTTAGGTAGCGTAGTTCTTGATTCAACTCAACTTTATAGGGCGTCTTTCTCTAATAACATAATTCTAGATACAAATCTAGATCAATTCTCTAAAATAAGAATGTAAAATAGCTACCAAAAAAAGAATGTAAAATTCATAAATGGCAATTTAGAAATAACCTTTCATATAGAAATTTTTCCCACCCAGAAAAAAGTTGGAAATTTGAAGTTGAATAAACCAGAGCAAGTGCTAGTCTTTTTATGTATGAGCATCTCTTAGTACTAACTATTTTTGATATCTTTTTCATCAAATATACCTTGATAAATTGGATTAAATCTTCTTACGTCAACCATTATGTGGAAAGTTTTGAAAACTGGAAAAGCGTGTTAGATATTTGCAGTCTCACAATATTATGTACTTTCAATTAAGAATGCTGAGTGGGATTGATCCTGTGTCTATCTAGTACTTTTTAATGAAAAATGCTAAGTACTTAATGAAGAAGGTAGGCGATTTTTTTTTCAGTGTTTGTGCTGTATTAATTGTGAATTTCCGTTCGTAATTACAGAACTTTGGGTTTGATGGAAAACTCGTGGTCAATTATGCTTGTTCCATGGCGTGGGGTTGAGTTGTTTTGGTTTAATTATTGTACTTCAAC
Organism: Stephania japonica; assembly: GCA_039657345.1. Classification (NCBI taxonomy): domain Eukaryota; kingdom Viridiplantae; phylum Streptophyta; class Magnoliopsida; order Ranunculales; family Menispermaceae; genus Stephania; species Stephania japonica. Next base: position 10,773,238 of record CM077563.1, on the reverse strand, counting down.
TGACCCGGTGAGTGCAATTGATGTCTCATTTGCTTATTCTACTTTCTTGAGGATTTTCTGGTTTTTCCTTTTGAATTGATGTTGCAAAGTTTGCATACTATTAAAGAGATCAACAAGGGGATGTTCGACTGATGCGTCTCTTTTCTTGCAGCCATTGGCAATCAATTTTTCTGTAAATTTCTTACACCTAAATGATACCAGGAATAACTTCATAAGTTTTGTTTTATTTTTTTTTTTTTTATCAAAAAAGAATTTCATATATTACTGTAGAAAACAAAGTATTATTAATTTGTTATATTACCTTTATTTACAATGGCAATACTAATTGCTATTAAAATGAGATAAGCCGAGGAACATGCACATGTTTTCAAACTTGTAACTTGTTACGTGTTAAGTGTTAAGTGTTAGTTTGGAAATGTGTACCATTGAAATGTGAAAAGATGGTCTCCTCTTGTGATATGATGAGTTTGAGAACGAAAAAGATAAAAAAAAGACATTTCTATTGAAAAGTTGACCTATTTAAATTTCTCTGTGATATGATAATTTTGAGAACAGATAAATAAAAAGAGTGTCTTTTCTTCTTGCCCATTCTTGCCCTTTCCTTGAACAAGTTAGATTATCATGTATTTTTCAATAGGCCTAATAAGCAAATAATATATCCTAACGTATCGGGGTTTTTGCTAATCTATCATAACGTTTTTGTTTAGAGAAAATTATATCCTTGGTCATTGTATGTCCAATTATATTTTTGGTCATTGTATGGCCTAATAAGCAAAAATAAACGTTGTTAAGTCCTCAGGTTAAAAAAAAAGTTTTCGTTATCCTACAAGAGAACAAGTAAATCCAAACAGCCCACAAAACTATGACCCACTCAAGTTTAGCTCCTTGGCCCGTAATGACGCACAGTTCAAGTCAAGATGAGAACTTGGGTTTCTTCACCACAAATCTCCATTGTCCATGTTTTCGCTTCTTCAACACCCATGATAACTCTGTTTTCTCCAACAACAACGGCGGACCCAATTCAGGTACCCACAAAGAACAACAACAAAACTCAATTAATATCAGTAACCAAGCGAACACTCAGCTTATCAACGCTTTTGGGCATCCCATTCACTTCAATTTCTTTGCTTTTCTCTGCCAATTCGACTGTAGCAGAGGAGACTCAATCGACCCAATTGGGATTGGAGAGGTTCATTGAAGCAAAGAAGGATTCACCCTTGTGCCGTCATCGTGAGTGAAGGTTGGGAAATTTGATTAGCCCTTTGAGGCTCAATTCGATTGACGAGGGGGTGAGATTGAGAATGAAGTGTGATATAGAATTATGGTTCTTCGTGACCTAAAACCGTTTGAAATCAGTTTTCACCAATTCTGTTTTTTTTTTAACCCTCGGACTTAACAGGGTTTGTTTTTGTCTAACGAGAGTTGTCACTTTTTAAGGGCAAAATTGGACATGCAATGACCAAGGATATAATTTTCGCTAAACAAAAGTGTTACGATGGATTAGCCAAAATTGAAATGTTTGGATAGATTAGCAAAAATCCCTAAACGTTAGAATATATTTGCCTATTAGGCCTTTTCAATATTCCTCTTGCAGTTTAGACACCTAGTTTAAGGCTTGAAGCACATATAACTTGCTTTGAGGGCACTTTCTTTTGCTTTATTATTGTCAGCTGTGTAAAGGGAAGAAATGGTGGGTCATGTCCAGCCTTTAGCCACAGCCATGCTGTCCCTAGTTTTAGGAGCCCTGAATGGGATCAAAATTAATTGATAGGAATAGGATTGCCATATCTATATACATGTACAATACATTCTTCAATCCTGATTATGCGTTTTTATGATTTACTCATAAGTAGTGGCCATGTCTTTATGTTCAAGTCTCAAAATGGCCTTCTTCAGGAGTTAGATGTTTTGATCAAAGAGGCTGCTATCACGTTGGTATTTGTATTAACTATAAGTTGGATAAAATGTATCCATTCCACCACTTTTCATTAGGTTGGCTATCTAATTTGATGATTCTAAGAAATTAGCCGCGTTGTTGAAAATCTTTTAACAAAATTTAAACGTGTCTTTTGCATTGATTAACCAGAATTCAGATACAACTTGTGTCCTTGATGATTGATTAATCTAGACAGTGGATACCTAGTGTAGTCCATATTTCTAAATGACTGGTATTTAATGCTCTCCTTGAGAAAATACTAAATAGTTAATTAAGTTTACACAATGGAACCCCATATATATTTCAAAGGTATTCCACAACATAAAAGAAATCAGAAAAATGAGAACCTTACTTTTTATAGATGCAATCATGAAAAATACTAAGACTGCCACTTGTTCTCTTCTTCCTGATTGTGAATTAGGAAGGAAAGTGGTTCTAAGAAAACTACCGCTTTTAAAATATTTTTAAGTTTTATACCAGCTACCCTCTTGGGTGATTTGGTTGCGAATGCCTGAGCAATGGGCTAATCATCTTTATGGCAATGCCTTTGCGATATTGTTGAATTATGAGTTTTATCAACATGAATAGGCAACCCCTTTATAACATTGTTAAATCATGCATTTCATCCCCATCCATGTGATGGACATGAAGAGATTGATAAAAGAAGAAAAACACAGATTCTCCAGAGAAACAATTTGAAATGATGATGGCTGTGTAGATTGTTTGCTTTGGCAAAATCCTAATTTTGTAGCTTTGAATAGAGGGTGAGAAATAGAACAATAAGTTCTTTCTTAAGTTCATCCATTTATGAATAGGTTGATAGTGATTCTCATGAAGTTCTCTTTGAAGCTTTTTTTTTTTTATTATTATAAATAAGGTGCATAGGGCTTTGAGACAGATTTTTGTCTTTCATTTTTTATTTTTATTTTTATTTTTTTGCCTTTTTTCATGATAGGGTATGATGTTATGCAAAGGGAAGACTATAGATTGTCATGTTCGAATTTCACTTTTCTGGGTCAGCTTTTGAGATGTGTATTTTGAATTATTGACAATATTCAAGTGGCCATTTGATGAGGATGAGATCTTGGGAGATACGATTTCAAAGTATTATTTGGGCCATATTCTTTAGTAAAATTGTATAGGAATGATTAGAATAGGTATATTAGTTTACTGGAATAAGAATGAATATCCAATGTAGCATTAAGGAATGAACTCATTGGCTCTGATGAAGATCATGTAATTTCATTGTGTAGAAGCTAAGAACTTCATGAATCATGTCAAATGGCACATTGAAAGCTTTTAATTTTTGGTGATCACATTGTGCTTGAATCTTGATATATTATTCAGAACACTACCAGAAAAAATATATATTATTCGGAACAACCATATTGAATTTTGAAGGAAGATAGAGTGCTTTTGATGTTGGTCCTTTTACCTTATTGCCTTGCTCTTGTGTATCTTGGATAATTCTTTCTGAGAGTAGGTGGTGGGGTTGGTTTGGTTGATCTTTGGACATTATATATTAATCCTTTTTTGGAATGTTGAATTGTTAAGTTTGTGCTTATCACTCCCTTCTTTCCTTTCATATTTGCCCCCAAACCCTTCCGTGCTTTAACCCGATTCCCTGGTCTCATCATTGATCTAAGAAACTGCAGTTTTTTTTTTTTTATTAGGCAGAACATACAGGCATATCGAAAGCCATGTAGTGCAGTTATGTTGAAGTAAATGCTTTTAATTTTAGCATGATTTTGTTGATTTAATCAGTTAATTGCAATGCCATGTTCTCCTGTAAGAATAAAAATGAAGGAACTTGTGCAGGATTTAGAATTGTGATAAGCGTGAGGATACTATGAAGAGCTTCTATATTTCTCATTGAACTATTTATCTTTTTGGGGTAGTCTTCCACATTTTAGTGCTAATATACATTTTTTCAAACACTGTTATCGAGGGAAGACGCTTCATTATCTTTCTTTATGTATTATTTCTTTTTTGTTTGTGTGAATCTGTGATTGTTGTTGCTTTATAATGACACTGCAGCCTTGCGTTATTGAAATGCACTGATTTTGTACCATTTGGTGTTGATGCTAGCAGAACTGAACCTACATGACACTGAAGATGTAGTGGCTGTAAATAGAAGATTTTGACGAAGGAATCTGGTGTGTATAACCCTCGTCTTTTCGAGAGTATTGATTATATTACTTTCATCATTGATTGTTTTCAAGCTCTTTGAGACTGGACTCAAACACTCTTTTTAGTTTCTATTGTGTTAAATGCAAATCGACAATGAAAAAAACAGTTATAATTTCCTAGTCTCTGACTTTATGAAATTCGGATCTATGTTCATGGAAAGCGACGAAGCTTTTGCAACTCCCACTTGATTTGGCTGCAGGAAATCCCTTCATTTTCGGATGAACTGATTGGAATTGTAACAAGGAAATCACAGACTATCAGGCTAGCTATCATGCATATTAATGTAATGTATTAACACTTTTCATTGTACTCTATACATGGAGTAGATGTTGCAGTTTAGTAGCAGAGTTGTTATTCTTGGAAAATGATTTTTTAACATTCTTCCATGATTCTTATGAAGCGTGCCTTTAGTTATGGGTTAAGATTTAAGAGGCAGTTCTTCCAAATTCCAAAATTTTTTTTTTTTTTTTTTTTTGATCTAGACCACTCGGTATTCGGACTAAACCAACTACTATGGACTCGAGATCGGTTCACTAAGGGGCAAAGGCAAAGCTCTCTTAACGATGGTTTTTGCATTCATGGAGTCTCGAATTTTTTTGGTCTAGACCACTCGGTATTCGGACTAAACCAACTAATATGGGCTCGAGCCGGATTGGTTCACTAAGGGGCAAAGGCAAAGCTCTCTTAACGATGGTTTTTGCATTCATGGAGTCTCGAACTCGAGATATTCCATTCTATTAGGAAAATGATAAAATGACTCACTTTTAACGTACACTTTGAGCACACATTGTTGTCTTTTAACCATTTATGACTCTTTCTTATCTCCTTAGGCGTAAAAGATAAGGGTGTGCGTCTAAAGTGTGCATTTAGAGTGTGTTGAATTAAATTATCATTTTTCCATTCTATTAAGTCGTAGGAAAATGTGGTGGTGCCAAACCATTCCAACGGCCCAGCGGTTGGTCAACCATGTCTCAAAGGTAGACAAAAATGTCTTTTGAAGAAAATTAGAAGCAGAAAATGTTTAAAACGAAAAGGAGTAGAGAAGGACAAAATAAATTTGATAGCGATGTAGTGAAATGGAGTAGAAAAATTAAGAACCATATTAAAATAAATGTAGTGTAGAAAATTTAGGAGATTTTTGTTGATGTTGATTTGAATATAATCTACTTTATGAACTATCATGTTGTTGCCTAGTGTTACCACCTCAATAGCTAGATCGGAGTATGTTGGGTTGAGCGGTAAGATAACTTAGCAAATGACCGAGTCTCGGTGGACTCGGAAGGCTTCGGGGGACTCAGGTGATGGATTGGGGGTTCAGCGCACGGTGTTTACCTAAGTGAGCACGACGTGTATCTAAGTGGGCACGACGCGTACTTAAGCGGGCATGGTGTGGCGCAACGCGTACTTAAGCGAGCACGAGCGCGCGTACCTAAGTGCGCACGGGCGCATACCTTAGCGGGCACGATACGCGTACCTTAGCGGGCACAATGTATACCTTAGAGGACACGACGAGTACCTAAGCGGGCATGACGTCCGTACCTAAGTGGGCACGGACGCGTACCTAAGTTGGCACGGCGCGTACCTAAGTGAGCACGTGCACGGGCAAGACACTCTCCCTGGTGCGAGCACAATGGTGACTTGGAGCGCACACAACGACGACTTGACACGTACCTTAGTGAAAGCTTGGCATGTACCTTGGCACGAGCAAGATCACGCCTTGGCACGGGCAAGGCAAGACCTTGACAAAAGCGTAGTTGACTTTCCTTGACTTTGGCGTTGACCAGGTCAAAGTATGATTGGTCTCACTTTTGGATGTTCTCGATTAGAGGGCCAAGAATGGCTTAACATCTACTATAGGAGGGGGACCTTTCCTGGGGGTGGTATGGGCAGGAAGACAAGGGTGACCCTAAAGAAGGCCTTGGGCGTGCATGCCAAGGCCTTGCCCAAAGACCATCATACAACCATTTCCATGCTGGTAGGACTCGGACTTAGCCAGGCTCCGACACGCACCCAATGGTGCCTAGGTTTACCTAGGCAACCACCAAGCATGACCCTGAAATCAAGGAGCGACTCTAGGCTTGGATGGACCAAGTCAAGCATGATAGTTCCTAGGCAGTTGTGCAACTACCTTGGTCAGAGCATGACCAGGGCACGTCCAAGCAAGTCTCTAGCACATGGAAGATGTGCCTATTGACCAGGTAGTCATGGCAGTTATGAGGCCAGGTGGCAACAGAGGAGGCAAACAATTAGATAACTGCTTGACTACATAGGAGTGTGGTGTAGTTTACTTAGTCTTTGATGCTTGTAAAGTATGATGTGTCCATTCGGTTATATAACCACTTCAGGCTATTTTCTATAAAGTCAACCATTTATGCTTGAGGAAGCATAAGGTGGTATAGTTGTAACCCATCAATCAAATATCACTAAAGCTCCCCTTTGTGCCTTGTGACGGCCCCAATTTTCCCGTGCAATTGGGTATGTCCAGTCTAGACCCATACAGACCCTAAGTCATCACTTAGTAACCTTACGAGCCTAGTCAGCCTTCGATTTAATCAATTTAGTAATTTATGAAAGAGTTATTGCAATAATACACAGCGGAAGACTAAACAGTAAATAACAAGGGGAAATAACTTAATCAAAGGGAAATTAGGAATTCTATAAATGTAGAAAACCTCGTGTATTCTTGTACAATTCGAAATGCAAAGGTACATGATACCAATCTCATCAAAAATTGCCAAGTTCAATAATCCCAAAGCATATATATGAAACAATATACATAAAAGCAAAACATAAGGAAACCTACAAAATAGTTTCTAAGTCCAGCCGCTAATCCACACAAAAAGACGCCTAAGCAGGGCTCCTTGCCTCTACTGCACTCTGCTCTATCTGCACCCACCGTTACAAACTAGACGGTGAGCAACTGGAGAAAATCGAATGTAATGTAGGAAAAAGATAACAGTAATTCATGATATAACAAGTAAAGCAGTCTAAATATTATGCGGTAATAAAAAGACAGGAATTTAAATAGACAAGGTGCATGATAAACAGACTAATAGATATCAATTGAAAGTCAAGTGTGTTCCAAGGAATCAAAAGAGGCCCATAAGTGGTCTAAATCATAACATAACGGCGAAGACCTCGCGAGGTCTTCCTGGGCATCGACACAAGCAAAAGCACAGCTATGATGGGAGGGACTCTAACCCACCCACCCAGTACTCGGTGTCGCACGGTCACTAAGGGCGGTCACACACTCCTGTACATGAGTGCCCACATTTTATCCCTCTAGTGCAGGTCCTAGTACTTTTGAGACGAAGTACTTACGCCGAGAAACACTCAGGAATAGAAAGGAATACCAATAATAGAGCATAACAAGACTGAATAAATGATAATGAATCACATAGCATTTTTTTACTGGCTTACAAATCATTCACAAGTTTTTAAGGCAAGTGTACTTACCTGACTAATCGCAACCCGGTATCACTCCGAGACTCTAATGCGTTCCCCGTGAGTTCTCGACTGCCTAGTGATCTCCGTTCCATGGTGGGTGGCGGTCCAACAGAAAGGAGGCGACGCAGCCAAGAGTGAGAGAGAGAACGTGAGGCCGAGAGTCGAGGGGGAGAAGAGAGTGAACGAGAGAGGAAGAAGGGGAGACGTCTTCCTCGTCGACGGTGACCCTCAAGTCACTTCTGGCCTTGTCGGGGTCAGTGGTTTGGTGATGGCAGTGGGGGAGAGTGAAGAGGAGAGATGGCAGTGGTTTTTGAAGGAGATGATGAATAGTAGGGTGCAAACACGTTTTGTATATATATTAGCCAAATGACCTTTTTACCCTCATCTTAACACTTGTTCTTTCTTGGACAATTGCCCTTATGGGTCATTTACCCTTTTTATCACATCTTCACTTACATACACATCTCGAGGAGAATCCAGTGACTTTCCTTATTAAGCCGTGTTACTTTAACAATCTTTTCCTCATAGTCCGTATGCTACGAGGCTGTCCAACTCCCGCACCGGTCTTGCGTTCCTCGGTCCGTATTTCTTCCAAACTCAGTTCGTCGTGCCCATTTTCTCGCCACATCCCGTCAACTAATTAATTAAATTAACAGAAAATTCATTTATTTGTACTCTTTACTTGTTTTTATCTCCCGTTTAACTAGGCGAAACCTCACTCAACTAAAAGAAATCGCCCGAACGGCTCGAGACTCGTAAAATACTAATATACTAATACATGCATCATCATCTACAAATAACCAAATTTCTGGGTCGTTACAGTCTCCCCAACTAACAAGAATTTCGTCCTCGAAATTAGTTCTAACTCGAGTGAATAAGGAGAACGAGCACTTGTTTGCAACTCGTCCAAACTGCGGGCTTACAGCCGCTTCAGACAGCTTGGATCCTCTATCTCGAACTGCGGACTACCTTAGAGTCACTTCAGACAGCTCGCTCCTCATCGTTGAACTGCGGACCGATGCAAAGTCACTTCAGACAGCTCAATAAGTTATAACCAACTAAGGACTCTCGCGAGAGTCACTTCCAACAGCTTGTCACAAGGTATCTCAAAATCCCAAACCCAAAATGAAACAAATTAAATATAATACAAACGTACGAGTTAGACAATTTTAGATCAATAGTACTCTGGTAGCTTTCCCATGCCCCTGCTCGTACTAGGATTTGCACTCAAGCCATCACAAAAGGCAGATAACGAGTCAAGAGTGAGTAATCCCAAGAAAATAAAGTGAGCAATACTGAAAGTAAATACTGGAATTTAAATAAAGCTATTAAATAAATATGCAAAAATAAATACAGACAACTGCGCTCATCGCATGAATAAATAAAAAGGAAAAGCTCAAAGTCTGTTCCTGGCCCCTAGGGTCAGACTACCACCATAATTTGAACTCTTCCACAGAATACAGCCGACGAGTCCTACTCAAGCAGGACAAATATCTGGATCCGCTCAATGGCCAGCGTTACACCTACGGCGCATCGACACATGCCACGACGTGATACTCGGGCTGTGCTATTCACCGAGATCGATCTGGTAGCACGTGCTATGGAGTAGTGGACATACACACAAGAATGAAACGGAGGGAGCCTTGCTCAACGTCCGCCCATATAGCCATAACAAAGTAGAATAATGAAATGAAAGAAATTGAATTCAAATGCCAAAAGAAGTAAATACTCAAGTAATTTCAGTTGGGATACTACACACCTCAATCTGCACTTCGTGTCCCGAAAAATAAACCCCAGTCTAACTCCAATAAACAACCGACAATAAAAATTATCACCCGAATATACCTAATGTCATTTGTCATTGAATTAGCTTCAATTGAGTATATTATGTCAATTTTACGTTTTACGAGGTAAAAACCCCGACATCTCACCAAAATTTCGATAAAATCCCAACTCATTTACTTTATTAAAATATAATTTTTCTAAAATATTCCTATTTTAACTGAATTTTCAATTAATTTTCCAGATTTTTTTTGAGTTGGGCTGAACCGGACTCGGTTCATCCAGTTCCAATTCGGCCCAACCGAACCGGCCAACGGGTCGGCCTGACCCGCCCAAGACAGGGCCAGGTCAGTGTGACGGCCCCAATTTCCCTATGCAATTGGGTACGCCCGGCCTAAACCTATACAAACCTCGAGTCATCACTCGGCAACCTGACGAGCCTAGTCAGCCTTCAATTTAATCAAATTAGTAATTTATGAAAGAGTTATTGCATCAGTAAACAGCGGAAGACTAAAATAATTATAATAAAGGGGAAATAACTCAATCAAAGGAAGTAGAGAAATTCTATAAGTGTGGAAAACCCCGGGTATTCATGTACAATTCGAAATGCAAAGGTACATGATACCAATCTCATCAAAATTTTCCGAGTTTAATAATCCCAAAGCATATATATATAAAACGATATACATAAAAGTAAAACATAAAGAAACCTATAAAATAGTCTCCAAATCCAGCCGCTAATCCTCACAATAGATCACCTAGGCAAGGTCCCTTGCCCTTGCTACTCTCCGCCTTATCTGCACCCACCGTCACAAACTAGACGGTGAGTAACTAAATAAAATCGAATGTAATGCCAGAAGAAGATAACATTAATTCATGATAATACAAGTAAAGCAGTCTAAATATCATGCGGTAATAAAAATGACAGAAATTTAAATAAACAAGATGCATGATAAACAAACTAATAGATATCAATTGAAAGTCAAGTGTGTTCCAAGGAATCAAAAGAGGCTCATAAGTGGTCTAAATCATAGCATAACGGCGAAGACCTCGCGAGGTCTTCCCGGGCATCGACACAAGCGAAGGCACAGCCTATGATCGGAAAGGGACTCGAACCCATCCACCCAAGACTTTCGGTGTCACACGGTCACTAAGGGTGGTCACACACTCGTGGCCACGAGTGCCCACGTTTTATCCCTCTAGTGCAGGTCCTAGTACTTTTGAGACAAAACACTTACGCCGGGAAACACACAACAAGAAATGAAATGGAATACCAATAATAGAGCATAACAAGACTGAATAAATGATAATGAATCACATTACATTTTCTTACAGGCTTACAAACATACAAATGCTTTTTAAGGCAAATGTACTTACCTGAACTATTCGCAACCCGGTATTCACTCCGAGACTCTAATGCGTTCCCCGTGCGTTCTCGACTACCTAATAAAGTTTTGAATCTCGAATATTAGTTTAAGGCTTGCATTTAGTCTTAAGGTGTTTGTTTTACAATCATTTGTTGATTATGACCCAAACCGTTGTGGATTAAACCATCTCTATGGTTGTTCCCTTTTTTTTTTTTTTTTACAAAACATAACTCTTGTTGGGTCTATTTATCAAGTTTTATACTCACCTAAGTAAGCCTTTGATGTGAACACTTATTGGGCCTAGATACATAAACTTATTCTTATATTTTACGCCTTCGTCTTGACCTCAAGTTGTATTTATTCTATTGGGCCTTTATTGGGCTTTACATAACCTATAAACACACTATTTGTAACTTGTTATAGACCCATATTATCATGAGTGTATTAGGCCTTAATACAAATCCATATTCATTTAAACAAGTATCCATACTTTTTATCCTTTTTATTTATTCTCAAACATAAAATAATACACACATCCTACACACATGTACAACTGTTGTGTACACCCCACTCACCACACACCCCACTATTATGTGCACACAACACCCCGCTGTTGTGTGCACCCCACTGCTATTTACACCCCATATTTACATGTGTTAATGTCACTTTATTAATTAAAACTATATAATATACATTAATCTATTCTTTTACACCCACAACCATTGTGTACACCCCACTGTGGTGTACACATACACGCTGGTGTGTACACCCCATAGTGGTGTACACATACCCCCATTCATGCACCCCATGTACACCAACCCACCACCAAACCGTCATGCATACACCCCAAAAATTACAAAAATCCACATAAAATCATGAACCCGAGAGACAAGAGAGGAGGAGAGGTTCACCTAGGGTGGGACGTGGGGTCTCCGACGGCGAGGGAGGTGGCAGCGACGTGAAACCGAGAAGAGGAGAGGTGACGTGAGGCCGAGAGGAGGAAGAGATCCGAAATGGAAGAGAAGGAGGGTGGGCGGCGGTTATGTTGAAGAAGAAGATGAATAGTGTAGGGTTTTGTTTGTTGTTGTTATATTTATATGGTCAAATGACCTTTTTACCCCCAACTTACTTCCTACACCATTTTTAAACCATTGTCCTTATGGGTCTTTTTACTTTTCTATTTATTTCTCTTTATTACACATTAAAGTGTGTAACCATTCTATTTATTACGTTGTCACTTGCATAACTCTCCACCTCAACACACCCACATCTCGATGTCAATCTCATGGTTCCTCACCATTGAACTGTGTCAATTTAACAATTCCAAGTCCATAGACCATATGTTGCGTAATTAACTAACTTCCGCGTTCAAACGACATTCCTCGGTCCATTTTTCCTTGTTCCGACTTTCGTAATTCGCGTAGTCTCGCCTTGTCTCACCAACTAATTAATTAAATTAATTAAAAATTCATTTATTTTGTATGTTTTACTTGTTTTTCTCTCCCGTTTAACTAGTCGAAACCTCACTCAATTAAATACCGCCTGAACGGCTCGAAACCCGTAAAATACTAAAATACTAATACACACAATCAAAGAATCATAAAATCACTTCGGTGTCGACTCCTGAAGTTCGAAATACTGTCCAGTATTCACGTAGCCGGGTCACAATTTCTGACAAGTGCAACACAAGTCAGTTAAAAATTTGGGGTTGTTACAGTTAGCCTGACCCGTTTAGGTCTTCTTCTTCATTGAAACAGAGTAGTTCTGCTGCTCTGTTTCAAAAATTTTTTTCTCTTCGATTTTAATCAGTGGGAGGGGAGATGACTCTCCTGGGCCATCTCCCTCGGACGAACTGCTCTTGCAGTTCGTCTGAGCTCCCAAAACCGCCACCACCACCACCATTTCAACGAGACAACAACAACAACATCAACGAACAACAATAAACCCAAACTCACCTTCGATCCACGATTTGCCTCTCTTCCTCGTCGATTCCTTCTCTCCTCTCTCACGGTTTCTCGATTTCTCTCCTCTATTCATTTCGATTTTGATTTTGTGATGAAAATGGGGTGTTGGTATTGGTGGTGGTGGTTATCAATATTTTGGGTCAAATGACCAAAATGCCTCTACGTTCTTATCCTCATCTTTAATAATCCAATGCCCTTTTTGGTCATTTCACAATTACTTATAATTTTCTGATTTTAATATATATATACATATATATTTTAAATTTAATATATATAAATATATATATTCGCCTATATTTTTGCGTCTACAAATTCATCGTGCGCGCCAACGAGCGTACTTGGGCTGCACACTACCGTACCACCCACGCGTGTCTATCACGACCCCGTGTGTCCCTAGGTGCCCATCAATTTATTATTTTATCACATTTAATTCATTTAATGTGTGTATTATTATTATTTTATCACATTTAATTCATTTAATGTGTATATTATTTTTTCCGACCTAATATTTTGTCTTTTAGTTTACCCAGTACCCGTGTCAACACGCATATCGAGGCAAATACTTAACACACAATCTCACACGTCAATTAAAATATAATTACACACATCGCAATGTCGTTTAACCTATTTTAACATAAACATCACAAAATTAGTCAAAACAACACTCAAAATAACAATTTACCTAACTCCAGACACGCTTTAACCTAACTGCGGGTCCCACAGGAGTATGAGTTGTCCGCCACGTCTGCAATATGTCACACATAACGGCGAATTAAATTTGGGCTGTTACAGAGAGATTGAGGCAGGTCGTTGCCTCTGAACCAATGCTAACTTTATATAACTTCGAACTCCCTTTCGAAGTCCGTACAAACACATCAGATAGGGCTTTGGGGGCAGTGCTTGTCCATGAGGGACACTCTATTGCCTTTGAGAGCAGGAAGTTAAAGGATGTTGAACATCGATATCCAGTTCAGGAGAAGGAGATGCTTGTTGTGGTGCATGCCCTTAGAATTTAGAGACATTACTTGCTTGAGATGAGTTTCATTGTGCGCATAGATAATGCGACAATCACCTACTTCATGACCTAGAAGAAACTCTCCCAAAAGCAAGCAAAGTGGTTGGACTTCTTGGTGGAGTATGATATCCAGTTCGAACACAAGCCTAAAAGGCTTAATTTAGTCCCTGATGCTCTCAGTCGAAAGGTGGTAGCTGAGGTGGTCTCAACAATTGTAGTGCTCGTAAGCCAATTCTTGCCTCGAATTAAAGAGGAGACAGGTAGGGATCCATTTTATGTGGAACTGGTGAAGCTAGTAGTTGAAGGTGTTACTCGGAGATTTTGGTGTGAAAATGGGGTCCTTTATGCTAAAGGAGGACGCCCATATGTTCCTAGTATAGGCGCATTGAGGCGAGAACTCTTGAAGGAGACTCACGATACTCGGTGGGCAGGACATCCAGGCATGGATCGTACTTTTACCCTTCTATCTTGTTCGTTCTTTTAGCCAAAGATGGAGGAGGACGTGGATCTGTATTTGCGGACTTGTCTTGTGTGCCAGCAAGACAAGACAGAGAGGAGGAAGGCAGCAGGCTTGTTAGAGCCTCTACCAGTACCGGACAGACCTTTTAGAAGCATTTCTATGGATTCCATCACTGGTCTTCCCATGACGTAGGGAATGACTAGCATTATGGTGGTGGTGGATTGATTCTTGAAGTTTGCCAGATTCATTGCTGCTCTGAAGAATTGTGTGTTAGAAAATGTGCCCTAGGTCAATCCATTAACAGTCTTTATGAATACATTTTAGTTAATAAAATAGAGGATTTCATTTGTTGTTTATTATAATTGATTTGCATGTTTACATTATAATAAGATCCATGGGTATTTACAGAAATATCCTAAATGTCCCTAGTCGATTATTATACTGAAAACTATAATGAATTAAGACTAGTGTGAGTCTTGATTGATGATCATACGATGATCATACGTATAGGAATACGAATCAAGATCATGAGTACTTGTTAGGGAACAAAGTACTGGACCAACCCGCTATGAGAACATCACATGGATTAAGTCATAGTTGTTTGATATGTATATTTTTCAGTCCTCTGACTTGAGATTACCAGAGACTTCAACATTAGAAATACAGTGACTTGACGCAATCAAACGTTGTCTTTAACCGGACGATTATAAAGGTTGTGATTGGTTACTGTGTGAATAATGTGGTGAAGTTGTGTAATCGAGATAGAATTTGTCCCTCTCATATAAAGAGAGATATCCAGTGGATCCCTCGATGTGTTAGATTGTTAAAAAGCCTAGTCTAAGTGAATTGATATTGATCAATGTCACTTAGATGTTTTCAGTCTACCTAGAAATCGAGACTAGTACGATTGAACATGTTGGATGACTATTCCATGCCTTATGTTTGATCAAAAGGATATCGTGTGACAAAAGGATGTTATATACACTATTGATTAGGTTCTATCGATTTGATAATCGTACAACTTGGGTAGTCATAATGTCTTGCTAGAGGCTGCTTATGACTTGTATACCAAAATGTGTTTTGGTACACTGCCAACGTTGTATGAGCCTATTGGGTCGCACACTAAGAATGGTTTTGCGAGATTTTAAGATGGTTCAGAAAAATGAATTTTATATGATAAAATCCATAACAGAAACGTCCTTGTAGTGTATTACACTTATACTTCTTTATGTAAGGGTATATATGTAATTTACTTAATCGTCTATATACAAGGGTTGTATAAATATACGCTTTGAGTTAGAATACAAGTATGAAAGATTAAAAGGCCAAAACTCTATTTTCGTTTTAAGAAACAACTTAGAGTTTTTGGTATGATCTGGATCGTTTTGGAGAGAAACAAAAAGGTTTGGTAATCTCTCGAAGCTAGCACTTCAAATCTTGGCCGCTGTTCGTGTGTGATCATTGATAGAGGCGTTCGTCGTTGGCAGCACCTTAGAGATCGATTAACCTCTAGAAAGGTACATTGCGACTGAGGTATGATTAAGTTTTCATACTTTAAACATGTTTTAATGAAATCAGATTCGGATCCTGTTGGGGTTTTTCTCAAAATTGTTTTGTAATCTCCGCTGTGCATGAACCCCAATACCTAACATTGTGATGCAGACATGTCTGCAGAGTTGTTTTTGAAACATGTGGTAAAATATTGGAGGATTTCGGATGACATCATAAGTGATCGTGATACAAGGTTCGCAGGGCGATTTTGGACTGCCCTCTTCAACTTGTTGGGTTCAAAGTTGAAGTTCTCGACAGCCAACCATCCTCAAACGGATGGGCAGACGGAGAGGATCAATGCTTTGTTGGAGGATTACCTCAGACACTATGTGAGTGCAAGCCAGTCCAACTGGGTGAACTCGCTTGATTCGACCCAATTTTGCTACAATTTTCATAGAAGTTCTGCTACGGAGATGAGTCCCTTCGAGGTGGCGACGGGACAACAGCCAGTTACCCCACACGAAGTAGCAAAATCAAAGTCGATGGGATCACGCCCAACGGCTTATCGCTTTGCAAGGAGCAAATAGGAGTTGCGGGAGGCAGCTCAAGACAGCTTGGCTAAAGCTGTTCGGTGGATAAAGAAGTATGCTGACCAGAACAAGAGGCCCCTGGAGTTCCAAGAAGGAGACTTGGTTTTGTTGAAGCTCACCCTCAAATTCTGAAGAAGTTCAATAAAAGAAGACGCACAAGGGCCTAGTTCAGTGATATGAGTGACCATTTGAGGTGGTCAAACGAGTTGGAAGAGTAGCTTATAGGTTCAAGCTACCATAGAGGTTGAAAGTACACCCTACATTTCATGTCAGTTACTTTAAACCTTTCCATTCAGATTAGGCAGATTCGGGGTAGAATGCAGCCAGATGAGCTCCACCATTAGTACGAAAGGAATTTGCAGAGGAGATCGAGCAGATTTTAGACCACGAGGTGCGCGGTCAGAGTAAGAAAAATATGCAGATTTTCTACTTGATCAAGTGGGTCGATGTGGAGGAACCTACTTGGGAGCAGAACACTACCCTATGGCATTTTGAGAAGGAGATAACAGACTACCAAAAGCGGCAGGAACCGAGCAGTTTGATGAGGGCATCGAACATTTCAGCCGGGGGAGGTTTGTTACCACCCCAATAGCTGGAATGGAGTATGCTGGGCTGGGTAGCAGGACAACTCAGCAAATGACCAAGTCTCGGTGGACTCAGAAGGCTTCGGGGGACTCAGGTGATGGATTGAGGTTCAGTGCACGGTGTTTACCTAAGTGGGCACGACACATACCTAAGCGAGCACGTGCGCGTATACCTAAGTGCGCACGAGCGTATACCTTACCGAGCACGGGCATGCGTACCTTATCGGGCATAATGCATATCTTAGTGGACACAACGCGTACCTAAGTGGGCACGGCCCGCGTACCTAAATGGGCACGGACGCGTACCTAAGTAGGCACGGCGCATACCTAAGTGAGCACGTGCGCGGGCAAGACGTTGTCCCTGGTGTGAGCACAGCTGTGACTTGGTGCGAGCACAACGACGACTTGACACGTACCTTAGCAAAAGCTTGGCACGTACCTTAGCACAAACAAGATCACGCCTTGCACCGCCAAGGCAAGACCTTGGCAGGAGCACAGTTGACTTCCCTTGACTCTTGCGTTGACCAAGTCAAAGTATGATTGGTATCACTTTTGGATGTTCCCTATTGGAGGGCCAAGAACGGTTTAACATCTACTATAGGAGGGGGACCTCTCTTGGGGGTGGTATGGGCAGGAAGACAAGGGCGACCCTAGAGAAGGCCTTGGGTGTGCATGCTAAGGCCTTGCCCAAAGACCATCATACAACCACTTCCATGCTGGTAGAACCCGAACTTAGCTAGGTTCCGCCACGCACCCAATGGTGCCTAGGCTCAGCTAGGCACCACCAAGCACGACACTGAAATCAAGGAGCGACCCTAGGCTTAGATGGACCAAGTCAAGCATAGCAATTCCTAAGCAGTTGTGCAACTACCTTGGTCATGACTTAGATCATGACTAGGGCACGTCCAAGCAAGTCCCCAGCACATGGAAGATGTGCCTATTGATCAGGTGGTCATGGCAGTTACGAGGCCAGGTGGCAGCAAAGGAGGCAAGCAGTTAGGCAACTGCTAGACTACATGGGAGTGTGATGCGGTTTACTTAGTCTTTGATGCTTGTAAAGTAGGACATGTATCCATTCGGTTATGTAACCACTTCAGGCTATTTTCTATAAAGCCAACCCTTTATGTTTGGAGAAGCATAAGGTGGTAGAGTTGTAACCCATCAATCAAAGATCAGTAAAGCTCCCCTTTGTGTCTGTTGTTGCTTGTTAGTGCGAATTTTATTGGAGTGCTGCCCTTAGGCACCACGGAGTGGCATTGAGTGAGAAAAATTTACTTAGGGTAAACCCTCTCATTAGTGACCCCCGTGACACCTAGCATCATATAAGTTGAAAAATTCCAAGGAGATTTATATATTATTACATTTGGTCTGAAGTTTCTTTCTAACTTCGTTTACTTATTGGAGTTTCTCTTACGTTTTACATGACCAATATTAGGTTCGGATAAAGAAGGAAAGTTGTGACAGAATGACCACCAACGTAAAACATGTAACTCTATGAAATTGATCCATCATGCAAGTGTTTGATTTTGCCTTGATTTATCTAGTCGAGTTCAACTAATTTGAGATTAAGGCTTCCTTCAGGTCATTATTGAAACATTGAATCTAAAACTTATATTATTTCAAAGGTATAAACTCTAATTTCATTGTAAAAGACTAAAATTGATTATTGATTATTGATTGGATTCGAGCAATTTCGTCAATATAGTTAACCAATTTAGCATCAATATGTAGTTTTGGTTTTCCTCAAAACTAATCCACATTTGGACAATATTAGACCCATCACACATGGGGTGATCTTCCCACTTAGTAGTTTGTTTCATCCACATGATTCGAAACTGAGGCCTCTTATTTTAAGGGGAATGGAGTTGTTTGTCACTCAAACCAATTGATTTTTGGTAACCTAAATATATGGTTTGTTTTGAACTATAAGTAGGGGTGTAGGAGGACTGGATCTGATCTATTTAAGGTCAATTCGCTACTCGATCCAATTATTTGGAAATTGAAAAACTTTAATTCAATCCAACTCATTTAACTTTTCAATCCAATTCGATCCAATTAATAAAATGTAGATTGGACCGAATCAATTTCGCGGATTGGCATCATATAGTTATCACATGATTAAGAATGTGCACTTTGGTTAAGAACAATTTCATAATCATTAAACAAGATAAAACAAAGTGCATAATTATGCTACAAATTAGATTTGATTTAACTTAATAGAAAAATTATATGACGAAACTAAAAGTTAAAGTTCAAAAACTAAGTAATATAACAAAAAAAATCAAATATAGGACCTTACGTAGATAAAATAACCACTGAGAACAAGATGTATTTATATTATACATGTAAAATCAGAAAGTCGATACGATCCGTGTGGATTGATATTTTTGCAATTCAATTCGATCCAATTAATTATAAAATTTGATCTGATTTATAATAATTGGATCAAATTGAATTAGATACTGGAACCATGTATACTCCTACCTATAAGTTCTCACCCGCGATTGGAACAATCCTTGTTTGAACTAATGAGCAAACACGTACAATGTTTCAGTTGACATTAAAGTAGCAATTTATTATGTGTGTAAATGGCCAACCACAGTGATCGAGAAAAAATTACAAAAGTAGTGGTGATCTCATGAGCAGGTTGACTAGTTCTCAGCAAAATTTATGAAAATGAGTTCACTATAGATGCTGGTCAAAACAATCTGCATTCACACTACACGATTACATGAGTTGAAGACTTGGAGTGATAAACAAAGTGGGTTGTGGTGGGTTGATACAGATTCCCCCTCCCTTAATCAAAGGTTTCGAATTCAAGCTCTGTAAATAAAAAAGTTCTAAAATTCGTGGTCGGAGGTTGCTGCGCTGGTGGTCTTTCCTGACAATAATAACAATTAATAAAAGAGTTGGAGTGATATTCTATGTCTATTTATTATTAGTTCCTTGTTCATCACACACTAAGTCGATAAATTGAAGAATTTTTGGTGTAGAGAAGGTAAGGGTCACATTCACTAGAGTTTTTTTTATTTTATTTATCTTGACCTTGTTTTTTTTTTTTTTTTTTTGATCTCATTTATATTGACCTTGTTAGTCTAGTTGAATGGGTAAAATGTGAGTTGTAACATAAGATAGCTCTAGAGTCTACCAACTAATTGGGTGGCCCAATAATTTGATATGAGGTTTGAAAGTAAGAGGTCATGAGTTCGAATCTTGGAGGGGGTAAGGTTTATTTCTTATAAAAAAACATAAGATAGCTCTGGTTAATTTGAAATAATTAATCTTGCTCATTTAATTAAGAACCCTACTACTGTAACCTATACTTGCTTATCGATGTTTGTTCGATGTACCTCGGGATATGTACAAGCTGAAAATCAAGGGCTTCTAGATGAGTGCGTATTGTTTATGTGCGTCTTTCCTGAGTTGCAAAAGCATTTTCCTTAATTTATTACTTATATATCATTAGCCTATTATAATTCCACGGCGTGACACTAAACTTGATCTAAGCTATAGTAGGAAAAATGATGTTTGACTCTAGGGTTTTTTTTTTTTTTAAGAGAAATCGAAATTTCATTAATCATTCATGATTCAATACATGACCAGACATAGAATCAAGTACATAGAATCAAGTACGTTGATTCACTAATCCTATTTGTGCGAACAAATTGAAATTAATTTGGTTTTTTTTTTCAAAATTGAAACAGTTTGACAATTAGGGATTGTTCTCTACAACGTTGAAACTCATGACAATGCACAAAAATACTATAACTACAAAATGAATAACAAAACTTTCCAACAAGAAGAAGAAAACTTAAAACTTCTAATAAGGAGAAAACAAATCAAAAACTTTCAACTAGGAAAGAAAACTAACTATAAAGTAAAAACTAATGACAAATCAATCCAGTGTGCCGCACAAACCCACGCAACATTGTTGATGAAAATGCACTGCAACAAGGATGGACCAATCTTCACAAATTTGATTAGATCTGTTGTTTATTGAATGAACAAAGAGAAAAAAAGATTTGATTAGAACAAAAATTACAAAAGTGAATCAAAAAAAGAATTTTAAGGTTTTGGAGAGGTCTCTTTATATTCTATTACAAAGGATTCTCCGTCAAAACACGACTTTGATAAGCTTTTCCTTTTGCTTGCTCAATGTCCGACACCAACTGCATCGACAAATTAATTCACGCCGGAGCACTATTGGCTCAATACAAGGTGACCCTCCAAATTTATTTATTTTTGATCTATAAGACTCAAATTAACTCGAGGTCTTATTTAAGGGGAACTAAATTTTATATCGCCAAACTAATTAGTTGTTGATGACTTACTAAATATACTTATATAAAGTTGATTTTTTGCATTAGCTAACCTAAACTCGAGCATTGTCAGTTTTGATTATAAGTCCACAAACAATCCGTTAACCTCAAAAAAAAATACAAACAATTCAATTTTGTGTGCATAGAATAATGGAGTGTAATACTATCCACCAATCAATTTAGTGGCTCAATGATTTATAATGAGGTTTGAGTAAGTAAGATCATACATTTGAAACTTGGTGGGGCAAGTTGTTTACATCTTAGGATTCTTATCAAAAAAAAAAAAAAAAAAAAAAAAAAAACTATATCCCGTATTGAAGGACTTCAGCGACTTTGATACATTTTAGAAGTCAACGTGGTAAGTTACATGTGACGGCGTTACGTCTCTGCAGAAATTCCGTCCGGATTGCCTCCAAATGCGACTGGTCAAACTGTTCCCATCCAATATGTTATCTGATCAACACGGCGTGACAGTTGTGACATTTAATGGAAAAAACCAACTTAGGCAAACAATTTTTGATTTTTTTTCAGGAACAATTTTCATATTGATTACTAATATGTCAAGAAGATATAGGAATAGGAGTGTAAATTAATTATTGCCTAAGTGAAGTTGTTGAGACTTATTAATTATTCACTTAAATTTTGTCAAAGTCTCTCAGGTGAAAAGGTAAAGACATCATTTATCAAAAAGACAAAGCCTCAGAAAATCGTAGTTTGATTATCACTGAAGTCAAAAAAAAAAAAAAAAAATCACTTAAACTTTAATTTTTTGAGACTATCCTTCGTAGAGTGAGATACAAGGTAACTTTAAGAACCACGGTGTAAAAAAAGATATATATATATATATATATATATATAATTCTTACAAGTTAATTAGAGTTTAGGGCTTAATCTAAAAAAAATCTTAACTTAATATTCTGATTTCGTAGGGTGTCATACTTTAATTTGACACACACACACACACACATATATATATATATATATATATTTTTTTTTTGATACACTTTGAAATATGTATGCACACATCTCGATGTAAGATTTGAAGGATTGTAACAATTACATGTCGAACTATGTCACACAATTATTTTCCTAAAAAGTATTCTAATCTCTATTAACCAATTGGGTGACTCAATGGTTTGATATAAGATTTAAAAATAAAAGGCATGAGTTCAAACTTTGGTGGGTGTAAAAATTGTTTCTTCCCTATATAAAAAAAATGTATTATAATCTCTAGTATTCTTCTCTAGAAGTGCATTAGTTAATTTGTTTTTATATTTTTGTCAAATGAAGTCTTTGGCTAGCGATGGACTAATTATAGAATTTTCGTGGCACTTGTGCATTAGAAATATTTTGTATAGTGTTACAACATCCGGTAGTTGCATTAATTAATATCTCACTCTTTCTAACTCTTGTTGCTTCTAGAAATCTAATTGTCTGTGGGCTATACCACTACACTCTATGAATCAACAACAGTTTTCTTTTTGACGAAAATATGAATCAACAACAGTTAATATATTAGTTGAAATAAAAAAAAAACAGTTAATACATTAGTAACAAGTTTAAATAAAAATATAATTGCGCAAGAAGCTTTCAATCGAAGGACATTTGTAATAAGTGTGAAACATATACAATCTCCCGTCAACTAGTATCAATCCCTTATTGTGGTCAATATCAAGAATTATATTAACACAAAGTTATGTACTTGCTCGAATGAGCGTGGTCCCCCCATACAGAGGGAACTCTAACAAACCTCCTAAAAAAAAAAAATAAAACAAAAATAAAACAAAACAAAACAAAACAAAGAAAGACATTCCTATAGTAAAGTATCTTCAACCTTCTTGCAACTACAATACTTCTTTTTAATGTGTTTTACAATAAGATGGATCATTGTTTTATCAATCACCTATTTTATCTTAGCGAAGGTTAAGACATTTCATTAAATGTGAAAAGGTATAGACAATCTGGACAAATGTGACTCAGTGGTAAAGACGATAATAGGGTTGTGTAGATTAGGCGTACGATCTCAGTATCAATTCTCCACGAAAGCCAAACGTCAGACTACTGATGGTCTCATTACGCAATCTTAGGACCTGTGAGACTAGTCAAATAAAGAGTCTGAATACCCACAACTATTAAAAAAAAAAAAAAAGGTATTAAACAGTTTTATCAACCGTCATAACCAATAAGTCCAATTGAAAAAGATTAAATACCTATTAGATAATGACGGCTTAAAATATCGGCCAAGACCGCGTAGGGGATTAAGATAAGGCTCGACTTCTCTACTAGCTGATCAAATTGACTTTTTTTTTCTTGAAATTCAATGAGACCAAAGCTTTAATTAACTCTGTATGCTAGTACTTATATAGATTTATTATAGATAGATCAATAAATGTGCAACACCAGAAATATAACTCAAAAAATGGATAGATGGATCATTCTCATATTGGCAATTTGGTTTAGGTTTGAAAGAGTCAACAGTAATGCCAAGACTTAAATTTTTAATGCTTTTTAATTCGGTCACATACTCTATACGTGGCACTCTTTCATTACTATGGTCAATATTTTCTAACAGCACGGTCAACAGTGTTCTTGCCCATAATTTCGCGTTTACGTGCGCCAGATCCAGTTCACTTTTTTTTTTTAGCACAGTTCTGACTTTTTTTTTTTGAAGCCCAGTTCTCATTGACTTGACTATGTAAACGCTAATTACTAGTAATATATAGTGAAGATTTTATTATACTTGTATTTTTCTGTAATCACAGTGATTAAGTTATAAATTATGATACGTAAGTTAAGTTTTCTTCATGATCATGCACGAGAAACAACTCCACTGCGAAGTAAGTGTGAATTGTGTGAACTACTCTGATAATTTATAAAACTGTTGCTTGCCATTGAAGGAACCAAAGATAGGGATTCAATTACTTATGTAATTTAGGGATTGGAAAGTCAAAGATTATTGATTGAGTAAATCGAAATGAAGGGTCAATTATAGTAAAAAAATGTTAAGAATACTAATACTATATTAGTCGGTTGATTTGAGAGACTCTAGTTCTTTTTTTACTTCAATAGAGGTTAATTCACAACCTTTCTAAACCTTGTCATTTAGTAAAGTGATACTTAATCTTACTAGAGATTCTTTAACAACTCGGCTCCTATTAATTGGTCTCGATTACAAATTCTTGTGGGCATAGCAAACCGTAAAATATTGCAAAATGCATGAAATAGATTTTACTATATGATTGACGAAACTTAATACTTTTTTTTTTTTGATTTACCTGAAGGTATCTGAGCTTCGCTTGACTAATCCCACTCCAGGGGGCGTTGTTGCCTCCACCCATGTTAGTTAAGTCAGTGATTCATCGAGGCTTGATGCAGCGAAAAATCGAAATGGGGTATGTGCGCTTAACTCACACTTACTCCCCTTCGCCCTTGCCGCTGTGGCAATCCGACGGGGTTGATTAACTTAATACTGGGACATTGAGAATTGATAAATTGCTTGCGTTCTGTAATCCATTCTTTCTCACGCAACCGGCCTACGTACACTGACTACACATAGAAGAAAGAAAAATAAATTATAAATTATTGGAGTAAAGACTTGGTTTGTGAAAAGAAGACAAGGCATGGAGCTTCCTAACAGGCCAAAAAACAGTTCAACAAAATTCATCCCAAAACAAGGAAAGAGATTACAATGTAACATTTTGTTTCTATCTAATCTATCACAACACAGTAATTGCGACTTTACAAGAAATCACTTGCAAATTTGCAATAGCACACTCGAACTGGAACTCTTGGAACTAGTGTTAGGCAATAACTAGATAGCAACTATCACCTAAGCAGCATCGCGACAAAATATTTTTAAATAAGAATGCACCAGTACTTCTATATTAGAGTATTGGGATCTATGTATTTATGAATGTAATCCCTTCAAGTAATCACGTTTGACTTGTATCTAATCACACAATTGGAAGTAATATTATCTTCCACTTGCATGGTACATCAAATTGTTTGCAAGGAGAGACACACAGAGGACCCTCACGCGCATTGGTGGTCTATTTAAATCCAGGCCAAGACACCTCTCTCTCCCCATCTCCATCCCTTGTAGTTGTAGTTCTCTTTCCTAGTGAAAGTGAGTGATAATACTATCCACATTAGTTTAAACTACACAAACATTGCATTTCATCAACTCTAATTAGCAAATATACCAAACATGGTTAGTGCTTCCACCAATGGCGCCGGCGACAACTACGACCGAATGGCCGACCTGAAGGCCTTCGACGAGACCAAGGAGGGCGTCAAAGGCCTAGTGGACGCCGGCATAACTAAAGTCCCTCGGATCTTCATCCACTCCCCGGATCTGCTAGACCAGAAAGCAGCGCAACAAATCAAAGAACCTCACCATGATGAGATAATGAAAGCAAAGTTGGAGGTTCCTATCATAGACTTGAAGGGCATGGAGGAGGACGAGGAGAGGCGAAGGGAGATCGTGAAGGCGATCGGGGAGGCGTCCGAGAAGTGGGGATTCTTCCAACTGCTGAACCATGGGGTCCCTGAGAGTGTCCTGGAAGAGCTGTCACAAGAATTGAGGAAGTTCAATGAGGAGCCTAAAGAGGTGAAGATAAAGCACTACACCAGAGATCCTATGGCCAAGGTTAGGTACACTAGTAACTTCGATCTGTTCCAGTCACCCGCGGCGAATTGGCGAGACACTCTCTACTGCAACATGGGGCCTCATCCTCCCACGGATGAAGAAATCCCTGAGGCTTGCAGGTATGGTACTCATTGGGTGATTTTACAATAATAAAGCTTGTTACATTACTTCATTTAGGATGCATTAGTCAATTGCTTAGCTCAACATTGAATCCCTAGCAACCCCGGACGGGTTGACCCAACGGTAAGGGCGAACTTGGGTTGTGTGGATTAGGTGCACGATCCCCAATCCCCGATCCGCGATTCTCAGCCCGCTGCATCAAGATTTTGCGGGCCACTTAGCACTAAACATAGAATGCCTAGCTAGCTATTATGTACTCCACTCCATAATAACTTTTTCTTGTGATTAATATACAGGGAGTCTGTACTGAAGTACTCAGATGAAGTGAAGAGGATTGGATCAGTGTTGTTTGAATTGCTATCAGAGTCACTTGGGCTCAACAAAAACTATCTCCAAGAGACAGACTGTGCCAAGTCACATGTGTTTCTGGGTCACTACTACCCAGCATGCCCAGAGCCAGAGCTCACCATGGGCACCACCAAGCACTCTGATGCAGACTTCCTCACAATCCTTCTTCAAGACCAAATTGGTGGTCTCCAAGTCATTTATAATGACCAATGGGTAGATGTGCCCCCAATCCCTAATGCTCTCGTCGTCAACGTCGGCGATCTTCTTCAGGCAAGTTCCTTCCGATAAAATTCAACTAATGATTCACACAAAAAGACTTGAACCCTCAACCTAATGAAGAGAGATGTTGGCATGCCGAACTAGTGAATCCACCACATATTTAAAAACTTCGTCGCAAGAAAGCTCTTGTTTACCACAATCAAGCCCATTTTGCCCTTTAATCAAACCCTAAGCCCAAAAGTAATTAGTTTTCACCTTCTAATTCGATCCAGATTGAAAAAGTCGAAATGAATTTCTATCACGAACACAAAAGCAACTTATAATGAATAATGATTGTTTCCTTCAATTCCTCGTAATGGGCCTAGCCTGAAATAAAGCAACTCTCAAGCTTGTCGTAAATTGAAAAGTAGTAGAAAGTAAATAATTTCTACCATAAGACAAGCCCCTAGTTAAGAACATGCCTCTAGGATTCACCAGTTCTAAGTTCTAACACTTGTTTTTTCAATTTGTTGTTGCAGCTAATGTCTAATGATAGGTTCAAGAGTGTGGAGCACCGAGTGCTGGCCAACCGTAGAGGCCCAAGAATATCTTTGGCATGCTTTTTCACTGCTTTTCCATTAACAAAGCCTTTTGGGCCAATCAAGGAGATACTATCAGAAGAAAACCCTGCTATGTACAGAGAGGTGACTGTGAAGGAAATTATTTCATACTATGCTTCTAAGGGACTTGATGGGAACTCACCACTTAGTCGTTTTTTGCTTTGATTTCACAATCTATATATCAATATATGCATACTTGAGGTCTACTACCATAAATTATAATCGACGGAATGCTTATGTAATGTAATGTATCATTTTGTTTTGATTTTCCAGTGTTTTCATTCCTAATGAATAAATTAATGGTTGGAGAAGTGTTATATATTACGCAAGTCATTTAATATTTTGGTCAAGGGGCGATGAAGATGTACACATGAATGCATAACACAAGCAAGCATGGGAAGCAACTATAAATGTATACTATAATGTGCCACATTTTGAATTGACGAGGATCATTTCACATCCACTATTTCCTTTGCATTTCTTCTTATTAGAGATGCAGCCTCTTTTTTTATTTTTCTTTTTTTCTCTTGAGGGAATTGCACTGATGAAGGTATGTTGATTTCCATAGCTGAATATCAGGAAAATCTAGGCTTCTCGCAGTAATAGATTGAAGAGGAAAATGAGAAAGGGCCAAAAGAATAGCAAAATTGCCAAAAATATATAAATAATAATTTGGTCATCATCCTGAGTTACGCTTGACAAAACTGGTTGATAAGCTAATAGTTTACTATGGTTGGAAGCTGAAAAAACTAGTAGTTTATAATCTAGAAGTTGACACTACATGCTCATGTGGTGTCAAGTCATCCAGGCTGAAGGCCCAAAAGTATTACCTTCTAAGAAATGAAACAAACACCATGATTTTTAACGATAGCCGCGGACATTTCCTTATGTCGAGTCTTTCTTTATCGTGATTCTAATACAATCAAATAACAATTATACAAAAGCTTGTATGTTAATTATAGACATACATTTAAATTATGGATATAGATATAGGTAAATAGTCAGAATAATCTCCAACTTTGCACATTTTCTCAAAATAATCATAAACTTTCAATTTTTTCAGAAAAATCCCTAACTTTATTTTTTGTCTCAATTTACTTGTTGACTCAACTTCTTTAGCGAGATGCGGGTAATTTAGAAAAAAAATAAGGATTTCCAAACAAAGTTTTAAATTTTAGCCAAAATAATTAAAAATTGGGGAAAAAAAAAAAGAAATCGTAGGCTCTCAGCAATAAAAAAAGAAGTCGCTCGTCATCCTCACGACCCCAGCAAGTGTCTTCAGTCATCTTCATCTTCATCACACAATATTCTTCTCGCCTCAATCTTTGGTGCAGCCTTCTCTCCCATCTATCTCTTTGTTCTCCGTCCAAAACCCTACAAATGCCTCTGTTTCTCAAATCTGAAGATTTTTTAGTTTCTTTCTTTATTTTCTTGTATGTGCCTCAATTAACTGAAATGTTAGAATTGTTGTGTCCCTTAATCATGGAGTTCCCTATGTATAACTAATTTTGCATAACTTATATTCAAGTTTTATGATAAGTTTTGTGCAAAAATCTCAGTATCTAGGGGCGGAGCTATTATCGAGGCTGCCCTAAGCTGTAGCCCAGGGCAGGCCCCAAAAAAAAACAAAATTTTTTCAATGGTGATCAGCTCCAAAAAAACTAGCCCACCCATTCTCTAAAGACTAAAGCCCAGTTCACCTGATGGCTAGCCCGAAAAATCATAAATAGACCCAACTTGGCAACTCCCAAATAAAAAAGTAAAATATAAATAAAAATGCACCGTACCTGGTGCGGTGGTAAAGAAGAAAGAAAAAGGCGAATGGAAAAAGTGTGCTATTCATATGATACACCCCAAATGCCCTTTATACACTCACTTTTTTCAAAATTTGACAAAATTGGCCTCATCTCACACACCACACACCACACACCACCTACAGGCTACAACCTCCCTCACTCCATTCCCACCACCAGTTGTCGCTGCCGTCGTCGTCCCCTACCACCACATAGACCCTCTCTCTTCTCTCATTCTCTATATAAACATGCATAACTTTTAAGAGAATTGCTATTGTGCCTCAATATGGATAAGCGGGTCAACACACGCACTTGTTGTCTACCTTTCGACACACCTCGGGATGCACGCGTGTATCAAAGGCAGCTGAACAAGTGCATGTCCGACCCGCATATCATAGTTGGTGCACCAAAAGCATTTTTCAATTGTTAAAACATCAAAAAAATATTCATTAGTTTAGCCTAGGTTTTTAAAAAAACCTGGCTCTGCCCCCATTGGTATCACATTTTTTATGTGATGTGGTGGTCATCAATCCATATGTAGTGAATGCCAGTGCTACAACACTCATTTATTTGCTTGAACATTGTAGACATCCCTATCTTCTGTATTTTTTTTGTTTTTGAGTCCGACTAAGTGCACCCCGACTTTTAGGAAGTGTACCCCATTTTGCTTGGCACCCCAAATTCAAATTTTAATTACTAAGTGCATCCCACATTTTTACCAAAATACCCTTTCATCCGAATCGAAGCACCCAACTCCAAAACCTTAGTCGAGACATCTATTTTAGATTCGGCAACATGTAGCCAAAACTTATCAACTAGGCTCAGTATTGTCCAACCAAACCTCTTTGATGAGATTTAGTTGACAACTGCCTACCTAAAGGTTCGGTGGGTTCCGACCGACTCTCCAATTAAAGGTTCGGCAAGCTGTGACTGACTCTCCAACAAGAGATTCGGACCTCGAGGTCGAACCCCTTGATGATGTCTACAAATCACAAAAAAGAGAATGTGTTGGGTGCACTTAGTAATTATAGTGGAGTGCACAAATCACACTGAGGGCATAAGGGTCATTTTGTAGTAGGATTGATTTTTTTTTAAGTTTGACTTTTTCCGAGGTGCACTTCCTCGTTCCTAAAAGTCAAGGTGCACTTAGCTGGCCTCTAATTTTTTTGTGTGATGGAGATGAAGATGACTGGAGCGTAAGTGAAGGCAACCTACTAGCGCCACAAAGAAGACGAGCAATTTTTTTGTGCCGAGAGTTTGCGATTTCATTTTTTTTGTTCTTCAATTTTTAATTGTTTCGACTAAAACTTAAAAACTTATTTAAACATCCTTATCTTCTTTTTAAATTGCCCAGGCCTCCCTGAAGAAGTTGAGCAAGTAAATCACCACGTCGATACTAAATTGAGTCAAAAAGTCAACTAAAATAAAATTGAGACAAAAAATAAAATTTGAAACTTTTCTAAGAAAATTGAAAGTTAGGATAATTTTGAAAGATGTACAAAGTTGGGTATTATTCTGATTATTTACCCTTTAAAGAATTCATATCTATCAATATGTATATTCTTTTTCTAGATTTCATGAGCTCCCTTTTTTACTTTCCAAGTCTTGGTCTTCCACACAAAACATTGCAGTGACAGATAATCCTCTACAGCACCCTGATTTAATATGGCACAATGATTGGGTGACATACTTCTGATTTATACATTTGCTACACATCAGATGGTGTCCTTCGGATATACATTAAAGTGTGCTCACACAAATCACAATGCACAAATCACAAATTGAAGATCTACAACAACTGCGTAGCAAGTTTATGTATCGAAAGTAAGCAGAAAGCACAAAGAACGGAAATTAAGTGCGCATTTAATGATAGGAAAAGGACCTAACTCGACAAAAGCAGCTTTACTTGAGCATATCTCAATTTTTGTGGACTTAACAGAGAAAAAGAGATGCTACGTTGGAACATCAAGCATAAATTAACTCCTTTTGTGTTGTCTAATGTACTTTGAATCACGAAAATACTTGGTTCGAAGTTCATCAAATAACAAATAAGTACCTGGCGTTTAGTCTTTCACAGGGGGGAGACCATTAAAAGTATTAGTTAATATTTTTCAAAAATTTACTGCGAGTTTCGTTCTAACTCTATATAAACCAAGAAGGATACACAACTGATAAGTGGGCAGTTGCAAATACTTAAGAGCTAACTATATAGCCATATCTCCAGAGTTGAGTATTCAGTAGTCTCTATGGCAAGTGCACCTTCAAATACATGCAACATGGTTTTTCCCGACCATGGCATCACCACCACCACCTATGACAGAATGGGAGAGCTGAAGGCATTCGACGAGACAAAAGAAGGTGTTAAAGGCCTTGTCGATGCCGGGGTAACCAAGGTTCCTCGGTTCTTTATCCAACCACCAGACAAACTTAACAAGAAATCATCATCATCATCAGACCATCCTCACGAGTCTATACAAAAGAAAACAATAGGATCTGGCATTCCAATAATAGAAATGGAAGGCATCATTTCCGGTAATGTAGAGAGAAGAAAGGAGATCGTCAAGGCAATAAGGGAGGCATCGGAGGAGTGGGGAGCATTTCAGATGGTGAACCATGGGATACCTGAGACTGTTCTTGAGGAGGTGGCACAAGGGATTCAGAGGTTCAACGAGGAGCCGAAAGAAGTGAAGATGAAGTATTACACGCGTGAGGCCATGAAGAGAGTAAGGTGGGCATGTAATTTCGATCTATTCGAGTGTCCAGCAGCTAATTGGAGAGATACACTGTATTGCAACATGAGCCCTCAGCCTCCTCTCCCAGAAGATTTTCCAGAGGCTTGCAGGTACAATAAAATATAGAATGATGAATTTTAAACTTGGGATGCCTGAATTACTTCTTTTGATAACTATGGGTATCTAAACCTTTTTCAACCCCTCCTTACTTTGGTTCGACTAATCCCATGGAGTTAGTCGGGATGCCTGAATTACTTGATAAATATAGATTGACCATTTCTCACACTACTGTTGAATACTTTCAGACAGTTAGCTGATGTACATAGAATATGTACTTGCAAATCTCCATGCAATTCTAGCCTATTCCGATGCATGTTTAAGCAATTCACAGGGAAGATTTGGTGGGTTCAATAGAACTCCTGGTCCAAACATTTATTTGGGACAAACTTACTAATATAGATTAGGCTTAATAAAAAAAACTTATCCATTAATATGTTGCCTCAATTTCATCATGTTAAGCTCAAATATAAAGATTTTGTTTAGGACATACCCTAAATAATTAAATTGAGGTATAGTATACAATCACTATTATGTATCAATCAAATAATCCTAACTACTAACTTGATCTATGACTTACCATAAAAAAAATTTGATTATTTTTTATTCACTTACTAATTAACATTAACTTTAATTTCATCTAATATTTAGCACTAAAAAAATAATAATTATACAACACAACTCACATTATTTTATAGACATCAACAATCATTAATTGGTGAATGATTTAGCATGAAATAGCATGAAAATAGGTCTTGATAGAGACATTTTGAGACTAAGTTATGATCAAGAGATAACTACTAGGTATATGTTGTGATCGGGAGAAAATTGGTAGAGATGATGAAGCACTATCGAATAAACTATTAGTTGAGGTTGCAATATTGCATATAAAATAGAAAGAATGATCAACTATCGACGAATCAATATATGGAGCACCTCAAACAGCATCAAGAAAGTCGATTAATTTTTTTAAGAAGAAAGTTGATTAATTAAGAACAACAATATATAACATTAGAATGCTTCATTTCTTCAGTTGAGACAAGTGCACACACACATCAGTGTACATCCAACAAGACCTACATCAATTTTGTTGCAAATGCTTTCCCAAATCACACTATATTTTTCTTTGATGGAGTGCATGTAGCTAGAAAGAGGGGGGGCCAATGTATTATTTTTTTTATTTTTCAAAGGGATGAGGGGTGTATACTATGGGGTGGGGAAACTGTTAGAGGGAGCCATGCCAACCCCCCCTGGGCAGCGAGTGAGTATTCACTTGCAACGTAATTTTTGGGTTGTCGCAGCTCTGGTCTAGGTTCGAGTCTCGCAGTTCCCACATGAACATGCTTGAAATTTTGTTTTGTTTGGACTTATACAGGGAGGGATTGTTGGAGTACTCACAGCACGTCAAAAGGCTAGGAGAGTTGTTGTTAGAGTTACTATCAGAGGCACTTGGGCTCAGCGGAAACTACCTCCAAGACACTGACTGTGCAAAGTCTCATGTGTTTCTTGCTCATTACTATCCCGCATGCCCACAACCAGAATTAACCTTGGGATCTACCAGGCATGCAGATGCAGACTTCCTCACCATTCTACTCCAAGACCAAATTGGTGGTCTCCAGGTTGTTCATGAAAACCAGTGGGTTGACGTCCCCCCAATTCCTAATGCTCTTGTCATCAACATCGGTGATCTCCTACAGGCAAGTTCTTACATAATTATTGTAAGCTTTCAATGCATTATTATTGTAAGCCTTTTTTTTCGTAAGTATCATAGCAATCCAGAACTTTATCACAGTCTTATTGATCTCATATTTCCTATCTTAAGTTTAATGCATTTTTAATACTTTTACTTTTCACTCTCTTTTCTTCCAGCTTATGTCTAATGCCAGGTTTAAAAGCAGCGAGCATCGAGTGCTAGCCAATCGTAGAGGGCCAAGAATATCTTTGGCTTGCTTTTTAACTTCATATCCATTGACAAAGGCTTTTGGGCCAATCAAGGAATTACTCACAGAAGAAAACCCTGCTATATATCGAGAGGTGTCCGTGAAAGAAATTCTTACATACTATGATTCTAAAGGACTTGATGGGAATTCTCCTCTCCATCGTTTTAAGCTATGAGCTTAGATTAACTTACTATGACAATCATATTTTCAGTGTGTGCTTTCAATTAAGGTAACCAGGGTTGGGGTTCTAGTACTATATATAGTTATAAACATTATAAAGTGATATTGATAGATTGAAAAATGCGAGAAGAGTTTTTACATTTTCTTTCTTAATGTTCTTGGCAAATCAAAAAGTGACGGGTCTCTCATCTTCCTTACCGCATCCTCCCCCCCTCCAACCAACATATGCATGTGTACAATAAAATGTTTGTGCGTGGCTATCGCTCCATCCAAAAAAAAAAGTCAAACACAAATTTAATTTCAAGTCATGTCTTCAACTATTTATTATGTTTATAATACTTAGCAAGAAGAGTAAATGATAAGATGCAAAATGCATAACAGAGAAGCTTAAGTGATTAGATCCATTTATGCCAACACTTCTAGAGTCAGAATGGTAAAAAAAAAAAAAAGAGCATTACTCTCAGATAAGATCGTCATTGAATTCACAACGAGCATGTAAATCCTACTCCCAAATAAGTTCATGAAAAGCAGATAACTTCTAATAGTGGAGCCTCTTTTTTTCTAGGAACAATAATGGTGCTTTGAGATAGGTACCATTCCATTCACAATAAATCAACAAGGAGTACTGGGAGAAAGTTATCAGTTTTGTTAAGAGTATGAGCCATTGAGTATGACCAAGCCATCTATTGAAATATGGTGTAATAGCGTTAATGCTGGAAATTAATGAAAAAGTTAATGGTAAGACAGAACAGAACCTGATGCACTCAAAGCTGTCTCGACCTCCTAAGTCCTTACGGTTGCTAACAATTGATTCATCATAGCAGCGTACTGAACCACTGTATGTTGGGATGTATAGTGATCCAAGAGGCCATAATCTGCATAATTCGCTTCAATGTGCGTAAAAATACCAGGCAATGACTTCTTTGACACAATTTCTTGCCACATGTCAAAAAACTCTTCCAATATTTGCCTGGATTTATCAATGGATGAAATGGGAAGATATTCCACCTACAAAATAATTAAGTTGATATTTATCATTAAAGAGCAATTTCATTTTGTCCGCAAGTATCAATCTCTTCAACAACATTATGATAATGCAATCTCTAGGCATTATGAGGTGAGAATGGAACTACCACAAATTACCTCCATAACAATGCCCCGCAAATTATCTGCTTGGGTCGTGACAACTTTACCCACTCTCAGTTGAAAATCACCCAGATGATACAGGAAACCCTACATATTAGGAAATACATAGTAATTATTTATACAAATAAAATTCAAAAAAAAAAAAAGGCTCAATCCCAATTCCCAAATTAGTTAGGGTTGGTAAAAATAAAATTCAACAAAGAAAAAAAAATTATATGCTAATGTTAGTAAAATAAACCAAAAGTCAAGGAACTGAACTTTTTTATTTGGAAAGGGTCGTTGAATGAACCGATATAATTTTATTTTTCATGAATCCAAGTCAGTTGCAAAACAACAGGACGATAAAACTCAAGATATTGGTTACAATCCAAACTCAAATTAAACAGTTGGTCCTTTGCAGTCTTCTTTATGTCGAAATTGTCGAACAACTTCAGTCGCGCTTCAGTGTTCTCAAAATTACAGGTCGATGAATTGAACATACAGTTATAACTACAACCATATATTTAGAATTAAAATCAAATGAAGAATATGTCAAACATAAACTATTTCAATCTAAGTTAACTACTTGAGCTCTTTGTACTAATTCTTTCATCTTGCACATTTACACTCCTCATGTTCATGTAGTTATCTCATAACATCTCAGCAATTAAGGATGTCTGTTAAAAAAATACAGAGTTTGTTTCTCAACATCGGCCATATACAAGTCAGAAATCACAAACCTTTTATCATACAATCTGTAAAAGGTTTTCAAAAAAAAAAAAAATCTGTCAAAGCAAACCTGAACACAAAATTAAAATATAAACCAAGTTCCTCAACTTCATGGATCCGATTTAAACTCTATCATTTATAATTTCCTACACAAATACTGAACCACACAATATCAGTTAATCTAAATAAGCACACACAATTTTTGCTCTACAGCACTTGGGAAGGGAATAGAGAGACCAAACCTCAAAACTAACCAACGCCCTTGATCTGTAAGACTGCAACTTTTCCATTATCATCTGAAGCATTGAATCAGCTTCAAGTACAATCTGCTGACTGCGTATAATGAAGTAGAACTTATTGGGTTGCTCCTGAAGCGAAATACCCATCAAATCACGGGGACAATCAGTTAGAGGCATACTCTGATCTACATACAGAAAGAGCATCCAAAATCAAAATAAATAAATGAACATCACATAAAAAAAAGGGAATTTAAGAAACTAAAAATGATAGGAACAAGCAAGGCGTTTTTCCTCAACTACACTGGTACGAGTTTTTTTCGACTTTATTTAAGGGAAACACATTGCTTCTGGCCATTGTAAACATTTTTGGCTAGTATCAAATAAAGTCTCGTTCCCATCCAAAAAAAAAAAAAAACAAACAAACAAATGATAGGAACAAGTGAAACCTTTGGGTTGTGGCCTATAGTAAGTCAGAGAAGACTTCCATCTTCCACCTTTCGTAGCATTGATGCTCTCAACGCATTGAGAGACCTCCGTTAAAATCTGACTATTAACCGCAGTTCCCGAGTTTGGTTGCCAATATAGAAGCCTGGGAACATCCAAAAATAGATACAGTTTTTTCTTATAAATTTCAAACAAGATACATAAATCAACCGACGCTAACTTTTCGCTCACCATTTGATAGTCATCCTTTACGAAAGCAAGCACAAGGGAGGAGGGGTTTCGGATTGGATAATATATAATGCCTTGCAATGTTGGCGTTCTTCGGATCGGATAGAATCAATGGATGCTCAACATGGAATGCATGTACATCAATAGAGGCTCAAATGCTATAATTATAACTTGAGCTCAGCAAAGATTTGCTGCAATCAATGAAGAACAAATTCAAAACCTAAACCCTAAAAATCCTTATTAAAACAAATTCAAAAATTCATCTTTGATCAAAAAATAGATCTTAATGTTCGTCAATATATTTTATAAACTATGTAAAATTTTTCTTTTTTGGTTTTCCAAGTGATGTCTGGTGTCAACTGCACAGACTAATCCACACTTCGACATTGTCGGGCCTCCCAACCTAATTTTTTTCATTCACGAGACTCGAACTCGAGATATCGCTTAAATGAACCAAGTCCATTACCACTTAAGTCATCCGGTAGTTGGTCTAAACTATGTTCATTGCATTTTCTTCATTTGCAATGAAAATCTAAAAGAATACAAACAGTTGGACATTTCATCAAACACCTGGCGTGCATAAACCCAACCAATCAACAACGAAATACTAGGGTTTCGTCATCGAAACAAACTCATTCAACTCCACAAATCGTACACTTTGTGAGTAAAAACAACGAATGCGAACAAATCAGAGATTCATAATGACATGAAATCGTCAGATCCTAAAGTGAAGAGAGAACAAAAATGGGAACTTGAGAGTGAGAAACAGAGATCTACATGTGTTGTTCGACACCGCCATTGAATTTAGTATATCTGTCGCTCCAATTGCGGACGAAGGGATTCCTAGTTTCCCAGTGCCCGAGTGATTCACTGCTCAAGTGGAATTATTAGAGAATCGGTACAATACTGCCTACAAGTCACCCTATAATGCTAACCCCCCTATCGAACCGTCGGTGCACACTTCGTGATGAGAGCTTATGAATCTCGAGATTCAAAACAGGCTGTGTGCATTATTGTGTGACTAGAAGTATGTGTTCTAGCATTTTCCATAGAACAATATAACATATGTTTTTGTTGAACTTTTGAGTCTTTTATGTTTTTGGTCCTCGTACTTTCATTAGTGTATATTTGGTCCATAAACTTTTATTGTTGTACATTTGATCCTTTAACTTTTGAGTTTTTATGTTTTTGGCCCTTGAGCTTTGATTTTTTTTATATTTTTGGGGGAAATTAAACTTTTTTTCAACATTTGATGGTCAATGTGAGTCGTCCGATTTAGTAATATAAAACTATTTTATTCTTCTTGACTAGTCACGCAACACTTTGTTACCCATGTTGGCGGGATTTAACACTTTAAATGGTGGAAGGACTAAATGTAGATCATTGTAAAAGTTCAATAACCAAATGTGTAGTAATAAAAGTTGAGGGACCACAAACATAAAAAAACACAAAGTTCATGGACCAAATGATTGGTTTTGCCTTTTTTTTGAAGAAAAATCAAAATCTCATTAATCATTCATGCTTCAATACAGGACCAGACATGGAATTAAACACATTGATTCGCTAATCCTATTTGTTCAAATAATCAGTCATTAATTTGGTTGTAAATGTGAAATTGAAACAGTTTGACAATCAATGACTGTTATCTACAACGTTAAAACTCATGACAATACACAAAACTATTAAAACTACAAAACGAATAACAAAACTTCTTAATAAAGAGAAGAAAACCTAAAATTTTCCAACTAGGAGAAGACAAATCAAAGACTTCTAACTAGGGAAGAAAACTAACTATAAAATAAAAACTAAAGAGAAAATCAATCTAGCATGCCATACAAATCCACACAACACTATTGATGAAGATGTACCGCAATAAAAATGGACCAATCGCCACAAATCTGAATAGAATAGTTGTTTATTGTATGAACAAAGTGCAAAAGGGATTTGATTATAACCAACGGAGAGAGAGGCGGCACCAAATATTTGTTAGTGCAAGTTTTTTTTTTGAAAACTTGTTAGTGTAAGCTCACTGATAAGAAAATGGATATGTGTGACGGCCCCAAATTTCCAATGCATTTGGATACGCTAGGCCTAGACCCGTGCAGGCCCCGAGTCGGTACTCTACGAGCCTGACGAGTCTAGTCAACCTCCAATTAATCAATTTACAATTTATGAAAGAGTTATTGCAATTATACACAGCGGAAAAACTAAACAAGTATTGGGAAATAACTCAGTCAAACGAAAATCAGGAAATCTATGTATGTGGAAACCCCGAATATTCATGTACCTCAAATGAAAACCAAGTAAAGCTGTACATGATATCAAATAACCTATGATCCCAAGTTTAAACCAATTTGATGTAAATATATAAAGAAATCAACATACAAGCAAAAGTCAAACATAACCTAGGCTAAGGTACTCGAATCCAGCCGCAAATCCTCACAAAAAGTCTCCTAAGCAGGGTTCCTTACCCTTTGAACGCTCTGGTAAATCTGCACCCACCGTCACAAACTAGACGGTGAGCAACTGAGAGAAAATTGAAAGTAATGCCAGAAAAATATAACAGTAATTCATGAATATCAAATAAAGCAGTCTAAATATCATACAGTACCTGAAAGACAGGAAATATCACAAGATCAAAGTGCATGATAAGCAGACTATCAGATATCAATCGAAAACATGTGTGTTCTAAGAAAACAAACGAGGCAGTAAGCGGTAAAAATCACAGCATACAGAAAGAGGACGCTGGCTCTCCCCGCGCAATGTCGTAACACTAGCGCAGTATTAGAGAGACACAGGCCTCCAAGCATACGGAAAGAGGACACTGGCTCTTCCCAGGCAATGTCACGACACTAGCGTAGCTTGATAAAAAGGGACACAAGCCTCAAAAATCACATCGACACACTCACGCCAAGAACACACATACCAAGGAATCAACAGGATAGGAATGCCAACAACGGATATCAACAAGCAACAATGAATGATAATGAATGGCATGCAATGTTCTTACTGGCTTACTAACGTACACAAGCTTTAGGGCAAGTGTACTTACCTGAACTATCGCGACCCGCGTAAATAACTCCGAGACTCTAACGCGTCTCCCGCTATTTCCCGACTACCTGATATGGATTTAAATCCCAAATATTAGTTTAAGTCTTAACATTTAGTCTTAAGGTGATTTATAAATTTGTTTTAGGATCGTTTGTTAAGGTGACTCAAACCATTGGGAAAAGTCCCCCGGCATGTCATATTGTCCAATACACACCGCACACACCACTGTCAAATTTCCAAACCCCGTCATGCACCCCACCAGTGAGTGTACACATACACAATCACACACACCACACACACAGTCCAACGTCACACCCCATCAGGCACCCCACCAGCCACACACATACACAATCACGCACACCACACCAACAGTTTTCACCAAAACCCTACACTACACACACCCCATCACGGTCTTTACCATGAAAGTGAGCCACCTCCGGCCAGCGGTGTCGACGGGGTGTCGCCTCCGATCAGCCGTGACCGGAGGCGGTCCCGCCGACCATAACACCCCAAAACAGGGAGCACCGAGAGTACAAGCCGAGAGATGGGGGAGAGAGAGAGAGAGAGACCGTGAGGGAGTGATGACCGAGAGATAGAGAGAGGGAGAGTGAGCTATACCTTGGCGAGTTCCCGTGCCGTGGAGGGTGGCGGTGGTGACGGTCCAAGGAGGGTGAGCCGTGAGTGAGAGTGGGAGGGAGGAAACCGTGAGAGAGATGGAGAAACCGAGAGATCGAGTGAGGGAGGAGAGCCCGAGAGTGATGGAGAAAAGGGAGAGGAGAGGCCGAGAGAGAGGAGAGACCGTGAGAACGTGGAGAGGGGAGGAGCCGAGAGGGACGGTGAGATGGGAGAATCGGGTTGGAGAAGAAGGATGGGGCAACGGTTAGGGAAGAGTAGAGGTGAAGGGTTTGGGTTTTGTTATAGAGTAGAGTTGAAGGGTTTGGGTTTTGTTATAATATATATATATATATATCAGTTGGTCAAAATGATCATTTAACCCTTAGAGTTCCCCAAAATTTCCTCTATCCGAAATTCTCCATTTTGCGCGTAGTCTTGTCTCGCCTCGCCAAATAAAAATTTAATTATTCAATAATTTATTTAAATGTATTTTTATTGTATTTTTCTCTCCCGTTTACTTAAACAAAGCCTTATTCAGTCTAAAATTTGCCCAAATGGTGCGAGACCCGTATTAGACTAACATACTAATACACACATCACAGAATCATAAAATTTCCTCAGTGTCAACTCCCGAGGTTTGAAATACCGTCTAGTATCACGTAGCCGGTTCACGGTCCTAACAAGTGCGACACAAGTCGAGTTAAAATTTGAGGGTTGTTACAGTACTGTGACGGCCCCAATTTCCCGTGCAATTGGGTACGTCCGGCTTAGACCCGTACAATACTAAAATACTAATACATACATCACAAAATCATAGAATTTACCTCGGCATCGACTCACGAAGTTCGAAATACCATCCAGTATTCACGTAGCCGGGTCACAATCCTAACACGTGTAACACAAGTCAGTTAAAAATTCGGGGTCGTTACAGTTTCCCCGACTAACAAGAATTTCGTCCTCGAAATTAGCTTTAACTCGAGCAAATAAGGAGACCCAACACCTATTCTCACCTCGCTCAGACTGCGGCTTAGAGCTGTTTCGGATAGTTTGGATCATTTCTCAAACTGCGGACTACCTCAAAGTCACTTCAGACAGCTCGTTCCTCCTCGTTGAACTGCGGACCGATGCAAAGTCACTTCAGACAGCTCAATAAACTATGACCAACTGTGGACTCTCGCGAGAGTTACTTCCAACAGCTTGACACTAGGTATTGAATTGCGGACTTGTACAAAGTCCCTTCAAATAGCACAACGTCTCTTTCCATGAACTGCGGATCCCTCTGGATTACTCTAAACAGCTCCATACTCCATCACCTCCAAACTGTGGGCCTCTGCCACTTCGAACAGCTTGATTTTATCTTGGTCTTCAGAATTGCGGTTCGCAACCTCTTCAAACAATCTAACTCAACTACGGTCTCTCAAGACCACCCCAATTCCCACTAATAGTAGGAATGCCAACAATCTCGTCGCAGACATCGCCCACTACTACGACTCAAGCATGGTGATCACGACATAAGACGCTACGATCACGACTCGCACGCCATACTCATGAAAACCTCCCAACCTACTCACGTCTTAACGCAAGTTTACCTATACCTAGGCAGTAAAATAGATTCGACAAAGTTGTAACCGTGGCCACCATGTACACTACGTGTCCATGCATCGTAAGATGAATCACAACTAGTCTGGTCCTGCCTCTTTTTAAGTGTACTTGTGGCTAGTTTTGGCAACCCATTGTGCTCAAACTTATCATCTCTTTTGGACTCTAGTCTAAGTTAGGTTTGTCTCATCCTAGACAACTCTGCTAAGTTTAAACGACCCTACTCTAGCAAGTATTGACCTTAACTCTGTCACCTGATGTCCAGCATCACATTTAAACCTAAAGCTTCAATTAATCGGTTCCATGCATGTTGTATGTTAACCAGGAAGATTCCTCACCTCCAGTAGGATTACGAACCACTATCAGTTATTGTTCACTCGTCATGTGCACGTCCTCAATGGCCCGAGGTTGATCGTCATCCTGCTGGTCCTCGTACAAATTAGGACATCGGTTCTAAAAAAAATGTCTGGGCTGTCCGCACTGGAAACACACCTTCCGCCATTTAGAACTACCAACGTCGTTCAAATCCGTCGTCCGTTTCCTATCATGTCATTTCGATCAATGCTTTGAAATGCGACTCTCTGCGCCAACGCACGAAGGTCCTCTACGCAACGTGTTAACGACTTATCGTTGTCGTTATTAGATCCCGCCTGATCTGCCTTCGCTATCTGATAAAGAAAGCGAGTTCCCAGATCGACGAATAACTATCGATACCATATAATACATCACATAAAACATACTTATGCCAATAAGTTTTCAGTTTCTATTACCATACTCATCCTCACTCCCCAACTAGGATTCTAAGTCAGGATCATAGGGATTCCACTTCTAAGTTCAATCATTCCTACTTTCCGCTGGTTTTAATGGCTTGTGTTTTATGAATTTAAATAAAGAGTCAGGTCTTTAGAACGTTGCGCTCTGATATCAACTGTAACGTTGGTATCACAATTTTAGACAGCTCTAAACTCTGTTCCAAAGGTTATAAAATCTATACTCTGATACCAACTGTGACGGCCCCAATTTTCCCGTGCAATTGGGTATGCCCGGCCTAGACCCGTACAATACTAAAATACTAATACATACATCACAAAATTATAAAATTTACCTCGACGTCGACTCCCGAAGTTCGAAATACCATCCAGTATTCACGTAGCCGGGTCACAATCCTGACACGTGTAACACAAGTCAGTTAAAAATTCGGGGTCGTTACAATATGAATTCAATTTTGTGTCTTAATATAATTGATACTTGAAACACATAAAGGTAGAGCAAAAAAAAACAAATTAAGATGACAAAGTTATTAACTAAAAAATAAAGTGTACGCCCAAAGTGTTAGATTATGTATCGACCTGTTACCTTAAGCATGTGATTAGTATTAATTTGAATCCTAATTAATTAGAGTTAGACTCGTGGTTAAGCCTAGTTTGTCTCAATAAAAGTGTGTGTGAATTTGTATGATGTATCGTGTTTGTATGGGTTGTATTAGTATATACAAAGGAATACTAGAGAAATGATGAGACGCCTAGTACCATGTGTGGGTCATGAGGACATACATGAGACGCGGAACAACGTTGAAGCCCGAGTATGCTCGTTGGCGTGAATTACGTGGCGTAGATGTAATTATAGTCGTATAGATATATATATTTATATATTATGGATATATATAAATATATATTAAAATGGAAAATAATAAAATAATGGTAAATTGTCAGGCGCCGAGTGACACGTGTGGTCACGGGTGACACGCGTAGGTCGTACGGTAGTATGCATGCCCGAGAGTGCGTGTTGGCGTGCATAACGGGAGTATAGGCGCGACGATATCGATATATATATATATATAAATTAATATATATATATATATATAAATATATATAATAAAACAGGAAAATGTGAAATTACTATAAAGGGTAATTGCAAATAAATGAAAAAGAAATATGCTAGGGGGTATTTGGTATTTTTCCCCGAACTAACTGCCTCTCCTTCCTTTTAAAGTCAAAAATAGAGAGTTGAGAGAGTGAGACGCCAAGAAAGAGAGGAGAGGGAGAGCGAGGAGCTCACGACGTCGACGAGGCTGAGGTGAGATTTGTTGTTGTTTGTTGTTAATGTCATGGTTGTTGTTATTCTCATCGTTGTTGTTGTGAATGCGGTTGTTGTTGTTATTGTTGAGTATTGTTATTCTAGTCGGTTGTGGTAATGGTGAGAAGCTCAGCCATGGCTTCTGTTGAGGTCAAGCTGGGGTTAGGGTTGGGATTCAACCCTAACGATGAAAAAGATGAAAAAAATAGCAGCAGCAGCGACACAGTCGCGCGAAGAAGACGATGATTTGGTCCTGAACTAGGCCGGTTCAACTCGGTTGAGCCGAACCCGGTTCAGATCGGTTCAAGCACCAAACCCAAATAAAAAAAATTTAAAAAAAAGAAATAAAGAAAAGGAAGGAAATTCTGAAAAAAAATCTGAAAAAAAAGGAAAAAATAGTATGTTGACCAAATAAATAAAATTGAGGGATTTCTATAAGAAATGAGGAATTCGAAAGTCGAAGGGACTTTATACCAAGGTTTTTACTTCGAAAAAACGTGAAATGGTCAAAATAGGCGAGAAACTAGGTCCCGAGATTTCGGATTCGAATGAGACCAGTTTAAGAGTATTGATGAAGGAATATTAGACAAGTTAATGTCAATTGGTTTATTTTAGGCAATGGACTGAAAGGAAAAGGTTTGAGGACTTTAGGGAGTCGTACAAGTCGGTAAAACATAGAAAGCTCAAGACAGGTAAGTAGGACTCGTATCTTTTATCAATTATGCAATGTAAAGTAGTATTATCAGAGCATGTAGTGTACTGGACTGGGAATGGGGCAATGTACCGTGGTTTGGCTTTGGTTTTACAAAAATGTTTTTAAATGAAAATGGAATTCGGAAAGAGGTTGGCGGGACGGATCGGCCTGGGGTTTGGAACTGTGATGGGGTGGCCTTCCATCACTGCGCCCCCGGTGACTTGAGAAATATCCCGATCAATATTTTCCTATTGAGTT
The DNA here is from genome assembly GCA_039657345.1 of Stephania japonica. Lineage (NCBI taxonomy): Eukaryota > Viridiplantae > Streptophyta > Magnoliopsida > Ranunculales > Menispermaceae > Stephania > Stephania japonica. Next base: position 10,728,399 of record CM077563.1, on the reverse strand, counting down.
GGCAGCTCATCGGTCATAAATCAATCATATGAGTAGTGATTGGTTTAGTGACGATGAGGGAGTGCGACACTATGTTTTATGAGTTAGCAACACATCGATATGAACCGGTTAGATGCCCAGTAACTGGTTCTTGATGATGTGAGTGGGCGACTCAATTCAAATATTGAAATTGAAATACAAATCACGGGTATATTGCAATAGATTCATGGACTTGCATATGTTTATATACTGTTTATATTGATTCAAATGCTCTTTTAGATATGCATTGGATTTATGTTTTTATACATTGCCTTGATATTAATTGATGATTGGTATAAGAGTCACTTACTGAGCATGTAGGAGCTCACCCAAGCTAGGACTTGGAACTTAGGAAAGGAGAAGAATAGGAGTTTAATGTCTTCTCTACGCTGTATTGGTCTTTCTTGTTAATATATATGATATTGCTTTATGATTTTGTAATAATCAGGGTGGTAATATGAGCTTAACACCGAGGTTTATGCCAGTATTGTATATCTTGGTTTTATCAAAAAAGTTTTAAATTTTTGCTACGTTTTGTTTTAATTGTTTATTTCGATATCAAGATATACATGTTGTTGTTAGGAATTGGTACAAGGCTGTTGGCTCTAATTAGGTATGATCTGGTTTACCGAGGCTTAATTAGGGTTCCAGGTTGAGTATCGCCCTAATGGAAATAGGGGATGCGACATATTATCATTTTCCACTAACTAATTGGTTGTTAAAAGACATTAGAAGAGGCGCAGAAAAATTTCTACAAGAAGAGGGCAGGAAAGGTCATGTTGTAGAATAGTCACTTTGTAGGGAGGGGTCCTATATGGTTCGACAGTGTATGAATGTGGATAAGATAGTGCGATTGTTGCTAAAGATCAAGTGAAAAAATAAATAATATATATATTTATCAACTATATAAAAGAGCCAATAATCAATTCTTGAGTGGTAAGCAAAATTACTTTCTTGCCCTTTTAATTTTGCATTCTTAATTTTCTTGCTCTCATTCGTAATATTACCCTTCGACCCTTTTTCTACTTTTCTAATTCTTCTTTTTAATGAATCCTCTTTTTTTCTATCAAATCCTCTATCTATCGACTCATCTTTATCGAATATATCAACATTGAAGATGGACTACCTTCCCTAATCTCTTGGGACCAATATCCAAACTCTCTATCTCTCTCTTTGTCCACAATTCAATTTTATTTTATTTTTGTTACATGACATGATTTTGTCAATAGATAGGTCTTTGTTCAAAATATTTCCCTTTGACCCTTTTTCCATTTCCGATTCTTCTCTTTAATGAATCCTCTCTTTATCTATCGAATCCTCTATCTATCGACTCATCTTTATCGAATATATCAACATTGAAGACGAACTACTTTCCCTAATCTCTCGGGACTAATATCCAAACTCTCTATCTCTCTCTTCGTCACACAATTCAAAATTTTTTTGTTACATGACATGATTTTGTCAATAGATAGGTCTTTGGATCGGTATGTCGTTTTGGTACTTTGTTAACATGGAGAACTTGGATCATGGGGTTTTTTCCTTAATCTAAATTCCCATACGTTTGTAAGTGCATAATGCTACGTGGGTGAAGGTAAAAAGTTCAATAAAACAATTTTACGATTTTTTATGGCCATTGTTTTGATTTTTGTGATTTCACTTTCTAAGTTTGAGGTGCTCATTAACTATTGAGCTTGAATCTACTAAGAGATTTTTTTTTGATAAGAAAGAGACTTGTTGGATTTGAGAATTTTTTTTTGATTTTTGAATCTACTAAGAGCTAGATTACTATCTATAATTCTGTTTAGAAGAAAGAAAATTTCTACTATAACTCAAAATTGAGAGACATAGATAGGTGATAATGAAAAATGGTATCTCATTGTTGTACATGATTGAGGTGGTATACATAAGGTTGCAAAAGTTTTTATTTTGTGTTGATCAGCGTTTGAATGAAAATGAATCTGAAACTTCTCTTAGTTGTTTTTTTACATGTTTATAGTGGTGGGAGCAAGACAACGTCTCTGCAAAGATTTCTCACATGTGATTCCATCTTTACTAAAAAAACTTGGAATTGATAGAAAGCTTTTCATGATTAGTAAGATTTGAAATTTCAGATGGATTACATATTAATTTATTTATATATAGAAAGTAATATTTTTTCACGTACTTCTTATTGGTTTTTATGGCCTATGAATTGGTGGTTGTTTCACTAATTGAGATATCAAGTGGGGTATATGTTATCATTCTTAATGTGTGAATTCTTTTTTTTATGATTTAAAACAGTATGCTAGGGTTAAATTTATTCTTTAGCATTGATTCTTAATATAATTTTGTGCTTTCTTTGTGTAGGCTATATCAAGGACCAACAATAGAGAAAATGGAAATAGAAAGCTCGTTAATGCTTAAGATAGAAATCCTCTTGGAACAAGGAAGTTAATCTAAACTCGGCTATTCGACACTACTACAATTAGTGAAGTGTTAGAGGATCAAGTTAGGTACAAAAATAGCACACAAGTTTACGGTCTCATTACTCCTCTTAAGTCAGCTCCTACCACTCATTTTCATCAAAATAGGTTGTTTTAACTCTCAATATTTTAATTGATTATAATATGTTGTATTAATTTGTCGATTCTTATATATAAATATTAACAAACAAATTATTGTCAATATTTATGTATATATAATGCATTTGAATTTTTCGAATAATAACAAGTTAGAATTTCCCGCGAGCTTAGTGAGCGGGCTCATTCGTGCGTAACACGTTACGAAACTAGTATATATATTGGTAAGAAAAAAAAAAACATTGATACTATGACTAAATGTCGAAGCCCCCTCTCGTTTGTTTCCTTTGTGACCTTAGGACGAATTTATCGTTTTCTTTCATGACCTTATAATAATTATATTAATGAATTTTGCATCAAAATATTATCTTAATTAATTTCATGGCCTTTTTAACTTAATAAATTTCAAAAAAAGAAAGTTGTTTTTTTCAGGTGCGCTATGGGCACCTCACCATTTACTTAAGGCACACCAATTTTTTCGTTCTTTTCTCATCCAAATTGGACCTTGATGGACATGACATGATTGCCCCTTCATATAAACAACCCACACTACCACAACATATATTGGAACCAATTTTGGGCCCCCCACCTCTGTCCTCTCTCATCCCCAACCGAAGTCCACATCTTCCATCGGCGACCATGTATCGATTCTTTCGTTTTCACATTAGCCGATTGTATGGTAACACTCAATTCCAACCATTTTAAGGTTCGAAAAAGTTGTTTTGGGGTGTGGCAAATAGTGACTTCAATGTTTTCATTTTTCATTGTAGGGTTTGATAGATCCAACATTTAATTTCCAAGTTGTTTTTCAGCTTGAAATAGATGAAGATAACACGATGGTGTAGGACGAGCTACAAGAAGAGGTATTTATTGATTTTTTTGTAAATTTTTTCTGACTTTTTTAGTGGTGAGTACGGACATGATTGTGTCAGCACTACATGGTTGAGTCTTATCAATAAGACTTGATCCATGGTGACCGACACAAACAGACATTAAAACTTAAGTTACATAACATGAGTTTCGGTTATAGGGTTTCGAGATTCGTCAAGCAGTGTCGGTTGTTGCATACCAACATTGTTTGTTAAGTCTCGAACCTGTAGCACCGAGACAATGTGTTTTTATGTTTTTTTTAGTGAATGTGCAGTGTCTTGGTAATGAGTTCTTATGGTTTAATGTTTTTGTTGCAGGCCATGTTGTCCTTGTCTTTTCCAGACTACAAGGATGCTTTCGCTCTGTGTAGGCTGTGACGACCCCTGTTTCATAATTCTAAACTGGGCCCCGCCCAGCCTAGACTTACGTGGACCCCCGAGCTAATCTCGCTGAGTCACGCAAGCCTATTCAGTCTTCCTTGCCATTTACCATTATTAAACAAAATAAAAGTTGAGTTAATCAATTAGTGAGTTATCATAGTTATAGTAGAAGCAATTAAATCTCAAAAACACTAGTCAGGACAACCTAGAGTGTGAAAACCCCGCATACGTATATCATCATCAATAACAGTAAGAGGAGAGTAACATCAAGATATACATGCCCAAGATCTCTCAAAAACCCAAATCCCAGTTTCAAAACATATACATACAATAATATAAAATAAATCACCTACATCAGACTAGAAGAGAGCCGCTCTGTATCCTCATATCAAATCTCTTAGCTGTGGAGCCTTTCCCTTGTTGGATTGTGGATCTGCGCTTTATCAAACACAAGAATAACGAGCTCAGGTAAGTAACGTCAAACGGGACATAAATACAACATTTCAAAATAAAACTATCAGTCTATATTCATGCCGATAGAAAGAAAGGTATAGGGAATGCATGAATAAATAAGACTGTAAATAAATAATTGTGCAATCGAATATGAGTGTCCCAGAAAACAATAGAGAGGTGCAAGTAGTCTCGAACAAACGATCGTTGAATCGAGGAAAAACACCTATAAGTCGGAGTTTAGAACGTGGTACACTCACACCATCCTTAAGTCCACGCGGATGAGATTCCTTGGTAGTCCAGATTAGAACTCTCATCCCGTATAGAACAAGAAATCATTAATTAACCTTCAATTTACCAATTTTCTATAATTTATTCATAAGTGTAATTAGGTCAATTTCCAGGGTATTGGGTCATATTTAGACCCATTTAGATACTCGAGAGATCCCCGAAGTTTTCCAAAAAAAATTATAAAAATCTCATTGTGAACAGTGTCACGCCGCAGGTAGCGCCGTGGGTCTCAGGACTGGCAGCGTCATATAAAGCTTGAGTTTAGGGTGCCACCTGCCCCAAACGCCGTTGAGTGGTATCGTGGGGTATTCCCCTCCATGACGTCACTTAAAGTGTGACCTTTCTCAGAGCCTCTACTCTGGGCGTCATGACCGACGTCGTGGGGATTAATGCTCCACGGCGTCCCTCACGGTGTCGAACCCTGCACATAAATTTGGGGCTTTTCAAGACTCCGGCTCGTGTCGCCGCATCTCGAGACTATCCCAAACTCTTAGGGACTCCCAAAACCACTCTAAACCACCTTCACTTCGTGTCGAAACATCAACAAATCTTCGATTCGAAAAATCACGACAAAATTTCCCCAAAAATACACCAAAAAATCCAAACAACTCCCAAATCATCAAACAACCATATCAACACCCTCAATTCCATTCATTTATCATATATTCATCAACAAAATCCAATAAAATCGAAACCCCAAAAATATTGTATGAAATCATCGCGACGAAAATGCTCAAAATAGGCGTCAAAACGTAGACAATCACGTGGGGAGTCAGGATCTCACCTCATCAGCATAGTTGGTTGATCCCTCGGCGTCAATCCGCGTCGAAAACTCACAAAACTCTTCGCTCCCAATTCGTTCTCACGTTGAGAGAAAAGAGAAATGAAAATGAGGTGAGGAGAGAGAAAAGTTAGTGAGAGTTTATATACTCCCCTCTCATCATCCCCGCACATATCTTAAGGCACATCCAACGATCCTCCTTCACTCCATCCACCAACCTTGACTCAACATTGTGGCTTAAATGGGTGCCTTGCGTCCTTACTTATCCATTTTTTGCTCAAAACCTAGCATTTTCGAACTCGCACCGCACCAAGACTCGCTAGTCGTGTGTTCTCGGACATACCAACGTATTGGACACATTACACAATATTTATTTATTATTTAATTTGCATTTTGTCAGTGTTTTTAATTCAATTAATCCATCGGACTGCTAATTACTCGACAATAGTTCGCCTGAAATCCGCCACACATGTTTTCCTCAAGTCGAACTCGTTTCTCAACACCAACGCTCACACACAAACGTCCTCAGACATTTGGGACATTGGAATTTACATTCGAGTAATAAAAATATAATACAAACACGGAACAAAAATAACATACCTCGGCGTTGACGACCGAGAATTGGATAACTGTATCACGACAAGTGGGCACACATACGACCTAAATTGACACGTGACACGATTTAGATTTTAAGGTCGTTACATAGGCCATTTCAATCTAGAGAGACGACTATTTCATGGCTTCAAATGATCGGTCGTGCTAAGAAGTTTGTGTTAGTTACTAAGCACTATGATGCCGAAGGGGTTAAGCGCAGGGGAAGGGTAAAACTTTATGTGAGAGGTCTGATACATTTAGGGGAAATTCACAAAGACTAGGGAAAGCCAATGTCACAAAACTTGTTTTGAAACCAAGAACTAAAGAGGAGGAATATAAGGACTCAAACTGGTACCAAGAAATGTGGGTGCCCTTTCGTAATTAACATTAAGGAAATGCATATTCTTTGTGGCACGTCAATGTGTTATGTGGGTGGGACACAATCACAACCCTACCAAGAACATGAACGACCACTCATTTGCAGGAAGATTGGCTCCTGGTGAGCAGGTGGTTGTGGTGCAAATGACTTATGAGAATGTGAAGCCACGAGATATCCTCACATGTTGAAGCAAAGGGATGAAAATAATGTTTCAACTATGCATATAGTATACAATGCACAACAGAAATTTTGAATTGATGATGCAGGTGGGAGCAGGAAGATTGGATCAGGGTGAGTAAGTAGTTATGGTGCAGATGACTAAGGAGAATGTGAAGCCACAAGGTGTAACGACCCAATTTTCAATAGCCGTTACTGGTGACGTCAGTGTGAACATGGATGCCAGCAAGGACCCACGAACATCCAACAAGCGAAGACAGAGCACGACCGGATAGGTTACAGTTCATTTTGTGTAATCTTGTGGTGAAGTTACAATGTATAGGTTCAAGTTAGTTAAATTACATCGCAAATATGTGTGTTTATATTGTTTAGTGACGAACGAGTGGTGTAACGGGTATCCGTTGTGTATAGCGGGTATACACGGATATTAGGCGACGAATGACTAGTACATTAGGTCCGGGGAGTTAATACGCCTAATAAATAATAAAATACGTACAATAATTCATAATAAATGATATGGAAGTATTCGAGATCGTTGGTTCGCGAGAGTGGGACAGTGCATTGTCCGGAGCCGGGTATTGGAACGCTCGGGAGGGCATATAATTAGGTGACACAAGTGTATAGGAACAAGGTGACTTGGGAATCAATTTTGGCATTTTGTGAAGACTTGTTGACTTCATCCTAGCCATCAAACATGTCTTGAGATGTGGGGTGTGAGATGATGAAGCTTTTTGGAGTATATAAGTGATTTTTATCACTTCTCATTAACTTTTCTCTCTCCTCTAAGAGAAATTCGAAAATGAGAGAGATGGTGGGGGGTTTTAGTGATCTTTGTTGATGGTTTGGAGCTCAAGGAGTGAAGGAACATCAAAACTAAGGTTAGTTCCTCGATCTTCATCTCGTTCTTTACGTTTCAGGGTGTTTTTCGAGGATTTTCATGAAGGTTTTGGCGATGGTTTTGAGCACACCAGCATGAATAGGGCGTTGCTATGGTTTTTGAGTTGGTTTTGAGGTTGGAAATGGCGGATTTGGTGTAGTGGTGATTGTTGTTTCGGTGTTCAAAGTGATTTTCGGGTTTTTGGTCTAGAAACCCGGGGTTTGTGTTTCGGACGCTTTTGGGCGATAGTTGTTAGTGGTTTAAGTTTGTTTTGGTGTTGTATGAGTTGTTGGTGGTTCAGACCACGGCAACGAGCCGAGAGCTGAAACCCCTAAGGTGCTCACTGGCGGAGACGCCGCTAAAGGCGTCGTAGCGTGTAAACGTCCACGACGCCACTTACGGCGTCTCGACCAGAGGCGAGAATTTGGAAAATGTTGGGAGACGTTTTGGGAGATGTCGCGAGGGTGACAACGTGGCAGCACCTATCACGGCACCCAAGACGTCGTGGATGTGCTGTGAGGTGTTGAACTCGGCGGTGTCTTTGACAGTTTTGGAATAAAAATTTTAATTAAAATTTACCAATTGGGGTTTGGCCTAAGGACTTATATGGTTTATTTGGGATGTTCAAAAGGGGGATTTTATCGATGAATTGGGTATTGAATCGAGGTTTCCTAGGTTTGGGAAATGGTTTTGATTGTATAGAATTGGTTATTTAGGTGGAATTGGTTGGTGGTTGGACACATTTGATGCATAATTTGGACTAGGAATGACGTTTGGAGTGCGGTATAGGTGCGTAAACCCCAACAAAAACACATTTGGAGTATTTAGTTATTTCAATTCTTGCGTTTACTATTCCTGTTATTCTTATTCATGGTGATCATGTGTTGGTGTGTGTGTTGGTTGGATTGGATTTGTGTTCACTATCAAAGATTATTCGGGATGGTTGTGGTATGTGATCAAGCATGCTAGATTGTAGCGCGTGTACTTGCGCCGTCGATGAATAGCTACCTGAGTCGCGGGGTGCACGTATCTGGTGGGTTTGCGATTACTTCCGGTCACCGTTAGTGGTCCGGGTGGATCTCAGGTGTAATGTGTTCCACTAGGCGCCCAGATTGGCGAAGTATGATCTAGTTTGTTCGCTCTTGTTCCATCTCTGTCTGGTTTTGTCGGAATCATTGTGGAGCATGTTGTTACATCATGAGTAATTGTTGATCATCTTGCATGTTGGTTATCTACACACGCAGGGTTTTATGGCTGCCATACTCTCTGCATGTGTAGCTAACGCTATTTGTTAGTTGTTGTACTTAGGGGTGCACACGGATTGCACTAATCCGCGAATCCAGTCCAATTCGGACCAATTATCACTAATTGGATCAATTTTTTGATCTCTTGGACTGGATCGGATTGAAAAATCATTAATCCGGCTGAACTGGATCGGATTACGGATCCTACATTAAAAAACTACGGATCCAATCTGATCCAGTCCATTTAACACAACAACACATACATATATTTCATCATATGTACTATAATAGCTTAATTAGCATCAACTCAAACTATCAACTCTAAACTAAAATATCTAAAAGACTATACTTGTTCTTAACTCTTTTATTATACTTTCGACCTTTTTATTGTAGGTTGTGTGTTCAACGTACACTTTTTTTGTTCTTTTATGAGGATGTATGGTGAAGATTTGTGGATAACACATTTATTTATGTAGGAACTTATATTTTGAAGGTTATTGTGATAACAATTTTGTAGGAAATATACTATATATAGATTTGTGGAATGTAAGTTGTAAATTTGGTATTCATGAGATATATAAATCTTGTGATTCATTTGATTAAATCTAATTTCATAAATTTTGGATAGGAAACGTCAATCCGCAAAACTTGATTCAATCCGGTCTGCATTTTGCAAATTGGATTGATGAATTATTTTGATTGGATTGGATTGTAATTTTCCAATCCGCAATAATTGGATTGAATTGCGGATTGACCCTAATTGGACTGGATCCAATCCGTGTTGTGACGGCCCCAATTTCCCCGTGCAATTGGGTACGCCCGGCCTAGACCCATACAAGCCCTGAGTTATCACTCGGCAACCTGACGAGCCTAGTCAGCCTCCTAATTACTCAATTTAGTAATTTATGAAAGAGTTATTGCAATAATACATAGCGGAAGACTAAAACAATTATAACAAAGGAGAAATAACTCAATTAAAGGAAGTATATGAATTCTATAAATGTGGAAAACCCCGGGTACTCATGTACAATTCGATAAGCATATATACATGGTACCAGTCTCACCAAAATACCAAGTTCAATAATCCCAACAATATAAGTATTAAACGATATAAAAATCAGCAGAAATTATAAACACCTACTATAGAGTCTCTCTGATGTCGCTGCTAATCCTCACAGTAGATCACCTAGGTAGGGCCCCTTACCCTTGCTGCTCTCCGCCCTATCTGCACCCACCGTCACAAACTAGACGGTGAGCAACTGAAGAAAATTGAATGTAATGCCAGAAGAAGATAACAATAATTCATGATAAAACTAGTAAAGCAGTCTAAATATCATGCGGTAATAAAATGACAGGAATTTAAATAGACAAGATGCATGATAAACAGACTAATAGATATCAATCGAAAGTCAAGTGTGTTCCAAGGAATCAAAAGAGGCTCATAAGTGATCTAAATCATAGCATAACGACGAAGACCTCGCGAGGTCTCCCCGGGCATCGACATAAGCGAAGGCACAGCTATGACGGAAGGGACTCGAACCCACCCCACCCAGTACTCGGTGTCACGCGGTCATTAAGGGTGGTCACATACTCGTGCGCACGAGTGCCCGCGTTTTATCCCTCTAGTGCAGGTCCTAGTACTTTCGAGACGAAACACTTACGCTGGGAAACACACAACAAGAAATGGAATGGAATACCAATAATAGAGCATAACAAGACTGAATAAATGATAATGAATCACATGACATTTCCTTATTGGCTTACAAAAGTACAAATGCTTTTTAAGGCAAGTGTACTTACCTGACTAATCGCAACCCGCGTACAACACTCTCACGTCTCTAACACATATCCCCGATTTTCCCGCTACCTGACAAGGTCGGAAACTCTAGTTAATGGTTTGAGTCATTACTAATCCTAGGTTGACACCCTAGTGTTTTCCCAACGTTTTAATGACTTGAACAACTCGATGTTTCAATCGGTAAATCAAACCACAAACACAACAAAATACAATGATTCTCTTGGGTGTTGTACCCACACCTATGTAAGCCTAATTACAAGTCTTAGGCTCGGCTCAGTCACAAATAGGTCACGCTATAGTCTCGAGGACTGGCGGCGTGACCAGACGTCATAACCGTTTACAATATATAGACTCACGTGAAATTACAAACCCTTTACTCTACGTTCAATTTATGTTCAAATCAATATCGCGAGGAAACCATGCATGAGAATGCAACTCCAACATAAATTCATTCTCACACACGACGTGCTATTAATTCAAGTGATTTCAAGAAGACATTCAAACTAAATTGACAAAACCTTGACTGAAAACTCAACACCGACGTCATCAACAAAGAACGATCAAAACACGAAACCACGCAACATTGATAAGAAACTACAACGAGTCCAGTTGTTTAATCAAAATCGCAACAAGTAATTCGGCCAAATAACAATATTAATAGTGCTTTAGATGAACCAAAGCCGCGAGAGACCATCAAGGACATGAGCAAGATCCGTGATAACCCCCCCACCAGTGATGGTTCGACCAACAAATCCGTTCAAACATGCGATTTTACGGCTAGAGAAGGAATAAAATAAGATAAAACACAACACGAAAAAAAAATCACATGGAATCATGATCCAAAGAAATCAAAACACAACTAGCTCAGACACACCGGAAGATTGCAGGACACTAGCAAGCGCAAGACTTGGTCCCCGACAACCTCCCTGGTGCGGCGGTCTGCCAGCAGTGCTGCCAAGCTTGGCGTTTTTCGGCGAAACCAAAACAGCAACAAAGTTAAAAAAAAAAATAGTGAAAAACGTGAGAAAGAGTGGGAGAGAGGGAGAGAGGAAGGTCTCAACCCCAACCACCTCTGGACCTCCGACAACCGGTGGTGTGCTCGGCCAAGGCAGGGAAGAATGGATCGAGAGAGGGAGACAGTGAGACCGTGAATGAGAGAGAAACAGTGAGAGAGAAAGGAAGAGATGCACCCTTACTCCGGTGGCTAAGCCGTCTCCGTCGATTGTCCGTCGTCCTAACGCCGTCGAGGAGGGGCGGTGGTGGCTATTCCAACCGAGAGAGGAGGCCACCGAGAGCGAGAGAGGACGTGAGGCCGAGGTGTTGAGAGACCGAGAGAGAACAGCGAGAGTGAGAGAGAGAACCCGAGACCGAGAGAGAGGGGGAGGTAACGGACCTCCGGTGAGGGTTCTGGCGAGAGGAGACCGAGTGGGGAGAGTAGGAGAGGAGAGGTGGCGGCGGTGGTGTTTGGAGAAGGAGATGAATAGTAGGGTTTTGGTTGTATATATATTTAAAACAAAGGTCAAATGACCATTTTGCCCTTCACTTATTTCATACACATTTTAAAACCACTACCCTTATGAGTCTTTTGTCCCTTTATCACATCTCAATACACACACACATCTCGAGGCCAATCTCATGGCTCCTCACCATTAGGCTGTGTCACTTTAACAATACTAATCACATAGTCCGCATGTTACATATTTAACCAACTCCCACGTTCAAACGACGTTCCTCGGTCTGTTTTTCCTTGTTCCGACTCCCGTAACGCGCGTAGTCTCGCCCTGTCTCGCCAACTAATTAATTAAATTAATTAAAAATTCATTTATTTGTACTTTTTACTTGTTTTTATCCCCCGTTTAACTAGTCGAAACCTCACTCAATTAAATATCGCCCGACCGGCTTGAAACCCGTTAAATGCTAAAATATTAATACACACAATCAAAGAATCATAAAATCACTTCGGTGTCAACTCCCGAAGTTCGAAATACTGTCCGGTATTCACGTAGTCGGGTCACAATCCTGACAAGTGTAACGCAAGTCAGTTAAAAATTTGGGGTTGTTACACGTGCGCACCCCTAGTTGTACTTATTATTTACTCGATGATTTTCTTTGGGAGTTTACTCACTGGACTCGTCATCGTATGTGTTGGGTGGCTTGAGTGTAGGATCTGATACGTGCAGGGGTAAGGAGACACTTGAAGACTATCTGTGACTGACTGACTGTGGACAACTCCTCTCGTACGCATGCTTGATTGTATGTATATATTGTATTTTTGGGATTGGGCTGTGAGACTTACTTACCATGTATATGATCCAAGTTCACATTGTGATATATTGAGGAACACTTTATACATTTATATATGATCACATTTTGAGTTTGGTTTTCCACATTAGGATTTATTGGTTCATAGTTGCTTCCGCTGAACCTTTTGACGTTTAAGACTTCCGTTGTATGTTTTGATGTGTAATGATGATTAGTTGGGCATGGGACACAACTGGCAGTCATGTGTAACCGGTTGTGGGCCCGCGTGGCCTCCCGTGGCGGTCCAATGTAGATTTGGGCCGTTACACAAGGTATCCTTAACACGTTGAAGCAAATGGATGAAAATAATGTTTCGACTATGCATATAGTATACAATGCATGACAAAAAACTTGAATTGATGATGCGGGTGGGAGGACTAAAATGCAACAACTATTGCACATATTAGAGAAAAATAAGTGGATGTCCTGGCACAGGAAGCATCTCGAAACGAATGTTGTGACTGACTTATTTTGGGCACATCCTAATTCAGTCAAGCCGTTACGGTGTTTCCCGTTGGTTCTTCTAATGGATTGCATATACAAAACTTTGTCGTTGTTGGAGATAGTTGGGATCACTTCGACGCATTTGACGTTCTTAGTTTGGTTTGCTTTCATATCATCAGAGACTAACAACAATTAATTAATAGGAGGCAAAGAAGTCAGACTGCAAAAGAACTTGAAACAAAACAAAACAAGTTCCATGCAATCAAAGTACGTTAAGGAAGAAATCCAATTGATTTCCTTGAGGTAGTGAAAGAAACCCTAGCGCCGCCTTGAAGAAACCCTCTAGATCTGCCGCTTCTGGGGCTGCCGGCGTCGATGCGACCCGCTTCGACGATCGTAGAAGTCAATGGTGGCCCTATACTCTTCCCTTTTTTTCTTCCTCTTCTTTTGCTCTTTGGTCTTCTTCTTCATCTTCTCTTCACCACTTCTCTCCCCTCCCTCCCCTATTCTTCTCCCGTGTCCTTCCACTCCCATATTTTGTACCCTCTTATCCACTTCCCTCCCCTCTCGTTGTCTCCCTTTGTCTCCCCACCCTAGTGACCCTCCCTCACTTCTCTTTTCATTTTCTCCATCTTCTCATCTTTTTCTCTACCCTTTTTTTTACAGCTTCCGACTTTTGCGTTGCTGGGGGGTTTTTGACACAACCGATGACCTTTTTTGTCTAGGTCGTGGAACGAAAGGAGAAGATGCAATGAGACGTTGTAGATTTTCAACTTCAACGGTGCCGAACGTTGATGTGAGGTAACAACGACGTCACAGGTGGCACGAGTTACTGCGAAGGCGCGAGGTTAGTTGCTCCCTACGTAGGGTTGTTGCCCTTCTTTTATGAGGTTGTTGTCCCCTTCATGGGGTTATTGCCCTCATTGCGAGAATGTTGTTCCAAGCTTAAGTGAATTGTAATATCTATTATCTTGTTGTAATAGATTGCTTGTACCCTTTTGGGTGTTAGGAACATCAATGCAACAAGTTTGACAAAAAAAAGTATATTAAGGAAGAAAGGGAATCTCCAACTATTTTAACAAGATCGTCAAGAACTAGTCTGGAGTATTGCTTTGGAGTTAAAACTCAATAAATGATTCAAAAAAAAGGTTGATGCAAGTATGCAACGCCTAGTGGGCAAGGCATTAAACTAAATTCCCAGACCATTAAGGCCTCAAAGCTGCAAATTCTAAAGCCTAGGGGAGGAAAATAAGTCATTTTCACTAAGTTAAAAGATAAGAGAATACCTTTTGTGTACACAATTTGTCTGATTTCGATATTGGCTTTTGCTCTACAGTACCCTTTAGGCAATGTGTTAAAAATGATAATATCTCTATCTATTAAATTCCTCATAAATTGATCCACCAGTTTTTCGTCGTCTCCTATCAACCCAATTTTGCAGACCTATTAACCAACATATTACTCATGTATGGCAATTCATTGATGAAAGGGTGTCAATTACCAGAAGAAAATGAAGATGCATGGAGTGCTACTCAAACGAAGAAGAAGATGAGATCACCAGATCAGATTTGAGAGAGAGGAAAGGTTGAGCTTTGGGGAAATTTGGGAGATTTCGAATTGGGGTTGTCGATTTGTAACGTTGCATGCATATACCATTCTCATCGAAATCGAGTAACAGAGCAAGAACGATTGTAGAGCAAGAGGGATTGCGACAGTTTCGAATTCGTCACAAAAAATAGCTTGGTTGAAAGTTGAAGCGCAGAGAGGTTAAATTGGAGCTGGAGATTTAGAGTCGATATATAGATTAACGCACGTTGGTTGAAACGCAGCTAGGGAAGGGCAGATATGGTACTTCCTCACGGTCTAACCAAAAATATAATAACAATTTAAAACTTTTTTGCAAAAAAGAAATAAACAAGGGCCACGCTATTTCGAACCCTACATTTTGCTTCTTTTACACCGTTTTTAAATGTTTACTTCGTTTACCCCACTTTTTACTTAATTCACCATAATTTTTTTTTCAAAATTTCAACAATACCCTTGCTCACCCCATACGGTCATACCCCATCACCCTCAATCCAACGCCTGTTAATCATCTATATTTTTCAGTTTTAGTCATTGTAGAGCACTTGTACTAGATCACCAAGTGTTGTAGAAGTGTTTTTTCATTGAACAAGGTCGGATGTGGTCGCAATGTATCCTACAAACGAAAGTGTCGTCCACAGAATTCGGTCGTACAGGGCTGACACCTATGAAGAGGTGTCGATCGACTCTGACCACAACCTCTAAAGGGGTAATAGTCGGATTCGACTGTTGAATCCGACCGAGATTGTGAAGAAAACTCAGTTTTTAATGGGTGACGGAGGGATCTAACCGATACCTCTTTAGAGATGTCAAACCTATTTGGTCGACACCTCTTAAGAGATGACGACCCTATGCGTCCGACACCTCTTAAGAGTTGTCGTCCCTGTGATTCCGAACACTGCGGGCAACAAGAATGAATAATTTTTTTTCAAAACTCCTAAAAAAATACATGAAAATAACAAAAAAGTGGGTTTTGCTTAGAATCGCTTGATATTTTTTATTCTATCAAAACTTTGTACTCAAAATGTAATATTTAAGCCCCAAATCAAAGCCCTAAACCCAACAACAAAACCACAAATAATATCGACAAAAAAATAAAAAAACTACAAAATTGACAGTAAATGAGATGAAAAATGCACCTACAAAGACTGAGGTATGCGTGAGTAAAAACATTTTATATAGAGGGGTAATTAGGTCATTTCACAAGATTAGGGTAAAAGGAGTGAAAAACGAGGTCCGAATAGCCTGACCAAAAAAAAATTAAAAACATAAATCGAGCAATTCTTAAAGATCGGTATTCTATACTAAAATAGATAGCATAATGATTTGATACGTGATTATTAGTGTAAGAGTTTAGGGGTTCGAGTTTCAATAGGGCTACTAAAAAGAATGATAAGACTGACATAGCGATAAAATTTAAAGCAACATGGCAACCAAAAAGTTACATCTGAAGTCACGAACAGACATCAGAGTCTCAAGTTGTCCATCCACGACTCGAGATTTGAGTATAAATCTCAAATCTAGATGCATAACGCGTGGTCGATCGAGCCGACGGCGTCATGACTTGGCGTGTAACTTCCTGATGTCATTCTAGTGCTTTTCGGGTTGATTGTGCGATATCCAAACAGATCCGTTACGCCGTAACGAAACGCAAACGCAGAAATAAAACGAGACGATCTGTCAAAAACTAGTCCAAGTCCAACGCAGAACATGCTCTGCTCTCGAGCTGTTCGAATTCGAATTCCACGCACAACAACATCGATCGGTCCAGGTACTTCTCGACCGCCATTGACGCGATTTTCTGATACGATCGTGCAAGAATTCTAGGTTTAGATGCTTAGATTGAACGGAATCGATTGACGTAACCCTAGTTTCGTCTCGATTGGTCTTTGTTGAGTTTTTGGGATTGTTAGAGATTTAGGATTCTCAGATGCGAGAACGGATTAGAAACCCTAGGTTTGGATCTGCTTTTCGTTGACGCGATTGGGTTTTCGTTGTTTTGAGATGAAAAGGTTGGTCTTTTCATGGTTTTTGTTGGTCTCTGGTGTTGTTGGGAGCGTTTTTTCGGTGTTGGCGGAGTCGTCTTCATTGATTAGGAATCAATCCAGTTTAGTGTCACTGTCACCTCCGCCGCCGCCTCCTCCTCCGCCGCCGCCGCCGCCATTGGCATCATTCCCACCTCCGCCACCGCCGCCGAAATTGGGGAATGGTTTGAAGGAAAATGGGAGTTCTACTGGGAGGCCAATGCCTTCTCAGTATAATCATACGAGGAGGCATCATCATCGTCATCGTAGTCATCCGGTTCGAAGGGTGCCGGA
Source organism: Stephania japonica (assembly GCA_039657345.1). Lineage (NCBI taxonomy): Eukaryota > Viridiplantae > Streptophyta > Magnoliopsida > Ranunculales > Menispermaceae > Stephania > Stephania japonica. Next base: position 10,711,335 of record CM077563.1, on the reverse strand, counting down.
GCGGAAGATGAACATGGGGAAGAAGATTGGGTTATTGTTCATAGGCATTGCTGGGATCTTACAAGGAGTTGTTGTTGTATTTATAGGATTCACAAGATGGCAGCTTGTAAAGAATAAGAGAAGGGGTGGCGATGTATCTCCGTGAAATGGCGGCATTGAAATGACTACAACGATGATGTGCTTGTTCCGTGCTTGATACGGCGGCTGTAGATCATTGAAGATTTGGGTTTTTTTTTTTTTTTTTTTTTTTTTTTTTTTTTTTTTTATTGAAATTCTTTGTTTCTTTGGAGGAATGAAGGGGGGTTTAATCGCTTGAATTCAGCACTTGACTGGATGCTGTAAATTGGTAAAATTTGTTGCTTGGCATTTTATTCTCTCTTGCTGCCTAGGAATTGTTCGATTCCCGCTTCCCTTTTTTTCCTCTAATCGGAAGATTTGTAATCAAGAAGAGCAAACTATATTTCTCTTTTCTGTATCACAATCAAAGTTCTTTTTATACTTCCAAATGCCATTTAGGTTTATTTCTTGTTGAAAGTGAAACAAACAATTGATACTCGAATTGTTTCTGCAGTAATTCTAATCATGTTTTGGAGGTGTAATGAATCTTCTTTGTACATGGCTCTTTCGTGGCAGTATGGCATGTATTGTGTGCTTGAGTTCATCAGTTGTTTGTTTATCTACTTACTGTAAATGGCTTACTATTGGTTGTTTATTGAGTTTGTAACAATATCTTGAGCACGTTCTACTATTTGGGATTGGGGCAATGTTCTCATTGTTGTTCTAATATTTGCTTCTATCACTTAAATAGGAGTAAGTCCGAAAATTTATTTACTATGCTGTAAGTTCTTTGAACATTTGTCTTTATAATTTCAAATTAAGATTTTGTTTCAACATCTTCTTAGGACATTTTTAACCCCACCTATGTAGAACACTATGTGCGCTACATAGCCGGTCCCAAGTCCAGATGAAGGAGGAAGACTCTGACACCCATTTTCTAGACAAAAAAATGGGTAAGGGAGGTCCCAAACCCATTTTTCATACCCGGAAAATGGGGGAGGGAGGCCCCAAGTCATGGAAAATGGAGAAGGGTTGCGATAGGTTGACAACTAGCGTAAAACTTTTGTCACTCTTCATGTATCTTCTTAGGACATTTGCCAAGATTATTTTAGATAAGATTATATTTCAACCTTTTGATGTTGTATCTTCTGAAAAAGCATGATCCAAAAACTCCCACATAGATCATGAGTGAAAAGTCAATATTTTGAATTATGAACTGGGAACTCATACATGGTCGTGGAGATGAGAGGACATGGTTTGTGCTCCTTGATCGTTGTTACAGTTGACATCAAAAGCTATATGTTCTCTAAAGCCTCGACCTTCTCATCCCCGCTTTCATTACTCTTTGCTCGTGCAACTTTTGGAAGACTCCAGGTCTCAAGCTCCTCTTTCTTTCCTCAATTGACGACCTTGCGGCATTTTTGGTATGGATCTTTTGGCTTGAAAATTTCTTTCCTATGCATATATGGCTGTCATATGTTTGGATCTTGAATTAAAATTGAATTGTTTGCAAATTGTTGTCATTGAAATGAAATTTACATTTGTGAATCACGAGATTGATGTAAATTTGCATATATATGCTAGTCAAAACCATGATAGATTGTAAATTTGCTATTCAATCTGATCGGTCTTGCTAAGACTACTGGATTTTAAAGGTTGTAATCTAATCGAGTCTTTTTTCAATTAAACAAAAGAAGTGTAATGCGTATTTGTTGAATTTCTATAAATGGAACAAGGCAACTATTTCCTGGCAATGTTATTGTTTCATAGAATTTATCCGTCTTAGTTTTTCTCATTGTAGATTGTTTGAGTTGGTTATATGGTCACAACTCATGCCTAAGATCCATAATTAATACATCATAATTGCATGTTTTCTGGACTAATTTTCATAGATGTTTTAAATTGGAAGTTCAAACTTCAGAATTTTATAAGCAAGCAACATTCATGTTTTTCCTTCTGAGATCTTATGAACTGCCTTTGCGTTGTTGCTTCATGAGGAGATCATGGTTAATGAGTTTTTGTCACCTGCATGTTGAAAGAACAGTTGAACAAATGTATAACCTAATCATGAATTAAATTATGTCTATGAAGCTTTTCTTTATATGAAACCAACTAATGGTTTGCAAGCGGGGCGGGGAATCCCTGTTCCCTGCGGGGCCCCGCCCTGATGGGGCAAGGATTCCCCGCATTTTGCTCCCCGCGGGGTGTGGCACAGGGCAAGGTGGGGATAGGGTTTGTTCTCGGCCTGCGGGGATTCCTCGCCCCGCATCCCTTGCATAAAATTATCCATTTTTTTTATGTTTTTAGTTGAAAAATTATATAATTTTTTTACTAAAAACATATGTAATGTGTGGAATGGAACTCGATCAAGATCTCCAACAATAAAATCTATTTTTACTATTAAATTAATTCTACTATATATATTTATTATGTAAGCTCCTTTGTATGTTGCATCATAAGGATATATAAAATTATATTTAGAACATCGATCATTGAAATATATTTACCACACTAGTTTTAAAAATCTTATATATTTAATTAAGTATGATAACTTATAACTCAATCAACATAATCATATCAAAAATAAAATAAATCACATTAATCCTTCAATTTGAGAAAGATAGTTTCTAATTTTTTTTTTTTTTTGAGAAAGTAGTTAAGTGTCAAAACGACCATGAGTGAAAATCAAAATAGACATTTTCTAACAAAATTGATGAGGCGCGGGGATTCCCCGCCCCGCAGAAATTCCCGCGGGGCGGGGCATGGGGCGGCAAAGTTCGCCCCACGGGGATGGGGACGGTAATTTCGATCCCTGCCCCGCCCTGCCCCACTTGCAACCCTACTAATGGTTTGACACGAGTCGAACCCTGAACCTTCCCTAACTTGTCTTTTGGCAAGTGATGCTTCGTCCATTTCACTAGAGATGCTTTAACATGCCAATGAAGCATATTAATATAATATCTGCACAACCACTTCAGCAAATAGTAATTTGATTTCAGATTTTCATGGAAATGTCGTGCACAAATATATATATTTTTTTCTTACAATATCTTGTTATAAAAATATATGATATAGGTGCTTAACTTCAGATTTCGTGTTTCCTTATTTGTCAGCTTCATCATATCATTTGACACCGTGAAACACTTGATTGAGTTGAGCATATATCCAGATAGACTAGAATGAACGTGGACACTGTTTAAGTTTATGAAATAAGGTAACGTGAGAAGTGTTTGTTAATTGCATTCTTGTTTATATGTAGTGTCCTTCAATTTCTTGTTTCTCGTCTATTGCACTATTACAAGATTCAGTCTAAAACTTATGTTGGTTAATGAAGACTTTAATAGAAATGTTCTATTTTTCCTTCTTTAAAAAAAAAAATAAAATAAAATAACTGGTTAAGTTTTAAATTCATGAAGTGATTAAAGTGCATTTATTAGGATATTCAAATTATTGTCTAAATTTTACTATTTGTTTGCTATATCTAGAGTTCAATTGTATCCTGTCATCATACTGCTCAATGTGAAAGTAATTGCTTTATCAGATCCCAAAATTTCTGGTCATTAAACTGTTCCTTCTTTAGTTGTAAAACTCGAGTAATATCTTAGTAGTCTTGCCTTTTCTTTGGAAAATTTACTGTAAACTTCACATTTAGAGGACTTGTGCAACATGTTTGTTTTGATTTAACTTGCTCTAAAATGAACAGACCAGTGTCCTATCATCCTATGGCACAGTAGCATGCATCATTACCATGCACGGCGGTTCATGTCCATCTTTCATAAATCAAAAGTTCAAAGATCATATGGCTAGAGGAGAAGGTAAAAAAGCCGCTGAGGCGGTTAAGTCATATTATCATGCTTTGAAAAAATGGCCTGTTCATTTTGTTGCAGGAATTGTAATTTCAATGTGACTTTGAGTGGAAGCATTGAGTTCTACTGGTCTTGTGGCACGTTCTTTCAAATGATGTGATTCCAAAGCATGGCAGGTAAAAAAGCCGCTGAGGCGGTTAAGTTATATTATCATGCTTTGAAAAAATGGCCTGTTCATTTTGTTGCAGGAATTGCAATTTCAATATGATGATTGGTGTGACTTTGAGTGGAAGCAGTGAGTTCTACTGGTCTTGTGGCACGTTCTTTCAAATGATGTGATTCCAAAGCATGGCAGGTTTGACATTCTCTATCTTTTTCTGTAAATTCTGCATGCCAGGAACATTTTGGATAATTTAAGTTGGTCCTCATGTTATATGCTGTTCGAACATATTCTTGCTATTAAAAGTTGCCTATGTGGAAATTCTTCCGATTCTTTGGGGATATAATGTGTTTAGTTGTGCCTTTTTTTTTTCTTCTCTGTTTCCTTTGTTTTGGGGAGTTGGTGGAATGGATGGATGCTTAGACAGTTAGACTTGCAGCTTTTAGCGGCGATGTGATGCTATCAGTCGTGGAAACATAATTATTAATTAGACTCGATATGGCAGCAGTGGCAGTGGCTGCTAGCAATCATTTCTGTAGATGTTTTGAACATTGGGGTAGCGAATTATTTGTGGTTAGTTATTGGAGAAAGCAATGATGGTAGAAATGGTGGTGGTGGTGGCGATGTCATGGATGTAGAACTGGTGGCAGAGGTAAGCCATGCTCCCGGTTACCTGTGGATCATTCAGAGAAGAAATGGACATTTATCTATACCTCCTTCCAGAATAACATGCTGCCTATGTAAATTTTATTTCTTGTCTTGTCATTTTGGGCAATGATGTGTGTCAAGGTTCCTGGGCCATTGTCCAATCTGTCTTGAATAACTGTTGAATAGGCTGCCAGTTCCATGAAAAACCCTGTGTCTGAAGCTATAAGGCCCATAAGTAGAAGTGAACAACCACAGACTTTGAACATAAAATTGCCCAGTATAAAAATTGCCCAGTATACGATAATGACTTTTTGATTCTCCACACGCCCAGATCAAGAGAATTCCACCAGAGTGGAACTTTGATTATCCATGATTGAACATGAGCTTTAATGAGATACTAGTCAAGTTCTTACCAACCTCTAGGTCTTCTAAAAGAGAAACCAAATCCTTGTACTTATTTTTCAACACCTTCCAGATTGCCCTCCTGTTAGCTGCCTGCAGAACATCTTATATTTCAACAAACTATCTTTATTGACTGTAGCATCCTTGTGATAGAAGAGAATGACAAAATCATTCATAAATTATAATGTACTGTTCTTCTAGCTCGGTGATGAAGTCTTGAGAATTTTCAGAGGTGATGCTAAGGAGCTTAGGAGGTTTAGAAATGAAATTGTAGAATGTATTTTACAACGCTCCTCACTGATCATTTGTACTCGATGAAAGAAATTGCTCATTTTCTTGTATATCAATTCAGGTGAACCCATGAAAGATCAACTTGGTGAATTGATATAGCATGATGGAGTTGAAGATATTAATGCCAAGTCTGATAATGGGGTTCGGCGGATTATTCTACCAGGTTTCTTGCTGCAAAAGTCGTGGAGGTCTACGTTAATATTATCTGTTGTAGATGGTTACCATCGATGATGGATATATGTAGGTTTCAATTTTATGGAACTGAAGATAGGAAATTGAGGCCCTGGTGCTGCTGGGCATTACTTTTTTAGGAGTTTTAATTAGAGATAGATTGGATGAAAATAGTTTTGAGGCTGTGAAGGTCTGTGCAATTAGAAGCAAAGGATTGAAAATTGAAATTCCATGAATATGTCAGTTCATATTAGTGATCTGATCGTAGTTGAGGATGATTTGATAATACTTCTGCGTTTTCTGGTTGTTGATTGCTAGATTGATGAATGTGTTTTCATTTGAGTTGTTTTATGATTTAATTACTTTTATGAAATTGGGAGTGGTTTGTTTCTTGTCAATTCACTGATAGCGGTGAAGTTTTAATGTGAAACAAAGCTACAAGCCTAAAAGATTTGCTTGGTTTGTGATATTGATCATAAAGTGTAATCTAGTATATGTTACATAAGTGGTGCCACTATACTATGACATGCACGTTAAATGATGATGCTAGTGTTGGAAAACAATTGTTACAGTACAGCATATTTGACGGGGTAAAGTAAGCTAATTTTAATTTGGTTTCAAAAATAACAAGGCATTTGAATATGAGAAAACTTTTTGTTTGGGTAACTATATGTTGTTTAATTCAGTATCTCTATTTGAATGACCAACGGTATGCTAGATTATATCCATTTTGTCCTTAAGGTTCTGATCAACTTCTTAGTGGAATCGGTGCATGACAAACTTCAGTGAAAGCTACTGAAGTTTTGGTGCCCATCTTCAAACACAGGTGTTAGTAACGACTGCTATGACTGAGAATTTTCGAGTTGGATCACACAAGGTTATGGTTGAAAAGGGACTTTGGGCGTCAATGAAAACCTATTTGTGCCCACACCTGGTCTTAATTTAAGAATACTCACTACTTTTTTGGTTTATAATATCCTATTTGGTTCCGAGAAGACATGCGTGAGTTAAAACATAAAAGTGTTTTGATTTTGTTTTGAGTTTATGATTGCTTACTTGTTACTGGATGAGGATCATGAAATTTTGAACACACACAACTCTGAAGACATGCCACTGGCATGCACTTCCATTATGGAATTAGCACGCACTTGCACACACATACTAGAGCTTTAAACTTCACGCTAAGAAGTGGCACCAGCATGCATTTTTACTAGGAAATTGATGTGATGTCTGATCCTATACTTGGCTTTGGACTCTTAGATATACAGTCCCTTTGCATACAATAGCATTACTGTTTGCTAAGTCAAGCATTTTAATTTGAGGTAATTAAAAATTTCAGTATGTCAACTTTTGGTATTTTTGTGTATCAAATGAAGCCAAGTTTAACTGATTTTAGCGAGTTCAAAGCATTCATCCAATGGTTGGCTGTATGCCTTGAAATTCTTAAATTTAGCGCTATGAAAACTATGTACAGGCATTGTTAAAAGTTAAAAACTTTGTTCTTGAAACTAACAAGGTAAATAGAACGAGAAATGTCTCGATGTTCGGACACGCACTTTATTAGTCAGGTTATGTTTTCGATAAGTTGGGTTGTTCAATACAACCTTTTTGTTGGCTGCGTCATATACTCTATTGATTTTGTTTGAGAAGTTTGGTTGGTTTGGTTAAGTGAGCATGATAATTAATATTTCTCACATTTGAACTGCTATTTGCTCGTAGTTGCGTATTCACTTGGGAGCTGGATTTACTATTCTTTTCCATTTCATTTTACTCAATTCTTTTAATACACATGCATCTCAGTCGTCAATGCTGTCAGCGGCAACCTCCTTATATATTTGTTTGTCATTTTCATTTTTCGCATTTCAGCTTCTTGTATCTAGATGTATGTTATTTCTCATCATTCGCGTTGTGAACTTGCAAAGACACTCCACAGTTCCAATTGTAATGGAAAAAATGAGGTTAGTACATGTAGTCGAGATATGGCAAAATCAGGCGATATTCATTCTCACTGCATCATATATGGTTGAGCAATTTGCAAAGACATCAGTTTAATTCAAGCTTCCGCCAGGGAATTCTGTGCGAACATGTCAAGCAAGATGAGCAATTGTTTTTGGCGAGTAGTAAAGAGTTGTTGAATCAGTTTCTGCAATAAGCAGTTTGCCTGCACTTCTTACTCTTGGTCATGGGGCTCGCCGGATCGATGCATGCTTTTCCCCTATTGATTGAATGACAGTTTTGACTCGCATATTTGCTTTCAAGTTGTTGGAGTTCATTGGGGATACACTTCCTGTTCTATGTGCACCCTTTAATGCATGGCAAAGCATAGTCCAACAGGCTCTTCATCTTTTTAGCAATTGTGTCAAATTCATAGCACCCAATTCTTATAATAAAATGATTTTTGTTTGATACTTGTGTCTATAATAACTCTCGACTAAATTAGTTGGGGTTCGCTACATAATCATTTCATTTGATTTAATGTAGTTTATCACACGCTTTCATAACTCTTTGAATCCTTCTTGATCAATGCATCTCCAGTTATCTTATGTATATCTTTATACTGTCAAATTCTTTCAATTTTTACTACGTCGAGTTTGTATCGTGCAAGTGCCTTTGAAACCTTTGAACTTATACTCTGAACTAATGGGCATAAACCACTGCACCACAACGGTTGGTTATTGTTATTGTTATTGATAGGGGTGCACGCGGATTGGATCCAGTCCAATTAGGGTCAATTTGCAATCCAATTCAATCATTGCAAATTGAAAAAATGCAGTCTAGTCCAGTTCAAATGATTCATTAATCCAACTCAATCTAATTTACAAAATGCGGACCGGACTGGATCAAGTTCCACGGATTGATATTTTCTTATCCAAAAATTCATGAACTTAATCAAATGAATCACAAAAATTATGCATATCATGATTGACAAATTTACAACGTACATCCTACAAATCTATGTATAACATATTTTTCACAAATTTGTTATCAAAAGAACCTTCAAAAAGCAAGTTCCTACATAAATAAAAATGTCATCCACAAACTACACCATACCTAAACAAAGGCACAAAAAAAGTGCACATTGCAATATACAACCAACAAAAAAATGTCTGAAGTGTAATAAAAGAGATAAGAACAAGCAAAGTCTTTGAAATACTATATAGTTTAGAGTTGATAGTTTAATTCAAGCTTCCGCCAGGGAATTCTGTGTGAACATGTCAAGCAAGATGAGCAATTGTTTTTGGCGAGTAGTAAAGAGTTGTTGAATCAGTTTCTGCAATAAGCAGTTTGCCTGCACTTCTTACTCTTGGTCATGGGGCTCGCCGGATCGATGCATGCTTTTCCCCTATTGATTGAATGACAGTTTTGACTCGCATATTTGCTTTCAAGTTGTTGGAGTTCATTGGGGATACACTTCCTGTTCTATGTGCACCCTTTAATGCATGGCAAAGCATAGTCCAACAGGCTCTTCATCTTTTTAGCAATTGTGTCAAATTCATAGCACCCAATTCTTATAATAAAATGATTTTTGTTTGATACTTGTGTCTATAATAACTCTCGACTAAATTAGTTGGGGTTCGCTACATAATCATTTCATTTGATTTAATGTAGTTTATCACACGCTTTCATAACTCTTTGAATCCTTCTTGATCAATGCATCTCCAGTTATCTTATGTATATCTTTATACTGTCAAATTCTTTCAATTTTTACTACGTCGAGTTTGTATCGTGCAAGTGCCTTTGAAACCTTTGAACTTATACTCTGAACTAATGGGCATAAACCACTGCACCACAACGGGTTGGTTATTGTTATTGTTATTGATAGGGGTGCACGCGGATTGGATCCAGTCCAATTAGGGTCAATTTGCAATCCAATTCAATCATTGCAAATTGAAAAAATGCAGTCTAGTCCAGTTCAAATGATTCATTAATCCAACTCAATCTAATTTACAAAATGCGACCGACGGATCAAGTTCCACGGATTGATATTTTCTTATCCAAAAATTCATGAACTTAATCAAATGAATCACAAAAATTATGCATATCATGATTGACAAATTTACAACGTACATCCTACAAATCTATGTATAACATATTTTTCACAAATTTGTTATCAAAAGAACCTTCAAAAAGCAAGTTCCTACATAAATAAAAATGTCATCCACAAACTACACCATACCTAAACAAAGGCACAAAAAAAGTGCACATTGCAATATACAACCAACAAAAAAATGTCTGAAGTGTAATAAAAGAGATAAGAACAAGCAAAGTCTTTGAAATACTATATAGTTTAGAGTTGATAGTTTAAGTTGATGCTATTTGAGATACTATAGTACATATAATGAAATATGTATATGTGATGATGTGATAAACAGATTTGATCGAATTAGATTCGCAGTTTTTAAATGTGGGATCCGTAATCCGATCCAGTCTAGCCGAATTAGTGATTTTTCAATCCAATTCAACCTGAATGATAAAAAAATTGATCTAATTAGTGATAATTGAATTAATCCAAATTGGACCAAATCTACGAATTAGTATAATTCGTGTGCGCCCCTAGATATTGATAAATGAATTTTCTAAGAGCAGAGTGATTGTATTTACTCTGATAAATGAAGATGTTATTCCATGCAGGTGGAACAGAACTTTTGGGACGGTCGTGCGAGGGACAGTCACCTGGTTAAGTGCAGAATTTAATTAGGAAGTGAAGAAAATTAAAGCAAACACACTTCTCCATTGTGAGAGTTGCAGAAGGTGGCATTGCTGACAAGGTAAGTACTACTGATGCTCTTTCCATCGACCTGTCAATCTTCTACTGATGATCTTCTGCTCTCTCCCGTACATACTCCATTGTCTGATTTCCAAGTGGACCAACCAATACCTCTTTGACCACTGTTATTGCACCCCACCACCTCAAAAAAGCTAAAGATGCCACAACCAACCACCATCTTTTCTTCTTCTTGTTTTTTGTTAGTTTCTGAGTTTCCCTTTTTTATATTTTTAGTGTCTAATGTTACTAATAACCATATTTAGTCTTTTGAACTAACATAGTTTTAGGGCTTGAACTTAACATAGTTACAACAACTAGTGAGGAAAAAAAATTTGTTTGACTATGAGTAGTGGTAGCGAGCGGAGTGTCATATATAGCTTTGACAAGAGGTAGAAATTGTTGGTTCTAATTAATCGAGGTGGTTACATTATCTAATTAATTTTTATGATATTAGTCGATTTAAAGGAAAGGCTGAAAAATGTTTAGACACCTACAAATTAATAATCAACTATGGGCATGGAGATTTGGTAGTTCTTTTTTTTAATGTTCACGAGTGCCTGAATTTTATTATTTTTTTTGTCCCGAGTTCCTCCCTACTTAAACTTTCACTAATACTGCTAAACTGATTTGGTCCATCCCAACAATAAGATAAAGAGAACAAATTTGCTTTCAGAAAAAAAAAAAAAAATTAAAGAAAATAGTATGGATACTAATATAATGGCATACAAGCTTTGCTCACTCTTGAGATGACGTTTGCAAGTGATCGGTAAACAGTGAAAAACAAACAAATACAAATGGCATAAAAGAGGAAGAACCACATTGACGAATTTCGTAATCCTAAATACCTTCTCATCTGTCATTCAAACCCAGTGAAAAAGCTGGACCTATCACAGTAAAAAAAGGCAAAAAAAGCTAGAATTTTCACCACACGCACACTGTTCAACAATGACAACAAAAAAGCACAGCAGTTGTCCATCCTGACCATCTCAACACAGCAACTGAGAAGGTAAAGCTGTGAACCCCCACCTTCTTAAGTACTCTTTAGGCCTTTCTTTGCTCCTCCACCGCCATTGACCCCTCAAAATAATCTGCACAATTAGATGTGTTTATTAGCTTTGTTTGGTGAATTAACATCTATTATAACATACAGTGTTAAACTGTCAATGAAAAAATGACATACCCACTAATTATTTTCTTGAACTAAGAGGGTAGTCTGAACAAGGCATGGAGATTGAGAGTTGGGTAGCTGTTGTTGTTGAGAACAATGCGTCTTTGCTGCTCTTCGGCGGCCACTCATCGAAGAAGTGGCGAAGAGGTCTCTGATGATGAGGCTTCTCTTCTGCTCTTTCATGATCTGTTACAGACTTGAAATCAGTACCCAAAACAAAGCACGGTTGCTCATGTTGTTGGCTTTTGGAGAAATCTGGAAAGAACTGAGAGTGCCCACTTTGTAAATCAGAGCAGTTTCTCTCCTTTTGTTGAGTTAGAGATGAACTGGAGCTGCTACTCATCCTAAGTGGAGTGAACCTCCAAGGATCATCTTCATTGTCAGTTGTGTTGTTAATACTTCTCAGTGCTCCTGATGAAGCCTCTGGAAAGAAAGCTCTCTCATCCAACATGTCATCCTTCAATCCACTATAATACCTGTCACTTCTTCACAACACCAAAAGAAAGTAAAAAATAAAAATCACTTTCAGTTGAACAGAAAACTAAGCTAGAAATCAGGGGTGTTTATTGTTTTCACTTTGATCAAACACTAACCTGTAATCCTTGTCAGGTTGAGAGTAGGACACAGAGTCCAAACCCAAATGGGTATTGCTATTTTCTGCATTTTGTGATGAAAAAGCAATCCCAATACCAAGTGAAGATGATGATGATGATGATGATGTGTTTCCAGGTGGTCTTGATGAGGAACAATGAGGATAGAGGAATGAATGGTGAAGAGGGCTAGTGTTGTAGTAATTAGGATATTGGTGGTGTTGTCTTTGAAGATCATTTTGATAACCACTGCTATGATCAGAATTAGGCGCTGAAGAGAGAGTACCAAAATTGCTACTATTATTAGTACTACTGCCACTGTAAAATGAAGGATTTGGTGTTGCAGCATTAACTGAAGTTGATGATGAAGATGAAGAGGTACTGGTGACTTCCACAGGCTTTCTTGAACGGTTTCTCCCTCTGTGCATGTGTCTCTCACAGTACTTGGAATCTGGGAACGCCTCCTTTGAGCACCTCCACTTCTTCCCATCTGTTCTCCTGCATCTTCCAGGCTCTGGATCAATTTTTCTTCCAAGGCCCATTTGAAAGCACCCCCAACTCACTGCACCCACAAAAACCCACATCACAAAAAGCCCAAAAACAATCACCAAAATAAATAAATAAATGTTGATGATTTGACTTACATGGCTGGTGATTAGGGAACAGCCTAGAAGTGAAAGTACTATTGGAGTCCAACAAGTTGGTTCTTCTTAGAGGGAAGAGGAGGTCTGGGGGGATTGGCACTCCAGCCATCATGTGCTTGAAAATGAGTGCTTGGTGCTCTAGTTCTTGCCACTGTGTTGCTGTGAAGGGAGGCCAGTTTGGCCTGGCAGTGCTAGTGCTACTACCGCTCATCATGGATGCCAAGCAAAGTGCGTTTGTGGTCTATGTATGTGATATGAAGGGGGTGTTGTGTTGAGGAAGTATTTATTCAGTTTCAGTGTGTTGGTTGCAGAATCTTCCCTGCATGGATGAACTAATAAAGCAAAGGAAATGGGGGGTCTGATGATGATACTGAAAAAACCACCTCTCTCTCTCTCTCTCTCTCTCTCTCTCCTGACTGAGAGCACTGAGACCACCTGTGGCCTCTCTGCAGCTTCTCTGACACTGACACTGACACTGCCACTGCACTGCACTGCTGCCTTGTTGCTGTTGTCTCTGCCATCTTTACGGAAACCCATAAAACAAAAAGGGTGGGTGGGGATTAAAAGACAGTGAAATTCGCAGTGAAAGCAAAGAGAGTAGAGAGTGGAGGGTGTGTTTGAAACTTCTTGGGGTGTAGAGAGAGAGAGAGAGAGAGAGAGAGAGAGGCTCTGACTCCTGCAGACCCTGCACTGGGCATCTGAACCTGAGAAGATTGTACAGTTACCTCTTTTTCTGCTTTTCCTCTTTTTTTACTTTTCCTTTTTTTCTCTTTTTATCTTTTCACTTACATTTTTTTACTTTTTTATTTTTTGGAAATGGAAAAAAGAAATTAGGAATCTCATGAGGAGGTAGCTGATCTGAAGGGTCTTCTCAAACATCAGGCCAGATCAGCCTCCTACTCAACTAGCCACCTCTTTTTTGACAAATGATAAATGTAAAATGTAGTCCTAGTTTTGTGTTAATGTTTGTGCAATGGGCTGATAGTGTAAAACTTTTTTTGTTCTTTATAAATTGGAGCAAACAAAAATATACATCGTATTAAATTGAGCAAAGTTAAAGAGTTTGATCTATGTATATTGCCTTACTCAAAGTAATTTGAGATTGAAGTTTTCTTGATGTTATTGTAGTAGTTTTATGTCAATGTTAAAATGCCCAATAATAATAGAGTAGATATAGTTTTAGTTTCTTTTAACGGATGAATGAAGCAAATTGAGTTGGGAGGATCACCTCTATACAAACTAAAAAGTTTGATTATACACGCTTGAGTGTGGAGTAGTCGGGACTTGATATTATCGAATATATATATATATATATATATATATATATATATATATATATATATATATATATATAGCAGATGTAGGGTTACAGTGGGTACTTGTAATTGTTAGAGTAGATTGAAAGGATTTTCTGTTGTTAATAAGATGTTCAAATAATCACATCTGTCAAGGTTGCGCCTTTCATTGCTATAAAGTTCTGTAATAGCTGATTTAATTGAACGAGATGCTTTGCTCAATACATATTCGATTTTAATTTTTGATAGTTACATATCGAGGTATTTTTTTATTTAATAAAAAATTATATATATTTTGGTATATGCGTTTATCCTAAACTAGGCTTATATGTAAAATTGTTGTGATTTGATGCTTATGTTTTCTAATTTGGAAAAAACCTATTCTGTTTGAGCGTATTTGTGATTTGAAGGCCTAATTGACCAGCATATGAAACATTTATGACGTTATATAAAAATATGTGTATCTCGACATGTGTAACTTATTCATCAACCACCAATAAATGCTACGGACCAGTTCACCCTTCCTGATGTTAATGTTTAGATAAAGGGGTTAACAACCAAGGAGCTTACAACCAAGTGGTATAAAGATTAGAAGAGCCCCATACAACTTAAAAGTTGTTGGTTTGACCCCTCCTACTTACGATTAGAGGTTTTAAGTTGAGATGTTCCCAGCAAATTAGTATTAAGCCAAATTGGTTAAAATATTTTATCCTTTCACAACTTTTTATTATTATATCCTAACATTTTTAAATTTGCTATTATAATTTACATCCTAACCTTTTTAGATTATTTAATTTGTATCCTAAACCATTTTTAACTCCAAGTTTGATGATTTAGCACTTAAATAATAAAATTTAAATCATGTCATTAATAATTATTTTGATAATTATGAGTGATGGTGTGGTTTTTGAACTCATAATTAAGGTGTTATTTCTTCAAATTTTAAGTTAAAAGTTAAATTGGAACAAAAATTTAATCATCTATAAAGGTGATGATATAATAACAAATTTCGAAATGTTAGAATATATTAACAGAAGTTGCAAAAAGTTATAATATTTTAACCAATTAAACTTTGGTATTATCATTAAGTAACAGTTGACACTGAAAATAGTTTTAGGAAATTCTAAAAAATAAAAAAAGGAAATTAACATGATTTTTTTCATGAATTTATCTGGAAAATGCTAGCTTGCCTCAACACCCATGCAAATCAGACACACACTCGTCTAGACACCCCTGCGCAAGCACCTGAGGTATGTCACAAGGCGGGCAAAATGATTGCATGTCATGTATACGTTGAGACACGCTAACATTCTCCTTATACTTTATGAATAGCTCAAGGAAGATGCAATGATAATCCACTTTAGACATCAAATTTAGCACTGACCCAGTCGAGAGCCATGGGATACCTTGCACCGCATATACACACATCTCGAGATTTGTCGCTCAAGTCTGTGCCCAAAGTAGCTATCCAATCATTTTCCTTAACTTAAATCTATACGCCAATGGAACTATTCATAGATTCCAGTGGCTCTGCTTAGATTGTAGGGGGAGGGACATTTTAGGGGTTGTTGCACAGATGAGTTGTATAGGGCAGCTGATGGAGGCTTTGCTCAGTTTTGTTCGGTTGCAATTCAAGTCACATCTCTCTCTGTTTTGCACAAGTGGTGCTGCCCCCCAATTGTGACAATTTTTGTCAGGTTGGTGTCCCTGCACATCAGAGAAGTGCCTGCCCAGCCCTGCTGTTGTTGCTGCTCCAGCTCCTGCTCTGCTGCCACCACTGCCAAACCAATGCTCTCCTCTGCTGCTGCCCTGCCCACCACTTCACACACACACTAGTCACATTGATGCACTATCCTCTTTTGTACACCCCCCCCCCCCTCTCTTCAGTCTTCACTCACACATTAACACAGCTTTATTGTTCATTAAAAAACCAAACTTGCCTATATTTCACATCATATGCATTTCCTTGCAAACTTTCATTTTTCCTCCACTGCTGCTGCAACTTTTGCTTTCCTTCAGATGACAATTACTTCCATTTCTCCTTTCCTCCCACCAGTCTTCATCACTCTTCACTCACTCATCATGTTTTGACTAGCTATCAATCTCTGCAGGCAACATTTACGACTGTTGAGCTACTATCATTTCGCTCTTTCCCTCTCTAGACTATAGGCATGCAATAACCCTGTACTTTCTACATTGGTGTCCCTGCCCATCTAGGGTGGCTACCATTAGAGAAAGCGAGTAGCTAATCTAACAACAGATAGCAACTCGCAGATGTGGATGGATTCAGTGGATTGCATGCACATCCCAATGAATGGCATAAGGTTATGGAATTGATAGGACAGCTGCCTCAATAATTTACTATCAATAATGTTGTGGAGTAGTGACTCCGAACGCATAAGGGTTAATCACAATAATTTTTAAAAGTTGAAAGGATCAATCACTAATTGAAAAAGTTTTAAGTATAATGATTGTGATATTACGTAATCACATCAATTAAACTTGAGAGAGTTTAAGAATCAACTACTAATTTTAAAACTTGGAAGTCCGTAAAGTAACGAGACTCGTGACTTCATGGTGACTTCATGTGGCACTGTTCATTTACTATTGCCATCTAACTCTAAATATATTGGTCTCTCTTGAATCATTAAGTGAGCCCGAATGACCATCGTGTAAATACATTCTAAGTAACTCCAAATATATTAGTTTATCTCGAGTGAGGCCCGAATAACTCTCGTAGGAATACATTCTAAATCTTGAGTAAGGAGGGGCCGTAGAGAAAAAAAAAAGTTTAGACACACACAATTATCAAAAAGATATATAAACTCAAAAGATACTGATTAAAGCATAAAATAATTCTTTGTTTTTTTTTGATAGGGTAAATTGCAAATTGATCGATGAGGTTTACTATAATATGCATTTTATCCTTGAAGTTTCAAAAATATGCACTTTAGTCTCTATAGTTTACTTTTAGTTAGTCAAAAACATCTTTGGGTTAGTGTTAAATTAAAGTATTATTATTATATTACTTTTTGTTGATGTGACATTTATTTTAGCAAAAATACTCTTTAAGTTTTAAAAATTAACTTTAGTCTCTACCATATGAAACTATATTTATTTATTTGTTTAAGAATTTATTCATATATTTTAAATTAATAAAAATCATATTTTGCAATAAATAAATAATAAAAAAATGTGAGTATGATTATTATTTAATAATTAAAATATTAATAATATATATTTTGTAATGCTTAAAATTAAAATAGTAAAGTCATGTTTATTCATGCATAAAATAAAAAATATGCAAAAAGGTATTTGAATTTATGTATACTCAAAAATAAAAATTATTAATTAAATTCTTGCCTTGTGTTTTCAATTTATACCTTTCTTTTTTTTTTTAAAACAATTTATACCTTTCTATAATTTGTAAAAATAAATACAAAAAATAATATTGAAGGCTATAAAAATAGTCGATCAACATTATATTAAAATCCATACAAAAAAATTATCAAAAAGTTGTTTTAAAAAAGTTTACAAAGCGTCATCATTTGAGTCTTCATTTTGTGGTATACTAGTCTTTTCACACTAACTCAGCTATAGTTTAGAAAAAGTTGGTAAGAGGGACCAAAGTATATATTTTTGAAACATCGGGGGACTAAAATGCATATTATGGTAAACCTCATGGACTAATTTGTATTTTACCCTTTTTGATATTGTAGTATCTGAAATTACTCCTGACAATTCGCAAGAACTAAAAATTCTCTGAAGCTTTGCAACACAATAATATCGATGTTCATCATGATGTTCAATTATGTTGCACCCATTCACATTTAGGAGCAAAGTAAAAAGTTGGCTAAACTCTATACCACAAGTTGAAGATTGATAACATTGCCTTTCAACATAAGAGTTATGATTCTTCTTATAAAGCATGATATAGGTACCAGGAATAACTTGGAAAGTAAGCAAATCATGTTCTTCTATACAGGTTGCAACTGCAACCTTT
The DNA here is from genome assembly GCA_039657345.1 of Stephania japonica. Taxonomy (NCBI): domain Eukaryota; kingdom Viridiplantae; phylum Streptophyta; class Magnoliopsida; order Ranunculales; family Menispermaceae; genus Stephania; species Stephania japonica. Next base: position 10,693,332 of record CM077563.1, on the reverse strand, counting down.
CTGTCTCACAGATGCTTATGCTTTAACTGAGGAGATGGCACAAATCATTACTCATGGCTAAGAGGTTTACACAGAAAAAGGCTTTTGATATCCATGAAATTGTTTTTCTCCCTCACTTTCTATACATATTGGTTCATAAACTGCTACTGTCATTCACACTCCTTTTGTGAAGGCTGGAAGTTTTTATGCTCCAATAGGTCAATAACATGCATATTATGTTGAGAACTAATGGTAGAGTTATATTTTAACCATGGCAACCACGACTCACGGTATAATACACCCTAACACCTAAACTAATAAGCACTTTCACTTACCGATTTGATGATTGACCAACAAGAGACATGAGACTTTAGTCATTCAAGCCATTACCTGCCAAAAGATGGAAGCAGAAGTCAGATTTACGAAGACTGCAGTTATGAATATCTCACTTGTTATTCATTTGGATGTCCATGTAAAGAATGCGGGTACAAAGAGCTTTTCCTTGGACCTGTGATTTATTCATAATTGAATGATATACAGACAATTCAATTCATCTAGTTAATTTCTGTTCCTCTTGAATGACTCAAACTTCGATATTCATACTGGATGGCGCCAACTGATGCAACTTCGCAGGCATCGTATAAGGTGGGAATTCAAGTATGTCCCAACTTCAGCAGGAATACGATTTCCATCTCAATCTTTGCACGGTTGATCAGGTTGGACAACTTCATCCTCTCTTCATTTCAATCACAACAACCACCAAAATTTTGCAACTGGCTAAAAGTATCTTCGAAAGAGATTTTTCAGACAAGCGTGTATAATGACTTCTCCATTGGAAAATATAGTATGAGCTTTTAACTCACTGAAACAACTAGCATCCTTGGAAGAACTGTCTTTGTCATGGCTACGAGCATCTCTATTGCCATGAAGAAGAATATAATCACTATATAACAAGGAACTGTAACCTCAGCGTCTCTTCCACGCTCTTTCACATGCATCCTGAAAGAGAATTACCAAGTAAAATCTCCTCCAATCTGGTAACTGTCTCCAGGCTTCCTGAGATATGGACTAGCACGTGGCAGTCTATTAAGCATTCATGTCTTTTCACATATACACCCTGGAAGAGGATTAGCATAGAAACTCTCCTCCAACTTTGGAAACTCCCCGGGCTCTCGCAGATATGGAGAACCAATTCGATCTTCATGAAGCTTTCTCACTTCTGAACTGAATTTTTCCCAAGTGATCTTTCCTTCATCATAATCATCAACAAGTTTCACGAAATTTAACCTGTGTTACAAAACAAAACCAATAAATTATAAGCGAGCTACACAAAAAATACTACATTACTTGAGTTATTCAGCATTTTCAAAAAGTATACCCAAGTGGGAAGTTTCTGAAATAGTTTTTGCACTATTGAAGTTCGATAAAAGAACTGATAGATCTAGTTATTTCTGCCATGGTTATAATTATCATCAATTCACTTTTCTATCACAAAGACTGATAACAAACATTTTACATCCCAACAGAACAAACTGAAGTTCTAGTTATTCCTTAGATGACATGTTGACTGAAAATTCTTTCATTAAATTTTAGGGTAGCATGTCCACGGAGTTTCTATCACAAAGTTTGATAACAATCATTTTGCGGTAGCATGTTTCCATCAATTACACTAAATCGAGCGTGATGAAAAAGTCTGAGCCATGTAGCTGATCCCAACTAATTTGGGATTGAGGCTTTCTTGTTGTTCTATAAGTAGCAACACTTTCATCCCATAGTAAGTTAGTATAGGAGATGGGTTCTCAACTTTAATTTGGGAGGGATAAATAATGAGTATCATCTGTTAATGGCTACATTTGCATCACTTTGTGGCCTTTCAGCCCAAAATCATCACCGACCAATTAGCACACTTCTTCCTATCATCATAGAGTGACCTTCCTTCTGACCCTTTCACACGTAAATTGAGATTTTCATTTTCCTAGAAGATTTTCACAAAGAAAAGAGGGGAAAATGTTTTTAACTCAACTTCTCAACTAAGGTGGTACTCAGCCTATCCAAATACAACAAGAATCACACTTTGTGGTTCCAGGCAACACTTCTTATTCTTCTCTGTTGATAGACAAATAAGCAACGCATCTATAAAAAATAGGAAAATGCTGGAATGCACCAAATGGAACAGCCACAAACTATACCCAGTTGACTCAGCACTGACAGCCGGCTGAACCAGACAGCCAATAAAAACATAATGGTTGTCTGGTACAACCAACTAAAGCAAGAAAAAATTAAGGAAAACAACATTTTATGTGGGCCCCGTGCCTGCTGACTGGACAAGGTGTCCCATTTGAGTGTCCCATTTGGTGCATTCTAGCACTTCCCTAAAAAATTATATATATATATAGATAGATATATATATATATATATATATATATATATATATATATATAAATACCCATTCCATAGGAACTATGTGTTTCACCATTAGATTACTGTTAAATCTTAATCCAATGGTGAGTATGTTGTGCATTTAATGTGTTTTACATTAAATGCACAATAAATGCTATATATATATATTGATTCTACCATGGTGATTAAGGAAAATCACCACATGGTGATTTTTTTTTTATAACCATTAGATTTAAACTCAAAAATTTAAATCACCATAGATGGTGATTTAAAAAGATCACCATAGTAGAATTTTCAATATATACACTATACTTAATAAGTGTGAATACAATAGAATATTGACCGTCACTTGAAATCGCCAATTTGCCCTTGTAAACTTTCCTACTTTCATTCCCATGAAATCGCTATCTTGCCTGATCAAAAAAAATAAAAATTGTTAGCTTGCTTGTCTCTCTCGGAATGAACCCTTCTTTCTTGCTACAATCAAAACCCTAATAATCAAGTCTTGAACATTCCGATCTCTCACCCTCAACTATCTATCTCCATCCTCACTCTTTGCGTTCTCTCTACCAACTCGCTCTTTCTCACTCGTTTCGCCAGCACCGCTCTCTCTCATTTGCCCGTTGTTGTATCTCTTGCCCTAGCATTATCTCCTTCTGTATGTTTCCTCCTTGTCTTTTCCCTAGCATTTCCTCTCCATTTGTTCACTTTGAAAACCAATTATGTAAATGAAAAATTGCCTCAACGTCAACATTCAAATTGTTGGAACCCGATAAATTAATTTATTTTGTCGACTCTTATATCTTTGGGCAAGGTATGTATAGTGGATTCACACAGAAAGGAAAAAATACCCTTGCCTAAATTATTTCCAGTTAATGCTAGACAATGTTCGATTAGCTTCTCTTGCCAATCCACATATTTCTGGTCCTAATTAGTTCCAACCTTCCACATTAATGTTTTTCATAGAAACAAGTCTGTTACACTGGGGCTTAACAAAATAAGCATTTGCACTGTCATATGATGCCCGTGTTTAAGCTTTAGCTAGCCCATTAACAAAATTATAATTACTGATATGTCCATATTACCAATTTGTCAAGCACATTACTACTCTTGGAAGTTGGAAATAGTTTGTCAAGAATATAGTTGTGATTTTTTAGGTTCATAGTCTTGTTGGTGGTGGTGGTGCATGGTCTTGTGAAACTCATCTAGGAAATGGTTAATTGACAGGCATGCTAAGTCCTTTGTAATTACTGTAAACTTTATCTAAGCTATCATATATCAATTACTGAAAGTTGGTAGCGGGAAACATCATATCATAAATTAGAAAACTAGCTTACAAAATCCTTAATGAAGTAATTAAATGCAAATGGAAGAAGAAAGAAAAAACAATTTACCATTTAAGGAAGGGTTAATTTTGTCAATCAAATTGAACTGCACTCTCTCTACTTTAACGGTATGGTCTTTGTAACTTTTGTACAATTCTTATGTATAGTGAGTTTGCACATAGAGGAGAACAATGTATCATTTACTCTAATGGAATAATGCCAATTTCGTCAATCAAATTGAACTGTCACTCTCTACTTTTTCATGTAAAAATCAGATTCTTTTTTATAATTTTTGAGTGGAAAACCACATAGGATCAATAAGTTATTCACTAATGTGTTATCTCTTATATTTTCTATGAGGCTCATGGTTCTCACAGTTGATTTCTTCACTTCTCAGATTCTATCTTTGGGTTACTGATTTCTTTGAGTTTTGAATTTAGCTTTTAATGTTTTATTTCTCACTGCACTCTAATCTACATGATCTCTATCTGAAGACTCGAGCACTACTTAAAGACTCCCACGCACAACTATGTATCAATCAATTGATTCATTTTTTTAATTGGTAAGAAAAAACGTTAATTGATTCTAAGTTTCTAACAATATTGGATTACTTTTTGTCTTATTTTTCCTTAATGCAATAATGACACTGTTGTAGTCCTTTTCAATAATTAATAGAAAATTGTTTGATCGACTTATCCTCTCTGCAATGCTTTCAACTTCCTTACACGACAATAGATGCAATCTCATTGTACACGACAAATCACTTGTTGAATGTTTGGCAATTTTCTCTAATATATGTTAGGGTATGACTGACCTGAGACTTTGCTAATTTATGTTGAGTTCTTTCAGATTGTTAAGTATAATATATGTTCTCTCCGTCTTCATACTATTCACAAGCACACTGAATTTCCGTGTTATCCAGTTTAGAAGGGAGTAGCTCTTAAAGCAAAAATTCTTATAAATATCATTGTTATGTTGGAGCTTGTCATAGTCTTTAGATCAGTATGATGATAATAGATTGTTGACAAGCATTGTTGAGAATATTATAAGTAGACTAGGAAAATCACTTCTCAAATTATAGTGCACCAGTAAAGTCATAGGTAGGTATTCAAACTTGATAGGTTGGAAAAGACAACACTGACCTTGAACTTTTTAATTTAATTGATGACGAGAGATAGTCCCTAAACTACATTCTTGCTCTTTTTCATGTGCATTTCCTTCACTTCCATTGCAGATTTATGGAATCCTTTTCAGTGTATGATTTGTTCTAAATGTTTAGTAATTGGTTTGATCAATGCTTAGACATTGGCTTCTAAGTTTCTATTAGAATTCTCAAAGCTATTTGATGTTCATCCTTGACAGAAATGAAATAATGAGAGGATGACAATGCTTGACCATGACTAAGAATGATTTAACATTTACCATGTTGTTGGTACTCATGATAAATGCAATTTATTTAAAGTTTGGTGCCACTCTAAACCATGAAGATCTGTCTAATTTATTTAAGTTTGAGGTGTTGTGAGATTTGCTTGCTTAGTGAATTATTTTGCACTGTGTATAAACTAGATTTGGAATTTTTACCCAAATATAATTTGTGGCAAAAATGGTGCCTTCCAATGTGCAAGAAGAATGATTTATTTTTATCTTTTTCAATTCCTTTAGAAAATAAATAAAAAAATTCATCTTTAGCATATTTGGCATTTTCCCTTCAGTTCTAGAAATCACTGAAAGAGCCAAAAAGAAAAGTTAAAGAACATGAGATCTTTATATGAATAGATTTAAGATGGGTTGGTGTGTGTTAAAGTAACTTATCTTGGCTTTTACTTTTCCTTGACTTAAATACTTTACAAGATTGCAAATTACAATAGAATTGTCTCGTTTCCATTTGTAAGATGCTTGCAGTTGTGTCCTTGTAATTGTGTTTCATTTCTAATCTTTGACTGTTGCTTTCTTTGCAGGTCCCAAACACTGTTGTTTTAGGGTCATTTAATTAAGGTTGTAAGGGCTCCTAATGAAAACAAACATCCACGTCACTCTTGATTTGCTCCTACATGTTATCTATCTTTAACTCACGCTAGCTAACTTTTTCTTTATTATCTACAATCCTACAATTCAAATTTTTACTTGTCAGCATTTAAGATTTTGATTATCTACTCAATATCTTTGTAAAGATATTTGTATCATGCTTCATTTATTTATAATTTGTTCATTTTTTACAATTTTAATTTTAATTACAATTTTGAGTTTAAGTAGTAAGTTGATAAAATTGGATTCCAGCGAGCATAGCGAGCGGGCTCGGTCGTGCGAAGAATGCACCTAAAACTAGTGTATATATATATACCATGGGAACCTTATTTACAACCATTGGATTTGAATCCAACCCATAAATCGATGAGTCATTTAATGCACAACACATTTTTATTCCGTTTTTTTGACAACTAATTATAATTATTTAGATTTAATAGTTGGAAAGCACTTAATTAAGGGTTGAATAATAAATTTAAGTGATGGTTAAAAGACTTAATCAAGGGTAGAATAGTGAATTCAAGTAACGGTTGAAAGACTCAATTAAGGATAGAATAGTAAATTCAAGTGACGGCTGAAACATTGATTATTCGTGCTTATCAAGTATAGTAGATATATATGGTTTCAAAACCAAAAAAAAAGTATAGTAGATATATCATAATAATAATAATAAAATTAAAAATTAATGCATCTTTTCCTCCCTTGATGATATCATTTGGATTGTGCCTCTTCCAAAGGGTAAATTGCAAATTGGTCCCTGAGGTTTACTATAATATGTAGTTTAGTCCATGAGGTTTTAAAAATATTCACTTTGGTCCCTCCTACTAACTTTTTTCTAAACCATGGTTGAGTTAATGTGAAAAGACTAATTTACCATTACAAAATAGACAAACACAAAGAATAAGGATAAAATATTTTCAAATAAATCATGACTTTATTAAAAAAAATTTTTCAATAATTTTCTTCATAAACTTTTTGTATGCATTTATGTATATTATTATTATTATTAATGAAGTAGCATTTGGTTTTAGTGTTGATTTACTTACTTTTATAGCCCTTAACAATATCTTGTATATTTATTTTTATAAATTATAGAAAGGTGTAAATTGGAAAACAATGCCACAATTTAATTAATAGTTATTATTTTTGGGTATACATAAACTTGTACGCCTTTTCGTATATTTTTATTATTATGTGAAAATCAACATGGGTTTACAATTTTGATTGTTAAGCACTAAATTTCTTTCACAAAATATAGATTATCAATTTATTATTATTATTATTAAATAATAAACATACTTACATTTATTATTATTTATTTCTTGCACAACATGATTTTTATTAATTGAAAACATATGAATAATTCTTGAACAAATAAATAAATATGCTTATGTACATATAGTTGATATCAAAAAAATAAAATAAAATTATACATATAGTTAAGGGACTAAGATGATAATATTTTAAACAGTGTTGATTAGGAAAGAGAGAATTTGGAAAGACTTAAAGGGTATTGTTGGTAAAATAAATGTCACATCATCAAAAAGTAATATAAATAGGAATATTTTAATTTGACACACTAACCCAATGATCCTTTTGACTAACTAGAAGTAAACTACTGGGACCAAAGTGTATATTTTTAAAACTACAAGGACTAAAGTGCATATTATAGTAAACCTCAGGGACCAATTTGCAATTTACCCCTCTTCCAAATAAGAGAGTTGGGATAGACACTAGCTCCTTTGACATCCAAGATTTGCTAATAAAAAACCTATATGCAAATTTTGCCTTGAACAAGCTATTTAGGAGCAGCTAATCAGTTCTTAACATTCTAAACGAAGAAGAAATAAACATGCAAAAAAAAGGGAGATTGGAGCTTAGTATATACCTATCAGGGCTGATAGTCTTCTTGAAGTCCTCAAAGCGCCGATGGCCTTGCACAGCCTTAGCCATGTTCCCATCATAGGTATAAACAAAAACATCACTATGGAGGGCAACAATATAATCCAGTGCAGCAAGCATGTTTTGGTGATTCTCGAATGGACCCAACTCTTCCTTTGAAGAAAGTGAAGAATGGGTGTAGATATTAGGAAAATCATTCGTGAGATATTGCATGCTCCCATTTCCATAAGCATCACCAGCAACCAAATATATTCTTGTGTCAGATTGGAAACCCAATCCTCTGAGTAAAAGAGAAGTCTCTCCAGGTGTTAGGGGACATCCTCCTAACTTTCTTCTCTCAGACCCATCAATCTCTTTCTCCTTCCAATGGCTAACTTCATAGCGCATCTGACGAAGCTCCTCGTCTTCCTCTGCAGTCAAATTATTACTGCAACCGGTAAATGCCAGCATATCCTTCTCATATCTGCATATGCAGAAAACAATAAGATTCAGTGCCTTAAAATGAATAAAGATTAAAAAAGTTAGCAAACATATTTTCGCAAAATTGCATGCATATGTTGGCACCAGTAAAAATGCCAAACCAAAACGTTGTTAACAGTTGCAAAATGACAGGTCACTTCAAGATACTCAAAATTAGGCCTGGCAACTTTGTCTGCACCCACCGGCCCGATTTTGTCTGGCCCGAAATAAAAAAGGGTTCGGACAATATTTTAACAAATTCGGACCAGGTCTGGACAAAGACTTCTTATCCGAATTTAAAACCGGGCCCGGTCTAGACAAAGTCTTGTAACCCTAAACCTGGCCAGGACCCGGTTCAAGTTTTTAATAGAGTTAAAATTATCTTTAATAAAAGCCATATTGGACACTTGGTACTTATTAAATAGATTAACAGACACCAATCTACGCTAATACGCATAAAAATTAATGTGCTAAAGATAACTTTGATTTTATAATAAATTAAATTTCTTTTATACTTGACATTTGTTTTTTTACATTAAACGTTTAATTACATGAGTTATTTTAAGTAATGTTACATTGATTTATCGTTTCGAATTTTTGTTAAGACTTTGACGTTACTTTTTTTTCAAATTGCATCATATGGGATTATAATGTGTGTATATTTTAACATTTGAAGAGGCTTTCTATATAAGACGTTAATTTTTAAGATTGCAGTAAATTCGAACAATCGGACAACCCAGATTTTAAGCAAAACGGGTTTGGACAAGCTAGCTAGTCTTGTCCGAATTTCAAACCGGGTCGGGTCCGGACAATGAATATACTTCTTTATAGTAGGTGTTGTCTAGACCCGGACCCGAATTTTTGCCACTGCTGTCAGAAACAAGAAATGCAAGTAATGCTTATGGATGATTCCTCGTGGGCGTCGAGGGACGTGGAGAATGAGATGGAGTTGGTAACCATGGAGCTGTCCGCGCACGCAGTTGAGGGATGACCTACCCCACAAACGATAAAGGTACGGGGTCGCGTGCGGGATGTGGCCGTGGTGGTTCTAATCAACAGTGGAGCTTCCCACAACTTCATTTCTCCAACCCTAGTAAGTGCCCTTCAACTCCCTGTTTCTAAAACTGTTGCTTATGGCGTGTTGGTAGGTGGGGGCACTCGCATTCCGGGTTTAGGTGTTTGCAAGGAGGTATCGCTCCAGTTTCAGGGCCTTTCCTTCTCCGCCGAGTTCTTCCCAATACCGATGATGGGATTCGATCTTATATTAGGTATGCAATGGCTTATGTCGTTGGGGATGACCGCCGATGATTGGCCCAATCTCACCATGTACATCAAGCATGAGGGTCATTGGGTGACAGTGAAGGGAGATCCAACGTTGCATCAGGCCTTGGTCTCTTGCAAATCCATTCAGAAGTCCTTCGATTCAGTGCTGGGATGCTTTCTAGTGGAATACATGAGCGGTGAACCATGACAAGAGCTCCCCACTACCGACAGTAAGCCTGAGCAATGTATACAAGAAGTTTTGGCAAAGTTTGGGTCTCTGTTTGAAGCTCCAACCTCTCTCCCTCCCTCCAGGGATTGCGACCATGCGATTGTCTTAAAGGAAGGGACTGAACCGATCCGTGTATGACCCTACCGCTATCCACACATCTAGAAGTTCGAAATTGAAAGATTGGTGGACGAGATGCTTACTGCCGGAATAATACAGCCAAACAATAGCCCATTTTCCAGCCCAGTCCTATTGGTGAAGAAGAAGGATGGTAGCTGGAGGTTTTACGTCGACTATAGAGCCCTGAACAAGTTCAGTGTTGGATCGCTTTCCCATACCCAACATCGACAAGCTACTCGATGAGTTACATGGCGCCTGTGTTCTCTAAACTGGATTTGCGCTCCGGTTACCACCAGATCAAGGTGAAACCATCCGATGTCCACAAGACGGCGTTCCGCACACACGATGGGCACTTTGAATTCCTTGTGATGCCGTTTGGTTTGTCAAATGCACCAGCCACCTTTCAATCCTTGATGAATTCCATTTTTAAGGGAGTGATCCGCCGCTTTGTACTGGTGTTTTTGGACGGCATACTGGTCTACAGCAAAAGTTTGTCTGACCATTACCATCATCTATCTCAGGTCCTCTCTATCTTACAATCCAACTCTCTTTATGTGAATTTTAAGAAATATTGTTTCGCTAAGTCCCGTTTGGACTATTTGGGTCACATAATTTCCAAGGATGGGGTGCCAGCTGATCCAGACAAAGTTCAGGCTATGGACCAGTGGCCATTACCTTCTTCACCTAAGGATCTCCGCGATTTTTGGGACTGACGGGGTATTATCATCGATTTGTCCGCGATTATGGCAAAATCGAAGCACCCTTGACTCACTTGTTGCGTAAGGATGCCTTCCACTGGACAAAGGAGGTTACATTTGCCTTCAACCACTTGAAAGTTTCTATGAAGTCTGTTCCCACCTTAGCTTTGCTTGATTTCACAGGATTGTTTATCATTGACACCGACGCGTCGGACTTTGGGGTAGGTGCAGTGTTGTCGCAGTTTGAACGTCCCATCGCTTTTTTCAGTCAAGCCTTATCTTCGCGGGCTAGGGCAAAGTCAGCTTATGAAAGGGAGCTTATGGCCACATCTTGGCAGACAAAAATGGAGGCACTATCTATTGGGCCGGCGTACGGATTAGCGAAGTTTGAAATTCTTGTTGGAACAATGAGTTATCACCCCAGAATACCAATGTTGGCTCATCAAGTTGTTGGGGTTCCACTTTGGTATCCAGTATAAGCCGGGCTCATCAAATGCGGTGGTTGATGCCTTATCTCGCTATCCCTATCCTATGGAGTCTCACTCGTTGTCGTTGTTTTCGACTGCTGAAGAGGCAACACTACTGGCCAAGACTGTTGTTGATCCGTTCCTCAACACCATCAAAGCTGCATTAGGTGCGGATGAGGCAGCCAAACCATGGTGGTCGCTGGATCATGGGCATTTGTTATTTCACCAGCAACTAGTCATTTCGGCTACTTAAAGCCTCAAACAGAAAATCCTCCTCAAGTTCCATGCCAGTCCCATTGGAGGTCATGGAGGGGTGTTAAAAACATTCAAGAGAATTGTTACCGAACTGTATTGGGTCGGGATGCAGAGAGGTATAAAGGAGTTTGTGGCCGCATGTGATGTTTGCCAACGAAACAAGTACGAAACACATGCCTCAGGCAGCCTGCTTCAACCCCTTCCTATTCCAACTGTCGTTTGGGAGGACATCTCGCTTGACTTCATCGAGGGGCTACCAATGTCTAAGGGGTTTAATTCCATATTGGTGGTGGTTGATAGGCTCAGTAAGTATGCACATTTTCTTCCATTGAAGCACCTTTATTCAGCCAAGACTGTGGCACAACTGTTCCTCAAGGAGGTGGTTCGACTTCATGGGTTTCCTCGAAGTATGGTATCGGATTGCGACAAGATCTTTCTGAGCCATTTTTGGACTGAATTGTTTCGCTTACATCGGACACAATTGAATCGCAGCCCCGCCTATCACCCTCAGAGCGATGGCCAAACTGAAGTGGTGAATCGATGTTTGGAGACCTTAAGATGTTTCATCGGCCAGCGGCCTAAACAGTGGTCAAATTGGCTTTCATGGGGTGAGTATTCGTACAATACCTCTTTTCATTCAAGTTTGCAGTGCTCTCCTTTTAAGGTTGTCTATGGTAGGGATCCTCCCCCTCTTCTTCTCAACGGCGTGTCCTATCATGTTGTCCAATCTAACTTGGACACGATGTTGGTAGGATCAAGCCTTGAGGGAGCTTAGGGATCAGTTGTTGCTGGCTTAAAATAGGATGAAACAACAAGCCGACAAAGGTCGTCAGGAAGCTGTGTTTGCAAGGAGTGACATGGTGTATTTCAAGCTCAGGCCTTATAGGCAGCTTTCGGTCTCACGTCGCACAAACATGAAGCTGAGTCCCAAGTATTTCGAGCCTTTCTTGATTCTGGAAAGCATTGGGTCGGTCGCCTATAAGCTCCAACTTCCTTCATCGGCTACCATCCACCCCATGTTTCCAGTGGAGCCTTCCCTGTCGCCTTTTCCGTTCGGCTCTCTCACTGTTCCAGCAGAACCAGAGGTTATCTTGTCCTATAGATGTTTGAAGGCGAGTCCTAAGGTCTTGATTAAGTGGCGACTCTTCCGGTGGCTGAGGCTTCATGGGAACTGGTGCGCCACATTCGTAAGTTTTTTTTCCGGCATTCCACCTTGAGGACAAGGTGGATATTCAGCGGGGGAGTATTGATAGCTCAAGCGGTCATCCACCTATTTCAAAGGTCTACTACAGGAAAAAGGCGCGTAACTTGGCAACAAACCCTTATTATCCAAGTGTCAGGGGTGTTTCAGAGTGGGCCCACAGCAAGGGCATGAGGAGTATGTGGGGTGTGTGTGTGAGAGAGTCAGAATTGAGTCAGTCTCAAGAGGGAATTAGAGTTGGAATATAAATAGTCATTGTAGTCATTTGGGGTATCGAATATGTAATTAGGAAATTGGGAATTGGGTTGGAGAGAAGAGTGTGTTCTTCATTCTCCTGGGTTACGGTTTTCCCTCTTGAGGTGTAATCCTTTCTTCTTTGGTTATCAAATTGCAGAGGCGACCACCTCTTTCGGTGCGTCGGGAGGCAGTCTATCAGTTTGCCATTATTGAAAGGAATTGGGAAATTTATATGATTTTGCAGAGTTCATCACTTTCAAAACAAAAACTCACTTTTCTTTGAATTTATTAAGTGAAATGCTAATCAATATGCCGCTGGCGTATAGCAATAGCTGCAATACTATTTAAGCAAGCCATCATTCAAATTTGCTCCCATGAAAGCAGGGTGTTTCCTTCCTATTTTCATTGGTAAAAAAAAAATTGTTCAAGAGTGTCTTCTGCATCCTACCATTGACATCACTTTGATGATTTCTTAGGGCTATATAGAGTTGACCAAAAAAAAAAGGTTGACAATAACAGTGACTCACTGAGTTAGCATAGGAATTCTTTTAAGCTGATGGCATCTAAATGGGTTGAGGTAACTAACTTAGCCTTTTGCTATGATTTGTCAAATAGGGTCAGAGGGCAGTCAAACTTAATTCAGGAAAGCCCACTTCTACCATGATTTTGTTAAAATGTTTTTCCTGAAGATATTCAAATAGCGAATAGATGACTTAAATTGAATAACACTGAAACATAAAAACCATCAAATTTTTTGTCCTCAAAAGTTTAAATAACGTAGATTCTTATCAACACAAAAGATTGCGAAAAAAAAAAAAATGTACTAAAAGAATACAAAAAATTTGCAGCTCTCGTGTCATATGCTATAAAATGAAAATGAAGTATAGAAGTGCATGGACAAATATCAAGTAATACTTACCTCAAATGTAGAGCAATATATGGTTTTTGATCTTGATGCAACCTTGCAACAAAGGTGGCCCCAAGTTCCTCAATTGGGGCTGTATATTTCAATGCTTTATAGTTCACTCGGCACCTAAGCTTTTGAATAGAGCTAAGGAGCCCATTATTGGCAAGACGAGAATCAGTATGAGTGAAGTATATCACTTTGTGTTGTTTCAAAAGTGGGAGAATCTCATACTTGTAATATTTTTCCTGAAAAAAAATACAATTTACCAATTAAATGTTATCAGAATAAATATCTTGTAGCCGGAGGTGTTTATCAGCATGGATGACTGGACAGTGCTTTCCTGCATCTAGTTATCATGCATCTACTGCTTGTATTACGAATGTGATTCATAAGATGACTCCAGTTTGAGCCAACTCAAGCTGTCAATTAACTCCGTTTCTAAAATTGGCACTTGATTGTTCACAGACATTGTTAATTATCAGCATAATATTAAGCAGAAAGCAATGTACCACCAACCATGTGACTGCACATATATATAAATGCATTTCTAGTCGCAAACAAATTCAAGAATGAACAACCTCAGACCAGGATATTGGGGTTTTAGTGAAAGGTTCAATCTCAGAAAACTCGGTCGGTAAGGTCTCCACAATGTGCACATAATCCTTCAATGTCTCCATGAAGTGTTGCCAATCAAACAGATCTTTAAACCCACTGTCAATAAATTAAAAAGACTCAATCAAATTTTAGTGAAGTAACTAGATGCCAAGCAAGTGCTTGATAAACACACAGTCAAACAAGCAAGTCTTATACCCATAATTGAAAGTAGACATAACAATATCATATTTATGACAACATAGCCTCCATTACAAATTAGTCAGGGTCGGCTACAAGGATCAAACTCTTCCATTCCGCTCGATTCACCATATTTATGATGACATATATTTTTTTTTTGTTACCGATTTTTTGGTGCCCGGGTATCCGAGGCTTTGCCACGACTAGTCCTGGACTAGGCGTTGGTAGAAACACTAAGTGGCGGAGCCCCTGGCCTAAGATTTTAAAGGGACTCCATTCCCTTTAAAATATTAATGTAACAAAAATATGCAGCTAAAAGAGTAAATACAATAAAAAGGACAAAAATATTTAAAGGGAATCAGTAAAATCGTATGCATTAAGCAAAGACTCAATGGAAAAAACACCATCTCTAGAATGCATTTTCCTAAAGAGTTCAAGAGTATGATCTTCTGAGGTTGAGAAAAAGCGTTATAGTGAATAATCATGATGGAAGCCAAGAAGTGAATAAAAAAATCAAAGAAAAAACTAGAAGACTAAAGTGAATGAAGTTTGTGCAATGAATTTAATTGCAACTAAAAATGAGAAACAGCATACCATGCCACCAATATTACAAGTTCATGTGCCAACTTGTATCGAATAGAAATAATCATAACCTCGATTAAAATTCTAGAACAACAAACAACATAGCCTCAGTCCCAAAATTCTAGAACAAATAACTTAAATCCAATGAGCAACTGGCATGGGAATTTAACGTCATAAACTTGCAATTCATCCTATCATTATTTTTAATGGTTGATAAGTCACTGTTCTCAACTATATCTAATGGACTTTGTTGACATTTCAAAAGAGTCCCAATACATCAAATCCATTTGTTTCCTTTCCATCCAGAAGGAGAAGAATAAGGCCTACTAACACCATTCACTGAATCAGTTGATTTATGCACGTAAATGATCCTAATGTTTTACTTATTGGCTTTCTTAACATTCAAGATCATCTCTTAAGAGCTTAAATTTAATTTCCTCATAAAATTAACTTACATGTATCATGAAACTCTGCAATAAAAGTTTCACTCTAAGCGTTTCATCCAGATCAAATTCCCAATCCAATTTCTTTTTTTTTTAAATCCCAATTCAATTTTATCAATACCCATGCACCACCATTGACAACATATGCAATGGACAATATCCATGATCAATATATGTAGACTATAGTCAACTCTCCATAATTAGTGTGAAGCAGACAAAGGCTTAAGCTAAGTTACATGGACTTGGGTATGGGAATCGATAAATATATCAATAATTTTATTATATTTTTTAAGTGGTATACATGTTGTGTTTACATAGTTGTGTTATTTGATATGATGTACAAAAGAAAAATGTTGTATGATGTACAATAGTACAAGGGTATTTTCAATAGTTTTCACTTAAAAGTTAAAACATCCAATAATCGTAACATTATTTTCATCTTCCCAACTCCCAAGTCCGCCGCCACCGCGCCTCTCCTCTCGTGAACCCTAACCCATCTCGCTCGCCTCCTTCTCACTTACAACCTTGTCGACATCGTTGACTCTCTCATCAACACAGGTACATACCTCTCTCCCTCTGCACCTCTGCGTCTCTCTCTCCGACCGCGTCGACACGTATTCCGTGTCCGGATCCATGTCGGATCGTGTCGACACGAGTGCTCTGGCACAAAGTGCCGAATCCGAGTACCCAGGGCTTAAGGCTCTCCCCTGGTGCAATTTTATTGCTATTAAGTACTTACCAATTTCTTCTACTATCGTTGTGACCATTATTTCTTCTCAACTTAACAAGTTATGTTTGGAAGCCATCTCTAAAAGGTCCATATCAAATTACCAAGCCTTCCTAAGATTTATTTTAGGCTAATAAAAGTAATTGAAGAACCTCGTGATATACATATTCCTTGTCAACCACTCAATTACTCATTCAATACCATCATTTGAGCTTCCTTTCTTCAAGACTAGTCATAATCTCTCGCCTTCTGGAGCAGTCATAATCATTTTTATTTCACAGTTAAAAATCAAATTGATCATGTGCTCAAACACACAAAATCTCGAGGGAAATTGATACCTATTTTGTTGACGACAACTATCACATAATGTCACTTAAGTCGTTCTGTTGTCATGACTCCATAAGTTATGACAGCAGCGGTACTACTACAATTCAGATTCAATCAACATATTCTTTCATCAAGAAGAAGATTTTCATCCAAAGAATATCAGGTCAAATGTAAAGAGGTGGGGAAGAAACCTATCATCAGCCCAATAGGAGGTGCGATCAAGTAAAGGAAGGACTAGGGTAGCCTTCATGATCTTTGCAACTGCAACCATATCGCAGATCTGTAATCCAAAAACACATGTATTGAGTACCATTGGAAGTAAAACTCCACAAGTAGACGACTAAAATCACCAACATAAACATTAGCCAGACCCCAAGTCTCATCTGATTTAAACCACCATTAGCATTGACAAGAATGTAGCCGTTTGTCTTTGGATCCAGCTCTGCATTAAAATAACATGGCAAGGTAAGATTCTCTAATGACCTTGCAAAGTACGCAACAAGGAGATATTAGTTTAGAAATTGATTACTTTTATGTGTTGGCTTTCCAATGCATTGGGAGAAGTTTTCACTGTTTGGATTTGACCAAATACCTGAATTCTAAAAAGAAAGAAGAAACCTTGTCAACAAAGAAATGGACCTATTACTTCCTTTCAAATAGGAAACCATTAGATTTATATTTCTTTCCTCTAATTTGAAGATTACCTCAATTACACTGCTATGTTCAACAACTATCCCAGATTCTACCATGTTCAGCTTCCTTTCACCATCACTTCCACCGCCTACATGCTCATTCAGAAGCCCAAAAGAGCTCAACATTGACAGTTCAGAGTCAAAGTTCTCCTCGACATCCTAAAGAGAAAATGAAAGAATTAAACTTGATAAAGGTTCTAATTCAGGAAATTATAAAGTAGCATGCCACATAGACTCAGTTGCAAGCACAAAGCTGAAAGCACAATCAATTCATGTAAAAAGAACAGTTTGTCAGACAGAAAACATTTGAAACTATACGTTAAAATTAATAAACTGAGTTCGGACATCAAAATAAATCAGAATAATGCATGAAATGGCATAAGCAATGCAGCTAATTTACGAATAGTCACTACTCGCTTGAAGGACATACAGCAAAATGGAAAATGATTGGTTGGCCCACTTTTGACACCTACATTTTGCACCTACTTATTGTGGTCATTTATATTTCACATCGAGACGTGTGTGCAAATGTTTCGAAGTGTACTATTCAACGGTCCACAACAACTAGGTGTCAAGAGTGAGTTACTCTAGCATTTCCCCAACAAAATAACTCTAGTACCAATTTTCAAAAACAAATGAGACATTCAAAGTTGTTCAAACTATCAAGGAATTAAACTTACGAGTCATACTATGAAACTTTGGGAGAGGATAATTGACAATAGGCTAAGAATGGAAACAACAATATCAGAGAATTAATTTGGCTTCATGCCAAGAAGGTCCACTATGGAGGTGATTCTCTTTATAAGAAGATTAACAAAAAACTAAAGAGAGAAAAAAGGATCTTCATATGATATTTAGAGAGTATATGATAGGGTTCCTAGAGTTCTTTGGTGGGTTCGAGAAAGAAAAGGAGCACATGCTAAGTACATTGACACTATTAAAGATATATACGAAGGAGTAGCAACAAGTGTAAAAAACATTTGGAGGAACCACAAAAGAACTTTCCATTACAATAGGAATACTGTTTGAAATATGCCTTAGAAACTGCAAAAATTAATGCAAACATGTGATACATGCTGCAGAATGTGACTTAGTCTTGAAGACCATGTCTTTAATTCAGTTTCTAGTTGTTGCTGTTTTGTAGAATTTTAGTTTTGACTCAGTTGTTGAGTCATGGATCCTGTTTTTTAGCTATTAGTTTAGTGACTTTCATTTATGTTTTGACTTCTAGTTATTATTTTGTGTATTTAAGTACATTGTCAAGTTGAATGAAAGTAATTTGGAGTTCTTAGTTCATGCTTAAAATCAGTTCAACCTCTTTCATATTTATAGTTTTATAACAGTGGTATCAGAGCCTACAATTCTTGAGGGACTGTGAGTGTTTGAGCATACTCCACTATCAAACAAACCCAATTTAGTTCACCAACAAACCATCAAAGCAACATGGATCCTAAAGCACCTTACAAGGCAGTAGCTCCTCCAGTGTTTGATGGTGAAGGTTATCATGCGTGGGCTGTTAGGATGGAGGCTTTTCTTGATGCAAGTGATCTCGTGGTTGGTCGTTGAGGAGGACTACGATGTTCCTCCATTGCCTGAGAACCCAACACTTGCACAGCTCAAAAATCACAAAGAGAAGAGGCAAAGGAAGATAAAGGCACAGGCATGTCTATTTGCTCCTGTATCATCATCAATCTTCACCAGAATAATGGTCCTGAAATCAGCCAAGGCAATTTGGGATTTTCTCAAAGAAGAATATGAAGGTGATGAGAAAATCAAAGCAATGCAAGTGCTGAACCTCATAAGGGAGTTTGAAATGCAAAGAATGAAGGAGTCAGAGACAATCAAGGAGTACTCTGACAAGCTTCTAAGCATTGTCAACAAGGTAAGATTGCTTGGTGACGAATTTCCTAATAAAAGAATAATTCGAAAATTCTTGTTACAAACTCTGAAAAATATGAGGCTACAATCGCCTCATTGGAGAACTCTAAAGATCCGCAAGGATTACCTTGGCAGAGTTGTTGAATGCTTTGCAGGTCCAAGAGCAGAGAAGGTTGATGCGGCTAGAAAGCTCAATAGAAGGAGCTTTAAAGGCAAAGCATCACATCAATCTCAACACAAAGGGGAAGAAAAAGTATGAGAAGAAGAAGATCTGCGATGCAAATGAAGCCATTTCAACTAAAAATTGCAACAGTAGTGGCGACCAAAAGAGTAGCTTCCCTCCTTGTCATCATTGCGGCAAGAAAGGACATCCTCCTTTCAGGTGTTGGAAAAGGCCTAACATCAAATGCAACAAATGCAATCGCATGGGACATCATGAGAGAATCTGCAAGAATGGAACTTCACAACAAAATGAAGCTAAAGTTGCAGACAAACAAGAGGAGGAAGAACAACTTTTCGTTGCAACCTGTTTTGCAAGTAGTTGTTCTAGCGACAAGTGGCTCATAGATAGTGGCTGCACCAATCACATGACTTTCGATCGTGCTCTCTTTAAGGACTTGGATACATCAGTTAAATCCAAGGTAAAAATTGGCAATGGTGAGCACATCGTTGTTGAAGGAAGAGGTACCGTTGTCACCGAAAGTTTCTCAGGTACAAAATCATTAAAGATGTATTATTTGTGCCTAATATTAACCAAAATCTGTTAAGTGTGGGGCAGCTGATTGAAAGATGGTTTAAGGTTATTTTTTAGAACAACCAATGCTTAATCAAAGATGCAACAGATGAAGAAGTGTTTAAGATCAAGATGAAGGGCAAGAGTTTTTCATTAGATCCATTGCAAGAAGAGCAAGTAGCTTACTCCTCAAATGACAACATAACTGAGATCTGGCACAAAAGATTGGGTTCATCATGCTGTAGTGCTGAGTTTGCAAAGAAAAGAGCTTGCTCAAGGACTACCCCAACTTGAGTCAAAAATACATGCTTGCAAGGCTTGTCAATATGACAAGCAAGCGCGTCTTCCATTTTAGAATTCTGTTTGGAGAGCAACAAAGAAGCTGCAGCTTATTCACACTGATCTTGTTGGGCCTCAAAGAACTCTTTCACTCAAGGGAAGTAAATACTACATAATTTTTATTGATGACTTCTCTCGTATGTGTTGGATTTATTTTCTCAAATTCAAGTCAGAGGTTGCTGGAATCTTTTGGAGATTCAAGCAATGGATTGAAAACCAAAGCGAGAGTCCCATTCAAATGTTGAGGTCAGATAATGGCAAGGAGTTCACTTCAAATCAATTCAATCAGTTTTGTGAAGAAGCCGGCATTGATCATCAATTGACAGCTCCGTACACTCCACAACAAAATGGAGTCAGAGAGAGGAAGAACAGAACAATCTTTGAGATGGCAAGATGTATGATGCATGATAAAGATTTGCCTAAGGAGTATTGGGCTGAAGCAACAAACACTGCAGTGTTCTTATTGAATAGGCTTCCTACAAAAGCTGTGAATGGGAAGACTCCTTTTGAGGCATGGTATGGTTTTAAACCCAATTTGAAAAATCTAAAAATATTCGTTGTTTGTGTTTTACTTACGTGCCACATATCAAGAGGGACAAGCTGGACAAGAAGGCTGAACCAGGAATCTGGACAAGAAGGCTGAACCAGGAATCTTTATATGCTATAACAACATCTCAAAAGCCTATAGAGTTTTCCAGCCTCAATCCAGAAAAATATTGATCAGCAGAGATGTTGTCTTCATGGAGACAGAAAAGTGGGATTGGAATTCAGCAAATGAAAAAGACCATATTCACGTGCAGCCTAGTGAAGATGATGTTGATGACCAACCAATAAGAGGAACTAGATCACTTGCAGACATCTATGCAAGATGCAATGTTGCAGTAACGGAACCAGCTGGAGTACAAGAAGCGATGCAAGACAAAATGGATTTCAACTATGAAGGAAGAATTGAGTATGATTGAAAAGAATCATACATGGAAGCTTGTACCAAGGCCTTCTAACAGAAAGGTGCTTGGAATTAAATGGGTTTTCAAAACAAAACTCAATGCAGATGGTTCTATAAACAAGCACAAAGCGATGTTCGTCGTGAAGGAATATGCACAAGTTTTTGGCATCGATTTTTCAGAAACGTTTGCACCTGTGGCCAGACTTGATACCATCAGATTGCTCCTTGCGATAGCAACTCAAAGTGGCTGGAAAGTGTTTCAGCTTGATGTAAAATCTGCTTTCTTAAATGGCCTTCTTAAATAGGAGATTTTTGTAGAACAACCTGATGGTTTTGTTGTGCAGGATCAAGAAGATAAAGTGTACCTATTGAAAAAAGCTTTGTATGGCCTCAAGCAGGCTCCAAGAGCTTGGTATAGTCGAATCGATGATCATTTGATCGGCTTAGGCTTTCAGAAAATCTTAAGTGAGGCTACCTTATATGTAAGAAAAGAAGGCACTAACATTACCATTGTTTCTATCTATGTTGATGATCTTTTGATCATAGGAAACAATCAGCTGCTCATTGATGAGTTTAAATCTAACATGCTCAAGGAATTTGAGATGACAGATTTAGGATTAATGACCTACTTCCTTGGTCTTGAAGTGTTGCAGTAGAGGAATGAAGTTTTTGTCTTCTAAAAGAAATATGCAAAGGAGATTTTGAAGAAATTTCACATGGAGAGTTGCAAAGCTATAGACACACCAATGCAAGCCAAAGTGAAGTTTTGCCTAGATGATGGGACTCCCAAAGTGAATGAGAATCTCTATAGAAGCTTGATTGGTTGTCTCATGTACCTCACAGCTTCTAAACCTGACATTATGCAAGCTGTAAGTCTTCTCTCCAAATTTATGCATTGTGCAAGTGAAGAGCACTTGCAAGCTGCCAAGAGGATTGTCAGATATATTAAAGGAACTGTTGATTTTGGAATTAAATATGTTAAATGTGATAATTTTCAGCTGGTTGGTTTTTCTGATAGTGATTGGGCAGGTTCAACTGATGATATGAAGAGCACAACTGGTTTTTGTTTCAGTCTTGGATTAGGTGTGATCAATTGGTGTTCAAAGAAGCAAGAAGTTGTTGCTCAAAGCACTGCAGAAGCTGAAAATCCTTCATAGCTGCAACAGCTGCAGCAAATGAGGCCATCTGGTTGAGTAAAATCCTTCATGATTTGAGTTTGAAGCAACAAGAATCAACACAAATCTTTGTTGACAACCAAGCTGCCATTTCAATCTCTTCTAATCCAGTGTTTCATGGAAAGACAAAGCATTTCAAGATCAAGTTTTATTATCTCAGAGAAGTTCAAAAGGAAGGGGAAGTTTCGTTAACTTATTGCAGATCGGAAGATCAGATAGCCGATGCATTCACCAAAGCCTTGCCTAAGATTAAATTTGAAGAACTCGGGAACAAGATGGGAGTTTGCAGCTTCAAAGGCAAGGAGGTGTGTTTGAAATATGCCTTAGAAACTGCAGAAATTAATGCAAACATGTGATACATGCTGCAGAATGTGACTTAGTCTTGAAGACCATGTCTTTAATTCAGTTTCTAGTTGTTGCTGTTTTGTAGAATTTTAGTTTTTACTCAGTTGTTGAGTCATGGATCCTGTTTTTTAGCTATTAGTTTAGTGTCTTTCAGTTATGTTTTGACTTCTAGTTATTATTTTGTGTATTTAAGTACGTTGTCAAGTTGAATGAAAGTAATTTGGAGTTCTTAGTTCATGCTTAAAATCAGTCCAACCTCTTTCATATTTATAGTTTTATAACAGCATCAAGGATTAGTCTTAAGCCCGCATCTCTTTACTTTAGTTTTGGATAAACTAACTAGGAATATTCAAGAGGATATGAAATGGCGTATGCTATTCGCCGATATAATGCTCTAGAGAACGAAACAAGAGATGAAGTGCATAGGAAATAGAACTTTGGAGAAATAAGTTAGAATCTAAAGGCTTTAAGTTGAGTAGGACGAAGACCGAATACATGCATTGCGTTTAGAAATACTAGGCATTAAGATGATAGAGTGCTAAAATTAGGGAAGTAGAAGTTCCTTAAGGTGTACCACTTAAGATATCTAGGGTCAATCATACAAAATGACGATAATATTTAAGAATGACGTCACACATAAAATTCAAGTTGGATGGAAGAAATGGAGAAGTGAAATAGGTATGATCTGTGACTGAAATATTCCTACCAAGTTAAAAGGAAAATTGTATAGGACTCAATTAGGCAAGGTTGTGCTTTATGGAAATGAATGTTAGGCGGTAAAGAAACAACAAGTACATTAAATGAACGTGGAGGAAATGAGGATGCTTAGGTGGATGTGTGGTAAAACTCATAAAGATAAAATAAAAAATACATAAATTCAAAGAAAAATAGGAATAGCATCAATTTTGTTGGTACAAACGATATAGCATAGACTTAAGAACACGTTTATATCATGTTTGGCTTCGAATATTGGAGCCACCCTAACCCATAATGCAGGATACAAGTACATGGCTTGAAACTTGAAAGAGTAATACTAGTGCCAACTCCATCCCCACTTAAGTAATTACCCAAAATCCTGAAGAACATTTACCACTTGTAAAACAGCAGCATTGCAAACAAATATAGCAAACTAATGTGCATCAAATCACATCACATGTATTCAATCAATTCGAGGCATATCTAACAGTGGGGCAGTGTTATTTGATCACTGATTCTTGCATAGGAAAAGACCTTCTATGTTTATGCTCTTTACTCAACCAGAATTTTCTTTGATTTAACAACCAAACTTAATAAGCACAGTCAACAACACAACAAATTATAAAACAATTTCCTCCACCCACCATTTCAAATACAGTACAAAACCCACAACAACAACTCATTAATCAATCCATAGACCCAATTATTCTTCAAAAATTCCAATTTTAAAGCAGCAGACTAAAACAATGAACAAACACAAATGAAAACAAGAATCACATAAAGGGGTCTCTCACCTTGTAATGCACAGCTCTGTCAACAACAAATCCAAACCACCCATTAGCGCTGATCCTCAAAACACCCAAAAACAAACAAAACCCACAAAAAACCAAGAACATGTAATGCCCAAATCTCTTCTTCTCTTTGATGCTCCTCCCAAACAGAGGAACCAACCCAGATCTCACAATCTGAAACCTCTGGTTCTGCTGCCTCTTCTCCACAATTGGGTCCGACCCATCTCCCCAATCGCCCTCAATTGCACTCGGAGACCTCGGAGAGTTCAATTGGAGTTGGATCTCGTTATGGGTCGTCGTGTTGTTGTTGTTGTTGTTATGGTGGTGGTTGTTGTTGTTGTTGTTTCGCTTGAATGAAAACGCCCTTCTCGTCATGGGTCCTGAATATCTGGGACTGTTGATCCTCTGTGAATCAGGTCCATCGAAGCCCCCCATGATCTGGTGATTGGAGTCGGAGATCTGATCGTCTCCATTGACGAACCAGGTTTGGAGCTTTTTCCAGATGCGTGACATCAACACACTCAGACTGGTGTTTTTTTGGTTTTATTTTACACCTTTTTTTGGGCCTCAGAGGTTCATCCTTTTTTTTATTATTATTATTATTATCATTGTGTATTGTTTGTTTCTTTGATTATCAAAATGGGCACAATTTATAAGTGATATATCTGTTGTGCCATTCAAGGATAAACCTCTCATTTTCTCCATCTATCAATTTTGGATCTTGAAAACAAAAAAACAAAAACTACCAATTTCGGATTTTTATTTTTATTTTTTGATATTTCTAATGCGCCAAATGAAAGGGAATAGTTTTATTGGATGGACTTGCTAGTGATATTACTTTTTAGAAACTTAAATTTTGACATACCATAGTGAAAAGATAGGTATGCCTAAAAAGATACACTAATAGGAGAATATGAAAATAAAAACAAACAACTCATTAAAATTAATATGGTTTAAGAGTAAAAATTCTAAGTGACAAAAAAAAATGAGGGGACAACAACGACGCTCTGAATTGTTTTAAGGGCTCATAAAAATGGTTTTAAAAGCAAAAACTTTAAGTAGAAAAAAATTAGAGGCCTTGTGATGTCCTGGATTGCTCAGGGCCATGAGCGTTGTTGATGACCTATTTTCTTTATAGCATATATTGTACAAGTGCAGATCTTTTGTTTCTTTCTATCTCTTAAAAGACGAGACTTTCTATATAACTAAAAATTTAAATTCCACCCTTAATTTAATTTTCTTGTATCAATTGTTAAGCACAACTCTTTAACTAATAATTAAGTGAATCAAGAAAAGATAATGATCTACAATCTTTATCCAGACATCAATGCAATTTACCGAAAAGTGGAGTTTCTCTTCATAAATTTGCCACTACTGGAAATGTATTCACATCTCAAAAATCCAACATACTTTGTCCGGAGAGTGGCAATAATGCAAATATTGGAAAGAAGAAGGTCATACACGGAATTTACAATTGTGAGAAGAAGGTTTTACAAGGTGAAGCAAGCTTCGCATGAGTTGGCACTGGAAGAGTGCGTTAAAACACGGTTAAGTACTTCGCACATCCTCCCTTCGCTATCATTGTTACCGTTGAGCTGAGCTTTCAAACACATGGACAAAACTGTCCTCCATCTCATTTTATATTACGTGATACTGCATTTTTATAATGTCTCTAAGGAATTTGGTTGGTGAATATTAAATTAGAGGGGTGTTTTGGTAAATTATATTGAAAGATGACCACTGTCGGTGGTGCAGAGTAGTTGCTGCTCCAGTTTTTTTTTTAATAAGAATGAAAGAGAAAAGGAAAAGTTTTTAGGCCATGTTAATTGGATGGAAAAAAAATGTTTTAAGAAAAATAACAAATTTTGTTAAAAAATGATATTTCCTTGCATTTAAATGATATTCAAAATTTTCTCCTCAAAACATTTTCTTACAATTGTCAACTTTTCATATTAAAACTCAAATATTTTTTCACTTATTATGATGGTAAATTAAGTTTTCTTTTGAAAAAATATGAGTTTTCATATTAAGACACATTAAATTTATATTTTAAATATGAAAATTAATATATTTAATACATATGATAAGTTTTCAGCCTATTAATTTCAAAACTTGTTGTCAGTGAGCTTTGCAGAAAAATTTTCTTTTATGTGCAATCAAACACTTGTAGAAAAATTTTCGTATAAACATTTATTTGAAAAATTTTTCTTAAAAAAATATTTTTCCCTATAATACAATTTTTATATAATCAAACAGAGCCTCAGTGACATTTTTCCTTGCAGATGATCGCATGTGTCTGAGGCTCAACTATTCCTACAAACGCCAATTAAACACTTGTACCCCATGTTTGGAGAGAAATCAACATACTATTTAAGATTGAATAACAAGATTCGATTATATAATATATTGATAAAAAATCTGTTTGGACTCTTAAAGTTCAAACTCATAAAGAGATTTTTCAAATTTTTATAAATGTCAAATGAGAGCTATAAGTTGTTATTTCAATGTTATTTATTGTTCGAGAATGACTTTGAAATAAATTTTTTTTAAAAACTCTTTAAAAGTCGATACTCTTAGAGTTATATATGGTCATTAAACCCATCTTACTTTCTTATTAACTTTACCACTTTTATCAATTCAATTAAGGCTTGAAGGACTAATTATTGATGCGATGTCAGTTGAAAGGTCTCTATTAACTATTTAATTGTGTATAAAACCGATATACGGCATTTGAAAACTACGATAAGAGATCTGGTGCGCCAATGGGAACGTGAGTTCTGAGTGCAATGCTCCAGAGCTGCCACGTCTTACGATGTGTTTACTGCCCTTAACATTATGCCACGTTTTATGTCGGAGTATTTAATCATAACCAACAAAGTAAATAAGAAAACAAAAGAATCTATTTAGATTCTTAGAGTTAGGACTTATAAAATATTTTTTAAAATTTTTACAAATATTAAATAAATTTTGTAAGTTGTTATTTTGATGTCATTTATTGTTTGAGGATGACTTTGGAATAAAAAAATTTCAAAAACCACCCTAAGAGTCCGAACTCATGAGTCCAAGTAGCACTACTCTAAAGAACATTGGAGGTCGACCTACTTGACACACAACAAATGCACTGCGCCCTTCTTGTTGTCCTTTGATATCCATGTTGGCATCTCCGATGTATTGCATTAAAATGGTGCAAAAAATATAAAAAAATATTATTTCCATCTCTGATTCTTTATATTAAATATTACACTAAAAGTACGTCCCCACCACATATTCACCAAAAAGCCACTCAAAAGCATGTCAAATTTCAAAAAAAAAGTTGAAAATAAAAAGGTGAGCCTCACCAATCCAATCATATTTTCTTTTAGCACCAATCTGGTGTCCAATTTGGTGCAATGCCAAGACACCAGTTTGGTTTATTGTCTATTTAGGTGTGTTTAGACACAGGATTGAAGCCAAATCCTCCTCCAATCGGCGCTAGGTTGGAGTTGTTCTAAGCACCTAATTAAATCAACATGTTAAGGACATCAACAAATACATGTCTATTTTATGTGTTAAGTGGGTAACCAACCTCTTCAATAAATATAGGGTGAATATGATTTCAAACGCCAACTAGTACATAATGCATTGGAATAGAATTTGTTAATGTTGGAAAATTAATATTGGTAATGTCTACTAAAAGATTAAAAGTAAGGAGGACAAAAGTGTAAAAGCACATCTATTTTGTCCACGTGGCGCATCACTATTGGTAAACCTTAGCAACATTAGCTTTCCAACATTAACAAATCCCCTCCCATAATGCATTGTATGATTCAATGTTAGATACGCCTTGAATTACTTGAAGAATTTGAGAGCATCACATTAAGTCTTAATCCAATTATACCGACATGTAGGAAACCAAAAAAAAAAAAAAAACCTATTATATCATAGGATCATGGTTTTGTTTAGCATGGATATCAACAAGATTTTTTTAAAGAGAAATCAAAATTTCATTAATCATTCATGACTCAATACAGTACCAAACATAATCATGTACATTGATTCACTAGCCTATTTGTTCAAACGAACTACCATTACTTTGGCTATGAATCCGATTGTGAAATTAAAACAGTTTGACAATAATGGATTGATTTTTACAATGTTGAAACTCATTACAATACAAAACACCACTAGAGCAATCTAACGAATAATAACAAAATTTCTCAATAAGAAGAAGAAAATCTAAAACTTTCTAACGAGGAGAAGACAAATTAAATACTTCCAACTAAAAAAGAAAAACTAAATATAAAATGAAAAACTAGAGACAAGATCAATCCAGTGTGCTGCACAAATCTACACAACACCATTGATGAAGTTGCACCCTAACAAGGATGGACCAATCTTCACAAATTTGACTAGATCTGCAGTTTATTGTATGAACAAAGTGCAAAGGAATTTGATTGGAATCACCGTCGATTGAAAAGGAAGACTGGCGATAGTTCATGAACAAAAATCACAAAGAGAATCAAGAATTTTTTGTTAGAGTTTTCGAGAAAAAAGAAATGTTGTCAACATGTAGCCGATTCTATACAACTTAGGAAAATATTTCACATATCAACAAGATGTTATTGAAGGTCACCCAAGAGGGGGGATGAATTGGGTTACCGAGTAGTTATCGCCTTTTTAAAACTTTATGAGTAAATAACAATGATAATGCATATACCAACAATAAATATTTATGCTATGCAAATGAATGGAGTAGAAGAAATGGAAATGATACAAGTAATATATAGTGGTTCGATCCAACCGATCTACATCCATTACCTCACCTCCCCGGTTAGAATTTTCAACCCCCACTTATATTATCAATAAGTGTTACACCCTAAGCCAACTAACCTAGTGAGTGCCTAGCCTCAACTAGGTCTTTTATACAATGTCTTATCACAATAAGGTCTTATACAACTACCTAGTTGCAACTAGGATTTCCCTACCTAGACCCACCTAGGATTTATGCCTAGCTTTAACTAGGTCTTCCCTCTCAACTTAGATCCCACTAAGTCTTACAATCAAGATTTGAAGAATACAATGAAATACACTTTACAAAGTAAAGTGGCACCAAGTTCAAATACAAGCAAGCCTCCTAAAGCCTAACCACTCTTATGCATGCTAGTATGGAAAACAATTGAGAAATGCAAGTATATAGCTGATTTTATGCAAAACTCAAATATGAAACCGTTTCAAATAGATTGATAAGTACAAATCCGATTTCAAATCCAAAGAACAAGAAGTTTGATAAAAATCAAGTTTAAGTGCAAACTCTTGTCGAAATCAGTCCTAGTGTAATGACCCGTTATTTTTAAGCACGTGATTAACAGTAATCCGAATCCAAATTAATACAAGTTAAACTCGTGGTTAAGCCTGGTTTGTCTTGATTAACGTGTGCGTAGAAATTGTGTGATGTATTGTGTTTGTTTGGTGTGTACTAGTATGTATAAATGAATAATCGGACCAATGAGAGAATGCTTAATACCATGTGTGGGTCATGTGGACACACATGAGATGCGAGATAGCGTTGATGCTCAAGTGTACTCGTTGGCATAAATTATGTAATTATAGACGTAATAATTGGCATAAATATATATTTATATATTATGGTTATATATAAATATATATTAAAATAAAAAATTAATAAAAAAAGGGTGAATTATCGGGCGCAGAGTGATATGCGTGGTTACGAGTGACACGCGTAGGATGTACGATGGTGTGCACACCCGAGAGTTTTCGTTGGCGTGCCAACCGAAATTTGAGGCGCAATATATCTATAAATATATATATATATATATTTATATATAAATAAGTATATATAAATATATATAATAAAAATCAGAAATTGTGAAATTACCTTTAAGGGTATTGAGGTAAAGAGAGAAAAAGATAGGGTTGGGGATAGTTTGGTCATTTCCCTGACCAAACCGCCTTTGTTTCCTTTAAAAATCAAATGAGCAGAGAGAGGGAGAGAACCGAGATGATAAGGATGAGAGGGAGAAGGAGAGGGCGACGGAGGAGAAGCGGAGGAGCTCAAGAGCTCGGGAGATCGAGGACGGCGAGCTCGCGATGCCAAGGTGAGCTTGTGTTCATTGTTGTTGTTGTTGTTGTGGTGTATGGGTGAGTGAGTGATGACGAGCTCGGCCACGGCGGAGCCATAACCGAAAACCAAACCCACTCCCTTGCCAGTTCCAGTTCGGGTTGGGGTTGGGGTTGAGAGCCAACCCCAACGATGAATCAAAAAGAAAAAAAAGAGAATAGAGCTGTTGCTCTGTTAAAAATTGAGAGGAAGGGGATGACCCCTGAATCGGCCCGGTTCAGGGGCAACCAAATTAAAAAAAAAAAAGAGAAAAAGGAAAAGAAATTCCAGAAAAATAGGAAAAAATATGAAAAAAAATAGTATTTTGACCAAATAAATAGAAATTGAATGATTTCTATGGAAAATAAGAAATTCGAAAGTCAGAGAAGACTTTATACCAGGGCTTTTACATCGAAAAACGTGAAATTGTCAAAATAGGTTGTAAACATGGTCTCGAAATTTCAGATTCCAATGGGACTAGTTTAGGAATGTTAATAAATAAGTATGGGACTTAAGTTGATAACAATTGGTCTATTTTAAGTAATGGACTGATGTGGGAAAGGTCAAGGACTCCGGGGAGTCGCACAAGTCGGTAAAATGTAGAAAGCTCAGGACAGGTAAGTAGGACTTGTAGCTTTTATCAATTATGCTACGTAAAATAGTATTGCTAGAGCATGTAGTGTTCTGGACTGGGAATAAGGCAATGTACCGTGATTTGACTTTGATTTTACAAAAATGTTTTGAAATGAAAAATGAATTTAGAAAGAGGTTTGACGGGATGGATCGGCCTAGGGTTTGGAACTGTGATGGAATTGCTAACCATCACCGCACCCCCAGTGACTTGGGAATTATCCCAAACAATGCTTTCCAGTTGAGTTAGCAGTTCATCAATCATAAACCAATTAGATGAGCAGTGATTGGTTTAGTGATGATGAGGGAGTGCGACTCTATGTTTTATGAGTAGGCGGCACATTGACAAGAACTGGTTAGATGCCCAGTGATTAGTTCTTGAAGATGTGAGAGGGCAACTCAATGCAAATACGAATATTGGAAATACAAATCACGGGTACATTACAATGAACCAAGGAACTTGCATATTTATATATATTGTTTATATTGATTCATATGCTCATGTAGACATGCATTTGATTCATGTTGTTATACATTGCCTTGATATTAATTGGTAGTTGATGATTGGTATGAGAGTCACTTATTGAGCATGTAGGAGCTTACCCACCTTAACATCTCCAGGTATGGATGTACGCTAGGACTTGGAACTCAGGAAAAGAGAAGACCAGGGATTTAATATCTTCTCTACGGTGCAGTGAGTTTCCTTGTTATATATATAAATTATATCACTTTATAATTTGTAATAATTGGGGTGGGAATACGATCTTAATACCGATGTTCATGCTGGTATTGTATATTTTGTATTTTATCGAAAAAGTTTTAAATTTTTTGCTGCGTTATTTTCATGGTTTTCAATTAGTATCAAGATATACAGGCTGTTGTCAGGAAATGTGGTAAGGCTGCTGGCTCTAATTAGGTCCGATCTGGTTTACTGAGGCTTAATTAAGGTTTCAGGCCAAACATTCTCTAATTGAAATTAGGAGTTGTTACACCTAAGGTTTAAGAAATCAAGTTTAAGTGCAAAACCCAAGGTAAATGTGTTGAACAACACAACAAGTGATTTCCCTAGTCAATCACACAAGAATATATAATTTAAACACAAGAAAAGTTAAGAAATTAGAACTTTCTTACAACCCCAAGAAGATGACTTGAAAATCAGTTTTGGAGAGGTTGTAGTACTCCTTGGAATGCCTCAAGAGTGCTGGTTTTGATATTGAATCAACAGCTTTAAAGTATGACTTGAGTTCTTCACACAACTCCAAGCTCTTCCTCTTGAAAAAATTGAGCATTTGTGTTTTTCTTTGTTTTTCAAAACCAAATTTTTGTGCTTTTGTTTGAGAGTGTTCTATATATTTATAGACCACTTTATGACCGTTCTAGAGATCCAAGGGCCCAGAATTCATCAAGAATTCAAATTAAAGTGTGATTTCAGCTTTTTAAAAAAGCTGTCAGGAATGCAATTAGCGCGCTAATGTTGAGACATAGCGCGCTAACTGCAGGGACCTGAAAATAAATATTTTTGTCCCTTTAGTTAGCGACCCTTTATCGTGTCCGGGACCTAACTAAACTTCATATAACCTATAACACATGTTTGTTATGGGTCATACAACCTATTTGGGTGGTCCGGATATTTTCACAAATCTCAAAAACGGAAAATCTCGGTTTCATGACATGCGAGGGGCTTTTCTGCAAATATGCAGTTTTTTTTTTCAAAAACAAGTTTTTCTTTTTCGAAAACTTCCACAATGATTTACAAAGTACGATATGAACATACACATTTCAACATAGTTTAAACTTATAGACCGAATTATGTGTTAATTCTCACTTAAAACTTCAAGTAATCACTTGACATTTGAAATCCATTTGAAAAGCTCGATGTGCATGAACTAATGCAATAGGGCTGCGTAAATGAGCTTGAATACCTTACATCAAATTTTGCAACTCATGGTTCGATCTTTCGTCTTCTTTTCCTTATGTTTGCCGAATCTTGAACTTGTATGGCTTGAATACTTGACTGCTTGAGATTGTGATATTTTGCAACCTTTGACGAAACTGAAATATACTTGATAAACTTATTAGTATATTTTTACCTTGTTTGTTTCTATCAAAATTCCGATCGGAGTTAGAGTGACTAATCACTTAGTCCAACAGTTATATCCAGGATAACACCAAATCACTAATATCTTGATTTTGTCTTCCCTTGATAGCATTCCTTTATTCATGATCACGGTTTGGTCATAACATCAAATCATTAGGAGTTTTTTCAAACTATCTTACTTTCTTTAGATTTTTGCATTTAGTAGCTAGTTTGTCTTCCCTTGTTATAACTCTTAATTTTGTCTTGTTGAAAATCTTAGTTTTGTCTTCTCTTGTTAGAAGTTCTGGGTTTTTCTTTTCTTTTTGAAAGTTTTGTTTCATTATGCGGTTCTAATAGTGTTTATAAACTATCCTGCGTTTCAGATGTCTGTAGACAACGATCCTTTTTTTGGCTTAATTGGTTAAAATATCTTAACTCTTCACAACTTTTGTTATTATATCATAACCTTTTGAGATTTGTTATGATACCCTAGCCTTTATAAATTGTTTAATTTGTATCAAAAGTCAATTTTTAAGTTAAAAATTAATGAGGTGACACCTAAATATAAATTTAAAAAGCCACTTAATCACTTATAGTTATCAAAATAATTTTTAATTTTTGTTTTAAACTAATTATTTTAAGTGTCATATCATTAAATTTGGAGTTTAAAAGTAGCTTACGATACAAAGTAGACAATCTAGAAAGGTTAGGATATAATAACAAATTTCAAAAAGGTTATGATACAATAATAAAAGTTATGAAATGTTAGGATATTTTAACTAATTTGGTTTTTTTTTTTTTTTGGAAGGGAGAACATTCCTCTACATCTCTTCAAAAAAAAAAAAAATTCCTCTTCTACATTTATTTTGAACAATTCTTATTGAATTAAGAGCAATGTTTTTTTTTTTAGAAAGAAATCAACTTTTCTTACCCCCTATGAGACTTAAGCTTGAATTCTCACTCTCATGCAACAATACCACATACCAAATTATTGGACCACCCACATGATCGGTGAATTAAGACCAATGATTCATACAAATAGTTTTCCATTTTTCATCAAATGGATACTATATATATACAACGTTGATTGAAGCAATGCCTCATATTGGCCTATAGCGCAAGGTTGTTTACGTCAAAGGCTTCATGTTTGTCGTACCACTAAAGAACAAAGACAATGCGATATATGAAACTTCACCAAATTCCTACAAACCTACCCCTTAAATTATATTTTCCGACATGCACATTATGTTGAGAATTTAAACCTGGCCTACGCTTTTAAGCCCTTGTTCGGGCCCACCCAAGCACGCCCAAGTTAAAATTTTTTTATTAAATCTTTATATTTTTTAATGAAGTAAATATAGTTAATAGATGTTTAAAAATAGTTTGTAAAGTAACCTAGTGATAAAAATTGTATTAATTGACCTTCATATCCAAGGTTCAAACCATACATCTAACACGCGAACCCTAAGTAGTTGAATAGTCCAGATACTAAGTGGTTTAAACAAAAATAAATAAAAAAATAAAAAATAAAAAATAGAATCAACTAATATGCAGTGGAGTTGCCCAACTGCCGAAGGATATCAGGAGCAGTTTGAGTTGGGATTGAGAAATGAAGTTCTGCCACACCTATAGAGACAATAATGCTTGTACTGACTATTTTGTGAAGTAAGCCTTTTTGAATATGGGAGAGTTTGTAATTTAGGATTTGATACCGGATTCCACTGAGTTACTCTTGGAGCAGGATACACTGCATATGTAATAACTGTTAGACCATAAGAACAGTCAATGACTTCAAAGCGTGTAACACTGCCACTATCCTAAATGAAATTTTTGTACTCCTATTTGATGGAGTCCAACAAAAAAATCTAATAGGATACTATGAAGTCCCAATTTGCATTAATAATAGTGAAAAATTGAACCAAAGCTAATGCCAGGATTTTTGGTATCTTTATGTGTGTTCTTACTCTCATGCCTCTCTTCTTATAGTTAGAGAAGGGAGTGAGATAGTGGATTGTTATCAATTGAGTAGTCAAATGATAACCGCTCCACTTAATTGAGTGGTTAATTTGTAACTGCTCCACTTTAATTTGTTGAATGGGTTTAGTAATTTCTCATTTATTGGGTCTATTAACTATCCACTTAATTACAACAATTTCTTTTGAAAATATCTAACAATCTCCCGCCATTTTTAAAATATACAGATCACTTATCTAAGAACATTTTAAACAGTATATGCATAACTAGAGGTTTTTTGCGATTTGAACCACTAATTTGTGAAAAGTTCATTACCTCATAACAGAATTACATGGTAAATAAATTTTGAACCAATGATTCTATTTGATATGTAGCATAAACATATCACAAATATAACTACACCAACAAATTGCCATAAATTTCCTGACACATTCAACATTGATTTTGTGTTCCATATTTTCCGTGAACATTTTCAGAGCCAAACCCTTGAACTCCTTGAAGCAGTTGCACTTCACATCTACATAGGTAGTCTCTAGTCTATCACCCCCGCAATTTAAACTCCTTGAAGACTATTAAGAGATTAACTCAACCTCCTCTCTTTCCATGCGGATACCAAGCACTAGCAACCCTGAGATTGCTATAATGATATAGCGCTCACAGTCATACTGATAATATACTTTGACTACATTGAACTCAAGACTTAACGTAATGTTAAGCATCAAGTTGAGTTTCCATTATTAATGACTTTAATTCATGGGCTTGAGACCCATCTCCCTTGATGTTTTATTCACCAAGTCTCTGGACAAACCTTTAGTTAAAGGATATGCCAAGTTTTGACTAGATTTCACATAGTCAATAGTGATAACTCCATTTGTTATCAATTCTTTGACATAGCTGTGTCTCAATTCCATATATCTAGATTTGTCATTGTACACTTGGCTATAAGTTCTTGCCAATGTGACCTCATTATCATAATGGATAGAATGTGACGGCCCCTCCCTTAATCTAGGGCACCGCCCAGCTTAATCCCGTAATTAAATCATAATCCTAGCCTCATAGGACTTAACTACATATTAGTCAGCTTTACAACCTATTTACCTCGTTTCTCGTGTCCAAATCTATTTATAGCCTTTAGTGTTAATTAAATCTTTATCAACATGGTTTGTTATTTAGCAGAAGTCTTAGTCATTTAATGCGAAATTAATTGAGAATATTATGCGGAAGTCAATTAAAAAAATAACCTAAGTGTGAAAAACTGAAAAATAACATCATATATATATCAAATAACCTAAAAAATAACCTAAGTGTGGAAAACCGGGAAATAACATCATATATATATATATTAAATAATATCAAAATATAGCAAAACAATCTAAGTCTGGCCAGGGAACTAACGCTCAACCCAAATGTACAACCTAATGTAATAAAAGGCATATGACATATAATACATACAAAATATCAAAATGGACCTACAACAAAAGTTGTGCTGCACCGCTACTCAGAAAAAATCTCATATCTTCTCCTTGCCTGGCCGGCTAGTAGATGGATCTGCACCCACCGTCATAAAAAGGACAATGAGTACAAGAAATAAACAGTACTCCCCGATGAAAAGTTTAAATTGCATTTTCAAATGTAATCGACTAGTATTTAAAAACATATAACTAGGAAAGCTGAAAAATAAACCATATATAAGAAAATACTAGAGTTAAATAAGTGAAAATTGATACTAGGCTAAGTAGTGGTGAATTAGGTCCGGTCGGTAGTGAGCCGCGTCACTCCAACTTTATAATGATAAATCACAAGGGACTCTAACCCAAGCAAGTCCAAAGACTCTAACCCTGGTATGTTGACTACATCAGAGACTCTAACCCCGAGTGTTATACAGTATCAGGTAATATGCGTCGTCATCCTCAGGGACTCTAACCCCGTGAGTTGCGGACACCTTAATCGAGTATGAGACCTTATTACAAAAACTACTTTTTAATTTCAAGGAAGACCAAGTATGGAATGTCAAGGCATAGACAAGTCTAACATCTAATCAAATAGGGAGTACAAATTCATATAAACCTTTTTAATATGTACTAGCCAAATAGCATGCTATTTATCCATTATTTCACATTTAAAAAACAAGAATAGACATAGCA
The DNA here is from genome assembly GCA_039657345.1 of Stephania japonica. NCBI lineage: Eukaryota > Viridiplantae > Streptophyta > Magnoliopsida > Ranunculales > Menispermaceae > Stephania > Stephania japonica. The sequence continues at coordinate 10,656,480 of CM077563.1, read as the reverse complement.
TGAGATAGAGGCAATGAATCAAATTGAGTAGATATTGTAACGGCCTGAATTTAATTCGTCATTATTTAATTGCAGACGTGGCGGACAGCTCAGACACCCGTGGGACCAGCAGCTAGGCTAGAGCGCACCTATAGTTAGGTAAATAGTTATTTTGTGTGCTAATTGATTAATTTGCGATGTTTATGTTAAAATAGGTTAAACGACATTGCGATGTGTGTAATTATATTTCAATTGACGTGTGAGATTGTGTGTTAAGTATTCGCCTCGATATGCATGTTGACGCGGGTACCGGGTAGACTAAAAGACGAAATATTAGGTCGGGAAAAATAATACACACATTAAATAAATTAAATGTGACAAAATAGTAAATTGGTAGGTGCCTAAGGACACGCGGGGTCGTGGTCGATACACGTGGGTAGTAAGGTAGTGTGCACGCCCGAGTATGCTCGTTGGCACGCACGACGAAATTGTAGGTGCGAAAATATATGCGAATATATATATTTATATATATGTAATTTAAAAAATATATGTATATATATAAATATATATTAAAATCAGAAATTAAAAAATAATTGTGAAATTACCAAAAAGAGTATTTGATTATTAAGGAAGAGGATAAGAACATAGGGACATTATGGTCATTTGACCCGAAATATCAATAACCACCACCACCGACACCACATTTCTCACCATTTTGATCTAGAAAGGAGGAGGAAAGCCAACGAGAGAGACCGAGGAGGAGAGAACGAGAGCACGACGATGTCGAGGTAAGTGTCGCATTGTTGTTGATCTTATGTTGGGTCTTATGTTGGGTGTTGTGTTAATGTACCTTGTTGTTGTTGTGATGGTTCGGTGGTGGAGGTGGGGAGGAGCTCGGGAGCTCGGACGAACTGCAAGAGCAGTTCGTCCGAGGAGGGAGATGACCTAGGAGAGTCATCTCTCCTCCCAGGCGATTAACAACCGAGAAAAAAAATCGAACCAGGAAGCTCCTGGTTCCTTGGTTCGATTGCGGAAGAAGGGGGCACACGTGCGGGCCACACGTGTACACCCCCACCCAAATGGATCGGGCCTGGTTACCCAGGCCCGGATGGGTCGGGCTGACACGGTCATGGCCTAAGCAGGTCAGGCCGAACCGACCCAGACCTGGTCGGTCTGGTTAGGCCGAACCGGGTCCAACCGTGCCGAACCCGATTCAACCCAACCCAAATTTTTAAAAAAAAGATAGTTTTAAATTTTGAAATATATATGGAAAAATAGCTAGAGAATTATGAAAAAAATCAAGAAAATATTAGAAATTAGAAAAAGTTCTAAATGAGTTTCGGGACTTTCTCAGGATTTTGGCGAGATGTTGTCGGGGTTTTTACCTCGAAAAACATAAAATTGACATAATATATTTAATTGAAGCTAATTCAATGACAAATGGTATTAGGTATATTTGGGTGATAATTTTGATTGTCAGGTATTTATTGGAGCTAGACCGGGGTTTAGTTTTCGGGACACGAAGTGCGGATTGAGGCGTATAGCATCCCAACTGAAATTACGTAAGTATTTACTTCTTTTGGTATTTGAATTCAATTTCTTTTATTTCAATATTCTACTCTGATTATGGCTATATGGGCGAATGTCGGGCTCCCTCTATTCCATTCCTATATGTATGTCCACTACACCATAGCACGTGCTACCAGATCAGTCTCGGTGAATAGGACGACCCGAGTATCACATCGTGGCATGTGTCAGTGCACCGTAGGTGTAACGCCGGCCATCTAGTAGATCCAAATACTGGCCCTGCTTGAGTAGGACTCGCCGACAGTATTCTGTGGAAGAGTCCAAATTATGGTGGTAGTCTGACCCTAGGGGCTAGAAATACACTTTGAACTTTTCCTATTATTTATTCATGCGATGAGCGGAGTTGCCTGTATTTATTTTTGCATGTTTATTTAATAGCTTTATTTAAATTTCAGTATTTACTTTCAGTATTACTTACTTAATTTCCTTATGAATACTCACTCTGGACTCGTCATTTGCCTTTTGTGATAGCTTGAGTGCAGATCCTAGTATGAGCAGAGGAAAGGGCAAACTGCCAGAGTACCGTTGATCTGAGATTACCTTACTCGTACGTTTGTATTATATATATTTTGTTTCATTTTAGGTTTAGAGATTTTGAGATACCTTGTGTATATTGATTTTTTTGTGACTTCAAAGGTATTTATGGTTGTATATGGGCTTTCCACATTAGGTTTTTGGTTTATGTCACACATTTATAGTATCATTATCCGAGTAAATGTGGTAGTAAGGCTTCCGCTGCGTTAATTTGAGGATTTTAGGATGAATTAACATATAATTTTATTTCAATACAACTTAATCAGTAAATTGACAATCAATAAGGTTTAAAAAGATAAAATGGATGATATAATCCAATGTAGAGCACAGCTGTAACGACCCAATTAATAATTTTCGTTATTTTATGACGTCATTGTAGACGTGGACGCCAGCGGGGATGTTCGTGGGTTCCACAGCGAGGTTAGAGCACGGCTGTATTAGGTAAATAGTATTTTGTATGTTGTTTTGTTTAATTTTGTGATGTTTATGTTAAAATAGGTTAAACGACATCGCGGTGTGTGTAATTATATTTTAAATTGACGTGTGAGATTGTGTGTTGAGTATTCGCATCGATATGCGTGTCGATGCGGGTACTGGGTAGACTAAAAAAAAAAATTTTAAGTTGAGGAAAATATTACACACATTAAATAAATTAAATGTGATAAAATAGTAACTTAGTGGGTGCCTAGTAACATGCGGGGTCGTGGTCGACATGCGTGGGTGGTACAGTAGTGTGCACGCCCGAGTACGCTCGTTGGCGCAGACGACGAAATTGTAGGCACGAAAATATAGGTAATATGCTCATAAAACACCTTGATGATATGATTTTAATTATCTGAGGATCTCAGTTGATATGTATATGATGTATATTTTGAGATGGTTTCCACCTTAGGTAATATGCTCATAAAATACCTTGATTTTTTTTAATTATCCGCTGCGTACTTTGAGGTAAAATGATAATAAAGAATCCAAAGCTAACTTAAATCAATAATTATTAATGCATAACTTAAAGTTAGCAAGAATTTGATTATATTGAGTTTACGAGTGGCCGTGGGACACAGCTGGATGATGAGTTGGAAGGGTTATGGGCCTGCGATGCACGCAGTAGCTGCCGATGGATTAAAGGCCGCTACAATAGCTGTCACTGGTAAGACAAACTGTGGGTCGGCATTGGCCCCGTGGCGGTCTATTTGAAAAATTGGTCGTTACAGATATTATGTAAAACTAGACTCATAAGTGAGCATAAAACACCAATGACACATGATATTAGAATACAATGGTAAAACAATCAACAATGACTATATAAAATGACCAACAAGATTATGGAATGAAATGCTAAATCAAATTGTCAACGAGTATACTCACCTTCACGCAAATTCTTAATAAATCCGACCTCCCGACACTCGACTTGCGCTCCCGGATTCTCTGAACACCTTTAGGTCCCTAAAATGTCATTTTATATCATTTATATTTATTTATCTTATTATTATTTATTATTATTTTTTAAAATTTTTTATTTTATTTTTATTTTTTAAGGGGGTTGGACCCCGAAACCGAGTCTAACCCGGTCCGGTTCAACCGGGCTGGTCGGACTGGCCCAGGGGGCCGCACGCACGCACGCACATGCGTGCATGCGTCCCCTCCCCTCTTTCGGTCTTTGCATTCTTCATCATTTTTTTTGTTTGAACAAAAACAATCAACCACAACCCCTATAACACATCAAACATGCCCTAGACACTCCATATTTGCATTCAAATCTCAAATAAACATGGATTCTTGCATGTGTTTGATAAAAAATATGAAGAACAATGAAGAACACCAAGAACTTATCTCAAAATTGAAAAATTGAATCCAACCAAAAGCTCACTGATTTTCGAAAGGTTGGACAATGACCCAAGTGATTTTTCGCAAGGAATCCAAATACGAATTTAGATTTTGAAAACAACATCATTTTATAGATTGAAAATCCTCAAAACCGAATTACAAGAAAAAACCCATTTTGACAACAACTTATAAAATCCAAAAAATATGAAACTTGATGCTTTATATTATAGCTTAGATATGAATTAAAACTACCTTTGAACACTTTGATTAATTAAAACAGAGAACCCTTTGATTAAAAATGAAAAACCCAATTTTTTGTGTTGCATGCAAGTGAAGAAAAACTTACCCAAGTTGTAGCTATGGAGTGTGTGTTTGATTCTTCTAACTTGTGTAGAAATAACCAACAAATCTCTCATAGATTTCCAGCAAAGAAATCTCTCTCGCTGTAACGGCCCAGCCCGCCCCACGAGGCACGCCAGCTGGACCGCAAAGGCAGTGTGAGCACCCGGCCCACACCATTTGTGTCCCCCACGTGAGCACCCGCAGGTCTCTCTCACGTGAGGCACAGTCTTTCACCCTCCACGACTCGAACCTGCGTCCTGGAGGCTTAAGAGGACAGGTTTGGCAAGTCGTGTATCACTGAGCTGGTTCGCGGGGCGGGCTGGGCCATTACATAAAACGGCGTCGCAACTCTGATTTGTGTTTAAATAAGCATGCACAATGAAGCAAGGAAGAACAAGAGCTGATATTTATAGTGGGGGCCTAATCTAGTGTGCTTTCCCATGATACTAGGTTGATCAAATGATCCCAATTTACTCCTAATTCCTTTAGTTTCCCAGCCGTGTGACGTAACATGTTGACATCGATTCATGGGAGTGTGTGCTAGCACATATCCTGAGGTAAGTCCTATGGTTTGTTGATTTTTTCTTCAAACTATAGGACATCAAAATGTTAATTTAATTCAATTAACTAAGCTTAGGTAATTTAATTCACATAGACCATAATTAATTGGTCACACTAATTTATAAAATTTACCCAAGTGGTCACGCTGACTCTCGACTATCCAATATTTGGTGCCCTGACCCGCACGTAACTAGAGGTACATTCTCTGTGCGTCGAATAACATATTTTCCAACTTAATTATATAATTTAACTTAGGCTAAGGTTAATTAGATACCAACTAATATTTCCTAGCCCAATTTTTTAACCTCGAGTAATTCTACTCAATACCCGCACTTGCACGCACTCCAAGGCGTGTCCCCGATCGCGTCGAATCGACAACATAGTTGAACTGAACATTAATCAACATAATGTACACACATACACCACACTAGACATCCAACATACATAAATAACATATTTCTCGGTCTTTGAGCTAAGTTTTCAGAACAGTGGGCCCGCCCTCGGGCTACGTCACGTGTCGGTTACCCCGATTACGGCCGAAATCTAAGATTAGAAATTTGGGTCGTGACATAGAAATAGGAGCTATCGGCTTAGGCCACTATGGAATCTCGTGTAATAATTCACGTAACCATTCAATTTCTTTTGAAGCCGAGGCTAACTCAATAAACTCTTATTCCATGGTGGAACCAACTATTAATATCTGCTTCTTTGAAACCCATGAGATTGCACCTCCAATAAGTATGAAGATCCATCCACTTGTAGAAGCATGATTTTGATCTTTCACAATCCAACTGGCATCTGAAAATCCTTCTAGGAGCGAAGGATATCCATTATAACATAAGTCATAGTTAATTGATTTCTTCAGATATTTTAAAACTCTTTGAATTGCAAATCAATGCAACTCGCTTGGATTAATTGTGAATCTACTCAACTTGTCTACTGCCAAGGCAATATCCGGTCTAGTGCGTATCATTGCATACATTAAACATCCAATTATTCTAGAATACTCCAGTTGTGAAACTGGATTGCCAGTATTTTTCACTAGCTCAATACTTGGGTTAAGCGGGGTTAAAATAAGTGCACAATTCAAATGATTGAATTTATTGAGAATTTTCTTAATATAATGAGATTGAGTTAGAGTAATATTCCTTTCATCTCTTACAATCTGAATCCCGAGAATAACATCAGCTTGCTCCATATCTTTCATTTCAAATTTGCTTGAAAGAAAGTTTTTGGTCAATTAAACTTATTCGAAGTCAGTTCCAAAAATTAGCATGTCATCTACATAAAGACAGATAATGACATCATTTCCTTTTTCATCAAACTTTCTATATACATATTTATCAGATTCATTTATTTTGAATCCATTAACAAGTACTGTAACGACCCTCAAATTTAATTGGTGACACGTGTCGTGTTTTTAGGACCGTGACCTACTCGTCGTGACTTGTCATATTACTCAAGCCTCGAGAGTATTTGTATTATTATTTATACCCAAATATAAACATTGGATGTCCTAGTGTGTGATTTTGTTTTATTAATCGCCACGGATTTCTGTGTGAGATTCGCCTAGGAAAAATTGGAATTTTAGGGTATAATACGGATAATTAAACACCGAGAAAATGGTAATTAGGGAATTATCAAAAAATAATAAATAATTAAATAAAATATGATAGCGAGGTTGTGTCTGGGAACGCGGTGCGAGTCGTAAGGTGAAACGAGTACGAGAATGAGTGGTGTGAGCGAGAAATGGCTTGGTTTTGAAGACAAAGTCACCTAATGAAGTCATGAATTTGAGTTGGAGTTGTTGGATGATTTAAGGGAGAAACAAAAGACACGCTTCGAGATTCGTGCGTGTGAGTTGGTGAAATGAGAAATATAAAAAAGCCATCACCTTTTCTCTTTTAATCCATTTCATTTGAACCTAATGAGAGAACGAAAGAGAACGGAGGGTTTCGAGCTCATTGCGACGTCGAGGATCGACCAACTACGCGTAAAAAGGTAGGATCTCCACTCCCCTTGTGTTTATCAACGGTTTGACGGTGGGTTTTGTCACGACGATTTCTGACGAGATTTTTGAAAAATGCTGAAAATAAGTTTGGGTGATGTTTTTGGAATCAATTGGTTGATTAAGTGATGTTTTGGTGATTGTTTTGAGTATTTGAAGTTGGTAAAATTTTTTGATGAATTTGTGTGTAATTTACGAATCGGGGTATTTGTCAGGGTTTCGACGCAAAGTGAGATGTGTTTAATGTTGTTTTGGACGTCCCTAAGAGTTTGGGATAGGCTCAAAACGCGGCGACATGAGCCGGAGTTTCGAAAAACTTCAGAGAAAGTGTTTTGTTTGCCACGCCGCGAGGGACGCCGTGGGGATTTTCTCCTACGGCGTTGGTCACGGTGTCTGAGACAACAAAAAAACACTATACATGCTTTAATTGGTGCCATGGTTTTAGCCTGGCGGCGTTGCAACGGCGTGGGGAACAGTAAATTCAAATAGTTTTTAAATAAATTTCTAAAATTTTGGGGGAAAAACTTTGGGGGACTATCTAGGGTCACATAATGACTCTAATTGAACCAAATTTTGGTTAAATGATTGCCAGACTTTGAGAATTCGAGTGGGACAACTTAGAGTGTTACGCGAGGATTAGAGTTTTGCAGTATTTAAGGTATGTTTTTCGTACGATTGTAAGCCAGTGAGAAAATATACAGTAATTCAATTTCTATTATTGCCATTTCTATTTGAATTGAGCTATTGTTGGAATTCCATTCTATATTTCTTTGGTTGAGTGTTTTGGTGTAAATGTATTGTGAAGGTACTCATGGGTCTATATTAGCTGAGCAAACGTAAGCACTGCCTGTAGGGGTGCTTTCCACCCCCTAATAATGGGTTACATCCCGAGTACTGGATTGTTGTGAATTATTCTGACTATGAATTGCGGTACTGTTGTGCTACATAGAAATTGACCACTTATGGGCCTCTCTTGACTCTTTGGACACTCAAATTTCATTGCTATGCTTGTCAGTCTATTTATCATGTAATTTGTTACATTTTCTGTCTTTCAATACAGCATGATATTTGAACTGTTTATTTGATAAATCTTGAATTACTATTTAGTTTCTTCTGACATTACTTTCATATTTTTCACGCACTACCATCTAGTTTGTGACGGTGGTGCAGATAGAGCTGAAAAGAGTAAGTGGAAAGAGTTGATGCTAGGTGATATTCTCTGAGGACTCTCGGAGTGATCATTTCCTTTACTCACTGTAGGTTTTGTCCTTTTGACTGTGATTATTGTATTGTATATTTTGTAAAACATTGGGACATGTATTGGGGTTTGAGAGACTAGGGATATCATGTATGATCGCGCTCTTTAGCTTTGATCACCAGACATGAAATATTTATCCATTTCTCAGGGTTTCCACGTGATAAGTAATCTATTTACCTGATTTTCCATGTACATGTTATAGTTGATTATAGTGATTTCTGCTGTGAATTACCTGATAACTTTATAATCCTATAACTCACACCTTTAAATAATAAAATAATGATATATATGCGGATTTGAGGCTGATTATGATACGTAGACTTCGTGAGTATGGACTCGGGGGTCCACGTAGGTCTAGGCCGGCGGGGTCCAGTTTTATGAGAAATTGGGGTCGTCACAAATACAAGCTAGTCAAATTTTGGTGCAACTGTTTTGGTGCTTGCTTTAAATTATACAATGATTTTCACAATCTACACACTTTATTTTCATGATCATCGAACTCCACAGGCTTAAGTGTATTTAGAACATACACCACATGAAGCGCCACCAATAGGAAATGCATGCGCTTCTGCAACCTCAGGAAATCTCCTCCATCGAAGCGATCGAGCTTCACGATGTTCGCCGACAGTTCCTTGATCGAAGTCATTGCAGCTACAAAAGTTTTTTTAAAATTGTTAGACCATAAGAACAAGCAAGGACTTCAAAGCGTGTAACACTGCCACTTTCCTAAAGGAAACTTTTACACTCCTATTTAATGGAGTCCAACAAAAAAATTCAATAGGATACTATGAAGTCCCGATTTGCACTAATAATAGTGAAAAATCGAACCAGAGCAAATGTTGTTATTTTTGGTATCTTTTTGTGTTTTTCTTACTCTCATGCCTCTCTTCTTATAGTTAGAGAAGGGAGTGGGATAGTGGAATGTTATCAATTGAGTGATCAAATGATAACCGCTCCACTTAATTGAGTGGTCAATTTGTAACTGCTCCACTTTAATTTGTTGAATGAGTTTAGTAACTGTCCATTTATTGAGTCCATTAACTACCTACTTAATTACAACAAATTCTTTTGAAAATGTCTAACAATAACCTAGTTCTTGCTGTTTTTCTACCCAAAAAAAACTTTACCGATTCGACCAACAAGAGAAATGAGATTCAAGCATTCAAGCCAACATCAAAAAAAGCCTTCACCTGCCAAAAGAACATGGAAAGTGGAAACAGCAGTCAGATCTAATAAGAATGCAGTTGTGAATATCTCACTTACTATTTATTCAGAATCAGAAGGATGTCCATATAAAGAATACAGGTACAAAGAGTTTGTCCATGAACCTGTGATTTATTAATAATTGAATGATATACAAAGAATTCAATACATTGTGTTCCTCATCAATAACTCGAAGTTATACATAGTTGACGGCACCAACCGATTGCTGCAACTTTACAGGCATCTGATAAGGTGGGAATTCAAGTATGCCTCGACTTCAGCAGGAATATGATCTTCATTTCAATCTTCGCAAAATTGATCAGGGAGGACAACTTCATCCTCTCTTCATTTCAATCATGCCAACTACCACCAAAATTGAGCAACAGGCTAAAAATAACTCCGAATGGAAATTTTCAGATGAGCGCGGGTTGATTGTCGTTTCCATTGGAAGTATAGAATGAGCTTGCACTCACTGAAACAACTAGCATCCTCGGAAGAACCATCTTTGCCATGTCTATGAGCAACTTTAACTCCATGAAGAAGAATATAATCAATATATAACAAGAAACTGTAAGCTCAGCGTCGGCTTCCACACTCTTCTGCATATACATCCTGAAAGAGAATTAGCATATAAAATCTCCTCCAATCTGGTAACAGTCTCCTGCCTCCCTGAGATATGGACTAGCATCCTGGAGGTCTATCAGCATTCATGTTCTTTCACATATACAGCCCGGAAGAGGATTAGCATAGAAACTCTCCTCCAACTTTGGAAACTCACCGGACTTCCGAAGATATGGAGCACCAATTCGATCATTATGAAACTTTTTCACTTTTGAGCTGAATTTCTCCCAACTGATCTTTCCTTCATCATAATCATCAACAAGTTTCACGAAATTTGCCCTGTGTTACAAAACAAAATACCAATAAATTTATAACCAAGTTATGCAGAAAATACTATAATTATTTAAGGCAAATCAGCATTTCCTTCAAAAAGTATACTCAAGTGAGGAAATAGTTAGTGCACTATTGAAGTGCAATAAGAGAACTAATAGATCTAGATATTTGTGCCATGATTATAAAGGTCATTGCTTTTCTATCACAAAATTTGATAAGAATCATCTAACATCCCAGTAAAAGAACCAGTAGATCATATAACGTCTCGTGCTCCTCTTTTGATAGACAAATCAATAATGCATCTTTTCCATCCTTCCCTCGTGCTGATATCATTTGGATCGTGCTCTTCCAAATAAGAGCGTTAGGATGGACACTAGCTTCTAAGAGAGCCGTCATTCAGGATTAGCTACTAAAAAGCCTATATGCAAATTTTGCCTTGATCATAACATGGCACGTGCTATATAGCGGCACCTAATATTAACATTCAAAAGGAAGAAGAAATAAACGTGGAAAAAAAGGGAGATTGGATCTTAGTATGTACCTATCAGGGCTGATAGTCTTCTTGAAGTCCTCAAAGCGCCGATGGCCTTGCACAGCCTTGGCCATATTCCCATCATAGGTATAAACAAAAACATCACTGTGGAGGGCAACAATATAATCCAGCCCGGCAAGCATGTTTTGGTGATTCTTGAATGGACTCAACTCTTCCTTTGACGAAAGTGAAGAATGGGTGTAGATATTAGGAAAATCATTTGTGAGATATTGCATGCTCCCATTTCCATAAGCATCACCAGCAACTAAATATATTCTTGTGTCAGATTGGAAACCCAATCCTTTGAGTAAAAGAGAAGTTTCTCTTGGTGTTAGGGGACATCCCCCTAGCTTTCTTCTCTCAGACCCATCAATCTCCTTCTCCTTCCAATGGCTAACTTCATAGCGCATCCGATGAAGCTCCTCATCCTCCTCTGCTGTCAAATTATGACTGCAACCTGTAAATGCCAGCATATCCTTCTCATACCTGCATGGGCAGCAAATAGGATTCAGCGCACCAAAATGAGCCAAGGGGAAAAAAAATTAGCAACATATTTTGGCGAAATTGCATGCACGTGTTGGCACAAGTAAAAATGCCAAACCAAATAGAGAAAATATGACATCAAATTTCTTTTCCTTATAAGTTTTGTTGACAAAAGGGATTACTTAAATAGCGTAGATCTTATCAACAACACATAAGGACTCCGAAAAAAATGTTTGAACTGAAAATATAAACAAAAATTTGCAGTTCTATGCTATAAAATGAAAATGAAGTGTTGAAGTACATGGGAAAATATCAAGTAAAACTTACCTCAAATGTAGAGCAATATATGGTTTTTGATCTTGATGCATCCTTGCAACCAAGGTGGCCCCAAGTTCCTCAATTGGGGCTGTATATTTCAATGCCTTATAGTTCACTCGGCACCTTAGCTTTTGAATAGAGCTAAGGAGTCCATTGTTGGCTAGACGAGAATCAGTATGAGTGAAGTATATCACTTTATGTTGTTTCAAAAGTGGGAGAATCTCAGACTTGTAATATTTTTCCTGAAAAAACAATTTGACAATGAGACGTTATCAGAATAAATATCTTGCAGCCGTGGGTGTTTATCAGCATGGATGATGGGACAGTGCTTTCCTGCATCTAATTATCATGCACATACTGCTTTTATTATGAATGCAATGTATAGATGACTCCAGGTTGAGCATTTGCCAACAAAACTAGTCCATGGCTGCCAACTCAAGCAGTCAATTAACTAAGTTTCTAAAAATAGCACTTGCATGGTCACAACCTTTTATCATTAATTATTAGCATAATATTAAGCAGGAAGTAACGTACCACCAACCATGTGACTGCACATATACAAAAATAAATTCCTAGTGGGAAACCAAATTTAAGAATGAACAACCTTAGACCAGGATATTGGGGTTTTAGTGAAAGGTTCAATTTCAGAAAACTCGGTCGGTAAGGTCTCCACAATGTGCACATAATCCTTCAATGTCTCCATGAAGTGTTGCCAATCAAACAGATCTTTAAACCCACTGTCAATAAATTAAAAAAAATTAATCAAATTTTAAGGAAGTAACTGGATGCAAAACAAGTGGTTAATAAACACAGTCAAACAGGGAAGTCCTATACGTGTAATTGAAGGTATACATATTAATTACAAATGATGGCAAGCAGTGTACCGCTCGATTCGCCATATTTATGATGACATATATATTTTTTGATATTTATATAAAGCCAAAACACTAAATGTAACAAAATATGCACGTGTGTGTAACTTAAGTCTAAACCTGATCACCGGCTTGGGTATTTCTAAACATTCAATTAAGTTCATCTCTTGTGAGCTTAAATTTAATTTCCTCGTTCCCCATTTGGGAGCAAGCAAGGAATCTTGCATCATTTTGGACCGCGCACTCAAAATGAGGAAAATACATTTCTTTCTCCAATCAAGTTCTGGATTGAGTATTTTGTGGGTGCAAAACAGGTATATATGAACGTGTAAACCTTAGTGCCTTTAGGCAAGTGAATTTGAGGACTCCTTGTTCTCATAACTACTCTTCACATCCAATTTTGTAACTAGTACCACAATGCAAATAGTTTCTTTATCAAAATTTTAAAAAAATAAATAAATTTCCTCATCAAATTAACTTTAATTTATCTTAGAAATCAACACCGAAATTTTATCTCCAAACATTCCCTCAAGTAAAAATTCCCAAGGAACCTACTAAATGGACCCACTTTGAACACCCAGTTAGGAGCACTGACCTGGGTGTCCAATGGTGCACCTTTTGATACACCTCGAGATATGTGTTGGAGGTGTATCAAAAGGCGCAACTATGTCGATGCACCTAATTGGGTGCTTAAAGCGGGTCTCCAATCATTTTTCAAGTCCCAATTCAATTTCACCAACAACCATACAACTTCATCACCAAACATATGCAATGGACTATATTCATGATCAATACATATAGACTATAGCCAACTCTATATAACTAGTGCAAGTCAACAAAGGCTTAAGGTTCCCCCGGGTGCAACTGTTTTTAATTAAGCCCTTACTATTTTTCTCTACTATTGTTGTGACCATTATTTCTTCTCGCTTTAACTAGTTATGTTTGGATGCTATCTCTAAAAGGTTCACATCACCTTCCCAGGTCTTTATAAGATTTATTAAGGTTAATAGAAGTAATGGAAAAACTTTATGATGAACAGATTCCTTGTTAAACACTCATCATAAATTTGACACCATCATGTGAATTTCCTTTCTTCTAGAATAGTCATAATCCGTCCCCTCCTTGAGCAGTGGTAATCATTTTTTATTTGACAGTTAAACTCAAATTGATCATGTGCTCAAACGCACAAAATCTGGAGGGGCATTGAAACCTTTTTTTTTTAATGACATCAATCACATAATGCCACTCAAGTCACTCTGCTGTCATGATTCCATAAGTTATGACTGCAGAAACACCTACTACAATACAAATTCAATCAACAGATTTTTTTTATTAAAACAAAAGATTGTCATCTTAGAATATCAAGCCAAATGCAAGGAGGTCGAGAAGAAACCTATCATCAGCCCAATAGGAGGTATGATCAAGTGAAGGAAGGACAAGGGTGGCCTTCATGATCTTTGCCACAGCAACCATATCGCATATCTGTAATCCAAAAACAAATTTATTGAGCACCAATGGAAGTAAAAGCCCATAAGTAGACTACTAAAATCACCAGCATAAACATTAGCCAGACCCCAAATCTCATCTGATTCAAACCACCATTTGCATTGACAAGAATGTAGCCATTTGTTTTTGGATCCAACTCTGCATTAAAATAACATGAAGATGTAAGATTCACTTATGACCTTGCAAAGGATGCAACAAGATGTAAGTTTAGAATTGATTACTTTTACGTGTTGGCTGTCCAATGCACTGGGTGAAATTTTCACTGTTTGGATTTGACCAGATACCTGAATTCTAAAAGAAAGAAGAAACCTTGTCAACAAAGAAATGGACCAATTTCTTCCCTTCAAATAGGAAACCATTAGATTTATACTTTTTTCCACTATTGTGGAATTTGAAGGTTACCGCAATTACACTGTTATATTGTTCACCAGCTATCCCAGATGCTACCATTTTCAGCTTCCTTTCAGCATCACTTCCACTACCGACATGCTCATCCCCATGCCCAAGAAGGCTCGACATTGACTGTCTAGAGTCAAAGTTCTCCTCAACATCCTAAAGTGAAAATGAAAGAATTAAACTTGATAAAGCTTCTAATTCAGAAAATTATAAAGTAGCATGGCACATAGACTCAGTTGCAAGCACAAACCGAAAAGAATAAAAAACTCAGGTAAAAGGACAGAAGGGAGGTCAGTAAAAAATATTCAAAATGATACAATAAAATTAATAAACTGAGTTTAGACGTCGAAAAAAAAAAAGAGCAGTTGTAACTAATTTGCAAGTAGTCACTACTTGCTAGAAGGACGCATAGAAAAATCACTACTCATATAGCCGGGAAGCCTTTTGAAGATCATCAATACTAAAGTCCAGTATCACATCAAACTTAGTTCTACATAACTCCAATGTCTTAAATCCATGAAATTTTCGTAGACATGATAGGTTGAAGACTTAAAGGGCATGTCTCCCAAGGGGTGTGGTGTAGTGGCAAAGAAAAGAGCATCAAACTCTAACTCAGGCAAAGATCTTGAATTCAATTCTTCGTAGCTACATTTTATTCCTTGTTATCTCCTGGCCTATGGGGCTGGTTGCCCGACTAGCGCTCGTGGGAATTGTCTAATTGAAGGCTTGGATACCCAAGGTTCTAACATCATAAAAAGGACTTGGCATGAATTTGGAAGCATGCTAATTGACAACATAGGATACAAGTTCAACGATTGCCGTGTACTGAAGCATCAAGGAGTAGTACAAGTGCCAACTCAATCCCCAACCAAGGTAATTACCCAAAAGTCTGAAGAACCTTTCCCTCTTCTAAGACAACAAAATCACAAACAAATTTAATGTGCGTCAAATTGCATCACATGTTTTAAGCAATTCAAGGCCTATCTAATAACGCACATGGGGTTAAGCTTATTTGCTATTTATTTTTTGTGTTAAGCTTATCATGTTCCTCTTGATTATTGATTCTTGCATAGAAAACTTCTATGTTTCTTCTCTTACTCAATCAGAGTTTGCAATCAACTGAGTCACTCTAACTCCAAGAAGAGAACTTTCTTTGATTGAACAGCCAAACTATAAGGATAGTCAACATCACAAAAAAAATTTAACATAATTTAATCCACCCACCATTTCAAACATGATATAAAACCCATAACAACTCATTAATCAATCCAATTATTCTTCAGAATTCCAATTTTAAAACAGTTCCCAAATTGCTATAAAGAGTTTTTATCCTTGTTTATCATTCTATAGTCCCTAAAATGTGAGGCAAAAACTTTCAAAAAAAAAAAAAAAAAAGAAGTGAGACATAAGCTCAAAGAATCAACAAACACCAACGTCGGGTGGTCCAAGCCGCTCAAAGCAGTGGTCTCGAGTTCGAGCCCTACGAATGGATTATTGATTCTTGCATAAAAAAGATTTACCATGTTCCTACTCTTACTCAACCAGAATATGCAATCAACTGAAGAGAATTTTCTTTGATTGAACAACCAAACTTAATAAGCACACTCAACAACACAACAAATTTTAAAACAATTTCCTCCACCCACCATTTCAAATACAATACAAAACCCACGACAAGAACAACTTATTAATCAATCAATCCACTTGACCATTTTTTTCTTCAAAAAATCCAATTTTAAAGCAGCTGATCAAACACACAATGAAAACAAGAATCACATAAAGGGGTATCTCACCTTGTAACGCACAGCTCTGTCAACAACAAATCCAAACCACCCATTAGCGCTGATCCTCAAAACACCCAAAAACAAACAAAACCCACAAAAAACCAAGAACATGTAATGCCCCAATCTCTTCTTCTCCTTAATACTCCTCCCGAACAGAGGAACCAACCCAGATCCCACAACCTGAAATCTCTGATTCTGTATCAACGCCTGCCTCTTCTCCCCAATTGACTCCGACCCATCTCCCCAATTGCCCTCAATTGAATTGGGCGACCTCGGAGAATTCAATTGGACGTCAATCTCGTGATTGGCGCTGTTGTGGTGATTCCCTCGCTTGAACGAAAACGCCCTTCTCGTCATGGGCCCTGAATATCTGGGACTGTTGATCCTCTGTGAATTGCTAGCTCCGTCAATGCCAACCATGATTTCCGGATTGCAGTCTGAGATCTGATCGCAGTTTTGGGCCTTCAATGAGTGTTGAAGATCGTCTCCTCCATTGACGAACCAGCTTTGAAGCTTTTTCAACACGCGTGACATTGAAGGACAAAACTCTGTTTTTTAATTTTTTTTGGTTCTCAAAATGGGCGCAATTTATATGTGATATATCTGTTTTGCCATTGAAGGGCAAATCTCTCATTCTTTAGGAAAGAAGAAGCTTACCTTGAAAAGAAAATTTTTTAGAATTTGTTGGGATGGTTTTGTGCATGAATCTAGTGCTTGAATTTAATACATGCTAATAATAGGATTAATATGGAAATAAGAAGTAACAGCTCATTAAAACCAACATAGTTTGACTATTACTACGTGATTAGGGTAAGAAAAACAACATTGTTTTTTACTATATATGTTACTAGGTAATTAAAGTAAATAAAGTCAATACTTTGACAAAATTTTTTGGTCAAGTAGTACTTGACATTCATAACATGTAGTTATGCAACTAATTCTTCATGTTCAAATCATATTTGTTACTTACAATTTTATATAATTGAGTGGTTACAACTTAAAGTGGTGGGGACTCAACACCACTTAATATCAATGTTTATTATTTTATGCGGATCATCTACCTATTTTTGTCCCTTACTTAATGTTACGCTATCTTCTGTCTCTTTTCGTCTCTTGATGAATCATACGTTTATATAATTAAAAATTGCATATAGTATCTCTTCTAACTTAATTTTCTTATATTAGTTGTCCGTTGAGGCCTCTACATATATCCTTAAGTAATAATTTAGTGATTTATTGCTCAAAATATATGATTTGTATTGTGTATCTAGCATCAATGCAAATTATGCAAGCAATAAGAGCTACATATGGAAATGGATTCACATCTCAAAAATCTGCAAATGCATGGTTTGGAGTGGCAATAATGTAAATAATGCAAACTAGAAGGCCATACACGCATAAAAAATTGTCACTACAAGGTTTTTCAACGCGTTACGAGTTGGGATGGGAAGGATGCGCATACACACGGAAAGTACTTCACACGCCCCTTCGTTATCATTGTTTCAAGCCCACCACCGTTGAATTCTGCCTTTCAACACATTGGACAAACCTGTCCTCCACCACCTTTTTTTTTTACCACCTTTTTTTTTTATAAAACCACTCGGAATCTAAAGTCGACCATATAGACTAGTCTAAGCTTGCTCCAATTGAGGTACTGAGCTTAATCATAAAATTCAAACTCAAATCAAAACTTAAAAGACTATGGTGTTGAGCCACTCGGACCAATTGGTCACCACATTTTTTATTATTGTACAAGAGAATTTGCTTGTTGGAGTATTAAATTGGAGGGGTGTTTTGGTAAATTAATCTGAACGAAGACCAGAATTATATACACGCGGCGGGCTGATGGCGAGTGTTGGCGCCATTGCTGTTACTGTTAAACAACGAGAAAAAAAGAATTTGTCTGAGTGACGTACTTTTATTTTTGGTACTTCTGAGTGACATACTTTAATACATGCATTTATGTATAACCGTGTGCTTTGATGTAGGTCTAAAAGACTTTATCAGTGTATTAATGTCGGTACCGAATAAATAGAAAATGATAATTTAACAGTGGCACAAACACATTGTTTTTTATTATTTGTAACTCTTTCTTATATTCTAAGATAATTTTTATATCTAACAAAATATTATAAATAATTAAAAAATAAAATATCACTTGAGTGATCAATATTTCAAACAAAAATTTTATTTGAACTTTTAGAGTCTAAAATCATAAAAAGATTTTTAAAATTATTACAAATATCTAATGAGTGTTACAAATTGTTATTTTGAAGTTATTTATTGCTTCAGGATGGATTTGAAACAAAAAATTTTTAAAAATTTCTTAAAAGTTTAAACTCTATTTTAAATTATCATTTTTTTAATAAAATATTTAGAGTAGCATAGAAGATCTAGTGCGCCAATGGGAATGTGAGTTGTGAATGTAATGCTGTAGAGCGTGCCACCTCTCACAATATAATTACAATCCGTCAGATTCTGCCACGTATACTTTGGAGCACTGAACTTTTTTTTTTTTGTTAAAATTGGAGCACTGAACTTGGAGCCAATAGAATGAAGAAACAGCTGTGACAGGGTGACATGCATGTATTATTTGATGCGAGGCCTTGATATATGCAGGAGATTCTAGATGCATCTAACAATAAACAAGTACAATGTACAAGGTTTATTTATTATTTTTTTTTTTTCACTTAAGTGGGAATCATCTTTCAAGTTTTTGTTTTTTTTGACAAGTTATGTTTTTACATCCCTTAAGAGGCTTTGATAGTACAATGTAGAAGTTGATATTTCAAATTAGGGCATTCTAAAGTTTGGAAAATAAATAAATAAATTAGGACATTCTTAAACTTTTAACGAGTGTTATTGAATGGTTTGAACAAGAGATGAGAAGAACCTTTGAGCATCTATTTTTCTTGTTAACCCTTGGACGTAATGTTGGAACTTGGATGGCTTCTTTTAGAGCATCTACCTCCAAATAGGGCAAATCATAGATTGGGGGCAAAAGTAGATATAAATTGAGGGTTAATTTCACACATGGTCACTCAAGTTTATATGTTGTAACATTTTAGTTACTAAAGTTTACTTTGTAACAAGAAAATCACTTGACTTTTTGAAACTTTTCACTAAAGTCACTCAAATCACTTTTTTGGTGACCAAATATAATGTGGCGCTTACGTGGCACTGGTGGCTCTAAGATTGAGATGAAGCCGCCTCAAGATTCGTATTCTCTCATTAAGATGTCCATCCAAACGTCCTTATTAGGTTAGCTGTGTAAAAAAAAATGTTGTTATCAACACACACCACTTAAATAAACACACATTCTTTTCTAATGTTTGACTAAATTACCACATCCCACCCCAGTCCCCACACACACCACGACCCTTTCCACTTTCACTGCCACCGCTGCTCCTCTCACTGTCGTCGCACCAACCACCGGTCTGTGGTAGACGAATATGGCCGAGAGAGAGGTGGGAGGGCAGCTCCACTGCTCCGGGAAAGAGAGGTTGGGTGGCGGTGATGACAGGGGCGATGGAGACTAGTGGTTGGTGCGGCGACAGTGAGAGGAGCGACAGTGAAAGGAGCGGCGGTAGCAGTGAGAGTGGAGAAGGTGATGGTGGTGGTGTTTGTGTATGTGGGGGGGCGTGGGTGGATTCGATGGTGGTGGTGTGTGTGGGGACTAGGGTGGGATGTGATAATTTAGTCAATGTGGCGGCCCCAATTTCCACATTGGTCCGCCACGGGAGGCCACGCAGGCCCACAACTGTCCACGTCACCACCAGTTGTGTCCCACGCCCAATTATCCATCATTGATCAATTTATCATTAAATTTGATTCAGTTAATATCATATAACCTCAAAATTAACAGCGGAAGCTTAAATGAACAACATAAAAATTCATCTTGTGTTTTATTAGCAAAATGCCTAAGTGGAAACCATACCAAATATACATCATATACATATCATCTGATCCTCAAAATATCAAAATGTACAACCTATCTCTCTCAAGCCCAAAACCCGACATAAAACGATTAAATATAAACATACGTACGAGTGGGGCTAATACTGTCAATCGATGTACTCTTCAAGCTTGCCCTTTCCCTGGCTCGTACTAGGGTCTGCACTCAGCCATCACAAAAAGACAGATGACGAGTCCAGAGTGAGTAATCCGAAGGAAATTCACCAAGTAATTACGGAAATAAAAGTACTGGAATTGAAAATACTATAATTTAAACATGCGGAACAAGAGAAATACAGACAACTGTAAAAAGGAACATCGCATGCATAAATATAGTGATGAAACAAAGTACGTGCACATAAAAATCAGACCAAGTCATACTTCGGGTTTTCTCCCCGGGCACCAACCGTAAACACACCAATGGGTTGGCCCTAACCCTCTAGGTGGCCGGCGTAGACCCACGGCGCACCCACACAAGCCTACCATACCCGGTAGCCTATTCACCGGTGTATGCCTGACAAGTGCTATGACTTAGTGGACCCTATGGCCGTAACGAATAAGCACCAGTGGGGGAGTGATCTCAACACCGTAAAGACACCAGTAGGAGTACCCTCAACTACCGTAAAGTCACCAGGTGAGAGTACTCAACCACCGTAAAGCAATAATGAAACGAAGTAGAGAATAAATGGAACAGAACTCAAATAAATCAAACAGTAAATACTTAAAGTGAAGTTCAATTGGGATACTACACACCTCAATTCGCACTCTTCGTTCTACAATTCAAAACCCCGGTCAAATACCTCCAAATCCCCGATAATACTCCCGGTCTGATTTCTGACTAAACCCCGACTCCGACCACTATTCCGAGACTCCTGGAATTCATTTATGAGGGTTAATTATCAATTAATGGGTTCTTAATGTTAGTTTGACTCATTTCCTTATTTTCCAATTTTTGAGAGTCCAATGAACAATTAGCGCGCTAATGAGATCAATTAGCGCGCTAATTAATCTCAATCACTGTTCATTATCTTCATTACTCAGCGTGATTAGCGCGCTAATTGCGCGCTGCCCAGAAAATTTCTAAATTACAAGTTTGAACTCCAAACCCATAAATTCAATTTCCATGTTTCCATAAAACATCAATGACCTTAATTACACCATTTAAACCTGAATTACCATAATCAAACACCAAAATCCACAATTCATGGAAATCACATTTTCAAAACCCACTTTCCAAAATCATCCAATTTCTCCTAAATTAGCTCAAAATCACAACCACCTCATGTCATTCTCACACACACTCACTCTCAACAAAACCAAGTGTATAATCCCCCAACAAATCTGAATTTTACAATTTCAAACCCACTCCAAAAATCTCACAAAATACAAGATTATTGTATCCATACCTTAGATTCTTGTTGTAGGAAGCCACACATCACCCTCTACACACCTTGATGATGTTGTTCTTCTTCTCCTCTTCTCCCCCACCGATTTCTCTCTTCCTTTCTCAATCTCACTCTCTTCTCCTTTTGATCGGTCAACACACATACATATATATACTTAGTTTGATCAAGTGTGTACACAAATCTCGAGAACAATCCAAGGGTTCCTGATCACCCTGTGTCACTCCAACTCCATACACCTAATCATGACACTCATGAACCTATTGTGCATCTCGAGAAACATCAACTGCTGTTGTTTTATTCAGCTCAACTATAGGACTTATTGATTTCCAATTGATTTAGCCTATATCAAGTATCTATTCCATTCAATAAATTACCAAAATTTATGGGTAAGCTCACCTTAGTTTCCTCGACTACCCGGCACCTCGTGCCTCGTGTCTCGTGTCCGCACTCACCCCGAGGTCATTCCTCACTCGTCAATAATCTACATTAACACACATATTGTAATGAAATTTAACTACTTAAAATATTTTCATCACAATTTACCACAACAAGCATACAAAACGGACTGTATACCTAGTTCGAGTGCGTTCCAGTCTCGCTGTGGGACCCTCGACCGTCCTCGCTGGCGTCCACATCTGCCATGACATCATAATTAACGGTAAATATTAATTGGGCCGTTACAATTCTTCCCAACTAAATTAAAATTTCGTCCCGAAATTTAAGTCTTTATCAACACTCACCCGTAAATAATTGAGGATATCTCCACCTCATAGTCGACTCGAGCTCCCAGGTGAGTCCCTCAGTTCCGTGATGCTGCCATCGTACCAACACTTTCAGAATCTCCCGGTTCCTCTGAATTTGAACTCTACGATCCATGATCTCCACAGGTTGCTCTTCATATGAAACGTCAGGACGCACCTCAATCTGTCTAATATCCACCATAGGTCTCGGTCCTGACTTAGCTAACCTCAACATAGACACGTGAAATACTGGATGAACGCCTGCTAACTCTGCTGGCAGCTCTAATCTATATGCCACTATCCCAACACGTGCTATAACTCTGAAAGGTCCAATGTACCTTGGTGCTAGTTTCCCCTTGATCCCAAACCTCTGATGACCTTTCCAGGGCGAAACTTTCAAATATACCAAGTCATCCACATTATAACTCAAGCCCTCAAGATACCTATCAGCATACTTCTTTTGCCTATCTTGAGCTGCTTGTAATCTTATCCTGATTTGCCGAATCTTCTCGGTATAATCAACAACAACTTCAGGTCCAATCACTGCCACATCCTCAGGTGCTGCCCAACAAGCTGGTGATCTGCAAAGTCTACCATACAAAGCCTCAAATGGTGGCATATCAATACTCGCCTGATAGCTGTTGTTGTACGCGAACTCGCACAATGGTAAATACTCTTCCCAAGCACCTCCAAATTGCAAGATGCATGCTCTAAGCATGTCTTCCAATATCCGTATCAATCTCTCTGACTGACCATCTGTTTGAGGATGATAAGCCGTACTGAATTGCAGTCTCGTCCCAAATTGCTCCCTGCATGCTCTCCCACAGCTTCGACGTCAACCTGGGGTCTCTATCAGATACAATAGATAGCGGTACCCCATGTAACCTAACAATCTCTCTCTCAAAAATAATGCTCAACTGAGGAAACGAATACTTCATCGATATAGGGATAAAGTGTGCGACTTCGTCAATCTATCAATCACAACCCACACAAGGATCATGACGTCTCGCAGTCTGTGGCAACCCGCTCACAAAATCCATCGTAACATGCTCCCATTTCCACTGTGGAATCGGTAGTGGCTGTAACAATCCAGCTGGTCTCCTGTGCTCGCCTTAACTCGCTGACAAATATGACAAGCTCTCACATATGCACCCACATCGGCCTTCATCCCAGGCCACCAAAATAAACGTCGCAAATCATGATACATTTTGGTCCTGCCAGGATGAACTGTATACCGCAAACGGTGCGCATCCTCAAGAATGCTATCGCGTAGTTCCTGCACCTCAGGTATCCACAATCTACCCCTGTGTCTCAAGCACTAGTCTGAACCACTAGACCAATCTGTGCAACCCAGATCCTGAGCCAGACAGCTGAAGCGAGCAAAATGTCCGTCAGCCCTTTGCCACTCAGCGACCCTCTCTAACGACACCACAGAACACGCATCCGGCCACGATATGAACATCGCAAAAAAGCATCCGACAAACACAACACCGTCGCGCCCTCCAAAGAATCCATGCTCATGTGTCATCTCGCCGCAAGACACCGACTCTCTACACCACTCCGCCAATGCATCGAACTACATTCGCCTTCCCAGATGGTACTCAATCGCGAAATCGTAGTCTTTCAGTAACTCGAGCCACCGTCTTTGCCGCATATTCAGATCTTTTTGAGTGAATAAATACCTCAAACTCTGATGATCTGTGAATAACATAAAACGCTCCCCATAAAGATAATGTCGCCAAGCCTTGAGTGCAAATACAACTGCAGCTAGCTCTAAATCATGTACCGGATAATTCTCCTCGTGGGGTCTCAATCGCCTCGATAAATATGCAACTGGGTGTCCTTCCTGCATCAACACGCATCCCAACCCAGTCCCGGAAGCATCTGTGTAGAACCGAAAAACCTTTCCCTGTCTCAGTAGAGCCAACACCGGCGCGGTCAACCTCCTCTTCAACTCAAAAAATGCTGCCTCACAGTCTTCAGACCATTCAAACTTAACATTCTTCTTGGTCAACCTCGTCATCGGCGCTGCAATCAACGAAAAGTCCTGCACAAATCGCCGGTAATAGCCCGCAAGCCCCAAGAAACTACGAATGTCTGCAACTGTCTCGGTGTCCTCCAATCAATGATCGCTCTAATCTTGTCTCCATCAACAGATATTCCTTGACTACCAATGATATGTCCGAGAAATTTCACCTCTCTCAACCAAAAAGCACACTTGCTGAACTTAGCATATAATCTATGCTCCCTCAACGTCATCAAAACATCTCTGAGGTGTCTCTCGTGCTCCTCACGAGTCTTACTGTATATTAAGATATCATCGATGAATACAATCACATAACGATCCAAAAATGGTCGTAATACTCGGTGCATCAAATCCATAAAGATAGCCGGCGCATTAGTCACCCCAAATGGCATGACTGTGAACTCAAACAATCCATAACGCGTGCTAAACGCCGTTTTCTCGATATCACTCTCCCGAATCCTCAACTGATGATAACCAGATCGTAAATCAATCTTCGAGAAAAACTTAGCACCCGCCAACTGATCGAATAGATCATCAATCCTAGGAAGTGGATAACGATTTCGAATCGTCACTTGATTCAACTTCCTG
Source organism: Stephania japonica (assembly GCA_039657345.1). Taxonomy (NCBI): domain Eukaryota; kingdom Viridiplantae; phylum Streptophyta; class Magnoliopsida; order Ranunculales; family Menispermaceae; genus Stephania; species Stephania japonica. Next base: position 10,631,685 of record CM077563.1, on the reverse strand, counting down.
TAGTCTATGCACAACCTCAAAGAACCATCCTTCTTCTTAACAAATAGCACTGGTGCGCCCCAAGGAGACATACTGGGATGAATGAAACCCTTCTGCAACAACTCCTCTAATTGGGACCTCAACTCTCCCTGCTCCGACGCTGACATTCGGTACGGTCGGCTGTATATCGGCTGCGTCCCCGGAATCAACTCAATCATAAACTCAACTGACCTAAGAGGTGGTAAACCTGGCAAATCGTCGGGGAACACCTCAGGAAACTCACACACTACTGGGACATCCTCCACTCTAATCTCTGGTCTCAGGTCTGGCTCAACCACCGTCCTAAACGCCTCCATCTCCTGTGTCGTAGCTAATCGACCTCTGGTAATCGGTAAGTCTGACGCCGTACCAACAAAAGTAAATACTGGAATGCCCTCAATATCAAATACTACCGTCTTACCGAAACAATCAATGTGTGCGCGATACGCCGATAACCACTCCATACCCAATAAAGCATCAAACTCTAAATACTCTAGGACACGAAAGTCAACAGTAAATCGGTGTCCCTCAATCTCTACTACACAATTCCCAAGATATCCGGTTAGGGTAAATCTTATCCCCAAAGCGAGCCGTCTTGATCGAGGACAAGATGTGGGTCTAAGGTCTCAACCTCGTAATCCTAATCGTCCGACCCTACGTCCCGATATAAATGACAAGGTACTCTGAATCAAATAATACATGCATGAAGACATCGCATATAGATAACATACCCTCGACGAGTGACGAGTCGCATCACGCTCCGTCGAACGACGAGTAGGTGTAGCAGTGCATGAGCCCTCTCCCCGACCGCTCAATCGTGGTCGTGAGGATGAAGCGCGACATCGGACAATCTCTATGTATATGCCCGACCCGATGACACCCGAAACATCGTCGTGTATCCCGCCAATCGATCGCGACACTATATGAACTCGAGCCCTATCATGACCTCGACCTCTCTCGTCCTCTACCACGACCTCCTCCATCTCGCACACGCCGTCGTGGCTCGTCACCGGTGCGGTACGATGAACGTACACTACCTGCCTCTCGTCTCCTATCTGATGCTCGGAACGTCTATCTCGTCGACCCTGATAATCATGTCTCTGTCGATCAGGCTGCTCTCTCTGCCTCTTCGGTCTTTGATCAGACCGAGAGCTCTGTCCAGACCCGTCTCCAAGCTCACCTCGGTGTCGTAAATACGTCTCGCGAGCCAATGCTCTGTCAAAAACACTCTGAAGCGTCTCCGCACCGGCCGCAACTATCACCCCACCAATCCTCTCATCTAGGCCTCGATGAAGTAATAGATCTGTAACCTCTCCGTGTTAGGCCCCATCCATGGCATACATCTTGAGATATCTGAATCGATCCATGTACTGTGACACTGACATGTTACCCTGTCGTAGTCCCAAGAACTCGCTCCTCAATCGTAGCCGCACCTCTCGTGGGAATATACTCATTCAAAAATAACTGTCTAAACTCTCCCCAAGTCGCTGGCGTACCATGTATATCAGTATAAGTGGTCCACCAAACTGCAGCCTGACCTCTCAAACAATAGCTCGAAATACGCGCTCGATCTACCTCGGTACCTCCAACAACCGATGTAGTCGTCATGAGTCATCGCCCAACGTCCCGCAACCTCGGGATCACTCTCCCGTGAAGTACGTAGGATTAAATCTCATAAAATCCTTCACCATCTTCGCCGCTTCGACATCCTACTCCTAGCAATCGAAGTCCCTACCTGTCGCTCAGTAGTGGTAGGTGTCACCACCGTAGTCTCTCTGCTGGTACCACCACAGCTCAACCCTCTCTATAATCGTCTCGACCCAGTGCATGCATGTGTAGCAACAAATGCCAAGCTAATGCGGTGCGTGTGGTAGCAGACGCTCACAGCTCGCGATCGGTGCTACTGCTGGCGTCCTCGAACTCCGAATGTACTCCATCGCTCAAACCATCGAGCTCGTTTGCAATAGCTCTTGCTCTCCCGTTTGAATCAATCGCTCGCTCGATCGCCTCTCGAATCATAGCTCGCAAAAATCGCCCACGTCACTAGTGGTATGATCACTAGTCTCTCCAACCTCTGGCTGAGTAGTGGGCGGAGTAGTAGGAGCCTGTTCGTCCATCCTAAACTGCACAACCAACGTGCAGTGGATCAAACTCAGTATATATGCGTATAATATGTAGTACACAATCAAAACATACACGTATATAAATTTCCTGAATCTACCCGCCTCACATCACTTCCCAACTAAGCCTTTAATCATTCACTTGTGGTTTCCACATCTAAGATTTATTCATTGAGTTATCCTATTATTCAATCTCCAATTCTCAAAGTTTGACCTCGCTAAAATGTGGCGGTATCGGAGGTAACCATAGCCCACACCTCACCCCCCTGGGTTCCTTAAACCTAAGCTCTGATACCAAAATGTGGCGGCCCCAATTTCCACATTGGTCCGCCACAGGAGGCCACGCGGGCCCACAACTGTCCGCGTCACCACCAGTTGTGTCCCACGCCCAATTATCCATCATTGATCAATTTATCATTAAATTTGATTCAGTTAATATCATATAACCTCAAAATTAATAGCGGAAGCTTAAATGAACAACATAAAAATTCATCTTGTGTTTTATTAGCAAAATGCCTAAGTGGAAACCATACCAAATATACATCATATACATCTCATCTGATCCTCAAAATATCAAAATGTACAACCTATCTCTCTCAAGCCCAAAACCCGACATAAAACGATTAAATATAAACATACGTACGAGTGGGGCTAAAACGTCAATCGATGTACTCTTCAAGCTTGCCCTTTCCCCGGCTCGTACTAGGGTCTGCACTCAGCCATCACAAAAAGACAGATGACGAGTCCAGAGTGAGTAATCCGAAGGAAATTCACCAAGTAATTACGGAAATAAAAATACTTGGAATTGAAAATACTATAATTTAAACATGCGGAACAAGAGAAATACGTAATAACCGTAAAAAGGAACATCGCATGCATAAATATAGTGATGAAACAAAGTACGTGCACATAAAAATCGGACCAAGTCATACTTCGGGTTTTCTCCCGGCACCAACCGTAAACACACCAATGGGTTGGCCCTAACCCTCAGGTGGCGGCGTAGACCCACTGCGCACCCACACAAGCCTACCATACCCGGGTAGCCTATTCACCGGTGTATGCCTAGACAAGTGCTATGACTTAGTGGACCCTATGGCCGTAACGAATAAGCACCAGGTGGGGAGTGATCTCAACACCGTAAAGACACCAGGTAGGAGTACCCTCAACTACCGTAAAGTCACCAGGTGAGAGTACTCAACCACCGTAAAGCAATAATGAAACGAAGTAGAGAATAAATGGAACAGAACTCAAATAAATCAAACAGTAAATACTTAAAGTGAAGTTCAATTGGGATACTACACACCTCAATTCGCACTCCTCGTTCTACAATTCAAAACCCCGGTCAAATACCTCCAAATCCCCGATAATACTCCCGGTCTGATTTCTGACTAAACCCCGGCTCCGACTACTATTCCGAGACTCCTGGAATTCATTTATGAGGGTTAATTATCAATTAATGGGTTCTTAATGTTAGTTTGACTCATTTCCTTATTTTCCAATTGATTTAGCCTATATCAAGTATCTATTCCATTCAATAAATTACCAAAATTTATGGGTAAGCTCACCTTAGTTTCCTCGACTACCCGGCACCTCGTGCCTCGTGTCCCGTGTCCGCACTCACCCCGAGGTCATTCCTCACTCGTCAATAATCTACATTAACACACATATTGTAATGAAATTTAACTACTTAAAATATTTTCATCACAATTTACCACAACAAGCATACAAAACGGACTGTATACCTAGTTCGAGTGCGTTCCAGTCTCGCTGTGGGACCCTCGACCGTCCTCGCTGGCGTCCACATCTGCCATGACATCATAATTAACGGTAAATATTAATTGGGCCGTTACAGTCAAGCATTAGAAAAAATGTGTGTTTGTTTAAGTGGTGTGTGTTGATAACAAACCCTTTTTTTTACACCCCTAACCTAATAAGGACGTTTAGATGGACATCATGATGAGAGAATACAAATCTCAAGGCAACTTCATCTCAATCTTAAAGTCACCGACGCCATGTAAGCGTCATATCATATTTGGTCACCGAAAAAGTGACCAGAGTGATTTTAGTGAAAAGTTTTAAAAAATCGAGTGATTTTCTTGTTACAAAGTAACCTTTGTGACCAAAATGTTACAGCATATAAACTTGAATGACCATGTGTGAAAATAACCCTATAAATTGAACTACCACGAAGCCTCTCAAATGCAAATATGGATTTCGAAAGTGGCTAACATATCACAAACAAAAAGTAAGAGACGTAAAGAAATAAACACTGGAATAAACACTGGGTAGATGTTCTCCAATTTCCATATCATCTTTTAAGTCATAGAAGCCTAAAAAAGAAAAAACCATAACAAAGGTCTCAAGCTATTGGAGTCTCTTTTTGAATTTGAATGTGTACCTCATAAAATTTTGGTGCCACATAAGATAGACATTATCCTCACATTGATAAGGTGACACCAATGACCAATCTCTAGCCCCCAATCCATGTTAACCATTGGAGATGCTCTTGTTCAACTATGAAATTTAATGGCAGATAGTCATAAAAAAAGAAGCATGCAAGACATGTGCGCACTACTAAGAGCATCTCCAATGGTAAATAAGGATTGTAAGCGTGGATTGATATCATGTCAACAACGTGGAGATGATATTCATCCTAAGTGGCTTGAATAGACATTTATTGTTTTTCCATATATTTTGGAGAGAATTGGTGACGTAACTATGAATGACATTGTCTAGAAGTAAACATTCAAAATAGACAATGTCTATTCCTTATATGTCACGTCAACTCGACATTTAAAATGCACATTCAATTGAAGAGGTTTTTTTACCTCAATGTCTATTAATCCTAAGTGGTACATATTGACATCCAATCCACATCTCATTGGAGATGCTCTAATATATTGAACCACTGCTAATTTATATTTATAAACACTAAAAGTTTAGAAATATTGAATTTCATATGCTTATTAAAAACAAATATCTACTCATCTCGACCAAAGTAATATTTACCCACCAAATAAAAAAAAGAAAATAAATTATTAAAATGATAGATTTATTTCATTAAAATATATCCGTTACATCAAATCAAGCAAAGGGAAGAGATTAACCCATGTGGCTGACCCCAATTAATTTGAAATTAAGGCTTTGTTGCACCAAACCCCAATTAATTTAAAATTGAGGCTTTGTTGCACCAAACCTAGCGCAATTGAAGAGTTTGATCTATGTAAGTATGTAACTGACCCCAACTAATTTAGAATTGTGGCTTTGTTGTTGTTAATGTTGTTGCTTTGCTGGACCATGTTTCATTACAAAATCAGGAACACGGAGAAAAATGGAGTAACAGTACTCTAGCTGATGATAATACACACATTTGCTACATGGTTCTTGAAATCTATTGGATCAAGTGCATGTACATCTACATATATAAACCCAACAAACTCCATCAACTGCTTATGTCAAGATACCTGTTCAATATCCTATAGCTGTTTATCTTTAACAACAACAACAACAAGAAGAAGTCCGAAATTAATTGGGGTCAGTTACATGAATCAACAACAACATAGCTGTTTATCTTTACAGCTAAAGAACATATTAAACACAGTTTCCATTTCCATTTTCATATGCTGAAATTCAGCACTTAATTAGTATATTATAGGGGATGTATAATAAAATACAAAACTGTTATATTTGTGAAGCATTGGAGCATTGTTTTTCAAATTCCTGCTCTACAAATGCCAGAACGTTAGGGGAATACACATAATTGTAAGGTTGAACAAGGGAACTCAGATGATTCTCACAGGGCTCATAGAAGGGATTCTAGTTGTTTCAGTTCAGGATCTACTGTTTCAGTTTCGGCCTCATTCGGAATCTTATACGCCTCGGCAATTTCCTTCCCTTTATCCAGAATTGCCGAAGGAACTGTTTTCAGAACACTGCAAAAAGAACATTTTATGAGAAACTCAATTTGTGGGCTTACAAATGTCCAATACAATTGCATCGGCAAAGTTTAAGATAACTACCTATCCAGAGCATTCATCGCCTCGGCAATCTTTGACTTCATTGAGTTGACAGAAGCATCTGGATCGTTCCTTAATGCGCGCAGAAGTAATGAATCGAGATCTTCCAAGGCTCTGACCATCAGCAGTTTGGTAACGGTGATTAGAAACAAGCATGCATACGATGGTAATACTTTGAACTGAAAATGTAGGACATGCTTGATTACAGATTTTAACTAGTACCGACTGTTGGAACAATTAATTATATTATTTAATTGTTCGCATTTGAATGGAAAATTAATGAAAAGGAATTCCATCCAACACTGACTACTGAGCCCATCCAATTTGAAGCGGCAATTTGGATTGATCGGTAGTTGTACCTTGAAATAAGGGCGGGAGAGATATGCAGTTTACAACTTCTTTTGATAACATTGACTTGATTTTTAACTGAATTCTTCATGAAGACGATAAATAATAATAATGCGGAATAAAGGGTGCGGTGTGCAGTACTAATGAATTTTCTGCAGATCTACCTCCCTGCTAAAAAGTTACTCATTGTCATGAGAATCTGTGTTTATAGGGCGTTATGAAATTGTACCACTCAAATTATTCTATCCCAGCATAATAAATTGATAATCAAATTGATGAAGAGAAAAGGGCTGCCCCCTAAATGCAGACTTAACAGGCTGGTGTAAACATAATACTCAAATATGTCAACTTTTACCATAGAGCCAAGAGGAGGATAAATAACATGTATGCTTACCTGAGACATTGATCAACGTTCTCAAAAGCGGCTTTGCCATTGCCATCATCTGATGCATATTGGGCTACCTGTACTCACAAACGGCAAAAAAATTTGTCTGAGAAATAATTTAAAAACATAAATTGCGTGAAAGTTCTGGGCATAAGCTCCAAGATAAGAGCATCTCCAATGGAATGTTGATTGAATGTCAATGTGCACCACCTAAGATAAAATTGACATTGAAATGAAAAAAAGGTCTCCAATGGGAATGTGCATTTAGAATGTCATGCTAATGTGGCATAAAAAAAATTGACATTGTCAATTTTGGATGTGAACTCTAGACATTCAAATTGACAGCCACATAGGACTTTATTTCTTTTTTTTGGTTGGTTGGAATTCGGTTTCTTTTTAAATTGAAAAAGTAATGTCACCTCATCAATTGACGTTCAATCTACATATACCATTAGAGATCAGTTTTGGAGTCCAATGTCTATTTGAGCCACATGGGATGACATCCTCTTCATATTGATGACGTGGCAAGAATCCACGTCCACAATCCACATTTACCATTGGAGATGCTCTAAATATGTATGACACTCTCCTTTGTTGGCAAAACCCATAAGAGCATCTCCAATGGTAATGTGGATTTAGAGCATGGATTGGTGCCAAATCATGGATATGGGAAATATGCCTATCCTATGTGGCACTAGATGGACATTCAAATTCTAAAATGATCTCCAACGGTAATGTGGATTTAGACCATGGATTGTGACTTTTCTTTTGTCTTCATGTGGATAATGTCTTTATTTTGTGATTTTCCTTTTTCTTTGAGGGGCTATTATGTCTTTTTCTTTATATCTCTAACTAAAGTGATGATGTGGCAGTGGAGAGGATGTCTACTATAAATTTACAATGTCTAGAAGTAGACATTGAGGTAGACGCCCTCCACTTTGATATCTTGCCACATAAGATAGACATTCACAATCCATGGTCCCATTGGAGATGCTCTCCAATGGGACCATGGATTGTGGTGAAAATGGATCCACCTAGGATACGATCCACATCCAACCAAAAAATGTTCTCCAATGAGACCATGATTGCTAATGTCTAGATGATGTGGCAAGGAATCAAAGTGGAGGGTGTCTACAACAATGTCTACTTCTAGACATTGTGCTAGACATTCTTTCTACTACCACATCATCATTGTTTGTTATGGAAAGTCAAAAAAAGATCGAATCCATGGTTTAAATCCATTGTCCATTGGAGATCATTTTGGAGTTTGAATGTCTATCAAATGCCACATAGGATAGACATCCTTCCCACATCCATGACAAGACAACAATCCATGGTCTAAATCCACATTACCATTCTTAAAAACAATAATATGAAGAATGATGATGAAAACCAAATTCTTGGTTTCAAGTTCAATAGTTAACTCTTGATCATATTTTGAAATTCGAATAGATAAATCTATGTGAGATAAAAAATCAAATGAAAAATAAAATGCTCATCTCTTAAACAAATTAAGACAGTGCAATGATATTTTCCAAATATGAAACTTCATCCTCTTCCAAACAAATTTAAAATTAAACCAGGTATCTTTGGATGATGTGTTGAAGTTAAGATTGGATAAGGTCCACAAAGAGTATAATTTCATTAACATAAGTTGTGCCTTGACTCAGTTTTATCTGGATTTTTTGCTTTTTTTGTCAAATAGTTTTTATCAGGGGTTAGGATATAGACTTTTGCAACTCCAATTTGGGAATTTTTAGCTAAGTTTAGGTAACATATTTGATTTGAATTTCCAGGACAATCAAGGACCATTTCATGAAGATCATAGAGATTTCCTATTCTCTCTATAGTTTGGATAAAGTAGCTGAAAATAAGGCAGATATCTTTTGCACTAAAATGAGAAAATATTGCAAACTAAACTAAAAGGAAAAAAAAAATCCATTATTCACTACGTACAGCACGAATATTCACACGTAGGGAAGCTGCAGGGCCAGCACGCAACAGCGACCTGCATATACTGTATTCTGGTTGATTGGCTTCCAAGGTTTTTTCTGTGTGGAAATAAAACTTTAGATACTATAACAAATAAAATCTTCTTCCAAGGTTTTCTCTATATTGAAATGAAACTTCAGATACAATGACAAAACAAATCTATGTTTTCTGCTCATAATTCCTAAGGGGCAGATTTCTCATATGCTAACAGTGATAAAACTTGGTGGGAGAAAAAGCAAAATTGAGATCTTTTTGGGCCAACAAGCGAAATTAGAAGATAAGAACTTGCTAGAAGAAAATAGAGGGAAAAAAGTAGATTTATATGTATAAAAAGTGCTGATCAACGGCATATTCTAAATCTCTTATATTTAATGTATTTTTACACCTAATATTCTAATATAAGACCCATTATGCTGACATCAGGGCGACATTGGTCGCGCACAGGCATTGATCTGTGTTAGTTGGACTTCATGACATGCACTAGCGTATGTTTCAAGGAATATTAACAGCTACAACTTCAAGGCTTAGTAGTTGTTCAGCCACAAAAGATATGTTAATATAAACAATTGGTATTACAAGAAAAAGATTATTCCAAAGGCCACCTTTGCGCCGCATTGCAAGTTTCCGTCCCTTTCATCCAGATCTTTTTATGTGCTGGTTTAGGTTGCGAGGGAAGGCATAAATTGACACGAATATATGCAATCAAATGAAATGCCTCACCTAAATCTTTAAACTGGAATTGAGTCAATATCAAAGCAGGTACATAGACCTCTAGCGGTTCGAGCTTCTTCCTGTCATTTTAGAGAAGAACAGTAAAGAGTAAACCCCATAAGCCCCTTGCTTTTTTCATGCTCATACAAAAAATGGTTCTTTTGCGTGTGAAGGTCAGCAATTAAAATTATGAAGCCTCAAGATTACTCGACAAACAAAAGAGAAATATAAATGAATTCGCACGTCCTACGTTAACAAGCAGACATTGTAATGATCCGAAAGGCACTGTAAAGGGCAAACCTTTTTACATATTTATCGAAGATGCCACCCGCAACGGCATCTGCAAAACATGGAAACAACTTAACCAAAACCAGCTGAACTGTGAGAAGAATCAAAACCAAAAGCACGTCCCCGCCACCCTAATTAACAATTGAGCTTGAAAATGCACATACCAGTCAATCAACTAATTTATCAAACTAAAAAAGGATCATAAAATCAACACTAGCGAAATTGCAAGAGAAATCAAAGCCATTACTCACAATGCCAAATTGGGCAATCCACACTCAAACCCCATCAATAATTACACCAATAAATCCTCATAACAAATCAATCCGGTCATGGGTAATTGCGAGCCGCGACAAAGCCTAAACCATGAGAACAATGAAAACAACGGGAATAAATACCAACGGTCTGTTGGCACAACTGGAAGCGGGCTGTTCTCCCTTAACTAGTGACTCGAAGCAAACCCAGAGTAGTCAGATAGTCGGATAGTCCCGATACATACTGGGTGTTTTAGACAAAAAAGGGGGTTAATAAACGATTGAATCGTTCAATACTCAAAAGAATTTGTGAGCAATTGTGACTCAAATAGATCACAAGACCAAAATTAGGGAATTTAACAAACTGGGTAATGTCGCTTCTTTAAAATTAAGAAGATGTAGAGAGAAGGAGAGCGCACATTTAGGGATGGAGACCCATTGAGAGACGACAAATGCGATGGCGATAGAGCGCCTGTTTACATTGATTTCGCTCTTGTTGTTGTTAGACAAGGAAGCGCAACGAGCGGGGGTCGGCCTCGTTCGCTTAGATGGAGACGAAGCAATGCGGGGGAGAGACGAAGTAATGGTGATGGCCATGGTGATGGAGATGGCAAGACATGCGTTGCGTTCGTCCCCTGCTCTGCTTTGCTCTGCACTTGGGACTTTGGTTTTGAGGGACTGAGTGGCAACTTGCCTTATCCGTTTTGTCAGCTTAATTAATTACTAGTATTAATTAGAGTTAACTGTTATAGTAAACTTCTAAATCATTTATTTATTTATTTTTTTACTTAACTTGAAGGAAAGGTAATAGTAGAATATTTTTTTTGTGCATCACTTATTATCTAGTATATTGGTCCAACGTAATTTAAGGTTGAACGTGTTTATCCACGAAAGTATTGAACACTTCTAACAAATGAGACTTTATACACCTTGAAATCAAAATAAATGTTTAAGATATCTGAGCGCTGAATCACTCGAACCAATTTTTATTAGAATATTTTAATTAATTTTTTGTAAAGTGATTATGATAAATGTTATTATAACAACAATAATAATAACTAGAACAATTCAGCAATAAAACCGCAATAAAATTGACCATCAAATACATCATTCACTAGAGGTTACTGTCAAGGAAAGAGTAGTTTTTCTTACTATCACAGTTAATGTTAAGACAGCGTTAATTAATAATTATTGACAAACGGACCGTTAAAGGCATTAAACGCTGAGCGATGGCAAGTCCGTAATTTCCTTGAACAGCAGCGCCATTTCCGCAACGTTAGAAAAATGAAAAGCAACGCAACAACACACCACCATCTGAACCAACCATCTCGATTTTCGACCGACTTTCTTAGCTTTCCAAACTCATCATCATCATCTTCTTCTTCAGCTCATCAGATCTCACTTCGTAGTCGGCGCAACAACAACAACAATGGCGGTCGCTGCTTGGCTCCTCGTCTGCGCTTCGCTCCTCTTCGCCTCCTCAGTCTCCGCGGACAGCAAGAGTAAGCTCTCTCTCTCTCTCACACTCTCTTTCTCTCTCTCTCATCAGATCCTAGTCGATTTCCTTCGATTCGTTCCAATGCGGTTGGATTCTAGGCTCTCGGAAGCTCGATCCAGTGCGATTCACTCATTTTTCATGTCTGTGGTTCCGTGACTGTCATTTCGTTTCTATTGATCTGCTTTACTGCTTCGTTCTTTGATGCTTTGGGATATTCTCTCGCACTAGTGAGGGTTTTGGACAATGTAGGTTAGGTTATGGGTTCGGTGCGGCTAGGACTGTGATTTGACTGCATTTGGAACTCATTGGACCTCCATAGAAGAGAAAACTGAGAGAAATTGCACTTTAGAGACATATGTAGAAAGTTTTGGTGCTTCCTCTGTTAGGATTGCAAAGTAAAACACTAAAATTGACATATATTGTGTCGATGATTCGATCCGGACCTCTTAATTAGTCCGTAGGCGGTTTTGGGGTCTTTGACTGGGGATTTTGAGATAATTTGCATGATAAACATGTTTAGCTTGGTTTGCATTGTCTATTCTCATATCTAAACTTTTGAATCTGCTTTGCAACCACCTTCATTTTAGTCAAAAATCGCTTTTGATTTAGTACTTATGTTTTTGTACACTTGGAGGTTATAGTTTCATTTTCTTTATTTAAGGATATCATAGTGAAATAAATTATTTGTGTAGGAGACGATGTACGATCATTGCGTCAGTAAGTGAACTAAAAGGGTACAGGGAGACCTAGATTTATTTTTAGTTTGATGTAGCTTTGTGATATAAACAGTAAAAAAACAAACTTTTTGTAAGTAATATAATATAGTTCGATAAGTTTTTATTTACTTTCATCTTTCAATGTCATAATCTTGTTTCCAACTTCGGAATGTTCCTCCTGCCATCATTTATAGTGTAGTAGCCAATACAAGTCATAAAGTACATGAATCATTTATAAGCTAATTTAGGAGATCTGCTAGCAGTGCATGATTTAGGCCAAGAATGTGGGTGCATTAAATAGCAAACCCCTAAAATTTGCCAAAAATAGAAAAAGTCCAAAACACCCTAAATTGAAAACTAGACAAAATAGGAAAACTAATGCCACAAACGGCATACGAAAGGAAAATTTCTCCTAAAAGTTGTAATCAAACTAAAACTTACTAAAAATAGAAAAATTGCTAATTCAGAGGCCTAAACGTAATGAGTGTTGATCACCTCGCCGTTTTCAATAAAACCAAGTCTTTAAAACTGTCGAATTCCGTAGTCGGACCCTTCAAAAGTCAACCAAAAATTATTTTTGGTCAAGCTTTTCCAAAGAAGTGTTTGACCCTTCTTAGACTGCATCATTCTCCCTAGAGTGGATAGGATTCGCTCTCGAATCTTCATCCTTGTGATACACATCCCTGATTCAATCCAAGCCGCATCATACTCCCCCCGTTGACAAAAATTTGTCCTCGAATTTTCGTACCTTCGCGCGACTTGTAATTTGGGACAAATTTATCTTCACAACTAATCTTGACTAACTCAACACTACTTGATGAAACAAGTATTTGGGAAACAATATCTTGAACGTTGTCAAAAAACACACCACCTTGAGAGTCTTGAAGAGTTTCCACTACTAACTCTTCATCCATGTCATCGGTTAATGAACAAAAGTGTTTGGTCGCCGCGAACTGCTGTTTTGTCTCCACACCTTTTTCAATTAGGTAGTTGTCGATTTCATCTTGACAACCACATATCTTTGTTGATGCGCCTCATTACACGACACCACCACTAACACTTGTGGTTTTGACATCAACTGTGTAACCTCAAGTACAAGACTATCATCTCCAAATACCACTTTTTCTTCAACAATGGCGTCATCATTGTCATCAAGAATTGGCGGCTTGTTGATGTTGAAGATGTGACTGTTGTTGCATTCGATTAGATCAATGCATTCTTCTGATCGACAATCTTCGTCGTTGTACGCATTGTCCCTATCAGAAGAGGAGTCTCCTTTTGTATTGTTAAAAACAATATGGTCTCTTTGAGAGTTCGGGACATAGATTCCATGAATCCTTAACAACTCTGTTATTTCAGCAGATAACTCATTAAGTTGCACACGTGTTTGTTCTTGCAATGCACTAAATTGAGTAAAGAACTGCTCCAGTCGGACTTGGTTGCCTCGTTGATAAACAATTACAACTCGTTGGTGGTTCTGATTCTTCCAAATTGATTATTCGACACACGAATAATACAATTCAGGGCCTTGAGAATTAAACCCTAATTCTCTAAAAAAGAAACACTGTTCTTTATTAAAAAAATCAATAATCAACCCTTAAACTATTACATGTGTAGTGTTTATATAGGCTTGTAAAATAATAAGACTCCTAATTTTAATAGAATACCAAAAGACACATTAACTGTAATTCTAATAAAACTCTTACTACCACTAACTCCTATTTAAACTTTAACTTTGACACAAAAAGGACACAGAACTTGTAATCCAACTAAACAAAACCATCTTATCTAATAAATAAATAAAATCATAATCTAACACAAACTATTATTTGCATCAATTCTTAATTGCTGAATTAGTTGTTGGTTGCTTGATTTTGTATCTCTAATAAAGATCACGTGAATTTTAACCTATACCCTAATTTTAATATTTTAGTTCCTTAACTTGATATCTTGTGCAGTTCCTTAACTTTTTTGATGGTTAACTAGAGAATGGTTGTGTTTCCTCTCATTTGAGTGGTTTTACATGTTTTATTAGTATCAGTTCTAAATGTGTGTTCTCCATCTTTTCAGAATGCTATATTAGATAACCAAATATGAAGAAATAGGTTGGACTTTATCCACAATCAATGGGCATGTCTGAATGAGCTCTATTTGAATTTAACTTGATCCTAAAACATTTTATTTATTCTAAACACCAATAACATACAATACTTGCAGAAATTATTGTACAGCATTTGACCTAACAATGGATTTTAAGCTAACGCCATCACTCCTCACAAACAGTCTCATTATGCACCTGGAGGATATATTTTTACGATTGGAAGAAACGTGCTGATGAGGCACAAGAAAATGCTAGTATAGTGCCTTGAAACCAAAACATGATTAAATTACACAACTTAGCTCTAATATCAATATTACGTTTATTACCATGTTAGATTATGGCTTAGTGTAAAAGTTATGGTTCATAAAGAGAGGCTTACAATAAATATCAAGCTAATACCAAAGAGTCTTCTAGTTGTGTACGTTGGATCAAATGAATCTCATCAGATCGCATATTTGAATCTCTACTTTCAAATTCAACAACACTTCAAGCCAATCATCACACTATCAAATTAGGTCATCACATTAACGAAACAACAAAGCACAAATCACAAATCACGAATTAAAATTAGAGAAATTGTGCTTGCCTGGAACAGATTCACGAGATTTTAGTTGTGTATGTTGCTTAAAGATCTTCTTTAATAGTTATGTCGATTACTTTAGTGTATCTATACTCTGCTTACCTGGAACAGCTTATCACGAGATTCTAGTTGTGTACGTTGCTTAAAGATATTCTTTAGTTTTTGCCACAGAAAATAATGTATGTTGCTTGCCTTCTTTTTTGATGCATCCGTGGATGCAAGTGACCTGTGGTATCATGTCAATCAACTTTGATACATGTATGAGTTATTTGTTGAGATTGGGCAATTAGCATGTGCCAAACTTGTTACATACTGGGATGTTTTCTTGACATTCTTTGAAAAGCGCACCAGAAATCATCTATGAACTTCTTTTTGCTATTATGTTTCATTTATTTGTAATTATTTTCTTGTTACATACTGGGATGTTTTCTTGACATCACTTGTATCAGGCTAGATATATATGAAATTCAAAATTCAGAGTTTAGGAATTTTTTGCTATTATGTTTCATTTATTTGTAATTATTTTCTGTGTCAAGTTTTTTCTAGGAAAATGTCAAGTTTTATTTAAGAACTGGAAATTTCGTGACACATGAACAAAGACGACCGATAAATGCCCCAATTTTAAAACTCAACCTACTAGAAATTGAAAGAATTCGAAGTTACAGGGTTAGAAACTTAGACCTGAGATAACTTATGATGTATTATAATTTTTTTTGATGAATAATAATTATAAAAAAATAAAAAGATTATTCAATCGCATCATCAAAACTGCACTAAACCCATCTCAAAAAAAAAAAAAAAACTGCACTAAACCAACTTGAATGAAAACGTCAACTGGTTGGGACTGAGGCTTTGTTCGTGTCAGTCGTTGTCGTTGTAGATGAACAAAGATAGTTTCATTTCTTGCCAACTACTGTGCTACATTAGTACTTACTCAATTCTTACTATCAGGAGTTGTGTTTGCATTTTAGTAGTTTTTTCGTCCTCCTGTTATGTTTTATTTCATCAAAGCGAGCAGTCAATCTAAAATCTCCCCTTGTTTTTCAATAGATAACCCAGCTGATAAGCTCGTATCCGTTCTCAACAGCAATCGAACCGACTCCAAATTACCTGCCCTTGAGGACAATCCAGGTCTGGGATGCATTGCCTTGCAGTACATAAAAGCTTACCAAGGCAGATGTGATGAAGTGGGAGGATCCGACGCAAAGAAGCCCCAAGATGCAGAATTTGCTCAGACCTTCGCGCCAAACTGTGGCGTTCAAGTTTCTACTCTACGTCTTATCACCGGCCGACTTCTTGGTTGCCAATCCGAATATGTCAGTGCATCAGAAGCATTCTCCAACATTTTAATCAGAAATGAGCGTGGTTTGCAAATACTTCGCAGTAAGAACCACACTGAGGTAGGGGCAGCTGTGAGTGGCAATGATGGTGGTGCTCCATATTTCTGGTGTGTTCTGTTCAGCGGTGGAAAATCCAACAATAGCTTCGTCTTGGAAGGAGGCGAAGCGAAGAAGCAGCACCCTGGATGCTTCAGTGGAACAAATGATGATTGCAGTGGTGCTCATCGGCATCAAATTTTTGGTGGAGCACTTATTATTGGCATTTCAGTTGCACTAGGTTTGGCCTTTGGTTTATAATTCCATTTTGATTGCAATTTGGGAGCATTCGCATTGATTCACATTGGTTGATTTCTGTATTCTTCATTTTTTTTGGTTTCTTGTGGTCTGAGTTGCCTCCCACATATTCTTCTTTTCATTTTCCGATCTCTTTGATCCTGCGATTGTTCTTTCATTTTATTTTATTTTTTTTTGAACCCATTGTACTTCCATTATTTGAAAGGAAGAAGCTCACTCAAGTTCATTTGTAAGACTACTGGTGCATGGATGGTGTGTATTCAACAATTTGTTGAATTGGGAATGGGACTGGTGCAATCACTAGTTTTGTGTCTTTTTTTTAAGCCTAAAAAGACATTGATTGTTCTTAACCCAATAGGGTGAGCAACATATTACAATATTTTGACGGGCGAAATGCAATAAATACTACATTACATAGCCTATAATTTTTTTCCACAAAAGAGGAGAATTACCCTCACAAATGGGAGTTTGGCGAAACATTCGCTTGAGACCACCTATATTAAACATATCCTGAACTTAAAACAAAACAAAAATTAAACCCTAATGAAAAAAAAATTATATAAAGAAGGAGACCACTCAAACACTTCACCTGAAAGAAGCAGATTATGTTGGGAGTCGTGGGACAAGTGTGGTCTTTTGCTCCAAAAGATCTCAATACTAGTTGAAGTGAAATCCATGCTTGGATCAAGGTTGCAGTTTTTCTTGCTTAGTTAGATTTAGATTTGGTTCATGTCTACAGCGTACGTGCGGATTTAGTACAAGTCCAGTATGGATCTTGGTAAAATAATCTAGGTTATAAATCTTGGTAGATCTCCAGGTCAACATAGATCCTGGTAGTTATATTGGTTCGTCAGGGCCATTAGGCTCACCTAGGCTCTCTATGGGTTCGCTATGTCGACCCACCTAAGTTTTATGGGTTTACTTTAACTGATTAGGTTTGTCCATTAAGCATCAGTAAGTTTGTAATTGCTCCTCGTGCGCTTGTAATTGAGACAATATTGACTCTTAAAGGAGCAAGTATGAAATTGCCTATTTGAACTTCAAAAAAAAAAAACCCACACTTGGATCATTTATTTAGAAGTCTTCTATAATCGATTTAGGATTGTATTTCGGTGGCATAAACTAACTTACAATATTTAATTATTTATTTTTGAAGTACTTCAAATATTTGCCAAAGCATCTCTATTGAGATAGACGAAGAATCACTTGCCAAAAGACAAAGTTTATGGAAGTCATGGATTCGATTCTCGTTGAAGTAAAAAAAATATACTATCAATATTTAATTTATGCTGGAAAAAATATAGTAATATTTGAAAACTTTTTGGTAGTAAAAATATTTAATTTTTTTTGTAACCTATTTAATTTATGAAAAATGCTAGAATGACAATAGATTATGACACACCTCAACACAAATTGGCCCACCATGCGGCCTCAACTCGCATGTTATGCATCGGGATCTGTATGGGGCTCATATCTCGAGGTAGGCATGAATGACTCTTGTGGCCAATGTATGTTGTGATGTGATTTCTCATTGTAATTGTAGCACTTCCCTTAATTTATTTTGAGTCTGGATAAGTGTACCCCAATATTTACTTAGGGTACCCTGATTTTGAGTGCACCCCAAATTCAAATTTCATTATGAGTGCACCCCACATTTTTACTAAAAAACCCTTTCATTCAAACCAAAGCACCCAACTCCAAAACCTTGGTCGAAACATCTATTTTAGGTTCGGCGACATATGGCCAGGTCTTATCCTCTAGGCTCGGTGTTGTTCAATCGAACCTCTTTAGTGAGATTTAGTTGATAACTGTCGACCTAATGGTTCGGTGGGTTCTGACCGACACTCAAATTAAAGGTTCGGCAGGCTTTGACCGACTCTCCAACTTGAAGTTTTGTAGGCTCTAGCTCTGACCGACTCTCCAACAAGAGATTCGGACCTACGAGGCCAAACCACTCAGTGATGCCTACAGATTACAAGAAAATAGTGTGGAGGGATGCTGATGGAGTGCACCAAATGAGAGGAAAGTGTAGTGGGATGTACTAACACAGTGAGGGGCATAAATTTCATTTTGTAGTATGATTGACCTTTTTTTTATGTTCAACTTTTTTCTGGGGTGCACTAAGTAAATGGCGTGGTGCACTTAGCCAGGCTCTTTATTTTTGAAAACGTTGTTTGGCATGTTCTTGCTAACTTAGATTTCGTTATTTAAAATGATTAAGTTGTGATATGCACCTTATAGGGAACCCCAATTGATGAAGCCACTCATGTAGTAATCAATCTATTCATGTCTGCAAAGCTTCTAACAAGAAAACTAAACCTCACCCATCCCATTAACGGTCACACCAACCGTCACCAACTGTCATACAACTACCTCCTCAGCTCATGCTCTTCCCTTCCACAACTCAACCAAATCCACGCCCAAATCCTCACACATGGCTTCTCCCAAAACCTCCCCATCACAACCAAGCTCATCACCCTTTACATAAGCTTAGTCCCCACAATGTGCTATGCCCGGAAACTGTTTGATGAAATTCCCCAACCAGATGTCTTCCTCAGGAACACCCTCATCCGGGGGTACGCCGATTCGGGCCCCTGCGAAGAGGCCATTGTTTTATACAAGAGTATGCATTTTGATGGTTTGTTGCCCGATAATTATACTTTTCCGTTCGTTGTTCGGTCTTGTGCGGTGTTATCGGCTTTGAGAGAAGGGGAGGAGGTGCATTGTAATATAATTAAGAACGGGTTCGATTCAGATGTATTTGTGCAGAGTTCTTTGGTTTCAATGTATTCGCAAAGTGGGGTGGTTTCGTGTTCGGAGCGGGTGTTTGATGAAATGGTGGTGAGGAATATTGTTTCTTGGACTGCTATGGTTGCTGGGTATGTGCAGAATGGGTTTTTCAAGGAAGGGTTGAGTGTGTTTCGGAGGATGATGGGTTTGGGGACTAGGCCTAATAAGGTTACGCTTGTGAGTGTTCTTCCGGCTTGTGCAGGGCTGGAGTTTTCGAATTTGGGTATGATGATTCATGGCTATGGGGTTAAGTTGGGTGTGGACTCTGATGTTTCATTGAACAATAGTTTGATTGCGTTGTATGGGAAATGTGGTGATGTTGAAAGAGCAAGATCACTGTTTGATCTAGTAGAAGAAAGAAATTTGGTGTCTTGGAATGCCATGATTGCGGCGTATGAGCAGAATGATATGGGCCGGGAAGCGATTAAGCTCTTTCGCAGAATGATGTCCGAGAAAGTGGACTTTGATTATATTACGCTAGTAAGTGTTATTTCAGCTTGTGCTGGTTTGGGTGCACTTAATACTGGAAGATGGGTGCATGAGATTGTTGCGAGGAAAGGAGTTGAGACAAATGTCTCAATTGCAAACTCTCTCATAGATATGTATGCAAAATGTGGTAGTATTGACTTGGCAAAGAATGTTTTCGAAAACTTGCCTCAGAGAAGTGTGGTGTCTTGGACTGCAATGATTGGGGCCTGCGGAGACCATGGGCATGGAGGAGAAGCGCTTGTGCTCTATGAGAAAATGCTAAAAGAGGGAGTGAAACCAAACCGATCCACCTTTACCGAGCTCTTGACAGCTTGTAGGCATTCAGGCCTCATAAACGAAGGGAGAAAATACTTCGATAGCATGATTAGAGACTTCTCAATTACTCCTGGAGTGGAGCATTGTGCATGTTTGGTGGACCTTCTCAGTCGAGTGGGTCGATTAAATGAGGCATATGAATTTATCAAGCAGATGCCAGTTGAACCGGACGTCGGGGTATGGGGAGCTCTTCTCAGTGCTTGTAGAATTCATGGGAGTCTTAAGCTGGCGGAGCTTGTAGCCGACCATATATTCCAGTTGGATCCTCAAACTGTAACATATTATGTACTTATGTCAAACATCTATGCCGATGCGGGTAGGTGGGAAGATGTAGAAAGGTTGAGGAATTTGATGAAAGAGAGGGAGTTAAAAAAAATTCCAGGCCATAGTTTGGTGGAGGTACATAGGAGGTTCCACACGTTTCTATCTGGACCAAAGCCACGCCAGAGATAACTTGTAAATTATTTCCAGCATATTGCCGGCATGAACAGGTTTGAACACGTGAGTGTTGGAATATATACAGTACGATGTACAATGCCATTTACTGAGTACCAAAATTCTTTTATACTGCAGTTCTCTGTTTGTTTGTGGCTGCAGAAATTGGTGTTGAGAACAACTATCTTTATTTAAAGTTCCTGATATCAAAATTCGGAAAAATGTGCATCTATGTGATCAATCTAAGATGCAATTAGAAACCTGCCCAAATGAAATTTCAGGGTAGAAAATTCTGCTATCTCCCTACTTTTTTTATTCCTTTTGTTTTGCTGTCAAAATTTGGTGGGTTTTCTTTTTTTGTTTGGGTTACACAAGGTTTGGTGGTTTGAGGTTTGAAGGAACTTGATTTGCTAAAGACCCAATTTTACATTGTTGGAAGAAGCATAAATTTGTATTTAGATTAAGTGGCTGGTTGGTATTTAGTGGAAGCAAAGTTGGAATTCAAACCAAGTTTTCTTCATATCGACAACTGCTAAAGAATATAGGAGTTAGCACTTCTGCATCTCTATCTTGTTTATGCAAACACATGGAGACTATTTATCTTTTGTGATATTGGGCAACTTTTTTAATAAGTAACCAACTTCATTACAATTTACAACACCCTTGACTTCAACATGAGTCGAATCCCTACCTAGCCATCGACAAGTGATGCCCCATCCATTTCACTAGAGATGCTTTGGCCTAGCTATGTGGATTTAAAGCTATAGTTTCAGGGGCTTTCGGACATTAACCGTCTTGTTCTACACAAAAGAAAATTCCCACTATCCAGTGAAAACTGAAAAGTGAAAAACTACTTCATGTCTTGAAACAAAGCAGGTATGTTTCCTCTGTCGAGATGCAAGGGGTTGCCATTTCAACAATCTGAAAGTAGATGTGGCAGATTCAATCAATTGTAATTTGGTTTAGATGATGACCAAATCTACTTACAGTGCAAGTAGTCCTACCTGGAAGCCCATCGTTCTGTACAGTTCTTTTGCAGGCATATTTTCTGTGTGGACATGTACAAACACCTGCCGTACGCCTGCCACATGAAGGAAAAACTTAGAAGAATTTTTTTTTTTCTGGAGAGTTTTGCCCGCTGAATTGACCTTAGCTCTTGCTATATCTGTGCATTGACAGTTTTACTTTTGCTCGGCATCTATTTTTTAATCTATTCTGCATGTGCGTGCATACCAAGGGAGCTCTACATGTTTACAAATCTTACCCTTTGACATTGCAGATTTAATGGCGAACTGTACTAAGTTGGTTGCAATTCCATTACGACGTGCAAGTTGTGCTACACATAAGTTTTCTATGTAACCATATCTTTCTGGGCTCATTCTGTTGACGCTGGAAAATGTTGAGGCTTCCACGTGTTCCTGATAGTGGCATTCGAAGAAAAAGGTACGGAAAATATTAGACTGTAATTTTCATGCAAAATCCATTTGAACATCTAACTCATACAAAATGAAACGCATAGCACCCCTGGAAATGTCTCTCCATGTAAGAGGTGCTTAATGCTCAAGTCTAGGGTTCCAACTACATTCTTCATCGCTGTATGTTTCACAATGCTCTCCTCCTTTACCTGCCAATTCCAAGGAAACCTGTTAAGGAGCCAAATGCATCATTAAATCAACTGTCCTAATGTGATGGAAGGGCAGGAGTCTCTTTGATATAGTGAAATGGCTTTATTTGTTAAGCAATTTTATGCTTTGCCATTTGTTGACTCCTACTCTTTCTATGCATAATTAGTACCAGCCTTGCTCTAATCAAACCAGGGCCGGCGTTGGGCATGGGCGGGGCAGGCCCTACCCCCACCCAAGGCCCCTCGATGACGCAGGTTTGTTGGGATGTTGTTTTTTTTTTGAAACATTGTTTTTTTTTTGAAGAGTGGCATTTTTGTACACATTTACTGGGGTTCATTGAAAATTCATTGTTATATGCAAGTACTCATATCAATATATATTAAGTGGATCCTTATACGACTGCGTAATAAAAGTATGTAAAAGAATAGTTAACTATAGTATTTTTTTAAAACTCAATTAGTAAGTACAAAAAGCACACCATGAATGACATTAAATCATTTACGTACATTGAATGTCACACAATCATTTCTTTCATATCTTCTCTTTACTCTTTTAAATGCAACTCTTTCTATAATCTCAAAATAAATAAAATCTTGGTCTCAAAAAATACTTCCTCCATCCAAAAATATAAGTTGTTTTGGATGGAGCACACTAATTAAGCTAGCTTTAAAGATAGTTTTAATGATGAGCTTAAATTACATTTTTATCCCTTAACACATAAATACAGAATGCTTTAATAACATGGGCGTAAATACTTGGTTAAATAAGGGGTAAAATAGGTTTATTAGATATTAATGCTCTCTTGAATTCATAAAACGACTTATATTTTTTGAAATGAAACTTTAGCTAAAAAGACCTATACTTTTGGAAGGAGGGAGTAAATAAATAACTGAAGTTTAGATTTCCACACCAACTAAATTTAATAAAATCAAAATCAAAACAAGTTTTCTAAAAAATAAATCTGAGTAAAATAATAGTTAACTATATATATTTTTTTAAACTTAATTGCACTAAATTGAGTGAAATGCATGGAGTTTGATCTATGTAGCCGACCCAACTAATTTGGGATTGCTGCTTTGTTGTTCTAACTATATGCATGAAAAAAGATTATTTTAAGGAAGTCAAATATAAGTCCTCGAAAAAAAAAAGGAATTCAAATATAAAGACCCCAAAATTTTAATTCACCATAGGCCTCCAAAGTGACAGATCCGGCCCTGAATCAAACCATACTGCAACAATGCAGGTGCATTTCTGTGTGTAATGCCCAATACACCGCCTCTTTAAAGCGTTGAACTCCTGTAGGTTAGTGGGTTTGTCAATGACTAATACACAATAACATGTAGGTTTGTATCGAGAAATGATTGATTCTAAAAGATTACCTGGTCTGCAAATTTCCTTTTGTAGCTATCGACATAGCTGCTTGAAAAATGTGATACAAGTTAAAGTTAGCATGTTTTTGTGCTGACATTTTTCCATGTGAAGAAATGCATTTGTAGATTTTTTTATTTCCTTGGCCTTCTTTAAAGGTAACTAGGTAAGCTGTAGCTCAGAACCCATGATATTGACACTAAGTGACTTTTTCCTACTGATTAATATGATAAAAATGATGTCAAAACATGGTGATAAACTGCTGATGACATCAAAATGTCGTGTTGAACCTTTAGCTAAGGAACTGATAGTTACTAACTCCTTAGCACCCAAAAAAAGCCCTCTGAAAGGGAATGAAAGAGCGATCAATGTTTATTTAGTATGGGAAGCACCTTTACTACTTTTGTGTTGAACATGCACATGGGAAAATAATATGAATTTATTATAGATAGGAACTGCTGTTTCTCGTCTGTAAATGCTAAGCAGAACTGTGATGAAATTCAGTTTTCTGTTCTCTCTGGTACATACCGATCGTGTGACTTGTCCTCATAATGACTTTCCGCCCTCAACCAGGCTGCGGCCTACTACAGAATGAAGAATTTGCTACAAAGTTATTTGGAAAAACAAGGATGAATGGATTTTGCATTCCATTTAAACCACTCACCCAGTACTCTTCCTCAAGCAAAGCCTCCTTTATCACAAATTCTCCTACCCGCAATCTATGCATTATGTCTTCAGACCATTGATCTGAATTATGCAGTCGGTATAACCGAAGGTCGTGGTGTTTCTCTGGTTTTTGAAGCTGCTGAGAGACTTGCTGGTGCGATGGAATGTTGACATTCCTAATTCATGAAACATTTGGAATGTGGCAGAAGTTTAATAGCCATCGTCTTTTGTTCTATTGATTAAATGAATGCAAAATGTATCATATCTAGCAATCTCCATCTCATTTTACATACTGGGTACAACACTTCTAATAGCATTGTCTTGAAGACGAAGCTGGATCAGACAAATGGGGAGAAGAAAAAACTCACGTTGCTGCAGAAACGGCACAAGTTTCGCCAGAGGCGGAGAGGTACTTTTTTCCAATCCCATGAACAGATAACTGCATTAGATCATGAAGCCTATGAGATGCAAAGCTTGACATTGATGAGGCTTGGTGAAGCTTCATGGTTATTGTCTTTGTTGTAACTTGCAAGTATGTTGAAGAAATAGCTACATCTTCAGTTCATCTGTCTCATTAGATGCGCGTCGAGTTGTGTTGTTGCATGATTCGAGGCACACTCACTATGTATTTTTTATTTATTATTTATTATTTATTTTTATTTTTTTTGTGGTGTAGGTTCTAAAGGATTGATGTGGCTGGACATTGGACAATGCTGGATGCTGGTCATGGAAAATGACTGGAAGTTTGTTTTTTCTTTTCTCCTTTCATTTGAGGCTTCAAGCTAGTATTGGCTAGAATAAGTTAATAACACAATTGGGTGTGACATGCACATGCTTGGATTGGACACATTATTTCCTTTGCCATCGGAAAATGACACTATCAAGTCTCAACGCACACTTTGGGTACGCATTCTTATCTTTTAGCCGTTTATAGTGTTTTGTTAGATGTGGGGCCACGCATGGGGAGACAAAAAAGAGTCGTAAATTACTAAAAGACATGGGTGTACGCTCAAAATGTGCATTGAAAAGTGATTCATTTTATCATTTTCCTTTGCTAAATTATTGTTGAAGTATATCGGATGTGCATTAAGATGTGTATATACAATGCAGTACCCAATGCATAATCGGATGGACTCCGACAACTGTGCAAATTTGTGGAAACAATGTGGTCCAATTTAATTTAATTTAATTTTTCTTTAAAGAAAAAAGCAATGGTTAGACAATATGCATGTCATCATTGAACTACATGGTCTCTAAACCTTGTCGTTAGTTGTGCGAATAGAAGATGGTTCTTTGACTCGACTCCCTCTAGTCAAAAATATAGGTTGTTTAAAATAAAGGCACATAAATTAAGATAACTTTAATTACGAGCGTAATTTACATACACGTCCTTTGACATTAAATGAATAAAAAAATTGAAGAATCATAATTGTTTGGATTGCACAAGGGTGAAATGGGTAAAAAAAACAATAAATACACTCTTAAATTTCGAAAACGATTTACAATTTTGAACAAATAATTTTTACTAGAATGACTTATATTATTGACCGAATAAAGTATTTGACATGCCAATGTGAAACACAATTGTAAGAGTCCCTTTATATGCATATTAGGTTTTGTAAGCTCACATATATGCGCATGTCGATGCAAAAATGAACAAATTTCAATGAGTGCGCGTACCAAATTAGTATGTGAAATTGTAGCCAAAATAACATTTTTTTTTCATAATAGTTGGTTGGCACAACTGAAAGCGGATTGTTGTCCGTGAACAAGTGACTCAAGTTCGAGTCTTGAGAATGGAAACACCAACTTTGATAACTCGCCCACCAATACGGTGCTAACTCGAGGCAAATTCAAAGTAATCGGATAGCCCATATATTGAGTAGTTTAAACAAAAAAATAACATTTTTTTTAGCCCCCGCAGGCGTTGGTGAGCGGTAAGTTCATTATGTACGAAACATAATAATGACTAAGGTATGTATGTTGAGTTTGAAACTTACCCGCTTTTTTTTCCTCTAATTCCTTTTTTAGGTTTTCTAATGGGAGGCAATGCAATTAAAGACCCTCAAGGGATTAGTCAGGGCTTAGGTCCCCCATTCGTAGTGTCTGCTGAGGTGGGTTGGATAGTCGCTGGCTCATAAGTTTTTTTTTATTAACAAGAAGTAAAAAAAAGTAGTGCCGTGGGATTGTGCGACGTGGGACGCTCTAAATATCTTCCCAATCCGAACGTTATCGTCGTCGGTTGGAAGAACACCTCGCTTTCACTCTCCCCCATTTTTTCCACTGAGAAGCCATGGCCTCTCCCACTCCCTCGGCCGATGGCGGTCGGCAGAAGCCTAGCTTCGTGTCGCTGAGTTGCCTTCTCTCTTCGGCATTTCCTCGAACACCTCTCGCTCCTCCTCCACAATTTCATCACTCATCCCGGCCCCGCCATTTGATGATCTTGTTCATCCGCGACTTCCACGCCTCCCTCACCTCCTCTTCTCATCGATTCCTCTCCGACTTACGCGCTCTCCTCCACTCCAACCCCTTCTTTCACAAACTCCTCGCCTTCTCCAATCATCTCGGCAGCACCGCCTCTCGCCAGGTGCACTAATAATTGTTGTTACTTTTTCTTTTTCTTTTTCTTTTCATGATCTCCTCTGCTTCTAGGGTTTGTTTTCACGATTTCCTCTAGTTAACGGCAAAGGTATAGTGTTTCATTGAAATCAAGGCTATACTACAGTAGTGTCATACTAACAAGGGCAAGGGGAAGCGACATTTATGTTCTACGCCTTTTAGCACTCTTCATGAGTTCGCACACGCCAACAAAGATGTAGCTTAGCTCTACTAGTTTGCCATGTCCTCACCTCTACATCAGATTAAGTGACCAAGTGAGTTCGCGTGCGCGAGGCCAATGCAATAGTGCAATGCAAAGGCGATGCTTGAGAGCCCCAATAGCAAGCTATTGTGATGGGCTCTCCCCCATGAAAAAAATTAATTTAATATCATTTAAGGCGATGCCCCACGTATCTGATACTAAGCGATCAAGTTTTCCGGTGTGGGAGTTTGGGTTGTTAGTTGTGGTGGTGCAAGCAAACTTCTTATAAAAAGAATTATTCCCACACGTCTTCAACAATGTCCTGCTTTCATTGAAATTAAACAACCACCAATTTGTTGTTGATTGAATGGTCTTTTTAGACCACTTTTGTTGCTCTTAATAGATTGTTGAGGTGGCATGGATATCAAACGCTTTTGTGTGTATAACTAATGTTGATAGCTATATTTACCTCCAACACTACTTCCAGGATTAGGCATGGGGGCTTTCTTCCAAATAGCCTTATTGGTATATATAAGGAAAGAATTACATTTACATCTTACATATTTAAATTTCGCTTTATCTAATATGGGGTATAATTTTAGTCCATACATCTCCAACATTTTGTTAGCTTTATGGTGAAGATCCTCGCATATTTCGAATTAGAAAATTCTAGGGTGACCCAAATAGGCATGCCATTCGGGCACGCGTCTACCGTGGTGAAATGGGTCCTACTAGCTCAAAAGCTCCTCAATGCTTGAATTTTTTTTTTTGAGAATTGTCACCTCAGTCGCCTGGTGCACCTGATGCGATCAACTGACATACGGGAGTCGGACCCATCTGCGAAGACAATCAATCTCTTTTAAAGCATCTTTTTTGGGGGAAATTCAAATTTTTCTTTGGAAACCCCTAAATCAACCTTCCCCTATCTTTGAGCATCATTTGCTCTCCAAACCACCACTCCCACCCCTATCTAGTGATTACTTAATCGCCTAGGGTTTCTACCTTCAATTGAAGCAAAGATCAAGAGTAGGGAGTCAGTGGATTTGGGTATTTGACTAGCCTTCAATCGAAGCAAAGATCAAACGATGGAAGTCATAGGTTGTTGGGTGCTCGACTAGCAAGTCATTTGTAGGTAATATTCCAATCCAATCGTTAGGGTTTGTGGTATGCTCCTTTTGACCTTTGTTTGTTAGATCTTTTGCATTTATTCCCTTGACATTGAGATTGGTAGTTTGCAAATGGTGCTTTGGGACAGGGGAGAGCCGATTTTGGGGTCTTCCACAAAAAATTCAAATTTCCCACCAAAAAAACGCATTAAATGAGACTGGTTGTCTGTGTCAGATGGGTCTGACTCCCGTACGTTAGTCAGATGCATCAGGATGTGCTAGGCAATTGAAGCAACGATTTTCAGGAACAAAAAAAAGTAATCTGTTAAAAAATGGGGAGCACCCGAGCGGTGGACCCATCTCACCATGTAGGCGTGTGCCCAAATGGCGTGCTCATTTTGGGTCACCCTAGCATTTCCTTTCAAATTTATGCTTGGTTAAAAAGATTAAGACATGTTTGAACTGAAATTGATTTCTAGTCCATAAATATGATGTAAAAAGAAAAGATTAATATTTGTCTAGTAAAATAATGTGATTGATAGCTTCAAATGGCTTTAAAAAGATTGATAGCTTCTAAAGCAGGTAGAGTGGATTGCAGATGTCAGTTCGCAACTGAGCTTTTCTGTAAAAAGAAAAAATAAATATTTGTCTAGTAAAATAATGTGATGGCATAAAATACTTCATTGAAAGGGGTGGTGTGTTATCTTTAATAGATTGTTTCTGGAGTAGGTTTCAGCTGTTTGTGTAAATATCTATTGAACTTCTCTGGTTCTTGATCAACCACCGATGTTGCTAGCCATTGTCTTGTCAATAGTTGGTTTTTCGCATTAGCTTCCTTTGTCTTGTATGTTTGTATTGTGATGCTACGAGTACCGGATGGTACTTATTATGGGTTACTTTTTCTAGTTTAATCTATCAATTTGCTAGAGAAGCAGTTAAATTATTAAACCTCTCTTGCAGATACAATGCAGAAACTATAGTGCCAAGTCCATGTCTGCTCACAATTTTGCTGCTATTTTGCCTGGGGATTCAGTAGCAGGGGTTGTCGTAGCAAATGGAATCATGAATTTCTTGAACATTTACAATACTCTTTTGGTCGTCAGGCTTGTTTTAACCTGGTTCCCCAATTCTCCCCCCGCCATTGTTAGCCCCCTCAGGTATGATCTTCAATCTGTTAAAGAAGCATATTGGTGCTTTTTCTATTCTCAACACGATGACTTGTTACCTTATTTTGCATTTTGTGCATATATATATATATATATATATATATATATATATATATATATATATATATTGGTGTCTGAATTATAAAACTCTAGATTGGAGATAGAATCATGCAATGTCGGGGGGGTATAGAAGATCATCACAGTGCATTTTTAGAGCAATTCTCACAGATGGTGAGAGGTTCAAGCGACATTTTGAACTTGTTTAAAATTCTCTAAAATTGGACTTATTTTGATGGTTAAACAGGAGGAGATTACTAGAGGGAATTCACCCCTCTTTTTGATTTTTTAATACTAATGTTTCATTGAGAAACTTATCTGAAATAGGACTGATTCAGAGTTGTAGCTTCCAATTACTATGCCAGTGTGCCTTTTCATTTAGTTACATAACTATAACATGTATCATTTCTCCTTAACGGAACTTCCTTGTGCATTTTATTCCTTGTTAGTATGATAAACTTTGATATCAAAGTCATTGCACGCCTATGTTATCAAGACCCTTAGCTCTAGATTTAAATGCATGTGTCAAAACACTCAATGCATTTCGGACTTAACGCTCAGAGAGGTCATTTCATTAATTCTTTAAACGGAGCCATTTTTTTTCAAAGTTAAACAGAGTCATTAGGTTAAGAAGAAAGCCAATATATATATGAACTCTGTCAGGACCCATTTCATTAAGTCCCTGACATTGCCCAATTATCTTAAGCTCCCAAACAAACCATTAACGCTTTCAATTATCTATTATTATTGAACCGAAGACGTAGAAGAATTAAAATTTTCAATCTCTTGATCAACTTGACATCCAATCAAACTCTTAAAGGATACTATTTCACTCCTTTAAGTTATATTAATGGAAGTTCTCGCAATACAGAAGTTCATACTGACTTCCTGTACTGATCACTTAGCAATACTAAAATTTGTACATCTATCTCTTCATTTGTTCTATCTTAATCCATAGTGATAAGTATCATAATCTCAATATTGTTTGAAGTAACTATTGGGTACTCGGAATTTCATAACACAATCACTTGTGTTTTATTTAATAGCTAATCGCAACTATTATCCGACTGTTTCCCCAATATCTTAACTCCCTAACATGTTGATACTATCACTAAGCCTTTCATTTCTAAGTAAAGATTTATTAATTATATATATAATTAAATAAATAAAAACGGAGGACAAGAACTTCTGAATATGAACACTTGAAAGTAAGGGGAAGGCAGAAGGAAAGAAGAATAAAACATCAACATAAGACTCAAGAGAGGGTAATTGGAAAATTAGAAAGTTATAAGCTTGTTGGCTAGGACATATATATTAGCACACATTTTGTTTTATGTCTAAGTACCTGTGTTCGAATTCTTTGACGCCTTTTGTCTGGTCCCTTGTCCTCAAAACTGGAGAATTGATAGCTCTTAACTTTAGACATGCACCTACACATGGTACCGTATTCAAGTCCAATGATCATTATTGTCCATGTTGATTATTAGAGGCAGTGATGTATGGCCGAGTAAAATAAAGAGAAGTGACTGCATTTTATGTTTTAGCTTAATCTGAAATCTGAGTGGTTGATGATCGTAAAAATCGTTGGCTATCATTGTGCACTGTGAAGTGTTGCCAAAGCTCTTCAATTCTCAATCATGGTGTTTTTTTTTTTTTCCTGTTGTAACAAAAACTGTATTTTATGTTATAAATTAGCCTGGCAAGTGTTTACAAGAGCCTTTGCCTAGGGATTCAAATGGGTAGGGTAATACCTACAGGTGACAGGGATTTACCATAACGGATACGGGTGTGGGGGTGGGGATGGGGATCCCCATAAGGATTACCCATATCCCCATATATCAATTATACTCCTTATAATATTTATTATTTATACACCATATGATATTTATGTATAAATATAATATAATATTACATAGTTTCCACCCGAAACATTCATTATACATATGACAAAAATCCTTAATGAAATTTTGAATTGTTAACACTTAGAAGTTAGAACTTTAATTGCATGATATGTTACACTTTATTTTTGTTGGAATTTCAACAATTGTGTTGTTATGTATGTATTTTTGATTCCGTATTTTTTATAATTCTTTTTTTTGAGGAAAATTAAGTGGGAAGAATATTTTTCCCACCGGGATTCCTCATCCCCACAAAAATCCCCGTGAAAATCTCCAATGGGGAATGAAATGGGGAAAAAAATTTTCCCATGGAGATTCTCCATACCCACGGGGATTAGATGGGTATGGGGATGGGTTTGAGAATTCATCCCCAGATGGGTATGGGTATGGGTATGGGTATGGGTATGGGTATGGGTATGGGTGATGAATTTTTAAGTAGATATGGATATGGGAATGAGGTCCCCATCTCCTACCCTACCCATTTGCATCCCTACCTCTGCCCTTGTGTTTCCTTACTTAAAATGGGTTTAACTCGACATGTTTGAGTCTGTTATTGTGTATGAATTTTTGTGTAGTTGCTTTAAACATTGAAATTGATGTGACCTACCACAAATTCTCAGCACTAGAATCATGATTTGTGTGCAAAGGACTTCCTTGAGAGTATCTAACTTCATTTAAAAATATCGAGGATAGGTATGTACATCTTTACGGATAAATGCTTGGAGAGGCTGACAATATTGAAAATTTATATGTTATGGGTCATTTAAATGAATTGCTTTGAAGGATATAAATGTATTTGCATTGATCGTTCGGGTTAACCGGTGATGATTAGACTCTAGTAGAATTCAGGAATTAGGATCAAAATGAAACTGAACCCTTAAATGGCAAACCTAATCTGAAGAATGTTTGCCATTCAGTTGCTATAAAAGTTTTTTTCTACGTTATTCTTAAGTTCTTTATAAAGATTAGTAATTCTGGACCCTGACCTGTATTATATTTTTAGTAATATTTTTCTGCTACGAAGTAGTATATTAAACTACTTGCAGTGGCATCATACTGTTGCGTAGATGGCGTTGCTATGGTCAGTTTGATGTGTCTTAACAATCTTTAGTCTATCTCAATAAAGTATGTTTTATGTCATTTCAAGTGCAAAGATTATGTGAAACTCATGTGCTTCTCAACGTTGATGGAGTAAGGTTTGCTGCATTGTTTTTCTTCTTACATATTTTTATTTTGTGAAGTAGCAAAATTTTTTCACAGAATTTTACATGTTATTTCCTTCTCCTGTTGCAGCACCTTGTGTGATCCCTACCTGAACATTTTCCGCGGAATTATACCACCTCTGGGCGGGACACTAGATCTCTCCCCAATCCTAGCTTTCCTTGTTCTCAATGCATTTACTAGCACTGCGGCTGCACTTCCTGCTGAATTGCCTGATACAAATGCTTCTGAATGCCATCCTGCATCATCACCGAATTCTCAAAATCTAAATCTGACATCAACACAAAAGAAATGGTTGAGGCGTATCTCTGGAAACCGGCCAAAAAAATCTGGCAGCACCATTTAGATTAAAAACTCGAAGTATTCAAGAGATTTACTTCTTTCTCCGTTGCCATGCATGTGAATTTCATTTGGGCTTCGAGTCTAAATGAGTGGATACCGTGAATTTATCCTAATCTCGAGGTACATGGTCCTTATCTCTCTCTCTAGATGCATTTGTCAAATATATGAATTTTGTTGCGTGTTTTACTTCTTGTAATTCCTTCTTCAATTTAAGTTGTATCAAGCATCGTAGTTTTAAAAAAAAAATGTCTTCAAATTTAAGTTGTATCAAGTATCATAGTTTTAAGAAGGGAAATGCTACGGTGACTCAATATGGACACTCTTATGAACACGCACCTTGATTTTTTTTTTTATTTTTTTAACAATTTTGTAGTAATAGTGAGTGTTTGTAGTAGGTAACTTCAGCATTATCCTTAAATACAAAATTATAAATAAATAAATAAATAAATAAATAAGTAAAAAAAAATAAAAATCAAGGTGCGTTTGGCATTTTAAGAAACTTGTTGATTTGAGTTTATAAATAGTGTCATATTGCCTATTAGAATTAAAAGAACAACTTCTTTAGGTGTTTGGCAAAATATAATCCTGGAAATAGCAGTTTATTTGCTGTGGCAGTTTTAGCTCCAATCAACATTTTGAGTTCTTTGACACAATAAGTACTATTTTGTTTAAGCCTTTTATGGTGTGTCGGTTGCGATGACTAAAATATTAATCCTAAGATTAACTTTTAGTCCACTATTCGCTTAGCGGACTAAGTTTTGAAACGGACTATGTAGTCTTGTATCTATATGACTAAATAAAGTGAATTTCAATTTTTAGTCCACTATTAGTTAGTGAATTTCAATTTTTAGTCCACTATTTAGTCCACTAAATAAACGGACTATGTAGTTAGTTTTGAAACGGACTGTAGTTTTGTTTTTAGTCTTGTATCAATATGGACTATTAATCCTAAGATTAACTTTTAGTCCACTATTAGTTAGTGATAGGGTCCTATCACTAACTAATCCAACCTAAAGGAACTAGTTATTTTCAATTTTTCCCTTCCATTTGGTTTTAAACACTTCACATAATTCATCAAAGTTTTCTACCATCCACCTCCAAAACTGAAAATTTTCAGCCACCCTCCAAAATCGAAATCGATCTCTCCTCTTCCATTGTAGGGATCGCGAGTGAGCGCCTTGCCTTCAACCGTCGTCCTCCTTCTCTCATTCCGTTGTGTGCATCTCCTCGATCATTCTCTGCGCGATTGTAAGTGCTCTCCTCCTATCTGGGGTTTTCGTTCACATCGTTTTGTGCACATAAATCTCCTCCCATCTAGGGTTATTTTTTGGAATGTGTGTTTTTCTATGTGTGTGTGGTTGGAACGTAAACTAGAACAAACAATACATTTGTTACTTTCTTTTAATTATTAGTCCAATATATAAAGAGATTAGCTGGTAGAAATAATATTGCATGCAGATAAATTTGAAGTGGTTTTAATTTGTTGCGGTGATGAATTTACAATTACATTTATTTATATATCGGTGAGATAGTACACAGTTCACTAATTCTTGATTATTGAACTCTTTTTTCATTACTTTTTCTTATTAGTTTTTTTTCATTTATTTCCCGCCACCAAAATTTATTGTTTGGGATTGCACGTTTTGTTTGTGTTTGATGGAGTCGATGCTCTAGTGAGGTTTGGTTTCGAGCCTTGTTTGTGTGTTTGTGTTTGTGGTTGGTTGGTTATATGGGGAGGGGTAGAAACGTCATTTGGGCTAAACCCAACAGAACAATTCCTCAAATTTGGAATGCAAAATGAAACTTAGTCCGATCTCATCAACACAATCTTATCAGCCCAACCGACACACCTTTATATTCTTAGTAGCTCATCAAGAACTAAATTTTGTTATTTATTGTGGAGTTTTTTTTTTTTTTTTTTTTCTTTTGGTTTTCCACGTGATCTCTAGCGCCAACCCCACCGACTAATCCACGCTCGAGCACTGTCAGGTCTTATTCAGGGAGTGGCTCTCAACCCAAGTTTTTTCATTCATGAAACTCAAACTTAAAGACTTTGTTTAAGGGGAACCGAGTTCCTTGCCAACTTAGACCAACCAGTTGTAGGTCTTTTTTGGAGTGTGTAAACCTTTATGAAGCCCTTATTGTGCTTCACTAAGGTTCTATTGCATACGATAGTGGACTCTTTC
Source organism: Stephania japonica (assembly GCA_039657345.1). NCBI lineage: Eukaryota > Viridiplantae > Streptophyta > Magnoliopsida > Ranunculales > Menispermaceae > Stephania > Stephania japonica. The sequence goes on along the minus strand of CM077563.1, from coordinate 10,596,563 downwards.
TTTTGCTGTCAATAAGCCCATATTGTGCTTCACTTCGTCCAAGTTACTTGTTAGGCCTTCTTGTACTAGTACATTAAGGCTTAACTTAGGTCCAAGACTTTCGTAGGCTGGCCAATGGGGACTTCAAATTTTGAGCTAAATTAACGATGAGTAAGATTAATGTGGAAGCTATCTTTAGTTGAAAAATAATTGCTTGAAAATGCAGTGTGCAAAAGCCCTTTGGGCCCATCATGAATTTAGCTACTTGGTTGAATCTATACTTACATGTAAAGGATGTTGATTGATTCTTTTTGTTTATTATTTTTTTCTTTTCTTAAAATTTTGCTGCTTTACCTCAACAAAGAATTTCTTTTATAAACATATATTGTGTCCAACTCAAAATGATTTAGTCATTTGGTTATTTCCTCGACTTTGGGAAAAAAAAAAAAAAAACATGTTTCATTCATTTATAGAAACAAAAAAATTTGTGTTTTGTAATACAACAACAAACTCTGAATCTTTCAAATTAGTCGAGGTTGGTTAACATGAATCAAACATTTTCACTCCAATTAGGAAGAAAAAATTGATTCCATTATGTTTAATACACTTTATGATGTGCCTTGTCATATTCTATACGTTTCGAGTTGACTTATGTCCACCTTTTTGCAGTTGATTTTTTTTTATAATTTTTATTGTGTTGTGTTTTAAAATTAAGCCATTTGTAGGATTTTTTTATTTTTTTATTTTTTAATCTTTGAAGGTGTTTCTATGAAGCTCTTAAACTTGGTATTTTATTTTTATGAGTTTTACCGTGTATTCACTTGAACATCTGTACAAATCGTTGGATATGTCACTAATTAATTATTCCTATCATTTCATCTAAGCATACTTACTATTCTGTTATCTCAAGGAAATCCAAGTCCCAACTCAACTATCGAAACAAGTTAACAAATGTATCAGTATGACTCACTATGGATTATGACGTGAGATTCTCTAACATGCTTGCTTTTATGTGATCTCATGGAACCTGAAACAGTACTCTCTCACGCACATTATCATTTGTCTTGTAGTAGTAGCATTTGGACCCACCAATTGTATCTCCTGTTGTTTTGATAGACAAAACAGGCGTCCCACCACCTTTTCAGCTTTTTTTTTTTTTTTTTCTCTAATTGTCACAAGATAATAGGATTCATGGAAAAAAAAAAAGGAAAATGCATTTCTAACCGATATTGGGCACCAAAATTTCACGCACCTACGTGGTATTGACATTGGGACATGCAGCTGTTGTTTTCTTGTTATGGTAGCTGATTTTTATTTTTATTTTTTTGGTCAACAATTGTATTGTATTGATGTTTGTAACCCAAAATGATACAACAATATATTACACCGAGAATAATAGATATTTTCTTACAATGAAGCTCGAAATTAATCCGACACAACGCACACACAGTAGTGCGACAATAATTCCTAATGGGCACAACCACTCCATAAGTGGGGACAACATCTTACTAGTGGGTACAAAATCCCTAGTAACTAGAAAAACATGATGGTCCTTAAGCTTTTGATGACTGTGACGGCCCCAAATTTCACAATCCTAGAATTGGGTATCACCCGGTCTAGACCTACGTGAACCCCCGAGCCAATCTCGTTGGGTCATGCAGGCCTAGTCAGCCTTCGTTACCCTTTACCATTTATTACGCATTTACATGTGAAGTTAATCAATTAGTGAGTTATTATCAGATAAAGTGAAAGCAATTAAACTCCAAACTAATCAATGAACTTCCAAGACATTAAGTTAAGACAAATCCTATATTGTGAATATCATCCATAATAAGTCAAAGGAGAGCACCAATGATATCATACATGCCCAAGATCTCTCATAACTCATAATCTCATGTTCAACAAAACAATATAGATACATAATATAAAACATACTCAATACGCGAGAGGAGATCGACTCATGTCCTCGACTTCAATCGCCTAACGCTAGTCCCTTGCCTTTGTCGGCTTGTCGGTCTGCCCACCGTCATAAACTAGATGGTGAGTACAGTGATGTAGAAAGTAAAATACCAATAGAGTCTTAACAATATTTCAAATGTCACGTAAATGGCTAAACTAGTGTCATGCATGGATATCACAAAGATTATAAAAAGATAGCATGATAAGTGAATTACTGAGATAATAACGATAAATGAGTGTCGAGAGCATAAAGCAAAAGAAAAGACATCTAAGTGTCCCAAATCCACCAGGTTGCCACACTTAGTTTACAATCTGACTTCCAAGATATATTCTGGACCTACACAAACCCAAGACAGTCTAGAATAAGGCACTTAGCCCCAAATCATACTTAGTTCACATACGGGCACCTCAGAGTCACACACAATTCAACATCAGAACACCGCAATCCCAAACTGCAGATTTAATCACATCCAAAACTCGTGTACTCATGGTGTAGATCATGAGCACCATATTATCCATTTAGACCCAAATAGACCACTTATTAAGGAAATCCAAGCAAAACCAAACCGATCAACCACCAAGGATAGATATAACCTGTAACAACTCTTAATTTTAACTCGACTAGTGTCGCACTAGTTAGGACCATGACCCGACTACGTGATACTAGACAGTATTTCAAACTTTGGAAGTAGACACCAAAGTAATATTATATTTCTGTGATGTGTGCATTAGTATTGTAGTTCATTATGGGTCTCACGCTGTTCGGGCGATTTTAAATTGAGTGAAGCTTCGCCTAGATAAACGGGGGAGTAAAACACTGTTAAAATATAAATAAATAAATTTTTGGATATTTTAAATGTTTATTTAAGGGAACAAAGTGGGACAACGCGCGCGATGAGACGAACTGGATCGAAGAACGTTGTTGGAATGCGGGGAGTTGGATAGCTACATGATATACTGTCCATGGGATAAAGATTTTTAAAGTGACACAGTCCAATGGTGGAGAGCCCATAGATCAGCCTCGAGATGTGTGTGTAGGAGAAGATGAAGGGCTAGGCATGTGACAACACATTACCTACCCCACTATTCATCTACTATTCACATATCCTCTTATATATACACACATAATACTCATCTCTCTCATTTTCTCTCCACCACCATCCTCACTCTCTCACACCACTCCTCCACTCTCTCCTCCTCCCTGGTTCGCCACCGCCGACCACCGGATCTGGAGTGTCGGAGCCCTCACTGGAGGTTCTCTCTCTCTCGGTCTCTCACCCTCACTCACCTCACGGTCTCTTGCTCTCCCTCTCCACTCTCGTCGTCTCTCACCTCACGGTCTCTCTCTCACTCTCACCGCCACCCTCCTCCTCTCGCCGTCGACGAACCGGCAGCCACCACCTTTCATAGCGGTGTTGGAGTATCGGAGCCCTCACCGGAGGTTCTCTTCTCGCTCTCCCTCTCTCTTTTTCTCCATCTCTCTCTCTCTCGGCAGTTTTCTTTCTTTCTCTTGCATCCACTGTCACGCCCATTGTTCGGCCACCGTGGAGCACCTCGACGAGGAACTTGGGCGTAGACCACCCACGTTTATCTCGACGCTCCTGGAGGGCTTCACGTCCGGTGAATGGGTGGTTTTTCCGATGAGATGAAGGGTCATTTTCTCACCATTTTACATTTTTTGGGACTGTTTTGTGACAGTTTTGGCCGTTGTTTTGGACTGTCGGGCCTAGTGGGACTGTCCCCAGTCGAGGCTGAACCGAGGTGCACCTCCGGCGACTCCACTGACCGGAGATGACTCCCCCATGTGTACGACAATCGTGTTTAGTTGATGTGCATTTTGGACAATGAGGTGTGGGTTTTTCTTGTGGAGTGTGTATGGTGTTTTTCATTATTGAGACGTTGGGGTGTAGGGTGTGTGTGGTGTGTCTCACTGATAAGATGTTAGGTTGTGGTGTGTGTATGATGTGTGTGTTATGTGTCACAGTTTGGGCTGTTTTTGGTCATTTTATGTGTGTTATGCTTCTCCTCGCTAGAATCCGTTGTCGTGGGCGACGCCACCGCTGTGCCACCGTGACCAGAGATGTCGGGGACGAAGTTAAGTCCATACTTGTGTCTCACGACTCTTGGAGTGGCCCAAAATAACGGCGTTGTTATTTATTTCTATTATTTATACATTTATGTATGTGGTACTTTTGTCGTTGGAAACCACTATCATGGTGGCTTTGACGTCGACGCGATGACTTGGGGGATTGTCCGAGACCTACCATGTCCATCATGGAGTCTCACAGCCCCTGGAGCGTCTCTATTAGTAGTGGTAAGTTTTGTATGCATCATTTCATGTGATGTCATTGTTGCGCGTCTCGTTGCAAACTATCGCGTATAGTTGGCACTGCCACAGGACGCCATGACTAAAGGAGTGTCAGGGATCACAATAAAACTCTCGTGTGTATCCCATAACTCTCGGAGCGTCCGTATCGATGGTGATGAGTCGTTGTAATGGTGAATTCATGTATGAGTACTTTTATCACGTTAAGTGATTGTTGGCATGACGTAGCGCACGCCTACGACTTTTTCATGTCGTGTTGGCACCCTACGGACGTTGGACCACACTTGCGAGTCTCCCTACTCGTCGGTATATGATTATTTTGAGTTCCTATTGAGTCGTTACTGTCGAGCAATATTGATATTATGTTTTTAAGTCGATTGGATGGTAGTGACGTCGTGGTCACGTCGCCAGTCCTCGAGACTATGACGTGACCTATTAACGACCGAGCCGAGCCTATAATTCATGAGTAGGCTTACATGCATTATGATTATCGATGTCGTAATATCCCAGTCGTGGTGGTTATTTAGATTTTCAGGTCCGAGAGAGAGTATTCGTTTCTCTGCTTGATTGTCGAGTTATTCGAGTCATTTAAAACGATAGGAAAATGCTAAGGGCATCAACCTAGGATTAGTTAATGACTCGACCCATTTAACTGGAGTTTTCGACCTTCTTAGGTAGCGGGAACCTCGGGGATACGTGCTAGGAACGCGAGAGTGTTGTATACGGGTTGCGATAGTTCAGGTAAGTACACTTGCCTTAAAGCTTGTGTACGTTAGTAAGCCAGTTAAGAAATTCTCATGTGATTCATTATCATTTATTGCTATTCTTGCTATTATCCATTGTTGGCATTCAAATTCCCTTATTTGCTTGATATATGTGTTCTTGGCGTAAGTGTGTTGATATAGTATCATGTGGCCCGCACTGGTTGGGGAAACTTGGGTATTTTCTATTGGAATTACTGCTACCCACAGTGTTGTGTGAACTTGGGTATTGATTGTGAAGGTGTCATGTGGCCCGCACCAGTTGGAAAAACGCAAGCCACTCTCTGCAGAAATGTCTGACCACCCCTGGTGTTGTGTGAACCTGAGCATTGGATTGTTGTGGTTATTGTTGTGAATATTGACCGCTTATGGCCTCTTTTGACTCTTAGAACACGCATGTTTTCGATTGTTATCATTTCAATATGCCTATCATGCACTTTTATTTATTTATATTCCTGTCTTTAAATTACCGCATGATATTTAGACTGTTTTATTTGATATCCATGAATTACTGTGAAATTCTTCTGGCATTACTTTCGATTTCTCTCAGTTGCTCACCGTCTAGTTTGTGATGGTTGGTGCAGATATCCCGGAGTGCAGCAAGGGCAAGGGCCCTCTACTTGATGATTTGCTCTAAGGACCTCACAGAGTGCGTGACTCCAGGATTTGGTTAGATTTGTTTTATGCGTATTGTTGATTGTATGATGTTTTTATATATACGATGTTGGTTATTGAACTGGGGATCATTTTTGAGATGGATACTATGAACACTCGTGGTTTCTGCATTTATGTAGATTTCCTAATTTTTGTTTGATTGAGTTATTTCCCAATACGTGTTTAATTTTTCCGCTGCGTACAATTGCAATAACTCTTTCATAAACTGTTAAATTAATTACTTGGAGGCTGACTAGGCTCGTCAGGCTCGCTGAGTATCGACTCGGGACCTGCACGAGTCTAGGCCGGGTGTACCAAAATGCATTAAGAATTTGGGGCCGTCACATAACCAAAGAGAATTCAACAAATCATAGTTCACAAGGAAATATTGCTCAACAAATATAAAAGCCAAGTAAATGCACAATTGAAATAATGTAAGTACTCCGGTTAGTTTTACTCATAAATTTTGTGCGAAACTCCGCACTCGCGGCTCTCACACACTACCAAACCATCCTTGCAAGGCTGTCATATGTCTATTAAGTACCTGGTAAGTATTTTCGTTGCAATTTGATTGTATTAGTGTTTTGTTCTGCGTTTAATTGAAATCACCTATTAATTTTCCATAATTTTATTCGTTATGTTTTCGGGTTGATTTCCCGGTTATTGGGTTGTATTTAGATCCGTTTAGGTACTCCGGGAAGTCCCAATTCATTCCGAAGGTCCACGAAAAAATTGGAAAAAAATGGGTTTCGGTCGCTGTTGGGACGCCAAAAGGGCATTTTAGACAAATTGTAAATAGTCACAACCCTAATCCCTAACTCTAATGCTATTTAAGCAAATCAAAGAAAACCCTAGCCCCAATTTTATAAAACACCCACATGGAGAGGAGGAGAACAAGAGGAGAGTTCAAGCTCAAGAGATGTACAACCTCACTTCCCTCCTTGATTTCTTTATTATTTATTGAAGATTTGGAGACCAAAGGGTCGATGGCGTCGACAATGGCAAGAACGCGACGGAGGAAAATAGAAAAGAAAATAAGAAAGGAAAGATCTGATCTATGTTAGAATGAGATTTTGGAAAGGATTTTGAGTCAAAGACTCCATTGAAGGCATGGTGAGATTCTAATACTCTCTAGATTTTATTGTCTTGGTGTTGATATTGGTAATGAGAGTTGATGATTTGCAAAGTTTATTCAATTTTTCTTAGATCTAGTCTTGAAATGGGTTACACAAATTTTTAAACTTTATGATAACGAGTATTATGGATGAATCAATCTTGTTTACCATGGTTTGATGGTATATGAAAGGATTTCCCCATGATTTTAGCAAATTGAACGTGGTTGAAGTTTATTGATATGGATTTGGTATTTAAGATTGATTTGATATTTAAAAAGGGACTTTGAATCTTTTCTTTGGGAAATAAACTTATTCGATAAATTTGTGGACTTTGACTGAATATTGTCATTTGGGAATTTAAAGTCTAAATTGAGTCTTGTATGGTGATTTGGATCTTTTTAATTATAATTAATCGAACGTCTTCGATTTATATTGGAAAAATCAAATCTTAGCAGATTTTCCTTGTTTTACATCACCGCATTCCTATTTTACTCGAATCATCGATTCTAATTTTAAGTGTGGATTTTAGAGTCGTAAATGACCTTTAGCGAAGTCAGCTATAAAATAGGGTAAATCTCTAAGGTCTAGACAATTGATGTTAAACTTGTATAGTTGTAGATACATAAAGTAATTATTCTTTTAAATTGTCTAGATTCGCGAGACGGTTCACATCGAGCCCAAACGCGAGAGGATCGAGATTAGGATTCGCGGCGAGTGCAGGTAAGTGAGGAGCTTGCTCAATTATCAAATATGGCATGATTATTAGTTATGCTTAGGATTCATAATTTGAATTAAAGACTTGGGATTTATGGGTTGCATCGTGGTATTGGCTCGAACCTACGTATCTATGGAATGTGAATGCACTGTTATTTATGGCCCCAGAATGTGTGGAGTTCCACTGAGGGCCTTATTAGCAAGTAAATCAATAAGAATACCTCAGAATGTTGTGGTACCACCGAGGGTTGTTAACACCCCAGGATGTGTGGAGTTTACCACCGAGGGCTTTACTTGACTAATTGAATTCATAAGTATGTCACGTAAAGACATGAGTTGGAGTTACCTTCTCTTGTACCCTTGAGACATAGAGATGTGCATCGGTGATGGCTTGGACGAACCTACTGTTGATTTGATGGGACAAACGAGAGGGCACATAAGGCCTGTGTGCTAGCTGGTTGTTTCCATCACTTTGAGAGTAGGAGAATCGGTCACCGGATTCTTGCCAATATCTAGTATGCATTGATTGGAACATTGACTTATCGTATTATTATATTTTATAGTACATAATATTGCGAAACCCCCTCATTTGTATGAAAGTTTGAAATTATGAAATGATTTGTCAATCTCTTTAATGTTATTCATAATTATTGTTATTACAATTTGTGACTTACGAATCTTATGTCTATGATAGTACTTGATGGTTCATTATAAGTCTATTTTTTTAAATCCTGCTACCACGCTACTATTTAATGAATTCTTGTTTGTTTTCAAATACATGCTAGACTATACATGCTTATTAGGTATTACTTGCATACTTGATGGTTGAGCGGGTTTTCCGCATTCCTGAGCTCTGTTGGTTCTTTTAGCTCACCCCACTTACAATACAGGTTTATCGACAAGCGCGCTAGAATTGATACAAGGGAGAAACGAGCTTGAAGTCTTCATTTGATGTGAGCCTTGAGTTGATATATATCATGTATATTCGATTTTGAAACTATTAAACTTGGGTTGTAATTAAAATAAGTCTTTGGGTAGTTTGAAACCTACTTACCTTTAGTTGATCCACTTGGGAGTTTTAATAGTTTAACTCAATACGAACCCATTTATAGTTTCATAGATATTCTTGTGAACTTAAATCTATTGGCTTAAAGATATCTCTTTGTATTTATTTCGCAATTATTATCCTTTGTTTAGCCAATGTACTTTCCGCAGGTTTATTTGTTTAGGCGTGCCAGACCGTTATTTGGGCCTAGTTCAGGTATCGGGTCCAAGTGGCAGTCTGGGCCGAGCGACCCGATCCTAGGTCGGGGACGGGTCGTCACATTTTATTTTTCGGTCGTCCATTAAATTCATTTCTCCGACCTGTGTACCCGTAATTCTTCCGTCGATACCCGTTGGTCACATTCTTCAAGGCGAATTCCACTCGCAACTCGACATCACCGTCCTGTCACACAGACACGAGTATACATCGGTAGTACGCGTCATCACACATAAAATAATATAAATTTTCAGGTCATTACAATGACAACCGTCACTTCAGTCACCGCTTTCCACCCCTCAGAGTCAGTCGTTGACGTTCGTCGCCATTAGCTTTAAGATCACCACTTTGTCTCTTTGTCTCTATTCCATCCAATCAATACTATAAGGGCCATCAATGTCATAGCGTTAGAAGCCCAATAACTCGCAACATCTACAAGTTGTCAAAGCCACCTACAAAAAAATAGAAAAGAAACAGAAAAGAAGAAGAGGGGTGGAGAGAACAGGGAGAGAGACAAAACAAAGATCAAAGATGAAAGAGGGACGGAGAGAAAACGGGTAAAGGGAGGGGAGGAGAGGGGCGGAGAAGTGAAGTTTGGGTTAAAGAGTGGGGCGTAGAAGGATGATAGAAGATGATGGAGAGGAAAGAGAAGAGAAAAAGAGAGAACTTGGATATTGGGAAGATGAGGTGGGGAGCCGGCGGCGAAGGCAAGCCGCGACAGTGCCAGCCCTTGGCAGGTCAGATCTAGTGTGTTGGTGACTTCAATGGGTAGGGTTTTGGGAAGGACAGGGCAGTTGAAAATTGGATCAATAGTAATTGTTGCTCTTATGTCATTTGACTGGTTGTAAGTGCGTGTTGTTTTTAGAGTGAGAGAGTAAGTTAACTTTCATAAAGAAAAAAGGCAAAACCTATCATTTGGTCCCTGAACTTTGTGTTTTTTGTGCTCTAGGTCCCTGAACTTTTATTACTATACATTTAGTCCTTGAACTTTCACAAAGATCTACATTTAGTCCTTCCACCATTTAAAGTGTTAAATTATGCTAATGTGGACAACAAAAGTGTTGTGTGATTAGTCAAGAAGAGTAAAATGGTTTATATTACTGAATCGGATGACTCGCATCGACCAAAAAAAGCCGAAAATTTTTTTAATTTCTCCCAAAAACATAAAAATCTCAAAGTTCAAGGACCAAAAGCATAAAACTCAAAAGTTCATGGATCAAATGTACAACAATGAAAGTTCAGGGACTAAATGTACACTATTGAAAGTTCAGGGACCAAAAGCATAAAAGACTCAAAGTTGAAGGACCAAAAAATACGTTTTGCCAAGAAAAAATTGAATGTAAAACAAAATGCATGTACACCTTCTATCTACTGTTTATTGCATTGTTGGATACGTGAAGCCCGCATCTTGTTGTGCTCATGGATGATGGATCAATGTGGGGTCATTGTGCATTATGTTGTCCATTGGATGTATTATTTTAGCACTTCACTGACTTACTAGTATGAGGGCAACATAGGGTCAACATTTAATTTTGGTGTCTAAAGTAGATTAGTTTAGCAACAAAAAAAAAATATTGAAACACTTTGGCCGCAATTGACATTTCTTATTTTTCCACTTGTTGTTCAATAAGAGGCGACCTCAAAAACTCGACAATATAGAGGTAGATTGAATCTAGCCTGAAAGCAATTAAATACTTTGATCCGTTCAGTTGATTCCAATTCCAATTAAGGCTTTCGTTGTTGGGTTGCAATAAGAGTGTTTGCATGACATCGTTGTTTTTCTTGCTCAATTTCTTTAAAACAAAAAAAAAAAAACAAAAACTTCTATATGTACATGTGGGTTGTATATATTATGGAAGTGGAAAAAGTACTAGATTTGTACCCACCACCATAAGTTTTTCCTTGTCTGAATCTCTCTTAAGAGAGATCACCACTGCAAATTCAACTAATTGGAAAACATCTGTATTGTACAAAAATTTCGATAAGTGTCACCCTAAATTACATAAGTGTCACAAGCAATAATATATCACCATTGCATTCGAACAGTGCTTTAATGACACCCTCAAAGTCACATGTGGGTAATAAGTTATCTATTTTCACCTCGTAATGCAAACTTACACATTCTGAAATTCAAAATATAATTGGACATGGGGTGTGCATTCTACTCTTCAGTGAACGGAACAGAATCAGAAGAACTGAATCACCGTTTCTTCAATCTTGATTATGTGAACAGTGTTAGTTACATAAGGTTTGTATACAAATGAGGTTTTGTTAACCACGTACGCGGGTCATGAGTTGATTTACTCTTCTGTAACAAACTAGATTTACTATGTACAACATATTAACCATACAATATAACACTGTCACGTTTAGTAAGCTAATTAGCTTCCCCAATAGTGTCACTCTAGTATTTTCGATTTCATTAAACTTTGAGAAGACTCACGTATGAATCAATCAATCAATACATTGGAGTATCTGGTCTGATCTTGGGTACAATATATAGGCATCTCATCACTCCTCATCCATTAAAGCCCTACTAAAGTTTCGTACGATGTTCAACGTGGCGCATCCCTATTGGATGAAAATGAAAAGAAACACGTGGCTAAAGGACATTTCCTCAAATGGGGTGGTGGGGGAGCAGGGGAGCAGGGGAACATGTTGGGTGAAATGATTGCTGAGCGAGAGTTAATGAAAGCTGAATTGGGCAAGTGGGGGTGTCGCAGATTGAGTCAGACTAGAGACTGCCACGCTGTCATTGATGTCCAGTCCAGTCAAGTCCAGTTCATACTGCTGCGTAGCTTTCCTTCGTATTTCATGTAGATACGTGGGACCAACGTTAACTAACACCGATTGATGGTTAAGATCTGTTAACTCTAAGTTCTAAGTTCAATGTCTCATTTCCACATGCGCTGAATGGGGAGTTCCTTAGATTAGGTACTTCAATTTTCACACGGACACACCTATCAATATAAAAATCGACCATTACAATAAAGTGCGTATAAAAATGCACAGTTACAAAATCATTTTTCACAATAAAATCTTAACTCAGGCCTTGTTTGGTCGGGAGAACTAATGGAAGTAATATAAATTTCAAGTTATGTGACGTAAGGCCTTGTTTGGTTTGTTTTTATCAACTAATTATAGTTTTAGGCATTGTTTGGTTAGAGGTGGAGTTATCTCTGAAAAATAATTTGCAGAGAGTTGAGAACTAATGTTGTTTGGTTTGCCCAACTTGCCTGTCTCAACTTACAGGAAAGGGTAAAAGTTATCTCCCACATCCCTCAAGAGAGTTATCTTTTATAAGTTGTGGTGACAATTACTCTTCATTAATGATAACCCTTTATATATATATATATATATATATATATATATATATATATCTTGTTTAAAGGTTGTTTAATCAAATTCACACATTTTATTGTTTAAAAATTACCAACTTTTCTGTAACTTTAAAGTTAAACCAAACATGAAAATATAAACATTAAGGAGTTTATGACACTAACCTGTAACCAAACCATGTTTAACCATGTCAACCATTTATGACACTAACCTCTATAAGCTTAACACTAACCCGCTAATATTCCGTGGTAGTCATGCGTGATATCATGTCATTAATTTTGCCACCCCTATATGTAAAGAAATTTAAAACAATATGTAAAAAATGTGAGCATATTCCTACCAAAAAAAATAAAATAAAATAAAATAAAAAATGTGAGCATATATATTAGGAGTAGAAAACGATGGGGTGATAGCACTTTTGCAAACCTTTTGGACACATTTACGCAAGTAAATTCGAAGCATGATTTAAAGAATATGTGAAGCAAAAGTATGTCATCAATCATTCTCCATATGAGTATACTTAAACCTTCGGTATTTTTCTTCCTTTTTTATCAAAAGAAAATGTGTTTCTTTAAAGATTCTTTCATTTAGGGGTACATTGTTTTGACATCCAGTTGGCACATATGGCAATCGTGCATTGTCAACACACCTTGAGATACGCGTTTGAGATGTGTCGGGCGGCGCACGATCGCGGGGTGTGCCAACCGGGTGTCAAAATAATGTATGCCAAGCATTTTCCAATAAAAAAAGTCTTTCTTTCAAACTGTTTTCTTCTTTTTATGTTTCAGATATCTCGTCATTAACTTCTTTGTAACACTTGATAAACAAATAACTTATTATTTTTTTCCCAGAATAAACAAATAACTTATGACACTGCTCTTTAAACCCCTATGCCAAATAATTAGGTCACAATTAAGTACAAAAATGTTGGAGAAATGAGGAATGAGCTTAAGAATTACTCCGTTTCTTTTCTTGCAAAGAATTAAAAATATGAAAAATGATAATTTAACACACTCTCAACGCACACTTTGGGCACACACCTTTATCTTTTAACCATTTATAATTATTTTTAGTCTCCCTAGATGTGAGACTTACATCTGATAAAATGCTATAAATGACTAAAAAACAAAGATTGCCCAAAGTATGCGTTAAAAGTGTGTTAGATTATCATTTTTTAAAAAATATATATCCGGTTTTTTTTTTTCCTTGATGCAAAGAAAGTATTACATCGTTTTTTAAATGGATTAGATGACAAGATAAGCATATAAGCAAGTGTCCGGAGGTGTAACGAAAAAGAGGAAACAATGAAGTTGAAGTTGGATTTTGTTTGCATATTAGAGTTACTTTAAGTGAGAACACAACAAAGTAATAGAGAATTGAGGACATGGAAAAGGGAAGCAAGTGTCCAAAATACAAGGAAAAGGGGAGTTTGATGTTGCTAAATTTGTCTGCATGTACATATGGAGCATGTGATAAACGGGGCCCATCGTGCATTCTATCTTTGCTTCTCCAAGCATTACATTGCTGCGTTGTCTAATTGGTGATGTCTACAGGTTTTTTAATATATAAGGTGGACAACGAGTTTGAAGCTAATTTTGTTTGGTTACTCAATTTCTCTCTAAATAATATTTCAGCTTACAGAGAAGGATGAGAGATATCTCTCCACCTATTATAGGGAGTTATCTCGTAGGAGTTATTGACACAATTGCCTTTATTAATTACCATTTTATTACCTATTTGTCTCTCTTATTTGAATACTGGTTATGTCAATCTATATATTTTATCGTTTAAAAATTTACCATTTCCCTACAAGTTTAAAGTTGAACCAAATATGAAAATATTAACTCCAAAGAGACATCTCCGAACTAACACTGTAAGTTAGCAGAAATGAACTAAACGAGGCTTATATATGCAGTATACACCAACTCAGTTTACTCATTTTTTTTTTCAATGGCTAAACTAATCACCCTTTCATGCATAAATGACAATAAACACTATATATATATATGCATCGACAAAAACAAAGGCCTCAATAATATATTCATCATATGAAAACTCTTTGTCAAAATTACAATAACATAACATTAGTCTTAAATTAATTGGGATCGGCTACATGTATCAAACTTTTTTACTGTGCTTGATTTATTGTAATTGATGGTGAGTATTTCAAATCATTTAAATCCTTCATAACTAATGTGTCATAACATAGTCTTGTCGAATTTAGAATTTTAAAATTTGAAGGCACATGATGGGATTCGAGATGATGCAAGAAGATATCTAATCTATCAAGAAATTTAGAATTTTACAAGTAGGTTTCGTATAGTCTTTAAAAAGGTTAAGGTTTGGTAAAAAAATTATCCATAAGATGTTTGCCGATTGATTTTTTTTTTTTTTTTTTTGAAGAGTTGCCGATTGGTTTATACAAAAAAAAAAAAAACCAAAATAGGATTTTTTTTAATAGAATTTTAATTATGATGCATGATTCAAGAATTCTAATATTGGGAATGAATCATTAAGTCTCAGTTCATGAGATATTCAGTTCATTAAAATCGAGATTCTATTAATCACATCTTGATCTTTAAAATCAATCGCAGTAATTATCACCAATATCAACACAAATTTCATCCCAAACTAGGCAGATTAATTAACACAAATTCAAAGTAGCACAAGAAGTAGTCCTCCCATATTCCCATCAATCAAGGGACTCGCCTTCCACAATGTGCCCATGCAACGTGCCCGTCTATCATCTTCCACGTGTCACTCTCTCATTGGATACTCACCATGGCACACTCTTAGAGGTTATCGTACGACCATCGTTCGTCCCTGTCAAAACTCAACAAAGTACTGCAGCCTTATCGTACCTCCGATAATCAGCACCCATTCTAACAAACCCCCAAACCCTATCCCTCCGACCTCCGCCAAATCTAAAATCAGATCTCAATTGTTGTCCCCGAAGCATGATCCAACGGACTATTTTAATTTAGTGACTTAAATGGATCATATCTTTGTCTGAAATGCGATTAATACGTATGTCTGTCTGTTAGAAATAATTTCTGCTACACTGCGCTGTTGCAGGAGAGCTGACGCTCTCTTTTTTAACTTTCTCATCGACACAAATAATTCACTCCCTTAAATTCTTACCACTACTCAACATCTCGTCCGCATCAACACTCGATGCACCCCCTATCTATCCACCTCACACGTCACTAACCACAGTTACCATGTTAAAATTATAAAAAGAATTAATTGATTAATTGATTGAGTGAAAGAATTAATTGATTAATTGATTGAGTGATTGATGAACGAATTGAATGAGTGATTTATGAAACAATTAAAGATTTCATATTTGAATACATACTTTGAATACATACGTTCCACATAAATAATCGTCTCAATTTTTATTGTTTTTATATATTTTTTTAGTATTATTTGAACCACACCCCTAACCACGGTTACTTTCCAAAGTTAGGACACGCGTCGCATCACCACTCGAAGTTGCACAGACCTCTTAAACAGCTCCCCTGGTAGAGTAATTGATGTGACGCGTCGAGTGAACAGTCTGTGCGCAACGCTTCGGTGCTGCTCTCGTCTCGTCTCGTCTCGGCTCGGCTTGTCTGCGAAATCAAAAAAGCGTAGTCACTCGAATGCGCAGCTACTCTGCTCTCTCTCTCTCGCGACCGTCTTTGGTTTGAATGCTGAGCTGCTTTCGTTCGCTCGCTCTTTCGTTTTTTCCCTCTCTAGTTCGTCTCATCGTGAGAGGTGCCTTAATGGCGGTTTGTTGATTCGCTGTTCTTCACTGTTTCGATTGTGAGCGATCACGAGTGAGGTTTCGATGGATTTTGGTTTGGCGTTCGCGCGGAAACGCGGATCAGTACAACAGCGAGCGTTCTTTCTTCACCTTCTTGTTCTGGAACTGGTTTTGGTGTGTGCTTTGAGCTTGGTTCGTGCGGAGACCGACGACGGTGAGTTCTAGAAACAGAGCTTCTGAGGATCGTTGTTTTGGTGTTCTTCGTTTGCTTACAAGCGATAAATGCTTCATGTTTATTGAGAAGATTAAGCATAGTTTACTGATTTCTGGTTCTACTTTCTGGAATCATCTCTTCGCTTGTTTGTTTTTTCTGGATTTGTTGAAGCTACTGTGCTTTAAATTAGTAGTGTTTGATTGACGCGTAATAGTTCTGATTTGTTCATCCACGAATCCCTATCTTACTTGATCACCAGTTAATTTTCAAGCTCTGCCTTCGTCGCGGTCGAAATTCGTGCAGAAGTAGTACATGGTGCATTCGATGATTTCATTCATGTCGCACTGCTCTTGAGAGTCAAGACATTGTTGAAATGTCGACGTAGTTGTCGTTCATCATTTCATTTGCTGATACTGACTAATTGTTGGTCTAGGTTTTCAATTTAACGTTTTTGTGTTTGGTTCAATTGAAAGGAGCGACGCTTCTAGAGATCAAGAAGTCGTTGCGCGACGTCGAGAATGTTCTGTACCAGTGGACGGATTCTTCGGATTATTGCTACTGGAGAGGAGTG
The DNA here is from genome assembly GCA_039657345.1 of Stephania japonica. NCBI lineage: Eukaryota > Viridiplantae > Streptophyta > Magnoliopsida > Ranunculales > Menispermaceae > Stephania > Stephania japonica. The sequence continues at coordinate 10,579,922 of CM077563.1, read as the reverse complement.
ACTTGTGACAATGTTACCTTTAGCGTGATTGCGCTGTGAGACTCTTGAGCAATGCTATCTATCCTGATCAAGGAATCGATGTGTTCTTGCTTTCGTATTGAGTCATCTTATTTACATGATCATTTTGTCATCTGCATTGTTATGTACACAGCAATCTATCCTCCTTAAATATGAACGGTGAGATCTCGCCTGCGATTGGAGATTTGAAGAGCCTAGTCTTTCTGTATGTTCACTCTGTATACTTTCTTGATTAAACGTACATTTTATTATAAAGGATAAGTAGAATTAAAAACTGTAAACCGCCGAAAAGTAGCTTCAACATGATCTTTTTGGCAGGGATCTCAAGGGGAATTATCTCACAGGGCAGATACCGGATGAGATTGGTGACTGTTCATCTCTTGAGAAACTGTAAGGCTTGTTTTGCGAGAAAAGAAAGATGAGCTATGTGGTTAATCTGTTATTAATTCACATAATTCATGTTTATCTTTTTCTAATTATATAATCAACTATTGCTTCTCACAGAGACTTGTCGTTCAATGAGATTACTGGGGACATACCATATTCGATATCAAAGCTTAAACAATTAGATACACTGTACGTGTCGTGCGTCTTCGAAGTTTCTCTTTTCAAATGTATATATTTCTCCTATATTTGCTAAGTTGCTTATCAGTGGCATTGATTATATACAGCATTCTGAAGAATAATCAGTTGACTGGTCCCATTCCTTCTACTTTATCTCAGATTCCAAACTTGAAAATTTTGTAAGTTTATTGCTTGCTGTGTTCTCTTTTTCTGAATACATGGTGTAAGGGCTAAACAAAATTTGTTGTATAGAGATCTTGCCGAAAATAATTTGGGTGGCGAGATACCGAAACTTATTTATTGGAACGAAGTTCTGCAATTCATGTGAGTATTCAACTATGCGTCCTCTTTCAGCTCTCTTTTCCCTTTGTTCTTTGGACTCACTAGTCAGCAGTTCAGTTTTCTTTTAGGCTTCACTTGAAAAATGATATTTGATGTATTGAACATCATTTATGGATTCATTTAAATGCAGAGGGCTTCGTGATAACAATTTAACGGGGACTCTCTCACCTGATATGTGCCAATTAACAGGGTTGTGGTATTTGTAAGTTCCTGGCACCATTCCTTTATTTGCTGCTTTGAATTTGGAGTTTTCTGATCTTCCAATGTTTCATCAATTGCAGTGATGTCAAAAATAACAGCTTAACTGGAAGCATTCCTGAAAGTGTTGGCAATTGCACTAGTTTCCAGGTCTTGTACGTATATGCTCTAACTGAAGTTAGCTGGAATGATCATTTTGAGTGCTTCTACAGAGATGGTAATGGCTTGCTTTCTTTATTTGACTGACAGAGATTTGTCTTACAATCAACTGACTGGGAAAATTCCATTCAACGTTGGATTCCTGCAAGTGGCTACGCTGTAGAGATCTTACCTACTTTATCTTGGATTCAAAATCACACAACTTTTGCTTTTCAGTTTTCATTGATTTGCTATTTTATTCATATTGTTATTGGATATCAGATCTCTCCAAGGAAATAAACTTACCGGGCGAATCCCAATTGTGATTGGTCTCATGCAGGCACTAACCGTGCTGTAAGTATTGCAGTTAACCATTCTTCATTTGAAGTTCTCTTAGTTCAATGGTTCACTTTGTTTCCTTCATTGATTTCGTTCTTTGGACTGATTGAAGTTTTCAATGCTTCCCATTTATTTCGATATAGAGATCTTAGCTGCAATTTGTTGAGTGGACCTATTCCTTCTATATTGGGAAATCTGTCCTACACAGGGAAGTTGTAAGTTAATTTGAGTTTTACATTAAATTCTTGTTTTAAACTTTAAATTTTCTTTTCTCTTATGCTAAAGATACAATATCTGTATTGCACCTATAAACATCTTCTTATAGATCTATAAAATGATCTTGTTAGGTATTTGCATGGCAACAAACTTACAGGATCCATTCCTCCTGAATTGGGGAACATGTCGATGCTTCACTATCTGTAAGAATAATTATTCATTTACTGAGTTACATATATTATTTTTTTGGTATGATGCCTATTTTCGAACTGGTGGCCTGCAGGGAATTGAACGATAATCTACTTACTGGCCGAATTCCACCTGAACTTGGCAAACTTACAGATTTATATGAGCTGTGAGTTTTCACGCTTCTACTTAATTGCATAATCGCTCGTCGCACACAATTTTTTTTTGCAGTCACATGTCGATAGGCAAATTGCTGTACATGCCTCTCAGGAATCTTGCAAATAATAAGCTCGAGGGGGCAATACCTGAGAATCTGAGCTCTTGCACAAATCTGAATGCCCTGCAAGTGTTTGACCCTTGTTCTCTTGCTTTGGTGTTTAATGTTGGTTATGTCGACAAATATGAATTGACAAATGATTTTGTGGCAGAAATCTTCATGGCAATAGATTGAATGGAACCATTCCACCAGCTTTTGAAAAGCTTGAGAGTATGACATATCTGTATGTTCTCTATAGTTATCTGAATCTTGCTCTTATTTCTACTTTAGTTATTTCCTTTTGCTTAAGATATTAATCTCACAATTTTTCTGATAAGAAAGAAATCTAATTAATCCACCCCAACGCTCACAAGTAAAGAGTTGAGTCCTCAACCTCTTCGAGAGCCACCACTTGGTTGGCTATTTGAGTGTTGCAATTGAATGCTGAAACATATTGAAGAGGACTTCATATTTTAAGAGGTTTTGAAACAATTTTGTGTAGCCGGTTCGATAAAAAAGCACTGCTATTTTCCATTACCTTGTGTGATAGTAATTTTCTTTGGTTTCTACAGAAATTTATCATCAAACAAACTTAGAGGTCAAATTCCGGTAGAGCTATCTCAGATTGGCAATTTGGATACTTTGTAAGTACCTCAATGAAGAAACAGGGTTTATAGAAACCTGATACTGCTTGAGTTTTGATTGATGGTGTATTGTCCCCAGAGACCTTGCTGATAATATGATATCTGGGCCTATACCCTTTTCTGTTGGTGACTTGGAACATCTTCTGAAGTTGTGAGTTCTTTGATTTTCTTTTTTTTTTTTTTTTTCTAAAAAAGTTGTGAAAATTCTTGCCCTTACACCATTTATGCCACCAGAAACCTAAGCAAGAACCATCTGACGGGATGCATTCCAGCAGAATTTGGAAATTTGAGGAGTATTATGTCAATGTAAGTTGCCTAAAATGTCCCGTTGCGTGACTTTGGTAAATAAACGTACATTATGTCATTTGTAAATATACTCTTTTATTGTAGCGATTTGTCAAGCAATCATCTCTCGGGTCCGGTTCCTCCAGAATTGGGTCAGCTTCAGACTTTGTTCTCCATGTAAGCATCCTCAATTTCGTCTTGCACATAGTAAAAAGTCTATATTTTTGTTGAAAGGTTTTATTCATCAGGGAAACATTTTACTGAAGTTTTATCACAGCGTTGGGATTTACAGAAGTTAATAAATTTTAATATTAATTACAAAACTTGCTAGCTGTACGTTTCATCTATAAATCTAATTGACATTAAACATGAAAATCAAGTTTTTGGAATATAAGGGTATTCATTAATTGTCTCTATACCTTTGAATTAAAATGGTATTACAGACCAAAAAGAAAAAGTTTAGAATGGTAACCCACATAATAGTCGTACAGTAGCAGATGGACTACTTCTGTTACCTTTTTAGGTGATTGATATGAGTTTTGGAAGCTCTAATCCATTAACTGTTACATGTTAACAATTGCAGGAGGGTGGAACACAACAATTTATCAGGGGATATATTGTTTCTGTTCAATAGCTTCAGTCTCACTGTTCTGTAAGCTGATTAAATTGATTTTTTAATTTTTTTAAGCTTATGTTGTAATACTCTCATGAGTTTTCTTACGATTCAAATCATTTTGTGTCTGAGCAGAAATGTGTCATACAACAATTTAGTTGGTGATATTCCTATCAGTACCAACTTTTCAAAGTTCTCACCTGATAGGTGAGGAAAGAACCAATGTTTTACTGCAGCCAGCCATGCCAAGTTTTTACACTTTTCAATTGTTTAATTGATGCAATCCATCTTGCACCAACTGTTTATTATGTTTGATGTTTATCCTTTTGAATAAACCTATCTGCAGCTTTTTAGGGAATCCGGGCTTATGCGGTTATTGGCTCAAGTCTTCATGCCACACATCTCAACCACCTGAGCGAGGTATATGCGAGGTGTCCTATGAACTTTTGGTTTCTATTCTATTGAGGAATGTTGTCTCAATTGATGTATAATTTTGCCCTCAATTGTGAAGCTAAAAAAAACTCAAGGTTCCACTGGTTGAAAATTTATCTTAGACTGGTTTGCTGCCTCTTGGATTTGCATTTGATACATTAAAAGTATATTTTTGTTTTTCCTCTGAGTGGAAGTATTTTTGCAGTCAAATTATCTTGTAGTTTTGGATGTGGGGTGGGATAATTTTTACTTTTAAAGGGTTGGATACGGAGAGTTCCCTTTTTATTTCTCAGCAAGGGTTTGATTGTTTCTTCTTTTTCTGATTTTGGTAATCACCTTTCTGACATTATGCAGCTACAATCCCTAAAGCAGCAATTCTAGGAATTGCAGTTGGTGCCCTTGTTATCCTTCTCATGATTTTAGTCGCAGTATGGCGACCACATAGTCCAGCGCATTTCCCTGAGGGTAATTTTGAAAAACCAGGTGTGCTACTCAAATCATTATCTGTTAGTACAAGAATTATACTGTCATTTTCATTGGTTGGGCTTTAGTGGACAAGTTAGTTGCAACATATTTTTTTAATATATGATGGTCATGCAGCTTGTGGTTCCAAGAATTGCATTTTACATGTTCTCTCCTTTTCGCATGAAACTTCATCGTCAAATCATTGAAAACTGCTAGCCAAAGATTTATATTGTGTATTGTTAGATGTAATGAATGTACTAGCACCTTGAACACTTGAAACAGACTTAAACGAGCAAGTAAAATATCATTTTTTATTTATTTATTTTTTCTTCTCACGTTTAAATAAATGACGATGAAGAAAAATTTCTACAAATTGTACACGTTTTCTGGGTAGCCCTTTGCCATCTTTTGATATCTTTTCCTTATTCTTGTAGTTAGCCTTAAAAACACATTGAATTGCTTATGGAAAAAAATAAATATATTTGAGACTATTGCCTATGATTTCTGATAATTTTACAGATTTTAATTATGCACAAGCATATGATTTAATATCTGTGGATGTTTCATTTCTTAGCTTTCTTGTGTTGGCCTATGGACTCTGTATGATCAACCACAAGTTGTTTTTACTCAACCTCATAAGAAATTGTCTAAAGGGACCTAAGGAATAGTTGGGTGTTGCCTGCATACCCTCGATTTTACTTAATATTATTTTGAAAGTGATATATAGATTTATGACTCCTGTACTCTCAAATAAAATATCAAATTGTTAGTTCTAGCGTTTTGTTAGTGTAGTTGACTGTAAGACACAGTATAATAGTTATTATAGACTTCATAGTCCTGCTCTAAGAATAAAAATTAGTATCTTCTGCTTGAATTCTTCTCAGACCAATTTAAGGTTTGATCCTATATAATTGTCTTCGTACTCTATCACGATGATGCTTCGACAGTGTGTGGATGTGCTCTGTTAGAATAGTTAACAATTAATCACCTATTTCAAGCACTTCTTTCTGAACCACTGTCATCTATCTAATTTTGTTTACTTGGTCAGGAAGTCATTTAACCTCTTTATCATAGTTGAGCTCTTTAAAGAATTTGCAACTGCCCATTTTATTTGTTCAATTAAAACTCAAACAAAGTTTTTCCATCTATTTATCTTGTTACAGTATTGTCCTATGTGTTCGAAGTATTTTTTTCTAGTCATCTCATTTTTTTTTTCTTCTTACCTTTGTTTTTTTGGTTTGTTTTGTGGGTCTCAGTTAACCTTACATCACCAAAGCTTGTTATCCTTAACATGAATATGGCTCTTCATGTTTATGATGATATCATGAGGATGACAGAAAACCTGAGCGAGAAGTTTATAATTGGTTATGGCACGTCAAGCACAGTATACAAATGCACGCTAAAGAACTGCAGGCCAGTGGCCGTAAAGAGGCTGTACACTCAATATCCACATAATTTAAAGCAGTTTGAGACGGAGCTTGAGACCATTGGGTGCATCAAACATCGGAATTTGATCTCCCTCCAAGGGTATTCTTTGTCTCCCTCTGGGAACCTTCTTTTCTACGATTTCATGGAGAACGGTAGCCTCTGGGATCTCTTACATGGTACGTGCTCATGCTAACTTCTTTCTTATACTTCACGCTACCGGTGCAATTGCTAAACATAGATATTATTTGTCATTTTTGGCAGTACACATTATCATTTTGTGTACTATATGATTTGCTGTGGGATAATATGTTTTGAAAGATGGAAACATACTTTGATCATGATTCAAAGAACACTTAATTTTGGTTGCATTCAAAAACTTTAAAAAAGATGTTTAAAGGCTGGATTTGCAGTCGGTGACAGTGTTTTTTTTTTCTTTTATTTAATTAATTTATTTATTTTTTGTCGGCTCTTCTTTTCCTTTCTTTTCTTTTCTTTTCAATGGAATGACAAACTGAGGAGAGAAGATGGCAAGTTGGATTCTTCAGTTTCTGTTTAGATATACTGGACTTGATCTCCAATGTGTTATTTGGTTTTTAGCTTACAATGCATAACATTTGCAGGACCCTCAAAAAAGCATAAACTTGACTGGAATACTCGTATTAAAATAGCACTTGGAGCAGCTCAAGGACTTGCATATCTGCATCATGATTGTAGTCCTCGCATCATTCATAGGGATGTGAAATCACCCAACATACTTTTGGACAAGGACTTCGAGGCACATCTCACTGACTTTGGCATTGCCAAGAGCTTGTGCATGTCTGAATCCCACACCTCTACCTGCATTTCTGGCACCATAGGTTACATTGACCCCGAGTATGCGCGAACCTCTCGGCTCACTGAAAAATCTGATGTATACAGCTATGGCATTGTTCTTCTTGAACTCCTTACAGGAAGAAAAGCTGTGGATGATGACTCGAATCTACATCAACTGGTATGTCCCTTTCCTGATCTTCAAACGTGGTCATGTCATTCCGATAAGGCATAAATAACAAGTGATTTAATAGGCATGCTTTTTGCAATTCAGCTAGTGAATCATTACTAAGCAGTTTTCAAAAAAAAAAAAAAAATCGTTACTAAGCAGGATTGTAATTTCTTTCTGCATTTTTTGAATCATATAAAGAACTTGTTTTTTGTTGTCATCTTATCTACAGATTAGCTCAAAGGCTGCAAACAATGCAGTTATGGAAACCGTTGATCCTGAAGTATCTTCAACTTGTAAGGACCTCGGAGCAGTAAAGAAATTGTTCCAGTTGGCTCTTCTCTGTACTAAGAGGCAATCCTCCGATCGTCCTACAATGCATGAGGTGGTGCGGGTGCTTGGGTCTCTTGTACCACCGATCGCTCCCATGTCACTCCCTGCACTACCGTTGCCACCTCCATCTAGTAAAATTTCTAGCTACATGGAAGAGTATAGCAACCTTAAGGATGCCAGCATGATAAATTGCTCATCTATGAGTACCTCTGATGCCCAACTTTTCTTGAAATTTGGAGAGGTGATATCCCAGACTTCTGAGTGAGTTTCAAATGCTAATATGTATAAGTAGTTATATTTAACAAACTTCCATCTCCAATAGCATTGGCAGTAATTATTATCTTAGATGTAGTTTCTGGATTATTGTTATGTAAGTTCTGTAGAAGTGTGAATAGCTGTAAAGAATCAGATTGTTATGCTCAAAGGAGCATTGTTCTAACTAGATGATCCATGATTAATAGGGTTCTCACTTCTCATTGTTGGGCATAAAATGATAATCTAACACATTTTGAGCGCGCACTTTGTCTTTTAGCCTATTTATGGTGTTTTGTTAGATATGGGAGACGAGAAAGAATCATAAATAGGTTAAAAGACAAAGTGTGCGCTCGTAGTGTATTAGCTTATCATTTTCCTTTTGATTATTGTTCGATTTCTCACACTCAACATGTTGCTCTATATTATTTAGCTTTTATAGCCACAAATCCTGGGAGATTCGAGCCTTGGTATGAAGTCCCATGAAAACCTTTGAGGGAGAGTTTTGTTGGGCCTGCCAGAACTATTCAAACGATAAATGTGTTGTTAGGTTTTTGTTTTTTGTTTTCATACCCATGAATGTTTGAACCATTTTCTGCTATCCATAACTCAGGAGAAACCAAAGAGATGTTCTTCCATGACTACTTGTGTAGCGGCCCACCCCCACTTTTTGGCCAGGTGGTACCACTACACACAGACAGTGTGCGGTCACCCTTTAGGTCCAGTCCACACCATCCGCGTCCCCCCCTTCACGCTCGCACAGACCACGTGAAGGCGCGGTTTTTCGCCTCCCTCGGTTCGAACTCGGGCCCTGGAGGCTTAAGACCTTAAGTTTCACGAACTGAGTAGCACTTGAGCTACTCCTCCAGGACCCGAGTTCGAACCGAGGGAGGCGAAAAATCGCGCCTTCACGTGGTCTGTGTGAGCGTGAAGGGGGGGACGCGGATGGTGTGGACTGGACCTAAAGGGTGACCGCACACTGCCTGTGAGTGGTGGTACCACCTGGTCTAAAGTGGGGGTGGACCGCTACAACTTGGTTATCAGGCTTTTTGAATGTCATCCTCATTTTAGTACTAAGTTTTTCCAGTTTTACTGTGTTATTATAGGAGATAATTGAATTACTTGTCAACTTACTTGATTCAATAAAACCTAGTCTGATAGGGTTGGCTGCCAAGAGAAAAAAAAAAAAAAAAAAAAAAAAAAAAACGCGGTAAAAAAGGTATGACAGGGGAGGCCAAGTCATTAAAAAAAGAACACTAAATATAGATCTTGGTTGGTCCGTGATGGATTTAGTTCAATTACAACCGCCCTGTATATTCATAGACATTTTCACTGTAAAATCCCCAAATAGAAGTCGAACAATCAAAACGAATTCCTCATATGACAACTAGTCAATCATCGGTTTGACAATTCTCACAGTCCTGGTGGTTTCAATATGCTATTATTCAATTTTTTCTCATTCAAATTAAGTCCTCATTATAAAGTTTTGAAGAAGAAACTCAAATGAGTTGGTCCAATAGCAAGAGTGAGTTTGAGATTATGTAGGCCTCAAATTCAATCCACTCCTGCTTCCAAGGTACGCTCAAGTCGAACTTGAGATTACGTGAATAAGCAAGCTTGTTTTGAAGAAGAAGACGACGGCGTAGATATTGTTCAGTTTCTGTTCGAAGATTTGGGGGCCCCACCATAACACACTTCAAAAAACTGCAACACTTTCTGGGTCCCGCTAGATCTGAATCACATCACACAGTTGCAACTTTCGACGCACGATCCTACATTGTCGGGACACGTGTCAGGATCTCTTGGCAATGCTTCGGTGCTCCCGAGTGCTCATAAGTGAGGTTTGAATGGATTTTGATTTGGTGTTTGGGGGGAAACCCGGATCATTTCATCAGCAATTGTTTCCTCTCCTTCTCCTCCTCCTCCTCCTCCCACCGGTTTCGTTGCGAGATTTGAGCTTCGTTCGTTCCGATGCCGACAGCGGTGAGAGCTTGAAACAATCTCTGTTTCACACTGTTCTCCATTTGATCATACATGTTTGAATGAATATCTGCGCTATGTTCTTAGCATTATTTTATTGGCTTGATCATACGTTTGAATTCGATTTATCTAACGTTTTTCTACTTTCAATTCCGATTAAAAGGAGCTACACTTTTAGAGATCAAGAAGTCTTTTCGAGATGTCGATAATGTCCTGCACGATTGGACGGATTCTTCATACTATTGTTACTGGAAAGGAGTGACTTGCGACAACATTACTTTGGACATGATTGGACTGTGAGACCTAATTCTCCTATATATCTTTTCCAAACAAATTGATTTGTATTGTTTTCAATGTTTTGTGGGTAAACAACCCCGACGGGTGTGGCCTAGTGGTAAGGGCGATGACGTGGTTGTGTGGGTGAGCCACACAACCTCGGTATCAATTCCCCACGATGGCCAAACGTTGGACCACTGGTGGTCTCGTTGCGCAATCCCCAGGCCTGTGGTACTAGTCAGACAGGATATCCACGGTTACTCAAAAATAATAAAAATAAAATTGTGAGTAATCTTATATATGATCCATTTTTGTTATACAGCAACTTGTCCTTCTTAAATCTCCATGGTGAGATTTCGCCTGCATTTGGATATTTGACAAGCCTAGTGTCTTTGTATGTACACTTTCTTGATTACATTTTTTTTTTCAACGAAATGACGCTACATTCTTTTATCCATATTTGTTAACACCTTGTAATTTGTAGCCTCAATTTGATTTTTTTTTTGGGCAGGGATCTCCAAGGAAATCATCTAACAGGGAAGATACCAGAAGAGATCGGTGGTTGTTTGTCTCTAGAGGAACTGTAAGGCTTGTTTGAGATATAAGAATGAAACAAATTTGGTTAAGTTTTTGTAGGTTCATAATTCTTGTTGGTCTTTTTCAAGTTGATCAACTCCTGCTTATCTCGGAAACTTCTCATTCAATGATATTAGCAGGGACGCGACATATTCGCCCATGTTTTTGAAGTTTCGCGTCTTCAAAATTCTATTTCTCCCATATTTGCTAAGTTGCTAATCTCCAACATGGGTTATATGCAGTGTTTTGAAGAATAATTGGTTGACTGGTACCATCCCCTATACTTTAGCTGAGATTCCAAACTTGAAAATCTTGTGAGTTGTAAGTGTATTGGTTGCTTTCTCTTCTCCTTTTTGGAATAAATGGTGCATGGGCTAAACAAAATATGTTCTTAGGGATCTTCTTGGAAATAAATTGGGCGGGGAGATACCGGAAGTTATTTATTGGAGCGGAGCTTTGCAATACATGTGAGTATTTGAAGATGCATTTTTGTTAGGACTCGGTTTCATTTTCCCTTCACTAGAAAAGTGATCTTTGGTATATGAAGCTTCATTTATGGATTTATTTAAATGCAGAGGGCTTCGTGATAACAATTTTACAGGGACTCTCTCGCCTAATATGTGCCAATTAACACAGTTGTTGACCTTGTAAGTTCCTGCTTCATTCCTTCATTTACTGCTTTAAACATAGAGTTTTCTGATCTCCCACTGTTCCATCAATTGCAGTGATGTTAAAGGTAACAGCTTAACCGGAAGCATTCCTGATAATATTGGCAATTGCACTAGTCTCCAGATGTTGTACGTATATGCTCTAACTGAAGTTAGCTGGAATGATCTTTTCGAGCGCTTCTACAGAGATGATAATGTCTTGCTTTCTTGATTTGCCTTGCAGAGATTTGTCTTACAATCAACTCACTGGAGAAATTCCACCCAGCGTTGGATTCCTGCAAGTGGCCACTCTGTAGGGGATTTTTACCTTACTTTATTTTCGATTGAAAATCACATGCTGTTTTGCTTTTCAATTTTAGTTGTGTTGCTATTTTTATTCACATTGTTATTGGGTATCAAGGAAATAAATTTACTGGGCCAATCCCAACTGTGATTGGCCTCATGCAGGCACTAGTAGCGCTGTAAGTATTCCTGTTAACTATTATTCCTCAACCTTAAAACAAGAAAAATAATGGAGTTAAATCTATCTTTTGAAGTTCTCTTCTTTAAAGGTTTCCCTCATCGATTTCCTTTTTGGACCGCTTGAATTCTAATACTTTCCATTTTTATTTTTTTTTCCAATCTAGAGATCTTGGCTCCAATTTGCTGAGTGGACCTATTCCTTCTGTACTGGGAAATTTGGTCTATACAGTAAAACTGTAAGTTAAGCTAAGTTCTACATTGTAATTATCTGTTTAAATATTTTCTCTTATGCTAAGCTTACGTTTCCTGTATTGCATCTCAGATATTTTACTTCCATCTCTATAAAATGACCTTGTTAGGTACTTGAATGGGAACAAGCTTACAGGACCGATTCCTCCTGAGTTGGGGAACATGTCAACGCTTAACTATATGTAAGAGCGATTGTTTGTTTGCTGAGCTGCTTGCTCCATTTACTAGGAATAATGTCTATATACTTTTTATTTGGTGGCATGCTCAGGGGATTGGAAAATAATCTACTGACTGGCGGGATTCCACCGGAACTTGGGAAACTTACTACTTTATATTATCTGTGAGTTTCATGCTTTTGCTAACTTGGCTAAATCCATTCTCGCCCATAAATTTCCTGCTCCCAAATGTGCTGGAAAGGCTAATTTATGTGCCTCTCAGGAATCTTGCAAATAACAAGCTCGAGGGTGCAATACCCGAGAATTTGAGCTCATGCACAAATCTGAATGACCTGTAAGTGTTTGACCTTTCTTTACTGCTTTGGTGTTCAATGATTGTTATGCTTAGCTAGAAATATCAATTGACAAATGATTTTGGTGCAGAGATCTTCATGGTAATTGGTTGAATGGAACCATCCCTCCATCATTTAAAAGGCTTAAGAGTATGACAAATTTGTATGTCCTGTATTATAATCAGAATCCTGCTATTGTTTTTACTTTAATTATGTCCTCTAGTTAAGATTTGAATGTTGCGAACGAGTGATGAAGATATTGAATTGAAGAGGACTTTGTATTTGTGTGGCTTATTAATTGGATACAAAGGCACTTCTATTTTCTCTTACCTGACAAGTACCATGTGTGATAGTAATTTTCTTTGGATTGTACAGGACTATATCATCAAACAAACTTACAGGTCCATTTCCGGTAGTGGTATCTCAGATTGCTAATTTGGATAATTTGTGAGTACCTCCATGACAAACCAAAGATTGTAGCAACTTTGTACTGCTACAGGATTTTTAACTGATTCTGTATTATCTCTAGGGACCTCTCCGATAATATGATTTCTGGGCCAATTTCTTCTTCTATTGGTGACTTGGAACATCTTCTGAAGCTGTGAGCTCCAACATTTATTTATTTATATTTGTTGTTTTTCATTGTGAGTTTTTGCTCGTCTTGACATCATTTTTGCTACTAGGAATCTAAGCAAGAACAATCTTACTGGACACATTCCAGCAGAATTTGGAAATTTGAAGAGTATTATGTCTATGTAAGTAACTAAATTGTACCTCTGTGTGATTTTGGCAAATAAGGTTATGATATTTTAGATTATCTGAAAAACATGCTCTTGTATTGTAGAGACTTGTCAACCAATCATCTCTCAGGTCCGCTTCCTCAGGAATTGGGTCAGCTACAGAATTTGAACTCTTTGTAAGCATCCTCAATTTAGTCTGTCACAAAGTGCAAAGTTTTTCTATTTCTTTCGGAAAGGTTTTGATTTATCAAACAAACAGATCTTTTGAATCTTCTCTTAGTATGGGGAAATTTGCATATAATTAATTAATTTCAAATTTTCAACATTAATTGCAAGCTAGCATTACCAGTAGGTTTCATCTAGAACTCGGCTTGATTAAAAGCTTGAGATTCTAGTTTTTGGAATATTGTGATATACAGTAGTTGTCTTGTTTCCATTGCCCATGAATTTTAATGCTATTATATCCAAATTACCTGTACTAATTGCTGTACAATAAAGGATGGGGCACACTGTTTCTTCTTCAGGTGAATGCTGTGAAAATCTTTGAAGCTCTAATGCATTAATCCTTCCGTTTTTACAATTGCAGGAGAGTGGAAAACAATAATTTATCAGGGGATATATTGTTTCTGTCCGATAGCTATGCTCTCACTTTTCTGTAAGTTGACTTAATTGATTTTATTTAATTTACGTTTTGATAGTTGACATGAAACTTCCTTAAAGTTCATATCATTCCGCATCTGAGCAGAAATGTGTCGAACAATAATTTAGCTGGTGACATTCCCATCAGCACCAACGTTTCGAACTCTCGACCTGATAGGTGAGGAAAATCAATGTTTTACTATAGGTAGCGTTGCCAAAATGGAATTGCTAGAATGATGCAGTCTATCTTGTCCCAACGATTTTTACTGTTTCATGTTATTCCTTTTGAAACTTATATATTTTTGGATAAACCTATCTGCAGTTTCTTAGGGAATTCGGATCTATGCGGTTATTTGCTCAAGTCTTCATGTTACACATCTCAACCGATGGAGCTACATAAAGGTGTGCTGTCTTGCAAACTTTCAAATTTTTTTTTTTAGGAATATTGTCTCAATTGATGCAAAACTTAGTGTAAACAATTCTAAAAAATAAGAAATATAGTTCAGAAAGAGGATTAACTCTGGAAGCCTTTAATCTCCTAAACCCACCAAAGCCTTATCACCCTCATGAGCCTCAAAACTTTCAACACTTTATTTGATGGTACAGAGTTTTTTTTTTTATAGGCTTATGGGGGAAGCATTCAACTTCCATCATACAGATACAAATTTCCATCAAATTTGAAACTTAAGTGAAGCTTAATGGACATAAAGTTAAGAGGCTAAATATGTAAATTGAAACATAAGTTGTGAGACACAATAGTCTACACTTAGCCCTCAATTGTGAGGCTCAAGCCACTCAACCTTTCACTATTTGGAAATTTAACATGGGGTAGTTTCCAGACTCCTGGATTTACTTATGTTAGGACCATTATATTAAAAGTATATTTTACTTTTACAATCTTAATGCAAGCGTAGTTTACTGGCTAAATCTTTTACTTTTGGATGTAGTTTACATGTTATCTTCTTCATTTTTCGTTCTTGATAATTACTTTTCTGATTTTATGCAGCCACATTCCTTAAAGCAGCTGTTCTAGGAACTGTTGTAGGTGTCCTTCTGATCTTTCTTGTGATCTTAGCAGCGGTATGGAGACCACACATTCCCGCAAGTTGTCTCAAAGGATCATTTGAAAAACCAGGTGTGCCAATCTGATTGTAAATTAAAGATAGATACTGTCATTTCTTGGGATGGACTAACTAGAACAAATTAGCAGCAGTATATTAGTTTAATATGATGGTCACGCTGCATGATTAGACCTTCATCCATGACCTTATGTTTATGATTCCTAGACATGCATTCAACAGGATGTCTCTTTTTTGCGTGAAGGTAGATTTACATACATCATGTATTAGTTGGAAATAATGAAACTTGCTGCATCTTGAGAACTTGAAAAAGAGGATATGGTAATGATAGCACTAAATTTACACCGTAAACATGACCATAAAGAACGATTTAAATAGTATATAATAAAAAAGAACGATTTAAATAAGCTTTGCATGTTCTCTTGTTTCCTATTCACTTCCTTTAATTTCCATTTAGCCTAAAAACGTATTGAATTGCCGTTGGCATCTCTATTTCCCAAGATATCTTATAATGATGCAAATTATAAATTTGCATAAAGCTATGAACTAATGTCAGTCTTCATTCTTGGCATTATTATATTGGAGTATAAATTTTGATGTATTAATTAACCAAAAGATCTTTTATTCTCATTTTATTACTTATTAGATTGGCCAAGGTATATCTCCAAGTTGAGGGAACCAAGGTCCCAGAGGACTAGTTGGATGGACTATTTTTTATTTTTTTTTGCTTGAGTATCAATTTGCTTGCGTTAGTGTTGTACTACTGTACTTGTCAGAAAGATGCAGTAATGATTGTTATCATAGACTACTTAGTCCTGTTCTAAGAAATAGTAATAGTAATATTTCCTGTTCTAAGAAATAGTAATAGTAATATTAGTATACTAGGAATTTACATCCAATAACAATAGAGCCTTTCACGTTTTCAGCCATTTGAAGCTGGCTACATAAATCTTCTTCGCCACTATATGTTGCCTAGGTTATCAACTTGTACGTCAGTGTGTTCTGCTTCAATTCTTCTCAGATCAATTTTAGCATTGTGAGGACATAATTATCTTCAAATCTTATGCGATGATGCTTTAATGGTGTATCTATCTGCTCTGTTAGAATATTTAACAAAGAAATCACCTATGTCTGAACCTGGTCGGGTTGGTCTAGCGGTAAGGGCATACTCGGGATTGTGCGGTAGGCCCATGGTCCCGGGTTCGATTCCTCACTTGTGCCAAGCTTCGACAGGCCATTGGTCAAACTACCTTGGATGGAGACTCAGCGCCCCCTTGGGGGATTAGTTGGGCGAAGCTCGGACACCCCCAAGGTTATCCAAAAAAAAAAAAAAGAAAAAAAAAAAAAATCACCTATGTCTGGGCCTTTTTTCTGAAGTCTGAACCACTGTCGTTAATCTAATTCTTTCTATTTTGGATAGCAAATCATTTTCAATACTATATCATGATTGTCTTGTTTAAAGAAAATGCAACTGCTTACATATTTCATTTTATGGAAATGCTTCTTTCTAAGTATTTTTCCCAGTTATATACTTTGGAAAGCAGTAAGCAAACCATCAATTGCACTAATTAAATCCAGCGCAATGGAAGAGTTTGATCCATGTAGCCGACCCCAACTAATTTGGGATTGAAGCCATGTTGTTTGTTTGTTGTTTTATACGCTGACTATTTTTTTTCCTTTTCTTTGTATTTTGTTTTGTTTAGTGAGCTCAGTCAACCCGACTTCCCCAAAACTTGTGATCCTTGACATGAATATTTCTCTTCATGTTTATGATGATATCATGAAGTTGACCGAAAATCTGAGCGCGAAGTATATAATTGGTCGTGGTACATCAAGCACGGTATATAAATGCACGCTGAAGAACTGCAGGCCAGTGGCCATTAAGAGGCTGCACACTCAATATCGACATAGTCTAAAGCAATTTGAGACAGAGCTTGAGACCATTGGGTGTGTCAAACATCGAAATTTGGTCTCCCTTCAAGGGTACGCTTTGTCTCCCTCTGGAAGCCTTCTTGTCTATGATTACATGGAGAACGGAAGCCTCTGGGATATTTTACATGGTAGGTGCTCCCAGAGCATGCATGATACATATGCTAGCTGCTTATTATATACTTAACAACTTGCACAATAACTGCTTGATATATAGAAATGATTTATCAATGTGGCGGTAATATTGTAGTTTTGTGTAGTTTGTGATTTGTAGCAGGATTATTTTGTGCAAAAAGGTGGAAAAATACATTTATCACGATACAACGAATACATAATTTAGAATGGCTTTCGAACGTACAAAAGTCATTTTTGGTGCTCAAATTACAGGTCCATGAATCTTGTGTCATTCACTGCTGATTTGCTGCTGCAGATTTTTTTTTTTTCAATCGAATGTCAAACCTGAAAACAGCAAGTTGGATTCTTCAGTTTTAGTTCTAGACGTTGTACAACAAATGCTAGTTGTTCTCTTAGTTTTTGCTTACTGTTTAACTCTACAGGATCCGCAAAAAAGCAGAAACTTGACTGGAATACTCGTCTTAAAATAGCACTTGGAGCAGCTCAAGGACTAGCATACCTGCACCACGATTGTAGCCCACATATCATTCATAGGGATGTGAAATCACCCAACATACTTTTGGATAAGGACTTTGAGGCGCATCTTGCTGATTTTGGCATTGCCAAGAGCATGTCTAAATCACACTCATCTACCAGCATTGCAGGCAGCATTGGTTATATTGACCCTGAGTATGCTGAAACCTCTCGGCTCACTGAAAAATCTGATGTTTACAGCTATGGTGTTGTCCTTCTTGAACTGCTGACAGGAAGAAAAATAGTGGATGACGACTCCAATCTCCATCAACTGGTATGACTCTTCCCTGATCCTCAAACAATGCCTTCACTCGGAGAATTTTTACTTTGAGTTGTATATATGCTTTTCCGATTTCTTACGCTCTTAGTAAGAAAAGATGAACTTACGTTTGTGTTGCAATATTATTCACAGGTTAGTGAAAAGTCTGCAAACGATGCGGTCATGGAAATTGTTGATCCTGAAATATCTGCAACTTGTAAGGACCTTGGGGCTGTTAAGAAAGCATTCCAGTTGGCTCTTCTCTGTACCAAGAGGCAGTCCTCTGATCGCCCTCCGATGCTTGAGGTGGTGCACATGCTTGTGCTCTTGTGCCATCAGTCACCCCCGATTCACTGACCCGTCTATCATTGCCGCCTCCACCTGCTAAAGTTCACAGCTACTTGGATGAGTACAGCAACGTAAAGAACACCAGCATGATAAAGCGTTCGTCTCTGAGCACATCAGATGCACAACTTCTGTTGAATTCTGGTAAGGTAATATCGCAGACTACTGAATCAGTTTCAAATGATACTATATATGTGTCGATTACTTAACGACTATCTGTTTCAAATTTCATTCCCAGTAGTCATATTATCGGTGTAGTTCTAGATTGTTAACGGTACCTAGCCTTGTTGAAATGTGAATATGCTGTATAGAATTAGGTTGCTCTGCTCAGAGGAGCGTCGCTCTAAGTAGAGGAACTACAGTGAAAGGTTTTCATTGATTGGGCATTGTTGTTTTTGTCCGATTTTTTCTTGGAATATACACTTCAGTAATTGCATTAGTTCATGTAATCCACATTCCCTAGAGAACAGAAATTAAATACTTAGAGATGCTTAGATGACTTATCATGATTGTGTTATAAATAGTACCATTACAAATATTTTGTGCTCCTAAATTATTTAGCATATATAGCCATTAATCTCTGGATCTTTTTAGGTGTATTGGAAGAGTTATTTACATGTGGGGATGAGTATGCCTATAAAGTTAAAAGAAAAAAATAAGCCACCAAACAACTATGTTTGTGAAAGGAAGTTTGACAACAGAGATATAATCATTCAAAAAACTAAGGTCCCTATGATCATTGAAATGGAAAAAGAGAAATGCTAGTGCAACAACAAGAGTCAAAAATCATTCAAAAAAGCTCTGTAAGCTTCTTCTATTCATTGAAATTGAAATTCTACAAAGTCCATTAATTATCTCTCTTCAACAACACTCCTATGAGTTCTATCCAAAGTCCACAGAGAAGAGAAGGACACAGGCTGCCCTTTCCACCACAAACACACACACCCATCTTTCTCGTCGATCCTCATCTCCCAATGAGAGTCATACTTCCTTAGTAGCGCTCGAGCTCCATCAATGACTTCCTCTCCGAATGCCTCTCCCGAGAAGCCAACCGCCCTCATTTTCTCACACCAGCTCTGTTTTCCTTCATTCATTTCTGCTTGATTTGTAAGCGCTGCTGCCGCCTCTCCTTCAATGACTCGTCTCTCCTGGCATTCCCGCCCTTTGAACGCTGAACTTGTGGAGTCCAAGAACCTCCACAGGTACTCCACTCGCCGGGAGAATCCTGTTGCAAAGTCCTCACAGTGGCTGCAGCTGCAGTCCATATCATTCTCACCTAGTATCACTGCTTTTGGCTCAAAACTCCTTAGTACTCTCAAGAACTCATTCCTTTGGTCAGGTGATGTTGTAAGGTTCAGATAATGGAGTCTGAATTGTGCACATACTATGAGATTTTCATCAGTGGAGGTGTTGATCACTTTCTTATCTAAATTTTGTAAAGCTATATCATTGAGGAGGCTGATCTGGAGGTTGACATTCATGGATTTTGCGAATCGAAGTAGACGAGAAGGGAAGTCATCTTCTGGTGGACCTAATGAGAATGTAGGAGCTGTTGAGGTGTTGTGATTGTCTTGCCCAGTGTTGGCGACAATGGTGAGACGAATGAGAGGAGGAGGTCCACCATTCTGGCGACTCAAGGCTTCGATTAGTGTTGGCCATTGAAGTCCATGAGATACGCCAATGTCTACAATATGAAGGTTCTTCAACCTATCTTGTTCTTGGGCTAGAACTTGAAGAATAGCCGCATTAGCTACTGTGTTTGGAAAGGTGAACCAAGGACTAACCTCATAGAACTTGAGCAGAGAACGTTGGAACAGTCGAGTTTCTGTCGAAGCGAAAGTGAGGGGAAGAGTTGTTCTGGAAGTGGAGGAAATATAATTAGTTAGTGCTTGAAGACCATAAGCTGCTAGTCTATGATTGGCATCACCAGAAGGAGAAGATAATTCATGAAGAACAAATAGAAGATGCTGAACTCTTGATAGATTGCCAGTTCCGATAGCCAAAGCGCAAGGATTCAGTAGTTGCTCTGCCCATCTTCCATCCTTGTTATTCCCATTACTATTGCTATTCCCAGCTGTCTTAGCCGAACCTTTCCTATTACTACTACTTCTCCTTGCTACTGCAACTTCTTCCACCACTGCATCACTGTCATCAGTCTCACTCATTCTGCGTCGCTGATTATGTGGTTTTCGACCTTGGAGTGACAATTCAGAATTAGGCGTATTCGGTTCCTTTCTTTTCTTGTTACTAAGATCAGCAGGAGGAGCAGTCAGATTGCTCAACTTTGAATCTGTAGTCGTCGTAGTAGTAGCAGTGGTGATGGTACTCGTGGTGTGATCACTCGACGCTATTGGATCCTGCTCTTGATTGTTCCACCACTGGTACTCGCTTATTTCGCTTGAATCTACATATGGATCATCTAGGAATGATGGAAGAAAAGAATTGCTATCAACTAACCATTCTAGGATATAATCCGTGGACGTTGGATTCGGCTCTGGCTCTTCTTCATTCGTCATGGCGATAGATGAAGGCGAGCGGCGAGGGTGAAGTCTAGGTGCCTTGATCATTGACTTTGAGGGCTTTGAAGGAGGGAGAGAGAGTTAGTTTGAGGAATAGTTCATTGTTGTATATGTTGGAAGGTTGGCTATAAAATATGAGACTGGACAACGATGTTTTAGGAGGTAAGGCTAGGAAAGGACGGTGGAGAGTATATTCGTTGGTTTGGTGTGTTTGTTTGTTTGTTTGATTGTTTTGGAGAATGTGATGTTTGGTTGTGTTTAATTAAATCAATGTTTTAATTTGTTAAGGTTTGAGACTGAGAAGAGTTTGAAGTTTTAAAATGGACGGCAACCTAAAACATACAATAATCTGTGTAAGTGGACGTGAGACAGGAAAATAGTCAAGTGCACCTTGTTAGTTTAAGTGTATGTATTTTCAAGGGAAAAAAAAAAAAATGTCAGACGTGTTGTCAAAGATTCCTGTTCTTTTGTCTTAGCCGTGAACGCCCCAATTCCAAAATCTAAACTGGGCTTCGCCAAGCCTAGACTTACGTGGACCCCGAGTTAACCTTCGCGAAGTCAACGCAAGTCTAGTTAATCTTCCTTACCATTATCCATTAATTTAGCAGCATAATATAATTGTTTAAATGAATTATTCAAATTAGTGAGTTATCAGGGTATAGCGGAAGCAATTTAAAAAACCTCAAACTAACTGAATAAATTCCAAGACACAAGTTAGGACAACCTAGAGTGTGGAAACCCTGCACATGTATACACCCAATAAGTATATCAAGTCAAAGGAGAGCAATATCATATCGTATACACGTCCCAAAATCTCACAAACCGAACAAATCCTAATGTGACAAAAACATATATCTATATATATAATACAATTAACCTACTCAGTAGGTGAGAAGAGGTCGCCTCGTTGTCCTCAACAAAAGTCGCCTATCACCGGTCCTTTGCCTTTGTCTATCCTACAGGACGACGAGTTTGCACCCACCATCATAAAAAAGACGGCGCGTACAGAAAGAGTAATAGTAACAACCAAATAGAGTCTTAGCATAATTCCAAATGTCAAATAAATGGCTAATCAACTATTATGCATGGCTATCACAAATATAATGAAAGACTGCATGATAAGTACGTCATTGAGATATCAACGATAAATAAGTGTTGAAAGCACAAAACAAAAAAGTATCTTAGTGTTCCAAGTCTATCAGGTTGCCACATACAGTAAACAACCTGTAACGGCCCAAACCCCTGAGACCCGTCACAGGTGCTACACGAGTCCACAACTGGCCACGTCACTACCAGTTGTGTCCCACGACCAACTAATCCACAACATTTAAAACCTCAAATTATAATCATTGTTGCTATTTAAATTCTTTATTGGACTCTAATCATCTATTATCTTAACAAGCATCAACTGAAGCCTTTAAGACATGATAAATTAAAGTAAAACATTCATGTTGTGTTAATAGAGCATTTACCTAATATGGAAAACTCATAAACCAAACATCATATAGATATCAAGATCCAAGAACCTCCAAATATCAAAATATATGTCATGGGTCTCTCACACTAAGCTAAAACCAATATAAACGATAACAAAATGTATATATATATATACAAATGTACAAGTCTGACCTGTAGTATGAAAATAAAAAATAATCGGCTAGCTTGCCTTTGCAACGACTCGTACCAGGATCTGCACTCAAGCTATCACAAAAAGGCAAATGATGAGTCCAGAGTGAGTATTCCCAAGGAAATTCAGTGAGTAATTATGAAATAAATGAAAGAATTTAACAAGCTATTAATTAAATAAACATGCAGGAAAATAAACAGACAACTGTGCTCATTGCATGAATAAATAATAGAAAAGCTCAAAGTGTGTCTAAACCTAAGTTAGACTAGCACTATACTTCGGACTCTCCGCGAGCACTGCCAATGAGTAGCACTTTAACATGGCCAGCCTCTGGGTCCTCTCGATGGCCGGCGTAGACCCACGACACACCGACACGTGCCCCGATACTTGGGTCGAACTATCCACCGAGACCTTTGGCAACACGTGTTATGGACTAGTGGACATACACACAAGGAATAACACAACGAGGGAACACCCTACCAGCTGTCATATAGCCACAACAGGAAAGGAATAATTGAACAATTGAAAGGAATTCAAATAATAAAAGCATGTAATTACGCAAGGAATTTCAATTGGGATACTACACACCTTAAACTGCGCTTCATTACCTCGAAACTGATCTACACGCCTCCAATTGTGTGTCCAATTACCCGTAAGTCAATTCCAATAAAGACCTGATTATCGAAAATTCATTTAATTTTCCTAAACCTTGGAATTTTCCTAATTTCCATAAATATATTAATGCCATCAAATTATTCACATTATACCCGGTATCAATCCCCGGAATAGTCCCTAAAATGGGCAAACCAAAACCCAAAGTTTTAAAAGTTTTAAATTTTTTTTAAATTTAATTTAATTTAATTTCATGCAAGCACCGGCGTCGTGGGGAGTAAATCCCCAAGGTGCGGCCCACTTTAGGGGATTTACTCCCACAATGCCGCTAGCGGCGCCAGCCTTGTTCTCGGGTTTTTTCGAAACCTCGGCCTCGTCGCCGCGACTTGAATTCATTTCAATTCCCTATGGTGCTCCAAAACCACCATATGGTACATTCAAACCGCATCAAAACTCGTTCAAAACGCAAAACCCTCGATAATTTTGACGAAAATGCCAATAAATTCAACAAAAATAGATATAACAACACAACCACAATCAATTTCCTCATTGTTGCTCCAAATCAAACCCCATAACCATAACAACTCTTTGAAAACTGGTGTGCTCAAACACACATCCTTGAAACCATCGTCAAAACCTGAAAAAATACACTCGAAACGTAGAAAATGACGAGAGCTCAAATCTAACTTCAACTTGTCGATTCCTTGTTGTTTGATGCTCCAAATGATCTCTTGAAGTCTACAAAAACCCTTGCTCTTAACACCAATTTTCGGATTTGAATGAGGAAAGAGAGAGAAGAGGTGGTGGGGATTAGGGATGCAAATGGGTAGGGTAATACCCACAGGTGATGAGAATTTACCCTAATGGGTACGGGTGTGGAGGCGGGGATGGGTACGAAATCTCATACCCACACGGGTATGGGTGATAAAATATACCCACAGGATCCTCATGGGTAATCCCTATAGGGATACCCATGGGTAACCCCCACAGGGATCCTGATACCCAATGGGGATACCCATAAGGATTACCCATTGGGATCCCCATATATTAATTATATACCATATAATATTTATTATTTATACACCATATGATATTTATATATAAGTATATTATAATATTACATAGTTTCCACCTGAAACATTCATTATACTTTAATTGTTAACACTTAGAAGTTAGAACTTTAATTGCATAATATATTATACTTTATTTTTGTTGGAATTTCAACAATTGTGTTATTATGTATGTATTTTTTATTCCTTATTTCTTATAATTCTTTTTTGAGGAAAATTAAGTGGGTTCGAAGAATATTTTCCCCACGGGGATTTCGTATCCTCGCAAAAATTCCCATGAAAATTCTCATGGGGATCCCCAATGGGGAATGAAATGGGTCAAATATTTTACCTACGGGGATTTGATGGGTATGGGGATAAGTACGAGAATTCATCCCCAGGGGGGTATGGGTGATAAATTTTTTAATGGGTACGAGTATGGGAATGAGGTCCCCATCCCCTACCCTGCTCATTTGCATCCTTAGTGGGGATGATAAAAATTGACTTTTTATACTAAAATCTCATCTTATGGGTTGTGGCCATCCCTAGGCACATTGAATGGTTAAGATTGAGTCAATTTGTCAACTTATAATGACTTAGATGTGTGACTTGTCTTCTTGGTCTTATCCATTCTCAAAACAGCAACTCAATCCTCGGGCTTTCAGACACCCGACTCTGTGTCGCAACGCGTGTCGTTGGCGTACTCTCGCACCACTAATAATTCATTTATCATGTATGTATTATTTCCTGACCTAGTGTACAGTCATTCGCCTACCTGGTACCTGCGTCTACACACTAATTGAGGCAAATACCCATCACACTATCTCGCACGTCAATAGCAATATAAATACACACATCGTGATATAAACAAACATAACTAAACACATACATTGCAAATTAGGTAAAAAAACACACAAAAATAATATATTTACCTATTCCAGGCGCGCCCTGGCCTAGCTGCAGGGTCCACGAGGTGCTGAGCTGGTGTCCATGTCTACAAAATACGACATAATAACGGTTTAATTAAAATTGGGTCATTACATAACCTGAGTTCCAAAACATATTTTGGACTTAACTAAACCACCTGCCAATTTAGAATGAGTCACACCCTCTCAGTAGCACACACATTCAATCTACTGGTTTGACTCCCAATCCTAAACTGCGAGGTTAGGCCAGAGGCGGAGGCAAGGGTATGGTGGGGGGAGCATAACCCCCACAACATTTTTCCTACCCCATAGTATCCACCCCTCATCCCTTTGAAAAATAATAAAAAAAAATAATACATTGCCTCCCTTTTTCTAACTACTGCGCCACAACAAAGACAAATATAATGTGATTAGGAAAGCATCTGCAACAAAATTGATGTGAGACTTGTGGGATGTACACTAGGATGTGTGCATGGACTTGTCTCAACATAAGAAATGAAGCATTTTAATGAAATATATTGTTCTTAATTAATCAACTGTGACGGCCCCAGTTCCACAATCCAAAACTGAACCCCGCCCTGCTTAGACTTACGTGGACCCCCGAATCAATCTCGCTAAGTCACGCAAGCCTAGTCAGCCTTCCCTTACCATTTACTATTTATTAAGCAATTTAAATATGAGTTATTCAAATTAGTGAGTTATCATAGTTATACCAGAAGCAATTAATTCTCAAACTAATCAAATAACCTCAAAGACACTAGTCAGAACAACCTAGAGTGTGGAATCTCCGAATATGTATATCATCAACAATAAACAAATTAGAGCAGAGTACCCTCAAGATATACATGCCCAAGATCTCTCGTAACCAAAATCCCAATGTCTCAAAAAATATACATAAAATAATACAAAATAAACAAAACCTACATCAGTCAAGAGGAGAGCCGCTTCGTATCCTCAAAGCAAATCTCATAACTTTGGAGCTTTCCCCTTGCTCGACTGTGGATCTGCACTCAGTCAAACACGAGAATGACAAGCCCAGGTAAGTAAAGCCAAACATGACATATATAAAACATTTTGAAATAAATAAGTAGTCTAATTCATGTAGATAGAAAGAAATGTACAATGAACGCATGAATATTTAAAGATTGTAAATAAATCAATCGAAAAGTGAAGGTCTCGAATACAAATATGAAATAGCAAGTAGTCTCAACCAAGAGGACGTTGAGTCTTGGAAAACTCCCAGTAGACTCGGGTTTCAGGACGAGAACACAAGCCTACCAATCCTAAACCCTCGCGACTATGAGATATCCATGGTGCCCGAATAAGATCCCCCAACATACACTCAATTGGGAGATATCAACAGTGCCCAAATAAGAGCTCATATCATGTACAAATCAGTAACCATGACTCACTTGCCATTGGACCACTTAACCAATAAAAATTTCAAAATGTAGAATATACAGAGCAATAACAACAAATTAAAGCTTAATAAAATAACTGTAAAATTCTTTACATGTTTATTTACCTGTATTTGAAACTATACACACTTAAATTGGCTCTGGCATACCTCCAAATCCATACCTAATACCCGACACTAGTAGGCTATGTCCCTGGTAATCATTTGGACTAATTTTCATTGTGTTATAGTGCAACGACCTGTTATAATTGTAACACCGTTATTTAATTATTTCAGATTAGGACGCCAGCTCAAACAACACGTGGACGCCACGGATAGGCTAGACATGACTCGAACCTAGAATACTGACTATGTACTGCTGTTTTCTGAAGTTCTGTGATGTATTAATATGTTTATTATTATGATGTATTATGCATCACAGGTGTGCATCTATAGTTACTTGTCGGGCGAGTTTGAGCGTCGGGGTTCTGTTTCATGGAACACGCCAACGCGAGGGTACGGTAGCTATGAAGCCGAGCGTTAGGGTTAGACTAGATAAAATCATAACAATATGACTATGGGGGATTTGATTTAATGGGATTTAAATGTAACCTTAGGCTAAGTTATATAATCCAATTAGGTACACTAAACGAGGGACCGCCTCGGGAAGTGTGTCGGATGTAGGGCACGGGGAGACGGGTAGTCGAGAAGTTAGTGTGACCCTATTTACAAGTTTATAGAATTTATTTAATAGCTCAGATAGGTTATATAAGTGGAATCAAAATAATATATATAAGTCCTATAGTTGTAGCCAAATAAATCAGCACACCTAGGATTGTCCTTGAGACACGCAACAAAGTGATACAACGCTATCTGTGTTAGGATAAGGTGTTCAGGATTTGTGTAACACCAGCTGATCAGGAACAGTCCAATCAACCTCGAGATGCATGTGCGCGTCAGATTTAAACCACAATTATAAATATCAACCAATTAATGGACAACATGCAAACAAAACTTTTCTCATCAAATACAAATCCAGGGTCTTGAGAGTGAATTTTGTGATAAAGAGGTGAATTCACCCAAAGCCTTGAATTTTCTTGAAAAATGGGTTCTGTTTGGGTTTGGAGTGAAGTTTGGATTTTTCTGAGGAATGTGCAAACGTTTTTGAATGATTTGGTGTTTAGAAGATTTGTGTTGATGAATTCTACTAAATGGGATCGAATTTGAGAGAAATTGGAGTGATTTAGATAAAATTTAGTTTTTGGATGTGCATGTTTGATCCACTGGTTTTGGGATTTAGTCATGTTAAATATGTGTTTTAATGATGTAATTAGTGCGAATGAGGTGTGTGGTTGAGTTGATAATTACGTTGGGTGTTTGGAAAAACCTCAGAAATCCAGAATTCTTTACTGGAAATTCTGGGCAGCTTGCAGTTAGTGCGCTAGGTGATGAACATTAGCGCGCTAATCACGCTGAGGAAGATGATGATCTTCGAGCATGAACAGTGCACGAAGATCAATTAGCGCACTAATACCAGACCCCTGAATTTTTAAAACATGAAATTGAGCCCAATGGATTACAAACCCATTTAATTAATCAAAAAACCCTGGGATTAGATCTCACAAGTCACGGGACCGTAATTAGAGTCAGGGACTAGTCGGGGTCGGACTGGGGGTGTTTTCGGGATTATTGAGCGCGGTTTGAGGTACGTAAAACCCAACTGAATACCACTACTGCATTTACTATTTGTTTATTCATTTGAGCTGTAATTCTTAATAATTTGTAAGTCTATTCTTACTGGGACGATTGAGTTTTCTCGTCTATATATCCGAGGGTTGTTATGGTCGCTTGCTAAGTGTGTAGCGCGTGTTCTCGGCCTCGATAGATTATATCCCGAGTTGAATATCGGTCCACGTGTTTGATGTAACCCACTAGGGCTAATGCCATCAAGACACAGTCGTAGGGTCGATGATGTAGGCCACGACCAGAGCTCCTGGTCCTAAGTACACACTTTAGTAGCTGTGTTCACACCCATTTGTATATCTGTGTGTTTATATTCATGTGATGAGCTTTGAGCAGTTGTTTGCATTATTCCTTCTTTCCTCATGTTTGTTTAACACTATTTATTGACTCTGTCATTTACATTCTTAAATTAATATGCACGGTGGTTTTCCTTGGGATTTTATTTACTGGGCTCGTCATTTGCCTTTTGTGATGACTAAGTGCAGATCTTAGTACTAGCAGAGATAAGGGGATTTTTGGCGACTATATCTGACTTACCTACGCTGAGGCCTGCTGGTACGTTTGGTTATAGTTATATTTTTGATAATTTGCATTATCTTTTGGGTTTGGGAGACTATTCCATACCTGTACTTGTATATATACTGTTATAGTTGATCGCCTATATGCACAGTACTGCTGGGATTTCCACCATAGGCTAAATAATAAAACTTTATATGCTCTTTTGATAATATTAAGACTTATGCTTTATTTTGTTATAAATATATATTAACTTAATTGTTTAATATTGAAATATGTAAATTACTAATAAATTATGAGCATGGGTGACGTGGCCAACGGCTTCAGGTGCTGAGGCAGGGAAGTAGCTGACCATGGGGCGGCCTCGGAATTTGGGACCGTCACATATAGCCTATTAATTTAGATTTTTAAATCCCAAAATATTTTCAAAATAGGAAAATCAAAGTGGTGACATAGTTTTGGGGGAGATTTTTCCATTTAAAAACTCCCAACAACTGCAAAACCAATTTTCTATAATTTCTTCAACCTTTTTCTATTTTTTTCCAATTTTTCCTAATTTTCCTAATTTTTATTTGACTTTCTATTTTTTATTTGATTTGATTTTGCTTTATTTACATTTATTTATATATTTTTTGGGGCCCTTTTGGGGCCATCCTCCCTGAATTGGCTTAGTTCATCCCAGTTGGGCGGCCCAGCCAAATTTCATCAATAATAACAACAATAATAACAACAATTCAACAATAATTCCATCAAAATCAAAGATTAAAAAAAAAACCATCAAACCTACCAATTTCATCAAAAACTTTAAAAGTTTAGCACAAATTGATTGGAATTCATAGAACAAACAAAGTCTTACCTTAATTGTGGTATTTTATGCTTTCAAGCCTCACAAAATCATCACAAGATAACCCAAAACCCTCACTCTATCTCCCTAAAATTGGATTTGGTGTTGTTGTGTTGAGAAAGTTGGTCATTTGACCATTTTTGACTACTTTTATACCAATTTTGTCATCTAAACCCAACATACACATCCCTAGATGCATCTTATGGTTCACAATAGTCTCATCCACCAACTTTGATGACTCATATAAGTGACTCTATGTTAACTTGGTCCCTTGTTCCTATCCTATGCTCATCTAATCAAAAGCTTTCCTGGGCATTCCCGTACCCAGATCGCACCACGACTCACATCGTCACGTGCTCACGGACGTACCAACATACCGGACACGTTACACAACGTTTATTTATTAAATAAATTTACATTTTGTCAATTTTTTAATTCAATTTAGTCCCCTAGATTCCTAATTACCAGTCACAGCTCGGCCGACACCCGTAACACACGTTTTTTCAAGTCGAACTCGTTCCTCAACACCAACGCTCACACACAAACATCCGGACATGTTTAGGACATTGTAATTTACATTTGCATAATAAATAAATAATACAAACACCGAACAAAAATAACATACATCGGTGTCGATGACCGAGAATTTGACACATGTATCATGGCAAGTGGGCCTACGTACGACCTAAATTGACACGTGATACAAGTTAGATTTTAGGATCGTTACAGTCTTCCCAACTAATTGGAATTTAGTCCTCGGAATCAAAATGAACTAACGTAAAGACTTACCAAATCAGAAGAGGTAGGGAAAGTACTCGCGCATATAAGACTCGAGCTCCTACGTCAGCTCTTCATCCTCGTGGTGCTGCCATTTGTCAAAGACTGACGAAATCTCCTTGTTCCTTAGAATCTTTACTTTCCGATCCAAAATCTGAATAGGCTGTTCGTCATAAGTGATGTCCTTCCTTAAGTCTATCTGACTCAAGTCCACCATCGGTCGTCTGCCCTCTCTCAACCTATCCAGTCGAAGTATCAATACATGAAACACAGGGTGAATCTCAAACAACTGAGGTGGCAACTCCAACTCGTACGCAACTCTGACTATCTGCTTCTCAACTCTAAATAGACTAATAAACCTTAGCGCAAGCTTCCTTCTGATCCCAAACCTCTTGTAACCCTTCATTGGAGACACTTTCAGGTAGACGTAGTCCCTGACTTGGTACTCTAACTCCCTGTGATACATGTTGAAGTATTTATTCTGCCTCTCTTGCGCGCCTTTCAATCTCAATCTGATTAGGTGAATCTTTTTTATGTGATCCACTACAATCTTTGGTCCAATAGCTGCCACATCATCTGGTTCTGCCCAGCAAGATAAAGATCTGCACGGTCTACCGTAGAGTGCCTCAAACGATGCCATACCAATATTGACCTGATAATTGTTATTGTAGGCAAACTCACACAAGTGAAGATACTCCTATCATGATCCACCGTACTCTAATACACACATCCTCAACATATCCTCGAGTATCTGAATCAGTCGCTCTAACTGTCCATCAGTCTGTGGATGATAGGTGGTACTGAGATCTAATCGCGTGCCGAATTGTGTCTGCATGCTCTGCCAAATTTGTGATGTAAACTGTGGCCATCTATCACAAATAATCAATAACGGTACACCATGCAGTCGAACTATCTCTCATTCATACAAACTAGCCAACCTATCCACTTGATGTGTGGTCAAAACCGGCAAAAAGTGCGCAGACTTAGTTAACCTGTCCACAATCACCCAGATGCTCTCATGACCGCACTGAGATCGAGGTAACCTACTGAAGAAATCCATGGCAATATGCTCCCACTTCCACTAAGGAATACGAAGTGACTGTAATAACCCACTGGGTCTGCGATGTTCAGCCTTAACTAGCTGACAAATCTCACACCCTCAAATGTAATCAGAAACATTGTTTTTCATCCCCGGCCACTAGAAAAGATGATGCACATCTGTATACATCTTGGTCCAGCCCGAATGAACCGTATAATGTGAGCGGTGTCCCTCATGAAATATCTCATCACGTAGCTCAGTCACTGATGGAATCCACAGTCGCCCTTTAAGACTCAGGCATGAGTCTGTTGATTGACTCCAATTTTGATGATCTGAACTCTGAGCAAACTCTAAAAACATGTGATACTGCTCGTCAACCCGCTGACCATTAAGTACACTATGAATAGACATTGTCTGAGTCCTCACCTGCTTACAAATTAATACTCAGTTATCGGTCAGAATATGAACAAAATACATCTTCTAGACCGTCTCGAGCAAATCATACTCGTGTGTCATGTGACAGGTAACAATCTCCGAATCTGACCCTCTGCGGCTTAATGCGTCTACAACAACATCGTCCTTCCCCTAGTAGTACTCCAAAAAGAAATCATAGTCCTTGAGGAACTCAAGCCAACACCTCTGTCTCATATTTAGATCCTTCTGAGTAAATAGGTACTTCAAACTTTGTGATAAGTGAATAGCACAAATCTCTCACCATAAAGATAGTGGCGCCAAATCTTCAGCTGTCAAAACACATAACCTATAACTCTACCGTCTTGTATCAAAACACGTTCCAAACCGACCTTCAAAGCATCGGTGTTCACCCAAAAACCCTTCCCTGACTCAGGTAACACTAGCACTGGTGCGGTAGTCAAATGTTCCTTCAATGTCTGAAACGCCTACTCACAACTATTTGTCCACTGGAAATTAACATTCTTCTTCGTCAATTGCGTAATAGGAGCTGCAATCTTCGAGAACTCCTAAACAAAGCGCCGATAATACCTTGTCAAGCCAAGAAAACTACGAATATCTGATATGGATCTCGATGTAGGCCAATCTATCACTGCTCTGACCTTACCGAGGTTCACTGACACTCTGCCTGCTCTAATAATGTGTCCAAGAAATCCGACCTCTGCAAGCTAAAACTCGCACTTACTAAACTTGGCAAACAATCTGTTCGCTTAGTAGCTGCAAAACCGTCCTAAAGTGTTCCTCGTGATCCTCACAAGTCCTGGAGTAGATCAAGGTGTCGTTGATGAACACAATGACAAACCGATCCAAGTACTTTCTCAACACTCGATGCATCAAGTCCATGAACATCGTTGGGTTGTTAGTCAGCTCGAAGGGCATGATCGTGAATTGATAATGCCCGTATCGAATGCGAAATGCAGTCTTCTCCCTATCCTCCTCTCTAATCCTCAGTTGATGTTACCCATATCTCAAATCTATCTTCGAGAACTACTGTGCTCTTGTCAGCTGATCGAACAAGTCATCAATATGTGAAAGTGGATACTTGTTCTTCACTGTCATCATATTCAACTGTGTGTAGTCGATGCACAATCGAAGGCTGGCACGCCCCAATGTAACATGCTCAGGTAGATAAAACTCAACTCTAACAACTCATCAAGATGTCCCCTCAACTCCTTTAGTTCTCTCAGAGCCATCAATAAGACGGAATCAAAATAGGTCTAGTCCCCGTGACCAAATCAATAATGAAGTTGATCTCCCTAGGCGGTGGTAAACCTAGTAGCTCTACTGGAAATACGTCAAGAAACTCGCATACTACTGGTACCTCCTCCAACCTAGTCATAACTCGCTTCGTCATACTCAAAACACTAACTAGCGTCTCAATATCAATGGTAGACGCTACTCTGCCTATGGTAATCGGCAAACTAGTCGAAGTCCTCTGAAAACTAAATTCCAGATGCCCAAAAATATGAAATGTGACTCTCTTACTGAAGCAATGGATTTGTGCATGATAAGCACCCAACCAATCCATGCTCAGCAATGCATTGAACTCGAGGAACTCCAACGCTCTCAGGTTTGCTGGCATGACATGACCCTCTATCTTAACCGAACAATCAACACACAATAAGTTCGGGTAAATCTTGTCCGCAACAACTGTGCTAAGGATCAAGGGTCTCTCTAGTCTAGTTGGTCTTAATCCCAACTCATCAACCATACGACCTGAAATAAAAGAAATCGTAGAATCAGAGTCAAACATACCATGCATAAAATGACTGCAAATATAAACCGTACCCTAAATCAGATTATGGGTGGCAGTCGAATTTGGTGCGACAACTGCATGAACCTGCTCCCAGCTCTGCTGCGACTGCCCTTGGCCCAATCATGGACATGCACTGATGAAATGTGTAACGACCCTCAAATTTAATTCGTGTCACATGTTACGTTTCAGGACTCTGACCTGATTGTCGTGACTTGTCATAATGTCTAAGCCTCGGGAGTTGATACTGAGGTATATTTTATTTTTCTGTTATGACTGTACTATTATTTATAACCGAATGTGAATGTCATATGTCGTAATGTGTGATTTTGTTTTGTTTATCGTACCAAATTTGTGAGTAAGGTTTCGCTTAGGAAAAACGTGAATTTTTAAACAAACGGGTGAAATTGGATATTTTAAACACAGGAAATGATAGTTAGTGAATTATTGAAAAATAATAAATGAAATAAATAATTAATATGCAAATACGTTGGTATGTATGGGAGCACACGACGTGCGAGTCCTGGTGCGGTACGGGTTTTTAAACGTGAGGTTTGAACGAGAAATGGTTAAGTTGCGAGTTCAAGTCACCTATCAGAGTCACAAGTTGGATTTAAGGTGGATGGGTTGGATTGAAGAGAGACCATAGGATGAGCCTCGCGATATGTAAGTGTGAGTTAATGAAAATTGATATATATATACATACATACATATATATATATAAGTGTCAACTTTTCTCTCTCCTCCATTTCTCATTTTCATCAAACAAAACGGTGAGAAGAGTATGAGTTTCGTGAGGTTTCAAGCTTGGAGCGATGTCGAGGATCGAACAACAACGTGTGTTAAGGTGAGATCTCGACTTCCCATGTGATTTCCTACGTTTTGATGGTAATTTCACAAGTTTTCGTCGCAATGATTTCGGATGACATTTTAAGTTTCGATTTTGATAGTTGGAGGAGGAATTTGTAATCAAAAGATGAATTGAGGGTGCTGCTATAGTGGGTTTGATGATTTGGGAGTTATTGGTAATTTTGGTAAATTTTGGACGTGATTTTCTAATTAGGGTTTTGTCGAGGTTTCAACACGAAGTGAAGATAGTTTTGAGTGGTTTTGGACGTCCTTATGAGTTTGGGCTAGGCTCGGAACGCGGTGACACGAGCCGGGGTTCCCAAAAATCGGATAAGTGTTCAAGGTGTCACGCCGTGAGGGACGTCGTGGAGCATTACGTCCCACAACGTCGATCATGACGTCCAAACCAGAGACAAAATAAGTTTGACACTTTAAGTGACGTTGCGGGTTAATACCCTTGGCGAAATCACTCACGACGTTAAATCCATAGAGGTTGAAATTTGGCGTTTTAAATGACGTAATAAGTGACGCCGCCAAGGGTATTGACCCATGACGTCCCAAACAGTAAAAACTGAATTTTTCTAAAATATTTTCAAAACTCTTAGAAAACTTTGGGGATTTATTTAGGGTTATAAATTGACTCTAATACAAGTAAATTGGGTTTAAATGAATACTAGGGATTTAGAAAATCACATTGGACATGTAATGGCCCCTATCTTAATCTAGGGCACCGCTCGGCCAAATCCCGTAATTAAGCCCTAATTATAACACGTATGACCTAATTACGTATTAGTCAGCCTGTACTATCTATATTCTCGTGGATCGAGTTAAAAAATAAGTAATTTCCCATCGCTACTATTTATCATTTTATAAGAATTATCAAATTAGCGGAAGTCTTTAACATATTAGCAGAAACATTATATATAAATCCTAAATGTGGAAACCAGGAAATAACGATCACAATATAAAGATACAATAAACGATGAACATATGAACAAAGTGAAAGTCAAAAGTCGGGTAACCTAACTCTCGTCCCAATGTACAACCCAAGCAAAAGACGTATATAAACAAGATACAAAAATATGGCCTATGTGTACGATAGCTACGTGCCACGAGCTCAGAGGTAGTTGTCGATCTTCTCCTTGCCCAGTCTAGTGCTGCTCGACGAACCTACACTCATCGTCACAAACTAAACGGTGAGTATAGTGATATTTAAGTGATAACCGGAGAATTCTATACTACATTTCCAAAATAAAGACATTTAAATGCATAATATAGCAGAAAAAAGGTGCTGAGAAAGTAATGCATGTAAATACCACAGTTAACAGAATTAGACAGACTGACATAGGCTAAGTCGAGATGATCTACGTCCGATTGGTGGTGAGAACTATCAGCCAGCCTTTTTCCACTATCGTATGGAGATACTCTCAACATACTTTATCAATGGCGGAGCCGCGCTCCACATGAATATATATAAAACTTGCTGACAACGGGTTGTCGTTCAAGCTACGTGATGCCACCCAAGTAATAGTGGTGAGTGCCTGAAACCCCGAGGTCCAGTGACCCCGTGAATCCACCCATCTTTCGTGCAATGGATACTAGATAATCTCCAACTTTCGTTTCAAGGACTTTTCATTTCTAAGGTTCTACAATATCAACAATAAGTTAGGCTACGAAGCCCTAAAGGAAATGGAATACAAATCCAATTACCAAAGATAACCCTAGAGCATGCATTTCTAACATCAATTATAACATAGTCCACAACAAAATATGGCATATTAGGAAAAGGAGTCAATGAAACTATCATAAGGCATCATGCTATTTCAACATTCAATTTGAACAGAGCAAGGAAAACATGATGGTAGATTACTAACAGCAAGTCATCAAATTGACTGAAAAGAGAAATAACATGAATGAAATAAAGTACAGAGCTCCCACAGTTTCACTTACAAGTCAAAGGATAGCTATGGCTATCCGGCCTCATGAACACTCCGACTAGCATTTCCAAACTCCTAAAACACCTCTAGGTTCCTAAAAGGCCATTTCATATCATTTATTTATTTATTTAATATTTTATTATATATACACACACACACATATATATATATATATATATTTATTTTTATTTTTATTTTGTACTATTTTATTTATTTATTTGTTTATTTTTATTTTGAGGGGGGGTTGGACCCCTGAACCGGATCTAACCCGGTCCGATCCGGTCCAACCAGGTCTAACCCGGTCCAACCAGGTCTCCCCCACCCATTTTTCAGCAGAGAGTTGCAGCGACTCCGCATCTTTTTTTTTCTTCTTTTCTTTTCCTTTCTTCAATCCAACAATCAACAACTCCAACACCAACATCAACACCATAGCATCACCAATCCACCATTAACACATTGATTTCTTAAAAATCAACTTCATCAACATCATCAGCAACGTCTACAACAACAATGCCAACATCAACAACAAAAGACTTACCTTGCCAATGCCGTCGTCGCACTTCCAAGCTCTTGACCTCGATCTCCCCTCGGCCAACCTCTCTTACTCTCCTTTCCTCTCACTCTCGACTCTCTATTTTTTTTTGATCGGTTGTGTAGTGGTGGTGGTTTTTGGTGTTAAATAAAAGGGTAGCCAAATTACTAAAATACCCATCAATCTCATCCTCTTTCTTAATAAGCCAAAGCCCCTCTTGGTCATTTCACAATTTTTCTGATTTTTAAATATATATATATTTAAATATATATATATGTCCAATTCAATTCAGTTAATTTATGACCATAGGCTATGATCTAATGTGCATTAATTTAATTACGTTACATTTGACTAAGTTTAGACTTACCACAAGTCTTGCTACTCGGTACCTCGGCTAGCACGCAACTCGAGGAGAATCCCCGATCGCGTCTCGATTCGATAGCTGCAAATATTGAGTTAGTCTACACATATACAAACACTAGGAATACACCATTACAAATATAAAATTTCCTCGGCCACTTGCCTCGATCGGTGTGCGCATCTCATGCAGGTTCCACGTCATGGGTTGGTGATCCTGATTAAGTAGTTAATCAAGATTAGCAAAATTGGGTCGTGACAGGACAAATAAGCGCCGCGCGAGGATCGTAGTTTTTTGTGTCGTTTGAGGTAAGTTAGTAAGCCAGTTAGGAGATCCATAGTAATTCATTTTCCATTATTGTTGATTCTATTGAGATAAGCTACTTGTTGAAATTTTATTCTTTATATTCCTTGGCTGAGTATTTATGGTATAAGTGTGTGTACTCCTGGGTTTTTGGCTAGTTGGGATAATGTAAACATTGCCTACTGGGGTGTTGCTACCCAACCTAACGTCATTATTCCCTGAGTATTATTGTGCATTGTTGTGGTTTAGACCACTTAGTACCTCTTTTAAATCAATAGACACTCATGTATCGTTGTGAATGTTTGTCAGTCTGTTTATCATGCACTTTGTGTTATTTATCTGTCTTTGAATACCTGCATGATTATAGACTGCCCTTCAATTATTCATCAATTACTATTTATATCCTTCTGGCATTACTTTCACGTACTCACTGTCTAGTTTGTGACGGTGGGTGTAGATAGGGTAGAGACAAGCAAGGGAAAAGGGCCGATGATTTGTCCTTTTTGACTTGTGATTATTGTATCTTATGTGTTTTATAATAATGGGGTACATTTTAGGATTTAGTGAATTGGGATATCATGTAATATCGTTTACTTTACTGTTGGTCACCAGATATATATGTTTATCCATTTTTACGGGGTTCCCACACTTTAGGTTGTTACCGATTTTCTATTTATTGAGTTATTTAAACTGGTTATAGTTTATTTCTGTTGTGAACTACCTAAGAATGATATAATCTAATAACTCAACTTTATAAATGGTTAAATTAATGTGGAAAGAAAAATTTGAGGCTGACTAAACTTGTGTGACTTCACGAGTATGAACTCGGGGGTCCACGTAGGTCTAAGCTAGGCAAGGCCCAGTTTTATGGGGAACTGGGGTCGTTACAAAATGCCCCATTTGTCTACATTCCCAACATCCTCTCTAAGATCCTGATCCAGACGCATCACGTTGTCCTTATCCCTGTGCCTAACTAGACCCATGTACCTGTTTCTGCACCTAACTGGAACTCTGACCCTGTATCTGGCCACTGCCTCTGCTATTAGTCCTCTGATACTGCTGGTACTGAGGACTTGATGGTGTCGGTTGCTATAGTGCGCGGTATGCGCTGCGTTTGGCGAAGGTGCAACAGATCCCACGCTCTGAGCTCGATCTCTCTGCCTTATATGTCTGGATCTTTTCCTCCTCCTGTCACCTCCAGAACCACCCACTAATTGTGCTGGTGTCGATGATGCAACCAGTGCTCCGGCGCGTGTGCTCAAAAAGCTCTCGTTGACCATACCTCTCTTGTAGGCCTCCTAAAGTGCCCTCGAAGCTGTAGTAACTACCATCGAACCAATAGAATCTAGTAGACCATGCATGAAATAGTAGGCCTAGTCGGCGTCAATGTTGGTTATGCCCATGACATACTCCATCAAACGCAGATACCGGTCCATATACTGCATCACTGACTCACCAGTCCTTTATCGAATGTTCTGAAACTCGGTCCTTTTCAGGTTATGGACTGTAGGAGGAACGTACTTCTGGTCAAATCTTTCCTTGAACTCAACCAAGTCCTTGGGCTTCCCCTTCGTAGCAGCCATGCTACGCCACCAAACATCGGCCTCGCTGAGCAGTGAAACTGATGAAATATTCGACCGCATGTGCTTCGGTGTGGCCAATACGTCATGAATCTTCTCATGGTTGTGCATATACTTCTCTGCAGCCTCGAGACTAATACCCCCATGGAACTTCACTGGGTGGTGCCTCTGAAAGTTGCGAGCCAGCCTCGCCTCACTTTTAGCCCTAGTACCCATATCAGTCGACGTACTTGACATATCCTCAGCCGATGTATCGAAAGTAGGTGGTACTATCTCAGCCTGAATAGGTGCCTCCTTGACCATCGTGAGTCCTGCCTGTATTGCGAATGTTGTATGTATATCCTGCATTGTGGGAGCACTCCTAGCCTACATAACTGGACCTGCAGACGTAGAGGGTAATGTTGTCGCCTGAGCCCTCAACAGTCGGAGAATCTCCTGAAGCTGTTGATCATGCGATGTAATTATCTGGGACATATCATCCAGTCTCCCTTGTACGTCCCCTGAATCATTACCACTAGTATCGAGCTAATCGACCATCGCTATTTGAAAAAAAAACGATTACACGTTCAAAACCTAGCTATCGATAGTAATATATACAATACATCAAATAGCTCATAGTCCAGTTTTAATTCCCTTACTATTCTCACTTCCTAACTAACACTTAAGTCAGGATCATAAAGTTTTACTCTAAGTTCAACCATTGTCCTAACTTCCGTTGGTTTGTGTCTTAATGGATTGTGATTTAAATCAAAAGTATTAAAACTTTAGCTCTGGTATCAACTGTGACGACCTTAGTTACACAATCCAAAACTGGACCCCGCCCGGCCTAGACTTACGTGGATCCCGAGCCAATCTTGTTGAGTCACGCAAGCCTAGTCAACCTTCCCTTACCATTTACTATTCATTTAGCAATTCAAATATGAGTTATTCAAATTAGTGAGCTATCAAAGTTATAGCGGAAGTAGTTAAATCTCAAACTAATCAAATAACCTCAAAGACACTAATCAGGACAACCTAGAGTGTGGAAACCCTAAATATGTATATCATTGACAATAAACAAATCAAAGGAGAGTACCCTCAAGATATACATGCCCAAGATCTCTCACAACCCAAATCCTAGTGCTTCAAAACATATACAAATAATAATACAAAATAAACAAAACCCACATCAGTTAAGAGGAGAGTCGCTCTGTATCCTCAAAGCAAATCTCCTAGCTGTGAAGCTTTCCCCTTGCTGGACTATGGATCTGCACTCAGGCAAACACAAGAATGACGAGCCTAGGTAAGTAATGCCAAATAGGACATATATACAACATTTCAAAATAAATAAGCAGACCAATTCATGCAGATAGAAAGAAAGGTACAAAAAACGCATGAATATTTAAAGACTGTAAATCAATCAATCGAAAAGTGAGGGTCCCGAATACAAGTCCGAAATAGCAAGTAATCCCGACTAAGAGGTCGTTGAGTCGTGACAAACGCTCAACAGACTCGGGCTTCAAGACGAGAACACAAGCCTACCAGTCCTAAACCCTCGCGACAATGAGATATCCATGATGCTCGGATAAGAGCCCCCAACGTACACTCAATTGGGAGCTATTAACAGTGCCCAGATAAGAGCTCATATCATGTACAAGTCAGTAACCATGACTCACTTGCCATTAGACCACTCAACCGATAGGAATTCGAAGAAGTAGAATACACAAAACAACAACAACGAATTAAAGCTCAATGAAATAACTGTAAAATTCCTCACTCGTTTACTTACCTGTATTCGAAACTATACGCACTCAAACCGGCTCTGACATGCCTCCAAATCCGTACCCAATACCCGACACTAATTTTTTTCTTTTAAAGGCTTTGGTAGGGGTTAAACTACAAGTCTTATTTCTAAAAAGTACTCTTTTGTGTTTCTTTTTAACAAGATAACATTATTCTTACTCATCCTCAATCAAATGCATGAACTTTGTAAATAGTATTCTTTATACTATTTTATTTGTTATACTATTATATATAACTTAATTTATACTATCTATATGTATGCATATCATATATCAATAATAATAATATGTAATGGAATGATAAGAATGAAAAAAACATGATAAATGAAAGAAATATGCTACCATATTACCTCTTTAATTAGTTCAA
Organism: Stephania japonica; assembly: GCA_039657345.1. NCBI lineage: Eukaryota > Viridiplantae > Streptophyta > Magnoliopsida > Ranunculales > Menispermaceae > Stephania > Stephania japonica. The sequence continues at coordinate 10,538,897 of CM077563.1, read as the reverse complement.
AAATAAGATTTTACGATCATACCATCCGTGTTTACCTTTAAATCATCATTCTTACCACTATCCATAGTGTTGATGTCACTGAACTTAAACTAAACCTTATCCTCAAGGCTTAAAAATAAGCCTGAAATATCAAATACACCAAAAACACATGCATATAATGATATAAAAATGATATAAGTAAATGCATAATAATAACAAATAATAAAAAATAAAATGCATGAAAGCAACTACTAAAGCATAAAAAATATAGTCTAAACTACTAATGTATCAAATATCCCCAAATATAAGTGTATAAATGTATCCACTTATCTAAGATCTAGAGAAAATCCTAAGACTCTGATTCTAATTAAGACTGCATATCAACAACATCATCATCATCATTATCATTAGGAGCTCCATCAGAAGAGGGTGTCAATGGACGCTTCACTCTTCTATTCTACACCACTTCTGGATCAAACATGTAGTTCAATACCTCTGGAAATCGGATAGACCTATCAATAGGTCTCATACCTTTGCTCTTTTGATATCTCACTACATCTATTTGATGATCTACATAAGCATAAAATTTCTATGTTTATTCAACTTGTCTTGAATTAATCATTCTTTGTCTATCTTGTTCATATCTCAACAAACCTTTTTTGTGTTGTGCTCTATCTTTTCTATATTGCGTTTTTATCTCAACAATCCATACTCTCTGTTGTTATGGAGTTAAATCATCTGGTGGCCTATGGTGGAGGAGGTGGTGGTGGGAAAACTTCAAGACCATTCAAATCCTGCTCTCCTATCATTGGGTCTACAAATTGGTAGCCCTCTGTGAAACTCTGGTGGTTTTCCTACTCATCTTCATATCCTTCATTTCTTAACTCCTCTGCTACCTCAACCAATGTTGCTTCAGTTGCAGCTCTATCTTCATCTCCCTTGTCTAGTCTCTCTATCTGCTTTGACCTTTGTTTCCTCTCTCTTATCCTCAAAGTCTTTATGACGCGCGCCGAACAGATCAATAAAAATAATACCTTAACCAACTATTTTGTATATAGTAGCAAAAGACCGATTCCACAGAGATTGATAATCTTTCTAAGGATAAAAATAACAAAAAGGGAAATCAGGGGGTTTTGACAATGATTTAATTGACTAATCTAAGTACTAAGAAAATAAATAAACAAGGGAAATACCAATTACTCAAAGAAGATAGAAATGGAGTTTACAAAATACAGAGAATAACATACTACAAAGTATACTAACTAATACAAATTGAAAATACATAGAACATATATCCTTATACTAGTAACTGCTAGAAACCACCTTAGACTTGGTTAAATTAAAAGCTTATACAACACCTACAATAGACACAATAGAACACACGAAACATAGAAATATCGAAAGTGAAAAATAGTTAAGAAACCACTTCAGGATGCACTAATTCTAACATTCCCCCTTATTGAAGACTCCGAGTCAACAATCCTAAGAGCACTTCGAAATTTCTCGAAGGAAGCTTTCGGAAGTGCTTTTGTGAAGATGTTAACCATTTGATTTTTGCTTCGAATCATCTGCAATTTAATGTCTTGACTTAACACCTTTTCTCAAACAAAATGATAATGAACTTTAATGTGCTTCAAGCGTGCATGAAAAACTGGATTTCCAACTAGCTTGATAGCATTTTCGTTGTCACAATGGATCAGAACTGCATCATCAGTAACCATATATAAATCATGAAGTAACCTCTTAAGCCACACACACTCTTGAGTTTCCATAGTAGCTACCACATTCAGCCTCTGTGCTTGAAAGAGCAACTGTTTGTTGCTTCTTACTACACCATGTTATTGCAGCAAATCTCGTTGTAAAACAGAAACCCATAGTCGAATGTCGATCATTCACATCACCAGCCCAATCCGCATCAACATACACACATAAAGAGTATGACACAGTATTTTGGTACAACAAACCACAATTCAAAGTGCCTTTAATGTTGCAAAGAACCTGCCTAGCACCATCAAAGTGAAAAATACAAAGTTTGTCCATAAATTGAGAAAGAGCGCCTACCAAATAAGCAATATCACGCCTAGTGATGGTTAAATAAAACAAGCTTCCAATAAGTTGTCGAAAAGATGTTGGATTAGCAAGAATTCACCTTCAAACTTTGTTAACTTGACATTGCTTCCAATGAGTTGACATTGCTTTGGACTCCCCCATACAAAAGCGATTTAATAAACTTCTTGCATAGCTTTGTTAAGAAACAAAATAACCTTCAGATTTTGTTACTTTAGGGCCAAGAAAACAATGAACTTCACCCAAGTTCTTCATTTCAAAACGGATAGACAAATCATCACGAAGACGATCGACTTCAGCATTGTCATCTCCGATGATAATCATGTCCTCCACATAAAGAAGAAGAATGGTGTACAATGATGACTTCTTTTTTTAATAAACATGCTTGGATCATAATTAGAAAGAAGGAAGCCACAAAATGTTAGATATTGAGCAATCTTACTATACCAAGATCTTGGAGCATGCTTAAGGCCATATGAAGCCTTTTTGAGTCGACACATGATTAGGAAACTCCTTGGAAATAAAAACTTTGTGGCTGCTCCATAAAGATTTCACACTCTAATTCACCATAAAGGAATGCAATGCGTTCTTCACATCAAGTTGCCATAAATTCCAACCGTTGTGTGCAGCCAAAGAAATAATTGTACGAACAGCCACCATCCTTGCAATGGGGTTGATGTCTCTTCACAATCCAAGCCATATTGTTGGGAAAATCCACGAACAACTAGACAAGCTTTATACTTGCCAATTGTCACATCAATCTTATTTTTCAACTTGTAAACCCATTTGCAAGTAAACAGATCAACATCATTTGGCTTTGGCACAAGCTCCCAAGTAGTATTTTTGGTTAAAGACAAAATCTCTTCCTTCATTGCTTCTTCCTATTGTGGCAGTCCTTCAACATCATGAAAAGCTCTGATACCATAACACAAATTTGAGAAGAACAACAAAATACCAATTACTCAAAGAAGATAGAAATGGAGTTTACAAAATACAGAGAATAACATAGTGCAAAGTATACCAAATAATACAAACTGAAAATATATAGTACATATATCCTTATACTAGTAACTGGTAGAAACCACCTTAGACTTGGTCAAATTAAAAGCTTAAATAACAACACAATAGACACAACAAAACACACGAAACATAGAAATATAGAAACTGAAAGCAGTTGAGTGAAAACAGTTGAGAAACCACTTCAGGATGCTTGACTACCGTATTTAGGTGTTGGTTGGTATAGACCGACACTATAATACGAATCTCAGTAAGACATAACCGAGACTATTTTAACATATATTTTTTGGGTAGTGAGGTGCGTTACTTCACAAAGTAGGGGCGTTTTAGTAAAAGTACCGGGGTGCCCTGATAAATTGTTGGAGTGCCCTGATAAATGAAGTGCTCTGAGAGGATACAGGGGTGCACATAGCACAACTCTAAAAAAAAAAAAAAAATTAAAAATTCAGTTTCCATATGAATTTGAAGAAGACAAAAATCAGTTGATCTACAAGGGGAGCACTAACATATATGACCTCAATCGAGATAAGAAAAATTAGGTAAAATAAGACAAAAATCAGTTGATCCAAAAGGACTCGTTCTAGATTCAAAATCAAAGATAAAAATAAAAAATAAAAGAAAACATTCATAGGTGGAACCTTTACCTCTCATCTTTGATCATCATATTGGAGTCCCGTGCTTCTATGCGTCTCATACCATGCATCTGTCTCATGATGATCTGCCACCTTATTTCGAAAGAGAAGATCAAAGAAGCTTTCAATATCTACAATACCTTCAAAGCATGTTGTTTTAGTGTGAACAAAACAAAAACCGCTCTATGAAGATTTTGTTCTTCTCTATGCTCTATCTATACATCCATATCCCCTTTTATGAAGGTTTTAGTCCAAACAAAATGAAAACTTCCAAAAGCACCTTCTTAATCCTTCCTCTCACCTTTTTCGGATGTTTTATTCGAAGCGCCATTACTAAAACCTCTTCCTTTCTTACCTCCAAAAAATGCCTCTTCCTCCTTTCCCCCTTCATCTTGTTGGTTATTCTCCCTCCCTCTGTCTCTAGATCTGATTTCCATTTCAATAACTATAGATCTACAAAATATTTTAATTACTCTAAATCTACAAAATAGTTATTGATAACTCATAGCTTTCAATAACTCATCAATCATAGTTATTGATAACGATGATAATACATAGTTATTGATAACAGAAAATCAGCATAGTTATCGATCAATCATATATATTTTTGTGTCTATGTTGGAATACAGAACCCTAAAACTCATAGTTATTGATAACTCAACAATCTATGAAAAGAAAAACCTCAAAATCTGGAAAAAGAAAATGAGTTGCGCCTGTCGCAGCAGATTAGGTGATTTCAGGAAGTCATAAACACCGCAACAATTTGAACGTTGACTTCTCTTCAATCAACCCTCTTTCTGTAACACCCTTTGCACACAATTCATAGGAAATACTTGCCCTCTGTTTCTTCGTGCCTGTAAACACCATTAACAACCAAAAAAAAAAAAATCCTTTACAAGAAAACTAAGCAAATTTATTGCGGAAAGTAGGGGTTCATCATCTTTGTTAAAGAAAAAATGATAGAAAGTAGAGGTTTCTCACATACTCCATCGAATGCTCCACTCTACTATGCCCTTTGCAGCCTCATCTTGATCAAGGGCTAAAGTGTCCAATTTATTTATCTTTAAGTTTGCTAAGAAAAAATAAGCTATTTTTTTCGTAAAATCAACAAGGTGAAGTTTTTTTCTTCCGATATTGAAGAGTGGCCAGATGAAGACCTTCAGATTGATGACTTGTGCGGTGATCTTGAAATATGGGGGAGGAAGAAGTGGATTTCAGAGACACGCCTTCTTTCTTTCCATCATTTCAGCTCTGTTGTGGTCAGCCACACAAGCTGCTGCAGCAAGTGATGAGAGGAAAGAGATGGTGCTCTCAGTCTTTGGCACCAACTTCATCTCTGCCTTGAGCACTTCCATCTACAATGCCCTTACAAATGTGCTATGGGGCAAACCAAAGAAAAAGCTTATTAGACGTGCCATTGTTGTAGCCTTACTTTCGGCTATGACTTTCACACACAATTGCAGGTGTGATGACAACAGCACCACCAGAAATCTTCATCATATATTATAAGGAAAGGGTGGGCGTGATAATAGGAAGTTGCTGTCTTCTTATGATATTGGTTGGTGTTGCAAAATTAAATATATAAATTGTATTGATGAATTATATTTCAATTAATGGATTTTGTTTTTTTATTTTAGTTTTTAGTTGTACTATGAGAATACTCATATGCCTACGAAAATTTAGTGACAAAAATTACATAAATCCCCTTTCTAATTAGGATATGCATTGCTTTTGCGTCTAAAAATATGGTGCCCACGTCGACTCAGACACTCAAATCCATCCATCAAAACAGACGAAGATATCGAGAAACAGTGAACGGACAACTGGTGAAATATTCTGATATTATATCATTCAATTAACCCCAAAACTCAACAAATAACCCAAAATCCAACCTTGTCTTTGAAGATCTCGGGCTCGTAATGTAATTCTCGGTGGTCAGTGTAATGTGTTGGGGATTTGGGGAGACTGAAATTGACATTGTTGGGGAGGATTGGAAAGTGGGATTTCGAGGGGAGTGTGAGGGATGGAGCAGGGATGCTGAGTTGGTGGTCTGTGTAATGTGTTGACCAGTCGGATGGAAGTGGTAACGGAGGGGCCACGCTTGTTGATAAGTGTTCATCTATGCATAATTTAGTATAAGTTATTAGGTGTAATTAGACTATATTTATCTTGTTTTAAAATGATAAATGTGTGTTTTATGTATTTCAGGGATTTTATATGAGTTGGATGTTTTGAGACCGAATGCGTGTATTGAGCTTAATTGATAGTTGTTTAGTTCAGAGAGCATAACTTTCACATCCGAAGTCGGAATTACTCGTCGTTGGTCTTGTTGGAAAGAAAACTTCAAGGCGAACATTTTCTTCTCTCACAAGAATCACGAAATTCGAACTCAAAGGTGCTCAAAATTGCAGTACAAGTCACAGACAGATTTTCAATTCGAAAATCATCTCCACCACTCTGCTTGCGACACGTGTCCGGTCAACCTTCTCCCATTCACTCACGAGAATTTATTCCAGCACCTCCTGCCTCTACCACGTGTTGTCTGCTCTCACCCATCCCACGTTCTCCCACGTTCCTTGGGCCACGTGTCGCGTTCTCTCTTTCTCCAACACGTCACAACTCATCTCCTCCTCCAATAACCATTCGCCACGTCAGCGCGCCACAGTCACCACAGCCAATCAGAAGACGCCACGTCAGCAACACCAGTTTTTCCACCAATCTCATGCTGCCACGTGTCCTGGAGTCAAAAAAATTATGAAAATTATTTAGGGACCAAATTTGGGCTATAAATAGACATGAGGGCTTGGAGTGAACAGAGAACAATTTTTCTTTCATTTTTCAGTATTTTCTAGTATTTTCCTCCTCTTCTTCTACACTTTGTTTTTGTATTTTAATGGAGTTTACGAAGTCGATGGCTGGCTAATTTCATCAGTCCGAACCGGAGGTGGATCAAAAAAAAAAAAGTGTTCATTTATGCATAATTTAGTATAAGTTATTAGGTGTAATTGGACTATATTTATCTTGTTTTAAAATGATAAATGTGTGTTTTATGTATTTCAGGGATTTTATATGAGTTGGATGTTTTTAGACCGAATGCGTGTATTGAGCTTAATTGATAGTTGTTCAGTTCAGAGAGCATAACTTTCACATCCGAAGTCGGAATTACTCGTCGTTGGTCTTGTTGGAAAGAAGACTTCAAGGCAAACATTTTCTTCTCTCACAAGCATCACGAAATTCGAACTCAAAGGTGCTCAAAATTGCAGTACAAGTCACGGACAGATTTTCAATTCGAAAATCATCTCCACCACTCTGCTTGCGACACGTGTCCGGTCAACCTTCTCCCATTCACTCACGAGAATTTATTCCAGCACCTCCTGCCTCTACCACGTGTTGTCTGCTCTCACCCATCCCACGTTCTCCCACGTTCTCCCACGTTCCTCCACGTTCCTTGGGCCACGTGTCGCGTTCTCTCTTTCTCCAACACGTCACAACTCATCTCCTCCTCCAATAACCATTCGCCACGTCAGCGCGCCACAGTCACCACAGCCAATCAGAATACGCCACGTCAGCGACACCAGTTTTTCCACCAATCTCATGCTGCCACGTGTCTTGGACGTCAAAAAAATTATGAAAATTATTTAGGGACCAAATTTGGGCTATAAATAGACATGAGGGCTTGGAGTGAACAGAGAACAATTTTTCTTTCATTTTTCAGTATTTTCTAGTATTTTCCTCCTCTTCTTCTACACTTTGTTTTTGTATTTTAATGGAGTTTACGAAGTCGATGGCTGGCTAATTTCATCAGTCCGAACCGGAGGTGGATCAAAAAAAAAAAAATAAGTGTTCATTTATGCATAATTTAGTATAAGTTATTAGGTGTAATTGGACTATATTTATCTTGTTTTAAAATGATAAATGTGTGTTTTATGTATTTCAGGGATTTTATATGAGTTGGATGTTTTGAGACCGAATGCGTGTATTGAGCTTAATTGATAGTTGTTCAGTTCAGAGAGCATAACTTTCACATCCGAAGTCGGAATTACTCGTCGTTGGTCTTGTTGGAAAGAAGACTTCAAGGCAAACATTTTCTTCTCTCACAAACATCACGAAATTCGAACTCAAAGGTGCTCAAAATTGCAGTACAAGTCATGGACAGATTTTCAATTCGAAAATCATCTCCACCACTCTGCTTGCGACACGTGTCCGGTCAACCTTCTCCCATTCACTCACGAGAATTTATTCCAGCACCTCCTGCCTCTACCACGTGTTGTCTGCTCTCACCCATCCCACGTTCCTCCACGTTCCTTGGGCCACGTGTCGCGTTCTCTCTTTCTCCAACACGTCACAACTCATCTCCTCCTCCAATAACCATTCGCCACGTCGGCACGCCACACAGTCACCACAGCCAATCGAGAAGACGCCACGTCGGCGACACCAGATTTTTCCACCAATCTCATGCTTTGCCACGTGTCTGGACGTCAAAAAAATTATGAAAATTATTTAGGGACCAAATTTGGGCTATAAATAGACATGAGGGCTTGGGTGAACAGAGAGAACAATTTTTCTTTCATTTTTCGGTATTTTCTAGTATTTTCCTCCTCTTCTTCTACACTTCGTAAACTCCATTAAAATACAAAAACAAAATGTAGAAGAAGAGGAGGAAAATACTAGAAAATACTGAAAAATGAAAGAAAAATTGTTCTCTGTTCACTCCAAGCCCTCATGTCTATTTATAGCCCAAATTTGGTCCCTAAATAATTTTCATAATTTTTTTGACGTCCAGACACACGTGGCAAAGATGAGATTGGTGGAAAAACTGGTGTCGCCGACGTGGCGTCTTCTGATTGGCTGTGGTGACTGTGGCGCGCTGACGTGGCGAATGGTTATTGGAGGAGGAGATGAGTTGTGACGTGTTGGAGAAAGAGAGAACGCGACACGTGGCCCAAGGAACGTGGAGGAACGTGGGAGAACGTGGGAGAACGTGGGATGGGTGAGAGCAGACAACACGTGGTAGAGGCAGGAGGTGCTGGAATAAATTCTCGTGAGTGAATGGGAGAAGGTTGACCGGACACGTGTTGCAAGCAGAGTGGTGGAGATGATTTTCGAATTGAAAATATGTCCGTGACTTGTACTGCATTTTTGAGCACCTTTGAGTTTGAATTTCGTGATGCTTGTGAGAGAAGAAAATGTTCGCCTTGAAGTCTTCTTTCCAACAAGACCAACGACGAGTAATTCCGACTTCGGATGTGAAAGTTATGCTCTCTGAACTGAATAACTATCAATTAAGCTCAATACACGCATTCGGTCTCAAAACATCCAACTCATATAAAATCCCTGAAATACATAAAACACACATTTATCATTTTAAAACAAGATAAATATAGTCCAATTACACCTAATAACTTATACTAAATTATGCATAAATGAACACTTATCACTTGTCCTTCACTTTGGATTGAAAAATCTCCCTCTTTTGAGGATTTTGTTCGAATCGTCTACTAAGGGTTCAGGAAAGCGAGCTGATTTTCGAAACAAGATTAGTTTGTCTTTCTATTTGTTTAATTAATTGTTTGCATGAACGCCTTGGTGATTAGCTTGTTTGAGAATTTGTTGCTAGCTAGTTTGTATCATTGGTTGAAATTTAGTAATAATTTTGACAGAGTTTGATGTAGTTTATCTATAACTTTAATTAGAGAAATCGGATAGAAAAGATTGAGAGAGAAAGAAGAAGATTAGGAAGAAGCCTTGATTGAGAAGGGATTAGAGAAGAAATAGAGAAGATTGAGAGAGGATAGAGAGAAAGAGAGAAGATAAAGAGAAAGAATTGTAATTCTTGTTTGCTTTCACATCAAACCGATTACATCTTCTTATATAATAACAAAACCCTAACAAGTTATATGAAAATTACTATACTAACCTTATACTACTGTAACTCTATTTTATACTATATTAACCCTATTACAGGTATGCATCATTATCGACTCCTTTAAAACAACTTTGTCCACAAAGTTGAGCACTAGATAAAGAGCTCACATGTGTGCTTGTAGTGTCAATGGCCTTCGAAAATGTGTCTAAGTTGCCATGATCCGGATAACCATCACACCACCAAATAAATTTCCTAGTGGAGTGCATACCATCCCAACCTGCTTCTACTAACACCAACCACTTCAGCACTGTTAGCATTGTACACCAAAGGCCACTTGTTGAGTTAAGAAAGTAAATGATAAGTTCCAATGTGTGCATATATATCCAATGGACTGGCACTTCAAATTTGGCGACCCATAAACAAGTTTGCTCAATGCCCATGGATGATATATTGCAAAAGTTGTAAGAACGAGCATAACTTGATGATCGCATTTGAGGCTCCCAAGTAGATCAAAAATGTCACTGACTTGGAGTATTGATTTGTATTCATGAAACATAGGCGTAGCAACCCAAAAACTGAATCCACCTTTTTTTAAATGCAATAGTATGTTGTCAATCATGTAGCACACACATGGAAGGACGCATATTTCACTGTTGATGGATGTCAATTTGACTTTCTTAAGCTCGCAAGCATCCTCAAATTCTCTCACATATCATATAAGCCACCACATATCACATCAATGCAAAGAAAAGATTTTTGGTTAGGCATTTCAGCAAACAAGCTCTTCGCATCACTGAGCTCAAATTGAGGGTGTTGATTTTACTGATTGTTTTTCTCCTATTGCTAAAATAGGAACTGTCAGACTTGTTTTAGCTTTGGCTTCTGCTCGAGGATGGCCTTTACATCAATTGGACGTAAACAATGCTTTTCTTCATGGGTTTATTATCACTGAAGACTTATACATGCAGCCTCCTTATGGATATTCCAAGGCTTTCTCTAAACTTGTGTGTAAGCTCAAACGATCTCTTTATGGCCTCAAGCAAGCCTCTCGTCAATGGTACTCTGAATTTACTTCTACCTTGCTGAAGTATGGTTTTCTTCAGTCCTCTCATGATCCTTGTTTATTCACTCTTTCTCAGGGTGAGGTCTTTCTTGTCCTCTTGGTATATGTGGATGATGTGTTGATTACAGGCCCTTCTCTTCCTGCTATTGAATCTCTATTATATCACATCTCCACCAGCAGTTTACTATTACAGATCTTGGCCACGCTCACTATTTTCTTGGATTGGAGCTCGCTCGTTCTGATTCTGGTTTATATGTCAACCAAAGAAAATATGTCCCCGAGACACTAAGTTTGATGATCCTTTCTTCTCCACTTCTATCTGATCCGGATAGATTTTGCAGATTGATTGGGAGGCTCTTATATCTTGGTTTCACCGGACCTGATGTTACTTATCCAACTCAACAGCTTAGCCAGTTTAATCAGCACCCTCAGCTGATAGTTTCATAATAGAATAAGTTTATTGTATATTTGAATCACCCTCAGCTGATAGTTTCATAATAGAATAAGTTTATTGTATATTTGAATGTATAGTATGGTACCCTATTTATAGAATGGTACAGAACTCAATCAGTGGAGGTAGGGGTGGGCACGGGTCGGGTTTGGGTCAACCCGACCCGATGCACGACGACCCGACTCGGGTCGGGTCGGTATAAAAATGACCCATCACCCGACCCGCTAGACAAGATACCTGAACCCGAACCCGAACCGACCCGACCATAGTTTCAAAAACCACAAAAATCCTATAAAAAACATGATGACACCCCCACCCGACCCGACCCGAACCCGACCCGACACTAATATAATTCCACCCGAACCCGACCCGACACCCGATGGGTCGGGTTTTGATAACCCGACTCATTTTCTCAACTCATCTTACCCGACCCGCCACCCGATTCGGGTGACCCGACCCGAGTCGGGTACTCGAGTTTCGTGCCCACCCCTAAGTGGAGGCGTTATATAATCAGTGTAGACGTTACAGAATCCGTGTAGGTGTTACACAATTAATATAGACGTTACACAATCAATGTAGATGTTATATAATCAATGTAGACATTACAGAATATTAGTTTCTTAACATCCCCCCTCAAACTCAAGGTGGTGGCAACGAAACCACTTGAGTTTACAAACGAATAAGATGAGGATACACAAAGTCGGCGAAAATTCTGCGTAGGGACACCAGATCGTGACGAACGAATGCAAGTGATCACGGACATAATCTTCAGATAGGTAGGTGGGACAGATAAATATGCAACTAATAGGCATGACGAACATCGTAAACTACGCTCGACAGCATACAGTACACGGATAACGGACGTGACAGGCATCGCGAACTGCGCTCAAATTAGCGGACAGTGCACGGACGGGACAATATAATAACTGAATAACGGAGTTGACGGAACGACTAACGGAGCTGAGTCGATGGAACGACTAATGGAATAACATAGTTAGCGGAATGACTAACGAAACTACATAGTCGACAGAACGACTAACGAAGCTGAGTCAGCGGAACGATTAATGAAACAACATAGTCGGCAGACCCACTAGCGGAACAACATAGTCGACGGAACAACTAACAGACAGCGGAGACGACAGAGTCGAAAACAGGACAACAGATCGACACTAGAGTCGATGGCAGGCAGGACAAGAAGTGGGGATCTCATGACAGGCATATGGTTATGCGAGTTGGAAGGCATCAAAGTTGTGCGAACATGGTAGGCAGATTGGCTGACTGAGCGACGCGGAAGAGGCAAGCGGACTGGTACAACCGACAGATGTGTGTGAAGACGCATAAGAGAAACAAGAGGAAATCATAACAAGAGCATAATCGAACACAAGAAAAAGCACTAAGATGTATTAAGGATCGGTCGTTGACTCAAAAGTCGACTGACCTTGGATTAGAAACCAAGGTTTGATACCATGATAGTTTCAAAATAGAATAAGTTTATTGTATATTCGAATGTACCGTATGGTGTCCTATTTATAGAATGGTATATAACTAAATTAGTGAAGGCGTTACATAATCAATGTAAACGTTACAGAATCTATGGAGGCGTTACACAATTAATATAGATGTTACACAATCAGTGTAGATGTTACGGAATCAATGTAGACGTTACAGAATATTAGTTTCTTAACAAACACTGGAATGTTGTTGTTCACATTCTCAAATATTTGCGAGGTTCTCCTCCAACTGGTTTATTTTTTCCCAGTTATTTTGATCTTCAGGTTCATGCTTTTGTGATGCTAATTGGGCAACATGCTCTTTCTCTCGATGATCTATTATTAGTTTATGTGTGTTTCTTGGTGGTGCATTGATCTTTTTTAAATCCAAAAAATAATCTACTGTTTCCAAGTCTTCTGTTGAAGCTGAGTATAGAGTCTTGTCTTCCGCTGTTTGTGAGCTATTATGGATCTCCTATGTGCTTCAGGATCTTCATGTTCATGTTACTCTTCCTAACTCGTTGCAATGTGACAATCTGGTTGCTCGTTATTTAGCATCCTATCTTTCACAAGAGAATGAAGCATTTGAACATTGATTGTCATCTTGTGCGAGATCAATTTAAGAAGGGCTTTGTATTCCCTCAGTAGTCAGTATATTGCCTCTCAACTTCAGCTTGCTAACTTATTATCAAAGTCAATTTCTGCTCCTCAGATCTCTTATCTATTGTCCAAGATGGGTCTTTGTGATTTTCATCAGTCCCATCTTGAAGAAGGGATGAAGACTATTGTTGTAAGTTGAAATGTGTCACATTAAGGTGTTACTGTATTTATAGTGGCCCTAAAATCCGAAGCCCGCCACAACATGCGCCATGGACCCACATCCCTATCTATACCAACCTAGTTGTGTCCCACACACACCAAATCATCTATCAATTCACATTATCGCTAACTCTTATTAATATAGTTTAATAAGTTAGTTTATGGACTTCAAATCATCTGTTAAACCTTAAATAATTTAGTAGAAGACTTTAATCACTAAATCATTATATCAATAAACAGTAAATTATGTGAAAGCATTATTCCTAATGTGGAAAACCCATCAATATAATCATCATCATATATAATAGTCATGTCCAGTCAAATCATCAAAAGGACCTCAACAGGTCATAATATACATCCAAATGTCATTCAAGTCCCAAAACCCAACAGAAAATAAATAAAGTAAACAAACATACGAGTAGAGAGTAGCTGATCAATCAGAAGAAATCCTCAAGCTTGTCCTTCCTCTGCTCATACTGGAGTCTGCACTCAGCCATCACAACAAAACAGATGACTAGTCCAGAGTGAGAAATCTCAAGGAAATTCAAAGAGTAAATAATATAAATAAATGTTGGAATCAAAAGATTATTAAATAAACATGCGAAAGAAAATATTCAGGCAACTGGGAAGGACCCTTGCATTTATATTCAATAGCAGTGATAAACAAAGTGCATGCACGATGTAGGTCGGACTAGCACCATACTTTGGACTATCACCCAGGCACCGCCAGTGAGTAAACTCAAACTGACTGAAATCCTGTTATCCGCTCAATAGCCGACGAAGACCACGGTGCACCGACATGTGAATAGGAAAAATCAGCAGTCGGGTCAATAATCCAACGACATACCCCTATAACACATGTTATGGCCTAGTGTGCCACAATACTAACGCAATAGAATAAACTCGGCGGGAGTAAACTCAACCGACCATAAATAAATACTGAAAAGCAGAATAATTGAAACAACTGGACAAATTCAAATAATTCAAGCAATAGATACTCAAATGAATTTCAGTTGGGATACTACACTCCTTAAATCCGCGTTCCACTAACGCCAATGTCCAAATACACGCTCAAAACGCGTATCACTGTCTATCAATTCAACCTAAAACTTGAATTCCCGATCAATCTAATCAATTTCCTAAATTTCAAAAATTATTATTTAATACCAAATCCTCGATAAAACACCGATTAAATCACTAGGTACACCCCCAAAATTTCTAAATTTTATTTAAAATTTATTGTCTGGCACTGTTCTGGACGCACTAGAGGTGCCACCATGAACAAGGCTTCCATGGCGTGCCTATCGTCACGTTCAAGCATGGAATGGTATTTCGTTTCTGGTTTGGATACCGCAGGTGGCACCGTTGCCTTAAACGCCCACGATGGGTCGGGCGACGTCCAAGCCAGAGAACATTTTCTGGGGTTTTCGGATCCCCTCGGCTTGTCGCCATGGTCCACACTTGTCCAAACTGCTCATACAACATCCAATATACACTAATCTATCAAAACCCCTCGACGAAAATCGTCTGAGTCGCAAACCCCGAGTTTTCTCGACAAAACCGTAAAATCCAATTGAACTTCATAGCAACAACCTCAACAACTCAACAAAACCATAAATTGTTGCTCAAAACTAACACTTGAAACCATAGCAACACCTTTAACAGCTGGTGTGCTCATTACACGCCCCAGAAACCTCGTCAAAATCCTGAGAAATTAGGTCTGATACATAGAGAAGGAGATGGGGATCAAAGATCTAACCTTTTTGTCGATTGTCCAAGCTCCTTTATGCTCCAAATGATCTTCAAAAACTCAAAAACCCTAGCCAATCACCGTTATTTTTGTTTAAGTTAGAGAGGAGAGAGAAAAGGCGGTAAAAAGTGAGAGAAACGGGATATTTATATGGGAAATTAATGTCATCCAAAACAAACCCCCATCTCTAGGCACCCTTTTGATGGCCTAGATATGGTCAAATGGTCTCCCAAGTATGACTTGTATGTGTGACTTTGAGCTTATACACAACCACCAAGCCAATTCTCAGGCATTCTAACAACTGGTCCCGCACTGTTTCGATTGTCCAACAAGTGCACTCGCGTCACTTACGTATATACGGCATTTCATATTAATTATTTAGCATATTTAACCATTTATTGTGTATATTAACCCTCGGCCTAGTGTGCTAACCATTCGCCTTCCCAGTTCCCACGTCTACATACTACCCAAGGTGAATTTCTGTCACACAACCTCGCTTCGACATATACAACATAACACACAACATTGCAATGCGAATAATCTAATTTGAACAATTACATCGCAAATACAACAAAAAGCATACAAAAATGGATTGTATACCTATATTGGCGTGCTCTAACATAACTGTGTGGTCCATGCGCGTAGCTGGCGTCCACGTCTACAACCATGTGTCAATTAACGGCAAATTAGGTTTGGGCCGTTACAGTATTACCACAGTAACTTAGTTAAGTTGTGTTGTTACTGTGGGTTAGATTTACTGAGTTAGTTAGGAGAGTAAAGTGGGTTAATGTAAACACTATATATAAGGTTCTTATACCTAATTTTCTGATTAAGAGAGAATAACAAGATTGCTCTGTTTGAGCTAATTTAGAAGAAGAACACGAACAAGAAGATTCACATCTTTTAAGTCAAAAAAAAAAATTCAGGTCATAAAAATTGTAAAAAAATCCTATCTTGAATCAATTAAATTAAGGGCTAGGTTATTCGAACCCCATTTTTTGCTCCCTTTACCCCATTACTTCGTTGTATCCCATTTTTTATTTTTTTACTGCTTTAACCCCATTTTTTGTAAATTATTTCAAAACTACCTTCATTTTCAACAGACCTATACCCAACTCACGTACCTCATAACCAAACTTGTTACCACCTTCATTGTTTCATTTTTTTTTGCCTTATCGAACACTTATTTGAGGAAGATTTTCTACGCAAGGGACCACCGCGATTTTCTTCGTTTTCTTTTGGTCTTTTGAATAACTTTTTTGCCCTAAAACTTTGCGAGTTTTGTTTCCCATGAGATTCCCAGTGTATTGGTGACATTTTTGCGAACTTTGTAGGTTTCCTTGGTTTTCAGTTAAAGGTGTCGAAATGTACAACCACACATAATCGAGACTTATGAATGCCTATCGGTCATGTGCAGCGCTACATTAATAGATATTGTGGTTTCATTCCTTCGATACTCTAGTATAGAATAAGTAGACTATTATGAAGTGCACACAATGGGGTATGACTAGCATATTGGCGCTTAGAATGCGAAATTATGAGTGTATATCGAAGATCTTCGACCAAAATACTTGAGTTGGTTTGAGTGGTGTATGTTAGGGTGGGGTGCAGAGAGCAATTCGGTGGGGTACGTTCATCATTTCAACATAACAGGGCCGATATTTACATGTGCTTCGCGATCACAGAAAGCTGACATGAAACTATGGGTCTCGACCAATATACACCACTATGTACTATATATCGTCGGACACACATGACTGAGACGCATGTTGTACATCTCGGTCATGTGTGTCCGCACAGTCATGAAAAACAACGAAAATTATCTTTTACTACTCGGGTTTACTTCGTTTTGGTGATTCCTTCAACATTTTCCTCCCTACAATCACCAATCAACACCAAACTCAAAGCCCTAAAAATAAAAATAAAATGCAATAACCCTATAATAGTCAAATAACCACCAAATGTCCCAAAAAAAAACCAAACGAAAGGGAATCGACTAGAGAACAAATTTATCCAGTTTATTTTGTGTGGTTTCGCACTTATTTAATCAGTTAGAGGTCAAGTGTGGGGGTGGAGTTCGTGAGTTTTCCGTGGAGTGTTCTTGGTTCAAAAAAAATTCGTGGGAGTAGTGGGGTATGGGGGATTAAAGCATTTTTATATATAAGGGCATCAAAGACATTTCACAAGGGGGTCAAAAAAATTCAAAAACAAGATATGAAGAGCAAAAAGTGTGGTCTAAATAACCTGGCCCTTAAATTAATTTACCTAAACCCTAAACCCTAAACCCTAAACCCTAGCATTGTTGAATTACATCGTTATCGATTTCTTTGCAAAGAGGAATCTAGTATCTAACTAGTTCTTTCTTTTGATATGTTCTTGAAATTTAAAGTGACGTCATAATACATTTCCCCTGCTACTTCTCTCATTTGAGATTTTTGCTCACTCATCTCAATGCACTCAATCAACGGGCTAAAATATTCATTTGTGTGTGACAACTTGATTGGATGATACTACTATATGACTCCCAAATCTGGAGTCCATTATCAAACTATAGATATCTATATCAAAGATGGTTGGATTGGTTCAGTTAACAGTAACAACTCCTTTTCGCTTACAATATTACTACCACAACTTTGATGGGTGCGTTTTGATCTCTTCGAAGCCCCTTGATGAGAATCACTGTTGTTGCTTTCCTTCTCATCACCAATTCCTCCCCTCAACATGTAGTTCATCAGATTCTTGCGCTTCCTGGTGTACGCATTGTCCGGCTTCGCAATCTCTTTCGCCGAATAACAATTTGAAGCGTCTTGTAGACTGGTAAACGACTTCGATTTCCCGCCATAGAAGTCCGATATCCCTCTCCTGAAATTAATTCATCAATTTTCCAAACACAGAATTAATCAAATCTCATAGAATAAGATACCAACTAAGTGCTAGCCCAACATTTTGGTATATAGTAGTCAATAATAAAAGAGTTGAGGGTTCAAGCAGAAAATGATAATCTAACACTTTAGACGCACATACTTTATATTTTAGCCTATTTATGACTCTTTCTTGTCTTCCGTGGACCGACAAAGTGTACACCTAAAGTGTGCTCTGAAAATGTATTAGATTATCATTCTCTATTTCAAAACACTCCAAAGCTAGATAAGGCACCCTAAGCGTTAATTTGAAGGGGTGGCCAGCCTAGTCATTTTGTATTATTTTTCAACTAATCAACTATACATAAGGCAACTTTGTATGTGGATCCGCACTTGGTACGAATCTATGTTTGGGGATAATTTTTTTTATAAGACTGTGGTGATAATTGAAAATAAAATAAAATAAAATAAATGAAACAACTAGATCTAAAGAAGAAGAAGAACCTGATTGGCAAAGACTCTTCCAAGGCATCCATGGAATCCAACGGTCCAGATCGAAACGAACTCTGAACCTCATCACCCTCATCATCATCTTTGTCATTCTCTTTCAAATCACTATCCCTCCCAATCGACGAAGAACATAAAGAAGTACAACTCGTCTCTTCATATTCATCATCTTTTCGCTTATTACAAGATCGATTAGCACTCTCGGCGGTCTTGACAGACTCTGCGATCGGAAAACACGTCAATCTATGGCCAATATTAATAAACCCTCTGGCCATCACTATTCGCTCATTCGATCTGCAACACTCTACCGGCATAATCTCGAAAAGCTAACTAAATAATATATGCGTTGGAGATATTTGGATGTATCTTTAGAGAGATGAAGAGATTGAATTAACAATGGAGAGGAGAGGTGGTGGTGACGAAGATGATCTTATCGGAAAAACCGAGCTTTTCGCCGTTTTCGACATCCTTATTCATCACATAAAGTGCGTGTGAGATGTGTGAGATAGAGAGAGAAGAAATAGGGAATTAAATGTCTGGTCTTATCCACTCCAAGGCCTATAATTACATGCGTTACTCATTTAAACTCAAATAGTCCACTACTAGATGGATGTGGTATGAATAGCGACCCATGCAATAAATATATTTATTACTCCATTAACTAATATTTATTTCAGAGATATATATTTTGAATATATTTTAGTTTGATTTAATTTTTTTAAGAAAAATGGAAATTTTATTAGTCATTTATGGCTCAATATATGATCAGGCATAACATCAATTACCCTAATAAAAATACATTAATTCATTAATTCTATTTATTTAAAAGAATTGTCAGCAATTTGACTTAAATTTTTATTTGAAAATGCAATGTTTAAATTAATCTTGTTTTAATAAATCATATAAATCCTTAAATTAGGTTTATGATAATTTGTTAACCGTGTGGTTCGTTGTCAAGTGGTTAAAATTTTTTTTTTTAGATCAACTACATTCACTGAGTGTATCCAAATATACGTCCTTTTAAGTTAAATTCAATAATTGAAAACAAATTCAATAATTTTAATAAAAGTTAAATTAGTATTTTTCTCTAGAGCTTGTCTGATGTAATAAGGGCCTATTGCCCCAGATTAAAATTTTTTATTTTAGGCTTTAGATTTAGTATACAATTGTTATAAATAGCTAGGTTTACAAGTTTACTAGGTGTATTGAATATTTTTTGAATCTTTGAGGATATACACAAAAGAGAGAAATCAAATACTATCTCAATATTATGTTTTAAAAATAATATCTCTATATTATTACTTTTATTTTATTTTATTTTTTGTAACAAATCTCAATATTATTTGGGAGAGCAGATAACTGAAACAATCGGATAAGCGGGTGGGGTTGGAATGATTTGAGTCATATAAACTCTCTGATTATGTACCAAAAAAAAAAAAAAAAAAACGCTCTTATTCATCAACGTGGCATATGGAGAGAAGCTGACGAGGCAGCTTTTGGTTCTTATCTAGTACTATAATGTTATGTGGGCCAAACATCAGATAAAGCCAGTCTGTCTGTTTGTTTATGTTCTTTCATTGATTTCGGCTAGTCTGTAGTCTGGATCAGCTCCAACACTACTCGACACACAAAACGTGAATAATAGCAGCGTATAAGAGAAGAGAAGAGAAGAGAAGAGAAGAGAGATGTGCATGGCTGGCTTATCAAGTTTAATTTTCGTCTCGGCTTTGTTGAATTAATTAATGTGGGTCAAAAAGTGAGCTATTGATGTCAACGCCAGATGACTAGACTAGCTAGGTGGGCATAAAGTGGTGGATAACGTGAAGTGGACCTCTAGAGTCAAGACTCATGCCACGTTCCTCCTTGGCCTAATTGTCATACCAAAAACTAGGGGTCGGCATCAATTTTTACAAAACCGTCAAAACCAATCAAATCACTTAGTTTGGTCTAATTTTTTAGATTCACAATTTGGAGATAATTTAAAAATTTTGAAAATCACAATTTTGCGATTTGTGGCAGTTTTTATTTCTTAAAAACCGCGGTTCACCAAATCGAAGAGTATTTAAAGAATTTTAATAAATATACACCTTAAAATTCTAAACAAGTAAATATATCACGACTAATCGAATACCTCAATTTGTCTTTTTGACTTTCCGCCTCCCTCTTCTCTCGTCCGACGCCTCCTCCGCCTCCCTTATCTTCTCACTTGCTCAAACAACCTCGCCACCATCATCTCCCCTCTTCTTCACCTCCCAACATGAGTCCGTGGAATCTATAGTATTTTTGTTTTTTTTTGTTGAAAATGTCGCAAGAAAACCGTAAAACCAAACTAACCAAATTGCACAAACTGTGGGCGGTTTGGTTGCAGTTTTGAAGGTTCGCAGTTTGGTGGTGGTTTGCAAAACGTCCAAACTGCGAACCCTAGGTTTGTTGACAGTTTGGTAGATTTCACCACCAAACTGCGATTTGTTCACCCCTACCAAAAATTGTTCCCTCTTTTTTTTTTTGTTTTTTTTTTAGGTTGATTCATCCATTTAGTCATTTCGCTAGCATGTGTACAAAAATCCGCATCATTACACATCCTCATTTACTTGCCTACGAACCCTAAACTTTTAAAAAATCAAACTTCCAACAAAAGAAGAAAATTGAACTTCGAAAAAATAAGAAGTTTTATTAGCCATCAATTAAAACATGATCAGATATAGAACCAACTAGTTGGTTATTATTGATTCCCTAACTCTAAGATTATTGAACTATCATATATATAATTTATTTTTCATAATATCTTGTGTATAATTGACTTTGAAAAACTCAACTATAACAATTGAACAATTTGATGATTAGTGATTGTTCTTGACAAATGTCTGGAACTACACAATAATACATAAATACCTTACTCGAACTATAATGAAAAATAAAAGTTTCGATAATACCAACTGGTGTTGCCTCAATTACTATGGATGATGTTAAAGAGGTCACTTTTTCCGTTCTTCTTTGATATAATAACATACTATTAGCCACCCTTTGCTAAACATAGTAATTGATTATTGTCAAAAAAAAAAAATAGTAATTGATAAGAAAGAAACATTTGATAAGAAATATATATATATATATATATATAACAGAATTTATGATAAGAAAAGTAAATGCAAACCTTTTATTTTATAAGAAAAAAATATTTGTTTCCCTTAAAGTTTGAACCCGTTTGAACTCATAACCTTTTACTCTCAAACACCATATTTTACCATTGAGCCAATCATTTGGTTGTAAACACAAACCTTTTAATAAGAGAACACAATCTAAACGATTTTATATCCTCAATTAATAGGAAGTCATGATCCAAAACATCCCTATATAAATATAGGTAGATGCGACAATGACACCCCAAAGTCATGCTCAAAGTCACGCTAGAGTGACGTGACATGTGGGCCTCACGTGAAAATGAGCAAGTGCATATAGTTCTCGGTACATAACACACAAGGTATGTATCCCGAAATGCACATAAATGAATTCTAAAGACATGGGCCTCCACGCAAGTGTGAGATTGAGGTGGCATTGTAGCATTTTCCATATTATTATTCAGACAAAACAAATATAAGCTCCACAGGAGGAATCAAAGTGCAAATCTTTTGTTTTTTTCGGTGACTTAGGTCATTAGCCCAAGGCCCAAATTAATCTTCAAATCCAACCTTTGTAAATCACTACAATTCTTACAATTTTCTTTTTGCATCAAATTTATTACTACAATTAATGCATTAGAATACCAACCAGCATATATAGATTATGTAAGGCTTCAGTACTTGGCACAAATTCTACAAGTTGCAGGATCCATAATGCATTTGAAACTGAATCCTCCTGGTGATACGTCAACAATATCCAATAACATGCGCATTGCCGGTATCTGTGGGTGCCATCTTTAGTATCAGTATTACTTGGCTCATCTGCAATTGCAAAAGTGGAGGGAAGAAAGGAAAATATTAGGGGTGACCACATGAATCAAATTCTTCCATTCCATTAACAAGTTGTTTGTTACGATATTTGTTTTTACAAGTAACAAAGTGAACCACCCCCACCCCACACGCACGCCCACACACACACACACACACAACCCCCCACAACCCATGTCCCACCACCTATATGTATACAATACATAGTATTGTGATAGCACTTTATACCCATTTTGGCCCCCCTCTTGTTTTTTCTCATACATACAATTAATTAGTCTAGTTTATTATTTAATTGTGGCATTAACAACATACAATTAATTAGTACATCAATTGCACTAAATCGAACATAATGGAGGAGTTTGATTCATGTAGTTGATCCAAACTAATTTGAGGTCAAGGCTATATTGTTGTTATTTGGCTAGTTTAAAAATAAATTATGTAATTAAATCCGTGCTTTAGTTGTTTTTACACTACTACTCCAACATGCAAGTGTGAAATTATTAGTCCAAAACACTTTTATTTAACTATGATATATTAAAAGGTTTATTATATATTTTAAAAGATTATACATATAACATCATAGCCTCGCTCCCAAATTTTGGGTTTATTTTTCATAACTTGCTTGTGCTTGATGAAAAATTTAAACCAATTGTGAAAGGAATATTGAGAGTTTTTTTTAGATAATTAATTACTATAATTAAAAAGAAATTTGACTATGAGATCATTGCTCAATGAGATCATTGCTCAAGTAACCTTGTTAACCCCCCCCCCCCCCCCCACTCTTAGTTCTTTTTTTTTGTGTAGAATCTAGTGGTCGGGATGATGTGCAGAAAGAAGGAATCTGGTTGCAAAACGCCAAGAAGAAGATTTTGGGAGGTTGAAAGGTGCAAGGGGCTTGGGCCAACAGCTTGGAGCAGATCTACAATATTCCGGCAGCAGCTAAGGCGGCAAAAGTGTTGGCGGAGCCAGTGGATGCTCAATCGTTGTTAGGGCTGAGGCATCATCTTCTTCTTCTTGACCCCGATTTTTGCTCTTCTCCTCTATAAAAATTCTCTTTTCTGCCATAGTTAAGTAGTGTTTTAAGTTTAAGCCTTTGTCTTTGTCTTTTTGGTTTTCGACAACGGTCGACCCTTTTTGGGCCTAGATCTAGAACAGGAGTGGAGGAGACTGTGAGACAAGATGTCGGTCTTCATACCAGCAAAGGCGAACGTCGACGACTCACGAAAAGCCGTGAGGGTGTAGTTCCGAAATGAGCATACATGAGAAAAGAGGGGCCTCTCACGGAAAGTCGAAATGTGATTGAAAACTACATTGGTTCAAGCTTTCCCCAACCCCTTCTCATCATGGACTCCTTATGTATATGGAGTGCGGTTTGTTCGCCAAATTCTTACACCTATATCTCAGAGATATTTGAATTTTTTAAGACTCCATGGACATCGCAGATTTCCAGAAGTCTTAATGTCTTTTTCCTTTATTTGTACTAAATCCTTATTTGTACTGAATCTAGGATTTTTTTTTGCCCCTCTACGTGGGTTGTTGCCCTCCTTTGGAAGGTTATTGTCTCCTTAGTGGAGTTGTTACCCTCCTCATGAGAATGTTGTTTCAAGCTGCGTTGTAATATTTATTATCCTCGTTGTAATAAATTATTGTACCATTTTTGTGTGTTAGGAACATCAATGAAACAATATTGACCAAAAATAAATAAATAAATAAATAACAAAGTGCATCTGAAGAACCGACTAGTACAGCTACGCAGCAAAAGTATGTTAACCAGTCACTATCCTATAAGAAATTACAAGTAAAAGTCATTCCCTTCGCTTGATAAGAACAACAACGAATTCTTTACTTCAAGAGGAACACGAATCAACTACATGAACCAAATTCTTCCTTCCATTTCGATTTGTTGATTGAGTGTGTACTTATGAAAAAAAAATAAAATAAAATAAAATAAAAAAGCTAAAACCTTTTAGTTATCCTATATATACGACATTACCATTAGTACTCGATCATGACTAGACCAGATTGGGGGTTTGGTGTCGTTCATTGTCAACTTATAATAACAGAAAAATTAAAATCATGATCAAAAGTTTTTTCGAGTCAAACTTATGATCAAATCTAAAACCGTGTTTGTGTTATCTGATTTTGCTTGTTCTCCTTGCATACGCCTCTCAAGTCTAAACTTCTGTAATACTTTTCACATGAAAAAATGAAAAAACATAATTTAAACAATTTACATTAATGTCATAACATATAGAATTCAATTGCACTGAATCGAGCACAATAGAAGAGATTGATCTATATAGCCGATCCTAATTAATTTGGTACTGAGGCTATCATAACATAGAGTATTCAGTTCTAAATAACATTGATTGATCAAGATTATAACACTGGAAGACTTAATTAGTAAAATTCAAAATTGCAACACAATCAACGTTTTTACAACTGAGAAAATACCAATTCTAAAATATTCTAGATCTCACCGGCCGATGAGGTTCCTTTCCGATGCCTTAATTTTACGTATAACAAATAATTTTGGAAATACCACTCGGAATGAAAAACTCAACTGCTCTAAGGTAGCCCAATTCACAAAATGGGGACAACTTCATAATTAATGAGAAGAAACACAATCAGCATAAAACTCATAACGTGAAATACCCTTGAGAGAGGATGTTGGAGTAGATAATCCCACATTGAAAATATAATAAGAGTTGGTGTGGAATATAAGTGGTGTAAATTAGATCTTAGCACAAGTCAATTGGTTTTGTGCAAAGGTGAAGTCTAGACCCGTTTGTGGACCTAGAAGCCTATAAGAGTAAGCCTAGGTATGTTTGTTCAGACTTCTAAAAGAAGGTTTGTGCTCGGTAAGTGACAACTAGTCTAGGCCTAGTTGCACTTGAGGGGGAGTGTCGGAGTATATGATCCAAATATAACAAGAGTTGGTGTGGATGATGAGAAGAAGAAAACCTTTCTGTAGTATCAGATACACCTTAAATAACAAATTTTACATTGTTAGAGATGAAAGAAGTGAAAGGAATAATCCTATTCGAGTTTATAAATTTGAAGAAAATTGAAAAACTGTAAAGCCAAAAACAATCCTATCAAAAAGCACTTCTTATGCTCGCTCATCTTTAATCAGAGTTCCCTCGCACCTCCAAATCCTAATTGTTAGTTTGCTTCAGTAAGATTACATGTAAACCAAAAAAGAGCACCAGCTCCAACGACTTCAATTGCAATCAACATTTGCATGTCTTTTTAATTGATTTTGGACTTAAACAAAACATATCTCATTCAAACATTTTATTCCATGCAATATCATATTTCTTATCAAGTCACTTGACACAATAATTAAAAAGATAAAACATGGGAACCATTGAAGTTGTACCTCGACTTGGAGAAGACCTCCTACTGCTGCCCTGAATTTTGACCAATAACTGCTATAAAAGTCATGGTTTCCATGATTCCCGGAAATAAGAACCTTCATCTGCACAAATGTGCAAATGAGGAGGAACATCTCAATAAACTGAACAAAATATGTGAGAAAGATTATGAAAATTGATCCCAAGTCACCGGTGCTACATAAGTCAAAGCTCCAAAAAAAATTGGAAAATATTGGGAGTAATTTACCGTTTGATTTTTTTTTTTTTTTATTTTGCTGATAACAATTTTGTGCAGGAGTAAGGGCATTCTAACGTTCTTGCATCTATCGCCCGTCAAACCAATTTTCTTCTTCACATTCTTTGGCATTTCCGACAGAGTTAAGCAGACAATGCATTCTCCATTTCTAGGGGCACACCCTGGAAGGTCCAGGATGATACCTAATGCCACCAAGCATTGATCGAAATCTCGCTTCCTCATTTTTAAATACTTATTTTGAGAATCGATCATCCAACCTCACAAAGGTGGGAGGATGCCTTTTCTACTGCGCCAGAGGCGTGGTTGGCTCCTCATTTAATTTGAAATCTCTCCAACTTAGTGCATTTCCCTTAATTTGCGGTTAAGTTCAGGGCGGCAAGGGAGAACACTTTATGAGAAGGCAAATAAGTCTGGGGACTTCATTTTCATGAACAATCCATTCAGTGCACTGTATATCTCTTTCATTTGGGGATGAGATGAATATCCAACAAGAAATTCATGCACAGCTCCTTCAACATTTATCCAACTACATCCCGGATGTTTTCTTACACCTTTCTCCCTCATCAGCTCCCTGAGCTCCAAAATTTCCCTCCATCGACAATCAGTGGCGTACGCATTAGATAGCATTACATAGCCTGCTGAATTGTTGGGATCTACTTCTACTAGTCTTCTAGCAATGTCTTGAGCTATATTAAATTTGTGATTTGCCACGCAACCCCCAAGTAATGCCCCCCAAATAAGACCATTAGGCTCGACCGGCATAGAGTTAACAACCTCAAGCGCTTCTTCAATATACCCAACACGGGCAAGAAGATCAATATAACAAGCATAGTGTTCAAGTTCAGGATCGACGGAATAGCATTGATGCTGCATACTTAGAAAAACCTTGCGCCCTTCACTCACTAATCCTGAATGATTGCACGCAGCCAACACCGCTAGAAATGTCCCCCCATTAGGATGTACATCAAACTCTTTCATTTTGGAGAAGACCTGCAATGCTTGTTCTCCTTCTCCATTAACTGCAAGACCCATGATCATGGCATTGAAAGCAACCGCATCTTTGAAAATCATTTGATCGAAAACCTCCTTTGCCATGTCGAGACTCCCACATTTGGAATACATGTCTATGAGTGCAGTGGCTAGAAATGGATTGGACGCTAAACTACTTTCACGACCACCGGATTTCATGTACCTATGAACCCACCTACCAAGCTCCAAATTACCAACTTGAGCACAAGCAGAAAGCACACTGACCATGGTAACATGGTTAGGCTTCGAAGCTCGACTCGACACCATCAAATGAAAAAGATTTAAAGCTTCAATCGGTCGACCATTTTTCAAGTACCCACCAATCATGGAGTTCCAATGAAGCACACCCCGCCCGCCATTCGCCACTATCCTATCAAACAACTCTCTACTCTTCTCAATCTCTCCCAATTTCCCAAACAAATAAACCAAAACAGTATCAACTCGCCCCTCATTCCCCCCGCAATACCGTAACCCCGCCCCTTAAACTCAACCAACAAACTCACCCATCTCTCAACTTCTCCAACCCCATCAATAACCGAACACGCCGACAAAACACTCACCATAGTATCATCCTCAACCACAACATTCTCCCTCACCATCCTCAAAAACAGATTCAGCCCTTGGTCGCACCGACCCGCTTTCACATACCCACCAATCAAACACCCCCAACAAAATCCACCTCCCCTCTCAGGCATTTCATCAAACACTCTCCGAGCAGCCCCCAAATCCCCCACCCCCTTCGCGTAAACCGCGACTAGTCCATTACAAACCAAAGAATTCCCGCCAAAACCAGATTTGAAAACATGGGTGTGAATCTGGGTGGCGTAATTCCAACCATCTTCACACCCGTGACAAGATTTGAGGATGAAGGAGAAGGTGAGGTCGTTGGGGGAAAGAGAGCAGGAGGAAATTAAGGATTTGAAAGCGGAGAAGGATTGGGAGTGGAGGCGGTTTTCGGAGAGGACGCGGATGAGGGCGTTGAAAGGGAAGATGTTGGGGTTGTGGAGATGGGAGAAGAGGCGGAGAGCGAGTTGAGGAGGGTAATGGTTGATGAGGCGGGCGGTGATGAGATTGTGTTGGGATTGGGCGGTGAGGATGGCTTGGGCGTGGATTTGGAGGAGGAGGGAGGTGGGGAGGCGGCCTTGGAGGAGCTCTGCCAGAGGTGGTGTGGGAGATGGCATGCATGCGTAGCAGTAGAGTGGAGTGGAGTGGAGTAGAGCTTGTGTGATCACCCAAATGATTACCAAGTCACACCGTTATAACTTGCGTGAACACCTACCCCGTGAATTACTCTACGTGCTTAACACTCATTTTACGTTTACATGAGGCTCATAAGCCACGTCATTAGAGTGACTTTGGGTGTCATTGTAGCTATGCCGCTAAACGGCTCCATTTCTTGTTATACGTATCCCATTTTTTAAGTAAATTTTAATCCATGCATGAAATGATCCAACTACCCTCCATATAAAAGGTTTTTTGCTCGCTCATATATTCGCTCTCCTCACTCACCCATACCCTAGTCAGACCACCAACTCTTCCTCTTTCACCTCCGCCCAAAAAATTCATTAAAATCCAAGCGAAACCACATTGATTTAACGTCGTTAGTGTATTCCCCTCCTTTTTTCAAGTCAATTTCTAGGTTTCTTGATTTTTTTATTTTTTTTATTGTTTTTGAATTGATTTTTATGATTTTATTTTTGGGTTTAGTTCTCCCTCCAATCAAACTTTATGAAAATGAGAATTTTTTTTTGAACCACCCGCTATTCGAACTCAACTAACTGCTCTAACTCTATTTGGACTCAACTAACTACTCTGGAGTCGGAGGTGTAAAACCCAAAATTTATATATAAAAAGGATTTTGGCCCTTCAAAAGGAGAAACCTTATTCGCAGGCTTAGGCCTTGTTTGGTTCGGGGGGGAAGGTGAAAGAAGTGAGATAACTTCGAAGAAGTTCCAACTCAATTTGTTTGGTTGAATTTTTTCAAAAACTTCCCTATAAGTTTGAGCCCCACTTTCCCACATAGGGGAAGATAACTCACTTAGGGGGGGTGAGTGAATTATCTTCCTGAAAGGGAATATACACTTTTACCTTCATTTAATGCTATCTCTCTCCACCTTTATTTCTTTCTCAAAAATAGTGTAAATGGTATTTATGTCAATTACATTATTTTACTATTTTTAAAATTAGGAATTCCCAAGAAGTTTTAAGTTGAACAAAACATGAAAAGTGCAACTTCCTTAATGGTTAACTTTCCAAGAAGTTAAACTTCGTTAGAAGAAAACTTCCTGGAAGTTAGTAAAATGAACCAAACGAGGCCTTAATGTCAGGACCCATTTTCTGGATGAATCTTAACCAACCTAGCTCGATCTATAACTCGCCAACCAACTCAGTTGTTAAGTTATAAACTAAACTAGTAAGCATTCTATCAACACTAACTCATCATCATTTATCAACATTTGAAATAAATTAAATGATTCATAAATGCAGCGGAAAATTATTAAATAAAACTTAATTAAACCTTTAACTTAAAGGCTAATAATAGCTCTCAATAGTTCTTAACTGGCAAATACCTCTAGTTCAACTTGTTCAAATTCCCATCCCATGATAATAAATATAATTAAAAACAAGTTAAGGTTAAATCATAAACCATACCAACTCAACAATCAGAAAACTCCTCTACACAGCTGGAGCTACTCTTTTCCCTTATCAATCCTCGACGAAGAACTTGTGGGGGAAAAATGTTGGGTAGCACAAAGGGGTTCAATAGTGCTCAGTAAGTCGGGTTAAATTACAGGCATTATGAACATTTCATTTAGTAAATGCAAAATTAAATAAA
Organism: Stephania japonica; assembly: GCA_039657345.1. Taxonomy (NCBI): domain Eukaryota; kingdom Viridiplantae; phylum Streptophyta; class Magnoliopsida; order Ranunculales; family Menispermaceae; genus Stephania; species Stephania japonica. Next base: position 10,508,950 of record CM077563.1, on the reverse strand, counting down.
ATGCATGACTTGCAAATATTTAATATGACGAAAGGAATAAGCAAGAAAATATATAAACAAAATATTTATCAATGCATCAAAATGTGCAAATGCTAGACATGCATGAGTTACTGTGATAAACTCTTCAACCACACTGAAGTTTGTGAAGGTTAACCCTACTATGGTCGTAGCAGTGTCAACATTCATTCCCTTACACTGTGAAAGATTCACCCATCACTAAGTCCACATAACTGGTCCAACTAAACTCAACACCTACTACTTAACATTTATTGAGAACATTGGAATTAATCTTATTCTCAATTAGTAAAAATTAATTGTGGACGACTGTAACGACCCTAAAAATTTAACCCATGTCAAGTGTCAATACAGGTGATACATGAGCCCATGCCATGGTACAGTCATCAATTCTCGGATGTCGACGCCGAGGTATGTTAGTTTTATATGGTGTTTGTATTATATTGTATTTCATTTGTACAATTTCAAAGTTTTTAACGTGTAAAGACATTTGTGTAAGAGTGTTGGTAGTCGGGGACAAACTTAACTAAAAACACTGACAAAACATAAATTATAAAATTATAGGCGTGTTGACACGTAGTTGCGATATAGTGCGTGTGGCAGGCAAGTCGCGGTGCTGTTCGAGTTCGACAACACTAAGGCAGAGTTGCGATATAGTGTGGCAGGCAAGTCGCGGTGCTGTTCAAGTTACGTAATGAAGTCACATATGAAGTGTTGGAGTTGTTGGGACAGCTGAAGAGAGGACCCTTGGATGCGCCTCGACATGAGTGTGCATAAGTGGATGAGGAGAGGGGTATAAAAACCCGACACCCACCTTTTTCTCTCTCTTCCTTTTCCCTAACTTCTTCCCCAAGCAACCACCGAACTGGTGTGGCCGGAGTGGCGCCGGAGGCGGCAATTTTTGACCATCCGAGGTAAGATTCGGACTCTCCTCGTCGTTCTCTACGCGTTGGTGCGTAGTTTGCTTGTTTTCGTCGCGGTGAGATTTGGATGCCACGTCGAAACTTCGAAATCTATTGAAGTTTTTGACGTCCCGAAGATCCCCACGACGATTAATAAGTTATTTACAAAGGTTGTAATCGATTTAGATAAGTTTTGAGTTTTTGACAAATTTTTGAAGATTTTCAAGGATTTTTCGTTTGGTTTAAATGGTGGTGATTGATGGTGAAAATGAGGTGTTGATGATGGTGAATTGTTGAGTTGTTGTTGTTAATGTTGTTTGTGGAAGAAGGAAAAAAAAATTGATGTTCGTTTGCTAGAATTCCAGCAAACAAGGGAAGAAGAAGAAGGAAACAGTCGGGTCAAGGTGACCCGAAATTTCATTGATCGGGTCTCTGGTCGACCGGTTAGGGCGGTCCAGACCTGACCCAGCAAGTCGAGCCATACCCGACCCGGGACCCACCCACCCATTATTATATTAATAAATAATTATTTATTTCAATTAAATATATTTAGAAGGATTTTAATTGAAATAAAATTCCAGAAAATAGGAAAAATTTAGGAAAAATTTGAGAAATCATAGAAAATTATATTTTCATCAAATAAAGAGAAATTTAGGAATTTCCATGAAAAGTAAAGTATTCGGGGTTCTTACAAGGTGTTATGTCGGGGTTTTTGCCTTGAAAAGCGTGAAATTTGACAAAAATAGCCAGAAAATTGAAAATCATAGGATAATTAAAGAAATCGATATAAATTGCATTATCAGGATAATTGTACACACAGGGACCGTAAGGGACTATCGGAGTCCGTGTTCGCTCGAATTAGCTTGGATTGGAGGTAAGTAAACCAGTGAGAAACACTACAATTATTTCTTGAGCTTTGAATTATTTATTGATATTATTTCAATGCCCACTTGTTATTCCATTCATATGAGTTGTCCTAAGGCAAGTGTGTCAAGCGTGATCCTTGCAGAATTCTAGGCTCGCGATATATTATACCGAGGTTTACGGTTAGGGATAAGTGATTGGTTGTAATGACATGTACAGGGTGAAAGTTCTCCACCAGATTCCTGGGGACTCTGCACTCGCGTAGGGGTCTCAGAGGAGATTTTGTCCTCGACTCCTAGCCTTTAAGGAGATTTTGTCCTTAGCTTAACGATTTTGATTAGTCGGAACCACTTGTGTCTTTTCTTTGTATTTCGGGACACTTAATTTTGATTGTTCATTTATTTATTCACAGTCTTTATATATTCATGCGCTCCCTGTCCTTTCTTTCTATCTGCATAAATTGACTGTTTATTTATTTAATTCAAAATGTTGTATTTATTGTTGTTCCTGTTTGGCATTACTTACCTGGGCTCGTCATTCTTGTGTTTGACCGAGTGCAAATCTGCAGTCAAGTAAAGGAAATGCCGTGCAGTTAGGCGATATACTTTGAGCGGCCATCCTCTGCTGATATAGGTGACATTTTGGTGTATTAGCTACTTATATTTTTTTTGTACATGGGGTTATGGGTTGAGATATTGTATGACTTCGATGATACTCTCCTTGCTTTACATGGTATATATGACATACGGGGTTCCCACTGATAGAATCACACGTGATTCAAGTTAATCAAGTCAAATTCAAATAGTTGTTATTATCTTGAGTTTGAATATTTGTTATTATCCCAAATTCAAAAGGTGATTGTATTGTTATTCTAGTCAATGTTGTTCCACTTTTGATGGAATAACAATCGGATGTAATTCATATATATACATGTGAAGACTCAATGAAATATATCTTAACCTCTAAATCCTTTTATGGTATCAGAGCCCCATTAGCCAAATAATCAATGGCCTCTAATAGCTCTACTTCTGAGAACCCAACTCTCAATGTCATACCAACCAATTCTACTCCTATTGTCACTTCTTCAGCCACCAATGTCTCTCCCCACCCTCAAATTATTGCAATCAATGCTACTACCCAACTACCATTGAAGCTCACCAAGCTAAATTATCCATCTTGGAGAGCCCAATATCAATCTCTACTCTTTGGCTATGATCTTGAAGGCTATATTGATGGAAGTCTTCCATGCCCACCACCTACAAATGTGGTTCCCATTACTCAAACAATCGTTCCCAACCCATCTCATCGATTTTAGAAGAGACAAGATCGTTTTCTCTTTCATGCTATGATTGCTTCATTGACTGACACTCTTGTGCCACTCATCACCTCTGCTACTTCTGCAGCTGAAGCTTGGCTACGTCTTGAGCGCACATATGCGAGCAAATCGCATACCCGAGTCATGAGCCTTCGTGAAATTCTGGGCAACACCACCACCGAGAACTTAAGCATATCGGAGTATATGCAGAATATCAAGAACATCTCTGAAACTCTCTCTCTTGCCGCTCTTCGATATCAGATGAAGAACTCATTCATACCACTCTCAAGGGCCTTGGCTCTGAGTTCAACACCGTCGTCGCTTCTTGCTATTCGGGCTCGTGATACACTCATCTCATTTGAGGAGCTCCATGACAAATTGCTCGACTTCGAAGTCACCTCGAAACGTAAGTCATCCTCTTCCGACAAGACATCAATCACAGCTCAAGTTCACCAACGCAACCCACCCCAATCCAAAAACTTCAATTTTCATCGCCAAACCAACAAATCTTTTCACTCCCATCACCATTTTCTCGACCAAATGCTTCCACCCAACCCTCTAGCCAACCATGGAGACAATCACCCGCACAACCTCGTTCAATATGTCAATTTTGTGACAAACCCGCCACACCGCCAAAACTTGTCGATCATTATTCCCTCCACAACTTTGTCCAACCTCAAGCGCTACTATCTCAAGTAAACTCTCCCCATGGAAGCAACCCATAATGGATAATGGATTCTGGTGCATCAAACCACATCACATCTGATTTGAACAATTTATCGGTGCACTCTGAATATGGTGGTAATGACGACATTATTGTTGGCAATGGTAACACTATTCCTATCTCTCATACTGGTTCCACTACTCTTCCTTATCCTCATTCTTCATTTATGTTAAATGATGTTCTTTACTCTCCTCAGAGTAAACATAATCTCATTTCCGTATCTCAATTTTGTTCCCAAAATAACACCTCAATTGAGTTTTTCTCTGATTCTTTTATTGTGAAGGATCTGAATACGGGGGCAATTCTTCTGCGCGGCCACCAACGCGCACAAATATATAAGTGGCCATCCTAGTCTCAACGTCCACCCATTCTTGCCTTGTCTGTTGCGAAAGCTTCTCTTCAACAGTGGCATTCCCGGCTTGGCCATCCGTCCTCTCCCGTTCTCAATAAAGTCATCTCTACATCATCACTACCTATGGTGGCATCTACCTTAGATCATTGCAACTCTTGTCTTTCCAATAAAAGTCACAAACTACCATTTGGCACATCAACTATCTCATGTTCTAGGCCATTAGAAATGATATACACTGATGTGTGGGGTCCATCACCGCTTCTCTCTTTTGATAATTTTCGCTACTATGTTGTTTTTGTTGATTACTACACCAAGTACTCTTGGATTTATTTATTGAAAAATAAATCTGATCTTTGCACTATCTTTCCAAAATTTAAAGCAGTGGTTGAAAATTATTTCCGCACCAAAATAACCACTTTATATTCGGATGGAGGTGGTGACTTCACTGGTTTATCACCTCTCCTCCAACAATTCGGCATTCAACATCTTAAATCCCCACCATACACACCTGAACTTGTCGAGTGATCGCTTTGAACGTCGTCATCGACAAATAGTTGAGACTGGGATCACCCTTCTCCATCACTCGTTTATGCCCTTACGTTATTGGTCACTTGCTTTTCGCACTGCGGTCTATTTGATCAACCGATTGCCAACTCCAATATTGTCGCATCACTCACCTTATCAATTACTTTTTGGTAAATCTCCCAATTATCAAAAATTACGTACATTTGGTTGTTTGTGCTATCCTTGGCTTAGACCTTACTCTACCCATAAACTTCAACCTCGGTCTCACCCTTGTGTGTTTGTTGGTTACTCTACTAAGCATAATGCATATTGTTGTCTTGATACACAAACACAACGCATTTATGTCTCAGGTCACGTTGTGTTCGTCGAGTGTGTATTTCCCTACTCAACTCGTACAGAAACTCCCACCACCGAGAATCACATCCAACAGTGGGCTGCTCTTGTTGACTCTCCTATTCATTATTCGATTCCCACGCCTTTGCTACTACACACTCCTCCCATATCCACTCCATCTCCAACACCTTTGCCAAACTCTACAGTTGCACCACCGATAAATAATCACACTCCACCTCAACCATCCAATGAGTCCAATTCAACAATCCAACACCCAATGGTTACCCGGTCCAAAAACAACATAATTAAAAAGAATCCAAAATTTTGTCTTACATCAGAACTTTCCCTTACCCATACTGCGTCAAGCAATGTCGGAAGAGTTCGATGCCTTAGTTCGAAATAACACATGGAAACTCGTGCCTTCACACAGATCTCAAAATATTGTTGGATGCAAGTGGATATACAGGATCAAGCGGCACCCCAATGGCTCCATCTCTCGTTACAAGGCCCGACTAGTTGCCAAGGGTTTTCATCAACGCCCAGGCATTGATTTTCATGACACATTTAGTCCAGTGGTCAAGCCCACAACTATTCGTGTTATTCTCACTATTGTTGTTCACAAGAATTGGTCTATTCGTCAACTCGATGTCAATAATGCCTTTCTTCAAGGTTCTCTCTCTGATGAAGTATACATTCAACAACCACAGGGATTCATGGATCCTAATTTTCCAACTCATGTATGTCGTCTCAACAAGGCTCTTTATGGTCTTCGACAGGCTCCCCGTGCTTGGTTTCATGAGCTTCGAAATTATCTACTGTCACTTGACTTCAAGAATGCCCGCTCAGATGCATCCTTATTTATTTACTCCAAAGGCTCACTCACTGTTTATCTTCTTGTATATGTTGATGACATCCTTGTTACAGAAAATTCTCAAGAGCTGCTTAATCATTTTATCAAGTGCATCTCTACCCGCTTTTCACTCAAGGATTTAGGAGATCTCCATCATTTCCTTGGTGTTGAAGCTCAATCAACTAGTGATGGACTGTTCTTGTCTCAACAAAAATATACAAGAGATTTGCTCCAACGCACCAACATGTTGGACTCCAAGGAAGTAGCCTCACCAATGAGCACCACAGACACACTTTGTCTCAATGATGGTAGTGCGTCAACTAATGCAACTCAGTACAGGCAAACTGTTGGTGCATTACAGTACCTATCCTTGACTCGTCCAGACATCTCTTATGCAGTAAATAAGCTATCTCAATTCATGCATCAGCCTACCACCCATCATTGGTCTGCAGTTAAGCGATTACTTCGCTATCTTAAAGGTACCTTTGCTCATGGTATCCTCATTAAGAAAGCTGCCCCTCTCACCTTACATGCATACTCTGATGCCGATTGGGCGGGTGATGTCAATGATCGTACTTCTACCTCTGCTTATGTTGTCTTTCTTGGAGCTACACCAATTAGTTAGAGCTCTAAGAAACAGAAAACTGTTGCTAGATCATCAACCGAGGCGGAGTATAGATCGGTAGCTTCAACTGCTGTTGAACTTAATTGGGTTCAACATTTGCTTCATGAAGTTGGCATCCCACTCATACAAGTTCCTACAATTTACTGTGACAATGTTGGGGCCATGTACGTATGTGCAAATCCAGTTTTCCACTCTCGGATGAAGCACATCTCTATCGACTTCCACTTTGTTCGTGAACAGGTAGCCGATAACCGCTTGCGCGTGTCTCACGTTCATACTACCGATCAACTGGCTGATTCATTGACTAAGCCGTTGTCTCGCCAACAATTTTTACATCACCGTTTCAAGATTGGTGTTCGCAACGGCTCCTCCATCTTGCGGGGGCATGATAGAATCACACGTGATTCAAGTTAATCAAGTCAAATTCAAATAGTTGTTATTATCTTGAGTTTGAATATTTGTTATTATCCCAAATTCAAAAGGTGATTGTATTGTTATTCTAGTCAATGTTGTTCCAATTTTGATGGAATAACAATCGGATGTAATTCATATATATACATGTGAAGACTCAATGAAATATATCTTAACCTCTAAATCCTTTTACCCACACCCTAAGTTTTTGTCCTAACTTGAAGCTTTTGAGGTTAATTGATTAGTTGAGATTTATTGTTTCCGCTTTATACTTTGATAACTCGCTAATTAATTGACTTCACATTTAAATGATTAATAAATGAATGAATGGTAAGGATAGGCTCACTGGCCCCGCACGACTCGACTAGATTGGCTCGAGGGTTCGTGTGGGTCCAGGTTGAGCGACGCCCGATTCTAGGATTGTGGAATTTGGGGTCGTCAAAACGATTGCCCCATGTTGTTCATCCTTGTACGGTCCGACTGTCCCGAACTCCTGGTTGAACAAGTAGTATCTAGTGCAAGGACTCATAGTAAGCTCCACTAAGTTATCTACATACAATGTCTAACTATGCACCCCAATCTACCCGCATGTTCTACTTACATGATTCCTATCATATAATCTAGTAGAAAAGGTAAACAATTATAAAATCAATAACTTAAATCCCAACTTACCTGGTACGCTAATTTTCCAAGTCCTTAGTTGGCACTCATGAGCGTACTTCGTAATCGTGTAAATCTAAACCAATTAAATATTGATTAATCACACATCAACTCAAATTTTGATATTTTTTTTTTTGAAAATCGTGAGGTACAGTTTCAAAAACACTTCGAAGTCTTCCCTCTACTTTGATGTTTGAAAGTCCACTATTTAATTTATTTGTTTACTGTTTTCATTTATTTATTTTCATTTATTTAAATATTTTTTAAAAAAAAATTTAGTGGTTGGGTTGGGCAGCTAGGTTTAGACGACCCAGCTGCCCTACTGGGTCCAAGTCAAACCCGGCCCAGACCCAGGGCGACCGGAGTAGGGAGCGCAATCAAACTACGCTGCTGTACAGCGCAGTTTGTGTGTTAGGCTTGGGTTACTCCCAGGCCCAGATGGGAGTGTGGATGCATGTGCATCCCCTTCTCCCTTCTTTGTGGAGTTTAACTGCGCAGTCTGCATCTCTTTTTTTTTTTTTTTAATCAAAACCAAAACAAATCTTAGCTTGAACATCAACCATTAAACCTCTTGATGCTTTTTGTTGATGTACAATCATAACTTGTAGGGAAATATCAAAACTCAACTCGAAAATCGAACAAAGAAATCAAACATAATCAAACTCGAGTTGTAGACATTAAAGGAGGTGTTTACCTAATCACGATTACACCTAAAATCTCCTTCTCACTCCTCTTCTCCACTTCTCTACGTTTTCTTTCCCTTTCCCGGTCACTTGTGTGCACACTTTCTCACACAACTCATGTTTTTAAAAGAAAGAGATGAGCTTGGCAAGGGCTCAAATCAAATCCCATCAAATCCTAATTTAGATGAGATTTTTGCATAACCATTTTACTTAATCCCATAGTAGTTTTTAAACTGTGTGTGTGGGCCCACTTTAAGATAAAAAGAAATTAAGGTTTCAATCACAACAACACTATTAGGCCCTAGTTTATTTAGGTGATAAATAGGATAATCACACTTAAACTCGTGACTATTACTTAAAGGAACTTGAGTATGAACTATGGAGCCACTTGAACCAACCACGTTGGTCAATGAAAGTATTTTCAAGAGATTTGATAATTTGATATGCATATACATATTCATAAATTAATTTTAACTAGCAAAGTAATCTTCGTTAATTACTTTTTTGTCCAGTAAATCTGTATTCATATGCTAACACCAAAAAAAAAAAAAAAAAAATTCAGAAGATTGGAAAATTCATTCAAATAAGAAAAAAAATCTCTTTTGAGAATCAAAATTATGCACATTTCTACGTTATTCATATAAAGTTTTCCCATTAAATGCATAATCCTTTGAAATTTTAGCATTTTGCTTCGATTTTTTCTTTTCTCCATTTCTACATATCATCATGATTCAAGACGAAAAAATAATGAAGTAGCACAAATAAATGAATCATCAAGATCCACCTATATAAAAATCTCTTGCAGAATCCCAATTCTTATTATTCCTCCTTGTTGCTGTTGTTGTGGTTGTTGTTGCTAAGTTTTAAGACGCTAGTGAAGCAGACAAGTATCTTCAGAACTTGTCCCTACGAATAAGATCAGCATCTGCTCATGATAACCCCAACCTTTCTAGCAATCTCCTCCTTTGTTTGGACTGATACTGGATTGTCCCCAATGTACATGTCGAAGAAAGCTCCTGCGAGCAAATACAAGATAAAACACAATCATTTTCTTTTGCTATCAAAGAGGCTTCGCCGCAGAGATTTCCATAATTCTGCCACACAAGAAAAAACATAATCAAATTTCATAACTAGGCAAAACAATAACGCGTCCACTTACGACACAAATCCTTGCTGCGGACTGCTCCAATCTGTTTGCCATCAACTGCCAATATAATTACAAACATATGTGAATACATAAGCAACAAACCCTTGTGTTTGCATTGAGTGTCTCAGATGGCTACTCAGTGAGCCACATTCAGACTGCTATAGAAGTTGAGGACCATGAGGGTCCAGGATGCTTAAAATATTTTGCGGGTTAGCAATGACAATATCTCTTTCTGATCAAAAAAAAATGCGGGTGCAATCGAAAAATCAGTATCATAAGAAAATCAAATGTGTAACATGATTTAGTTTTGCTGGAGTCAATTTTATTTTCAACAACTTGGTGCTTAATGGAAGATTTTGTGTTAATTAGGTAATTCAGCAGTCAATATTCATATTGATGTTCAAAAACAAAAACATCAGACTACTTACTTTCAGTAGTTAGCTGACCATCTGCTGTTCGCTGGAAGTCAATTGTTGTCCCCTGCAATTTTACATTACAAACTATGCAATCAGTTACTGTTGCATTGCTTCATTTATTAATTTTATTGGAATTCCTTTGCTGAAGTTGGTAATGCAAGATGAAGGAACTGGTTGCTTACTACAGCCAATGGAATATCTTGAGCAAATGAAGAACGAAATGCGCTCAAGCAGCGATAATCAGTATTGGGGTTCATCTATAAAAGGAACACAAATCAATCAAAACTCAGAGAGAGAACTAGTCAACATCTGGTCGCTTGAGGAATTTACCTTCAACAATCGAGCCCGAAGAGATTTCTCGAATACACTGAAACAAGAAACATAAAATAAGTAAATGACACAGGAAACACATTTGCAAAACAAATGACCCAGCCACATTCTTGATGCAACAATATTGGGATCCCTCGACGTAACGGATTTATACTTATAGCTTCTGAATCTACAAGTTATCATGATCCAGATATCAGGAAAGATGTTACTATTTACAATAGCCATGTCAATTGTCAAAGCACCTAATAAAATAGGAAGATGGTGGCGGAACTATTTAGACAAAATAAATCTTCCAAAAAATACAAAGAGCTAAAGTTTGATGCAGAAACATATATCTAGAAAGATTGGTCATGTCGAGTGTCTGAATATATTGATACATTTCTTGGGTGCAACCTGAGAGCTATAGCTTTGGAGCCTCTGGTGATCAAATATGGTACTGGAATTTTGATATCTGGGAGGTCCTGAGGCTTAAAACTTTCCTCGCAAAGATTGCTTTAGTGTACTTTTGATTAAATTATGAAGTAGAAGTTTTTCCCCAACTATATAGGGTTGATTGAATGAATCTGCATTTTGATTCTGCTCTATGAAGGAGCTTGATCAATGAACATATTAGTTTCTTATTTATTTTGGTCAATGCAATTATGTCTCCTCCTTTCTCCGGCTAATGTCATTTCACGATTACATAGTCATTTTCCACTTTTGACCAAAATATATAACAACAACATAACCTTAGTCCCAAATTGATTGGGGTTAGCTACATGGATCAAACTCCTCCATTGTGCTCGATTTAGTGCAATTGATGGTGAGCTTTGACCAAAATATATATGGTTAAAAATTCATTGACCTAATTAACTAGTCATTGCACATTGGCAGCGAACAAAGAAAAGTCTATCAAAAGCCATAGCATTAGAAACATAATGCCAGGAGAAGCAATATTACTTACTCTTTTACTGTCTTAATGTTGAGTCCATTGTAATTAACCACAAGCCTGACAGTCATGGAAATATCCTCCCTGCAAGACTTACATTACTGTCTTCAGGGAAAAAATTCATGTGTAAAAAAAAATTCCAAAGCAGACGACAAGATCATAACTAAGAAGTACTTCATTTACTATGAAATTTTTTGAACATCCCTAGACTTATCCAAATTAGTTGAGTTCTTTTTTACATCAAATTGCAAACTAGATTTAAACGAAATTAGACAAAAAAAAAAAAAAAAAAACTTAATTGAAGTAAAGCAAAGAAAGATACGACTTAAGATTGTATTATTGTATACATCAAGAACAAGCATTAAAATATTCAAAACACAATCAATTCCTATACATCCAATGTAAATATTGAATTTGAAACTTAAAGTGGTTAGTTGCTTACAAAATGTAGTAATAGCACAAGCCATCCACATACACGTATTAGAACCAACAACGCTTCAATTTGATTTCAATTACATGTAATTCAGCAAGCAAAGTAGCAAACCGCCAAGATTGATACTTTCTGCCAGATTACAGACTGGTTTTATTTCATCAAAGATACCAAGATATACAAATTCAGGAAAAGTTGTTACAGTTATGAAGTGCTTTAGATACATATTCAACTATAGAAATCCATGAAACCGAAACTGGTTTTTCAATTTGCATCTAACAGATACCTATTGCAACCGAAACTGGTTTTTTCAATTTGCATCTAACAGATACCTATTGCAAATCTATCAACCAAAAACATCATCAGTTAGAAATGCTATGCATTTTAAATAAGAAGTCTGAATCAATAATTCCTCCTATACCTCCTTCACCATTCAGTATTTTAAGTTAAAAGCAGTTCCCAACAAGCAGTTCAAATGCCCTTTTACACCCAACATTGTGACTTGTATGTTGCAATTACAGAAAGGTCATGTAAAATGCTGAAAAAACCTACGGAAATTTAGAGAGGCTACAAGGACACTACATACCATATTGACTATTGAGGTATTAAAATCAAGTGGAAATATACCTGAGGAGATCATCAAAAAAGTCAGGACAGTCATGGAGTTCGCCAACTGGAACAGAAGAATACTTTTGACCCAACTTCTCACAGATGGATCCAGGGTGAACATCTGTAAGAGGACATGTCAAAAAAAGTAATTCATACAGTATGAGGGAGTCAATAAAGAGGTCAAAGAAACAGAACATCAAATCCAAAAAAGAGCCCCAAGTCTTCACGTTTTATTTGATGAGCAAGAGAACAGTAGAAAATTTGAATTTAAATTGAGGATACTTACATATACCAAATGCATAAACTCTGAGAGATTTAATTTTGATTATTCTTATGTTTCTTGATCCAGTTCCGACAAGGACCTAAAACACAAAACTTGAAGGCAAACTATTAAATAGATAAGTCAAAGAACCATCACGACAAGAACCAAGAATTTTATTTCAACATAAACATTGTCACTCAAGTATAAAATTTGGTTCATAAAATTATATTGAGACTTCACGTTTCTTTAGATTTTATCTTTTAAGAAAAAAAAATATATTATGGTTTCCAAAGATTCTATTTTTTTCTTTGTGTATTTTCCAAGATATTCTACATAAAAGTATCATCAAAACAAATTCTTAAACAGTAACCACAACAATTCTTGATGAATTATTTTATGATCTCAATCTCAATGAGCATTATATTTATAAGCATATATAACATAACTACAAGTTGATTTCAGTATAGATTAAGTGTTTAATGAAATGAAAGATCATTTCCTTTTCAAATCAATATTAGAGTCCAAAAATATTTAATTGGTTGTTCGTTATCAAGTTCTTAAGTTCCTAAATATTTTACATGAAATTAAGCTTCGATTCAGGATATCTCCAACCACTAAGTCCATCATGCAATTAAAACAAAGCTATCATTGATTTTCCATGAACTTGCAACTTTTAAAAAAAATAAAAATTCTAATACTGTTTTAATATCTAGATTTCTTTTGGCTTTCTTACCAAACTTTAGGACATTATGCATTTAAATGGGAAAAGAGAATCAGCAATGTTTCAATTTGCAAGTGCACCCATGTCTTTCTTTTTCTTTTTCTTTTTCTTTTTTTTTTTTTTCATGGTCAGTCTCAAGAAGCAAATGCTACCGAGGCATTCTAATTTCTACCTTTCCCATGTCAGAACTCTGTTCCTACTCAACATTAGATATACAATCAACAAATTTAACGAAGAAATTATACCAATGTCAAACACCAACATGATTAAAAGCTCCTCAACTCATATTGAGAATTTGAGAAGAAGCAATCATCTATAACTTAGGAACATAAAAACAAATTCTGAAGATCCTAACCTCAGTAGAATTGGTATTTCTGGTTGAATGATTGTGCATAACCGTTGGGAACTTGACCCCTGTAATTGGCTCAACAGCTTGTCTAGTCCAATTCATTTCTGGAAATGGAAGACCAAGAGATTCCTGATTCAAATTGACAGATGGTGTCTGATTTATGAGCCTATTCACTTGAAAATCTGTATTCTCCAGTGGAACTGCAAGGACCTTCGGATTTCTTCAGAGTCGCGAGCAAGGAAAAATCACTAATGAGAACAACCATGACAAAAAGAAGAAGAAAGACAAGGAAAAGAACTAGATGAATAAAAATAAATAAACAAGACAAACGAAGCTTTTGCAATTCAAATGGAGCAAGCCCCACCCTTGAATTGGTTATGCTTGATATGTTTACTCAAATGAGGGCATTTTGACATCTACAAAGGCGCAAATAGAGGAGCCTCTAAGTGAAGCAGCAAAACACATGCACGCACATGAGGGCATTGGCCTTTGTTCCACATAGTAAAAACATATATAAGAAAAAAGAATTAAGATGTTACTAGTGCAAAGAGACTCACAAGTTATCAGATGGAAACACAAATGCAGCAGCTAGTGAGAGCGTAGGAAGCATCTGACACTGCTCAAACCCCTTCAAGATCTTTGCTACAGTAAAATTTTCAATTTTTCCAAAACTCCCAGGACCAGAAGATTCTTCTCTCGATTTGGGGCCAAAGCACAACCCAGGAAGTTTATGTTCACACCTAGTAATGTGCTTGACATTTCCAGGCCTAGAATGGCATGATTTTCCTGGTAGTTCATGATGAATACTGAAACTAGAATGGCTAGCACACCAAAATAGTAAAGCTCCAGTGAAGTTAGAGATGCAACTAAAAGCTCCTTCAAGGGCTACGCTACCAGGAATGTACAAGTTATTTGACTTATAAAGAGACTTCTCGAACAAGGAACCAATCGGATCAAATAAGTTTCCTCTGCTTGAACCTTGAGAAGTGAGAAAGTGGCCAGGAAAGATAAATGGAGGACCTCCGTCAAGGTATGTCAAATGGAACCAATTATTCCACATTGTATGTTATGCGAGTGCACCATGGACAAGAAGTCCAGAACAGTGAATCAAGTCCTGCAACTGCAAATAAGAAGTTGAAGAGCAACAGTCAACAATAACAACATTTGATGCAAGACACATGACACGGGCTGCACATTATACATAAAACCGACGAATGCAAAGTAAATAGAGCAAACAAACAGCCAACAAGCAACTGTAGTTTCTTGGTCCCCAAGTCCCCTAGTTTCCAACCCACACATTTGGTGATTGAATGACTCTTGTGCAGTTTCAATTTCTTCCTGGCCTGTGAGGAAGACTAGAATATCACCTGGTGGTTCCTTCACATGTATCTGAAGAGCGGCAACAGCTGCGGCATCCAAATAATCAGCTTTTGGTGCTTTTCTTTAGAATATTTCGACAGGGAATCGTCTGCCAGGTATCTTAAAAATTGGAGCTGAATCAAAGTAATCACTAAACTTCTCAGCATCTAGAGTTGCACTTGAAATAAGTAGTTTTAAATCAGTTCGGGATCTCGCAATATCCTTGACAAGACCAAATAAAATATCGGTTGAGAGCGTTCTTTCATGAGCTTCATCCACCATTAATACACTATAGCTTGCCAAGTTGGTTCACCAAGGAATTCTCTCAACAACATTCCATCTGTCATATATTTTAGAATAGTCTTTTCGGACGTGCAATCTTCAAAACGAGTGGAATAACCATCTCTTGGGAAATGCGAGCAGCCACATTGATAGCGACAACTCGGTGTGGTTGGGTACATCCAACCTTCCCTCGATTGGTGTACCCAGCTTCAATGAAGATATTGGGGAATTTGTGTTGTTTTGCCGGATCCAGTTTCCCCAACAACTACAAGGACCTGGTGATCATGCACTGCCTGGAGAAGTTGTTGTTCTCTATACGAATAGATAGGCAAAGTTGTTCTCTCATCTGGAATTAGTTTTTTTTTTTTTGTTGCATTGACGACGACTTCTCTTGGAAGCCTTCTTTAGTCAGCTCATCATTTGACACTTCACCTTCATCATTGACACGACCAATAAGTGATTCCTAGATAAACACATACTGATAGTCATTGTCAGCTATCTGCTTTTTATTTTTTGAACCAAACTTCTTGGTGGCCTTTCCAATTTGATGATCTTCCCATGCCTCCTGTTCTGCAAATGGATTCATTTTTTCCACAGAATTTATATCCCTATATCACTCCAGTGCTGCAGCAAATACTCCCCCTTCGTGATCATAAGCTTCAGGCATCCTATACTCATTAACATTATCTACATTGTTTGCCCTCACATTATTGACAAGCTTGTATATTTGGCTCTTATAACTTAGTTGGCGATATTCTACATCTGTCAACCTCACTCCTTGAAACAACTATTCCTCATCTATTATGTCATCCCTCAGCTCTTTCATTTTCTTTTGCTCCCTTTTCTTTAGATACTCTTGTCTTGATATCATTCTGAGAGCCCCAACATCACCTTTCTCCAAAGCCTTAAATCTGCGTACCGCTTCCTCTTCCTCCTTCTGTGTCAATCTTGGATCAGCCAACTTCTTAGTTGTAGCTGCATCTCTATTTCTTATATTTCTCTTGAGCAAAAAACAAGCTCGCTTCTCTCGAAGCCTATAACTCAAACTCTAAAAGCTTCCCATCAAATCAGCAGCCGAAGATGCCTGCTTTGACAATCCAATAACATATTCGACAACGGTTAGCTGTGAATATCCTAATAGAGACATCAACTGGTCTGAAACCCATGTTCTAAGGCTGCTATCGTCCGCCATTTAGTCTCGAACAAAATGCAAAAACCCTAATCTGTACTAAGTAATGAGGCTGGATGAAGGGATTACACAACCCCTTCCAACTATGAAAAGGATGAATAACAAAATTCCACCAAACCACAAACAATGCACACAATCAAACACACCACAAAGAACGCAAGATTTAACGTGAAAACTCCGCCAATCAGAGGTAAAAACCACCACTACATAAAGATATTTCAAACAATGTGAATTGCTTGAGATTCACTAATTAACAATAGAGGGAAATAGAAAAATACCTCTTCAAAGAACTTGGATGATCACACCAAAAACGAAGAACCTCGCTCCAATTGTCTCAAACCATTGCACCTTTTCTTCAAAGTGGAGAGAAAATTAGAGAGAAAACGTAACGTACAAACAAGAATGAAGAAAATTTTAATTAAAAAAAAAAAATGGAAACCCAATGTCCAGGAAATGGGCTTGTGGGTTTGATTGGTGAAGAAAACCCAACAAAGAAAGAACGAATGAAAATAGAAGGCAAAGAATATGCTTAGTCTGGCGGTTGATGAATAAGTTTCTATAAAACTAACTTGAAACTTCTAGCCCTTTGCTGAGAATGATCCATGTGGGTCAAGACTTCAGACCTTTTTTTTTTTTTTTTTTTTTTTTTTTTTTTTTTAACTAGAGTCTCCAAGTTTAAGTATTGATGAATCATTGATTATAAATTATTATTCTTGCAAGTTCTCGTAAACTTAATTTAAGCACGAGGCTTACAAAAATTTGATATAAATTGATTAAAGGGGATGGTGAAATAAAAGAAAAGTTAGAAGGTTAAATTGATATATTTCAAAGAAATTTTTCTCTAATTAATGAAGGATATAGTTGATTGAAATAAAAAATGTTATAATACAATTGATAAATTCTAAATATTAGGATTAAAATATTTTTATCATTAAGCCTAATTTATAAGTGTTCAATGTTGTTAAGGTGTCACCTTAGGACATCATCATTTAAGCATTTTGGCATCAAATCATCTAGGACATTCTAGGCAGAATAAGGCCTTGTTTGGTTAGGGGTAGAGTTATCTCCCAAGAGATAACTTACATGGAGTTAAAATTAATCTTGTTTAGTTGTCCAATTTGCCTGTAAGTTATCTCCCAAATTATAAGGAAGGGAAAGATATATCTCCCCCCATGAAGTTATCTATCAGGAGTTGTGGACACAATTACCCCTCATTAATGATGACCCTTTTTATTACGCATCTGTCTCTCTTGTTTGAAGGCTATTTATGTCAATGCATATATTTTATTGTTTAAAAATTTTGAACTTTTTTTTTGATAAGAAATTAAGAAATTCATTTTTTCCCATGTGGGAATCGAAACCCCCACCCCTTTCATACCATTAACCCCATACCAACTATTGGGTCATCCAATTGGTTGGTCCCTACAAGTTTAAAGTTAAACAAAGCATGAAAATATAAACTCCAGGGAGTGAACTCCTCCGAACTAACATTGTAAGTTGGCAAAAACAAACCAAGCGAGATATGCAAAATACTCTAGAGAACATCAACTGAAAAAAAATATGCTTAAGAATTTTCATATGTGAGAAGTATTTTGTATTCAGACCAAGTATTTAACTCTTGAACTTGAAGCCAAGGAAAGTTCTTACACCAGAGCAAATAAATGAAGCATGCCATGTTGATGTAAATTCCAATGAGGCGACTTTGGCAGTTTGAAAAATAACCCAAGCTTCTGATCATATAAGGTAATTGTTTACGAATTAACATACAAAACCGACGTCGCCTTCTATTGGTAATGGTTAAGAACCTAAAGTTTTCTTTGAACAATATTATGTAATGTTGGTTTTTTTTTTTTTTTTTTTTTTTTTTTTTTTTTACAGCCCAGGCATGGTCTGAAAGACAAGAACCAACTGCTTGATTTGATACAGGAATTTTGGTATTCAAGTTTTTGATTCGAAGGATGCGTACCCAACCGTTATGGCGGAGGACTTGCAGGTACGTTTTTTAACTAGCATTTCGCTGCCTCAGTTCATTAATAGATGGTTCCTGAGAATTATGAAGAAAGTGTTGAGAAAATGCATTGGACTAGAGTCTGATATATTCTTTGATTATATTCATTTTAATTAGAATTGCACAGAAAGGTGAAACTTTTTCTATAATTTTGTTCATGATTAATCAATGCAAATATTCTTTCTTACCCGCAAGAAAAAAAAAATGTAGCAAATTAATTTAAGTTTCGTATTTTATCAGATAAATATGTAATTTCCTTTTATATCTAATCAGTCTAAAAGGTGTATAGAACATAATTTTGATCAACTACTCCTAATTAATTTAACAAAAATCTCTTGACTACATCATTGAATCGCTTCGGATCCTCTATTTGGGGCACATGTGCTGAATTCTTGATTATTTCCAATTGAACTTTATTTCCGAGGAGCCTGAAAAACAAGAACATATATTAAACAAGAACATATGCATTAAGTTTTTTGAAAAAAAAATACTAGTAGTGATTAATTTATGCATGCACCGTACTCTTTGAGCTCGAACGCCTTTTCTAAAAGAAATATTTTGTCATGCTCTCCCCATACTATCAACACATCCTGCAAATAATAAGGCCATGATTTTAAATTAGCTTATTAATTAATTAGATTTCCATCAAAGAAATTATATATGGGGGAGTTGTGTTTATAAATTTTATATGTATATATATTGTACCTGTTGAAGAGGAGAAAGTTGAACACTATTATCTTTCCCAATTGTTAGGCCCAACAAAAGTTCCTTCTTTTCTTCCCTGTTCTCTGAGTACAAACTCTAAAACACCAAGAAAACCACATTTCATGTTAGGGAACATATATAGTGCAAATAACTTATTGTATATATATGATTTTTTAAACCAAGCACAATAGAAGAGATTGATCCCAATAGCCAACCCCAATTAATTTAGGACTGAGGCTATGTTATTGTATATATATTTTGAGATTTTAAATTATTACTATTGCATTGTTTCAGCCTGATATTTTGGATCAACTACATTTAGCAATTAGGATGGTCTTTCAATGTAATCAAGTATTTGAATTTATCAATTCTAATTAAAGGGCATTGTGATTGACTCCAATATTTTAAACTTTAACATTAGTTTAATTAACAAGATTGTTCAATTACTTGATATGCTATTCCTACAGTCCAATGCCCAAATTAATGGACAGATCGGGCACAAAAGAGAAGCCAGATTAGTTCGCCTATTTTCCTTGTATCTATTCCACCCAATTGATTAAAAAACAAACAGATCGACAAACAAACAAAAAATATTCTTGACTACGTATATACTTGACTACCACTATATCCAACTGTCCAAATTAATCAAATAGGTGAACAACCAGCTACCCCTTTCAACTCCCTTTGACGCACTATACCATATGTATTAATTATTATACTAGACTAAATGTGCTATGATATAGTTGTGTTAAACACGCAATTTTGATGTTAACATTAAGGACCCTACTAGCTAGCTTAACCCTCCCCCATAGATATATCACCTTAACACGGGGCATACTCTTGTGCGCGTCCCTTTAATGTACCTCGAGATACGTACACAAAATGCATGTTGTCAAAAATTATAGGACTCACACAAGTGTTTGTCCAATATCAAAGTTAGGCTAATATGTTCCTAACCTTAAACCAAGTTAAGAGAGATTGCTTTCTTCAAAAAATAAAATAAAAAAAAAAGTTAAGAGAGGTTGTATCTATTTTGGATGGATGTTTCTAATCATATTATTTTGATTCATATTCTACTTAACTAAACTCTGCAATTAAGGTACATCTAAGCATATATGTGTTATGTGTCATTCTAACATTTCTCCTTTTTTCAATGGTAGGATGCACCTCCAATTATGCAACACATTAACATCCATATACCCTTTTGACATTGATATATATCGACTCTATGTGGGGATGTAAGATTACGCATCTCAATATGCATAACACGGCGGGTGGGTATAGTGGGTGAGAGGGGATCGATGAACTTACCCGGAGGAAATCGGTGAGCAAGAAGTCCGGCATGACATAGGGGCGGCGGAACATGGCGAGCGCGGACAACTTCTTGAGCTCCGCAGCCGTGGTCGGCAACATGAGATCGTCAATCCTCCCCTCATGCCCCGCCCTCTTCAACAGCTCCTCATTGTCCCTCCTCCTCATATTCACACCGGAGCTGGCAATCACCACCTTGTCCACCCTCTCCGGCCACATCCTCCCCATGTTGTACGCCACAAACCCCCCATAACTCGTCCCCAACACGCTGTACCTCTCCACCCCCACCTTCTCCATCAGCCTCGCCACCGCGCCGGCCTGGAACACCTCCGACCGCTCCTCGGAAGCGGTCGTGGAGCCCCCGAAGAAGACGAGGTCGGGGACGTAGAGGGAGAAGTGGCGAGAGAGGTCGTGGACCTGTTGGTGCCATTGCCACAGGGAGACGGGGCCAAATCCATGGATGAGGACTAATGAGGGCTTGGGAGGGATGGGGAGTGGCGGCGCCGGGCCCCACAAGGAGAGGGTGGTTTGGTCGTCGATGTCGAGTGCGAAGCGGGAGAGGCCGGCGGAGGTGAAGGTGCGGCGGAGGTAGCCGCCGTAGAAGGAGACTAGGCTAAGGCATGAGCTTCCCATTATTAATTTTTAAGGGGGAGCTACTTCGACGGCATTAAAAGAATTAATGGTGAGACGTGAAGAAAGAGGAAAAACAGAGCAGAGCTAGCTATAGAGACAGAGAGAGAGAGCAGTTATTTCGGTTGGTTGGTTGGGCTGGGTTCCTTTGTGTGGGGTACGTGCGTGACTACCTGATTTATGAAAATTTGGGTTCTTGTATACCACTGCTTTTGAGCTTAATTACGAAAATACCTTTCATCGACTAGGATTGGTAAGAAATTTGGCGACGTGGCAGGACAGCACTTGGCCAATTTGGTAAGAAAATTTGGCAAAAGCAAAAACGCTTGGAATACAAAATTGGCAAAGCAAAAACGCTTGGAAAAAAAAAAAATATATATATATATATATATTACCAAGAGTATCATATAAACGTGCCAGGTACTGATAGACCTTTTTTTTTTATTTTAACGAGAGTCGACTGAAACTTTATTTTCTGCCATCTTGAGATGTTTTGACATGTACTAATAGAACCTTTGTTAAAAAATTAACCCATTGAACTTTTTTTATGTACCCACAATTACAGATAATAGCCTAATGTTCAACCTTAATTGTACCTTGACAACTCCGTCTCAAATTGGGTCTTTGAAATTAATGATGAAATATAACTTTACTCTTTAACCAAAAAAAAAAACTAATATAACCTTTGTTATATCACCAAGAGTATCATATAGTTTTTTTAATATATATACACATGTATCGGATTTTTTTCATTCTACTCGATTTAATTTATTTAATGGCTAGTACGTATTAAAGTTATGCAATTTAAATTCTTAATTTTATTAGTGGGTGAGATTATTTTTTATTTACATGGACCGATGAAATTAATTGTGACAAATATTTTGAGAATCGCGTTATGTGCACCCTGATGTCTACTCAGGGTATTCCGACAATTTATCAGGGCACCCCGAGACTTTTAACAAAATGTCCTTAGCTTGTGAAGTAATGCACCCCACTACCCAAGATACATGTTAAAGTAGTATCGGTCATGTTTTGTCGATATTCGTATTATACTGTCGGTTTATACTAATCGACACTCAAATAAAGTAGTCAAACACCTAACTCAATAGATGACTACCGAGACTATATAAGTGGTATTGGTGACCTTGTGCCGAGACATATGTGTATGTATCGGTCAACACCAATTAACACAACA
Organism: Stephania japonica; assembly: GCA_039657345.1. Lineage (NCBI taxonomy): Eukaryota > Viridiplantae > Streptophyta > Magnoliopsida > Ranunculales > Menispermaceae > Stephania > Stephania japonica. The sequence goes on along the minus strand of CM077563.1, from coordinate 10,486,820 downwards.
ATATATGTCTCGATCATGTGTGTCCGAGACCATAGATTCGGTCATTTTCTACTAAAACGTAAAACGTAATGTCAATTAATATAGTGTCGTACTATGGACACTCCCACCAATTACTCAAGGCACCTCAGAACAAATGCATTATATTTTTTTTAAGAACCAACGTAAATAAAAAAGAAGTTAAAATACCGTGAAAAGGTATTGAGGTGCGCACAGGTTGACTCTATTTTGAAAAAGATATATTACTATGTATTTTCTACACATATAGAGAATAGTTGGCGGCCTATAAAAAAAGGTCGGCCACATTGATTAATTAACAGTGATGCCCATCTAGCATAATCTTGACTATTAAGGTAGAAATTGTGGTCTTTGACCAAAAAAAATAAAAAAATATATATATAAAAATTGTGGTGGCAATTCTGAAAATAAATAAAAAGATGAGTGCGATAATTGATTGAGATGGAAAGAGAGAGCAGTGTAGAGCTCTCCAAATTAAATAATTGATTGAGTTGGTTTCTTGGTATGGGAGACCCACTCATTAAACAAACACCAACCCTGCTTTTTCAAAATTAGAAAGAAAGAAAGATCGAAACACTTCGATTCAATTTCATATTTAATTTCATCGAATCTTTGTATGCACTAATATGTCCCTCTCTTTTTCTACTTTTCTGATTACAGCGACGCACAGCTATTCACTCTCCCTTTCTGTTCAAAACCAACTGATCGCTCGCTATTTATGCTTGCTTTATGGATGATTAATCGAGATACTCACAAAGAATCTCCATTTTTATTGAACGGATTTTTTATCGGATGTCTTCGAAGAGACATTATCGAACGGATTTCGACTAAATGATGGTGTGCACCTTGGTGTGCAAGGTGGACCATGTAGTAAATGTAATACTATTATTGCATGTTATGTCCATTTTAGCCCCCATTTTTATTTATTTCATATCATTATGTTGTCATATAATACATAAAAAATAGAAAAATGATTGGTAGACCCACTTTTGACACCTTATAGACCTTTAAATTTTGTATTGAGATAAGTGGGCACGTGTTTTAAAGTGTATCCAAATGACGACAACAACTAAATGTTAAATATAGGTGTCAAAAGTGATTACTCTAACTTTTCAACATAATAGTAGGTAGTGTTTGGTTACAATTATTCTAGTTTTTACTTTATTATCTGTAGCATTTTGGCAAGTTCAAAAAAAAAAAACCTTGGGCTATTGAATCCGTGATTCAAACATTTTTACGTACTATTAGTAGTTCAAAATAGTCTTATTTTTTTTTATAAAAAAATTCGTAAATTTAATTTAACAAAAAGTTTGATTCTCCTTGCAATGATAAAATATATTTTTTTTGATAAAAAGGAAATAGCTTTGCACCCCACCAAGATTTAAACTCATGACCTCTTACTCTTATAATTCATACCAAACCATTGGGTCATCTAAATGATTTACCGTAATAAAATATTCAGGACAATTGAAAGAGAAATACCCAAAAAAACTAATTTATTAAAAGTCAAATAAATTTGATTTTAAGAAAAATCTTTGCATAATGGACGCCTATACCATTAGTTAAAAATAAAAAAATAAAAAAAATAAAAGGGTTGAGAAAAGTCATATGAACTTGGCCCTCCCTCCACCTTGACGTTGGCTTCCCCTTTGTGTGACTAATGACTATGATTAAAGATCATGATAACTTTTCTAAAAAAAAAAAAGTTCACATTATGAAATAAGAAGTCAGACAATCTATATAGGAAAATGATTGGATAACCGATAATTAGATAGAAAAAGGTATGACCTCATGAGATTGTGGTTCGATTTTCACTGAAGTCAAAAAAATCGATAATTAGATAGAAAAAAGAAAGTTTATTTTTCATTTTTTTGGTTAATAAAAGGAAAGTGTGTCAATTAGCTAGAAAAAGTCCTAATCCCTAGAACCTAGTATTAGATTTCAAAAAAGAGAATATAATTTCACAAAAAAAAAAGGAGGATATAAGAAAAATGTTAGAACACGCACACCCTACAAGTCATACCATAATGCACACGCTATATCCAATTATGTTTTGAATCTCAAGATGCATAACCTCACATCTTGAAGTGGGCAGACAGTTGGATAAAGGGGGTATGCATTATGATGTGACTTGTAGGGGTGTCATTCTAGCAAAGGCTTAAGTTTATTGTAACGATGTATTTACACTCTAGAGTTTCTACATGTCTATGATTTACAAGTAAAAACGGCAAAATGCATAAACAAGGAAATACATAATTGTCAAAGCCTCTTTGGTGAAATGGTAAAAATATCACTTGTCAAAAATGCAAGACCTCAAAAAATCATAGTTGGATTCCATTGAAGTCAAAAAAAAAAAAAAAAAACCATAATTATGAAGTGAGTTGTCCCGGTGAAAAGTACTTTAAAAGTACCTTCGAGATATTGGCATTGTAATCTCCATGAATAAACAAACAAAGAAAAAAAAAAAAAAAAAAAAAAAAAAAAAAAAAAAAAAAAAACTAACAAACAAACAAACAAACGTCGCCTGAGAGATTCGAACTCTCGCGGGGAAACCCCATGTACTTAGCAGGCACACGCCTTAACCACTCGGCCAAAGCGACGCTTCGATGCTAGCTTTTTATTCAAATAATACTTATTCATGCATACAATTTCAAGAGCTAGCGAAAACGGCTAACGAAACTAAACCAAGCAAAACAACGGCAACTAGATCTACGGTGACAAGATGGTCTTTGGTCCTGGAAAATGTTGGGTTTGCAGATGATAGGAGATCTGACGGCGTCCGAGCGGCGCGTCCTGGCGGCGGTGAACGGCGGCGCGTCGGGGCTGTCCTTCCTCGGCTCGAGCTTCATCGTGGCGTGCTACCTCCTCTTCAAGGAGCTCCGCAAGTTCTCTTTCAAGCTCGTCTTCTTCCTCGCCCTCTCTGTGAGTCGACTCTCATCAGATCTCATCTCTCGATCTCGATCTCGATCATCACTCAACTGCGTTGTTTACGATGCAATTCCAAGTGGAATCACTTCTGATTTCTTGAGATTTCAGTCTCCAATTGCTCTTTTAGGTTTTAGTACTTGTGATTGGACTCGCCATGATTCATGTCACTCACTAAATATGAGTTTTTTTTTTTATCATTTTAAATGCATTCGGTTCGCCTCCACCATGGCTGCATACTCCTAATCAAGGATTGCAAGGCGCCAAGGCAATCCGGAGGCAAAAATACAGTATTTAGTTAGAGGCCCTTGAATTATTATTTATACAGTAATTTTTTATTAGAGGCCCTATAATTCGCATTCAATATATACTTCTAGGATATTAATACGTCTTTAGGTCGTTATGTAACATAAGTTGTGTTAAGATTTTGTTGTTCGGTAGGCATCATAGAATCAACCTCAATTGTAATTTGCCCCTTCAGTTTTTTAAAAATCATTTAGAAGGACACTGTCTACGTAGGCGTTGCCTTGCAAGTTGCAATGACTGCTCTTAATTGCATTTTTTTGTTATTTACATTATGAATGGCTCTACAATTAAATGGATCAAGAATTTTATTTGTCACGATACAACAACAACAACAATATAGCCTCAGTCCCAAATTAATTGGGGTTGGCTATATGGATCAAACTCTTCCATTGTGCTCGGTTTAGTGCAATTGATGGTGAGTTTTCTAAACCATTCAAATCCGTCCTAATTAATGCATCCTAAGTTAACTTCTGTTTGTTCTGATTGGGGTACTTGAAAAGGTCGCAGAAGATTTAAGTGTTTTCAATTTCACAGAAAATCCAACAGTGGAGTTTTGCATGCCTATAAATGCCCTTTATACAAGTGTTGTATTTTTGTTTGTTCTGATTGGGGTGCTTTTCTTGCAGGATATGCTTTGCAGTTTCTTCAGCATTGTTGGGTATATTTCCTCTAGCCACTTTATCATTTTTCTGGTGTGCGATACGCTGAATGTTTTTATTGTTTAATCTGTTTATTCTTAAGTCTCATACAGCTCAATTCAATCTTCTTGAAGTATTCTGGTTGATGCAAATGAGGGGTAATACTTTGTTCTTAATGCTGCAGGGATCCGTCAAATGGTTTCTTTTGTTATGCTCAGGGATATAGCACACATTTCTTTTGTGTGGCATCTTTCCTCTGGACTACAGTAATAGCTTTCACTCTTCACCGTACTGTTGTTAGACATAAAACTGACGTTGAAGATCTGGAGCCAATTTTTCACTTGTATGTTTGGGGTATGCACATGTCTAGTTACTTTTCATCAAGAACCTTTGTTCATATTGGTTTTAATTTGTCATTTATATTCGATACTAGGTAAGTAGGTATTCTAGTTTCGAACTGCTTTCTTTGAACTAATATGATGTTTTGAATATTTGGAACCCATTTGTTAGTTATCTGTTTTGAATTAGAGTAATTACCCAATGTTGCTCAAACACAAGAATAAACTTGGAATAATTTTTATATATATTACATAATATTTGGAGCCCGTTTATTAGTTATCTTTTATTAACATCTTTAGAAGCGAATTTGAAAGATAATTTAAATAAAGAGAAGAACCTCACTATAGTCTTTTTATCAATACAACTTTCAAAACAGAAACTTTCTATGAACTACGACAACTAACACAATCCCAAATTACTTTGGGTCAGATACATGGATCCGAAGTTTCCATTCAGGTTAATTTTATGCAGTTGATAATAGTTAATGCATCAGGGATTATCCTAGATTTGCACCTATACCTTCAAATTCCTTAAATTTCTAGCGCAGAAACTTTCTACAAACAGTAAAAGTCTAAAAATGCAACTGATTTTTTTCTGCTAATTTATGTCCTACATCAATTCAAGTGTAAACTTGTTTGCAAATAGGAGTAGAAGTAGAAGCTTCTAAAAGGTTTTTCCCTGGTCAATTTGTTTCTGGAAGTTGGTAAAGCTCCTGCCGTGATGAGGCATCTACTTTTTTGGGTACCTTTCATTGTGATGTACCTTGGTTATCTTATTGAACTAGATGCATTTTTCTCATTCTACAACTTATTTACTGGCTAATCATGCAGTTTTTTGTGACTACATTAAATTTTATGCACTTTATCAAAAGTTAATTGTTATTCATATTCCCTTTTCGCAGGAACTTCACTTGTTATGACTGTCATGCATTCAATCGGTAACAATCATGGGCACTTAGGTGTATGGTGTATAACACAAACAGGACGGACTGGGAAGGTATGTGACCTGATTTATTAGCTATCAGCGAAACAGTCAAAAGATGTGTTTTTATTCTGACTGAATTTCTGCATAGCTGAATTATCTTTCCATGAATTTGATGATGCATGAAGGTCTACTCAATATTATAATCTTGTGTGTTTTTTTTGTTTTTGACTTTCTGTTTCTGACTTGAATAATGGTTGTGCATTTGGATGTATTATCTTCAAATAAAATGGTGGTTATTGCTCTTCTTATTAAGGATGTCGGTCATTGTAAATTTTCATTCTAAATGAGCTTGGCTATTCTTTTGGTCCACATTTAACACATGAAGTCAAACAAGTGCATTTTCATTTCGTGATTAATTAAACTACTTCTAAAGAATTTGAAGTGTGTTTTCCTTTTTCTATAGCCAAGTGGTATAAAATCAACCAACAGAATACAGGACAGAAAATGAGTATGGCTAGCAAGTTATGTATATCATGTACTTGAGGTCAAGGGTATTGGGAGGCATCTGCTCATTGGGTTCTTCTCAACTCCCCTCACCGTATTGCTTTTTGCAAGTCGCCTGTCACTAAACTTGGACACCGGTTCCTTAGGCATGCTTTTTTGCTTGTAAACCCCGTTTTATTTTCTCATGGTGCGAAAGAGAAATTCTCAACTTGTGTTATCATTACAGTGTTGATCACTTTGTGTTGTCAGAAATCTGTGGATCACATTTTTAAGCTGTTGGGCTTTTGTGGCAGAGTTATGGAATGGTTGGCAATCTTTTCCAAAAGATTGGTTTTCCCGATTGCTATGTATGAGGTCTTTTTTTTTTCCTTTAGATTCAGTTTTGCAAACTCAGGTAGGGCTTAGAATGTTACAAAGCCTCAATTCCAAATTAGCTAGGGTTGGCTAAGAACGTTATAAGTTTCACCAAATTTGCTGTAATGTGGCCTTTATGGCTAGAAAGAATTTGATGAGTTTTTGACAAAGTTAGTGAGGACCATTCTGAAGAAGAGTATCGATGGTTATAATTTGGCAGATTGAATTAAGGTGGACTTCATTTAAGTGTATGCTTTTTTATTTGTTGGTGGTATTTTTTTGTTTCCGCTTTAGTATTTCTTCAGGGAGTGTTATGTAGTGATCTTGTTACATGTTTATTCAAATACCTAGTACAATTTCTTATTCCTTGGCCCACCAAAAAAAAATTCGAAGTGCTAGCTTTTGGTAACTTGAGCTTAAAAAATCTTCTTGAAGTTGCTGTGATATCTCATCCCAGCCTAATTGATTGGCATTTTTTGTGTTTTTGATGGCATGTTTATTTATTGTTGCAGGTTATTCACTTCATTGCATTTTATACTCCTCTTTGGGGTGCTATTCTCTTCAACGGATTTACGTACTTCCAAGTGATACGCATGTTAAACAATGCTAGGCGTGTATGTAACTTGACTTTAGATGCTCCCTTTTGTCATTAAAAACTAAATTCTTTAGTTTCATATTCTCATCCATCAATTAATTCAAGATGCTTACGTCATACTCAAATAACTTCAGATGGCCGCGGGTATGGCAGACCATCCACGCCAATATGATGCAAGGGCAGACATGAAGGTATTCTGTGCATAATTAGTTGATTTCACAGTGCTGGAAAAATACTGAAGAAACAATATTCTCATCATGGGATTTATGCTAATTTCTCACTTTCTTTTTACTTAATTTATTTATGAATAGACCTCAAAAAAATTTATTTATGAATAGTGTCTTATTTTTTCATTTTTGATCAATGGTGTTGGTAGCTTTTTCAATTGTATACTTTTTTGTTTAAAAATATTTTTCCGTCCTAATATTTTTCTTTACAAAGGAAAGCCATGTTGATTTTATTTTATTTTATTTTCTGTTTTTTCTGACATTTGCTTTGTCTTTAGGCATTGAATAGGTGGGGCTACTATCCCCTGATCTTAATAGGATCATGGGCATTTGGTACAATCAATCGCATACATGATTTTATTGAACCAGGTCAGAGAATCTTTTGGCTGTCATTTCTTGATGTTGGAATGGCTGCACTTATGGTAAGATTTGTTAAAATACATATATCCAATATGCTGTCAAACATCTGATTACAAATAATACAATACAATTAAGACTATCGAATTTTTAGACGTAGATTTGGGTTTTCTGCTATGAAGGAGTGCCTTGTTCTGTTTAGTTTGGAATTTAAACCTTTATTCCTTATCAAATTACTCTGGTCTTCAGTCTCTTATTCTACAAACTCTTCTGACTTATCAACATTATGGGTGATGTTGCAACAGATTCATTGACTTTCATCTTTTAGCTAAATACCATTTGATTCAGAGTTTACATAGATGCTTCACATCTTGACTTTCCAATTTCTGCCAAACCTGTTGTATAGGCAAAAATATAGCTCCATTTCAGTTTTAATCATTTGAAGAAGTTCTTTTAGTTTTTTCTATATTCCTTAGAAGGTAAAGAAAAAATTCTGCTTGTTCTTCATCTTTTCTGCTCCACTATATGAAAAAAATTAACCAATATGTTTGTTTGATCCCAGTTGCGAGACTTTTTTATTTAAATCATTTGGTATGATGCGTTGGTTCATTTTCCACTTTTATCATTGCTCATCTTCATCACCTGCACGAAGGGGCTGGACTTACCAAATGCTAGGGTTACAATTTAGGCCAGAATATTTTTTTTGATATCCGTGGTTTGACGGAGTGGGGTATCGAACCTGGACTGTGCACCTAACCCACACAATCTCGAGCTCACCCTTATCGTATGGTTAACCCACAATTTAGGCCAGACTTAATGCTTATTAAGTTTGCTTATATGTGGTCTTAGTAATAATACCTATGAAGATCAAGTAAAGATTGATCTTCATTGGGTACAAGTGCCAAAATGCCTAGACATAGTACAAACTCATTTTGTCAAACACATAGTACTTGTTTTCTACAAATAATTTGCTCAATAAAAGGCCAATACATTCATATTGTTAATGCTAGGTCAACTTCTTACATTTTACTAGGTTATTTAAGTATGCTATTATGAAATATTTGAACTTTCTTAATTAGCTTCATGCTATTTAGTTCTCGGAGATTTTTTCCCTATTTAAAAATTCAAAATCTCTTCTATGATTTTCTTTGTCATGTATAATTTGAAAATGGAACCATTCGGTGGAAGATTAATTGGAACTTGCTGTCCTTCTAATGACTGCTTCAATTTTTAAGACGTGTTCATATTCCGGAGTCTTATTAAGTATTAACTAATTTGCTGTTGGTATAGGGTCTCTTTAATTCAATTGCTTATGGGCTCAACTCTTCAGTCCGAAGGGCTATCTATGAGAGATTAGAGTTGTAAGTAATTATTGTTTATTGTTTTTTATCGAAATTGATTTGTCTTATTTTCTTAGAAATAGCAGAATCCATTATGTGCAATGAGTAGCATCCCTAATGATAAACACGTCTTCAAGACTACAAATAAATGAGTACCAGTAATGCAAGCAGCCAAGTATACAACAAATAAATGAATGTTCATAGGAATGGAGGAATTCTGTTAGTGATGCTTTCTTACAAGCTTGCACCATGATAAATACAACTTTGGTAAAATAATGAGCATGGATGATTAATGTCCTCGTTGAGAACTTTTGTGCTCGGCTTCAATAATCGCCACCAGAACCTTACCTCCAGTATTATCTTTTATTAGATCAGCGCTAGTTTGGTTTCCAGTGGCATAATGTTTTTCTGTGGTTACTGTGCCTTTACTACTGAGAACACGGATAGCATGTTATTGTAAAAAATAAAAAATAAATAAAAATAAATAAATAAATAGATAAAAGCATGTTATATAATCTGAAGGCCTCCTCTATAGCCAAGGTTTCTCCATTTTTCAGAGTCTTGGACTCGCATTTGCAGATGTTGTTTTCACTGTTAATTACTAGGTTTTCAGTTGTTTTTTGTCCCGGTGCACTCATTGTAGTTGTGGAGGGGCACATTCCTATCAAGCTTAGAATGGATGGCAGTAGTGGTACATACTCATCTTTGAGTTTATGAATGATCCAATTACCATTATAAAGCCTGAGCTTGAATAGTAAACCAAACATGGCCTCTGAATTTGTTTAAGGCCACATCGATAAATCAGTCATTGTTCTTCTCTAATTTGTCATGCGGCATCATATCTATTTCTTTTTTTTTTTCTCTTATCCATATGGGAACGTTAATCTGTTTATGCATTTGAGCAGGTGGTGTCCAGACAAACTGAGAAGATGTTTCCCATTTTGTTTAAAGCCAAGAGGTCAAGAAGAAGAAAGCGAGCTTGTCTCATTGAAAATCCAAGATCAGCAGTCGTAACTTGGAGAGTGCCTACCGTTTGATTCTTGCATTACTGCTTTTGCTTTGTCAGAACTAACACTTCAGCTCTTCATCAAATTAACAGAAAAAAAAAATGATGGAAGTACAGAGATTGCAAAACATGGACCAGATAGCAGGTATTGCAATTTACACTTTTATCCAGATCAAAGTCTATCAGGGACAGCCAGTATTCATGCAGTATAGTTCGATTTGTGATCAGCATCGACTACCTCAGTAATATAGCGACGTGCTCTGTTGTATTGAAGGTGTTTGCAGTAATCCAATTTTGAAGTCTAAAGACCCAGATGCAATAAAATTATAAAAGCATCAAAAGGAGGGAATGATAGTGCCAAAAGTATAATTTTTTGTACATACTGCAATAAAATTAGAAGGTTTGTGCCATGATTTGATTTCTGGTGGTTGGTTGGGTTTTTCACTTATATTCCAATGCCTCAGGGACACATATACATTGAATTGCTATAAGATTACAAATGAAAAAACATTAGTCAATGAATTTCAATGTCACGTTTTCCTACTCGACTAACTCCTAATATCCCAACTGAAAAATTGAGAAGGAAAAGGATAATCTAACACACACTACGCATACTTTTATTTTCTAGCCATGAGTCACGCTTAGAAAGACAAGTCATAAATAGTTAATAAACCTTTATTTACAAGTCATAAATAGTTAATAAACCTTTATTTACTAGCCATGAGGCACGTCTAGAAAGGCGAATCATAAATAGTTAACAATAAATCTACTTGGATTCATGAGTCCAGACTTATAGGGAGGTTTTTAAATTTTTTGTACATATTTAAGGGGTATAATAAGAATTTTACAAGTGATTATGGTTATTTCATTAATTGCTCAAGGGTGTATTTGAAATTAAAAAAAGTTTTGAGTCCGGACTCACGAGTCCAAATAGCACTACCCAATAGTTAATCAAAAAATCTATTTGGACACTAAGGGTCCGAATTCAAAGGGAGGTTTTTGAGATTTTTGTAAATATTAAAGGAGTGTTACAAGTTATAATTTTGAAGTCATTGATTGCTTGAGGATGACTTTGAAATAAAAAATTTTCAAAAAACCCTCTAAAGGTCCGGACTCATGAGTCCAAGTAGCACTACTCATAGTTAATAAACAATGGTGTGCACTCAAAGTACGCATTGATTAGATTATCATTTTCCAATTAGGAAAATGTGGCAACATGTAGCAAGCACCATAAGCTTATTTATCTGTGTAGCACATGTCAAACCAACAGATCTACCACCTACAGGTTGGCGCTTTCAGATTTTCTTCTGACAAAATTCACAAACATTGAGCTGCTTTGCACCATGTCTTAAGTCCATCGGCAAAATGAAACAATAGACGTTGTCCACGAAAAGAAAAAAAAGGTTCCTGCTATCAATCGTTGCATTCAGAAATTTTGGTCCCCCAGACACTACAAACTCATTCATAGCAACTATACAAAAGCCAAAATGATACATGCTTTGCATTAAGTGGATGGACAAGAAAATTTTCCATCTTTTTCATATCAGTGTATGAATATGGAACTTATTGTTTCACTCTGCATGTCATGAAACGAATACATGAACATGCCTAACAAAATAGACAAGAGTTGCAACAACATCGTTTTATACATTTGGAGCAAGGGCACGAGCACGAGCAAGAGCATGAAGAGCATACCTTTGTACAATCAGGGCAAGAGCATCTACATCTACAGCAATTTGGACAATCAGGGCATGATGGGGCCTTGCACACACAGCACTGCCTGCAAGGCATATTCTTCAAGCAGTCGCAGCGAGGGCGGCAGTTGCAGAAGCAACATGGTGCATCAAGGAAACATAGCCAATTCTCTGATTTACAGCACGCGGGACAGCAATTCCATGGCTTGAGTTTAAATGTGCATCCACTGAAGCAGCAAATCCATGACAAGTTGAAACATGATCTTTTACTGCCAACAGATGGAATTCGTGTAAGCTCGTGTTACAATTGATTTACGATGAAATTGATACTCATCAATCCAGTCTCACTACAATAATCAAGAAGCTCCAACAAAAAAATGTGAAACCGCGACACAAAAAAGAACCAAAGCTATAAAGGGTGCAAAAATGAGAATTACAATAGATTCAGCAATTCAACATGTTTCTCTCAACAAAATAAACAATTGTCAATTTTCTAAAAAATAAATAAATAACAATTGTCACATTGCAGAGGAGGGTAAGGAATGCAAGGTTTCACGAGTTCGCTAACATGCAATTTTTTAACAAGGACTTAAAAGCATGAGCGGGAAAAAAAAATGCGACTATTAGCTATATTTCGTACATGTGATTATTTATGTTACATTAGAAAATATGTACTAAATTACCATGAGTGGAATGGTGATATTACCAGAAAAGACACCATTTTCAGGATAAATGGTAGCGTCAGAAATTTTAAGGTTTGGATCACAACATCTTCCCAATCAATAACATCCGAATTCATGTTAAAGGGCATCCAATGGCACTCAAATCAAAGATGTCAACAATATGCAAATCATAAAAGTCCAAGATGCCGGAGAAAATAATTTCTAGTTAATGCAAGGTTCATAAAAGATATAGGTACCAGAGCCGCTTCCAGAAGCGAGAGGATCTACTGCTCTTCTGAGTTCTGCTTAAAAAGAAGACAACAAATGCTTGATCACAATATAATCCTACAAAGACGAGAACTTACAAAAGGAAAAAAGGTTTATATGCATAGTCTTACGTAGATATCAATGGATCCGATCTTGTCCCTACAAAATCATGGACCCTGCAAAACAAACCATTTTGCCAATTGAGAAAATTTTAATTCCAAAACCCGTACACAGGATGACAATGCAAAAACAGAAGTGAAAGGAATCATAGATTTGCTAATTCCTGAAAGCACATGGAAAAAGGATAGTGCAATATGCAGTTAAAGTTTGAGGCATACTCTTTGCAGCTTCGTGATGCAAGTTGAACTCCTTCAAATGATTTCAGCTCCTCCTAATAAAATGAAACCATCCATTAGATGTTTGCATGCATACTTTTATTTCGCCATTATAGAAAAGTATGCGAAAAGTATGCAAGCATTAAGAAATTGTGATAAATCACCCATATATATATGGGAGCAAGCAAGAACCAAAGATCACACATTTAGAAATTGCAATAACAACAAAGTTTCAATTCCAAATTGGTCAGGGTAGACTGCATTGATTAAACTCTTCCACAGCACTCAATTTCATAGGCAAGTAAAAATGCTCAAGAGATGCAGTCACTTAAATCGGCCTAGTTTTAGTCTCATGTTTATACATTTTCAACTATTGTGCCACAACAGCAAGCTAGAGAGGTTATTAATTGACAAGGAGCCCAGGATCTGGTGAATATACAGTGGATGCAAATCATACAGACCATATTAAACTTCCCATATGAAATTCAATTAGAAGAGACTATTGGAGGTCACAAATCAACATAAAGAGCAAAATTTACCCAAATTTCCAATCAACCTGATAAAAATCAAACAAGGGCAACTAAAAATACAATCTTTAGAAAGCAGTCGCAGTCTTGAGCTTCTACAATTTGCAGGAAGTATGCATTTGAAGCCCTAGAAACAAAACTAATCAAAAATAGGTGGATGAAACGAATGCCGAAGCATTGCCCAAAACTAATCCCCAGAAATAATACCCATGAACTGTTTCTTGGATACCAAATGTTTAGAAAGAATGATTGGATTGGAGATGCCCAACAATGGCACTCTTTGAACATTCTAGAAAACAGGATTTAAAGATATTTTTATTGAAGAAATTCACACCAAGATGGAGCAAACCCCTTTACTTTGGATTCAAGCAGACAATTGAATGACACTTGAGTAAGTGAAGATACTTTCTTAATTTGTGAAAAAAAAAGTAGATGAATGACAGTAGTAAAAACGAGGAAGTAAAAAAGCAAGGGTTTTCCCCAACCTTGAAAACGACTGATAACAAAAAAAATGAACACAGTTGAATGAATCCCACAAACCTACAAAACAAAATTTAAAAAAAAAAAAAAAAAAAAAAAGATCCTGCCTACTATTGACACCAAATTTAAAAATAAAGCCTTACCCTAGAAAGCAGCAAAAAGAATATCCCACACAAAAAGCAGGTCAACACTTGAGCAATTTAAGAAAAAGAAAGATATGCACCTGAAGAAATCCAATCTCTCTTTCGAGGATCTGAATCTTGGCCAGCTCTCGTCGCTTCCCGGACATGTCTGGGTACTTGGGGGGCGATTTGGGGAGCGGAAATGGCAAAGACGAGGAAGAGGAACAAGTAGTAGTAGGGGTAATAGTAGTAATGGCTGAAGATGAGTCCGACGATGAAGAGGAGCTCATCAAGGCTGCCATGTAGGAAAGACGAAGGTGACTTCACCACCAGGCATTCATTAATGACCCCAGGATTAGGAGGCTTAGGATTAGAAGGAGGAGGAGGAGATTCATCCAGAAAAAATAACTCTAACTAGCTAGCTAGCTAGCTGCCTGCTACATAGCTAGGTATAGGTAGCTAGCTAGAGAGAGAGGTGGTGGTGGTGGTGGTGGTGGTGGTGGTGGTGGGTTAGAGAGAGAGAAAGTGAGTGAGTGAGTGAGTGAGTGAGTGACTGAAAGCGTGACAGGTCTGGAGCAGCAGGAGCAGCAGCAGGGGCAGCAAGTGTGACTGTCACACGGCAGTAGTAGTGGAATTATGAGAGCATTGATTAAGTGCTTAGAGAGAGAGAGAGAGAGAGAGGGAAATGATTAATGGAATTGTAAAAGTAAAACCCTAATGACCTAGTAATTAGCTATCTTCATCGTTATCATCGCCATCAGTTCACCAATGCTGCTGCTGCTGCTGCTGTGGTGCTGCAGCGCCGCCTTACTGTACATCTTCCTACTACTACGACGCTCTCTATTTATGTCGTTGTCTGGCCATAAAAAGACGTTGTGGAAAAAGAAGAGCCCCGTACACCCGCATTTGGTTACGTGAGTGTTAGTGCTAAACCAACTTTTGCTTTGCTTGCTTCACTGTTTTTAAAACGTGAATTGCTACACGGTCATTGAAGTGATAATCGTACGCATCTCGAGGCAGGGATCAATGAAATTTAACAATGTTGTAGCTAATGTAAGTGTTGGATGTTTGTCAGTCGGTTAGTTGCGGTTTTTGAGGGAGGGGGCGAAAATGTGGAGGTGGTGGCGCAGACCGCACGTGACCGTCTTGGGAGAAAGAGAAGGTTAAGGCGGGGAGGGGTATTTTGGGGTTTTGGGAGGTTTGGCTGTATGTAATGCTTGTAGTAGGGAGTAGTACTGACTGCTGAGCAGCAATGCAGAGGAATCACAGCCATTCATTCATTGATTTATGCAACGCCTGAACCACTACCAGCCTTGCCTCTCTCTCTCTCTCTCTCTCTCTCTCTCTCTCTCTCTCTCTCTCTCTCTCTGCGCCTCGTAACCCGCTCTGCCGCTCAGACTACGCTATTCGAGGCACTCTCCAACGGGTACGGAATCGTGTCGTGTCTTTATTGACCTACAAATTAAATCTGCATTCATTTTCATCGTGATGCGTGTGTGCTTATCGAAGGGATATCTTGCAGGGGTAGCAATTCAAGTTGCAATGGTCGTGAGTTCAAATTGCAGCAACTTGTACGGCATCCTTTGGTTTATTTTATTACTTAGGAAAGTTAACCACTAAGTTGGTGTTGTTGTTGAAATACTGAAGAGAAATTGGTGCTTTCTCATTAATTTTTGTAAAAATTATTTACACATCCCTATGAATCTAGACTCTTGAGTCCATATAGATTAACAAAAAATCTATTTGGACACTAAGGGTCCGGACTCAAAGGGGGATTTTTGAAATTTTTGTAAATATTAAAGGAGTGTTACAAGTTATAATTTTGAAGTCATTGATTGCTTAAGGATGATTTTAAAATAAAAAATTTTCAAAACACTCCCTAAGGGTCTGGACTCATGAGTCCAAGTAGCACTACTCATAGATTAATTGTAAAATTATATTTTTTATGTTTAGTTCAACTTTAAAATTTTTGAAAAGTTTTACATTTTAAATATAGTAAATTAATGTAAAATAATGTAATTGACATAAATATTCTTTACACTGTTTTTAAATGAGAGAGAACATTAAATGAGAGTAAATATGTTCATTCTTTCTCAGAAAAATAACTCACCCCCTAAGTGAGTTATCTTTCCCTATGTGGAGAGAAGTTGGGGGCTCAGAAAATGTCTAATCAAATAAGGTGAGTCGGAGTTTCTTTGAAAGTTATCTTACTTCTTTCAACTTCTCTTCAAACTAAACAAGGCCTATAATTATCAAAAATACTAGAGTATCCCACATTTGGCAACCACCTCCTTGGATGTCATTCATTTTTACCTTGCGATGTGCACGCACGCATCTCAAGGTGAATTGGATGGCATCCATAGAAGTCAGTATCAAATGTGGGTTACTCTGGTATGGCTCTATGATTATATCCTCTTACAACTATTTGGGGTGTTGGAGAAAATGCTCCCGATTATCCCCGTGAGATTAGTCAAACTATAATAAAAAAAAAAAAGAGTCACGCTATGTGCACCCCAATACCCTCTCAGGGCACCCCAAAATGCATGTAAATTGATACACTATTGAGGTGCCCTCATAAATAATTGGGGTGCACATAGCGGTGCTAAAAAAAAAAAGGAGTGAAGTTGGTTGGACACTCAGATATCAAAAAAAAATATACAAGTGGAAATATTACAAATGCAGCATCCATTATGTAACAAGTTATAGTATCAATTGATTAAGAAAACCCAATAATGATGTAATGCATCCTAATTAATCATTTTATTTCAAATAAATAAACACGAATATAGAATGCTTGTTGCAAATCTTCTATTCTTTTATAAATCTCGATGACCAGAAGATCCATGACTTACGACCAAAAAATATGCTAACAACGTACGAAATCTCCATAACACGTGAATGAGTGAGAGGAACCAATGAGGCACGGGGTGGGATGGGTTGGTTGAATGTACACCACTCAACAATTGTTTTTTCTTTTGGGTAGTGCTATTTGTACTCGTGACTCCAGACTCAAAACTTTTTTTAATTTCAAATACACCCTCGAGCAATTAATGAAACAATCATAATCACTTGTAAAATTCTTATTATACCCCTTAAATATGTACAAAAAATTTAATAACCTCCCTATAAATTCGGACTCATGAGTCTAAGTAGATTTATTGTTTTCTTTTTCAAAAAATCTATTTGGACACTAAGGGTCCGGACTCAAAGGGAGGTTTTTGAGATTTTTGTAAATATTAAAGGAGTGTTACAAGTTATAATTTTGAAGTCATTGATTGTTTGAGGATGACTTTGAAATAAAAAATTTTCAAAAAACCCCCTAAGGGTTCGGACTCATGAGTCCAAGTAGCACTACTCTTTCTTTTTTCCAGACTCTATAAACAACTGTTGAAGTCCAATGATTTGTACATCATAATATGGTGCTGATATTGCAATTTCTATTTACAAAAAATCTATTTGGACACTAAGGGTCCGGACTCAAAGGGAGATTTTTGAAATTTTTATAAATATTAAAGGAGTGTTACAAGTTATAATTTTGAAGTCATTGATTGCTTGAGGATGACTTTGAAATAAAAAATTTTCAAAAAACCCCCTAAGGGTCCGGACTCATGAGTCCAAGTAGCACTACTCTTCTATTTAAAGGAATGACTAAGCTGCCTTGATCGAGCTTGAAATTCTCGCTCCGCCTTAATTGCCTTTGCTTTCTAGTTCAATGCATTGTCAGTTCCACACAAATGCATAGTATCCACCCAATGCTTGGCTTCACCTAAATTTGTAGGTGTCACTGCAGAGATCGAATGAAGGCAAAGAAATCTGGACAACAATTAACCTTAAACACAGAGAACTATGACAGTTGTTTTCAATTTTTTTACTAAGACAGCTGCTGCAGAGGAAAAGAACTACTTAATGGCCTTTGGTACACAATTGCTTCTTTTTTTTAAAATAAGAAATCAACTTATTTCCCTTAAAAAACTTACACACGCGACACATAACCCTCAACCTCATCTATAAGAGACCCCATAGTCTCATACCAAATCATTGTGCAACCACTAATTATTTGATTTTTGGTACATTCAATTTTTAAGTCCAGACGTTTGTCAAGAGAATAATCATTAATTATCAAACTATTTCATTGTTACAGTAGCAGTTCTTGAAAGCCAACTTTATAACAGTTGAAAACGATTAGGATAAACAAATTAATTTGCTATGATGATTGAATTTATGTCTCATTTTGTTCCATTGAATGTATTGAGATTTAAGAACTATTAATGATTAATAAAATTTCTATTTCTCAAAAAAAAAAAACGTGTGCTTGGACATCTATATATCTATAAGAAAGCTATGTACATGATGGCAGATTCAACATTACATAGATTTGAAATTAATACCTAATTAATAGCCTAATGGTGGGTTTCAAAAAAAAAAAAAAAAAAAAAAGCCTAATGGTGTGTTCGGTTGGGATGACTATTAAGTTAGTCATAGGATTAAAGTTTAGTCCAATGTTCAGTTACGCGGACTAAATTGTGAAACGGATTACACAGTCTAGTATCCATTTGACTAAATAAAGACAACCAAGTTGCTTATTAATCCAACCCAACCAAAAATTTCATTTATGATTTTGCCCCTCACTTGTTTTAAACACATTTAGTTCATTTACTCTCCTCTCCTCTTCAAACTCTCTTGTATGCTCTACTCTGCGAACCATATCCGCAACATCTTGACCTCCGCCTCCTCTGTGCATCTCTCCGCGCTTTAAACCGCCTTACTCCTCCTTTGTGCATATCTCTGAGCATCTTTTTCTGTCTTTGCGAAATTGTAAGTCCACTCCTCCCATCTAGGGTTTGTTGTACATCAATGTGGGGAAGCAAATCTCCATCATCGATGCACCTTCTTCAAATTACAAGTGAGAGAGTTCGGGTTTTAGGGCTTGAATGATCGAGATTGTGTGTGCTAGGGAGGGGTAAAAATGCCATTTGGACTAAACCACTTAAACCCCAATCAATCCAACCGAACAAGTCCCCAATTTTGGATTACCATTAATCCATAGCCAACTAATCCAATACAACTTAGTCCAACCCCATCGAGACAAATCTATCAACCCCATCGAACGCGCTAAGTAAATTATTTTCACTTTTTTGTTTTTGTTTTTCTTTTTTTTACACAATAACAACTTTATTATATCATTTTTCATATATTTTATATTTAATTTTTAAACAATTTTTATTTATAAAAAATAAATATAGATTCATAATATTTTGGGACAATGTCCGGGTCTAAAATTAGTTTTTGTTTGAACTTTGAAGATACCAACACTAAGTAAAAAATAAAAAATAAAAATGTATGCATCTAAAAAAGTCACCCTGCACTGTCCGATGTTAATTTTGTCCATTCATCCCTCTAACGCAACCAACAATAAACCACACCCCCATAACCAATACCAGCAGAACCTAGAATACCATAAACAAGTGAAAGAACTAGCTGGAAGGCAGTACAACTATACAAGCATGCAACATTCAAATAAATCCAAACATGAAGATAAATACAAACCACTGCTTCATAGCATAAGTTTTCCAAATGTTAAAAGTAAGGGCTAACAATAAGTAAAAAAAATATATCAGAAGTAGCACAAACTTTCAAAAGTAACGGCTAAATAGAATTCTGCTCATGTTTCACAAAAATTTTCTGGAGTCCATGGAACCTGCCTTCTCCAGATACTCAGGACTTGCATGAATTCCTGTAATGCCACACCATAAAGCACTAATTTTGTAATGCCACACCACACCACAAAGCACTAATTTTGTTTCTTTTTCTTTTAAAAAAAAAAAAACTATGGGGTCTACATTACACCTGTGATCTGACCTGACGACCTGACTATTCTACACGAGATATGCCTCGAAAAGTTAGATAATTCAAACTTGACCTTAAGGAGGCACTGAGGTGAACTACTAGTAGGCTGGTACTAATTTTGCATTTTGTATGGTCAAGCCCACACACACACAACATGTGATGAGTTTTTGGGGTAGCACAGATTTATTGTGAAACTGCAGAAGTACAGAATCCGTGCTTATTCCAAAAACTAAAACACAAGTTACAGAATTATTGCTTAGTCCATGAACTTGAACACAAGTTCCATATCATAAAATGGATAATACATGCCGAAAGGATCCAACCACAACTAATTATGTATGCCTTCACAAATATCAATCAAGTACCAAAAAAAAAAAAAGAAAACAGGCCCACATGAAGCACAGCCACCCTTTATTTACGGAATTAGAAGTTCAAAAGAGGAGAAAATTATGTTCTTGTGTAAATTAAACACTGCATAGGATGCCAAGGATTAGCCACTAGTATATTAAATCTAAGTGTAAAATAGCCAAACTAGTACAAGCAGCTTATTCGAGCAAATGTCGTAAAATATCCTATCCAAAGAGACATGTACAAACATCTATATCAAAATATCGCCTCAAATTTAATGCTAAATTTGCAAATCTTAATTACAAACTTGAAGATTTATTGTTCATATACATTAGAAAATGGGTACAAAGAAGTAAGAATTTCTACCTGTCACTAATGAGGAAAGTATGTTTAGCTAATGGCAGAGTAGAATGCAGAATGCAGAAGGCATCACTGGTAGAGACTTCAATTTTGTCCAACCATAAAATTTCTCTTGGTTCAGGACATGGTATATCGGAAGATACTCGTTTCATGGCCGAGTTCTCTATGTTTCTCATGAGTGTCGGTAAAACGCCACACCATGTCGGCATGCATATTACAGCTTTACAGATGCAATGTACTTGCTTGGCCCTTCCTAAGACAAAGAACCAGGTCGAAAGGTCCATGTATACAAATTTGATATTTTTCCTATCAGCTCCATTACCAAAAGCATCAGCTCAAACCAGCAACTGATGCAATCCCCATTGCGCTGCTCATTCGGAGAGTGAGAAACACCAAGTAGAGACTTATGAGCCCCACTCCTAAGACCTTGTTAGGGCGCATGTCGTTCCGTGGTAAAACAACAAGAGCCCACACCAAGCCCAACATCAGGAATCCCATCGTAAAGAACAAGCTATTATCTGGTGGAACAGCATACGGCGCAGGTTGCTTTGCCCAGGCTCCAAGCAGCAATGAGATTCCCAAACCAACAAGCGTGTTGAACATGGGCCCTGCATAGCATCCAGACAGAGCAATTTGCACACCATCACCACCATTCATAGCCAAAGCAATGTTTGACATCAAATCCCCCATTGAGTTGCCCCATGCCAGCACAGTCAATCCTAGAATTGAAGGATTAATCTCCAAAATAATTCCTATAGAAACCAAGAGTGCAACAAGCTCATTCGCCACAATGTAGAACCAAATGATGCTCATCACGAAACCTCCAAAAACCCATGGAAATAAGAATCTCTGAGGTGGGTGATCAGGACTTGTGTAGTGAAATGCAAACGCCCCAAGAACACTGCCAACAAGTGCTCCTATGACATATGCAACAACTTTACCATGAGAGCTCACACTGTCTTGGGTGCTCCACAAAAATGCTAAAAGAATAGGTGCCAATACAGCACTTGCCACAGCATAGCCCTTGGACCAGCGATCCTCCTCAACTATAGGAATCGTCAACCGTCTTGGGAGAGTCAGGGGCAATACTATTAGCGAAATTATCGTAGAACACAAGGACGTAGAGCGCTGATATTCAGAGTCCTCGTCAACCCAACCCCACAAAGGCCTTGGGCTCTCTCCCAAACTGCTCTTCATAGTTTGATTCGAATAAATAGCCACATTCGAAGCCCACATCCACTGAGGCAACGTAGGGAGCGATGGCACACTATTATAATCATCCTCATCAAGCAACGAGCCGTATATAGACTCATCCTCCTCATTTCCAGACGAAAATATACTCCCTCTAACCGGAAGAAGCGGCGTCACAACATCAAACTTGAACTTCCTTGCATGCTTCCTCAAAATCTCATTCGCCGCAACCGAAAAAGCATACACAACATATATCAAAACAAACACAATTGCCCCTCCAACACTCACCTTACCCACAACCAATATCAAACAAAGCGCGAAAATGGCGAAAATAAAGAAACACACATCCCTTATAAAGCACTTCTTATCAATCTGAACCCTCTTCTCCGCAATGCAAAGCGACACCGCCCCGACAACAACACAAGTAACAAAAACAGCTCCACCCAATACACTATTCAACCCCACCTCCCCAGAATCAGTTCCCACAAATGCAGCTATACTAGAAAACACATCGGGCGCGCCATTACCGAGCGGTAACAGCGAAACCCCGGAAACCGTCGGGGGAAGCCTCAACAAGCTAGCTAATTTCTCCAATGAACAACAGAAGTAATCCGCGGCAGTGTTGCCCAACAAATAGAACAAACACATCAACCAAAAAGCGAAAACTGCGTACCCGATAAGCGGCGCCGCCGCGCAGTTGCAGTAGAAGAAGTTTATGTAATCCAAGAACCCTCCAGGACTGCAAGACGCGTGAGCTTTCAAGAATTCGCATTCGTTCGCGAAGCCCCTGTGTTCGGACAATCCACTGCACATCGACTGATCGACGAGTGTGGCATTGTTGGGGATTGAAGAATTTGCCCTAATTTCGACGATGCGGCGGCGATCCACCGCCGTCGCGCGGGGCGAATTAGGGTTTCTGAGAGTGTGCGATCGATTGGAGAAGAAGAAGATGAGAAGGAGAACGCATGAGAGATTGAGGATTGGTCGGAATTTGTGGCGAACGAAACCTGGCAACGGCTTCATTCGCTGGGAATTGGGAATTGGGAATTGGGGGAGGATTGGCGCGCGATGGAACCCTAATTAGGTTTCGATCGATCGAATTAGGGTTTTTTGAGAGAATTGTTAGGGTGGATCGCGAGAGTTTTAATTATGTGGAGCTAGAGAGATGAGGAAATGAGGAGATTGTTTGGTGATTTGGGAAAGTGAGGAGTTTTGATGAGGGGTTGAGGTTGAGGATGAAGGGAAAACTTCCGCGTTTTCTATAGTGGAACGGGTAGTTTGACACAGCCAAATCCGCTCAGCTGTTTAACAACCTTTTCGTTTGATTTTTTTCTATTCGGGGCTAGTTTACCTTGGCCAACAAGTGTACTTATTACAAGGATGATTGACATGTTTGCAGTGTAAATGGACAAGTTAATCTCCACAAAAATGTTTTCAAAAAAATTTATTACTATGAATTAGTTGATCATCACGTGTTCTACTCGTAATGTATAACTGTTTTTTAAGCAAATAGAGACTTAATTTTTAAACTGAGTCTTTTTTTTCTAAACTTGGTGCTTATAATTTCCTTTAGCAAAAGCAACTAAATGTGTTAAGTTAATTTTTCTAAAAGAAAAACATATAAAAATAAAATGGATGTACAAAACACTGATCATAAAATATAAAATAAAAAGAGTAATTTGTAATTAAAAAAAGAGAAAGCAACCTTATTTACCTATTTAAACTACTCAGTTACAAATTCTTTTTCTATGCTCATTGTCAACGACTTTGATGGCCCCATATTACTCTCTTCAACAAAGAATTTTCAACATAAGTAAATTCTTCTATAGCATCACAATTTTATATCTATCTTATGTGTTTATGTTATTTGGTCAGAGAGAGAAATATGAGAGAGGTGTGCAGAAAAATGGGAGAATAGTGGAGATACTTTCACGCTTAATAAGGTAGCTGATCAAACTTCCCATAAAGTGGTTATGTGTCCCAATGAATTAGGAACGGTTATGGAAACAGGTTTTAAGTAATATCTTGCTTTTACGAAATGACTTATTAAAAATTTGATTGAAAGTCATGTTTGCCCTATTTCCTTTGAAGGACATACATGAAAAGTGAAAAGTTGAACCATACTTTAAAAGGGTAGTTTGGTAATAAAGAGTAGTTTGGTCTCACCATAATTGTCGTGGAGGATTTCCATTATATATAAGATAAATATCAGGCATCCACAAAAAAAATGAATAAATATTGTGACGACCCCAATTCCACAACCCTAAATTGGGCTCGCCCGGCCAAGACTTAGGTAGACCACTATTCAACACTCTCGTAGTCAACGTAAACCTAGTCAACCTTCCTTATCATTATCCATTTACTGAGCCAGTTAAATTGAGTTATTTAATATTACAACTGAAGCAAATGAAACTCAACCTAATAGCAATAATAACCCTAATACACTAGTCATGACAACTTAGAGTGTGGAAACCCCAGATATGTATATCAACATCATATATTAAACCGGAGGAGAATAATCATAGTATACATGTCCAAGATATCTCATACCCTATATCCCATGGATTGAAACATATATATAAATAATACATTGGACTTACCCAATAAGCGAGAGCATATCACGTGGCTGTCTTCAACCTTGATCGCCTATTGTCACTTCTTTACCTTTCTCAATCCTGCAATATGACGAGGTTGCACCTACTATCATAAAAATGATGGTAAGTACATAACGTATAACAGTAATAACCAAGTGGAGTCTCGACATAATTTTAAATGTCAAATAAACGACTAATCGAGTATCATGCATGGATATCACAAAGATAATAAAAGACAGAATGATAATGAATCATTGAGATATCAATGTTATATGAGTGTCGAGAGCACAAAGCAGACTCATCGAACCTGTGACCACTATATCGCCTACTTAGATCCAAAATACCACTCATTCTGAATCCAAGAAAACCAAACCAATAATCCACTAATGATAGATACCACAAACGAAATTCAAGAAATAATATTTCACCAAGAAATATTGTTCAAGAAAGATAACATCCAAGTAATTGCATAAATGAAATAATGTAAATACTCCGGTTGGTTTTACTCACAGTACAGCGCGAAACTCCATGCTCGCGGCTATCACACGTCACCCAAACCGATCGCGTACGCTCGTCACCATTCCATTAAGCACCACTAACCAACTTTCAGCTGACTTTTCGGGGTTCCCGGAGCGTCATATCACATTGAAACTAGTTCCGATAGCTTCTCTGCATACCTAATTAAATTTTAGTCAAGCTTCAATTGAAGCCAAATAACGAAACCTCATGAAAACTGCAACCAAAATACGTTTGAGAGTTAGTTCCAATAATAATTACTTATAACTTCAACTAACTTTCAATTAGTTAACTTGGGGTAACTTTTAACATCGAAAACCTTAATATTTGTCATACTGGCCAAAAAGAAACTTGTAGTACACATTTCGTACTTCCATAGACTCTATGAACACTTCAATCGGATCAGCAATAGAGTAGTTATGAATTTTCCAATATGGCTCGTCAATTAAGCAAACTTTATATATTTTGAAATGATAAAACTTCTATACATCAGTATTTTCGCAGTTAATGTCACGGCCTAATTTTCTAATCTTGATTTATTTGCTTAATCAGGATCACCGACCCGTGACGTGGGCCCGCATGAGATGCGCACACAGACCGAGGCACGTGGCCGAGGTAAATGTTATAATTGTACTGGTGTATGCCTAGTGTTGTGTATGTGTGTAGACTAATTAAGTCAGTTTGTTTGCAAACCATAGACGACGAGTTGACGCGAGCGGGGACACGCATTGGAGTGCGTGCAAGTACAAGTATCTACTGGAATTACCCGGGGTAGCGAGACTAGGCTAAGAAATAGTAATTAATTTCAAATGTACCTTAGCATAAATTAAATTATATCATTAAGTTGAAAAATACAACGTTCGACGCAAGGGGAAAGTGCCTCGAGTTACGTACGAGTCGGGACACTAAGTGCCGGGGAGTTGAGAGTCGGTGTGACCACTTAGATAAATTTTATAAATTTGTGTGACCGATTAATTATGGTCCATATGGGATTAATGTACATTAATCGATTTAACCTATAGTTTATTTATTAAGAAATCACATTTTTTTATATCCTATAGTTTGTTGTGAATTAAACTAACCTGAGGACAGACCTCGAGATCCGTGCTGCCACACACTCCCATGATGAGAGTCACAAATTTGGTGTCATCAAGAGAACTGGACTGCCTAGTTAGTAACCCTCGGATTTGCTTCGAGATTCGTGACGCACACTTGATTTCACAAACACATATATATACAACTTGATGAGATGGGTTTCACTGTTAACATGCAAACAAATCTAAAAGTGAAGAAGAAGAAGAGGGAAAGAGAGTCCGAGAGAGAGGGGAGTCCGAGAGAGAGGAAGAGAGAGTCATCGGAGACGGGGATATCAAGATCTTGAGGCGCGGCACCGACATTGACAAGGTGAGTTTGTGTATGGTATGTTGTCGTTGGAGTGGGGGTGGCTCGGACGAACTGTGGTTGTTCGTCCGAGGAAGGTGATGGCAGGGGACTCCCCTGCCATCCCAAATCGAAGTTGGGGTTGGGATCTTTTCCAACCCCAACTCAATCAAAAAAAAAAAAAATTGAAAAAAAATTTTTTTTGGGGAAGAAGATGCGCACGTGCGGGCCGCACGTGTGCATCCCCCCATTCGGCCAGCCCCCCGGCCCGCCCAGAACTCGGTCGGGTCGGGCAGACCCGACCCGACCACAGGTTAGGGATCAGGTCGGGTCGACCCGACCGGACCAAAAAAGAAAAATATATATATTATTGATTAAATATATATATATAATAAAATAAAATAAAAATATATTATTATCAATTAAATAATAATAATAATAAAAGAAATTAAATTAATAAAAAAATAATATATTTTATATATTAATTTAATTTCTGGAAAATAAGGAAAATAGTTGGAAAATTCCTAAAAAAAAATTGGAAAAAAATTTATAGAAAATATAAGAAATTGAGAAAAAGGTAGAAAAATGGTTTCGGGACTTTTCGAGTGTTTTTGGTACCCCGATATAACTCGAAAAATGTGCCAAAATTAAAGATTGACATAAAATTCTAAATTTTGGATAAATATCATGAATCCACTTATTGTGGCTTTAAACCAATTAAAATGATATAAAAATGAACCTCAGGAACTAAAGGAAAATTCTTGGTAGTTCGGGTGCACGAGTCGGGGTGTCGGGAGGCCGGATAGCTAGGACGACTGCATTGACTTGTAAGTGAAACTGTGGGAACTCTTTACTTTATTTCATTCCAGTCATTTATAAATTTTCAGTTTATTTGTAGACTAGCTAATTTATTTCTCACATCATGCTTTTCTTGTTTCTATTCATACTGAATATCGATATAGCATGATGCTTTGTTTGATATATCATTGACTCCATGTTTCCTTATATGCTCAATGTTTGTTTTGAAATATGGTTAATGGATATTTAGAAAATGCATGCTATAGGGTTATCTGTTATGTTGGACTTGTGCTCTATTTCCTTTGGGGCTTTGTAGCCTAACTTGTGTTGAAATCATAGCATTGTAGGATATATATTCTTGAAATCTAATGTAGGGATTATCTAGTGTCCATTGCACACGAGATGCGCGGATTCACGAGGATTTCGGTCTTTCGGGGTCTCCGGCACTCACCACTACACTTGGGCGGCACACGTGGCATGGGCCACGGGGTTGTCGGCAAGTATAAATGATTTATATATGCAGAGCACAGCTCCGCCACTTGAGGTTAGGTTGAAAAAAAAAGAGATTATTATTATATGTTGAGCACAACTCCATACAGTAGTGGAAAAGGCTAGGTGATAGTTCTCACCGCCGAGACCGACAGACGTAGATCATCTCGACTTAGCTCCGTGTCGCTTATGTGTATCTGTTAACGTTGGTATTTACTTGCATTATTTATTCAACATTTCTTCAGCTACATATGCTTTGAATACCTCTTGTTAAATTGGAAATGTAGTATTAGATTTCCCCAGCTATCACTTAAATATCACTATACTCACCGTCTAGTTTGTGACGGTGGGTGTAGGTCCATCAAGCGACACCAGTGCCGGCAAGGAGAAGATCGGCGACTACCTCTGAGCTCCGAGCGCGTAGCTGCCCGTACATGTAGGATACTTTTTGTATTATGTTTACTTATGTCTTTATCTTTTGGTATGTTATTGGGATGAGCGTTAGATTACCTGACTTTTGGCTTTCACTTTGTTATATATATGTTCGCCGTTATATGCATATATATGGTGATTGTTATTTCTTGGTTTCCACACTTACAATTATAAAATTTACTTCCACTAAAATATTTAAGAATTCCGCATTAAATTTATAAAGACTTCTGCTAATTAAATTAAGTGTTAAATATAGAGAAAAATAGGTAGTAAAGGCTGACTAATTCGTAATTGGGTCCTATGTGTTGTGATTAGGGCTTAATTACGGGATTAGGCCGGGCGGTACCCTAGATGAAAATAGGCGCCGTCACAGTTAAATCCTCATATCTCGATAACCAACGCCAGAAAATCACTCGATATCAAATTAAATATATTTTTGCAGCCCATGGAATCAAATTAGATCAAAACCAATAATTAATTTATCCATAAATCCCAATTTATATCAGTATCAACCATAAAAATATCTTCAAAACCGTTATTAACTAAGTCGTATCACTTCAAATCACAAAACCCTAATCCACACCGATGGAATTTATCCCAAATTGGCGCAAATTAATCTAATACATCAAATTCACATCAAATCCTACCAATTTCCATCAACATCGTGCAAGAGGAACCAAAAAATTGTGAGAATTCAAATTGAATTGAGGAAAGATGTCCTCAATTTCCTACCAAAAAAAAAGATATCCTCAATTGAGATTTTACCAAATTTCAGGTTGAATCCCTCGGTTCCATCACAAAAACTTAGCTCAAATTGACCGTTTCGCGATGCTCTACTGTTTTGCGGAAACTGAGCGAAAATCAAACTTCGGGAGCTCCGTGTGCCAAATACCGAGAAGAGAGGTTTAGGGTTTGAACGTTTTAAAACGTTATGTTAAAATGAGATTCATTTCATTATCTTTTTTTATATTAAACCCTTAGTTACGTCAACAGCTTAATTTTTTTTTATTTATTAATTCTCATAAATCTCTATTTTGACGTGTTTTGACTTTCAGTTCCTGTTTTGGATAAGATTTTTTGCCAAACTGAGCCAAACTCTCGGCAAAACTGTCCATCTTCATAAAACGTCAATAACACTGGTCTTTGTCACACCAAAACCTCAGATATCTTAACTTTGTCTACGACATACCAAACTCTTATAGACCAATTATATTACCATACTTAACCAAACTTGCACCAATTTATACCTAATGTTAACCTCGACTACCGCCAATTGACATGAAACTCGAGACAAGGTCTTGCACCAATTTTGTTCTCATGTGACTCAATAGTTGGCCTATCTCGGCGTTTTTGCGCCTGACATGTACAACGACTCGCATCGTAGCGCGTAAATGAATATTAACGACTCGAACAATTTCCTGGATTAATTAATTATTATATTTTATTTGCCGATCGCCCACGAAAATAGTTTTCGGCCCCGTGTACCCATATTTAGTCCGTCTGACCCTCGTTTGATACGTTTTCTGAGGCGAACCCTACTCGTAAATTGACGTCATCGTCCTGTAACACAGACACAAGTATAAATAGGTAATGCACGTCGTTACACATACATATCATATTTTTCAGGTTGTTACAAATATCATGTGTCACACTATAGTAAGTATGAGCTCGTGTTCCCACCTTTATAGAGCAAAATGTTGATTCTTCATTAATTTACTCCAAAATGATTAACACAATTCACAAAATTTCGTTTATTATCATTTCCTTGGTTTCTATAAGGTTTTGTGGGGTTTAGGGTGCTTGGATATCTATGTAGAATTGTAAAATTAAAGGAAAAAAGGTTGCTTTTGGAGTACTTTTTCTTGGGAGGAATATGGAAATGGGTATGAGTTTCTTTTTTTTTTTTGATTTTTCATGTGGTATCAATCTATGTAGGAACATTGTCGGGCCTCATATAGGGTGGCTCCGTCAATTCAATTTTTTCCATTTATGAGACTCCAATATAGGTTTCTTTGTTGCAATGGATATTGCATCCAATCTTGCTTCAGATGCAGCAAAGGAGGGAGTTTGGATCAAAAAGTTCATTTCTGAACTAGGTGTGGTTCCAAGTATTGCTAACCCTGTTTGTTTGTATTGTGATAATAACAGGGCAATAGCACAGGCCAAGGAACCTAGATCGCACCACAGATCCAAACATATACTCAGGCATTTTCATCTCATCAGAGAAATCATTGAGAGGGGAGACATGAAGATTTGTAGAGTACCTACTGAAGACAACATTGCGGATCCATTGACAAAGGATCTTCCACAAGCAAAACATGATGGTCATGTTAGATCATTAGGTATTAGATGCATGAATGATTGGCCCTAGAGCAAGTGAGAGATGTTGGGAAATGTGCCCTGGGTCAATCCATTAATAGTCTTTATGAATACATTTTAGTTAATAAAATAGAGGATTTCATTTGCTGTTTATTATAATTGATTTGCATGTTTACATTATAATAAGATCCATAGGTATTTACAGAAATATCATAAATGTTCCTAGTCGATTATTATACTGAGAACTATAATGAATTAAGACTAGTGTGAGTCTTGATTGATGGTCATACGATGATCATACGTATAGGAATACGAATCAAGGTCATGAGTACTTTTTAGGAAACAAAGTACTGGACCGACCAGCTATGAGAACATCACATGGATTAAGTCATAGTTGTTTTTCATGATATGTATATTATTCAGTCCTCTGACTTGAGATTACCAGAGACTTCAACATTAGGAATACAATGATTTGACGCAATCAAACGTTGTCTTTAACCCGGACGATTATAAAGGTTGTGATTGGTTACTGTGTGAATAATGTGGTGAAGTTGTGTAATCGAGATAGAATTTGTCCCTCTCATATAAAGAGATATCTAGTGGATCCTCGATGTGTTAGATCTGTTAAAAAGCCTAGTCTAAGTGAATTGATATTGATCAATGTCACTTGGATGTTTTCAGTCTACCTAGAGATCGAGACTAGTACGATTGAACATGTTGGATGACAATTCCATGCCTTATGTTTGATCAAAATGATATCGTGTGACAAAAGGATGTTATATACACTATTGATTAGGTTGTATCGATTTGATATTCGTATAGCTTGGGTAGTCATAATGTCTTGCTAGAGGCCGCTTATGACTTGTATACCAAAATGTGTTTTGGTACACTGCCAACGTTGTATGAGCCTATTGGGTTGCACACTAAGAATGGTTTTGCGAGATTTTAAAATGATTCGGAAGAATGAATTTTATATGATAAAATTCATGACAGAAACGTCCTTGTAGTCTATTACGCTTATACCTCTTTAAGTAAGGGTATATATGTAATTTACTTAACCGTCTATATACAAGTGTTGTATAAATAGATGCTTTGAGTTATAATACAAGTGCAAGAAATATTAAAAAGGGCCGAAACTCTATTTTCGTTTTAAGAAACGACTTAGGGGTTTTGTATGCTCTGGATCATTTTGGAGAGAAACAAAAGGGTTTGATATTCTCTCGAAGCTAGCACTTCAAATCTCGGCCGCCATTCATGTGTGGACTGCTGATAGAGGGCGTTCGTCGTTGGCAGCGCTTTAGAGATCGATTAACCTTTAGAAATGTACATTGCAACTGAGGTATGATTAAGTTTTCATAGTTTAAACGTGTTTTAATGGAATCATATTCGGATCCTGTTGGGATTTTTCTCAAAATAGTTTTGAAATCTCTGCTGCGCATGAACCCCAAACACCAACATGCAACACAGTATTCATCTTGCCTCGCAACATCAAAATGTCTCCCACAAACAATACCCTGTGAAAAGTACAACTTCCTTGTTTGGTTCATTTTACTTATTCCAGAGAAGTTTAATTTCTTGAGTAGTTAACTACTAAGAAAGTTGTACTTTACATGTTTGGTTCAACTTTGAACTTCTTGAAAAGTTTTATATTTTAAAAATAATAAAATAATGTAATTGACATAAATGTCATTTTTATTGTTTTTGAAAGAGAGATATTGTAGGGAATAAAAACAGAGAGAGAACATTAAATGATGGTAAAAATGTCCATTTCCTTCAGGAAGGTAACTCACTCACCCTCAAGTGAGTTATTTTCTCCTATGTGGGGGAAGTTGGGGGTCAAATTTTCAGAAAAGTTTTTTAAAAATATCCAACCAAATAAAGTGTGTTGAAACTTTTCTAAAAGTTATTTCAGTTCCTTTAACTTCTACCCCACCCAAACAAGGCCATAGAATAGACGTCTCTCCTACAACAGGTGTCCAAATCCTTCATGATCCTCCCAATGACATTTGAGACCGGCTCATTGGGCAACCTTAACGCCACTAAAAATTAGAAGAGGTTTTCGAACTTTGAAACTCCATTATAAAATAGAAAACAAAGTTAAAAAAAAGAAAGAAATATCGAGTGGAACCACAAACCCGCACAAATGTGTACACTGTACATCAAGAAGAAACGTAACGCAATGAACCTCTGTGGATGTGTTAGACAGTACACGTGTCCAGCCATTCGGGGAGGGAAGTGAGAGAGAGAGAGAGGGCCATTTCTGGGTGGGCCCTAGTCGCTGTGCACATAATCTGGAAAAAAATCGTGGCGGTTTCGATCATCACATTGATCTGACGTCACTCCTCACTCTTCTTCTTCTTCTTCTTCTTCGCGTCCCAATCCTTGATCCATCTCTCATCATTTCCGTTCGAATTCGATTCTTCAAACCTAGAAATCTCGATTTTGCGAAGCCGATTCGGCGATGGGGTTCGCGAGGGAGCACGAGTTCCTGAAGGAATTAGGTCTGGGGCCTCGCAATCCAGGCTGCTTCGTCGCCGGCAATTGGAGGGGCAGCGGTCCCACTGTCTCCTCTGTCAATCCTGCCAACAATAAGGTCTCCGTCGATTTCATTGATTGATCGATTGATCATCAAGTCCTTAAATTTTGTGCGACAACCATTCAAATCCTTGACTGATTTTCTGTTTTTGATCGTCTTGTTTGATATTGGAAGAAATTAGAGCGTGTTGTGTTTGGACACTGGAGAATAAGGGATTTGATCAAAAAATGAGAAGAATATGTGGTTAACGATCTGAGTGTCTACATATTTACATGTTTGATTTTGGTTTTGTGATGATCAAACCTAGAATAGCAGAAATTGTGGCAAGAGGCTCCCAGAGGGGGTATAGTGCAGTGGTTTCGAAGAGGGCCTTACTACTCTCACTAAGGTAGAGGTGACAAGTTCAATTCGCAACAACTGCACTATTTCTCCTTTGACCTATGGGGATTAGTCAGGCCATAAGCAGGAGGGGCTAAGGCGGTTCGGACACCCACGGTAATAAAAAAATAATAAATAAAAAAAATGTGGCAAGAGAAAGAGTTGAATCCAACGAACCTGCAGTTTCAAGTATCCGTTTTGGTGAATATGAAATTTCTCTTCAACAAGTTATATGTCTTGAATTGGATGTGTGCTAGATGGTACTTTGATTTATTCGAGTGTGATCTCGTTAAACATTTGATGAGTTCCGTGCGTTTATTTTCGTGGTCAGGTTATCGCTAAAGTTACGGAGGCGTCTATTCAGGATTATGAGGATGGCATGCGAGCTTGCAATGAGGCAGCTAAACTATGGATGCAGGTGAGATCTTGTTCTCTTATAAGGGAGTTCCGTATTATTACATTTTGGTTTTCTGAATAAATCGTACATCTGATCAAATCAGTTAACTCTTTCCATATCTTGTAAAATTATTTGGCTGTATGGGCCTCTTGAATGGTGACAACTACTTATCTAACCAAGACAAATGAATACTGGAAACAAAGTGGTTGTCAGCTTGTTTTGTGAAAAGAAAAAAGTTGGTGATTAAAAAGATACTCTTTAGCACCTAATTTGTGTGATCTATAATTTCATTGCTCATGGTTCAAGCCTCTGTTGGACGAGCTTGCAATGGTTTTGAAAGAAGATATTAACTGGTTAAATAGTGAATGAAGAATAAGAGTGTGTGATTTATAATCTTTAGTTTGTCCTAGTAATCAGTTTTAGTGATTAAATTTCAGTAAGATCATTCATATTCTATGAGAGGTGATAGAATTTAGAAAATTTTAACAGTATTGAAAGTGGGAAAAGAGGGTAGTAAGTATATGTTTCTTATCTGAATAATTTGAAGGAAGGCTTTAATAATTGGACTTTGTCCCTAAGTTGATGGTAGGTATGAGTCAGAATGACTAGTGGGAGGATTTGGTGCATGCAATCATATCAGTTATAATATGCTACTTGGGCCAAGGTTTATTACATAAACGGAGAAGAAGTTTACATAATTTTTATATGGATGGGATATGTACAACAAGCTTTGAGATTTGTTGTAAAAGATCAATCATTAGGTTTGCCATCTTGATTTATTTTCCTTTTACCATGGGCTTTTCCTTTCCTTTTGAGATTGAAGGATTTTCTGTTCTCTTTTATTTGTTCTACCAATACTTTCTTCATAGTTCATTATAATGAGGATGATTCAATTGAAGAATTAATTGACTTAGGTGTGTCATGCAACATTCAATGCTAACTTGCTAATTTGAAATGTTTTTGATATTTTTTGTCGATATCATTTTCAGATTCCAGCACCAAAGAGGGGTGAGATTGTTAGACAGATAGGCGAAGCGCTGAGAACCAAACTGCAGCACCTTGGAAGGCTTGTATCTCTTGAGATGGGAAAAATACTTCCAGAAGGAATTGGGGAGGTCCAAGTATGTTTCCTCTTCTGCATTAAATTTTTCTTGATTTATAATTTTGGTTCAATTGTGACAAGTCAATATATGCTGGACATATTTTTACTCTATTCCTCGATGATAATTATAATAACAAGTGAATACATGTAGCTGACCTCAATGATAATAATTATAACAACGGGATACATTACCTTGATGGAATCAAAACTCCTGTTTTCTGGAGGATTTACTCAATTATTTTTCTTAATGTCAATTGATTTACTTGTGCATGTAGGAAACGAAGGAAGTGGTATGTGTGAAAAGCATAAGACGTATATGTATGTATATGTACATACATACATACATAAATAAAAGATGGTAAAAGAAAGAAAAACTAGTAGATCGTTTGCTACTTGATAGCTATTTGGAATAGCGGATTGCTGTGACGTTCAATATATGATACACATTTTATTTAACATTATCTTAATGAGGTTCTGAAATTTCATACTTTGGATTTGATACATATGATTAAGATAGTTGGTGTGGTTGCTGTCTAATCAACTACTTTTTTGCTTCTAATCATCTTATGTTGTTTCAGGAAATCATTGACATGTGTGATTATGCTGTTGGTTTAAGCCGTCAGTTGAATGGATCTATCATTCCTTCAGAACGTGAGCTCAACTATTTCGTCACAATTGTGTTTTTTTTTTTTTCATGAAAATATGCCATATGTTGTTTACAGAACTGCAAGTATTGCAGCTATGATTTTGACTATAGCTTATGGTTATACTTATTAGGTTAGGTGACAGAAAATTGGTGTTTACTGCCTGAATAAATGTTATTCTTTGATTTGTTGACAGGTCCAAATCATATGATGATGGAGGTTTGTTTTCTGTACCTTTACGAGTTGGATTGTTATGTGCAACTAATGGATGGTTGTTGCGTTTTATGCTCTACAGATGTGGAATCCTCTTGGTATTGTTGGTGTGATTACAGCATTCAATTTTCCTTGTGCTGTTCTTGGTAAGTTTTAAATTGTTGCTTTCTGTTGAAACAAAGTTTTAAAAAATGTTGTCTATATTAGTTGGAATATGTGTTTTCTTGCATGGAACATTTGTTTATATATGCTGAGCATACAAGGATTTATTGAAGGATAATTGGCTGGTTTCTTAAGCTTTTTTATTTGTAACCCCTTGACTAAAAAGATAGGACTTTGAGGGTGTAGCCAAAGGATGAATATTGAGCTATTGTAACACTATCCCTCATGTGATCCCCATTTTTCATTTTGTGGGCCAACAAGAAAAGAGCATATGAATTTCAAACATCCACTTACGTAGAAAGGAAGGGCGAGAAAGAGACATGAACCATAACCCTTTCAAAAATATAGTTTTGATGGCATGTTAGGTGATCGTTGAACCGAAAAACTAAAATTTCAAGTAGGGAGATGAGTTGACATGGCGTTTATCGCTTTCTTAACTAATCTTGCATCATATTCTGGCTCATATTTATCATATTATAAATATATCTTTGATCTTTTCCATGATTTAAAAGTGTTTGAGCTCAAATTCTAAATAGTGTTGTCAATGGGTCAATGGGACGATTAGGTGGTTAAAAAATATATGTCAAGTGGTGCCTCGCTAGCACCTAGGCGTCTAGTCAACATTGGGGTAATAATTAGTTAAATGTGCACATATTTGAGCCTTTACATGTATACCACACATGTTTCATCAAATTATAAATTAAGAAGAAGGAAACTTGCTTTTCACCTGACATGGATTATATACAACAGACAATCAATTAATTTAGTGCACTTGACTTTTAATTTTGAAAAAGGAGGAAAATTATTAAATGGAAGAAGTTTTTCAGGAAAAACAGAACTTAGAATTTGTATTTAAAACATTCTCTTTGACCTCAAACTTTGAGAAGTTTTAATAGAACTGAGCTCCATACCTCAAGTAGTGCCTGATCAATTTAATTGCAAATGGGCAATGAACTACTTGGCGCCTAGGCAAGGCTGTGAATGCTGTGACCTGTGATACTAGATCATAGGCTGGACTCCAAAGTTATCATACTCTTTGAGCTTAACGTGGCAACAAAGTAGTGCGTACTAGGAGAGGCCTTGGAGGGACTAATAATAAATCATATGCTACATTCCAAGGTTGTTATTTCCAGTTTAGTTCATATCGCCTCATCTAATGCAGCCAAATTTTTAAAAAATGATACTAAAGAATTATTGTTTTCACTTTTTTCTTGTGATAAATTTTGGGAACCTTGTTCCAGTGGAAGCTTTTATGAGGGTAAATAAGAATCTTCAAAGAATGTTGTTTCCACTAACATCCTTTTATTTGCTAGTTAGAGCATCACTGTGCTGTCTTTTTTTATCTGAATTTTGGTTTGGTGGTCTGTTTATATATTTTATGCATGAGAATGTTGTCTATTGCTGGGCTTAAATTAGCATTCCTTTTTTGGTTATGTAACATTGCCTTTTTTCTTTGACCATAATGGCATGGGGTCCTTTGGAAAGTCATATGGTTGAGAGGAACATGATGCTGAGAGCCTCTTTATATATTTTTATACGAACAAAGCCTAAAATGATTTGTATGAGGTCTCTATATAATCTTCTTCAATTGCTTCCTATTCGTCAATCATTTTTGTCTAATTGATGGCACTCTTTCTCTCTTTATCTTCATTTCACAATCTTTTTAAATATTTGCATTTCAGGATGGAATGCCTGTATTGCATTAGTCTGCGGCAATTGTGTTGTTTGGTAAGCGTTTTACTAATACTTTTATCCTCTAATTTTGTATCAGCATATAAATCTTAGATATGAGACTGCATATTCTTCAGTGTACTAGGATAGCAGAAAATATTTTTAAAATTGAATTGAATGCTTTGCATGCATTCCTTTGACCAGATCTTAGCATTTGAGCTTATATTCTCTAGTATCAGTTTTCGTAAGGAGTTTACCTGATGCTTTGATATGATTTTCTTTTTTGTTCTGTTGCAAAGCAGATAGGGAAGAATGTGTTTTCTTTTGGTTGGTTAGATTTCACTTGTACTATAACATTTGAAGCTATATAGTCCCTGTTATATACATGTCATTCATTAGCTCATGTGACCATGGAAACATGAGCAATGTGATAAACTTAATGTTAATTTGTATCCAGTCTTGTGCTTGACTGTATTTTTGGGTCATTGTGTACTTTGGGGCAGAGTTTCCCTATTGTTAGTTCAGTTGGCATCTAGGCATAGTAGTATGCGCTTGTCTGGCATTTACCATATTAGCGCATAGTTTTGCACCCATGTTAATGCTTTATGTTGAAGCAACTTCATTTTTTCTTAGATGTATGAAAGTTGAAACAATCTTTTGTTTCCACATGAAGTCCAAAAGAAGAAACCTGTTATTTTTTGGTTCTAGTCTATTTTTTGCTATTGACCGTGTCAAAAGAGCAATTGCGCCAAAGCATCTATTTGTTCTTTTATTTTACCTAGAATTGGACTGATGAGTTTATCTTCGTACTTGTAGATAGTTGGATATAGGGGGTGGAGTGGTGAACATGGCTAGGGTTTCACTGCATAGCCCGCTCAGCCTTCCAACTGTTGACTTGACTAGGATTAAGCCTCTCATGAAGACTGCACCTTGCTCTATGCCTTTTTTGGGGCTTCCCCAACCTTAACTGAGTCCTAGGTGGGAGATCTGGCAGGTGGTGGGTTTTGGTTTGAGAAGGAAAGTGAAAGTAAAAATGGGAGACAAAAATGTTTCAAAAATCCTATTTTTAATTGGTTCGTGTCCGAGTTCAGACAAGCCTTAGATGCAAACCAGTGCCCGAGCTCGAGCTCCCACAAATAGAAAAAGGCATGAAATTCTGATCGTCTATTTTAAATCCAGTTTTTAATGGGTAGACTTTGGTGAAACATAGATTTTACTTTAGCATGGAAGTAGGAATTTGTCTTTCAGTCATGTAGGGTTAGGCTTTGCTTGTTGGCCCATCTCCAAGCCTTGCAAGGGTGGAGCGTTAGGCAATATTTGCACTCTAACCAATGTAATCATGTTGTAAAACATATTAAATAGTTTGTGACTTAAATTTTTTCTCTTCGTTCGATGTATAAGCATAACTTGGAGTAATTTTCAATTGGACAGGATTCCAAGTGATAGCATGGCTTACAAGAAAGGCTATCATTTTTTTCTTTTAATAGCGAAAGGCTATCGTCTTATTTTGTTCTTTTAGAATGGATTCTAATGTGGAAAGGACTTTCTTCTTATTTTCTTCATTATGTTGCATTCACCCTTTTTAGTTATAAATTCTCTCTTCCCCATGTCCTTAAAGTGCCATGCTAAGTAACTTGCCCTTTCCATGCCATGTATGTATAGGAAAGGAGCTCCGACAACGCCCCTAATTACCATTGCGATGACAGAGATAGTGGCAGGGGTTTTGGCGAAGAACAACTTACCTGGTGCAATCTTTACTGCATTTTGTGGAGGTGCTGAGATTGGTCAGGCAATAGCAGAAGATACACGTATACCTCTTGTTTCATTCACTGGAAGCACCAAGGTATTATCACCAACATTATTTTTGCATTAGGTATATATCGCATTGAAATGTATCTAAAGGTCCTAAAGTTATACTGGCCTATCCTTTTACTGTTAGTGTATTGCGAGGATAACCTTTTTAAGAAAGTTTGAAATGAATTGTGGTTATGCCGGCTTAGAATGGAATACTGGCTCTACTGGTTCGATGCTACCACATGCGTCTTAAGGCATAATTAGTACTATGCGATTGCACAATCAATTCCAAAACACAAATTATTTAGTAGATCAACTCTTAAAAAGTATATTAACATGACAACTACAGGTGGGTCTGATGGTTCAACAAACGGTTAATGCTAGGTTTGGCAAATGTTTGCTTGAATTAAGTGGGAACAATGCTATTATTGTCATGGATGATGCAGACATTCAGCTAGCTGCCCGCTCGGTTTTGTTTGCTGCTGTTGGTACAGCTGGTCAACGGTGCACAACATGCCGGAGACTGGTAGGAGTTCATTTTTCACATTTTATCTTGGAAGTTTGAGATGAACATTCAAATTCTCATACCGTTAACTTTCCTGTTGATGCAGCTTCTTCATGAAAGTATATATCAAACTTTTCTGGATCAGTTGATTAGTGTATACAAGCAAGTTAAGATTGGTGACCCTTTAGAGAAGGGTACCCTACTAGGGCCACTACATACCCGTGCCTCAAAAGAGAATTTTGAAAAGGGAATTCAAACTATAAAGTCTCAGGCATGTATTATTCTCTGGATATTGAATAAACTATTTTAGCATTAAGTTTTTTTACCGCTTAATACTATAATACAAATGCGCCAGCTACTTCTGTTCTATTTTAATATGCAAATAATTTTTCTTAGCATTAAACATTTATAGGATTGCTTTGAATAAACATGATTTCCAATGTGCCTTAATGCCAATTCTTTAGGGATTATTCTTCACCTGATACACTGTTGCATCACATTTCTTCCATTTTTGAATATTTTGTTATCAACAACAACAACAAAGCCTCAGTTTCAAACTAGTTGGAGGTTGGCTGCATGGATCTAACATTTCCATTCAACTCAATTTAATTAATTTTTCTTTTTTTTTTTGTGTCAAAGTTTAAGGTGAATTATTTAAAAAAAAATCAATTTTATGATCTTATGAGCACATTACGTTTTAACTATACATTATCACATTTCCCTATTGTGCACCCCACTTTAATCTGTGTATGTACCACTTATGCCTGGAAATAGCTTGTACTGACATGGCAATGTTGAATTTGCTGTAATGACGAAAGCTTGATGCTCTTGTATATTTTTCTAGTAAATTTTTGGGAGTTCGAATAATTATCTGGTTATTTAACCTGAATACTAATTTACTTACTAGCCTTTATTTAAGTTTGGAATTTTTGGATTGTGACATGATCCCAATCAATAAGAGTCTAGGGACCAAAAACATGAATGAGTTTATTAAGACTTTAGGCGGGAACATGAATGCAAGTGTGTCCATTTTGTGGGGAAAAAGTGATAGTATAAATAGAGTGTGAGAGAAGAGATATGCATTCAAAAAATTGTAATTGATTTGGGTTTAACTCTCTTAAGAGTTTGGGCTGAGAGACGTGGTCTCTCTGGGTTCTTGTAGTTTGTTCTTGTTGTTTTGATTGCCATTTGAGCAATAAAATTCAAGAATTCTATCATTGGTATCAGAGCACTACAATCTATCAAGAATGGATTTAAGGTTTATGACGGATGAGATGTTAAGAGGTCTTTATGAAATACAGTTGGGGCTCGAACGCATAGTTAAGAAGCTCGATGCTTTGTGTGTTCGTTCTTCTTCTCCTCCCGCTGTGGTCTCACAAATTGGAGATCGTGCACTGAAGATGTCGGTACTTTCAAATCCATCCACCATGAGGAACGACAAACATGGAGACATTGTAGATCTGGTTCCAAGCAATTCAAACGTTCTTAAACCAGATAGCGAATTGAACATCCTCTCGAACTTGGGTGTTCAGTCTTTGTTTCATGCAGATCTGATGACAAATCATTGTCGACTCTAGTTTTGTGGATTCAAGCTCTGTCGCATGTGTTGTTGTTGAAAGTTCCAAATTCGCCAGATTCAGTGGTTGCCAAGTTGATTTGGATCATTGTTCATCTAGATCTAGTGGCGACCAAGGTGTTTACGACTGTTGATGCTCTAGATCTGGTGAAGAAACAGTTGCTCGACCTCAAATTTGATGAAAAATCGAAGATCCGGGGGTTGTTGCTACAGATCGACGAGTCTCTCCTTCATCCTCTCGCCAACTCGTCGTAAGTCTTGGGTGCTTAACACATAAAGGACTATAATGGAGTTGAACTCCCAGATCCACCTGATTTGACATTGTTGGTGGACAGTTTGAGTCCTGTTGCGTTACTGTTAGGCTCGCACCCTGGCCACCACCATTGTCACCTCCATCAGTGTTCATTCCCTATTCAACATACCTTTTCCTTGGAGATACTTCTTTGTCATGCTCAACTTCTCTTGTCATAGTTGCAGTAGAGTTGTGGAAGATGACAATGATAGGACGACATGCATCTCGAGGTGATCGTGTAGTGAACATTACGACAAGCAGGCAAAGCTAAGGCATATTTCCTAATCCCCACATGTAAAGCAACAAGAAAAGGGACAACGTTGGCATGTATGGTACAACTCATCCATAGCAAAACTTGATAACCTTGTTTTTAAGTGGGTGCCCACATAAATAAGGCGTCGTTTAAGGGTCATCACCAGACTTCTATGTGACGGCCTCTATCCAAATCTAGGGCACCGCCCAGACTA
The DNA here is from genome assembly GCA_039657345.1 of Stephania japonica. Classification (NCBI taxonomy): domain Eukaryota; kingdom Viridiplantae; phylum Streptophyta; class Magnoliopsida; order Ranunculales; family Menispermaceae; genus Stephania; species Stephania japonica. The sequence goes on along the minus strand of CM077563.1, from coordinate 10,445,192 downwards.
ATTCCGTAATTAAGCCCTAATCCTAGCCTCGTAGGACTTAACTACGTATTAGTCAGCCTTACAACCTATTCTTCTTGTTTCTCATGTTCTATTCAATTTATGACATCGTTAATTATTAGCGGAAGTCTTAGTTATTCATTTATGCGGAAGCTTAAGTAAATGTGCAAAAGCAAACTAGAATGTTATGCGGAAGTCAATTAAATTAATCATAAGTGTGGAAAACCAGGAAATGACATCATATATATAAGATAACCTCAAAATACAATAAAGTCGTCTAAGTCAGGTCAGGGAACTAACGCTCAACTCCAAATATACAACCCCAATGTGTAAGAAAGACATAACATATGCGAACAAAATACCAAAAGAAGACCTACAGTCTAATGCCGTGACGCGCCGCTGACTCAGAGATAATCGCTGATCTTCTCCTTACCCGGTCTGCTGGTAGTCAGCTTTGCACCCACCGTCATAAAAATGATGGTGAGTACAAGAAATAAACTGTAATCCCCGATGACAAGTTAAAATTGCATTTCCAAATATAATCAACTGGTATTTAAAAGCATATAACTAGGAAAGCTGAAAAATAAACCATATGCAAATAAATACCAGAGTTAAACAAGTGAAACTGACATAGACTACGCAGTAGTGAATTAGGTCCGGTCAACAGTGAACCGCGTCACTCCGACCCCATAATCATAAATCACAAGGGACTCTAATCCAAGTGTTGCCAGGGACTCTAACTCCGGTGTGTAGACCACCTTAGGGACTCTAACCCCGAGTGTCATACAATGTCAGGTAACCTTTGCTGACCTCCCCAAGGACTCTGACCCCGTGAGTTGCGCATATCTCGATCGAGTACGGGACCTAATTACAAAAATTACTTTTTATTTTCAAGAAAGACCAAGTATGGAATGCCAAGGCATAGGCAAGTCTAATACCTAATCAAATATGGAGTACAAGTCCATACGAACATTTTAATATGTACTAGCCTAATGGCATGCTATTTATCATTAATTTCACATTTAAACAACAAGAATAGATATAGCATGAGATAGACTCAATGAACCAAAACAATAAATGGATAATGCAAAACTAGACTCAACAAGTGAGTTAGATAACAAGAACACATGACATCAGATTTCAAAGGTAGAGACAGTCCAAAAGAACCATGCAAGAACAACAATATATATTAGGAATGAAATGCTAAGTAAATTTGTCATTGGGTATACTCACAACAAACAATTCTCTAGCTTATCTAGCCTCTCGACACCCCGACACGCGTACCCAGACTCTCGAAGTTATTCCCCCCATTCTTGAGTTGTTTAGATACCATTTTAAGTTGTTTGGGTTCGGTTTAAGGTGTCTTTAGGGTGTAAGCAGTGTTGCAGGAAATTCAGCAGAATTGCAAAAATCTTGCTGTTCAGGTCTCCCAACGCGCTGGCTGGAATTGTCCAGCGTGCTGAGTGCAGAAACCCAGAAATTTTCTGGGTTTACTGCAACCCGAATTTGACCATCACCAACGCCCTAGGATCCCTGTTCTCCTCCACCAGGGTCCAAACACATCCTCCAACATCACAACAAGGCAGACACTTCATTATTTCGATCATGCATTCATCAAAAACGAAAATTTATTGTATGCATTTGTTCATACTCATGAAGAACACCAAGAACACTTAAAAACTGAAAAATCAAATTAATTCATACACCACTGATTTTTGAAAGGCTATGCAGTGTCTCAAGTGATTTCTCACAAAAAGTTCAAATATGAACTTAGATTTCGAAAATAACCTCATTAAATAGCTCAAAATTCAACAAAACCGAAAATCATTAGAAAATCCCATTTTTGGCAAAAATTTGGAAAATCTGAAAATGAAAGTTGATAAATGAAACTATGGCTTAGAAATGCATTGAAACATCTTTAAAACACTTTTGAATCGTCACAACTGAAAAGCCCTTTGAATTAAACCCAAAAACTCTACCTATTGAAAGCATGAGAATGAGGAACCATTACCTAAAGTTGTAGCTCTTGTTGGTGTTTTGATTCTCCAACTTGTGTGATGTAAATCTCCCTAAATCCCTCCAATTCCAGCAGAGAAAACCCTCTCCACAGCTCTGGAATTTTGGTGTTTATGCATGCATTATGAAGCAAATGGGTTGAGAAGGGGTATATATAGTTAGTGGGTTTTGATCTTATGTGCACCCCATGTCTTTAGGTTGATCCAAAGCCCCACATTGACTCCTACACTCCACTAAAATCCAGCTAGGTGACACACGTGTGTGACACAAGTGTGTGGGAGTGTGTGCTAACACATATCCCTAGGTAAGTCCAAGTGTTGTAGATTTTTCATTCAAACTTTCGGACATTGATTTGATTCACATTAATAAATACAACCTTAGGCATATTAATAATTCCATTATGCAAAATTAACATTTCCTAAATTCATGTTAATATTAATCAAGACTTACCAAAATGTTACTACTCGGTTTACCCAGTTTGCACGCAACTCGAGGAGTGTCCCCGCTCTTATCTCTACGCCTACACTGTACAGACTGACTTAATAAGTCTACACATTACATTACACTAGGCATACAATCAATGCAAAAATATCATATACTTCTGCCACTTGCCTCGGTCGGTGTGTGTATCACGGTGTGGGTCCCACGTGACGGGTTGGTGATCTTGATTAAGGAAATCAAAACGAGGTTAGAGATTTGGGCCGTAACATTCTATGTTGTCTACTCCTTTGGGTATGTGTTCCTATTTCACTTCTACGAGTGCCACTTATTTCCTTGACTTCGTTTCCTTGCTTTTTGTTCCTCCATGGGTGCCAATCATTGCTTTGTGCCAAAAACTTGATCTGCTTCTTATTTGTGTGGATGTGGAGGCTCCGAATTTGTGCTATTCAGTTGGAAGCATTAACTGTAGTGATGATTTTTGGCCTTCTTGGTTGCTTTTTGCTTTGTTACCTTGTCATGTCTTTGGGAGGCCATGGCTGTAGTAGTTTATGTCAGATCCTATGGGAGTGGTGCATATATTGGTGTTGCATTCCAAGCGTTTGATGATATGTTGCTGAGAGGTTTGGAGTGTCTCACTGCATTAATTTTGCATACAACGATGAAATTTTGGGTAGAGCTCACTGGTTGTTTGGCTCTCATGGGCACCTTATTCGCTCACCATGACGATTCCACTCCAATTCAATTTGGGCCGACTTTTGGTATCACGGGCTGGCTAATGCACTTGGCGCTTCCTTGCACGTTTGCCTCCTTGAGCTCATTGCTGGCTTTTGGCTCCGTAATGTTGCTCACATGTGAGATACGAAGATGGATTTGGATTCTTGCGTGGTCTCCTGCTTTTGTCACCTCTCACATATTTCTTATAGGCTTCATGATCCGACATCACTATCTCATTTGTTTAATTTTCTATGGCCACCTTTAGGACAAGGTGGATTTTAAAGGGGGGGAGTAATGATACGATCCCAATCAATTAGAGTCTAAGGGACCAAAAGCATGAATGAGTTTGTTAAGACTTTTAGGCGGGAACATGCATGCAAGTGTGCCCATTTTTTTTTGTAAAGGGGGGGGGGGGTGGGAAGTTGTTGTACTCTCTTGAGAGTTTGGGTTGAGAGACAGCGTCTCTCTGGGTTCTTGTAGTTTTTTCTTGTTGTTTTGATTGCCAATTAAGCAATAGAATTCAAGAATTCTATCAGAATGCTCACCATCAATTGCGCTAAATCCATGTAGCGGCCCCAACTAATTTGAGATCGAGGCTTTGTTGTTGTTTCTGGAGAGCATTAACTGCATATGAACTTTACAGTTTTACATCTGTAATTGCATGATTTGTTGTTTCTTTTAGGTTAATGAGAATTGGAACATCCTGTTTTCCTTAACATTCTAACTGATTTTGGGTTATTTGACGAAGTAAATGATGACTTGAGTCTAGCATTATAATGGTATGGAACTTCAGAATACTTGTACCATTGCCATCTTCCGATGTGTTATATGCGTGGAGGTTAGAAACCTGAACTGGGCTACCTACTTGCATTATGGGATTTATCTCTACTCCAAATGCCGCATGATAGAGTGTCTATATATTATGTATAGTAACGGCTTCTTTGTAGTCGTCCATAGTCTATATTCTATAATCGTGCAAGTTGTTTGAAGACGATCCTCACTCACTTTTCAGCAATTTTTTCTGCAATTTAGAAGAAAAGTTTGTCTTTTCTTGTTTCTTTTACTAATTTTTTTTTTCTTACTTGTCTTTAAGGTAAACACTTTATTTTTTTCTACTTCAAGGTAAACTATTTTGTTGTTTTCCCTGTAAAATGTCTCATATATCAATTTTTCTTCTTCTTTGAGCAGGGAGGGAATATTCTCATAGGTGGGTCCGTAATTGAATCAGAAGGAAACTTCGTGCAGCCCACAGTTGTTAAAATTTCTCCAAATGCATCTGTAGTAAAGGAGGAATTGTTTGCTCCAGTTCTCTATGTTATGAAATTTCAGGTTGCATGTTGCTCTATTTATTTTACCTATATATTATTATATTTATATATTTTCTTCTTGAACATTCAGGCTGCTCACTTTTTTGTTTTGATCTTGTAATGAATTTATTTAATTGGGATGATCTTCTTGCAGACTCTAAAAGAAGCAATTGAAGTGAATAATTCTGTTCCTCAAGGACTGAGTAGTTCAATATTCACGCGCAGACCTGACATTATCTTCAAATGGCTAGGGTAAGATTGTGGATTAAACTTGTCTGTTCACTCTGTGATTCTGTATTAATTTCATTTTCTTTTGATATTTTAACTACTCAAGTTGGTACATGCATACTTTTGATGAGTTGGATGCATTAAGGAAGCAAGTAGTCCTCTTATTTTTTCAGTTTTGCTGTTTCTTTAAAGGACTCTGGTTAAGGAAATTACTCTATAATGGGCATGCATATGCATAACGTTGCAATTCAAATTTACAACAATCACAGTTGCTTGTGAAGGCAACTTGATAGTCGAAACAGTTCTAATTAAACCAAGAAAAACAACCAGTCTTCTGAATAGGCTATTGCTCAACTTCAAACTTAACCTGACACAAGAAAACACCAAAAGCTTAGTTCAAAGACATCTATAGGCACTTTAACACAAAGTATTCTAGAATCAGCATCTCTAAACTCCTCTTCAAAGACCAAGTATTTCTTTCCTACCAAACCTGAAAGCAGAGATTGTAGCATTTGTAGAATTTTAGACAAAGAACAAAGATTGCGCCCATATTGCAAATTGAAGCTACAAATAGCAAGAGGATGGCATTGACCTAGTATGAAATAGGGTTGTTAGAAAGGATTTCTGGATTGAGATTTGATGTATGAGATTCCTTGTATTGTATTTTGAGTGGAATACCAATCAGCCTTGCAATGCAATCTTTCCCTTTTCTTTAACTGAAACCACCTTAAACTCTCTCTATTCAAAACTCTCATTTTCTCAAGTCATTGACTTTTGAAGGTTAAAAATGCCTTTTCAACTAGAGCACCATGTACTCCTATATAATTCCATAATCACTTATATTGGAGCCTTCTACTACCTAACCTATGTCCTTTATTTGGAGCATAATTAGTTGAATTTCTATGTAACTTGAATGGTGATCCTTGGTGGTTAGCAAAGTGGGTTGGCAGCTCCACTGTTACCTGGAAGTCATTGGTTTCAATTTAGGAACAGCCTCTAATATTCTGGGATTAGACTGCATGCAGTGACCCTCTTCCAGGTTCCGATGGCATTGCAGGAACCTAAATTTTGTCAAGTTGGCCTAAAATTGTACTGCAAACAATATTGCTGCACGCAGTGAAACTCTTCCCAATGTGAAGCGATATTTGTATTTTCATTGACTATCTTTCACAAGTTTAAGCCGTCCTACATGTCTTGTATGCTTAAACTGCGTGCATTGACTGTGGCTCCTTTGCTGTGTATAAATATTTGTGAAAGACACTATAACTTAATGCATTCGGGACACTTGATCTTGGCATAGCTAGATGGATTGTTTCATCTCTAGAGAAGGGAGAAGCAGACGAATTTGATCTATTGGTGCTGTATTTTATTCATTATTCTGTTCCTACTATACACTTAATGTTTTTCTCTTTTTTATCCATAGGCCACTTGGCAGTGACTGTGGGATTGTCAATGTCAATATTCCTACAAATGGAGCTGAAATTGGTGGCGCTTTTGGAGGGGAAAAAGCTACTGGTGGTGGTCGTGAAGCAGGAAGTGACTCTTGGAAGCAGTATATGCGGCGTTCGACATGGTAAGTCTTGTTATCTCCCAACTTAATTGAGTTTGACCTCTGCTGAAAATGAGATTCTGCTTTCCTATATACAAGACATGAACAGGCATTTGCTTGCATTGCCTTCAACTATGTTACCCGGACCCTTCACTCTAACCCAAAGTACCTGTGTCGGACACTTGAAACGAGTCCGATACTTTAAAAAGACGTGGATACTCCATTTATAGAGTTCGTTGTATAAAAAGATTCATAATGCAAGAGAAGAAAGAAAAAAAAATAACAAAAACTTTCTAGCGTAGAATACGAAATGAAAAATGAGAAAAAAATATGGGTATATAAGCTATTATATATATGTAATAACATATATAAGCATGTGTGTTTCAAGTTTTTAGATTGTTTTTGTCGAGTCCCCGTATCTTAAAATTAGAGAATAGGTGGGTCCGACCTTTAGACTCATACCCGCACCTGACACCTGCACCCGAGTCCAGGTAACATAGGCCTTCAACTGTATTTAATAGTTTCGAAAAGTTCTGCATAGTGTGTGCTTGTAAAGTTAACTTATCATGCAATTGCTTTTATGTTCTGATTATTTTTCTGTTGAAAGATTATACCTTTGCAGCTGCTCTCGATAGAAGTAATGATGTATCCTTGTGTTACACTACACAGTGTTATTGAATGCAACGTGGAAATTTCTTTTTCTTCTGTAGCCGCGCAGCTGTGTCCTGGCTATAAACCACAACATGAAAGGCTATTTGATCCAACATACTGTTTGACACATGTTAATGAACATTTGGGGAGTACAAGATCTTCTAAGTTGTATAATTAGCTGTTGTTTGTGTCCATATTTGATTGTAAATGAATTGTCATATTATTTAACAACATTCATGTGAAGCAAGATCAGAGACTAGAATTATGACTTTCTTTTTGTTTAAAAAACACCTAATTGAGTATGATAACACACCTAGAATTGCCTTACTCTAATTATGGCGTATGTTATTTGCAGATGACATTGTCTTAGTGGACGAAACAAGAGATGGAGTGAATAGGAAATTAGAACTTTGGAGGAACACATTAGAATCTAAAAGCTTTAAGTTGAGTAGGACGAAGATCGAATATATGCACTGTGAGTTTAGAAATACTAGACATAGAGATGATGGAGTGGTAAAATAAGGATAAGGAGAAGTAGAAGTTCTTAAGGTGAAACACTTTAAATATCTAGGATCAATCATACAAAATGATGACAATATTGAGAATGATGTCACGCATAGAATTCAAGCTGGATGGAAGGAATGGAGGAGTGCAACATGTGTGATCTGTGTAGAAATATCTTGACCTAGTTAAAAAGAAAATTTTATAGAATCGCAATTAGGCCAGCTATGCTCTATGGAAGCGAATGTTGGGCGGTGAAGCAACAACAATTACATAAAATGAACGTAGCAAAAATGAGGATGCTTAGGTGGATGTGTGGTAAAACTCGTAAAGATGGAATAAGAAACAAAGAAATTCAAAGAAAAGTGGGAGTGACACCAATTGACGTAAAGATTAGGGAAGGGCGGTTGCGGTGGTTTGGACACCTGCAAAGACGGCCTACATATGCTTCCACTAGAAAACTTGACTCAATAGAAACTAAAGAAATTCGATGATGTAGGGGTAGACCGAAGTTAACCTAGGATGCATTAATTAAGAAGGACTTGAATGGTTTGGAATGCTCAACATCAATTGCACAAAATTGAGACCCCAATTAATTTGGGATTGAGGCTATGTTGTTGTTGTTGTTGTTGTTTGTGGAGGTCTTTATTTTGTTTTGATTTCCAAATTTTATTTTCATTCTCGTTTTAAGATTCTTCCACTAACGCTTCTTTCTGGCAGTACGATTAACTATGGAAGTGAGCTGCCGCTTGCACAAGGAATCAATTTCGGATGATAGGACTATCATCGGTAAACTAATTATTTTGTTTCTTAATTTTTATAATTCCTTGGAAATCGTCATTCTTTTCTTTTGTCACTGCCATTCTTCATCTTGTATGTAAACATCCGTTGTGTGACTTGTGCAGCAATCGTGTTTCCACTGCCACCACATTTCCATAGTCTCCCCTCATAAAATTCCAATTCCAGATGAAGGTGGAGGAGTCACCCGTTGCTGGCAGACTGGTCTGTTTCTAATTACCTTTAATCAAAATAAGCACAATACTATCCATAAAGTTACGCTTCAATGTTGCACATTGATTTGATCATGCTCAATTTATTTTCCATCGTCCGTGGTTCTCTTGCGACAACTTTGTTAGCTCTACTAAGCTGTTTTATGGCTTAAGCTGGAAAATAATCTTGGTGAAATGTGAGATTGACATCCTTTCTCACATCATAAGTCACAACCTTTTCTTGAGACAGCGTAATGCACTTTGCAGAGTCTGCAGACTTCCTAATGATGTGCATCTCGCGGTCTTCAACTGCTTGTTATGACAATGCTTGTTTGGGGTGTTAATCTAGCATTTCTTAATCTTTGCTAACCAAACATCCAAAAAAGTGAGAATAATGCATAATAGATTAGTGAAGAAATTTTTTTATTATGACTGACATGCCCTTAGTTCCGCAACAGAAGATGATACAAATGTTCATTTCAACCCAGTAAATTTATGAAAGAAAGCTTATTGCTCTGGTAATTTAGTAGTTCTTTACTGAGGAGCTATGTAATTTTGTTAAGGTTTAATCTACCAATGAAGGTAGAATTGAGATTTCCAAGATAGAGATGCCCCTCGAACTCTAATGCGGAGGTGACGAAGGCCATCACCTTCCCTCTCGAGGCGTCCAACTTTCTGATTATCTTTCCACCTTCTCTTCCGCGCCTTCCATCACTTTGCTTTGTCCTGCTGGTCTTTAACTGTATGTTTCAAGACACCCACTTCTATTTTAGTCAAGTTAATTTTAGGTTTCTATCAAATTTCCATGGACGAGGGACCCCCGCTGTCAAGGGGGCATAAGGAAGTGTAAAGTGATGGCGATTGACAATTATAAATGGGTACTATAGGGGGTGCTAGGCGTAACTGCCTCCTACACTGGCAAGCATTTTCTTTCATGGGTCATTCATGCTCTAAAACATTCATTGTTTACTAGGAATGCTATATGAGGATGGGGGCCTCATTCTCATGTCCATACCTATTTAAAAATTCATTATTCATACTCATACCCATCTGGGAATGAATTCTCTTACCCATACCCATACTCATACCCATCTAATCTCTGTGGGAATCCTTATGGGGATTTTCATGGAGATTTTTGTGGGGATGAAGAATCGCAGTGGGAAAAATTTTTTCTCATTCCATTCCCATTGGGGATCCCCGTAGGGATTTTCATGGGGAGTTTTGCGGGGATGGGGAATCCCTGTAGGAAAAATATTTTTTCCACTTAATTTTTCTTAAAAAAATAATTATAAAAAATAAAGAATAAAAAATACATACATAACAACACAATTGTTGAAATTTCAACAAAAATAAAGTATAACACATCATGCAATTAAAGTTCTAACTTCTAAGCGTTAACAATTCAAAATCTCATTAAAGATTTTTGTTATATGTATAATGAGTGTTTCGGGTGGAAACTATATAATATTATATTATATTTATATATAAATATTATTTGGTGTATAATTGATATATGAGGATTACCCATAGGTATCTCTGTAGGGATTACCCATGGGGAATTATGTGGGTATATTTTATCACTCATCCCCGTACTTATACTCGTGTGGATATGAAATTTTGTACCCATCCCCACATCCACTCCTATTTAAAATCCTTATACTCGTACTCGTTTGGGTAAATCTCCGTCATCCATAGGTATTACCCTAACCATTTGCATCCCTAAGCTAGATTGATGTTGTCTAGTCCTCTAGGAAGATTGTCAACGAAAATGTTTGTATTTCCTTTCAACTTCCCTTTAAGCCAGTGTTTGAGACACCTAAATCTGCAACATAACAACAAAATACTAGGTACCTTTTACAAAATGTGCAAAAATCTTAACAAAGGATTAATTGGTTAAAATATTTTTAACATTTTACGACTTTTGCTATTATATCCTAATATTTTTCAATTTGTTATTATATCTTAACCTTTGAAAATTTATTAGTCACTTTTTAACTTCAAATTTGATGAGGTGACATCTAAATAATAACTTTAAAAAGTCACTTCATCACCTATAATTACTAAAATAAATAAATAAATAATTTTATTTTATTTTTATCTCTAAGATAATTTCATTGAAGTAAAAATTCAGCATTACATCAAATTAATATAACAAAGCTTGAACTTAATATGGTAATTCACTTCAAAGCAATACTCCAACATGACTTCACGATATTTGACATTTGATGGGCAACTTCATTCACTTGTCAATTAACATGACTGATCCTTCGTTTGTCAAGTCTTCTCATCAGTGTTTTACCATCTTGAAACACCTCTCCCGCTTTAAGAAGATTGGGGATATCTTTCGTGACTCTTCTAATTATTGCACTCACCCTCACAAGTCCCTCAGTCTCGAATATCGCTACGTCAGTATTGCATTTTTCCAATTTATTATTAAGCTCATTATTTGTGTCACTTCATCAAATTTAAGGTTAAAAGTGACTTAGTATACAAATCAAATAATTTACAAAGGTTAGGATATAATAACAAATTAAAAAAGGTTAGGATATATAAAAACAAAAAGATGTAAAAATTTATGATATTTTAACCAATTCGGCCTAAAACTCAGCACTCTCTCTATTTTAGACAAGAAAAACAGAAGATGTTATACTTACTTCCACGTCTCACAAACAATCAGAAAATCTTGCTTTCTAGAGAGAGCAACTCCACTGGGAAAGCTCAGATGGTTAAGGTGCATGGATGTGTGTCCAGTGTGGGATTGTACTTGAGAAGTCGTCCATGTGGTTTTCCTTCCAATACATCACAGGCCCGGTCGCTTGGACCATATTTTGTACTCACATCACTGAAATACAAATAGGGCTATCTGATGCTTGGATTACATCATCAGCAAATCTGTCAATAAAAATGTACACAACTCAACAATTTAGTTTGATACATAGAATGTATAACATGGCCATTTAAAATTCAAAATGCTTATGCTATTAGTGCTACTTCCTTGTTAACTTTTACCTTATCTTTTTACCATTGACTTTTGAAGAAAGCAACTACCTTTTTCATTGACCTCTACCAAACCCTGATTTCAATATATTAGCTCAAGAATGTGTTAGTCGTGCAATTTTTTAATATCATGTAGAAGTGAGCACGTATCAACATGACTAATAATTGCCCAATTAGAGGTGTTAGCGTCGCAGACAAGCACATGCCCGTCGTTGGACATTGCTACTCCTAGCAAACCATTGCCACCAAGCTTCTTCTAGTTCTCCCGTAGCCCATCTCTATGTTTTCTCTTGACCCAGCCATCTCTTGTGACCGTGTACAAACTACAAGGTGCCCTTCTCATTTACACATACATCCTACGGTTTTTGAAGGAACCCATCACCAAGCTTTTCCACTTTCTGAATGCATCCATGCCCAAAAAATTATGAAGCACACAATTAATATGGTTTACAACCAATTAGGTGGTCCAATGGTTAGGTATGAGATTTGAAAGTAAGAGGTCATGGGTTCAAACCTTGGTAGGTGCAAAGTTATTTCTTCCCTATCAAAATTTTTTTTTAAGAGTGTTGCTTGAGTAGCTAGAACAAACTGAGGTTCCACAAGGAAGATTGAGTTACCCTAGGTCGTGATTGTTTGCTTTTGTCTACAAGACTCGAAAAAAAAAGTAGCACTTTTTATTTTTATTTTTTGATATTCGTGGTTGTCCAAGCCGCATCGTCCCCTCTTGATTGGGAGCACCATCCCACAATCCGGCCAAGAAAACTTTATGGAATAATATTGCAGCTGCCATAGATCGAACTTTAGACCTCTGCCTCAGTTAGCGCCTTGAATCTTTTGAAAATAGTATATATTTTCAATAATATTGCCAATGTGAAAGAGACTTTCGCGGAACTCCATGACCCCAAAGAAACAACTCAATTGTTTAGATGTCAAGATTGTTCATGCATGAGCCTTAAAACTGTTATTTCTATTTATAGATCAAGAGTTTGCTGCTTTAATTCATTTTTTCCTGGGCGTTCTTAATTAAGAAGAATCCTGAAACTGTACAGCTATAATTCAAGAGTCGCTAAGTGCACCTCACCTTTTACTAATTGCACCCTTGAAAAAGTCAAACTTAAAAAAAGTCAAGCCTACTACAAAATGACCCTTATGTTCCTCACTGTAATTAGTGCACACCACTATAATTTCTAAGTGCACCCCACACCCTTTCTTTGTGATTTGTAGTTATCATCGAGTTGTTTGGCCTCGAAGGTCCGAATCTCTTATTGGAGCGTCGGTCATAGCTTGTTGAACCTTTAATTGGAGAGTCGGTCATAACTCACCGAACCTTTAAGTCGGCAATTGTCAACTAAATCTCACCAAAGAGGTTTGGTTGGACAACACTGAGCCTAGTGGATAAGTCTCGGCTACATGTCGCCGAACTTAATATAGATGTCTCAACCTAGGTTTTGGAGTTGGGTGCTTCAATTCGGATGAAAGGGTATTTTGGTAAAAATGTGGGGTGCACTTAGAAATTGAAATTTGAATTTTGGGTGTCACGCAAAATGGGGTGCACTTAACCGGATTCTAATTCAATTTCAAAACTCTTTAATTTAACGAACCTTTGAGCTTGCACAATGTGCATAGTAGATGTTTCTGACCTGTAAATCATAATTCCATCTAAACCCCATAGTGGTGGAGAGAGCAGATGGAGAAGTGGAGATGAAAATCAGCAGTGGTAGTTAAACTTGCAAACACACTGCTTTGTCAACCAATAAGCAAACTTTTGTACTCATTTTGGCTGCCTAGGCTCTTAAATGTCTCGACTCACGAGTGAAGAAGAAGGTCTGGAAGAGAAGGCATGCACAATAAAAGATATGAAAGACCACTTGCGCAGAGATATATGTTTGGATATCAACATATGAAAGAACTTTGTTCTTTTTTAGGTGGAGCAATTGTTAGAGTCGTCAAATAGGCGTACCATTCATGAGTTTTGCATTTCCTTAATTGGTGAATATTTAATTATAGGAGGGAGAGTGTTAATAAGTGACTTAGGGGCCCACATACCACGTCACTAGGGTGTGACATTGAGGTGTTATTGTAGCATTAGCATACTCTTTAAGTACTTTTACGTACTAGAGTCGTCAAATAGTCCAAGTTTACATGGAAGGGAGAGTGTGAATGAGTGAGGGCGAGGGGAGGCTTCACCAAAATGTCTCCAATCTCAATTTATAACTTTTTTTTATTTACTTGAGTACCCGATATGAAAATAATTCTTAACATTTGAGATAGCGTGATGCACTTTAGAGTTCTATGCGCAGAGTCTGCAGACTACCTAATGTGCACCGCGCAGTCTTCAACTTCGTGTTTGGGGTGTTATTGTAGCATTTCCTTGCTAATCAGACGTCCAAACAAGGGGGAGTAATACAAATGTCCTTAGTTCCACAACATAAAAACTTTTATTGTTACAAAGTGACTGACATGCCCTTAGTTCCACAACAGAAGATGATACAAATTAATGTCCATTTCAACCCAGTAGATTTATGGAAGAAAACTTATTGTCTGGTAACTAAGTAGTACTTCCATGGGTTTCAAAAAAAAAAAAAAAGTATTACTTCCATGAGGGGCTATGTGTTTTTGTTGAGGTTTAATCTACCAATGAAGGTAGAATTGAGATTTCCAAGATAGAGATGCTCCTCGAACTCTAACGCAGAGGTGACAAAGGCCATCACCTTCCCTCTCGAGTCGTCCAGCTTTCTGATTATCTTTCCATCTTCATTTACCTTCACAACCATTGCCTTCCCTTCCACTCCTTCTAACACAAGTTCCTTTGTCCCACTGGTTCTTAACTGTAAATCAAAACATGCACCCACTTTTATTTAGTAATCAAGTCCCATTAGATGCCTACATAACGAAAGTATATTTTTTGTTTAAAGGGCATGTAAGAAACGTTGATCTTCTTAATTAATGTTTAAGGTCATGTTTCTAAATCAAGGAATCAAGGGGTCTAGGCCTCTTAACCTTCAATCTGTCAATGTTTTTCCAAGAATTTCATCTAATTGTTAACCTTACTTTTTCAAATTATATGACATTTGGGATCAGACTCACTAGTTGTTCACTTGTGCCTCTTCGAGATTACAGGTCCAATTTTCTAATTTTCCGATGCATTTTTAATGGAATAGTCCGAATAGTGAACAAAAGAAAAGAGAAAAAATGAAGTGATGCGCAAGTACATTCAATAAGGCAATCCAGAAAGACCCATCTGGAGCTAGATTGATGTTGTCTGGTCCTCCAGGAAGGTTATCAACAAAAATGCTAGTATTTCCTTTCAACTTCCCTTTAAGCCAGTGTTTGAGACACCTGAATCTGCTCTCCATATAATACCAAAATATATAATGACTAACCTATCTTAAAAATCATAAAATTTAGACTATTTTATTTTAGATAAGAAAGCAAGACATGTTACACTTACTTCCATGTTTCACAAACAACCAGAAAATCTTGCTTTCTAGAGAGAGCAACTCCATTGGGAAAGCTCAGATGGTTAAGGTGTATGGATGTGTGTCCTGTGTAAGGATTGTACTTGAGAAGTCGTCCATGTGGTTTTCCTTCCAAGACATCATAGGTCCAGTCGCTTAGCCCATATTTTGTACTGGCATCACTGAAATAAATAGGGCCATCTGATGCTTGAATTACATCATCAGCAAATCTGTCAACAAAAATGTACACAACTCAGTAATTTAATTTGAAAGAATGTACGTATAACATGACCATTTAAATTCAAAATGCTTATGAAACTACTTCCTTTTTAACTTTCTTACCTTATTTTTTTACCATTGACTTTTGAAGAGAGCAACTTCCAACCCTTTTCACTAACCTTTATTAAACCCTGTTTTGCAAAACAAGATCATTCAATATATAAATTAGCTTAAGAATATATGTGTTGGTTGTGCATTTCTCGACTACATGTAGAGGCGAGTATATGTCAAATTAATATGATTATCATTTGTCCAATTAGATGAGGACTTGCCTGGTTAGCGTCGCAAATAAGCAGATGACCGTCATTAGACATAGCGACTCCTAGCAGACTATTGCCACCAAGCTTCTTCCAGTTCTCCCATGGCCCATGTCTATGTTTTCTCTTGACCCAACCGTCTCTTGTGACAGTGTAGAAGGTGCCCTTCTTGTCCACACATACATCCTCTGGTTTTTCAAGAAATCCATCACCAAACTTCACCACTTTCTGCATGCATTAGTGCCCAAAAGATTATATATAAAGTGCACAAATTAATATGATTAATTATTTAATAGTATTGCCCAAGTAGAAGAAACTGAGGTTCCAGAAGGAAGATAGAGTTATCCTAATCCCTAGGTTGCGACTGCTTACTTTTCTGTCTAAGAGACGATACAATTATTGGAAGTTGAGGCTTCTATAATATTAATTTATCTGTATGATTGCACATATCATGAAATGCAATAAATGACAGTTAAACCTATATTATTATTTTTTTTTGAAGAGAAATTGAAATTTCATGAATCATTCATGGTTCAATACGGGACCATACATAGAATCAAGTACATTGATTCACTAATTCTATTTGTGCAAACAAACTGCCATTAATTTGACTTTTTCCGAAATTGAAACAGTTTGACAATTAGGGACTGCTCTCTACAACGTTGAAACTCATAACAATACACAAAAGTACTAGAATTAGGATATCAAGATTGATCTAAGAAACAACTTAATTGTTTAGAATTAGGATATCAAGATTGATCTAAGAGACTCAAAACTGTTATTTCTACAGATAAAGAGTTTGGTTTATTTCATTTTTTCGCAACTTTTCTAAGGAAACCTCTGCTATGTATAATTAATAATTTAATTATGAAGCTTTTTCAATTGTTGTAATAATGAACCAAACAACTAGCACAATATATATGAGTAGTAGGAGTGTTTCTGACCTGCAAATCATCATTCCATCTAAACCCCAGAGCAGTAGGAGAAGTGGAGATGAAAATTATCTGAAACAGTAAAGCTCGCAAACACACTGCTTTGAAAGCCAATAAGCAAACTTTTGCACTCATATTTAGGCTGGCTAGCAAGGGTATTAGGATGCCAGGAGTGAAGAAGGTCTGGAAGAGAAGGCAGCATACACAGTTAGAGACATATATGAAAGATCACTTGTGCAGAGGTATATGTAGAGCTATATGATCTTTATTGATGAAAAAACGACTAAAGAATCTTGATGTAAACCTAACAATAAAAAAATGAATAAATATATACATTTATAATACATGATGTGACCTGGAGCTTGGAAAACTTGGACCTTTTCGATCTTACCTTTTAGTAAATGATGTCTCGTTCATCTCACGTACTATAGATGCTTTAGCAATATATTAGTTGTTAATCAAACATATAATTAAGGTAATAAGTGTGTAATCTGGACTTCAAAAAAATCATAGTGCTACCAATTTTGTGGTGCAGATGGTCATATAAATTTCTTGAAAAATAATAAAATGATCTGCTTTTAACACACTTTGGGTACACATTTTTATATTTTAATTATTTATAGTTTTTTCTTCTCCTCAAGTGTGGGTCTTATATATAATAAAATATCATAAATGATTAAAATACAAGAGTGTAAGTATAAAGTGTGCTGTGATTGTGTTAGATTAATATTTTTCAAATTTCTCTATATGTACGATGTGGCTCTAATGAAACTGCTAGAAACATTAATTGCTTCGGCACTAGAAGACAAGAATATATTTATTTTTGAAGAAAAATACAAGATTACAATATTTTTCAGATGCCAGGGAAAAAAGTCTCAATTTCATATTAATTATTTTATTTTTTATTTTTTCAGGAATCAAATTAGTTGTTCCTTGCGCTCAATTATGACTAAAGTTGGTACTAATATTTGTCCACAATTTCAACTGGTGGGGTTTTATTTCAAAAAGCTTGATACTATTTAGGAAAAATTTGCACATATATCTTTGACTTTTTTTTGATGAAATTGTATCTTTGACTTTCACAATTGAGTGCGTCTTACTTGAAGAGTCCGGCTAAGTGTATCCCGCTTTTTACTAAGTGTACTCCAGAAAAAAGTCAAACTTAAAAAAAAATCAATCCTACTACAGAATAACCCTGTATGTCCCTCACTGTGATTAGTGCATCCCACTATAATTTTTAAGTGCACTTTACACACTCTCTTCATTGTGATTTGTAGGCATCATTGAGGGTTCGACTTCGAAAGTCTGAATCTCTTGTTGAAGAGTCGGTTAGAGCCCATCGAACCTCTAGTTGGAGAGTCGGTCATACCTTGCCGAACCTTTAATTAGAAAGTCGGTCGGAACCCACCGAACCTTTAGGTCGGCAGTTGTCAACTAAATCTCACCAAAGAGGTTTGGTTGGACAACACTGAGCTTAGTGGATAAGTCTCGACTACATGTTGCCGAACCTAAAATAGATGTCTCGACTAGGGTTTTTGAGTTGGGTGCTTTGGTTCGGATGATAGGGTATTTTGATAAAAATGTGGAGTGCACTTAGAAATTAAAATTTGAATTTGGGGTGCCACGCAAAATGGGGTGCAATTAGTAGAAGGTGGGGTGCACTTAACCAGACTCTAAACTTTTGACACAAACGTTTGACAAGCAATTGTTGATGGAAAAATGATTGGGAGACTCGTTTGAGCATCCAATAGACACTCAATACCTCAAACATGTATTTCGAGGTATATTGAACAACGCGCCACTAAAAACTTAGGTCGATGCACCTAACTCGTGTTTAAAGTACCAACTAATTGGGTGGCCCAATAGTTTGGTATGAGATTTGAAAGTGAAAGGTCATGGTTCAAACCTTGATGGATGTAAAAGTGGTCTCTTTCTTATAAAAAATAAATAAAATTCAAGTGGGTCCATTTAGCAGGCTCTTGTTGATATCCTTTCTATACACATCAATTTGTGCAATATCAATGTACAATTAAGGATTCAAGGTGTAACGGCCCAAATAATATTTGCCGTTAATTATGACGTCATTGCAGATGTGGATGCCAGCGAAGACAGCTGAGGGACCCACAGTGAGGACTGGAATGCACTCGAACTAGGTATACAGTCCGTTTTGTATGCTTGTTGTGGTAAATTGTGATGGAAAGGTATAAATTAACTAATTCCATTGCAATATGTATGCTAATGTAGTTGATTGACGAGTGAGGAATGACCTCGGGGTGCGTGCGGACACGGGACACGAGGCACGAGGTGCCGGGTAGTCGAGGAAACTACGGTGAGTTTACCCGTGAATTTTGGTAATTTATTGAATAGGGTAGATAATTATTATGTGATAAATTAATTGGAAATCAATTGATCCTATAGTTAAGGAGAATAAAACAATAACAGTTGGATGCTTCTCGAGATGCACAACAGTTCATGAGTGTCATGATTAGGTGTATAAGGTTGGAGTGACACAGGGGTGACCATGAACCCTTGGATGCTTCTCGAGATTCGTGCACACACTTGATCAAATGCCAAATATATATACACATGCTTGATCGATCGGTCAAAGGAGAGTGAGAGTGTGAGATTGAAGAGAGAGCTTGGAGGAAGAGAGAAATCGTTGGAGGGAAGAAGAGGAGAGGAAAAACAGCCAACAAGGTGTGAAGAAGGTGATTTGTGGCTTCCTACAACAAGAACCTAAGGTATGGACACATTAAACTTGGATTTTTGTGGAATTTTTGGTGTGGGTTGGAGCTTGTGGAAATTCGAATTTGTTGGGGAATATACACTTGGTTTTTTGTTGAGAGTGAGTGTGTGTGAGAATGACATGAAGTGGTTGTGAGTTTTGAGTAAATTTGAGAGAAATTTGATGGATTTCTAAAAATGGGTTTGAAAATGTGATTTCCATAAATTGTGGATTTTGGTGTTTGATTATGGTAATTAAGGCTTAAATGGTGTAATTGAGGTCATTGATGTTTTATGGAAACATGGAAATTGAATGTATGGATTTGGAGTTCAAATTCTTAATTTGGAAATTTTCTGGACAGCGAGCAATTAGCGCGCTAATTGGAGAAATTAGCGCGCTAATCACGCTGAGTAATGATGAGGATGAATAGTGATTGAGATAAATTAGCGCGCTAATTTATCTCATTAGCGCGCTAATTATTCTCTGGACTCCAAAAATTGGAAAATGACAAAATGAGTCAAACCAACATTATGAACCCATTAATTGATTATTAATACTCATAAATGAATTCCAGGAGTCTCGAAATAGTAATTGGAGTCGGGGGTTTAGTCAGGAATCGGACCGAGAGTGATATCGGGGATTTGGAGGTTTTGAGCCGGGGTTTGACTTGTGGAACGAGGAGTGCGAATTGAGGTGTGTAGTATCCCAATTGAACTTCACTTTAAGTATTTACCATTTGATTTATTTGAATTCGCCCATTTATTCTTTATTCCATTTCATCTTTGCTTTACGGTGGGCACTCTCACCTGGTGACTTTACGGTAGTGGAGAGTACTCCTACCTGGTGTCTTTACGGTGTTGAGATCACCCCCACCTGGTGCTTATTTCGTTACGGCCATAGAGTCCATTGAGTCATAGCACTTGTCTAAGTATACGCCGGTGAATAGGCTACCCGGGTATGGTAGGCTTGTGTGGGTGCGTCGTTGGTCTACGCCGACCACCTAGAGGGTTCAGGCCAACACATTGGTGTGTTTACGGTTGGTGCCTGGGGATAAAAACCCGAAGTATGACTTGGTCTGATTTTTATGTGCCCGTACTTTGTTTATCACTATATTTATGCATGCGATGTTTCCTTTTACAGTTGTCTGTACTTCTTTATTCCGCATGTTTAAATTATAGTATCTTCAATTCCAGTACTTTTACTTTCGTAATTACTTGGTGAATTTCCTTGGGATTACTCACTTTGGACTCGTCATCTGTCTTTTTGTGATGGCTGAGTGCAGACCCTAGTACGAGCCGGGGAAAAGGCAAGCTTGAAGAGTACATCGATTGACGGTTTTAGCCCCACTCGTACGTATGTTTATATTTATTCGTTTTATGTCGGGTTTTGGGCTTGAGAGATAGGTTGTACATTTTGATATTTTGAGGAACATATGAGATGTATATGATGTATATTTGATATGGTTTCCACTTAGGCATTTTGCTAATAAAACACAAGATGAATTTTTATATTGTTTATTTAAGCTTCCGCTGTTAATTTGAGGATATATGATATTAATTGAATCAAATTAAATGAGAAGTTGATCAATGATGGATAATTGGGCGTGGGACACAACTGGTGGTGTCGTGGACAGTTGTGGGCCCGCGTGGCCTCCCGTGGCGGACCAATGTGGAAATTGGAGCCGCCACACAAGGCTTCAAGCGCCAGCTGTGGCACCAATAACTACTTATCAAGAAAGGGTTATACACAAGGGGCATGCTACGGTGCTAACTACAGACATGCCTATAAGAACGCACCTTGATTTTTTTTTTTTAACAATTCAGTAGTCGTAGCGAGTGCCCGTAATGGGTAACTTTAGCATTATCCTCAAGCATAAAATTATAAAAAAGTAAAAAAATAAAATAAAAATAAAGGTGTGTGCTCTACCAAACCTTGTTTTCAATATATTAGCTTAAGAATGTGTTAGTTATGCAATTTCTCAATCACATATTCACATGTTGAAGTGGACACATATCAAATTAATACGACTACTATTGCCCAATTAGAGGACTAGCCTTGTTAGGAAGTTTTTTGGTCTTCTCCTTGTTGAAAAGTTTTGTGGTCTTCTCTTTGTTGAGAAGTTTTAGGTCTTCTCTTTGTTAGGAAGTTTTGTTATTCATTTTATGGTTCTAGTACTTTTGTGTATTGTCATAAATTTCAACATTGTAGAGAGCAGTCCTTGATTGTCAAACTGTTTCAATTTCGAATAAAAAATCAAAATGATGGCAGTTTGTTTGCACAAATAGGATTAGCGAATCAATGCACTTGATTTTATGTCTGGTCTTATATTGAGTCATGAATGATTAATGAAATTTCGATTTCTCTTCAAAAAAAAAAAAAAAAAAAAAAAAAGAATCCTGAAACTGTACAGCTATAATTCAATTTCAAAACTCTTTGATTTTTGTAATAATGAACCAATGTGCTAGCACAATATATGTGTATAGCAGATGTTTCTGACCTGTAAATGATCATTCCATTTAAACCCCAAAGTGGTGAAGAGAGCAGATGGAGAAGTGGAGACGAAAATCAGAAGCAGTGGCAGTAAAACTTGCAAACACACTGCTTTATCAACCAAATAAGCAAACTTTTGTACTCATTTCGGCTGCCTAGGCTCTTAGATGTCACGACTCACGAGGAAGAAGAAGGTCTGGAAGAGAAGGTGCAGAGATATATGTTTGGATATCTACACATGAAAGTGTTGTAAATATTGTGGATTGACAACTCTACGTATTTTATCTGTTGTTATTCTAACTCTTCACATGATGTAACACCCAAATTAATTCATATAATTACTTAGTCTTAATGCTATTTATTCATGTAATTGTATTGAAATGTAACTTGTGCCCTTTGATCTTACCAAGGGCCTATATAAAGAGGTTCCACCTATGTAATGTGATACCATATTGGAATGAAAGTTCTCTATTTCTCCCATATCTCTTCTCTTGTTCAATTTCTATTTCTTTACTTTACTTTCCTAGCTTTGTTCAAAGTAATTTTACAACACGTTATCAGCACGATCTTGCTCTAGCATTAAGGAGATATTGAAGTTCAAGAAGGCTTGTTAAGGAGAGAAAGCTAAGAAGGTATAACTTTTATGAGTTCGGTTTATTTTTATATTGTCTTGGTTGCTTCACTTTTATATGCATACTTTATTCATATACTATGCATTATAACGTCACCGATTGCGAAAGTATGCTCTGTAGTTGCGTCTTGTACGATCTTCTACATCAGAAATCAAAAGTCAATATGTGACATAACTAGTTTTCTCGCTATACTATAAACGATTAATTATGCTTCATTCTCGATTTTTTTATTGCAAATAGTGTTATGAGTTTGGGTTGATAGTGGGTAAGCCTTGTCCCCGGTAAAGCTAAACATTGAAAGGGAGACGGGTTATCCCGTTCGAGGAGGCATGATTTTTAAGTAGACTTCGTCTCACCACCCAACCTGGAGGTTGTCCCACCAACTCATACAAGTAGTACATTTTGCATATTAATAATCAAGTTGTGAACATATATTTAATCGTATATTATTTATTTTATATAAAAAGGAGAACTATTTACATTATTTTTTTTTCAAAAGTATTATATTTGATTGAATTTGTGCCGTAATATTATTGACAAAAATCACTTATCAAGGCAACTAGATACTAAAATTATAAAGCATCTATGCAAGGCAGTGTGCATAACACTAATATTTATTCGCCGAATATCTCTATAGAGATTTGAAAAGTAAATATTTCACTTTGTATTATCTTTTCACCTTATGGAGTTATGAATATAATCACCAAAATTGGTGATGCTCCAAAAGGCTCAAAATGAGCGGCTAGGTCTCACGCTACAAAATTTATATCAGTTAAATATCATTTATTATTCTGCAATTTCAATTACCTCTATATTGAGGCTATGCAAAAATATAACTGATGAGACAAATAAAAGCCACGTGGCTCGCCTCGATGTATTACTGCAACAAATTATCGAGCGCGCACGTCAATCCATTAAATATTAATAATGGATTGAATTCTTGTCTCGTGGTAGCTGAGTAAAATAATAAGATATTATAAATATAATATCACTCATGTCCAATTGGTTTAGCTTCAAATTAAGAAGCATATGTTGCATACAATGACCATGGTCGCAATTACAAATTTATGGACGTGGAAAAGGTGAAAAGATATGGTAAAAGTCACATTGACAATTCCATTGATAGTCAAAATAAAAAGTGGTGCACCACTAGAAAGGGTAAATTAGTATTGACAAGGAGCGCTCATAATTGTGACATTTTTTTTGTCACGTATGAAAGGCTATGCTGCCTAAATATTGTCATATATACAATACCCAAATATTTTTGTGATATTTTACCATGCTTTTGTTGACTAATGATCCAAAAAGTTTGAGATATTCGTATTTTATTACGAAAAGGGTATTTCTTTAATACCATATTGTTTTTCAATGTAGAAATGGATCATCAAGTTATTTGTTCAGATTATGGCGATATATGTCTTGTTGATTGTGCTACAACGCACACTATCCTCAAAAGAAGAGAATATTTCTCCAATTTGAACTCAGTTGAGGCTAATGTTCAAACAATATCTGACATCTCCAATTTGATTAATGGCTTTGGAAGAGCAAATATTATGTTGCCTAAGGGAACAACAATTCATGTTGACAATGCCTTATACTCTGAAAAATCCAGAAGAAATTTACTCAGCTTTAAAGATATTCGACAAAATGGATATCACATTGAAACCATGAACGAAAATAATAGAGAATTTCTCTATGTCACATTGGTTTCAAATGAGAAAAAAGAAGTGTTAGAAAAATTTCCAGCTTTATCCTCTGGATTATATTTTACTCATATAAGGCATGTCGAAACGAATGTCGTCTTAAATAAGAAAATTAATGATCCAAAGACATTCATTTTATGGCATGACCGGCTTGGTCATCCAGAATCATCAATGATGCGAAGAATAATTAATAATTCGCATGGACATCCTTTAAGGAGTCACAAAATATTTTCAGCTGTTGATTATAATTGTGCTAGTTGTTCTCAAGGTAAATTGATAGTTAAATCATCCCCAAGTAAATTGTTGTGGAATCCCCAGTTTTCTTAGAACGCATTCAGGGAGACATATGTGGACCTATTCATCCTCACTGTGGACCATTTAGATATTTCATGGTTTTGATAGATGCATCAACTAGGTGGTCACATGTTTGTTTGCTTTCGACCCGCAATGTTGCATTTGCTAGACTTTTAGCGCAAATCATTAAGTTAAGAGCACAATTCCCTGACAACCCAATCAAGACCATCCGTCTTAATAATGCCGAGGAATTTCAATCTCAAGCATTTAAAAATTATTGCATGTCTATAGGAATTACCATTGAACATTCTGTTCCACATGTGCATACCCAAAATGGTTTGGCAGAATCTCTGATCAAACGCATTCAATTAATTGCTGGACCTTTAATCATGAGAACTAAGTTATCAACTTCGTTTGGGGACATGCGATCCTTCATGCAAAGATCTATCATTCGTTATAGGCCTACGCATACTATGAACATTCCCCCATGCAACTCATTTTAGGTCAACAACCAAATATTTCACACTTAAGAATTTTTGGTTGTGCAAAGGTATGTTCCTATACCACCTCCCAATAGAACTAAGATGGGTCCACAACGAAAACTTGGGATTTATGTTGGATTTAACTCATCGTCCATTATAAGATACCTTGAGCCCTTAACAGGGGATTTATTTACTGCACGTTTTGCTGATTGTCACTTTGATGAAGCAATTTTCCCACCATTAGGGGGAGATAAGAAGTCAATTCAAAAGGAATGGCGCGAAATTGCTTGGAATGCATCAACTTTATCACATTATGATCCACGAACAAATCAGTGTGAACTTGAAGTTCAAAAGATCATTCATTTGCAACAAATTGCAAATCAATTACCAGATGCATTTAATGATGCAAAATAAGTGACAAAATCACATATTCCAGCTGTAAATCCTCCTGCAAGAATTGATGTCTCTGTGCAACAAAATGCACAAGAACCAACGAAACGCTTAAAGCGTGGAAGACCGGTTGGTTTAAAGGATACAATTCCTTGAAAGAGGAAAACGGGAGTAAAAATAAATATAAATCAAAATACTCCTGAGAAAGCACAAGAATCCTTTGATAAGGGTTTGTCAGAACAAGTTGATTCTGATGAGGAACCACTTTCTCTAGAAAAAGATGAAAAAGATGAAAGTAATGAGATCTCAATAAATTATTTAAACTCTGGTAAGATTTGGGATCGAAATGAAATTGTTCCTAATGATATATTTGCTTTCAATATGTCCTTTGAAATATGTGAAAATGATGATGATCCAGAACCACGATCAGTGGACGAATGTCAAAAAAGACCTGATTGGCAAAAATGGCAAGATGCTATACAAGCAGAGCTAAACTCGTTAAGGAAACGAGAGGTTTTTGGACCAATTGTCCAAACACCAGATGACGTAAAACCTGTTGGATATAAATGAGTATTTGTACGAAAGAGAAACGAAAAAAATGAAGTTACAAGGTACAAAGCAAGACTTGTAGCTCAAGGTTTCTCACAAAGACTTGGCATCGATTATGAGAAAACATATTCTCGTGTTATAGATGCAATCACATTTCGGTTCTTGATAAGCCTTGCGAGCTCTCGAAGGGCTTGATATGCATTTAATGGATGTCGTTACGAAGATATCTCAGTACGGATCTCTGACATGTGAGATATATATGAAAATCCCGATGGATTTGTAATATCTCGATGAAATAAAATCAAAACCTCATAACATGCATTCTATAAAATTACAAAGGTCTTTGTACGGGTTGAAACAATCCGGACGAATGTGGTACAAACGTCTTAGTGATTATTTACTGAAAGAAGGATATGTAAATAATCCGCTTTGCCCATGTGTCTTCATTAAAAGATCATCAACAGGATTTGTGATTATTGCTGTATATGTTGATGATTTAAATATAGTAGGAAACCACGACGACATCGTTAGAACATCCGAATACTTGAAAAAGGAATTCGAGATGAAAGAACTTGGAAAAACAAGACTTTGTCTTGGTTTGCAAATTGAACATTTGTCAAGTGGAGTACTTGTCCATCAATCAAATTATATTGAAAAATTATTAAAAAGATTTTATATGGACAAGGCACATCCATTGAGCTCTCTAATGGTTGTCAGATCACTTGAAGTGGATAAGGATCCATTTCGACCTCAAGAAAGTGATGAAGAGCTAATTGGTCCGGAGGTACCATATTTAAGTGCAATTGGTGCACTTATGTATCTTGCAAATTGTACAAGACCCGATATTGCTTTTGCTGTCAACCTACTTGCAAGATATAACTCTTCACCAACTCGAAGACATTGGAATGGTGTTAAACACATTTTTCGATATCTTCGAGGAACAAGTGACTTGGGTTTATTTTACTCGAGAGGGGTAAAATTGAATCTCCAAGGTTATGCTGATGCTGGATTTTTATCAGATCCCCATAAGGCCCGTTCTCAAACGGGATATGTATTCACCTGTGGTAATATCACATCATGGAAGTCAGTAAAACAAACTATGGTTGCCACTTCTTCCAATCATTCTGAAGTACTTGCAATTCATGAAGCAAGTCGTGAATGTGTTTGGTTGAGAAACATGATTGAACATATTAAAAAATCATGTGGATTGCCTTCAATAAAAGATTCTCCAACCATATTATATGAGGATAATGCAGCATGTATTGCACAATTAAGTGAAGGATTCATAAAAGGGGACAGAACAAAACATATTTCACCAAAATTCTTTTATACGCATGAGCTTCAGAAGAATGGTGAAATTGATATCAAACAAATCCGATCGAGCGATAATCTTGCTGATTTATTCACAAAAGCCTTACCAACTACGACATTTAAAAGGCTTGCATATGATATTGGCTTGCGTAAACTTAAAGACATTGCAAGTAAAGAAACTGAACAAGTCTCACCCATGTGGACATGAGGGGGAGAATCAAAAGGAGTTGTTGATTAGTGCATTGCACTCTTTTTCCCTTGTCTAAGGTTTTTTCCCACTGGATTTTCCTAACAAGGTTTTTAATGAGGCAATCCTAACAATATTAATACTCCATATCAAAATTGATAAGTGTATTGTACTCTTTTTCCCTTCGCTATGGTTTTATCCCAATGGGTTTTTCTAGCAAGGTTTTTAATGAGACAATCCTATCAATATCATACTCCATATCAAGATTGATGAGAACAATGTACTCTTTTTCCTTTGCTAGATTTTTTCCCACAGGGTTTTTCTAGTAAGGGTTTTAACGAGGCATATTCTCTTAGCAAGTTGTCATCCAAGGGGGAGTGTTGTAAATATTGTGGATTGACAACTCTATGTATTCCACCTATTATTATTCTAACTCTTCACATGATGTAACACCCAAATTAATTCATATAATTACTTAGTCTTAATGCTATTTATTCATGTAATTGTATTGAAATGTAACTTGTGCCCTTTGGTCTTACCAAGGGCCTATATAAAGAGGTTCCACCTATGTAATGTGATACCATATTGGAATGAAAGTTCTCTATTTCTCCCATATCTCTTCTCTTGTTCAATTTCTATTTTTTTACTTTACTTTCCTAGCTTTGTTCAAAGTAATTTTACAACAGAAAGAACTTTTTTTTTTTTTTGGGTGGAGCAATCACTACAAGAAAGTAGTTATTTTACCACACTATATTTTCTACCACTCCTTAATCAACAACAAGCAATTTAGTGATTTCTTTCACATTTTGCATGTTATAGAAAAAAAACTTTATTACCACAAGCCAAAATCATTGTAAATATTTACTACAAGTGAATTATTTGCTTATAATAGGTATTATCTGTGATAGAAACTTTTGTTAACATGAACAAGCTTGTTGTAGATTTGATCGATTGTAGAAAGTTCATACTTTCAACAAGCAATGTTGCTTGTGGTCAATCATTTAGTTTGTTGTAGTGAATTGTGAGAGTCGTCAAGTAGGCGTACCATTCATGAGTTTGTTGTTTCCTTAATTGGTGAATATTTAATTATTTACGTTATATTGGTGTTTCCTTAATTTGTGAATATTTAATTATTAAGTTATAGAGTCAGGCCTAAAAAAAAATATGTCATATTAGAGTTGTCAAATAGTCCAAGTGTGAATTGAGAAGGGCTTAAGGTTTGGAGAAGAGGCTTCACCAAAATGTCGAGACAAAATGGTCTCTCTTATCTCAATCTATAACGTTTTTTATTTACTTGAATACTCGATATGAGACTATTGTTAACATTTGAGACAACGTGATGCACTTTAGAGTTCTATGTGCAGAGTCTGCGGACTACCTAATGTGCATCGCACAGTGTTCAACTGCGTTCTGCGTGTTTCGGGTGTTATTCTAGCATTTTCTTGCTAATCAGACATCCAAAAAAAGGGGGAGTGATACAAATGTCCTTAGTTCCACAACAGAAAAACTTTTATTGTTACAAAGTGACTAACATGCCTTTAGTTCCACAACGGAAGATGATACAAATTAATGTCCATTTCAACCCAGTAGATTTATGGAAGAAAGCTTATTGTCTGGTAATTAAGTAGTACTTCCATTGGGGGCTATGTGATTTTGTTGAGGTTTAATCTACCAGTGAAGGTAGAATTGAGATTTCCAAGATAGAGATGCCCCTCGAACTCTAACGCAGAGGTGACGAATTAAACGCATAGCCGACAACACCATGATCAAGGAAATTGTCTTTTTTTTTTTTTTTTTTTTTGATAGGAGGTAATTGTCTTTTTTTTTTTTGGTAGGAGGTAATTGTCTTTTTTAGATACAACAACTAAGTCGATTTTTCCTCAAAAAATAAAACAATTAAGTCGGCTAATATTTTCTCTAATATGGGGGTAGCGTTGTTGATGGACATGATGCAGGTTTTGTAGATAACATGCACGCTGTTGGTGATGCTATAGCTTCAAGAAGTCTCAACGTAAACCAGTGTTTATAACAAAATAAAAGTTAGATTATATAGAATTACACAATGTTCTTGTGAGCAATCTTTTATTCTAAAGTTTTGTATCATTTATAGAGCTATGTAAATTTTATTTTATTTTATTTTTTATTTTTTTTCTTACAACACCCTACTTTCATTCCTTTAAATCATTAGTACTATTTCAAGGAGTGCCAACTTAGAATTAATAAAGGTTCTGAAAAAAAAAAAAAAAACTTGAAATTAAAGGACAATGCTTTCATTTGTCTGTTGTTTTCTTATTAAGAAAGTTCGGCGTTTGAACATTTTTGTTTTTTGTTTTGTTTTTGTTTTGTTTTTTTGTTTTGTTTTTTTTTTTTTTTTTTGTTTTTTTGTTTTTTGTTTTTGTTTTTGTTTTTTTTTTTTTTTTTTTTTGTTTTGTTTTGTTTTTTTTTTTTTCTAAAAACCCCTATCTGTCATTACATTTCCCTTGCATAAGGAAGGTAGTACCTTTTATTTGATGTTGGAGATTTCCTCGTGGACTTCATTTTTTTGGATAAATGGAGGCGTTACTCCTTTTTTTTTATTAGCAAAGACCAAATCTGGTCTAGGTTACATCTGTAACTGCAGGATATCCTGCTCTAGCAACATGAAAATATGATTTGGAGTATGTTCCCAAATCTTAAAATCAACATCACAGTGAAAAACTTCCTTGGTCATGTGGTCTGTACAAGCATTATTCTCTCTAAATGTGTGGCTGAAAACTACACTCCACTCCTTGTCTGTCTCCTTTAGAATATCGTGAATCAATGGATCTCGAAATTAGCTTTGTGTTGAGTCCATAATAAGATCAATTACTTCTTGTGAGTCTAGCTCCACAATGAGTTTCCTACATCTTTTATCCTACGCCAGTTGCAAGTCATGTTTAACTCCCCATAGTTTGGCACAAAGAGGTGAACACTGACCCAATTTTGCTTGAAATGCTGCTCGAAAATCGCCTTTCATTCCCGTATAACTCCTACCGTTGTGGCTTTCCCATCCTCCCTTCGTACCACCCCATCACAATTTATTTTCAGCCACCCCTCCTCTGGTGCTACCCAATGACAATGCTTTCTTCTTGCTAGAGCCTGGCTCAAGGTTGACCACAAAGCTTCCGAAAGATTTCATCAGTTCTGTACATAATGGATCGTCTGACCTCATATCGTGTATAAGATCGATTATCAAACATAGTGTTATTTCTCCAAAACCAAAATTTCCAACGGGAGATACCAAACATTACTTTCTTGCGATGGTCTTTTTGACTGAGGTTCGACACTAGCCAATCCACCAATGTTGATGTATAGAAAAGTGGAGATGATATCATTTGGGGTAGGGATTTCCAAACTGGCGAGCTAGTTGACAATCCCTTAAAACATGTAAGGTGGATTCCTTTTTATTGATAGTAAGAATGTACAAAAAATGTGGGTTACAAAAATAGTATAACTTATACAAAAGTTAGTCAAAAGGCCAGTATGGAAACCCTATCAAAAAACTGCCAGTATAAGCAAAACCAAAAAACCAACCATTCATGAACGACCCATCCTTCATATCCACTGCTGCCAAAAATCGAACCCAGAAACAAAATAGAAATTCCCTAAGAAGTCCGAGACCAGCCTACACCACTCTCCCTCTGCCTTTAAAGTGAGCCCCACTCTGTACTTAGACACGTTTCACGGTGGTCGATGTAAGTAGGAAACATGATAAGGACAGTGGTCGAGACCCAACAAAAACCCAAATGTATGTTCATATATCTCACTATTCCTCAACTAAAAAGAGAATCATTCATTGAGGAAGCACCAACATGATAAGCCCAACATCACCCACACACACTTACCAAGCTAACAACAAAGAAATCTCTCAAAAAGATAAATAACTAAAATGCGTCGAGTTTGCCACAACAAATCAACTTCTTTTACACCAAGTGTGACCTCGATGAGGTCTTTTCCATGAGAATATGCCAGAGACAGGGACACTCAACAACCACGAACACCACCAAAACGACATCACCAAATTAACATGCCATATCAAAACAATTAAGGTAATGTGTCGTTCAAGTTATCTGTAGCCTTGAAGCCATAACCATTTGAATCTTATATTATAAGGTTCCAGTTGCTGCACAAATGACTCAAAAGTCAAGCCTTAAGATCCTTGAGTCTGAATGTGATTACCGTAATCGCCCTCTTTGCCGAATCTTATACCTCCTACCATGTGTTCTCCTTGTCAGAGAAGATCCTATGATTGTGTTCAGCTCAAATTGCCCATATGATAGCCATCGTGCCTGCCTGGAATAGGACTCCTCATTTGCTACCTTATGAGCTCGCGCTTACTCACTCTAACCAGATTTTCAAACCAGTAGGGGAACCCCATGGAATCTTGAGTTCACTTACCATGGCTAGTGTCACGGGGTTACTGATGAGACGGTTTACCCTAAGGAAATCTTTTCACTCAATACCACTCCGTAGTGCCTAAGGACCACCTTAGTACAACACACTAATAACTTTTACACTAACCAACAACAATAGGCAAAAAGGGGAGCTTTACTGATCTTTGAATGATGGGTTACAACTCTACCACCTTATGCTTCCCTAAGCATAAGGGGTTGGCATTATAGAAAACAGCCTGAAGCGGTTACATAACCGAATGGACACATGTCCTAGTTTACAAACATCAAAGACTAAGTAAACCACACCACACTCCCATGTAGTCAAACAGTTGCTTAACTACTTGCCTCCTTTGCTGCTACCTGGCCTCGTAACTTCCATGACCACTTGGTCAATAGGCACATCTCCAATGTGCTAAGGACTTGCTTGGACGTGCCTTGGTCATGCTCTGAGCCATGACCAAGGTAGTTGCCTAACCGCCTTAGGAACTGCCATGCTTGACTTCGTTCATCCAAGCCTAGGAACGCTCCTTGATCTTAGGGTCATGCTTGGTCGTGCCTAGCTGAGCCTAGGCACCCTTGGGTGCGTGCCGGAGCCCGACTACGTCCTGGTCCTACCGGTTCGGAGGTGGTTGCATGATGGTCTTTGGGCAAGGCTTTGGCATGCACGCCCAAGGCCTTCTCTAGGGTCACCCTTGCCTTCCTGCCCATACCACCCCCAGGAGAGGTCCCTCCCCTAAAGTATATGTGAAGCCGTTCTTGGCCCACTAATAGGGAACATCCAAAAGTGAGACCAATCATACTTTGACTTGGTCGACACCAGAGTCAAGGAAAGTCAACTGTGCTCCTGCTAAGGTCTTGCCTTACCCGTACCAAGGCATGACCTTGCTCGTGCCAATGTATGTGCCAAGCTTTCGCTAAGGTACGCCTAAGTCACTTCCGTGCTCTCCCCAAGTCACCGTTGTGCTCGCACCAGGGAGAGCGCCTTGCCCGCCCATGCTCACTTAGGTACGCGCCGTGCCCCCTAAGGTACGCGTGCCTTGCCCGCTAAGGTCTGTGCCGTGCCTCACTATGCCCGCTAAGGTACACGCCTTGCCACATCGTACCCGCTAAGGTACGCGTTAAGGTATGCGCCTTGCCATACCGTGCCGCTAAGGTACGCGCCGTGCCATCCCGTGCCCGCTAAGGTACGTGCCGTGCCAAACCTTGCTCACTTGTGTAAACACCGTGCCAAACCTTGCCCACTTAGGTAAACACTGTGCCAAACCTTGCCCACTTAGGTAAACACCATGCCCACTTAGGTATGAGCCATGCACTGAACCTCAATCCGTCCCTTGAGTTCCCCTAAGCTTCCCGAGCCCACCAAGACTTGGTTATTTGCTGAGTTATCATGCTGCCCAACCTAGCATGCTCCGGTTCATCTATTGGGGTGGTAACAGCTAGCCATAACCTGCAATTAAAGAGCACAACACAAACAAGTGGTCAATGGATTCACATTCATTAAAAACAAAGTGGGCACCTAGACATGAGCAAAGTGATATTTGGGCAGTGTCTCTGCAACACATCCATTATGTTAAGTTTCCCCAACCAAGCCAACCACACCAGCACCCTGCATTTCATAAAAGCACAAGATTTCCAAATAAGTTTATGAGCCAAGCATGTGTCCGAGGACAAACCGGTACAAAAATAAAAAAATAGATTTAACAGTGAATGCTTTAAATGGATCCCAATTCTAGACTCAGGTATCTTCAATATGTAGGGTAAGGGTAACTCCCTAAAGCCACAATGTAAAAACACCTGCATCGACGATCTCTGTATCTCTTTGACAGTGTCGGCTAAAATTGTGATACTAAGTTTGATCCCATGCGCCATCCCCAACGAATCTAGCCACCTCAGCAACACTCGAATTCGGTTCTTGCAAGAGAGAAAATAGATTCAAAAAATCCTCTCGAAAGCTCCGCGGACCATTCCATGTATCATGCCAAAACCGAATCTTTCCCCCATCTCCCAAGTGAAACTTAACGCCCTTGAGGAAATCCTCCCTGCAATTCCAATGAAACTTCAGGGTGCTTTATAATAAGTCCTGAACTTGCCTCCGGGGTCCCATCCATTATCGCTAGAGCCATAAATGCTATGTATGATCCTTACCCAAAGTGAATTTGGTTCCTTTTGGAAATGTCACAGCCATTTACACAGTAATGCCCTATTGCGAATGGCTAAGTTTCCAATGCCCAACCCGCCGAGCACCCTAGGAAGTGTGACCTGCTTCCATGCCACTAAGGCCCACGATGACTCCTCGTTCATTTGCTTCCATAGAAAATCCTTCATCATCTTTTCCGTTTTGTTGGCGACTGTGATAGGTAACCGATATAGCGACATGAAATAAGTGGGTAAAGAATCAAGGACTACTGCAATTAGGGTTAACCTGCTTCCTTTCGAAAGGAAACCACGCTTCCAACCATCGATTCTACACGCAATTTTTCGGAGGACCGGTTCCCAAAAGTTAGTGTCCCGCGGGGAGGCGACCAAAAGAATGTCAAGGTATTTCATAAGCCAAGATCCAACCTGACAATTCACCGTTGTCACCATTGCGACCACTTCTGCATATGATACATTAATACCCAGTAAATTACACTTTGACAGGTTCAAAGTCAAGCTTGAGAACAAGCAGAAAGACTATGCCAACGTCATCATTTTCTATACCGCTCCATCAGCTTTCCGAACAAACAAAAGAGAATCATCAGCGTACTGCAGATGCGTAACATGCATCTCATCATTCCCCACCACTAGGCCTTGGATCATATTGCGATCCTTGGCTGAATCAATCATTCGTTCCATAACACTGCTATAAGGATGAAAAGGGACGTTGAAAGTAGGTCACCTTGTCTGAGACCTCTTTGTTTGTCAAAATTCCCTTTTAAGCATCTGTAACGACCCTAAATTCTAACTCATGCCACGTGTCATTTTAGGTCGTGCGTGGACCTTTTGTTGTGGTACATGTGAATAATTATCGGTAGTCGATATCGAGGTATGTTATTTTTTTGTTGGTGTTTTGTATCATTATTTATTTACCTGAAGTTAGATTTCAATGTTCCAATCGTGTGAGGGCATTTGAGTGAGAGCATTGACGCGGAGAAATGGGTTCGGATCAAGGAAATGCGATTTTCGGGAGTCGGGGCTAACTGTGGTCGGGTAATTAGTTGTCCAGAGGATAAATTGAATATAAACATTGATAAAATATAATAATTAAATGTGGTACGACAAGTTTGGTTAAGTATGGTAAGAAAATTAGTCCATGAGAGGTTGGTATGTCATGGACAAAGGTAAGACATATGAGGTCTTAGTGTGACAAAAACTAGTGTTATGAACGTTTTATGAAGATGGACTGTTTTGCTGAGAGTTTGGCTCAATTTGGTGGAAAATCGGATTCAAAACGAGCACCGAAATTTAAAAATCATCAAAATAGAGATTTATAAGAAGTAATAAATAAAAAGAAATTACGCTTCTGACAAGCAGTTGAGGGTTTATATATATATATATATAAACAAACATTTCATTCATTTTGTTCGTACATAACAAAATGAAGTTTGTAGTTTCTAAACCCTTTAGTTGGTTTTCTCGCACGTGGAGCTTCGTTCATCCGATTTTAATTCGGTTTCTCTCTGCAAAACAGTAGAACATTGTGAGACGGTCAGTTTGAGCCAAGTTATCATGTGGAAATGAGAGATTTAGTCCGAAATCTGGTAAAATATCAATTTAGGGTGTTTCCTCAATTTAATTAGAAATCTCATGATTTTTCGATTTCTTTCACATGGTTTTCGTAGGAATTGGTATCGATTATTGTGAATTGACGTATTGAGTTAGTTTGTCTCAATTTGGGGTAAATTTCACCGGTGTGGGATAAGGTTTTTGTGATTTGAAGTGATGCAACTTAGTTGATAATAATTTTGAAGATGTTTTTGCAATTGATATTAATTTATATTGGGATTTTGGATGAATTAAATATTGGTTTTGATTTTAATTGACTTCACGGGTTATGGAAATAATTGAAAGTTGGTATTGAATGGTTTCATGGTGGTTGTTGGTGCGATTTGAGGATTTAATTGCGAAAATATTGATTTGGAGAAGTTTTGTTAGTTCAAAACAAATAAAGTTTGCATTGTCAACAGGCCATATAGAAAAATCATAACTCATCTATTTTTGATCTAATTTGAGTGTTCTTGGAGTCTATGGAAAGTACAAAATGCGTACTACAAGTTTCTTTTTAGTCAATATGACAAATATTGAGGTTTTCAATGTTAAAAAGTTACCCCAAATTAGCTAGTTGAAATTATAAATAATTATTTTTGGAACTAGCTTTTGAGTGTACTTTGGTCGCAGTTTTGACGATGTTTCGTGATTTGGTTTCACTTAGAGCTTGACCATAATATAATTGGGTATGCAGGATAGTTCTTGAAAGCGTGTGTATGCGTGTTAGCGTTGGATACGGGTAAGTAAACAAGTGGAAAAATTTACAATTATTTCTTTGAGCTTTAATTTCTTATTGTTGTTATTGCTCTATCCTGTTTTGGAATTATATTTTGATTGAGTGGTCCAAGGGCAAGTGAGTCAACTTGATCCTTGAGAGTTACGAGTTAAGCTGGTGTTGTAAACCAGAGCCAGGCACTTGAGATGCACGGTATAGTTTGTGGTTCTATACAGATTAGGGATTACTTCATTACATTGCTGAGGAGTTCATATCCAAGTGGATTTTGGGATGGCGTGAGTTGGCCACGTCCTAAACTTTGAGCTTAGAAGGGGTAGCTTATTCCTCGGCTTAAACCACTGTTTCACTAAGTCGGGACTACTTGCGCCTTTCTTTTTGATTCCTAGAAACTCATTATCAATTGCTTTCAGATTTATTTTCAGTCTTTATTTATTCATACATTCCATGTCCTTTTCTTTCTATCAGCATGAATATTGACTGCTATTTATTGTGATATAGTGTAAACATCCTGCTTGACATTACTTATATGGGACTCGTCATTCTTGTGTTTGACTGAATGCAGATCTACAGTCGAGCAAAGGGAAAGCTCATCAGCTTGGTGATTTGTTTTGAGGATAGTAGAGTTGTTCTATCTTTGGACTCGACATATGTTTGATTTTGTATTACTCTAATTATATGTTTTGAAAATGGGTTTTGGGAAATGAGAGATCCTGTACATGGATATGATGATATTATCTTCTGTGATATGACTTTTGGTAATGATGTATATATTTGTTGGGTTTCTACATTTCTAGGTTTTCCTAACTTATGTCTTGAGGTTGTTATATTAGTTGGAGATGTTAAATGCTTCCACTTATTTAGTAAATGGGAAAAAGTAAGGTAAGGCTAACTAGATTTGTGTTGATTGCTCGATAGGGACTCGGGGTTTACGTAAGCCTAGGCCGGGCGAGGTCCAATTTTAGGTTTGTGGAACTGGGGCCGTCACAGCATCCATTGATCAGGACTTTATATTTAGCATTGGAATGCACCCCCACATCCAAGCCCTTCATCGAGCCTCGAAACCTTTCCTGCGCAAAAATCCAATTTGAGGATAAAGCCTTGAATGCCCTTTTTCTTGGCTTATTCCACCACTTCGCTCGCTATGAGAACATAATCTAACATTTGCCTATCTGGAACAAACGCGTTCTATTCTTTCGCCACTGTGGACTGGAACACGTCTCTGAGGTGCGTAGCAAGGACCTTAGTTAGGAGTTTATACATGGAAGTGACCAAGCTAATGGGACGATAATCCTCCATACACCCAGATAGAGCTCCCTTTGGGATAAGACAAATAAAAGTCTCATTCATGTTCTTGCTGACTACCCCATTTATGTGGAAGTCGTCAAAAAACTGCATGATAACCCCCTAATCGTGTCCCAAGATCTTCGGATGAATACGAAAGTGAAGCCATCTGGTCCCGAAGCCTTATCTATTTCATATGAGTTGATAGCTGCCTTGACCTTATCTTCATCAAACCTCCTCTCCAAATGACGAGCCGCTAAATTAGAAATTCTTCCCCATTCAATGCCCTTGACTTCCCAAAGGTAGTCCATATTACTGGTATACAAACTCTTGTAGAAACCCACAATTTCTTGGACAATCTGATTCGAATCCTCAGAGAATTCCCCACTTTGTAGTTGAAGTCTGTGGATGACACTCTTACTCTTTCTTGCCCCTAATAGTCTGTGGAAGAACTTTATGTTCATGTCACCCTCCTTAGCCCATTTAACCCGCAGCTTTTGACGAGCCATCCTGCCCTTAATAAGGAATACCCTATCCAACTCTGATTTTGCTGTCCTCCGCTCTTCAATCATTTGCGCGTTCCAAACTATTGAGTCTTCACACTCGTCTAAGTGATTAATTGTTGATCGGAGTTCGTTAATCTTACTATGCGTCATCCCTATTCTACTTTCGTAGCCCTCGTCTTACCTTCCAAAGTTTACGCATCAACATAAACCCTGGACTGCCCCTACTCTCGTCCCACACCCACCATAAAGCTAGATATTCCTGAAATGAACTATGACCAAACCATACGTTCTCAAAGCAAAATGGAGGAGGACCCCACTTAATTAACCCTGTGTCTAATACCACTGGCGAGTGATCTGAAGTGACCCGATTTCCCAATGACTGGCATCCATTAGGAAACATCTCCCCCCACTCTCACATGAATTGAAATCGATCCAAACACGCACAA
This sequence comes from Stephania japonica, assembly GCA_039657345.1. Taxonomy (NCBI): domain Eukaryota; kingdom Viridiplantae; phylum Streptophyta; class Magnoliopsida; order Ranunculales; family Menispermaceae; genus Stephania; species Stephania japonica. The sequence continues at coordinate 10,406,985 of CM077563.1, read as the reverse complement.
ATCGGGTTGTCACGAAAGTTGGACCAAGTGAATTCACCGTTGAGTAAAGGGAGATCAATTAACTCCATCTCACTTGTCAGATCATCAAAATAGCGCATGCTAGCCATAATGCACGTGCTATTGTGTTTTTCCTAAAGAAAATGCGGGACATTAAAATCCCCGGCGATACACCAATTTGGACTGCACAAACCAAATGAGGCGCCAATCTCATCCCAAAACTCATGCCTCCCCTTATATGTCGATGGCCCACACACCCTGGTCAACCACCACGTCGCTCCACTGGACTCAACAACTTGTACTGATACCGAAAACTAACCCGCCAAACAATTAATAACTTGTTGGGAAATGTGCCCTAGGTCAATCCATTAACAGTCTTTATGAATACATTTTAGTTAATAAAATAGAGGATTTCATTTGCTGTTTATTATAATTGATTTGCATGTTTACATTATAATAAGATCCATGGGTATTTACTGAAATATCATAAATGTCCCTAGTCGATTATTATACTGGGAACTATAATGAATTAAGACTAGTGTGAGTCTTGATTGATGATCATACGATGATCATACGTATAGAAATACGAATCAAGATCATGAGTACTTGTTAGGGAACAAAGTACTGGACCGACCTGCTATGAGAACATCACATGGATTAAGTCATAGTTGTTTCTCATGATAGGTATATTTTTCAGTCCTCTGACTTGAGATTACCAGAGACTTCAACATTAGGAATACAATGATTTGATGCAATTGAATGTTGTCTTTAACCAGATGATTATAAAGGTTGTGATTGGTTACTGTGTGAATAATGTGGTGAAGTTGTATAATCGAGATAGAATTTGTCCCTCTCATATAAAGAGAGATATCCAGTGGATCCCTCGATGTGTTAGACTGTTAAAAGGCCTAGTCTAAGTGAATTGATATTGATCAATGTCACTTAGATGTTTTTAGTCTACCCAGAAATCGAGACTAGTACGATTGAACATGTTGGATGACAATTTCATGCCTTATGTTTGATCAAAAGGATATCGTGTAACAAAAAGATGTTATATACACTATTGATTAGGTTGTATCGATTTGATATTCGTACAACTTGGGTGGTCATAATGTCTTGCTAGAGGCCGCTTATGACTTGTATACCAAAATGTGTTTTGGTACACTGCCAACGTTGTATGAGCCTATTGGGTCGCACACTGAGAATGGTTTTGCGAGATTTTAAGATGGTTCAGAAAAATGAATTTTATATGATAAAATTCATGATAGAAACGTCTTTGTAGTGTATTACACTTATACTTCTTTAAATAGGGGTATATGTGTAATTTACTTAACCGTCTATATACAAGAGTTGTATAAATAGATGCTTTGAGTTAGAATACAAGTACGAAAGAATTATTAAAAGGCCGAAACTCTATTTTCGTTTTAAGAAACGACTTAAAGTTTTTTGGTATGCTCTGGATCGTTTTGGAGAGAAACAAAAAGGCTTGGTATTCTCTCGAAGCTAGCACTTTGAATCTCGGTCGCCGTTCGTGTGTGGACAGCTAGTAGAGGGCGTTCGTCATTGGCAGCGTCTTAGAAATCGATTAACCTTCAAAAAGGTACATTGCGACTGAGGTATGATTAAGTTTTCATAGTTTAAACGTTTTTAATGGAATCAGATTCGGATCCTGTTGGGGTTTTTCTCAAAATTGTTTTGAAAATTCCGCTGCGCATGAACCTCAAAACCCAACAGTGGTATCAAAGCCTTCGAGTTTGATTCCATTAAACTCATTGCATGTTTTCTTATGATATATGATTGAAAGCATGTTAATAGTTGATGTATATGTGATATACATAAGTTTTCTGTGGGATTTATTATCATGTTTTGTGTATATGATACATATATTCGTGATTTAATTGAAATTAGTTTCGTACATGCTAGTAACCATGTTAGGTTAATTTGAATAATTTTAATGAATTGAGTTTCGTGTTCTATGATCCATGACACCATTAGGTTCGATTGGGATAGTAGTTCATGATTCAATTACATGTTTGTGGTTATTTGGATGAAAATTCAAAAATAAATAATTAATTTTTGAAATTATTTATTTATAAATAATTAATTTTCGAAATTATTTATTTATCTTGTTATATCTATTTTGTTATGAAGTCTTTATTTGATAAAGATAGATAACAAATTAGAATAGGAGATAAATATCAAGAATCTTGTTATTGGTGATATACTAGTATTCAAATATCTTAAATCCAAAATAAATAATTAATTTTCGAAATTATTTATTTATCTTATTATATCTATTTTGTTATGAAGTCTCTATTTGATAAAGATATATAACAAATTAAAATAGGAGATAAATATCAAGAATCTTGTTATTGGTGATATACTAGTATTCAAATATCTTAAATCCAAAATAAATAATTAATTTTTGAAATTATTTATTTATCTTGTTATATCTATTTTGTTATGAAGTTTATATTTGATAAAGATAGATAACAAATTAGACTAGGAGATAAATATCAAGAATCTTATTATTGGTGATATACTAGGATTCAAATATCTTAAATCCAAAATAAATAATTAATTTTCAAAATTATTTATTTATCTTGTTATATCTATTTTGTTATGAAGTTTCTATTTGATAAAGATAGATAACAAATTAGATTAGAAGATATATGCAAAATCGGTTTCATTATCCCTATTGGATAAGAGATAAATATGGAGAAGTTTGTTATTGGTAAATATGCTAGGATTCTAATATCTAAAGTCCTAATTGGATTAGGATAAGATGATTAGTTAGATGTGGGCCCGGGTTAATTAAAAATGTTTTAATTGACTTAATTTTGAATAATTTAAGGGGTAAATTTAGCACAGTAAAATCAGCGAAAAATATGATTTTCTATAGCGAATTTCAATTTTCAGAATTGAGATTCTCTTCTAAAAAAAGGGGGGGCCACCCTCTGTAACCCCGTCCGCTGATCGCCAGCTGACCGGCCAGCGGGACCGCCGTTTAACTAATCCTAGCGCACGAAAATTCTTCTATTAGTGAATAGTATAAAAATCTCCAAATTGTTTAGTGATTTAACAAATCAATAAAATATATGATATTTCACTGTTTACATAAAATTACTAAAACTGAATAAAATCCATCTATTAAATTTTAAGTCTCACGCCATCCATTTTAAACACTTGTCAAGGCCTTGATCACACTAATACAGTTTCAGCCATAGTTGGGTGTATTGTGTTATCTTGGTGAGACAAGTTGGGTAAGAGTTACCTAAATGATTAAAATGGTTCGACTTAATAAAACTATCAAAATAGTTTTGGGCTTTAGGCTTATGATGAGATAAAAACATGCTAATACATAAGATGTCCCATATCTCATAAAAATATCTAAAAATTACATAAGATGTAATTGGTAACTGTTACCTACCTAAATAATCTAGTTCTGTGTTTCATGCCATAGCTGTCATATAATTAGGTGAAATATGGATTTTAGTCCCCTAAATAAACAGTATGTTTTAGGAGGGTTGTTAATTTAGTGGGAGTCTATTCCTCTATACTAAAATAAACTCTGCATAATCTTTATTGTAGATCAATGGCCTCTTCAAGTAACAATAATCCCCTGTCACTGCGATCTATCCTTGAGAAGGATAAGCTATCCGGGACTAACTTTCTTGACTGGTTCAGAACCTTGAGAATCGTTCTCAAGCATGAACGCAAGTTGTATGTCCTGGATGCTCCAATCCCTGAGGACCCACTAGCCAATGCTACGAAAGCTGTGAAGGATGCGCATAATAAGCATGTCAATGATTCTACTGATGTTGCATGCGTTATGTTGGCAACTATGGTTCCTGAACTTCAGAAGGACATGGAACTAATGGAAGCCTACGACATGGCTGTAACGCTGAACGAAATGTTCCAACAGCAAGCTAGGCAAGAAAGGTTCGAGACAGTCAAGAACCCGCATTCTTGTAAGATGACTGAGGGTGCGTCAGTTAGTCCTCATGTTCTGAAGATGAAGGGCTATGTTGACCAACTTAATAGACTTGGATTTCCCATAAGCCAAGAGTTGGCTACGGATTTGATCCTAAATTCATTACCGAAAAGTTACTCACAATTTGTATTGAACTACAATATGAATAATATGGAGAAATCAATTTCAGAGTTGCATTTGATGCTCAAAACTACTGAACAAAATATCAAGAAACCCTCTAGTAATGTGCTGATGGTCCAAAAGGAAAAGGGAATGAAGAAGAAAGGCAAAGGGAAAGGCAAGGCTAAAGTTGCCAAGGCTGCTGCTGCACTCGTCGCAAAGCCTGTGGAATAAGTCAAGCCCCAACCTGTTCCTGCTTCAAAACACCTAAAAGAAAAGGAATGGAATTTCTTAAAGGAGAAATCGAACCTTATTAGATATGGTTCGATCTATGATGAGTCATGCAGATCTTCCTATATCCTTTTGGGGTTATGCTTTACAAACTGCAACTTTCACTTTAAATCGAGTTCCTTCTAAAGCGGTTGATAAAACACCATATGAGATATGGTACGGGAAGAGACCTAGTTTGTCTTTTCTTAAGATTTGGGGTTGTGAGGCTTACGTAAAGCGACAAGTCTCAGAAAATTTAGCACCCAAATCTGATAAGTGTTTATTTGTGGGGTATCATAAGGAAACAAAAGGATATTACTTTTATAATCCCGCTGAGAACAAAGTGTTTGTTGCTCGGTATGGTGCCTTTATGGAAAAACAGTTTATTTCAAAAGACATTAATGGGAGAGAAATAAATCTTGAAGAAGTTCAAGAATCACAAATAAATACTGAACCGCTACTGGAAGTTCAACAACGTTCTGAACCAGTTGAATCTCCGCAAGTGACACAAGACCTACGTAAATCTGGTAGGGTAAGACATGAGCCAGAGAGATTCGGATTTCTCATTACTGATAGTCGTGATGTGTTGCTTATGGATCAAAATGAGCCCACCACTTATCAGGAGGCTGTGTCTGGACCAGACTCAGATAAATGGATAAGTGCCATGAACTCTGAGATGCAATTCATGTATGATAACCAAGTTTGGAACTTGGTTGATTTACTTGAAGGTGGTAAGACCATTGGATGTAAATGGGTTTTCAAGAAGAAAACTGACATGGATGGCAAAGTACAAACTTTCAAAGCAAGACTTGTAGCAAAAGGTTTCAGGCAGACTCAAGGTGTTGATTATGATGAAACTTTTTCGCCAGTAGCATGCTTAAGTCCATAAAAATTTTAATTGCCATTGCTGCATATTATGACTATGAGATATGACAAATGGATGTAAAAACAACATTTCTTAATGGAAAGCCGTTTGAGGACGTGTATATGACACAACTTGAAGGTTTTTTACATCCAGAGAATTCTAGGAAGGTATGCAAGCTTCAAAGATCCATTTATGGATTAAAGCAAGCTTCTCGGAGTTGAAATCTTCGTTTTGATGAAGCAATCAAGAATTTTGGTTTTATTAAGAACGAAGATGAGCTTTGTGTATACAAGAAGGTCAGTGGGAGTGTAGTTATTTTTCTGGTACTGTATGTTGATGATATATTACTCATTGGAAATGACATCCCAACATTGCAGAGTGTCAAGTCTTGGTTAGGGAAGTATTTCTCAATGAAAGAATTAGGAGATGCAACATATATCCTAGGGATAAGGATCTATAGGGATAGATTTAAGAGGCTAATCGGTCTAAGTCAGAGTGCTTACATAGACAAGGTGTTGAATAGGTTCAGTTTGCAAGACTCTAAAAGAGGATTGTTGCCAATGTCTCATGGCATAAGTCTCAGCAAGAATCAATGTCCTAGGACAAATGATGAGCGAGATCGTATGAATACGATTCCATATGCATCTGCTATTGGATCTATCATGTACGCCATGCTATGCACTCGGTCTGATGTATCATATGCTTTGAATACTACAAGCAGATATCAGTCAGATCCAGGTGAGAGTCACTGGATAGCAGTAAAGAACATCCTTAAGTACTTAAGAAGGACTAAGGAAGTGTTCTTGGTCTATGGAGGTTTTGAAAATGATCTAGTTGTAAATGGTTACACAGATGCAAGTTTTCAAAATGATATAGATGATTTTAGATCGCAGTCTGGATATGTGTTTACTTTGAATGGGGGTGCAGTAAGCTGGAAAAGTTCAAAGCAAGATACTGTGGCAGATTCTACAACAGAAACTGAGTATATTGCAGCGTCCGATGCAGCAAAGGAGGCAGTTTGGATCAAAAAGTTCATTTCTGAACTAGGTGTGGTTCCAAGTATTGCTAATCCTGTTTGTTTGTATTGTGACAATAACGGGGCAATAGCACAGGCCAAGGAACCTAGATCACACCACAGATCTAAACATATACTCAGGCGTTTTCATCTCATCAGAGAAATTATTGAGAGGGGAGACGTAAAGAATTACAAAGTACCTACTGAAGACAACGTTGCGGATCCATTGACAAAGGCTCTTTCACAAGTGAAACATGATGGTCATGTTAGATCATTAGGCATTAGATGCATGAATGATTGGCCCTAGAGTAAGTGGGAGATATTGGGAAATGTGCCCTAGGTCAATCCATTAACAGTCTTTATGAATACATTTTAGTTAATAAAATAGAGGATTTCATTTGCTGTTTATTATAATTGATTTGCATGTTTACATTATAATAAGATCCATGGGTATTTACAAAAATATCATAAATGTCCCTAGTCGATTATTATATTGGGAACTATAATGAATTAAGACTAGTGTGAGTCTTGATTGATGATCATACGATGATCATATGTATAGAAATACGAATCATAATCATGGGTACTTGTCAGGGAACAAAGTACTGGATCGACCCGCTATGAGAACATCACATGGATTAAGTCATAGTTGTTTCTTATGATATGTATATTTTTCATTCCTCTGAATTGAGATTACCAGAGACTTCAACATTAGGAATATAGTGATTTGACGCAATCAAACGTTGTCTTTAACTGGACGATTATAAAGGTTGTGATTGGTTACTGTCTGAATAATGTGGTGAAGTTGTGTAATCGAGATAGAATTTGTCCCTCTCATATAAAGAGAGATATCCAAGAGATCCTCGATGTGTTAGATCATGTTAAAAGGCCTAGTCTAAGTGAATTGATATTGATCAATATCACTTAGATGTTTTCAGTCTACCTAGAAATCGAGACTAGTACAATTGAACATGTTGGATGACAATTCCATGCCTTATGTTTGATCAAAAGGATATCGTGTGACAAAAAGATGTTATATACACTATTGATTAGGTTGTATCGATTTGATATTCGTACAACTTGGGTAGTCATAATGTCTTGCTAGAGGCCGCTTATGACTTGTATACCAAAATGTGTTTTGGTACACTGCCGATGTTGTATGAGCCTATTGGGTTGCACACTGAGAATGGTTTTGCGAGATTTTAAGATGGTTCAGAAAAATGAATTTTATATGATAAAATTCATGACAGAAACGTCCTTGTAGTGTATTACACTTATACTTCTTTAAATAGGGGTATATGTGTAATTTATTTAACCGTCTATATACAAAGGGTTGTATAAATAGATGCTTTGAGTTAGAATACAAGTACGAAAGAATTATTAAAAGGCTGAAACTCTATTTTCATTTTAAGAAACGACTTAGAGTTTTTTGGTATGCTCTGGATCGTTTTGGAGAGAAACAAAAAGGTTTGGTATTCTCTCGAAGCTAGCACTTTGAATCTCGGCCGCCGTTCGTATGTGGATAGCTAGTAGAGGGCGTTCGTCATTGGCAGCATCTTAGAAATCAATTAACCTTTAAAAAGGTACATTGCGACTGAGGTATGATTAAGTTTTCATAGTTTAAACGTTTTTAATGGAATCAGATTCGGATCCTGTTGGGTTTTTTCTCAAAATTGTTTTGAAAATTCGGCAGCGCATGAACCCCAAAACCCAACATAACTTTCACTCTTCGTGCATCCCATATGATCACAATCCCACCTCTCATACCTACTGCATCCAACGTTACCCATGTGACGGCCCCAATCTCCGAGACCGCCCCGTGGCCAGCTACTTCTCTGCCACAGCACCTGAAGCCTCCGCCACGTCACTCATACTCCTCACTTGTCTGACACCTTGGCGTGTCTTGTCAATCTATTCGTTACTTTACATATGGGTTTAGATTTAGCAATAAGCTAATTAACTTTTAAAATGAATAACAGTGGAAGTCTTGTCATTATCAAAAGAAAATATATTACTTTTACTGATTCATCCTATAGTGGAAAATCCCGGCAATACTGTACATATAGGCGATCAACTATAACAGTGATATATACAGGTACAGGTGCGAAATATAGTTTCCCAATCCCAAAAGATATACAAAATATCAAAAAAATATAAACATCAACACACGTACCAGCAGGCCTCGGCGTAGGTAAGTCAGATGTAATCGGCGAGAATCCCCTTACCCTTGCTAGTACTAGGATCTGCACGAGAGATGGGTGGATTCACGGGGTCACTGGACCTCGGGGTTTCCGACACTCACCACTATTACTTGGGTGGCATCACATAGCTTGAACTACGGGGTTGTTGGCAAGTTCTATATATATATTCAAAATTTATAAAGTATGTTGAGAGTATATCCATATAATAGTGGAAAAGGCTGGTTGATATTTCTCACCGCGGACCGGACGTAGATCATCTCGACTTAGCCTGTGTCAGTCTATCTAATTCGGTTAACAGTGATATTTATATGCATTACTTTCTCAACACATTTTTCTGCTATATTATGCATTTAAATATCTGTCTTTACTTTGGAAATGTAGTATAGAATTCCCCGGTTATCACTTAAATATCACTATCCTTACCGTCTAGTTTGTGACGGTGGGTGTAGGTCCGTCGAGCAGACCGGACCGGGCAAGGAGAAGATCAGCGACTACCTCTGAGCTCGTAGCGCGTAACTGCCGTACATGTAGGTCATATATTTTTGTATTATATTTATACACGTCTTTTGGCTTGGGTTATTTTGTTGGGACGAGAGTTAGTTCACTTGACTTTTGACTTTCACTTTGTCTATATGATCGCCGTTTATTGCGTATTGATATTGTGGTTGTTATTTCCTGGTTTCCACATTTATGATTTATATAAAATACTTTCGCTAATACGTTAAAGACTTCCGCTAATTTGATAATTCATATAAATGATAGGGAATTTTCTTATCCCCGAACCCAATTCACGAGATAATAGGTAGTACAGGCTAACTAATACGTAATTAGGTTCTACGTGTTGTAATTTGGGCTTAATTGTAGGATTAGGCCGGGCGGTGCCCTAGATGAGAATAGGGCCGTTACAGTTGGTATCAGAGCCTAGGGATTAGAACCTTAGGGACAGAATATGTAGTTGTCTAAAATTGTGATACTAATGTTACAGTTGGTATCAGAGCTTAGGGATTAGAACCTTAGGGACATAGTATAGAGTTGTCTAAAATTGTGATACCAACGTTACAGTTAGTATCAGAGACTAGGGGTTAGAACCTTAGGGATATAATACAGAGACTTGTTCTCAATAAATAAAGCATAAACTTTAGAAATGGAAACCAGATGAATATTGCCTAGGAACTATTTTGTTGGGAATCGAGTGAAAGTTAGTTGGGGATTGTTATATGTACAAGTATAATTATATGTGTATATACACGCTATATACGTAGTGGCTGATGAAGAATACGTCGCCAACGTATAGAAGCTGATGTCGGATTCTCACGAAGATAGAGATGGAGGAGCTAGCAGCAGTTAGAAAATCTGTTGCATCGGTGGATGACTTTCAGAAGTTATCTTATCGAGTAGCGGTTCAGGGATAACAGCTTACGAAGTTCACCACTTTCATGACGACGCGAATGATGGCGTTGATATCAACCATCCCCAGCATGGTTGCAACTACTACTACAACGCCCCTGACTTCAGAGACTCCAATTGCATTGACACAACTTGTAGTACATCGTCCGCTAGAGTTGCCGATTGTTGCTGCACCGGTAGTTATATCAGGCAAGGATACGCCCACGCCCACTGCGTTTGAGGAATCTTCTGCTAGGGTTAAATAGGGATCTAACTTTGAGAGACGGAGACAAAGAGGCAAGGGAGTGAGGGTCGCAAGCGAGAGATTTCAGAGTTCAGGTATCATGAGACCAGCCACCAGTCTATATCTCACGCGACTCCACCCATCTTGCCAACTTCATCTATGTCAGCAATAGCATCTCCGCAGACACGGTAGGCGCCAAGAAGCAGAGGCAGAGATGCGCCAAGGCATGGTCAGACTTAGATTACACGTGGTGATCGGAGGAGACAACCGATATGTTATAGAGCATCAGGTAGGGCACATCATGCGAAAGTGTACGTAGCCAGCGAGTTATTGGCAGGAGACACCACAACCACAAGATCGAGAGAGAGCCCATGTTCTTGTAGGACCAGACCCAACTATGGTGCGAGACCGAGTCGAGGGAAAGTCCTGATCTTTTTTTAATGCATAAACTGGTTAGGACAGTCGATGGTGAGCTGACTTAGTTCGTATTTTGCATAGAAAATTACGCCTAGCAAGATTTTTCTTGATTATTATGACCAAAGTGCCATATGTGTGTATGATGAGCATGTGGTCGCGGAGCGTGGCTCACCCACTAGTAACGTTGTGACGTGCGAACTTTGGGGCTAGTATCATTTAAATCCTAGCTAGGGTAATGATTAAATGACGACGAACTAGGAGTCAACTGACGAGTGACTACACCATTAGGGATGAATTGTAATTGTTTCAATAAATTCGTGATATCCAAGATCCCAAGGCGTACGATTTTTGTTCGTCAAGGTAGCATACCGAGTGCTTGTACCATGACAGGTCGATTAGCGTCTAGTGAGGAGATGGAGATTCTAGTAACTTTGTACGCAGTAGCAGAGAATCAGGGACCCCGACTTGAAGACATACCAGTAGTCAGAGATTTTCCTGATGTCTTTCTGGAAGACTTACCGATTCTACCATCACTTCGAAAGGTAGACTTTGTAATTAATCTCGTACTAGGCATCAAGCCGGTCTCGATACCACCCTATCGCATGGCACTAAGAGAGTTGGAGGAGTTGATGAGTCAGCTTCAAGATTTGGGAAATAAGAGATTCATCACATCATCTATATCGCCATGGGGAGCAGCCTATCCAGATCCTATACCGAAAGGCATAGCAGCTGAGGAACAAGCCTATCCCGAAAGTACTCGTCAAGTGGTAGTTCCACAATGACTCAACTCTTTTGGGAACGAGAAGACTATATGCGAGACCCTTTTTCGTACCTTTTCGAGTCAGTTAGAACTCTAACCTGAATTTAATTTCGAGGAAAAAATTTTCATTTTGTTGGGCATATTTGTCACGGCCCAATTTTACTAATCTTGATTAACTGCTTAATCAGGATTACTAACCCGTGACGTGGGGCCCGCATGAGATGTGCACATAGACCGAGACATGTGGCCGAGGTAAATTTTATATTTGTATTGATGTATTCCTAGTGTTTTGTATGTGTGTAGGCTGACTAAGTCAGTACTTGCAACTATCAACGCCGAGACATGGTCGGGGACATGCCTCGAGTTGCGTGCAAGTCGGGGTACCAGATAGCGAGACTTGTGGTAAGTCTAAAATTAGTAAAATGTAATGTAATTAAATTAATGCACATTAGATTATAGCCTATGGTCATAAATTAATTAAATTGAATTGGACTCATGTATTTATAAATATATAATATAAATATATACATTTTTTAAAAAAATCAGAAAAGATTTGTAAAATGACAATAAGGGGCATTGGCTTATATAGAAAAGGATAGGGTTGGTGGCCAACCACGGTGGTACAGTGGTGGCGTCGCCTACGGCAACGGATTTCGGCGAGGAGGAGCATAACACACATGAAATGAACATAAACGTGAAATTAGGACCAAACAGTCCAAACACAACTGATTTGGACACACCGAAGGGCAGCGGGGTACCAATAAGGGCAAGCCATGGTCCTCGACAGCCTCTCGGATGTGGTGTCCGGCCCATAACACCGCCAATTAGGGTGTTTTCCGGCGAGACATTAACAATAGAGAAAAATCAAAGAAAATACAACACCTCACTACCATCGCTGTTATGGACCACTCCGGGAGCCGTGAGATGCAACCACGGGTTTAGCATGGTCTCCGACGTTCCGCGGGTCATGGTGGTCTGACCAGTGGCACCGCCGAGCTTTGCAACTCCGGCGAGACCAATAAACATCAACACATGTGATCAAACCGAATAGGGACAACAACACTATATGTATCACAAATCAGAGGTCTCTCGGGGATATGGGGACTTCGGTGGGCCATGAGGGTCCGTCCCCGACCACCGCCACCCTACGACAGCGACGGCTAGAGGCAGACAGCAGCCCGGCACGAGAAATAGAGAGAAACCGAGAAAGAAAGAGATAGAGAGAGAGGGAGAGAGAGCCTACGATGACCAGTGGGAGCTCCGGTAGGGTTGTGGTTGTTCACCAAAAGAGAGCCGAGAAGTGAGAGCCAAGATGATGGCTGAGAGAGGGATCGAAGGAGTGAGAGACCGAGAGGTGAGAGATGATGAGAATGGAGAAGGAGAGAACACAAACCTCCGATGAGGGTTATGTCCGGTCACCAAGGGAGATGGAAGGAGAAGAGGGGCGGCGGTGAGAGGGAATGGGAGGCTCAGGTGTGTGTGTGGAGAAGATGATGAATAGTAGGGTTTGTTAGGAAACGTTTCATATATATATATATAACCAAAATGACCCTTTTGCCCTTAAGTTAACCCTTGCTTATTTTTTGAACAGTTGCCCTTATAGGTCTTTTACCTCATCATCTTAGCTCAACACACATACACATCTCAATGCCAATCTCATGGCTCTCCTCATTATGCTGTGTCACTTTAACAAATTTTCATCCCATAGCCCGTATGTTGCGAAGCTATCCAACTCCCACATAAATCTTGCATTTCCTCGGTCAGTATTTCTCCGTAAATTGGCCCGCCGTGCCCGTTTCGCCACATCCCATTAACTAATTAATTAAATTATTAGAAAATTCATTTATTTGTATGTTTTACTCCCCAGTTTACCTAGGCGTAGCCTTACTCAACTAAAATCGCCCGAATGGTTTGAGACCTGTAAAATACTAAAATACTAATACACACAATCAAAGAATCATAAAATCACTTCGGTGTCGACTCTCGAAGTTCAAAATACTGTCTAGTATCACGTAGTTGAGTCATGTTCCTAACCAGTACAACACTAGTCGGATTAAAATTGAGGGTTGTTACAGTCATAGCCTCGATGAGTCGGCGACGTGACCACGACGTCATAACCATTCATCGACACGATGTTTCAACACAAACCAACACTCAACCATAACTCATCATGAACCCGAAACAACTATGTACCAGCAAGTATGGAACCACACTGGTGTTGTTTAGTTTCGAGAGGGCACCACCGCGGCATGGGAAAGCTGGGGGCACGCTCCTCAACGCATCAGCACCCACATAACACGACAATGAAAACCCAACAAAATAACCACATGAAATCATCAATAAAACAACTTGCCACCATCGATATGGATGCTCTGGGAGGGCTGTTGGACACATACAAGAGTTTGGTGTGATCCCTGACATTCCCCTTGTAACGACATCCGACGGTAGTGCCACCAAACATGGCAGTTTCCGGCGAGGAATGAAATAACATAAAATATCAATACATCCACATCACCATCACCGGTCTGACCACTTCAAAAGTTGCAAGACACCAACCATAGCTAGGTGTGGTCCCCGAAACCCCTATGATAGGTAGTCCGGCCGGTAACGCAGCCAACTGCGGTGTTTTCCAATGAGACTCAAAACAGCGGCATAACATGAAATAACGATCTCGCCATTATCAACATTGATTCGACCACTCCGAAGGCTATGGGACTCAAGCAATAGCTTGGTGGTATCCCCAACAGTGCTCCAATCATAGTGGTCTAGCGGTGACACCGCCCAAATCAGGAGGTTTTCGGCGAGACACGACATAACAACCAATTTCGATAAAAACGGTCGACATGACACAATCATCGACTCTTTTCACAAATGTTGAGGTAGGGGGTGCTCCGAAACCGTCGAGACTCCGGTGAACCACTATTCATAGCCTCCGACCAGATCCTAGTCATGGCACTACCACCAGACGTGAATCAGACGTGAAGATGGAAACGAGAGAAGAAAACAGTCGAAAATCCATACCACAGCCATTCTGCGTCCACCACAGATTTGGGAAAGCTCATGACCGTCGGGGCTGGTGGGACACCAGGTATGATCTGGTCCCCGATCATTGCTACACACAACCGCCACGACCAGTCGTGAAACTAGTGAGCACAACAATGAGAGAGAGAGAAACCTATCTCCGGCGAGTGAATGACCTCTGGCCACAACTGGATCGACTAGGGACGGTGGACTGTTCACCAAGGGAGGAGGAGGTGTGCATGACCGAGAGAGGGAGAGAGAATAAAAGAGAGAGACAAACCTTACGTTCTTCGGCGATCGAAGACGCCTCCGGCGAGGCCAAAAACTACGGGATGGTGGTCCAAGGGTGGTTCACGGGAGGAGGAGGAGGAGAGGAGTGGTGAGAGAGAGGGGTCGGTTAGTGAAAGAGATATATAGAGAATGAGATGAATAGTAAATGAATAGTGGAGTAGGTAGTGTGTTGTCACATTAATAGCCCTTCATCTCAACACATATACACATCTCAAGGTCAATCCCATGGCTCCTCAAATTAGAGTTGTGTCACTTTAACAATCTATATCCCATAGTCTATATGTCACGTAACTATCCAACTCCCCGTGTCCAAACAACGTTCTTCGGTCCGGTTCGCCTCTTCGCGCGCATAGTCCCGCCTTGTTTCTTCAATTAATTATTTAAATTATCCAATAATTCATTTAATTATTTTTTTACTGTATTTTACTCTCCCGTTTACCTAAGCGAAACCTCACTCAGACTAAAAATCGCCCGAACGGCTCGAGACACGTATTAGGCTATAATACTATTACACACATCAAAGAATTATAAAAGTACCTCAGTATCGAATCCCGAGGTTCGAAATACTGTCTAGTATCACGTAGCCGGGTCACGATCCTAACCAGTGCAATACTAGTCGGCTATAAATTGAGGGTTGTTACAGTGTTCTCTCTCCCTTTTCTCTCTCGTTCTCGCTGGTTAGTGAATTATCCACTGTTTTAGTCCTGTCCACGCTCCGGCCGACTGGTGGGGTGACTGTTGTCATCGTAGATGGCCCTACGAGGTTATCGGAGTCTCGAAACACCCCTATTTTGCGGCGGATGTGGACTGAGGTGTTTGTTTGGGATTTTGCGTATTGTGTTGTGTTATTTGACTTGAGTCGACTATGAGAGGAACTGCCGTAACTAGGACCAGTCGGAGGCGTCGCACGGTGGTTCACCGGAGCCCCGACGGTCCCAGAGCACCTCCTATCACGGCTGACATGGAAGTCTTGGTTGTGTCACTGTCGTTTTTTTTTCTTCCCTCTCTCGTGTCTGCTCACTGGTTGCGATTCCGGCTGCTGCTATGGTGGCTGGCAGTGTTCGGGGGCGGTCGGGGATGGTCCCTAGTGGTCCATATGGTGGTTGGCAGTGTTCACTGCATATGTGTCGTTGTTGTCCGTATGCACTATTTTACCAAAGGTTTCGCTGTTTTGAAGTCTCGCCGAAAATCGCCCTCTAGGGTCGCGTTGCTGTTGGATGCCGTGACTTTGGGAACCCTTGGAGACCTCGCCATGTTCGTGGTAGTGTTTCACAGCTCCGGAGTGTCCTAACCAGCGATAGCGAATGTGAAATGTCGATATTTCGTGTGTTGATGTTTAGTTCATATTCGAGTAGTACTTGTTAGAATATGATGCTTTTCCGTTCTGGTTGGGGAGTTTTCAGGTAACCCAATGCCATGGTGACTCCTCCCCAATGTCGGACAGTACCAATGTGTTGCTACAATATCCTTGGTCGGTGTTAGGTGTTGTTATCATGGCAGATTAGGTAGTGTATGTGTATATGTGTGTATGTTTTCATGGTTGATTACTCATGGCATGGTGAGACGTTATGTGTGCGTATTCTCATTAAATCTATGAGGATATGTTGTACATAGCGTGACATGTGTTTTGGGTTCATGATGGTTGTTTGATCTTGCATGTTTTGGGTCCATTTGTGTACGCGTTAATGAATGGTTGTGATGTTGTGGTCACGTCTCCAGTCCTCGAGGCTATGACATGACCTTTTTACGATTGAGCCGAGCCTACAATTTTATGAGTAGGCTTACATACGTCATGGTTTTCAAACCCGAGAGAGTATTCATTTTTCTATTAAATTATCGAGATGTTCGAGTCATATAAAACGTTGGAAAAATACTAGGGTTTCAACTTAGGTTAGTTAATGATTCGACCCATTAATTATAGTTTCCAACCTTGTCAGGTAGTGGGAAACTCGAGGATACACATTAGGATTTGTGGGAGTGTTGTTACACGGGTTGCGATAGTTCAGGTAAGTACATTTGCCTTAAAGCTTGTGTACGTTAGTAAGCTAGTTAAGAAAATACCACGTGATTCATTTTCATTCCGTTGTGTTTGCTATTATCTACTTGTTGGTATTTCATTCCATATTCCTTGTATGTGTGTTCTTGGCATAAGTGTGTATCTCGAAGGTACATGCGACCAGCACTAGAAGGGATAAAACGTGGGTACTCGTGCATACGAGTGTTTGACCACCCCTAGTGATTATGTGATACCATGTACTGAATTGTTGTGGTTATCGATGTTGCGATATCGCTGTTGTGGATTTGTTGTGAGTTTTTAGACCACTTATGGCCTCTCTTGACTCGTAGAACACACATGTTTCGATTGTTATTATTTTCAATTTGTCTATCATGCATCTTGTCTATTTAAATTCTCGTATTTCAATGCCCGCATGATATTTAGACTGTCATGTTTGATAATTCATGAATTACTGTTATATTCTTCTAGCTTACTTTCGATTTTCTCTCAGTTATTCATCGTCTAGTTTGTCACAGTGGGTCCAGATAGAGCAGAGTGTAGTAGAGACAAGGAACCTTGCCTAAGAGACTTTTTGTGAGCGGCTAGACTTGAGGAACCTGAGAGTAGGTTTATGTTTATTTCTGATTGTATTATGTTTTATATATATGGTAGTGGTTATTGAACTGGGGATCATTTTTGAGATAGATACCATGAGTTTGTCATTCTGACTTTAACGTGAACATATCGGGGTTTTCACATCTATATATATATTCCTGATTTCCGTTTGATTTAGTTATTTCTCAATAATTGGTTAGTATTAAATTTTTCTTCCGTTGTGTTATACTTGCAATAACTCTTTCATAAAACTTGAAATTTGATAATTGGAGGCTGACTAGGCTCACCAGACCGCCGGGTACTGAGCCGAGGATCTGTACAAGTCTAGGCCTAGCGTTCCCAAATGCATTAGAAACTTGGAGTCGTCACACAGGTCGCCTTCGAACGAATGGGTCCTTTGTGTGATCTGGTCACACTCAGCTAGAGAAGTGCAAAACAAAAGAGCCCTGTCTTCTCCCGTCGGTTTAAGACCTATCGACCTTTGGAGTTCTTGACACAACCTCTCTTCAATGGCCTCCCACGGGCAGCACACTGATGAACGAAACACGAAGACAGCCGGCTCCCACTCTTTAAGGGTTCGCAGTTGTTGCGGTGCTGGATTGACCTTTCTACGCATTACTAGATGGGTAGATGAACTTGAAGCTTCCATCTCTAGGAAATTACGCTGGGGGAACCTCCCTGCTAACCCCCCAAAGGGATTGTGATTGGGACCCTCAAAGCGAGACAAGGGCCCGTGCTAGTGCCCGCCTGCGAAGGTGATGGTCTCCCCTGAATACGAAGGGAAGATCCCTTGCGAGGACCAGCTTGAGGAACCACCATTGTATGTGTCGTCCTCCTCCCAAAAGCGTCGGCTTCTATAGCTCTCAAACCCTGAATACCCTCCAACACCCTCCACGCTACTAGAAAGCCTCAGAATCTTCAAAGCCGCCCCTCTCTCAGTGCAGTTGCCCCCAGATTTCATTGCCATCCTCATTCGACTTACCCGGGTGAAAACTTCTTTTCATCACATCCGAGAGTGCAATCGAACGACTACGAAGATCGACCGTCCCCCTATATCTTTGAACCAATGAAATTTCAACAGCCCCTCGCCAGAATTTCACCAGCTAGAGCAATATCACCACTCTTACTTTTCAATACCCATATGGCGAGGGGGTATGGGGTATTTAAAAAAGTGGAGTTGTTTTTCTTTAAAATTCTTTAAATAAGTTAAATTTTTTTAAATTTACAAAAGTAATGGATTTCGCGTTTACTAAATGTGAAATTGGTTGGAGATGATGAGTAGGCGGGTGACGTGTAACGAATGGCGCCTTTTCTAAAGGCGCCATTCGTTGAGGTATGTGCCACGTGGATTTTTTTTTCCAAATTCTCTTTTTTCCCTTTTTTTCTTATTTTTTTTATTTTCTTTTTTATTATGGCGACGGGGCATAAGAAAAAAGAAAAGAAAAAAAAAATAAGAAAAAAGGAAAAAAAAGAGAAATTGGAAAAACAAAATCCAGAAAAAGAGAGAAAATATGAAAAAAATAGTATTTTGACGAAATAAATAGAAATTGAGGATTTTATATAGAAAATGAGAAATTCAAAAGTCGGGGTTTTAACTCGAAAAATGTAAAATTGACATAATATATCAAATTGAAGCTAATTTAGGGTTTAGGGTTTAATTCAGGTAATAGATATAATTCGGGTGATAATTTGATTTGTCGGGTGTTATTAGAACTAAGCGGGGGTTTGGAATAGGTATATATATTCATTCAAAATTTATATTTACGGTTTTAGGGTTTAATACATTCATATATATTACACTAAACCCTAAATTAACAACAATACAAAATTTATATATCATAAACCCTAAATTCATATACAATGAATTCATACATTCCTAATTCATTCTGGTTGGTGGTTGCTTAATACATTTCACGACACCAATGAATTAATACATTCCATACATTCCAATAGAATTTAATCAAATTTGAATACATAAACTCAGTGTATCAATAATTGTGTCTTTCCATATCAATACAAAAAAAAAATCAAAATAGGAGAACACAAAATAAGTTTCCAAAAAAATCATCATAAAAATACACTCAATTCATCATATATACCATAGTTTCCTGCAAAAAAAAAAGAAAAAGAAAAAGAAAATAAGTTAAACTTTCAGGTATACAAAAATTGATATTCACATATATAAAAGTCATATATTTTATGGAAAATAACCTATAATAAAGAACAAATCATATTTATTTCAATACAAAAGAAAAAATAAATCACAACAAGTAAAATTATTTAACAGTTAGTATATAACTACAAGAAATTTGCATATTAATGACATTTAAAAACTGACGTTAAAAGTATAAGACGACGCGCTTTCAACAGTCATAGAATAGGGGTATTGTGGAAAGTATTTACTTACAATGACAACATGTTTAGTGTCATCTTTAACGTATAATGACACTTAAAAACTGTCATCGTAACTATACAATGACATTGAACAACTATCATAAAAGAGCTTTAACGACAATTTTTAAATATCATTAAAATTGTATGACAAATAAAAAATAATCAATAAAAACTATTCAAATGATACAACATATTAAACAATCAGATTCATTGCGCTAAAATTAAAATACCAACAATATCTAAATTCAAATTCAAATTCAAATAACAATTTCAATATTGTAGCAACTAAAAGCTACACCATGTATTTTCAAAAAAAAAGCTACACCATATATTTTCAAAAAAAAGAAAACTACGCATGTAACAATTACATATGAATGCAACATGACAAGACAAGTACACCTTCGAATTCGAATTTGCAACTTTTCTTCTTTGCAACCTGTCCAACGAAAATAAAAAAATCAATAATAGTGTAGCATATCTTTTGATCGAAGAACATTGAGGGAAAAAAATTCAAATGAGCTCAACCAAAATGGCAACCCAAAAAGTACCAAATTTTTGTCAAAAACTCTAATGAACACAAAAAACTTGGTCTTTTCATCATCTACGTTACAACTAAATATCTAACAACAACAGATAAGTTTCTCACCTTCCAAACAAAATCATCAAATCATGACCACAATAAACAATCTTACAAACCACATTCGGAATGCTTAAAATTAAGTTAACAGAAGAAATCAACTTTTACAAATGGTTAGGCAATAAGAGAGTTCTACAAATGCTTGGAATGATAGAAACTAACTATGACTGAAACTTTTTTTTTCGTAGGATTATGACTGAAATTTTAAGTTCTCAATCCTATGCATCCCTCTTTCGAAGGGTTACTGTAAACGAGCAAACAAACAATTATAATGGTTCTTAATTTGTTACATCACAACCCATAAAGGAAAAAAGCATTATATGCAGGGATTTAACATATCAAACAAAAGAAACGGAATTTGAAAACAGACATTAAAGTGTTTTGAGGGCTTTACCTGATTAGAGATGGCATATGACTGTGTTCAGATAAACCCTCCAATTGTGTGTGCGCTCACACTTACATCAGCATCCACAATTGGGTACTCCATTGTGTTTTGGAAACTTAATCGATCACCTTTTTGAAAGACATTGCCAAACTGTTGGGGAGCGCTTGAAAGAAAATAAATGTGACCAAGCTGTGATTAGCAGATAATTAAGGTTAACTAACATTGCTAGACAAATTAACATGGGAACAAGGTAAGAGCTCAGTGTCACAAACCAAAAGCACTACCCAAATCCAATGCATCCTCTAGTGAATTTCTCGATGTCAAAACGCTATGCATGGCTCACGCAGTTCTTAATCAACCAACGAAAAAGAAATTAATGTTTCGCCGTAAAAACAATGGGAAGCAATAAACACGTACATGAATCCAGTCTTAGTTCTTGTGTATGTACATGCAAGCCCACCTACACACAAAAACACGTACATGAATCCAAATTTCAATTTTTCAAATGAATCATCAACACTCGAATGAGCGAGATAAAGCTCCCAATAAATGCAACATGCGACATTTATTCATCCAAGCTTATACTTGTCCTGCATATCAACCAAACTGAAGATACGTCGCATTTTAAGAAGTGATAAGACACTTACCAATCAAAGTAATAAAGTAACAAGAATGGTGTGACATGGGGGCACCAACATAGTACCCCAAGATTCATCCTAAATTTTCATTACTAAACTTCAACGAACAAAATCGCTTTCGATGCTTTTCTTTTTTTTAACCAATTGAAAAGGAATGCATGTTACTAGGATGGCTTGTGCTTATAGTTAAAATGAATGGACATTAAGTTTTCAAATTCTTAGAATTATTTAGATGTTTGAAACTGATATGAAAAATTATCTTCTCCTAGGACCCATTTAATCATTTGTATGATTTTATCTTATTTGTGAAGGAATTTGTAGTTCTACGGCTGGAAAGAACACATCATTACCTATTTAACGCGCAATAGGAAAAAATCAAGGATAACTTTACTACCAATGTGTCCTCCAATATAATGGCGAGAGGCATAAATATTAGATGAAACAAAAATAAATTATACCTTCTCTAAGGACGAGAAGTACTTCTGAGGAAGATTCTGTTCAGCACGCATGAGGGAATATCACATTATGTCTAGTGCAAAAACCTCAGTTTCCAAGTCACCATTATCTGCATATCACCTTCTAATTATTAGTACGTGTTTTGAAATATTTTAAAAGAGTTCTCAAAATATTTCAAAGCATTACTATAACCTTCTAATAATAAAAGAATTGTTCATTATACTTATAAATTTTTTATGAGCATCTAATAGAAATGTTCCCTCCCCTGCACACCTACCATATAAGGTTGTAAACCCAAATATACATTATGTTCATTTGTTTCTCTTTATTATAAATCATTATATCATATCATATCATTATATCATATCATATCTAATATGCATTCTGTTCATTTGTTTCTCTTTATAAGAAAACGAGACTATCACTCAAAACCACAGAGAAGAAGACAAAGATGATGCGATATATACTTTAAGGATCCTAATAAGCTTTTTAAGAACTAGGGCCTAGTCAATTTTGTCTCAAATCGCCTAGGCCTCACCGTGAAATCATTGGTCAGGGTAATCTAAGACATCCAACACTATTAAAAACATGAATGAATAGATGGTTGAAATAGAAAATTATATCAATTCACACATACAACTAACAATGGCACAAACAAAGCTGCAATGTATAAGGATAACACCAATGTAGCAACCATTTGACAAGTTCAAAACATACAGTTCAGTTCGAGCTTGCATAATGGCTTTGTTCAGTTCAGTGGGTACCATTTCGTCTGACCACAAAATTTAAAAAGAATCAACTATATACAAGTAGTAAGCATTTGTAAGTCCAGGCCTTAAAATGTATGCAGCCTAGCTATCCACCTTTAAAACAAGATCCATCAACATTCTCTAAAGCATGGTTTCAAATATGAAATGATAAAGAGATTTAGAGACAATAATCAAATGTTGTATACAAATTTATTACAAAAGAAAGATATGGAACCATATAAGTGTTTGAAATTAAAAATAGAATTGAGTTACCTTCCCAATATTAACACAAGTAGATGAATGACATTGCATAATCAAATCGGTGTACCTTGAACCATTATCTCCAATGCCATGTAGCCAAACTATTGTGACTTGTGCTTCCCTTTAGGCCTGACTACATGAGCCCTTCCAAACTCGAATGCTTGCATGCTACATGGACTTCCTAAAATATTTTTGATGCCATCACCATAAAAAAGTCCAAATAATGAAACCAGCACCATTATCATTATATGAATGTTGAGCTTTTAACCAAACCATTATAGACAAAACAATAAAAACATGAACTCTATGATCCGAAATACACATATATTTAAGAGAACATGTTCAATACAAACCTATCTCAAACATAGAAAAACATAGCAATATTGAGCAGAACTAACTAGAACTCATGGTTAGCCCACCAAAGCTCATATCAAAACAGATAGCATATGGCCATATTTGCATCTACATCTAGAACAAGTACATGCTCACCACCAAAATCAGATAAAACAACTACAAAGCAGCCCTAAGAGTAACAACTCGCATTAGAAAATCAGTCCACTCCTAAATATTGGGTAAAAAAACTAAAAACAGAGCAATAACGAATACAAGTATTTAAGTAGAAGAACTCTCTGAAG
Source organism: Stephania japonica (assembly GCA_039657345.1). Classification (NCBI taxonomy): domain Eukaryota; kingdom Viridiplantae; phylum Streptophyta; class Magnoliopsida; order Ranunculales; family Menispermaceae; genus Stephania; species Stephania japonica. Next base: position 10,383,659 of record CM077563.1, on the reverse strand, counting down.
ATAGTTTTATTCATAAACTGAGATTGCCTTTATATTGGCATTTGATCAAACCTCCAATAAGCGCAAATTGTGGACATATATCCACGTGCTTTGACTTAACAACAAATTAGAAAATTAAGGAAATACAATCTGAGCTGAACTAGAATTATTCAACAAAAAAATAGAGTAACTAAATTAGACTAAGTCCTACAAGCAACGGTAAAATAACTAACAACTTTGAATCACATTTTCAATACTAAAACAGAGCATATTGACCATATACTAAAGATTAACATGAGTTCCAACTTGATTTGGAATTCGGTAAACCAATTCCACAGCTAAAGACACTCATACTAAGGATCTTAACGAATTAGTTATAAAATGAAATAGAAATTTGTGGAACATTCAATAGCCTACATGTTAGACACAAATAGAAACAAAACTTAAACATCTACAAAATTTTCTATAAAGCACAAAAAAAATATACAGGACAAAGGGGTAGACTTAAATTGTTTACATGATTTATGTTTCTATAATGGTTCCTAATAAATTCATAAGATTTATAATGGTTCATAATAAAAAAAAACTTATAAGTATCAAGTAAAAAATGAACCAAAAAAATCTAACCTTTTTGGATGTTGTGAAAAATAAATCATCATTCATCATCCTCGGTCGTTGAGTCATTGTGAGCGGCATCATCATCATCAACATCATCATCATTAACATCATCGTGCCTTTTTTGTGCAGCTGATCTCTCCATGAAACCCTGTTCCATGCGTTGTAACTGTCCTTGCATTTCAAGCAATTGATCGCGATTTACAGACGTGTCATGAAGCATCTTTAGTATCATTGCTTGCATCTCCTCGAATTCCTTATTGAATTGCTCAAATGGTTCGTCATCTTTCAATATAGGATGAGAAGATCCAGCTTCATCATGTCTACGCATCTTAGACCCTGACGGTGTCCAACCAAGACCAAATCTCCGGCCTTTATCATTTCGCTGCACAATCTCCAAATATAATTCTGTTTCATCAATTGGAGTGTCTGGCTGCAACTGTGAAAGCTCTCTGGTCCTTTCGTGTATAGCCGCCTGTATTAAGAATTTAAACAACATTGACAAGTCATATAAGTCATTGATACCTATAATTAACAAAAAACAGTTATGGTCAAGTAGTTTTTTACGACAATCGCCTCTGCTCTCGGATCCGAGAAAGTGACGCCATCATGATTCCTTGTATGGAGATATAAACATAAATCCAAAGCAGTCGACTTTCTACCGAGTTTCTTCTCCTATAAAATATGCTTAACTTAAAATTAAGTTTGAAACTTATATGAATCTAATGTATACATATGTATGTATGTATCTATGTATGTATGGCCCAAAACATACCAGTCTCAACGAATGCTCATAGATGGATATGGCTCCACCTCCGTGCACAGACGAACCCGAACCAGGTCCCCCCACCTCTGATCTCCGATTTCGGCTCGCTTGTTCTGACTTTGCTTGATATTCTGGAGTAGACCGCATCTTCTTGTAATGCTCAAAAACCTCAAGAGATACATGTGATGGTTTTGTCGGCTTCCTCACCATCTTACTAATAAAGTCAGCGTAACGAGTGGCAATCGGCCTGTCGTACAAATGTCTGACCATAGCGTCATCCGATCGTCTCCAATCAAAATGAGTCTATAATAATAGAAAGTAAAGTCTTCAACATATGCTAAGTAAAAGAAACTTAATTTTCTTATTTAAAAATCTCTTACTGCCCAATCGTTAAAATATTGCTCCTTGATATGGTTGGGAACCGTATCCCAACAGTAGCCATCTTTATGTAAATCGAATTTATATATCCGCGTCATTTGCTTTGACACTTCGGATGACGGATGCAAGAAAGTACCACTACATTTTTACAAAAAAAAGTTAGATCAATGTTATAGTAAGTTCATTAAACGTAAGTATATATACGTAATAATATTTCATTGACTTACAATTCTTTCGTAGTTTTTACGGTCAAAAACACCCGCCCCGTGCCTCGGTCATCATTACTTCTACGTCTCGGGGCCCTAGCTGGCTCATCGTCTTGTTGTGATCTATGCGAGGCACCACTAATAGATGGCTCACTCGAAGGGTGGCTTGAAGTATTGGACGAATGTGATGCATGCTCGACATGATCATGACTCCTCGATGGGGAGGCATGCATACTAGAGTCGAAGGAAGCGATCGGGACATGCTGGTAGTACTGCTGATGGGAGGGAGATGCGTGGGTAGATTGTCTAGAAGTTACGCGACCAGCGATAGGTGGAGGGAGTTGTGACGCCAATTGAGAGGAGTAAGCCTGTAGAGTGGTTGGATCATCGGGGCCAAATAAAGATGGGCCCGATGGTCAAGAAGAGGGGCCTGGTGGGGGTGTTGCGCATAAGGCGAACGAGAATACTGATATAATTGTGATTGATGGTGCTGCTGAGAACGCATTTGTTGGACAAAAATATGTTGATAGTAAGCTAATTGCTGTTGAGCAAGCTGTTGCGAAATGAGTTGCTCTTGACGTTGCTGAGGCTCAGCATCATCAGCGGGAGATCGTAGTAGTGAACGATCCAAGTTGCGATATGGACGATCTCTGCGACCACCGGATCGTCTGCTGGATCGTCCACTAGATCCGTCCCCAGATGACGATGCATTATTTATGCCTAACATGACTTTTTTAACGTTCAATAGTAAGTTAGAAACAATGTAAATGTCATAATCAATTATTACGAAATGAACAAACAAATGTGTAACTAAATTTACTAATTAGGTTTGATTTCTTAAACCTACTTAAGTGAGTATGTCATGGTTCGTTGTCACTATTTTCACCAACCACTACTTTATTTATTAAAAAATGACTCCGTATAGAATGGTAAAGGCATATGGACAAGCTAATAGACTAATCAAGTCGAGTACAAAGTCCATAGTCTCATTCATAAACTCTCTAATCCTAATAGCATGCTATTTAAAACTCATTTACCATTAAAAACATCAAATGAAGACATAGAGCACACGAAAGGATACAATGAAAGCATCAACAAAACAATATCATGATGAACAAGTTCAAAGAGTGAAGATTATCAACAAATATCAATATATTAGAGCACAAAGGCACCATATAGTCACAATGACTGCCAATCAATAAGTAATAAAAGGAAATGAAATGCAATTCAAAGTATCATCAGGTATACTCACTTTTATGCAAATAAGTGGATATGAGCATACCTTAAGGTTGATGCTTGATTGTATATAACTAGATCGCTTTCTTGATGATGAATAACCACCTAAGGACTACAATTTCCAGCAAATAAAAGTCCCCAATAGCTCTGAATTATTTTTTTTCATTTTTTTTATTGAAAACAACCTGCAAATGTGAAGCAAAAAGGCTAGGAGTTTGTATTTATAGTTCTTGCCTTTCATCCAAATGTACAACCCCATCTCCATGACATCTAAGGGACCCTAAACACTCCTATCAACCCACTCATACAAAGGTATGATGTAGTTCTATCGACGTCGACGTTGCTCCTCCGTGTGGCAAACCGGTCGTACTCTATTTTGACGTGGATTTCTCCGTGCTTGTACGTCCGACTGAGTCTGTTGAGCTCGATGACTCGACTGAACTTCTTCCTCGTGTTGGCTCGATTGACCTCTACTACCAATGCTATCAAAGATAGGGGGTTGAACCATTCCAACATACTGACTTCCTGTATGTGGTAGGGTGAAAGGAACATGAGGTGGCATGCCTAATAAGGGCCTGAATAAGCCATCTCCACTATATGAAATATTGTAGTTATAATATGGCGGAGTAAATGGACTTGGCATGTATTAAGGCAATCAACCATGCATTGAATGTGTAGGCATTCTATGGTCCATGTACGAAGATGATGGCCCAGGAGCATATGGATCAAAATGATATGGATGAACACTCATGCTCGGTGTCCTAGGCAAAAACATATGAGCATCTGATTGCATTGGGGCCGACAAATGAGAGTACCCATAAGAAAAAGGGCGGGTTAGAGGTGGCGAAGGAGAACGTCTACTGCTCTCACCAATAGTCTCTGACGTTCTTGGTGTTGGACGAGTTGGAGGTGGTGGAGAAGAACGTCTACTGCTCTCACCCAGAGTCTGAGTCATCGTTGTTTTTCTTCTCCTCCCTCTATCTGCTAGGCTTTGATCCTCTTCTTGTTGTTCTTCCTCTTCTTCTTGAGATGCTTCGTCATCTATGTCCGGCTCAACTACATTTTCATCATTCCACATAGTAGTCCTTTGCCGTTCATCCTCATCTAAGATTCTGATGCCTTCATGTAAAGCAACCATGCCTTGTTCGATCCCGTCATCAGAGAACACTCGCTCCAATTGACGCGCAAATGTAGACTAATATACAAAAAAATGCAGTGTTTGGTTAACAATTTTAAATATGACTCATGAGGATAACAACATTATAGTTTCAACGTTACCGAGAATTCGCGCAGAGCCCCGTCATGTCCAATGTATCGCCTGGTGATAGATCTGTACCACCTCATGTACTCTTCGTGATCATGTTCCCCTTCTTGTTGTATCGTGGCTATCATATTACTACGATTTTCCCACAACTCTATATATCTTTTGTGATACACTGCCCAATTTTCTTAAGGGTGTCCTCTCAATTGGATGCGGTGCAGACGTGTGTCAAAATCACAGTGAGGTGGCACGACCTGTGTCAGCCCAAACTGTCTCATGACCCTTTCCGGTCTATGCCACTCAACTATATGGAAACAAATTAAAGGACACGTCGAACGCCAGCTCCCGTGACCTTGAGTACATAATTGTGGAAGTGACTCGATGACATTAGTGTATGGTTGCCACTCCACGGCATTCTCCCTCTGCGTGTCAAGTGCATCACGAAATGATGATATAACGTGTGTGGCAGTCCTAGTTACTGAAAATGCAACTATCCATCTGTATACAAAACGATAAATTTGTCGTAAATTAAAAAGACCCAATAAATTGTTAAAAATAACATGAGAAACATTTTTATTACCGATATCCCAAAGGAACGTCATTGGGCCTGTCTACTCCATCACACGTTCGAGGTTGACCTCTAGGAACAGGCTTGCGCCTTGGTGTTATAAATGGAAATCTATCCCAGGCCCATAGTTGTATAAGAATTGTCGCACCAGCGACCTCGTGCGCACTAGAGCGAGATCCACGACACAACTCCCCGTATAAATATGCCAAACATGCACTTCCCCAACTATATTGTCCAGCTGTTTGAAGGTCCTCGAGCAACGGAAGAAACATCAAATGTACATATTGATTCGACTTGTCAGCGAACACACAACCACCAATAAGTTGTAGAATGTATGAACGAACATAATGTCGAACCATTTCCTCATTGCTGTCATCCTCTATAGGTGGCACATTGTCTTTGAGCCATGAAACACGAACTCTATTCCCGAGAAAGGTGAAGTGGTTCAGTCTTGCACCAAGTAGTCTTTCACACACCGCGAGATAGTCGACATCTGTGCTTCCAGTCACAGGCATACCATTAATTGGTAACCCGAGCTGAATCTCAACGTCTTGGAGTGTTATCGTACACTCGCCGCAACGCATGTGGAACGTATGTGTCTCTGGACGCCATCTCTCAATGAAAGCGGTGATCAAAGCCCAGTCAAGTCTAAAAAATCCTACGCGTGAAACACCATAAAAGCCACTAGATCGTAGGTAAGGGATCATTTGAGAATGGTAATTAATCCGTCGATCAACAACACCCAGTCTTTTTCGCACGCGCATTGTATCATGTACCTTACAATTAAAAAATATGTCGATATATATATATATATATGTGTGTGTGTGTGTATTAAACGTTTTTGCATAAATATTATGCACATACATGTTAAATGTATATACCTGACCCCTCCAGACTTGCGATGACCTGTGTGTAGATTGAAGGCGTAGAAGAGAAGGATCAGATGGTCCTGGTTCCATGTGTACTCGCTACAACTGTGTGATTAGACAAATTGGTCGAGTAGTTTTAAAACTCACAACAAATCATTACTACGAGTTATAACATTAACAAATACGTATCTATTACTTTACGTAACATAAGGTTATACTATAATAATATAAATGTTATGAAATTATCAACTGACACCGTTTACAAACAAATACAAATCCTCTCATTGGTTTGGATTGGGGGGGTTGGGGTTGAGATATGGATGGACATTTTTTTTTGTTATGTCCCTCTGCACGACAAACGCTGCAACGGTTCCTCCTAGTAGGGACTCGACCACAATCTCTATTCGGACATGTTCTTCGTTTATGTCCTTCTTGATGACATATGCCACATCGCAAGGTCCTCGAAACATTAGGAAGATCCATCTCATTTTGCCTTCGTGTTCCCTTTGGTCTCCCTCGGCCACGTCTACACCTAGGATCTGGTAAAATCTTCGTTGCAAAAGTCGGCCAATACTTCTCATCGGGGATGGCTTTGAATTGAGAGGAGTAGCATCGTGCTTACACGTCCATCCTGTAGTATTGCTCAATAAATTGTGTATAATCAATTCGAATATGGGCACATGCAGCTAACACGTGTGAGCAAGGGAAACCAAACGATTGCCATTTATTGCGGTTTGCAATACCAGCTCCTCAGGGATAACAATCATGTATTGTTGTCTTTATGCATACGATCGCCATGACGTCCAAAGTGAGCACCTCAAACTCACCAAGTGTCGTGATTTATCAATTTCACGTAATGTCTCCTTGCATTATTGTTGATAATGTGCAATTTTATCCATGGCATATTTCGTGTAATTGTGCCGTGCGATATTGCTTCATCGATTTCCTCCTTGCGTCGGTTGGTGTATGTCACCAACCTGTAGTAAATCATTTGAACCATTGTTGTTATTGGCAAGAATCGTGCCCTTTCAATACACCGTTAAAACATTCTACAATGGTAAGATAATGCCGTGTCAGTAATATCAGCACAGTGAAAACACATATAGGATAACAAACATAACAACTATCGAATACATACCAACCCCGTTAGAATTCATCCATTCAGATCGCAGCCTCCATCATGCGATTGAGTCCAGAGTTCCTTGGGAATGGCATTCACATATTGAAGACATTGAGGACTTCCTGATGACAAATAAGCAAAACGCTCCATGCATGCATCAAATTTCCTCACTTGATGTTGACCAGCAGCTCGTGATAGGATATTCTTCAACGAATCATTTTTGAAATGCGTGTTAAAATTACTGGTCAAGTGTCGCAGTCAATAACGATGGTATCCTCTTGGTGGACAAAAACCATTTGCTACTATGTTAACAGCCTCGAGAATGCCAGAGTGACGGTCAGAAATAATACAAATACCATCTCTATCAGTCACGTGTTTGCGCAACATTTTCAAAAAACCACCCCCACGAGTCGGTTGATTCGTTTTACAGAATCGCAAATGCAACTGCAAGCGGAAGTAGATGTCCATTACCATCAACAGATAGGGCAATCATTAGCTTATCACTGTATTTGTCATACAAGAATGTCGCGTCAATCTGTAGGAGAGGCCTACAATGTTTGAACCCTTCGATTGATGCTTCGAATGCGAAGAATACACGACGAAATTGAGGATGCTCTGTCCTGATCTCATATGCAGCCCATTGTCTATGTGACCACTCAATCTTCGTCCCTGGGCTCTTATTATGTACAGCCGCCAACCATCTTGGTAACGTAGCATAAGACGCGTCCCAATCTCCGAATGCATTTGTAATTGCTTTCCTTTTAGCATCCCACATTCGCTTGTAGGGAACTTCATGTGCGTATTTTAGCTTAATCATTTGTACCAAGGCCTTGATAGCAATTGCCTGATCTATTTTGATAACGCTTTGAATCTCACATGCAAGCATGTTGGCGTCGAGTTGGGCATGACTGCGTTCTATGCCGGGATTTATACAACTGTGCGGCTCGTCTAACTGAGTGATCTCCCACAATTGTTTCTTCTTTCGCAAACAAGCACGGAGACGCCACATGCACCCAGCTTCCGGCGCACTTCTGCACTTCAATGCCCATAAGGTTGTAGTTGACTCCATAACAAGGTATTAACAATAGTTGTTAACATGCCACACTTTTATGGCATGCTGCAAGTCTTTCTTATTGTCAAAGCACATTCCTTTTTCCAACTCAAAATTAGGCATGTCCCATGCAGTCGAATGATGAGAATGTTGGGTTGCGGTAGAATTAGCCACTTCCCAATCAATTTCATTATACACCGGCAATGGTTGGTAATCTTCTTCATCGCTTACTTCTTCCATCCACTCCTCCTCGTCAATTGCAAATTGCTCATCATCTTGCAAGTTTTTCGCCCTTGGAGGTTCGTAGGTTGGGTCGTCTGTAACAACATTTATACTTTCCCAATTAGCAGATGACGCAGCATCCTCGAAGGGACATACGTCCTCGTCAATGTCGCTGTCGTGGTCCTCGTTATGGTCATCACTAGGGGCACTAATGTCATCATCAACCGAAGTAACAAATCTATCTTGCACAACATCACCTATAGGTGATTGCATACGTAATCTTTTCATCATTGATGCTGGGCATGTCATGCCCACATTTTCTTCTACCACTTGTGAATGTACAGTAGAATTTTGATAAGGCTCGATTGGCTCGAAGGTTAAATAAATCTCTACCTTCGCTGATAATGGTAGATTCGCCACTGTTGACCACATCAACTCGAAGTGGGTCTCGTCTTGCAACGGCACGGGGATAAAATATTGTGAACCTGATGGATGAGCTATTACGTGACGATACGTCATCGTAATGAGAGTCTCAGTGGACGAAATACCAAACGCGTTATACACGTGATCCATCAACTCATGTTTACTCGTTCCAAACTTAATAATCATGGTCATTGATGGGGGTTTGCTGTACTCGATGCCTTGCGAAACCTTAACAATTTCTCCAAATGCATAAAATTGAAACGGGATGTTCCTACCTTCCATGACCTACATAATTTACCGCATTGATAATGTAAAAAAAATCACATATATATCAAGCGAAGAAATGATCAAAATGAGGATTTGAGGCACGATCGAACTTTTCAATAAATCCTCATAAAAAATTATTCTTGTTCCTATATCAAAATGGAGCATCTTGTAGTAATTTTTCAACAACTTCTCTCTCTCTGCACCCTCGAAGGTCTTCTTTTCTCTCCTTCTCCGTGTTACATTAGTTACTTTGAGCACTCCATGTACAAATGATTTCGATTTGACAAAGAGGAAGATGGTGCCTACGACATTTGGGCGGTGAGAAGTCTTATTCGTATTTGAATTTCGCTTGAGAACTTGTTGTTCGAGTTTGGCTGTGAGGAGGAGAAACGGAGGTTTGTTTTTTACTTTAACTTTGATTTAATTTATAATGGAAGGAGTTAACACTTCTTGAATGGGTGTTGTATGATTTCTAGGTTTTGATTCTTGTTTTATGTTGTTTGTTGGTTTCAATTAAACGAGTTGTCATTCTAGGGTTTGTGGTTTTTTTGTTGACTCCTTACAAAAGTGTGTACTCCAATTTGAGAGGTTCTCTAGACCACCCACTTGCATATATATATATATAAGCATTCGAATGTTGTCACGTGCCTTAAAGGTTCTCACATATATACAAAAGTTCTTGATAGTGCAGATATACACAAGTATTACGTGGATTATTCAACAATAATGACACGTCTAACAAGTTTTATTTATTTACTTTTTTGGGTAGAAACAAGCTTTCTTTATCTTTGTATGTCGTTTCAAATGCATGTTGTCGATAAGTAATATATAGACAATATGAGCATAAAAGTAGTTACCACTTAGTGTTTATTTAATTCAAAATTCGATTAATTGATTGAAGTAGGTTATAGTCTCATGATGACAATATTTATTGACAATATAGACGATATGGACAATGTAGAAGAAATAGTAATTACTATCACTTGCATTTAAAAACTTTCATTCAACACAAATCAATATGTTTTTGTAAACCAGAAAGGAAAAATGACAAGTTGACGTACATAGGTTTCATGTTTCCTTGATCACTATTGACATAAGATATTGTTAATACAGTCAATAGTGTTAGCATAATCAATATTGTCAATATTGACAATATCAATCCATCCATACTTTTCAAAGTGCTTGATATGAAATATTATTACAGAATAACTTATCGAGAAATTTGTCAGAATAAAGTTGAGAATTATCTTCTTCTTTGGTAAGGTGGGAATGTCATTGAACTCTCTAGCATCAAAACATTACAATGTGAACTTATTAATATATATATTGACACTAATTTACTTTTCAAGTGTACCTACAAATGAAAGTTTGCATTGCCTAACAAAAAAGTGTATTCCTATTGATCGCCAACACACATTACATCATTTATATACTTGTATGGACAACAATCACTTATTGTTTTATGCTTCTCTAACGAGATGTTGTTTGTAAAAGGGTTATGTTGTACACTAATGCTTAATTGTTTTTACTAAATATATCGTCTATAATGTTATTATTCTTAATCAGTGGTTATCGAAGCTTCAAGTGGTAGATAGTGAGTTCGAATATGATCAATTGAGGTCACAGTTAGCAAGTTAGCTACTTCCTTGCATGGTCGTGGCCGGAGAAGAGGGAGAAGAATGGTCTGACGTATTCAAAGATGAGTAGTGGCATGATTTTTTCATTGTACGATAGTTGACCGAACAATTGAAAATAATTATATCCGGACGGGGCAGCACCTATAGTCTACTGTTAGCACTAGAGAGCAGAGTGAGGACACTTGTGAATGCGAGATTACGTATTTTGTTACTGATGTTCACTACAAGAAATTCGACTTTTAATTACAAAACTTTCAATTACGAATATAAAAAGTGTAAGTAAAATTCCATATTTGCTTATGACTTAAGTTTGTAAAAAAAATTGATATAATTGTAACTAAAAGTATTGTTTGTACTTATGACTCATGAGTTCTAAGCAAAAGCTAATAATTATTAAGTGAATATCGACCCAATTCATATCATAGTTTTTAGTGAGTTATAGGATTTCTTTTACTCACAAAAATATATTTATATAAACTACTTTTGTTTGCAAGTAAAAATACTAACTTTTGCTTATGAATCTTAGAGGAAAGTAATACGTATAGCTTTGTAAGTAAATATGTATTTTTACTTACAATATATATACTCAATAAAAGGGAAACTACCAAACTAAAAATAAGATGAAGAAGAATAAAATTAATTAACAAATTAAGCTTTCACTAAAAAGGAACGAAACAGTAATATAATATTTAATTTTGACTTTTGTCTTTTGTACAAGTAAATAATAAATAAATGATTTTTATTTTTTTCGATAAATCTAAAATAAATAAAAGATGGGCACAAAAATATATCAAAAATAAGAAGATAGGCACAAAAAAGATAAGGATCTTGCTACGTACTAGAACACAGACGTGGAACACACACCATGCAAATGATTCTATGGGGTTTAATATTTGTAACATTTTGTTAACTATGATATTCACATTCTTTACTAGCTATTTAAAAATAAAACATTTAAATTACACACACCATGCAATAAACACATTTTCTTAAAAAATCTATTACACTATAAATATATTAAATAAATAAATAAATAAAATTTTGTTCTTACTATTTTTCTTGTGGTTTGTTCTTCAATTTGATATTCCTTTACCTACAAAGAAAATAATATTCCCTGTAAAAAAAATAAATTTAGTTATTTTATTCAAATGAAAACTAACCAACAATAAAATATTCATATAAGAATAATTAAACAACAATAAAATATTCATATAAGAATAATTAAAAATATCGGTTATCTCGGCTAAACGTTCCCGGAACAACGAATCATTTGCTAAATACATGAAAACACTCTCACCCTCAGTTGTTCCTCTCTCTCTCTCTCAGCTAAGACACTCCCAAATCGAAACCCAAACCCACATATCTTTCCTTCTCTCTATTATTCACACATTCTCTTCCCCTCTCTCTCACCCTCTTTCTCACTCTCTCTCTAACTATCTCTCTCTCTCTCAAAGACCTCTCCCTCTCTAACTCTCTCTCACTATCTCGTCCTCTCTCTCTCACTCTCTCTCACTAACTCGACCCCTCTCTCTCTCTCACTCTCTCTCACTATCTCGTCCTCTCTCTCACTCTCTCTCACCGTCTCGTCTCGACCTCTCTCTCTCACACAACACCTCTCACTCTCTCACTCTCTCACAAACTCACCCTCCTCTCTCTCTCTCTCTCTCGCACCTCTCACCCCTTCTCTCACACTCTCACACGGCACCTCACCCTCTCTCGCACACTCTATACCTTTCTCTCTTTCTTTCTCGGCAAACTCTCACCCTCCACGTCACACTCCCTACCTCTCTCTCTCACGACACACCTCTCTCTCTCTCTCACACTCTCTCCCTCTCTACTGTTCCCTCTCTCTCTTTTTGGCTCACAAACTCAACCCTCACACACTTCCACTTACCCTTCGCCGTCGCCGTCGCCGTCACCGTCGCCGGTCCTCTCTCGATCTTCCACACACTACTTCTCTACACTTTCCCTCACACTCTCTCTACACTTTCTTCCTCTCTCTCCTCACTGCTCCACACTTACTCGAACTCTCTCTTCTCATGAAAACCTCACTGCTTCTCTCCCTCTCCCCATTTTAAATCTCTCCACCGTCCCCAACCAACTTTCAAACACCATTGATGACCCTAGGTCGTCGATAGGGGTCGTAGGGGGCGGTGCAGAGATTCTCTGCATGCGAATCTCTGTTACGCTAACCCGTGAAGTTCTGTACGCGTGGCATCCACGCATGCAGTGCATGCATGTGGCATGCGTAGGATGCCACCACGCATGAATGCATGCGTCGGATGCCACCACGCATGCATGCACGTGGTCTCGCATGCATGCATGCGACACTGTGGTCTCGCATGCCACTGTGGTGTGTACGTGGGGGGAGCAGCATGTGTGGGATGTGTGGCGTCACGTGGTAGATGTGTGGGAGAAGTGTGGGGTAATGTGGTCTGGACAAGGTGGTGGTGAGGTGGAGTAACGTGGTGAGGTGGAAAAATGGTTGGGGGTAATGTGGTCTGGACAAGGACAAGGTGGTGGTGAGGTGGAGTAACGTGGTGAGGTGGAAAAATGGTTGGCGCCTCTCGGAAAGGCGCCATTAGAATGGCGCCTTTCCCACAGGCGCCATTTGTTTGTCCAATAGCCACGTCACCCCCATTGCGCATTTACAAAACACGATATACATTAATTAAAGAATAAAAAAGAAAATCACATTACTTTACGAATTTAAAGAAAAAATAACCGTACGGATGTAATTTTTCCTATGGCGATAGCCATATCCTCGTGTGCTTCATTAGCAGTGGGGAATTTGCTAATGAAATAATCGAAGCAACACAATTGCAGAGATTGATATCGAATAGGAAAATGATAATCTAACATTTTGGGCACACAAGCGCGCACAATTTGGCTTTTAGCTTATTTATAATTCTTTCTTGTCTCCCTAGACGTGAGTCCCACATCTAACAAAACACCATAAATAATAATCTAGCATACTTTGAACTTACATTTTGTCTTCTAACTTAATTGCTTGTAGGTGCGTCGCACGTTTCAAACTAGTAATCTATCAATATCAACATGTGCACCTTGGAACTTCCAGCATTATTTATTGCATGCATTCATCATATATTTATATTTCACCAACATATATTTATATCTCACATTTTGTCATTTAACCTAACAATAAATTTACTTGGACTCATGAGTCCAGATTTATAGGGAGGTTATTAAATTTTTTATACATATTTAAGGGGTATAATAAGAATTTTACAAGTGATTATGGTTGTTTCATTAATTGCTCGAGGGTGTATTTGAAATTAAAAAAAGTTTTGAGTCCGGACTCACGAGTCCAAATAGCACTACCCGTAACCTAATCGCTTTTTCTAGCCTACGGCTCATGATCATACGTGCGAAGCCCAGTTGTACGTGCGTCGCACTTTTCAAACTAGTAATCTATCAACATCAACATGTGTACCTTGAAACTTCGAGCATTATTTATTGCTTGCATTCATCATATATTTATATCTCACCAACATATATTTATATCTCACATGCAGTGCAAGTCCCATCGCCTAAGTTCAATCAACGACAGTCCCGTCATGTCGTTTTTCTTCACGTGTGGGGCCCGCAAGACAACCTCGGGATGAGTGCAATGCGGTTTTCGGTGCAGGATGCCACAGGGTATAGGAATACTCTATTTTGCACACTTTATCGCCCTGATTTCAATCGCGCGGGCCATAATACCTGAAAATGACAAATAAATTAGACCAACATTTTGAAGACTTTACAAAAAACAATCAAATGCATTAAAATACTATAACACTATTATCGACTTATCACCCATCATCGTCGAACTTTGGCCCCTCGTCCAATTTGTCGAAGTCCTCGTTAAAGAAAATTGGATCAACTTCACCGTCACCGCAAAGAAACATAACCATATCTTCTCCTTTTTCGGATACAAATTTCTCCCTATCAAAACTTAAATTTTCTTTTGGATCATCTCCAAATGCAAGTCCCGTTTGGCGGCTTTGGCTTCGGGTGCGTTGTTGTCCATCGAACAACAAATCGAACATTTGCTCATTAATGAAAAATACTTCAACATATAGTTTTTTAGTGTTCTTGGACAACATGATTTCCTTAATCACCCGGATCAGATTAAAACTTTATACCAAATTGACGCCGCAGAGGTCTTCCAAATTGATTGGCAAATCCATGTACTATCTAATTCAGGGTCTGAGAATTAAAACCCTAATTTTCTAAGAGAAACACAGTTCTTTATTCATAAAATCAATAATCAAATCACTACTATAACATAGCAAGCCTTTATATATATAGGCTTTAATTGAAAAAAAAATATAGAAACTAATTGAAATAGATTCTACCGCCATCAACTACTTCTAATTTGAGTAACAACTTCACTTAAATAGGAAAATCCTAATCATGCTAATCAAATAATATTCTTAAATAACTAATATCCTAATATCTTCTATTTCCTAATTAACCTACGTACTATGTTTTAAGGAAATTAAAAATTAAGAAACTAATATCAAAACCTAAACTCACGCCTCTAATTAACCTTGGGTGTATATGCCAACTCGTCGTATCGATCTTTTCGTATGCCCCGACAACTTTGATCTCTATCATTTCTTGAGTTGTATATTGTCTTTTTTTTTTCTATAGGAAAATTGAATCATATATTGTTCTCAAGTTCGAGTCCATCAAAGATTACATAATAATTTTTTTTGCTTTTCTTTTGCTGTTCATCTAATCTATTGATGCTCGATCTTGCTGCGTGCGAAGCAAGGGATGTCGACTAGTTGATGTAATGAGCAAGAATTTATAAATTAATTAAGACCAATTTAATCATGGTCGGATTAAAAACCAAGATCAATTAGCATGGTCAAAGAAAAAAGAGAAAAAAAAAAAGATATAACACAGAGAGGATCTTCCAAATTGAATTACTCGAAAAACCACGAACAAATAACCTTGGGTTGGGCCAGAGAATAAAAACCACATTCTCACAAAAGAAATCAAATTCTTATTAATCAATCAAAAATCAACTCTTACACATCGTGAATAAACCTTTATATAGGCTTATTGGACACATAAAATTTCAAAAATTTAAAACTTCCATACTTCTAAGCTTTCCTATATTTGGATCGGAAACTTTTCTATACTAAATAAAATAGAAAAGAAATAAACTTCTAAAACTTAATGGAGACACCTAAGAATACTTGACTAATTAAAGACACCTAATGATATTCAACTTTCTAAAACAACATATACTCATATTACCTTAAGTAAATTAACAGAAAAAAAGACAATAAAACCTTCAACGTGACCTTGCACACCTATGTGCAACCCATGCAAGCAGTCACCATACCACTGCCTCGTGATGCACTTCGATCGATACTTCATCCCACGCCTGCATCAAGATTTCAATATAGCTAGATACATAAAAATGATACATATGTATCACAGCATTCATACATACATACATACATACATACATACATACATACATACATATATATATATATATATATATATATATATATATATATATATATATATATATATATATATATATATATATATATATGGTTGATCATGACGATCATCATAGGATGGAGCAGAAGCGGACATCATCATAGGGTCCGAAGCCTACTGCAACCAGTTGACAATCATTGCAGCAGGGTGGAAGTGGCTTAGAGGGTTCCGGCGGCTTCTCTGGTGGTTTGTTGGGTCCGACGCTCACAATTTCAACCTCCTTTCCTGTCTTCCTCAGCCCGCATGTCACCTCCACCGGATCAACTTCTCCCACCACTGTCACAGTCCCCTTTTCACCATCCACAGCCACCGAGTTGATTCCTACACAAGCATATATATGCAGTACCTTTAGAAACGACATGAAATCGACCGAGTTATTGGCCGGGTGTTGTAAATACATACCCTCGAGCTTAGTCACGGCTTTCAGCACTTGGGTCTTGCACTTGCTGCAGTTTATGCTCACTTTCAGAACTATTTTCTGCATTGTACAATTATCAATTGCATAGCATGGTTAATACACTTCTATAACTTGGTATATATATATACACTAAGTTTATGTACTGTCATACTCAACCATAAATATATTTGGGCTCCATTAGTAGATTTACCTGTTAAAGATGTGTGGACCGAAAGTTAGTTCCACATCGATTAAATGAAACTTCAAAATGAAATATGTAAGTGATTAACTCTTCCAAACTAGTATCGAAGCCTTTTAAGTTAAAATTCCACGCCTATGAGTTGAAGGTGGTTAAGTTGGGGACAATATCGGTCACAGCGGAGGAGATCTACGGGCTCGTGCACGCATGTATTGCGGCGCGGCGGGATTGGCGCACGCCTGTGGATTAGGTAGCTAGTACTCACCAAAACACAAGAAGCAAATTGTAATAAAATTGGAATTGGAATTAGAGTTAATTCCTGTGTGGTGAATGAATGAAATTAAAATTAGGGTGGAATTCTAATTCTTACCCACTTTTGATTCTATTCTCACGTTTGTAGGAATTTTTTAATATTTTCCCTGATTTCAAGTCAGCATATATGGACTTCATGGTTTATGCTAATTATATTTGGGTTAATTTCACTCATGTATATATATAACTCGGTCCTCACGGCGGCTTAAATCTTTGACTATATATTTGATATGAGCATGCACCGTCGCAGTTCACACAAATAAATTGAAAAATGAGAAATTAATTTATGTATACTTTTCCTTACTGGAACTCACCTTCTCCATCTTTTCTTAATAGATTTTTTTAATGGGTATAAATGTTTGTACAACAAATTGTATATATAGATGGAGTGTACTTGTGTACAAATGTTGAGAACAAGTCAAGTGTGGTGGGATCTATTTAACGATTGTCGTTCTCCTAGATCTATTTGCCCAACTCTTACTCCAAGCCCATTTTATCCTAATATTCATGGTAGTGGGATCCATATGCCAATGTTTATAAAATATATACATATAATACATAGGACCTACCTAATAGGCGAGCTTTAATCACCTAGTAGTTCTTCACTTCAGTCGCCTATCGTTGCCCCCTTGCCTTTCCTGCGATACAACGAGTCTGCACCCACCATCATAAAAAGAACGGTGAGTACAGAAGTAGAACAATAATAACCAAATGAATATCCAATATCATTTCAAAAGTCAAATAAACGGCTAATCGAGTGTAACGGCCCGTTATTTATTAACGTCGTTCTTTACCTTATTTCAGATTAGGACGCCAGCTCGGACGACACGTGAACGCCGCGGATAGATTAGGCATGTTCCGGACCTAGGATACTGACTGTATACTGCTGTGAGTTCTTAAATTCTGTGATGCATTAATATTCCTTTATCATTATTAGTATGATATATTAGTCATCATAGGTGTGCATTTAAAATATACTTGTCGGGCGAGTTGTGAGCCGGGGTTTTAGTTCTATTAACGCGCCAACGCCGGGTTTGGTAGCAAATGTGGGCCTCGGCGTTGGGGTTTAATTTGATTTAAATTATTTAAACATGCTATGGTTGAGGATTTATTTAATTAAATGTAAATATATAACCTTAGGCTAAGCTAAGGAAATTAATTTGGGTACACTAAGTGTGGGACCGCCTCGGGAAGCGTGTCGGACATGGGGCACGAGGTGCTGAGTGGTCGGGAAATTAGTGTGACCATATTAACAAATTTATAGAATTTATTGATGACTAGAATAGGCGTTATGAATTAAATCAAATTGGAATAAATAGAATCCTATAGTTTGAAAATGAATAATCAGTACACCTACAATTTTCATCGAGATGCACAACAAGAAAATTCGAGATACAAGGTGTCATGATAGGGTGTTCAAGGACTGTGTGACACAGGGTGATCAGTGGCGGTTGGATTTACCTCGAGATGCGTGTGCACGTGAGATTAAAACACACCTATATATACATCGATAGATCAAACATGCAAAAGGAAGCATTTCTCAAACAAATTGTTGGGAGATCAGTGAGTAAATTTGAGGGTTTGAGGGGACTAAATTGAACTTGGAGAGGAGATTGAGCTTCACAACAATCAATATAAGGTAATTTACCCTCATTTTTGTTGATTTTCCATTAAAATGGATGTTGGAGTGAAATTTCGATATCGAGAGATTTTATCACTGATTTTGATGAATTCGGTGTTATTGAAGTTAGTTTTGATTATTTATATTATTTTGGTTCGAATTTATGGAAAATTGAAGTGATTTGATAAATTTTGGGTTTATTTGCATGTATTTTTAATCCGAGAATTGGGTGTTGTTCTTAGGGTTTTGTGGTGAAATTTAGAGGTTTTGAAGGTCTCCAACGAATTGAGCATGAAGAGGGATCGAGAGGAGTAGAGAAGAGAAGAAGATTGACCGAAAAAAAAAAGAGACGAGTTTTGTCTCTGGTTAAAACTAGAGACGAAACTGTCTCTGGACGCGCGTGCGTCCCCCCCCCCCGAACTGGGCCGGACCAGTCCAGGTGGGGCCCGCTGGAAAAAATAATAAAATAATAAATAAATAAAATTAAATAATATATATTATATATTATTTGCTAGAAAATAGGAAAAAAAATAAGTGAAAAATATCAGAAAAATTGGAAAAATTCTAGAAAAATATAGAAAATTAGAAAAAGGTAGAAAAGTGGTTTCGAGACTTTTCAGGTATTTCTGGAACCCCGACACAGCTGGGAGAGGTACCACAACTGAAAAATTAAAAATATAATATAATATCATAAAATGATATAATATGTTTTCAAAAGGTATAAAACACTATAAAATGGACTTCAGGGACTGGGAAACCATAGCTCGGACATTGGGGAGCTAGGTGGGCGTACTGACGGGTCCGGGAAATCGAAGTGTGTATTTTCGGGTACGTAAAATCCAACTGAACACCACTACTGCATTTACTTATTTATTTCCATTGAGCTTTATTTCCTTGAAAATCTGTGAGTTATATTCCTACTGGGACGGTTATGGTTCCGTCTATGTATCCACAGGTAGTTGAGGTCGCTGGCTAGGTGTGTAGCGCGTGATCTAGGAACTCGGTAGATGATATCCCGAGTTGGACTCCATTTCACACGTTCGATTAGCCCACTAGGGTTAATGCCGCTGGTATACGGTCGTAGGGTCGGAGGCATGGGCCACGACCAAGGCTCCTGGTCCTAGTACACACTTAGTGGCTGTGTTCACACCCCTTTGTCTATTAATGTGTTTATATACATGCGATTAGCTTTGAGCAGTTGTCTGCATATTTTCCTTCCTTCCGCATGTTTATTTAACACTACGTTTTGGCTCTGTTAATTATTTCATTAATTATTTATGCACGGTGGTTTTCCTTGGGATTTTACTTACTGGGCTCGCCATCTCCCTTTTTGTGGTGGCTGAGCGCAGATCCTAGTACTAGCAGGGGCAAGGGGATCATCGGCGATTTCATCTGACTTGCCTACGCCGAGGCCTGCTGGTATGTGTGTAGATATTCACATATTTTTGATATTTTGTATTATCTTTTGGGTTGGAAAACTAGATACACACTTGTACTGGTATACACACTGTTATAGTTGATCGCCTGTATATACAGTACAGCCGAGTTTTCCACTATAGGTTTGATCAATAAAACTTATATATATATATATATATATATATATATACGAATGCATTTTGTTAAACTTTAAATTCTTCCGCTGTTAATTTCTTTGAAAATGATAAATTAAATGACTTTAACAAATTACATGATAACTATATAAAGTACGAAGGCAGAGAGACACGTGGCAGCGACTTCCGGAGCTGAGACAGGGAGGTAGCTGACCACGGGGCGGCCCAGGAAACTTGGGGCCGCCACAGCCGGTATCAGAGCGAGAGTTTCGAGAAATAATTTGTTAAAAAGTTTTACAAGATCATAAACCTAAACAAACTAGATGTAGAAACCCGATGAGTCTGCCTAGAACTTTAGTTGGGAAACAAGAAAGCGGGTAGAGCTAAGATTGTTATGTGATATATGTATTGCTGTATATATATATACTATACGAATACGTATATACGAGGCTGATCCAGACACGCATCACGATGCAAGACACGATGGATGGACAGTCTAGTGATACTGCAAGGGCTTCCGAATCGTCAGTTCCCTTAGAGGACCGAGTTACATCGCACGAGACTCAGATAGCCGAGATCTTACGACTATTGAGAGAGCAGGCCGCTATGATGGCTGGATTGGCTATGTCTAGGGAGGCAGTGGCGACTATGGGACCCATAGAGACCGCAGTTACTCTTACTCAAGCGATGGTACCCGAGGTTCAGCCAGTCGGTACTACACCGGTAGTAGCAGCAGTGGAGACACCGATTCCTACACCTACCGCAGCAGTAGAGGTTACCCCGACGGTAGTGTTAAAGTATGTGATGGATCCGCAGGCCAGGAGGTTACAGGATTTCCTCAAGTTTCAGCCCGCTTACTTTTATGGAGGAGGAGACCCTGAGACTGCAGGAGATTGGATTTTATCGCACCAGCGCCTTCACAAGGAGTTGAACACGGAAGAGAGGTTTAGAGCGAGACTATCTAGGACGTGTTTCAAATTAGATGTCGTGGTGTGGTGGACTAACTACCAGGAGACGCATGCTGATCCCGCGACTTGGGCAGAGTTCCGAGAGATATTTTATGACCAGTTCATACCTATGGAGGTGCGATTGAGATTGAGGGAGGAGTTTTTATCCCTGAGGCAGGAAAATCGGAGCATGATGCAGTGTATGGATAGGTACCGATACTTGCTGCAGTTCTCGATGGATATCGCTGGCACAGAGCGATTACAGATCTACTAATTTATTCGGGGAGTGAGGGATGACATTGCCAGCGCGATCGTATCGTCCCGGCTCGAACGCTTCAGAAATGTTTGAGCGAGCACTGACCTACGAGACGTTCTTGATGCAGAAGAACGGTCTTCCTATGACAGCATCGGCCGAGGTGGAGGTTGGGCAGAGCTCTCGACAGGATAGGAGGCTGAAGAGACAGCGGGACCAGTTTATTAGAGGTCGCCAGGATGACCGCTGGGATGACAGAGACAGACGTCAGAGTGGCAGGGATCAGTATAGGGACAGGCAACCTGTACACACCATAGCTCCAGCACCACAGCAGCGGCAACAGCCTCAACAAAGCACCAGGTTAGAGATCAGGGTGGCCGAGACAGGGGTCAGGAGCCGAGATCGGATGATGTGCGGACTGAGAGACGGGAGACACGCAGATGTTTCCGGTGCAGTCGGAGGGGACATTTGAAATTGGATTGCTGGGTGCCATCTCCACGACGGGAGCAGGTCGGGAGAGAGACATAGTACATGCAGTGGCACAGCCAAATCCAGGAGCCACCAGACAGCTAGTTGAGGGTACGTTACTTATTCACAGTAGACTTATTCATGCCATGTTTGACTCGGGTAGTACATTGTCATTTATTGTTGGACGGTTAGTGGGGGAGTTAGGGTTAGACACACACACACTAGAGACCCATCTTGTTCTCAGCACGGCTGCATGGTTGAGGTTGCCGGACATCAGTTACCAGCCAATCTCCGAGTACTGGAGTACCTAGAGTTTGATGTACTCTTTGGTATGGATTGGCTGTCAGCTTACCATGCACAGATAGATTGTTATGGGAAAAGGGTAGAGTTCCGTATTCCGGGTTTACCAGAGTTTACGTTGATTGGGAACGCCTCCGAATTGCCTATTACAAGAGGTAAATTAGCGATTGCTCAGGAGATGGAGGACTTTGCAGCGATCGTTGAGCCTGAGATCGGAGGATCTGTTAGGATCGAGGACGTACCTATAATCCGAGAGTTCGCGGACATTTTCCCAAATGATTTACCCGAATTACCACCACCACGGGTGATAGAGTTTATTATAGAGTTGTTACCAGGGACTCAACCTATATCTAGCAGACCTTATCGTATGTCGCCTATGGAGCAGGAGGAGGTCAGGAAACAGCTAGAGGAATTGTTGGCGAAGGGATTCATTCAACCGAGTATGTCACCGTGGGGAGCGCCAGTGTCACCGCGAGCCCAAAATTCTGCAAGGATCACACTTGACACACTTGCCTTAGGACAACTCATATGAATGGAATAAAAATAAGGTATTGAAACAATATCAATAAATAATTCAAAGCTTAAGAAATAACTATAGTGTTCCTCACTGGTTTACTTACCTCCAATCCAAGCTAATTCACGCTAACACGGACTCTGGCATGCCCTTACAGTTCATGTATGTACAATGATCCTGATAATGCAGTTTATATCAATTTTCTTAATTTCCTGTGATTTTTCCAAATTCTTAACTATTTTTTCAATTTCACGTTTTTAAAGTAAAAACCTCGACATAACGTCTCGCAAAAATTCCAAATACTTCACTTTCATAGAAATTCCGAAATTTCTCTTTATTTGATGAAAATATAATTTTCTATAATTTTTCAAAATTTTTTCTGAATTTTTTTCCTATTTTTCTAGAATTTATTTCAATTAAAATCCATTTAATATATATTTAATTGAAATAAATAATTATTTATTAACATAATAATAGGTGGGTGGGTCCCGGGTCGAGTCTGGCTTGACCCGATTTTCTCTTCTTGTCTGTTGGAACGAACAGAAGCTCTCTGTTCGGACAGAGAGAATTTTTTTTAAAAAAAAAAAAAACAATATAACAACAACACAACAACAATCATCACGCACATTACCACCATCATCAATATCTCATTTTCACCATTTAAATCCACAATTCCCTCAACAACAACCTCGACAACAATCTCGGCAACAACCACAACAACAACACCAACAATGAAATCAATAACTTCCTTACTTGAATCTCGCCTCGACGTCGCGTCTACGCTCTCCGCGAATCGTCGCTCTCCTCTCCTTGATCTCTTCTTCCTTTTTCGATTTGGGATGTGAGAATGGTGATGGTGGTGGCATGTTGGTGTTTTGGGTGGGGGATTTTGGTCAAATGACCAAAATACCCTCCACCCCTATCCATACTCTTTACAATTTAAATGCCATTTTTGGTCATTTTGCAATCACCTCCACCAATTTTAATGACTCAAATAAGTGAATCTTTGTTGACTTTTGGTCTTTTGGTCAAATGACCAAAATATCTATTTCAAACAACACTCAAAGCTTCCCTCGGGTATTCCCGTACCCGACCACAGTCGACTCATAACACTAACTTTGTTCGTCGCATCACCATAGACATACCGACGTAACAAACGGACTTTACAACCTTTTAATTATTATTTATTTTATATTTTTGCCAGTGTTTTTAATTAAATTTGTTCCCTGAACTACCAACGTTCGTACACAAACGTTTTACACGGTAAAAACTTTGAAATTGAACAAATGAAATACAATATAATACAAACACCATACAAAACTAACATACCTCAGCGTCGACGTCCGAGAATCGATGACTGTACCACGACATAGGCCCATGTATCACCTGTATCGACACGTGGCACGGGTTAAATTTTTAAGGTCGTTACAATGGTGACGTCAAGTTACGAGTAGGGTTCGCCTCGAAAAACGTATTAAATGAGTATCGGGGCAGACGAAATACGGGTACGCTGGTCCGGTAAATAATTTCTATGGACGACCAACAAATAAAATATAATAATAAATTAATTCGGGAATATATTCGGGTCGTTAGTGTTTCTATTCGCTTGCGATGGTATGAGTCGTAGTGCAGTCCGGGTGTGAAACAACCCAAGAAAGCTTTGCTTTATGTTGAAATGAAGGGAGTGTATGAGATTTGGAAGTAAGAGGTCAGGGGTTCAACCCTTGGTGGGTACAAAGTTGTTTCTTTCCTATAAAAAAATAATTTAATAGTATTGCGTGAGTAGCTAGAACAAACTGAGGTTCCACAAGGAAGATAGAGTTACCTTAGGTTGTGATTCTACGCTTTTGTCTACAAGACTCGAAAAAAAAGTAGCACTTTTTATTTTTATTTTTTGATATCCGTGGTTATCCAAGTTGCCTCATCCCCTCCTAATTTTGGTCCAACTAATTCCACGGGTGCTGATCGAGATCACCATCCCACAATCCGGCCAACGAAACCTCAAGGAATAATATTGCAACTATCACAGTTCAAAATTTATACCTCTGCCTCAGTTAGCGCCTTGGATCTTTTGAAAATAGTAAATATTTTCAATAATATTGCCAACGTTAAAGCGGCTTTCGCCGAACTCCATGACCCCAAAGAAACAACTCAATTGTTTAGATGTCAAGATTGTTCATGCATGAGCCTTAAAACTGTTATTTCTATATATCGATCAAGAGTTAGCTGCTTCAATTCATTTTTCCTAGGCGTTCTTAATTAAGAAGAATCTTGAAACTGTACAGCTATAATTCAATTTCAAAACTCTTTAATTTAACGAACCTATGAGCTTGCACAATATGTGTATGGTAGATGTTTCTGACCTGTAAATCATCATTCCATCTAAACCCCATATCGGTGGAGAGAGCAGATGGAGAAGTGGAGATAAAAATCAGAAGCATTGGTAGTAAAACTTGCAAACAAGCTGCTTTGTCAACCAATAAGCAAACTTTTGTTCTCATTTTGGCTGCCTAGGCTCTTAGATGTCTCGACTCACGAGTGAAGAAGAAGGTCTGGAAGAGAAGGCATGCACAATAAAAGATATGAAAGACCACTTGTGCAGAGATACATTTAGGACGAGCAATTGTGAGAGTCATCAAATAGGCGCACAATTCATGAGTTTGGTGTTTCCTTAATTGGTGAATATTTAATTATTTAAGTTATATTGGTGTTTTCATCAAAAAAAAAAGTTATATTGGTGTTTCCTTAATTGGTGAATATTTAATTATAGGAGGGAGAGTGAATAAGTGACTTTGGGGCACACATGCCATGTCACTAGAGTATAACATTGGGGTGTTATTGTAGCATTAGCATCCTCCTTAAGTACTAATACGTACTAGAGTCGTCAAATAGTCCAAGTTTACATAGAAGGCAGAGCGTGGATAAGTGAGGGCGAGGGGAGGCTTCACCAAAATGTCAAGACAAAAATGGCGTCTCCAATCTCAATATATAAGTTTTTTTCATTTACTTGAATACCCGATATGAGAATAATTCTTAACATTTGAGACAGCGTGATGCACTTTAGAGTTCTATGTGCAGCAGACTACCTAATGTGCATCGCAGTCTTCAACTGCGTGTTTGGGGTGTTATTCTAGCATTTCCTTGCTAATGAGACATCCAAAAAGGGGAGTAATACAAATGTCCTTAGTTCCACAACAGAAAAACTTTTATTGTTACAAAGTGACTGACATGCCCTTAGTTCCACAACAGAAGATGATACAAATTAATGTCCATTTCAACCCAGTAGATTTATGGAAGAAAACTTATTGTCTGGTAATTAAGCAGTACTTCCATGAGGGGCTATGTGATTTTGTTAAGGTTTAATATACCAATGAAGGTAGAATTGAGATTTCCAAGATAGAGATGCCCCTCGAACTCTAACGCAGAGGTGACAAAGGCCATCACCTTCCCTCTCGAGTCGTCCAGCTTTCTGATTATCTTTCCATCTTCATTTACCTTCACAACCATTGCCTTCCCTTCCACTCCTTCCAACATTAGTTCCTTTGTCCCACTGGTTCTTAACTGTAAATCAAAACATGCACCCACTTTTATTTAGTTATTAAGTCCCATTAGATGCCAACATAACGAAAGTATATTTTTTTGTTTAAAGGGCATGTAAGAAACATTGATCTTCTTAATTAATGTTTAAGGTCTCGTTTCTAAGTCAAGGCGTCTAGGCCTCATAACCTTCAATCTATCAATGTTTTTCAAGAATTTCATCTGATTATTAACCTTACTTTGTTCAAATGATATGACATTTGGGATCAGACTCACTAGTTGTTCACTTGTGCCTCTTCGAGATTACAGGTTCAATTTTTTAATTTTCCGATGCATATCTTTTGTGAGCATGTTTTTTATGGAATAGTCCGAATAGTGAACACAACAAAAGAAAAAATGAAGTGATGCGCATATACCTTCACTAAGGCAATCCAGAAAGACCCATCTGGAGCTAGATTGATGTTGTCTGGTCCTCCAGGAAGGTTACCAACAAAAATGCTAGTATTTCCTTTCAACTTACCTTTAAGCCAGTGTTTGAGACACCTGAATCTGCTCTCCAGATAACAAAAAAATATATAATGACTAAACTACTTTAAAAATCATAAAATTTTAAACTATTTTAGATAAGAAAACAAGAGATGTTACACTTACTTCCATGTTTCACAAACAACCAGAAAATCTTGCTTTCTAGAGAGAGCAACTCCATTGGGAAAGCTCAGATGGTCAAGGTGTATGGATGTGTGTCCTGTGTAAGGATTGTACTTGAGAAGTCGTCCATGTGGTTTTCCTTCCAAGACATCATAGGTCCAGTCGCTTAGCCCATATTTTGTACTGACATCACTGAAATAAATAGGGCCATCTGATGCTTGAATTACATCATCAGCAAATCTGTCAACAAAAATGTACACAACTCAGTAATTTAATTTGAAAGAATGTACGTATAACATGACCATTTAAATTCAAAATGCTTATGAAATTAGTACTACTTCCTTTTTAACTTACTTTACCTTATTTTTTTACCATTGACTTTTGAAGAGAGCAACTTCCAACCCTTTTCACTAACCTTTATTAAACCCTGTTTTGCAAAACAAGATCATTCAATATATAAATTAGCTTAAGAATATATGTGTTGGTGGCGAGTATATGCCAAATTAATATGATTATCATTTGTCCAATTAGATGAGGACTTGCCTGGTTAGCGTCGCAAATAAGCAGATGACCGTCATTAGACATAGCGACTCCTAGCAGACTATTGCCACCAAGCTTCTTCCAGTTCTCCCATGGCCCATGTCTATGTTTTCTCTTGACCCAACCGTCTCTTGTGACCGTGTAGAAGGTGCCCTTCTTGTCCACACATACATCCTCTGGTTTTTCAAGAAATCCATCACCAAACTTCACCACTCTCTGCATGCATTAGTGCCCAAAAAATAAAAAAACACACAAATTAATATGGTTCATTTATTTAATAGTATTGTCTAACTGAATAGAACTAACTGAGGTTCCACAAGGAAGATGGAATTATCCTAATCCCTAGGTCGCGACTGCTTATTTTTTAGTCGA
The DNA here is from genome assembly GCA_039657345.1 of Stephania japonica. Classification (NCBI taxonomy): domain Eukaryota; kingdom Viridiplantae; phylum Streptophyta; class Magnoliopsida; order Ranunculales; family Menispermaceae; genus Stephania; species Stephania japonica. The sequence goes on along the minus strand of CM077563.1, from coordinate 10,355,874 downwards.
GACTCAAACTCGGTACAATTACAGGAAGTTAAGGCTTCTATAATATTAATTTATCTGTTTGATTACACATATCATGAAATGCAATAAATGACAGTTAAACCTATATTATTTCAATTCTTATAGATTTAAAAAAATGTTCATAAAAAATCCTTAATAGATTTAATTTAATAGCACTTTTGTAAAGTTTGATGAAGGAGAGTTTTTTTTGGCTTTTTTTTTATTTCTGAAGGAGAGTATTTATTTATTTATTTATTTGGTAGAAAGGAGAGTATTTTTAATAACATGGGATAAAATAGTATTGCCAAAAATATTAAATTAAAGAGTTTTTTCGCCCCAAACTCCATGACCTCGAAGAAACAACTTAATTGTTTAGAATTAGGATATCAAGATTGATCTAAGAGACTCAAAACTGTTATTTCTACAGATAAAGAGTTTGGCTTTTTTCTTTTTTCCCAACTTTTCTAAAGGAAACCTCTGAAACTGTATTGCTATGTATAATTAATAATTATATATATATATATATATGAGTAGGAGTGTTTCGGACCTGTAAATCATCATTCCATCTAAACCCCAGAGCAGTTGAAGTGGAGATGAAAATTATCTGAAGCAGTAAAGCTTGCATACACACTACTTTGTAAGCCAATAAGTAAACTTTTGCACTCATATTTAGGCTGGCTAGCTAGGGTATCAGGATGCCAGGAGTGAAGAAGGTATGGAAGAGAAAGCAGCATACACAATTAGAGATATATATGAAAGACCACTTGTGCAGAGGTATATGTTTGGCCATATCAACACAGTTACACATGAAGACTTTTTTTCTATTTTTGGTGGAACAAAAGTCCATTGATATACGTCACAAGAACTATAGGATCTTTATGATAAAAAAAGGACTCTAGATTCTTGATGTAAACCTACCAATAAGGGAAAATGATAAAATGACTCACTTTGGGTGCACACTTGGGGCGCACATTTTGTCTTTTAGTTTATTTATGGTATTTTGTTAGATGTAGGCTCACACCTTGGGAGACAAAAAATAGCTATAAATAGGCTAAAAGACAAAGTGTGCGCTCCAAGTGTGCGCCCAAAGTGTATTAGATTATCATTTTTCTAAAATAAGAGTATCCACCAAAACTTTGGTCGAGACATCTATTTTAGGTTTGACAACATGTAGTCGAGACTTATCCACTAAGCTTGGTGTTATTCAACTAAACCTCTTTGGTGAGATTTAATTAAAAATTGCCGACCTAAAGGTTCAGTGGGTTTCGATCGACTCTCCAATTAAATATTCGACAAACTACTACTAACTCTCCAACTAAAGGTTTGGTGGGCTCCGACTGACTCTCCAACAAGAGATTCGAATCTTCAAGGCCGAACACCTCGATGATGCCTACAAATCACAAAGAAGAAAATGTGTAGGGTGCACTTAAAAATTATAGTAGGGTACACTAATCACAGTGAGGGACATAAGCGCCATTTTATAGTAGGATTGATCTTTTTTTTAAGTTTGACTTTTTTTTGGTGCACTTAGTCAGACTCTAAAAAATGAAGAAATATATACATTTATAATACATTATCTAACCAGGAGCCTGGAAAACCTTGGACCTTTTAGATTTTATCTTTTAGTAAGTGTTGTCTTTTTCATCTCACAGTACTATAGATGCTTTAGCGATATATTAGTTGTTAATCAGGGGTATTTGTGAATATACTAATTAAGGTGGTAAGCGTGTAATCTGGACTTCAAAAAAATCATAGTGCTACTAATTTTGTGGTGCAGATGATCATATAAATTGTTTCCGGTGCACCTCACTTTTTACTAAGTGTACCCTATTTTGCGTCATTTTGCGTGACACCCCAAATTTAAATTTCAATTGAAGTGCACTCCACATTTTTACCAAAATATATTTTCATCCGAATCGAAGTACCCAACTTTAAAACCTTAGTCAAGATATCTAATTTAGATTTGACAACATGTAGCCGAAACTTATCTACTAGGCTCGGTATTGTCTAACCGAACCTAAACCAATTATTTTGTAGATAGCGGTAAAGAGTCGATCTCACAAAGATTGGTTTTCTTTCTAAGGTCAAAAAAAATAACAAAAGGGAAATCGGGGGATTTAGAGAAAATGAGTTAATTACCTCATCTAAATATAAACAAAGAAATAAAAGCAATTAAAATAAAGTTTAAAACAATTAATAAAAATAACACCTAGGTCAAGGCATACAAGTTCGGTTCGATAAAAAGATTGAATTTGGTCATCAACTTATGTCAAAAGATACAAATCAAATTATCCTAGTGTAGCTATAGACCCGATGACACACTCGATTCCTCGCACTTCCTAATCTCGGTAGCCAAGGTACAACCGTTGACTACTTCCCTAACCAAACACGCAACCTGATCGCTAGTGTTTTATATTTAACGCATTGGCCGCATTACTTCGATTCGTGAGGCATTACACCTAGACAACCGGATCGCTAGGGCTCCCGATTTAGCCTAGATCCCTAAGGAACTTGACCGGTCCCAAAAGGGTCTAATCAATTAATAAGGTTAATTGTCACTAGTGTGGTCTTATCGTACAAGGACGGGTGCTTACTACTCACTGGGATGTAAATCAAGATTTAAACTAGTGTTTAACCTCAATTGTTCAAACAATACCAAAGAAAATAAAATAATAATAAAAAGCTTGAAATTAAAATATATAAATCTCACAAATCCATTGAATATGTACAATTGAACCTCCCTCGCAGTCTTGCCTAGGCTATGAACTTAGCCCTTCATAGTTGAAGAACTCAAACAACAAAGAAAAATAAAAGAATGAAGAGGGAGAGGATCTGAAGATTATATATATATATATCTTATATATGAATAGATATATATGTATATAATACAATATAAAAATATAATCTTTTCTAAACCAATCTAACAAATCTATCCACTTCCAATTCTCTTCTTCTTGAACGGCACGAACACGCCATGTCGTGTTCTTCACATGTGGGCCCACCGATGCTGCCTCGAGATGCGCGCTAGCATGCTTTTCGATGTAGAAAATATTTAGGCATATGAATACTCCATTTTGCACAGTTTTTCAGCTCGGTTTCAATCGTGCGGTCTATAATACCTGAAAATGACAAGTACAGATAATTAGACTAATATTTTGGAAACTTCACTGCAAAAACACGCAAATACATAAAAATATTATGACACTATTACCGACTTATCAAAATACCCCCAAACTTAGGACTTTGCACGTCCTGAGCAAATGTGTAAATAACAAAACACAAATAAAATAGACTACTAATATAGATATGTACTGACTCAACTAATCCTATACCCGATTCATAAATTCATAGAGTCCCTTTGGTTTACATAGCCACCAAGTTAACAAGCTACTCATAAAACTTTTGGAGTTGTGATATGTCAAGAACTGCAACCCAAACACAACTAAGATCACACTTTCAAGACAAAGATGCAGTCAAGAAAAAGGCCATCAACTACTCATGAGTTTTCTTGGTCTATACATTAAAGCACGCAAGTTTAAAATCCCACTTAATTTAGTGAAAGTACTCGAGCTAAATCTTTTTTATTTGAGGAGTTTTCATAGACTTTCGCTTTTTTTTTCATATTCTCTATTCCTTCCTCCATTTTTTTCAAGTAACACGGTCCCTGCTCCATTTTCTATGGACCGATTTTCTCACTTTTTCCCACCACAAGTTTCTCTGCTCCATTTCCTATGGAAACTTGTGGGACTCTCTATTTTAAAAAAACTTATGTTAGCCCTTCTCACTTTCACTATAATCAAGCAAATTCCCCAATGTGGGTTAAAATACTATCACTTGCACAATTTTGACCGTCTGCCCATTTTGGTATCTAGCACAGGCTCAACCAACATACTAAGTCCCTAATAATGAAATTATAAAAATGTCGGGCTACGGACTGGAGTAAGTTTTTCTCTTAATCTTTCCTGAGTTTCAAGTCAAAAAGCAACCATAATGTACTCATCCACAACCAAAGGCATAAACAAAGTCTCAAGTGACTCTAAATGCAACATATGCAACATATGACACTCTGTAAGGTCTAAATGCAAGAACAAACATAGATAGACAAATGTCTACTACTAATAATAGCAAAAACTATACTAAATGCATGCATGAAAATGTATCAACTCCTAATAAAAAGAGAAAGGGAAGTATGGAGGGAAATAAATGGAAGAAATGAGAGAATGAGTGATACCAAACACCGTCATTACCATCCATCAATTGCATATAACCGCATATAATTGAAAAAACTTAAACGATCTCACCTGCGGTCTTTCGCATAGAAAACCATCCAACGCAATCCACAAGTCCTAAAGTACCCCCAAACTTATTATGAACCTTGTCCTCAATGTTCAAAACAAGTCAAGAAATCCACACAACAAAAGAAAGAAAAGTGGTAAAAAAGAACACGAATAAGTAGATAAGAAGAAGATGATACAAACGCATGCAATTTTTTTTTTGTTTTTAAATAAAAGTCTCCAAAAACTAGTGAATGAACAAAAACTCTCATTTCTGGTGACTAAGGAAACAAAAAGAATCATAATAAGAGCAAGAACTAATAAGCAGAGGAGTTAACCTAAATGATCTCAACCAAATCTTGCGAGTCCGAAATCTTTCAATGAAAGGTGAAATCAACCAGTTGGTATAATGAAGTTCAGGGTTTGAAAATAAAAATCCAACCAAGTCTTAAAACACCTAAATCTTAAAAATCAGCTAACGTCCTGAAAGTGCTTAAATTATGCTAAAAAAAATAATAATCCAAAGTCAAACCAGATGAAATTTAGGATGCTCCAGTGTCTCTGGTGCTCATGCATCAACCATAGTGCCTGAAAAAGTCCAAGAAATGGAAGTTAGGATTTTATTAAAACTAAAATAACTAAAAAATAAACTAAACTAAAATAATTGCTAGAAATAAAAAAATGAAGTCGGGTTGCCTCCCAACGAGCGTCTTTCTTTTAAGTCTTTGGCAAGACTTGTTGTGATTCATCACGTGATGCCCTCTCCTTTGGAAATATCTACAACAAACGACGCATCGACATATTTGGACAATGCAGCCTGCACGCCCTCCTTCAGAATTAGGAGCTCATTTGGAATCTCTAACACAAAAGATTCTTTTTCATCTTGACCATCCAACACAAATGTGTCGATAATGTAGAAAATTTGTGAATGCTCCTTTACTCCCAGCCCCTTGTAAGGTCTAACAAATATACGTGGGAGGGTGGGTGGCTTCACCAACACCGGGGGTTGGTCTTCCTCGCTCTCTTTTTGTGGCTCCTCTGGTCTTTCTGAAACGACTTCAATATCTTTCTCAACTTCATCATATGTGCTCTGTGCAATTTCAATGTATGACTCATGTAAAGAAATTACAAGTGTTTCCTCTGGTTCACTCTAATATTCTTCAACTGGTGTAACATCATTCACCTCAACACTCTCCAATGGAATTGCACTCATGGTCTATGTTGATATCTTCTGGAGAATCAACTTTATTTCTTCTCAGCTTCTTGATCCCTTTGTTCAATCCATTGGTCTAATTCTTGCTCGGTGAGATTCATATCTTGCTCAGTCTTTAAAAGAAACCTTATTATATTCCTTGAAGGATGATTCCGCATGGAACTATATATGTCAGGCTGAGGTGATGAATTACTCCAGTAGTCAAAGGGACATACATTAGGAAAATGATGACAACCCGTATAAAGATCACAAGCTTTGACAGGTTCTTGTTGCACAACAAAGGGCCAACTAGAAAAATATTGTGAAGAGGCGGTCATGGTGGAGTTTCCTACAAACATGCTAGAGACAAGGGTATAGAAAAACTACAAATACTAAAAAAAATAAACCAATCCCCGACAACGGCGCCAAAAATTGACGCGCGTCGAACGCGTCAATAAAATATATTTTCTAAACCAACTATTTTGTAGATAGAGGTAAAGGGTCAATCCCACAAAGATTGATTTTCTTTCTAAGGTCAAAAAAAATAACAAAAAGGAAAGCGAGGGATTTAGAGAAAATGAGTTAATTACCTAATCTAAATATAAACAAAATAATAAAAGCAATTAAAATAAATTTTAAAACAATTAATAAAAATAACACCTAGGTCAAGGCATACAAGTTCGGTTCGATAAAAAGATTGAATTTGGTCGTCAACTTATGTCAAAAGATACAAATCAAATTATCCTAGTATAGTTATAGACCCGGTGACGCATTCGGTTCCTCGCACTTCCTAATCACGGCAGCCAAGGTACGACCGTTAACTACTTCCCTAACCAAACATGCAACCTGATCGCTAATGCTCCATTTTTAACGCGTTGGTCGCATTACTTTGATTCGTAAAGGCACTACACCTAGACAACCGGATCGCTAGTGCTATTAATTTAGCCTAGATCCCTAAGGAACTTGACCGGTCCCAAAAGGTCTAATCAATTAGTAAGGTCAATTGCCACTAGTGTGGTCTTGTCGCACAAGGACGGGTGCTTACGACTCACTTGGATGTAAATCAAGGTTTAAACTAGTGTTTAACCTCAATTATTCAAATAGAACCAAAGAAAATAAAATAATAATGAAAAGCTTTAAATTAAAATATTTAAATCTCACAAATCCATTGAATATGCATAGTCGAACCTCTATCGTAGTCTTGCCTAGGCTATGAACTTAGCCCTTCATAGTTGAAGAACTCAAAGAACAAAGAAAAATAAAAAAATGGAGAGGGAGAGGATCCGAAGAGGGAGAGGAAATCCTTATGATCGTTCTATATATATATATATATATATATATATATATATATATATATGTATATAATATAATATAAAAATATAATCTTTTCTAAACAAATCTAACAAGTGTATCCACTTCCAATTCTCTTCTTCTTGAATGGCACAAACACGCTATGTCGTGTTCTTCACATGTGGGCCCACCCAGGGCCGGCTCTGACCTTTTTGGACCTGGGGCAAGATTAAAAAGTTAGGCCTTTGCAATAAAATAATTTTCTTTTTCCATTTTATTTATTGTTGAAAATTATTTGATTGCACTAATATTGTAGTCAGAACTATAATTTTTTGCCTCATAGAACTTAATAAAGTGGTTTTATAGTTTTAGTCTTCAAAGCTTTCCAATTTAGGTCCATAAAGAAGAGTGTTTTCATTAAAAGAGTTTAAAAAAATAATTTTACAAGTATTAATTGTTTTATTGCGGTGAGCTAGGTTATTCTATATGACAAAAGCATTATTTTTAATCGAGAAAATACAAAATAAATTTGAGTGCCCCTACCTAAGATGAGAATTTAAGTTTATATTAATTTTAAATATAAGCAATCAACTGTATTTACAATGCATTTCTAGGGAAAAAAAACTTGAGTAGAAAAAGATGATAAAAAATTATTTGTTTTGGTAGAAAATACCATTTTTTTAACTATCAAATAAAAAATGTATTCTGAAGTTTTTTTTTAAAAAAGGTAGAATTTCAATAAAAAAGGTAAAATTTTCACAATAAAAGTATAATACAATGATATAAATCAAGCAATTGTTATGTATTCTTACCTTTTGTGTATGTATCTTGTGTAAATAAAATAAAATTATCTAACTATATAATCCATCAAAGTGAGAGATCGACACTTTGACATAACAAAACACTATGTTCATAGTACTTGAAGAGAAATAGAAAAAAAAAACAAGAAAATAATAAAGAGAGAATGGCGTTAGAGAGAATCATATAAAGTTGAGGAGAGATTTAATTAATAATCATTTGTTTGATAAAAAGCAAATGGGCCTCTTTTTCTTTCTTTTGGTCAAATGGGCCTCTTTTTCATATTAAATTTTTCACAGACTAATATACTTGGACTCTGTTGACAAATTGGGGCCTCCCAAGAAGTGGGGCCTGGGCCACTACCCCAAAATCGAGCCTGGGCCCACCGATGCTACCTTAAGATGCGTGCTAGTATGCTTTTCGATGTATAACATATTTAGGCATATGAATATTTCATTTTGTACAGTTTTTCAGCCCGGTTTCAATCGCGCGGTCTATAATACCTAAAAATGACAAATACAGATAATTAGACTAATATTTTGGAGACTTTACTACAAAAACACTCAAATACATAAAAATATTATGGCACTATTACTGACTTATCACCGACCTAAAAGTTCGGTTTGTTCCGACCAACTCTCAAATTAAAGGTTCGACAAGCTGTGACCGATTCTCCAACTAGAGGTTCGGTGGGCTCCTATTGTGACGGCCCAATTTCCACATTGGTCCGCCACGGGAGGCCACGCGGGCCCACAACTAGCCACGTAACTGCTAGCTGTGTCCCACGCCCAATTAAGCATCCTTATCAATTAATTCAGCCTAAGTTAGTCAGTAATTAACATTTTAATATTTGTAAACAAATGGAAGCTTTAAAATATGTAAATTCCTCAAATTAGAGAGCATTAATCCTATGTGGAAAACCCAAGAAAGTACACTCGTATATAACATAACAAATGTGATACATACATGTACCGGTATCTCGATGATCCCCATAAACCCCAAAATAAGTCAATACAAAGAAAATAAAAACATACAAGTCGGACTCAAAGTCATCGACAAGGTCATAAGTAGTCTGCGAGAGTCTCTTTGCCCCTAGTCGTAGTAGATCCCGCACTCAATCATCATAAGAAGTAGATGACGAGTCCAGTGAGTAAAACCCAAAGTACACAAACCAAAGCATTTATAATAATGGAAGCCAATAAATCGTTAAATAAACATGCGCAAGAAAAACAGTAACCGTAATTAAGACGCATGCATACATAACATCGATAAACACCAATAATGGATGTGTGCCGTGTAGTAGGATCGAACCCTAATCCGGACATCGGCATTCCCCGGTGGCTTCTCCAACCCCTCACCGGTCCGAACCCTTATTCTGTCCCTATTGTCCAAATTCTACCCAAGTCCGCCCACACATCACGAGTAAACCAGAAGATCCGGTGGTGAATGACAAAACCAACCGTGCAACATATGTATGAACATGGAAATAGAGTAAACAACGATAAACAATAATAGCTGGAATCAAATGAAATCAAATAAATAAACACTCGAGTGTGTTTCTTAAGGGTTTTACTTACCTCAATCGCACTCCAATTACTCGATATTCGTCCCGATCTGATCCCACTCTCGCCTCGAGATACGCGTCGGACACCCGACTATGGTCTCCTAAGTCCCTGGTGTCCGAATAAGTCATTTTATATGATTTAGTATCAAACTAATTGATTTTATATCGTGACAATAAAAATTAGAATTTTATTCCAATTTTTAGTTGTAGCACGTTTTTCGAGTTACATCGGGGTGCCAACCGCCCGAAAAGTCTCGAAACTCACTTTTCAACTCTTTTTCTAATTTCTCGTATTTTTCTAAATTTTTCCATAATTTTTAGCTGTTTTTTCCATATTTTTCAGAATTTATTTAATTTTAAACTTTTTTTTACTGGTTGGGCTGAACCGGGTCCAGTTCGGTCGGACCCGGTTCGACCCAACCGGACCGACCGGGTCTGGGCCGGCTCGGCCCGACCCGTTTGGGGCCAGGACCGGGTCGACCCGACCCGGTCCCTCCTTCTTCCCCAACGAACCAGGGGCTTCCCTGGTTCGTTTTTTTTTTTTTTCAATTGGTTGGGGTTGGCTCTCAACCCCAACCCCTCATCTTCTATTGGCATGGGAGATATCTCCCATGCCATATACATCCTCGACGAACCGCCATGGCGTCGTCCGAGCCTTGCCCCCCCCACCGAACACCACACAACATCAAACAACAACACACAACAACACCACAATAACAACTCCTCACCTTTGCCAACGTCGCTTCCACAAGCTCCCGACCTCGACCTCTTGATCTCTCTTCTCCTTTCTTCTTCCTCGGTCTCCCTTGATCGATCAAAAATGGGAAAAATGGGTGTCGGTGGTGGTTATCAACAATTTTGGGGTGAAATGACCATTTTGCCCCTGCATTCTTATCCTCATTATTCACAATCACACACCCTTTTTGGCCATTTCACATTTAATTATTTATTTTCTGATTTTAATATATATTTATATATATATTAAATTACATATATACATATATATATATATATTCGCCTATATTTTCGCGCCTACAATTTCGTCGTGCGCGCCGACGAGCGTACTCGGGCGTGCACACTACACTACCACCCACGCGTGTCGACCACGACCCCGCGTGCCACTAGGCGCCCACCAATTTACTATTTTTGTCAAATTTATTTTATTTTTATCGAACTAAACGCATTCCCGGCCTAGTGTTCCCGCGTCCGCACGCATTTTTAGGCGAATACCCGATACTAAATCTCACCCGATCTAAACAATATTAAACCACACCTGCGATGTAATGAGTCATAGTCTAGTCATTATCATCACAGTTAGTCAAACAATCAATCAAAAATAATACTTCCCGCCCAACCAGGCGTATCTTCGCCGGTCCGTGGCGTCTCCGTGGACCTGAGCTGGCGTCCACGTTTGAAAATACGCAAATAACGGCCTTAATAAAATTTGGGCCGTTACACCCATTAACTCTCTAACAAGAGATTCAGACTTTTGAAGTTGAATCCGTCGATGATGCCTACAAATTACAAAGAAGAGAGTGTGAGAGTGCACTTAGAAATTGTAGTAAAGTACACTAATCACAATAAGGGACATAAAGATTATTTTGTAGTAGAATTAATTTTTTTAAAATTTAACTTTTTTAAGGTATACTTGGTAAAAGATGTGTGCCCTTAGCCACACTCTATAAATTTCTCTATTTGTACGATGTGGCTCTAATGAAACTGCTAGAAATATTAATTGCTTCGGCACTAGAAGACAAGAATATATTTATTTTTGAAGAAAAATACAAGATTGTGTTATGAAGTGTGGATGACCATGCATGTACACCAACATATTGTGTAGTTATGTACTTCCCATAGTCCATGTATTGTCATGTTCTTTGTAACCATTTGTACATGGGGTGTATGTTTTAGTCCCACATTGCTAAGGCACATTTGTCATCATACCAAATGGCCTATATAAAGGATACTAACTTCATTGTAAGAGCACGCCAAGTTGAATGAAAACTTCTCATTCCAACTATCTCATTTCTTCTCTTCTCCTTTGTAGTAGTAGTTTGTAGTAGTAGAAGTTCCTAGTCTTCTATTTCCTTATCTAGCTCTTAGCAAGTTCCAATTTATTTTACAACACGTTATCAGCACGAGCTTGTTCTAGCATTAAGGAGATCTTGAAGTTCAAGAAGGCTTGTTAAGGAAAAAAAGCTAAGAAGGTATAACTTTTGTTATTTAAATAAGTTCAATTTATTTCTGAATTACCATGGTTGTTTCCTTTTATTACATGCATAACTTTTATATGCATACTTTATTCATATACCATTATAACGTCACCGATTGCGAAAGTATGCTCTGTAGTTGCGTCTTGTACGATCTTCTACATCAGAAATCAAAAGTCAATATGTGACATAACTAGTTTTCTCGCTATACTACAAACGATTAATTATGCTCAATTCTTGATTTTTTTATATTGCTGTGACGGCCCCAATTTCCCCATGCAATTGGGTACGCCCGGCCTAGACCCATACAAGCCTCGAGTCATCACTCGGCAACCTGACGAGCCTAGTCAGCCTTCAATTTAATCAAATTAGTAATTTATGAAAGAGTTATTGCATCAGTAAACAGCGGAAGACTAAAATAATTATAATAAAGGGGAAATAACTCAATCAAAGGAAGTAGAGGAATTCTATAAGTGTGGAAAACCCCGGAAATTCGTGTACAATTGGAAATGCAAAGGTACATGATACCAATCTCATCAAAATTTGCCTAGTTTAATAATCCCAAAGCATATATATATAAAACGATATACATAAAAGCAAAACATAAAGAAATCTATAAAATAGTCTCCAAATCCAGCCGCTAATCCTCACAATAGATCCCCTAGGCGGGTCCCTTGCCCTTGTCGCTCTCAGCCCTATCTCGCACCCACCGTCACAAACTAGACGGTGAGTAACTGAATAAAATCGAATGTAATGCCAGAAGAAGATAACAGTAATTCATGATAATACAAGTAAATCAGTCTAAATATCATGCGGTAATAAAAATGACAAGAATTTAAATAAACAAGATGCATGATAAACAGACTAATAGATATCAATCGAAAGTCAAGTGTGTTTCAAGGAATCAAAAGAGGCTCATAAGTGGTCTAGTTCATAGCATAACGGCGAAGACCTCGCGAGGTCTTCCTGGGCATCGACACAAGCGAAGGCACAGCTATGACTGGAAAGGACTCAAACCCATCCACCCAGTACTCGGTGTCACACGGTCACTAAGGGTGGTCACACACTCGTGGCCACGAGTGCCCACGTTTTATCCCTCTAGTGCAGGTCCTAGTACTTTTGAGACGAAACACTTACGCCGGAAACAACAACAAGAAATGGAATGGAATACCAATAATAGAGAATAACAAGACTGAATAAATGATAATGAATCACATGACATTTTCTTACTGGCTTACAAACATACAAATGCTTTTTAGGGCAAATGTACTTACCTGACTAATCGCAACCCGTAGACACTCTTACGTTCCTAACGCGTATCCCCGAGTTTCTCGCTACCTTCTAACAATTTCCATTGCATCTTGGTAGCGGTTGTACATACCTGTAAGGCTCTCATTATATGATGATGGAAGAATAATTCTTTTACTCCATCTGCACATGCTTCTCCAACATTTGTTGCATCTTGCAAACCTTGGTATAGTTCAGATCGAAGAGTCTTTTTGTAGTCTTTTAGATACTTCAATCTCAATGATTCAATTTTCACATACATGTCTACTGCATATTATTGTAGAAGACATCCACCGCGATAATGAGGTCTGATGGCCGGATCTGATATGAAAATGTTAGTTTCTTGTCTTAAATAGTGTTGAATTTTAAATTGTTAACGTTATATTTCTCAATTATCTAACTCCCTCCCTCAATTATCTAACGTTATAAATAGAGGTTATATTTCTCAAAAATAATTAGACGTTATAAATAGACGTTATAATTAGACGTTATAAATAGACGTTATAATTATAACGTTTTAAATAGACGTTATATTTATAACGTTTTAAATAGACGTTATATTTCTCAAAAATAATTAGTAACGTTATAGACGTTAGCGTGATTGAGAAAGTTTGGGGAAGTTACCCTTAAATAATAAATTTTTTTATTTTATAGTCCGTATGTTACATATTTAACCAACTCCCACGTTCAAACGACGTTCCTCGGTTCGTTTTTCCTTGTTCCGACTCTCGTAACGCATGTAGTCTCGCCTTGTCTCGCCAACTAATTAATTAAATTAATTAAAAATTCATTTATTTGTATGTTTTACTTGTTTTTCTCCCCCGTTTAACTAGTCGAAATCTCACTCAATTAAATATCGCCCAACCGGCTCGAAACCCGTAAAATACTAAAATACTAATACACACAATCAAAGAATCATAAAATCACTTCGGTGTCGACTCCCGAAGTTCGAAATATTGTCCAGCATTCACGTAGCCGGGTCATAATTCTGACAAATGCAACATAAGTCAGTTAAAAAATTTGGGGTTGTTACAATTGCAAATAGTGTTATGAGTTTGGGTTGATAGTGGGTAAGCCTTGTCCCCGGTAAAGCTAAACATTGAAAGGGAGACGAGTTATCCCGTTCGAGGAGGAATGGTTTTAAGTAGACTTCGTCTCACCACCCAACCTGGAGGTTGTCCCACCAACTCATACAAGTAATACATTTTGCATACTAATAATCAAGTTGTGAACATATATTTAATCATATGTTATGTTTTTACATAAAAAAAAGGGAAAACTCTTTTATATTACATTTATTTTCAAAATTATTTTCAACCATAGTTTGTTTTTGTTACCTTATTATAATTCTTGTCATGATAATTCTATGCAAGGCTGTGTGTTATATATAATCATTCGTCAATTTCTCTTTGGAGATTTGAAAAGTAAATATTTCACTTTATATATATTTTCACCTTATGGAGTTATACATACCAAAAGGGTAATGCTCCAAAAAGCTCAAAATGAGCTAATTTGGGTCTCATGCTACAAAATTTAATCAGTCAAATATTAATTATAATTCCACAATTTTAATTACCTCTATGTTGAGGCTATGTGGAAATATGACTGATGAGACAATAAAAGGAAGGTCACGTGGCCCGCCTCGATTTATTGTTGCAACAAATATCGAGTGCGCACGTCAATCCAATAAATATTAAGGATTGATTTCTTGTCTCATGGTAGCTGGAGTAAAATGATGAGATATTATAAATATAATATCACTCCCGTCCAATTAGTTCAGCTTCAAATTAAGAAGCATATGTTGCATATAATGATCATGATCGCAATAAATTTATGGACGTGGAAAAGATGAAAATATCAGGTAAAGGTCGTATTGACAATTCCACCAAATTTTGGAATAAAAGTGGTGCACCACTACAAAGGGCAAATAATTATTGACAATGAGCGCTCATAATTGTGACATTTTTTTTAGTCATATATGAAAGACTATTTTGCCTAAATATTGTCATATATATGCCCGAGTATTTTTGTGACCTTTACAATGCCTTTAAAATCAAAGGCAAAATATTATGAATATTATCATGACTCTTTTTCTGATTTGTCAAACATTATTTGTCTAGATGGATCAACAAATCATGTGTTCAAGTCATGAACCAAATAAGAGCGATATGTGCCTTGTTATTTGTGAAACTTCTATTGTATAATAAGTTCCAAGCAGGTTATTTGTGTTGTATGATATGTTTTCAGCAGCTTTAAATGTATAAAAAAAATTGTTGCAGGTTATTTATTTTTTCAGCAGGTTGAAACGTATATAAATTATTTTCGTTTCCTGGGATGTTGAATTCCGTCTCTGATTCAGTTTCTAATCAGGGACTGAATGTATATTAAACGCTATTAAGATCTATAAGTTCGGTCTCTAAACCGTCCCAGTTTAGAGACTGATTTAGGAACGGAATGTATACATTCGGTCTCTAGTCCGTCGTTAATTAGAGATCGTTTTAAGGACGGAACGCATAATTTATTCACACCCGAATTGCCAGTCAACGACGGATAAGGACGGAATTTTCGGTTTCTAATTAACAACGAACTTGAAATTATGTCCCTGACCAGTCAACGACGACGTTTTAGACTACCGATTTAGTCGGTTCGTAATTCGGTTGCTGACCGTTTTAGCAACCCAATCTCAACCTATTAGGGACGGAATTTTTCGTCCTTATCTGGGTTGATTCTTGTAGTGTTGACAACTGTCGATCTAAACGTTCGGTGGGTTATGACCAACTCTCGAAATAAAGGTTCGGTAAGTTGTAACCGACTCTCCAACTAGTGGTTCGATAGGCTCCTACCGACACAAGAGATTTAGACCTCGAGGCTAAACTCCTCAATGATGCCTACAAATCACAAAGAAGAGTGTGTGGGGTGCACTTAGAAATTGTAGTGGGGTGCACTAATCACGGTGAGGGCATTAGTGTCATTTTGTAGTAGGATTGATCTTTTTTTAAATTTGACTTATTTGGGGCGCACTTAGTAAAAGGTGAGGTGCACTTAGCCGGACTCTAAACTTTTGACACAAACGTTTGACAACAATTGTTGATGGAAAAATGATCTGGAGACCCATTTGAGCAACCAATAGACGCTCAATACCTCGAACAAGTATTTCAAGGTGTATTGAACAATGCGGCACTAAAAACTTAGGTCAGTGCACTTAACTGGTGTTTAAAGTACCAACAAATTAGGTGGCCTAATGGTTTGGTATGAGATTTAGAAGTGAGAGGTCATGGGTTCAAACTTTGATGGATGCAAAAGTGATCTCTTTCCTATAAAAATATTGGTGTTTCAAGTGGGTCCATTTAGCAGGCACTTGTTGATGTCCTTTTTATACACATCGATTTGTGCAATATCAATGTGCAATTAAGGATTCAAGGCTTCAAACACCAAGTGCAGCACCAATAACTACCTATCAAGAGAGGCTATCAAGAGAGGGTTATACACAAGGGGAATGCTACGGTGACTCACTACATACACGGAACGCACCTTGATTTTTTTTTTCTTTTTTTTTAACAATTTTGTAGTTGTAGCGAGTATCTGTAGTGGGTAACTTTAACATTACCCTCGAGCACAAACTTATAAAAAAAAAGTAAAAAATAAATAAATAAAAATGAAGGTGCTTGCTCTACCAAACCCTGTTTTCAATATATTAGCTTAAGAATGTGTTAGTTGTGCAATTTCTCAATCACAAATTCACATGAAGTGAGCACATATCAAATTAACACGACTACTAATTGCCCAATTAGAGGACTAGCCTTGTTAGTGTCGCAGACAAGCACATGACCGTCGTTGGGCATTGCCACTCCTAGCAAAACCATTGCCACCAAGCTTCTTCTAGTTCTTCAACTGCGTGTTTAGGGTGTTATTGAGCATTTCCTTGCTAATCAGACATCCAAACAAGGGGAAGTAATACAAATCACTACAGCAAAAAAGACCTTTCGTGACGGTTTTAAACCGTCACGAAAGGCTTTAATAACGGTTTAAAACCGTTACAAAGTCCGTCATGTTATCCACTGTTATAAAAAGCTCAAGGCCTTTCGGGACGGTTAAAAACCGTCATCTTATCTAAACCTTTCGTGACGGTTAAAAACTGTCATCTTATGTAAACCCAAAATAACAAAAAAAAACCTTTCATGACGGTTTTAAACCGTCACGAAAGGGTTTCCAAACATTTTTTTTAAAAAAAATAAACATTGTTTCCCGCAACATATAGCAAATTACATATAATTAAATTACATATAATTAATCTGAGCCTTTACATTTCCTTCACCAATGTTGACAATGTACAATGAGTTTAGGTTTCTCTCTTACAGCATATAAATGCAAACTCATTAGCAATTCAACTTATAGCTAAAACTCATTAGCAATCGAACGAGGTGCAGGGCAGGGCTGCAGTACACATTCTTTTCTTCTCTTCTCTTGTTCTGCTTATCCCTGTAATTGCCCCATACAGTCCTATCCAACCAAGCGATGTTGTGAGTATGAGAAAAAAATCAACCAAGCTGAATACGACATTACCAATCACAAAGATTTTTACAAGAGATATGTCATTTCATATAGGATAATCAATGTTCAAGTTGTACCATGTCTTTTGATAAGGTAGTATGCAATCCATTTTTCTAACTTAGATTGAATCATTAGTAGTGCTATAGATCAGTGCCATTGCTAAAAAGGGAAATTAATGAGAGAAGGTGCACGCACCAATTTTTGCATCCCAACCCTCATCTTTTTTTTTCCAGGAGTTTATAATTTATAGTGTTAAGTCTATTATTACTTTGATAGTTTGATACAACAACAAAGTTCACAGTATTGGACAACTTCAACTTCACCAAAGTTCATAGAATTCAAGTAGCAGTTTCATCATTCAGTTACCTCAGTATTACCATGACAAAATTTGCTAGTTTAGAATGTACCTCAAATAAAACCATAAAAAAAAGACATACCAGCTGATAATGATTCATGATAAGCTGGAAATGTCCTAGAAACAATGAATTGATAGCTTCATAATGAAACTTTAATGTCCTTTCAGATTATTGATTTGATAAAAAAAATGGTAAAGGAAGCAGAAATATAGAAGAAAAGTTGAACAAGTACCTCATCCCAATTTAGTGGTTCGCCAAACCATTGATTCTAAAAAATAATATAAGAAAGTTCATATCAGACATGCTATTGTGGTCACTGGCCAAGCTAAATTTAAAAGCCAATGTTTAACACATGATAATGGAATATTAAAAAAACTAAAGTTAAAATCCCTTAAATAGATCTTACCTCAATTCTGCGTAAGACAAAAGCTTCAATTTTAGGAGTACTCTTCAACAGTTCACAAATGGCAAAAAGACAATCAGTAGAAAGCCATGTTTCTGCATTCAAATCCTTTAGATTGTGAAATTGCAAGGACCAACAAGCAGAAGGATTGGAGGCAACCTTGTCATAGTCAGGGACAAACAACAAAGGAGTCTATTAGATGATGCATTACTTGCATCTAGCATGAATTATTTACTTGGAATATGAAAGCCAACTTCAAAAGTTTGTAAAGAAAACCAACCAATTGGGTGGCCCTATGGTTTGGTACGGGCTTTGGAAGTAAGAGATCATGGGTTCGAAGGTCAGTGGTGAGCAAGTTGTTTCTTTCTTATCAAAGAAAAAGAAGTTTGTAATGAAAGAAAACATTGTGCACACAAAGTTTTTAACAGAAGAGCAAAGGTTTCAAGGACTATGACTAACAGTCTAACAGGTAGTCTGCTCTTTAGTCTTAAAGAGTATTATAAACCAACCATATATAAATACATGACAAGTACCTGACCACAACTTTTGTGTCAATCAATCATTATCCTCAGCAATAATGAAGTAATGAACAAGACAAGAAGCGAAAAGAATTCATATCAAATTGGTCTCTAATTAAGACAATTTTTTTTTTGTATATATGTATTATGTATGTTACTTACCTGTAGAAGGGCAGACAGAGATGAAGCCACCAAGTGATTCAGTGCTGCCTAATCTTTTCATCACTGAAAAAAATAAATGGTTCTCAAGATAAGATTGGTGTGAGCTGCAGATGAAAAGGACTTGTCAGTGTAAGAGAAGGTGTTAAACTCTTGTGCATAGAAGAAAGTGTGTTTCTGCCCAATCACACCAGCTTGTTCGCAGCTGATCCCATCGAAATAGAAGAAGAAAACAAGCACTAAACCAACCCAGCCCATGTGGAGTTCATATGAAATACAAGCAAACTAAGTTCTTAAGACCATGTAAAGCATATATGATATATGTTATTGCCACTTCACTTCAGAGTGCACTAGTTATAAAATACAAAATGATTCTAAAGCCAAAAGAGAAGAAATATGTATAGAGAGAAAGCTAGAGAGAGGGAGAGATAAACCAGTTTACTGCCCTCCGGGCACCACCAATGTGTCTCTATAAATAAACACTTGAAGTTACACACCATGTCTCTACACTCACACTTAAATGAAATTCACCCAAATTTCGTCCAAATGCAACCCAATCCTGCTCATTGGGCCATTTGCTTCCCCTGTTTTTTCAACTTTGACATGTAGGTTTGCTTTAGAATAACTATTAAAGATCATTTATGTTGTAGTGATCTTTCTCGCTGAACCAAGTGTTCCTATACTTGTTGAAGCAAGTGTTCCTATACTAAGTTTCTCCCAGCTAAACAAGTCGATAAATTTAATTTATAAGTAAGAAAGCAAGAGAAAAATCAGATAAATACTATGATTCAAGCCACAGAGAGAGATGAAAAATTAGTACAAATGTTAACAGAAAAACAAACAATGATTAAAGAATTACTGGAACACTCACTTGAAGAAGAAGATCAAGAGGTTTCAATCTATTCTTGACATCCACAACATGGCTTCAGATTCTACAAAATCAACAACTATTAGAAAGGCACAGCACAGTGTCTTGGATGTTTTCTCTAACGAGCCCTTGGACCACAAGTACCTAAGAAGTCCAACCATGAATCAATGGCAAAACGATGATCTGACCTTTGATAAACAATCTGTTTCTTCATGAAAGAGGGCAGAATTTGACTACTAGTATAACTTAAGAAACAGCACTCTCATGACAATGTTCAGGAGTACTTCCACGACACACAGGGAATTCAGTGCTAGCCTCTAGCTTTGCTTTGTTGAAGTATTGATGTCTTGGACTAGTTATTAATGCCTTCGACTATAGAGGCAGAGAGACTGCAAGTCTGCAAGCAATTTTCCATTAGTCTGACATAGACGAGCTTCCAATGGTCGTATATTTCTGCATTCATGTGTGATACATATCTTGGCTTGGACAGACACCAATCAAGTTACCCAACTGCACCTCATTGAGTCTCTCATCTAGAATTCTGCAGTGCCAATCAATGCTACTTCATTCATCAAAAAAAAAATAAATAAATAAATAAATTATTATTTGTATTTGAACCGTTTAATTCCCAAATCTCAAGTTAGCAAGTTGCATGAAGTAAAATGGAACTAGATGATATCAGTTTAGGAGGAGGAGAGGTAGTAATAATTGGTTTGATATTGAGAGAGGCATTTTTGAGATCTTGAGAGAGGGGGTCACACTAGTGAAGTTAGTGATATTGTTGTGTTAGCTAAGGTTGTCATGTTTATATAGAGGAGAAGAGATTGGGTGTTAGAGATGATGACAATGTGTTGATGTAACAGCTTCTTGGAAATGGACCAATTGGTGATTGAATTTCCACGTAAGTGTAGCTGTGTATATGTGTAAATCTTTAATCAGTACAAATGAAAATAATAGCACTTTCATTTTCTTTAAATTAATATAGTGTCACGCAGCATTTTAATTAATGTACAGTTACATATATAATTATAAATGTATTGTCAATATTCTATATAACTATCATAAAAATAGTAGCTATTCAATTTATCCTCGTCACAATTTGAACTTTGCATACCTATTCTTCTAGATTCATGTTTTTTTTTTCATTTTCAACAATATTAGTTGTACTAAATTCAATAATTAAAAGTTGAACTTTGTCTTACCCATTCTTCTGATATACATAAATAAAACTTTTCTAATTTTTCATTATAAAATATGTTTACTTTTACTTTAAAAAAAAAAGCTACAAGATAATGAACTTACTACTGTTGACTTTGACAAGAAAAAAAGCTAGTTGAAGTAAAATTACTGAAAAACATTTTTTTTTTGACACTGGGTTGTTAACAAACACCAAGGAACACGAGCAGATATGTTGAAGGCATTAAAACACATAAATTTCAGACTATTCCAATGCATTCAAAACATATAAAAGGACTTTCAAGCACAAGGCAGGCATACCAATGTAATTTATTGCAAAATGCTGCTCCAAATTGTCCTTGGAAAGCATGAAGTGCAGACTCAAGATACCTGCATTGTTACTTTGATCACAAAAGTTGGAATTAAGTTCCCCTTTTTTGTCAAGCTAATGGGTGAAGACGGCAATTGAGGAAGCAAAACTAAGTAATGACAATTGGATATCAACAAACACATACTGATGAATAAAACAGATTTGTCACTTACATAGGATGTTTAGTGGAAGGCCCAAGGAATTGAATTCATGTACAAATTTCCTTATTGATGCCATTGAGCCGAGGTCTAACTCCAAAAGGTCAACTTTAGCATCAGGTCTTTGTCTGCAACAATAACTAGTCTCACCTTTATTTCCGCTTCAACAAGTTTGGCTGCAGAGGCAAGTTCTTGGATAGATTTCACAAGGGGTTGTATAGATACGCTTGAATCCAACATCTTACCCAATACATCTGTATGCATCTGTACATTATGAAGAATTTTAATCCCACAGTCGGCGTAACATTTTAAGCATATAAATGCCAAGCCTTGTAAAAAAAAAAACTGCATAATCTTATCTATATGGTTATAATAAGAAAGGTTCCGAGCAAAAATGCTTCTCCGCAGATTAGAAATAATGATATCCCCAACTCTAGATTCAGGTATGGTGCTGCATCGATGTCAAGTAACATTAGAAATGTCTAAGATCATACTCAAACCTATAAGATGAATGGCAAACAGGCGTCTTTGAATTCAAAATCCAAATATAATTGGACATGGGTGTTTAGAAAACACACATATATCAACAATTGCTCAAGACATTCATTGTTCAATATACAAAACAGTAACACAATATCTCTCAAAAAACAATAAAAAAACAATTAACTAACTCACCTTCTCATTCTCTCCACCATTCGAGCCTTCATCGACACAAATTGATTCAACTGGACCTAATTCAAAAACCTGAAATTCGCACAATCAACAGAAACTCAAAAAACCGAGCACCAAAACCAAATCAAAACAACACAATCACAGCAAAACCAGACACGCCATCACAAGTTCACAACCTGAGCATTCCGAAGATCAACACGAACAACAACATTGCTGAGCTCCGCTTCGTAGTGGAACCTGAGCTGCGCAGTTCCACATTCGACGTCGAACCGCGCTGCTGCCGCCGCCGCTTCGCCGCTCTCCTTCGAGAACGGGAGCTTGGACGCAGAGACGGGACTGAATTTGTGCCGATTTAGCTTCTGCCCTAGCGATCAGATAGCAGAGATTCGGAGACAGAGAAGACGAAGAGGAGAAGGAGCGGTGAAACCCTAACGAACGAAGAGATCGAGAGAAGACACGAAGAAGTTCGAGAAATCGTTGTGTGAGAGAGAGATCTGAGAGAGAAGGTCGATCGACGCGATCGAGAGAGAGAGAGAGTCGCGAGAACGTAGAGAGAGAGTCGCGCGAGAGGGAGAGAGTCGCGAGAGAGAGTCGCGAGAGAGAGAGAGTCGTGAGAGGGAGAGAGCAAGAGGGGTTTATGGTGTGGTTGGTTTGGAAGAGACCCTAAGATAACGGTTACCGTCATTCTTTCCTATCTTTAATGACGGATTTTCTAAACCGTCATTAATGGTTCTGTTATTAATACCCCTTATTGTTGTAGTGAATGTCCTTAGTTCCACAACAGAAGATGATACAAATTAATGTCCATTTCAACCCAGTAGATTTATGGAAGAAAACTTATTGTCTTGTAATTAAGTAGTACTTCCATGGGTTTCAAAAAATAAAAAATAAAAAAGTAGTACTTCCATGAGGGGCTATGTGTTTTTGTTGAGGTTTAATCTACCAATGAAGGTAGAATTGAGATTTCCAAGATAAAGATGCCCCTCGAACTCTAACGCAGAGGTGACAAAGGCCAACACCTTCCCGCTCGAGTCGTCCAGCTTTCTGATTATCTTTCCATCTTCATTTACCTTCACAACCATTGCCTTCCCTTCCACTCCTTCCAACACAAGTTCCTTTGTCCCACTGGTTCTTAACTGTAAATCAAAACATGCACCCACTTTTATTTAGTTATCAAGTCCCATTAGATGCCTACATAACGAAAGTATATTTTTTGTTTAAAGGGCATGTAAGAAACGTTGATCTTCTTAATTAATGTTTAAGGTCATGTTTCTAAATCAAGGAATCAAGGGGTCTAGGCCTCTTAACCTTCAATCTGTCAATGTTTTTCCACGAATTTCATCTGATTGTTAACCTTACTTTGTTCAAATTATGACATTTGGGATCAGACACTGGTTGTTCACTTGTGCCTCTTCGAGATTACAAGTTCAATTTTCTAATTTTCCGATGCATATCTTTTGTGAGCATGCTTTTTATGGAATAGTCCGAATAGTGAACACAAGAAAAGAAAAAAAATGAAGTGATGGGCATGTACCTTCAATAAGGCAATCCAGAAAGACCCATCTGGAGCTAGATTGATGTTGTCTGGTCCTCCAGGAAGGTTATCAACAAAAATGCTAGTATTTCCTTTCAACTTCCCTTTAAGCCAGTGTTTGAGACACCTGAATCTGCTCTCCATATAATAACAAAATATATAATGACTAACCTACCTTAAAAAATCATAAAATTTTAGACTATTTTATTTTAGATAAGAAAACAAGACATGTTACACTTACTTCCATGTTTCACAAACAACCAGAAAATCTTGCTTTCTAGAGAGAGCAACTCCATTGGGAAAGCTCAGATGGTTAAGGTGTATGGATGTGTGCCCTGTGTAAGGATTGTACTTGAGAAGTCGTCCATGTGGTTTTCCTTCCAAGACATCATAGGTCCAGTCGCTTAGCCCATATTTTGTACTGACATCACTGAAATAAATAGGGCCATCTGATGCTTGAATTACATCATCAGCAAATCTGTCAACAAAAATGTACACAACTCAGTAATTTAATTTGAAAGAATGTACGTATAACATGACCATTTAAATTCAAAATGCTTATGAAATTAGTACTACTTCCTTTTTAACTTACTTTACCTTATTTTTTTACCATTGACTTTTGAAGAGAGCAACTTCCAACCCTTTTCACTAACCTTTATTAAACCCTGTTTTGCAAAACAAGATCATTCAATATATAAATTAGCTTAAGAATATATGTGTTGGTGGCGAGTATATGCCAAATTAATATGATTATCATTTGTCCAATTAGATGAGGACTTGCCTGGTTAGCGTCGCAAATAAGCAGATGACCGTCATTAGACATAGCGACTCCTAGCAGACTATTGCCACCAAGCTTCTTCCAGTTCTCCCATGGCCCATGTCTATGTTTTCTCTTGACCCAACCGTCTCTTGTGACCGTGTAGAAGGTGCCCTTCTTGTCCACACATACATCCTCTGGTTTTTCAAGAAATCCATCACCAAACTTCACCACTTTCTGCATGCATTGGTGCCCAAGAAATTAAAAAACACACAAATTAATATGATTAATTATTTAATAGTATTGCCCGAGTAGAAGAAACTGAGGTTCCAGAAGGAAGAAAGAGTTATCCTAATTCCCAGGTCGTGACTGTTTGCTTTTTTTGTCTAGGAGACTCAAACTCCATGCCATTACTTAAAGTTGATAAACCTATATTATCTATATAATTACGCATATATCATGAAATGAGATAATAAGAGTAAAATCTATATTAGTTCAATTCTTATAGATTTAGTTCATTTTTTCTAGAGATGTTCTTTAGTGTGTTCTTGAAAGAATGGGAGACACATGCTAGATACATACACAAGATTAAGGATATGTATGAGGGAGTAGTAACTAGTATAAAGACATTCGGAGGAACTACAAAAGAATTTCCCATTACGATAGAACTACATCAAGAATCGGCTTTAAACTCATATCTCTTTACGCTAGTTATAGATAAACTAACTAGGCATATTCAATAGGATATACTATGGTGTATGTTATTTGCATATGCTTGTCTTAGTGGACGAAACAAGAGATGGAGTGAATAAGAAATTAGAACTTCGAAGAAATACATTAGAATCTAAAGGCTCTAAATTGAGTAGGACGAAGACCGAATACATGCACTGCATGTTTAGAAATACTAGACATCGAGATGAAGTGGTAAAATCGGGAGAAGTAGAAATTCCTAAAGTGAACCACTTTAGATATTTAGGATCAATTATACAAAATGATGACAACATTAAGAATGATGTTACATATAGAATTTAAGCTGCATGGAAGAAATAGAGGAGTACAACTTGTGTGATCTGTAATAAAAATATGCCTACAAAGTTAAAAAGAAAATTTTATAGGATCGCAATTAGGCCAGCTATGCTATATGGAAGTAAATGTTGGGTTATAAAACAACAACAACTACATTAAACGGACATAGCAGAAATAGGGATGCTTATGTGGATGTGTGGTAAAACTCGTAAAAATAAAATAAGAAATACACAAATTCAAAGACAAGTAAGAGTAGTGTTCAATTTTTATAATAAGGTCCCAATCCAAGGTGAGGAGAGTGTGATGACCAATTTTATATATGGGCAACAAGTGAAAGTGGGGTTCACTCCAAAATATCAAGGCAAGATGGAGTGTCCACTTCACACTTATAACCTTATTTTTTTTCTAAGTAGTTGATATAGGACTATCCCAACATCTCCAACACGCCCCCCCTCAAATCCAACTAGGACTTGACTGCAGAACATCAATCAACCATTTTTGTTGGATGTGTACAAAGCTCTTAGACAATGGGCAATTAAACCAACCATCGGCTTTGATACCATGTTCAATTGTTATATTATAAGGCCCAATTCAAGGTGAGGAGAGTGTGGTGACTAATTTTATGTATGTGACATAAGTGTGAAAGTGAGGTTCACTCCAAAATGTCAAGACAAGATGGAGTATCCATTCCACTCTTATAAACCTTATTTTTCTTTTTAAGTAGTCGATGTGGGACTATCTCAACATCTCCAACACTCCCCCCTCAAGTCCAACTCGGACTTGACCGCAGAACATCAATCAACCATTTTTGTCAGATGTCTACAAGGCAATTAAGCCAACCATCTGCTCTGATACCATGTTCAATTTTTATAATAAGGTCCCAATCCAAGGTGAGGGGAGTGTGGTAACTAATTTTATATATGGGCAACAAGTGTGAAAGTGGGGTTCCCTCCAAACTGTCAAGGCAAGATAGAGTGTCCACTCTACACATATAAACCTTATTTTTCTTTCTAAGTAGTCGATGTGAGACTATCGCAACATCTCCAACAAGTAGCTCCAATGGATTCAAAGATTAAGGGAGGGAAGTTGCGATGAGATGGCCATGCACCTGCAAAGACAACTTACAGATGCCCCATTAAAAAACTTGACTTAATAGAGACTGAAGAAATTTGATGAGGTAGGGGTAGACCGAAGCTAATTTGGGTTGCATTAATTAGGAGTGATTTGAATGGTTTAAAAAGCTCACAATCAATTGCACTAAATTGAGCACAATGAAAGAGTTTGATCCATGTAGTCAACCCCAATTAATTTGGGACTAAGGTTATATTGTTGTTTCGTTTATTTTTCGCCGAAGTGCATGTTCTCAAGGAAAACCATGAAACTGTACTGCTATATATCATAATTTAATCATGAAACTCTTTCAATTGTTGTAATAATGAACCAAACAACTAGCATAGTATGTGTGGTGGTAGGAGTTTTTCTGACCTGTAAATCATCATTCCATCTAAACCCCAGAGCAGTTGGAGAAGTGGAGACGAAAATCTGAAGTAGTAAAGCTTGCAAACACACTGCTTTGTAACCCAATAAGCAAACTTTTGCACTCATTTAGCTAGGCTGGCTTGGGTCTCAGATGCAAGAAGTGAAGATCTGGAAGAGAAGGCATACACACAGTAAGATATACGTATGAAAGACCACTTGGGCAGAGGTATATGTGTTTGGATGTGAACACAGTTGCACATAAAAACCTTTTTCCTTTTTCTGGTGAGAAAGGGTGTTTGAATAATATGTGATTGGGTCCCAAATAGCAGAAAAGTTGCATTTTAGATAAGTATCACTCTCCGTGCTAATCAAGATTGCGAATGCAATTTGATAAGATTTTCTAAGTAAAGTATTTTTTAAAGTGAGGAACCAAACACTCCAAATTTACTTATACCATATCATAATTGTTTAAGCCATAAGTAATAACTAATAAACAAAAGCTGAACCAAATGGAGTCAATATTGGTACTAGCGTAGATCCACATACCAGCTTGCGAATATTGTGCCTACAAGTGAAAAATTTGACAAAGCCCTTGACTTCTTGAACCTTATCTTTTAACAAGTGATGTTAATCTCGTCCATTTCCCTAAAGATGCGTTGACAACCTATTATTTGTTAATCGGAGATGATTGTGAATACAAAGTTATACAAAAAAAAAAGACATTTGGACTTAAAAAAAAATCATAGCGCTTTCAATTAATTTTTGGTGCAGATGTTCATATAAATTTCTCTTATCTATACGATGTGGCTCTAATGAAGCTGCTACAAACATTGCTTCGGCACTAGAAGACAGGAATATAGTATTTATTTTCCTACCCAAAAAAAATATAGTATTTATTTTTGAAGAAAAAGACAAGTTTTTTTGTGTGTGTGTGTGTGTGTGGAAACAAGGTCCAAATGGGCCAAAATATTTTTCAGATGCAATGAAAAAACTCTCAATCACAAATCAATGTGGTTGCCGTTTTTATTTTTTGAGAAATCAAATTAGTTGTTCCTTGCACTCAATTAATTAATTGCGACTAAAATTAGTACTAATATTGTTCTCTTCCAACTTATATGTATAGAGTTTAACTCTAAAAGGCCCGATACTATTTATTATTACACACTAATATCTTTGACTTTCACTATAAAGTCTTACTAATGATGTCGGGCTATATTTTGATCTGTACATCACCAAAAATTTTTTTTTTTTTTTGATAACCCTGGGAAATGTAACAACACATTTTCCAAACAGACCGTCACGGGGGCCAATGTGGATCCACAATCTATCTTACTAACGACAGCTGTGCTCCGTATTGGATTATGTCCTCCATTTTATCAGCGGTACTCTGGAAGCTTGTCTTTACCCCTACTCATACTAGGATCACTCAAGCCATTACAAATGGCAGATGACGAGTCCAGAGTAAATATTTCTAAGGAAATTAAGTGAGTAATACTGAAAGTAAATATTAAAATTTAAATAAAGCTATTAAATAAACTTGCAGAAATAAATACAGGCAACTGCGCTCATCGTATGGATAAATAATAGTGAAAGCTCAATGTGTGTTCCTAGAGGCTAGGACCAAACTAGCACCATGATTCAGACTTTTCCACAGAATCCTGCCACCAAGTTCCACTCAAACAGGGCCAATATCTGGATCCGCTCAGTGACCGGCATTACACCTACGACGCACCAACACATGTCGCGACGTGATCCTCGGGTCGTGCTATTCACCGAGACTGATCCAGTAACACGTGTTATGGTCTAATGAGCATACACACTGGAATGGCACGAAGGGAGCTCCGCTCAACGTCCGTCCATTAAAACTATAACTAGGAGTAGAATATTGATATAACAGAAATTGAATTCAAATGCCAAAAGAATTAAATACTCAAGTAATTTCAATTGGAATATTATATACCTCAAACCGCGCTGTGTCCCGAAAACAATCTCCAGTCTGACTCCGCTCACGACTCAGAATGCGTGCCCAACACGCGACTATAATTTCATAAGTCACTTGCGTCTGAATAAACCATTTTATGTGATGTAGTGTCAAATTAATTGATTTTATATTTTGACAACAAAAATTAGAATTTATTTCAAATTTTTAGTTGGGACACATTTTTCAAGGTACACCGGAGTGTCAAACACCCGAAAAACCTCGAAACTCATTTTCAAATCCTTTATCTAAGTTCTCATATTTTTTGGATTTTTTAAATTTTTTCATAATTTTCTAGCCATTTTCCATAATTTGCTATATTTTATTTTTTTTAAATTGTTTTTAATTTATTTAAAAAATTATTTAAATAATATAGGTGGGCCCTTAACTGGGTCCGGCTGACTCGGCCCAGCCAAGGGGGTGCTCCCCCTCTTCATCCAAACAGAGGCGCTCACAGCTATGGGTGTATACGGATTGGATCCAGTCCAATTAGGGTCAATCTGCAATCCAGTCAAATTAGGGTCAATCTGCAATCCAGTCCAATTATCACGGATTGGAAAATTACAGTCCAATCTAGTCCAAAATAATTCATCAATTCAATTCAATCCAATTTGCAAAATGCGGACTAGATTGGATCAAGTTCCACGGATTTACGTTTTCCTATCCAAAGATTCATGAAATTAGACTTAATCAAATGAATCACAAAAATTATTGTAACGGCCCAAATTTTATTAAGGCCGTTATTTGCGTATTTTCAGACGTGGACGCCAGCTCAGGTTCACGGAGACGCCACGAACCGGCGAAGATACGCTGGTTGGGCAAGGAAGTATTATTTTTGATTGATTGTTTGACTAACTGTGATGATAATGACTAGACTATGACTCATTACATCGCAGTGTGGTTTAATATTGTTTAGATCGGGTGAGATTTAGTGTCGGGTATTCGCCTAAAAATGCGTGCGTACGCGGAACCTAAGGACGAGCGACGGGAACACTAGGCGGGGAATGCGTTTAGTTCGATAAAAATAGAATAAATTTGACAAAATAGTAAATTGGTGGGCGCTAGTGACGCGCGGGGTCGTGGTCGACACGCGTGGATGGTAGTGTAGTGTGCACACCCCCGACGTCGTTGTCGTCGCGCACAAACGAAATTGTAGGCGCGAAAATATAGGTGAATATATATATTTATATATATATATGTATATAAGTAATTTAAAATATATATATATATATAAATATATTAAAATCAGAAAAGAATAAAAAAAATTGTGAAATGACCAAAAAGGGCATTTGATGATGAAGAATGAGGATAAGAATGCAAGGGTAAAATGGTCATTTCACCCCCAAAATTGTTGATAAACACCACCGACACCCATTTTCCCCATTTTCGATCAATCGAAAGTGAAGAGAGAAGAGAAGCCGAGAGGAGAGAAGCCGAGGAGGGAGAAGGAGAGGCGACGAGCTCGTGGGATCGAGGCGAACAAGGTGAGTTGGTGTTGTTTTTGTTGTTGTTATTGTTGTATGTTGTGTGGTGTTCGGTGGGGGGGCAGGCTCGGACGAACCGCCATGGCGTTCGTCCGAGGATGTATATGGCATGGGAGATGTCTCCCATGCCAATAGAAGAGAGGGGGTTGGAGTTGAGAGCCGCCCCGCTTGAAAAAAAAAAAAAAAAAAAAAAAAAAAAAAAAAAACGAGCGAGCGAGACGCTCCGCTCTTGAGAAGAAGAAGAAGAAGGGCCGGTTCGGCCCTGAACCGGTCCGGTTCGGCCCTGAACCGGGCGGTTCGGCTCTCTGAACCGGCCGGTTCGGCTGAACCGGCCGGTTCGGCCCTGAACCGGTTCGGTTCGGCCGAACCGCCTTTAAATTAAAAGAAAAAAAAAAAGAGAAAATAAAGAAAAATGGAAAAGAAAATCCGAAAAATAGGAAAAATTATGGAAAAATTCTGAAAAATCGAGAGAAAATGTGAGAAATTAGAAAATGGTTGAAAAAGTGAATTTCAAGACTTTTGGGGTGGTTGGCACCCCTGTAACTCGAAAAACGTGCTACAACTAAAAATTGGAATGAAATTCTAATTTTTATTGTCACGATATAAAATCAATTAGTTTGATGCTAAATCACATAAAATGACTTATTCGGACACCAGGGACTTAGGAGACCATAGTCGGGTGTCGTGCGCGTATCTCGAGGCGAGAGCGGGATCAGACCGGGACGTATATCGAGTAATTGGAGTACGGTTGAGGTAAGTAAAACCCTTAAGTAACACACTCGAGTGTTTATTTATTTGATTTCATTTGATTCCAGCTATTATTGTTTATCGTTGTTTACTCTATTTCCATGTTCATACCTATGTTGCACGGTTGGTTTTGTCATTCACCGCCGGATCTTCTTGTTTACTCTGTGATGTGTGGGCGGACTTGGGTAGGCTGGACAATAGGGACAGAATAAGGGATCGGACCGGTGAGGGGGTTGGAGAAGCCACCGGGGGAATGCCGATGTCTGGATTAGGGTTCAGTCCTGCTACACGGCACACATCCATTATTTGTTGTTTATCGATGTTATGTATGCATGCGTCTTAATTACGGTTGCTGTTTTTATCGCGCATGTTTATTTAACAGTTTATTGGCTTCACTTATTATAAATGCTGGTTTGTGTACTTTTGGGTTTTACTCACTGGACTCGTCATCTACTTCTTGTGATGATTGAGTGCAGGATCTACTACGACCAGGGGCAAGGAGACTCTTGCAGACTATCTGTGACCTTGTCACCGACGGAGTTCGTCTTGTATGTTTTTATTTTGCTGTATTGACTTATTTTTGGGTTTATGGGGACTGTTTGAGATACCAGTGCATGAGTGTATCACATTTTGTTATGTTGAATACAGTGTACTTTACCGAGGTTTTCCACATAGGATTAATGCTCTATAATTTGAGAAAATGACATATTTTAAGCTTCCGCTGTTTACAAATATTAAAATGTTAATTAATGACTAACTTAGGCTGAATTAATTGATAATGATGCTTAGTTGGGCGTGGGACACAGCTGACAGTTACGTGGCTAGTTGTGGGCCCGCGTGGCCTCCCGTGGCGGACCAATGTGGGAATTGGGGCCGCCACATTTTGGTATCAGAGCTTAGGTTTAAGGAACCCAGGGAGTGAGGTGTGGGTTATGGTTACCTCTGATACCGCCACATTTTGGTATCAGAGCTTAGATTTGAGGAGCCTAGGGAATGAAGTGTGGGTTATGGTATAAGAGCATAAACTTTAAATAAATTTAGATGTGGAAACCCGAAGTGATACCTAGAATTCTATTTGGGAAGTGATGTAAGGCGGGTATACTTAGGAAATCTATATACGTGTATGTTTTGATTGTGTACTATATATTATACGCGTATATATTGAGTCTGGTCCGACGCACGTTGGCGGTGCAGATTACTATGGACGGACAGACTCTGACTATTATTTCGTCGACTACTCGGCAGAGATCGGGAGACTAGTGACCTCACTAGAGAGGTAGCCGATCCGAGGACTATGGTGCGAGAGTTACCGACCAACGCTTATTACATCAGCGCAGATGGCGAGAGGTTCTCGAGTACATTCGGGGTAGGTGAGTGGCGACAATTGCCGCACCGACGACTACTTTGGTAACGACCACTACTTAAGCGGTACTTGCTTCACTGTCACTTTGTTCGTGCAACAGTTCGAGACATTGGTTGAGGAGACCACTCCGGTTGTTGCATCGAAGAGCTAGACGAGTTATTGGTCTTATCATAGGCGAAGAGACAAAGGGATGAGTCTAGCCGCTAGGAGCAGGATCATCGAGTACGTAGAGTTCACCGGCACCAGGATCATGATTTCGAGAACGACCGTGATCGAGAGATGATCGACGGGGATTACGAGTGGCGGACAGATTGGGGTCACCGGGACGACCGGGATCGGGATCGGAGGGACCGAGTTGGGGTCGAGAGATCCAGGGGATGACATGTTAGGAGACCGAGAGACACGTCGTTGTCATCGTTGCGGTCGATTGGACACCTCCGAGCGGATTGTGGGAGGGCATCACTACCACCGGAGCGCAGAGCCGAGATAGAGTCCATGTTGTTGCACCGTCGATCCCAGTAGGAGACTAGACAGACTGCGTCGCGTGGGTACGTATAAGTTTATTTACTTATTTTGTTGTTTTATTTCGTAGGTGTACCTATTGTTTGATTACCTACGCGATTGAGGACGGTTGATGTGTTCACCTGAGGATGTTGATGAAGATTTGATTAATCACGCGATACACTAGGCCATAGCGAGGACTATCGGGTGATTGACTAGATCGGGCGTTATCACTTTGGTGGGATCCTGAGGATGGGTTCTAGGTGATTGGCCAGGTGATGCGCGTACACTAGTGGGATCCCGACGTACCGAGTATGGCCTAGGATTGAGTCGCGGATGAGATGGCGATATCGCTTATTTTTGCCGGTGTTGCGGTTTCGTGTTTCGATGGGGAGGTCTACACAAATTTCGGGACGAAATTTTCCCCTAGTTGGGAAGAACTGTAACGGCCCAAATTTTATTAAGGCCGTTATTTGCGTATTTTCAGACGTGGACGCCAGCTCAGGTTCACGGAGACGACACGAACCGGCGAAGATACGCCTGGTTGGGCGGGAAGTATTATTTTTGATTGATTGTTTGACTAACTGTGATGATAATGACTAGACTATGACTCATTACATCGCAGGTGTGGTTTAATATTGTTTAGATTGGGTGAGATTTAGTGTCGGGTATTCGCCTAAAAATGCGTGCAGACGCGGGAACCGGAAGGACGAGCGACGGGAACACTAGGCGGGGAATGCGTTTAGTTCGATAAAAATAGAATAAATTTGACAAAATAGTAAATTGGTGGGCGCCTAGTGACGCGCGGGGTCGTGGTCGACACACGTGGGTGGTAGTGTAGTGTGCACACCCGAGAAATGCTGCTGTCGGCGCGCACAACAACGAAATTGTAGGCGCGAAAATATAGCGAATATATATATTTATATATATATATATATATGTATATAAGTAATTTAAAATATATATATATATATAAATATATTAAAATCAGAAAAGAATAAAAAAAAATTGTGAAATGACCAAAAAGGGCATTTGATGATGAAGAATGAGGATAAGAATGCAAGGGTAAAATGGTCATTTCACCCCCAAAATTGTTGATAAACACCACCGACACCCATTTTCCCCATTTTCGATCAATCGAAAGTGAAGAGAGAAGAGAAGCCGAGAGGAGAGAAGCCGAGGAGGGAGAAGGAGAGGCGACGAGCTCGTGGGATCGAGGCGAACAAGGTGAGTTGGTGTTGTTTTTGTTGTTGTTATTGTTGTATGTTGTGTGGTGTTCGGTGGGGGGGCAGAGCTCGACGAACGCCATGGCATTCGTCCGAGGATGTATATGGCATGGGAGATGTCTCCCATGCCAATAGAAGAGGAGGGGTTGGAGTTGAGAGCCAACCCCGCTGAAAAAAAAAAAAAAAAAAAAAAAAAAAAAAAAAAAAAAAAAAAGCAGAGCGACGCTCGCTTCTTGAGAAGAAGATGAAGGGCCGGTTCGCCCTGAACCGGTTCGGTTCGCCGAACCGCCTTTAAATTAAAAGAAAAAAAAAGAAAATAAAGAAAAATGGAAAAGAAAATCCGTAAAAATAGGAAAAATTATGGAAAAATTCTGAAAAATCGAGAAAATGTGAGAAATTAGAAAATGGTTGAAAAAGTGAATTTCAAGACTTTTGGGGTGGTTGGCACCCCTGTAACTCGAAAAACGTGCTACAACTAAAAATTGGAATGAAATTCTAATTTTTATTGTCACGATATAAAATCAATTAGTTTGATGCTAAATCACATAAAATGACTTATTCGGACACCAGGGACTTAGGAGACCATAGTCGGGTGTCGTGCGCGTATCTCGAGGCGAGAGCGGGATCGAGACGGACGTATATCGAGTAATTGGAGTACGGTTGAGGTAAGTAAAACCCTTAAGTAACACACTCGAGTGTTTATTTATTTGATTTCATTTGATTCCAAATATTATTGTTTATCGTTGTTTACTCTATTTCCATGTTCATACCTATGTTGCACGGTTGGTTTTGTCATTCACCGCGGATCTTCTTGTTTACTCGTGATGTGTGGGCGGACTTGGGTAGGCCGGACAATAGGGACGAGAATAAGGGATCGGACCAGGTGAGGGGGTTGGAGAAGCCACCGGGGAATGCCGATGTCCGGATTAGGGTTCATCCCCGCTACACTAAGCACACATCCATTATTTGTTGTTTATCGATGTTATGTATGCATGCGTCTTAATTACGCTTGTTTGCTTTATCTTTGCGCATGTTTATTTAACAGCTTTATTGGCTTCACTTATTATAAATGCTTGGTTTGTGTACTTTTGGGTTTTACTCACTGGACTCGTCATCTACTTCTTGTGATGATTGAGTGCGGGATCTACTACGACCGGGGCAAGGAGACTCTTGCGGACTATCTCGTGACCTTGTCACCGACGGAGTTCGTCTTGTATGTTTTTATTTTGTCAGTTTGTATTGACTTATTTTTGGGTTTATGGGGACTGTTTGAGATACCAGTGCATGAGTGTATCACATTTTGTTATGTTGAATACAGTGTACTTTACCGGGTTTTCCACATAGGATTAATGCTCTATAATTTGAGAAAATGACATATTTTAAGCTTCCGCTGTTTACAAATATTAAAATGTTAATTAATGACTAACTTAGGCTGAATTAATTGATAATGATGCTTAGTTGGGCGTGGGACACAGCTGACAGTTACGTGGCTAGTTGTGGGCCCGCGTGGCCTCCCGTGGCGGACCAATGTGGGAATTGGGGCCGCCACAATTATATATCTCATGAAACACAAATTTACGACATACATTCCACAAATCTATATATAGCATATTTTCCACAAACTTGTCATCACAATAACCTTCAAAATACAAGCTCTTACATAAATAAATATGTCATCCACAAATCTTCACCATGCACCTCCACAAAAGCACAAAAAAATGCATATTGAACATACAACCTACAAAAAAAATGTCGAAAGCATAATAAAATAGTCAAAAATAAGTATAGTCTTTTTAAATATTATAGTTAATTAAAATTTATAGGTTGAGTTGATGTTCTTTAAGATATTAGAGTACATATGATCAAATATGTATGTGTTGAAGTGCTAAACGGACTAGATCGGATTGGATCCGCAGTTTTTTAATGTAAGAATCGTAATCTAATCCACTCCAGCCGGATTAATATTTTTTCAATCCAATCCAGTATATGGTATCAAAAAATTGATCCAATTAGTGATAATTGGTCTAGATTGGACCAGATTCGCGAATTAGTGCAATCCGTGTGCACCCCTACTCACAACACCTCTGTTTCACAAAATTTTTTTTTCATTATTTTTCTTTTCTTCTCTCTTCAACAACAACAACTCATTCTCCACATCTACAACACCCAAACATCACCAAAAACTAAACAAAAATAGTGGCATACACCCAAATGCCAGATTGACCACTTCCAAGCTCAAAAACACTACTAAATTAAAGAGAAAGTGGAGGGAATGAGAGATCTAACCTTAGATTGATGTTTTCCACAAGTCCAAGCCTTCAAATCACCATTAATCGATAGTCAATACCCTTGCTTCTCCTTGTATTTTCGGAGAGAGAGAGAGTGCGTGAGAAAAGTGGTTACGAGTGGTCATGAGAGAAGTCAACTTCCCTTTTTATAGTTTGGTTTTAATCTCATCTCCACCACCAATCCTTATCCTCATCATATAGTCTCTATTTGGCAATAATTGGTCATTTTTCCATTTAGGACACACTCATGTCACTCTCCCTTTGATTTATCTTTCCACAAACAAAGTATTAAATTTTCGGGTGTTTCGATACCCGAGTTCCGCATGCACCCTAGCATCCCCGCATACTTTCGCGTCACGAAAGTATATACGGAGTTATTTATTAATTATTATTTATATTTTGTCATTTTCTATGTGTATATGACTCCCAACCTAGTGTACTGTCATTTGTTTACTCTGTTTCCGTGTTTACACATTATTCGAGGTGAATACCTATCACACTATCTTACTCGTCAATAACACAATTATTAACACACAACGTGATGTCAATAATCTAATTACACATAAACATCGTAAATTAAAACACAACAATACAAAAATTATTATTTACCTAGCTCCAGAAGTGCTCTGACTTATCTGAGGGTCCTACGAGTATTTAAGTTATCTGCCACATCTGCAAATACGTTATTAATAATAACGAATTAACTTCGAATCGTTACAGGGTGTAAAGTTGATTCAACATCCCCAAAGATGTTGAATCAACTTATCATGCATGGAAGCAGTTGCAGTCATATCTATATGTGGGTCAAATGATGAATTCCATCATTAGTGTAGAAAATTAAAGTTAATATTTTGTATCAGATGGAATCAATTAATAAAATAATTCAGAGGTCGTCAGTCAATTTAGTAGGCGTTCATATAAATTTGTTGAGTGTGACAAGATGATCCTTTTGGAAAATTAAATAAATAAATAAGTTGAGAAGAGGAAAAGAAGATAAATGGATGATGAAAAGAAAATTAGTTTATTATCAAAAAAAAAAAAAAAAGATATTGGGAGCCTCATAGCCTAAATGATCTGACTTGCTTGAACCGTTAGGGGAAAGTTTGGGTAGGTAAGTTTTAGGGAAGTTGGCACTTTTTTCTTTTAATTGGTTGGTACAGGCCGCGTACACACGCACCAAGAATTCACACTGAGTTGTGCATGTGTTTGCCTTTTGACACATGTTTATTTATAACTATTTGTAAAAATTTAAAAACTCTTTAAAAATTTAAACTCTAAGAGTCTAAATAGATTTTTTGTTATGTGAATATGCAACTTTCTACCGATTACAAAGTTGAATCAAACATCATTGAAAATATCAAATTTGAGAGTTCCAAGGAACACTTCCTTAAAAGAAAACTTATCTAAAAAAGAAAGGCAAAAATGAACGCCGGATAGAAATACATATGAAAGGCTTGATATTTTGAGTGAACGAATGGTGGTGGAAGCGTTGTGAATTGTTTAGTACTTCGAGTGCTTGGAACAAGACAAACGCATTGAACACAAGGTTGGCCTCGCACGTGAATTGATTTGGGAATCATTAGTAAACAATACGAGTGCATCATACCAATTAGGTCCTACTAAGGGTATATTCAAATGGAAAGATTTTAAAGGATTTTGAAACGGTTCCAAAGATTTTGAAATTTAGGTATATTTAAGTTAAATTTTAAAGAATTTTAATGGACTTTTAAAAAATCAAGGTGTATTCAATTATGATTTGGTCAAAACCCACTAAATATTTAAGTTGGCAGTTGTCAACCAGATTGTACCAAAAAGATTCAGATGGACAATACCGAGCCTGAAAGATAAGCTAAGTCGGTCATATGTCACCAAACTTAAAATGGATGTCTCGACCAAAGTTTTAGAGTTGGGTGTTTTGGTTGGGATAAAGAGATAGTTTAGTAAAAATGTGGGGTGCCCTCATAAATTGAAATTTGAATTTGGGGTGCACTCAGAATTGGGGTGCCCTAAGTAAAGGTTGGAGTGCGTAGAGTTGGACTCTAAACATTTGGCACCAACGTTTGACAAACAATTGTCTATGGGCGAAAATGATCGAGAGACCCACTTTGAGCACCCGATTAGGCGCACCAACTTAGGTACGCTATTAGATATAGATACAGATATCTTGAGGTGTATTACATGACACTAATGGCCTGTTTGGTTGGGGTATTAGGTTATCTAAGCCTGGGCTTAGAGGTAAGACCATTGTTTGCTTGAAGTGTTAAGTAAGCAACAGGTTTACATAAACACTCATACACCAGCTTATCTAATGACAGGGGGGACCCTGTCATTAGATAAGCCCACCCAATTTTTGAGGTGAAATGTCGAAAATGTTCTCATGATTTGAACAAAACCCTAGATTACATTCTTCTTCACATCGATCAATACTCGCCTATATTAAATAGGGGGCATTTTAGACATTTCACCCACTTTTCCTTATGGGTTTATACTTGAACCAAATGGCTGCACATAAAACTCTCATCTCTCACAAAGACTAGGCTTATCTAAGCCAATCCCTACACCTTACACATAACTCCAACCAAACGGGTACTAAGTTGGTACACCTAATTGAGTGTCCAAAGTGGAGCTGTTTAGCATATTCTTGTTGATGTCTTTATATACACATTAGTTTGTGTGTGCATGTCTTTAAAAAAAAAATTGTATGCACAAAAATAGAAAATGATAGAATGACACTCTAAAGTCACACCGAAAGTTACTCTCAAAGTCACTCCCAATGACATGGCATGTAAGCTCATATATATATATGGTAATCATCCGTGTGCACCTCAAAATACACACCTCGCGTGTTATGCACTAAGATCTACGCACCTAACATTCATTTTTACGTGAAAGTTACATGCCACGTCACTAAGATGTGACTTTGAAATGTCATTCCAGCATCTTCCCACCAAAATTATCAATGCACAAATCAAGGATTCAAGCGGCACCAATAACTACCTACCGAGAGTGGGTTATACACAATTACAACTCCATCCTCTGCAACACAACCCCATTCAAAATATATGTGAAAATTTAGCATATAGTAGAAATTGAAGGAATTCATTGATATAAATTAAGGACTAAGATAGTTTAGAATACATGTATTAGAGAAGATTTTAAAAAAGTATAAAATAAATTATTAACATAAAATCAAACAGCTGATGGAAAGCAATTGTCCATGTTTACTCATTGGTCATTGTTATGGAATTTAATTATTTCCCCAAATGTAAAGATATTTATGTGGCGGATGATTCTTAATACCCTTTCTACTGTGTGTAACTTGTACAACTGATGAGTTCCTGTGGACTTAGCATGCTCAATTTGTTGTGTTGTTGAGGAGAATGTCTATCATGCCTTGGTTCATTTTCAAAAGGCAATGCAATGTTGGAGGAAGCTTGGGTTGGACGTAAATGGCGTGAGTGGTGTTTTCGTTCGATAGTTGGATTTAGGATTTGTGCACAACCCACACAAAGGAAGAAGTAGGTGTTGCGGCAATGATAGCATGGAATGTCTGGAATAACCGTAATTCGGTGCTATGGAAGAAGGGAGCCACCTAATCCAAATTATGGAGGATTTTATTTCTCTTCTAGTCACTTGGAGCCATGCTCGTATGGGGATACAGGGAAGGGAAAGGGAGAGTGGGAGAGTGGAGAGTAAATGGCAAAAACCGAGGGGATGGGTAAAGTGCAATGTTGATGCAGCTTGTTTTAAATAAAGGGGGATCAGTTCTTATGGGGCGGTTCTGCGGGATGATAGGGGCCAGTTTGTGGGGGCGATATGTGGGGCCTGGAGTACTTTTTTTGAGCCAGCTATGGCAGAGGCGTTGGAGATGCGAGAGGCGTTGAGTTGGCTAACAGCACAGACTCAGTGACAGGTTATCATTGAGTCTGATGCCCAAGCTGTTTGCAGGCACTATCTAGTAAGACCAAAGATACTTCATATTTTGGTTTGGAGATTGAAGATTGCAAGGAGTTGTTAAAGGATATAGAATCCAAACGAGTTTGTTTTGTTGTTAGATCAACAAATTTAGCGACCCATTATATTGCACGGGAAGCTAGTTATGCGCCTAGTCAGAGAAAATGGAGCGTTTTACCCACTTTTCTCAAGAATGTGGTTGCTAATGATTTGGAATAAAATGACCTATTTGGGACTCCAAAAAAAAAAAAAAAAACATTTGTCCATGTAGTCGGACGCTACTAATAATTTGAGTTTTAGGCTTTATTGTTAACATTGTTCACACAAAAATATGATGTAATTCCTACAGTTTACATTTGTTACTACATCTGTTAGAGATGAGATGAGGGACGAAGAAATACAAAAGTTAAGTTTTGGTATTGAGTGTGGTTAAACTTTATTTGGACTTTAGAAGTAGAGATTACTTCAAAATGTCAAGGCAACTAAGAGCTCTTATTTCAAACTTACAACCTTTTGATATTTCTACTCAACTAGTGGACGTGAGATTATTTTCCTCAACTCTAATACTTCCCCCTCAATTACAATTGGTCTACTAAATGCAACTTGTCCTTATACAACATCAACTGGACTAGATTTTTTTATTCTCCATATATTGTTATTTTTTATTTATCTTTTTGACGAAAGCCTCTATTTATTGTTATTGATTTCAATCTATTTAGACTGTGGATCTCAGACCATAAGAAAATTGATTATGTTTGGCTCAAACTAAGTATTGAGAGATCGATAATATATAGTGATTATAATTTAAATATGAGCTTTAATTTTTTGAGTGAGATTACTCCAAAAATATGAAGGCAAGATAGAGTTTTTATTTCAAGCTTAACTCCGGTATTTATTTTCAGCTAGTAGACGTGGGATTATTCCCCTCAATCTCTAACAGCCTCAAAGGCAAAGACATACATATAAGCTTCAGAAGTAGGTTACGTGTTTCACGTCACAGTTGATGTCAGGTGTAACATGTTTGAATTAAAGTGCCTATCTTTTTTCTCGTAGCATTCTTTTTGACACTGGTTTGAAAGTGCCATTGACAGATTGACTAATCAACTAATGACACCCAGAATTTGTTACTCGTGTCAAAGCCAAGCAATAGAACAGAAAATGAGAACAGTCTAAAACACTAATAAAACCACACAGAATTTATCATCTCTATTGGGCAAGTTCAAGAATTGAAAAAATTAAGAAATCACGTCGAATCTTAGATCCAATTCAGGAGACTAAATAATTAAAATTCCAAAACATTATTTTGATTCCACATTGAGGACTCCTCAAATGATTAGTAACATGGGAGTGCAAGGGTATCAATATCATGATCAAGCTTCAAATTATTGATCATGCATAATGTGTTGAATTTTTTCATCTCGCAGTACGTTACCCGCAAGCGGCCATCCGTGGCATTTCTCTGTGAGCTATTGATTTCCCATACTATACTCAACTTTACCATCTTTCATTCCTTATGTGTAAGGTTTTATCTCAAAAGGCAGTTTGAGGGGAGACAATCGCTTATATACTTTATTTAGAAATTTTCACTTATCCGATGTGGGACTATTATTTTGATTCATACATCTCAACACTTCACTTTGGACCAAAATCCATCCAAAAGGTTTTTTCCAGACAGGTCTCGATCGAATTGTCGGCTCGGATACATGTTTTTTTTTTTTTTTTTTTTTTTATAATAGGCCAAGTCCAAATCCAAGTCATGAAAGAGTGTAGAAGTGACTAGTTTAATGTGTGGGTTTAAGTGTGAAAGTAGGGTTCACTCCAAAATATCAAGGTAAGTTACAGTTCTCACTCT
Source organism: Stephania japonica (assembly GCA_039657345.1). Taxonomy (NCBI): domain Eukaryota; kingdom Viridiplantae; phylum Streptophyta; class Magnoliopsida; order Ranunculales; family Menispermaceae; genus Stephania; species Stephania japonica. The sequence continues at coordinate 10,313,842 of CM077563.1, read as the reverse complement.
CAAACTTATAACCTTTATAAATCTTTTCAACTAGTGCATGTGGGATTATTCCCTTCTTTCCAACACTCCCCTTAACTTCAAGTGGTTTAGCCAATTGTGACTTGCTTTCACTTTGGTAAGCCTAAGCTTGTGTTCTTTTTCGAACCTCAGAGGCCACAAGTCTTCTAACATTTGGTAAGCCTAGGCTTGTGTTTTGTTCGAACCTCAGAGGTCGCAGGTCTTGCTGACATGGGTCTAACTTCATCATTGATAGCCTTTTTTTTTTGGACTTCAGATCTTTAATGGGTTGTTAAGCCACTTTGAAAAGGAAAATGATAATCTAACACACTTTGGGCGCACACTTGGGGTGCACACTTTGTCTTTTAGCTTACTTATGGTTCTTCTTGTTTCCCTATACATGGCCCCGCATCTAACAAAATATCATAAATAGGCTAAAAGACAAAGTGTGCGCCCCAAGTGTGTTAAATTATCATTTTCCCTTTGCACGGTGCAACAACTGCAAAAAGAGGGGTTACAAGGAAGAAGATTGTTGGCACAAAGGAAAACCACAATGCTTCAAATGCAAAAACTTTGGTCACTTCTAGAAAAATTACATGTCTCAAAAGGAAGTTCAGACAAACATGGTGGAAGAAACCACCGAATATATGTTTATGTGAAGTTGATGAGAAGAGCATCAATAGATTTGGAGAGAAATGCGCCAAATTGTATGGATGATGAGAAGTGCATCATCAAATGGAGAATGGAGAGAAGTGTTCCACATAGTGTTGATGATGAGAAGTGCATCATCAAATGAAGAGAAGTGCTTCATAAATTTGGATTGTGCGAAGAGAAGTGTTTTGTCAATTTAAAGTTCAATTTTAATGTTATTTAATTTTAGAGAATTTGAATCAAAGAGAATATTGTTAGGTTTTGATTCAAATTAGATTTTATGATTATCTAGTTTAGATTAGTTAATCCTTATTAGTTAAGTTTGCTAAGATTTAAGTCCTTGAAAATAGGATCTTGTCATAATCAGTTTGGCATGTAATATATATATATGGGTACTTCTACCATGAGAACCAAATATATACCTATGATATAGGTACATTATTTAGAACTATTGAATTAAAATTCAACACATTAATCAAGGCGACATAAATGCACAAAGCATTTAATTTACAACACATTTTGAGGGGTTCTCATCGCATGAGTATATATTTGATCTCCATTGTAGAATTTTCATATATATATATATATAAATGAATGATACGATTAATTAATGAATTGAGATTGATTAATGAATTGAGATTGATTGAAGAGAAATAATGTAGTCTCTTGGGCTTTTCCGCATTTCTTTCTTCATTTATTATTTTTCTTTTTATATTTATTTTGTAATAGTGGCATCAAAGCCGACGATTCGATCGGGACCTGTCAAGAATAAACCCCTTGAATGGATTTCAGTCCAAGGTGGAATATTGAGATGTGTGAACCGAAATAATAGTCTCACATCAAATAAGTGAAAACTTCTAAATTAAGTATATAAGTAATTGTCTCCCCTCAAATAGTATCGAGATATTTTGAGATAAAACCTCAATGGCTCGCGAAGAAGTGTCACGGACGGTCACTTGCGGGTAACGTACCGCGAGATGGAAAAATTTAACATAATGCATGTGGGGAGTGGGGAGGTATCTTGTCTTTGAGGTGGACAAACTATCTTAATATACTATTATAGATTTTATTAAAACTTTAGGCCCATTTTCCTATTTTTATTTTCGTTTCATGTCAAGAATACAGTTTTATATGCTTATATTTCTTCACGTGGGAGCTCTTTCTTACGAGACATCGTCAATTTCAACTGTCACTCTCTTGTGTGTGCAATCTTCCCTTCTAAAATTATTTACACTACTTGCATGTTTGTATTTCTTCATGCCTATACGTATGGAAAGATGTTGCTGATTAAGTAATAATTCCATTAGCTTGGCATGCCTTCAACTCCACGAACACTAGTTATATACAGGTAGTAATTTAATGTAATTTACATTACCAATCCTGAAGACCGCGCCTCCTATGGTATATCTTCTAATTGATACTCAATTTTTCAGAGGTGGAAGCATGTCTTCCTAGCATGGTTGGCAAAACCCACGGAGCTATTTTTTTTTTTTTTTTTGGGCTAACAACTCATGGAGCTAAGCGAATCAAACCAACACTTCTACAGCTCAAGATGCTGAATTGAAGGGTCACTTAAAAAGATCATTTAAATATAGTTACCTTTAAAACCATCTCCAATCGAACTTCACTTTTCCCTGTAAAATAGAGCTTGTGAACAGTCGAATTGTATTTTACAGTTTTTATTTTTTATTTTTTTTGTTTTTCAGGTTTTTAAATGTGTTATTTTTATTATATTTATTTGAATTTTAAGAAGTAAACAATATTTTTCTGAAATTCTTTATTTGTTAAATATTTTATTAAAATTAATATAAATAAATAAGGAAAAAGAATAAAAATAAGAAAGAGTTTTAGAGAAGAAATAGAGTTTGATATGACATAGTTTTGTAGTTGGAGATGGTCTAACTGCATTACATATACCTCCCATCTTATAAGGTTTTATGTTTTATTATTTTTATTTTATTTCATTTTTATTTATTTGAATGTATACAAAATTTAATACTCCAAACGAGATAGCCTCTAAAATTTCACATTCGAATATATGACTTCACATAAACATGGGCAAACAACTACTAGTCTTACCAATTAAATGGGTAGTTCAATAATTTGGTATATAATAACTTTGTAATAGAGTGGGAGTTCGACAAGGGATAGATAAGATGTTTATTTTTTTCTTATCAACAAAAAAAAAAAAGAAAAACAGCTAACCATTGCAACCCTTGGTAGTAGTCTTATTATATTTTCTTGTAAATTGTCTTATTAGCAACAATACACGTGATATTTTTAGACAACTAAAGTCATAAACCTTTTTAAAATACTGTGCTGTGTTTTTGAGATGTGAGCACACATATTTTGATATGTATCACACAGTTGTGTTTTTTTAAGAGTGATGTGTATCTCACAATTCACAATAAGGTCTGTGACTTTTTTTTTTAGCTAAATTGATTAAAATATCCTAATATTTTTCAATTTTTATTATTATATCCTAACATTTTAAATTTTGTTATTATATCCTAATTGGTTAATTTATATACTATGTCACTTTTAAAATTTATATTTGATGATGTGACACTCAAATAATGAACATAAATAATAAATTTAATAATTATTTTAATAATTCTGTATGATGAGGTTGGTTTTTAAATTTATTATTTAAGTGTTGACTAATCAAATTTTGAGTTAAGAAATAACATGGGATACAAATCAAACAATTAAAAAATGTTAAGATATAATAACAAATGTCAAAAAATTAAGATATAATAATAAAAGTTGTAAAATTTAAAATATTTTAACCAATCAAACATTTTTTATAAACCTTTTTCATAAGAAATAAACAATTGTTTCCACCAAAGTTTAAACATATGACCTTTTACTTTCAAATACCATACCGAATCATTAGATCATCCAATTGATTAATAAGGTCTCTAACATTGAACACTACATTCCCCCTTAATTACTACAAGTAGAATTCCATTGATCTTAGTAGGAGTAGTCTTTTTAAAACAACTTTAGTTAAATATTCGAGGACATTTTTTTTTTTTAATAGGGTAGGGTTCACATTACCCCGACGCGTCAATTCGAGCATGAGACGAAGGGAACAGCTAGTAGCTTCCACCCCAGTGTCTCAACTCTCAAGTAGACAATGGTTGGTACTTGGTATTAGAGGCCGAATTGTATTAATTTGTGTGTGGGTGGACGTGTGAGTAGGGACTAGAGAGCGAGTGAAGAGGTTGGGCTGGGAGTTGGGACCAGTACCGTGTCCTGAGAGACATTGACATTGCAATGGACCCGACATCAGTACAACTCCCCCCTCTCACGTCGCTGCCACCTTACCTGGCCAATTTCATCCATCCATCCATCCATCCATCCATCCATCCCCTTCACAACAACAAACAAATCTCAGTAATCCCTATTAAATATCACAATTATATAATGGAACTCACGTTTTCAACATGATTAACTAAGCACTGCAATATGTCATTCTACTTCCTAGCTTCCCAATCAACCGCATTCACTGATTCAATCCCAAACGAACTTCCAAAACTCTGAAAGCTGAACAATTTTACATGAGCTAACATTCTAGGGTTTCTTCACCTTATTAGTTCACAACAAAGATCTGAATAAAATCAAGCACAGAAACAGAGAGAAATGACGGACGTACCAGATCAATGACGATTCACAGGCTTAGTCAGTCGACTTTGCTCCAAAAAGAACAAACCCTAGTTTATTGAACTGAAAAACCTAGCAAAATTAACTGGCTAAGCTTAATCGGCTATTAGAGCATAATCTGGCGGTTATTCAATTCAACCAGCCATAGCAGGCAAGCAACTCTCAGATCGGACGAGCGACGTGGACGAACCACCACGACGATCCTCGTTTTCATTTCCGAGACGATTGCCTGAACTGGATCTGAGAACGACTCTCGGAGACTCAGCGTTGCTGCTCTTGCGAAGGATCTGCCGCATAGCGGACACCAGATGCTCCGTCGGATTCGCAGGTGGACTCGCCGACCTGAACTTCTTGAAGAAGTTCGTGTGCCGATTCAGAGCCTCTTCGGTGCCGATATCCCTATCAGATCTGTAAATCTCGTCCTTCACCGCCTCCGCACACAGTCCGCAGATCCACCTCCCCCGGTACCTCTCCCGCACCTTCGCTATGTACGTCGGTGTGCATTCCTCCGTCAAACCGCAGCACGCGCACTTCGCTAGCTCCACTTCGATCTGCTGAGCCGCCGCCGTCGCCGCCGATGCGTTGCTGTTACTAACCTTACTACTTGCCGATTCGGCGCTGGAAATCGCCATTGCCGATACTACTTTGAATCTGAACAAATTAAACCTACTTAGTCCCTCTTAAAGAAGGCGATTCGCAGAAAAGGTAAGACAGAATCTGTTTAAACAAATTTTGAAATCCAAGCCGTTCGAGAAATACAAGTCTAACCGTTCAAAATCTGGCGTTTCAAAAACACCAACTCGATTGTTGGATTGTTGGATTGTTGGATTGATGATATATTCTATCGCTCTTTTTCCCAATCGCCTTCGACCTTCTCTTCCTCTAATTGCAGGAATTTCAAGATCAAACGCATTTCAAGCGCTGAGAGTTTAATCTTGGTGGGGCGATGGAGTCATGCTCTCTCTCTCTCTCTCTCTGTGTGTGTGCGCAAATGGTTCTCGCGCTCGCTCTGAAGCTTATCGTCCTTTATATATGTGGGTTGGGTTTGGAGCAGAGGTCTGTTTTTTCACTTTGGTAACCGAGCTGGGAGAGGTGCAATGATTGGGCGTTTTTTTCGGACACTTTAATTGAAGGAGTCCACGTCACTGGTCATTTAGTGACAGCTGTCACATGTGAAGTTACGGAAAAGCCCATGAATCTAGCGCTTTTGCACGTTCCAGGTTTCTCCCGCTGCTGCTAGTGTTGGAGTCGGCTATTGGGTAAGGCGGCTACCACCCGATCCTCATAATGGACTTTTTTTTTTTTTTAATATAATATAAAATTTAATTACTCAATATTAGTGATTACATATGAGTTACCCATATATTTGGTGGTACTCCAAACTAATCGAAAGTAACATACAATTTTGTTTGTTTAGCTAAACTATGTGCTACCTTATTTATATTTTTCCTAGCAAATTGAACTCTCTGTGAATCTTGATGTTTAAATACTATTAAACAATCGTCAAGGAAGCCGCAAAACTATGTCTTATTATGGGATAAATATTATCATCCTTACTAAGGAAGGGACTTGTTAATGTTTGAAGTATAATGTCAATAATGTCTACTAATAACAAAGCATTACGTCTACAAAAGAATAAAAGTAAGAGAACGAAAGCGTAAAAACACATCATACACTTGACACTTTGCTATTAATAGATATTATCAACATTACACTCATACTCCCTTCGTTCGATATTATCGGCCACATTTGGATTCTTTTTTTTATTCCACAATATATCATACTAGGAAATCAAGAAAGCATTAAATGTTTCATTTTCAATTATAACTACATTCTATCTAGTTTTTTTTTTTTTGTTGAGAAAACTACATTCTATTTAGTTAATGATACCACCAATCACTTTTTTATACTTTACATATAATAAATCAAGTCATTTACAAGAGGTTAATATAGTCTTGTTATAAAATTTTAATAGTAACTAATCATCACCTTAATTCATGTGCATTAAGTCAAAATGTGACAATATCAAACGCATGAAGTATTTGAGTTGTTTTTTGTAAGCTTATTATTGGGACAAAAATGTTTCTTTCACGGACGGAATTCATCCTCGTGAACTTAAGAAAATTAGAAGTGCCCATTGTTTTGGAGTGCAATTACTGATATATGACACGATGAAAATGTACCAAGACTTCGGCAAAAAAAAAAGTCTTTTTACCATTACAAACTCATAACTAAGTACCTTGGTTGTAGGAGTATGAGTAACATCCAACCCAAGGTTCTTAAAAAATAAAAATAAAATAAATAAATCTAACCTAAGGTTGGATTTGAACCTTTTTTTTTGTTGGTAAATTTGAACCTTTTTTTTTAATAGCTTTGAAGGATTATTATAGCAATTAGTTTGTTTTGCTTGTTCCAATTCCAAACAAAGCTTCGAACTACTTGGAGAGAGGATGTTGACATGTAGCTTGAGGGCTTGTAGCTAGAATGTCTCGAGGTTAACAAGTTTGAGAACTACAATTTTCAAGAGGACTCTCCTAACAATTAGCTAGGGAGAGCATTAATCCCTACACTTCTGAAAAATGGGCCAAAAGTATTAATATAAATTAATTTTGATCTATATATAATTGTCAAGAGGTGTTGAAGATGTGTGGACTGAAATTAATTAGTCTCACATATAATTGATTATCTCATCCCAACTAGTACCTACTGAGGCATTTTGAGTTAAAACCTCACACTTATGAGTTGAAAGGTAGTCAAGTTGGGGACAATATCGGTACTAGCATGTAACGGCCCAAATTTTATTAAGGTCGTTATTCGCGTATTTTCAGACGTGAACGCCGGCTCAGGTCCATGGAGACGCCACGGACCGGCGATGATACACTTGGTCGAGCAGAAAATATTATTTTAACTGATTGTTTGATTAACTATAATGATAATGACTAGGCTATGACTCATTACATCGCAGGTGTGGTTTAATATTGACTAGATCGGGTGAGATTCCGTATTGGGTATTTGCCTAAAAATGCGTGTGGACGCGGGAGAACCGAACAAGCGAGCAACGGGAACACTAGGCCAGGAAATGCGTTATTCCGATAAAAATAAAATAAATTTGACAAAATAGTAAATTGGTAGGGCGCCCAGTGACACGCAGGGTCGTGGTCAACACGCGTGCATGTGGTAGTGTAGTGTGCACACCCAAGTACGCTCGTTGGCGCGCACGACGAAATTGTAGGTGCAAAAGTATAGGCGAATATATATATTTATATATATGTATATATGTAATTTAAAATATATATATATTAAAATTAGAAAAATAAATAATTAATTGTGAAATTACCAAAAAGGGTATGTGATTGTGGAGGATGAGGATAAAAATGTAGGGGTATTTTGGTTATTTCACCTCTAAATTGTTGATAACCACCACCGATACCACTAATTCTCTCCATTTTTGATCGAATCCGAGAGAAAAAGATCGAAAGAGAAGAAAGAACGAGAGAGAGACCAAGGAGGTGAGGTGAGTTGTTGATGTTGTTGTGTTGTTTTTGTTGTTGAGCATTGTGCATTGTATGTTGGTGGGGTGTTCGGTGGGGGGTGCTCGAGCTTAGACGAACTGCCATGGCAGTTCGTCCGAGGATTTATATGGCATGGGAGATATCTCCCATGCCAATAGAAGAGGAGGGGTTGGGGTTGAGAGCCAACCCCAACTGATTGAAAAGAAAAAAAAATTCGTTGGAACAGAGTAGTAGCTCTGTTCCAACAAAGAAGAAGAGGGGTCGGTTCGGCCCTGAACCGGGCCGGTTCGACTCAGTTGAGCCGAACCCGGTTTGGCCCGGTTCAGGCCGAATTATCCCTTGAAAAAAAAAACAATTTTAAATTAAATAAAATTTTGAAAAATAGCTAGAAAATTATGAAAAAATTCTGAAAAATCAGAGGAAATGCAAGAAATTAGAAAAAGGGTTGAAAAGTGAATTTCGAGACTTTTCGGGCGGTTGACACCTCGGTGTAACTCAAAAAACGTGCTACAACTAAAAATTAGAATAAAATTCTAATTTTTATTGTCACAATATAAAATCAATTAGTTTGATACTAAATCACATAAAATGACTTATTCGGACAACAGAGACTTATGAGACCATAGTTGAGCGTCGGGTGCGCATCCCGATGCGAGAATGGGATCAGACCAGGACAAATATCGAGTAATTGGAGTGCGGTTAAGGTAAGTAAAACCCTTAAGAAATACACTCGAGTGTTTATTTATTTGATTTCATTTGATTCCAGTTATTATTATTTATCGTTGTTTACTCTATTTCCATGTTCATACTCATGTTGCACGGTTGGTTTTGTCATTCACCGCCGGATCTTTTGGTTTACTCTGTGATGTGTGGGCGGACTTGGGTAAGCTGGACAATAGGGACATAATAAGGGTTCAGACCGGTGAGGGGGTTGGAGAAGCTACCGGGAGAATGCCGATGTCTGGATTAGGGTTCAGTCCTGCTACACGGCACACGTCCATTATTGTTGTTTATCGGTGTTATGTATGCATGCGTCTTAATTACAGTTGTCTGTTTTACTGCGCATGTTTATTTAACAGTTTATTGGCTTCCATTATTATAAATGCTGGTTTGTGTACTTCTAGATTTTACTCACTGGACTCGTCATCTACCTCTTGTGATGATTGAGTGCAGGATCTACTACAAGCAAGGGCAAGGAGATTCTCGCAGACTATCTGTGACCTTGTCACCGACGAAGTTTGACTTGTATGTTTTCGTTTTTCTGCATCGACTTATTTTTGGGTTTATGGGGACTATTTGAGATACCAATACATGTATGTATCACATTTTGTTATGTTATATACAGTGTACTTTACCGGGTTTTCCACATAGGATTGATGCTATCTGATTTGAGGAATTTATATATTTTAAAGCTTCCGCTGATTACAAGTATTAAAGTGTTAATTACTGATTAACTCAGGCTGAATTAATTAATAATGATGGTTAGTTGGGCATGGGACACAACTGGCAGCTACGTGACCAGTTGTGGGCCCGCGTGGCCTCCTGTGGCGGACCAATGTGGATTTTTGACCGTTACATAGCAGGAGATCCACATGCCCGCAAAGTTATGCCGCGGCCGGCCTGCCTGCAAGTGAGAAAATTAATATGGTATCAGAGTTGATGGTTCAGAAGGGACATGTCAAGGAAAAAATCCTCTTAAATCATGAATTTCGATTCAAAGTGGAGTGTTGAAGACGTGTGGATCGAAATTAATCCCAAATCGACTAAAGAATACTTCATAAATAAATATATAATTGATTGTCTCATTCCAATTAGTACCGAGGCCAATAATTGATTGTCTCCTCCAAACTAGTACCCATGTGTTTTAATTATAAAATCTCACACCTATAAGTTGAAATGTGGTTAAATTGAGGACACTATCAGTATTAGCGGGAGAACTACACGCTCGCTAAGTTATGTTGTGGGCAGGCCATTTGCAGATGTTGTGCTCGCAAGCTTAAAAAAATGAACTAAGTGCAAGCAAGTTGTGGTTTCTATCTTATAAAATAATAAGAAAAATATAATATTGCAGCCAACATGATGCATTTGGCTGAGTACTCAATGTAAAAGGGAAAGGAAAGTGTTGCATTTCTCAAGAAAGCCAAACTTTTTATGTTTGGTCAATTTGGCCAACTTCCTTCCTATATTAATTCCTTGAAAAGATTAATGAAACGTATTTTTTAAAAAAGTATTACCTTTATTTTTTAAGAAAAAGTAGTCAATCATGAAAATGGTTTTTTTTAATTGAAAACAAAAATGTATATTTAAATATTTAAGTTATTAAAAAGTACACAACTTAACCAAACTTAAAAAAAAAAAAACTTAATCAAACTTATATATCAACTTTTTGAAGAAGCGATTATTTCTAAGAGAAATTAATATTTCTCCAACAATTGAACCAAATGAGTTCGTCATATAACATATTAAAACCATCTCAAACTTTATTTATTTATTTTTTAACACATTTATCATATCTAACTCTATTTTTACCGAGAACTCTATTTCTTTCTCAAAATTTTATTTTCATTTTTTTACTTTATTTTTTCCTTTATTCATATCAATTTCAATAAATTATTTTAACTAATAAAATAATCAGATAAAATATAAACCTAAAATAAATTTAAAATATTTTAAAAATTGCAAAAAAAAAATTAAAAATTTAAAAAATCTTAAAAATAGAAAAGAAATTTGGAATGCTAAAATAGAGGAGGATTTGACGTGAGTGAGAGTAATCCAACCTAAATTCTGCCAAAAAAAAAAAAAAGAAAAAAAGCTATACACATCGCATAATCTCATCACGCAATAAAAGTGTTTCCCACAAAATGCATTCTTTGAGTTATTACCACAGCAATCTAGGGAATTGACGCAGGTTGTGACTTGTGAAGGTATGGCAGAATCTGCCGCTGCTGTCGAGTGGTTCGTGCAGGGAAACACATGCGCGCATCGGCGTTGCACATGCATTTGGCGAGAAAAGAGTGGATAGGACAACGGAGGCTTCATCTTAGCAGCCTTTCTCATTGATAAAATGCGTGTCATTGTCCACTTTCCGTGGTTACATATTTGTCTCATCATTTTTTGTTGTCTTTTGCTTTATCATTTATTTAATATATGTACATGTTATTTATTTATTTGTTTTTTTTTTTTTGTCGAGATGTTATTTATTGGTTTTGTTAAGAGGCAGAACAAATGAGCAATTGACTAGTCTTAGTAGTCTATGACCATTGTGTTTGGTCTACAATTATTGCAATCTACCGATACCTTGGTTTTTTTTTTTCACTTGTGAAAAGAAAACAAGTATAATCTGCAAGTTTTTTTTTTTTTTTGGATAAATTTGTTGAATTATAGTTTACGCAGAGATTTTATTTTATTTTATCTGTGACAACAATGACAACGCTCCAATCTTAATAATTAAAATTTATTATATAAATCAAACTCTTTCATTAAATTGGTTGTTATTTTTTTTTGACGAAATTAAAGTGGATGTTATTATTAATCTTTCACATGTAAAATAATTAATGGCGCACGACAAAGAATAATAGAAGAGTTCCAATTTCTTACGTTATTACTAATTATCATCTGTAATTGTTCCTATTCATGCCTAATTTTTTTTTTTTTTGTAAACGATGACTTGATTCAAATATTCAATTACCTGTTATCTTTTTCTTTAGGTTGGAAAACATGCTTGCTCTAATGATTTAATAATGAGCTTATCGTTATGATTTTTCTTTAGGCTATTTTTTTACGACTTTTATATACAGTTGCACTCGCCAAAATATCTTTGATAAGATAGATGAGACATTATTTGTAAAATTACAAGTTTTAGAAAAATCGTGGTATGACTTCTTATCTTAAAGTTCAATAAAAAAAATAATTACATTTCCTTTAAGTCTTTACCCTTTGTAACCCTATTAAGTTAGCTGCTAGTTTAATGATTGAAATTAAAATTTATTGAGTTTATCATGTTATAATATATATTTATTATGATTGTAATGCAATGTCATGTATACTACGTATCGACCCAAGAAAACATAATTCATGCTCTTTTCACTTTTTTTTAATAGGAATGAGATTTTATTTATATTAGCTAAAATTAATAAATATATAATATAATTAACCAGAAATAATTTGTTTCTCTAAATAATCTCAAAAAAAAAAAAAAACTGTTCTACTTGCTTAATTACGATGACTTAATAATGCTACAATTTTTTTCGCCACTATCAATAAAAAATAAAAAAACTAATAATAATAGGTTTTATCTCATTCTCTCCTACCTAATTGTCCAACACCACAAGAGATTCCAACGCATCTTGGAATTCATTATTAATAGTTGGTTTTATCTGATTTGATCTGGACAGCACTCCAACGTGCAGTGTCTCGACCACGAACCGAAGATGTCCAAAACATAAGTTTCTTGTAAATCAAGATAAGTTGCTAATTTCCACTCGAAGAAGAGAGGAATTAATTAAGTAGTCAATTTGGTTACCACATAAGACGAGTTTGCACACAATCGATACACTTGTACAGACAATTGGAACATACGATGGAAGTGGAACTATAATTCGGAGAAAAAAACAAAGTAAAAGCTATCACACAATTATATAGATGCGGAAAGAAGGATAAAGAGTATAAACCAGATCATTCAAATCCTATCTCGAGTCCTGACCAATAATGATACAGATTATTCAACTATAATTGTTATTATAGGTTTGGATTTTTTTTTTTATCGATTTATGTACTAATTAAACTGGGTGTAACCTGTAGGGGGCAATTTTTGTTCAGCCACTTTTTCCCAGTTACTCGTCATGGGCATGAATGAGTATCAAAATATTAAATAAAAATAAATTTCCTACCAAAAAAAAAAATAATAAATAAATAAATTTGTTGAGAAAAAATGTAAAAAAAATATGTTATATAACCTCCTATATAAACTTGAAGTTAAGAATTATATCATCTTATTTTCATGTAGATATTTTTTGAATAAATAGTCCTTATCCAAACTCTTTCTAAAAATATAAATTAATAGGGTACTTATCGCAAACCCGATTGTAATGTGCATATCTAAAATAAAAATTAGTTTTTAAAACACCAATGTATGTTTTTAAAGTTATGTTGTTAAAAGTTAATTGACATATAACCACTATATTATAAGTATTTATTAATTGTAAAAATCATATGTAACGATTAGTTAAATATTATAAAATATATAATTTTGTAATGTCAAATTTATAAGTCATTACTATTTTTGTAAGAAATGATATATATATTTTTTTGGGTAGAAAAAGAAATGATATATTGGTAATATTAATTGAATTATTTATGATTTTGAGCAACGTAGAAAATTTAAGATAAGTTTTAACAACCTTTACTATAACAACATTATTAAATGTCATAAAAACCAAATTTTAAGCCCATACTTTTATCAGCACTTTTGAAAGTTGTAGCAGGTTGCAGAAACAAAAACTATCAACAAGTAAATCAAGAGGACCGCATAAACTGTAACCAAGTGTTCTAATCAGCCCTAAAGGTACCAGTTCGTACCAACTCATCAAAACTCTTCTCCACTCAACCGATATTGGCTTTGTACCAATTTTTTCTTGCTTTAATAGGCAAATTATCGACTGTAAGTTTATGCTCGTCTAGATTTTTATATGAATGTTGACATATAGCATCTGCTGCATTATTCACTACAAGGGCTTTAATGACAAATACATCCATTACTAAATGTAAGCCTAACTGTCGCTAATGTTGTTTAGTAACAAAAGTCGACTACCACTAACTTCGTCGCTGTAGCCTTGTCGGTGAATCAACTTTACGACAAAGAAAATATATTGTCGCTAAAGACTTTGTTTAGCAACAAAGAGATGTCTGTCACAATACTAATTTAAAGACAACAAAATTATTATGTCACTAAATACTTTTAGTGAAAGTTACAACAGTTTCGTCACAAACAATTTATTAGTGACGAAAAGTTGAGAATTGTATCTAAACACCGTTAGAGACGAAATGTTTAAAATTGTGTGTAAACATCATTAGAGACAACTAATATCTTTATTGGTATAGATGAATAGCGGCAACAACCATGGGTGTAGGAGTCCATAGTATCCAATTGCTATAAGTAATCAGTGACAAAGTTTGTCACTACATGACCTATATAGCGACCAAATTTGTCACTAAATCTTATGATTAGCAACATAATTTGTCACTAAATATTAAGTAAGCCTGATATTTTAGAATCATTATTTGTACCTGATATATTATATATTAGTGACAATTTTTGTCACAGAAAAATATGTCATGTACATTAAAAAGAATAACATACATCATACTCATTTTGTCCAAAAAATACACCATAATATTATCATTTAAATATCACATTTGCATACAAAAAGTTAATTAGGTCTAATCCATTGTCATATCCCTACTTAATAACAATAACCAATACATATTTCTACTCAACAAAAAATGAAGTCTAAGTTAGTTGTTTGTTAGAGCCTATGAGAAGCTGTACGCATGTAGAGAAATATCACGTCTTAACAAAACAGGGTAGCAAAATATCACATGTACTAAGTTGAAGAGACCAAAATAACACTCCATTGTCCCCAAGCCACTATATTCCATGGCTTCAACTTTTTGTCACTGTCTTCATACACCTGCCAATTATTATAAAGACATTTAATACTAATTAAGATGACATAAAAAAAGAAGCACAATCATCTAATAATGCAACCGAAACAAGAAGGCACTATTGGCACCTACAAAAGAAAGAAGCTGCATTTTAAAAAATAAAAATAAGAAGTATAAGATAACAATCAGAACAACCACTCACAACAACAACAACTCACAACAACAACACCAATAGAAAAAGGTATATGAAGGGAGAATAAAAAATAAGATAAGAAGCAATGACATAGACTGACAAGTTCAATTTTTTTCTATTCAAATTTGAATAATAGATGTGTATGGCTAACAACAACTAACTCCAACCTTATTATACTCTATTTGAGGAAGTTGATAGCTTCATGTTCTTGAGCATACATAAAAGCACCACTCAGTTGAACTCTTTTGAAGACATTGACAAGTTTATCTTCTTAAACTCTTTTGACTTACTTGTTAACTTTATTTTATTCTTGCTTCAATGGAAACTATTGTGTCGAGTATAAATGGAGAATAGTATAACATATGAGCAAAATCAAGCAAACTAGAAAACAATAAAGTAGTAGAAGAAACAAATGCAGAAGAGAAACTAATGCAATTGAAAAAACATATTGAATCAAAGTCATGTCCAAATTTGATATTATTAATAAAAACTTTAACACATTAAGAACTCTTCAACAATGTTTTTCTTTTCAACCATTTATATGATATAAGTGTAGTTATTATGTAACGGCCCGTTATTTATTAACGCCGTTATTTACTTATTTCAGATAGGGACGCCATCTCGGACGACACGTGGACGCCGCGGATAGATTAGGCATGTTCCGGACCTAGGTATTAACTGTGCATTTTGTTGTTCTAAGTCCGGTGATTTATTAATATTTTCATTTTCTCGATAATGATGTATTATCTGTCGTCGGTGTGTAAAGGTAGTATCTGTCGGGCGAGGTTGAGCCCCGGGGTCCGTTCGTAGGACAGGCCAACACGGGTTTAGTAGCAGTGAGGCTGGGCGTTGGGGCTAATTAGATTTAAATTATTTAAACATGTTATGGTTGAAGATTTATTTAATTAAATGAAAATATATAAGCTTAGGCTAAGCTAAGGAAATTAAATTGGGTACACTAAGCATGGGACCGCCTAGGGAAGCGTGCCGAACACGGGGCACGGGGTGCCGAGTGGTCGGGGAATTAGTGTGACCATATCCACAAATTTATGAAATTTATTGATGACTAGAATAGGTGTTATGAATTAAATCAAATTGGAGTAAATAAAATCCTATAGTTTGAACTGAATAATCGGTACACTTAGGATAAGTCTCGAGATACACAACAGAGTAAATTAAGACAAATGTTGTTATGATAAGGTGTTCAAGAACTATGTGACACAGGGTGATCAGTGGCTGTTGGTTTAGCCTCGAGATGCGTGTGCACGTGAGATTAAAAGACACATATATATACACAATCGGTAGATCAAACATGCAAAAGGAAGCATTTTTTCAAGAAATTGTGAGGAGATCTGTGAGAGAAATCGGGTTGGAGAAGAGTAGATTCAAGCTTTGGAGAGGTGATTTAGGCGTCAAAACGGAGATACAAGGTAATAAATCCCTCATTGTTCTTGATTTTCCATTAAAATGGGTGTTGGTGAAATTCGAATTTACATTGATTTTTAATGGTTTTTGGAGGTCATCTTGGATGTTTTTGAGATCTTGTGATGAATTACACTAGTTTTACTCGGACTTGCATTGATTGGTGACGAATTTGGGTAATTTCGGATTTTTGTTGCATGCATGAAATCCGAGAATTGGGGTTTGTTTTTGTGGATTTGAGGTGAGATTTTGATGTTTGGAGGTCTCCTATGGAGTGAGGTTTGAAGAGAAATTGAGAGGGGAGTGATGAGAAGCAACAAAGAGAAGAAAAAAAAAAAAGATGAAGAACCAGAGGCGTCTGGTGTGGGCGGAAGGAAGAAGGAGATGGGGGAGGGGGGCACGCACGCGTGCGTGCGTGCGTGCACCCCTGGGCCGGGCTGGGCCATCCCAGGCCCATCCCCAAGTGGGCCGGGCCAAACCGACCCTGGCCCAACCTGGTGGGCCTGGACCGGGCCAGACCCGACCCGGCCATATGGGCCGAACCGGGTCGACCCGGTTGGGTCGGGTCAGACCCGGTTCGGGGGACCCACTCTATTAATTAAATAATATTTTTATTATTATTTTATTATTTTTTTTAAAAAAAACAGTTTTAATTGTGGGAAAAATAGGAAAAATATGGAAAAAAAATATCAGAAAATTTGGGAAAAATTCTAGAAAAATAGAGAAAATTAGAAAAAGGTAGAAAAGTGGTTTCGGGACTTTTCGGGTATTTTTGGAACCCCGACCCAGTCCGGGAGAGGTACCACAACTGAAAAATTAAAAATATAATATAATATCATAAAAATGATATGTTATGTTTCCAAAAAGTATAAAACACTATAAAATGGACTTCAGGGACCGGGAAACCATAGCTCGGACATTGGGGAGCTAGGTGGGGCGTACTGACGGGTCCGGGAAGTCGGAGTGCGTATTTTCGGCTACGTAAAACCCAACTGAACACCACTACTGCATTTACTTATTTATTTCCATTGAGCTTTATTTCCTTGAAAATCTGTGAATTTTATTCCTACTGGGGCGGTTATGGGACCGCCTATGTATCCACGGGTAGTTGAGGTCGCTGGCTAGGTGTGTAGCGCGTGGTCTAGGAACTCGGTAGATGATATCCCTAGTTGGGCTCCATTTCACGCGTTCTATTAGCCCACCAGGGTAAATGTCGCCGGGATACGATCGTAGGGTCGGAGGCATGGGCCACGCCGGGCTCCCGGTCCTAGTACACACTTAGTGGCCGTGTTCACACCCCTTTGTCTATCAATGTGTTTATATACATGCGATTAGCTTTGAGCAGTTGTCTGCATATTTTCTTTCCTACCGCATGTTTATTTAACACTACTTTTGGCTCTGTTACTTATTTCATTAATTATTTATGCACGGTGGTTTTCCTTGGGATTTTACTTACTGGGCTCGCCATCTGTCTTTTTGTGGTGGCCGAGCGCAGATGTGACGGCCCCAAATTCCCAATGCATTTGGGTACGCCCGGCCTAGACTCGTGCAGGTCCCGAGTCAGTTCCTCAGCGAACCTGACGAGCCTAGTCTGCCTCAAATTATCAAAATTTCAAGATTTATGAAAGAGTTATTGCAATTATAACACAAAAGCAAAATCACATTCTAATCACATATTGGGAAATAACTCATTCAAAGGGAAATTAGGAATCTATGTAAATGTGGAAAACCCCAATATATTCATATCCAAGTCAACAAAATGGATTGATGGAATCCACCTCAAAACATATTCCCCAGTTCCAAAATAAACATATATATAAACGTCATACAAAATGAAATAAACATGAGCCTACATCACGGTACCTCACGTCCAAATTGCTCACAAAAAGTCTCCTAGGCAAGGTCCCTTGCCCTATCGCTCTCCGTCCTATCTCGCACCCACCGTCACAAACTAGACGGTGAGCAACCGAGAGAAATCGAAAGTAACGCCGAAGAATATATACAAGAAATTCATGAAATAACAATCAAGGCGATCTAAATATCATGCGGGAATGGAAAGACAGGAATTTAAATAAACAAGTTGCATGATAGACAGACTGGAAAACAAACGCAATCGAAACATGCGTGTTCTACGAGTCAAGAGAGGCAATAAGTGGTCTAAATTCCACAACAATTCCACAACAACGATGTCGTAATATCGAAATCCACAGCAATATCCACAACAATCCAGTACATGGTATCACACAATCACTAGGGGTGATCAAACACTCGTGCGCTCGAGTGCCCGCGTTTTATCCCTTCTAGTGCAGGCCGCATGTACCTTCTAGACACACACTTATGCCAAGAACACACATACAAGGAATGTAGAATGGAAAGCCAATAATTTGATAATAACAAACACAAGGAAATAAAAATGAATCACATGATATTTTATTGGCTGGCTTACTAACGTACAAATGCTTTTTAAGGCAAATGTACTTACCTGAACTATCGCGACCCGTGTGACAACTCCGAGATCCTAACGCGTCTCCCGTGATTTCTCGATTACCTGATAAGGGTTTAAATCTTGAATATTAGGGTAAGGTTTAGCATTAAATCTTAAGTTGATGTGTATGGGTTTGTATCATTTGTTAGACTCTAGTTGGATTGAAATATGTAAGCCCATTTTCATACAATTATTTACTTGTTATGGCCCCATTTTATATAGGTTATGTTGGGCCCTTATTGGACCCTAACACAAGCCCATTTACATCAATTTATTTTATTCATAAAGTGTCCATACTTCTACTTTATTTTTATTTTATTTTATTTACACACATACACATAATGTGACAACCCCACAATTAAGTATACCCCATTGTTATGTGCACACAACACCCCACTGTTGTGTGCACCCCACTGTTATGTGCACCCCACTCCATATTACCTTGGTTGTCCAGTCCACCCACACCCCATCACGCACCCCAACTGTGGGGGTGTACATGCATACACATGCACACCCACATGCACACACGTGTATGCATGCACATGCATACACATGCATGCACATGCATGCACATGCACACACCACACACTGCAAAACTGCCCACACCCCACCTTGATCGTCCACCCCACCAAAAGGGTGTACACACACGATCACACACCACACCCCATCCGTGGGGTGTACATGCATATACATGCACACCCACATGCACACCCACATGCATGCATGCACATACACCCACATGCATGCTCCTAAACTGTCCACACACACCACACATCAGCCCAACGCCACACCCCATTCATTTTCACCAAAACACTTATACGACACACACCTCAACTCGGTTTCAACAACAAAAACAAAATAAAAACAGTGAGAGTGGAAAAACCGAGAGAAGGGAAGGGAGATAGGGGACGACTTCGACTCCGGTGACCACCAAGGGCCATCTCCAACAGTCATGGTCACCATCCTTGTCCATCGACATCGTGGACAACCACCACCGTGAAAAGAGGAGACATACATGGCCGAGGGAGAGGAAGAAATCGAGAGTGAGAGAGAGACCGAGAAGGAAAGAGAGAAATGGAGAGCACATACCTCCGGTCAACAGCACCCTCCGGCAGTCCGTTTTGGTCGTCGGCGATGAGCTTGGGGCGGTGGTGAGGTTGGAGAGTGAGAGAGGCCGTGAGGAGAGTGAGAGAGATGAAGACCGTGGGAGAGTGAGAGAGATGAAAACCGTGAGAGAGTGAGGAGAGTGAGAGAAAAGTGAGAGTTGTGTTTAAATGAGGGTGAGGTGAGGTGACGTGAGTGATGGGGGTGTAAGAGAGTGATGTGAGTGATGGGGGTGTAAGAGAGTGATGAAAGTGATGGGAGTGTAAGAGAGTGATGTGAGTGATGGGATGGGTGTGAGTTGATTTGAGTGATGAGAGTGATGGGGGTAGGTGTGTGTTTGTATTTTTAAATGGGTATGATAGTT
This sequence comes from Stephania japonica, assembly GCA_039657345.1. Taxonomy (NCBI): domain Eukaryota; kingdom Viridiplantae; phylum Streptophyta; class Magnoliopsida; order Ranunculales; family Menispermaceae; genus Stephania; species Stephania japonica. The sequence continues at coordinate 10,293,785 of CM077563.1, read as the reverse complement.
GTGTCCACCCATTTCTTTACCAACCCACACATTTCAAGGTTAAACCTAAGGGTTCCCCGACCCATCTTGCCTCATCGACCCGTATTTTCCGTCACGTGCACACTTTTACTTTTATCTCACACAATTTAACTATATAATTGTTAAATAATTATTTTAATTATCTTTTTACCGTATTTTCTCCCCCGGTTACCTAGGCGGGACCTCACTCTTATTGAAAATTGCCTGAACGGCCCATGACACGCCTTTAAACTATAATATTATTACATTCATCAAAGAATCATAAAATTACCTCGGTGTCGACTCCCAAGGTTCGAAATACAGTCCAGTATCGCGTGGCCGAGTCACGGTCCTGACACGTGTCACATAAGTCAGGTTAAAAATCGAGGGATGTTACAGTCTCCCCCACTTATTAGAATTTCGACCTCGAAATTTACTAATAAGTAAACAAAAGTTCAAACTTACCAGAATCAAATAGATAGGGAAAATGCTCTCGCATGTATGACTCTAGCTCCCAAGTTAACTCCTCGTCCCCGTGGAATTGCCATTTCACGAGAACGGAAGGGATTTCCTTGTTCCTCAGTATCTTGACTTTACGGTCGACAATTTGAATTGGCTGCTCCTCGTAAGTGACATCGTCTTGCAACTCGATCTGACTCAGGTCCACTGTTGGTCGCCGCTCTCCACCTGACTTGTCTAGTCGAAGCATTGAAATGTGAAATACTGAATGAACACCGACGAGCGCTGGCGGTAACTCAAGCTGGTAAGCAACCTTACCGACCCTCTTCACAACTTTGAAGGGACCGATAAATCTAGGAGCAAGCTTCCTTTTGATTCCGAACCGTTTGTGACCCTTCAGAGGGTGGCCGAGATAGGGGTCAGAGGGACCGGGGTCAGGAGCCGAGATCGGATGATGTGCGGACTGGGAGACACGAGACACGCAGATGTTTCCGGTGCAGTCGGAGGGGACATTTGAAATTGGATTGCCAGGTGCCATCTCCACGACATGAGCAGGGTCAGGAGAGAGACAGAGTACATGCAGTGGCACAGCCAGATCCAGGAGCTACCAGGCAGCTAGTTGAGGGTACGTTACTCATTCACAGTAGACTTATTCATGCCATGTTTGACTCGGGTAGTACATTATCTTTTATTGCTGGTCGGTTGGTGGGGGAGTTAGGGTTGGACACACACACTAGAGACCCATCTTGTTCTCAGCACGGCTGCTGGGGATAAGATTTACCCTAACCGGATAGTTCGGGACGTCATGGTTGAGGTTGCGGACATCAGTTACCAGCCGATCTCCGAGTTCTGGAGTACCTAGAGTTTGATGCACTCTTTGGTATGGATTGGCTGTCAACTTACCATGCACAGATAGATTGTTATGGGAAGAGGGTAGAGTTTCGTATTCCGGGTTTACCAGAGTTTACGTTGATCGGGAACGCCACTGATTTGCCTATTACGAGAGGTAGATTAGCGACTGCTCAGGAGATGGAGGACTTTGCAGAAATCGTTGAGCCTGAGACCGGAGGATCGGTTAGGATTGAGGACGTACCTATAGTCCGAGAGTTCGCGGATATTTTCCCAGATGATCTACCCGGATTACCACCACCACGTGCGATAGAGTTTATTATAGAGTTGTTACCAGGGACCCAGCCTATATCTAGCAGACCGTATCGTATGTCCCCTATGGAGCAGGACGAGGTCAGGAAGCAGCTAGAGGAATTGTTGGCGAAGGGATTCATTCAACCGAGTATGTCACCGTGGGGAACGCCAGTGTTGTTTGTGAGGAAGAAGGATGGATCGATGAGGATGTGCATGGACTATCGGAAGCTGAACCAGGTGACGATTAAAAATCGTTACCCGCTTCCGAGGATCGACGATCTGTTTGACTAGCTGACGGGTGCACAGTTTTTCTCGAAGATCGATTTACGCTCGGGATATCACCAGTTGCGGATTCGAGAAGAGGATATCAAGAAAACTGCTTTCAGTACGAGATACGGGTTGTTCGGGTTTACGGTATTACCGTTTGGGTTGACGAACGCTTCGACAGTTTTCATGGATCTGATGCATCGAGTACTGAGACCCTACTTGGACCGGTACGTGATAGTCTTCATTGACTATATACTGATATATAGTCGGACGCGAGAGGATCACGAGAGTCATCTTCGATCGGTGTTGACGACGTTGAGGGAGCATCTGCTGTATGCGAAATTCAGTAAGTGTGATTTCTGGATGAGGGAAGTGAAGTTTTTGGGACATGTGATCAGTGGTCAGGGCATTTCTGTTGAGGGAGACAAGATTAGAGCTGTGATTGACTGGAAGAGACCGGAGACTGTTTTTGAGATACGGAGTTTCTTGGGTTTAGCAGGTTACTACCGCCGATTTGTACAGGATTTCTCCACGATTGCAAAGACCGATGACGAGGTTGACGAAGAAGGATGTGCCATTTGAGTGGTCTGAGGAATGTGAGCAGGCATTTCTGGAGTTGAAGAAACGGTTGACGACTGCGCCAGTGTTGGCATTACCTGAGCCAGGGAAGGAGTTAACAGTATACACTGATGTATCGGGAACTGGATTGGGAGGTGTTCTGATGCAGGAAGGACGACCAGTGGCTTATTTATCCAGGCGATTGCGACCGCATGAGTGTAACTACCCTGTACACGATTTGGAGCTTGCGCAGGTTGTGTTTGCGGCTAAGGCTTGGAGACACTACCTCTACGGAGAGAAGTTTGTACTTTACACGACCATCGAGTCTACGCTACATTTTCACACGAAAGATCTTAATATGCGTCGAGAGGAGATGGTTAGAGTTGTTGAAGGATTATGATTTTACGATTGAGTATCATCCCTAAAGGCTAATGTAGTGGCGGATGCATGCATTGAGCGATGCGAGGTTGACATCGAGACTAGACTCGACACATGGGACCGTTGGAGATGGCGTCGATTATGAGCATGTCGGACCTTTCGGTTATGCAGGATCTACAGATTTGTGGTCAGATGAGGGTACCAACAGTGTCACTGGAACGGGTATCAGAGTGTCAGAGGGCTGATGGGCTTTATGGGCGGTTTAGTGGATTGGCACGGGATCCCGAGTGCACTGATTGGGCGAGACATCTGATGGATGTTTGCGGCATCGAGGTCGACTATGGGTACCAGCCGTGTCAGAGATACGAGATAGTATATTAGAGGATGCTCACCGGTCGCGATACACGCTTCATCCGGGCGAACCAAGATGTACCATGACTTGCGAGATTGTTTTGGTGGTCGGGGATGAAGGCGATGTTGGTGAATATGTCCGAGGTGTCACATATGTCGCCAGCGAAGTGAAGGCGGAGCATAGGCGACTGGAGGATTGTTGCGGCCGTTACCCATTCCTCGGTGGAAGTGGGAACACCTCGCTATGGATTTTGTCGATGGATTACGCCGGACTTCGAGGCGACATGATGCGATTTGGGTGGTGATAGATAGATTGACGAAATCGCACACTTTATACCGGTTTCGATGAGGTATACGTTTCACCATTGAGCGATTGTTCGAAATTGAGATCATCGATCGCATGGGGTACCAATCTCCATAGTATCTGACCGGGATCCCAGGTTCACTTCGAGATTTTGGGAGGCGATGCAGGAGCAGTTTGGTACTAGGTTGCAGTTCAGCACGGCTTATCACCCGCATGAACGAGATGGCGGTCGAGAGATTGATACAGATTTTAGAGGATATGTTGAGAGCTTGTATTTTGCAGTTTGGAGGCTCATGGGAGGATTACTTACCACTGTGTGAATTTGCCTACAACAACAGCTATCAGGCTAGTATCGGGATGCCTCCTTATGAGGTGCTGTATGGGAGGCCCTGCAGGTCACCAGCGTGTTGGGCAGAGCCGGAAGATACAGTTACGATTGGGCCGGAGATAGTTGTTGATCACACAGAGAAGATCCGAAAGATTCGTCATAGGCTTCGAGCAGCACAGGACAGGTAGAAGAAATACGCGGATAGATACCACGATAGTCTGAGCTATGAGGTTGGCGATATGGTTTACCTGAAGGTTTCTCCTTGGAAGGGCCACGAGAGGTTTGGGATTAAGGGAAGCGGCGCCGAGATTTATCGGACCATATCGAGTTATAGCGAAGGTTGGCAGTGTGGCGTACAGATTAGATTTACTGACGGAGTTAGCAGGGATTCATCCTACCTTCCACATTTCGATATTGCGATTGGCTAGGACCGGGCCACGACCCATGGTTGACGTGCGACAGGTGGATGTTCTGCCTGACGCAACTTACGAGGAGCGGCCATTGGCGATATTAGATCGTAAGATCCAAACTCTCAGGAACAGAGAGATAGCTAAGGTACTCGTGCGGTGGTAGCATCACGGTACAGAGGGACTTACCTGAGAGTTGGAGTCGACCATGCGAGAGCGTTATCCCCAGTTATTCCACGGTATGTTCTAAACTAACCCTAATTTCGGGACATAATTTCTTTTAGTTGGGAAGAATTGTAACGGCCCGTTATTTATTAACGTCGTTATTTACTTATTTCAGATAGGGACGCCAGCTCGGACGACACGCGGACGCCGCGGATAGATTAGGCATGTTCGGACCTAGGTATTAATCGTGCATTTTGTTGTTCTAAGTTCGGTGATTTATTAATATTTTCATTTTCTCGATAATGATGTATTATCTGTCGCCGGTGTGTAAAGGTAGTATCTGTCGGGCGAGGTTGAGCGCCGGGGTCCGTTCGTAGGACAGGCCAACGCGGGGTTTAGTAGCAGTGAGGTTGGGCGTTGGGGCTAATTAGATTTAAATTATTTAAACATGTTATGGTTGAAGATTTATTTAATTAAATGAAAATATATAAGCTTAGGCTAAGCTAAGGAAATTAAATTGGGTACACTAAGCATGGGACCGCCTCGGGAAGCGTGCCGAACACGGGGCACGGGGTGCCGAGTGGTCGGGGAATTAGTGTAACTGTAACGGCCCAAATTTAAAATTGTCGTTAATTATGACGTCATTGCAGATGTGGATGCCAGCGAGGACGGTCGAGGGTCCCACAGTGAGGCTGGAGCGCACGCGAACTAGGTATACAGTACGTTTTATATGCTTGTTGTGGTAAATTGTGATGGAAATGTACAAATTAGCTAATTCCATTACAATATGTATGTTAATGTAGTCTATTGACGAGTGAGGAATGACCTCGGGGTGTGTGCGGACACGGGACACGAGGCACGGGGTGTCGGGTAGTCGAGGAAACTACGGTGAGTTTATTCATAAATTTTGAGAATTTATTGAATAGGGTAGATAATTGTTATAAGCTAAATTAATTGGAAATCAATAAGTCATATAGTTGAGCTGAATAAAACAATAACAGTTAGATGATTCTCAAGATGCACAACAGGGCCATTAGTGTCAAGATAAGGTGTATGGAGTTGGAGTGACACAGGGTGATCAAGAACCCTTGGATATTTCTCGAGATTCGTGCACAAACTTGATGGGAACCAGGTATATATATACCCATGCTTGACCGATCAAAAGGAAAGAGAGAGGAAGTGTGGTTTTGAGAGAGTGAAAGAGGAGAAGAGAGAATCGTTGGAGGAGAAGAAGAGGAGGAAAAACAGCCAACAAGGTGTGAAGAAAGTGATTTTGGCATCCTACAACAAGATCAAGAGGTATGGATACATCAATCTTGTATTTTTATGAGATTTTTAGTGTGGGTTAGGGATTTGTGAAATCCGAAATATTGAGGTGTTAAACTATGTATTTGGGTGAGATTTTGAGCTTGGTAATCCATTGTTGTGATGTTTGATCAAGTTTGGGAGAGATTGGAGGAATTTGGGAAATGGGTTTGAAAATGTGATTTCCATAAATTGTGGATTTTGGTGTTTGATTATGGTAATTCAGGTTTAAATGGTGTAATTAAGGTCATTGATGTTTTATGGAAGCATGGAAATTTACTTTATGGATTTGGAGTTCAAACTCTTAATTTGGAAATTTTCTGGATAGCGAGCAATTAGCGCGCTAATTGGAGAAATTAGCGCGCTAATCACGCTGAGTGAAGAAGATGATGAACAGTGATTGAGATTAATTAGCGCGCTAATTGATCTCATTAGCGCGCTAATTGTTCACTGGATTCTCAAAAATTGGAAAATGAGAAAATGAGTCAAACTAACATTAAGAACCCATTAATTGATAATTAACCCTCATAAATGAATTCCAGGAGTCTCGGAATAGTAATTGGAGTCTGGGTTTAGTCAGGAATCGAGCCGGGGAATTTAACTTGTGGGACGAGGAGTGCGAATTGAGGTGTGTAGTATCCCAATTGAACTTCACTTTAAGTATTTACTGTTTGATTTATTTGAATTCCGTTCCATTTATTCTTTACTCCATTTTATTATTGCTTTACGGTGGCTGAGTACTCTCACCTGGTGACTTTGTAGTAGTGGAGTGTACTCCTACCTGGTGTCTTTACGCTGTTGAGATCACTCCCTACCTGGTGCTTATTCGTTACGGCCATAGAGTCCACTAAGTCATAACACTTGTCTAGGCATACACCGGTGAATAGGCTACCCGGGTATGGTAGGTTAGTGTGGGTGCGTCGTGGGTCTACGCCGGCCACCTAGAGGGTTAGGGCCAACCCATTGGTGTGTTTACGGTTGGTGCCCGGGGAGAAAACCCGAAGTATGACTTGGTCTGATTTTTATGTGCACGTACTTTGTTTCATCACTATATTTATGCATGCGATGTTCCTTTTTACAATTTGTCTCGTATTTCGCTTTGTTCCGCATGTTTAAATTATAGTATTTTCAATTCCAGGTACTTTTATTTCTGTAATTACTTGGTGAATTTCCTTGGGATTACTCACTCTGGACTCGTCATCTGTCTTTTTGTGATGGCTGAGTGCAGATCCTAGTACGAGCCGGGGAAATGGCAAACTTGAGGATTATATTGATTGACCGTGCTAGCCCTTCTCGTACGTATGTTTATGTTACTCGTTTTATATTGGGTTTTGGGTTTGAGAGACAGGTTGTACATTTTGATATTTTGGGAATCAGATGAGATGTATATGATGTATATTTGGTATGGTTTCCACTTAGACATTTTTGCTCATAATATACAAGATAAAATCTTTATGTTGATCATTTAATTTTCCGCTGCTAACTTGAGGTTATATGATATTAATTGAATCAAACTTAATAAGAATTGGTGGATAAAGGATAATTGGGCGTGGGACACAACTGACGGTGACGTGAACAGTTGTGGGCCCGCGTGGCCTCCCATGGCGGACCAATGTGGAAATTGGGGCCGCCACATTTTGGTATCAGAGCTAGGGTTTGAGGAATTTAGGATGGAGGAACCTAGGCAATGAATTGTGGGTTTGTTGATAACTCTGATACCGCCACATTTTGGTATCAGAGCGAGGTCAAACTTTGAGAATTGGAGATTGAATAATAGTATAAACTCAATGAATAAATCTTAGATGTTGAAACCACAAGTGAATGATTAAAGGCTTAGTTGGGAAGTGATGTGAGGCAGGTAAATTTAGGAAATTACATATGTGTATGTTTTGATTGTGTACTATATATTATACGCGTATATACTGAGTCTGATCCACTGCACGTTGGTTGTGCAGTTTAGGATGGACGGGCAGGCTCCTACTACTTCGCCCACTACTCAGCCAGAGGTTGGAGAGACTAGTGATCATACCACTAGTGACGTGGCTGATTTGCGAGCTATGATTCGAGGTCGACGAAAGCGAGCAGATTGATTCACGAGAGTAGCGTAGCACTTTGCGAGAGCTCGAATGGCCGAGCGATGGAGTACATTCGAAGCTCGAGGACGCCGAAGTAGTAGCACCGATCGCGAGCGTGTTGCACTCGCTACCACTCGAGACCGCATTAGCACCGGCTTTGTTGCTACACAGCGAGCAAATGGGTCGAGAGACGATTATAGAGAGGGTTGAGCTTGGTGGTGTACCAAAGAGAGACTACGGTGGTGACACCCACCACTACGAGCAAGCAGGTAGGGACTTCGATCGCTAGGAGTAGGATGTCGAAGCGCAAAGATGGTGAAGGATTTTATGAGATTTAATCCTACGTACTTCACGGAGTCGCGATCCCGAGGTTGCGGGACGTTGGTCGATGACTCATGACGACGACTACATCGGTTGTTGGAGGTACCCGAGGTAGATCGGCGCGTATTTCGTGCTATTGTTTGAGAGGTTAGGTTGCGTTTGGTGGACCACCTATACTTGATATACATGGTACGCCACGACTTGGGGAGAGTTTAGACGCTTATTTTTGGATGAGTATATTCCCACGAGAGGTGCGGCTACGATTGAGGAGCGCTTCTTGGGACTACGACAGGGTAACATGTCAGTGTCACAGTACATGGATCAATTCAGATATCTCATGATGTATGCCATGGATGTGGCTAACACGGAGAGGTTACAAATCTATTACTTCATCAGAGGCCTAGATGAGAGGATTGGTGGGGTGATAGTTGCGACTGGTGCGGAGACGCTACAGAGTGTTTTTGACAGAGCATTGGCTCGCGAGACATATTTACGACACCGGGGTGAGCTTGGATGTTACGGCCCAAATTAATTAAATCAGGATTTGTGTTAATCACGAGGATTAACGGGTAATTTGGACGTTACGTGGATAGCTGGGTTAACTTGAAAATGAGTACCCAGGCTGTATTATGTTATTTGTGCATGTTGTTTGTTTATTATTGTGATGAAAAGTTATTATTATTTATATAAACATCACATGTGTGTAACTTGATGTCGGGCGAGGTTGAGCGCGGGGTTTTGTGGTGTGAGTCAAGCCAACGCGGGGTTTGAAAGTAGTAAAGCCGGCGTTGGGGTTTGATTAGATTAAATTTATTAAGCATGACTAAGGTGGAGGATTTAATTTAATGGAAATTTAATATAACCTTAGGATAAAATTATATTTGGTGCACTAAGTGTGGGATCACCTCGGGGTGCGTGCGGAATGCGGGGCACCGGGTGCCGAGTGGTCGGGAGGCTAGTATGACCCTATTTATAAATTTTGGGAATTTATTAAGTAGATTTGGTAATTTATATAGGCCAAATCAATTGGAGTTGTAAAGTCCTATAGTTTGAGCTGGATTAATCAGGATCCATTGGATGGTTCTCGAGATGCACAACAAGGTGGCTAGTGTCAAGATAGGGTGTTAGTGAGTTGGAGTGACACAGGGTGCACAGTGGCCACAGGATTTTCCTCGAGATGGGTGTACACAGTTGATCAAGAACCAAATATATATGTATGTTGACCGATCAAATGAAAAGGAAGAGAGGAAAATTGAGAAGAGGAGAGAATCGGTGGGAGAAGAAGGAGAAGTGGAGGATCAAAAGCTGGAGATTTGAAGGGTGATTGAGGCGTCCAACAACAACAACAAGAAGATCCCAAGGTATGATTCATCAAACTTGGGTGATTTATGAGATTTCGGTTTTGTTGAAAAATTTGAGGAAATTCGAATTTGGAGGAAATAAAATCCTGTATTTTGTTGAGATTTAGTGCTCATGAGGTTGGTATGACATGGGTTGGATATTTGACCAAATTTGAGAGAATTTGGAATAGTTTTGAAAATGGGTTTGAAAATGGAAATTTTTGTAAATTGTGGATTTTGGTGTTTGATTATGGAAATTCATGTTTAAATGGTGTAATTGAGGTGATTGAGGAGTTATGGAAAGATGGAAATTGAATTTATGGGTTTGTGAGTGGTTTGAAGTCAAAAATTTAAATTTGGAAATTTTTTGGACAGCGAGCAATTAGCGCGCTAATTGGAGAAATTAGCGCGCTAATCACGCTGAGTGAAGAGTGATAAAGATCAATTAGCGCGCTAATTGATCTCATTAGCGCGCTAATTGTCCACTGGAACTTAAAAATTGGAAAAATGAAGAAATAAGCCTAAATAACATCATAAACCCATTAATTGACTGTTAATCTTCACAAATGAAACCCAGGAAGCTCGAGACAGTAAAAATTGAGTCGGGAAATTAGTGGATGATCAGACCGGGGGTATTTTTGGGATTGTGAGCGCGGATTGAGGTATGTAAAACCCAATTGAACACCACTATTGCATTTACTTATTCTATTCGTTGAGCTTTATTTCTTTGTCAATCTAAATCCGATTGTGATGGGAACGATAGCGTTCCGGCGGTTTTTCGGGTGTGTGGGGTTTCTTCTTCTCGAATGTATTTTGGGTGACTAGGATACAGTCAGCGGGGTCTTTGGAGTAGGGTATGACTGGGCCACTGATCCTAGCTTCACTGGCGGTATTTATTGCACACCCATTTGTTTTCTGAGTGTTGGTATTCATGCATTTCCTTTTGAGCAGTTGCCTGCATTATTTTTCTTGATAATTGCATGATTATTCCACACTATTTATTGGCTTCTACTCATATTCATACATTGGGATGCACTGTGGTTTTCCTTGGGATTTTACTTACTGGACTCGTTATCTGGTTTTTGTGATAACTGAGTGCAGATACCAGTATCAGCAGGGGTAAGAAGATCTTTGGCGATTATATTTGTCTTGCCTACGCCGAAGCCTGCTAGTACGTATGTTGCTAGTAATATTATGTTGATATTTTGTATTACTTTGGGATGAGAGACTACAACCACTTCCATACTTGTATATATATATTTGTATAGTTGATCGCCTATATGCAAGTATAGCCGGGTTTTCCACTATAGATTGAATTAAATAACTTTATATAATGTTTCTTTTATTAAGACAAGACTTCCGCTGTTGCTTATGGATAAATAGCTTTAATTTGAAGATTTTTAGACGATGGATAGAGATATGACGTGGCAGTTACTTCTGGTGCATGAGCAGGAGAAGTAACTGTTAGCACGGGGCGACCCCGGAAATTGGGGCCGCCACATTGGAGACGGGGCTGGACAGAGCTCTCGGTCTGATCAAAGACCGAAGTGACCGAGCGATCAGTTAGACAGACATAGACATGATCAGGGTCGACGAGATAGGCGTTTCGAGCAGCAGAGAGGAGATGAGAGGCAGGTAGTGTACGTTCTTTGCACACTCCGCACCATTTGAGCGACCACGACGATGTGCGAGATGGAGGAGGTCGTGGTAGAAGACAGAGAGGTCGGGGTCGTGACAGAGCTCAGGTACACATAGTATCACAGTCAGATTGGTGGGATACACGACGATGTTTCAGATGTCATCAGGTCGGACATATACAGAGAGATTGTCCGATGTCAGCTTCATCTTCACGACCACAGATTGAGCCAGTTAGGGAGAGGGCTCATGCAGCTGCTACACCTACTGTCGTACAGTCAGTGCGTGATGCGACTCGTCAGCTCGTCGAGGGTATGTTATCTATATGCGTTGTTTCTATGCATGTATTATTTGATTCCTGCAGTACCTTGTCATTTATATCGGAACGTAGGGTCGGACAGTTAGGATTACAGGTTGAGACTTTAGACCCACATCTTGTCCTCAGTACGGCTGCTGGGGATAAGATTTACCCTAACCGGATATGCCGAAATTGTGTGGTAGAGATTGAGGGACATCAGCTACCCGGTGATTTCCGTGTGCTAGAGTATTTAGAGTTTGATGTCTTATTGGGTATGGATTGGTTAGCAACCTATCGCGCACATATCGTCTGTTTTGGCAAGATGATAGTATTTGATATTGAGGGCATTTCAGTATTTACTTTTGTTGGGACGGCGTCAGACTTACCAATTACCAGAGGTCGATTAGCTACGACACAAGAGATGGAGGTGTTTAGGACGGTGGTTGAGCCCGACCTGAGACCAGAGATTAGATTAGAGGATGTCCCAGTAGTGTGTGAGTTTCCTGAGGTGTTTCCAGACGATTTACCAGGTTTACCACCTCCTAGAGCAGTTGAGTTCATCATTGAGTTGATTCCGGGGACGCAATGATATATATAGCGACCGTACAGATGTCGTCGTCGAGCGGGGAGAGTTGAGATCCCAATTAGAGGAGTTGTTGCAGAAGGGTTTTATTCATCCCAGTATGTCTCCTTGGGGCGCACCAGTGCTATTTGTTAAGAAAAAGGATGGTTCTTTGAGGATGTGCGTAGATTACGGAAAGTTCGAATCAAGTGACGATTCGGAATCGTTAACCACTTCCTAGGATTGATGATCTATTCGATCAGGTTGGCGGGTGCTAAGTTTTTCTCGAAGATTGATTTACGATCTGGATATCATCGATTGAGGATTCGGAGAGTGATATCGAGAAGACGGCGTTTAGCACGCGCTATGGATTGTTCGAGTTCACAAATATGCCATTTGGGGTGACTAATGCGCCGCTATCTTTATGGATTTGATGCATCGAGTACTACGGCCATTTTTGGATCGTTATGTGATTGTATTCATCGATGATATCTTGATATACAGTAAGACTCGTGAGGAGCACGAGAGACACCTCAGAGATGTTTTGATGACATTGAGGGAGCATAGATTATACGCTAAGTTTAGCAAGTGTGCTTTTTGGCTGAAAGAGGTGAAATTTCTCGGACATGTCATTGGTAGTCAAGGAATATCTGTTGATGGAGACAAGATTTGAGCGATAATTGATTGGAGGGCACCTGAGACAGTTTCAGACATTCGTAGTTTATTGGGCCTTGCGGGCTATTACCGGCGATTTGTGCAGGATTTTTCGTTGATTGCAGTTCCGATGACGAGGTTGACCAAGAAGGATGTCAAGTTTGAGTGGTCTGAAGACTGTGAGGCAGCATTTTTAGAATTGAAGAGGAAGTTGACTTCGGCGCCAAATGTTGGCTCTACCCGAAACAGGGAAAGGTTTCTCGCCTACACACGAGATGCTTCCGGATCGGATTGGGATGTGTGTTGATGCAGGAAGGACATCCAGTTGCATATTTATCGAGGCGATTGAGACCCCACGAGGAGAATTATCCGGTACATGATTTAGAGCTAGCTGCAGTTGTGTTTGCGCTCAAGGCTTGGCGACATTATCTTTATGGGGAGCGGTTTATGTTATTCACGGATCATCAGAGTTTGAGGTATCTGTTCACTCAGAAGGATCTGAATATGCGGCAAAGACGGTGGCTCGAGTTTCTGAAAGACTACGATTTCGCGATTGAGTACCATCCTGGGAAGGCGAATGTAGTTGCTGATGCATTGAGCCGGAGTGTAGAGAGTCAGACTGTGCTGCAGCAGATGACACATGAGCATGGATTGCTGGAGTCTGCGACGGTGTTGTGTTTGTCAGATGTTTTTACTGATGTTCATATCTGTTGCCAGATGCGTGTTCCTGTTGTGTCGTTAGAGAGGGTCGCTGAGTGACAAAGGGCTGACGGACATTTTGCTCGCTCAACTGTCTGGCTCAGATCTGGTTGCACATGATTGGTCTAGTGGTACGCACCGCTGCTTGAGACACACAGGCGGGGCGTTGTGGATACCCGAGGTGCAGAACTACGTGATAGCATTCTTGAGGATGCACAACGTTCGCGAGATACGCTTCATCCCGGCAGACCAAGATGTATCATGATTTGCGACGTTTATTTTGGTGGCCTGCGATGAAGGCCGATGTGGTGCATATGTGAGAGCTTGTCATATTTGTCGCGAGGTTAAGGCGCCGAGCACGGAGACCAGCTGGATTGTTACAGCCACTACCGATTCCACAGTGGAAATGGGAACATGTTACGATGGATTTTGTGAGCGGGTTGCCACAGACTGCGAGACGTCATGATGCCGTGTGGGTTGTGATTGATAGATTGACGAAATCTGCGCACTTCATCCCTATATCGATGAAGTATTCGTTTCCTCAGTTGAGCATTATTTTTGAGCGAGTGATCGTTAGGCTACATGGGGTACCGTTATCTATTGTGTCTGACAAAGATCCCAGGTTGACTTCGAAGCTGTGGGAAAGCATGCAGGAGCAGTTTGGAACGAGACTGCAATTCAGTACGGCTTATCATCCTCAGACAGATGGTCAGTCAGAGAGATTGATATGGATATTGGAAGACATGCTTAGAGCATGCATTTTGCAGTTTGGAGGTACTTGGGGAGAATATTTACCGTTGTGTGAGTTCGCGTACAACAATAGCTATCAGGCGAGTATTGGTATGCCACCATTTGAGGCTTTATATGGCAGACCTTGCAGGTCACCAGCTTGTTGGGCAGCACCTTAGGACGTGGTAGTGATTGGACCTGAAGTGGTTGTTGATCATACCGAGAAGATTCGACAAATTAGGATGAGATTGCAAGCAGCTCAAGATAGGCAAAAGAAGTATGCTGATAGGTATCTTGAGGGCTTGAATTATAATGTGGACGACTTGGTATATTTGAAGGTTTCGCCCTGGAAAGGTCATCAGAGGTTTGGGATCAAGGGGAAACTAGCACCAAGATACATTGGACCGTTTAGAATTATAGCACGTGTTGGGACAGTAGCATATAGATTGGAGTTGCCAGCAGAGTTAGCAGGCGTTCATCCAGTGTTTCACGTGTCTATGTTGAGGTTAGCTAAGTCAGGACCGAGACCTTTGGTGGATATTAGACAGATTGAGGTGCGTCCTGACGTTTCATATGAAGAGCAACCTGTGGAGATCATGGATCGTAGAGTTCAAATTCTGAGGAATAGGGAGATTCCGAAGGTGTTGGTACGATGGCAGCATCACGGGACTGAGGAACTCACCTGGGAGCTCGAATCGATTATGAGGTTGAGATATCCTCAGCTATTTACTGGTGAGTATTGGTAAGAACTTAAATTTCGGGACGAAATTTCAAATTAGTTGGGAAGAATTGTAACGGCCCAAATTTGAAATTGCTGTTAATTATGACGTCATTGCAGATGTGGATGCCAGCGAGGACGGTCGAGGGTCCCACAAATGAGGCGGAGCGCACGCGAACTAGGTATACAAATCCGTTTATATGCTTGTTGTGGTAAATTGTGATGAAAATGTACAAATTAGCTAATTCCATTACAATATGTATGTTAATGTAGTCTATTGACGAGTGAGGAATGACCTCGGGGTGTGTGCGGACACGGGACACGAGGCACGGGGTGCCGGGTAGTCGAGGAAACTACGGTGAGTTTATTCATAAATTTTGAGAATTTATTGAATAGGGTAGATAATTGTTATAAGCTAAATCAATTGGAAATCAATAAGTTATATAGTTGAGCTGAATAAAACAATAACAGTTGGATGATTCTCGAGATGCACAACAGGGCCATTAGTGTCAAGATAAGGTGTATGGAGTTGGAGTGACACAGGGTGATCAGGAACCCTTGGATATTTCTCGAGATTCGTGCACACACTTGATGGGAACCAGGTATATATATACCCATGCTTGACCGATCAAAAGGAGAGAGAGGAAGTGTGGTTTTGAGAGAGTGAAAGAGGAGAAGAGAGAATCATTGGAGGAGAAGAAGAGGAGGAAAAACAGCCAACAAGGTGTGAAGAAAGTGATTTTTGGCATCCTACAACAAGATCAAGAGGTATGGATAAATGAATCTTGTATTTTTATGAGATTTTTAGTGTAGGTTAGGGATTTGTGAAATCCGAAATATTGAGGTGTTAAACTATGTATTTGGGTGAGATTTTGAGCTTGGTAATCCATTGTTGTGATGTTTGATCAAGTTTGGGAGAGATTGGAGGAATTTGGGAAATGGGTTTGAAAATGTGATTTCCATAAATTGTGGATTTTAGTGTTTGATTATGGTAATTCAGGTTTAAATGGTGTAATTAAGGTCATTGATGTTTTATGGAAGCATGGAAATTTACTTTATGGATTTGGAGTTCAAACTCTTAATTTGAAAATTTTCTGGACAGCGAGCAATTAGCGCGCTAATTGGAGAAATTAGCGCGCTAATCACGCCGAGTGAAGAAGATGATGAACAGTGATTGAGATTAATTAGCGCGCTAATTGATCTCATTAGCGCGCTAATTGTTCACTGGACTCTCAAAAATTGGAAAATGAGAAAATGAGTCAAACTAACATTAAGAACCCATTAATTGATAATTAACCCTCATAAATGAATTCCAGGAGTCTCGGAATAGTAATTGGAATCTAGGTTTAGTCAGGAATCGTGCCGGGAAATTTAACTTGTGGGACGAGGAGTGCGAATTGAGCTGTGTAGTATCCCAATTGAACTTCACTTTAAGTATTTACTGTTTGATTTATTTGAATTCCGTTCCATTTATTCTTTACTCCATTTCATTATTGCTTTACGGTGGCTGAGTACTCTCACTTGGTGACTTTACGGTAGTGGAGTGTACTCCTACCTGGTGTCTTTACGGTGTTGAGATCACTCCCCACCTGCTGCTTATTCGTTACGGACATAGAGTCCACTAAGTCATAGCACTTGTCTAGGCATACACCGGTGAATAGGCTACCCGGGTATGGTAGGCTAGTGTGGGTGCGTCGTGGGTCTACGCCGCCACCTGAGGTTAGGGCCAACCCATTGGTGTGTTTACGGTTGGTGCCCGGGGAGAAAACCCGAAGTATGACTTGGTCTGATTTTTATGTGCACGTACTTTGTTTCATCACTATATTTATGCATGCGATGTTCCTTTTTACAGTTGTCTGTATTTCGCTTGTTCCGCATGTTTAAATTATAGTATTTTCAATTTCGATTTTTATTTCTGTAATTACTTGGTGAATTTCCTTGGGATTACTCACTCTGGACTCGTCATCTGTCTTTTTGTGATGGCTGAGTGCAGATCCTAGTACGAGCCGGGGAAAGGGCAAACTTGAGGATTATATTGATTGACCGCGCTAGCCCTTCTCGTACGTATGTTTATGTTACTCATTTTATATTGGGTTTTGGGTTTGAAAGACAGGTTGTACATTTTGATATTTTGGGAATCAGATGAGATGTATATGATGTATATTTGGTATGGTTTACACTTAGACATTTTTGCTCATAATATACAAGATAAAATCTTTATGTTGATCATTTAATTTTCCGCTGCTAACTTGAGGTTATATGATATTAATTGAATCAAACTTAATAAGAATTGGTGGATAAAGGATAATTGGGCGTGGGACACAACTGACGGTGACGTGAACAGTTGTGGGCCCGCGTGGCCTCCCGTGGCGGACCAATGTAGAAATTGGGGCCACCACAATGACCATATCCACAAATTTATGAAATTTATTGATGACTAGAATAGGTGTTATGAATTAAATCAAATTGGAGTAAATAAAATCCTATAGTTTGAACTGAATAATCAGTACACTTAGGATAAGCCTCGAGATGCACAACAGAGTAAATTAAGACAAATGTTGTTATGATAAGGTGTTCAAGAACTATGTGACAAAGGGTGATCAGTGGCTGTTGGTTTAGCCTCGAGATACATGTGCACGTGAGATTAAAAGACACATATATATACACAATCGGTAGATCAAACATGCAAAAGGAAGCATTTTTTCAAGAAATTGTGAGGAGATCTGTGAGAGAAATCAGGTTGGAGAAGAGTAGATTCGAGCTCTGGAGAGGTGATTTAGGCGTCAAAACGGAGATACAAGGTAATAAATCCCTCATTGTTCTTGATTTTCCATTAAAATGGGTGTTGGTGAAATTCGAATTTACATTGATTTTTAATGGTTTTTGGAGGTCATCTTGGATGTTTTTGAGATCTTGTGATGAATTACACTAGTTTTACTCGGAATTGCATTGATTGGTGACGAATTTGGGTAATTTCGGATTTTTGTTGCATGCATGAAATCCGAGAATTGGGGTTTGTTTTTGTGGATTTGCGGTGAGATTTTGATGTTTGGAGGTCTCTTATGGAGTGAGGTTTAAAGAGAAATTGAGAGGGGAGTGATGAGAAGCAACAAAGAGAAGAAAAAAAAAAGATGAAGAACTAGAGGCGTCTGGTGTGGGCGGAAGGAAGAAGGGAGATGGGGAGGGGTACGCACGCAGTGCACCCTCAGGCCGAGGCCGGCTGGGCCAGCCCAGCCCATCCCCAGCGGGCGGGCCAAACCGCCCGGCCCAACCCGGGTGGGCCTGGACCGGGCCCGACCCGGACCCGGACCCGGCCAGATGGGCCGAACCGGGTCGACCCGGTTGGGTCGGGTCAGACCCGGTTCGGGGGACCCACTCTATTAATTAAATAATATTTTTTATTATTATTTTATTATTTTTTTTAAAAAAAACAGTTTTAATTGTGGGAAAAATAGGAAAAATATGGAAAAAAATATCAGAAAATTTGGGAAAAATTCTAGAAAAATAGAGAAAATTAGAAAAAGGTAGAAAAGTGGTTTCGGGACTTTTCGGGTATTTTTGGAACCCCGACCCAGTCCGGGAGAGGTACCACAACTGAAAAATTAAAAATATAATATAATATCATAAAAATGATATGTTATGTTTCCAAAAAGTATAAAACACTATAAAATGGACTTCAGGGACCGGGAAACCATAGCTCGGACATTGGGGAGCTAGGTGGGGCGTATCTTGACGACGTCCGGGAAGTCGGAGTGCGTATTTTCGGCACGTAAAACCCAACCGAACACC
Organism: Stephania japonica; assembly: GCA_039657345.1. NCBI lineage: Eukaryota > Viridiplantae > Streptophyta > Magnoliopsida > Ranunculales > Menispermaceae > Stephania > Stephania japonica. Next base: position 10,275,303 of record CM077563.1, on the reverse strand, counting down.
ACTACTCGCATTTACTTATTTATTTCCATTGAGCTTTATTTCCTTGAAAATCTGTGAATTTTATTCCTACTTGGGGCGGTTATGGGACCGCCTATGTATCCACGGTAGTTGAGGTCGCCGGGCTAGGTGTGTAGCGCGTGGTCTAGGAACTCGGTAGATGATATCCCTAGTTGGGCTCCATTTCACGCGTTCTATTAGCCCACCAGGGTAAATGTCGCCGGGATACGATCGTAGGGTCGGAGGCATGGGCCACGCCCGGGCTCCCGGTCCTAGTACACACTTAGTGGTCCGTGTTCACACCCCTTTGTCTATCAATGTGTTTATATACATGCGATTAGCTTTGAGCAGTTGTCTGCATATTTTCTTTCCTACCGCATGTTTATTTAACACTACTTTTGGCTCTGTTACTTATTTCATTAATTATTTATGCACGGTGGTTTTCCTTAGGATTTTACTTACTGGGCTCGCCATCTGTCTTTTTGTGGTGGCCGAGCACAGATCCTAGTACTAGCAGGGGCAAGGGGATCATCGGCGATTTCATCTGACTTGCCTATGCCGAGGCCTGCTGGTATGTGTGTAGATATTACCACGTTTTGATATTTTGTATTATATTTTTGGGTTGGGAAACTGGATACATACTTGTACTGGTATACATACTATAGCAGTTGATCGCCTGTATGCACAGTACAGCCGGGTTTTCCACTATAGGTTTGATCAGTAAAACTTTTATATATATATATATATATATATGAATGCATTTTTGTCAAATTTTAAATTCTTCCGCTGTTAATTTCTTCTAAATGATCAATTAAGTGACTATAACAACTTATATGATAACTACCTAAGTACGAAGGCAGACGAGTGACGTGGCAGGCGTTTCGGTGCACGAGCAGGGGAAATGGGAAGCCACGGGGCGGCCTCGGAATTTGGGGCCGTCGCATATTATATGTCTAATTATTGCTCATAATATAACCTATTAAAGGAACTAAATTAATTTAATGAATCAACTATACTTGAAGAAATATAAAGCAATTAACTCTACTTATATAGTTGAAATCAAAAAAAAAAACTCTACTTATATAGTTCGATGTCAACTTTACAATTGAGTTAGTCATTGAAGAATAGAACATATAAAATATGTATGTAAAATCAACCAAGAAAAAATGCATCACATACCTTTTATGGGTAAATCTTGTCATGGAGTCAAATTAATAGAAGCAGTCACAGACATGCATAAGATCTCAGCAATGGTATTCTCAAGTGCTTGCAATCTTGCCTTTGTTTCATCTCTATCAGCTTGCAATATTGCTTCCCTTGTATTATTCTCTTCTGAATTTCTTTCAAATGTCGCTCATTTATCTTCTTAATTTCTTCCAAATGTTGATCATTTGCCTCCGAAACCTTTTTATCTCTTTCCAAGCGAGGCTTAGGCTTAAATCCATAACCCAAACCTATAATGTAGTTTGGATTAGTTCTAACACCTATTAATTACAACAATAGCATGGGTAAGAGAAAAACTATTAAAGGTAACCATCAATAGTATTTGAGAAATGAAAAAATTAATCATATACATCATCAACAATTTGATCATCAGTCATAAACTCAGATTCACCATCTTTGTCTTCATCTTCTTCTTTCGCGGGAGGCTTAAGTCCATATATAGCTCACGTAACGTTAGCATTTTCATCTATAAACATAACTTAAGTGTTAATTCTAAAATATAAATCAACATTTTTCACTTAAGAAATCATTCTAAAACATAACTTAAGTGTTAACTCTAATACCTTTTATATATTTCACACTCCTCTTATTATGATTACGCATCCACGATTTATCCATGTTGTGCAAATATTAATCAACCTAAATACATTATATATATATATATAATATGTGAGTAAATCTTAAGATAAAATAATACACCCACAATGATATATGGTCTATATTAAAAATATGTAGCAAATAAAAATACATATGTAAATGCACAATTGTATGTATGAAATTTAAGTTCCAAACTTAGTACCTAACTGCAAGTTAGCCAGTTTACATTCAAATGTAAGCAATAAATTATCTTGCAAATTACCTTTCTTAACCAAGTGGCATACACATACCTACATATTAAGTATTTTTTTTGGTAAGATCATATTAAGTTTTCAACAATTTTTTGGTAGGTTAATGCCAATGTAATAACCAATCTTTATGAAGTCACACCATTTTTTTTTTTTGCGAAATAAGTTCCTAAAAGAGAGTATGATTAATAACTTTCTAAAGGAGACGGGAAGCTAGATTAATCATACTCTCTTTTAGAAAGTTTCAACTTCCCATCTCCTTTAGAAAGTTTCAACTTTCTTCAAAAAAAATAACTAGATTAAAGTAAACTCACACTAAAAGGAAAAGAATGCAACAAAAAGAAACACACATGTGAATGAAGTATAGATAAAAAATACAATAAAGAGAGGCAAATAGACATAGGAAAAAAATGAAAAAGGAAAGGCAATGAAAATGAAGAATCAAAACAGAAATTTCTCTTCATTAGTTTTTCTTTCCAAAATTACGTGCCAACTTGCCAACTTCTCCTAATTTTTAAAATATAAACCATTCCATTCCATTTTAGATCCACCTTCTAACTTAATTCTTTTTCTTTTTTTTCTCAACCCATTTTTTACGTCTATAACTTGCAACATTCTCTTTATATAAATTGTAATTGGGACTAATCTACCTAATTATGATCAATTTTATAATTAACTTATTATTTATGTCGTACTGCGTTGTATTGTATTGTAATAGGTCGAATTGTATTTTAGTTATAAGTTATTAAGTTTGTTAATGTAATGTTCATTTAATTTCAATGGTAATATGTACATATTATCTTGCAAATTACCTTTCTTAACCAAGTAGCATACACATACCTCATATTAAGTTTTTTTTTTGGTAGGATCATATTAAGTTTTCAACAATTTTTTGGTAGGTGAATGCCAACGTAATAACCAATCTTTATGAAGTCAAACCATTTTTATTTTTTTTTGCAAAGTAAGTTTCTAAAAGAGAGTATGATTAATAACTTTCTAAAGGAGATGGAAAGCTAGATTAATCATACTCTTTTTTTTTGCAAATATATCATAACGTTTGAGTTTCCCTATAAATTATATCCTCGAGCTCAAATTGGGCTTTTTTTACCCTTAATTAGTCAATTTAACTTTGTTAACTTGAATTACACATTTTTTAATTAAGAAAAAACAAAAAAAAGTTATGAAAAGAAAGTTTGAGAGTTGAGCAGACACAAAAAAATACCAACATCTAACTAAATATAATTAACCTAACCCTTTTTAAAAAAAAATCAAACAAAACAAATTTTTTTTTCATTGATCTCTCTTGCTTAGAAACCTAGTTCATATAAAAAGAAAAAAAATTCAAAGTACCTTGTTTTGTTGTTGTGGCTTAGCCCCCTTCCTCACCATTAGGAGATGAATCTCGTCCCGTAGTACTCAGTCAACCTACCCATCATTCTAAAATCCAACCCATCTGCTCAAACTACAAGATGAGCATGATGAATATGTAGCTTGAACGCAGACTTCACAGATTGAAAGCAAGATTCCTTTGAATCTTGAGATGAAACTGTCTTTTAAAAACTTAATCCAATTATCTAAGCAAAACTTTCAATCCTCGTCCTACTTCTTTGATTCAACACATCAACGCTCTATGCATCATTGCACACAATGCCGACAAGGCCACCCATTATTCTCCGCTAAAGAAAACCCAAGTCATGATCCTCTCAATTTCTAACTTGCACAATTGGTTTTGTTTAATGGGTTTAAAAACAAAATTAAAATATATATATGTATAAAAAAACTTTCGAGTAATTTAAATAACTCAAAGATTATTTATTTTTTTAAAAAAAGAACTGACTTATCTTGACTGAGTTAAATTTAAGGGTAAAAAAGTCTAACTTAGACTTTAGGATACAATTTTTAGAGAAACCAAACGTTATGATATATTTGCAAAAATTGAAACGTTAGGATAATTTTGTAAATTTGATGAAACGTTAGGATATATTTGTCTATTAGGCCAATAAAAAATGAGCCAACAAACAATAATTAGTCTCAATCTAATACCAAAAAATCTAAACTAAAAGCACGTCGGGCCGCCCTAATTAACAATTCAACTCAAAAATGCATATAGCAACCAATCAACTTATTTATCAAAACTAGAAAGGATCATAAAGCAACACTAGTGCAATTGCAAGAGAATCAAAGCCAACAATGCCAATGCTAAACACAAATTAACAAATAAGTGGTCATAACAAACCAATATGACTATAGCTATTTGCGAGCTATGACAAAACCTAAACCATCAAAATAATATAAAAAGGGCCAATTTATTCATGATTGAAGCCACCGTAACTTAACAAAATTCGACAACAATTATAACTCCTCTTATAGATGACAAAACAAAAATTAAAGAATTCCCAATGAACTCCAAGCCAATATTAAGATTAATATAATGATTCATTTTAGTTAATCAAATCCCTAAAAACTACTTTCGACCAACACACCCACCTATTTATGCTCAACCAAAAATAGGTCTTTTGTGAATTTGCATACTATTTTCAACCAAATATCATCTGGGTTTTCTCAGTCTTTTTTGTTGATTTGCCCATTCAAAATTAGCATTAGACACATAAAAGCACTCTTCTAATCAAATTAGCATTTCACCAAAAAAAAACTTTCAAAGATTTCAAAATGCCCAATTCAATGATACCAAGCACAGACCAAAGGCGCACCCCACATCACTGAAACCTCAAAGTTCCCAAATCCATCTTCAACACCCATGCCACCTCCCCATTAAGCCCAACAGTACCAAACTCAACACAACCATCTCATGCCACACTAAATAAGCTAACTAACTTTGAAAAAAAAAACCAAAATTCAACCATCAAAAAGATAGTTAATGATCCAATGTTACTAGCACCAAAAAATCTCTCGCCCTTAGAGCAAGCTGTACAAGCACAGAACAAAGCCAAGCTTGTCAAGTTCAAATACAAAAAGGAACCTTTGATTGACACATATTGTGTAAAGATTGATAGGTTTACAGCAAAAAATCCAAGTAGATGGAAATAAGATGAAGTAGGAACGGATTTTGTTAGAAAGAAGATAGAGCTAACTGAGAGTTGTTGTAGAGACGCCGGAAGATCGCCTAAAAACCGCGACTTAGTTGCAGTGAGAGATGATTGAAGACCGCCGAAAAATCGTCAAAAAATCACCTGAAGACCGCCGAAAAACCGCCGGAAGACCTTTAGAAGACCGCGAGAAGAGAGAGCTACCTGAGAGATGATTGAAGACCTCCGAACAGCAACCTAGTTGCAGTGACTCTTCTCTCGACAGTCCGCACGATGAAGAAGCACGATGAGGAAGAGGGAAAGTGAAAACGCGTGGTGAAGAAGAGGGAAAGTGATGAAAACACGCGGTGAAGAGAAGAGGGAACGAAAAGGGTAATATTTTAGGGCAAAAGTAAAGTGGGCTTTTTCTTAATGGCAATAGAGACAAATAAAAGTAATGTCTCTATTTGTTAGTTTCTAAAAACATTTAGCAATATTTTTTACAATGTCACAGTACATTTTGTCTCTAAATGTATGATTTAATGATATTATTTTGGGTGTTGCTAATTATAATGGGTGTCTTTGGTACATAGTGACAATACTTTTAAAGTGTCTCTAAACACAATTACTAGTGACAAATTTTCATTTATCACTAAAACATTTGTCACTAAATCCTCTTTCTGTTGTAGTGATTAGTGTTGCGGTGCTTAATGCAACTAACACTATCCATTCCCTTTTTAAATATTCCATTATCACTTTCATCAAATTCTTTCGCACTCCTGATTTCATAGGCTTCTTTGTAAGAATGGAATTCACAACTGGCTCAACATCCGTCTCTAAAATGACTCTATCACAATGTAATACCTTCCATGCACATCTCAGTCCCAAAGCTAGGGACATCTTTTACAAGCTCAAGAGCAATGTTTATCGAAGCTAGTGAGTCTAGTAGCCTTGACAGACCCGCGTAATTACTATAATCCATATTAAATCTGGACCATTTGATTCATAAGATTCATGACGAACTTTGTTTGAATAGGCTTGAGCTACGATCCAATCTACACCACTTATATACCACCACCAACTCTTATTATATTTTCAATGTGTGATTATATATTCCAATACTCCCCTTCAAGCGCAACTAGGCCTGGACTAGTTGTCACTTGCCAAACATACAGACCTACTCTTAAAGGCTTATAGGTTCACAAATGGATCTAGACTCCATCGCTAGCCCAATTAGGTCATCAAATATGAGCCCATGATCACTCTTCTCTGATACCATATAAAAATCTATGAGCCTAGAGAGTGTTGGGCTACACGCACACATGTGCACTTAGTGGAGTCACCGGTTGGTGTTAGTTGGCTGAAGCGATTGAGTAGTTAGAGTAGGTGATGAGCATCAGATGTGCCTCGAGATACGCGTTTGCATGAAGATTGATAGGACATATTTCTCTCTCTTCTCACCGCTTTTGATCACTCTCTTTCGTCTCTCTTTTCCCTCGTGGAGCAGGGGTTCCAGCGAGGTTTGCGGAGCTCGCGATGACGCGGAGAGGCGACAAACACTATGGTTGAGGTAAGATATCAACTCGCCATCGTGTGTTCGTTGTTTTGACGTTGGTTTCGGGGGTTTTGGTCCACGTTGGAATTTAAGTATTAGGTGATTTTTGGTGTTTTTGGTGGTGTTGGATTGTAACGACATCCCGAGGAGTTTGGGATAGCCTCGAAACACGACGACACGAGCCGGGGTGTCAAAAAACGTCGGATTTATCCCAGCCACGTTTCTACCTCTGAATCGCACCACGACCCGCCCCGTTGCGCAGGAATAGAATACTAACAACCCGAACCCTTTCTCGAGTTAATTAATTATTGTGTTTTATTGTCGATCACCCACAATTATTGTTCCCTCAGCACCGTGTACCCATATCTCATTCGCCCGACCCCATTCAACACGTTTTCCAAGGCAAACCTTTCTCGTATACTGACATTATCGTCTTGTCACACAGACACGAGTATAAATAGGTATTATACCGAGCCATATAAACATATCACATTTTTCGAGTAGTTCAGGTATACTCTCATGCCTATTGCACCATGGATATACAAAAAGAAAAAAAGGCTCGAACTGGTTCTCTCTTGTAAATAGCTTATTAATCTTTATAAGCTCACGACTATTCTACGATATTAATTGATTGGCTTGATCATTTTTTGTTCATTTGTCATATGTCAACGATTTTTCTTCCAAGAATCATGTCGAGGATTTAAAATTTTAATAGTCACCTTTTGTTAATGATGTCGACTGTTGCAAGTTCCCCAATCAATTAATAACGCGAATGGGATTTGTTCATGACTTTATATGTCAAAAATGTTGCAAGTAGACCTAATCTTGGGCTCGGATACCCGCTTGGCCCGCCCAAATTCATGAACAAATAATCAGGTTTGGATAGAAATTTTTAAGAATAGTCTGGCTCAAGTCCAAGCCCATTTAGGCCCGCTTTAAAGTGGGTTAAGCTTAGACCACCTTAAAAAATTCAAGTCAGGCGAATACAAGTTAGTAACTAATATATTTTAAAATAATTAGGGTTGAAAGTGGAATTTGATCCTAAGACCCAACGCTTTTTAGCTACTCCTTTTTGCAAACAATTGGATATAGAATACATACATATAATCACACACGATATCGAAAAAGTCCATATTTTTAATATTAAAATATTTATACATGAGCTTGATGGGTTAAACTTGGATTTGTATTTCTTACATGGGTCGGACTTGGGCCTATATATAGGTCTGCGTGTATATGGTGGGATAAGCTTGGGCTAAGGTTCTTAGACCTGGTCTCAGCCCGAGCCTGATCCAAGCTTGGTCCATGAACATGTCTAGTTGCAAGTCTCCGACTCAAAGGCACACCCTCAACCTAAGCCATGCGAACTGTACGTGCAAGCCTCAAGATGCAACTTTATACGTGCGTTGAGGGCCCATGTGCCTTATGATGATTTTAGAAGTTAATTACAATCATACAAATTACACTTATTAGTTTTGTCATTTAATCGTCAGTTGCCTTTATTCATAAATACAATCATAAACTATTCAATAAGCAAAAAGATCATTGCATCTTTGCCTAAATGTGCACGTAGCAATCAACTAATTGAGTGGTCCAATGACTTGATATGAGATTTGAGAGTAAGAGGACATAGATTTGAACCTCAGTGGAGCTAGTTATTTCTTTCTTATAAAAAAATGCGTACGTATAGCAACTTATAATTCTTCAAGATTAATTAAGGGACTGACTATTGGCACCCATATTGTAGCGGCTCCAAATCCCGAGGCCCACCACGTAATGCCCCGCAGGCCCACATCACTGCCACGTCACGGCACAGTTGTGTCCTACACGCAACTAACTTACCCAAACTCATTCAAACCTCAATATAAAACCATTATAATTCAGATTTTATCATCATTAGACTCCAAATCATCTGTTAAATTCGTAATCTAAACCTTAAAATCAGCGGAAGACTTAATAGTTAAATAAATGAATTCAAGTCATATGAGCATTAACCTAATGTAGAAAACTCATCTAAATGTGTCATATATATAAAATGTGATCCAAAAACCTCAAAATATATCGTTTACAAACCATAGGTGTCTCACGAATGTATCCCATAACACAATAGAAAATGAGAAAATAATAAACAAACATACGAGATAGATGAATATCAGTTACAAGTAATCCTTGAGTTTACCCTTGCCTTGACTCGCACTATGGTCTTCACTCAAGCCATCACAACACAACAAATGACGAGTCCAGAGTGAATAATCCCAAGGAAATTCAATGAGTAATTACAGAAATAAATAAAGGAATCCATAAAGCTATTAAATAAACATGCGGAATTTAAACAAGCAATTGTGCTCATCGCATAAATATGTAATAGAAAAGCTCGAAACGTGTGTCCAAGAACCAAGTCAGACTAGCACCATGCTTTGGATTATCCCCAGAACACTACCAGTGAGTAAACTCTAACATAGCCAACCTCTTGATCCTCTCGGTGGCTGGCGTGGAACCTACGACGCATCACATGGCTACTCGGGTCGAACTATCCGCCGAGGCCCCTAGTATATATGTTATGGTCTAGAAAGACATACACAAAATAGCTCGATAGGAGTAAACTCAACCAGTCGTCTATATAACCACACACTGTAACGACCTCAAATCTATTAGTCGCTACGCATAAACCGTGGACCCACCAAACTGCCAGCTCACCGGCCAGTCTAGGTCCCACGACCACTCAAAACAGGGAAAACCTAGGCAATTAGCAGTAATCATGTATAATAACCACAATGCACAACAGACGCTCATCAAATCACAACGGAAGCATATACATGGTTAATGTAAGCTTAATGTGGAAACCAACCTCAAAACATAATCATATATATACAACATTAAGTGTGCCTTATAGTATATCACAACATGGATATAAGTCATAAACTTGGTAATCTAGTCTCACATCCCAACCCAAACAAAACAATATACATATAAGTAACCATACACACATACAAGTGGGCAATCCTCTGTCGGTTGGTCACAAGCACTCTTCTAGCTTTCCTTTTCCCTTGTTTGTACCTGAATCTGCACTCAAACCATTACAAAAGGCAGATGGTGAGCCCAGAGTAAGTAATCCCAAGGAAATTCACCAAGTAAATACAAAATGTAAAGTTACAGAGATCAAAATACTATTAAGAAACATGCATAACAAAAGAATACAGACGACTGTGGAAGATCATCGCATGCATATCAATAGTAGAGAAACAAATTACATAGACATTCGGAATCAGACCGAACCATACTTTGGGCTATCCACCAGGCACGGCCCGCGAGTAAAACCATCCAACGGGTTGACCCTGGACCCTCTAGGTGGTCAGCGTAGATCCTCGGCGCACCCACATATGCCTACTATACCCAGGTAGCACAAATTTATACATAAACATATGCTATGATTCAGTGACCCTATGCCTAGCATGAATGATCACCAGGTGGGGAGTAATCGCATCACCGTAAATACACCAGGTAGGAAATAAACAACCTCTACCGTAAAGACACCAGGTGATGGTACATTCAGCCACCGTAAAGAAAGCACCAGATAGAAGTAAACTCCACCATCGTTAAGCAAAGAGGAATAGATTTGCGAATAAATGGACATAATGTAAATAAATGAAGCAATAAATACTAAAGTGAAGTTCAGTTGGAACACTACACACCTCAAACCACGCTCTAAATGTCGTTTCAAACCCGAATTCATGCCTCACAAGCTAGTCCAATCAACCAATTTCATAACCTAAGTCCACAAAATCCCAATTAATAACACTAATCCCAATCAACCATAAACCTCGAAAACTCGATTCAAAACCCCAAATCATCAATAAAACCATTGTTTAAACCTTACAAATAGTCCATATGAACCCCTCGGTCGAACCCCAATTGGTAAATTTTTATTAAAAATTTTATTCCAAAATTGCCCCAGACACCGTCGTGGACGCCGCCACGTTCAACTCTTCACGGCATGTACATGGCGTCCTGGGCGCCGTGACAAGAGCCGCCACGTTCATCACCCTCGCAACGTCTCGAACATGTTATTTCCCCATTTTCTTACGTTACGCCTCTGCCCAAGACTTCGCGAGTGGCGTCGTGGCTTTTGAACCCTATGGCACGCCTGACGGCGTCTTCGGCAGATAAGATTTTCTTAAATTTTTGAACCCCCTCGGCTTGTCTCCGCGGTCCGCGCTCGCTTCAACAACTCATTAAACACTCCATACCGCTCATATGATCAAAACCCCTCGACAACACACGTTTGAATCACAAACTCAACATTTTTCGACCAAAACCATAAAATCACTTGGAAATCAAAACAACCATAGCAACAACACGAAAACCACAACCATAACCTCAATTCCAATACCAAAACTATAGCAACACCCCCACATAGCTGGTGTGCTCAAACCTCAACCTGAAACCACCATCAAAATCCCTGAAAAACACCCCAAATCGTAGAGAAGGAGATGGGGATCGAAGAACTAACCTTAATATCGATTTCTCTTAAGTTCTTGAGCTCCAAATGATCACTTGAATTACACCAAACCCTCACAAGCTCACTAATCTTCGGATTTCTCTATGAGGAGAGAGAAAAGTTAGTGGAAAAATGAGAACACATGATATATATACATGAAAATGTCATCTCCACTCACACTCCAATCTCAAAGTGTAATGGATGGCTTAGATGTGGTCAAATGTTCTCCTAATGGTGCCAAAATTGACTTCTCTCTTTGGTTATTGATCCCACACTTCTAGCTACAACCATTCATTCTCGGGCGTTCCAATAATCGGCTCCGGACAGGGAACTGTCTCATTCTTCCATATCATTTATTATGAATTATGAATGTATTTTATCATTTATTTAATGTGTTTAGACCCCCAGCCTAGCGTACTAGTCGTTCGTTGCCTAGTATCTGCTCTTACACGCTAGTCACAGCGAATACCCATCACACCAGCTCGCAAGCTCGCAAGTTAATAAACAATATAAACAAGCATATTGTGATGCAAACTAAGTAAATTAAACATAAAACATCGCAATCCACATCACCAAACACACAAATGGACAATATACCTAATTCATGCATTCCTACTCCTCGCTGTGGGACCTACGTCTGCCCTGCTGGCATCCACGTCTGCAAATGACATCACACATAATGACAAATTAAAATTGGGTCATTATAGAGACAACAACAAAGGCAAGATAGAGGTCAGGGTCAGAGAGGCCAGTGCCGAGGTCAGAGTCAGGCGCAGAGTCAGAGGACTGCTGGCAAATCAGACACTCATGCTTGTTATCATTGTGGTCAGGTGGGACATCTTGTGGTGGAGTGTACCAGACCAGCGCTAGTACCATCACAGACTAATCAGGCCAGAGATAGGGCCCATACAGATGCTTTTGGGGTTGCACAGCCAGACCAGGAGGCGACCAGACAGCTTGTTGAGGGTATGTTATCTGTCTCTGGTATTTTTATGCATGTTATGTTCGATTCCAGCAACATACTTTCCTTTATATCTAGACATATGTTAGGATTGTTAGGGTTAGGTGCACAAACCTTAAATACATATCTTGTTCTCAGTACGACAGCTGGGGATAAGATTTATCCTAACCGAATTTGTCGGGAGTGTATGGTTGAGATAGAGGGACATTAGTTACTGGTTGATTTGAGAGTATTAGAGTACTTGGAGTTTGACGCGATGTTCAGTATGGATTGGCTATCATCTTATCACGCACAGATCGACTGTTTCAGTAAGACAGTGACATTTCTCATCGAGGGGATTTAGAGTTTTCATTTGCTGGAGCTGCATCAGCATTACCTATCACTCGAGGCAGACTAGCTACGTTGTAGGAGATGGAGGCGTACGCGGCTATAATGGAACCAGAGCTTAGGGCAGTTATTAGGGTTGAGGATGTCCCGATTGTTTGAGAGTTTTCCGACATATTTCATGAGGAATTGCCAGGATTGCCACCATCGAGAGTTGTTGAGTTCATTATTGAGCTGATTCCGGGGACTCAGCCGATTTACAACAGACCGTATAGAATGTCAGCATCGGAGCAGGAGGAGTTGAGGACCTAGTTAGTGGAGTTACTATAGAAGGGATTCATTCACTCTACTATGTCACCATGGGGAGCTCCAATTCTTTTTGTGAAGAAGAAGGACAGTTCGATGTGGTTGTGTATGGACTACATGAAGTTGAATTAGGTAGCGATTAGGAACCGTTACCCACTTCCCAGGATCGATGAATTGTTCGATCAGTTGGCAAAAGCCAAATTCTTCTCGAAGATTGACTTCAGATCAGGATACAATCAGTTGAGGATTCGAGAGGGGGATATCGAGAAGACTGTTTTTAGTACGTGTTATGGGTTATACGAGTTTATGGACATGCCGTTTGGATTTACTAACGCGTCGGGATCTTCATGGACTTGATGCACAGGGTGCTTAGGCCATTTTTGGATCGATATGTCATAGTTGTTATTGACAACATCCTAATTTATAGTAGGACTCATGTGGAGCACGAGTGGCATCTCAGGGAAGTGTTGGCGACGCTAAAAGAGCATCGACTTTACGCCAAGTTCAGCAAGTACGCGTTTTGGCTGAGTGAGGTGAAGTTTTTGGGGTACATCATTAACGATCAAGGTATATCAGTAGATGGTGACAAGATTCGGGCTATCATTGACTGGAAGAAACTTGAGTTTGTTTTTTATATCCGAAGTTTCCTAGGTTTGGCAGGATATTATAGGCACTTCGTACAGGATTTTTTGTTGATTGCAGCGTCGATGAAGAGGTTGACTAAGAAGGACGTCAGACTTGACTGGTTGCAGGAGTGTGAGGATGCTTTCTGGGAGCTGAAAAGGCAGTTGACTTTTGTGCCAATTTCAGCATTACCTGTGGTAGGTAAGGGTTTCTCAGTTTACCTTGATGCGTTAGGCACCGGGTTAGGTTATGTGTTGATGCAGGACAGACACCCAATGTCCTATTTATCACAATGATTGAGACCTCATAAAGAGAGTTATCTAGTGCACGATTTGGAACTTGCAGCATTCGTATTTGCACTGAAGGCCTTGAGGCACTATTTGTATGGTGAAAGGTTTGTACTATTTACCGACTACCAGAGTTTGAGATATCTATTCACTTAGAGGGAGTTGAACATGAGACAGCGAAGATGGCTCGAGTTATTGAAGGACTACGAGTTTGCTAATGAGTATCATACGGGGAAGGCGAACGTTGTAGCTGATGCGCTGAGCAGGAGCGACATCGAGAGCCAGACGGGACTGCAACATATATGACACATGAGTACGGGTTGCTTGAGGCTGCGTCGGTGTTGTATGTGACAGAGTCTATTACTGAGCTACACATTTACGATCAGATACGAGTTCCTACGATGTTTCTAGAGTGGGTTGCTGAGTTGCAGAGAATTGATGGTCGATATTTACAGATCAGTAGACTGGCTTAGGATCCGAGGTGTACCGAGTGGTCTGAGGGTTCAGACGGGTGCTTAAGACATAAGGGTCGTTTGTGGATACTGGAGGTACTGGAGCTCAGGGACAGTATTCTCGAGGATGCACATCAGTCGCGATTTACAATATATCCTAGTCGGACCAAGATGCATCATGACATTCAACGATTGTTTTGATTGTTTGGGATGAAAGGTGACGTGGGGAAATACGTCCGGAGTTATCATATTTGTCAGCAGGTGAAGGCTGAGCATAGGAGACCAGCTAGGTTGCTATAGCCGCTGCCCATTCCTCAGTGGAAATGGGAACATGTGACCATGGACTTCGTCAGTGGCCTACCGCAGACTACGAGGAGACACAACACAGTTTGTGTTACGACCCAAATTTTATTAAGGTCGTTATTCGCGTATTTTCAGATGTGGACGCCAACTTAGGTCCACGGAGACGCCACGGACTGGTGATGATACACCTGGTCGGGCGGAAAGTATTTTTTTGACTGATTGTTTGATTAACTGTGATGATAATGACTAGGCTATGACTCATTACATCGCAGGTGTGGTTTAATATTGACTAGATCGGGTGAGATTTCGTGTCAGGTATTTACCTAAAAATACGTGCAGACGGGGAACCGGACGAGTGAGCGCGGGAACACTAGGCCGGGGAATGCGTATACTTCGATAAAAAATAGAATAAATTTGACAAAAATAGTAAATTGGTGGGCGCCTAGTGACACGAGGGGTCGTGGTCGACACGCGTGGGTGGTAGTGTAGTGTGCACGCCCGAGTATGCTCATCGGCGCGCACGACGAAATTGTAGGCGCGAAAATATAGGCGAATATATATTTATATATGTATATATGTAATTAAATATATATATATATATATATTAAAATCAGAAAATAAATAATTAATTGTGAAATGACCAAAAAGGGTATGTGATTGTGAATGATGTGGATAAGAATGCAGGGGCATTTTGGGTATTTCACCCCAAAAAGTTGATAAACACCATCACCGCCACCACCATTTAGATCGATCGGAGAGACCGAGAGGAGAAAGAAGAGAGAAGAAGGAGAAGGGAGAACGAGAGAAAGATCAAGACGTGAGTAAGGTGAGTTGTTGTTTTTGTTTTTGTTGTTCGTTGACGTTGTTGCTGTTGTTATTATTGTTGTTGTTGTGCGTTGTTGATTTGTTGTTGGTGGTGGGGTGGTTCGGTTGGTGGGGTGTTCGAGCTCGGATGAACTGCCATGGCAGTTTGTCCGAGGAAGAACGTGGCATGGGAGATGTCTCCCATGCCAAGTGGAGATGAATAGAAATTCATAATAAATTGAGAAAATATGAGAAATTAGAAAAAGGGTTGAAAAGTGAATTTCGAGACTTTTCGGGCGGTTGGCACCCCGGTGTAACTCGAAAAACGTGCTACAACTAAAAACTAGAATAAAATTCTAATTTTTATTGTAACGATATAAAATCAATTAGTTTGATACTAAATCATATAAAATGACTTATTCAGACACCAGGGACTTAGGAGACCATAGTCAGGTGTCGGGTGCGCATCTCGAGGCGAGAGTGGGATCAGATCAGGACAAATACCGAGTAATTGGAGTGCGATTGAAGTAAGTAAAACCCTTAAGAAACACACTCGAGTGTTTATTTATTTGATTTCATTTGATTCTAGCTATTATTGTTTATCGTTGTTTACTCTATTTCCATGTTCATACATATGTTGCACGGTTGGTTTTGCTATTCACCGCCGGATCTTCTATTTTACTCTGTGATGTGTGGGCGGACTTGGGTAGGTTGGACAATAGGGACAGAATAAGGGTTCGGACCGGTGAGGTGGTTGGAGAAGCCACCGGGGGAATGCCGATGTCTGGATTAGGGTTCAGTCCTGCTACACGGCACACATCCATTATTGGTGTTTATCGATGTTATGTATGCATGCGTCTTAATTACGATTGCTGTTTTTCGCTTCATGTTTATTTAACAGTTATTGGCTTCCCTTATTATAAATGCTGGTTTGTGTACTTCTGGGTTTTACTCACTGGACTCATCATCTACTTCTTGTGATGAATGAGTGCAGGATCTACTACGACCAGGGGCAAGGAGACTCTCGCAGACTACTTGTGACCTTGTCACTGACGGAGTTCAACTTGTATGTTTTTATTTTGCTGTATTGACTTATTTTTGGGTTTATGGGGACTGTTTGAGATACCAGTACATGTATGTATCACACTTTGTTATGTTATATACAGTGTATTTTACCGGGTTTTCCACATATGATTAATTCTCTCTAATTTGAGGAATTTACATATTTTATAAGCTTCCGCTGTTTACAAATATTAAAATGTTAATTACTGACTAACTTAGGCTGAATTAATTGAAAATGATGGTTAGTTGGGCGTGGGACACAACCGCGGCAAGCATGTGGCCAGTTGTGGGCCCGCGTGGCCTCCCGTGGCGGACCAATGTGGAAATTTGAGCCGCTACAGTTTGGGTGGTTATTGACAGGTTGACGAAGTCGGCACACTTTATACTGATCGCCATGAGATATTCAGTTACAGAGCTGAGCACTATCTTCAAGAGAAAGATTGTTAGATTGCACGGTGTACCAGTCTCCATTATTTGACAGAGATCCAAGATTTACTTCAAGGCTTTGGGAGAGTATGCAGGAGCAGTTTGGCACTCGACTACAGTTCAGTAATGCGTACCATCCTCAGACTGATTGGCAGTCGGAGCGGTTGATTCAGATTCTCGAGGATATGCTCAGGGCGTATATTTTACAGTTTGGTGGATCATGGCAGGATTATCTGTCGTTGTGCGAGTTTTCTTACAACAACAGCTATCAGGCGAGTATCGAGATGCCACCGTTCGAGACACTATATGGTAGGCACTACAGGTCACCAACATGTTGGGCGGCACCGGAGGATACAACGGTTATTGGACTTGAGGTTGTGGTGGATCACTCTGAGAAGGTGAGACAGATCAGGTAGAGGCTTCAGGCGGCGTAGGATAGATAGAAGAAATATGCGGATAGGTATCACGAGGATCTGAGCTACGAGATTAGAGACATGGTGTACTTGAAGGTTTCGCCCTGGAAGGTCATCAGAGATTTGGCATTAAGGGGAAACTGGCGTCAAGGTTCATTGGCTTGTTTAGAGTTGAGGAACGTGTTGGCAGAGTGGCATACCGTTTAAAGTTGTGGTCATAGTTAGAGGGGGTACATCCGGTGTTTCACATATCCGTGTTAAGGCTAACTAGGTCGGGACCGAGACTTGTGGTTGATGTACGTCAGATTGAGGTGCGACTAGACGTGTCATATGAGGAGCAGCCTGTGGAAATTATGGATATGAGGATTTAGACTCTGTGGAAATTATGAACATGAGGATTTAGACTAGACGTGTCCCATTTGGAGGACCTTTTAACCCCATCTTGGCCATCAAACAATGCATGATGATGTATGTGTGTGAGATGATGACATTTATATGTATAGGTTTTCCCTCATTTTGACCAACTTTTCTCTCTCCTCTTGAGAAAATCCAAAAATAGGAGAGAAGTGTGAGGGTTTGGAGTGTTTTGGATGATTATTTGAGGAGCTTGTGGGTGTTGGATCAACAAACAAAGGTTAGATCACTAATTTCTTATACTTTCTCTATGTTTTAATACTAATATTGGGGTTTTAATGGGATATTGATGGTGTTATTGAGTTAGTGTTTTAAATGGTGGTTTGGTGGTTTTTGAAGAAGTTATTGTGGGGTTGGGCTGGTTGTTGTTGAAGAAGAATAAGAGAAAAAAATGAAAAAAAAATGGTCGTCTTCTCTCCAAAGACAAAATGGATGGTAGCCTGGCTACCTCGAAATGGGCCGGGATGGGCGGCTCGGTCAACCCAGACCTGGATGGGCCTGGACCGGGCCCGACCTTGACCCGGTCCAAGTGGGCTGAACTGGGCCCAACCTAGTAGGGTCAGACTGTATTAAGGGGACTGACCCCATATTAATTAAATAATATTTTTTATTTAAATAAATTAAAAACAGTTTTAAATAAAATAAAATACAGAAAATTGGAGAAAATAGCTAAAAATTATGAAAAAATTCAGAAAAATACAGAAATATGAGAAATTAGAAAAAGGGTTCATAAATAAGTTTCGAGACTTTCTCGAGATTTTGACGAGATGTTGTCGGGGTTTTTATCTCGTAAAGCGTAAAATTGATATAATATACTCAATTGAAGCTAAATCAATGATAAATGGTAATAGGACATTACGGGATATATTTTGGATATCGGGTATTTGGAGGAGCCGGACCGAGGTTTATTTACGGGACGAGGAATGCGGTTTGAAGTGTGTAGTATCCCAACTGAAATTACTTGAGTATTTATTTCTTTTGGCATTTTGAATTCAATTTATTTCATTTCAATACTCTATTCTTGGATTGTGATTATATGGACGGACGTTGAGTTGGGTTTCCTCCATTCCATTCCAGTGTGTATGTCCACTACACCATAACATGTTGCTAATGATAGGTGAATAGGACGACCTGAGTGTCACATCGTGCAGCGTGTCGGTACACCGTGGGTGTAACGCCGACCATTGAGCGGATCCAGATACTTGCCCTGCTTGAGTAGGCCTCGTCGACAGTGATCTGTGGAAGAATCAGAATTATGGTGGTAGTTTGACCCTAGGGGCTAAGAACACACTTTGAGCTTTCCCTATTATCTATTCATGTGATGAGCGCAGTTGCCTGTATTTATTTTCGCATGTTTATTTAATAGCTTTATTTAAATTCCAGTATTTACTTTCGGTATTGCTCACTTAATTTCCTTGGGAATACTCACTCTAGACTCGTCATCTGCCTTTTGTGATGGCTTGAGTGCAGATCCTAGTACGAGTAGGGGTAAAGGCAAGCTTCCAGAGTACCACTGATCAGAGATAGATTGCCTGACTCGTACATTTGTATTTTATATATTTTTTTCCATTTTGGGTATTGAGATTTGTGAGATACCTTGTATATATTGATTTTCTTGTAACTTCAGATGTATTTATGGTTATATATGGGTTTTCTACATTAGGTTTATGGTTTATGTTGCACATTTATAGTATCATTATCTGAGTAAATGTGGTAGTAAGGCTTCCGCTGTGTTAATTCGAGGATTTTAGGATGACTTAACATATAATGTGATTTCAATACAACTAAATCACTAAATTGACAATTAATAAGGTAAAATGGAGGATATAATCCAATGTAGAGCACAATAGTCACTGGTAAAACAGACCG
Organism: Stephania japonica; assembly: GCA_039657345.1. Lineage (NCBI taxonomy): Eukaryota > Viridiplantae > Streptophyta > Magnoliopsida > Ranunculales > Menispermaceae > Stephania > Stephania japonica. Next base: position 10,255,913 of record CM077563.1, on the reverse strand, counting down.
TGGGTTCGCATTGGCCCCGTGGCGGTCTATTTGAAAAATGGATCGTTACATATTCAACAGAACAACATATCCAGGGTTTTTCGAAACCCCGACTCATGTTATCGCTCTCCGAATTTATCCTAAACTCTTAGGGACATCCATGATAACATAACACCTAACTCACTTTGTTTCGCAACCCCAACAAAACACCCCAATTCGTAAATCACACAAAAATTTTCAAAAATTTCATTCAACTTCAAACCCACAAACAAATCACCAATTCATCAATTTATCATCCAATTGATCACAAATACACCATTCCAAATCAATTTCCAACATTTTCTCAAAAATTCATTCAAAATCTTCATGATGAAAACCTGCAAAACTAACGTTAAATTGTGCACAAACACGAGAAGAGTAAGGATCCTACCTTTTTACACGTGATTGGTCGATCCCCGATGTTGCAACGTGCTCGAAACCCTAGTGCTCACATCGTCTCTCTCGTTCTTTCTCGATAGAAAATGATAACAATAGATGAGGAGAGAGAAAAATTAGTTTTTATTCCCATTCATCTAATCACACGCACGGATCTTGAGGCACATCTTGTGTTCCTCATTTACTCCATCCAATAACTATAATACAATAGCTTGACTCTAATAGGTGACTCAAATTTCAAAACTAAACCATTTCTCGCTTATAACTCGTGTTCCCGGATCCGTTTCAACTCACGACTCTCACCACGTACATTCCCGGACATAATCTCGCTCCCACATTTTATTTAATTATTTATTATTTTTTGATAATTCACTAATTACCATTTTTCGGTGTTTAATTATGCGTATTATACCATAAAATTCCCTTTTTCTAGTTGAATATCACACAGAAATCCGTGGCGATTTATAAACGAAATCCACACACTAGGACATATAGTGTTCTCATTCGGGTATAAATAATAATACGAACATCACAGAAAAATAAAATATACCTCAGTGTCGACTCTCGAGGCTTGAGTAATATGACAAATCACAACAAGTAGGTCACAATCCTGAAAAAACACGACACGTGTCACCAATTAAATTTGATAGTCGTTACAATAGCGATTCTAGTCGACTAAACAATGTTTTATATTAATTATTTAATGCATTTACTTATTTTTCTCGTGTGTATTGTTTCCCAACCTAGTGTACTATAATTCACCTATCCGGTCCTGTATCTACATGCTAATCGAGGCAAATACCTGTCACACTATCTTGCTCGGTCAATATCAATGTAAATACACACATTGCGATGCAAAATAACATAATTAAATATACACATCGCAAATTAGACAAAACAACACAAAACAAACTAATTACCTAGTCGGGCGTGCTCTGGCTCAGCTGTGGGGTCCACGGGAGTCTAAGCTGGCGACTACGTCTGAAAATACGCAATAATAACGACTTAATTAAAATTAGGCCGTTACACATATACCCTATATATATCAGCCCTATTTAATTTAATACATTTTTAAACTAAAATGTCTTTAGGCAAAATTACATAATAACATAACACTAAATTAGATCATGAACCCATTTCCTTTTCCCTTTTTGTTTTCACTTTTTAAACCCCTCCTCAACTTTACTTTTCACTCTCTACACCATCTCTGACCCACTGCACCAAAATGATGAAAAAAGTACACAATATTATTCTCATCTCCAATTCCTAAAACTCCAAACTTTGCACCAAATCACTTAATTTATTGAGAAAACATTTTTATTTTAATATTTTTTATGTTGGTTTATGTGGACCACGCAACTAACTTTAGTTATATATATATATAACCTTGCGCCATATTTGGCACAACATGTGGTGTTGAGTTGGAGCACCCTCCCCATACGGAAGTGCGAAAAATAAACTTTACTTTTCACTTATCAATTGTTTTTTTTTTGAAAAAAAGTTTGACTTTCAACTGCGCGTAGGGCCTAGAAGTGTGTAGTTATAGTGAAAATAAGTGTAGTAGAAGAGAGGTTAGTGGGTTAGTGATGCGACACTCTATTAAACACTAAAAAATATGTAACTATTGCTCATCCTAAATCAAACCTTAAACTCATCCTCAACTCCTATATATCCTACTCACTACATCCGCTTCTTCTATTCTACTTAGTTTTCACTTTCTATATCTCACCCCCAAATTAAACCATAAATTCATTATTCATCTCATTTTCTCTTATACTTTCTATTCTCTACACAATGCAACATCTTGATTATAGCATTTAGTTAGAATTTGATTCACATTCTTGAATGGTTAGAACATTTATTTGTGTTGAATCTTAGCTTTTAAGGCTCAAATAATCAATCTTTGAATGCAATGGAGCAAATTGAGATAAGGGAGAGAAGAAGATGATGTGCGACAATAGGTTGAAAGTTGGCATGGGATCACAAACATATAAAGAGAGTTTTCTTTAGGGAGTGAGAGGGGGCAAATATAAGCTAGGGGTACATTAGGGAGTTTATTTAGAACACGAGACAACTTATTGAGGCTATATATAACATTAAATTGATTGGGGGGCTGATATAAGGTATAGGGGTGCTAGTAGTCGCTCCCTTTGTGTTCCAATAAATACTACCACCGAAAAAAAAAAAATCCTTGCTTCTCATTGCATTCAACACAACCCATCGATGGACAACTCATCGCAATCTCCATTTAATTTCCTGCCCCGTATTAGGATTGAAATTCATGTTGTACTTATGCAGATCGTATGAACTTGCCCTGCATGTAGACAATTTTGATCCAATTAACTTCGTCGTCCCTAGTGCTTAAACTGAAATTTTCCATATCTTTCAAAGCTGGCAGCTTCACATCCTTGCTGTCTTGAGTTCTGCAATTGATGAACACTAACTCGTCACCGACTACAACGTAACGTACCACACGCACATCATGAAGTGAGCGGGGGCAGAGTTGATGAACAACGCAAGTTGTAGTACATAATGTTGTAGATGTGTGGACCAAAAATTACTCCCACATTAGATGACTTAATGATCACAATAAAATATATTAGTGCCATAGTGTGGATCACACTTCAATTAAGTATTAAGGTCTTTTGAAGTAAAACCTTACATATATGAGTTGAATGTAGTTAAGTTATGACTATGTATATATACATGACTAAACGATTTTTTTGGGATTAGTGTGGATCTCACTTCAATATAAGAAGAGAGATCCACATGCATACATATATAATACCTCACAAGTATTGATATTATCTCTATCTTAACCACCTTCAACTCACATGTGTGAGGTCCTTACTTCAAACAACCTAAGTGCCATTTGGAAAGAGATCTACACTTAAATACTTCTTTATAAAGTCACACTATTAACCGATTGGAGACTGTATTTCGGTCTACACATCTCCAACAATCTCCACCTTATGATAAAATTCATTGCCAAATAGGTACTCATTTTTTTGATTTTTTTTTGTATGGATTGGGGCTTGTTTTCAAATCGGCTTGAAAAAAATGTTCAAACCCAAATTTATTTAAAAACATATGTTTTGACCGTCAAAATGGTTTCAATTAAACACCTTTTGTCAACACCATTGGAGATATATTATCAAGGAAAATGATAATCTAACACATTTTAGGCGCACACTTAAGGAGTATATTTTATTTTTTAGTCATTTATGAATTTTTTTATCTTTCATGGATTCCATATCTAACAAAATACCATAAATAATTAAAATAAAAAGTGTTCGTGTACTAAATTAAATTGATACCGAGCACATACATTTTGATCCACCTACCAAACTCCAACTAATTTGACAACCAAAGAGTCATTAACGTTGCAGGGCTTGGCCTGGGGTTGCCCACTTGCTCTGGTGCAGGGGAGCGCCTAAAAGTGCGCCACGTGTCAACCCTCAGAACATTCGGGAAGCAAAAAAAATTAAAAAAAAGAGAGGTAGGTCGTCGCTCTTCGGAACCCCAATTCGCTAGCAGAACGTGATTAGGGTTTACTTCTTCGTTGAATCGGTGAGAGCTTCTCTCAATCTCTGTTAGGGTGTTGAGAAAGTACTGTTCACGTTCTTCGTTTCTTCCTCGTTTTTACGTCAAATCTGTAGCTTTTGTGGTCGCTAGTCGTTTTTGTTAGTAATCTTTCATGGAAGTTTTGGATCTTTGTTTTGATTTGTGATTTCGTGCCTGTGAAGCCATGTGCGGTGGCAATAGACTTCGATCTGCGTGTTTCTAGGGTTTCTCGGAAGTCAGATTTGGGTTTCCATCTGTTCCTTTGATTTTACTGGTTTTTACGTCCATTTGATGAGAGCTGTTGTGGGAATTTGTTTTGTTGTGTGCGAAAGATTCAAGCTTTTCGATTTGCAGGTTTGCTCAGTCGATGCTATCGATCTCTTTCATGGGTTTCTTATTTTTGTAAACCTTTTTTTGGGGCTGCGAAGATTCTTGTTTGATATTAAGATTAGGCATGAAAAGGAATAGAATTTGAAATTAAGATTAGGCATGAGATGGTTGAATTCGCTAAAAAGTCCTATATTGAATTAGACTTTTAAAATAGCTCGAGTTTTAAATCTCCAAAGTCTTGGACAAAGATTGAATTCGCTATCCTTTGATGGGAGGTTTTCTCTAGAGGGAGAATTCCTTTTCTGGGTAATGTCGCAGGCCTGTCCCAGGCATTATCTGGGTTCTGCCATGTTATGTGCCAGAGTGGCTATGATTGGGGTAGCTTAAAATGGAAGAAATTGTATTGTAGGATTTTTAAACTATAGCGACCAGCAAACTGGGAGAAGGCTAATGGCTGAATATGATGTCTGTTGGATTGTCAACTGTAGATTTGATTAGTTTTGGATTATGTTTTTGACGAAGTAATGTATAGCGTTAAGTCACCAACTCACAGCTAACTAGAATTCCTAGTCCGTCTAGGGGTTCCGTGCCCTTGATTAAATCATTTAGTAGTTACCTTTCCTACAAGTGAAGTATAGTTGAACTTATAAAAATAAAATGCTTCCAGTGAACTTGATATTAATGAAACCTACGTTACTATTGCTTCCTTCAATTATAAGTTAATATCAATTAATTTATAGGAAGTTGTGATAGGCCCATTCTATGATATTGATCCTAATGTCATGTAAGACTTCCATTCATTTGTTTTCAATTATCAATTCCGATAACTGTGGAATTGGACAAAGAAGAAAATTTAAAAGCATGATTTGCTTTTGTTTGAACTTTGAACTGAATCTTGGCCATATTTTTTGGTCTTTTAGACCTTATCCTGGCATTGTATTTGTCATTCATGCCTTTTGTTATTATTATTATTATTATTATTACTATTACTATTACTATTATTACTATTATTACTATTATTATTGTTGTTGTTGTTGTTGTTGTTGCCAATAAATGTTCACGCCAAGATATTCTTTTCGTGCGTTGGAGTTTCTTTGATAGACTTGTTTAGTTGTTTGTTATCTATCACTTTATGAATGAGATATGATTGACATCTTGCTTCGATTTTGGTTGTTTTATGGGGCAGGTTTGGTTTTAGGTTACTGGGTACAATGAGAGGTCGAAGTTACAGCTACAGTCCTTCTCCACCAAGAGGTTATGGGAGAAGAGGTAGGAGCCCTAGCCCTAGGGGTCGATATGGAGGTCGCAATAGTCACAATAGAGATCTTCCTACTAGCCTTTTAGTTCGCAATCTTCGCCGTGATTGTCGGTACGCTCTCATCAATTTTTTGGTTAAATGTCATCTTTCTATCAATTACTTTGTTATCTTGGTCTAGGCAGTTTTCTCTAGGTGCCTGATTTTCTTATTAGTTATCGCTAAATGAAATACGTTATATAGTTGACAAACTTGAGAGCACAAGCCTTTCATTAACCATTTAAATTAAAATGATGTCAAATGTTGTGTTTGATACTTTGAAGTTGAAATTGGAGCATCTTATTGCAAAGACATGTCAACATACTAATATTTGTATCAATTTGCTAAATCATAGCAGTCAAACTTCATCGTGAAAGCCTGTCCCGAATGATAATACTATAATTATTATTGAAAGGCTCGCCACAAGGAAATGTTAATATAAGAAGGTAGAGGGATTTCTGTACAAGGGGATATTGAGTTTTAGAGCTTGATAGCCGCCCAAATAATAAATGACTAAATGATTATTGTACAAATTTCTTTTCCTAACTTAGTTTTTTTTTTTTGGGGTCTTTATTCAAGATAAAATGAGTCACTCACGTCCTAAGCCTTTTATTCATCTATCCTAATTCATCATTTCTATTCTAATTTGAATCTGGTTTTACTAATGTGACAATCATTTGTATATAAATGAGGATATGTACACCAACTTTATTTCTTATAACGAGACGAGCTAACTAAAACAAACTATTGTGAAATAATCTATTAGTAGTGGTATTAATGGCACCTCAAAGTGTCAAATAGGAGCAATTAGTGGAGTTCATGATAGAAAAATGTGTTTAAGCACCAAAGGTTTTTCTTAAAATTACCTGGTTGGTGTAACAGCTTCTTGTGGAATTTGACAATCAGTCTTGATATTTTGATGCACTATGGTCTTAGCAGCAAAGAAAATGCAAATATGAGGTTCTTGTATGCTCAAGCTTAAACAGTTCAATGAGCTGCCACTCTGTTTCTTTCTTCAGCATGAGTTCGATTTAAGGAGCAGAATGAGTTTGCTTCATTGCTTCAAATGTATTGTTAAAAAAAAAGCTCTGAAAGAGACTGGAGCTTGCATCATTAGTTTCTTATTGGAATTGAGTGCAACTAGTTGCATTTAGTTCTTTAAAGTTCATTTTACATAGAGCAACAAGGTAGACAAAGAAGAAAAAGAAACTACTTGTTCTATATCTTCACTTGGTTGTATTTTGCATTGTGATTTCCAAGAAGAATGCAACATAAATTGTAAAGGGAGAAGGATAATGAATTACAATTGATTGTGGTGTATTGAAACAACCTTGGGGGCTTTTACTTCAACAACTTAGCCTCAGTCCCAAATTAATTGGGGTCGGCTATATGGATCAAATTCTTTCATTGTGCTCATTTTAGTGCAATTGATGGTGAGCTTTCCAAACCATTAAAATTCCTCTTAATTAATGCATCCCAAGTTAACTTCGGTCTACTTCTACCTCGTCGAATTTCTTTAGTTCTTATTAAGTCAAGTTTTTTAGTGGGGGCATCTGCAGGCTGTCTTTGTAGGTGACCAAACTACTGCCATCGCCATTTTTTAATCTTTGAGTCAATTAGTGTTACTCCTACTTGTCTTTGAATTTCTGTATTTCTTATCTTATTTTTACGAGTTTTACCACACATCCACCTAAGCATCCTCATTTCTGTTACGTTCATTTTATGTAATTGTTGTTGCTTTACCGCCCAACATTCACTTCCATAGAGCATAGCTGATGTAATTGCAGTTTTAGAAAATTTTCCTTTTTAACTTGGTAAGCATATTTTTATCACAGATCACACCAGTTGCACTCCATTTCTTTCATTCAGCTTGAATTTTATGTGTGACATCATTCTCAATATTGCCATCATTTTGTATGATTGATCCTAGACATTTAAAGTGTTTCACCTTATGAACTTCTACTTTCCCTAATTTTACCACTCCATCTCGATGTCTCGTATTTCTAAACTTACAATGCATGTATTCGGTCTTCGTCCTACTTCACTTAAAGCCTTTAGATTATAATGTATTCCTTCAAAGTTTTAATTTCTTATTCACTCCATCTCTTGTTTCGTTCGCTAAGACTATCATTTGCAAATAACATACGCGATGATATATCCTCTTGAATATGCCTAGTTAGTTCATTCATAACTAGCGTAAAGAGATATGGGCTTAAAGTCGATCCTTTATGTAGTCCTATCGTAATAAGAAATTCTTTTGTAGTTCCTCTGAATGTCTTTATACTAGTTACTACTCCCTCATACATATCTTTAATCGTGTCTACGTATCTAGCACGACGAAACAATCATCCAAGGAGACAAGCTTTCTCTTACACCATAAACTTTTACCTGTTCTTTTTACTTTCCTCTATACTGCATTTCCAATTAAAATGTGTATCAAAATTCAATAGCAGCTATGAAAACTAGTTAAGAGTTGTGGAGAGGATAGAGAGGTACATAAAAAAATTTGGACATATTGGAATTTGAATTGTAATTAGGTACTCTTTATAATGTTTTTTACTAACTCTATATGACTATATGGGATCTTATTACTGTGTCAAGAGATTGTTGTTAAATGTAGAGATGGGCAATTGAACACATCTTTACGCACGTGGCACGTAATTGTATGTTTTTCATGGATATCAAAGTGGTTGATGGAAAAAGTTTGATTATGTTGTTAGAGTGACATTCTCGTTTCTTAAATCTTGTTTTGATAAACAACATAACAATACTCAAAATTTCATAACATGTGCACTGATTCTCAAGCAAGATGCAAAAGCACGAGTTCTAATACTTTTGTTGAATTTGTTCTCATTTCAACAAGAGTAAATTCTGGCTTCACTATTGTGATCATGATCTTGTTCTTTGGTAATATTTGCAGGGCAGAGGATCTCCGTAGGCCATTTGGACAGTTTGGTCCTCTTAAGGACATTTATTTGCCGCGGGACTACCATACCGGGTAACTAACCTCTTGCCATTCAAAGCTATTGAACTACTCTATACTCCATGATTTTATTAAATTTTGAGTACATTATTTTCATCTTCTTTCTAATTTTATGGGGTTAAAACTCTTAATGTTTGGCAATTGCTGGAGCTGCATTCAATATTGCTTTTGCTAAAAGTTGTCATGGCTGCTTCTATATGAATAGTATTTATTATTCTACTACTTATTATTCCACTTTGAATTTTTTTTATTAAAATTGTTGAGGTTTAACAGTGAACTAATAAAGTTTTGAAGACATCAGTTCAGTAATAAGAGTTCTATGAAGATGATGTTAGTTTGTAAGAGGATGTGAAGGAAGTTGGTTTTGAATACATTTTGAAGATATTCAAGTCTTGAAGAACTTGAAGTCATCTTTAAACTCTGAAATGCACAAGGTCAGCGGCTAGAGTGCTTGAACATACTTGTACTGAAAGTACTGTTGGCTTTTTATTTTTTGTATTTTTAACTCCAAAATTCTCTATGATTATTATGGTGATCAATTGTGAAAGTTCTTTGGTATATATTGGTCGTTGTATCACTGTGATGAAGTTCAAGAATGTTCCACTATTATCCTAACGTCTAATCATTTTCAGGGAGCCACGTGGCTTTGGTTTTATCCAATATGTTGATCCTGCTGATGCTGCGGAGGCCAAATATCAAATGGACGGACAAATTCTTCTTGGCAGAGAATTGACAGTTGTATTTGCTGAAGAGAACAGAAAGAAGCCAACTGAAATGAGGGCTAGAGAACGAGTGAGGTAAACATGGGTTTTTTTTTTGGCAGTTTAACCTATCTAGGTGAGGCAATACCTATTGCAGGTCAAACATATTATTTTGAGGCCCATGTGCAGTTACATAATTTACTTGATGTGATTTGAGCAATTATATTTAGTCCTCTAAACAAGAAATTGCATAAATTTTACATATAATTTTGCATGCACATTTTTTTTAATTACATATTCCCTGCATAGAGCGCAAGTGTTACAGTAACTAATATGGATGAACCTGTTAATTAAACGTTTTTCATTATTGTGTTGGAGAATACGCCACGTTTATGCAATAAACAGTAGAACCATCAACAAGTAATAAACAGGTTTTTTTTTTTTTTTTTTTTTTTGCCCTGGTCTAATTGTATTGATTTGGCACATTCTCTTTGATATATTATTCATTGTGTTATAAGCCTTAGGGTAATGGAAATTGATCATATTCTTATGAATTGTTTTTCGGTGCTATATCTCATCTCTTTTACCAATCTACAACTATATTTCATCTCTTTTATTAACCTAAACATGTTGAGTTTTTAAACAATTTTATTTGCTACATAATTGTTGGTTAAGTTTTTGTTCTTTTTTAAACATTATCTGTAAAGTGGGATTATTGATACCAACTACTAATTATTTCATGAAAAATGCTTGTGGCCCGCTTTTCACACATACTTGATTGTGACTCTTGATTTTCACTTCGATGTGTGTGCGTATGAAAATTGATGTGCATCTAAGGAACTCCCAATGAGTGCGTGCGAAAATTGATCATATTCTTATGAATTGTTTTTCGGTGCTATATCTCATCTCTTTTACCAATCTACAACTATATTTCATCTCTTTTATTAACCTAAACATGTTTGAGTTTTTAAACAATTTTATTTGCTACATAATTGTTGGTTAAGTTTTTGTTCTTTTTTAAACATTATCTGTAAAGTGGGATTATTGATACCAACTACTAATTATTTCATGAAAAATGCTTGTGGCCCGCTTTTCACACACACTTGATTGTGACTCTTGATTTTCACTTCGATGTGTGTGCGTATGAAAATTGATGTGCATCTAAGGAACTCCCAATGAGTGCATGCGAAAATTGATCATATTCTTATGAATTGTTTTTCGGTGCTATATCTCATCTCTTTTACCAATCTACAACTATATTTCATCTCTTTTATTAACCTAAACATGTTTGAGTTTTTAAACAATTTTATTTGCTACATAATTGTTGGTTAAGTTTTTGTTCTTTTTTAAACATTATCTGTAAAGTGGGATTATTGATACCAACTACTAATTATTTCATGAAAAATGCTTGTGGCCCGCTTTTCACACACACTTGATTGTGACTCTTGATTTTCACTTCGATGTGTGTGCGTATGAAAATTGATGTGCATCTAAGGAACTCCCAATGAGTGCGTGCGAAAATGGCATGTGAAATTGGCGTTAGATTAGCAAGTCTCTATTTCATTTAGTTGAATCTCTGTGAGCTTTGAAGAATGCGAGGATTAAGGACAAGTATTGTGTTTATGTTAACTTAAAATGGATCATAATTTATCATTATTTAACTGTTTTTTTTATTATTACTATTTTTTTAAAAATGGCATGTGAAATTGGCGTTGGATTAGCAAAACTCTTATTTCATTTAGTTGAATCTCTGTAAGCTTTGAAGAAAGCGGGGATTAAGCATTAGTATTGTATTTATGTTAACTTAACCTGGATCATATTTGTCTTTATTTAACTTTTTTTTTCTTGATCTGGCAATTTTTTTTGTAAATTAAGTCTGCATTCCTTCTCGTAATATTTTTCCTGTTGTACTTGTCACACTTGCATAATGTATCTGGGTGATTCTTCTCAAACAATAGTTGTTTGCAGGTTTATGAGGAATATTTTGGTGAATAATTTAATAGTTGTGAAAGAAAAAAAAAATGGGAAAATGATCTGCAGCTATGGGGACGGTTGTGTTCTTGTTTCCAATTGAAAGTAGATGGAATCTTGTCATTAAAAGATATCCTGAAAATATTATGTCCATAGCAAGCCTTGTGTAAGAGGTTTTTTTTTAAAAAAAATTTATTGGGAACTGCTTTTGTATTGGTAATAGGAGGTTACAATTATAAAAGCATTGTCAAAGTAATAGTGGAAATATTCATGGTCGTACAATTGTACGACCTTGAACCTGCAGAACTGAGGTTCTCATTCTGTTATGGTACGCTAATTTCCTGTCCATTCATTTATGGATTGCTGCCATGTTTCCACATTTTGCTTTATGCCGTACCACATTTCTTTCAAGTGGAGAGATCAACTTTATTTTGTGCCTTGTCTAAGGAAGGATTAATTGTAAAATAAAGATTCTTGCCTGGTTTGATGCTACTACTATGTTGGTTTGCATCTCTACTTAGATGTGGTTAATATAGATTGACGAGCTTCATTGTGATTATTAATGTTGGAATTGGTGCTTGACAATTAATATTTCAATTTGTCTCCTTTGTTGGCTGCTTAATTTGCATGGGTTCATTGTAGTCCTCTATAGCAACCTTCCCTTAAGAGATGGTATGTCATAATTGAATTGCGGAAAGAGTTGCCAGTGCATTCACGTTTTCTTAGTGGCAGGGGTCGATCATATGATCGTGATCGCGGCAGACGCTCCCCTCCTAGATATTCTCGCTCTCCTCGTTACTCCAGGTCGCCACGCTATGCAAAATCCAGGTCTCGCAGTCCTAGCTACTATTCTCCATCACCCAGGAGGAGGTAGAGCTCATCTGATTGTATCATTTTTTATTTATGTATATATTTTTTTCATTTAGATTTTTTTATAGTTCCAGCTCAGACTAAATGTTTCTTGATCTCTTTGCAGATCAGTTTCCCCTCCAGAGAAAAGGTACCAGCGAGAGCCATCATATAATGGATCGAGAAGCCGGAGCAGAAGTCCTGAGGACTATACTCGAGACAGAGATTACAATGACTGAGCTTTGCCCTGAACTTAGACCAAAATGGGCTAAGGTTTGTAGGACTAGACTGTTCATTTTATTTCTGATTGAGAGTTGCGTAGGGAGAGAAAGTGGCTTTGCCTTATGGTTAGTCATTTGTTGAAGTGGCATTGACTTGGGTTGCCTTTTATGCTCATCTGGAGCTCTTACATCCAACATTGTACTGAATTTAATTAGTGGATAGTTGTTGAATTGAGACATCAGTGATGGTGTTCGACGATAGCAAAAACTAAATATGTATTGTCTGGAGTCGGGTTACTTTCGTATCGAGTTGTACCTTTTAAGTCAAATCGTTCATCTTTTTATTCGTTTGTTTTCTGAAGAGGGCATGGGGGTAGAATTAGTCTGTAGATGGCAAGAAGTTTTATGGTACCAGTATATAATGATAATCTAACACATTTTGGGCTTACATTTGAGGTGCACACGTTGTTTTTTTAGCTGTTTATGATTTTTTCTTGTCTCTCAAGGTATGAGCCTCACATCTTACAAAATTTCATAAATTGTTAAAAAATAAAGTGTGCGTTCAATGGTGTGTTAGATTATTATTTTCCATAGGAAAATTACCCAACAGTTTCAGCATTTGCTGGAATGCCAAGACATCAAGGCCTGTATCAAATGGTGATGGCTGTGTTTTAGATTTAGGATAAGTAGAGATTTAGCAGCAGTTAAATTTGTACATAGAATTGGTTACGTATTAGAATTTTGAACCTCCTAGCTTATGAAGTAGACGTGTGGATACACGTATGTTGTGAACAAAATGGTCGCAATGTGCTAAAACCATTGACTATGAGAAGAAATATAGCTAGGGCTGAGGTGATCACTTTGGCGCCTAAAATAGGCGACCAGTTGTTTCCCTTAAATATACATTGATTTGTCATTGAACAAGCATCAGTGGTCAAATCAAATCAATGGGCACCGGGTGTTCAAAATGGATCACCGAATCATTATTTAAGAGTCCGGTTAAGTGCACTCAGGCTTTACTTAGTGCACCATAGAAAAAGTAAAACTTGAAAAAAAAGGTCAATCCTACTACAAAATGACTTTTATGCTCCTCATTGTGATTAGTGCATTCTACACTTTCACCTTGTTTTGTGCATTTCATCATTATCTCTCCACTATTTCTTATGGTTTGTAGGCATCATCGAGCGGTTTGGCCTCGCAGATCCAAATCTCTTATTGGATAGTCGGTCAGAGTCCACCAAGCTTCTAGTTGGAAAGTCGGTCACAGTCTGTCAAACCTTTAATTGGAGAGTCGATTGGAATTCACTGAACCTTTAAGTTGGCAGTTATTAACTAAATCTCACCAAAAAAGTTCGGTTGGGCAACACCAAATCTAGAAGATAAATATGTCGTCGAACCTAAAATAGATATCTCAACAAAGTTTTTGGAGGTGAGTGTTTTGGTTCGGATGAAGGGTTATTTTGGTAAAAATGTGGGGTACACTTGTAAATTGAAATTTAAATTTGGGGTGCCACACATAATTAGGGTGCACTAAGTAAACGGTGGGAGTGCACTTAGCCGGCTCTTATTTAAAAACTATCAATGGTTTTACAAAATTGAATAACAATTCCTTGGCTCCAAATTTGTTGGGCTTTTCTTTTCCCTTTTTACTTGTACATAGTCAGACTAATTACATGAATCAAGAAGATCAAACTTTATTTTTGATATAAAGCACCCAATATCTGAACTATTATATCTGAACTATCCGACAACTCTAAGTTCACCCCGAGTCACCTACCGTAGAGGTGGAAGAGCTTTCAATGTTTGTGTTTCTATTATCAAGATTTGAACTTCAGTCTCTAGCTAGTTAAGAGAACCATTTTTTTTTAAGTAGTTCCTTTGCTCAATTTAATGTATTGATGCGTTTTTTCAAAGTGCTTTAACAAAACTTTTCTTTCTTTTTTTTCGAGGACAGAAGGATGCTTTTATTGGATCATATCAGATTATAGTACATCCAGAAACAAAATAAGGACTATTAGTTTAAAACCTTTGCTCTGTCAAAGAAACTCCAGTTTGTGCAACATTATGAGCTGCAAGGTTCCCAGATTAAGACGTGCAAGTTGATTTCTGTATGAAGCCCTTTATGTCAAAGGCGTCGGTCCCAATCTTTGTGATGACACCCTGATGAAATAGCATCCATGTTAGGAATATGCTGACAATTAATTACAGAAACAAAAAATGGACAAATGTGATTCATCATTCATGAAAGCATTTGTAAGTACCTTTTCTGTTACAATGCCAGTTATAAGACTAGCAGGGGTAACATCGAATGCTGGATTCCAAACTGATATCCCAGATGCAGCTACTTGCTCCCCAAGCCCCCCACGAGAGTTCAACAGCTCCTTTGGGGATCTTTCCTCGATCACAATTTCGTCTCCAGATGAAATGGAGAGATCGATAGAGGTCACAGGTGCAGCCACGAGGAATGGAATCCCGTGATGAGAAGCACAAAGTGCTAAGCTATAAGTTCCGATTTTATTAGCGGTGTCTCCTGCAAAAAGTTGAGTATTGGCACATTGAAGTTCTTTAAGTGGTTAAATATATAAGCATCAAACATTTCTGAAATAAAATATACCATTTGACGCAACACGGTCAGCTCCAACAACGACTGCATTAACATGCCCGCTTTTCATTAATGCAGCTGCTGCAGAATCGGCTATTAGAGTAGCAGGAATCTTCTCATGAACCAACTCAAATGCTGTGAGCCTGGAGCCCTGAAGTTCAAGAAAGATTAGAGGTTTATATAGACTTTAAAGTAGAAGAAGCACATGCCCTACATCGGGAAGATAATTTTTAACTTCATGTAATATGACAGTTTCAAATTCCAATACAAAGTAAACAAAAATATCACCCAAATCCTGTTAACGAACAAAGATTTACTTTGTTTTGTGGCTTAATTGGTTAAAATATCCTAACCTTTTACAACTTTTGTTATTATATCCTAACCTTTTTGAACTTGTTATTATATCCTCACCTTTCTACATTGACAAATTTGTATATTAAGTAATGACTTTAAAAAAACCACCTCATCATCTATAATTACCAAGATTATTAATTTATTTTTTAAGCTCATTAATTAGATGTTACATCATCAAATTTAAAGTTAAAAAGTGAATTAGGATACAAATTTATCATTGTAGAAAGGTTAGGATATAATAAAATATTCAAAAAGGTTAAGATATAATAACAAAAGTTGTAAAATGTTAGGATATTTTAACCAATTTGGCCTTATTTCTTTTGGGTAGTGCCATTTGGAATCATGAGCCTAGACTCAAAAATGATTTTTTTTCAAAGTCAGTCATCCTCAAGCAATAAATGAAGCAAGCACAACTTGTAAAATTCCTTTGATGCCCCTTGAATATAGTAAAAATTTTGAAAACCCCCATATGAGTTCAGACTCTTGAGTCCAGATAGATTTTTTTTTTTATGGTGCCCCCAGCCCCAATCCGGTCGGATTGATCTAACAAGTCTTGATCAACCCACTACATTCTCTAATACTTATCGATAGTTATGTGAGTTGTGATTTAGAAGAAACTCAGAAATCAACCAGTTATGCTTTAAACAAGGCCACACACCTATGGAATATTGACGAGGTTAATTCCTAAATCTGACGTCTAATATTTTTTGTGAATTTTGACTGCTGCGTTAGAAACTTGTTCCTATACCACAATCATTATAGAACCCCCTTCCCTGCTTGTCCCCCCTGAAACTGTATTTCATTCAACAAACAAAAATTAGCCGAGTCCATAGGATACAAAATTTATGCCATGAAACAACTAACAGGTGAATTTAAGAAGGGGAATTAAAAAGGAGAACCAATCATAGACAAATGATCAAAAGAAGATTTTTTTTTTGAGAAGAATAAGTGATATGATCAGTAGTTTACCGTTATAAACTAATTAAGAAAGGAGAGAAAGTTGAATTCAACCATTTAGACAAGTCCCAACACAAGGTCAGGTTTTATCAGTTATCGCCACTTTTTGGAGCATGTACAACTTAATTTCCTTCAATTTTATAACCCCAGCCACTTAACCAAGAGGACAATTGAAGCAAACTGTATTCCATATATGATTTCACTTGAGGGTAACCAGTGTCATATAATACATCACAGAACACACTAATAATGAAATATGAAAAGCAGCCTAATGAAGCACAGTTGGTATTGCTACCACTATGCTAGATTTTGTACGATCATAAGATTCACAACAGCCAAAAAGAAATAGGTATATCGCAAATATCAAATAACGTAGATATAATCATTATATCTGGTAATGATTTAAAAAAAAAAAAACAAAACAAAACTGGTAATGAATAATACAAGCTACTATCAAATGATTGGACAGACTTAATCACATACTTGCATCTAAATTTTTTTATCCTGTGTTAGAAGTTATCAACTACCCCAACTAATTTTTAAAACATGACTGGCAATTGTGTGAGCGTATCAGTATGAATGGAAGCTAGAAATTCACAAAAAGGTGGACAAAAGTTTTCCGTTTTCGTAATCAATTTCGACAAATAAAAAAATAATTAATGTGTCTCCTAAATGCCTTAAATATACTTCAAACTGAAGATACTTGAAAGAACACTTTAAAATTTACAGCTCACTGAAAGAAACCTAGCCTTTTTACAGTTCTATTTGGTCATTTCAGTCACTAGCATGCAAAATAAATAGATTGGAACATATCTATTCAACAATGTCAACGAAGTCAGACAGGAATTTAAACAATTGAACCAGATACAAAGATACTCGTGAGAAAAGAAGTTTATTGAGAAAATAATATGCAAAACTATGCAGTCAAAAATTCGTCTTTCTTTTTTAAAAAGTGATTTCATAGCATCAAATGTCAAACTATGATCATCAGGCATCTCATTGCACCTAACAACGTGCATAAGCAAGCAGCACATTAAAATCATATCTCAGTTCCACTTTACTATTTATTATGTTGGCATACATATTCAATATCGTAGCACACTGACAAGATAAGCTACCAACTACTATGCAATATTGAAGATAAACTTGCCTGGTTAAATGGTCGTGTTTCGGTGCAATATGCTCTTTCCAGGGTACCTTGGGAATGAAGTGCACGAATAACACCCAATGCTGTACCATATCCAGCAGTTGCTAGACTGTCACCCAAAATAGATCATGAAACATCACACAACTGTGATACCAAATACAAAGCATTAAGTAAACCAATATAACAGAGTGAAACCTGCCAGTGTTGCAATGTGTTAAGACAAAAAGCCGGCCAGAGTCCTTATGAAGGCTCCGAAGAAAACTTGCTCCGTAGGAACCAATTGCTTTGTTTGAAGCAACATCATCCTCAAGCATGATTTCTGCAGCTTCAATATAAGTCTGCATAAGAATGTGAAAAACCATTGTAACGCTATAACAATTCATATATATAGTGCAAATATGACTCAACAAAAACTCATACAACTCTTTCTCGATGCAAAAATGTTTCACAGCCGCAAACACAAAGTACTAACAGCCCAGCTACAAAAAAGAATTACAGCATAGTAACTAGCAAACTCTATGCAAATAACAATTATTAGGAAATCATGAGATCAAAGGATGCTCAATGTCTGCGCAAGTTCATTATGTGATTAATACCATGACGTCGCACTTAATAGAGAACTCAGCGCACTTCTTAGAGAACTGGGTGTTCCATCAATTAATTGATATTGGCATTTGATAATTAAAACATGACGAAATTTGAGTACCTGAAAAACAGATCTGGCATCAGCAGCAGTCAAAGCAGCTTTCGATGCAACTGCTTTAAGCTTTTCTGCAGCATCTGAAAGGTTCACAGCGGTTGGTCGGCTACAAAAATGCAGAGAACATGATCATAAAGGAAAGTTGAAACTTGAAACTAAATATTAGTCTGCTTTGACTAAAGTTGACGATTGTCTCGAGAATAAACTTGAAACTTGAAACATTATCTGGCATCTACAGTTTACAATTGTCTCGAGAATAGATTGTCTGAATAAGAAGAGATAAACACTTCAATATTAGTCTAAAGTTTTCTTTCCCAGTTGGAAGTTTTTGATTTGTCTTCTCCTTATTGGGAAGTTTTTAGGTCTTTCTCCTTGTTGAGAAGTTTTAGGTCTTCTCCTTGTTGGAAAGTTTTAGGTCTTCTCCTTGTTGAGAAGTTTTATTATTCGTTTTGTGGTTTTAGTACTTCTGTGTATTCTCATGAGTTTCAACGTTGTAGAGAGCAGTCTATGATTGCCAAACTGTTTCAATTTTTTTTAAAAAAAAGCCAAATTGGATTAACGAATCAATGTACTTGATTCTATGTCTGGTCCTGTGTTGAGCTATGAATGATTAATGAAATTTTGATTTCTCTTCAAAAAAAAAAAGAAAAAAAAGAAGAGATATGCAAGTGGCTTTACATTAATTAGATTGTGAGAAGTTAGTGATCCATACTCAAATCCCAACAATACCTTGACACAAGATAGTCCAATCTCTTGGAAAGCAAAGCAGCTGCATCCTTGGATGTTCCATCAAACTTTTCCAAGTTAAACACTTCCACTGCCAAGGAAAGAGCAGCCGCTATAGCAATTGCGGGCGCGCCACGAACGACCATATCCCTTATAGTATTCCTGCAATTTTCCCCCAGACAAAAAAAAATCTTAAATCACAACTTCCAATAGCAATCATCAATCCCCTTAATAGATACACACTTAAATTTAAACAAAGTAATGAATAGGGAGAAACTGAAATTGAAAATGAAATGGAAAGTGGGGGAATAGATAGATTAAGATTACCATCCACCAGCAGAATCTCGAACCTCCAAATAAATAGTTTCAAGAGGAAGCCTTGTCTGTATGCCGCAAAATCAGCGTTAAATTTGTTGAAATTTTTATAAAACGAACTGTATAGTAAAAAAGGGGGAATAAAAGAGACCTGATCTAGCAGCTTCAGTGAACCCCGCTTATAGCAGATGGCTTGCAGGGTGGCCATTTCGCCTAATACAAGACAAACAAATTCAATACCAAAATCAAAAACTGAGATCGATTGAGCAAACCCAAGTCGTTGTGTCTTTGATTGGGATTTGGGAGGAGGAGCTGAAACTCAAAAGTATAAACTGATTTGGGCGCAGAGTTGGTTCTCCAATGAATTAGCCTCGACACACCCTTATTAGGAAAGCTTTTAATGACCCAGTGGGGAATTTTTTTGTGAGGTGGACAGTGGGCACCACTTCAGTGAGATAGCGGATCCACTGGGTGTACAACAAGGTGCCCTTAATTGGATCATTTTAGCATTCTCCAAAAAAAAAGTGTCCCAACTCGTGCTCTTTTTTTTTTTTTTTTTTGGAGTCGAACTACGATCTTCCAAGGTCTTGCTGTTTTGACAAGTGATGTCTTTACCATCTCACCAGAGATATCTTGACTCGTATTCATTTTTGAAACGTACATTTCTTTATTCAGATCCGTATGTTTATAAAATATATGAGACTCATTTTTTAGTATAATAAAATTATTTTTTTCACCTGATTATGCACAAAATGTATAATTTTCATGTCACCTTACACTTTATTACTACAAAAATAAAAGATATACTTAAATAAGCAAAATTCAAATATTGCATGTTTCTACATAAAAACAACATCATCGTTAGTGAATTACAATACAAACATCATGAAAGTTTCTAAATACCCTATGAATAAATAAAACATTATGTGAATTAATTGCTAAACGGGTACTTACTTTTTTGAAAAAAAAATCAAATTCAGACCCGTTTTTTCCAAAACGAACAAGAAAACATGTTTGGGCCTATATTCATTTAAGAAAAAATGTATCCGAACACTTTTTGTCACCTTACTTCTAGTTAGTGGTATCAGGATGCGGGATAAGGGATGGGGGTATTAGGAGGAAGATGGGAATGGACTTACTTGTAGGAGGTTGTTTTAACTTCAACTTTATACCTTATGTATTTGATTGTTTTGTGATAAGATTTAAAAGTATATTTGCTTAGGGCTTTGCTAGAGTGGCACCCCTAGAAGTCACACTCCTTACCCAACTGTAACGACCCAAAAGTTTGGGCTATGATTATATAACTTGGTGTAGTACCTATTTATACTCGTGTTTGTATGACACGACGATGACATTTAATTACAAGTAAGATTTGCCTCGAAGAACGTGTTGAAAGGGAGTCGGGAGGATGAAATATGGGTACACAGTGCCAAGGAAACGATATTTGTGGGTGACCATCAAATAAAAAAATTAATTAACCCGGGAAAGGGTTCGAGTCATTAATATTTGATTCGTGTGCGACGGGGTAAGTCGTGGTGCAGTCGGGAGGTGGAAACGTGGTCAAGGATTGTCGCGTGTCATACATCGGAGTCACAATTTTGTGTCAGCTGACTTAGGCGACTGGATTGAACATGAGCAGTGGGATGCATTTCGAGATACGTATAGGGGAGCTGATGAAGAGGATATGTTTAACCCTCTCTCTCTCTCTCTCTCTCTCTCTCTCTCTCTCTTTCGATCATTCTCACTCTCACATTCTTCTCTTTTTTGTTCTCTTTCATGAGTAGGAAGTTTGGACAAGCATTTTGAAGCTCGCAACGACACGGAGAAGCGAAAAACACCCGAGTTGGGGATCTCAACTCACCAATTTGTTATTGTCGTTTTGACGTTAGTTTCAAGTGTTTTGGCCCAGTTGGGATTTTGGTATAGCTCAATTTTTTGTGGTGTTAGGTTGGTAACATCTCAAGGAGTTTGAGATAGCCTCAGAACACGGCGACACTAGCCGGAGTGTCGAAAAACCTCAGAAATAGGTTCAGGAAGTGACGCCATGGTGTTTGTGAGCCACGGTGTCAGTCACGATGTCTGAAGCAGAGAAGGTTAGGGAACTTGCACTTTATTTGACGCCGCTAAGGATTTTCCCCATGGCGTGAGTCACAACGTCTAGAACAGTGCCAGTTGGTATTTGACGTTTTAGACGACGCCACCGAGAGTTTTTGCCACGACGTGACCTATGGCGTGACACTGTTAACAACACTAAAATTCTGAAAATTTATAAAACTTTGGGGATATCTTGGGTATTCATATTGGGTTAAATATGACCCAATATCCGAGGAATTGACCCAAGAAAAATGGAAATGAATAATACTTGGAAAATGGAAAAATGACAATTAAAATGGAAACATAACTCTAACGCAACCAAACTAATTTTAAATGATTACCACGTGTTTAAGAGACTGGTGATTAGCCTAAGGGATCAATTTGGGGATCGTTGAAAGCTGCGAACACGAGGTTTCATGTTATACTGTGAGTAAAACCAATGGAAGCTTTAATATTACTTCATTTGTGTAATTATTTGGTTGTTATCTTTTTTGAGCAACATTTCTTGGTGGACTATGATTTCTTGAATTTTGTTTGTGATAGCTGTCCTTAGTGGATTATTGGTTTGGTTTTTCTTGGATTCCGAATAAGTGGTCTTTTGGGTCTAAGTGGGCGATATGGTGGTTACAGGTTTCAGTGGGTTTGTTGTGTGGTCTCACTCACTACCGTGATTACACAGATGTTTGGACTTGTTTAAATCCACAAGTTAAGGTTGGGAGTCGAACAGTAGTTAACTGTTTTGTGAAGCTATTAAGTGGTCGACTCACTCTAAACTGGTTGTAGTTTATTTAAGTCCAGGATTTATTTGGGAAGTTCGGTTGTTTACTGCGTGTGGCAATCTGATGGACTTAGAACACTTAGATGCATTTTTGCTTTATGCTCTTGATACTCATTTATCGTTGATATCTCAGTGATTTATTATCATGCTGTTTTTTGTTATCCTTGTGATATCTATGCATAGTACTTGATTAGCCATTTATTTGACTTTTGAAATGATATTGGATATCCATTTGGTTATTATTGTTCTACTTCTGTACTCATCGTCTTTTTTATGACGGTGGGTGCAGACTCATCGTATCACAGGACAGAGAAATACAAGGGACCAGTGATAGGCGATCGAAGTGAAGGGTTATTAGGTGATCAAAGCTCGCATATTTGGTAGGTCCTATGTATTATATGTACATGTTTTGAAAACATGGGGATATGGGTTATGAGAGATCTTGGACATGTATACTATGATGTAATCTCCTATGACTTGATATTGATATACATATGTGGGGTTTCACATTTTAGGTTGTCCTGATTAGTGTCTTAGGGTTATTGTTATTAGTTTGAGAATTGTAAGGCTTCCGCTATGATTTGATAATTCACTAATAATGAATGACTCCACTTAATTAACTTAATAAATGGTAAGGGTAAGGAAGGCTGACTAGGTTTACGTGGATTGCTCGAGTGGGGACTCGGGGTTTACGTAAGTCTAGGCCTGGCGAAGTCCAATTTAGGGTTGTGGAATTGAGGTCGTTACACCAACTGTCTTTGCTTACCTAGCTTACGCATCTCAAGAGTCGAACATAGTTCCTTGGGGGGGGTGTTTAAGTAGGATTTGTCGTGTTAGAGTTTGAGAATGGATTTGGCCTTGATGCATAAGAAAAGAGCTAATATTTTAGATTGTGTGTTTGAGAGTACACCCTTGATATGTTATGCACCATGTTGGACGAGATTGATGAAAATATTCTTTAGTTTGAATGATAGACTAACTTCTTTTTTTTTTTGCCCCAAGCGGGTGTGGTGGAGTGACGTTGGGGTTGTACAAAGGTATGTTCTTCAAGCGAAGCCTCTCGAGTTTGAATCCTGGCTCTCACGGTTTAAGCCATTATTTTCTGATTCTCCCAGCTAATGGGTGTGGTGCCAACAACTTAGCTCCATAGAATTAATCGTACCCAAAGGGTGCGAACAACTATGGTTATAAAAAAAAAAGACTTAACTTTTTTTTTTAGCATAATAACTTACCTCTAAGTATAGACTCGGTGTCACACAAGCATTAATTTGATCACGTTTTTCTTCTGTTTAATCTAGTTGAAGTGTTTTTTTGTAAGAACAGAAAAAATGTGATGGAGAAAGAGTTAGGATCTAATGTCTTTTTATATCAAAGGATTTTCGTGCTTAATTATCACGCCAAGTGAGATCTGCAAAGATCACCTTAAACGCAATCATTCAATTAAGTTTTAGAGTTTTTGTTTTGTTGTGTATGTAGGTTTGGTCACCGCTTAGAGGTGGCTGCAATAGCTCAGGCGATGGTTTGCTCGCCCCCGAGCAGTTGATGTAAGTGTCATTTTAGCCGGCTTTCTTTCCTCTTGGAGTTTTTGGTTTTTTTTCTTCTTGGAGTGTTTTTTTTCCTTTTGTCGGGATTTTCTTTCAGTTTTAGCCAACTTTTGTGTGACGACCCTTCCCTAACCTAGGGTCAAGTCGCCCCGCCCAAACCGTTACTTAAACCCGATACCTGAACCAGGCCTAAGTAACGGCTTGGCACGCCTAAATAAACCTGCGGAATAATCATTCTAAACAATATATATGATAATAAGAGTGTGAAAATAATCACAACAAAACCATATAATCTTGTATATCATAATAAGATCTATCATCTTTAATATTTAAATATCTCATACAACTTCATAATAATATTATAAAGGTTCAAAACTACCCATTAACTAATTTCTCAAGTTATAACCTATAACAACCCCAAATTTTTAACTGACTTGTGTTGCACTTGTCAGAAATTGTGACCCGGCTACGTGAATACTGGACAGTATTTCGAACTTCAGGAGTCGACACCGAAGTGATTTTATGATTCTTTGATTGTGTGTATTAGTATTTTAGTGTTTTACGGGTTTCGAGCCGTTCGGGCGGTAATTAATTGAGTGAAGTTTCGACTAGTTAAACGGGGGAGAAAAACAAGTAAAACATACAAAATAAATGAATTTTTAATTAATTTAATTAATTAGTTGGCGAGACAAGGCGAGACTACGCGAATTACGAGAGTCGGAACAAGGAAAAATGGACCGAGGAATGTCGTTTGAACGCGGAAGTTAGTTAATTACGCAACATATGGTCTATGGAATTGGAATTGTTAAATTGACACAGTTCAATGGTGAGGAACCATGAGATTGACCTCGAGATGTGGGTGTGTTGAGGTGGAGAGTTATGCAAGTGACAACGTAATAAAGAGAAATAAATAGAATGGTTACACACTTTAATGTGTAATAAAGAGAAATAAATAGAATGGTTACACACTTTAATGTGTAATAAAGAGAAATAAATAGAAAAGTAAAAGGACCCATAAGGGCAATGGTTTAAAAATGGTGTCGAAAGTAAGTTGGGGGTAAAAAGGTCATTTGACCATATAAATATAACAACAACAAACAAAACCCTACACTATTCATCTTCTTCTTCAACATAACTGCCGCCCACCCTCCTTCTCTTCCATTTCGGATCTCTCCCTCACTCTCAGCCTCTCCATCTCTCTCTCGGCCACGCGATATCTCTCTCACTCACGATCTCTTCTCTCTCACTCTCGTTGCTCTCTCTCTCGGATCTCTCCTTCCTCCTCTCGGCCTCACGTCACCTCTCCTCTTCTCGGCTTCACGTCGCTGCCACCTCCCTCGCCGTCGGAGACCCCACGTCCCACCCTAGGTGAACCTCTCCTCCTCTCTTGTCTCTCGGGTTCATGATTTTATGTGAATTTTTGTAATTTTTGGGGTGTATGCATGACGGTTTGGTGGTGGGTTGGTGTACATGGGGTGCATGAATGGGGGTATGTGTACACCACTGTGGGGTGTACACACCAGCGTGTATGTGTACACCACAGTGGGGTGTACACAATGGTTGTGGGGTGTAAAAGAATAGATTAATGTATATTATATAGTTTTAATTAATAAAGTAACATTAACACATGTAAATATGGGGTGTAAATAGCAGTGGGGTGCACACAGCAACGTGGTGTTGTGTGCACATAACAGTGGGGTGTGTGGTGAGTGGGGTGTACACAACAGTTGTACATGTGTGTAGGGTGTGTGTATTGTGTTATGTTTGAGAATAAATAAAAAGGATAAAAAGTATGGATACTTGTTTAAATGAATATGGATTTGTATTAAGGCCTAATACACTCATGATAATAGGGGTCTATAACAAGTTACAAATAGTGTGTTTATAGGTTATGTAAAGCCCAATAAAGGCCCAATAGATTAAATACAACTTGAGGTCAAGACGAAGACGTAAAATATAAGAATAAGTTTATGTATCTAGGCTCAATAAGTGTTCACATCAAAGGTTTACTTAGGTGAGTATAAAACTTGATAAATAGACCCAACAAGAGTTATGTTTTGTAAAAAAAAAAAAGGAAACAACCATAGAGATGGTTTAATCCACAACGGTTTGGGTCATAATCAACAAATGATTGTAAAACAAACACCTTAAGACTAAATGCGAGCCTTAAACTAATATTCGATATTCAAAACTTTATCAGGTAGTCAAGAACGCACGGGGAACGTATTAGAGTCTCGGAGTGAATACCGGGTTGCGAATAGTTCAGGTAAGTACATTTGCCTTAAAAAACATTTGTATGTTTGTAAGCCGGTAAGAAAATGTCATGTAATTCATTATCATTTATTCAGTCTTGTTATTCTCTATTATTGGTATTCCATTCCATTTCTTGTTGTGTGTTTCCCGGCGTAAGTGTTTCGTCTCAAAAGTACTAGGACTTGCACTAGAGGGATAAAACGTGGGCACTCGTGGCCACGAGTGTGTGACCACCCTTAGTGACCGTGTGACACCGAGTACTTGGTGGATGGGTTCGAGTCCCTTTCCAGTCATAGCTGTGCCTTTGCATGTGTCGATGCCCGGGAAGACCTCGCGAGGTCTTCGCCGTTATGCTATGATTTAAACCACTTATGAGCCTCTTTTGATTCCTTGGAACACACTTGACTTTCGATTGATATCTATTAGTCTGTTTATCATGCATCTTGTCTATTTAAATTCCTGTCATTTTAATACCGCATGATATTTAGACTGCTTTACTTGTATTATCATGAATTACTGTTATCTTCTTCTGGCATTACATTCGATTTTATTCAGTTACTCACCGTCTAGTTTGTGACAGTGGGTGCAGATAGGGCGGAGAGCAGCAAGGGCAAGGGACCCTGCCTAGGGGATCTATTGTGAGGATTAGCGGGTGGATTTGTAGACTATTTTATAGGTTTATTTATGTTTTGCTTTTATGTATATCGTTTTATATATATATGCTTTAGGATTATTAAACTCGGCAAATTTTGATGAGATGTACCTTTGCATTTCGAATTGTACATGAATACCCGGGGTTTTCCACACTTATAGAATTCCTCTACTTCCTTTGATTGAGTTATTTCCCCTTTATTATAATTATTTTAGTCTTCCGTTGTGTACTGATGCAATAACTCTTTCATAAATTACTAATTTGATTAAATTGAAGGCTGACTAGGCTCGTCAAGTTGCCGAGTGATGACTTGAGGCTTGTATGGGTCTAGGCCGGGCGTACCCAATTGCATGGGGAAATTGGGGCCGTCACATAACCTACGTACGAGGTTTACAAAACGATTAATATTAATAATAAACTAATACTATACGAGTCTCACATATGAAGGCACTTCAAGATAAATCATTTCCCTTGCCTTTCTTGTCTATCACGCTGGTAGAGGGACCTGTGGGGTAGAGTGGGGTGAGCTAAAGAACCAACGATGCTCAATAAGAGGAAAGACTCGCTCAAACATTAAATATGCAAGTACTACCTAGTACTCATGCAAATTCTACATGACATCAAATCCATGCTCATAACACATCATATAATAACCGAATAAATGTAAATCATAACCAAATATAAGCATATAAATGAACACATAATTCGATACAAGTAAAGGTATTGTTCATGCTCATCATAGTTATGAAAATGAATTCATATTCTAAGAAGAATGAATAAATAGTATTTCCATTTCCAAATTAGACATCCAATAATCTTCGTGTCAATATTTGAAGTCGTATTCCATTCACTATACCATATATAAAAGCATAACACTTTTACAACACATTTGATAAACATTCATTTATGTCATGCATAATAACATTCATCATTTTTCATTTATAAAATCTACACATGACATACATATAAAGTCAAATGAAAGATTTAAATGAAATGCGATAAATATAAATATTAATATAAGCCGTTGTTCCATTCAATGCGAACTAAATATTGGTAAAGATCCGGTGACCGAATCATCTATTTTCGAATTGGTACAATAACTAGTGGAAACGCAATGGCCGTTACGCCCTCTAAATAATTGCACCAAAACAAAGATAGATTCATCAAAGCCGTCACCGCTACACGTCTCAAAGAATCATCAAGTAGCAAAGGATGGAACTCCAAACCCTTACCCTCGAATAATTCACCTTATGCATTCCATTAGTCAAGTGAACCCTCGGTGGTTAACTACCACAACATTCTGGGGCGTCCAAGATATAGACTACTTGCTAATTTGGCCCGCGGTGGAACTCCACACATTATGGGGCACCGAATAACATAAAAGGCAAAACAATGTATTCACCATTCCATAGATAATAGAGATCCAAACCAATATCACGACGCAACCCATTCCCAAGTCGTTACATTCAAAACATGCATTCCTAATTATCTAATAATCAAGCCATATTTAATACATGAGCGAAGCTCCCCACTTACCTGGACCCGTCGAGATGCCTATACCGACTCCTCGCGCGTTTGGGGTCCCACGTAAACCGCCTCGCGAATCTAAACAATTCATATAATACTACATAAGCATTTTACTCATTTAAAGTTGAGTATTTTAATTTTTAATTCATATTTGGAGACCCAATGGTGTGGGTTCCACGTGTTGTGCCATTTAAGGGCTTCGTCGGGATGTCGACGCCCATCGTAGGTTTATCCTATTTTATTTTATTTTATATTTTTTTTCTCAATTTATTTGGCCAGGGACCAATTTGGTCCCTGTTTGGTGGTACAGGGACCAAATTGGTCCCTGTTTAGTTGGCCAGGGGCATTCCAGCCCCTGGTTAACGACCACCCAGCCCCCTCCCAGGGGCCGACTGGCCCCTGGAAAGGTCCAGGGGCCTGTCTGGCCCTGGAACCAAACCAGGGGCAGACGCCCCTGGTGTCTCGGCCCACCCACGGGTGAGGGTTTTCCCCACCCCCCAACCTTCGGATCTAGGTCCGAGGGTGGTCCCCAGTGCTCGCCGTCACTGGGGACCCCTCCACCACGGCTGGTGGCGGCTCACCAGCCGCGGTGGTGGTGGTGGTGGTGGTGGCGGTGATGGAGGAAGTGGGGTGGCTATTACCACCCCCTTCTTCCTCACCATTATGGGGTGGCTAAAGCCACCCCCCCCCATAATAGGCGGCGGCGCCGCTGCTCCTCAACGGCGCCGCTGTCTTCTCCGGTGGCGCCTGGTGGCGTCGCCCCCATAACCAGCGGCTCTCCTTGGAGCCGCCACCCCTATTTCCTTCTTCTTCAAAAACAAAACAAACCAAAGAAGAACAAAAGAAGAAAAAGAAGAAAGAAAAGAAAAAAAAAGAAAAATCACCACCAAAAGATTACCTCTCCTTGATTGTTTAATGCTTCCTCTTCTTCTCCTCTCTCTCAAACTTGTTGAAACAACAAAAAGGGGTGACTAGGGTTTGCAACACATCCTTATATAGTTATGGTTTCTCAAAAATTCAACCCTAATGACATAAATACCCCTATGGGCCCAATTTCCTCGTTAAGCCCATTCAAACTATTTTCACTTAGTCCAAATCCAAATCTTGTTAATATTAATTTTTTTTGTGTAACAATTTCATTTGTTCACATACTTTAATATAAAATCAATAAAATACCTTTAAAATGGGTCGGAGAATATTTGAGTCGTTACAATATCCCCAATTTAAAGAATTTCGTCCTCGAAATTAAATCAAAGTCATACCTCAAGATTCAAAGAGAAATGAAAAATTCTCTATCATGTAATCCTCCCGCTCCCAAGTCAACTCTTGTTCCCCATGAAATTGCCATTGGACTTGCACTATTGCGTATTCCTTATTACGTAATTTTCTTATTTTCCTATTCATTATTTGGATCGGCTACTCATCATATGACACATTCTCCCTTAGATCAACTTGCCCCCAATCAATCCTCGGTGCGTGTTTATTATGTGTCTTCCTCAACATGGAGATATGAAAAACATCATGTACTCCCGCTAACTGTAGTGGTAACTTGAGACTAAATGCTACTGGTCCCACCTTTTTCTTGATCTCGAATGGTCCGATAAATATAGGAGAACTTTCCTTTTAACCCGAATCGGTGATGCCCTTTCATAGGAGAAACTTTCAAAAGCACGAATTCCCCTTCCTTGAATATAACATCGCGATGGTCCTTATCGGCATACTTTTTCTGACCGCTTTGGGCGGTTTCTAGTCGTTGCTTAATAATCTTAATTCTTTCTGTTTGATCATGAACCATTTCTGGTCCAAGCAACACCACATCTCCGACCTCGGTCCAACAAACTGGAGATCTACACGGTCTCCCATAAAGAGCCTCAAAAGGTGCCATACCAATACTTGCTTGAAAACTGTTATTGTATGCGAACTCGCACAACGAAATGTACTTTTCCCAACTTCCACTGAAATCCAATACACAGGCTCAAAGCATGTCCTCAAGTATCTGGATCAATCTCTCGGTCTGCCCATCAGTCTGAGGGTGAAAGGCCGTACTGAGATTGAGTTGAGTTCCCATCTCAGTCTTTGAAACCCTCTCCAAAACTGAGAGGTAAATCTCGGATCACGATCCGACACTATAGTCACCGGAACCCCATGTAACCTGACAATTTCATTGACGTACATACCTCCAAGTCTGTATGCTGAATATCCCATGGAGATAGGAATAAAGTGTGCCGACTTAGTCAAACGATCTACAACCACCCAAACTGCATCATGTCCTTTTTGTGTATTCGGCAGCTTCGAAACAAAATCCATGGCTATGTGTTCCCACTTCCATTGTGGAATAAGCAATGGTTACAATAATCCTCCTGGCTTTTGGTGATCTGTTTTTACTAACTGACAGATCTCGCAGTTCTGAATGTAAGTAGCGATGTCAACTTTCATCCCCGGCCACCAATACATTCGTTTCATATCTTGATACATTTTATTGCCTCCCGGATGCATTGTAAACCATGATCTATGCGCTTCTTTGAGTAAATCATCTCTCAACTGTCTATGAGATGGTATCCATACTCTATCTCGGAACCTCAACGTCCCATCACCTGACAGTCTCCAATCCTTATCATCACTGTTATCCGCCAATGACCTGTACCGTCCATAATCAGAATCAGCCCTCTGACAGTCAATCACTCTAAACAATGCTACTGGTTCCGCTCTCATCTGAATATGTTCTTGATTCTTTATGACATCTGAGTCTTCTACAGGTACTTCATGTATTTGCATTACAACTTCGGACTCTAACTCCAATCGAATACGGCTCAAAGCATCCGCCACTATATTCGCTTTCCCTGGGTGATACTCAAGTGTGAAGTCGTAGTCTTTTAAGAATTCTAACCACCTCATCTGTCTCATGTTCAAATCACTCTGAGTAAACATGTACTTCAAACTTTTGTGATATGAATAAACAGTAAACTTTTCCCCGTACAGATAATGTCTCCATAATTTCAAAGCAAACTCCACTGCTGCTAACTCTAAGTCATGCACCGGATAATTCTTCTCGTGAATCTTCAGTTGGCGTAAAGCATAGGCGATTACCTTCTTGTCTTGCATTAGTACTGTGGCGGCCCCAATTTCCAGGGTCGCCCCGTGCTAACAGTTACTTCTCCAGCTCATGCACCAGAAGTAACTGCCACTTCATATCTCTATCCATCATCTAAGAATCTTCAAATTAGAGCTATTTATTCATAAGCAATAGCGGAAGTCTTGTCTTAATAAAAGAAACATTATATAAAGTTATTTAATTCAATCTATAGTGGAAAACCCGGCTATACTTGCATATAGGCGATCAACTATACCAATATATATACAAGTATGGAAGTGGTTGTAGTCTCTCATCCCAAAGTAATACAAAATATCAACATAATACACTAGCAACATACATACTAGCAGGCTTCGGCGTAGGCAAGACAGATATAATCGCCAAAGATCTTCTTACCCCAGCCGATACTGGTATCTGCACTCAGTTATCACAAAAACCAGATAACGAGTCCAGTAAATAAAATCCCAAGGAAAACCACAGTGCATCCCAATTTATGAATATGAGTAGAAGCCAATAAATAGTGTGGAATAATCATGCAATTATCAAGAAAAATAATGCAGGCAACTGCTCAAAAGGAAATGCATGAATATCAACACTCCGAAAATAAATGGGTGTGCAATAAATACCGCCAGTGAAGCTAGGATCAGTGGCCCAGTCATACCCTACTCCAAAGACCCCGCTGACTGTATCCTAGTCACCAAATACACTTGAGAAGAAAAAACCCCACACACCCGAAAAAAACCGCCGGAACGCTACCGTTCCTATCACAATCGGAATTAGATTGACAAAGAAATAAAGCTCAATGAATAAAATAAGAAAATGCAATAGTGGTGTTCAATTGGGTTTTACATACCTCAATCCACGCTCAACAAACCCCGAAAATACCCCCGGTTCGACCCTCGACTAATTCCTGACTCAATTCCACTGTCTTGAGACTCCTTGGACCAAATTTCAAGGTTTATTGGTCAATAATTTGGTTTATAATCAATTATGTCCAATTTCACACTAAATTCTATTCCAGATGATCATTAGCGCACTAATGAGGTCAATTAGCGCGCTAATTGATCTCGATCACTATTCATCATCATTTCCAGAAAGAAATTAGCGCGCTAATTCCAGCTATTAGCGCGCTAATAGCATTCAGTCAGGCATTTCCAGATTCAAATTTCGGATTCCAAAGACCTCCTAAAACCATTCAAATTGATTTTCCCACTTCCCACATGCCTCATTGACACCCAAAAACATCATTAAACACGAATTTATCGAGCTTAAACCTCAAATTCAACAAATCATAAAAATCATGTTCAAAACCCATTTTCACAAATTCATCAAATCTCTCTCAAACTTGATCAAATACACAACTCATGTTATACCAACCTCATAAACATGAAATCTCAACCAAATACAGAATTTAACACTTCACAAATTCGATTTTCCTCAAATTCTTCAACAAAATCGAAATCTCATAAATCACCCAAGTTTGATGAATCATACCTTGGGATCTTATTGTTGGATGCCTAGAATCACTCTCTCAACTCCAGCTATGGTCTTCTCCCTCTTCCTCCACCGATCTCTCTCCTCTTCTCTCTCAATTTTCCTTCTTCTTCATTGTTTGATCGGTCAAACATGTATATATAGTTGGGTTCTTGATCAACTGTGTACACCCATCTCGAGGACAATCCTGTGGTCACCAACCACCCTGTGTCACCCAACTCACTAACACCTTATCTTAACACTGTTGACCTCAAACTGCCTTGTTGTGCATCCCGAGGAACATCTAACTGATGCCAATTTATCCAGCCACAACATAGGACTTTACAATTTCAATTGATTTGGCCTATATAAATTACCAAATCTACTCGATAAATTTCCAAAATTTATAAATAGGGTCATACTAGTCTCCCGACCACTCGGCACCCGGTGCCCCGCGTCCCGCACGCACCCCGAGGTGATCCCACACTTAGTGCACCAAATATAATTTTATCCTAAGGTTATATTAAATTTCCATTTAATTAAATCCTCCACCTTAGTCATGC
Source organism: Stephania japonica (assembly GCA_039657345.1). Taxonomy (NCBI): domain Eukaryota; kingdom Viridiplantae; phylum Streptophyta; class Magnoliopsida; order Ranunculales; family Menispermaceae; genus Stephania; species Stephania japonica. The sequence goes on along the minus strand of CM077563.1, from coordinate 10,222,810 downwards.
TTAATAAATTTAATATAATCTAACCCCAACGCCCGGCTTTCCTACTTCTGAACCCCCGCGTTGGCCTGACTCACACCACGAAACCCCGGCGCTCAACCTCGCCCGACATCAAGTTACACACATGTGATATTTATATAAATAATAATAACTTTCCCATCACAATAATAGACATACAACATACACAAATAACATAATACCAGACTGGGTATTCATTTTCAAGTTAACCCAGCTATCCACGTAACGCCCAAATTACCCGTTAATCCTCGTGATTAACACAAATCCTGATTTAATTAATTTGGGCCGTTACAAGTACTCCTCCCAATCCAATCCCTGAAGCGTCGGTGTACACTGACAATTCCTTACCGTGCTCTGGTAGGACCAAAATAGGTGCGGTGGTCAAACGCTCCTTCAACAATTGGAAAGCTTTTTCGCATGCATCACTCCAAATATAAGTAACATCCTTCCGCGTCAACTCAGTAAGCGGTGAAGCAATCGACGAGAAATTTTGCACAAAGCGCCGATAATACCCTGCTAGTCCTAGGAAACTTCGTATTTCTGATGCATTTTTAGGTTGTGGCCATCTAAGAATCGCCTCAATTTTCGTGGGATCAACAGTTACACCTTCCGCATTTACCACATGGCCCAAAAATTTCACTTCGGAAGCCCAAAACTCACACTTGCTTAGCTTAGCATAAAGCTTATGTTCCCTTAATGTCTGCAACACTTTCCTAAGATGCTTTTTATGGTCTGACTCAGTCTTAGAATATATCATGATGTCATCGATAAATACAATCACAAACTGATCGAGGAATGGTTTGAAAACACGGTGCATCAAATTCATGAACATGGTTGGCGCATTGGTAAGTCCAAACGGCATCACTGTGAACTGAAAGTGACCATATCGTGTACTAAATGCTGTCTTTGGTATGTCTTCTTCTCGTATGCGCGGCTGATGGTACCCCGATCTCAAATCTATTTTTGAAAAGAACCTTGCTCCCCTTAATTGGTCAAATAAATCATCGATCCTAGGAAGCGGATACTTGTTCCGAATAGTCACCTTATTCAACTGTCGGTAGTCAATACACATTCTCAAACTGCCATCCTTCTTCTTCATGAATAACATGGGTGCTCCCCATGGCGAGACACTTGGGGAAATTAAGCCTTTCTGAGTCAACTCCTCTAGTTGCTTCTTCAACTCTTTCAACTCGGTAGCCGCTATACGATAGGGTGCCTTAGAAACTGGTCTAGTACCGGGAATAAGGTCAATCATAAAGTCAATGTCTCGATGTGGAGGAAGTCCTGGAAGGTCAAAAGGAAAAACATCTGGAAAATCCCTAACAATAGGAATCTTCTCAATTAGGACTTCTTGTCCCTCCTCTCCCATAGAAGTTAGACTCGCAATAGTCTCGATCTCATCAAAAGTCACAACTCTACTTCGACTGATAACATTAGCCAAAGTACAACCTCTATACTCAAATGGAGTAGTGCCCAGAATCTGAAAGATCGTCGTCTTATTGAAGCAATCTATCTTAGCGTGATACGTCTCTAACCAGTCCATTCCCAATAGTGCATCATATTCTAAACATTCTAACACTCGCAAATCAAACGGCATAGTGTGATCCCCAATTTTAATTATGCACCCCTCACATGTCATATTAGGGTAAATCTTTTCGATGGAGACTGTACTCAAAATCAAGTATGTGTGTGCTCTAATTGGTGTCAATTCCAAAGCATGTATTGTAACGACCCAAATTCTCCACGACCCAACTTATTGGTATTTTGGTAATTTCATGATAAAAATATGTTGGGTGTTTGATGTGGAAATACAATTCTAAACTTGTCAAATTAAATATGAGTTAGGGAGTAAGTAAAGTTTTATTTTAAATAATAACGTCCAATTGAGATTATGACCCAAAAGAGCATTTTAGACAAATTGTAAATAGTCACAACCCTAATCCCTAACCCTAATGCTATTTAAGCAAATCAAAGAAAACCCTAGCCCCAATTTTATAAAACACCCAAATGGAGAGGAGGAGAACAAGAGGAGAGTTCAAGCTCAAGAGATGTACAACCTCACTTCCCTCCTTGATTTTTTTATTATTTATTGAAGATTTGGAGACCAAATGGTCGATGGCGTCGACATCGGCAAGAACGCGAAGAAAATAGAAAAGAAAATAAGAAAGGAAAGATTTGATCTATGTTAGAATGAGATTTTGGAAAGGATTTTGAGTCAAAGTCTCCATTGAAGGCATGGTGAGACTCTAATACTCCCTAGATTTATTATCTTGGTGTTGATATTGGCAATGAGAGTTGATGATTTGCAAAGTTTATTCAGTTTTTCTTAGATCTAGTCTTGAAATGGGTTATACAAATTTTTAAGCTTTATGATAACGAGTATTATAGATGAATCAATCTTGTTTACCATGGTTTGACGGTACATGAAAGGATTTCTCTATGATTTTTGCAAATTGAACGCGGTTGAAGTTTATTGATATGGATTTGGCATTTAAGGTTGAGTTGAGATTTAAAAAGGGACTTTGAATCTTTTTCTTTGGGAAATAAACTTATTCGATAAATTTGTGGACTTTGACTGAATATTTTCATTTGGAAATTTAAAGTCTAAATTGAGTCTTGTATGGTGATTTGGATCATTTTAATTATAATTAATCGAACGTCTTCGATTTATGTTGGAAAAACTAAGTCTTAGAAGATTTTCCTTGTTTTACATCACCGCATTCCTATTTTACTCGAATCATCGATTCTAATTTTAAGTGTCGATTTTAAAGTCGTGAATGACCTTTAGCGAAGTCAGCTATAAAATAGGGTGAATCTCTAAGGTCTAGACAATTAATGTTAAACTTGTATAGTTGTAGATACATAAAGTAATTATTCTTTCAAATTGTCTAGATTCGCGAGACGGTTCACATCGAGCCCAAACGCGAGAGGATCGAGATTAGGATTTGCGGCGAGTGCGGGTAAGTGGAGAGCTTGCTCAATTATCAAATATGGCATGATTATTAGTTATGCTTAGGATTCATAATTTGAATTAAAGACTTGGGATTTATGGGTTGCGTCGTGGTATTGGCTCGAACCTATGTATCTATGGAATGTGAATGCACTGTTATTCATGGCCCCAGAATGTGTGGAGTTCCACCGAGGGTCTTATTAGCAAGTAAATCTATAAGAATACTTCAGAATGTTGTGGTACCACCGAGGGTTGTTAACACCCCAGGATGTGTGGAGTTTACCACCGAGGGCTTTACTTGACTAATTGAATTCATAAGTATGTCACGTAGGGACATGAGTTGGAGTTACCTTCTCTTGTACTCTTGAGACATAGGGATGTGCATCGGTGATGGCTTGGACGATCCTACTGTTGATTTGATGGGACAAACGAGAGGGCACATAAGGCCTATGTGCTAGCTGGTTGTTTCCATCACTTTGAGAGTAGGAGAATCGGTCACCGGATTCTTGTCAATATCTAGTATGCATTGAATGGAACATCGACTTATCGTATTATTATATTTTATAGTACATAATCTCGCGAAACCCCTCATTTGTATGAAAGTTTGAAATTATGAAATGATTTGTCAATCTCTTTAATGTTATTCATGATTATTGTTGTTACAATTTGTGACTTACGAATCTTATATCTTTGATAGTACTTGATGGTTCATTATAAGTCTATTTTTTATGAAATCCTGCTACCATGCTACTATTTAATGAATCCTTGTTTGTTTTCAAATACATGCTAGACTTTGCATGCTTATTAGGTATTACTTGCATAATTGATGGTTGAGCGGGTTTTCCGCATTACTAAGCTCCGTTAGTTCTTTTAGCTCACCCCACTTACATCTCATGTATCCACGACAGCGCTAGGTTGAGGCAAGTGAGAGACGAGCTTGAAGTCTCCTCTTGATGTGAGCCTTTGTATATATATCATGTATATTTGATTTTGAAACTATCAACTTGGGGTTAAAATTAAAATAGATCTTTGGGTAGCTTGAATCCTAGTTATCTTTAGTTGATCCATTTTGGAGATTATAATAAACTTGTTTAGTTTAAAGGAGCATGAACAGATGTATAATTTTTTATAAATGTTCTATGAACTTAAATCTATTGGCTTAGGATATTTTTTTTATATTCTTTCCGCAATTATTATCCTTTGTTTAGCCAATGTGTATTCCGTAGGTTTATTTGTTTAGGCGTGCCAGACCGTTATTTGGGTCTGGTTCAGGTATCGGTCTAAATGGCAGTCTGGGCCGGGCGACCTGACTCTAGGTTGGGGACGGGTCGTCACATGTACCATAGCCCCCGAGATAAGAGAAATAGTAGAACCAAAATCAAATAATGTATGCATGTTACGACCATTAATTGAAACCGTACCTGCGACTAACTGTCGCGCGGCTCTCTGATCCTATTCCGCCATAGCATGAACTCTTCCTCGAGCAACTGGGGCTGCACTCTCCTCAGATAATGGTGGGTATGGACATTGGTTCTTGTAATGCCTCGGCGTCTTGCACCGAAAACATACAATATGTGACTTCTGAGCATTCGGCTGTGGCTGCGCGACACTTCCTAATACACTTGGCCTTGGCCCTACTGATCCCCTGCCACTATTCTTACTTTGTTGCGGTGGACGTGGCTATTTAAATGTCACACCCTGGTTAGTCGAAGGTGCGGAAGCATGGGAAGGTGTGGTGTTCCCCGTCAAAGGGTGTGTGGCCTTCGATGCAACCACTGAGTGTGTCGGTCCGCTTGATGCTCCTCCAAACAGAAGTTTCTTTGAGTTTTTCTTAGGTCCCCTCTGATAACTGTCAAAGTTTCTTTTGCCTTGACCATACCGACTAGATCGTGTCTCATCAATACGGAGTGCATCTTCACAATCGAGTGCCCTGTTATACGCTTGCTGAAATGTCTCTGCCCCTTATGCTGCCACTAGGGAGTGAATCTCTTCCGTCAACCAATCAACGAAACGTCTCCTCCGTGTCGTCTCAGATGGAACGTACTCACGCACAAACTCCGCTAATTCATTGTACTTTGCTGCATAATCTGCTACACTCATGCTGCCTTGCACTAAGTCAAGAAATTCTCGAATCTTTGATGCCTTTACTGATTCTGGAAACCACTCATCATAAAACAATTTCTTGAACTGTGTCCAAGACATATTAGTCCCTTGAGCTCTTTCGATGGACAACCACCATTTGTGGGCTCGATGCTCCAACAAGAAAGACACTAGAGGTACCATAGTCCACTCATCAATACTTAGAGTCTTCATCCTCTTATCCATGTGCAAGATCCATGATTCAGCCTCTACGGGATCCTTATCCCCATAGAAATGAGGTATGTCATACTTCATGAACTCCTTTTGTAATTTTCCTCTCCGATATGCCTCTATATCCTTGTCTCCTCCATGTACAGCTGCTGCCACCGTATTAGTGACGAAATCCGCGCCTTCCTCTGCCACTTGTTGCTCATGGACAGGTTCTAGTGGAGGATTAGGCCCCTGTCCTACCTGCACTTGCTCAGCTGATCTAGCATTTCCTTGTGTTTGTATAAGTTCCATAATACGGGTCATATTCCTTTCTTGAGCAGACGCCATTTCTTGTAGGGCTTTTTGATGTGACTCCGTCAGGGAAGAGAGGCGCTGCTCCATTTCCCTACGCCAATGTCTATCATCTCTGTCCTGAGCATCCCTTAAATTATGCGAACTTCTCCCATGGTTACTCATAGTGCACTGTAGAGCAACAAATGGTTAGTCCAATAATTTGAGGAATTTGCAAAAATATCTAATGTTATAAATATATAACATTCATAAACATATAACAATATATTAACATTTTATCTTTGGTTTTCGATCCCTTCCCAATCTAGAATTTTGACATTTGTGCACATTAAGTCGACTCAAACCGATGTCCCATACCATGGATTTGTTCGACTTAAACTTGATTTTTTTATTTAAGGCTCTACAACTTAGGTTTTTCTAACCTAATGTTTCCCTAGATTCTAATCCCTAGGCTCTGATACCAACTGTGACGACCCTTCCCTGACCTAGGGTCAAGTCGCCAGGCCCAAACCGTTACCTAAACCCGATACCTGAACTAGGCCCAAGTAACGGCTTGGCACGCCTAAGTAAACCTGCGGAATAATCATTCTAAACAATATATATGATAATAAGAGTGTGAAAATAATCACAACAAAACCATATAATCATGTATATCATAATAAGATCTATCATCTTTAATATTTAAATATCTCATACAACTTCATAATAATATTATAAAGGTTTAAAACTACCCGTTAACTAATTTCTCAAGTTATAATCTACGTACGAGGTTTACAAAACGATTAATATTAATAATAAACTAATATTATACGAGTCTCACATATGAAGACACTTCAAGATAAATCCTTTCCCTTGCCTTTCTTGTCTATCGCGTTGGTAGAGGGACCTGTGGGGTAGAGTGGGGTGAGCTAAAGAACCAACGATGCTCAATAAGAGGAAAGACTCGCTCAAACATTAAATATGCAAGTACTACCTAGTACTCATGCAAATTCTACATGACATCAAATCCATACTCATAACACATCATATAATAACCGAATAAATGTAAATCATAACCAAATATAAGCATATACATGAACACATAATTCGATACAAGTAAAGGTATTGTTCATGCTCATCGTAGTTATGAAAATGAATTCATATTCTAAGAAGAATGAATAAATAGTATTTCCATTTCCAAATTAGACATCCAATAATCTTCGTGTCAATATTTCAAGTCGTATTCCATTCACTATACCATATATAAAAGCATAACAGTTTTACAACACATTTGATAAACATTCATTTATGTCATGCATAATAACATTCATCATTTTTCATTTATAAAATCTACACATGACATACATATAAAGTCAAATGAAAGATTTAAATGAAATGCGATAAATATAAATATTAATATAAGTCGTTGTTCCATTCAATGTGAACTAGATATTGATAAGGATCCGGTGACCGAATCATCTATTTTCGAATTGGTATAATAACTAGTGGAAACGCAATGACCGTTACGCCCTCTAAATAATTGCACCAAAACAAAGATAGATTCATCCAAGCCGTCACCGCTACACGTCTCAAAGAATCATTAAGTAGCAAAGGATGGAACTCCAAACCCTTACCCTCGAATAATTCACCTTATGCATTCAATTAGTTAAGTGAACCCTCGGTGGTTAACTACCACAACATTCTGGGGCGTCCAAGATATAGACTACTTGCTAATTTGGCCCGCGGTGGAACTCCACACATTCTGGGGCACTGAATAACATAAAAGGCAAAACAATGTATTCACCATTCTATAGATAATAGAGATCCAAACCAATATCACGACGCAACCCATTCCCAAGTCGTTACATTCAAAATATGCATTCTTAATTATCTAATAATCAAGCCATATTTAATGCATGAGCGAAGCTCCCCACTTACCTGAACCCGTCGCGATGCCTATACCGACTCCTCGCGGGTTTGGGGTCCCACGTGAACCGCCTCACGAATCTAAACAATTCATATAATACTACATAAGCATTTTACTCATTTAAAGTTGAGTATTTTAATTTTTAATTCATATTTGGGGACCCAATGGTGTGGGTGCCATTTAAGGGCTTCGTCGGGATGTCGACGCCCATCGTAGGTTTATCCTATTTTATTTTATTTTATTTTATTTTATTTTATTTTATTTTTTCTCAATTTATTTGGCCAGGGACCAATTTGGTCCCTGTTTGGTGGTACAGGGACCAAATTGGTCCCTGTTTAGTTGGCCAGGAGCGTTCCAGCCCCTGGTCAACGACCACCCAGCCCCTTTCCAGGGGCCGACTGGCCCCTAGAAAGGTCCAGGGGCCTGTCTGGCCCTGGAACCAAACCAGGGGCAGACGCCCCTGGTGTCTCGGCCCCCCCACGGGTGAGGGTTTCCCCCACCCCCAACCCTCGGATCTAGGTCCGAGGGTGGTCCCCAGTGCTCGCCGGCACTGGGGACCCCTCCACCGCGGCTCACCAGCTGCGGTGGCGGTGGTGGTGGCGGTGATGGAGGAAGTGGGGTAGCTATTGCCACCCCTTTCTTCCTCACCATTATGGGGTGGCTAAAGCCACCCCCCCATAATAGGCGGCGGCGCCGCTGTCTTCTCCGGCGGTGCCTGGTGGCGCCGCCCCCATAACCAGCGGCTCCCCTTGGAGCCGCCAGCCCTATTTCCTTTTTCTTCAAAAACAAAACAAACCAAAGAAGAAGAAAATAAGAAAAAGAAGAAAGAAAAGAAAAATCACCACCAAAAGATTACCTTTCCTTGATTGTTCAATGCTTCATCTTCTTCTCCTCTCTCTCAAACTTGTTGAAACAACAAAAAGGGGTGACTAGGGTTTGCAACACATCCTTATATAGTTAGGGTTTCTCACAAATTCAACCCTAATGATATAAATACCCCTATGGGCCTAATTTCCTCGTTAAGCCCATTCAAACTATTTTCACTTAGCCCAAATCCAAATCTTGTTAATATTAATTTTTTTTGTGTAGCAATTTCATTTGTTCACATACTTTAATATAAAATCAATAAAATACCTTTAAAATGGGTCGGAGAATATTTGGGTCGTTACATTTTGTCCCTATCAATTGTGCCTTAGAGCCTTCGATGGTGGGTTGTGGCTAGGCTTGTCACCTCCGTTATTCTCATGGAAATTGAGCTTTAATATTGTATACTGGATACTGAGCTTTAATATTGTATCATGGATATAAGGGTCTCATTTATCTTGACCAAAAAAAAATCACCTCCAACAATCAAGAATCAAACTAAAAACCAAACTTTACTTGGATTTCTACCTATAGTTTAAAATTTGAAACAAATCACTTTTTCAGTTTGTTGGAATATATAATCCCAAATTGGAAATATAATAAGAGTTGGTATGGTATATAAGTGGTGTAGATTGGATCTTTGCACAAACCAATTGATTTTGTGCAAGATAGGCTCCAACCCCATTTATATACCCACGTGTACGTGTGCGACCCAACACTCTCTGGGCCCATAGATTTTTATATGATATCAGAGTGGAGTGATCCTGGGCTCATATTCGAAGACCTGATTGGGCTAGCGGTGGAGTCTAGACCCGTTTGACAACCTAGAAGCCTATAAGAGTAGGCCTTGGTATGCTTGTTTGGCAAGTGACAACTAGTCTATACCTAGTTGCGCTTGAGGGGGAGTAAATATAATAAGAGTTGGTGTAGTATATAAGTGGTGTAGATTGAATCTTAGCACAAGCCAATTGAGTTTGTGCAAGATAGGATCCAACCCCATTTGTATACCCGTCATGTGCGCTTGTGGCCCAATATTCTCCAGACCTATGGATTTATATATGGTATAAAAGCGGAATAATTCTAGGCTCATATTTGGTGACCTGATTGGGCTAGCGGTGGAGTTTAGACCCGTTTGTGAACCTATAAGCCTATAAAAATAGGCCTAGGTATGTTTGTCCTGACCTCTAAAAGTAGGTCTGTGTTTGGCAAGTAACAACTAGTCCAGACCTAGTTGCACTTGAGGGGGAGTGTTGGAATATATAATCCTACATTGAAAATATAATAAGAGTTGGTGTGGTATATAAGTGATGTAGATTGGATCTTAGCATAAGCCAATTGATTTTGTGCAAAATGGGCTCCATCTCCATTTATATACCCACGTGTGTGTGTGCGGCCCAACACTCTCCGGGCCCATAGATTTTTATATGGTTCATTCGACGATTAAGTAAATAAGTTGCACATACCAATGATGTTGGAGTAGTTCGGCACTCTAACTGCTTAAGAGGGCGTCTTGAGTTCAAGATTCCATAAGCACAAAAACTAACGTTGGGAGAGCTTTACCTCTTACAAGCCGACCTAACTCAAGCTCAAAGTAGTTCGGATATCGAATGGTCTAGACAAAAAGTAACAATAAAAATGAGTTGCACGTAAGTTGACAAACTTTCACAATGTCACTTATATTCCAAAGCGTGGGAGGACGTTGCTATGAATCCAATCTTTGATTAAGCCAACAAACCTATGCGGGAAACCATTGATCTAAATAAATTGAAGTGCGGAAGCATACTAGATTCCATTGATCTAAATAAAAGGTTTAGGTCGTTCTTTCAGCAGATAAGAAACTGTAAGGAAATCCTTAATGCTTTCTTGGAGACCACAACCACTTATATACTTATGTGACATTCCCAATTCGCTTATCAAGGATTAAAAAACTACACTAGAGTTTCTACACATATTAGACCCACACTTTATAGATTAGGCCAAACCTTACAATAGCATATGACATAATGTCTACCAAATAATTCCAACAAGCAATGCAATCAATTTGTTAAATCGGATGCAACAGTGATCTAATTTTCTTTTCGTAAGAAAAAAACAAATTTCACCGTGCATAACTATTATCGTTCCACATTTGGCTATTAAATAATCGAAACGACGTCCACTCACAAATTTTTTTTTTTTTTTTTCTTTTAGTAAAGAGACGACGTATTGTTTGATTGCTAGAATCGCTAAAATCCTTGAATCCAATAACTTTTTTTTTGTCGAATTTGAAATTAATAATTGAAATAAAGATGAACAACAAGTGCATGAAGCCACTAATTAATCTGCCTTATCTAATCTATTTGATTTTATTTCAAAAAAGAATCTACTCCTATTTGATTTGATTTGATTTGATTAAGACTATTGAGAGATATATTAATCCTCGACTCTACTGATTCTGATATTAAATAAGAAAATCGTTTCCTACCAATCACCGGTGTATCTTGTCCGTTCGAAATACATTGAGATGCGCAGCTCCAATCTCCAGATTGTCCACGCATTCAACGGCTTCCAACGAATCCTCTTCCGTCTTTTACAATAACCCGAAAAGAAGGCTCTCCCCTGCTCTCCTCTTTCCACGTGGCAAGTATCCGTTAGCGGAATTCGAACACTCCCAGTGTGACAACCCAACACGCTTTCCTGTCTCTTCGCGAGCCTCCTCTCGAACCTAACGAAACCAAAATTTAAATTTAACAAAAAAATTCACACACTTATTAGAAGGCCGTGAGACACATCTCGGGATGCGTATAAACTACGAAAAATGAAACTCAAAGTCTATCTACCAGTCATACAGTAAGTGAGTGAACTTTTTTGTCACTTTTAATGAAATTAAAATCGAAGCAAAGCACAGCACACACACATATACATACATAGAGAGAGAGAGAGAGAGAGAGAGAGAGAGAGTCTCCGCGGCATTGAAGCTCTCCTTCCTTCAAAGCGATTCCCGATAAACCCTCCGACTCCGTCTCATCTTTTCGATTCCAAACCCTAACACTAACTCTCTCGATTGAGTTCCATCACTCACATCGATCGGCCGATTGATCGATCTGGTCTCTGTCATGGCGGAAGAGGAGTTCGTGAAATCCGTGGAGGACGGACTGAAGCTGGCGAAGCGGATCTACTTCGGGAAAGACCGGTCCGTGTTGCCTCCGAAGGTGTTGACGGCGATGGAGAGATCGCAATCGTACCGTCGATTGCATCTGATGCCTACCGCGCCGATGGTGTACGCGGTGATCTCCGATCCGACGATTGTTGATAATCCTGATTTGCCGAGCTACCAGCCTCATGTGCACGGCCGGATCGATCCTCCGGCGCTGATTCCGTTGCAGATGAATGGGATTGAGATGGCTGTGGATTGTTGTTTGGATACCGCGTTTGTTACGGTCACTGGATCGTGGCGTGTTCATTGTGTGATGGCGAGTCGGAGCTGCGATTGCAGGCTTGCAGTGCCGGTGGGAGAGCAGGTATGCTTGATTCGGGAATTGAAGTTGTAGATGATGTTGTTGGCTTAAATTAGACAACTTTTGGTTGGCTGTGACTGTTACTTTTCAATTGATCAGCTGATGATGACTAGTTTGAAATCTGATTGTAGAGATTGAAATTAGGTCTTCGAGTACTTGTGAAATTGGATAACATTTTGAACTCAACGTGGCACATGCTAAAACTCATCTTTGTCTTTGCATCGATTCCTGTTAAAGAATATTGTGCAATTAGGAAATATGCACAAATCATTCCCGCAATTATGTTGTGCACAAATCACTCCCGCAATTATGTGCTACCTTTCTCTATATATAGAGACATGCCTATCATGACCAAGGTATGAAAAATCGACGAAATTCGCCAAACTTCGGGGGAATTTTGTCGATCAAGAAGATTGCAAAGCGAAATATAAGAATAGCAAAAAAAATGAAAAAAATCGCCAAAATTCGATAGTTTCGACGAAGTTGCATAAAAGAGGTATAAACTTGCAAAACTTCCCAAAAATTCGACGAAGTTTCATAAGATTTCGGTAAACCTTAACAGAACTTAAAAAATAAGTAAAAGCAAAAGAATCATATTTGGCTTCACTAGCTGGAAAAGCCCTAACTGGAAAACTCAAAAGAAAACTCAAGGACAGCCTAACCAACAAACTAAGGCTTCGATGGAGAGAAAAGGAAAGAAGAAGATGCCTTGAAGAAAGACGAAGAGATTTGAGAGAGAGGAGAGATAGAGAGATGGTAAAATTTTGTTTTTTCTAGTCATGGTGCGATTCTGTAACGTTGGGTTTCCGAGTTCACAGGTGGAGTGCGATGCTAGCTCGGTGGTGTCGTGTCTAGAGAACGCTCACACGACGAGCTATGTTGGTAATATTGTTAAGGAAGTGCAAGATCTGTTCCAAGGAGAAGTTACCAGATCGCCTGAAGGAGAAGCTCATAAACCCAGTGGGCAACTTGTTGAGCCATTGTGCTTGGACTGAACAATTAGTAACGTGGAATGCATGTATGCCTTCATTCATGTCCAGCTGTAAATCATGACTTTATCGCCTTGTGTTTTCTAATCCAAAAACAAAAAACTTTTCTACTGTTATATAAATCAATTGGAGATTTTTCAATGTTTTTGTGTTTTAGTGATGATCTATCATCATATACCCAAATAAAAGTGATGACATGTCATCATAATTTATTTGTGATTTAGTATTTATTTATGTTATATGACATGTTTACATTACCCTCAATTCTGAAAAGCACACAAATATAGCAATAAAAAATAGTATATCCGTTTTGTATAACAAAATAATTACTTCCTTAACAAAAAAGAAAACTAAATAACTACTTAAAATAGTTATTTTGTAGTTTTAGTGGACTATAGTTATACCCTTAAGTTTGTTTTTAATATCTTTATTGAGAAAGTTAAGTTTTCAAGCATTTAAAATAAAATTCTACAAACTTCCATGTACCCAGCAAATTTTTGTACAATTTCCCCTCGTTTCTCCGAATTACTTCCGCATTGAGGAGCGAAGTTAAGTGCGAAGTCGAAGTTTCAAACCTTGATCATGACAATTTACAATAAACTTATTATATTCTATTAAGAATTGTCATGGTATCAGAGCCAGAGCCCTGATCCTAGGTCGATTGACTTTCGAGTCGACGACCGATTTGTGGTGCCCGTCTTCTCGTCTTCGATTGTTCTTGTTTTCTATTGTGCTTGTTTCTTGTCCGTTGTTTCGATCATCACTTTTATTCGTGTGTGTTGTCGACTTTGTCCGCTATTAGCCTACTTGCCGTGCTTCATCTTGTTTGCACAAGATCCTCCCCTGCAAGCCCCTTTTTTGCGAGTGTCATGTGCCCGTGTCAACGCATCAACGTTCCGTTATGCTTGTGAGCGTCCCTATTGTCCGCGCCATCTTCATCCATGTGCCTCTATCTGCTCATGTGTTCATCGTGTCTTGATTTTGTGTGTCTCATCACTATGCACCACACAAATGCACCAATTTGCCTGAATCTTGTGCTCACAAGCCCTGCTCATTGCCTTTGTGCAAGTTGGGGAAGAAAGAGAGAATTGCTTAATTAACAACTCTCAAAGCATTGAATCAAATGTGTTGGTTTGAAAAAAACAAACAAACAAACAAACAAACCTAGTTTGCTATTTGTTTGCCCATCTACCTATTTGCCTGCTTGTGCGAGCCAATCTTGTGCGATCCTACCTATTGCTCTCGCACTGTTCGCTGATTTGAGTATAGTTCATGATGTTTGTCCCACCCGTTATCCGTGCATTCTTCGCTGATTCGAGCGCAGTCCACGGTGTCTGTCATGCCTGTTACTCGCGCACTGTCCGTTGATTCAAGCACAGTTCGTGAAGCCTGTCCCGCCTATTAGCTGCAAACTTGTTACAGATTCACTTGTCTTGTCTGATGCCTGTTAACTGCAACATTGTTGTATACATGCATCCTCTGTTTGTCTTATGCCCGTATTTATTTTGGTTTGCAAACTCAAAATGGTTATGTTGTTTCCACTTTGAGTTTGAAAGGGAGTGTTAATGAATATTGTGCAATTAGGAAATATGCACAAATCACTCCCGTAATATGTAATGGTCAGATCACTCCTGTAATTATGTGCTACCTTATTTAGATGTTTCCTTTTGTATATAATTGCATCTCTATATATAGAGACGTGTATCATGACAATTTACAATAAACTTATCATATTCTATTAAGAATTGTCATTCCCTTTTACAAAAACTCACTCCATAGTATTGGAAAAACTATATGACGTCTTATAAGAGAAAAGATTACAGCTAATGTCAATTTCTTAAAAAGTGCTCCAACAAAATAGAAGCATAATAAATTATGCAAAACTCAAAATTAGTGTCAAGTACAAGGGACCGAGTGTAACTTGTTTAAGAATAGAAAGGAAGAATAGTATCTAAAAGGATCAAAACTAATAACATTGAACTTAAAAATTTTATATCAAGTATGAAGAGGGAAAAGACTAAGAAATATTATAAACAAACATGCTTACCTCTACAAAATTTGAGTCTTTACATAAAGTTGTTTGTGGATAAACAAACATGCTTACCTCTACAAAATTTGAGTCTTTACATAAAGTTGTTTGTGCTTCTTTTTAGTGTTGAAATCTTACAAAAATTTTCTACATTGAGTTAAGACTTCTTTTAATTACTTCCAAATCTCAAGTGGTCGAAGTCAGAGCCTAACAAATACTCAAACCTTCGCTAAGAGCAAAATTCCACTATCAATGTATTAGTACACTAGAGCTTTAGACTATCCCAATTACAATACTAGATTGTTACTTAAAATAGAAAAGTAGCAAACAAAAGAATAGCAAGAAAGCTTTTTTTTTAAAAAAAAAAACCTACTCGAATCTTATACCCACGGAGGTTGGATCAACAAGGTGGAACTTCAATATTTAATTTCCTCAGTTTTTCCTTATTAAAGAAACAATGGAGATTTAATTCTCTTTTATAGCATGTTGTGTGTTATGAGCTGAATGAAAGTGGAACTAGGGTCCATGCAGATGCAACTGACCTTGACTAATTTGACACCAAGGCTTGGTTGTTGTTGTATGTACATGTCATATATATATGCAATTATGAATGTTACTGTATTAAAAAAACACACAAGATTCAAAATTCGATACATTCAAATCTTTGAAACTTCAAATTTATTTGTTAATTTTTTTACACAAACATATTAATATCAGCATATTTTAGTCCCACTTAAATATGGAATTTGAGCTATTGCACATTTCTTCTTTGACTAGTAAAATGTCTTTCAAGTGGTTCTTTTCATTTGAGTTTCTTTATTTCTTTTTCTTTTGTTTTTGTAATTGCTATTTGATCAATCATTATTCTCAAAAAAAGTATGATCTGGCTAACAGGGTTCAATTCTAGGTGTTGAGGTTGATGTTGCTAGAAGATCATATTCCAGTCAATTGATTGCTATGGAGGAAACACCAGAAATGGAGAAATCAGCAAAACCAGAGAATGGAGGTTTTCTGACACCCCAAATATTTACTTTGCTGATACCTCAGGTAATCTTCTTGTTACTAATGGCTTCTATATTTGGTTTGGCGTACTTAATTTTTTTTTTTTTTTTTTATGTTTTTAATCGTCCTAGATATCCTGTGTTATCCTCACTTTTCCAGGTTGATGGAGGGTCTAATATTACAGTAAAAGTTAGCTGGTCTCAAAAGTTGTCATATGATGCAGGCCAATTCTCACTCGCCGTACAATTTAGTTTTCCAGATTTTGTTACTCCTTCTGGAAAAAAAATTGTGAAGAGAGAAAAAGTACAGTTGAATGTGAATTCTGGAACTGGAACAGAAGTCTTATGCAGGGAAGCAAGCCATCCTTTCAAGGTGAGTCTTATAAACACCATCTCAGTGGAACTCATGGAGAGAATCTGCTGACATGAATGTTAATTTTCTAGGAAATAAGGCGGCTGGTTGGGCAGTTGGGGTTTTTGTATGAAGCGGATGTAATTACATGGTCAGAGAATGACTTAAAGTTTTCCTATGCGGTAAGCTTTATAAAACAAAATACTGTCATGTAATTATAAAGAGTTTAAAGTTTTCTGGCTTGAGATTCAGATATCATCATCAACTTGGAAAGATCACTACTGTTCCACATTGTTTGCCAATTAAGAAAGAAAGTGGAGACAATTTAGAAATTTGAAATATACAACTATTATGCAGTCATTTTCTACTATGTGCTTGGTATTGCTTTAAAAAAGAATCATCCAACAAGTCTGATGTCAAATCCAATTGGGTCGTGATAACGTCAAGAAAATAACTACTAATTGTTTTCATGTTTCCTTCATAAATTTAGATTGTTTAATAAACAGACTTTTGGAGTTTTCCCTATTCAACCAAACCGTTTAATATCTACTAGAATTTTTGTTTATAAACTAACACCGGTTCTGATCCCATCATCCAAGCACCATTGAAGTATTGCCAATTTTTACACCTGCAGAATTTTTCTTAGGTGTTCTCATTTCCACAATGTTTTCAGGTTTCTTCTAACGACATATCTGGCGGTGTATTCCTGCAAGCTCCATCCCCACTTGATTTTGATCAAAGGGAGATATTCTGCTTCTATCTTTTTGCTGGAAGTGAGCAGCGTAGAAAGGTACACGAGTAATTGCCATTATTTATGATTATTTTGTGTTAATCTTAGTATAGTCTTTTTTTTGGGTACATTCTTAGTATAGTCAAGTTTATGTTTGGTTTTTTCTCAAAAAATTGGCTTTATTATTATTACTATTTTTTACACGTGTCTAAATTCAGATAAGGTTTGATGATTATGATTCTATGTCTATGCTTTGAAAGTTTCAATTGGTATTGAAAGGATAAAGTAACAATCACTAAACTAAGATTCTATGTATCCTCAACTTCTCTTCTTTGTCTTTTTTCATTTGATTAGTGTTGTTCTTCAATAATGATACGAATCAATATGTCCATCTTTTATTTCATTTTATCTTTTTGCTTTTGATATGTGTAATCTTGAAATTACTGTGCATGAATCAGGTTTTCAGAAAAGAAGTGATCTTTCTTGTTGATACAAGTGAAAGCATGAAGGGGAAGCCTCTTGAGAGTGTAAAGAATACACTTTTCGCTTCCCTATCTATGCTCAATCCCGAAGATGCTTTTGGCATAATAGCTTTCAATGGAGAGACTAATTCATTGTCTTCATCCTTGGTGCTAGCAACCAAAGAAAACATTGACAACGCTACTGATTGGATAAATAGTAACTTCATTGCAGGAGGTCTTACTGACATTTTGAAACCCCTAAATCAGGTATTTTCTTTTTTAATTGGCTGTGTGATAATGTCTCACTATTACATATATTGACACTTTTTTTGTCTATTCTGCTTTTAAATGATTGATAAGTTGGTGCACAATATTTTTCTAATGCTCTGCGTGCAACAAAAATATTTCATCATTTTTTTTTTGACTTGATATTTCATCATATTATTCATCAGAAAAAAAAAACAGTAAATGAACTAGTTACTTTATGGTATTCTGGATTATTTTCTATTTCTTCGTAGTTGGACTTTTTTGAATTGAGCGTCTTGAAACTTGTTCTCTAGAACTATTTCCATGTAGTGGCCAATATTTCCAATGGTATCACTCATATCAAACTGAGATTTCGTATAACGTCTCAGTGGAAAATACCATCTTTCTATTTTTTTTCTCAGGCTATAGAGATGTTATCCAATAGCTCTGGTTCAGTTCCTATTATATTTGTCATTACTGATGGAGCTGTTGAAGATGAAAGACATATCTGTGAGGTTGTGAGAAGTCATTTGAAAAATCGAGGATCATTTGCACCGCGTATTTCCACTTTTGGCATAGGTAAGGTTTTTGTTGCTGCGACTCCACATATCCTTGGTTGTCATTGGAATGTTATGCCAAGCTCATGCTGAGCAACAAATCCCATACATTGCTTGGGTAGTTAGATAAATATTTATTTTTAGTTTCTTGAGCAAATGTTTGAATTTACATTCTAATCTTGTATGTAGAGCTATACATATTTTTCATAATATAAAAGTGATGTATGTATCCATGTAGCCGACACAACTAATTTGATATTGAAGCTAGTTGTTGTTGCTGTATAATAGTGATATTTATTTATAGAAAAAATGAAAAATTCTCTTTCATTCTTCAATGTCTTGTCCACAAAAGATAGGTTTGGCATAACATACCAACACATTTTGTTGAGTTGCATCTGTTGTATTGCTTGAGACAGTTAAGTTTAATAAAAGTCAATGATGAAGTTACATAACCGTATGTATGGTGAACATGTTATGAAAATGGATTGACTCTATCATACATTCTTCAATATACATCCATAATAAAATATAAAAACAATATGTTAGAAGAAAACAAGTTGGAGAACTATAACAATGTAAAGAATCATGTTTATAAATCATAATGTTTAATCTTAATTCAGATTTTACAGCTAGACTTCTGAAATGAAAACAGGAAAACAGAAGAAAAAAAAAAAAAAAAAAAACTCTAGTTGTATATATAAAATTATATTTAAAATGCAGTCAATGTGTGATTTGTATATATGATTACATATCACTTGAACTTCTATAATTTTCAAAGAGCCCCACAGCTTGCCTTGGTTGCTACCTATTTTGGGATTGGGAAGGGCAATGCATACAACACTGTCAATGCTTATAATCCATGGCCTTTCTGGACCAAATGATACCTGTAATTGATACCTATATATGATTACATATCACTTGAACTTCTATAATTTTCAAAGAGCCCCACAGCTTGCCTTGGTTGCTGCCTATTTTGGGATTGGGAAGGGCAATGCATACAACACTGTCAATGCTTATAATCCATGGCCTTTCTGGACCAAATGATACCTGTAATTGTTGCACTAAGGATTAAGGAATACTTAAGCTTAAAACTCTTAGTGCTAGCTGCTGGTTATATGCTTCTTGTCCTTTTCCGTCTGCAGCTATTTGTAATGGTCATGTGGACCTGTGTTGCTTATCTTTCCCACATGCTGACATGCCTTTCAAATCTGCGGTATAGGCTTCTTTGAAATTGATGGCAGATCATTTCTTCAGGACTTTGTAACATGGTTTTTCTTTCAGTAACATGCAGGAAAACTGCTCAGGGTGATGCAGTTGTTGAAATGAAGCACATGTCTCTTGCATTCGAAATATTGTTGTTGAAAAAATATTACTTGACTGAATTTGTTATGCACCCTCTAAATGCATGCCTGCAAATTCTTTAGAACTTCCTATGCTTCAGTTAAATACTCTTTGTGCTAGTTTTGCATGACCTATATATTTTAGACCTACCCAGATAGGTAGAATTGTAATTTGATATTTGATATTTCTACTTACTGGCTGAAATGCCTTGCCAGGTACTTACTGCAATCAATATTTCCTGCAAATGCTAGCAATGATTGGCAGAGGCTACTGCGATGCTGCTTATGATGTAGGTCAGTTTATTATTCTATGACTATAGTTTGCTTTACTATACGTCAATTTCTACTTCCATTACAGCCTTTTGAAGTCAGATAATTACCTGCATCTATTTACATGCAATGATGGAGTAGAAACAAATGAAAGCTAAACATGAATGATATCTTGTAATGTTATTATCTAATATGAGAGTTGGTGGAAGCTACTATATTTGCATGTTTACAAACATGATATCCTATTTCTCTAATGTCCTTTTACAATGTATACATCTATAGCAAAATATAAGGGAGGATAGAGTCTCCTGTAATGTTATTATCTAATATGAGAGTTGGTGGAAGCTACTATATTTGCATGTTTACAAACATGATATCCTATTTCCACTAATATCCTTTTACAGCGTATACATCTATTGCAAAATATAAGGGAGGATAGTGCCTCCTAGTCAAAGCTCACAAATTTCACTCTCTGTTTGGCCAGGTTCAATTGAGACTCGAATGCAAAGATTGTTTACTGCAGCTTCATCTGTTGTACTTGCTGACATAATTATCGACAGTTTTGAGCAGCTTGACACTGTAGAGGTTTGCCAGTTTCCCTGTTTGTCTGTTTCTTCTTTTAAACACGTTACCATTATGCAGTATAGGTATCTTACATGCATTTCTCTGACTTGAACACCTTCAATGTGCAGAATAAACAGCCTATCCAGCTAACCTGTCTTCTTTTACTCTTAATTTATCTGGTCACATCCTTACTACTCCCTAGTATTTAAGTTGCATTTTTCTACAAGTAGCCAAAGTTTTATCTTAGTGTTGGGCCTTGGCTTCTTGGCATTTAACATTCAGACAACAATGTTCTATATTGAAATAACACCCCACACCGATAGTTTGACTGCAAAAAGACGTTAAGCAATTCCTTGCTTGAAAACTTGACTTCTATTTAAGGCTTAAGTGATTAATTGGGTTCTTCAACTTGTATTCAAGGCTTGAAAACTTGACTTCTATTTTTCATTTAAGTTCATTTTAATTATGATAGCTTGTCGATTACGGAATTTGATAGTTGATTTATTAGTCTTAGGATTTGCACTTGTTCTTGATTATTTATATGCAAGCATTTAAGAATGAATTGATGTTTAGTATGAATCTTTCTACTATGAGCATTTACTAACAGTGAAACCACGCTACCCGTATGTTGTAAGTTGAAAACTCCATTTGATGGACTTGAAATCTGTACAAGTAGCTGCTGTTGTTAAAGGTGATATTTTATTTACTGGTAGATTATTCTTGCCATAGCGAATACGCTCTAAATGTTTTCCACTAGGTTTAGTGACGTATTATCTTAAGCATACAAATAACTTGAGAAATAGGATAAGAACTTTAAAAAACAATTAAGATATAATGATTCTTAAAAGATGAGTCTATTAAGTTACAATGATTAATTTAAATACTATTCACGACGTTCCTCAGAGATAACATTGAAGGACACATAATTATATTGTGAGTATCCTTGCTATTATTTTGAAGAGAACCTTCATTATGTACTTCATTAATTTATGAGAAATTTAACCAGCCTAATATCTCTCTTTACTAAATAGTTTCCTAGATATTTTAGATTCAATATAAGTACAAATTGTGCCTTTTTTTTTTTTTCCTGTCTCTGATTGACTAAGCCTTTTTTTTTCTATGACAGGTTTTCCCTTCCCAGATTCCAAACTTGTCATCTGGATGTCTGCTAACTGTTTCAGGCCGATGCCAAGGGAGTTTGCCTGGCTCTATCAAAGCCAGAGGTACATTGGCAGATAGGAGCACCTTAACGGTTGACTTGAAAGTGCAAAAGTCAAAAGACTTGCCTCTTGACAAAGTAAGGTCATGCACAAGGCATTTTTCTCTAGGAAAACACTCGGGTGACCCACTTTGGGCATCGACCCATTCGGTGCCGTACGATGCACCTCGAGACGCGGGTGCACACATCTCGACGAATATCACATGAGCACTGAGTGTGTCGGTGCCCAAAGTGGGTTACTCTAGCAGTTTCCTTTTCTCTAAGACCTCTTTTGATCTGAGAAAGATCTGGTAGACCACACGCATCATTTATTCACTCAATATCTGAAAGAAATGTTTAGATATCTATCTGTCTTCCAACTTATCATTGATACTTCTTCCCGGATTACTAGTTTAAGCCCATTTGTTCCATATGGTCTTCATCATGTCAATGCTAGGAACAAACGACAGACAAGATATTATTTTGCACTGCCAAAATAAACTTGGAGTTAATCTTGGTCGAGCTCATCTTACATGCACATTCTTGACCCTCCATGAATGATTTTCAACAGGTTGTTGCGAAGAGGCAAATTGATGTGCTGACAGCTCAGGCATGGTTTTCTCATAGTAAAGAGCTTGAAGAGAAGGTTTGTTTGTTACATATATCTCTAAAAGTTTTCTCAATCATGGAGTCAAAGTTAAATATTTCACAAGCTGAAACTGCTCTTACGTGCGTAAAATAATTGCAGAAGGTTTGATTTAGTGGTCATTGAACGGTAAGATTTTGCCTAAATAGAACACTTAGTTAGGACACATAAACACGTACTGCTATCTTCCATCTCCATTTTTATGTGCTTCGATCATGTCGTGTATCTCTGAGTTTGCAGTCACTATTTGATTTTCTTCCTCGTAATATTGCACTAACTCATCTACACCACAGTGTATGTTGAATGTCATGAAACCGACCTGTCTGAACCATCCTTGTTTTTGTGTTTGGTCCTGAATTGTTCTGCTAATAGGGTGGTTAGCATTGTTCATTGGCTACTTTTGTTCTATTACTGCAGGTTGTGAAGATGAGCATTCAAATGGGTATTCCATCTGAGTACACTCGCATGATTATAGTTCAAACTGATAAAATAAAGCCATCTGCACAGTCAGCTTCAGCGCTACAGGTATTCAGTTTTATGACATGGACCGACCATGCTTACTCAACAGCTACAAATGTCAATTTAACAGCATCTATATATACCTAAGCACGTAACTGACTTTCGAGTAAGACATTTGAGTGGTGATAACAGGTTAATTAAAATAGAGAATTTTCCTGTAAATTCAGTTATAAACACTATCGACATGCCTGCTCTTTTTCTGCACAGTTGTTGGAGTCCATTGGGCAGTTGGAGGCATATACGTTGAATTACATAGTACCCCCCCCCCCCCCCCTTTTTTTTTTTTCTGGAAACTCTCCCTGAATTCCTAGAATTTCCATGTGAACAGGATTTAAGTAAAGCCAATCTCCAGAAGCTGGTGAGCTCCAAGGAACGTCTAGTATTTTTGCTTAAAAGCTTGGGTATCGGTTTTGGAAACTTGGCCGCAACAATAGATGGCACTCCACCAGGATTTGGCGAGTATGAACCGTCAGAAGCTGCAGGAGAAGCCTTTGTTAAGGCTGCTTCTAATTGTTGCAGCAGACTAGCAGATTGCTGCTGCTGTATGTGCTGCATTCAGGCCTGCTCTAAACTTAATAACCAGTGTGCCACTGCTCTCATTCAGCTCTGCGCTGCCTTGTCATGCCTTGCCTGCTTGAGCTGTTGTTCAGATGATTAGCTATGCGAATTCAAAAACTCGATTGCACAAATCATCGTGTTTTTCAAAATTTGTGTATTGTGCATCAGTGTGCCCGTCAAATGATTGTTGTTGAATATAATCATTCAATTTGGCTGTTCTGTTTTGCATAGCAACTGTTTATTTTCCCTAACAATAGAAGTACTGTGAGGGCTAACAGTCCTTACAATTGTAAATCCGATAAGTGTAATGTGTTTATTCCTTCACAACTCTGCTGTCCATATATTCTATATTTATCACATCCTTAATATATACTTCAATTCACAGTGCACCGATCATGGGTAGCATTTTTTTTTTGACAAGTGACTCCAAAGAGTCAAACTTGAGACCTCTTCCAACCTGGCCTTTTAGCAATTGATGCCTCTCATCTCACCAAAAATATTTTGTCATCTTCTGTAGCATTTTCACTTGAAGCTATTGATCTAATGGTGAGAAGCCGAGAACCTTTGAATCTTCCCGTGCTTTGCATGGTGAGAAGTAGAAACTTTACAATGCAGGTCAAGCTATCTTTTCACCTTTCAACGTGAACTCCATGCTCAGTTTACCATTAAATTCATACTGAGACAAGCAGAACCTAAAAAATTGCAATTGCAATCAGCGTTCAAATATTGTTGTTTTTGCCTCCCAACACTTCGAGCAGACAACCTTTTTGTCAAAGCACATACATTCGTAAATTCTAAACTATCATTCACTTTTGCCATTTCAGATTTCTTTTCTTCTTTTGGACAATATGGTACAATGTGTTGTATCTAAGAAATGAAGAAAGAGAGATACAATGTGTTGACTTTCCTACGCACAATCACACTAGCACTGTCTTACACAAGCCCATCAAAACTCAAAAGTTAAACATGCTTGGCAAGAGTAGAACTATAAAAAAAATAATAATAACAAACATTAAGACCCTAAGCCCTTTGTTTTTAGGCATCAAAACTTTAGTCACACCCTGTAAGCTACACTTCATCATGTCTCATTTGTGTCATCTAAAATCACCTTGTTTTCAGAACTCGCCACTTTATAGCTTCACCTGTAAGTCATTAAATATTAATGATCTTTGTGTGAACAAACACAAAGATCATCTAATCTAAATTGCAGAAATAAAATAAGAATTACCTCCAGCCATTGTTGTTCTTTTCAAAGCTTGATCTTCCAATTTCTTCTTCTCCTCTCCTTAATGGTGTTCGGAGTCAAAACCTTTTTTAGAGAATGAAATTGGGGACCAAACTATGTTGATTAATATCCCAAAAGATAACTGCCCATCAACCGTTATCTCTTATCACAATTTGACACTTGTAATGTGTGGGGCCCACATGGATCACTTATGATAAGTATAATTTAACTAATACTTACATTCTCCCACTTGATCCATATACACATTACTACCAAAATTAAGAAATAAAATACATGAATCATGGCGATAGGTCCTCTATCAAGTGAGTAATATCTTCCATGTATCACAATGCATTAAATTTCTTAACATATTGTCATAACTTAATGAATAAACCTCATGTTTATTCTTGGTCCAAACTTAATGATATTTCTCAAATCAAATAAACATGAATGTGTACACAATACATAAGTAAAGAAATACCTCAAAAGAGTTCCAACAAACATCATTCTTACAATAATGATCACATAATGGATCTAAGTCCCATCCTATCAACATGATCCTTAAACTTCATTGGTGGCATGCCTTTAGTTAAAGGATCTGCTATCATTAATTCAGTGCTAATGTGCTCAATGACCGCTGTTTTGTCCTTGACACGTTCCCTTATGGCTAAGTACTTAATGTCGATGTGCTTGCTTCGACTCCCACTTTTATTGTTCTTAGCCATAAAGATAGCAGCTGAATTGTCACAATACATTCTTAAAGGCCTAGAGATAGAATCCATGATTCTAAGCCCGAAATGAAACTCTTTAGCCAAACACCTTGAGAAGTAGCCTCAAAACAAGAAACAAACTCACCTCCATAGTGGAAGTAGCAATCAATGTTTGCTTTGCACTTTTCCATGATACTGACTCCACTAGCTAGCATGAAAATAAATCCCAATGTTGATTTACGTGAATCAATGCAACCAAAGAAAGTCCGAATCTGAGTATCCAAAGTGACTTCCAAAGTATTAGTTCGTCTATATGTAAGCATGTAGTCCTTTGTCCCACGAAGGTATCTCATGACCTTCTTTGCAGCTCTCTCAGTGGTCCATACCCGGTTACTTTGATATCTTCCTAACATCCCAATCGCAAATGCTATGTCGGTCTTGTGCAAACTCGAGCATACATCAAGCTTCCAACTACCAAGCATAAGGGATGTTAAGCATTTGTTCCCGCTCGAGATCATTTTTAGGGGATTGGTTCAAACTGAACTTATCACCCTTCACAATGGGAGCTACACTTGATGAACAATCCTTCATTCTGAATCTTTCCAACATTTTGTTGATATAGGCTTCCTGAGACATTCCAAGAATACAACGTGTTCTGTCTCTATGGATCTTAATGCCAATAACATAGGATGCATTTCCCATGTCCTTCATATCAAAGCTATTAGAAAGGAATTGTTTCACTTCATGAAGCATACCCTTATCATTTGTTGCAAGTAAAATGTCATCCACATATAGAATGAGAAAACAAATTTTGCTCCCACTAACCTTCTGATATATACAATTATCCATAATATTCTCAACAAAACCAAATGAAGAGATAACATCATGAAACTTCAAATACCACTGTCGGGAGGCTTGTTTCAATCCATATATAGATTTCTTAAGCTTGCAAACCAAATTCTCATTGCCAATAGAGGAAAATCCTTCTGGTTGTTTCATGTAAACCTCTTCCTCTAGTTGACCATTAAGAAATGCGGTTTTCACATCCATTTGTTGCAACTCAAAATCAAAATGTGCAACCAAAGCCAAAATAATGCGAAGAGAATCTTTCTTAGATACAAGAGAAAAAGTTTCCGTGTAATCGATTCCTTCCTTTTGTGTGAATCCTTTTGCAACAAGTCTGGCCTTGTATCTCTCAATGTTGCCTAATGAGTCCTTCTTTGTCTTAAAGATCCATTTGCATCCAATTGCTTTGGCTCCTTTAGGCAACTCAACAAGGTCCCAAACATCATTTGATGACATAGAATTCATTTCATCATTCATAGCATCATACCATAATTCAGATTCAGCACAATTCATGGCTTATGAAAAGGTTTCGGGATCACTCTCGACTCCGACATTATAATCTAATTCTTGCAGATACACAATGAAATCACTAGGTATTGCTGACCTTTTAACTCTAGTAGATCTTCTTAATGTTGCATCAACATTTTCTTGAAGATCATGTTGATCAACTTGTTCATTTACTTGAGGTACTTCATGAATAATTGGTTGTTCTACCATTTCAAGTTCTTCATGAACAACTTGATCTACTAGAGGATTGTCAATAACTTGTGGAGTTTGAACTCTTTGTTCCTCAATTCTCAATGGAACCTGAGCAAAACTTGGAATGACATACATATTATCACTACTTGATGTAGAAGGAAGATCATCAAAATGAACCCTTTTAGGAACATTATCCTGAAAATGATTCCTCCCACTAATCATGTCATTCTCTAGAAATTTTGCGTTTCTAGATTCCACAATTCTAGTGCTATGAGAAGGACAATAGAAGCGATATCCTTTAGACCTCTCGGCATATCCAATGAAATACCCACTAATGGTTCTAGGATCCAACTTCTTTTCATGTGGATTATAGATTCTCACTTCACACGGGCATCCCCAAACGCGTATATGTCGCAAACTAGGTTTCCAACCTTTCAATAACTCAAATGGCGTCTTTGAAACAGCCTTAGTTGGAACCCTGTTTAATATATACACTGTCGTTTTAAGAGCTTCACTCCACAAAAAGATAGGTAGAGTTGTATTACTACGCATACTCCTAACCATATCCATCAAGGTCCGGTTTCTTCTTTCTGCTACACCATTCTCACTTGGAGAACCTGGATTGGTGTATTGAGGAACTATTCCTTGCTCTTGAAGAAACTTAGCAAATGGACCAAATGCTTGTCCATCCTCAGTGTATCTACCATAATACTCACCTCCTCTGTCAGATCTGACAATCTTAATTTGTTTCCCACTTTGTTTCTCTACTTCAGCCTTGAAAATTTTAAAGGCATCCAATGCTTCATTTTTATGATGAAGCAAGTAGACATACATGAAACGTGAGAAATCATCAATAAAGGAGATAAAGTATTTTGGACCAGTCTTAAAGTCCATATCTGGACAACATATGTCGAAGATGGATGATTTCTAATAATGTTGAACTTCTATGAGCACCTTTCTTGGATACTTTAGTCTGCTTTTCCCTTTATGCGCTTCACACAAATCTCAAAATCAGCAAAGTCAAGAGCACTTAGTACTCCATCATTTACTAATCTTTTGATTCGATCCTTGGAGATATGTCCCAATCTCCGGTGCCATAACATAGAAGATTCACCATTCATGACACTTCTTTTCAAACCAGTAACATGCATTGCAGTGGCATTATTTTCTAAATTCAAACAAAATAAATCATTCAATAAAGTACCATGTCCAATGATATTTCATTTAAATATCAAATCAAAAGATGTTCCAGAAAAGTTGAAGTGAATCCCAAATACAACAACTTGGAAACTGAAATTAAGTTTCTAGAAAAATTAGGTACATAGAAAACATTGTCCAAATTTAAAATAAAGCCACTAGACAATTTTAAGATGCATGTCCCAACAGCTTCCACATGTGAGCGCATTTTATTTCCTGAATAAATGCTCAACTCGCTTCCGCCGGTTTTCGCAGATTTATCATATCCCGCAATGTATTGGAAACATGGATTGAAGAACCGAGTCAATCCACCAAGTGTCATGTAAAGTATCAACCATATTAGATTCAAAACAAACATATGAAATTGATATACCTTTCTTTTGAAGCCACCGTTGGAATTTGATGCAATCCTTCTTCATGTGTCCCTTCTTTTTACTGAAGAAACACTTGGATTCTTTCTTCATAATTCCACCTTGGGGTTGCATTTTGTCTTTCCCTTCCAGTTGGCTCTCTTGTCCTTTTTCTTCTTGTCCACCGTCAATGAACACACTATTCTCTCCTTGCTCCATAATCGCCTACCCTCTCTCCCGAACACACATGGTCGTCAACTCGTTGATCGACCATTTATCTCTATGTGTGTTATAAGAGATCTTAAAGGGTGCATACTTGAGAAGGGAGTGTGTTCAAAATGTAGTGGACTAAGAAGCTCTCGACATATCAACTTCAAGTGTTTTGAGTCCGCCGCTATGTCCCTCATCCGCATGATGTGCTCGCCACACTTAACTCCGGTCATCCGAGTGATGAGAATTGCATGATTAGAGTACTGGCCAGTGCCTTGTCAGATGTCTGAAACTGATCCTCGATGGCCTTAAGCAATGGATGAACCTTGTCATACTTCTCCACCGTACCCCGAATACTAGCCGTTATGTTCGTTTTAATGAACATAACACAAATGCGGTTAGATCTCTCCCATTTTTCGTAGAGATCAACCGCGTCAGGAAGACTAGCCTCGGTGATTGCTGGTGGTTCGTCCTTACGTATGGCAAAATCTATATCCATTACTCCCAAATGGAGGAGAATTCTCTCCTTCCATACCCTATAATTCTCTCCATTAAGAGTCGGGATCTCAAATTTTAACTCAGAACCTAAGACGGGTATATGAGTAGCTGCAAATATTAAATAAATAAATACATGCTTAACAACAAATAAAGACTACAAATAATATGTTATGCCAATGCAAACATAATAAAAGAAATAAATCAAGTGAAAAAAACATGCACAGTGGGCTAATGCCTTTACTCAATAAGATTCATTAACCATATAATAAAACTATCAAATTATTTTCATTTTCTCAATTCCCGTGGGTAAATTAAGAAAATACAATTTGATATTCTATTCTAATTAATAATATGAGTATAGTAAAATATCCTGTGGGATGAATTTTACCACAACCATATTACTAATTACAACAAATGCATGAATGATCCTATATAATTTAGATGCTGTGGCCACTCTAACATTATTTAAAATTTCACATGCATGGATCATCCTACATTTAATCAATGAATTTCTTAATGTATTGCATCCTTATTTAAGCAATACGAACAAATTATATACATGCATATATACTTCATGGCATATTATCTCATATATTATTTAAATAAAATAATTAATGTGCCTGAAAGCTAAATATATAGAACATAATACTCATCAAGTGATTATTAACTTGTATCAAAATATCAGTTCTATTATATATGCATATATATAATCCCTCTTATGCACGTGTACTACTCTTAATATGTAGGCGTCATATTCATATAGCATATGTCAATTTCAATTTTAATAATACACACAACATGGCAGTAAATAAATAATCAACAATATGTTAATTTATGCCTCCAAAATCCATGCATATTGAACATACCAATCAAATATATGTGACATAGCTATACATTACTGTTTTGTATAAAATTTTATATACTTGTACACAGCAAATATGACCTATACATTGCATGTGCATCGGTTTGTACATACTTTCAAAATTGAAATTTGTAAACGTGTAAAGATTGACGTGTAAAGTTAAACAGTTGATATGGTCAATCTATCCCTAAATTAATGGGATTTAAATATTGCCAAAACTCAAAATTAATTTCGAACACAAGTGCCGAAAATTAAAAAATAAAATGTTTGATATTCCGCCTAATTAATAGGAATCAAATTGAAACCCTTGTTTCGACGGAATACAAAAACAAAATACTCAGAACATCGACTTCTCTAATTCGAAAATAATTTTGATCAACCAAATAAAATATATACAAACCCGCACAATCAAGACACTCCAAAACATGAATAGAAGATCAAACAAGGCAGAGGCATTATTGCTCTGATACCAATTGTAAGTCATTAAATATTAATGATCTTTGTGTGAACAAACACAAAGATCATCTAATCTAAATTGCGGAAATAAAATAAGAATTACCTCCAGCCATTGTTGTTTTTTCCAAAGCTTGATCTTCCAATTTCTTCTTCTCCTCTCCTTAATGGTGTTCGGAGTCAAAACCTTTTTTAGAGAATGAAATTGGGGACCAAACTACGTTGATTAATATCCCAAAAGATAAACTGCCCATCAACCGTTATCTCTTATCACAATTTGACACTTGTAATGTGTGGGGCCCACATGGATCACTTATGATAAGTATAATTTAACTAATACTTACATCACCATCAATAACACCTCCTTCTACATGTTGTTGGAGTCAGCCGCAGTGTTATGGAGCTTCTCTTGTATCTTTATCACACCCTTTTCTACAGGTTCTATTGCTTGGTTTATAGTCAGCACCACATCCTTCACAACCTGAACAACATAGACAAATCAAAACTGAGTTTCTGCATAACCTGCACTCATAAAATTCCATCGGTGTCACGTCCTCTTGGAGCAAAGCATATTTAATGATTAATAGTGAACAATGAGAAACCAAACAACTTAAGTTTGCAGAAATCCATGCTAGTTACTAGTTAGCTACTAATACGTTGCATATGCAGGATTGATTTTCAAGGCAGAGGTCTACTTACTCGTTTGCCGCCAACAAGGACAATGTCCTGCACACTCTCAGTGACACTTGTTCCTGGCGCCTCAACATGAGTATCGACCTGTTCGATAGCTGCGGCCTTATCTTTGGCATCTTTCTCCAACATTATAGTGGTTTTGGCTGCATGGGAGATGGCCTCTCCCTGCGGAGAAACTGGCAGATATCGATATGGTTTAGCTGAGAAGACGAAAATGTGAGCAACAGCCGCCACTGCCATCTGTCAAATAACAAATAGAAAGAATGATTGTAACACTTGGAAATAATCACCAAAACAGTATGAATAAACCGCATATATCATGATCATGATCTTATTGTCAATCAATACAATTGGAAGCTCCAGAGTAAAATTGACAAGCATATGTTCTTATTTTCTTTTTAGGGGAAAAGAAACTGAAATTTAATAAAGTATAGAGTGCATCACTTCTGAATGCTCAAACAAACAAATTACTCAAGGTTTGATCATTGGTCATATACACAACTAGCATTAAGTTGATCAAGAAATTGCAGATATCTTCGACCGAATATACTACCGATGGAGAATGCTGCATTTGCATTCCCAATAAGCAAAGAGAAATGCTTTTAAGCTAGCGCCGCAAAATGACACTGACGTTGGAGTCCTGCTTGAACCACATTGAAATACAGTTTTACGCTAATTTTGTATGCGTCATCCAATATACTCAAGTATTGTTGTGACTTTATGATGTCAATATATTCTCCAAAATGAAAACCATCTGGGATTACCACACCGCACCACCCATTGTGGAAAAGAAATTAAAGAAGAGCTGCTGGTTGCAATGCTTGTACCATGCTCATCAAATGCAAGTGTAAAACATAACAATTTCTAATTGACAAGATGCATGACTAAGATCTCCTAAATAATGAAATACAAGTATTTTGAATTTTGACGCAATATGTTTAGCATTGAATAAGTGGTTCTTAAAAAGTTTTAAGTCAATTTCATAGTTTTAGCATTAAACATACTTTTTTTTGGCAAAGCAATAGACGTACTTACTTCTATGCAGATAAGGAAGTCTTGTAGAGCATTTTGAAACCTCCCCTCTTTTGGTAGAACTCCTATTGCACATAATATTGCAATGCCCACACCTTGCCACCAAGTTGCAAACACAATTGCCTTGAAACTAATGAACTTTGCGAGAGGTTTTATTGGTTCCAGATTCTGATGAGTACAATTGTAGAACTGAACAAGACAGAACAAAGCCCACATCTGACTGAAATTCAAAACTACTGTCATATACGGATACCTGCAACAGACAACTACAAATAAGTGCAGCACAACATAAACAATCTAGTCTTACATGTCATTGTCATGCAAGTCCCTCTTCCAATATATGCTATTAAGTTCTCCGCATATACTTACCCGTAATACCATTTGAATTCTCCATCGCCATAAACACCAAAGATCTCCAAAAGAAATGCCAAAAAGGCACAAAATGTCTTCAAAATCATCTGAGTAAATTATCCTTGAACCTTAGGAGTCCATAATAATAATTAACAAAAATGAGGAAATGAACTACTGGCACTTACATATTGAACGATACCAAACTTTACTGTTGTGTACAAGTTTTTCCCTTGCACATTTGGTTGGCAGAAAAAATTGGCGAATGATCTTTTCTGTACGGATGTATTCTTCCCTCCTAACAAGGGCTCAGTGAGCTGTTTCCTTGACTCGTCTTCAAGAAATGCCACTACTCTTTCTTCACCACCTAAATAATGATCCAATAATACACATTTTATTAAGCAAGTCTTAGGTTGGCGTTGCAAGAAGAATCAATCAACATCTTTTTCAGATCAGGAAAGTCATCGGAAAGCAATGTCCGATGTAGAATAATCTAACCATATCTGAAGTCTTAGAATGATTATTATAATAGTTTCTATCTTGTTCATTTTAATTAAATTATTGTTAATTGGTTTGATCAATAATTCTTTAGAACATGAGATCCTAGATGTATAATGTATTAGGAACTTAGGAGTTAAGTATTGTTAGGTAAACAAGCCCACAGCAGTAAACAGGGAAAACCATATTCT
Source organism: Stephania japonica (assembly GCA_039657345.1). Taxonomy (NCBI): domain Eukaryota; kingdom Viridiplantae; phylum Streptophyta; class Magnoliopsida; order Ranunculales; family Menispermaceae; genus Stephania; species Stephania japonica. The sequence goes on along the minus strand of CM077563.1, from coordinate 10,189,705 downwards.
AGAATTTTTTCTCTTCCTTTTTTCTTTTTTCATTATACTGTTGCTTTTATCCTTTTCTCTCTGTGTTATAAACTCGAGACTTTCTCACACACTTTTTCTTATGAGGTGTTTAAAATAATGTCAAAGAAGATAAGTCCCTTCAATTCACTTTAGGCTTGCTGCGGCAATAGTAAATTAGTAACTACTTCCACACTTGGTGCTTTCTTCAAGTCACAAAAAAGGGATTCAAAATTCTAACTTCTAAACATTTAGAATTGCCCCTTTTAACAACACTGCCTATGTTATTTTATGTATAAGTAAGAGAAAGGACGTCAAGATCAACTTGTGAGAAAGGTATAACAACTCAACAAAATTAGAATCAATATTGCTCAATGGGACAACAGGACCTCAATATATGTAAAACCTTACCAAGACAAGCAACCAAATAGCTTCCAAAACAATACAAGGCAAATGCTTCATAGCAGTTCCGTAAAATGTCACATTCTAAAGACCATCTTCCATTTGACAGTGATATGATCTGGAAAATAAGACACTAGAGAACATGAATTTGATGCAAAAGCTCGATTCATGTCACGCAGAATACACATAACTCTCCAGTACTCCAGCTTGCCCAACAGAACAGGCAATGAGTACTTCTGTAGAGCAACTACTCTGAAGTACTCCATTCCCATTCCTTAACAAAAAAAAGGAATGTACATATTCTTCACCCCCAATTCAATTGGTGCGGTGATAAAGTTACTGAGATGTGCCTGATGACCAATAGGTCATGAGATCCAATCCTATCATCCGACTCCAAATATGTTGGTTTCTCCTAGGTCATGGGGTTGGGGTGCCCGACTGACTTTCATGGAAACAGTCGAGCCTAAGTAGGGAGGGGCTGAAAATAAAAGGCTCAGACAGCCACAATTATCAATGATTCAATATATATGCACACATATTTTCCTAGTAATGAAAGAGTATGTTCTTACAGAATCCGTAGCATAGACAGGGACCATGAAAACAACCGCCACTATCCATTTTTGTTCCTGAAAAAGAAAAAACGGATAAAGATAAAATGTTGTCATGACTAAGCACCATAATATCTCTAAAATCTTTTTTTTTTTTTTTTATATTTGTGTAGGTATCCAAGCGAGCCTGACTATTAATGGGCCTAAGTTATCCCAATGGCCCGGACAATCAGAATGTAGTGGGGAATCGAAACTGGGACTGTGCGCCTAACCCACACAATCCCAAGCTCGCCCTTAGCATTGGGCCAACCCGCCCAGGTCATCTCTAAAATCATTTTAAAATAATAGTTCATCAGTCATCACAGATATAATGCATGCATGGAAGATGCTAGGGTGACCCGGTGATGGGACGCCTGGTGATGGTGATGGTGATGGTGGTAATGTACATCCCATATGTAGCCCGAATTGTTGTGCAATTGTTCAACCTAGTTAGCAATAATTGAAATCAAGGATATACAGTGAACTCACAGCGGGTTTGGTATATGATCTGAGATGCTGAACGATGAGGGCAATTGAGAGGGTCAATGCCACCAACACAAAGATCCCAGCAATAGTGAGGGCAGGCAGATGGAGATCGCTACTGTATGTTCCTTCATAAATCATAATGAAATCCACGCCGATTTCGCGACGAATAGCTAGAAGCCTCAACCATCAACAACACACATAATGACATAAACCTTTAATTTGACTCCTTAAACAAGCTGCGCCTGTTGTGGACACGTTTTCAGCGAGACCTCCATGTGGCGTTTGCTCCTCTACTCTTGGCGCCAACCAAAAACCAAATCACCGAACTCACTTCCGCGTATCTATCTATACTTAGTGTCAACCGTTGGATGACCATGAAAATCTGCATCGTACAATCGACGGTGTGGATTGAACTTCCATCTACTCAATTTTATTATTTTTTTTTTTTCCTATTTTTTGGTATGTTGAAGACTTTAACATTCTCCCGTAAATAAGATCTCCGTTTCAAGATTTCAAGTCGTGGGTAATGAAAGTAAAACAAAGGTGCAAAAAATTGAGGAAGGAGCTAGGGTTTGGAGCATTGGTTATTTTTTTGTAATTATTTAGTTTGAACGACTGTCGATTTTTTCTTTTGATCGGTGATGGTTCCAATAACAATCTTTATTTTTATTTATTCAATTAAATTCGGATCTATTCAGATCTGAAATGTTCTGTTTTATTCAACCTAGAGCAGTTGTCAGATTAATCATTAGTACCACTTGCCTCTCCTCCACACATGTATCTGCTATCACTCAATTCTGTCTCTACTTCTATATGTTTGTGTATGGATCTGCGTCAGTTGTTGGTTTAATATTTTTCACTAAGTTTTTTATTTCAGTAAGTTATCGTCTTCTCTAGCTTATTGGAAGTCTGTGTTTGTCTTCCCTTGTTGAAAGTTTGTGTTTGTTTTCCCTCGTCAAAAGTTTTTGTTCTTCTCCCCTTAGGAAGTTATATTTCTCGTTATGGTTATATGATTGTAAATGCAAAAGATAAATGTATAAGTTGGACACAAGTTTAAAAATTTTCACAATGACGATTTAATCTCAAAGAGAAGGAAAAAGGTTGTTATATATTGATGTAATTTCATTGTTAAATTAGAAGTAATGGTGAGCAGTTTCTATGAATAGAAATATCTTTTTGTCAAAAAATAAAAAGGTGCAAAAAATATTTTTAATAGTGAGTACAAAAGAATTCTTTTTTGGTGAATACAAAATTAAATAAAAGGATGAGATGGGAAGATCCCTCTCAATTAGGGGTGGAACTGAGTAAAAAACATGACTTATGTGTTTGATAACTCTACATCTTAAATTTTTAGTGTTTATCCATTAAGACTCTTTATATAAGAACTTATTAAATAATTGTGAGGTGATTGGTAAAAATAGTTTAATAACCTCTTATTTAAAAATTGAGGGTTTGAAAAATAAATTTGGCACCTCTTATTATAAGGATATTTTTTGTCATTTGTTTAGAAAACAAAACCTTAATTTGTAAGAGAGATAGAGGAGCTTTGCCTATAATCTTCTTGGTTAGCATCGAAAAATCTCGGACTCTTACCGATCATGAAGAGAGTCAAGTTGAAGATAAAGAAGAGAACTTGAAGACAAAATCAGAGCACGTGGAGATAGAGAACAAAGTATGCAGACAAAACTTGACAAAACTTTAAGATGGGGAGAGAGAGAGATGTATACAGAACTGAGGGAGATGTAAATAAACAAAAAATCTATTTGGATACTAAGGGTCCGGACTCAAAGGGAGGTTTTTGAGATTTTTGTAAATATTAAAGGAGTGTTACAAGTTATAATTTTGAAGTCATTGATTGCTTGAGGATGACTTTGAAATAAAAAATTTTCAAAAAAACTCCTAAAGGTCCGGACTCATGAGTCCAAGTAGCACTACTCGTAAATAAAACTGAAAGCAAGAGATATATATATATATATATATATATATATATATATATATATATATATATGCGCGCCCGCATAGAGAGGTTGACGAGAAGGCGATGAAATGTGTGTACGACAGAGAGGTGGAGAAGATTTAGGAGTGCCTTGGCAATTTTAAAATTTTTAGATTTATCCCCGACTACTCATCCTCAACCCGCATAAGTAAAAAACCTCTTATTTAATAAGCTAATAAATTTAACTTATTTGTTAAGAAATTTACCTCTTATTTTTTAAAAGGCTTATTTAAAATAAAAGGCAAAAGAAAACTTATCAAACACACTTAATTATAAATCTCTTTTTAAATAAGACTTGAGCAAAATAAGAGGTTGGAGTAGTGTTACCAAACACCACCAGCCCAAGTATATATATGGTGCGATGGATGATGCATCATTTATCAAATGACAAAGTTTAAAGAGGTCGGAGGTTCGACTCCAGCTAAAGTCAAAAAAAAAAACTCAACAATTAATTTGATTATGTTTTATTCTATATAAGAAATCAACATACTGTCAAAGCCTCTCAGAGTCTCTCAGGTGAGATGGTAAATACATTATTTGTCAAAAAAACAAGACATCGAGATATTGTAGTTCGATTCCACTAAAGTAAAAAATAAAAAAATAAATAATAATCAACATACTAAATCCAACATAAGTCAAACTATCAACCTTTCTCAACTTTACTTTTTGACTAGTGATGGTCCCTCTATCTCACTAAAAATATTTTTTTCTTTTCTTTTTTTGAAGAAATCTCATTAAAAAAATTTTGGCTCTGATTCACTGAAAAAGTTATTTTGACTCACTTTGGGTAACGAATACCTTTAATGTTGACCCTTGACTGTTAAATTGATATATATATATATATATATATGAAAAATCAACGAGTGTCAAACATGTGTTATGTCTCGAGGAGTGCATGTGCATATCTTAAGGTATACCAAAGTGGGCGTCGAAAATGGTTTACTCTAGCATCTTTTTATTAGAAATGAGTAATGCTATTTGGACTCTTAGAGTTTAGACTCCTAAAAAATTTTTGAAAATTTTTTATTTCAAAGTTATCCTCAGACTTTGAAATAACAGCTTATAACTCTCTTTTAATATTTATAAAATTTTTAAAAAACTCCCTTGTAAATCCGGATTTTAAAAGTCCAAACACATTTTTTTATTAAAAATGCACGCATAAACACAGGAGTATGGTCTTGTTAAGGCAATATCTTCATTGATAGTGTAGGACATGTTCACACCTAAAGCGCAAGTTAGCACTCAACCCCCTCCCTCAACGCTTCCCTCCCAAATGAAAGCGGCGCCGTGACATGCGGCGCAACATTTGTGTGCCCAATGATGCCCAATCAGGAAAGCTAGCTAAGCCCTCTCGAATGCGTTAACTAAACAAACAAACAAACAAATAAACACCTAATTAAATAAAAATCACAATCGTTATTCTCTCTTTCTCACTTCATTCCTAATCTACAAGGTTTTGACTCATTTCAGTGTATTTTTCGTTTTCCAGATTTGAGGGCTTTATTACTACTCTCAAAGGTAATTTTGATTTAACTTGCCTTAAAACTATGTTAGTCAATCTTTGATTTTTGATTTTTTACGTCTTTTACTGTCCTGGTGAGATCATTTCCATCTTCTCCACCAACTACATCTTGATGGCCCTCCTTCTCATATTTCCATTTAAGGAAGTTGGAGCAAAATAAGATCTGCAGATTTCCTCCCGAAGATCATTTTTTTTTTTTTTTATTTCCTGGGATCTGGGTTTTGTGATTTGTACTTGAAGGTCTTTCTAGTTGATCTGCTGTTCAATTCCCCTTGTTGATTTACCTTTCTTTTCATGGCTTGATTTTTGTTTCTATTTAATGATTCTGTTTTTGTGTGTTTTACAGACAAAATGGAGAAATCTGAGAATGTGGACTACAATGAGTTTGGTTTTGATCCTCACATGGACTTCTCACTGGTAGTTCTCTGTTTCTTGAATTCACTGCTTTTGACGAAGTTTAAAAAAAAAAAAAAAAAAAAGATGGTAGGTTGTGAATGACCAAATTGTGATTATCAATGAACCCCACTAATTTAAATCATGATTCCTAGAAACCCCATGAATTCTTTTGTCCTAAATCTATGATTTTGATCAGTTCTTGGAGGAAGCGAAATGTCGCAAAGGCGGCCGAGCGCAAAATGCGCAGCCTAGACAAAATTCTCCAAGCTTAGTAGAGCAGAAGACATTGGGTGGAGAGGGGAATATGAAGAAATCATGGAAAAGTTCATTTTTTTCTTGGTGGAAAGTGAACAAAAAAGTGAAGCATCAAAAGGGGTCTTCAAGCGCTCCTATTCACAATCCAAATGCAAGGCAAGGATCTGTATCAGGTCCTATATATGGGAGTGGAGGAAATGCCGCAAGTTTGGCGCAGCGAGCTCGGCGCCCTACTTCGGGGCCTATCACTGGTATGTTTGCTCATTCAAGGGGAGGAGAAGCCGGAATGCCATATGTGAGTTTGGATCAGCTTAATCATCCAATTGGTCACCAGGCTTATGGTCCTGTTTATTTGGTGACATGATGGTTGGATTCGAAATTTCGAAGACTAACAAAGACACAAATTGAAGGGGCTTTTTCATCTTGTAAAGCCTGAAAGAAAGAAAAAAAAAAATTGTGGGGTTTTTAATTTCATACATAGTGTGATGTTGATGGTGGTGAACTTGAATTTTTGTGATAGAAGCGTTTGAGTTGTTTGTTTGTTTAAATGTTCATGTATGGTGTTCTGCCTGACTGAAACATAATGAATGAAAAGTTGTTTGGGCCTGAATTCCTAATGTGCATAAATTAGAGCATTTTTTTCATGTCAGCTACTGTTATATTGATGAACAAGTGACAGTAAAGAATAAAGATAGCACAGCAATTCAGAGATTAATAACAAAAATATCAGCACTGGAACATACTAAATGTTATGTCAACATCAATGGGGATAGCAAATAGGCGCAAGCCACTTTTGTGTTGTGAGATGTGCGTCGAATTACTCAAGAACATGACAATAGATAATGTGTGTGTTTGATTTTAACATAGCGCAAGTCGTTGAAGAAAATGCTGATCTAGTTCCTTGGATGAACTTTCTTCTTAATATGGCAGTCATATTCATGAGCACTGCTACTGATGCACCCAAGCTTCCTCTTCAGCTGTTTCCACACCTTGAACCTTTCATTGCCCTTGCCTCTCTCTATGATCTGCCCCTTCATTTTCGAGCACTCGTTCTCCAGCTTCATCACTCGATCATCCATCCTCTCCATCTCTATCCTCATCTCGCTGCTATGATCCTCATCTACCACCGATTCACTACCCTTTTGAGACCCATAATCAGAGCCTTCAATCCTGTCTACGATGGCCTCCCTCAAATGCAATTGCCCTACAAACAATGCCTGCACCACCACTCGCAATGGCATTCTCTTGTTCTGCGCGGCATGAGTACATGCTTCTGGTGACATCTTGTAGCAATCCAGTACTTGACACACATCCTCCCGCTCAGTCTCGGTAAGATTCCGATGCGTGTCCAAGTAAATGTCGATGGCGTGGTAGACTCCATCCAAGCTCCGGTTCGTGCCATTCGAGATTTCCTGTGATGTCTTGGCCAGTGCTATGAATTTTTCCTTCCTTAGCTCCTCATCACTTGCCACCCTCACCAAGAACTCTTCTACCAACTCTGTAACATTAAGCATCTTAGCATGGTTCAATGGAGAAGTGCAATCTGCATAAAAAGCTTTCATAATCCTCGCAACGCATTCAATATCATAACGCTGTTCCTTCGAATAACCGTAGGAACGAATCAAAAGATCTTCGACATTGGCTTCATCAAGTTGTCTACCTAGCCTGTTCTCAAGTCCTTCCCTACATTTGGAGCTTGCATGTAAGGCTACTGCAGATTGGAGCATTGCAGAAAACAACTTGCAAGGGAAGACCCCTATTTCATCAGGCAAGAGCTTCTCCAAAGCCTCAACTACATCTCTTTGAAAACTTTTCTCACGGTGATCATCGTCACTTTGATCACCCTCGAAGCTTGCAAGATTAATGTACTTCTTCACGTATCGAAGAAGGGAACCTGCGACATACTCCGACTGTACTCCGCCCTTAATCATACACGCCATTATCGGCGCATAAAGCCCGAGTTGTAACGTAACCAAATCTTCAGACACCAATCCATGGACGAATAACCTTCGCTTTGCATTCGGCATGTACCTATCCTCATCGTCGAACTCATCATCCTCGACATGGTTGTGATTCGGATCAATTGGCCCTCCAAGGAGATGAGGACTAATTTGAGCCTTTGTAACAAGTGAATTCACACAAGCCTCAACAAGTCCCAAATGAATTGCTTGTTCAAGTACACTATGCTCACTTGTGCTAATCAAGGCCTTAACACATTCACTCCATTGAGGCATCACATTCACTTGAAAAAATGTTACACACTTATCAAGCAAGTTATCATGGCTGTACTGATCAGTCATCTCTAAATAATGAGCAGCACAAATGAGAGGAACAACATTAGTAGCACATATTTTCACATCCAATCCATAACAGAACCTCCTCACTTGCTCGAAAATCGCGGCGTCGCCCGGCACGTCAGTTAAAGAGTAAGACATGGGTGTCTGCTCTTTATGGCTTGGTTGAAGAAAGCTAGCCAACTTTCCTGATTTGGCAGCCATGATTTTCTGTTCACACACCAAAAAAATTACAAGTAATTAATCAAATTCAATGCTGCCCAGATCAATTCACTCTATATCTGAAGTGGGTTTTGTTTGCTTACACGTTTTAACCAAAAGGATCTGCCGTGAACATTGACTAGGACATCGTCTGGTGAAGTTGTTGAGTTTTGGAACCTGAAACAGAGCACATAGAACAGAGGATATCATTGAAACCAGAGAAAAACAGATATTTGAATCTGAGAGAAGTTTGATTAGTTGGCTTACATGGATTCTCTAATGCCTTTACTTGTCATCTCGAGTTGATTCTTTGTGATAGAGTTACTGAATTTGAAACTTTGGCAGCTTAATTCGATCAGAGTAAGACCGTTTGAATTATGGGTTGGTTTTTATTAAATTTGAATTTTTTTTTACTTCACAAAATAAGGAACCACCCGATTTTTCTCACTAGTTGGTTTTGGGTTTTTGGCAAGTGACCGATTTGCCCTTATGATTCTTTTTTTTTTTTAATAAAAAAATATTCACATTATTCAAGATTGATTATCAAAAAACCTCATTGAAAATGTTGTATTGAGTTCAACGAGGATATCATTATATCAACACAAACAAGCCACTAAACAGCTAGTTTGGTTGAGAAAGTTGAGTTGTGAGGGGTGTCCTTGCAAAATGTGGCCCAATAGTACCTTAGTAATTATTAGTCGGTTGGTGCCGAACAAATATAAGAAATAAAAAAAAGTGTACCAACTTCTCCATGTATTTAATGATAAAAAAACAAATATTCTTTAAATTGTTTATTATATTTACATGATGAAAAACAAATAATTGGTATATGACATATCAATTGCCAATGTAGCAATTTCTTTAAGAGGTATTGAAAAGTTGCGACAAATAGAATGGGCCTACACACATTAGTGAACAAGAGGATCTAAAGAGTCGCGGCAAAAAAATATTTTTTAAATATTAAACAAGTTTTTGTGGAAGACTATGTTGTTAAAACTTGATCAATATATAATTGACTCATTATAACATATTGTTAATTTTGAACATTCGCATGATCTATCAAATAGTATAAAATTAATATTGTAACAAGATCAATCTATTATTTTATTTAAAATAAAAAATAACACTAACTTTTGTGTTTATTATGTATTTAATAAATTTTTACAATGCAATTCTCGACAACAACGTTCAGTGTTTAATTTTTATAGTGAATAAAAACTAATAAGATCTGAATCAAGTTATAAAAAGAAAAGATTCTAAAAAGATTCTACTAAGATAACAGAAATAAAAATCAGTGTATTCGCAAAATATGGAAACTTCTAAAGGGAAAACTCGCAGATTATATATCATGACACATTAGCATTGGAGAAAAGATAACACTTTGATGACTGGATAAAACATATATCATGACACAGTAGCATTGCAGAAAAGATAACTCTTTGATGATTTTGCCCATTGCAAGATTAGGCAAAGTAAAAGATTCGGGCCAGAGCGTAGATCAATTAGTGCAATTGACGCCGAACACCATGTAAAAAATTAAAAAAATGTTATTGGCTCTATTTTTGCAACACTAGCTAATAGTTGATAACTTATCTGAAAGTTGATATTGTTGACAGTTAAAAGCTGATGATATAACTTATCAATGAAAATTGTTTTTTTTTTTTTGCCAAAGTATCAATGAAAATTGTTTGGAATAACTAACGAGCTAATAAATACAAAGTGACCTAAACAGACATTTTATATAATTAATTAAATGATATTACATTTTCTCAAAAAAAATTTATATTACATGTAGAAATATATTATAATTTTTGTCATGCGTGACGAATGACTATATAAATAAATTGTATATAAAATTATAAATACATTAATAAAATATCAATTAAAACGTTAAATAAATTTCACGTAGGTGAGGCTTCAAAAAAAAATCGCATGCTGAAATAAATTTCTATATTCTAATTAAGAAAAAAAAAAAGATTTGTTACAAACACCTTTCATAATTGCTTACATATAAATTAAGCAGCGTAAAGGTTGTTAAACAGGTTGGGCCATCTACAATCATATTATGTTATTATTATGCAATGGGTCATTTACACAAAAGACAGGGATAGAAGTATGACACAAAATTTATTAATACTATTTAACAAGATTAACCTGAAACCAATATTGACAACTCTTCTCTCAAAAACCATAATTTTTCTTTTTGGTGTTCTTCCTTGATTCAACCTTTTGAACCACCGCCGATTCTCTTTTGATCGGTGGTGGTTTCAATAATTTCGTTTGTTTGCTTTTATTAATTAAATAAACTCAGAACTTTTCACATCTGATGAGATGATTAGTTTCATCACCGTTGCGGCCATCGGATTCACTATTGGCAAAAGTCACGTCTCTACATCTGCATCATTTTCGAAGACTGTGCATGGATTTGCGTTTATGGGGTTGATACTCGTCATTAGGGTTTTTTCAATAAGTAGTTATTTCCTTCCCTTGTTGGAAGGTTTAGATTGTATTCCCTCATTGGAAGTCTTGTGTTTACTTTCCTTGTTGAAAGTTTTATTTTTCGTTATGGTTCGGATGATGTATATGTGGACTGTCGTGTTCCAGACGTTTGTCAAGAGAATAGTAACTAATTGTCAAAATATTTCATTGTTACAGTCGCAATTCTTGAAAGCCAACCTTATGGCGGTTGAATGTTCTTTTGAACAGTTAGGATTAGCGAATCAATTTGCTATGGCGATTGATTCTATGTGTAACGACCGGTTACCTTAAGTACGTGATTAGTATTAATTTGAATATTAATTAATCCGAGTTAGGCTTGTGATTAAACCCGATTTGTCTCGATTAACGCGTACGTGGATTGGTGTATTGTATTGTGTTTGTATGGACTGTATTAGTATGTATAAATGAATAACCAGACTAACAAGGAAATGTCTAATACCATGTGTGGGTCAAGGAGGACACACATGAGACGTGGGATAGCGTTGACGTCCGAGTGTACTCGTTGGAGTAAATTACATAATTATAGGCGTAATTATAGGCATAAATATATATTTATATGTATTATGGATATATATATATATTAAAATAGAAAATAATAAAATAATAGTAAATTGTCAGGTGCAGAGTGATACGCAGGGTCATGAGTGGCACGCGTAGGACGTACGGTGATGTGCACGCCCAAGGGTTCTCGTTGGCGCGCTCAACAAAATTTTAGGCACGACATATCGATAAATGTATATGTATATGTGTGTATATATATATATAAATCAATATATATAAATATATATATAATAAATTAGAAAATGTGAAATTACCATAAAGGGTAGCTGGAAATAGAAGGAAATGAGATAGGCTTGGGGGTATTTTGGTCTTTTTTCCATCAACTACCTCTCATCTCTATAAAACGAAAACAAACGAGGAGAGAGTGAGAACGGGAGAAGGAGGAGAAGGAAGGGGAGGAGTTCACAAGCTCGAGAAAATCGTTGGATCACGTGGTCAAGATCGAGGTGAGCTTGCTCTTGTTATTTTTGTTGTCGTTGGTTGTTGTTGTTGAAGTGGTGTCGTTGCCATTGTTGTAAGGGTGAGGACCTCGGTCATGGCCGAGGGTGGAGACGGCAAGGGAGTAGTCTCCCTTGCCAAAACGAGTTCGGGTTGGGGTTAGGAGCCAACCTCAATCGAAGAAGAAGAAAAAAAAATAGAGCAACAACTCTGTTGTTTTCTGGAGGTAGGGGACGACCCTGAACTGGGCCGGTTTGGCTCGATTGAGCCAAACCCGGTTCGGTTCAGGGTCAAATGATAAAAGTAAAAAAAAATAATAAATAAATAAAGAGGAAAAGAAATTCCAGAAAAATAGGGAAAAATAGGAAAAAATAGTATTTTGACCAAACAAATAGAAATTGAGGGATTGCTATGGAAAATGAAGAATTTGAAAGTTGGAGGAGACTTTATACCAGGGCTTTAACTCGAAAAATGTGAAATGGTCAAAATGAGTTAGAAACTAGGTCCCGAAATTTCGAATTCGAATGAGACCAGTTTAGGAATGTTAGTAAATAAGTATGGGGCTTAAATAATAGTTGGTCAATTTTAGGTAATGGACTAATGTGGAAAGGTTGAGGACTTCGGGGAAGTTGTACAAGTCAGTAAAATGTAGAAAGCTTAGGACAGGTAAGTGAGACTCGTATCTTTTTATCAATTATGCAATATAAAATAGTATTATTAGAGCATGTGGTGTACTGGACTAGGAATGGGGGCAATGTACCGTGATTTGGCTTTGGTTTTACAAAAATATTTTTAAATGAAAATGGAATCCGGAAAGAGGTTTGGCGGGACGGATCGGCTTGGGGTTTGGAACTGTAATGGAGTTGTTTCCCATCACCATGCCTGTAACATCCCTCAATTTTTAACCTGACTTTTGTGACACGTGTCAGGATCGTGACCCGGCTACGCGATACTGAACTGTATTTCGAACCTTGGGAGTCGACACCGAGGTAATTTTATGATTCTTTGATGTGTGTAATAGTATTATAGTTTAAATGCGTGTCACGAGCCATTCGGGCGGTGTTAAAATAGGTGAGTTTTCGTCTAGGTAAACGGGGGAGAAAAATACAATAAAGAACATAATTAAAAGAATTATTGAATAAATTATTTATTCGTACGAGACAAGGCGAAACTATACGCGTGACGGAGAAATACGAACTGAGGAGGCCAGACGGATTGGGGAACGTCGACTGAACGCGGGTGGTGGATAATTACATAACAAATGAACCATGGGATAGGATTGTAAAGGTGACACAATCCAATAATGGAGAACCCATAGATCAGCCTCGAGATGTGTGTGTAGGGGAAGATGAAGGGCTAAGCATGTGACAACACATTTCCTAACCCACTATTCATCTACTATTCACATCTCCTTTTTATATATATATATATATATATAATATATATATATATAAACACACACCTCTCATATATCTCTTCACTCACGTCACTCTCTTACACTCCCACTCCCTCACGTCACTCACCTCACCCTCTCCCATCTCCTTAAACACAACTCACTTGTCTCTCACGTTCTCTCTTCACCGTCTCTCACTCTCTCTTCTCACGGTCTCTCTTCTCATCAACACTCACGGCCTCCATCTCCCTCATCTCACCACCGCCTCGACTCTCACCAGTGACCGGACCAGGGACGCCGGAGGCTGCCGTCAACCGAAGGTATGCATTTACTCTTTCTCTCTCTTTCGTCTCGGGTTGCTCTCTCTCTCTCTCTCACGAGACCACCTCTCCCACTGGAGATGGTGGTGACCAGGATTCACTCCCTCACCGGAGATCCCTCTCTCTCCATCCCTCTATTTCTTTTCCTCCCTCTCCCTCTCTCGATCGATCCATGAGAAAAAAAAAAAAAATTTGGAAACAGAGGCGCACTGTTTTGTTAAAGAAGATGAAGGGCCGGTTCGGCCCTGAACCGGCCGGTTCGGCCCTGAACCGTCCGGTTCGACCGAACCGCCCTTAAATTAAAAAAGAAAGGAAGAGAAAATAAAGAAAAATGGAAAAGAAAATCCAGAAAAAAATAGGGAAAATTATGGAAACATTCAGAAAAATCCAGAAAAATATGAGAAATTAGAAAAAATGGTCCACAACTGAGTTTTGGGATTTTCTTGGAAATGTTGGCGAGATATAATCGGGGTTTTAGCCTCGAAAAATGTAAAAATTGATATAATATGTCAAATTGAAGCTAATTTAATGACAAATGATCTTAGGTATAATTCGGGTGGTAATTTTGATTTGTTGGACATTTATTCAAGCTGGACTGGATAATTGGAGTGCGGTATAGGCAATCGGGAAGTCGCGGAAGACGCGTTAGGATCTCGGAGTTGTCACACGGGTCGCGATAGTTCAGGTAAGTACATTTGCCTTAAAAAGCATTTGTACGTTAGTAAGCCAGTTTAGAAAATATCATGTGATTCATTTTCACTTCCTTGTGTTTGTTACTATCGAATTATTGGCTTTCCATTCCTTATTCCTTGTATGTGTGTTCTTGGCATAAGTGAGTGTCTCGAAGGTACATGCGGCCGCACTTTAGAAGGGATAAAACGCGGCACTCGAGCGCACGAGTGTTTGACCACCCCTAGTGATTGTGTGATACCATGTACTTGGATTGTTGTGGATATTGTTGTGGATTGTTGTGGTATTGTTGTGGAATATAGACCACTTATGGCCTCTCTTGACTCGTAGAACACGCATGTTTCGATTGCTTTCATTTTCATCTGTCTATCATGCATTCTTGTTTATTCAAATTCCTATCTTTCAAGCACCCGCATGATATTTAGGCTCCTTGGTTGTTATTTCATGAATTACTTGTTATATTCTTCGGCATTACTTTCGATTTTCTCTCGCTTGCTCACCGTCTAGTTTGTGACGGTGAGTGCGATAGGGCGGAGTGCGGTAGAGGCAAAGGACCTTGCCTAGGAGACTTTTTGGCGAGCAATTGGACTTGGAGACTACCTTGTAGGTTTCCATATGTTTTGTTTTATGTATATCGTTTATATATATGGTTGTTTGGGCTGGGGAATATGTTTTGAGGTGGATTCCATCAATCCATTTTGTTGACTTAGAATTGAACATATTGGAGTTTTTCCACATCTATATAGGTTCCTAATTTCCCTTTGATTGAGTTATTTCTCACTATTTGATAAAAATATGAATTTTTGCTTCCGCTGTATTATAATTGCAATAACTCTTTCATAAAACTTGAAATTTGATGATTTGAGGCTGACTAGGCTCGTTAGGCTTGCCGAGCGCTGACTCGGGACTCGCACGGGTCTAGGCCGGGCGTACCCGAATGCATTGGGAATTTGGGGCCGTCACAGTTGGTATCAGAGCACAAGGTTATATAGACTTGACTCTTGATGTAAATTCATAAAACACAAACCATTAAAACCAAATGGAAGTTAGGAACGGTCAAACTGAGAAGTGGAAACCCTAGAATCCCGTAGAAACTTAGTTGGGGAAGTAATGGGTTGAGTCGAATTATTTTAATACATATTATGATTTTTATGTGTATTATTATATTATACGGTAGCTATAGACTGACCCGAGAAGTTCGTTTTCTTGATTCAGACGACGATGGCGGATCGGAGACCGGTCGGGCGACGATAGCGGCACATCGGCACACGATATGCTAGTGCGATGATGTGCATGCCTTGACTCAGAGAGTTGCGACGCAGGATTCACAGCTACAAGAAATGTTACGACTGTTGAGGACACTCGTACCAGCTACCGCTACACCATCGACTCCGACTACACCATTGCCACATACTACTACCCGAGGGGCAGAGACCCCGATTGCTGCGGCATCCACGCTCTCGATTCCGTTAGAGGCGTACACGAGGAGCTGTTGTTGCACCCGACACGCGACCGAGGCGGAGACACATCCTTTATTGACGAGAGATAGTTCGAGCGACAGAGACACCAGCTACGCCAGCAGTTATTGCAGAGGTTACTCCAGTTACGACGCCATCGAAGAGTCCGGGAGCCACTGCTGAGGCGAAGCAGTGGAGGGAATTTAAGAGACATGATCCTATGAAGTTTTATGGCGGCACGATGTTAGAGCAGCAGAGTTGTTTCTGAAGAGTCATGAGAAGATTCATTCGATCATCGCCACGGAGGACCACATGCGAGCGACTATCTCTTCGTCGATGTTACATGGAGAGGCAGATGATTGGTGGACGACGATCATTACTACTAGAGGTGTTCCGAGAGACTGGATCGACTTCAAGACCCAGTTTAATCAGAAATACTTTCCACCGACGGTGCTTCGAGCAAAGAGGAATGAGTTCATGGCGTTGAGACAGGGCGCCAATGAGTCAGTGATGGAGTACATGGGTAGGTTCTCATCGTTGTTACCTTATCTTTGGAGGATCGGCGACACCGAGACCGATCGAGTGTATTATTTCACTGAGGGTTTGTTACCTGCGATCGGTGGTTCTGTAGTCACTACACAGCCGGAGACTTTACAGATTGCATACGAGCGGAGTTTGGCTCGAGAGGGTTACCTACTTACTCATCCTGAGGAGACCAGATCGGTCGGACCAGAGTCCCGATTGGAGGAGCACCATCAGGTCAAGAAGAGGAAGAAGAATAGGTGGAATTTCCGGGACCGTAGGACTCGAGTGTAGGTCCGTTGCACGATCGACTACTCGTCCGATACATATTGCTCCGCCAAGCATCTGGTACCCGGTTTGCCGATCATCCACCACACCTAGTCGACCGGGACGACGATCGCGAGAGAGAGGCAGACTATCGAGAGTAGAGGTATCGACCGAGGAGACGAGCGAGAGGAGGACACAGGGGTCCGGGTCGACTCGACACGAGTTCCGCACAGGGACGAGGCCGAGCGGACTCGGGGATCGCAGGATACCCGCACTTGTTTCAGGTGCGGAAAGGTCGGTCACATACGAGAGGAGTGCCCTCAACCACCAAGAGTACCGCCACAAAGATCATCGCATCGAGAGAACGTGTTCGAGCGGCCTGTTGAGCCGACCCGGGGGCATCCCGAAACCTTGTCGAGGGTATGATTTCTATTTGCGGTACTTTCATGCATACCATGTTCGATTCCGGTTCCACTGTTTCATTCATTGCTGGTCGAATGGTAGATAAGCTAGGTTTGAAACCTGTTAGGCTTAGTAAACCCCTCATCCTTAAGCACCGCTTGGAGATAAGATTTACCCGAATTTGTTGTGCCTCGATATTCCTAGAGTTAGGGGTTATGAGTTACCGTAGATATGAGAGTACTCGAGTTTTGGAGTTTGATGCTTTGTTGGGCATGGATTGGGCCGGGATCGTTTCATGCTCACATTAGTTGTTATGAGAAGAGAATCACGATTCCGTTAATAGATGGTTCGAGCTCGGATTCGGGTACGGCATCGCGCTACTTCCTATCACCAGAGGCGGGGAAGCCATGAGTGGCGAGATTGAGATTGTTGCGAGTGTCATGAGCACTCGGGCGAGCAGAGATTTGCTTTTCGAGGTACCGGTTGTGTGCGACTTCCCGGATGTGTTTCCGGAGGATTTGCCGGATTACCACCACCGAGGGAGATAGACTTTATCATTGACCTTGTACCAGGGGATTAAACCGATCTCGATACCACCGTGCCGTATGGCACCTCGAGAGCTTGAGGAGTTGAGGAGTCGGCTAGATGAATTGTTAGAGCTTGGTTTCATCGGTCCGAGTATGTCGCCATGGGGAGAGCACCGATCTTGTTTGTAAAGAAAAAGGATGGTAGTTTGAGGCTATGCATAGATTATCGCCAACCGAACCGAGTTACATGAAGAACAAATATCCGTTGCCGCGCATTGATGATTTGTTTGATCGGTTGACAGAGCCAGCGCAGTGGTTCTCGAAAATAGATCGAGGTCGCTATCACCAAATTTCAGGATTAGGGTGAAGATCGAGAAAAGACGGCGTTCGAGACAAGATACGGTCACTTTCAATTTACACAATGCCATGCCATTCGGCTTAACTAATGCGCCAAAGAATGTTTATGGATCTCATGCATCGCGTGATGAGGGAATACCTTGATCGGTTCGTGATTGTGTTCATAGACGATATCCTCATCTATTCTAGGACTCGTGAGGAGCATGAAGGACATCTACGAGCGATTGCGAGACTTTGAGAGATCATCGATTGTTTGCCAAGTTCAAGCAAGTGTGAGTTTTGGTTGTCGAAGTCCGATTCCTTGGGCATGTTGTTGGAGCTACCGGTGTTGCTTGATCCGAGAGAAGGTTAGAGCGATGATTGAGTGGCCTACGCCGACTACCGTTACGCAAATTCGCTTTTTACGGGATTGGCGGGATACTATCGCCGATTTGTGCAAGACTTCTCCAAGATTGCCGCTCCGATGACGAAATTGACTAAGAAGAATGCGAAGTTTGATTGGGATGAGGAGTGCGAACATGCATTCAACACTTTGAAGAAGAAATTGACTACCGCGCTGTGTTAGCGTTGCGAGAGCCGGAAAGACTTAGTCGTGTACACCGACGCATCGAAGGTTGGCTTGGGTTGTGTATTGATGCGGGAGGCGAGTTATCGCTTATGCATCTCGACAAATTTGAAGGTTCACGAGAGGAACTACCCGACACACGACTTAGAGTTGGCGCGATAGTGTTTGCATTGAAGATATGGAGGCACCACTTGTATGGCGTACGTTTCGAGTTGTTCACGACCACAAGAGCTTGAAGTACTTATTCACTCAGAGAGAACTAAACCTGAGACAGAGACGTTGGCTAGAGTTCTTGAAGGACTATGATTTCTCGTTAGAGTATCATCCGGGGAAAGCTAACGTGGTTGCTGATGCTTTGAGCCGTAGAGGATCTGATGCAGAGGTGGTCGTATGTCAGATGACCCACGAGTATGGTCTTCTTGAGGCAGCCGAGTTGATGAGTTCAGCGGACGTACCGGTGACTACCAGGACACAGATTTGTGGTCAGATGAGGTTGCAGACCGTTTCACCGCAGACGTTCTCGAGGACAAAGACGGGCGATGAGTCGTACCAAAGAATTCGGTGAGATGGTGACGATTCGAACATCCAGATTGGAGTCGGTCGACGACTCTTGCTTGAGGTATCGTGGGCGATCGTGGATTCCATTGGCGGCCGACTTACGCACCGAGATACTTCGGGAGGCTCACCGTTCTCGATTTTACGTGCATCCGGGTCGGACCAAGATGTATCTTGATATGCGACGTCTCTTTTGGTGGCGGGGATGAAATCCGATGTGTCGAATTCATTAGAGCGTGTGAGATATGCCGGCGTGTGAAGGCCGAGCATCGACGGCTGGAGGATTGCTGCAGCCCTACCTATTCCTCAATGGAAGTGGGAGCACATTGCTATGGATTTCGTCAGTGGCTTGCCCCGATCTCCTCGTGGTCATGATAGCATCTGGGTAATTGTGGATCGATTGACGAAATCTGCTCATTTCATACCAGTATCCACTACACACCGAGTTGACAGACTGAGCATTCTTTACGAGCGTGAGATTGTCAGACTACACGGAGTTCCGTTGTCGATCGTGTCAGATCGAGGGGCGCAGTTTACTTCGTTATTGTGGCAGAGCATGCAGGCTCAGTTCGGCACCAGACTAGAGTTGAGTACGGCGTTCCATCCACGACAGACGCGGACAGTCCGAGAGGTTGATACAGGTGTTGGAAGACATGCTCAGGATGTGTGTTTTGGAATACGGCGGGTCATGGGAAGAGTACCTTCATTTGTGTGAGTTTGCTTACAACAACAGTTATCAGGCAAGTATCGGTATGGCACCGTTTGAGGCGCTCTATGGCAGGCCTTGTAGATCACCTTCTTGCTGGGCTGAGCCAGAGGATATTGTGACAGTTGGTCCCGAGATTGTTGTTGATCACACTGAGAAGGTACGACAGATTCGTCAGAGGCTTAAGAGTGCTCAAGAGCGACAAAAGAAATACTATGATCAGTATCACGATGAGCTTCAGTACGACGTGGGAGACTATGTATACCTAAAAGTCTCGCCTCTGAAGGGTCACAAACGATTCGGAATCAAAGGGAAGCTTGCTCCTAGATTTATCGGTCCTTTCAAAGTTGTGAAGAGGGTCGGTAAGGTGGCTTACCGATTAGAGTTACCGCCGGCGCTCGTCGGTATTCATCCAAGTGTTTCACATTTCAATGCTTCGACTAGACAAGTCGGGCGGAGGACGGCGACCTACGGTGGACCTAAGTCGGATCGAGTTGCAAGACGATGCCACGTACGAGGAGCGACCAATTCAAATTGTCGACCGTAAAGTCAAAATACGAGGAACAAGGAAATCCCTTCCGTTCTCGTGAAATGGCAATTCCACGGGACGAAGAGTTAACTTGGGAGCTAGAGTCATACATGCAAGTGCACTTCCCCTATCTATTTGATTCGGTGAGTTTGAAGTTTAATTTACTTATCGGTAAATTTCGAGGACGAAATTCTAATAAGTGGGGGAGACTGTAACATCCCTCAATTTTTAACCTGACTTTTGTGACACGTGTCAGGATCGTGACCCGGCTACGCGATACTGAACTGTATTTCGAACCTTGGGAGTCGACACCGAGGTAATTTTATGATTCTTTGATGTGTGTAATAGTATTATAGTTTAAATGCGTGTCACGAGCCATTCGGGCGGTGTTAAAATAGGTGAGTTTTCGTCTAGGTAAACGGGGGAGAAAAATACAATAAAGAACATAATTAAAAGAATTATTGAATAAATTATTTATTCGTACGAGACAAGGCGAAACTATACGCGTGACGGAGAAATACGAACTGAGGAGGCCAGACGGATTGGGGAACGTCGACTGAACGCGGGTGGTGGATAATTACATAACAAATGAACCATGGGATAGGATTGTAAAGGTGACACAATCCAATAATGGAGAACCCATAGATCAGCCTCGAGATGTGTGTGTAGGGGAAGATGAAGGGCTAAGCATGTGACAACACATTTCCTAACCCACTATTCATCTACTATTCACATCTCCTTTTTATATATATATATATATATAATATATATATATATAAACACACACCTCTCATATATCTCTTCACTCACGTCACTCTCTTACACTCCCACTCCCTCACGTCACTCACCTCACCCTCTCCCATCTCCTTAAACACAACTCACTTGTCTCTCACGTTCTCTCTTCACCGTCTCTCACTTTCTCTTCTCACGGTCTCTCTTCTCATCAACACTCACGGCCTCCATCTCCCTCATCTCACCACCGCCTCGACTCTCACCAGTGACCGGACCAGGGACGCCGGAGGCTGCCGTCAACCGAAGGTATGCATTTACTCTTTCTCTCTCTTTCGTCTCGGGTTGCTCTCTCTCTCTCTCTCACGAGACCACCTCTCCCACTGGAGATGGTGGTGACCAGGATTCACTCCCTCACCGGAGATCCCTCTCTCTCCATCCCTCTATTTCTTTTCCTCCCTCTCCCTCTCTCGATCGATCCATGAGAAAAAAAAATTTGGAAACAGAGGCGCACTGTTTTGTTAAAGAAGATGAAGGGCCGGTTCGGCCCTGAACCGGGCCGGTTCGGCCCTGAACCGGTCCGGTTCGACCGAACCGCCCTTAAATTAAAAAAGAAAGGAAGAGAAAATAAAGAAAAATGGAAAAGAAAATCCAGAAAAAAATAGGGAAAATTATGGAAACATTCGAAAAATCCGTAGAAAATATGAGAAATTAGAAAAAATGGTCCACAACTGAGTTTTGGGATTTTCTTGGAAATGTTGGCGAGATATAATCGGGGTTTTAGCCTCGAAAAATGTAAAAATTGATATAATATGTCAAATTGAAGCTAATTTAATGACAAATGATCTTAGGTATAATTCGGGTGGTAATTTTGATTTGTTGGACATTTATTCAAGCTGGACTGGATAATTGGAGTGCGGTATAGGCAATCGGGAAGTCGCGGAAGACGCGTTAGGATCTCGGAGTTGTCACACGGGTCGCGATAGTTCGAGTAAGTACATTTGCCTTAAAAAGCATTTGTACGTTAGTAAGCCAGTTTAGAAAATATCATGTGATTCATTTTCACTTCCTTGTGTTTGTTACTATCGAATTATTGGCTTTCCATTCCTTATTCCTTGTATGTGTGTTCTTGGCATAAGTGAGTGTCTCGAAGGTACATGCGGCTTTGCACTAGAAGGGATAAAACGCGGCACTCGAGCGCACGAGTGTTTGACCACCCCTAGTGATTGTGTGATACCATGTCTTGGATTGTTGTGGATATTGTTGTGGATTGTTGTGGTATTGTTGTGGAATATAGACCACTTATGGCCTCTCTTGACTCGTAGAACACGCATGTTTCGATTGCTTTCATTTTCAAATGTCATCATGCATTCTTGTTTATTCAAATTCCTATCTTTCAAAGACCCGCATGATATTTAGATCGCCTTGGTTGTTATTTCATGAATTACTGTTATATTCTTCTGGGCATTACTTTCGATTTTCTCTCGGTTGCTCACCGTCTAGTTTGTGACGGTGAGTGCAGATAGGGCGGAGTGCAGTAGAGGCAAAGGACCTTGCCTAGGAGACTTTTTGTGAGCAGCTGGACTTGGAGACTACCTTGTAGGTTTCCATATGTTTTGTTTTATGTATATCGTTTATATATATGGTTGTTTGGAACTGGGGAATATGTTTCGAGGTGGATTCCATCAATCCATTTTGTTGACTTAGAATTGAACATATTGGAGTTTTTCCACATCTATATAGGTTCCTAATTTCCCTTTGATTGAGTTATTTCCCACTATTTGATAAAAATATGAATTTTTGCTTTCCGCTGTATTATAATTGCAATAACTCTTTCATAAAACTTGAAATTTGATGATTTGAGGCTGACTAGGCTCGTCAGGCTTGCCGAGCGCTGACTCGGGACCTGCACGGGTCTAGGCCGGGCGTACCCGAATGCATTGGGAATTTGGGGCCGTCACAATGCCCCTCATGACTTGGAAATTATCCAGATCAATACTTTCCATTTGAGTTGGCGGCTCATCCGTCATAAACCAATCAGATGAGTAGTGATTGGTTTAGTGATGATGAAGGAGTGCGACTCTATGTTTTTATGAGTCGGCGACACATTGACAAGAACTGGTTAGATGCCCAGTGACTGGTTCTTGATAATGTGAGAGGAAGACTTAATTCAAATACGGAGATTGAAAATACAAATCACGGGTACATTGCGATGAACCAAGGAACTTGCATCTGTTATATATATTGATTCGAATACCTTTAAATATGCATTTGGTTCATGTTATTATACGTTGCCTTGATATTAATTAATAGTTAATGGTTGGTATGAGGGTCACTTACTGAGCATGTAGGAGCTCACCCACCTTAACATTTTCAGGTATGGACGTCCGCTAGGACTTGAAACTCAGGAAAGGAGAAGATCAGAAGTTTAGTATCTTCTCTACGGTGCAGTGAGTATCCTTGTTATATATATATATATATATATATATATATATTGTATTGCTTTATGATTTGTAATAATCGGAGTGGGAATAAGAGTTCAATACCAATGTTCATGCCAGTATTGTATATCTTGTGATTTATCGAAAAAGTTTTAAATTTTTCGCTGCATTTGTTTTATTTTATTTATTTAATATCAAGATATACAGGTTGTTGTTAGGAATTGGAAAAAGGCTGCTGGCTCTAATTAGGTTCGATCTGATTTACTGGGGCTTAATTAGGGTTTTAGGCCGAATATTCTCTAATTGAGATTAGGGGATGTTACACTATGTCTCGTCATGTTCCATTGAATGTATTGAGAGCCATTGATGATTAATGAAATTTTTATTTCTTCAAAAAAGTATGACACAAAATTTAATCTGACGTTTTAAGTGTAAAACACTACTGACATATCTAATAGCGCATGATAATTTAACGTTTCAGCTAGATGATTTTGAAGATCACCTGCTAACCAAACACAACTTATTTTTTAAACTAGCTTATAAGCTAGTTGGTAAGCTATTTTTTTTTTTTTTAGGAGATAAGCTAGTTTTTGTTTGTCAAGTGAAGCTAAGAAAATGTGATTTGACTAATAAAATCAAATAATATGGAATTTTTATCAAATAATAATAATAATATGGAATTAAAATTGATTATCTAAAGTTTTGTTTGGCAACACTAGTTGATAATCTAGTAGTTGATATAAGAAAATTGATAATCTATTAGATCAACTAAAAATTGTTTAGAAGAATAGCTGATTGAGTAGCTGAGAAAGGCAAAACGCCACATGTGACATAATTAAATGTATTAATTGTATAATTATATAATCATATAATTAATTGATATAAAGAATTAAATGAATTATGTATAAATAACTCTATATCTTAATTATATGACACAATTAACATAAAATAACTTAATTTTTATATCATTAAAATTAAACATTCAAATAACGTGTGTTCACGGGTGCTTACATGAAAAACAACTTTCTATCTAAATTATAAAAATCCACAAAAATAAACAAAACTAAATAAAATAATAATAAACAATTAATGAAATGATACTACATGTGCAAATATATTATAATTGTTATGATATGGATGAACAATTGATCAAGACTTTATATGACTAATCATTGTCAAGCATGGCTCTTACATTGAGTGGTAGTATCAAGCATGGCCCTTACTTGTATCCATATCAAATGTACTCATTATTTCATGTATTGTCAATGTTGCTTGTGAAGAGTTGTATGACATGTGATGTATGTGTTACTTGTAAACATTGTCTAAGTACATTTATCATCATCACCAAAGGGCCTATATAAAGGGTGTCAACCTCATTGTAAAAACACACCAAGTTGTATACAACTTCTCATTTCAACTTCTCATTTCAACTACTCATTTCTCCTCTTCTACTTTGTAGTTGTAGTTCTTTGTAGCTCTTTGTAGTAGTAGAAGTTCTTAGTTCTTCTACTTTCCTTCTCTAATTCTAGCAAGTCTCAATTCAATTTACAACACATTATCAGCACGAGCTTGCTCTAGCATTAAGGAGATCTTGAAGTTCAAGAAGGCTTGTTAAGAAGACAAAGCTAGTAAGGTATAACTTTTATGAGTTCGATTTATTTCTATATTATCTTGGTTGCTTCACTTTTATATGCATTCTTTATTCATATATTATGCATTATAACGTCACCGATTGCGAAAGTATGCTCTGTAGTTGCGTCTTGTACGATCTTCTACATCAGAAATCAAAAGTCAATGTGACATAACTAGTTTTCTTGCTATACTACAAACGATTAATTATGCTCCATTCTTGATTTTTTATATTGCAAATAGTGTTATGAGTTTGGGTTGATAGTGGGTAAGCCTTGTCCCCGGTAAAGCTAAACATTGAAAGGGAGACGGGTTCTCCCGTTCGAGGAGGCATGGTTTTAAGTAGACTTCGTCTCGCCACCCAACCTGGAGGTTGTCCCGCCAACTCATACAAGTATTACATTTTGCATATTTATAATCAAGTTGTGAACATATATTTAATGGTATATTATCTATTTTGTATAAAAAAGAAAACTATTTAGTTTATCCCTATTTTCATAAAGATTTTATTTAATTATAATTGAATTAATTACCTTAACAATATTGACAATACTAATTACTTGTCAAGGCAACGGGATGCTCAAATTATATATAAAGTATCTATGCAAGGCTATGCGTATAAATATTTATTCGTCAAATATCTCTTTAGACTCTTTAGAGATTTGAAAAGTGAATATTTCACTTTATATTATCATTTCACCTCATGGAGCTATCTATATCAAGGTCAAAATCGGTGATACTCCAAAAGGCTCAAAATGAACGGCTAGGTCTCACGCTACAAAATTTATATCAGTCAAATATCATTTATTATTCTGCAATTTCAATTACCTCTATATTGAGGCTATGCAGAAATATGACTGATGAGACAAATAAAAGCCACATTGCTCGCCTCGATGTATTACTGCAACAAATTATCGAGCGCGCACGTCAATCCATTAAATATTAATTATGGATTGAATCCTTGTCTCGTGGTAGCTGAGTAAAATAATAAAATATTATAAATATAATATCACTCATGTCCAATTGGTTTAGCTTCAAAATAAGAAGCATACGTTGCATATAATGACCATGGTCGCAATTACAAATTTATGGACGTGTAAAAGGTGAAAATATATGGTAAAAGTCATATTGACAATTCCATTGATAGTCAAAATAAAAAGTGGTGCACTACTAGAAAGGGTAAATTAGTATTGACAATGAACGCTCATAATTGTGACATTTTTTGTCACGTATGAAAGGCTATGCTGCCTAAATATTGTCATATATACAATACCCAAATATTTTTGTAATATTTTACCATGCTTTTGTTGACTAATGATCCAAAAAGTTTGAGATATTCGTATTTTATTACGAAAAGGGTATTTCTTTAATACCATATTGTTTTTCAATGTAGAAATGGA
The DNA here is from genome assembly GCA_039657345.1 of Stephania japonica. Lineage (NCBI taxonomy): Eukaryota > Viridiplantae > Streptophyta > Magnoliopsida > Ranunculales > Menispermaceae > Stephania > Stephania japonica. Next base: position 10,163,582 of record CM077563.1, on the reverse strand, counting down.
TCATCAAGTTATTTGTTCAGATTATGGCGATATATGTCTTGTTGATTGTGCTACAACGCACACTATCCTCAAAAGAAGAGAATATTTCTCCAATTTGAACTTAGTTGAGGCTAATGTTCAAACAATATCTGGCATCTCCAATTTGATTAATGGCTCGGAAGAGCAAATATTATGTTGCCTACGGGAACAATAATTCACGTTGACAATGCCTTATACTCTGAAAAATCCAAAGAAATTTACTCAGCTTTAAAGATATTCGACAAAATGGATATCACATTGAAACCATGAACGAAAATAATAGAGAATTTCTCTATGTCACATTGGTTTCAAATGGGAAAAAAAGAAGTGTTAGAAAAATTCCCGGCTTTATCCTCTGGATTATATTTTACTCATATAAGGCATGTTGAAACGAATGTCGTCTTAAATAAGAAAATTAATGATCCAAAGACATTCATTTTATGGAATGACCGGCTTGGTCATCCAGGATCATCAATGATGCGAAGAATAATTAATAATTCACATGGACATCCTTTAAGGAGTCACAAAATATTTTCAGCTGGTGATTATAATTGTGCTAGTTGTTCTCAAGGTAAATTGATAGTTAAATCATCCCCAAGTAAAATTGTTGTGGAATCCCCAGTTTTCTTAGAACGCATTCAGGGAGACATATGTGGACCTATTCATCCTCACAGTGGACCATTTAGATATTTCATGGTTTTGATAGATGCATCAATTAGGTGGTCACATGTTTTTTTGCTTTCGAACGCAATGTTGCATTTGCTAGACTTTTAGCGCAAATCATTAAATTAAGAGCACAATTCCCTGACAACCCAATCAAGACCATCCGTCTTGATAATGCCGGGGAATTTCAATCTCAAGCATTTAAAAATTATTGCATGTCTATAGGAATTACCATTGAACATTCTCGTTCTCCACATGTGCATACCCAAAATGGTTTGGCGAATCTCTAATCAAACGCATTCAATTAATTGCCAGACCTTTAATCATGAGAACTAAATTATCAACTTCAGTTTGGGGACATGCAGTCCTTCATGCAACATCTATCATTCGTTATAGGTCTACTGCATACCATGAACATTCCCCCATGCAACTCATTTTAGGTCAACAACCAAATATTTCACACTTAAGAATTTTTTGTTGTGCAGTGTATGTTCCTATACCACCTCCCAATAGAACTAAGATGGGTCCACAACGAAAACTTGGGATTTATGTTGGATTTAACTCATCGTCCATTATAAGATACCTTGAGCCCTTAACAGGGGATTTATTTACTGCACGTTTTGCTGATTGTCACTTTGATGAAGCAATTTTCCCATCATTAGGGGGAAATAAGAAGTCAATTCAAAAGGAATGGCGCGAAATTGCTTGGAATGCATCAACTTTATCACATTATGATCCACGAACAAATCAGTGTGAACTTGAAGTTCGAAAGATCATTCATTTGGAACAAATTGCAAATCAATTACCAGATGCATCTAATGATGCAAAACAAGTGAGAAAATCACATATTCCAGCTGTAAATGCTCCTGCAAGAATTGATGTCTCTGTGCAACAAAATGCACAAGAACCAACGAAACGCTTAAAGTGTGGAAGACCGGTTGGTTCAAATGATACAATTCCTCGAAAAAGGAAAATGGGAGTAAAAATAAATACAAATCAAAATACTCCTGAGAAAGCACAAGAATCCTTTGATAAGGGTTTGTCAGAACAAGTTGATTTTGATGTGGAACAACTTCCTCTAGAAAAAGATGAAAAAGATGAAAGTAATGAGATCTCAATAAATTACTTAAACTCTGGTAAGATTTGGGATCGAAATAAAATTGTTCCTGATGATATATTTGCTTTCAATGTGTCCTTTGAAATATGTGAAAATGATGATGATCCGAACCACGATCAGGTGGACGAATGTCAAAAAAGACCTGATTGGCAAAAATGGCAAGATGCTATCCAAGTAGAGCTAAACTCGTTAAGGAAACGAGAGGTTTTTGGATCAATTGTCCAAACGCCAGATGGCGTAAAGGCTGTTGGATATAAATGGGTATTTGTACGAAAGAGAAACGAAAAAAATGAAGTTACAAGGTACAAAGCAAGACTTGTAGCTCAAGGTTTCTCACAAAGACCTGGCATCGATTATGAGGAAACATATTCTCCTGTTATAGATGCAATCACATTTCGATTCTTGATAAGCCTTGCAGTCTCTGAAGGGCTTGATATGCATTTAATGGATGTCGTTACAACATATCTGTACGGATCTCTAGACAGTGAGATATATATGAAAATCCTTGATGGATTTGTAATATCCGATGAAATAAAATCAAAACCTCATAACATGCATTCTATAAAATTACAAAGGTCTTTGTACGGGTTGAAACAATCCGGACGAATGTGGTACAAACGTCTTAGTGATTATTTACTGAAAGAAGGATATATAAATAATCCGCTTTGCCCGTGTGTCTTCATTAAAAGATCAACAGGATTTGTGATTATTGCTGTATATGTTGATGATTTAAACATAGTGGGAAACCACGACGACATCGTTAGAACATCCGAATACTTGAAAAAGGAATTCGAGATGAAAGAACTTGGAAAAACAAGACTTTGTCTTGGTTTGCAAATTGAACATTTTTCAAGTGGAGTACTTGTCCATCAATCAAATTATATTGAAAAATTATTAAAAAGATTTTATATGGACAAGGCACATCCATTGAGCTCTCCAATGGTTTTCAGATCACTTGAAGTGGATAAGGATCCATTTCGACCTCAAGAAAGTGATGAAGAGCTAATTGGTCCGGAGGTACCATATTTAAGTGCAATTGGTGCACTTATGTATCTTGCAAATTGTACAAGACCCGATATTGCTTTTGATGTCAACCTACTTGCAAGATATAACTCTTCACCAACTCGAAGACATTGGAATGGTGTTAAACACATTTTTCGATATCTTCGAGGAATAAGTGACATGGGTTTATTTTACTCGAGAGGGGTAAAATTGAATCTCCAAGGTTATGCTGATGCTGGATTTTTATCAGATCCCCATAAGGCCCGTTCTCAAACGGGATATGTATTCACCTGTGGTAATACTGTTGTATCATGGAAGTCAGTAAAACTATGGTTGCCACTTCTTCCAATCATTCTGAAGTACTTGCAATTCATGAAGCAAGTCGTGAATGTGTTTGGTTGAGAAATATGATTGAACATATTCAAGAATCATGTGGATTGCCTTCAATAAAAGATTCTCCAACCATATTATATGAAGATAATGCAGCATGTATTACACAATTAAGTGAAGGATTCATAAAAGGGGACAGAACAAAACATATTTCACCAAAATTCTTTTATGCACATGAGCTTCGAAGAATGGTGAGATTGATGTCAAGCAAATCCGATCGAGTGATAATCTTGCTGATTTATTCACAAAAGCCTTACCAACTACGACATTTAAAAGGCTTACATATGGTATTGGCTTGCGTAAACTTAAAGACATTGTAAGTAAAAAAACTGAACAAGTTTTACCCATGTTCAAATGAGGGAGAGTTATTGATTAGTGTATTGCACTCTTTTTCCCTTAGCTATGGTTTTATCCTATTGGGTTTTCCTAGCAAGGTTTTTTTAATGAGGCAATCCTAACAATATTATACTCATCTTAAGATTAATAAGAAATGTGTACTCTTTTTCTTTTGCTAGATTTTTTCCCACAGAGTTTTTTCTAGTAGAAATTTTAACGAGGCACATTCTCTCAACAATTGTCATCCAAGGGGGAGTGTTATGATATGAATGAACAATTGATCAAGACTTTATATGACTAATCATTGTCAAGTATGGCTCTTACATTGAGTGGTAGTATCAAGCATGGCCCTTACTTGTATCCATATCAAATGTACTCATTATTTCATGTATTGTCAATGTTGCTTGTGAAGAGTTGTATGACATGTGATGTATGTGTTACTTGTAAACATTGTCTAAGTACATTTATCATCATCACCAAAGGGCCTATATAAAGGGTGCCAACCTCATTGTAAAAACACACCAAGTTGTATACAACTTCTCATTTCAACTCTCTCATTTCTCCTAGTAGAAGTTCTTAGTTCTTCTACTTTCCTTCTCTAATTCTTGTAAGTCTCAATTCAATTTACAACAATAATCTCTTTTATGTATCCGGGTTTTGAGTGTATAAAAAAAAATAAAACGTCTTTCTTCTTTCGACTCTGTAGCGGTTCACACAGAAACCCTCGATCACAACCATGGCGGACGCTCACGAACAAGAAGAAAACGCGTACCAACAGAGCGAAACCAAGAAAAAGCACCACAAGAAGCACAAGAAGAGAAAGCTAGACGTGAAGATGGAGATCGTACCCGAAAACCCAGAAAAGGTCGCGCCTTTGGTCGGCTACTTCCCGTCCGGGTTCGACCCCCTGAAGAGCGAAGACGAGGTCGGTGTTAGGGTTTTCAGGAACAAAACCAAGCCGAACCGAATGCAGCTCGTCGTGAGCCCTAATGGGTCCAAAGTGGACTTTGTGGGGTCGAATCACTCCGGCGAAGCCGCGGCCGCGCAGCTCTGTACTTACGCGCTTGGGGTTTTCGATAAGGACACTCAGACGCTCAAGATCGTGCCCATTGCGTCGAACAAGGTAATTTTGATTGGAATTGATTGGAATTGATGGGGCTTTGTGGCGAAGAGTGTGGTGGTTTGTGAATTTTTGGTAAAAGATGAGTATTTTCCTCTTATTTTTAGGGGGTTTTGGAGTTGTTGTTGAAGATTGAAGAATGTGATTGTTTATATTCATTTCCATTGGAAGCGATTTGTTACCCAGTTTGAATTATTGTTGATATTGTGATTGACATTTTCAAATTGTTATTCTTGTTGTTGTAAGGAAAATGATTGGGTGACCTTTTTTGACACCCGAAATGGACATCTGGTTATTGGTGTTCATTGATTCGTGCATCGATGTTTGTGCTCACACAAATCAATGTGTATTTTAGGGATACCAACAACGGTGTCTATTTCGGGCCACCCTAGCGCTACCATTGTGAAAAATGTAGGAGGGACTTCATTAAAAAAATATAAAATAAAATCTTGAATGCTCTTAGTTGGTTGGATTCTATTTAGTTCTTGAAATTTTAGGTTATGTAGATAGGCGGTGGCCCTAGACGGTTATGTACTTTGCAATTGTATCCGTAGGCTCAATAGTGATTTCTAGTTGAAGACTTGGACCTACTTAAAGGTCTTTGAAGAATGGAGGAAGTGCATCTGCCAGTTATGTCTCTCGCTATTTGGTAGTGTAATAAGTGCTCCTTTGGCACTTGCAGTAATACTTGGAATCTCACTTGAGAAGGTTGAAATGATTATGAGATGTTTCATCAGAATGAGTTACAAGGTAGATGCGAGAAGTTTAAAACAAAGTGAAAGATGTGAGCGAGAAGAGGTCAATGAAGACAAGTTTTTAGACCTCTAGAAGATTGCTGTGGAACATTAACTTGGGATAGCTTTGTGCATGCATCGTCAAGTTTATTTAGTGTTTTGGCCTTGGAACTAATATAACACTCAACAATAGTCATTTGTCAATTGACGACTTATTATAGACAATCAAATGAAATCTAAGCTGTCAACTGCTAAAAAGTGTTAAGACTCTCGTTATTGTACTTCCTTGCGCTGACTTTCAAAAACTAACAAGTCCTGCATGATAGTGAACCTCATAATCTTGAATACTGAACGGTCAATAAGTTATCATCTTTTACATTTCTCATGGTTAATTTGAGCTATACAAGTAAACTGAGTTAAACAAATTCTCTCCTTTACTATATTGTTTTATGCTCTTCAGACAGTCTTTTTATTTGCATTCTTGCGGTACTTTAAACAGTGGAATTTTCTTTGATTGTGTTCCTCAATGTATGATTTCCTGTCATTTACCCCGCCATATATTGTTGATGTCCTCAAATGGATTCACTTGATTCAGTTCCTTTCAACTTGGGGGATTCAGACTGTTGATAAACATCAAGATTATGTCTGTGATTGTTCATCATTAAATTTCTTTCTTTTTGTGCAACATGACACTGACTTCAGATCATTTAGTTATGTCATCGACTTGGTTTATTATACCTGTGATTCTGTCAGCTCTGCAAATTAAGTTTTCGTTGAGATGATCTTGTTTTCCTTCTTTCTTTTTTCACTGATCATGTGTTTGGCCTTAGTGTAAAATCACATGTCGTACACAAGTTTTTTGGTCTATATATATATATATATATATATATATATATATATATATATATATATATTTGGGGGAGGGGGGTCACTCATGATTGAGCTATAGTTGAAAATTCCATATTTTTTAAGTAGTGATGTCAAGCCCTTTGCTTGCTGACACTTAATTTTTCCTTTGTGTTAAAATCCAATTAAATATATGTAAGGCTGGTTTTATTTTTCATTTTTAAATTTTTTTTTTACTTAAATAATTCCAGATATTCAGATTGGAACCAAGAGTTCCAGGGGTTGATCATCTTGATGAAGACATTCAAGAGGTGAATGAAGATGCTGCCGCTGCACAAGAAAAGGCAAACCAAATGAATAATCTCACTCTCACATACGCAACAAAGGCTGCAAAGAATAAGGTATGACTTAATCTTCTTTTGGAAGAATTGATGCCACGTTTTACACATTTACCTACTGCCTAGTCGTAGGAAAAATGGATTTTTTATTTTAAAACTAGCAGGGATACGGATCAGAAGCCTGGATTGACCATATTCAACGCCAAAAGTTCTTGTTTAATGTGACCAAAAGAGTTGCTTTCAATATGTTGATAGAATCTTTTGTGAAGCAGATTCTCATTTTGGGTTGTTGCAGGCTAAGAAGGCGGCAGCCCTCAAGCAAAAAGAAGAGCCTAGTGCTCAAGAAGATTTGAAGAACAAACTCGAGGGTATCGTGATAAATAAGGAGGCTATTGGAAGTGTTGAAGTAAGTACAGGCCGTAACATCCCGCCCCATGACACTACGGCCACTACACCAGAAAATGCTTATCCTCTTGGAAAAATTATTTATGAGGGAGAGTTAAAATACGTTCTTGAAGTTCTGGTGCTTGTAGAGTCTGGATATAAAATTGAAGCTAGTGTTTATCCAAGTTTTGTTTGCAACAGAGCGCATAAGCTACAGGAGATTCAGGTGAGGCTACTTATGGTATAGGACGAACAGTCTTGTGATTGTTAGATTTGCAACAATAATCTGGCTAGTTGGAAAATTAGTGTTATATCTATTCTTAACCATTTTTATCATGATCTATGTATTCATGCTCTCACTTTTGCTTCCTGATTTATCTGATAGTGGTTAATTAAGAACATGCAAATAGTGTGGTTCTTTCTTTTAGTTTTTGATATGAAACCAACAACTTGACTTCGACATAGAGTTGAACCCGTGACCTCCCCCAACCTTGCTAGTTAACAAGTAATGCCTCATCCATCTCACTAGAAATGCTTTGGCGCTAACAGTGTCGTTCTTGCATCCAAGTATCTCCTCAATGTGGCTCATCTACTGCATATGGTTGAACGCACTACTATTTCTTCATATATCAACCATTTCTAACATTTCCTATACAATAATTTGTTTCCTTTTTTTTCCTTCCAGGATGAGAAACAAAAGAAGAAACTTGCCTGCATCTTAGCATACATTGCTCAGCTTGTAAAGTTCAAGGACAAACAATCAATAGGTCATGCTGATTCTGCAAAGAATTTCTCAATTCCCGAAATTTTATACAAGAAGTTTGTTGGCTTGTTTACGGATTCGTCATCTCAACAAAACAGGTTTAATGATTTTGGGAGGCACAAGCTATCAGTTGAGAAAACTAATCTATTGGTCAGCTATGTATTGGTGCTTACACTGTTTGCTGATGGGTTTCGAACTGACCCGTCTGACATTGCGAGGGATTTGAAGATGGGAACCATGTCTATTAGGGAACATTATAAGAACTTAGGTTGCAAGATTGAGCAACAGAACAAGGTGTCGTTTGTGACACTTCCTGTTCCTCTACAGTTTCCAAGACCAAGACTGAAGAGGCGCCAAAGATAACAAGATTTTTTTGTCAAGGCATTGTTTCTGTATCTTGGCTTCTCTTCGCACATTGCAGGACTGGTGCCCTTTGTAGCTATATGAAGAAGGTCGGTGCATGCTTCACATTGCTCGAGTAGACATCGATCGACCTGTGCAAGTGCAAACGGTCCTGTGCAAGTGCAAACGGTCCCTCTTTCCCCGTTATTTTTGCCCTTATGGTTCTGCAGCTAGATTGAATTTGGCTGCTTAATAAAAGTTAAGCATTGAGAACTCATATTCACTTCATTTATGTTTTCTGATCCACTCGTGCTACGCTACTTGGGCATTTCATACATTTTCTCTTATGTTTCATTAATTTTGCAATTATGACTTTAGATGTTTGTATATCTGATGCACTGATGGCGGTTGAGAATTTGAACACAATATCTTGGCTGCTAGGCCATGGAAAGGTACCCTTGTCCCTTAATAATGTCTGCTTTTATGTTGATGAAATATGTTTGCCACTTCCTTCATGGGTTTTTTTGGGTGTAGAATTTAAGGTTTTAGAAGGCAATGGAGGTGCTTAGAAACACATCTTGGCTGATCAGGGTTAAGTGCACAAGTCTCTGCCGCAACGCCAATGCTCTCGTTTATTATTGGTCTTGATTTGCATTTATGTTACAAGTAATTTTCTGCAGTTCCTTGCGTTGCAGGCAAGGAGACACCGAGCAGCCACACTAAACCTTACTCCCCTACTCTTATCATCAAATGCACCTCTAATCGCTCATTTCATATAACTAATTCAAATGAGGAAAGGGTTGCATGTTCGTCCTAGATTATGTTAACATGTTGCTTCCAAGAGTACTCTCCAGGAGAAAGACAATGTGCTGTTTTTGTTTATTTATGTTCGTTTATATCACAGGCTCGCCTATTTGTTTTAAACTGAACTTACTGTTATTACATCACATTGGACAAAATAGGATCTATGAATAATTTAAGATAAGATGCAAACTGGAGACAGCCTTCAGTACAAAACAACAAACAAACTTTCTACTCGTACAAAGAATGATACAATGCCCACTTCAACATCATCACCTTTTGATCATCAAACAGAAGGTGAGTCCCTATTTCTGTATAGAGCAAGAAAACTGCGGTAACAGTTCTCGGAAAGGACTAGAAAAAGGCTGATTGCCATGTACTCTCATGTATGCCTGGATCATATGCTGCTTCTCAATGCCATTGCTTCCTCGAGCGCAACTATTTCTCCACTCGCGTCAGTTCTCTTGTTGCACTAAGCGAACCAGTGCTTGGACTACTTCGGACATTGGCGGGCGGAACTCTGGCTCAGGCTGCCCAAGAATAATTTTCCAAGATTACCAACAGAGATTTCTACAAAGACATTTTCCAAAATAATAGGCAAAATGGCCGTAGCAGGATGCGGCAATCCTAGAGTGCTTAATTCGGCGTTCTATGAGTTTATAGTTACCTGGACACATAGAGCGATCACATCAGCAAACCGGGAAAGGGATTTGGCATGGTAAAGGCCTTCTAGTGCCGGATCAACCATTTTGGTCAAAGCATCGATATCATGGAGCTGAGGCGCAACCCATCGAACCAATGATTGTTCAGACCTTGGCCTTGAGCTGTGAGATACATTACGCACATAATGAGTAAGCTAAGACAAACATATATTGCCATCACTGAACAAGTCGAGGGATCTATCTAGCATCGAGAGTGTTACCTATCAAATGGCTTTCGACCGGTGAGAAGCTCCAACATAACAACTCCAAAACTGTACACGTCACTCTGTAGAGTGTATTGGCCTGACAGGGCAACCTCAGGTGCACCATATCCAGAACTCGAGTTCTGCTCCAACGCCTTCAAAGTTTAATCCAAGATAGAAAGATTAAAAGTGAGAACGCCGAGAAGAATTTTTTAAAACAGTTAAAAGAGGTTTTACAAATTACACAAAACTGAGAGGAATAATAACTCATCTGTGCCGAAAATACAAATAATGGCTAACAAAGATTCGTGGAAGAAAACAACCATGCCTCCCAAGAGACCAAAACTGTCCTAACAAGTTTTCGCATCTCATCCTTTTACACTTGAAGGAATAGATGTGGGCCCTATGAATCTCAGCAGGGATTTTATAAGGATTCCCATAAGGGACTTAAATCCTTGTTAACCAAGAAGAAAAAGGGTATGGCTTTGCACCAAAGTAGTGATTGACACAAAACGGCGTATAGCTTAGAAGTAATGTTTGTCAAGTCTTGATTTCTATGTTTAAGTTCTTCTACACAAACATGAATTTTCTTATCTAACGGCCACGTAATTACTAAATCAACTTTTAGATTAGATTTCCAATCATTTATGCATAGGAGTTAACTATAGCGAATCTATTGCTGCTATAATTCAATAACTAAATTCTTGAGGTTGGCAACTTTAAGTCAAGCTCTATCCTTGTAAGGAAGAAGCCTCTTCTGAAAAACTAATCCTGAACTTCAACTTGAGATGAAAGCCTAAGAGGGAATTCACTTTTCCAAGATACGTACTTTACACAAAATAGTGATTTTCAAAGAGATTTTGCAGTTGAATGTTATTTACACCATTAATAGAAAAATATCAAGTAGGAGGTAACATCAACCAAGTCAATGCAGTATCATACCATAAAACTAAGCTAGAGCAAGGACGCAAAAAAGCCCCATGCAAACACTAACTTCATTGTGAAAAAGGTTTGCAAAAGAAAAAATCAGCCATAGTAATAAGAGTTGAAATCTCAAGATGTCAAAAAGCCTAAAATCTTATAACCTGCTACACCTCTTTGATGCCACTACCAAAAAAAAATCTTAGTAGAACTCTATTCAAAGCAATGGGATCCTGTAAAATCCTACAATCTTCCCCACAAAATGTAATGTAATACGTTAAGTTTTACAACTATTCAAGAATTTGTGAAGTATTAGTTGTGTTATTAATGCTGAGATACGTTCATAACGATCCCAAGTTCCTGTTATTCACCGTTAATTTCTGCATCAAGTATAAACTTCATTTTTTTAACAGTACAGACTGCGCAGTTTTAGCTAAATCTAGAATCCAGCAATTCTCAATCTAATCCTACAATCCGAACCATGAGGCACCCACAGTAAGTAGCATCATAACCATAACAATCTAAGCATAATTCTAAGAATTAGGGCCAGCCTTTCTTCAAATTCAGGTTCAAGAAATATTAAGTCAAACAGCTATTGTGATAAAACATTGATAAGCCTCTTATATTTTTACCTCATAATCCGCCTTTGAAATAAAGCTTGCTAAACCACACTCTGACACGTGAGGATCAAGCTCACTGTCCAGTAAAATGTTTGCCGACTTGAAATTCTTGTGAACAACAGATGATGAGCAGCCTTCATGCAAATACCTGTGTAAATAGACCTCGTTAAATAATATGCAAATATACTGGGGCTTTGGCAAAGTATCATGAAGGGTCACATTTTTTTCTTTTCTCGAATTACTGAAAAATAATCATTTCAATCAGAATCAAATTGAATAAGAAATTAGTCTTTTCAAATTGTACCATGCAAAAGCTAATGAAAATAGGTAAGTGATGAAGGGGATGAAATCAACCCAAACACAGTGAATCATAATTACTTTGTTATACATAAATTCTGCGGCAATATTTCCATGCAATATTTTTTTTATTGGAAACACACGGCTTTTATATCAGTAAAGAGAATTTACAATTTTTTAACAGAAAAAATAAAAATAAAATAAGGAAATTTACAATTACAAAAGCACGAGAACCAGGGATAGCGAAACAAAAACATATTGGCTGTCCCAATCCCAATTTTCCACCCAATATAAAGTTGGCATGAAACTCCGATATGGTGGCTAACAATGCTGACAACTTTATATATTTGCAATATGGTTTCAGGTTTTCATTGTGTTGGAGGTCTTGGGTTCAGATCCCTTTGTTAGCACATTTTAAAGAAAACAGGTCATGAGTCATGACCAATACTATTTACATACAAAATTTCCTTCTTATGTCCTCAAGTCTGATTATGAATGTCCTACAATGTTATTAAGAAAAGTCTCTCTTTTCTTTTGATAAGAAAGAAATCACCACTCAAGTAACCCAATACCAAACCAGTGAATCATCCACCTGGTTGGTAATTATTAAGAAAAGTCTCAAACTCGCAAGGTAAAATGTAAAATGTTTTAGAAAATATGCAAGCATGGCATCCTTGGTAAACCTCTCCCCAGTTTTTCTATTTTTTGCCACCACTGCAATTGAACTGCACTTCTAACGTAGGAGGCACTCAAGTGGTTCAAATGGCATGGTTATAGGTTTACTAATTGATATCCGGTCCATTTCATGAGAACATCAAGGAGGATGAGTGACAGAACAAGTATCAGCACACTAGGAAAAAAAAGAGAAAAGAAAGGAGTCAGATGGAACTGTGAGCTCATTCTATTCGATGTGAAAATGATACTTAAGTTTATGGAAAGGAGTTGCAAAACCATATTAGGGGGAACAAAAAAGTCCAAGATAAAGGAAACTAGACTCGCAAAGCCAAACTCAACTATCTGGACAAGGCTTCAAGATATACTCATGGTCAAATAGTAAGGATGGATGGGAAAGAGAAGCAATTTGTTTTTTACGCGTATAGCCAAAGTATTGATCGTATAGGAGCATGCATAATGTAAAACTACACTTTTATAGAGTGGAAAAAGAGGGAAAGAATAAGCAATAGAGGGTGAGAAAGTGTCTAAAGACTAGGATATGGTCTAAAGCACATCACTCGAGTGAATCTTCACGATCGAATCCCACAATAAGACTATAAATGAGTTTCCCAAACAATTCTTTATGAGATAAACTTACTCCAATGCACGTGCAGTTCCCAAAGCAACCTTGACACGGGTGTTCCACTTCAATGGATTGCCATATTCATCTGATAGGTGCAGGTAATCGTGAAGAGAGCCGTTTCTGTAGAACTCGTAAACTAGCAAGTATTGCCCATGCTCACAACAGTAACCAACAAGTTCAGCTATATTTGAGTGATGTAGCTGTGAAACGTTGGACACCACCTCCATAAAATCTTCTGAAGATAGATTCCGCAGGGCAGATGCATTTACCTTCTTCACGGCAAGGACCTAAAACACATCATCCAAAGAAGTTAAGAAATTAAGAATAACAACAATGAACAATCAAACATTTTGGTGGACACAAGAAAGAAAAAAAAAGAGAGCAAATAGATGAATCACTCTGACATATCTGAACAGAGTTGAATGGTGCTCACGGCACACCAAAAGACATGGAAGCTCAGGTTCGACATTAGGTAATAATATAAAATATGAATGATCTTAACAATTTGAAGCATCACACAGACTAGGATGAAATAATGAACTACCAGATGCCTTGAAGAAATCAAGAAATGAAGGTTCGAAGCCACCATATTATTGATTCCCATTTTTCAACAAAAAATATATATTTTTTAAATGGTGAAGAGACTTACATAATATGAATAAGCATGTCATGAGGTGAAGCTCGTTATCAAATAATATTAAGATTACAGAACGAATTTGCTAATCAAAAAGTTATAGAAGAATCCAACTTTCATGATTTAGCTATGAAGCAATACCTTTCCATCCCCAAATTGAGCCCGATACACACGGCCAATGGTACCATCTCCAATGAGGTTATCAGGGCTGAAGCTGGTGGTAGCCATTTGCAGGTCTGCCACTGAATAAGCAGTAGCTTTAATGGTGGCTCTATTGACCTTCTTCACAACAATAGGTTTGTTTGAAAAATCATCTTCGTCAAATGATTTCTTGCGATCAATGGGTGGAGGTCTGAGGCTAACCACAGGAATAGGGGTCTCAATGGGCTTGGGAGGTACTACTGTGAATGAAGGTAGAACAGGCTTCGATTCTGCAAATGAAATGATGAAATGCACAATAGTCAAAAAAATATAAAATAAAAAAAAAATCACCATTTTACTATTCATAGACATGTGCTCATATGAAATTTTAATCACCTTTAACTTCATTTGAAGCGAAAGCAGTGAAAGGCCGGTCATCGTATGAATTCTCAACATCTGACGATTGTCTTTTCGACCTTTTCTTCAACAAAAAGAATGCTACTATAGCTCCAACAACCAAAATTGAGATCACAATCCCAGCTACTCCTCCACCTCCAATGCTTGACTTCTTCCCGTTTCCTCCATCCGAAGGACTGTTATTGTTACCAGAATTGTGATTACGGTTGCTTCGGGTACCAGATGAGGGTGAACCTGGCGGAGGTGGTGGAGCAGGCCCAGAAGACCATTGGTTACCATCAATCCTGCAAAAGGAAAACCATTTACCACTCAGAATGATATAGAATGCCATTTCTCATACAGAAAATACTCAATCTTCTTTAAAATACTTACTGTGGATTGATGCTTTTCAACTTTTCGGGAACCCAACCAGAGAATTGATTATTTGCAACATTCCTAGCAATGCACCACAGGTTATATGTACATTAAACACTTACGAGGATTCAAATTGGAAAAGATGGATGATTTTTAGCTAAATTGATTTTGATCACTCACAGATTCTGAAGAGGAAGATCCTTAAGGACATCAATTGAGCCTGTTAATTGGTTGTTTTCCATGTACCTGAGGAATTCCATGAGAAGATATTACTGATGAAGGGTCAAAAGTAAGCATTGAAATCAATGAATTATATCAGATTATATTTACTAACATGCTATTCAAACTGGTAAGGGAGCCAAAACTCTCAGGTAGATCACCTGCCAGAGTATTGAAAGAGAAATCCCTGAATCAAACCAAAGAGTATGTTAATAATCTCATTCAAGAGCACAAAAAAACTCAAGAGAACTGATATTAGAAAAAAAGATGCAGCAAGTCTTCCGAATAAGAGCCGAAACCATAAACGTTACTTTGAAGAGACAACTACTGCTTGTCTATTTTGAATTAATCAATGAGAGGAAACAATAATAGCTCATGCCCTTTATACATTTCTCTAATGAAAAGTTCACAATGCAGAAAACAAGAGAAAAAGGACTTTGGAGAGAAATAACTGGAGAGTACTTCATAGACATGTCAAGAAGTGACCAAATACGTCAAATCGGTCCCAACAAAAGTGTCAATGACAAATAGCTTTCATTCTTGCAGCTTTTTCAATGATGCTTAGCCTTGTAATGAATCTAATGATTAAAAAGAGTACATAAATGGAAATGAAAGAAAAGGCATGCTTTATCTCACAATGAATTAAGGTTCGGAAGCTGTCCAAACATATCACCCAGTTGACCCTGTAACTGATTGTGACTGAGATTTCTGCATCCAACAATTTCAAGTAAGAATCCCAGGAATATCTTAATAGAAAAGAAAAACAGAAGACAAATTTAACATACAGGTATTTAAGAGATCCCATTTGAGATATAGAGTAAGGGATGCCTCCAGAAAAGGAGTTACTGGCAAGATTCCTGCAATTAGATAAGTTCTCGATATTGAGTAAACAAATGAAATAATGATAGTATCCTCTTAAAAACAAATAGCAACTGTTATAGTTGCATATGAAGACAACGGCAATGACAACAATAGTAATAACAAAGAGAATGAACATATATATTTATCACCGCTGAAAATAGAGAAAAAATCAATAAAGGAAACTCACAGTCGCTGCAAGTTTTGGGGAAGTTGATAAGGAATGTTGCCTCCAAGACTGTTGCCACTAATATCACTGGATCAATTTGGAAAAATTATCTCATTAATTGAACTTTTAGGACAAAATAAAGTAATTTAAGATCAAAACTGAATGAGATAACTCACAGATTAGTTAGTGATTTCAGTCCATCAAGCTGGTAACCCATTGATCCAGTAAGTCCAAGACTCGGTATTTTTCTAATGAAACACAAAATATCAGTCAATCGATCCCCATCATGGACATGAAAGAAAAATAGTAGGAGAGAACTCACAGTTCTGTGACTGCAGACCCTGAGCAAGTTACACCTTGCCAGGATTGTCCGCACGGATCATCTCCGTTAGAATTCCAGCCCGCTAGCTGAGATGGCGAGTTTAGACTGCTGAACATAATTTTAAGCGCGGACACTGGAAAGGAAAAGTTCGAATAGAGAAAATCAATATCTTAGTCTTTGAAGAAAAGCTGAAAGGACTTATTTTATACAGGATAAGTTGTGGCATGACCATAGAAGAGTAAGCATACAGTATTTGTAATCCGAGAAGCTAACTTACCCCTTCCTAGCATTAACATTGCCAGGATCAATAATGTACTAATTCATTTAAGAAACAAAGCATCCTTAGATAAGGAATATAGTTGTTCAATTATCGACATTTGAATGCAAAAACTAAGGCCAAGCTCTAATGAATGCAAGCTAATATACTAAAATGGTAAGAGACATTTTGTTGAGAGTTAATTGCAAACAGAACCAGCTTGATGACAGCGTAAGAGAAGCGATCACTTCCTCGGAATCGAGTTTTCAATGGAGACCTCTGCCTACTGAAAACATACCATATATACAGACAAAGTCCACACAAGATTTAGACAAGGAAATCATTTTTTTCCACAAAATCCCCCAATCTAGCTTACGAGATATAAAACAAATTTATGGTTCCAGCATATGATTAGAAATATTAAGCAGTGACAAACAAACTAGTGAAGAGAATAGAATAGACATGTACGAGAAAATGAGATTTTTACTCTTTTGTAATAATGATTTTCACTCTTTTGTAATAATGAAAGCATAATAAGTAGGAAATCTTCATTTTTTTTTATGAAAAGAAAGAAGATATTGAAACAAATATGAAACATGAAAAACACCCAAAAATGCAAGAACAAGCAAAGACACAAAAATGCAACAAATCTCAAAGTACCCACAAACCAAAAAGTCCAGATCAACCAGAAAACACAATCAGTTGCAGAAATCTCGAACAACCCATCTCCCCCATATCTCAAAAGCAAGCAAAAACACCCAAAAATCCCCAAAACAACCAACACCCATAAACAAAAAAGCAATGAAACCAAGAGCACCCATTCACTACAGCACACACTGAAAAGTGAAAACACTGAGTAAATGAGATAAAGAGAGCAAGAGAGAAGAGAGAATGGTGACCATCAGTTGGATCTGTGACGCCATTGACAGAAGCAGCAGAGATTGAGACCAAAATGCACAGAGAAATCAAAACCCGCATCTCTCCTTTCTCTTCAATCACACAAACACACTAATCTTCTCTCTTAATATAATTCTGCACCATTTCTTCAACAACAAAATGCTCTGATGATGAAGAAGTAAACATATGGCAGCTGGCACCAAAGGCGAGAAGAAGAATCCAAACCCCACACACACATACAAAATACCCCCATTAATATATTACTATTTTAGAAAGATTATAATCTAACACACACTTTGAACACACACTTATAACTCACATTTTTTTTTTTTTAAGCTGTGACTCTTTTTTGCCTTCTCACGCCTAAACTTCATATTTGATAAAATATCATAAATGACTAAAAAATAAAATATACACTTCCTCAAAAGATGCGTTTAAAGTGCGATAGATTACCATTCTCTACTATTTTATTATTAACTCGCAAAAATCCAACGCGCTTTTTATTTTTTTTTCACCGTCGCCGTTAGTTATTACGGCGGGTCACGAGAATCTACGACGTGGTGTGTCGTTGGATTTGCATAGGCACCGAAAGTTGAAGAGACCGTTAAGTCAAACGTGAGAGCTTGCAAGAAGTCTGTTAGATCGATTAAGGGTTTAATGTGCTTGGTGAGTGCTTGTGTTGTAAGTAAGAGAGATTGATGACGAGTCTTAATTCTGTTACCTAACTGAAACTAAAAGTTTCATTTTCAGTGTGTAACAGAAATCTTGGCTTTCGCGCTACGAGTTAAGCTTCGTCAGATCAATCAATCCTTGAAGATCAAATCTGTGTGTAGCGGAGTTTAATTCTAGTGTTAATTAATTCTGGTTTGAATTTGAAGATTAAAAAGTATTAGAAAAGAGAGTTGAATCTCTCCTTTTTGTTTAGATTCTACAAATCAGTAGTGAGTGGCTTTAGCAGAACCAGAGACGAAGAAGAAGACGCAACGAAATTAAAGGCAATCGAGGATTTATTAGGGTTTAAGGATGGTTTCTTTGCTTAAACACATCGTTGGATTGAACCGAAATTCGTTGATAGAGTGAATGGGAATGGGAATGCGGAGAATGATATGATGAGGGGATTGAACGGCAGGATAGGGTCGTTGTCATCTTGAAATTACTAAATTGTGTATCCTTTTATGAGGTCAAAATCTGCAACAACTTTCTTTTAATGGGGCGATCACGCAAGCGATCGATCGATCGATTTTGATGAGTTGAGCCTTCCTCATCCGTTGATCGATCTCACGCTTAGTCACTACTTACTGTAGTTTCCCATTCTCGCTCACCGACATTCACTCTTTGCACCTTCTCCCACCAATAATTTTAACCCTTCAAAACAAGAATGATTTCATTTCCCAAGTACACGCAAAAACAATACACACTAGTACTACAGTTCTAACCCACTTTTACCATTGCAAAATGAACACTCCAACCAATGAACCCTGAGAATGCATCTCAAGGTGTATGTATGGGTTACTTTAATAAGGTACATTATTAATCCAATGGTCAAATGCCCACTGAAATTATATGATTTGGTTCAATAATAGGCCTCTAGTGTTCATATATATATATATATATATTAAAAAAAATATGCACAAAAGATACACACTGGGCTTCACATGTTTTATTTGATTTCATGGATTTAAAACAACTTAACAAAAAAAAAGTAGTGGTCACTACCAAAACAACGGCACCGTCCCCGTTCCCCACTCCCTCGTGCCACGTCATGGGTATGGCCCCCTGACACTCACCCTCCCACATGAAGGCACGCTCTTTTTGTCTCATCACAGTTGTGGCGCAGGTTCCACCCCACAAATCTCGATGCATGATTCAACGGACACCATCTGCTGCGTGCCTCCTTCCTTTAATTTTCTACCTGATCACTGCGTTCCATAATTCCATTCCATTCTGACCAGCACTGCACTCTCTTCGTCAGTACAGTACTAATTTCTTACCTTACTTTAGAGACCCACGTACAACTAAACTGGTAATTTGCTAATTGTTTACTATTTCTTTTTGTTTATGTGATATTTTGTTATCGATAAATATCAACATTAACAAATTGTCTTTCAATGCATATGATATTTTATTATTAGTAAATATTGTCCACATCACAGTCTTAACATTAACAAATTTTTTTTTTTTTTATAATTTTGTAAGTTGTATGACTTTTAAGGACACCTATAATAGTTCAACTCCCACAATATATAATTTTTTTGAAGGAAAATTGAAATAAATTTTAATATATAATTAATAAAGTGTCACATCATCATTCTATTATACATTTTTTCTATTGCAGTTCACTTCTACAATAGTTAAACCCTCATTTACACACTTTGTAGGACCCACATGTAAAAATAAAATATAAAATCTAACTTACAAAAAGCATTTAATGCGCACGGGGCGATCATTACTCATGAACAAACCATGCATCTATTGCATGTCGATTGTTGATGCTCTAAAAAAAAGAACACTACATTAATATATATATTGATATAGGTTTTTTTTTTACATAGTGTTTCTTACAAGTGACTCTAATATAAATCAAATTTAGGATCTCTTCTCGTAATTAATTTAACGTCAATTGTTTTATTTATTACAAGTTTTCAGACGTTGATGTGAATCATATAAAAGATGACGTTTTCTTTTACGAACAAGGATGACTGTTTATGTTTAATTTATTCTATTTATAAAATTTGAATGATTGAGCCTATTCTACTAGATAAAAATATTTATATTTAATATTTTGACATATTTTTTGGCACTAAATCAAACTTAATAGTAGAGTTTGAGTCATGTATTTGGGATTGACAGTCTATTCTATTCAGGCCTTTTGTTGTTTTTTTTTTTTTTTTTTTTTTTTTTTTCTAAGTTGTGGTGTTGAAATGTTAGTGTGGGTGGGGCATAAGTAAGGGACAGTGAATGGAGCGGTGCCGCGTGTCCTTAGGGGACAGGTTGGCACCACCCAGGATCCGAGGTCCCGTCGATGGCGCTTTCTTTGATTTGGTCAAGTATCTAACGTGTAGGCTTTAATTTCAGTCTCGTTGGCTTCCTGTTCTTCTATGTAAGGTATAGTGTGTCCTATTAGAATTAATAATGATTAACGTCCTTAGTATTGTCTCATTTATGCTACCATCAACAAACCATCAACAAATAAATTGATTAATTAGTCTTAAATAGCACTATTAAAAGAATGTTGTCAGACTCTGATGAGCCCCATTAATCAATCACTCCCACTAATTAAAACAAATAGCTCACATCAAATCACATATGAAACACTTCTAATTAGGAATAAGAATATTTAATTTGTCAAATTTTGATTAAGTACCATTCAAATGTTCCTTAGACACTTAGAAATAACATGCACTTGTTATTGTCTGTAAGACACAATCATTAACATGATGTGTAATATTGTTATATGTAGTAACTTTGTGTAATAGGAATGTTAACAGTGAGAGCATACGAGATAAGTATGTGAGTTTGTTAAGTGAGAGAGATTACGATCATGACACGTATGTCTTTTGAGTGAGAGGAACTTTCTTAATCTTCTATTTTTGATTTTATCTTTTAATGTCTTCTGTGATTTCATGATGTCTTTTGTGTTTTTTCTCTGATTTCGTTGTCCATATGATACACATCGAAATGCACGTATGTGTATCTCAATGTGTAAAAAAGGGATGTCAATGTCTCGGCATTAATGCACAAAGCATTTTTCCTTTGATTAAACGTAATACAAAAATTATCATTTTATTTTTCTTATTTCCATACAAAATACAATATGAATAAGTGGGTGGTCTTCATGTGGTTGCCCTAAATTCTGAAAAAAGAGCAGGCATGATGCCCACTGCATATTTTTGTTAAATTGAAGATGTCTTGCTTGTAGTCTTGAATTCAAAAAAGGATTAGGTCATTTGAAAAAAATAGAGGACTAGGTCTCCGTATTATTTTTTCTTTGTTAAATAGGTCTCTGTATTTTACTTAAATAGATAAACGAGTTAATTTCATACATGGTCACTTACGTGTACACGTTATAACACTTTGGTCACTAAACTCCACTTTGTATCAATAAAATCATCAAACTTTATAAAATATTTCACTAAAGTTACTTTGGTATATTTCTTACACGACGTGACGCTTATGTGGCCATATAAACATCG
Organism: Stephania japonica; assembly: GCA_039657345.1. NCBI lineage: Eukaryota > Viridiplantae > Streptophyta > Magnoliopsida > Ranunculales > Menispermaceae > Stephania > Stephania japonica. The sequence goes on along the minus strand of CM077563.1, from coordinate 10,142,229 downwards.
AGATTTATATTAATTTGCCTCGAGATCCGTTGTTTCTAATCAAAATGATGATCTAACATTTCTTATTAAATGTGTCAAAAAGAATGTCATGCTACCCAACACAAATAAGCCCCAAAATTCCTACAAAAAAAAGCCCCAAAATACAGATTGATCGTTCTGCCAAAAAAAAAGTACACAGAGATCAAGAATTTCTTAAAAAAATAAAAAATAAAGAACAACAATAATCGTATCAACAAAGAAGAAGACAATGCCCATGCCACCTCCTCTCTGCCACTCTTACCCCTTCATTCTGCTCCACTCTTCATCGCCCTCACCCTGCCACCAACTCACCTTCGCCATCATTACCTCCTCCAAATCCAAGCCCAAACGCAGAGGTTAGATCCGAATTTGGTGGAACAATCATCAACATCATCAATTGATCCAAATCCCAACAAATTATATGGATTTGTGTTTCTTGTTCATTCCCCCAAGGGTAAGGCTTGGTACAGTCGTGACGATGGCGATGAACATATGGTTTTAATTGGAAAGGATAGAACTGCGATTGAAGATTATGGTTGTGCTGATTGTGACAGAGATTGTGGAGAGGGATTTGGGGGATGTGAGGTTGTGTGTTTGGGAACAATGATGCGATGTTCTTTGTGGGGAATTTGCCAATTTGGTGAGGCTTTAAGGGTGGAGGGAGGGAGGGAGATGAGGAGTTAAAAGAAACTCAAAATAAATAATAAAGTCGTCTTCTTCCGCGATCTCATTCTCGATCTCTCTTTGTGTTGAGAGTCTTATTAGGCGAGTCTCTTATGACATTCTTTTTGACACATTTAATAAGCAATGTTAGATCATCATCTTGATTAGAAAAAATGAATCTCGAGGTAAATTAATACAAATCTCGATGTTTATATGGCCAAATAAGCGCCACGTCATATGAGAAATAAACCAAAGTAACTTTAGTGAAATATTTTATAAAGTATGATGATTTTATTAATACAAAGTGAAGTTTAGTGACCAAAGTGTTACAACTTGTATACTTAAGTGACCATCTATGAAAGTAACCCATAGATAAACCAACTACATGAACTATTACACCAAAACATTTGTTGCAGTGATAAGCCAACAACATAAATTGACAATAGATTGAATTGTTTGTTTTCGTATCTGTTGTGTACAAGTAAGGATACCATTCATTTCGAGTAATGCTTTATTTTTTTTTTTCAAAATTTTCAATAATGTTTTGACCATATTTTTTTTTTTTTTTTTTTTTTTCAAGAGAAATTGAATCACGATCTTTCTCTTTACCATTTTTTTATTATTGACCGTTATAATTATAGACTTGCATGATAGTATTACCAATTCCAATTGTACGTGCAAAACCCGTTCGACGAATTACTCGGCTCGAGCTCAATTAATCGAAGTCAATTATTGATTCAAACCACAATGGAGGCTTTTCAGCCCATTAGTTTTGAATGTCTCGGCCCAACTAAATTGGCCCAGTTTTCCGTCAAATTATTTGGACCCTCTCTACCATAGGTCCATGACATACTAAGCCATGCCCTAAAAGTTCGTGACGAAAAAAGTGTTGTGGAAAAAGTCATATTTGAAGGAAGATACTAATAAGACACATTCAAACATACATGCACCCATGTCCATTATTTATGTTGCGCAAACTATATAAAAGCAATTTGAAGGGAACAAAAAAAAGGCTTGGACACTTATAATTATAGAAAAAAAAAAAAAAAAAAGCAAAACGCAAGTAGACATATACTCCCTCCGTTCTATATTATTTGTCACATTTTGACTTGTACACAAGAATTAAAGTAATGATTAATTGTTAATAAGATTTTATAACAAGACTATATTACTCTCCCATAAATGACTTCATTTATTTCGTGTATTGTATAGAAAAAGTGGTTAGTGGTGTGATTAACTAAATAAAATGGGGTAGGAATTGGAAATAAAATATTTAATGTTTTCTTAATTTTTTTAATGTGACACATATTGTGGAAAAAAAAGAACTCCTAATATGACAGCTAATATGGAACAGAGGGAGTATTATTTATGAAATCAGGACTCTTGTAAAAGTTTTGGGTAATTATGCATTAAACTTGCAATAACAATTTCAACGTTGAAGTACTTGGGCCGATCAACTTTATTAATCAAGACTTAATTGATTCTCTACTCTACACTTATGTGCCTCTCTAGTGCTTATTCAATTTCAAGGTAGTAGAGAAATCATAGAAGGAAATTAAGCCTAAGCATACATAATTAACCACTAATTAATTAAACGAGGATGGCCTCTTCTTCTTCTTCATGTTCCTCAGTAATCGTGATTTTTGCGAGCCTTCCTCCATTCACATAATCTCTTGGACTGTGAGAGGCCGCACCAGGTATTATAAGCCCCAACACTCTAAACAGAATGGAAACCAAACTTTCTCTGTAATCTTTCCCTTTAGTGAACCCAATGAACAGGGCTCTAAACAAGTCCAACCAAGCGTTGAAGTATTTTGAAGGTAAGTAGAATAAACTGAAGTAATTTCGAGCCGGTTCTTCCTTCAAGACCTGTTTCCACATCATATATAAATAATGTGAATGCCAACAAATTGAGCATAGAAATAATTTGATGTGGAAAGCATTTAATTGTATATACTTTTTTAGTCCAAAAGTACTTCAAGAAATTTGCATGTATGGCTCATTATAAATGTTGTTGTAACATCAATTATTGAGAAATGACACATGAGATACCCATTAGCCCTTTTTATTTTGGTTTTCCATGTGGGTGTCTGGCGCCAAGCGCATCGACTAATTCACACTCGAGCACTGTTAGGTCTCATATGGGACCCATTAGCCCTTTTTGTGTCCTAAGTGTAAAGCTACATATGTTGGTATATACCTTAACACTAAGGTATGCTTGCAATTGAGCAAAAGTTAAATCTGTTTAATGAGCGAGCTTAGGCCAAGTCCAACTACATAATCTTTATTAAATCTAAGCCCAACTTGTATTGGATGGGCATGGACGAGTAGTAAGCCCGTAAACATATCTAAACAAAAATGCAATTTAAAGTGGATCAATGAGACCACAAATAAGGGTATTTTGAAAGGAAAATGATAAAATGATTCACTTTCAACACACACTTTAGGTGCAAAAATATAAATGATATGGCCTCAAAAATAAGAAAAAATCAAAATGTATAGATTTTTTGAAATATCTTAAAAGATAAGGATACATTTATGGATTAGACATAATTAAAAATTGTTTTAATTAGTTTTTTTTAAATGTATTATTAAAAACAACTAATAACCTGACAAAGTATCTTTTGTGAGACGGACGAGACATCACTTATCAAAAACAATGTTTAAGGAGGTTGTGAGTTTGACTCCTGCTAAAGTAAAAAACAACAATAGCAACAACAAAAACTAGTAAGATTGTAGAAAAAAAAAGTAACTTAAATATTTACCTCCCCCTTGAACCAGCTCCTGTAGTAGAGGCACCCTCCAAAGTGGCTAAACTGGGAGATCTTATCATCAAAAGGCACTCTTGGGACCATATCATACCTATAAACAACCCTAAAATACCTCCTAAAAATTGGATTCAACTGCCCCGACATATAGCTCCCAAACTTCTTGTCCCCCACTCTAGGCTGCCCATAAGTGTACACACCATACAAGCTCTTCAACAAGCTCTCCTCTTGGTGCAACATAAGCACTGATGGAAACAGAGTTGCCAAGGCACCACCAAGGCTGTGCCCAGTCACTATGACCTTGGCATCCGGGTTGATCTTAAGCAGTGCAGTGATTTGTTCTCTTATCACATAGTAGGCCAAACGTTTTGTTCCTACATAGGTCTTGGGCCAACCTTTTTTAGCATCCTTGTCATCTTGAAGTCCTAGAGCTTTCATGAAGCCTAGGTGCACTCTTCCCATTTCCTCCCCCATGGAGAGCCATGAGAGGTCGATGTCGGTCACCCAGTCCTTGCCGTTGAAGGGCTCGGTGCCGCGGAATGCCACCACTATCAGTTGGGCGTCTAAGGGTCTGTCTGTGAAGATGAAGGCCTGGGTCTCCTCACCCTTCACGTACTCTGTATAAGGGAGATTAATTGTTGTTATGGCTGATTATTGTCATGATAAATTTGTTTATAATTTTATGTTGTTCAACACATTCGATGTTAGTATTATTATTTTGACATGTATTTCCAACATGTGATTAATTTGAGGATCCAAATCTTAAATTTTTGAGGTGTTAGACTTTAAAACGTATAACACTGTCACTTTTCTTGAAAATGTATAACATGAGGCACATATATCTTTTGTAGGGCAGGGAAGATGTGTCTTACATGAAGTACTCCGAGCAATTTTGATTATTACTAGGACAAATCGAAAGGGAAGAGAGGAAAAGAAAAATCAATTGGGCCACATGCTTTTCATGTCAGATTCATTTTCTAATTAATTCGTTTGTCGAACACTATTTAATTTTTACTCTAGAGGACAAGCACATGCTTCAGGGGACGCTTACGAAGATATGGTACGTACCTTTTCTATAAAGACAAGCCAGACCAACGAACCTTTTTTTTTTTTTTTTTGTCGGATCAATAAGTCTTTTATTATTTTTTTGTTATAAATCAATAAATCTTTTATTGAAAAGGAAGAATATGCACATATAAGACAAGAAGAACGCGCTTTACTTATCCACACGTTAATAGATAATTAATGGGGACATCAAACAAGCACAAATTACTTAACCAGCTTAATATCTGTGGTGAGTGTGACTTGGAGGGATGAGGATTTGTTAATGTTGAGTAGTGTGATATTCATCAATAACAAAATACTATGCATATAATGTATGATCTATTTTTATACATTTGTCTTCTCACTTTTACTCTTTTGGATACGTGTCACTTATTTGTAGACATTGCCAACATTACAATCCAAACAACATCAAATCTTTTCTCGTGACTCGAATTACGTAAAGCACAAGTGTATAAAAGGAGAATAAGTTTGGAAGCTAATGTTAGTAATGTCTACCAATAGCATCACGTTACGTGGATAAAAGATTAAAAATGAAAAGGGCAAAAATGTAAAAAATGCATCTATTTTATCTACATGACATTTTATTATTGGTAAATATTGCCAATATTAGTTTCCAAACATTAATAAATCCCCTCACGTATAAAAGGACTGTACGTGTGTATTTGATGTCCCAGACAACAGTTGACTCTATTACACATTTTTTTTTCGTTAGTGGACTCTATTACACATTTTTTTTGAGAAGACATGCTTAATTATTTGATCACCTGGTTTAATAAATTCCTGGTATGCTAATCGTATCATATAGAAACTTTAGATATATATATATATATATATATTAGTACTATCTTAATTAAGAAGGTTGTTAATGATTAGCTACACCAACTTACTTACTTATATGTAGTTCTTTTTGACGAATTAATTATATATATGTAGTTATTTATTTATAGATATTGCAAATTGGTAGACGGCCTGTTTTACTTACCATTCCAGCAGTTATAGAAGCCCACGAAGTTCATCTGCAAATAAATATTTTATAAGACAAATTAAATCAGATCACGACCCAAAATAAATTATGAAATAAATTTTCTGCATAACCAAATCATTAATTGACCATGCAGTATGTCTTTATATGAAAGGGGAATTAAAAAAGACAAATTTTTATACTTTGAAAAAATATATATATATATATATATATATATATATATATATAATTACTATTTCTATATGTATAACAAACATTAATGTTAATTTGCTGATGAATTAGAAAAAGAGAAACACCAATGACTAATCAAATACTTCAATAATATGACCTTACAAAAAATACTCCAATAATCTTTTTCTTAAAAAATACTCCTATATTAATTAAATTTAGCACGCAGTCTCTGTTTACAAGTTTAAGGGGTAAAAGTTTATTTCTTACAAAAAAAAAAAAAAAAGGAAAAAAGGAAAAGAGCAAGTATGAACCTTCCAGTGATTGGTGATGACATTTTTAACATAGGCTTCATTCTCGTAGACTATCTTTGCAGCCATCATAGTGAGATCTATCATATTGATTGCACTAAGATTTATCTTTTCCATGCTGGATTCATAGAAACTGAGAAAGGGCTTAGGTTTTTGAAGATCAGTTCGACCGTCGATGTGGCCAATGAGAGATCGAAACTCTGCTGAGTCTCTCTTTGGAATCACTAATTTTCCTACAAAATCAATGCATCAAACATAGACAGTAGTTATATAAAGTCTAAAATGTGAATTTTGCTTTATAAGGACTCTGAATATAAGCATAACATTTGGGAAACAAATTAATTTAATTTGACAATAACATTGTCATCTCGTTCTAAAAATTAAAAGCAATAAAGGAAAACAAGATATTATTAGAATATATTTTAGTTATACAAACCCCCTCAAAATAATATCAAATTATTAATTAAGTTGTCTTCATAAAATTATAGAAAATTAATATCGAAGTTGCATGAAGTCACAGGGTGTGTCCGTGGATATATTTGGAGGTTATACGTACGGGACACCATAGTATCGAAGAAAGAAAAAATTAGCATCAATATATAACAGTAGTACGTATATACTATATGGGTAATTATGCAATATAATCCAAGTAAGATAGAAAACTAATTAGGTTCTCATGCAAGTCATTATATATATAATATTTGTTTTACACATTCACAATCTCTCTGAATTGAAAAACAAAATATAATATCCATATATGCAACATTCATGAACAATTATATTTATATATAATGTATAGTGAGATAAATAATTACTAAAGAGTTAGCAATTTTAATTAAGCATGCAATATAAGAAAGAACACCTGTGAGGAGGTGAAGAATAAGTTTAAAGGGGCCTCCATTAAGGGAAATGAGATTGAGAATGAACTCCACTACACGCCCTAAAAGGGCCAGAGGTCCATTGAGCCATAAAAGGATCTTTTGAAGGATCAAAGTTAAAAGTGTTATAAAATTAAAGCCAGTAAGCTTGGCTTCCTGTGTTTTGAGCTCAACCAACTCAGAACCATGAAGCCTTCTCCCAAATAAAAAGAAACTGAAGACATCAGAGAGTCCTAGTTTTTCTGGGTGATAGATCACATATTCAGTAGAGCTAAAGGAGGCCATGGAGCTAGAGAGAGTTGGAGAGACAAAGAGAGTGAGAAGGGTGTGTGTGTGTGTATTTAGAATATGATTGTGTGCAATGTGCAAGAAAGGATGAGTGAGGAGGAGGCCTTATATAGAGGAGCAATACGTGCATTTGCTTTCATGTGAGTCAATAATGGTTACTAATCCCATGTGATACATGCTAGCCAGTTGCTACACATATATATATGGAATAAAATAAGATGAAAACAAGACATATTAAGTAGGGCCAACCAAGTATGGCTGATAAATATTATAAAACCATTGATAATTAAGTTTTTATTATCTTGCTCAATTAAACAATGAAATATCTATATATATATATGGAAAATGATAATCTTCCTACCAAAAAAAAAATAAAAAAAATAAAAATGATAATCTAATATTTAATGAGACATACATTTGCTACACAATTAATAGTGTAGATTTGATTGAGATTTGTGGAGTCCAAGCATCTCAATTAAATTTATACTATTGTGTAGCAAATATATATATAGGGTATGAGTAGTGCTACTTTGACTCATGAGTTCGGACCCTTAGGGGGTTTTTTGAAAATTTTTTATTTCAAAGTCATCCTCAAGCAATCAATGACTTCAAAATTATAACTTGTAACAAAAATCTCAAAAACCTCCCTTTGAGAACCATAAAAATATTCATATCATGGGAACATCATCTACAATCATTAGATTTTAATTCAACACATTAATCGATGCATCATAAATGCAGAAAATATTTAATGCACAACACATTTTGAGGGGTTCTCACGACATAAGTATATTTTTGGGCTCAATTATAAAATTTTCTATATATATATATATATATATATATGGACTAAATGCAATAAGCTGCTATGGGCAACCTTGTATGTGGCTCCGCCCTTGATTTGTACATCTTAGCTTTTTTTTTCAGCCTCTCGTTACTATTGTTTTTTGGTAGGAACTCGTTGCTAATTAGTTTAAGCATGAGATATAATAAGTGAATTAATTAGTAATCATAAGCTTATGCGTAATTAGTTTAAAATGATGAAGTTTATAGATCATATTGACACCAAATATAACACACCCCTTGGCCCCTTTGAGTCGTTGACTTAGTTTAATTTGATGGCCTGGTATCTACCAATCTGGTCATCTTGATGTGTTGGTGTGCATCACTATATATAGCTAGTTGTATATATATGAATTATATGTGCATGTCACCAATCAAGTGGGTGACTCAATAGTTTTAATATATATTATTGTTGTAAAAGGGTGGAAGTAATTCAAGTATCACAGAGGACAAAAAAAAGTTAGTTTCTTTCCTCTATTAAAAAAATAATTGCTATATAGCTAGCAATTTATGCACCTCAATTGATTTAAAAAAAAAATAAAAATTATACGTACATGTTGTGGTTGAAGAATGAAAAATATCGTATAGGGATTGCACGTGTCAACCTTTCAATAGAAATTTAACTCAATTAATTATTACCAAGAATGTTGATGCACATCGAGATATGGCTGCATAAAATGTTCTCCCTCTAGCCATCAATATTCAATTAATGTGCATGAAACCCAACCATTTTCTTGAAATATAATTGGGATCTATTTTTTGAGATCGATCACACATTGTAATCTTCTTATTTTCCCAAACTAGCTATCAACCATTAGTTTCTTAATGTATACTTTTAGATCCATTAATTGTTCATTTATATGTCTTTGAGATTGCAGATTTTTTAGACTTTAGTATGAGTACTCAAATTCACCACCTCCTCAAATCTTGCATTTTGACGAGTGATGCCTCTACTACCTCATCAGAGATGCTTTGCCTCATGTAGAATAGAGTTAGAACTACTTGTTATGAACAACAATCTGTAATGATTTCAAATACTACCAATAAAAACAAAATTGAAATAAATTAACAAAATCAAATAAATATCAATAATAAATATATAACCGGAGGCTTGCACTGATGTAATGTCCTAAGACATAATTATTTCTGATTTGATGATGAAATCTCTTCAGAAATCTGTTCTCAGGATTCAAGCGAAGTGCTCTTCCAAATTCTAAATTCACCAATTCTGAAGTCCACCAAACTGTATTTCTTTCTCTCCCACAAAATAATGATTTCGAAAATTCAGTATTTGAAACTTGTGTTCTAGTTGGACATAAATAACTTTGTAGAGTTGTTTCCAAAAGACTCAACTCTTCAATTTCGAAAAAAGAAAATAAAATTATTAGTTGAGTTTCAACAGTTATTTAATTCGAAATTAATTTAATTTTGAAAATTTCAACTATAATAACTGTATAACAGTTATTTAATTTTGAAATTTTATTACTGAAAAATTAAATCCGAAATTAAAAAATTAAGTAAAAGGTAATGGGTAAATAGTAAGAATAATCCCAAACTTTTTACTTTTTCTCAAAATAATCTCTAACTTTGAATTTTCTCAAAATAATCATAAACTTTGAGATTTGTTTTCAATTATATCCCAACTCATTTTTTAAGAAAGCTTGGTGTTTTGTGATAATTGTTTTTGGTAATTTAAGAGATTTTGTTAAGATTTGTAATTCTCCTTTGAAATGACTTAACAAAATCTTTTAAAATTCTCAAAAAGTAATTGCTACATAAACACTAAACTCCTTTAAAATATGAGTTGGGATAAAATTGAAACAAATCTCGAAGTTTGGAATTATTTTGAGAAAATTCAAAGTTGGGGATTATATTGAGAAAAAGTACAAAGTTTAGAATTATTCTGACTATTTACCCAAAGGTAATCTATGTTTGACAACCAAGCCAAAGCCCAAAAAGGCCCATCTTTGAATTAAAATGTATACAGGCTATCTAATATCCATGTGCACCCATTGAGTCTCTAACCATTTGTTTCTTTGTCCCAAAACAAAGTGTATCGGGTTGCTTTCACTTATATAGTATGAAAGTACTTTCTTGTTTTCTAATGTGGGACTAATATTTTCTCTTCAAAACACTATAACAACGCACAAGTGTCTTTTATTTCAACACTTCTCAGCACCCCTATAAAATAAAGTGAAAATAAAAAACAAGGAAACAGGCAAAAAAAAAAAAAAATTATAACATGATATCCACGGTGAGTAATGACATGTACTAATTGTGGGGTGCCCTGTTTCCTTGTCTTTTATTTTAGGAAGTGCACTCTGTCAACAGTCGTGCAGTACTTGGAATTGTTTGCAACACCTTCTTCTTATTTATTTATTTATTTATTTTTATTTTTTTTTAACTTTAGTGAGAATTAAACCACGATCTTTCGAGTAATTACCTTTTTTGGTAAGTGATACTTTTACTATCTTACCTGAGAGGCTTTGACTTGTTTGCACCACTTATTGAACGATTCTTAGCAGCAATGTTTTTTCACTAAGAGTGCCAAAAGTGTGCCTTAATGCATGCAAATTGTGTGCTATATATAGCTCCTACAAATGTTGAATTAATAAAAATAAAAATAAAAATAAATAAAAAATAAAAATAAAAATATTGCTATATATAGCAATATTTGATAAGGTTGTGGTTCAACTATCGTATATTGCTATATATTGCTATATATAAAAATATATACATATTTATTGCTATATATATAAATATAAATATAAAAATATATATATATATTGCTATATATAAAAATATATAGCTATATATATATAGCTATATTGCTATAGCAATATTGCTATATTGCTACAAATGTTGAATTAATACAAATATTGCTATATATATATATATAAAAGGTTGTGGTTAAACTATCGTTGAATTAATAAAAATAAAAATAAATAAAAAATAGAGCACGAGATGTTATAGTTGGTTATATGGTTTGTTGTATTGTTAGAGATTTGTCAAGTGGATGTTGTTGTAACAAATGTTGACACACGCGTTATGAGGTAATCAATGCTGTAAACTCTCTTGAGCAAAACTTGGTTTTACCAAGAGAGTGTTATCTACTTATCCTGTTTCTTGGGTTGCGCGAACAAAGGCCCATTTGGCAATAAAAATACATAGCCATTTGTGCAGTTGATGTAGGTGACGTATGCCCCAATTATGTGGCGTTGTAGCACAAACTCTAGTGGGATTAGAGTTTGAGACTTGGTGCAAAAACCTTAAAAAGTACCATCTCGTACATTAGCAAAATGCTACGTTGAAAAAAAAAGGAAAAATGTGTTTTTTTTTTAATAAGAAAGAAACGATTTTTCACCTACCAAAGTTTGAACTCATAGACCTTTTAATTTCAAATTTCATACCAAATCATTACGTCACCCAATTGGTTGGTAAAAAAAGGAATTTTTTTTTTTTTTTTTTTTTTGACTTTAGTGGGAATCGAACTACGATTTCACGAAGTCTTGCCTTTTTGACAAGTGATGTCTTTACCATATTACCTGAGAGGCTTTGGCAAAAAAAAATGTTACTTCCTACGTTCTATATTATCTGTCACATTTTGACTTGTGCATAAGAATTAAGGTGATGATTAATTACCATTAAAATTTTATAACAAGGCTATATTACCTTCTAATAAATGACTTCATTTCTTAAAAGTGATTGGTGGAGTCATTAACTAAATAAATTGGCTTGACAAAAAAAAAACTAAATAGAATAGGGTTAGAATTGGAAATAAAATATTTAATATTTTCTTGATTTCCTAATGTTACAAATATTGTGGAAAAAAAAGAGCCCGTAATGTGACAAATAATATGGAATGAAGGGAGTATACCATTTCAATTTGGATGAGAATATCTATCAATTATGCTTCATCCAATAGCTTTACTCTAAAAAACCTGAACAAATTATCTAATGATAAGGACAAGTGCGGGATTGTATGGGCTAGGTGCACGGTAGGGTGCAAATTGGTAGGATAGGGGATGAGGACCTCATCTCCATCCCCATATATACCCATACTCATTTAAGGATAATTTTTTATACCAATCCTCATACTAGTCTAATTCCTGTAGGGAAGTTTTTTCTTCATTTCATTCTCTATTGGAGATCTACGTGGGAATTTTTATGGAGATTTTGTAGGGATCGAGAATCCATATGAATTTTTTTCCCTATTTCATTCTCCATTGGGGGTCCCGCGGGGATTTTGCGGGGATGGGGAATTGTTGTGGGAAAAACATTTCTTCCCACTTAATTTTTCTCAAAAAAAGAATTATAAAAAATAAGGTGTCAAAGATACACATATAATGTAACGACCCAATTTTATTTACGTCGTTATTATTGATTATTTTCATGTTGGGTAATGTGCCCTAGGTCAATCCATTAACAGTCTTTATGAATACATTTTAGTTAATAAAATAGAGGATTTTATTTGCTGTTTATTATAATTGATTTGCATGTTTACATTATAATAAGATCCATGGGTATTTACAGAAATATCCTAAATGTCCCTAGTCGATTATTATACTGGGAACTATAATGAATTAAGACTAGTATGAGTCTTGATTGATGATCATACGATGATCATACGTATAGGAATACGAATCAAGATCATGAGTACTTATTATAGAATAAAGTACTGGGACCGACCCGCTATGAGAACATCACATGGATTAAGTCATAGTTGTTTCTCATGATAGGTATTTTTTTAATTCTCCGACTTGAGATTACCAGAGACTTCAACATTAGGAATACAAGTGATTTGACGCAATCAAACGTTGTCTTTAACCTGGACAACTATAAAGGTTGTGATTGGTTATTGTGTGAATAATGTGGTGAAGTTGTGTAATCGAGATAGAATTTGTCCCTCTCATATAAAGAGAGATATCCAAAGGGATCCCTCGATATGTTAGGCGTTAAAAGGCCTAGTCTAAGTGAATTGATATTGATCAATGTCACTTAGATGTTTTCGATCTACCTTGAAATCGAGACTAGTACGATTGAACATGTTGGATGACAATTCCATGCCTTATGTTTGATCAAAAGGATATCGTGTGACAAAAGGATGTTGTATATACTATTGATTAGGTTATATCGATTTGATAATCGTACAACTTGGGTAGTCATAATGTCTTGCTAGAGGCCGCTTATGACTTGTATACCAAAATGTGTTTTGGTACACTGCCAACGTTGTATGAGCCTATTGGGTCGCACACTAAGAATGGTTTTGCGAGATTTTAAGATGGTTCAGAAAAATGAATTTTATATGATAAAATTCATGACAGAAACGTCCTTGTAGTGTATTACACTTATACTTCTTTAAGTAGGGGTATATGTGTAATTTACTTAACCGTCTATATACAAGGGTTGTATAAATAGACGCTTTGAGTTAGAATACAAGTACGAAAGAATTATTAAAAGGCCGAAACTCTATTTTCGTTTTAAGAAACAACTTAGAGTTTTTGGTATGCTCTGGATCGTTTTGGAGAGAAACAAAAAAGGTTTGGTATTCTCTCGAAGCTAGCACTTCAAATCTCGGCCGCCGTTCGTGTGTGGACTACGATAGAGGCGTTCGTCGTTGCGCGCCTTAGAGATCGATTAACCTTCAGAAAGGTACATTGCGACTGAGGTATGATTAAGTTTTTCATAGTCTAAACATGTTTTAATGGAATCAAATTCGGATCCTGTTGGGGTTTTTATCAAAATTGTTTTGAAATCTCATTAGCATGAACCCCAAAACCCAACAGTGGTATCAGAGCCTTCGAGTTTGATTCCATTAAACTCATTGCATGTTTTTATGATATATGATTGAAAGCATGATTATAGTTGATGTATATGTGATATACATAAGTTTTCTATGAGATTCATTATCATGTTTTGTGTATATGATACATATATTCATGATTTAATTGAAATTAGTTTCGTACATGCTAGTAACCATGTTAGGTTAATTTGAATAATTTTAATGAATTGAGTTTCGTGTTCTATGATCCATGACACCATAAGGTTCGATTGGGATAGTAGTTCATGATTCAATTACATGTTTGTGGTTATTTGGATGAAGATCGAAATTACAAATAATTAATTTTTGAAATTATTTATTTATAAATAATTAATTTTTGAAATTATTTATTTATCTTGTTATATCTATTTTGTTATGAAGTCTCTATTTGATAAAGATAGATAACAAATTAGAATTGGAGATAAATATCAAGAATCTTGTTATTAGTGATATACTAGGATTCAAATATCTTAAATCCAAAATAAATAATTAATTTTCGAAATAATTTATTTATAAATAATTAATTTTCGAAATTATTTATTTATCTTGTTATATCTAATTTGTTATGAAGTCTCTATTTGATAAAGATAGATAAAAAAATTAGAATTGGAGATAAATATCAAGAATCTTGTTATTGGTGATATACTAGGATTCAAATATCTTAAATCCAAAATAAATAATTAATTTTCAAAATTATTTATTTATCTTGTTTTATCTATTTTGTTATGAAGTCTCTATTTGATAAAGATAGATAACAAATTAGAATATGAGATAAATATCAAGAATCTTGTTATTAGTGATATACTAGGATTCAAATATCTTAAAATCCAAAATAAATAATTAATTTTCGAAATTATTTATTTATCTTGTTTTATCTATTTTGTTATGAAGTCTCTATTTGATAAAGATAGATAACAAATTAGAATATGAGATAAATATCAAGAATCTTGTTATTAGTGATATACTAGGATTCAAATATCTTAAATCCAAAAAAATAAATAATTAATTTTCGAAATTATTTATTTATGTTGTTATATCTATTTTGTTATGAAGTCTTTATTTGATAAAGATAGATAACAAATTAGAATAGGAGATAAATATCAAGAATCTTGTTATTGGTGATATGCTAGGATTCTAATATCTAAAGTCCTAATTGGATTAGGATAAGATGATTAGTTAGATGTGGGCCTGGGTTAATTAAAAATGTTTTAATTGACTTAATTTTGGATAAATTAAGGGGTAAATTTAGTATAGTAAAATCAGCGAAAAAAAATATGATTTTCTATAGCAAATTTCAATTTTCGGAATTGAGATTTGTCTTCTAAAAAAAAAAAAAAAAAAAAAAAAAAAAAACGCGGCGCCCCTTCATTGACCGACCAAATGGACCGCCGTCTAACTAATCCTAGCGCACGGAA
This sequence comes from Stephania japonica, assembly GCA_039657345.1. Classification (NCBI taxonomy): domain Eukaryota; kingdom Viridiplantae; phylum Streptophyta; class Magnoliopsida; order Ranunculales; family Menispermaceae; genus Stephania; species Stephania japonica. The sequence goes on along the minus strand of CM077563.1, from coordinate 10,127,012 downwards.
ATTCTTCTATTAGAAGAATAGTATAAAAATTTCCTAAATTGTTTAGTGGTTCTACAAATCAATAAAATATATGATATTTTATTGTTTAATTAAAATCACTAAAACTGAATAAAATCCCTCTATTAAATCTTAAGTCTTGTGCCATCCAATTTTAAACACTTGTCAAGGCCTCGATCGCACTAATATAGTTTCAGCCATAGTTGGGTGTATTGTGTTATCTTGGTGAGATAAGTTAGGTAAGAGTTACCTAAATGTTTAAATTGGTTCGACTTAATAAAGCTATCAAAATAGTTTTGGGCTTTAGGCATATGATGAGATAAAAACATGCTAATACATAAGATGTCCCATATCTCATAAAAAGATCTAAAAATTACATAAGATGTAATTGGTAACTGTTACCTACCTAAATAATCTAGTTCTGTGTTTCATGCCATAGCTGTTATAGAATTAGGTGAAATATGGATTTTAGTCCCCTAAATAAACAGTATGTTTTACGAGGGTTGTTAATTTAGTGGGAGTCTGTTCCTCTATACTAAAATAAACTCTGCAAAATCTTTATTGTGGATCAATGGCCTCTTCAAGTAACAATAATCCCCTGTCACTGCGATCTATCCTTGAGAAGGATAAGCTATCTGGGACTAACTTTCTTGACTGGTTCAGAAACTTGAGAATCGTTCTCAAGCATGAACGCAAGTTGTATGTCCTAGATGCTCCGATTCCTGAGGACCCACCAGTCAATGCTACGAAAGCTGTGAAGGATGCGCATAATAAGCATGTCAACGATTCTACTGATGTTGCATGCATTATGTTGACAACCATGGTTCCTGAACTTCAGAAGGACATGGAACTAATGGAAGCCTACGACATGGTCAGTAACGCCAAGGAAATGTTCCAACAAAGAAGCTAGGCAAGAAAGGTTCGAGACGATCAAGAACCTGCATTCTTGTAAGATGACTGAGGGTGCGTCAGTTAGTCCTCATGATCTGAAGATAAAGGGCTATGTTGACCAGCTTGATAGACTCGGATTTCCCATAAGCCAAGAGTTGGCTACGGATTTAATCCTAAATTCATTACCGGAGAGTTACTCACAATTTGTGATGAACTACAATATGAATAATATGGATAAATCAATTTCAAAGTTGCATTTGATGCTCAAAACTGCTGAACAAAATATCAAGAAACCCACTAGTAATGTGCTGATGGTCCAAAAGAAAAAGGGAATGAAGAAAAAAAGGCAAAGGCAAGGCTAAAGTTGCCAAGGCTGCTGCTGCACTTGTCGCAAAGCTTGGGAACAAGTCAAGCCCCAGCCTGTTCCTGCTTTAAAACACCCAAAGAAAAGGAATGGAGTTTCTAAAAGCAGAAATTGAACCTTATTAGATATGGTTCGATATATGATGAGTCATACGGATCTTCCATTATCCTTTTGGGGTTATGCATTACAAACTGCAGCTTTCACTCTAAATCGAGTTCCTTCTAAAGCGGTTGATAAAACACCATATGAGATATGGTACGGGAAGAGACCTAGTTTGTCTTTTCTTAAGATTTGGGGTTGTGAGGCTTACGTAAAGCGACAAGCCTCAGAAAAATTAGCACCTAAATCTGATAAGTGTTTATTTGTAGGGTATCCTGAGGAAACAAAAGGATATTATTTTTATAATCCCGCCGAGAACAAAGTGTTTGTTGCTCGGTATGGTGCCTTTATGGAAAAACAGTTTATTTCAAAAGACACTAGTGGGAAAGAAATAAATCTTGAAGAAGTTCAAGAATCACAAATAAACACCGAACCGCTACTTTGGAAGTTCAACAACGTTCGAACCAGTTGAATCTCCGCAAGTGACACAAGGCCCACGTAAATCTGGTAGGGTGAGACATGAGCCGAGAGATTCGGATTTCTCATTACGATAATCGTGATGTGTGTTGCTTATAGATCAAAATGAGCCCACCACTTATCGGAGGCTATGTCTGGACCGACTCGGATAAATGGCTAAGTGCCATGAACTCTGAGATGCAATCCATGTATGATAACCAAGTTTGGAACTTGGTTGATTTACCTGAATGTGGTAAGACCATTGGATGTAAATGGGTTTTCAAGAAGAAAACTGACATGGATGGCAAAGTGCATACTTTCAAAGCAAGACTTGTAGCAAAAGGTTTCAGGCAGACTCAAGGTGTTGATTATGATGAAATTTTTTCGCCAGTAGCCATGCTTAAATCTATAAGAATTTTAATTGCCATTTCCGCATATTATGACTATGAGATATGGCAAATGGATGTAAAAACAACATTTCTTAATGGAAAGCTGCTTGAAGACGTGTATATGACACAACCTGAAGGTTTTGCACATCCTGAGAATTCTAGGAAGGTATGCAAGCTTCAAAGATCCATTTATGGATTAAAGCAAGCTTCTCGAGTTGGAATCTTCGTTTTGATGAAGCAATCAAGGATTTTGGTTTTATTAAGAACGAAGATGAGCCTTGTGTATACAAGAAGGTCAGTGGGAGTGAGTTGTTTTTCTTGTACTTGTATGTTGATGATATATTACTCATTGGAAATGACATCCCAACATTGCAGAGTGTCAAGTCATGGTTAGGGAAGTGTTTCTCAATGAAAGACTTAGGAGATGCAGCCTATATCCTAGGGATAAGGATCTATAGGGATAGATCTAAGAGGCTAATCGGTCTAAGTCAGAGTGCTTACATAGACAAGGTACTGAATAGGTTCAGTTTGCAAGACTCTAAAAGAAGATTGTTGCCAATGTCTCATGGCATAAGTCTCAGCAAGAATCAATGTCCTAGGACAAATGATGAGCGAGATCGTATGAATAAGATTCCATATGCATCTGCTATTGGATCTATCATGTATGCCATGCTATGCACTCGGCCTGATGTATCATATGCTTTGAGCACTACAAGCAGATATCGATCGATCCAGTGAGAGTCACTGGATAGCAAGAAAGAACATCCTTAAGTACTTAAGAAGGACTAAGGAAGTGTTCTTGGTCTATGGAGGTTTTGAAAATGATCTAGTTGTAAATGGTTACACGAGATGCAAGTTTTCAAACCGATATAGATGATTTTAGATCGCGATCTGGATATGTGTTTACTTTGAATGGGGGTGCAAGTAAGTTGGAAAAGTTCGAAGCAAGAGATCGCGTGGCATTCTACAACGTGAAGCCGAGTATATTGCGGCGTCCGATGCAAAGAAAGGAGGCGCTTTGGATCAAAAAGTTCATTTCTGAACTAGGTGTAGTTCCAAGTATTGCTAACCCTGTTTGTTTGTATTGTGACAATAACGGGGCAATAGCACAGGCCAAGGAACCTAGATCACACCACAGATCCAAACATATACTCATGCGTTTTCATCTCATCAGAGAAATTATTGAGAGAGGAGACGTAAAGATTTGCAGAGTACCTCATCGAAGACAACGTTGCAGATCCATTGACAAAGGCTCTTCCACAAGCAAAACATGATGGTCATGTTAGATCATTAGGCATTAGATGCATGAATGATTGGCCCTAGAGCAAGTGGGAGATGTTGGGTAATGTGCCCTAGGTCAATCCATTAACAGTCTTTATGAATACATTTTAGTTAATAAAATAGAGGATTTTATTTGTTTGTTTATTATAATTGATTTGCATGTTTACATTATAATAAGATCCATGGGTATTTACAGAAATATCCTAAATGTCCCTAGTCGATTATTATACTGGGAACTATAATGAATTAAGACTAGTATGAGTCTTGATTGATGATCATACGATGATCATACGTATAGGAATACGAATCAAGATCATGAGTACTTATTATAGAATAAAGTACTGGACCGACCATATGAGAACATCACATGGATTAAGTCATAGTTGTTTCTCATGATAGGTATATTTTTCAATCCTCTGACTTGAGATTACCAGAGACTTCAACATTAGGAATACAGTGATTTGACGCAATCAAACGTTGTCTTTAACCGGACAATTATAAAGGTTGTGATTGGTTGTTGTGTGAATAATGTGGTGAAGTTGTGTAATCGAGATAGAATTTGTCCCTCTCATATAAAGAGAGATATCCAAAGTGGATCCCTCGATATGTTAGATCTGTTAAAAGGCCTAGTCTAAGTGAATTGATATTGATCAATGTCACTTAGATGTTTTCAGTCTACCTTGAAATCGAGACTAGTACGATTGAACATGTTGGATGACAATTCCATGCCTTATGTTTGATCAAAAGGATATCGTGTGACAAAAGGATGTTGTATATACTATTGATTAGGTTATATCGATTTGATAATCGTACAACTTGGGTAGTCATAATGTCTTGCTAGAGGCCGCTTATGACTTGTATACCAAAATGTGTTTTGGTACACTGCCAACGTTGTATGAGCCTATTGGGTCGCACACTAAGAATGGTTTTGCGAGATTTTAAGATGGTTCGAAAAATGAATTTTATATGATAAAATTCATGACGTAAACGTCCTTGTAGTGTATTACACTTATACTTCTTTAAGTAGGGGTATATGTGTAATTTACTTAACCGTCTATATACAAGGGTTGTATAAATAGACGCTTTGAGTTAGAATACAAGTACGAAAGAATTATTAAAAGGCCGAAACTCTATTTTCGTTTTAAGAAACAACTTAGAGTTTTTGGTATGCTCTGGATCGTTTTGGAGAGAAACAAAAAAGGTTTGGTATTCTCTCGAAGCTAGCACTTCAAATCTCGGCCGCCGTTCGTGTGTGGACTACTGATAGAGGGCGTTCGTCGTTGGCAGCGCCTTAGAGATCGATTAACCTTCAGAAAGGTACATTGCGACTGAGGTATGATTAAGTTTTTCATAGTCTAAACATGTTTTAATGGAATCAAATTCGGATTCAGTTGGGGTTTTTATCAAAATTGTTTTGAAATCTCCGCTGCGCATGAACCCCAAAACCCAACATTTCAGACTCAGACGCCAGCTCAGATCTGCGTGGACGCTGCAGATAGGATAGGAAGGGCGCGCTTAACTAGGTAAATAGTAATTTTGTGTGATGTTTGTATATTTGTGATGTTTTATATTCAATTATTTTACTTTGCATCGCATGTGTGTATTTATATTTTAAATCGAACGAGATAGTGTGACAGGTATTCGCCACGAAAAACGTGTTGATACAGGTATCGGATAGGCGAACTACGGGTACACAAGGTCGGGGCAATGATTTACATAAACAAATAAATAAATTGTGACAAATAATAAATATGAAACCATAGTTTAGGCAAAATTATTGAAATATTAGGCTATGACGCGAGTCGCGGTACGAGCCGGGGTGTCGAAACGGTGGAAACTGAAAATAAAGAATGGATAAGACCAAACTTTTGAGTGCTCTATTAGAGTCACCAAAGTGAGTTGGATGACCCAATTAATAGCCGTTATAGACCTTGATATATGAGAACACATTTGATGATGAGATTTTTGGGTATAAATATCAAGTCTTGATATTTTTGGTCAACTTTTCTCCACACTTACCCACTAATCCAAAAATTAGAGTGAGGAAGAGAGGGTTTTGTGAGATTTCTTGGAGTTTTAGAGAGGATTTGAGCTAGCAATCAAGTAAACAAGGTGTGCATCTCCATTTTATTTCTATTTCCAACAAAATGGGTTTAGTTTTGTGGGAAATTTGATGAAGAACAAATTTAAAATAAAATCCATTGTTTTATTGTGCTTTAATGGTGGTTTGGTTGTTGATGTTGTTGTTGTTGTTGTTGTTGTTGTGTTGATGTTGATGGGAGAAGAGAAAGAAGAAAGAAAAAAAGAGTCCGGTTATTCGGACCCCCATTTTTACTTCTTTTACCCACCCTTGTAAAATAACCCAACTACCCCTCCATATAAAGGGTTTTTACTCATGCATACCCCAGTCACCCCTTTCTTCAACCGCACTCTCACCACCAATCCAAATTCGATGAAATCCAAGTTAAGCCCCATCGATTCAACGTTGTAGGTGCATTCTTCATCTCGTTTAGTATCGATTTTGCAGTTTTTTGAGTTTTTTTTCCTTTTTAAGTTGGTATTGTTTGTGGTTTTGTTATTGGGTTTATGGCTTCGATTTGGGGCTTGAATCTTACATTTTGAGTATAAAGTTTTGATGGAATAAAAAATATCAAGCGATTATGAGCAAAACCCACTATTTTTTTTTCATTTTCATGTATTTTTTGCAAGATAGTGTGACAAGTATTTACCCCGATTAGCGTGCAGATGCGAGTACTGGGTAGGCGAATGACAGTACACTAGGTTGGGTAGTCATATGCACATGGAAAATGATAAAATATAATTAATAATTAATAATTAACCTTATATACGCGTTCGTGGCGCGAGAGTACGCGCGGGAACGCCCGAGGTTCGAATGGGTTATGTTAAGCATAGATGGGTTAAGGAGGGAGATCCATGTAAGTTACTTTAAGTGGACCTTCAACAACCATTGGATGGGGTCTTGAGATCTACACATACAAAAGATGGGATTTTGACTATAAAAAGTCTTGTTCTTTCATTCTATCACCTTTTCTCTCTCCTCCATTAGCCAAACCCAAATCCAAATTTGGAGATTGTGAATAAGGTTTGTTGGTTTTCAAGAGATAATTTGGAACACCAAACGATGACGAATCGATGATCCGAGGTTAGAATCTTGTTTTCCATATCATTTCTTACATTTCGGTCACAAAAGTTCAGGTGTTTACGTTAGTTCCGGGTTTGGATTTTGAGCACACTGGTCTGGGCAGTGTTGCTATGGATTTTGGTGTTGTATTTGAGCAACAAAGGTGAAGTTGTGTTGAGTTGTTGTTGTTGTGGTGGATTTTGGAACAAAATATGATTTTTAATCGGATTTGTCGAGGTTTTGGTTTCGGACAACTTCCGTTGAAGGGTTATGGCGTTAAATGGTTTCTATAAGTATGTGTGCAATGTTGGGACGTTCGGACCGCTGTGATGAGCTGAGGGGGACTCGAAAACCTTTAATAGGCGTCACTGGTTTAGACGCTGCCAAGGGCGTCATGGAGAGAAACCTCCCACGGCGTACTTGCGATGTTCAAACAAGAGACGAATTTATCACCCACGCTTTAGTTCACACCGTGGGAGGGTTGTTCTTGGTGGCGTGGGTCACAGTGTCCAGCATGCCGCGAGCCCATTGAACACGGCGGCACCATTTGACGCGTCTGAAACAAAAAATGAAAAAAATAAAATAAAAATGAATTTTCTGAAATGGGTTTTTAATTGGATTTTATTGAGAATTATAGTCAATTTAATGGGGATTTAAATAGATAAAAATGGATTTAGTTAGGATTTGGAATTTGGGGATATTTACGGATAATTTTGATAATTAGGCTTTAGGTTGATTGATCAGGGATTTGGCACGCATTATGGACGCGATTTGGACGGCATTTGGGATTAGTTAGAGTGCGGTTTAAGGTGTGAAGTACCCAAACTGAAATTACTTGAGTATTTACTTCTTTTAGCATTTGAATTTAATTTATGTTATTTCAATATTCTACTCATGGTTGTGGTTTTAATGGATGGATGTTGAGCGGGGATCCCTCTGTGCCATTCCACAGTATATGCCCACTAGGCCATAACACATATTGCCAAATCTATCTCGGTGAATAGGACGACTTGAGGATCACGTCGTGGCACGTGTCGGTGCGTCGTTGGTGTAATGCCGGCCACCGAGCGGATCCAGATACTGGCCCTGCTTGAGTGGGACTCGCCAGCAATATTATGTGGAAGAGTCCAAATTATGGCGCTAATCTGGTCTTAGGCTATAGGAACACAGTTTAAGCTTTCACTATTATCTATCCATACGATGAGCGCAGTTGCCTGTATTTATTTTTGCATGTTTATTTAATAGCTTTATTTAAATTTCAGTATTTACTTTCAGTATAGCTCACTTAATTTCCTTGGTAATACTCACTCTGAACTCGTTATCTGCCTTTTGTAATGGCTTGAGTGCAGATCCTAGTACGAGTCGAGGCAAGGGCAAGCTACCAGAGTACCGGTGATTTAGAGATATATAGCCCGACTTGTACTTTTGTATTATATGTATTTGTTTTCATTTTGGAAACTTGGGGTTGAGAGATGTTTTGAAACCTTGTATATTTTGATATTTTGTGACATATGAGGTATTTATGGATACATATGGGTTTTCCTCTCTAGGTTTATAGTTTATTTCATATAATTCGGTTACTATTATCTGAGTTAATATGTTTGTAAGACTTCCATTTTGATAATTTGAGGTTAAAATAATAACTTAACAGATGATTAGTGTTCAATACAATTTAATCAATAAATTGTTCTTTAATAAGGTTTTAAAAGGATCAAATGGAGGGTGCAATCCAATGTGGGGCACAATTGTCGCTGGTAAGACACATTTGTAGGTCCGCATTAGCCCGTTGCGGTTTGTTTGGAAAATGGGTCGTTACACGGTTAGATCCCTCCGTCACCCACTGAAACTGAATTTTCTTCACAATCTCGGTTGGATTCAACCGTTACCCCTTTAGAGGTTGCAGTCAGAGTCGGCCGACACCTATGAACCTATGACTTCATAGGTGTCAGCCCTGTACGACCGAATTATGCGGATGACACTTTTTTGTTTCTATGGCACATCACGACCACATCCGACCTTGTTCAACGAAAAAACACTCCTACAACACTTGATGATCTTGTACAAGTGCTCTACAACGACTTAAACCGAGAAATATAGAGGATTGAGGGGTGTTGGGTTGAGGGTGATGGGGCATGGGGTGAGCAGGGGTAGGGGGTGAGCAAGGGTATTGTTAGAATTTTGAAAAAGAAATGGGGTAAATTAAGTAAAAGGTGGGGTAAACGAAGTAAAAATTAAAAAAACGGTGCAAAAAAAGTAAAATGTAGGGTCCAAATAGCCCCACAAAAGAAGAGTTGTGGAGCCTTGAAAGAGATGATTTCGTGTCTGGCTAGTGTGCCGGGCTGGCCAGGCTCGAGTTGCCTAGAGGGTTGTCCCAGACTAAGGCAGGTTTGGTCGGCTCGGTTGGGCCGAACCGGGCCTGGTTCAGGCCCAACCTAAAAAAGACTGTTTTAAATTAAATAAATTATAGAAAAATATGGAAAATAGCTAGAGAATTATGAAAAAACTCAGAAAAATAAGATAAAATATGAGAAATTAGAAAAAAGGTTAGAAAGTGAGTTTCAAAACTCTTTCAGGCATTTGGTACCCAGGTGTAACTCGAAACATATGCCACAATTAAAATTTTGAATAAAATTCTATTTTTTATGGTCACAAAATAAAAATTCAATTAAATTGACACAATATCATTTAAAATGGTTTATTCGGACACCAGTGACTTATGAGACTATAGTAGGGTTTTGGATGTGCATCTCGAGAAGAGAACGAGATCAGACTGGGGTATTTTCGGGGATTGGAGTGCGACTTTAAGGTGCATAATGTAACGACCCAATTTTAATTATATCGTTATTATTACTTATTCTCAGACATGGAAGCCAGCTCAGATCCACGTGGACGTTGCAACTAGGCCCGAGGCATGCCCGATTTGGTAAATAGTCAATTTTGTGTGTTGTTTTGCCTAATTTACAATACTTATATTCAATTATGTTATTTACATCGCAATGTGTGTATTAATATTGTTATTGTCGAGCGAGATAGTGTGACGAATATTCACCTCAAAAAATGTGCAGATACAGGTACTAAGTAGGCTAATTACAGGTGCACTAGGTTAAAAAATAATACACACATAATAAATAAATAGAATGTGTTAATTGATTAATATAAATCAGTTGTTTAGTGGTGCGATGGTACGCGAATGGCACGCGTTGCAGTACGGGGTCGGCTACTGGAACGCCTGAGGATCAATTATTCGTGTTTAGGAAGGATAAGATCAAATGACCAAGTCACACAAACAAGTCACCATTTGTGGACTATTTGAACAAATTAAGGCCACAAGATGGGCCTAGGGATGTCCACAACACATAAGATCAACTTGAGACATATATATATATATATAGGTGTTTTGGAGATTTTTATTACCAACTTTTCTCTCACCATGTGCCAAATCTGAAAATAATGAGAACTTTGAGGGTTTTTGGTGAGCTTTTGGAGGTGTTTTGGAGGAGCAATTGGCGAGGAACCGAAGATCCAAGGTTAGATTCAAGCTTTCCTCGTCGTTCTCTAACTTTCGAATATAGTTTTGTGGGTTTCGATGCGGCTTTCTGAGAGTGAGTCGAGCTCACTGGTTTTTCTGAGTGTTTCTATGGTTTTAAGGTTGATTTGGAGCAACTTTTGTATGAATTTGTTGGGGGATTTGATGGTTTTATTGGTTTTGTGTTTTATCGACGTTTCGACTGGAATTGTTAGGTTTATCGAATTGGCCAAGATTTAATGTGGTTTGAAGGGTTCTTATGGTTGGTTTGGAGAGTCATAAGCAGTTGGAATGGTTGCGAGTAGCGGCGACGAGCAGATGTGTGACGGTCTCAGTTCCCCATAAAACTAGGCCCGGCCTGAACCTACGTGGACCCCCGAGACCATACTCGCGAAGTCAACGCATGCCTAGTCAACCTCAAGTATTTATTTCCTCATTAATTTAACATTTTATAAGCATGAGTTATTAGGTTATGTCTTTATTACTAGTTCGCAGCAGAAAATGAACTTAAACAAAACTAAATAACTCAATTAAAACAAAGTTAGGTCAACCTATAGTATGGAACCCCGAAAAGTGGAAATACATGCATATCTGGTGATCAAGAACTAAACAATGTGATAGTACATGTTTTCCAAAGTCACTCGATCCCAAGAAAGTCCCCCAATGTTCTCAAAACATAATATACAATAATCACAAGTCAAAAAGGACAAAACATACAATGATAAAAAGAAAAGAACCGCTCCAAGAGTCCATGAAATAAAAAAAAATCGCTTCGAGAGTCCTCAGAGGAAATCACCAATCACCGACTATGCCCGATCTACACCCACTGTCACAAACTAGATAGTGAGTACATGAAAATTTGAAAGTAAAGCTAGAAGAACATAAACAGTAATTCATGAATTACCAATAAAGCAGTCTAAGAATTATGCGGTATTTAAAATTTGATAAATAACACAAATTGCATAATAAATAGATCGACAAGCAATTCAATGATATTTGAGTGTTTAACAAATCAAAAGAGGCCACTAAGCGGTGTATAACCATAACAAGCCATAACAAATCCACAACAATCCAATACTTGGGGAAAAACTTATGATTAGGTGGGTAGATAACACTTATGTAGAAGTGCTCATATTAGCCCAGCTAACCAGAAGTGCTCATGTTAGCCCAGCTAACCGTGATCCCAGAAATACCTTATCGATACACTTATGCCAAAGACACTCAACCAAGGAATATAAAGAAAGAAATTCCAACAAATGACTCAATTCAATAGAAACAACAATAATGAAAAATGAATTACTATGCACCTCCTTAGTTGGCTTACTAACTCACCTCAATCGACGCGAAATCTCCATTCCTCGCACTACAAGAATGGACTTGATCAGGGATGAAATTTAGGGACGGAATTTAGGCAGTTGGTAATCAAGGACAGTATAGAGACGAAAAATGATTTGGTGGCAGTTGACTAGTTAGAGACCGAACAGTGACGGAATAGGGACTGAAAATCAGTGACAGAACCTACTCGGTCCCTAAGTAATTGGCGCACAAATATCCCGCATAAATTTCCGTCCCTGATTTCGTTTCTGAGGTTCTTGCCTAATAAATCAGTCTTTGATTCCGTCCCTAAATATTAGAGACGAAATTAGGAACGCAAATACATGCCACGTGTCTAAGTAGTTTCGGTCTCTAAATCCGTCCCTGATCTATTGGGACGGAATAAGGACGGAAAGTTTATTTCCCTCTCTTCTCCATCATCCCGTCCTCTCTTCCCCACCATCCTGCCCCCTCTTCCCTGCCGTCGTCCCCACTGGTGGCTGCTCCATCGTCGTTGTCTTCACCTCTGCTCCACATACCACACCACATTAAGCCCTAGCTAGCTGCCCCGACCCCTCTTCTCCACCATCCCGTCCCCTTTTCCTCGCCATCCCGTCCCCTCTTCCCCACTGGTGGCTGCTCCGTCGTCGTCACCTTTGCTCCGCCATCTTCCCCTCTGCTTCGCCATCAATCACCACTCTGCTATCGTCGCTACGGTCTACTCCGCCATCATCGCCTCTACCCAGCATCGTCGCCTCTGCTCCGCCGTCATTGTCTCTGCTCCGATCGGATCCTCCCTCACCTCTGCTCTAGCATTGTCACCTCTGCTCCGCAACGCTCCGCCATTGATGGTGCCTCTGCATTGGCGAGAATTTCACAGGTACGCGATTCCGAATTCCATAAATTTTGCTTTATTATTCGATTCTCTCGTATTAGGGTTTTGGATTATGCCATTGGTAATGAGAGAATTGGATGGTTGAAATGGGAACACATCTAGAACATTTTGTATAGATGAAGATTAATGGAATTTCTTTTTCAAATGGAGTGACGATTTGTGATTTCTGTGACTCTGCTAACTCTGCTAACCATATATAGTAGTAGCATTACCATTTTGCATTGTACAGACAACAACAATGGTTGCCAATGTGGGATTAGCCTCTACACGACACCACCGACGAAATCTTTTGCTTATTTATCTAGACTAAAGTTGAGTCATATGCCGATTAGCCGATATAAATGTTGACCAATACTTGTTTTTAGTATAACCACCTATTGAATTGCCTTCATTGTTTGTGTTCACTTCATGAATTTGCATCTTCATTTATTTCAGTTTTGAGTCATCTCAGTCAGGCCTTTGGTAAATGACTTATTTTTATTGCAGAATGTGCATCAAGGATATCAGCCCCAAACTTTGGTGCGCTTTCTCAAGGCTAGAGAGTGGAACGTTCCTAAAGCACATAAAATGGTTCAGTGCTATTTCTTTTCTTCTGTAATATTTCTCTTTTCCGTTACGTTAACTTTTATTGATCCTTGTTTTTATCCATTCGCTATTCAGTTGATGGATTGCTTAAACTGGAGGATACAAAATGAGATTGACAATATATTATCATTAAGTTCTTCAAATATGGATTTAGACAATGATTGATATTTCTTTTCAACTCAAAAAATGTTTTATTTTTACTTTAGTCGATGGTTGGCAGTATGAGTAGGTTGTATGTGGTTTGACTGGATTTAATGGCGTTCCCGATGATTTTTGTATTTGCAGAAGCCCATAATCCCAACTGATTTATACTGAGCTGTGCGGGATTAACAACTTCTTGGCTTGTCAGGTTTCTCAAAAGAGGTATGTCCACCTATTTTGTTTTGTAATTCTTTCTCTTTCCAAGCAAGGGGTATGAATTTATGATCATTCTATTGTATGGAAAACCTGGGTGTTGGTGTCGTTCATTGGATGTACTATTCTGCATACTAAAGTTGTCTCTATCTATCAAACATATTAAAATTTTACGCACAATATGAAAACTCTTCTTTAGACGGGCCTGTTTCAATTTTTATCTGTGTGGCTTATAGGACCCTTTTCTTGAGTTCACACCCTTTCTTTTGAATTTCTTGTGATCAACTTGATGGTTGTCTTTGCTGTTTGAACAGTTGCAGCTTGTGACTCTTCTGTTCTCTTTCTCTATTTTGAAGTATGTCTCTAAGTTATCATGGTTATCTTGATGTTATTCATTTTGTTGGTTGAAGAATGAGTTCATTGAGCTTCGAAAACAAGAAGTCAGTGCTCACATAAGTATTATGAGCAAGTCGTGCCTATAAGCAGCTTCTCCACACGATTTTGAAGAAACTTGCCTCATGGTGATACATGAGAGTACCATGAAATATTAAGGCTTTTCTCTTCTTCCCTTTATAGCTCTACCCCACATTAAAACTTTTAATGGGATAGATTTGAAAATAATGCAATAATTTCCTCATGGTAAAAAAATTTCAAAATAACCATTCATAGTTGAAAATTTAGCCCAATGTAAGGAGTTGTTTGCTTGTTTTCAAGATTTTGCCACATTCAAAGATAGCCTGCAAAAGGTTCAGTTAGAAAACTTGACACATTAGAAACTAAAGAAATTCGACGGTATATGAAAAGACCTAAGATAACTTTAAAAGCACTATTTAAGAAAGATTTAAATGATCTGGAAAGCATGTAATTAGGGGCATTAAATTGGGCAAAATAGAAGAATTTGATTGATGTAGTCGACCCCAACTAATTCAGGATTGAGGTCCTCCATGTTCATTACAACCCCTTGTCTACTTTGAATGCACCCAAAAAGAATTCATTTTTGTCAGGTGTGAATAAGATTTTGCCCTGATAGTTTTCTAGTCTCCAATCACAAATAGACAAGTCAAACTCAAAGTCCCATTAAACACTACAACTCCAAGTTCTAGCCAAGATCATATATCAAATCTAGTCCACAACTTAACTTTGTCAGTTGGTTATGTTTCCATTAATAATAAAACATTGAAGAAAGGAACATAACATCTACTCATGGGTAATGTGGTCTATCATCACTCCCAGCAAAACAAAATAGAAAAATGGATCTTCTAGTTCTCAAACTCATCTCACACCACTTGCTCTGGAACTCCGTGTTGCTTCGTGTAACATTCGTGAGCAGAAGCCACATGTTCCCTCTTTTGCTCATGCTTAAAAAATTAAGAAAAAGCCTTGAATTATTTGTCCTTAAAAGGTTCTCTAATTACAAGCTAGTTAATTCTAAAACTATGCTTGCTCTGTCCTCTTCTATACATAATTTTTCATGTTGAGCCTTTAATATTTAATTTTAACCATCAAACTTTATTTGAGGCTGTGTTTATGTGAAAAAATAATGTCTTAAGGTATCTTGTATCTTGTAGGTTGTGTTTCGTGTTCTGCCTCATCTAGTGAAACAACTTCCCTAATTGTTTATTGATTTTATTATGTTTGCCTTGGTCTTCAAAATAACTACACAGCTTTTGGTTACTATTGGTGATATGTAAGTGGAGCATTTCATTATGTTGTAAGGAATATATAATTGGATTTCATATTGTGATTTATTCCTCTTAGATGTTTTAGGTGATCTTGAATTGGTCAATAGTCTATCTAAAGTTGTAAAAACAACTGCAGTTCTAGAACTTTTGCAACTAGATCTTTCTTACTATGATACTTTAGAGCCACACATTCGTTGCCTTTATGATGTGAAGGTGATCTTGACGTACTGTCTGGTTTCAGCTTCCTTGAACCAGATTTTCAATCAATTCTGATGCCCATGTAATCTTTAATTCTAAATGGTACACTTGCCTATATACTTGGGTTTTACTCTAGTGTGTTACATATCGGAGACCAAACACCTTAATATTCTAGGGAATGGACCATGTGCAATTGATTTTGCAGGGAACAACTTCATAAATGAATTATTGTTAGTTTTTTATGCTCGTTCCATGCTCAAAGTTTAATTTGTACAAATAAGAATATATTGACCGACTTTTGACATCTAATCGGTATATGTGGGCACGTGTTTGTAGGTGTGTTTATATGGGTACTACTACCATGAGAACTAAAAATAATTATTGGGACAAACTTTCTTGTCTTTGATTTACCCATTCTTATTAATTAATTAACAATTATATGAAGTGTTAATTTACTAATTTTATAACTTTAATGATATTTTATGTGTTCTTAACAAATTATAGATTAGTGTTTCACGTTTCAATTTCTCTTAAGTCCTTAGATCATGGCCACAAATCGAGATTGGATGTATAACCGTCTTGAAGATGGTCTAGTGAGATGGGAGTTTGCTAAACGACTAAAAGAGTTCTTAGAGTTTGCCAAAAATAATTGTCCCGCATTCCAAAGTGAGAAAAGGATTCGGTGTTCGTGCGACCATAGAAAATGTCACAATATTTGGATACGGTGGAGTACCACCTATGTCGGCGGGGTTTTATTCTCGGATATCACTGTTGGTCCGAACATGGAGAAACTCCAAATGCAGATGAACATATTGACGGTGATGACTTTATGAGAGATGCAGTCGAAGAAGACGCATATGAAGGTGAGTATTCTACATACCACAAGATGGTATACGACGTGGCTGGGCCATCGTTTGATTGGTATAGCGATGATGAGCCACCAAATCCATTGGCACGACAATTGTATGATATGATACAAGCTGCGAACGAGAAATTGTGGTCGGGTTGTGAGACTGTCACTAAGTTATCAGCAATGGCCCGAATATTGTCTATAAAATCCCGCCATCATATTTCAGAAAAGGCTTATGATGAGATTTTGCAAGTGTTAAAGAGTGTTTACCGGCAGACAACACTTTGCTCGATAGTTTTTATAATACGAAGCGATTAATGCGAGGATTAAGCCTACCTGTTGAGAAGATTGATTGTTGCTTAAGTCATTGCATGATTTATTGGGGTGAAGACTCTAAGTTGACTTCATGTAAGTTTTGTGGGAAGTCAAGATGTGTTACTCCACAACCACATAGTGCAAACAACAAGAATTTGCAGCCGTGCATGAGAATGTACTACTTCCCTTTAGCCCCTCGACTACAACGTTTATTTGCCTCAGCGTTTACCGCGAAGCATATGAGATGGCATGCAGAGCATGTATCACGAGACGGATTGATGCAACATTGCTCCGACTCAATGGCGTGGAAGCATTTCAATGAAGTGAACCAGGAGTTTAGCGAAGAAATTCGAAATGTTCGTTTGGGATTGTGTACAGATGGATTTCAGCCATTTGGACAATCGGGGCGGCAATACTCTTCTCGGCCTGTTATTCTTACCCCTTACAACCTTCCATCGTCCATGTGCTTGAAGAAAGAGTTTATGTTCTTAACAATCATTGTTCCTGGACCGGTGAATCCTAAGCAACAAATTGACGTTTTCCTTCAACCTTTGGTGAGAGAGTTACAAGATTTGTGGCATCACAGGGTCCTCACGTATGACATTTCAACACGAACGAATTTTCAAATGTAGGCTGCTTTGATGTGGACGATCAACGACTTCCCCGCATACAACATGTTGTCGGGGTGGAGCATGCATGGCCCAAGGGCATGCCCGCATTGCATGGATGACACAAATGCATTTCAGTTGAAACATGGCGGGAAGATGTCTTGGTTTGATTGTCATCAGCGATTCTTACCGAAAGAAGATAGCATGAGAAAGGACAAAAGAGGTTTTCGAAAAGGGAAGATGATCATCGAGGGACCACTTGTAATGAAAACAAGCGAAGAAATTTTAGAGGAGTTGGAAGAGTTGGGGCTGAAGAAGGTTACAGAAGTTGGAGCTGCAACTATTAACGGGAGAATATCTAAGACTACTGGGTGGCGTAAAAGAAGTATATTTTGGGACTGGCCATATTGGAAGACTAATCTAATCAGACACAACTTAGACGTCATGCATATAGAGAAGAATGTGTTTGACAACATCTTCAACACTGTGATGAGTGTGCCAGGGAAAACTAAAGACAACGCTAAATCGAGGCTTGACATAACTGAAATTTGTTGTCAACCTTCGCTGAACTTTGACCCACTTAAAAATTCTTATCCTAGAGGTTGCTACTCGCTAGATAAAAGAAAGAAATAATTGCTATGTAATTGGATTAGAGATTTAAAATTTCTGGATGGTTATGCATCAAACTTCGGTCGTTGTATTGATTCTCGTAGGCTTCGGATGTTTGGGATGAAAAGTCATGATTGTCATATTTTTATGCAACGATTACTTCCTATTGCATTTCGAGAGCTACTAGATGAAAATGTGTGGCTCACTATAAGTGAGTTGAGTCTGTTTTTTCGAGAATTAACTGCACGCAGTATAGAGAAAGAAGATATGAACTTCTTCAACTCAAACATACCTCAGATATTGTGCAAGTTGGAAAAGATTTTTCCACCAAGCTTCTTTGATTCAATGGAACATCTTACCGTGCACTTGGCGTACGAGGCTTCCATTGCTGGCCCAGTTCAATATCGTTGGATGTATCCATTTGAGAGGTATATATATTGATATATATATATATATAACAGAACATAAAATTTCAACGATGATTCAAATTTAAATTTTTTAAATGTTGTAATTAACTTTATCTCATATAATTAGGTTGCTCAAATATTTGAAACACAATGTAAAAAATAAAGCGAAGGTCGAAGGATCAATTTGCAATGCATATTTGGTTGAGGAGGCAACTTCATTTTGCTCCTACTACTTTGAAGACCATGTCAATACCTCCCGGCAGCAAGTCCAGCGCAATGATGATGGTGGAGTCGGACCTAACGCGAACTTTGTTGGAAATTTCTCTATTTTCACTTATCCTGGTCGTACATTAAGTAAATCAAAGAAACGCTACTTAACTGAGTTGGAGTACAATGCAGCACATGCCTATGTCCTACTAAATTGTCCTGAAATCTCGCCTTACATTGTGTAAGTTTGCAATGTTAAAATTAAGGAGATTTCATGAATGTCTTTGTCGCTTCTCATTAACAAAACATAGTTCAATCCAATTGTTTTCTAATGTACGCACGTGATTTAGGCTTTTCATCGTTGAACTTCGACAATGTGTGCCTGACATCACCGATGCAGATGTAGACGCCAGGCTTGAGCTTGAATTTGCGAGTTGGTTTCATGAATATGTAATTCTCATCAATTAATATTTTGTTAGGCAATGACTTTCCCCATATACGGATAACAAAATAAGACTAATTTTGGTTCTTGTGTTATGTGTTAGGCACGTAGTCATGTTAGTGATGAAACAATTCGTCATATTTCACATGGTCCAGCTCGTCTTTGCACCGTGTATCATTCGTACCTTGTTAACGGGTACAAGTTTCAAACTCTGACATATGGTGCGAACAGGGGAAAGCAAAATAGTGATGTGTGCGTGAAGGGTTCCAATTATGCTCATGACTCATATGACTTCTATGGCCAAGTCCTTAAGGTTATAGAATTGGACTATAGTGGGAATAAGCGTACAATGTTGTTCAAATGTGAATGGTTTGACCTTACTCTAGGTATCGGAACAAGGATTCATCCATCGATGAAGGTAGTTGAAGTCCAGCAAAATCGTCGATTCAACAAGTACGAGCCATGCATATTAGCAATGTAAGCATGTCAAGTATATTATTTGCCTTACCCCTCTTTGAGGAGGGAGCGAAATGAATGGTTGGTGTTTTGTATGCTTCAACCAAAATATGTCGAGGAGTTAAATGTTATTGACCAAACAGACAGGGTGTCTGTTGGAGATGCAACATATCAGGAAGATGAACCTACCCCTTTTACCATTGAGGTTGGCAACGAAGGGTTACATGTTTCGCTAGATGACCCGACCAGTTCACACATGACTGAGGAAGAGAAAGTTAATGAACATGACAACGAATTGTCTTCGTCTTCCGAAAGTCAAACTTCAGTTGAAACAAGTGAAAGTGATTGAGACATTTGTAAATGTAACATTTAGTCTATTTTATTTTTATTACATGAAGAAATTTTTTTCACTCTATCAAATTTACTTATTTATTTTTGTAAATCATCAAGATGATAGACCGTCGATCAGGATCTGGATCAGGGCGTGGCCCTCCATCAGGTATCGGGCAAGGAAGTCGTGTCCAGACTTCGATTAGTTGTGGTCGTGGTCGAGGGCGTGTCCAGAACCTGCAGCACCAACCTCGTCAAGACGACCATATTCCTCTAGCACCCCCTGAATGTGGATTGGCTCTTAGTCGACCACCCCCACCATCAGTTATCCGACGTCCTGCTATTCGACCAGCTCCATTTGGACCACCATCTCGCTCTGCATCACGACCTCAATTGACTAAGGGTACACTTGATCTTCAGAGGGATGCCCTGTCTCCCCCCCACTGAGCAACTCATCTCTACTGGGCTAGCAGAGTTGGCATCGATGACTAGACCGTCTCAAAACTCTACCCCATCCTTTAGCGCTCATCACTCTACACCTTCCTCGTATGCGGGTGGCACGTCTGCAGGCGCTACTCATGATTCACCATCGTCATCCACGCACCCCATCGTCTGCGCCACGACACCTCCCAAATGTCGAGATGCCTCATGATCCAGCTTCTCCACCCAAACTTACAGGAGAGAGGGATGGGCCTCGGATTCGCATTACTGTCAAGAATAAAAAAGTATGTGGTTGTATTTCATTTTTTCAAATAATTTGCGTTATCTCTAATATGACTTAAGCATCTGGGTTTTCTCTTTACAACTTACATCCTTCTGACGTTTGTGCTCGAAAAATGACCGATACGTTTAAGAAAGGCATGATTCTGGAGGGGTGCCAATGGAAATCTATACCGCAATATCAGAGAGACATATATTGGGAGAGATGGAGGGTGAGTAATTCAGACTTTACGTTCATATTTGAATATATTTGGATGATTTTTTGTTCTAAAATTTCACTTATTCTTTTTTAGAGTTACTTTGATTGGGACCCTCAAATTACTGCACACATTATGGCGGCCTACGAAAGTAAGGCGAAAGTGAGATATAAGGCATTGATGAACAAGTTGCTTACCGAAGGCGAACGCCCAATTTATGTGACTGAGGAGGCATGGCGTAGATATGTGGAGTATTGGGAGAGTGACGACTTCAAGGCGAGGTCTAAAATAGCGTCATGAAATCGACGGACTGAGAAAGGAGGCCTGAGCACAAGCATGTCCAAACACACTGGTGGATCAATACCTTTTTGGGATCATAAGGAATGATTGGTAAGTAATCAAATGACTTGGAATTTAATTAAGTTGTTAACTTTCTAACTCTTTAACTTGTTAACTTTCTAACTCTTTAACTTGTTAATGGATAATATGTTGTGTTTGTAGAGCAAGGAGTTGGGGAGGGACTGCACGTCACTAGAGTTGTACCTTCATTTGCACATGAAGAAACATGATGGTCAGACCTTCATTGACGCACGGTCAGAAAGAGTTAATGTAAATATTGTCTTTGTTTTATTGAAATGCCAAGTTTACAGCTGACATTAAGAGGTGCACTATTTCAACATTATATTTAAAGCATGTGATATAATTTAAAACAGATAAAATCTTATGTGATTGAGAGTTAGAAATCAAAAAAGTAAACAGATAAGTTGAAATCAAGGTGATGAACTGAACTAAAAAACAGAGAGCAGTGTACAGAATATTAAGTCCAAATAGGTTCTTGTGCTTTTGTGTCATCTGAACAGGCGGGCAGGGAAATGTTAATTATATGCTCTTTCTTTGTAGCTTTTCTGCATGTGTGCCTATTATTTGCACTGTCGAGTTTTGGGGTTCATGCGCAGCGGAGATTTCAAAACTATTTTGAGAAAAACCCCAACAGGATCTGAATCTGATTCCATTAAAACACGTTTAAACTATGAAAACTTAATCATACCTCAGTCGCAATGTACCTTTCTGAAGGTTAATCGATCTCTAAGGCGCGGCCAACGACGAACGCCCTCTATCAGCAGTCCATACATGAACGACGGTCGAGATTTGAAGTGCTAGCTTCGAGAGAATACCAAACCTTTTTTGTTTCTCTCCAAAACGATCCAGAGCATACCAAAAACCTTAAGTCGTTTCTTAAAACGAAAATAGAGTTTCGGCCCTTTTTAAATCTTTCGTACTTGTATTCTAACTCAAAGCGTCTATTTATACAACCTTGTATATAGACGATTAAGTAAATTACACATATACTCCTACTTAAAGAAGTATAAGTGTAATACACTACAAGGACGTTTCTGTCATGAATTTTATCATATAAAATTCATTTTTTTGAACCATCTTAAAATCTCGCAAAACCATTCTCAGTGTGCGACCCAATAGGCTCATACAACGTTGGTAGTGTACCAAAACACATTTTGTTACACAAGTCATAAGCGGCCTCTAGCAAGACATTATGACTACCCAAGTTGTACGAATATCAAATCGATACAACCTAATCAATAGTGTATATAACATCCTTTTGTCACACGATATCCTTTTGATTAAACATAAGGCATGGAATTGTCATTCAACATGTTCAATTGTACTAGTCTCGATCTCTAGGTAGACTGAAAACATCCAAGTGACATTGATCTATATCAATTCACTTAGACTAGGCCTTTTAACAGTCTAACTGTCACGGCCCAATTTTGCTAATCTTGATTGAGTGCTTAATCAGGATCGCCAATCCGTGACGTGGGGCCCGCATGAGATGCGCACACCTACCAAGGCATGTGGCCGAGGTAAATTTTATATTTGTATTGATGTATTCCTAGTGTTTTGTATGTGTGTAGGCTGACTAAGCCAATATGTGCAGTTATCGACTTCGAGACGTAGTCGGGGACACGCCTCGAGTTGCGTGCAAGCCGGGGTATCGAAAAGTGAGACTTGCGGTAAGTCTAAACTTAGTAAAATACAATGTATTAAATTAATGCACATTAAATCATAACCTATAGTTATAAATTTATAAAATTGAATTGGAAATATATATATATATATATAAATATATAATATAAATATATATACTTTTAAAAAAAAATCAGAAAAATCAGAAAAGAATTGTGAAATGACAAAAAGGGGCTTTGGCTTATTAAGGAAAGGATAGGGTTGCAGGGGCAAAATGGTCATTTGACCCCCCAAAATGCCTACAATTACCACCGCCACAAAGGGGGAAGAAGAGAAAGAAGAGGGAAAAGAGGAAGAAGAAGAAAGGGAGAGAGAGGAAGAGAGTCGGCGGAGAGAGAGTCACCTGGAGTGGATCGAGACGACGACGACATTGGCGAGGTGAGTTTTTCCTTTTTGTTGTTGATTGTTGTGGTAGACATTAATGGTGGTGTTAGTGAGGTTGAATGAAGTTGATTGTTTAAAAATCAATGTGTTAATGGTGGATTTTGATGTTATGTGTTGATGTTGGTGTTGGAGTTGTTGTGTGGATTGAAGAAGTAAAGAAATGAAGTAAAAAAAAAAAAAAAAAGGAAGAAGCGACGAGACGGCTGCTTGTTCAAGCAACGTCTCTGGCTTGAATGAAGAGGGGGACCGGTTGGACCGGGTCGGACCGGTCAAACCGGTTGGACCGGGTCCGACCCGTCCACCTAAAATATAAATAAAATAAAAATAAAAAAAATAAAAAAATAAAAAATAAAAGTAATAGTAATAAATACTATATATATATATATATATGTAATGTATATACATACATGTATATATGTATTTGTATACATAAAATATACATGTATATACATTTATATATACACATACACATGTACATCTACAAAAAATAAAATAAAATGATAAAAGAAATAATAATATGTATATATATGTATACATACATATACACTTATATATATACAAATGCACATATATGTATATATCTACATATACCCATATATGAATACATACATAAAATATAATTATGTAACAAAAAAAAAGTAAATAAGTAAATGAATGATATGAAATAATCTTTCAGGGACTTAGGGGTGTTACGGAAGTTCGAGAACGCTAGTTGAAGTGTCGCGAGGCCGGATAGTTAGAGCTATCCTGTGACTTGTAAGTGAAACTGTGGGAACCCTCTACTTTATTTCATTCATATTAATTCCTTTTTCAGTCAATTTGATGACTTACTGTTAGTAATCTACCATCATGCTTTCCTTGCTCTATTCAAGTTGAATGTTGTCATAGCATGATACCTTATGATGGTTCATTGACTCCTTTTCCTGATATGTTATATATTTTGTTGTGAATTATGTTATACTTGATGTTAGAAATGCATGCATTAGGGTTACTGTGGTAATTGAATTGTATTCCATTTCCTTTGAGGCTTTGTAGCCTAACTTATTGTTGATATCATAGAATCTTAGAAATGAAATCCTTGAAACAAAAGTTGGAGATTATCTAGTGTCCATTGCACGAGAGATGGGTGGATTCACGGGGTTATTAGACCTCGGGGTTTCCGGCACTCACCACTATTACTTGGGTGGCATCACGTAACTTGAACTACGGGGTTGTTGGCAAGTTCTATATCTATATATATATTCAAAAATTTACAAAGTATGTTGAGAGTATCTCCATACGATAGTGGACAAAGGCTGGTTGATATTTCTCACCGCCGACCGACGTAGATCATCTCGACTTAGCTTTGTGTCGATCTATCTAATTTGGTTAATCGTGATATTTATATGCATTACTTTCTCAAGACACTTTTTATGCTTTATTATGCATTTAAATATCTGTCTTTAAATTGGAAATAAAGTATAGAATTCCCTAGGTTATCACTTAAATATCACTATACTCACCGTCTAGTTTGTGACGGTGGGTGTAGGTCCGTCAAACAAGACACTAGACCGGCAAGGAGAAGATCGGCGACTACCTCTCGAGCTCGTAGCGCGTAGTCATTTGTACATGTAGGTCGTATATTTTTTTGTATTATGTTTTATATACGTCTTTTGCTTGGGTTGTTTTGTTGGGACGAGAGTTAGTCACCCGACTTTTGGCTTTCACTTTATTATATATATGTTCGCTGTTATATGCATATATATTTGGTGATTGTTATTTCCTGGGTTCCACACTTATAGTTATAAGATTTACTTCCACTAAAATATTTAAGAATTCCGCATTAAATGTGTAAAGACTTCCGCTAAATAAATTAATTGTTAAATATAGAGAAAAATAAGTAGTACAGGCTGACTAAGACATAATTAGGTCCTACGTGTTGGAATTAGGGCTTAATTATAGGATTAGGCCGAGCGGTGCCCTAGACGAAAATAGGGGCCGTTACACTAACACATCGAGGGATCCACTGGATATCTCTCTCTATATGAGAGGGACAAATTCTATCTTGATTACACAACTTCACCACATTATTCACACAGTAACCAATCATAACCTTTATAATCGTCCGGTTAAAAACAACGTTTGATTGCGTCAAATCACTGAATTCCTAATGTCGAAGTCTCTGGTAATCTCAAGTCAGATGACTGAATAATATACATATCATCAGAAACAACTATGACTTAATCCATGTGATGTTCTCATAGCGGGTCGGTCCAGTACTTTGTTCCCTAACAAGTACTCATGATCTTGATTCGTATTCCTATACGTATGATCATCAATCATGACTCACACTAGTCTTAATTCATTATAGTTCCCAGTATAATAATCGACTAGGGACATTTAGGATATTTTTGTAAATACCCATGGATCTTATTATAATGTAAACATGCAAATCAATTATAATAAACAACAAAGGAAATCCTCTATTTTATTAACTAAAATGTATTCATAAAGACTATTAATGAATTGACTTAGGGCGCATTTCCTAACATGCACGTCATTTTTTCGTCTCTCGCTTAATTGCACCTCTTTTGACGTCATTTTCTGTTGCCTACTCCATGAAACAATCAAAAACAGTGGCAAGTTGCATAAAAATAAAACTGCCAGTTGGAACATTTGCAGAATAGACACAAAATGATGAAAGTATAAGAGTGAAATGCAAGTACAAGAGACCAGTTAAGATTAGGATCCAGATAAAAAGATCGTTTAGGATTGGCATCCTAGACCGTCTCATTAATCCACTATACCCTAGAAGCTAGGCAACAAATGTAGGTCCAATCACACAAAATAGACCAAGTGCAGACACTTCTAGAATCTAAACGAGTTAAGAAGGGAAAGGGATTGATACACAATGGTCTAAAATCAGTTAATATACACAAATGGCATTTCTTGATTCATGTTTTGTATTTACTTATACAATGTTTCAATTTTTAAGCCTTTTTATTATTTTTATTGTATGATGTGTGGACTTTGATTTGCAAAGTGGCAGAGGAAGTTCTTTTATTCCACCTAATGTCTTCATGCATTGAATCAATATTTTAGTTTGCTCTAACTTTATCATAGGACACTTTTGTTCCTTGATTAGGACTTCAAGTTATACCTAATTTCATGAGAATTCAAAGAAACTTAGAGAATTGTCAGATCATATGTACATCACAGGTTTTAAGTTCCCCCTGCTAATGAGGCTTGATGAGGAATGCTGGAAACAGAAAATTTAAACCATTGGCATAATGATGCAATGATTGCTTGCATGATTTAACAGAAAAATTTATATAAGAAAAGCACCACAACATTTGGCAGTAAATTTTGATTAACGGTAAACCAAAGCATGCACAAGATGCAGTTCTTATCCCATGCAAGTGACTAAGTTTATGACTAATGTTCTTCTAATTAGATGAGTACGAGCCAGTTCAGTTACAGGAGAGGTTATAATTGGCAATTTAGCATTTTACAGAAACAATCAGGAGCCTAGAACTTAGACAAGCATACTTGAAATGAGCAATAAAATGGTTTCACAGTAAGCATAGAAGTTAGGTTAAACAATTAATTATTGGAGTTGAACTTTTTGCAGAAAGTCTATTTTAGGCCTAGAAATTTTAGTCGCCAGTGTTATTTTTTGGGCTTTTGCTTTCCTGTTTCTTTCAAGAGTCCTCTACTATTCATGTGTTTATAATAGTTTCAACAGTACTTGCCATTTCTTCATGCTCATGATGTACTTTCGTTTCATTTGGTGGTTTTGAATGAGACTAGGATGTGAAAACTAGGTACATCATTTCCCTTGGTTCTTGATTGCTTCTTTTCTTTTGATAAGAAAGAGACAACTTGCCCACTGTGAGGTTCGAACACCCAAATAACCCCAAACCAAATCAGTGACCCATCAACTCAGTTGGTACAACTTGCCAACTGTGAGGCTCGAACACCCAAATAAGTTCTTGTTTGCTTCTTTACTATGCTTTCTAGCGACACATCTCTGTCAAAAAAAGTTTGGCCTTTATTTAGCCTATTGCGGAAGTAGCATTTATTGTTTGGCTTGCAACTGCACGTCACATGAGTTGTGTGCATTTTCATTCTTGTCAAAGGGTGGTTGTGACTTGCTGCTGCCAGCTTGCAATCGCAGATATACTTACTATTGTTGTGACCTTCACCGTGCAGCTAATCAATGGCAGACAAGATTGGTGGTGCTATATTGGCATATGTCGTTGTTGCATACGTCGTTGTGATCCAATTGTAGAATTTAATCCACACAAGACCCTCATTTATACTAACTGTGATCCCAATGCAACCAAACTTGACATGCTTTGCATGAAATTACCAAATTTTGAAGGTCATTATTCACTTGGAACTTGAGACGATGGACCTAAATCCGAAGCCCAATAAAGTAATCCAATGGGTGTTAAACTGATCAACAACTAAAAACTAGTTTGTATTTCCCATTCCAATGAGTATTGTGTGTTATTTTAATATCTAAATAATATAGAATCCAATCAGTTAACAATTCCTAAAATCTTATGGCATTAATTCAATCCAATGATTTGATACACATGAGACCTTCATCTTAAATAGAATCCCAAACCAACCAACATTAATATTTTTTGCATGAAAGAACCTACAAAATTTAAGTCTTGAAATGTATTTAAGATTTCCAAAATGAAGAAGACCGACCAATCTTGGACGAGGCATGAAAGAACCTACAGCTTATCTTCTTTTTCTTGGACGAGGCATGTACCAAAAAAACAAAATGGATCAAAAGCCCTCTAAAACTTTTAGATCATAATCAAAATGAAATGATACAACTTTCTTTTTCTTGTTCTAGAATAAGTTCGTTTCTTACTTTCTTCATAATTCTGTATGTATCCACTTTTGAGTTGTTGTGCTCCAATCTCTCATTTAAAGTTTGCAGCTTTGATGATCTCAGGCTAGTTCTGAATGCAAAATATAATGCTGAAGTAATTAATGCATAATAGAATGCAAAATAGAATGCTGAAGTAATTAATGCATATTTGCAGTCTTTATTTCGTGTTGCTTCATGTTCTGGTGCACCTGTAGGAGAACCATCAGCAAATGCTCGTTGAACTTTTATATGATCATGTCAAAGAACACTTGTGAGATTTGCAGGTCTATTTTGTTTTTTACTTGTATATGTTTGAATTACATCTATAGGCTGAGATTCAGAGGATGCGCGAGGAGATGTCACAGTCGGTAGAAGAGGCAGGAGATGATCCACATGTGGACGAGACATATTTATATTACAAAGTTGTCAGCGTTGATCACAAGGGACGAGTGTACGGGTTAGGGTCTACGGGAAGGAGGTAAAATGATCCAGGTGCCAGCTCATCTCAGGGCCCGTCGAGCCAGGACTTTGCGACTCTACAATCTAATGTCTCACGTCTGACTTCTATCGTTGAGGATCGATAAAATCAAATACAAACGCAACATGACCAGATAGCTTTACTACAGTCCATGTTGATGCAGAGTATGAGAGGTGGACATCCTGGAGCGAGCTCATCTCATCCTCCACTACCACCTCCACCTCCACCTCCACCTCCACGTCCACCTCGACCTCCACGCCCATCTCACCAGGAGACTCTTACTCCACCGACGGTGGTGCCTACTCCAGTTTTGGATGCTAACAATGTTTATCACACGAGGATGTACGAGCCTGAAGATGAAGAGCAAACGAACTTGCCATTACAGTAGGAGTGGATAGATGCATTTTCCAACACACATCCCCTACCGCGACCTGACAGAGACATTTGATATGATACACTTGATATACATTCCTTTTGATATTTTGGTATACATATATAAATGATGTATTTTAGGAACTAGTCAGGGAAACTTTTACACATATGTATATATGATGTCTATTTTGATTTTTTTTAATAACTGTTTTAGTTTCATAAGCATGTTATATGTGAAACTTCTATTGTATAATGAGTTCCCAGCAGGTTATTTGTGGTGTATGATATGTTTTCAGCAGCTTTAAATGTATAAACAAAATTGTTGCAGGTTATTTGTGTTTTCAGCAGGTTGTTGCAGGTTATTTGTTTCAACAAGTTGTTGCAGGTTGTTGTATATATGTTTCAACCTGCTGAAATGTATATAAAATATTTTTGTTTTTTGGGATGTTGAATTTCGTCTCTGATTCAGTTTCTAATCAGGGACCGAATCAGGGACGGAATGTATATTAAACGCTATTGAGATCTATGAGTTCGGTTTCTAAACCATCTTAGTTTAGAGACTGATTTAGGAATGAAATGTATACATTCGGTCTCTAATCCGTCGTTAATTAGAGACCGTTTTAAGGACGAAACGCATAATTTATTCACACCCGAATTGCCAGTCAACAACATATAAGGACAGAATTTTCAGTTTCTAATTAACAACGGGCTCAAAATTCCGTCCCTGACCAGTCAGCGACGACATTTTAGACGACTGATTTAGTCCGTTCGTAATTCGGTTGCTAACCGTTTTAGCAACCGAATCTCAACCTATTAGGGACGGAATTTTTCGTCCCTATCTAGGCTGATTCTTGTAATGTCGTGCGGCTCTTAACTTGTCCAATTTAATTCCCTAAATTCATGATATTCATTTAGACCCAATTGATGGTCCTTATATAAATCTCCAAAGTTTCTTAAAAGTTTTGTAAATATTTTAAAAAACTCAAATTGTTCACTGTTTGGGACGTCGTGAGTGATGCTGCCAAGAGAAATGACTCACAACGTCATTTAAAGCGTCGAATCCATTTGCCTCTGGTTTGGACTCCGTGATCGACATCGCGGAGGTTTACAGTACTCCACGGCGCCACCTACGGCGCCCTTAGCAGGAATTGAATTCCTGGGGTCTTCAACCACCTCGCCTCACATCGTCATGTTTCGAGCCTACGCCATCGTAAGGACCTCAAACACTACGCAAAAATCCATTCAAACCCCGCTAAAAATGTCCAAATCCATAAATTTCCCAATATTTCCAAAAATTCAACAAAATGCCAAAAATTCATAAAAACTCCAACTCCCATTAATTACCACACCAACCTTTCATAAATGATCACTACAAACCCCCAACAATTTCATAAATTCATTTGAACAACTTCTCGAATTCGAGTTTTCCTCAAAACCCCCCAAAATCAACATTCAACATGCTCAAAATCGATCACAAAGATGGGATCTCACCTTTGCCGAGGTGTTGGATCGATCCCAGGCCGTCAATCCTCGTCAACTTCAACAAAAATTCCTTCCTAAATCTCCAATTTCTATTGATAAGGCAGTGGTGGTGTGGGTGGTGTGTTTTGGTGAGAAAATGAAAGTCAACTCAAAGTCCTCCCTTTTATACTTCCTCTTTCATCATTGTGTAGCACGAATCTCGAGACACATCCATAGCTCTCCTTTGAGCTGTCCACCAACTCCTTGACTTTGTTGTCACACAACACTCATCAAATGAGCAAAATATTTCCCTTACTGGTATTCCTATACCGGGCTCAGCACTACGACTTGCACGTCGCGCATTTACGTCCCTTCTAGCACCCGATACATATTCGCATATTATTATTTATTTCCAAATAATCTATAAATATCATTTTCTGTGTTTAAAAATACCCAATTTTACCCGATTATCTGAAAATTCATGTTTTTCTAGGCGAAACTTCACATGTAAGTTCGGTGCGATGAACAAAACAAAATCACGCACTAGGACATGCGACATTCACATTTGGGTATAAATAATAGTACAAGCATCACAGAAAAATAAAATATACCTCGGTGTTGACTCCCAAAGCTTAGTAGCATGACAAGTTATGACAGTCAGATCACAGTTCTGAAATGTAACATGTGACACGAATTAAGTTTGAGTGTCATTACAAGATGTGTCAAAAAACCCCAACCATAGGGGTTTCAGGTGTGGCACCACCCACAACGCACTGGCAGTGGGTTCACTGCTTAGGCGCCGTGGGGATTTACCCACGGCAGTGCCCCCTGGAGACAGGGAAGAATAAAAAAAATAAAATTCACACCTTTGTTTATTTGGCTTGGCCTATTGAGGACTTATCTCAAGGACCTATACCGGGTATAATGTGATATATAAATGGTAGAATTGATATATTAATGGAAAATTGGAGCTATCCGAGTTTGAGGAATTAATTGATTTTTGGAAACCAGGGATTTAGGAGATTGTTGACGGCATTGGGCACACATTTAGAGGCGTGAATGGATCTTGTGGAGTGTTTGGAGCACGGTTTGAGGTGTGTAGTAACCTAATGGATTGAGTATTTATTTGTTTCATTTATTATTTCCTTTCCATTTATTTAGTTATTCATTTCCATGTTACTATTTGGACAGTTGGTTGAGTTTACTCGCGCCAGATTATTCAGTTGTGTATATGTGTCTTTCTAGACCATAGCATATATACTAGGGGTCTTGGTGAATAGTTCGAGCCAAGTTACCATACCAGTACATGTGTCGGTACGTCGTAGGTTCCATGCCGGCCACTAAGAGGATTAGGGGATTAGCCATGTTTGAGTTTACTTACCAGCAGTGCCTGGGGATAGTCCGAAGTATGGTACTAGTTTGACAAGTATTTGACACACATGTTTGAGCTTGCCATGCGATGAGCACAGTTGCCTATTTACATTTTCGCATGTTTATTTTATAGCTTTATGGATTATATTGCTTATTATTATATTTACTTATTCAATTTCCTTGGGATTACTCACTCTGGACTCGTCATCTATTTTGTTGTGATCGTTTGAGTGCAGATCTTGATACGAGTAAGGTAAGGGGAAGCTTGCAGATTATTTGTGATTTCAGACATCGAGGCCCGACTCGTACATTTGTTTTGACATTTTGTTTTCATTTTGAGATATTGGGAACTTGTGAGACACCAATGACATGTATATTATACAGTTCGAGGTTTTAGGATTCTCACTTATGCATTATACATTTTTCATGGGTTTTCCATATTAGGTTGATACTATCATGACATGAATTACTTATTTTAACTGATTATTTCATGTTTGATATGTTTTTTGCTGTTTTGATGATTAAATATGATTTCAACAGATGAAATGAGTCTAATGGTTAACTTTAAATTGAAAATAAAATGAATTAGCCATAATACAAGGTTTGAATGAGGTTAAGTAAGTTGGTTGCGCAGGGGGTCACAACAAGGCTATGACATGGCAGGGTTGTAGGCCCACGGGGCATCACGTTGCGGGCCTCAGATGTTGGGGCCGCTACACATAACCCTTTAAGAAACACACTTGAGGATTTATTTATTTTTATTGTATCATATCCTTGTTCATTGACTATTTTATATTATATTCTATCTGGATCACTGTTTACAGATGGTATAGTCAGTTTGTTGTTGGGTTTGCTTTGAGGTGTGTTGTATAGGGCTCTTGCACACTAGTCCATAGCATGTGTTGTAACGACTTGTTGTTCTATTGTGATTGATCAAGGGGTTTTGATTTTTTTTTTCTTTTTTTTTGGATTTTAGGAATGATACACTCTTAAGTTCAAAGGCTAATTGATTTGGAAACTTCTTATGTATGTCCATGCATATCCATGCATTGGAAGTTTGATGGGCAGATCACATAAAGTTTTTTGTAGCGTCGACAGACAGATAAGTCAACATTGCTCATTTTGTCTTTGACAAAAAAAACTGCTCATTTTGCAAATGTGATTTTATTTTTTCTTTTTTTTCTTTTGCTTATATGTAGACTGTGATGGCCCCAATTTCACAACAAAAAACTGGACCCAACCCGGCGTAGACTTACGTAGACGCTCGAGCCAATCTTGATGAGTCACGCAAGCTTAATCAGCCTTCCTTACTATTTACTATTTATTAATCAATTAAAAGTTGAGTTATCAAATCAATTTTGTGGAAACAATAAAACTCAAACTAATTGAAAACTTAAAGACACGCAAATCAGGACAACCTAGAGTGTGAAAACCGCTCATATGTATATCATCATCTATAAACAAGTCAGGGGAGAGTACCATCAAGATATATATACCCAAGATCTCTCATAACCAAAATCCTAGTGTTTCAAAACATATATATACAACAATACAAAATAAATCACCTATGTCAATCAAAAGGAAAGCACTCTGTATCCTCAAAGAAAATCCCCTAGCTGTGGAGTCTTCCCTTTGCTGAACTTTAGATTTGCACTCAGTCAAACACAAGAATGTAGAGCCCAAGTAAGTAACGCCAAACATGACATATATACAACATTCAAAATAAAAACTCAGTTTATATTCATGCTGATAGAAAGAAAGGTACATGGAATGCATAAATAAATACTGTAAATGTGGCGGCCCCAAATTCTGGGGTCGTCCCGTGCAACAGGTATCTCTCCAGCCCATACTCCAGAAGTACCTGCCACGTCACTCATCCATCCACCTCATCTATCACTCTTAACTTTCCATGCTATTTAATTGATTAATTTGAAATTTTACAGTTTTACAGTTTTACAGCGGAAGCCTTAATAACGCAAAATAGCCTGCCATAAGATTTATTTGTTGGAACCTATAGTGGAAAGCCCGGTAGTACTCAGTATATAGGCGACAACCGTTATTAGCGCATGTATATATACCAGTACTGTAAATGTAGGGTCTCAAGTTCCCAATAATAACAATTTAAAACAACTTAATACCAACAAACATACCAGTAGGTCCTCAACAGTGAACAGGTGAGGATGTGTCGCCGTGACCTCCCTGTTCCTACTGATACCTAAGGTCTGCACTCAGTTATCACAAGAACCAGATAGCGAGTCCAGTAAGTAAAATTCCAAGGAAAACCACTAGGCATTTCAATTTATGAACATAAATGGAAACCAATAAACAGTGTTAAATAATTATGCAATAATCAAGGAAATAACGCAGTCAACTGCTCAAAAGGAAATGCAAGAATACCAACACGAAGATAACAAATGGGTGTGCAATAAATACTGCCAGTAAAGCTAGGATCAGTGGCCCCGTCTTACCCTACTCCAATGACCCCGCTGACTGTATCCTAGTCACCAAATACATTTGAGAAGAACAAACCCCACACACCGAAAAACCA
The DNA here is from genome assembly GCA_039657345.1 of Stephania japonica. NCBI lineage: Eukaryota > Viridiplantae > Streptophyta > Magnoliopsida > Ranunculales > Menispermaceae > Stephania > Stephania japonica. The sequence goes on along the minus strand of CM077563.1, from coordinate 10,093,171 downwards.
CCGAAAACGCTACCGTTCTCATCACAATCGGATTTAGATTGACAAAGAAATAAAACTCAATGAATAGAATAAGTAAATGCAATAGTGGTGTTCAATTGGGTTTTACATACCTCAGTCCGCACTCATAATCCCAAAAATAACCCCGGTTTGATCATCCACTAATTCCCCGACTTAATTTTTACTGTCTCGAGCTTCCTGGGTTTCATTTGTGAAGGTTAATGGTCAATTAATGAGTTTACAATGTTATTTAGGCTCATTTCTTCATTTTTCAAATTTTTAAGTTCCAATGGACAATTAGCGCGCTAATTGATCTTTATCACTATTCACTCAGTGTGATTAGCGCGCTAATTTCTCCAATTAGCGCGCTAATTGCTCGCTGTCCAGAAAATTTCCAATTTAACATTTTGAACTCCAAACAACTCACAAACCCATAAATTCAATTCTCATATTTCCATAACACATCAATATCCTAAATTACACCATTTAAATATGAATTTCCATAATCAAACACCAAAATCCACAAATCATGGAAATCACGTTTTCAAAACCCACTTTCCAAAATCACCCAACTTCACTCAAGTTGACTCCAATAATTTAAAATCATAAACTACTAACCTCATGATCACTAAATCTCATCAAAATACAGGATTTAATTCCTCCAAATCCAAATTTCCTCAAATTTCAAACCCACACCAACATTTCACAAACAATCCAAGTTTTTGATAAATCCATACCTTGATCTTGTTGTTGATGGCCTTGATTCACTCTCCAAATCCAGCTTTCCTTCTCTTTCCTCTTCCCTCTCACCGATTCTCTCCTCTTCTCTCTCAATTTTTCTACTTCTTCATTTGTTTGATCGATCAACCATGTATATATATTGATTTTGATCAAGTGTGTACACCCATCTCAAGGCAAATCTGGTGATCACTGTTCACCCTGTGTCACTCCAACTCACTAACACCTTATCTTGACATTGGTGACCCTGTTGTACATCTCGAGAACAATCCAACGGGTGTTGATTATTCCAGCCACAACTATAGGACTTTACAATTCCAATTGATTTGACCTATATAAATTGTCAAATCCACTCAATAAATTTCCAAAATTTATAAATAAGGTCACACTAGTCTCCTGACCACTCGGCACCCAATGCTCGCGTCTGGCACGCTTCTCGTGGCAGTCCCACACTTAGTGTACCTATCGATTTTTAGCTTAATGTATATTTAAATCTCATTTAATTTTATTCCTTAACCTTAATCACACTTAATTAATTTACATTTAACCAAACCCCAACGCCCGGCTTTACTACTTCCGAACCCCCGCGTTGGCCTGACTCACACCACGAAACCCCGGCGCTCAACCTCGCCCGAAATCAAGTTACACACATGTGATGTTTATATAAATAATAATAACTTTCTCATCCCAATAATAGACATACAACATACACAAATAACACAATACAAGCCTGAGTACTCATTTTCGAGTCAACCCAGCTATCCACGTAACGCCCAAATTACCCGTTAATCCTCGTGATTAACCCTAATCCTGATTTAATTAATTTGGGTCGTTACAGTAAATAACTGAATCAATCGAAAATAAGTGTCTCGAAAACAATAACGAGGCGCAAGTATCTCAACCAAATGGTCGTTGAGTCGAGGATAAACATCTACAAGACTTAGAGCTTAGGACGTGGTACACTCACACCATCCTAAAGTGCACGTGGATGAGATTCCTTGGTAGTCCATATAAGAACTCTCACCCCGTATAGAACCAGAAACCAATATCTTGCATCTCGAGTTCGTGGCTCTAGCTCTGGCATATTACCTCAGATAACCCGTCCTACCAAAGAATCATGTTGAATCACTTGCTTTTGGACAACTTAAAAGAATGGAATTTCCAAAACATGAATAGAACAGTAACAATAACAAATTAAAACTCAGGAAATAACTGTAAAATTCCTCACTGGTTTACTCGTATCCAAGCTAAACACGCACTCAGACGTCTCGACTCGCCTCCTACAAATCCCCTTGTGACCCGTCAATGACTATTTCCCCTGACAATAAATTAATTGAAATTTCTTTTAATTAACCTCCAAATTACCCAATTTTTTTTTATAATTTATTCATTAATGTGATTAGTTCAATTTTTGGGGTATTGGGTTGTATTCAGACCCAATTGGATATCTGAGAGATCCTCGAAGTTTTCCAAAAATTTATTTAAAATGGCACTGTGAATAGTGTCACGACGCAGGTGGCGCTGTGTGGGTCAGAACCCTGTGGTGTCACTTAAAGCATGAAATCTGAGACTTTCTTTCTAGGACGCTATGAGTGGCGTCGTGGGGTATACCCCTCCATAGCGTCACTTAAAGCGTGACAATCCCAGGGCCTCTGCCTTGGGCGCTGTGATCGATGTCGTGGGGCTTTGAGCTCCACGACATCCCTCGCAGCGTGCAAACCAAAGCACTTATATGGGGTTTTCCGAAACTTTGGCTCATATCGCCCCGTTTCGAGCCTATCCCAAACTCATATGTGTTGGGAAATGTGCCCTAGGTCAATCCATTAATAGTCTTTATGAATACATTTTAGTCAATAAAATAGAGGATTTCATTTGCTGTTTATTATAATTGATTTGCATGTTTACATTATAATAAAATCCATGAGTATTTAGAGAAATATCCTAAATGTCCCTAGTCGATTATTATACTGGGAACTATAATGAATTAAGACTAGTATGAGTCTTGATTGATGATCATACGATGATCATACGTATAGGAATACGAATCAAGATCATGAGTACTTGTTAGGGAACAAAGTACTGGACCGACCCGCTATGAGAACATCACATGGATTAAGTCATAGTTGTTTCTGATGATTTGTATATTATTCAGTCCTCTGACTTGAGATTACCAGAGACTTCAACATTAGGAATACAGTGATTTGACGCAATCAAACGTTGTCTTTAACTGGACGATTATAAAGGTTGTGATTGGTTACTGTGTGAATAATGTGGTGAAGTTGTGTAATCGAGATAGAATTTGTCCCTCTCATATAAAGAGAGATATCCAGTGGATCCATCGATGTGTTAGACTGTTAAAAGGCCTAGTCTAAGTAAATTGATATTAATCAATGTCACTTAGATATTTTCAGTCTACCTAGAAATCGAGACTAGTACAATTGAACATGTTGGATGACAATTCCATGCCTTATGTTTGATCAAAAGGATATCGTGTGACAAAAGGATGTTATATACACTATTGATTAGATTGTATCGATTTGATATTCGTACAACTTGGGTAGTCATAATGTCTTGCTAGAGGCCGCTTATGACTTGTATACAAAAATGTATTTTGGTACACTGCCAATGTTGTATGAGCCTATTGGGTCGCACACTGAGAATGGTTTTACGAGATTTTAAGATGGTTATAAAAAATGAATTTTATATGATAAAATTCATGACAGAAACGTCCTTGTAGTGTATTACACTTATACTTCTTTAAGTAGGGGTATATGTGTAATTTACTTAACCGTCTATATACAAGGGTTGTATAAATAGGCACTTTGAGTTAGAATACAAGAACGAAAGATTTAAAAAGAGCTGAAACTTTATTTTCGTTTGAAGAAACGACTTAGGGTTTTTTGGTATGTTCTGGATTGTTTTGGAGAGAAACAAAAAGGTTTGGTATTTTCTCGAAGCTAGCACTTCAAATCTCAGCCGCCGCTCGTGTGTGGACTGCTGATAGAGGGCGTTCGTTGTTGGCAGCGCCTTAGAGATCGATTAACCTTCAGAAAGGTACATTGCGACTGAGGTATGATTAAGTTTTCATAGTTTAAATGTGTTTTAATGGAATCAGATTCGGATCATGTTGGGGTTTTTCTCAAAATTGTTTTGTAATCTCCGCTGCGTATGAACCCCAAAACTCAACAATATGGACGTCCAACCAAATCCAAAACCATCGACAAACTTTGTCGAAACGTCTGAAACCTCCGATTTCGATAATTCGTCCAAAAATCCCTAAAATTCCACAAAAATTGTACTAAAATCCCCAATCCTTAAACAACCATAGCAAGACTTTCCAATTCATCTCATGATAAAAAATTCATCATCAAAAACCCCATCAAAACCGAAACTCAAATCATTGTCCGAAATTATCACGATGAAAATGAGTAAAACGGGCGTCAAAATGTAGATAATCGAGTGGGGAGTTGAGATATCACCTTTATACACGTAGTTGGTCAATCCCCGATGTTGCTCCGAGTCGAAATTCAGGAAACCCCAAGCCCCCAATACCGATTTCGTTTGATGAGAGTGTGAGATGAGAGAGAAAAGGTGGTAAGAACCCCTTTTATATCCATCTCTTCATCATCATCTACACACGCATCTCGAGACCATCCTAGGGTCTTCCTTCACCACAGCACAACCACTCTCACTTAACATTGTGACTTCATTGGGTAACTTGCACTCATCACTTAACCATTTTCCGCTCAAAACCTCACTTTCTCGGACCCGTACCGCACTACGATTCGCACGTCGTATGCTCCCGGACTCACCAACGTACTGGACACGTTACATAACATTTATTTATTAATTAAATTGCATTTTGTCAGTGTTTTAAATTCAATTAATCCCCCTGAACTGCTAATTACCCATCGATTGTTCGCCCGAAACCCATAACGCACATTTTTTTGGGCCGAACCCATTTCTCAACACCAACGCTCACACACAAACATCCTCACACGTTTGGGACATTAGAATTTACATTCAAGTTATAATATATAATACAAACATTGAACAATAATAACATACCTCTGCGTCGATGAACGAGAATTGGACAACTGTATTACGGCAAGTGGGCTCACGTACGAACTAAATTGACATGTGGCATGAATTAGATTTTAGAGTTGTTATAGCCGACTTGATTACTTTGAGATTGAGGCTATATTGATGTTGTTCATTGCCTTGATGGATTGCATTTATAACTCTACAATTGAAGAGCATAATCAAAGAGATTGAGTTTGCATCATATGTTGTTACAGCCACACAAAATCTAACTATTAATTCTTCTTAGTGCGTTGTGTGGCGTGTTGTAATGGTCTGTTAGTTTTTTTTTTTGGGTGCAAATGAGCTGCTTGTTTCTATTGATCTTTTTCTTCCTCCATTTTAATGTAAGGCCCTCAGCTTTCAACAAAATTGAACTTAGAAAATATACTTTCATTTTTGTAGATAAATAAATATATATATATACTTTCATTTTGGATGCCTCCTGTTATGATATGGATGAACAATTGATCAAGACTTTGTATGACTAATCATTGTCAAGCATGGCTCTTACATTGAGTGGTAGTATCAAGCATGACCCTTACTTGTATCCATATCAAATGTACTCATTATTCCATGTATTGTCAATATTGCTTGTGAAGAGTTGTATGACATGTGATGTATGTGTTACTTGTAAATATTGTCTAAGTACATTTATCATCATCACCAAAGGGCCTATATAAAGGGTGCCAACCTCATTGTAAGAACACACCAAGTTGTATACAACTTCTAATTTCAACTCTCTCATTTCTCTTCTTCTACTTTGTAGTTGTAGTTCTTTGTAGCTCTTTGTAGCAGTAGAAGTTCTTAGTACTTCTACTTTCTTTCTCTAATTCTAGCAAGTCTCAATTCAATTTACAACACGTTATCAGCACGAGCTTGCTCTGGCATTAAGGAGATCTTGAAGTTCAAGAAGGCTTGTTAAGGAGACAAAGCTAGGAAGGTATAAATTTTATGAGTTCGGTTTATTTCTATATTATCTTGGTTGCTTCACTTTTATATGCATATTTTATTCATATACTATGAATTATAACGTCACCGATTGCGAAAGTATGCTCTGTAGTTGCGTCTTGTACGATATTTTACATCAGAAATCAAAAGTCAATATGTGACATAACTAGTTTTCTCGCTATACTACAAACGATTAATTATGCTCCATTCTTGATTTTTTATATTGCAAATAGTGTTATGAGTTTGGGTTGATAGTGGGTAAGTCTTGTCCCCGGTAAAGCTAAACATTGAAAGGGAGACGGGTTATCCCGTTCGAGGAGGCATGGTTTTAAGTAGACTTCGTCTCGCCACCCAACCTGGAGGTTATCCCACCAACTCATACAAGTATTACATTTTGCGTATTTATAATCAAGTTGTGAACATATATTTAATGGTATATTATCTATTTTGTATAAAAAGAAAACTATTTAGTTTATCCCTATTTTCATAAAGATTTTATTTAATTATAATTGAATTAATTACCTAAACAATATTGACAATACTAATTACTTGTTAAGGCAACGGGATGCTCAAATTATATATAAAGTATCTATGCAAGGCTATGCGTATAAATATTTATTCGTCAAATATCTCTTTAGACTCTTTAGAGATTTGAAAAGTGAATATTTCACTTTATATTATCATTTCACCTCATGGAGCTATCTATATCAAAGCCAAAATTGGTGATGCTCCAAAAGGCTCAAAATGAGCGGCTGGGTCTCACGCTACAAAATTTATATCAGTCAAATATCATTTATTATTCTGCAATTTCAATTACCTCTATATTGAGGCTATGCAGAAATATGACTGATGAGACAAATAAAAGCCATGTAGCTCGCCTCGATGTATTACTGCAACAAATTATCAAGCGCGCACGTCAATCCATTAAATATTAATTATGGATTGAATCCTTGTCTCGTGGTAGCTGAGTAAAATAATAAGATATTATAAATATAATATCACTCATGTCCAATTGGTTTAGCTTCAAATTAAGAAGCATATGTTGCATATAATGACCATGGTCGCAATTACAAATTTATGGACGTGGAAAAGGTGAATAGATATGGTAAAAGTCATATTGACAATTCCATTGATAGTCAAAATAAAAAGTGGTGCACCACTAGAAAGGGTAAATTAGTATTGACAAGGAGCGCTCATAATTGTGACATTTTTTTGTCACGTACGAAAGGCTATGCTGCCTAAATATTGTCATATACATACCCAAATATTTTTGATCTTTTACCATGCCTTTAAAATCAAGGCAAAATTATGAATTTTACCATTAAAATAGCTCAATTAAGTATTGACACATTAAGATGTGTTTAAATTATGAGCTAAATAAAGACGAATAACGCATGTCTTACTTATTGTACTACATGTACATTGTAATATAAAGAGTATTCATCGAATTTAAACTTAGCAGAGGCTAATGTTTATGCAATATCTGGTACAACTATAATGTTGTCAATGTCTTATATAGAAGTTATTCAGTATGATTTGTTTCATTTGAAAATTTAAATTCCCAGCTTTATCCTTTCGATTATATTTTACTCATATGAGACATGTCGAAATGAATGTCGTCTTAAATAAGAAAATTAATGATCCAAAGACATTCATTTTATGGCATGACCGACTTGGTCATCCAGGATCATCAATGATGCGAAGAATAATTAATAATTCGCATGGACATCCTTTAAGGAGTCACAAAATATTTTCAGCTGGTGATTATAATTGTGCTAGTTGTTCTCAAGGTAAATTGATAGTTAAATCATCCCCAAGTAAAATTATTGTGGAATCCTTAGTTTTCTTATAACGCATTCAGAGAGACATATGTGGACTTATTCATCCTCACTGTGAACCATTTAGATATTTCATGGTTTTGATAGATACATCAACTAGGTGGTCACATGTTTGTTTACTTTCGACCTGCAATGTTGCATTTGCTAGACTTTTAGTGCAAATCATTAAGTTAGGAGCACAATTCCCTGACAACCCAATCAAGACCATCCGTCTTGATAATGCCGGGGAATTTCAATCTCAATCATTTAAAAATTATTGCATGTATATAGGAATTATCATTCAACATTCTGTTCCACATATGCATACCCAAAATGGTTTGGCAGAATCTTTAATCAAACGCATTCAATTAATTGCCAGTCCTTTAATCATGAGAACTAAGTTATCAACTTCAGTTTGGGGACATGCAATCCTTCATGCAGCATCTATCATTCGTTATAGGCCTACTGCATACCATTAACATTCCCCCATGCAACTCATTTTAGGTCAACAACCAAATATTTCACACTTAAGAATTTTTGGTTGTGCATGCATATTCCTATACCACCTCCCAATAGAACTAAGATGGGTCCACAACGAAAACTTGGGATTTATGTTGGATTTAACTCATCGTCCATTATAAGATACCTTGAGCCCTTAACAGGGGATTTATTTACTGCATGTTTTGCTGATTGTCACTTTGATGAAGCAATTTTTCCACTATTAGGGGGAGATAAGAAGTCAATTCAAAAGGAATGACGCGAAATTGCTTGGAATGCATCAAATTTATCACATTATGATCCACGAACAAATCAGTGTGAACTTGAAGTTCGAAAGATCATTCATTTGCAACAAATTGCAAATCAATTACCAGATGCATTTAATGATGCAAAACAAGTGACAAAATCACATATTCCAGCTGTAAATGCTCCTGCAAGAATTGATGTCTATGTGTAATAAAATGCACAAGAACCAATGAAACGCTTAAAGCGTGGAAGACCGGTTGGTTCAAAGGATACAATTCCTCGAAAAAGGAAAACGGGAGTAAAAATAAATACAAATCAAAATACTCCTGAGAAAGCACAAGAATCCTTTGATAAGGGTTTGTCAGAACAAGTTGATTCTGATGTGGAACAACTTCCTCTAGAAAAAGATGAAAAAGATGAAAGTAATGAGATCTCAATAAATTACTTAAACTCTGGTAAGATTTGGGATCGAAGTAAAATTGTTCCTGATGATATATTTGCTTTCAATGTGTCCTTTGAAATATGTGAAAATGATGATGATCCAGAACCACGATCAGTGGATGAATGTCAAAAAAGACCTGATTGGCAAAAATGACAAGATGCTATTCAAGCAGAGCTAAACTCGTTAAGGAAACGAGAGGTTTTTGGACCAATTGTCCAAACGCCAGATGGCGTAAAACCTGTTGGATATAAATGAGTATTTGTACAAAAGAGAAACGAAAAAAAATGAAGTTACTAGGTATAAAGCAAGACTTGTAGCTCAAGGTTTCTCACAAAGACCTGGCATCGATTATGAGGAAACATATTATCCTGTTATAAATGCAATCACATTTCGGTTCTTGATAAGCCTTGCAGTCTCTAAAGGGCTTGATATGCATTTAATGGATGTCGTTACAGCATATCTGTACGGATCTTTAGACAGTGAGATATATATGAAAATCCCTGATGGATTTGTAATATCCGATGAAATAAAATCAAAACTTCATAACATGCATGCTATAAAATTACAAAGGTCTTTGTACGGGTTGAAACAATCCGAACGAATGTGGTACAAACGTCTTAGTGATTATTTACTGAAATAAGGATATGTAAATAATTCGTTTTGCCCATGTGTCTTCATTAAAAGATCATCAACAGGATTTGTGATTATTGTTGTATATGTTGATGATTTAAATATAGTGGGAAACCACGACGACATCGTTAGAACATTCGAATACTTGAAAAAGGAATTCGAGATGCAAGAACTTGGAAAAATAAGACTTTGTCTTGGTTTGCAAATTGAACATTTTTCAAGTAGAGTACTTGTCCATCAATCAAATTATATTAAAAAATTATTAAAAAGATTTTATACGGACAAGACACATCCATTGAGCTCTCCAATGGTTGTCAGATCACTTGAAGTGGATAAGGATCCATTTCGACCTCAAGAAAGTGATGAAGAGCTAATTAGTCCTGAGGTACCATATTTAAGTGCAATTGGTGCACTTATGTATCTTGCAAATTGTACAAGACCCAATATTGCTTTTGCTGTCAACCTACTTGCCAGATATAGCTCTTCACCAACTCGAAGACATTGGAATGATGTTAAACACATTTTTCGATATCTTCGAGGAACAAGTGACATGGGTTTATTTTACTCGAGAGGGGTAAAATTGAATCTCCAAGGTTATGCTGATGCTGGATTTTTATCAAATCCCCATAAGGCCCGTTCTCAAACGGGATATGTATTCACCTGTGGTAATACTGCTGTATCATGGAAGTCAGGAAATTAAACTATGGTTGCCACTTCTTCCAATCATTCTGAAGTACTTGCAATTCATGAAGCAAGTCGTGAATGTGTTTGGTTGAGAAACATGATTGAACATATTCAAAAATCATGTGGATTGCCTTCAATAAAAGATTCTCCAACCATATTATATGAAGATAATGCAACATGTATTACACAATTAAGTGAAGGATTCATAAAAGGGGACATAACAAAACATATTTCACCAAAATTCTTTTATGCACGTGAGCTTCAGAAGAATGGTGAAATTGATGTCAAGCAAATCCAATCGAGCGATAATCTTGCTGATTTATTCACAAAAGCCTTACCAACTACGACATTTAAAAGGCTTACATATGGTATTGGTTTGCGTAAACTTAAAGACATTGCAAGTAAAGAAACTGAACAAGTTTTACCCATGTTCACATGAGGGGGAGTTATTGATTAGTGTATTGCACTCTTTTTCCCTTAGCTATGGTTTTATCCCATTGGGTTTTCCTAGCTAGGTTTTTTTAATGAGGCAATCCTAACAATATTATACTCATCTTAAGATTAATAAGAAATGTGTACCCTTTTTCTTTTGCTAGATTTTTTCCCACAGAGTTTTTTCTAGTAGAAGTTTTAACGAGGCACTTCTCTCAACAATTGTCATCCAAGGGGGAGTGTTATGATATGGATGAACAATTGATCAAGACTTTGTATGACTAATCATTGTCAAGCATGGCTCTTACATTGAGTGGTAGTATCAAGCATGGCCCTTACTTGTATCCATATCAAATGTACTCATTATTCCATATATTGTCAATGTTGCTTGTGAAGAGTTGTATGACATGTAAAAACACACCAAGTTGTATACAACTTCTAATTTCAACTCTCTCATTTCTCTTCTTCTACTTTGTAGTTGTAGTTCTTTGTAGCTCTTTGTAGTAGTAGAAGTTCTTAGTTCTTCTACTTTCCTTCTCTAATTCTAGCAAGTCTCAATTCAATTTACAACACCTCCTTCCATTACCGGTGTTAATTGTTTTTTTTTTTTTGAAAATCGGTGTCCGGTGTTAATTGGTATTAGTTGTTGTAACTTCAATATAAATGTCACACTAAATTCACCATTGTTGCACCTTTAGATAAATGAGTGCACAACCTACACACTATCTATCCTTTAATCTATTACAAACATAATCAATTGGACTCAATCCTTAATCAATATTTGGATAACCTAAATAACAAATCGTCGATCATTTTACCATTAAGTTCTATTGTCGCTCCAAAGTGTGAAAATGAGGAGAGAAAAGATTTATTTTAATGACATTGTGTTGTAAATTAAAATATCGCCTCACGCACGTGCCCTCGGTGACTAGTTGCTTTAATAACAATTTATTTGTAGGCTTCAAAAAAAGTGTCAAACTAACAACTTCATTGTGGCCAAAGTGTGCCAAAAAACAAAGAAGTTGAATTGACAAAAAAAAAAATAAAATTTATATTTACGTGACCGCCCACCTACCTCATTAATGGAGATCAAAATAATGGCTACTTTTTTTTTTTTTTTTTTTTTTGACTTAAGTAGTTAAGTGAAAGTCTAAGTCAAGACTTTCGATCCCCAAATCTTGCCTTAGCTTTTGTAAAGTGATGTTTCTAACATCTGGCCCGATCAGATACTTTGGCATGGTTACTTTATTTGGCTAGAGAAAACAACATTAATTTTCTTCTATTAACCAAAACGCACTTCACTTTTTGGAGTTAGAGAAAAAAAATACAAACAAGGAAGAAGAAAAGAGAATAGATATATATATATATATATATATATATATATATATATATATATATATATATTTTTCTCCTTTTTGGAATGTAGAGATAAATGAATTTGAGTTCCACGTGATGTCCTATCGTTACTTAATTACTGGTGGGTCATATATATCAGGGCAAAATGACATTTCAGCCCCTAAACTAAGCAAAACAGGGTCATTTCATCACTTAAACTAAACACGACAAGGGTCCCTTAGGTGAATGAAAAGGTCTCTTTCAGCCCTTACATTAACTTTCTATCAATTCCACTGTTATGTGGCAACTTAACCACTGCCTTAACATGTTCTTTATTAATTTTAAAAGTATTGTGTCAAAGCCTTTCAGATGAGACGGTAAAGACATCACTTACTAAAAATACAAGACCTTGAGAGATCATAGTTCGATTCTCACTGATGTCAAAAAAAAATCTATAAGGATACCACAAACTGTGAGAACACACAAAAACTACGCTTGTTCGCTGCTTGATTCATAATTAAAATAGGTTTTATTTTGCTATAGAAGACATTTTATTTCAATATGTCACAAATTTAATAAATATTAATAAATCTTAATAAATAAGTAAATTAAATTATTGATTAAAATAAATAAATAAATTGCTTCTAAATAAAATAAAATAACTCCTAACAACGCTTGTAGTTCAGTGGAAACGACGTCTCCATATCTATGAGGCCAGGTGACTGATTCTTAATAGTAAAATTAATATATTATGCTTTTAGGTATGGAAATAAACAAAACAATAATAATGCATCAATTTTTTTTCCCGATTCAAATCTGATACTAAATTTGAAAGTTTAAATAAGTTTTTTTTTATTGGTAATTCATACCACCATCTCTTATTTTTCAAAGCCTATGTGATGGACCAAGAATCAATCTAAGAAAAATAATGTTCACTATCAATGCCCTTGAAACTCATTGTTCTCCCAAAAAAATTTAACAAAATTCATGTATCTCGACCTTTATCTTCGCTTATTCATGTTTCGATTTCTGATTATTGCCCTCGTACCTTCTCTTCATTTCGACCTTCCATTTTCTTGTTTATGTACAGTTTCCTTGCATGCTCGACTATTTGTTGAAAGTGTTAACCTTTTCCCTTTACAATTTAAAAACATGGGTATCAAACCTTCAAAGAAAAAATTAAATTAAAAAAATATAGTAATAAAAAAAAATCCAAAAACAAAAAATGTAACTCATGAATGGATTGAGATTTTTTTTTAAAAAAAAATCATTGGTTTTAATTGGAAAATAAATTCAAATCATGCACTATGGAGGAACTAATTTTTTACTCTTCGAATTTTGTTTTACTAACCTCTCACTTACAAATTCCTTTTTTGCTTCATTTTTTCTTCCCATTGACGACTGCTCAATCCATTGAATCATTTTATTTAAACAATCCTCGCTGTCAAGATTGTTTGTATGCACCTTTTGTGTTCTTGGTATTTGTTATAACCCGAAAATGAGAGACATGGAGAGAGGTATGTGAGAAAATCAGGGAGTTAATTAAGTTTACTGGTCCAATTAATGTCCCATATTTGCTTTGTATGCGTTGTAGATTTCGGTTATGTGAGAAAATCGTAGAGCTTAGGGGTGTACACGGATTGCACTAATCCGCGAATCTGGTCCAATTCAGACCAATTATCGCTAATTGGATCAATTTTTTGATCCCTTGGGCTGGACTGGATTGAAAAATCACTAATTCGTCTGGATTGGATCGGATTAGGGATTCTACATTAAAAAATCGTGGATCCAACCCGATCCAATTCACTTAGCACATTAACACATATACATATTTTATCATATGTACTATAGTATTTTGAAGAGCATCAACTCTAAACTATAATATCTAAAAGACTATGTTTGTTCTTAACTCTTTCATTACGCTTTCGACCTTTTTTGTGGGTTATATGTTACAATGTGCACATTTTTTTTGAGCTCTTTTGTGAAGGTATGTGGTGCAGATTTGTGGATGACATATTTTTTATGAAGGAACTTGCATTTTGAAGGTTATTGTGATTACAAGTTTGTGGGAAATATGTTCTATATAGATTTGTAGGATGTATGTTGTAAATTTGTCATTTATGAGATGTATGATTTTTGTGATTCATTTGATTAAATTTAATTTCATGAATATTTGGATAGGAAAACGTCAATCCGTGGAACTTGATTCAATCCGATCCGCATTTTGTAAATTGGATTGAGTTGGATTGATAAATTATTTGGAATGAATTGGACTGTAATTTTCCAATCTGCAATAATTGGATTAGATTGCGGATTGACCCTAATTGGACTGAATTCAATCCTTGTGCACCCCTAGTGGAGTTAATTAAGGTAACCAAACTCGCCAATCACCACGTGGCACAATCAAACGAAAAAAATAGTTCATTTTAACAATAAAAAGTAAAGACTTATGTACCCTTTTTGTTGTTAGGACATGAATTAGAAAAAAGAATTTGTGTACTTGACAAAGAAAGGTAAACTTGTAATAAAGACTATTTTGGCCCCGCTTTAACTACCTTGAAGAATTTCCATTAGGCTAAATTGGTTAAAATATCTTAACATTTTACAACTCTTGTTATTATATCCTAACCTTTTTAGATTTGTTATTATATCCTCACATTTCTAGATTGATAAATTTGTATCCGAAGTCACATTTTAAGTCTAAATTTGATAAAATTGTAATTAAGTAATGATCTTAAAATGATAAATTTAACAATTACTTTAGTGATTATAAGTGATGAGGTGGCTTTTTAAGCCATTATTTATGTGTCATCTCATTAAATTTGAAGTTAAAAAGTGTCTTAGGATAAAAAAAATTAACAAATTTAAAAATATTAGGATATAATAGTAAAAATTGTAAAAGGTTAGGATATTTTAACCAATTAAACATTTCCATTATATATAAAATATCTTTTTTGTGGGCCCTTCATTTTGTGGTCTTGAAGATATTTCTTACTTTGAGACTATTCATGTGTGCATGTTAATGATCGTAAGTATAAGAATAAATGTATTGTATATGCATGACATCATGCAAAGTTCTTTCAAAATTAAAAAAATATTAATAAGTCAGCACTTCAAGTCACATAACGGTGAAATGAATGAAAAGTTAATGAAAGGGTTGACATACCCTTTTGATTCACTTGTAGGGTATGGAATATGGATGGCCTAAGAATCACTTTAAGGTGATCTAACCATTGATATTTAGTCTAGGGGTGAAATGGCCTTTATATATAATATATATCTTCTTATATATAATAGAAATCCTCCAAAGGTAGTTAAGGCGAAGCCAAAATAGCCTTTATTACAATCTTCTTATATATAATAGAAATCCTCTAAAGGTAGTTAAGGCGAGGCTAAAATAGCCTTTATTACAAGTTTACCCTCATTTGTCAAGTACAATTTTTTTTTCCAATTCATGTCATAGCAACAAAAATGGGTATTTAAGTCTTTTTATTTATTATTGTTAAAATGAACTAATTTTTTCGTTTAATTGTGCCACGTGGTGATTGATGAGTTTGGTTACCCTAATTAACTTCACGATTTTCTCACATAGCCGAAATTCACAAAGCATACAAAACAAATATGGGAAGTTAATTGGATCGGTTAGGGATGCAAATGGGCAGGGCAGGGGATGGGGACCTCATTCCTATACTCATACCCACTTAAAAATTCATCACCCGTACCCATCTAATCCCTGTGGGTATGGAGAATCCCCATGGAGAAATTTTTTTTTCCATTTCATTCTCCATTGGGAATCCCCGTGGAGATTTTCATGAGGAGTTTTACGGAGATGGAGAATCCCCGTAGAGAAAATATTCTTCCCACTTAATTTTCTTCAAAAAAAGAATTATAAAAAATAAGGAATAAAAAATAAATACATAACAACACAATTGTTGAAATTCCAACAAAAATAAAGTATAACACATTATGCAATTAAAGTTCTAACTTCTAAGTGTTAACAATTCAAAATCTCATTAAGGATTTTTGTTATGTGTATAATGAGTGTTTCGGGTGGAAAATATGTAATATTATATTATATTTATATATAAATATCATATGGTGTATAATTGATATATGGGGATCCCTATAGGATCACCCATGGGTATACCCGTGTGGATTACCCATGGAGATCCCCGTGGGTATATTTTATCACCCATCCCAGTACCCATACCCTTGTGGGTATGAGATTCCGTACCCATCCCCGCCCCCACACCCATTAAAAATCTCATACCCGTACCCGTTAGGGTAAATCCCCGTCACCCGTGGGTATTACTGTAACAGCTCGAAGTTAATTCGCCGTTATTAATAACGTTTTTGCAGACGTGGCAAACAACTCAGATGCTCGTGGGGCCCGCTGATAGGTCGGAACACGCCTAGAGTTAGGTAAATAGTAAATTTATGTGTTGTGATTATCTTGCAATGTTTATTAGTAATTACGTTATTTGCATCACGATGTGTGTTAGTTACAGTTTTATTGACGTGTGAAGTTGTGTGACGAACATTTGCTCCAAAAAGCGTGAAAACATGGGAACCAATTAGCGAATGATAGTGCACTAGTTTGGGTAGTCAAATACACACAATAAATTGTAAATTTCAATAATTAAATAATTTCGTATACGCGTTCGTGGTGCGAGAGTACGCGGGGGACACAAAGTTGCAGTGCAGAGCCGAATATTGGAACGCCTAGGGTTTTAGTGTTTGGATTGAGCAAGGCAAGACAAAGGAAGAGTGTTACACATATAAGTCACAAATTGTGGACTTGTTGACCACATCTCAACCCTTAAATGAAGCCTTGGGATGGGTGGGTGTGTTGAGATGAAGAATTTTATATAAAAACCCAAAATATCAACTTCTCATCACCTTTTCTCTCTCCTATCACTCACTTGGACGAAAATTTGGTAACACTTGAAGGGTTTGTGAGTTTGGATTGGTGATTTGGAGCTCAAGAATTCAAAGGAATCGAAAACAAAGGTTAGATCTTCGATTCGCATATCTTTCTCTACGTTTCGGCATAATTTTCTCAAGTGTTGACGTGGGTTTTGGGAATCGAATTGAGCACACCAGATTTGGGAGGTGTTGCTTTAGATTTTGAATGCGTTTCGAAGTATTTATATGGGTTTTGGTGTAAGAGTTGAGTTGGATATGGAATTTTGGAACAAAACCAGGGTATTGAATGGTTTTTGTCGGGGTTTTGATTTTGGATGAACGTTGTCGAGGGGTTTCGATGGGAAACGGGTTATTAGTGTTTTAATGCGATAGTTGGATGAGCACGAACCCCGACGACGAGTCGAAGGGGTTCAAAAATCCCAAAAACCCTACTGGCAGAGAAGCCGCAAGGGGTGCCGTGGTAGGATAAACTCACGGCGTCACCCACGTATGTCTCAGCCAGTGACCCAGTGTCTCACACCGTGGACGCGCCGTGAAGAAAAAAAACTTAGCGGCATCTTGAGCATAGTCGAAATGTGAGGAAATGGGGAAAAACGCCGCGAAGGCGCCGTGCAGGATTGTACATAGCGGCGTCTCGGCGGCGTCTTTGGGCAGTTTTGAACAAAAATATTTCAAATAAATTTACCAATTAGGGTTTGAATTAGGGATCTATATGGTCTGCTTGGGGTATTCAAATGATGAATTGATCGATGATTTGGGTATTTAATTGGATTTACAAGGTTTAGGAATTTATTCAATTTATCAGGAATTAATGGTTTTAGATGAAATTGCGGAGATTGGACGCGCATTGTGAGTGTGATTTGGTGACGTTTGGGGTTAGTTGGAGTACGGATTGAGGTGTGTAGTATTCCAACTGAAATTACTTGAGTATTTACTTCTTTTGCCATTTGAATTCAATTTCTTTCATTTCAATATTCTACTTTGGTTATGGTTATATGGGCGGACGTTGAGCGGGGCTCCCTCCGTTCCATTCCAGTGTGTATGTCCACTGCACCATAACATGTTGTTAATGATCGATCTCGGTGAATAGTACGACCCGAGTGTCACGTTGTGCAACGTGTTGGTGCGTCGTAGGTGTAACGCCGGTCATCAAGTGGATCTAGATACTTGCCCTATTTGAGTAGGACTCGCTGACAGTATTCTTTGGAAGAGTCTGAAGTATGGTGGTAATCTTACCCTAGGGGCTAGGAACACGCTTTGAGCTTTCCCTATTATCTATTCATGCGATGAGCGCAGTTGCCTGTATTTATTTCCACATGTTTATTTAGTAGCCTTATTTAAATTCCAGTATTTATTTTCAGTATTGCTCACTTAATTTCCTTGGGAATACTCACTCTGGACTCGTCATCTACCTTTTGTGATGGCTTGAGTGTAGATCATAGTACGAGCAGGGGCAAGGGCAAGCTGCCAGAGTACCGTTGATCTAAGATTACCTGACTGGTACGTTTGTATTATATATATTTTGTTTCATTTTGGGTTTGGGGAGTGTGACATATTTTGAGATACCTTGTATATATTGATCTTTTTATGACTTCAGATGTATTTATGGTTATATATGGGTTTTCCACATTAGGTTTATGGTTTATGTCACATATTTATAGTATCATTATCCGAGTAAATGTGGCAGTAAGGCTTCCGTTGTGTTAATTTGAGGATTTCAGGATGATTTAACATATAATTTGATTTCTATACAACTTAATCAGTAAATTGACAATTAATAAGGTTTAAAAAGATCAAATGGCGGATATAATCCAATGTAGAGCACAACTATCACTGGTAAGATAGACTGTGGGTCCGCATTGGCCCCCGTGGCGGTCTATTTGAAAAGTGGGCCGCTACATTTTGGTATCAGAGTGAGGCTCTGATGAGTTCTAGGTTTTCTAGACTCTGAATTTGAGGATAAACCTGATTATAAACCTATTAAATAAGCTTTAGATGTGGAAACCCAAAAAAAAATTGCCTAAAGTCTTAGTTGAGAAGCATTGAGAGATGAGTAGGAATCAGGATTATGCGTGTTATGTTTTTGGTTGTATACATTACATACGATACACGTATATTTGTCTGAGGCTTGGACGAGAGGATCGCAAATGTTGTTCTAGTTGGAGGAGCACGCACATTACAGGAGGTATACTGTAGCAGCCAAAAATCCACATTGGACCGCTACGGGAGGCCACGCGGGCCCACAACTGGTCACGTAGCTGCCAGTTGTGTCCCACACCCAACTAACTATCATTATTAATTAATTCAGCTTGAGTTAATCAGTAATTAACATTTTAATACTTGTAATCAGCGGAAGCTTTAAAATGTGTAAATTCCTCAAGTCACATTGCATCAATCCTATGTGGAAAACCCGGTAAAGTACACTGTATATAACATAACAAAATATGATACATACATGTACTGGTATCTCAAACAGTCCCCATAAACCCAAAAATAAGTCAATACAGCAAAATGAAAACATACAAGTCGAACTCCGTCGGTGACAAGGTCACAGATAATCTGCGAGAGTCTCCTTGCCCTTGCTCGTAGTAGATCCTGCACTCAATCATCACGAGAGGTAGATGACGAGTCCAGTGAGTAAAACCCAGAAGTACATAAACCATCATTTAAAATAATGGAAGCCAATAAACTATTAAATAAACATGTGCAGTAAAACAGACAATTGTAATTAAGACGCATGCATACATAACACCGATAAACACCAATAATGGATGTGTGTCGTGTAGCAGGATTGAACCCTAATCCAGAAATTAGCATTTCCCCGGTGGCTTCTCCAACCCCCTTACCGGTCCGAACCCTTATTTTATCCCTATTGTCCAGCCTACCCAAGTCCGTCCACACATCATAGAGTAAATCAGATGATCCGTCGGTGAATAACAATGCCAACCGTGCAACATGAGTATGAACATGGAAATAGAGTAAACAACGATAAACAATAATAGCTGGAATCAAATGAAATAAAATAAATAAACACTCGAGTGTGTTTCTTAAGGGTTTTACTTACCTCAACCGCACTCCAATTACTCGATATTTGTCCGGGTCTAATCCCACTCTCGCCTCGGGATGCGCACCAGACACCCGACACCCGACTATGGTCTCCTACGTCCCTGGTGTCCGAATAAGTCATTTTATGTGATTTAGTATCAAACTAATTGATTTTATATCGTGACAAAAAAAAATTAGAATTTTATTCCAATTTTTAGTTGTAGCACGTTTTTCGAGTTACACCGGGTGCCAACCGCCCGAAAAGTCTCAAGATTCACTTTTCAACCCTTTTCTTATTTCCCATATTTTCTCTGATTTTTCATAATTTTTTTCATTATTTTCTAGCTATTTTTCATATTTTTCAAAATTTCATTTAATTTAAAACTTTTTTTTCTCTGGTTGGGCAGAACCGGGTCTAAACCGGACCTGGTTCGGCCCAACCGACCGTCTGGGTCTGGGCCGGCCTGACTCGGCCCATGAAGATCGTACGTGTGCACCTCTTTTTCTCCATCGAACCAAGGAGCACCCTGGTTCGATGGAATTTTTTTTTTTCAATTCGGTTGTGGTTGCCTCTCAACCCCAACCCCTCCTCTTCTCTTGGCATTGGATACATCTCCCATGCCATGTTCATCCTCGGACGAGCTGCCGTGGCAGTTCCTCCGAGCCCGAGTCCCCCCCACCGAACCACCAGCGAACCTCCACACAACAACGCACAACAACACCACAATAACAACTCCTCACCTTTGGCAACGCCGCTTCCACGAGCACCCAACCTCGATCTCTCGATCTCTCTTCTTCTTTCGTCCCTCTCTCTCGGATTCGATCAAAAAAATGAGGAAAATGGTGGTGTCAGTGGTGTTATCAACAATTTGGAGGTGAAATGACCAAAACACCCCTATGTTCTTATCCTCATTCTTCACAATCAAATACCCTTTTTGGTCATATCACAATTATTTCTTTATTTTGTAATTTTTAATATATATATATTTATATATACATATTTATTTTAAATTACATATATATATATATATATATATATTCGCCTATATTTTCGTGCCTAAAATTTCGTCGTGCTCGCCAACGAGTGTACTCGGGCGTGCACACTACCGTACAATCCACGCGTATCAACGACGACCCCACGTGTTACTAGGCACCTACAAATTTACTATTTTGTCAAATTTATTTCATTTTTATCGAAATAAACGCATTCCCCGGCCTAGTGTTCCCGTCGCTCGCGCGTCCAGTTCCTGCGTCCGCACGCATTTTTAGGCGAATACTCGACACACAATCTCACCCGATCTAGTTAATATTAAACCACACCTGCGATGTAATGAGTCATAACCTAGTCATTATCATCACAGTTAGTCAAACAATCAGTCAAAAATAATACTTTCTGCCCGACCAGGTGTATCATCGCCGGTTTGTGGCTTCTCCGTGGACCTAAGCTGGCGTCCACGTCTAAAAATATGCGAATAACGACCTTAATAAAATTTGGGCCATTACATATACGACATGTCCCTCTCACACGAGACATATCTGACGTAGAGGGCCAGTCGACCAGCATTTTTGTTGCAGCAGGCACAACCAGCTCAGGGTTCTCAATCTGATCAGGTCGAAGAGACAAAGGAGAGATCAGGGCCGACAGGGACAGGGCCAGAGACCTCGTAGAAGTAGAGGTGATTGGCGGTCAGATTAGGGTCGTAGAGGCGACAGAGATCATCGGGATGATCAGGATAGACGCGATGATCGCGAGGTAGCATATTCTGCGGCCTCTACACCAGTTGATCGACCGAGACAGCCGCAGAGGCAGGATAGAGGTCAGGTCAGAGAGGCTAGAGTTAGGCGCAAAGTCAGAGGACTACGGGCAGATCTGAGAGTCGCGCTTGTTATCATTGTGGTCAGGTAGGACATCTGGTGGCGGAGTGTACTAGACCAGCGCCAATACCACCACATACAGATCAGGCCAAAGATAAGGCCCAGACAGTTGTTTTTGAGGTTGTACAGCCATATCAGGAGGCGAACATATAGCTTATTGAGGGTATGTTATCGGTCTATGGTAATTTTATGCATGTCATGTTTGATTCAGGAAGTACTTTATCTTTTATATATTTTATATCTGGACGCACGACAGCTAGGGATAAGATTTACCCTAATCGGATTTGCCGGGATCATGTGGTTGAGATAGAGGGACATCAGTTACCGGCTGACTTGAGAGTATTAGAGTACTTGGAGTTTGACACGATGTTCGGTATAGATTGGTTATCGTCTTATCACGCATAGATCGACTGTTTTAGCAAAACGGTGACATTTCACATCGAGGGGATTCCAGAGTTTTCATCTGTCGAAGCTGCATCAGCATTACCTATCACTCGAGGCAGACTAGCTACGTCGCAGGAGATGGCGGTTTACGCGGCTATGGTGAAGCCAGAGCTTAGGATAGTGATTAGGATTGAGGATGTCCCTGTGGTTTGCGAGTTTGCAGATATATTTCCCAAGGATTTGCTAGGATTGCCCCCACCGAGAGCCATTGAGTTTATTATTGAGCTAATTTCGGGGATTCAGCTGATTTACAGCAGGCCGTATAGGATGTCGGCATCAGAGTAGGAGGAGTTGAGAAACCAGTTAGAGGAGTTACTGCAGAACGGATTCATTCACCCTAGCATGTCACTTTGGGGAGCTCCAATTCTTTTCGTGAAGAAAAATGACAGTTTGATGCGGATGTGTGTAGACTACAGGAAGTTGATTCTGGTGACGATTAGGAATCGTTACCCACTTCCCATGATCGATGATTTGTTCGATCAGTTGGCAAAAGCCAAATTCTTCTCGAAGATTGACCTCAGATCAGGATATCATCAGTTGAAGATTCAAGAGGGAGATATTAAGAAGACCGCTTTTAGTACGCGTTATGGGTTGTACGAGTTTACAGTCATGCCGTTTGGGCTGACTAACGCGCCGACGATCTTTATGGATTTGATGCATAGCTCAGGTCGTTTTTTGGTCGATACGTCATTGTTTTCATCGACGACATCCATATTTACAGTAGGACTCGTGTGGAGCACAAGAGGCATCTCAGGGAGGTGTTGACGACGCTGAGAGGGCACCGACTTTACGCCAAGTTCAGCAAATGCGCATTTTGGCTGAGTTAAGTCAAATTTCTAGGGCACGTCATCAACGATCAGGGTATATCTGTAGATTGTGACAAGATTCGGGCTATCATTGACTGGAGGACATCTGAGTCTATTTCTGATATCCGGAGTTTCCTGGGATTGACAGGATATTATAGGCATTTCGTATAGGATTTTTCGTTGATTGCAACACCGATGACGAGATTGACTAAGAAGGATGTCAGATTTGATTGGTCGCAGGAGTGTGAGGATGTTTTCTAGGAGCTGAAAAGGCAATTGACTTTTGCACCAATTTTAGCATTACATGTGGCAGGTAAGAGTTTCTCAGTCTATACGGATGTGTCAGGCACTGGGTTGGGTTGCGTATTGATGCAGGACGGACACCCAGTGGCCTATCTATCAAGCCGATTGAGACCTCACAAGGAGAGTTATCCAATGCACGACTTGGAGCTTGCGACAGTCATGTATGCACTAAATACCTGGAGGCATTACCTTTATGGTGAGAGGTTTGTACTGTACAAAGATCACTAGAGTTTGAGATACATGTTCACACAGCGATAGTTGAACATGAGACAGCGAAGATGGCTCGAGTTTAAAGGACTACAATTTCTCTATTAAATATCATCTGGGGAAGGCGAACGCCGTAGCTGATGCGCTGAACATGAGTGACATCGAGAGCCAGACTATACTGCGGCATATGACACATGAGCACGGGTTACTTGATGCTGCGTCGGTATTGTGTATGAAAAAGTCTATTGCTGAACTACACATTTGTGGCCAGATGAGAGCTCCTATGGTGTCTCTAGAGCGGGTTGCTAAGTTGCAGAGAGCTGAGGGCCGGTATTTATGGATCAGTGGACTGGCTCAAGATCCGGGGTGCAATAGCTGAGGGTTCAGACGGGTGTTTGAGACATAGGGGTCCTTTGTGGATACTGGAGGTACCAAAGCTTAGGGATAGTATTCTCGAGGATGCACACCGGTCGCGATTTACAGTTCATCCTGGTCAGACCAAGATGTATCACGACCTACAGAGATTGTTTTGGTGGCCAGGGATGAAAGCTGATGTGAGGAGATACGTCAGGAGTTGTCATATTTGCCAAGGTGAAGGCTGAGCAGAAGAGACCAGTTGGGTTGCTACAGCCGCTGCCCATTCCTCAATGGAAATAGGAACACGTGACCATGGAATTCGTCAGTGGCCTACCACAGACTACGAGGAGACACGATGCAGTTTGGGTAGTTATTGACAGGTTGACGAAATCAACACACTTTATACCGATCACCATGAGATATTCAGTTACACAGCTTAACACTATTTTCGAGAGAGAGTTTGTCAGATTGCACGGTGTACAGGTTTCCATTATTTCTGACAGAGATCCGAGGTTTACTTCGAGGCTTTGGGAGAGTATGCAGGAGCAGTTTGACACTCGACTACAGTTCAATACTGCATACCATCATCAGACTAATGGGCAGTCGAAGCGGTTGATTCAGATTCTCGAGGATATGCTCAGGGCATGTATTTTACAGTTTGGTGGATTGTGGAAGGATTATATGTCGTTGTGTGAATTTGAGTACAACAGCTATCACGTAAGTATCGGGATGCCACTGTTTGAAGCACTTTATGGTAGTTGTAACGACCTGAATCTTCCCCGATCCGATTTAGGGGCAATTTAGTAATTTAAATACTAAATGTGTGTTGGATTTCTTTGGATTGGATTATTAGTGATATAGTAGAATATCCTACACCTCGAGATGCACATTTTATGCGATTTGAAGAGATATCAGAATATATGCCCGTTCTTATTAAGGAAACTCACAAGAAAATAAAGATTTGAAAAACGTTTCTTAATCACGAAGAAAGTTATAAAAAAGGGCAAGATTTCCAAATTTAATAGATCCTATTAATTAAGGAAAGATTTATGGAAACTTTCCTAGTCAAAAAGAGTAAGATCTCCAAATTTATGAGATCCCATTAATTAGGGAAAGATTTGCGGAAACGTTCTTGGTCAAAATGCTCATTAAGATAAATTAATGAAAACGGCCTAAAATATATTAAATAGGGAGTTAGACTTAAGGCCCAAATAGGAGGGCACTTTAGTCTTTAATACAAAAGGATGTATATAACCTAACCTAACCCTAGCCTATAAAAGGAAAAGTTAAGTAAACCTAGCCACCACTTATTGTTCTACACTATTTGGAAAAAGATAGGAGATTAAGGGAGGACAGCTTGGAATGGTGAGAATGAGTTTTGAGAAGTCAAAGAGATCAAAGAAGTTCGAATTGAACATTCAAATCGAGCCCTAATGCGAAAGGATCAATACTAGGATTCGCGGCGAGTTTAAAGTAAGTGGGGAGCTTCGCTCATGCATTAAATATGGCTTGATTATTAGATAACTAGGAATGCATGTTTTGAATGTAACGACTTGGGAATGGGTTGCGTCGTGATATTGGTTTGGATCTCTATTATCTATGGAATTGTGAATACATTGTTTTGCCTTTTATGTTATTCGGTGCCCCAGAGTGTGTGGAGTTCCACCGCGGGCCAAATTAGCAAGTGGTCTATATCTTGGACGCCCCAGAGTGTGTGGTAGTTAACCACCGAGGGTTTGCTTGACTGATTGAATGCATAAGGTGAATTATTTGAGTGTAAGGGTTTGGAGTTCCATCCTTTGCTACTTGATGATTCTTTGAGACGTGTAGCGGTGACGGCTTGGATGAATCTATCTTTGTTTTAGTGCGATTATCTAGAGGGCGTAACGGCCATTGCGTTTCCACTGATTATTGTACCAATTCGAAAATAGATGATTCGGTCACCGGATCCTTACCAATATCTAGTTCACATTGAATGGAACAACGGCTTATATTAATATTTATATCTATCGCATTTTATTTAATCTATCATTTGACTTTATTTGTATGTCATGTGTAAATTTATAAATGAAAAGTGATGAATA
Source organism: Stephania japonica (assembly GCA_039657345.1). Lineage (NCBI taxonomy): Eukaryota > Viridiplantae > Streptophyta > Magnoliopsida > Ranunculales > Menispermaceae > Stephania > Stephania japonica. Next base: position 10,067,274 of record CM077563.1, on the reverse strand, counting down.
TTATTATGCATGACATAAATGAATGTTTATCAAATGTGTTGTAAAACTGTTAGGCTTTTATGTTTAGTATGGTGATTGGAATACGATTTGAAATATTGATACATAGAATTATTGAATATCTAAATTATATATGGAAATAATATTTAAACGTTTCTTCTTAGAATATAATTCCATTTTTCATAACTACGATGAGCATGAACCACATCTTTAATTGTATCGAATTATATGTTCAATTAATATGCTTATAATTTTGTTATGATTTACATGTATTCAATTATTACATGTGTTATGCGTATGGATTGGATGTCATGTAGAATGTGCATGAGTACTAGGTAGTACTTGCATATTTAATGTTTGAGCGAGTCTTTCCTCTTATTGAGCATCGTTGGTTCTTTAGCTCACCCCACTCTACCCCACAGGTCCCTCTACCAGCGCGATAGACAAGAAAGGCAAGGGAAATGATTTATTTTGAAGTGCCTTCATATGTGAGACTCATATAATACTAGTCTATCATTATTATTAATCGTTTTGTAAACCTCGTACGTGGGTTATAGCTTGAGAATTAGTAATGGGTAGTTTTGAACCTTATTATTATTATTATGAAGTTGTATGAGACTTTTAAATATTTAAGGTGATAGATCTTATTATTATATACAGGATTATATGATTTTATTATGATTAACTTTTACACTCATATTATCATATATCTTGTTAGAATGATTATTCCGCAGGTTTATTTAGGCGTGTCAAGCCGTTATTTGGGCCTGGTTCAGGTATCGGGTCTAGGTAACGGCATTTGGCCGGGCGACTTGACCATAGGTCAGGGAAGGGTCGTCACAGTAGGCCCTGTAGGTCACCAGCATGTTGAGTGGCAGTGGAGGATACGGCGGCTATAGGACCTGAGGTTGTTGTGGATCACACTGAGAAAGTGATGCAGATTAGATAGAGACTTCAGGCGGCTCAGGATAGCAGAAGAAATATGCGGATAGGTATCGCAGGGATCTGAGCTATAAGGTTGGTGATATAGTGTTTTTGAAGGTTCTCCATGGAAAGGGCAATAAAGATGGCATTAAGGGGAAACTGGCAGCGAGATTTGTTGGACCATACAGGTCAAGGCACGCTTCAATAGTGAAGCGTATGAATTAGAGTTACCGTCGCAGTTAGCTGGGGTGCATCCGGTATTTCATGTTTCTATGCTGAGATAGGCTAGGTCGGGGCAGAGACCTATGGTTAATGTCAGACAAGTAGAGAAACGACATGATGGCACGTATAAGGAGCAGCCAGTTAAGATCTTAGATCGTAGAGTGCAGATGTTGAGGAACATGGAAATCCTGAAGGTTTTGGTTCGTTAGTAGCATCACGGAACTGAGGGACTCACATGGGAATTTGAGTCTACGATAAGGCAGCGGTACCCTCAGCTATTTGTCGGTAAGTTATTAGTTAATGATTTAAATTTGGGGACGAATTTTCACCTAGTTAGGAAGAATTACAGAACTGAGGGATTCACCTGGGAACTTGAGTCTACGATGAGGCAGCGATACCCTCAGCTATTTGCCGGTAAGTTATTAGTTAATGATTTAAATTTGGGGACGAAGTTTCACCTAGTTGGGAAGAATTGTAATGGCCCAAAGTTAATTCGTCGTTATTAATGACGTGTTTGCAGACGTAGCGAACATCTCATATGCTTGTGGGGCCCGCTGATAGGTCGGAGTGCACCTGAAGTTAGGTAAATAGTAAGTTTACGTGTTGTTGTGATTATCTTGCGATGTTTATTAGTAATTAGGTTATTGGCATCGTGATGTGTGTTAGTTACTGTTTTATTGACGTGTGAGGTTATGTGACGGGCATTCGCTCTAAAAAGCGTGAAAACGTAGGAACCGGGTAGCGAATGATAGTGCACTTGTTTGGGTAGTCAAATACACACAAGAAATGGTAAAATTCAATAAATAATTAATTAAATAACGACGTATACGCGTTCGTGGTGCGAGAGTACGTGAGGGACGCAGAGTTGCAGTGCAAAGCTGGGTATCGGAACACCCGGGGTTTTAGTGTTTGGATTGAGCAAGGCAAGACAAAGGAAGAGTGTTACACATATAAGTCACAAATTGTGAACTTGTTGACCACATCTCAACCCTTAAATGAAGCCTTGGGATGGGTGGGTGTGTTGAGATGAAGAATTTTATGTAAAAACTCAAAATATCAACTTCACATCACCTTTTCTCTTTCCTATCACTCACTTGGACCAAAATTTAGGAACACTTGGAGGGTTCGTGAGTTTGGATTGGTGATTTGGAACTCAAAAACTCAAAAGGAATCGAAAACAAAGGTTAGATCTTCGATCCACATCTCTTTCTCTACGTTTCGGCATAATTTTCTCGAGTGTTGACGTGGGTTTTGGGAATCGAATTGAGCACACCGATTTTGGGAGGTGTTGCTATGAATTTTGAATGTGTTTTGAAGTATTTGTATGGGTTTTGGTGTAAGAGTTGAGTTGGATATGGAATTTTGGAACAAAACCAGGGTATTGAATGGTTTTTGTCGAGTTTTGATTTTGGACGAACTTTGTCGAGGGATTTCAATGGGAAACGGGTTATTAGTGTTTTAATGCGATAGTTGGATGAGAACGGACCCTAACGACGAGCCGAAGGGGTTCGAAAATCCCAAAAACTCCCACTGGTAAAGACGTCGCGAGAGGCGCTGACGCGCGCCGAACGCGTCAATAAAATAAATATATTAAACCTAAACCAACTATTTTGTAGATAGCGGTAAAGGGTCGATCCCACAGAGATTGGTTTCTTTCTCAGGTAAGAAAAATACAAAAAATAAGGAAATATAAATATTGCAAAAATAAAGAAATCTAATGAGAGGATAGAAGTCTAGGTATTCAGTTTCACAGTCTCGCCATACAACTTGGGATTGAATTTATTAATTGTCGGTTTATAAAAAGTATGAACTAGTCTATGATTTAGTGCAGCTATAGAACCGGTGACGTACTCGGTTCCTCGCACTTCCTAATCTCGATAGCCAAGGTACGACCGTTGACTACTTCCCTAACCAAACACACAACCTGATCGCTAGTGCTCCAGATTTAACGCATTGGTTGCATTACTTCGATTCGTGAATGCACTACACCTAGACAACCGGATCGCTAGTGCTCCCGATTTAGCCTAGATTTCTAAGGTATTTAACCAGTCCCAAAAGGTTCTAATCAATTGGTATGGTCAATTGCCACTAGTGTGGTCTTATTGCACAAACATGGGTGCTTACGACTCACTGACATGTAAATCAAAGTTTAAACTAGTGTTTAACCTCAATTATTCAAATAATACCAAAGAAAATAAATAATAGAAAAGAATCAATAATAATTAAAAATAAATAAACCTGATAAAGGATTCCCAAGTTGTAGGCTTGACTGATCCACCTTCAACCTAGATGGACTAACTAACTAGACATAATAAAAAACTAAACTAAAAATGAAATTGGATACATTTGGCTCCCGGATCCCGGATACTTCAATCCCTATTTATAGATGTGAGAAGTGTATTTTCGGCCTTGACACGTGGCAGAACTGGATTGGGTGATTTCTGGGCTTTGCTGACGTGTCAGCACGTGATTGGGCGAGCTGGTGTGGCCGGCTGATGTGGCGCGACTGGATTGGAGGAGAGTGCTGGTTGTGACGTGCAGTGAGAGGAGCGTGACACATGGCAGAAGCTGGTTCGTTGAGGTGCTGTCGTGGCGTGAGCTGGACCAACCAGGCGAGGACACGTGGCGAGTGTTTGGGCGGGAAAACGCGCACAAGAGTCGTGCGAAAATCTGGGAGACAGCACCTGCACGCATCTCGAGGCGGATCGACGGCGGATGGCTGAGGCGATGATCTGTGAGTACGCGTGGCGCTGATTCACGTGGGAGCTGCTGACGTGGTGTCGGTCCATTGGGATGCCACCACGTGTCACGTTAAATTCCAATTTTTCCCTCTCTTGTGTATGCCCAAAACAACTCCTCCGGTGTCCGATTTCTACAAGTGTATACTCTATTTTGAGTATTTTTTCGTTCCGGATCCAACCGTGCACTCCGTTTCTGCTAAAAATGAGAATTAAATATAATTAGATATATATTCTCAAATTATTCCAATAAATCACTAATTTCCTAAAATATGCATTTATCACTATAAAATAAGATAACTATAGTCCAATTACATCTAATAACCTATACTAAATTATGCCTAAATGAACACTTATCAAACACCCCCAAACTTAGACTTTGCTTGTCCCGAGCAAAGGAGTGAATGAAATAAACACAATTAAACTAGACTACTGATATAGATATGTGCTGACTCAACTAAGCCTATACCCGATTCAGAAATTCATGGAGTTCCTTTAGTTTACATAGCCACCAAGTTAACAAGCCACTCAAGAAATTTCGAAGTTATGATATGTCAAGAACCGCAACTCAAACACAATTAAGATTACATTTTCAAGACAAAGATATGGTCAAGACAAAGGCCATCAACTACTCATGGGTTTTCTTGATCTATACATTAAAGCATGCAAGTTTAAAATCCCACATAATTTAGTGAAAGCACTCGAGCTAAATCTTTTTTTTTTATTTGAGGAGTTTTCAAAAACTTTCGCCTTTATTCTCTCTCTTTTTTATTTTTATTTTTATTTTTTTTCTTTCTCCATTTTTTTTTCAAGTAACACGGTCCCTGCTCCATTTCCTGTGGACCGATTTTCTCACTTTTTCCCACCACAAGTTTCCCTGCTCCATTTCCTATGGAAACTTGTAGGACTCTCATTATTAAGAAAACTCCTGTTAGCCCTTCTCACTTTCACTATAATCAAGCAAATTCCCCAATGTGGGTTAAAATATTATCACTTGCACAATTTTGACCGTCTGCCCATTTTGGTGTCTAGCGCAAGCTCAACCAACATACTAAGTCTCTAATCATGCAGTCATAAGAATGCTGGGCTACGGCTTGATTGAGTGTTTCTCCTAATTTCTCCTAAGTTTCAAGTCAATAGGCAACCATAAAGTACTCATCCATAACCAAAGGCATGAACAAAATCTCGGGTGACTCTAAATGCAACATATGCAACATATGCAACATATGACACTAAACATGCATAGACACAAGAATGCATCTAAATAACTACAAAAATGTATAAACTAATATAAACAACTACTAATCTAAATGATGCAATGCATAGCATGTCATAAAAAAAAATATTGAGGTGAAAAGAAAAGAAAAGAAAAGAAAAACACCACCATAACTTACCAAACTCATGAAATACGCATAAAAATAATAAAAAGGTTATACCTGTCATGCGCAAATCCATTCATCCCACACTCCACTATACCTGAAACACCCCCAAACTTATCCCAAACCTTGTCCTCAAGGTTTAAAACAAGAATGAGAATATCAAACTACAAAATGAAGAGAAAAGAGATGAAAAGAATATGGAGGTGAAAGAAACAACGGGGAAATGACATGCTAAAATGATTATGCAAAACCTAATGGACTATAATATCTCATGAAATATGAAGCGCGGTGATAAAAATGTTCAACTTAGGAAATATAGAGAATATACATCTAATTACCTCCAGCAGACGCAAAAACTAACCTAATAATCTAAAACATAGAACTTACCAGATCCCAGTCAGACTAACCATGTATACCGAAGAACCTCGCAGCAATATCGGGCTCTCGACTCCGGTGTCAACAAAAGTGCATCAAACACCTGAAAATAGTCACAAATGGGATAATGGTGAGTACACTAAACAAATATAAAAATAAGCAAGCTAAAAAAAACATAAAAAAAATAAAAAATAAAAATAAAAAACTTGGGCTGCCTCCCAATAGCGCTTTTGGTTAAAGTCGTTAGCTCGACTTGTCGTGAATGATCACGTGATGCCCTCTCCTTTCGAGATGTCGACAATGAATGGCGCATCTATAGCTTTGGGCAATTCATCATACATGCCCTCCTTCAGATGTAGGAGCTCATCCGGGACCTCTAACACATATGAATCTATCAAATCATGGTCATCTAACACAAAGGTGTCAGCCGTATAGAAGATCTGCGAACGCTCCTTTATGACCACCCCCTTTATAAATTTAACAGGTAAGCATGGGAGGGTGGGTGGCGTCACCAACACCAGAGGTTGGTCTTCCTTGCTCCTTTTTTGCGGCTCCTCCGGCCTTTCTAAAATGACATCGATTTCTTTCTCGGCTTCCTCCGCTTCATTCTGCGCAATGCTAATGTCCGGCTCATGTAAGGAAACTTCAATTGTTTCCTCTGGTTCACTCCAATCGTCCTCAATCGGTGTAGCCTCATTCACCTCAATACTCTCTAATGGGATTGCACTCATGGTCTCAACCGATATCTTTTGGAGAATTGAATTTATTTCTTCTTCACTTTCTTGATCCCTTTGTTCAATCCATTGATCCAATTCTTGCTCGGAGAGGTTCATGTCTTGCTCGGTATCTAGGAGAAACCTAATTATATCCCTTGAAGGCTGATTTCGCATGGAACTATATGTATCCTGCTGATATGATGAATTGCTCCAGCCGTCAAAGGAGGATTTTTTGGTGCTTGGAGAAAGCCAGTCAGAGATCATATCTTTCTCCATGTCTTTAATGGTTCTCCGTTCTTGTTGAGGACTCCGTGGACTTGGCCTAGACATACAAAAGTCGGGGTGTGGCGATGCATAGCTAGAACTGTGATGATTTCCATACCTCGGATGGTAAGGACAAGCATACATGGGATGAAAGGATTCCCCACAAAAATCGCAAGCCTCGACCTGTTGCATAAAAGAATGCGAGTTAGAAAATTGATGTCCATTATGTGACATACCTACCCCATTCATACCATGATAGTATGAGTCTTCGAATCGATCATAATTATGGTAGTAGGAGGCCATTGAGAAATTTCCTGCAAAAATATTAGAAACAAGGGACTATATACAAAAATAAATAAATAAACAAAAAATAATAAATAAAAATACAACAAAAATAACCAAAGAAAGAAAAACCAATCCCCGGCAACGGCGCCAAAAATTGACGCGCGCCGAACGCGTCAATAAAATAAATATATTAAACCTAAACCAACTATTTTGTAGATAGCGGTAAAGGGTCGATCCCACAGAGATTGGTTTCTTTCTCGTAAGAAAAATACAAAAAATAAGGAAATATAAATATTGCAAAAATAAAGAAATCTAATGAGAGGATAGAAGTCTAGGTATTCAGTTTCACAGTCTCGCCATACAACTTGGGATTGAATTTATTAATTGTCGGTTTATAAAAAGTATGAACTAGTCTATGATTTAGTGTAGCTATAGAACCGGTGACGTACTCGGTTCCTCGCACTTCCTAATCTCGATAGCCAAGGTACGACCGTTGACTACTTCCCTAACCAAACACGCAACCTGATCGCTAGTGCTCCAGATTTAACGCATTGGTTGCATTACTTCGATTCGTGAATGCACTACACCTTGACAACCGAATCGCTAGTGCTCCCGATTTAGCCTAGATTTCTAAGGTATTTAACCAGTCCCAAAAGGTTCTAATCAATTGGTATGGTCAATTGCCACTAGTGTGGTCTTATTGCACAAACATGGGTGCTTACGACTCACTGACATGTAAATCAAAGTTTAAACTAGTGTTTAACCTCAATTATTCAAATAATACCAAAGAAAATAAATAATAGAAAAGAATCAATAATAATTAAAAATAAATAAACCTGATAAAGGATTCCCAAGTTGTAGGCTTGACTGATCCACCTTCAACCTAGATGGACTAACTAACTAGACATAATAAAAAACTAAACTAAAAATGAAATTGGATACATTTGGCTCCCGGATCCCGGATACTTCAATCCCTATTTATAGATGTGAGAAGTGTATTTTCGGCCTTGACACGTGGCAGAACTGGATTGGGTGATTTCTGGGCTTTGCTGACGTGTCAGCACGTGATTGGGCGAGCTGGTGTGGCCGGCTGATGTGGCGCGACTGGATTGGAGGAGAGTGCTGGCTGTGACGTGTAGTGAGAGGAGCGTGACACATGGCGTGTTCGGTTCGTTGAGGTGCTTGTCGTGGCGTGAGCTGGACCAACCAGCGAGAGGACACGTGGCGAGTGTTTGGGCGGGAAAACGCGCACAAGAGTCGTGCGAAAATGGGAGACGACACACTGCACGCATCTCGAGGCGGATCGACGGCGGATGGCCGAGGCGATGATCTCGTGAGTACGCGTGGCGCCGATTCACGTGGGAGCCTGCGACGTGGTGTCGGTCCATTGGGATGCCACCACGTGTCACGTTAAATTCCAATTTTTCCCTCTCTTGTGTATGCCCAAAACAACTCCTCCGGTGTCCGATTTCTACAAGTGTATACTCTATTTTGAGTATTTTTTCGTTCCGGATCCAACCGTGCACTCCGTTTCTGCTAAAAATGAGAATTAAATATAATTAGATATATATTCTCAAATTATTCCAATAAATCACTAATTTCCTAAAATATGCATTTATCACTATAAAATAAGATAACTATAGTCCAATTACATCTAATAACCTATACTAAATTATGCCTAAATGAACACTTATCAGGCGCCGTGGTGAGATAAACTCACGGCGTCACCCATGTACATCTCAGCCAGTGACCCAGGGTCTCACGCCGTGGACATGCCATGAAGTACAAAAACTTGGCGGCGTCTTGAGCAGAGTCGAAATGTGAGGAAATAGGGAAAAAAACGCTGTGAAGGCGTCGTGCAGGATTGTACATGGTGGCGTCTCAGCGGCATCTTTGGGCAGCTTTGAACTAAAATTTTTCAAATGATGAATTGATCGATGAATATGGTCTACTTGGGGTATTCAAATGATGAATTGATCGATGATTTGGGTATTTAATTGGATTTACAAGGTTTATGAATTTATTCAATTTATCGGGAATTAATGGTTTTAGGTAGAATTGCGGAGATTGGACATGCATTATGAGCGTGATTTGGTGACGTTTAGGGTTAGTTGGAGTGCGGATTAAGGTGTGTAGTATCACAACTGAAATTACTTGAGTATTTACTTCTTTGACATTTGAATTCAATTTCTTTCATTTCAATACTCTACTTTGGTTATGGTTATATGAGCGGACGTTGAGCGAGGCTCCCTCCATTCCATTCTAGTGTGTATGTCCACTACACCATAGCATGCTGCTAATGATCGATCTCGGTGAATAGTACGACTTGAGTGTCACGTCGTGCAACGTGTCGGTGTGCCGTAGGTGTAACACCGACCATCGAGCGGATCCAGATACTTGCCCTGCTTGAGTTGGACTCGCCGACGGTATTCTGTGGAAGAGTCTGAAGTACGGTGGTAGTCTGACCCTAAGGGCTAGGAACACACTTTGAGCTTTCCCTATTATCTATTCATGCGATGAACGCAGTTGCCTGTATTTCTTTCTGCATGTTTATTTAATAGCTTTATTTAAATTTCAGTATTTACTTTCAGTATTGCTCACTTAATTTCCTTGGGAATACTCACTCTGGACTCGTCATCTGCCTTTTGTGATGGCTTAAGTGCAGATCCTAGGACGAGCAGGGGCAAGGGCAAGCTGCCAGAGTACCATTGATCTGAGATTGCCTGACTCATATGTTTGTATTATATATATTTTGTTTCATTTTAGGTCTGGGGATTGTGAGATATTTTGAGATACCTTATATATATTGATCTTTTGTGACTTCAGATGTATTTATGGTTATATATGGGTTTTCCACATTAGGTTTATGATTTATGTCACACATTTATAGTATCATTATCCGAGTAAATGTGGTAGTAAGGCTTCCACTGTGTTAATTTGAGGATTTCAGGATGACTTAATATATAATTTGATTTCTATACAACTTAATCAGTAAATTGACAATTAATAAGGTTTAAAAAGATAAAATGGAGGATATAATCCAATGTAGAGCACAACTGTCGCTGGTAAGACAGACTGTGGGTCGACATTGGCCCCTGTGGCGGTCTACTTGGAAAGTGGGCCGTTACAGTTACCCTACCCATTTGCATCTCTAGATCGGTTACCTTAATTAACTCCATGATTCTCTCACATACCTCTCTCCATGTCTCTCATTTTCGGGTTATACCAAATACCAATAACACAAAAGGTACATACAAACAATCTTGATAGTGATGATTGTTTTAATAGAATGATTCAATGGAGAGAGCAATGGGTGTCGATGGGAAGTAAAAAGAAGACAAAAATGGATTTGTAGGTGAGAGGTTAGTAAATAATTTTTTTTTCGAATTAAAACCAATGATTTTTTAGAAAAAAATCTCAATCCATCTGTGAGTTACACTTTTTTCTTTGGGTTTTTTTTATTATTATATTTTTTTAATTTTTAATTTTTTTCTTTGAAGGTTTGATACCCATGTTTTAAAATTGTAAAGGGAACATGTTAATACTTTCAACAAATAGTCGGGCATGCAAGGAAATTGTACATAAACAAAAAAAATGGAATATTGAACTGAAGAGAAGAAGCAAAGATAAAGATTCGGGCTACATTAATTTTGTTTAATTTTTTTGGGAGGAACAATGAGTTTTCAAGGGCATTGATAGTGAACATTATTTTTTTGAGATTGATTCTTGATCCATCACATAGGCTTAGTGAGAAATACGAGATGGTGGTATGGATTAGCAATAAAAAACTTATTTAATCTTTTAAATTTAGTATCAGATTTGAATCGAATTTTTTTTTGATGCATTATTATTGTACATCACGTGCGTAGCACGTGCCAATTGACTAGTGTGTGTATATATATATACCCATGCCACAAGTACACTATTTATAACCATTGGATTTAAATTCAACACATTAATCGAGGCGACATAAATGTACAAAACATTTAATGCATATGTAACATATTATGAAAGGTTCTCATGACATAGGTATAAATTTGAGCTTCATTGTAGAAGAACCTATATATATATATACACACACACACATACTAGTCAAATTGAAACAATGCGAAGACATAATTATTTTGAAGCTAAAACAGTTCGTTGTAAAATTAGGTTATGTCTAGCTAGAATTAAGCACTTGGTTCTGACCAAAGAAGGCAAAATTTTTAGTTTTTTTTTTTTTGTATATTTTCATATAATAAATCATAATTTAGATATTAAAACATTGCTTAAATAAAGTAAAACTTGGATTTGAAAAGAACCCAGTTTTTCAATGCATTAGTAAAATAAAAGAATTATATAGTTTCTTACTTTTATTGAGGAAATAAAATTTTCTAATTAACTGCACATGAACACATAAAAGGCTAAGGGTAACTGCAATATGAATGGGGAGCGTCTCATATGTTGGAGCGTTTCCAAACTTGGGCCCATAGCAGCAAAAGCTGTTGCTGTGGGCCCTTTTTATTTTATTTTTTTTTTTAAAAAAATCAGAATTTTGTCTTTTAATAAATATTTTAAATTTTATGTGTGATGTGATTGTGAATCTCATTTAAGTCTAAAGATAGTCTAACAATTGTGGAGAAAAAGTAGAAGTATGAGAGAGAAAAGAGTGGGTTTTATAAATTGATGATGTGGCATGCTAATAGCTCCATTTTGAATACAACCATTGCGGATACTCTAGAGAAAAAACTTAAAAGCATGTAAGGTAAGGAGTGGGAGAACTGAACCGCATAGTTGGAGCCCCAATATTGACCCTTAAACTTCAATTGTATCATTAACAATGGACTGATAAGTCACCTTGCTTAGAGACTAGCCAATCCTTGTCCCCAACAACCGACTAATTAACCGAGGCCAACTGCCTTGCTGAAACTGACTTTCATGCCACAAACTTCCTATCCTCTTTCCAACATACTTGGTAGCAAAATAGGAGTGTATGGAGATGTACATAATAATGCATGATTGGTGGCCGTTCTTTAAGTCCCACACTGTATGCATTAGTAAGTTCCTAAGAAAAAAAAAATATTGTTCTCGGTCATAACCATGGCTGCGCTCTGCCTTTGACTCATGCACGATCCACATCAACGCTTATGTTTCTATTTCGACTAAACAACGCAATGTCTCCACCATATTTATGGATCGATCTATATGCGTCGCGAGAGAGAGAAACGGAGGAGGGATTGATGTGTATGTGCGCCTGACGAATCGAGAGTAGTAGTGGAAAGTTTCAAATATGAAGAAAAAAAAAAAAAAAAGATGCACGTCTCCCGTTATTTTCTCCCTCTCCCACTTAGAGCATCTCTAATTGGACCATAGATTGGAGTAAAAATGGATCTACCTAGGATGCATGTGACGGCCCCGCTTCTAATCTAGGGCACCGTCCGGCCTAATCCTGTAATTAAGCCCTAATCACGACACATAGGACCCGATTACGAATTAGTCAGCCTTTACTACCTGTGTTCTCTTGTTTAAACAATTATTTTATTTAGCGGAAGTCTTTAATATTTTAGCGGATTTTTTTTTTTTTTTTTTTTAAATCCTAAGTGTGGAATCCAGGAAATAACGATCACCATATATATGCAAGTAAACGGCGAACATATATAAACAAAGTGAAAGCCAAAGTCGGGTAATCTAACACTCATCCCAATAACATCTCAAAAGATAAGGACATAAGTAAACATAATACATAAAAATACCCTACGTGTACGGGCAGCTACGCGCTCGGAGCTCAGAGGTAGTCGCCGATCTTCTCCTTGCTCGGCCTGGTGCTGCTCGACGGATCTATACCCACCGTCACAAACTAGACGATAAGTATGATGATATTTAAGTGATAACTGGGCAAATCTAGTACTACATTTCCAATTTAAACAAAAGGTATTTAAAAGCATATGTAGCTGAAGAAATGCTGAATAAATAATGCAAGTAAATACAAACGTTAACAGATACACAAACTGACACAGGCTAAGTCGAGATGATCTACGTCCGGTCGGCGGTGAGAACTATCACCTAGCCTTTTCCACTACTGAATGGAGCTGTGCTCAACATATGATAATAATCTCTCTTTTTTTTTCCTAATAACCTCAAATGGCAGAGCCGTGCTCGGCGTATTTAAATCATTTAAACTTGCCGACAACCCCGTGGTCCATGCCACATGTGCCGCCCAAGTGTAGTGGCAAGTGCCGGAGACCCCGAAAGACCGAAATCCTCGTGAATCCGCGCATCTCGTGTGCAATGGACACTAGATAATCCCTACTTTAGTTTTCAAGAATATATATCCTAAAATGTTATGATTTCAACATAAGTTAGGATACAAAGCCCCAAGTGAAGTAGAACACAAGTCCAACATAGCAGATAACCCTATAGCATGCATTTTCTAAATATTCATTAACCATATTTCAAGACAAACATTGAGCATATAAGGAAGCATGGAGTCAATGATATATCAAACAAGGCATCATGCTATATCGATATTCAATGTGAATAGAAACAAGGAAAGCATGATGTGGGAAATAAATTAGCTAGTCTACAAATAGACTGAAAATTTATAAATAACTGGAATGAAATAAAGTAAAGAGTTCCCTCGCCACTTACAAGTCAATGCAGTAGTCCTAGCTATCCGGCCTCCCGACACTAGCGCTCCCGAACTCTCGAAACACCCCTAAGTTCATGAAAGGTCATTTCATATCATTTATTTATTTATTTATTAATATCTTTATTATATAGATATATATCCTATATTATTATTATTTTATATTTATACCTATATGTGTATACGTATATATATACATAGGTGTATGTGTATATATATGTGTACATACACGTATATATTATGTATGTATATACATATATACATGTATGTATATTCCTATATATATGTATACTTGCATATATTTATATAACAGATGCATATATATATAAATATATATATATTATTTATATCTCTCTTTTTTTTATTTATTCTGGTATTATTCCCTTTCTTTTCTTTATATATATATATATATATTATATATAATTTTTAATTTTTTTTATTTTTTTTATTTTTTTTTAATTTTAATTTCTTTTTTTTTTTTTGAGGGTCGGGTCGGGTCGGACCGACCCAACCTCGAGTGCAGGGTCGGCTCGCCCGCCCAGTGGGCCGAGCCCGACCCGCTCGCCCGCCCCGAGAAGAAGTGCACACGGGCCCACCCGTGTGCATCTTCTCTCACGCGAACCAGACGTCTCTGGTTCGCGTGAGCCCTCTTTTTTTTGTTTTGATTGAGTTGGGGTTGGAAAAATCCCAACCCCAACTTCGATTTAGGATGACAGGGGAGTCCCCTGCCATCACCTTCCTCGGACGAACTGCCACAGTTCGTCCGAGCCACCCCCACCCCAACAACAACATACCACACACAAACTCACCTTGTCAATGCCGGTGCTGCGCCTCAAGATCTTGATATCCCCGTCTTCGATGACTCTCTCTTCCTCTCTCCCGGACTCCCTCTCTCTCGGACTCTCTTTCTTTCTTCTTCTTCACTTTTAGATTTGTGCATGTTAATAGTGCTTTCTATCTCATCAAGTGGTATATATATCTGTTGATGGGGTCTAGTGTGCATTGCGCATCTCGAGGTAAATCTAATGGCTACTAACTAGGCAGTCCAGCCTCTCATGTGACACAACTTGGGTGACTCCCATCATGGGAGTGTGTGGCAGCACGGATCCCAAGGTTCATCCTAAGGTTAGTTTAATTCATTACAAACTATAGGGTATCAAAATGTGATTTCTTAATTAAATAACTATAGGTTAAATCGATTAATGTACATTAATCTTATATGGACCATAATTAATTGGTCACACAAATTTATAAAATTTATCTAAGTGGTCACACCGACTCTCAACTACCTGGCACTCGGTGTCCCGAATCGCACGCAACTCGAGGCGCTTTCCCGTGCGTCGAGCGTCGTATTTTCCAACTAAATTAAATAACTTAATTTATGTTAAGGTAGATTTGAAATAAATTGTTATTTCCTAGCCTAGTCTCGCTACCCCGGTAATTCCACTAGGTACTCGTACTTGCACGCACTCCAAGACGTGTCCCCGCCCACGTCAACTCGATGTCTTTGGTTTGCAAAAATTGACTTAATTAGTCTACACACATACACAACACTAGGCATACACCAGTACAAATATAACATTTTACCTCGGCCACGTGCCTCGGTCATTGTGCGCATCTCATGCGGGCCCCACGTCACGGGTCGGTGATCCTGATTAAGCAAGTTGATCAAGATTAAGAAATTGGGCCGTGACAAATATTCCCAACAAAATGGAAATTTCGTCCTCGAAATTAAATTCAGGTTAGGATTATACCTGGCTCGAAAAGGTACGGAAAACGATATCGCATATAGTCTTCCCGCTCCCAAGTGAGTTCCGAATCGCTGTGGAACTGCCACTTGACGAGCACCTTTGGGATAGACTTGTTCCTCAGCTGTTGTACCTTTCGGTCTAGGATCTGGATAGGTTGCTCCTCATATGAGAAATCCTCGCTCAGGTTGATCTGACTCAAGTCAATCGTTTGCGGTCGTGCGCTCTTTCGCTTCGACTCACCAGGTCGAAGCATCGAAATATGGAAGACCGGATGAACACCTGACATCTGCAAAGGAAGCTCTAACTCGTATGCAACCTTTCCAACCCGTTTCCTAACTCTGAATGGCCCGATGAAACGCGGTGCGAGCTTGCCCTTCACACCAAATCTCTGCAAACCCTTCCGAGGGGAGACCTTAAGATAGACGTAGGCTCCCTCGGAATAAGTGAGATCGCTGTGGTACTTGTCTGCATACTTCTTCTGCCTCTCTTGGGCTGCCTTGAGTCTCTGTCGAATCAGTCGTACCTTCTCAGTGTGGTCAACAACAACCTCAGGCCCTACTGAAACTCTTGTCCTCTGGCTCAGCCCAACACGACGGTGAGCGACATGGTCTGCCATACAAAGCCTCAAATGGTGCCATCTCAATGCTAGCCTGATAACTGTTGTTATACGCAAACTCACATAATGGTAGATACTCCTCCCAAGATCCACCGAACTCTAACACACAGCCCGCAACATGTCCTCTAGAACTCGATTCGCCTCTCTCTGTCCGTCGGTCGCCCGAGGATGAAAAGTCATCTTTGAATCGTAGGCATGTACCGTATCGCTTCTTGCATACTCGCCACATCCCGGAAGTATACGTAGCATCTCTGTCTGATGTGATGGTCAACGGTACCCCATGCAGCCTGATGATCTCCCTCTCGAAAAGTATACTCAGCTGATCTAACGTGTAGTGCGCTGCAACTGGCAGAAAATGAGTAAACTTTGTAAGTCTATCAACTATCACCCAAATGGAATCATGTTTCTTGGCTGTCCTCGGCAACCCTCTGATGAATTCCATGGTGATGTCTTCCCATTTCCATCTCGGAATGGGCAATGGTGGTAACAGTCCTCCAGGTCTACGATGCTCTGCCTTCACTTCACTTGACACAAATCTCACAATTCCTGATAAACTCTGACACATCCGCTTTCATCCCAGGCCACCAGAAATGTCTCTTCATGTCGTGATACATCTTAGTCCTACCTGGATGAACAGTAAATCGAGAATGGTGTGAATCCTAAAGAATTTCCTCTATCAGCCCCAGCATCTAGGGTATCCACAATCTGCCCCTGAATCTCAGACACTGATCAGATGTCTCTGTCCAATCAACACAATCTAAACTCCGCGCTAACTCGCTGAATTGCTGGTACAACCTGTCAGCCCTCTGACCCTCTGACACACTCTGTGTAGACACGGTATGTACTCTCGTCTGTGCGCAGATCTCAATCCGGGTATCGATAGGAACGTCTGGCTGACCTACTGTCATCGCTGCCTCAAGTAATCCGTACTCGTGCGTCATATGACATCTAACAACCTCGGCGTCTCTGGTCGGTCTCGTATTCAGTGCGTCGGCCACTACGTTCGCTTTTCCTGGGTGATATTCCAAAGAAAAGTCATAGTCCTTCAAGAATTCTAACCATCTGCTCTGTCTCATATTCAGTTCCTTCTATGTGAAGAGATACTTCAGACTCTTGTGATCAGTGAAAAGTGTGAATCTCTCTCCATACAAGTGGTGTCTCCACACCTTCAACGCAAATACGACCGCTGCTAACTCAAGGTCATGCGTCGGGTAGTTCTTTTCATGTATCTTCAGCTATCTCGAAGCATAAGCCACAACTCCGCTACCCTGCATCAACACGCATCCAAGTCCCGTGTGTGAAGCATCACTGTATATTAGGAATCCCTGTCCAACCTTAGGCAGTGTCAATACTGGTGCGGTCGTCAACAACCTCTTCAACTGCTCGAATGCATTCTCGCATTCCTCAGTCCAATCATACACGACGTCTTTCTGTGTCAGTCTAGTCATCGGCGAAGCAATCTTAGAAAAATCCTTCACGAACCTGCAGTAGTAGCATGCTTGTAACGACCTAAACATACTCCGACCCATTTTCAAAGTATTTTATTAATTTTATATTAAAATATGCGAACAAATGAGATTGTTACACAAAATTGATCTTAACAAGACTTGGATTAAGTGAAAATAGTTTTGATTGGGCTTAACAAGGAAATTGGGCCCATAGGGGTATTTACGTAATTTTGGGTTAAATTGGTGAAAAACCCTAACAATATAAGGATAAGTTGTAAACCCTAGTCTACCCTAGTTGTTGTTTCAACAAACTTGGAGAGGGAGGAGAAGAAGAGGAGGTTTGAACATCCAAGGGAAGGTAATTTTTGGTGGTTTTCTTTTCTTTTCTTTTCTTTTCTTCTTTCTTCTTTTCTTCTTTTCTTCTTCATATACTTGGCTGAGATTTGGAGGAAGAGGAAGGGCGGTGGTGGCGCCACCAGGCGCCGCCGGAGGTGATAGCGGCGCCGCTGCTCCTCAGCGGCGCCGCCGCCAGCAAAGGGAGGGGGTGGGCTTGGCCACCCCCCCATGAAACCGAGAGGAAGAAGTGGGTGGCTTTGCCCCCCCTTCTTCCATCACCACCACCACCACCACCGCCACGGCTGGTCAGCCGCGGCAGTGGGGTCCCCAGTGCCGGCGAACACTGGAGACCACCCTCGGATCTCGATCCGAGGGTTGGGGTGGGTGGGGGAAAACCCCCACCCCGTGGTGACGAAACGCAGGGCGCCCTGCGTCCTGCGTTCGGTCCCCAGGGGACAAACAGCCCCCTGGACCGGTTCCGGGGGCCGGGCCCGGCCCCTGTGGGTTTGAACCTGTTGACCAGGGGCCGAAATGCCCCTGGTCAACCAAACAGGGGCTGGAACGCCACTGCCCAAAAATAAAGAAATAAAAATAAAATAAAAATAAAATAAAATAAAATAAAATAGGATAAACTTACGGTGGGCGTCGACAACCTCGACAAAGCCCTTAATGGCACATCATGTGGGACACACACTATTTGGAGTCCCCAAATATAAATTAATAATTAAAAATACTCAACTTTAAATTATTAAAATACTTATGTAGTCTTATATAAAATTGTATAAATTGCGTAGATTCGCGAGACGGTTCACGTGGGACCCCAAACATACGAGGAGCCGGTATAGGCGTCGCGACGGGTCCAGGTAAGTGGGGAGCTTCGCTCATGCATTAAATATGGCTTGATTATTAGATAATTAGGAATGCATGTTTTGAATTAAAGACTTGGGAATGGGTTGCGTCGTGATATTGGTTTGGATCTCTATTATCTATGGAATTGTGAATACATTGTCTTGCCTTTTTATGTTATTTGGTGCCCCAGAGTGTGTGGTAGTTAACCACCGAGGGCCAAATTAGCAAGCGCTATATCTTTGACACCCCAGAGTGTGTGGTAGTTAACCACCGAGGGTTTGCTTGACTAATTGAATGCATAAGGTGAATTATTCGAGGGTAAGGGTTTGGAGTTCCATCCTTTGCTACTTGAGGATTCTTTGAGACGTGTAGCGGTGACGGCTTGGATGATTCTATCTTTGTTTTGGTGCAATTATCTAGAGGGCGTAACGGCCATTACGTTTCCACTGATTATTGTACCAATTCGAAAATAGATGATTCGGTCATCGGATCCTTACCAATATCTAGTTCGCATTGAATGGAACAACGACTTATATTAATATTTATATCTATCGCATTTTATTTAAATATTTCATTTGGCTTTATTTGCATGTTGTGTGTAAATTTATAAATGAAAAGTGATGAATATTATTATGCTTGACATATATGAAGGTTTATCAAATGTGTTGTGAAACTGTTAGGCTTTTATGTCTAGTATGGTGATTGGAATACGAATTGAAATATTGATATATAAAATTATTGAATATCTAAATTAGATGTGGAAATAATATTTAGATATTTCTTCTTAGAATATAATTCCATCTTTCATAACTATGATGAGCATAAATCATATATTTAATTGGATCGAATTATGTACTAAATGATTATGCTTATAAGTTTTGTTTTGATTTACATGTATTCAGTTATTACATGTTGTGTTATGCGTATGGATTGAATGTCATGTAGAATTTGCATGAGTACTAGGTAGTACTTGCATATTTAATGTTTGAGCGAGTCTTTCCTCTTATTGAGCATCGTTGGTTCTTTAGCTCACCCCACTCTACCCCACAGTCCCTCTACCAAATACGATAGACAAGAAAGGCAAGGGAAAGGACTTATCTTGAAGTACCTTCATATGTGAGACTCACATATTACAAGTTTAATATTATTATTATTAAATTGTTTTGTAATCGTACGTGGGTTATAGCTCGAGAATTAGTAATGGGTAGTTTTGAACCTTTTGATATTATTATGAGGTTGTATGAGGCATTTAAATACTAGAGATGATAGATATTATCATGATATACAGGTTTATATGGTTTAGTTATGATTACTTTTCACACACTTATTATTATATATATTGTTTAGAATAATTATTCCGCAGGTTATTTAGGCGTGCCAAGTCGTTATTTGGGCTTGGTTCAGGTATCGGGTCTAAGTAACGGTTTGGGCCGGGTGACCCGACCCTAGGTCGGGGCAGGGTCGTCACACTGCTAACTCCAGAAAACTCCTGATCTCTGTCACTGACGTCGGTGCTGGCCAGTCCATAATCGTCTGAATCCTGGCCGGATCTACGGCAATCCCCGTCGCTCCAACAACGTGACCCAAAACTTGACTTCGAAAGCCAAAACTCACACTTGCTTTGAACTTGGCATATAAACGGTGCTTCCTCAACATCTCGCAACGTTTCCCCGAGTCTTCGCTCGTGATCCTCCCGTGTCCTCGAATAGATCAGAATGTCGTCGATGAAGACTACTACGAACTGGTCAAGAAATGGCCTGAATACTTGGTGCATAAGGTCCATAAACACGGCGGGGGCGTTGGTTAGCCCGAACGGCATAACCGTAAACTGGTAGTGTCCATATCTGGTGCGGAACGCTGTGTCTTAGACTGGTCCTCGTCCCTGATCCTAAGCTGATGATACCCTGATCTCAGGTCTATCTTGGAGAAGAACTGTGCTCCTCTCAGCTGCTCAAACAAATCATCAATCCTCGGTAGCGGGTACTTGTTCATTATTGTAACCTTATTCAGTTGCCTGTAGTCGATGCACAGTCGTAGACTACCATCCTTCTTTTTCACAAAATGTACTGGTGCTCCCCACGGCAACATGGAAGGTGTGATGAATCCTTTTTCCCCATGTCCTTAAGCTGAGCCCTCAATTCCTCTAGCTCCTTCGGGGCCATGCGGTAAGGTGGTATCGCGATCGGTTTGGTGCCTGGTACTAACTCGATGATGAAGTCTACTTCTCGCGGCGGCGGTAGTCCTGGCAACTCCTCAGGAAAGACGTCAGAAAACTCTCTAACGATCGGTATGTCCTCAAGTCGGGGTCCTTGACTCTCTGCTATAGTATACAAGGCTACTAGAGTCTCCTTCTCCTCACTAGTCACCAATCTACGTCTCGTGGTATTGACTCTCGGTGTACGACCTCGGTGTACGAACATCGGACGTCCCGGAATCTCAAATACGACAGACTTACTAAAACAATCTATATGAGCATGGTATGCTGATAACCAGTCCATCCCGAGGAGAGCGTCGAACTCTAACATCTCAAGGACTCTAAAGTCGGCAGGTAACTCTATCCCACTAATCTCTACTGGAACTCTCTCCACTAGACTATTAGGGTAAACCCTATCTCCGGCGGCGGTGCTCAATATCAAATGTACTCCAAGCCTAATCGGTGTCAGTCCTAGTATGCCTAACATGCGTCCAGAAATGAAGGAAATAGTGGAACCCGAATCAAATAAGACATAAGACTCTCTACCAGCGATAGAAATCGTACCCTCGATGAGACTCCACGTAGCATTAGTATCCGGCTGTGCCACCATGTGAGCTGCCTCTCGACTCTGTGGTGGATACACTGCTGCTGGCTGTGGACACTCCCTCACCAAATGTCCCACCTGTCCGCACCTGTAACATGAAACTGTCTGCACTGACCGGACTGTGGCTGTCCCTGAACTGGAGTCTGTCTCTGTCCCTGATGGGGTCCCTCTCGGCCTCTACCCCCCTCGGCTCTACCACCCTGCTGCGATCGTCGTGGTGTGCGATGGTGCTTGGAAGAGTAAGTCTCTCTGGCGCTGGTAATGGTGGCCTAATCGATGGCGATGGTATGGAACGTCCTCTCCCTGAGCTCTGTGCTGACGCGACATAAGACACCTGAGGTACTAACGATGTAGAACGTGAAGTCACCCCCGATCCATGGAAGCCTCTATCCCATGTCCTGGGTGCCTTGCCACTCCGCCGCCTCCCCCCGAAATCTGCGGCCTGCTCTAATGTCAATCTCGCCCGAGCACATCGCCTGTCGCCTATTACACCAAGGTAGTAGGTCTCGTGGGAAAGTGCTCGCTCGTATATCTCGGTGAGTGTCCTAGCGTCCGTGGTGACTACGTGATAGCCAATGTCTGCTCTCAGACCTGCCCCAAAATGATACACATCTCCCAACTCATCTCGGACCAAATCCCCCGCAAACTGCCTCAAATACCCGTATCTATCTCGGTACTCCATAACTGACTCATCTGCTCTCTGCCTCAAACTCATAAACTCTCACCTCAACCTCATCATGACTGCCGGCGGGAAGTACTGCTGATAAAACTTGGCCTTAAAGGCCGTCCATGACTCAAAGTCCCCATCAGTAGCTATGGTGGTGCACCACCAAATGTCGGCATCTCTCTGTAGTGTATAAGAAGACAAATCTGGGCGTAATCTATCCTCGATCCCCAAAATCCAATGTAGCTTCTCCTGTGATAATATCCATCCCTCAATCTTCTCAAAATTTCTCTCCCCGTCGAAGTACACTGGCTGTAGGCGGAGAAAGTCCTTCACCAGCTGAATCCCCACCGCCGAGCTCGAAGGTGTAGGTGTGGGAGTCGGAGTCATCATCATTACCTCTCGCCGTCGAAACGGTCACTACCGAAGAGTCGGCGTCACTACCGTGTCCCGAACAATAGGTGGGTCTAGTACGGGTGCGATATCTGGAACGCCGGGTGGTATAGTAGTAGGTCCTGGTCGTCGGATGTGTGTAGTCGCAGAGTAGTGGCGACAGCCTGACTAAGTGCGGTGATCTGTGCTGTCATGAAGGCCATGAAATCAGTCATCTGCTGTCCCTGTGCCGCTACTCTATCCGCCAACCTCTGATAGTCGTCGTCTGATGTAGTAGGAGGCGGACTACTACTAGCACCCACATCGCCTGTCTCGCGTGCATCCGTCATCGTCGTCTGCATGTAGATAACGATTTCCTATCAATTATTACGAAGTCTACCACGTATATACGTATACATATTGAAAAAGATAGCATATATATACAAATTCCCAACTCACTTTCACTCAATTCCCAACAAAATAATTCCTAGGCAAGGTTCATCTGGTTTCCACTTCTAGGGTGTGTATTTTATTCAAATTTATGCTTTACTCCTTGATAAATGATCTTTGATACCAATCAGGAAATTGGTATCAAAATCCTTATTCAACACTATGCTTTGTCCCTAAGGTTCTAAAGCCTATGCTCTGATACCAACTGTGACGGCCCCGCTTCTAATCTAGGGCACCGTCCGGCCTAATCCCGTAATTAAGCCCTAATCACGACACATAGGACCCGATTACGAATTATTCAGCCTTTACTACCTGTGTTCTCTTGTTTAAACAATTATTTTATTTAGCGGAAGTCTTTAATATTTTAGCGGATTTTTTTTTTTTATAAATCCTAAGTGTGGAATCCAGGAAATAACGATCACCATATATATGCAAGTAAACGGCGAACATATATAAACAAAGTGAAAGCCAAAAGTCGGGTAATCTAACACTCATCCCAATAACATCCCAAAAGATAAGGACATAAGTAAACATAATACAAAAAATACCCTACGTGTACGGGCAGCTACGCGCTTGGAGCTCAGAGGTAGTCGCCGATCTTCTCCTTGCCGGCTACTGTCTTCTGCTCGACGGATCTACACCCACCGTCACAAACTAGACGGTGAGTATGATGATATTTAAGTGATAACTCGGGGAAATCTAGTACTACATTTCCAATTTAAACAAAAGGTATTTAAAAGCATATGTAGTGAAGAAATGCTGAATAAATAATGCAAGTAAATACCAACGTTAACAGATAACAAACCGACACCAGCTAAGTCGAGATGATCTACGTCCGGTCGGCGGTGAGAACTATCACCTAGCCTTTTCCACTACTGTATGGAGCTATGCTCAACATATGATAATAATCTCTCTTTTTTTTTCCTAATAACCTCAAATGGCAGAGCCGTGCTCGGCGTATTTAAATCATTTAAACTTGCCGACAACCCCGTGGTCCATGCCACGTGTGCCGCCCAAGTGTAGTGGCGAGTGCCGGAGACCCCGAAAGACCGAAATCCTCGTGAGTCCGCGCATCTCGTGTGCAATGGACACTAGATAATCCCTACTTTAGTTTTCAAGAATATATATCCTAAAATGTTATGATTTCAACATAAGTTAGGATACAAAGCCCCAAGTGAAGTAGAACACAAGTCCAACATAGCAGATAACCCTATAGCATGCATTTTCTAAATATTCATTAACCATATTTCAAGACAAACATTGAGCATATAAGGAAGCATGGAGTCAATGATATATCAAACAAGGCATCATGCTATATCGATATTCAATGTGAATAGAAACAAGGAAAGCATGATGTGGGAAATAAATTAGCTAGTCTACAAATAGACTGAAAATTTATAAATAACTGGAATGAAATAAAGTAAAGAGTTCCCTCAGTTTCACTTACAAGTCAATGCAGTAGTCCTAGCTATCCGGCCTCCCGACACTAGCGCTCCCGAACTCTCGAAACACCCCTAAGTTCATGAAAGGTCATTTCATATCATTTATTTATTTATTTATTAATATCTTTATTATATAGATATATATCCTATATTATTATTATTATTTTATATTTATACCTATATGTGTATACGTATATATATACACAGGTGTATGTGTATATATATGTGTACATACACGTATATATTATGTATGTATATACATATATACATTTATGTATATTCCTATATATATGTATACTTGCATATATTTATATAACTGATGCATATATATATATAAATATATATATATATATTATTTATATCTCTCTTTTTTTTATTTATTCTGGTATTATTCCCTTTCTTTTCTTTTTATATATATATATATTATATATATAATTTTTTTTATTTTTTTTTTTTTTTATTTATTTATTTTATTTATTTATTTTTTTTTTTTTGGGTCGGGTCGAGTCGACCCGACCCGACCTCGGCCGAGTGCAGGGGTCGGCTCGCCCGCCTCAGGGCGAGCTCGACCCGCTGCTGCCTCGCCCAGAAGAAGTGCACACGGGCCCACCTGTGTGCATCTTCTTCTCACGCAAACCGACGACGTCTCGGTTCGCGTGAGCCCTCTTTTTTTTTTTTTTTTGATTGAGTTGGGGTTGGAAAAATCCCAACCCCAACTTCGATTTAGGATGGCGGGGAGTCCCCCGCCATTACCTCCTCGAATCGCCACGCTCATTCGTCGCCCACCCCCACCCCAACAACAACATACCACACACAAACTCACCTTGTCAATGCCGGTGCTACGCCTCAAGATCTTGATATCCCCGTCTCCGATGACTCTCTCTTCCTCTCTCCCGGACTCCCTCTCTCTCGGACTCTCTTTCTTTCTTCTTCTTCACTTTTAGATTTGTGCATGTTAATAGTGTTTTCTATCTCATCAAGTGGTATATATATGTATTGATGGGGTCTAGTGTGCATTGCGCATCTCGAGGTAAATCTAATGGCTACTAACTAGGCAGTCCAGCCTCTCATGTGACACAACTTGGGTGACTCCCATCATGGAAGTGTGTGGCAGCACGGATCCCAAGGTCCATCCTAAGGTTAGTTTAATTCATTACAAACTATAGGGTATCAAAATGTGATTTCTTAATTAAATAACTATAGGTTAAATCGATTAATGTACATTAATCTTATATGGACCATAATTAATTGGTCACACAAATTTATAAAATTTATCTAAGTGGTCACACCGACTCTCAACTACCCGGCACTCGGTGTCCCGATTCGCACACAACTCGAGGCGCTTTCCCGTGCGTCGAACGTCGTATTTTCCAACTAAATTAAATAACTTAATTTATGTTAAGGTAGATTTGAAATAAATTGTTATTTCCTAGCCTAGTCTCGCTACCCCGGTAATTCCACTAGGTACTCGTACTTGCACGCACTCCAAGACGTGCCCCCGCCCACGTCAACTCGATGTCTTTGGTTTGCAAAAATTGACTTAATTAGTCTACACACATACACAACACTAGGCATACACCAGTACAAATATAACATTTACCTCGGCCACGTGCCTCGGTCATTGTGCGCATCTCATGCGGGTCCCACGTCACGAGTCGGTAATCCTGATTAAGCAAGTTGATCAAGATTAGGAAATTGGGCTGTGACAACGCAATCCACATCCAACCCAAAAAGTGTTCTCTAATGGGACAATAGATTGTGGATGTCTATCCTATGTGACAAGGAATCAAAGTGGAACCACAATGTCTACTGCTAAACATAGTGAGTCATTGCCACATCATCAATTGTTTGTTACATAAATTCATATTACCATTGGAGATCATTTTGAAATTTGAATGCCCATCTAATGCCACATAGGATAGACATCTTCCCCACATCCATGAGAAGGCACCAATCCACATTACCATTGGAGATGCTCTAATAATCTCTCTTAAATCGGGACCCTCTCCCTTGATTCTCTCTCTAAACCGTTTCCTTAATGATCTCTCTGTTGGGTAATGTGCCCTAGGTCAATCCATTAACAGTCTTTATGAATACATTTTAGTTAATAAAATAGAGGATTTTATTTGCTGTTTATTATAATTGATTTGCATGTTTACATTATAATAAGATCCATGGGTATTTACAGAAATTTCCTAAATGTCCCTAGTCGATTATTATACTGGGAACTATAATGAATTAAGACTAGTATGAGTCTTGATTGATGATCATACGATGATCATACGTATAGGAATACGAATCAAGATCATGAGTACTTATTATAGAATAAAGTACTGGACCGACCCGCTATGAGAACATCACATGGATTAAGTCATAGTTGTTTCTCATGATAGGTATATTTTTCAATCCTCGACTTGAGATTACCAGAGACTTCAACATTAGGAATACAGGTGATTTGACGCAATCAAACGTTGTCTTTAACCTGGACAATTATAAAGGTTGTGATTGGTTATTGTGTGAATAATGTGGTGAAGTTGTGTAATCGAGATAGAATTTGTCCCTCTCATATAAAGAGAGATATCCAGTGGATCCTCGATATGTTAGATCATGTTAAAAGGCCTAGTCTAAGTGAATTGATATTGATCAATGTCACTTAGATGTTTTCATCTACCTTGAAATCGAGACTAGTACGATTGAACATGTTGGATGACAATTCTATGCCTTATGTTTGATCAAAAGGATATCGTGTGACAAAAGGATGTTATATATACTATTGATTAGGTTATATCGATTTGATAATCGTACAACTTGGGTAGTCATAATGTCTTGCTAGAGGCGCTTATGACTTGTATACCAAAATGTGTTTTGGTACACTTTGCCAACGTTGTATGAGCCTATTGGGTCACACACTAAGAATGGTTTTGCGAGATTTTAAGATGGTTCGAAAAATGAATTTTATATGATAAAATTCATGACAAACGTCCTTGTAGTGTATTACACTTATACTTCTTTAAGTAGGGGTATATGTGTAATTTACTTAACCGTCTATATACAAGGGTTGTATAAATAGACGCTTTGAGTTAGAATACAAGTACGAAAGAATTATTAAAAGGCCGAAACTCTATTTTTCGTTTTAGAAACAACTTAGAGTTTTTGGTATCCTCTGGATCGTTTTGGAGAGAAACAAAAAGTTTGAAATTCTCTCGAAGCTAGCACTTTGAATCTCGGTCGCCATTCGTGTGTGGACAACTGATAGAGGGCGTTCGTTGTTGCCAGCGCCTTAGAGATCGATTAACCTTCAGAAAGGTACATTGCGACTGAGGTATGATTAAGTTTTCATAGTCTAAACGTGTTTTAATGGAATCAGATTCGGATCCTGTTGGGGTTTTTTTCTCAAAATTGTTTTGAAATCTCCGCTGCGTTTGAACCCCAAAATCCAACACTCTCTCCAAACCGCAGCTATCTATCTGTATTAAAAAAACAAAAGATGATAGAATGACGCTACCCCAAAGTCACACCCTGGTGACGTGACGTATGGGCCCCATGTAAAAATGGGTGTTAGGCCCTGAGGCGGAACCAGGAAAGCTTGTTAGGGAGGCGACCTTTAACCTTAACTTTTTTCAAATAAAAAAAGTATTAATTTGAAAAACTAGCATAACAAATTAACAGTTGTAAGTGATTACCAATATAAAAATAACCTGGCTCATCTTTATACCCATTAAAATACTCACTCAGGACACTTCAAATACATTTTTTTTATTGACAACACTACACTTATTATATAGGGAGTGTGTGTCGAGCTTAAGGGGAGCAGAAAAGGGGCTCCAGGGGGCGGAGATCGGGTGGAGACCGGGCGAATACATAGGGGTACTATAGGGGGTCCTGGTGGTTAGGGACCGACTACCCCCTCCCTCCAAGTCCACCTCTGGTTAGACATGTAGATCTCGGTGCATAACACATTTGTGTACATTCCGAAGTGCGTACGAATGACTATAAAAAATGCAAGCCCATGCACCACGTTATAGGGTGTGACTTTGGTTGTCATTCTAACATTTTCCAAAAAAAAAAATTGCAGCTATCTCTCACTTTCCAAATCTTTTTGAAAATAAATCGTGTGAAATTGAGAGAGGAACGTGAGTTATGATGAGATGGAGAGAGGAATCGGTTAATTAGTAGTTTTAGAAATCGGTAATCCTAAATGCTCGGCTTTCTAACAATTTGAAGTCTTTGTGTTTCGGTTGTTATCTTTCCAACAATTTAATTTTAATTCCATAAAAGAGACATAGTAACCTTTTTGTTTCTAAAGGAGACACTAGGAAATAAAAAAATTTAAACACATTTCTAAAGGGGCAGTTTTGTATTAAAGCCTATTTTGACTTCACCAACAACCACCTTATAAGATTGTCATTATATATAAGATAAGATAAATATCAGGGTGTGTTGGTGCCATTAATTTGCTTTGATTCTATATATAGTCCTAAATTAATGTTCCTTTTCCTTTGGCATAGTACATGCAGAAAAATGAATATATAGATTAGAAATTTGCTAATCAGGTGTATACTTTTTTGAAAAAAATAAAGAACTAAAATGTATCTACAACAAAACTCAAGTGATTAGGGAAACAGGATGAGGCATTACTTGGTTCAAAATAAAGTTGGGGTTCGACTTATATTGGAGTCAACTCAATCAAGATTCAAGAGTGTTATAATTAAGTTAGTTTTATATATATATATATATATATATATATATATATATATATATATATATATATATATATATATAAAGCAGTTTGTAATTTAATTACACTTGCGAAGTATAATACTTCCGAGCAATGCACTGAAAAGTGCATGTAAAATTACTTCGGTAGCCAAAAACTTAATTATTTGTCATCTTAAAATAGAGATATTATCAATCAAGAGGGTTGTGATATAATGGCACGAGTCTCTCCTCCTTAATTAGACATTAAATTCGAGTCATAAAAAAGAAAAAACTTTAAAATACTTTAACTAGAGGTGCCGCCCTTTTAGTCCTATATTCCTTGAGTTTGGAATTAGTCAGGGTTATACATCGAATACCCTGATAATAATAATAATAATTATTATTATAAAAACAAAAGTTGTATATTTTTTTATTTACGTAAAAGTTCATAGTATATTTGTCAGTTGAAAAGTTTGTTTGTTTGTTTGTTTGTTTGTTTTTTTTTTATTAAAGATCAAAAGGAGCATCCCACCTTCTCTTAAAAGGCATTTTTGCTTCAAATACGAGCTTACAATTAGTAATTACAAGCTTAGTGGTCAGACTTGACAAGTCATAATACCTCATAGAACTTAAACTTTCTCCAACCAGCACCACTGGTTGGCGAAGAGTGTTATAGTATAGCACTATTCATCAACTCCATCTACTATTTGATTTTTTTAATTTTTTTTAATTTTTTTAATTTTTAAAGTTAACTTTATAGTTATTATTATCTCACTTTTTGAATAAAATAATATTAAAAATTAGAAAAGTATAAAAAATAGTGTAAATAAGTTGAAGACGTGAATAGTGTTAGTGTCACTATTTAAATCAAAATAGACGTGAATAATGTTAATGATACTCTATTTTAACGTTGTTGGGTTAGAGATTCCCTTAGATGAGTCATGATGAACTCATAGAGCGGATAGAGATCACTGGGCGAGCTCGACTGACTTGCATATTTAACTACTTGAATTCATAGTTAATTTGGATTATTCTACAAATATATATATATATATATGATAAAATATTACCTAAATCTAAACTAAAAGTCTAACATATGATATGTATTCCATAACATGTAAGACTTCGGCAAAAACAACAATGCTGTTATTTTGAGGGCCTACTCTTCGTGCAATGTTAATTTGACACGCACTTTCACGTCAAAATAAGTCAAAATCAAGTGCCTGTGCTGAAAGTGTATCAGGTTAAGACCGCGAGATGTACCTAGAGATACGAGATCGTAAAATATAAAAGCGCCGACCTCCATGGCTTTCGGTGACTCACAATATACTCATCTTCGCTAGATTTAACTGTCAATA
The DNA here is from genome assembly GCA_039657345.1 of Stephania japonica. NCBI lineage: Eukaryota > Viridiplantae > Streptophyta > Magnoliopsida > Ranunculales > Menispermaceae > Stephania > Stephania japonica. The sequence continues at coordinate 10,036,964 of CM077563.1, read as the reverse complement.
ATATCAACTGATTTCCAGGGTTTCGATTCTTTCAATTCTTCGAAGCCCCCAAAAATTAGGGTTTTGGATTTAGAGGGATTGGTGAGTGTTGCGAGTGGATTCGATCTGCCAATGCAATTTGTTACAATTCTCAATGTCTTGGGCAGGCCTGGACGATATCTTCCTATCTACTTGTCTCGCCAGCTATCTCGACAGTTAGTTCTCGCTCTCTGTTTTCATCTCTTCACCTTGAATTGCATTGATTTATTACTTTGTTTGTTTGTAATTCTATTCGAAATTGGGTCTTTATAATGGTAGGCTTGGAAAGATTGATTCTTGCGTGTTTTTAGTTTGTCTAGTTGAATCAAATTCATGTTTTTATATGTTTGGCGTCTCGTCATTGCTTCCGCGATAGGGCTTTGTCTAATTGGGAGCTTTGCAAAGTTTAGTCATTGATTTCCCCTTTTGTTTATGTGCAATTTGAGAGGGATTGGAGGTATCTTGACAAGAATGTTTCCCTTAGCGAAGTCGATTGCGACCCTATCATAAGTGGCCTTTCATTTATGGAGAAAACGAAGGCATCTTTTTTTATTTGTGCATGTCTTATTATGTATTAGGGAAGAAAAATGATAATCTAACACACTTTGGACGCACACTTTGTCTTTTAACCTATTTATGGTATTTTGTTAGATGTGGGGCCCACACTTGGGGAGACAAAAAAGAACCATAAATAGGCTAAAAGACAAAGTGTGCGCTCCAAGTGTGCGCTCAAAGTGTGTTAGATTATCATTTTCCATTAGGGAAACCCTATACACATTAATAGATTGCAGTAAATAAGAAAATTCTCGAGATGGGAAAAGAGCGAGAATTAGAGTATTCCTTGACTCGGATATTATTGATTCCCACAAGTTATGTACCATACTTATAATCCTAGATAGTGTTGGAAAAGAGAGAGTTCATATTGTGTCGCAAGTGTTGCAGATTTTTCTGTGTTTTGGTCACTTATTGAGTTATTGGTTTATTCAATTAGCCCACAAATATATTGATGGAAGAAAGTTGTTTACAACCTCTACCATTGTTGTATATGTCATGTAATCAGCAATGCCGCTTCCTATGAAAAGAAAAACATAAAAAGCTATGTTGAATGTATCGTCTATAATCCTCTCCCGATAATTTTGCAGTATTAGAATTTTGTTTCAATCTCTTAAATTTTACATTTAGCTATTTAGGTTCCTTGCATTTGCTAGTGGTCATTAGCTACTAATAATAATATGATTTTGTGTGTTGAAGTCTGGTATTTTGTTTTTCAAATTTTACATTTAATAACTTTGATGCTGTTGGTGCTAGACTGGGAGTGGTGGTCCTTTTGCGAAATCTTCTACTGCTTTATTTGTTTGGCCAATGTCCTTGTCATTATTTCAAGGGCCTAGCTTGAATATTATCCCAGATTTGTTTGTCTTTGTTCCTGGGTTTTGCTGCATCTCCTTGCATTTAGTCATTATTTATTTGATTTCTATCATATTCTTGTATGTATAAGAATATTCATACTTCTACACTTGCTCTCAGTTATATGAGAGCAACATTCTCAATTAACTTAAACTGTAGCACTGATTAATGAACGTCTTAAAAAAACCCTTTTCCCTTTTTTGACTTGGTAATGCTGATCCAAATTTGACCAACTCCAAACCAATTGTTAATGCATCACAAAAACAGAATGCAAGAAAAATAATCTGGTTGAAAACATTTGCCGTCGTCCATGGTAGAACTTACTAGTATTTGACAAAAAATCTCGAAATTTAAACTTTTTGTGGTTGGAGGGTCACTGTAGGATTTTAAACTCTTAGAACGAGTTGACAGGTAACTGAAAGAATTTCAAGGATGACTAGAAATGAAGAATTAAGCCTCTATTAATAGGTATATTCGCTGACAACCAATTGCCCGGATTTTTTAAATTGACAGTTTAAGATTGTTTTTTACTAGCATTGCACCACTTTCAAATGCACTCATTCTTATTCTTTTCTGATTTTTTGACTAGTTCTTTTTTCTTGGAGAAACTCAAGCCAATAATTGTTATGCCTTGCAGAGAAACTTCTTGTTTTGCTTCGAGATGGTCGTAAACTAATGGGAATACTTCGTTCATTTGACCAGTTTGGTGTGTCTTTTGTTTCAATAATTTTGTTTTGTTCTATTCAGTAACTTTCCTCTGCACATACAATTTATGCAATTCTATGATTTATTGTTATCTTACAGCAAACGTGGTTCTTGAAAGTGCGTGCGAGAGAGTAATTGTAGGGGATCTATATTGTGATATTCCATTAGGTCTATATGTTATCCGCGGGGAGAATGTTGTTTTAATTGGTGAGCTGGTATGACATTCTACTTTATTATGCCTCAACAGCTATTGATTATTGCTAAAAAGTGCATTTTAATTATTTGGGTGGGATCTGTTTTTGGTTGGGTAGGACTTGGAGAAGGAAGAGCTTCCCCCAAATATGACTCGTGTTTCAGCTCTGGAGATAAAAATGGTCAGTCTTCTACTTTGTTCTTTTACCTATTTCAGCTCTAGAGCTTCCCTTCTTGTTGTCGCAGCAAATGAATTGACTGGGAATGAATATGAAACCTTTCATTGGATAACTCCCCTATTTGTTCTCTCATATAACATAAATTTTACATGACTAGTTTCTGTTCACTTTTGTTCTTTCATTTTGGAAAATAGTCATTCAGAATGGAATGCATATGGACACAATATCCATACTCTTTTCTTTCACCAATGGTGGTATCAATGGAATTGACTAGTCAATCTGATAAAAGCCCAAAAAAGGTCCAAGTCATTGTAGATAAGATTATTAAGTATTTGATCTGAAACTATTTTTCTCATACTTACTGTTTGACTGAGCGGCGTTATTTTAAATATTGTCCATTTTGGTCTCTTACTTTTAGGAGGCTTTGTTCATTTAATGTAAAAACTGTCTTGGTTGTAAATTTTGATGAAGAAACAAAATACACGAACAAACGATGCACGACAAAGAAAAAAGGAAATGAATCTTTGATTTCGACTTGATGCATAAGCTTTTGAAAAAAATGGGGAGTTGTACAGTATAAATAATTTATTTCAAGATGTAACTACCAAAAAAAAAAAAAAACTTCAAGGTGTTATTTTTCTTTGGATCAAGGGACTCTAGTCATCTTACTTTCCCTGTTCAACTATGTTGTAAATATAGTGATTGCCCTTGGAGTGTCTAATAATTGCATTTTTACTTTGACTGGTATTCATTGGCCACACATGCCCTATTTTCTTACATCTAAATATGACTTTTCGTGATTTTTATCCTGTTCAGAATGTGGATGAGTTCCGAATTTCTTATTCCAGTAAAGTTTTCATTTGCCCATGAAAAGCTTTTGTTTTTTCGTAAAAGGAAAACAACTTTCCTTACCTTTGTATAAAGTAGGGCTCGCCAAGGCTGGCAGCTTCTTTATCTCAGCTCACAGAGCAATAATTAAACAGCCGTTGAGGCATAGTTGTGATTATCTGGCTTTATTTGATAGGATTTAGATCAATATATTTTGTTGTTGTTTGGTGGTTCTCATGATACTTTGTTAATTGAAAAGAGCCGAGATTTTTTAAGAGAGTAATGCATGAAAAACCTATTTTCCTTAATTTAAACATTTGTTTAGCAAGTACTGTAATTTCATATCCTTATTTTATTGAAAAAAAGATCAGTTTCTGAAATGCATCAGTGGTGTTTTGTTTTAGTAAGGTTTTAGTTTCCAAAATGTAATAGGTATCTTTTAGGGAATTTATTGTCTTTAAACTTCAGTTAATATGATGGAAGTTACTAGTTTTGAGGATTGAATTAGAATGGTTCTCTTAGTTGTGCATCACTTTTATTGTTCTGTTCATCTTATTACCAAATCTTTTCAGGCACAAAAAGCAGAAAGAGATGCATCTGATTTAAAAGGTTCTATGAGGAAGAGAATGGAGTTCCTTGATCTAGAGTGAAGATTAGCTTCTGCATTCTGCAGCGTGATCGGTCTTGCTTTATCTTTTCATCGCCGATTCATGCCATGTCCGCAAATATTATCACAGTTGGTTGATAATTACCAGATGAAAGGATTGAAGAGGATTTTGCTTTAATAAATCCTTTTCAAGTTTGTATTTCAATAGTTTTTGTTGTCTCACTGTGTAACTAATAGATTCTGCTTATGTCAAATATAGGTGTTTTTGGATGTTTTCTTCCCCATGTGCTACTCCGTGGTCATCAAATGAATGGGTAATAAATAACCAGACAATGTACAATTATTAAGACCAGTGCCTTTGATGTTCAAGATTAGACAATTGAACTCGATTGAGTAATTTGCCTGTGTTTTTATTGAGAAGAAGAGTTTTCCATGCAAGTGGTTTATTGCTTTCTTTGAAGGAAAATGCTTTGTTGCCCCATCTGGGACGCGTACTTGTTAGTGACACTTGATTCTTGGGTGTGCACTCATCTTGGGGTGTATCAAAGGGCGAACAAGGAGTGCAGTTCCGACTTGCATATCTATGTTGGGGCACCCTAACACTCCCTTCTTTGAAGTACCATTTGAGGGTTGAGAGTCTTGAGACTATCCCCTTTTTCAAAATCGGTGCCAATAGTTACTACACTCAATGATTATAATCGCAAGGCCGTCTCTGTCACTTTGGGGGCTTAGGGTAAATTAAAATTTTGAGGCCTTTATATTTGACTTCCTTTTTTTTGAGGACTTATATTTGACTTCCTTAAAATAATCTTTTTTTTTTGCATATAGTTAGAATAACAAAGCCGCAATCCTTAATTAGTTGAGTCAGCTACATAGATCTAACTCCATTTCGCTCGATTTAGTGCAATTAAGTTTAATAACATGTATAGTTAAATTTTTTTTTTACTTAGATTTATTTTTTAGAAAAACTGATTTGATTTTTATTTTATTAAATTTAGTTGGTGAAAATCTAAACTTCATTTATTTATTGAGATCAAAATTTTATTTATTTTGAAATTATAGAAAGAGCCACAATTAAAAGAGTAAAGAGAACATATAAAAGAAATGATTGTGTGATATTCAATGTACGTAAATGATTTAATGTCATTCATGGTGTGCTCTTTGTACTTAATAATTGAGTTTTAAAAAATACTATACTTAACTTTTCTTTTACATTTACTAAGCAGTCGTTCGATATGCATTTTGAGATGAGTGCTTGCATATAATAATAAATTTTCAATCAACCCTAACAAATGTATACAAAAATGTTACTCTAACAATATCCCAACATTGTTTAAAAAAAAAAAAAAAAAAAAAATATCCCAACAAACCTGCGTCATCTAGGGGGCCTTGGGTTTGGGTGTGGGTGTGGATGTGGACCTTGTATAATCAATGACGTGATATTGTAGTGAAAAGCACACCATCAATTGCTCTAAATCAAGTTGAGTCGAAACACTTGATCTATAAGATAACTCAAATAATAGGAAGAGAGTGAGAATTCACAAGTGAGGTTGGCCTAAGTTAACCCTGTTATGGGGTTCCTTACAGTGTGTGATGTATGCTTAAGAACTTGAGCTTTTGAGATCTTGTTAATATGTTTGGTAGAAAATTTCAGTCTTAAATATTTTCTACATTGTTTGAATTAGCATTTTTCCCAATAAGGATGTTCATTCATTTTTGTAAAGGGAGACTCATAACTCAAGGCAAAGACGTGCCAAATCAGTGGAACTACCAGTAAAATAATAGCTTCACTCTTAAATATAGAATAATTACTCCAATAGCAAAGTTGTAAATCACAAGCACTGGTCCATGATCCACTTGCTATAGTATTTCTTAAATAGATCAACAGGTCCTTTTTTCTTTTCTTTTTTTGAGTCAGGATAGGTATCCCAACTTTTGGCATACTAATCCCCCCTGACTTCGAGGTGGGTAGGACCCAAAGGCGGCAACCCCTCGCCCAGATCAATAGGTCCTTTCAATTACTAATAAGTAATATTACTTATGTATGAGTAAGGCCTTGTTTGGTTAGGGGTAGAGTTATCTCCCAAGAAATAACTTACAGGAAGTTAGGAACTAATCTTGTTTGGTTGCCCAACTTTTCTGCAAGTTATCTCTCAACTTACGTCCTTGGGTGCAAGATATCTCCCCCACCCCCTAAGGAAAGGAAGTTATCTACCAGGAGTTGTGAACACAATTACCCTTCATTAATGACTTTTATTTCGCATCTTTCTCTTGTTTGAAAGTTATTTATGTCAATTCATATTTTCTATTGTTTAAATTTAAAACTTCCCTGCAAGTTTAAAGTTGAACCAAACATGAAAATATTATCTCCAATGAGATAACTCCGAACTAACACTGTAAGATAGCATAAACAAACCAAACGAGACCTAAATTCTAATAGAGTTAGGATTGAGTGTAGAATTTAAGATTTTGTAAATGTTATTATGTATAAGGGCCACAAACATTTATATCCCCCAAAGTTAATGGGTTTAATTTGGTGCACTCCAGATAAATCCCACCAAAGTTATAGGCATGCCTTTTAACTATCATTTTGTCCCTATTTCTAGATTCAAAATCATGACACAAATATCACTCTTAGCTAACCCATTGACTATCTCAAGTAATAAAATCTAAAATGAAACCGCGTTCTGCAAGTATCTTCACTGCTAATTTCCTGAGGATACATTGGATACAATCCAGTTGGGGTACAAACCATTGAAAGAATCTGCTATATAAGATACAACAACAAAACAACAACATATCAACAACAACAACATATCCACAGTCTCAAATTAATTAGGATCGACTATATAGATCAAACTCTTCCATTGTGCTCGATTTAGTGCAATTGATGGTGAGTTTTCCAAACTATTCAAATCTCTTAATTAATGCATCTCAAGTTAGCTTTGATCCCCCTATCTCGTCAAATTTATTCAGTTTATATTGAGTCAAGTTTTCTAATAAAAACATTTGTGTCAATTATGCTACTTCTACTTGTCTTTAAATTTATGTATTTCTTACTCTATCTTTATGAGTTTTACTGTCCAACATTTACTTTCATAGAGCATAAGTTGCATAATTACAGTCTCATAAAATTTTTCTTTTAACTTAGTAAGCATATTTCTATTACAGGTCTCACATGCAGCACTCTTTCATTTCTTTCATTCAGCTTGAATTCTATGTGTGACATTATTCTCAATATTATATTCATTTTGTATCATCAAACTCCTATACAAGTTTAATAAAAAAAAAGATAAAATAACTCACTTTTAATACACTTTAGACGTACACCTTTGTCTTTTAACCATTTATAACTCTTTTTTGTCTTCCCAAGCGTAAGCGCTACATCTAACAAAATATTATAAACAACTAAAAGATAAGAACGTGCATTGAAAGTATGTTAAATTATCATTTTCCTTTCGTACTCTCTAGGGTCCCGTATGACTTATGAGAGGTTGAGATTGTGACACAACACAATCAATCAAAATGGATAGATGGGACCCACTCAAGGTTCAATGATTAGGACAGACTCTACAACAAAAGTTCTATCAATTTGATGAGCTAGTAATTGAACGAAAATGCAAATACTTGGAGCGCCCTACATCGAATCTGTCAGTATAACAATAACTAAACACAAATATCACGGCAAATACCGATAGTGAATATGTCAGTATACTACTACCTAAACTAAACACAAATATTACGGTAAACACTAATTCTAACAGAAGCCAACGCAATGCTAGTCAAGGTTTGCACCTGATAACAGATTAGCTAATTCTAACAGAAGTCAACACCACATCAGTGCTGGATACAAAGCAACTCAGATAGTCTTATACCATCTTTCTTGCAGTCAGCAATACATTGAGCAACGATATAGAAAACATCAAGCAACTAAGCAACACTAGAAAAAAAATAAAGCAAACACATCTAAGATAGCCAACACAAGGTGCATAGTAGTAATTAGCAAATTTCTTCTTTTGACTTCAATGAGAATCGAACCACGATTTCCTGAAGTCTTACCTTTTTGCAAGTGATGTCTTTACCACCTCAACTGTAATTAGCAAACTTCTTATAAACAATTCTATGCATCTTTTTCTTTTTCTTTTTTTTGGTCAAAGTATGCATCTTTTTCTCTTAGAACAATGAACCGAAACCATTAATGAAAAGTGGAAGAAGAGCCCACGGGAAAGCCAATTGTGTGAGTCAATCCATCACAAATTCCCAACACAACCAAAACTTATAAACTTCAGTCTCCAATTGAAGATATCCCCCAATTTCTTTTCTGATATCCAACTATTCTTATCCACTGAAATGGACTATATTTAACTCCATCTACCTCATCTCCACTCCTTGTGTACAAAGAATGATTGATTGTGTACCTTATTATCCAAATCTAATGCGTCTCCAACAATCCACTGAATTCAGATGCTCATTTCGCACCCCCAGAGCTTTTAGATGCCAACTATCTAAAATATAAAAGCATAAATACTATAAAGTATCAAGATAATACCTGAATTCCCTTCACTGAGCTCCAAATTGTCCCGCCCATATAAGCAACTTTGCTTTCCTAAATAAAAACATAAACTACTATAGTGTGAAAACTGAAAATAACATCAGAATTCCCAAGTCCAGCCCATATTAGGTACCCCTTTATTTCAACCAGCACCAATTGTGACACTCAAATTTAATTACTACTCTAAACTATTCACAATGCTTAGCAGGCGTCCCCATCAGCGAGCCAAATTGGCTGCCAGAAAAGAATTAAATGAGATTCAAACTGATGGAAAAAAAACTACAGAAAGAGAAGAATTAAATGTCAACTCCATAAAGCCTACCTCTAAGATGTAGGCTTCCTAAGCACTATCTTGTTCCAACTGATCCTTTTTCTTGATAGGATGTTCCAACTGATCCTTTAATTCAGCCAAGTCTCCCAAGACTTGATGAAATTGTCCATCATGTGCTGCACATGTGATCCAAGACAATCTGATAAACTGGAGCACTCCAAGCAGAGCAAACAAGTGCAAAACAAATCATAAAGGAATCACTTCAACTGGTACCGCATCAGGAGAAAACTTTTAGATCAACTATTGTCCAGGAAGTCCATGATCTATACAGCCATACAACCCAAGAGGCAAGACATGTAGATGTAGGTTACCATCCTAATGGTTCTCATTCTCCTAAAATGGTTGTTTTATGAGGGAGTCGCTATGTCAATGATAGTAAACTTATGTTCCATTGTTTATGAAAAGAAATCTTACCATCATCAAATTGAGTTTATGAGCGCACTTCAAGATGTTTATTATTTACCAAGCAAGCCAACCACCGCAAAATGAAGGCTCGTGGCCTAATATAACATTTACGTAGCACATAACCAAAACAATGGACACCTAGCCTATCACACAAGAAAGAGTTGAAAACCCAACCAAAAAGTCCTGAAACAAGTAGCATCCAAAGCCGCACAATTTTCTCCTCCCCATTGTTTTCAAGGTTAAAGATCCCATTGGTACTAGCTGTTCCACTTACAATTTGCTTCCCTGTCATAGGATGGTTGAACTAATATCTTTTTTTTACCAATTGCACTCAACTTTCACCCGCTAAAATCCAAGAAGGCTGTAAAAGAAAAAGTTATGCTTCATGTTTCCATTTCTCACAGCCAAGAAGTGCAAACATATGTTGATAATATCACAACAGAAGCATAAATTTCCACTAAAGGGACCTTGGTTCAAAGGCTGGCCTTTACAGTATCCGTCAAGTTAAAATTTCAAAGATTACTGGAGCAAGTAGTCTTACCATAAACTCATTTATCTGTCTCGCCATTTACTACACATGCCATGTTTCCACACCAATCGAAATCGTCAAGCAGAACCATTATATTGAGGAGTTAAATCTTTTACTTCAATCAGTATGTCGCCTAAATAATTTTATGCTTAGATCTAAATTTGTCACTGAAAGTACCAGGCATGGGCTCTTGCTTGTAACCAACTTTAAACACCCAACTCCAATTAAGCAAGAATAATTCTCCAACTTCATACTGCAGCTTTGCTGTGTTGTATATTTTAACAGGGCCTACAAATAGTTCCACTCAGGTCGGTTGGTTCTGATTTATCAGCGCGTTGCATCTAACTTTGTAACTTTTATCATTTAAAGCAATCCGTCCGTGTAAGAAAATATTAATTAAATTTCATAAAATGGGTCTGACTACTATTCATCACAATATCATATTGTTATATATGTCAGAAACTAATCGTCATATGCAGAAGAGACCAAAGAGGAAAATGGCAGATGGAAACTAAGCATGACATGGCGACTATATAGATGCTGATGAAGAGGCTTCGCCCATGGACCTCAAACAACTTTTTCCTTAAATACAATGCAGGAAAACGTTTGTCGTACTACGTGCAGCTCAAAGTTAGAGGCCCTAAAATGCACACCAAATTGGTACAAACAACAGGTTACAACATGGTTTGAAAATTGAAACTCACAAAGTTCTAAACACAACAACCAGAGGTCTAACTTGCCTAAATCCAATCCACTAACAAGAGAGGAGGCTATACTTGCAATGATAAAGGATGACGTTTGAGGAAAAAAAATATCAAGATATGTTTCTAGAGCCTTTCTGTAAGCTGGTAAAGTTCAGAAGCTCATGGGAAATCACTTTGGACATCATGAAGTAAGGCAGGTTCCATTTGTACTAAACTTATAGTTCTACTGTAAGAAGAAAGTTTGCTTCATAATGTAAAAGCTTAATGTAAAATGTAAGAAGTCACCGTAGCTTACTTTCTAAGACGTTATGCCTAAGAGAAGTAAAATGAACCAATTTAAGTACCAAATAATGAGGTTTTCACCAACATCTACTCTGTTTAAGGTTAATAAACTTAATATTCAGGACAAGATTCAATAGGTTGAACATGTAAGAGGACAATAATAGAAGTTTTTATCCCCGATTGGAAAAATACTATTACACAAAATATAGTATCAGGAAAGATACTATATTCAATTGTTTAGATAAAATAGTAATTATATTAATTAGGACATATACTATTATTTGGTAGAATTTGTTTCAGGTAAATTAATTAGGAAATATGCTAATTTTCTATGATGTGTTAAGCACGTTATATATATACCTACCACGGAAACCAAATATATACTCATGCCATGGGTACACTATTTAGAACCATTGGATTTAAATCCAACATATTAATCGATGCGACATAAATGCACAAAACATTTAATGCACAACACATTTTGAGGAGTTCCCATGGCATGGGTATATATTTGATCTCCATTGTAGAATTTCCCTATATATATATGTTTTCCAATTCTAATAAAGATGGTTGCTTGTGCATTATTTGCTTGTGAGAAATTTTACATGGTATCATAGTGTTGTGTGAGACCGAAATCTTGTTATTCGTTATGTGAGATTTCGCTTGAGACCTGTGTTATTTTGAAGAACAAGGAACAGTGATTGAAGAACAAAGATAGGGTTTCTTCAAAGAGAAGAAGAAATGCATTAATTCATCTACGAGGAGTCGAGGACGCTGAATAGTGCAAGAGACAAAGAGTCACAAACGATTGCGTGTTTGGTGTCGCAAACTCGTTCGTTGAAGACAACGTAGAGAAAATCGATTTCCTGGAGAAGATTGGAAGTTGTTTTGTTATATAACACTAGATACATAAAATCAAAGTTTCTTTTCTTGTCCTTAAGTGACAAGACAGATAAGTGAGGCAGCAAAGCAATTTTATTTGTTCTTAAATTGCCTAGTGAAACCGATTTTGAATCTATTTAATCATACTAGAGAAAAGCACCCCAACATCTTCTTCACATCATGTCCACACCAATACCACCGAAAGCGAAGCGCAAAACATTCCAAAAACTATATTATACAGTACGGATGTGACTTCCCCATACTATATTCACCCCTTAGATAACCCCAGACAAGTGTTTGCCAGGAAGTTGTTGAATGAAAGCAACTACGGGGAATGGATCAATGATGTCCAATGCATTGTATGCAAAGCACAAATTCGGATTAGTTGATGGATCTCAGCATGCCAAAAGTTGATACACCAGATTTGGAAAGGTCACGAAGACAGGTTTGGAAAAGGTAGTGCTCCCAGAGCCTATGAACTTCGTCAAGTAATAACACTATTGCGGCAAGAGAGGCTCTCAGTCCTGGCTTTCCATACCAAATTGAAAGGATTGTGGGATGAGGTGCAATCAATAACACCTTGGCCAAAGTGCACTTGCAATGGTTGTACGTGTGGTGCGCCAAAACAATTGACTGAGATGAATGAGCGTGAGCAACTTTATGATTTTCTAATGGGTCTTAATGATAGCTTCAACACCGTTAGAAAACAAATCCTCAGCACCAAAGCTGTGTGCAATCTTGGAAATGCATACCATTTGGCAGCAAAAGATAAACAAAGACTAGTTTCTGCGACACGCTGAGAAGACAATAGAGTAGTTGCTTTTCAGGTACGTTGATCGGAAGGCTTCAAGAAACAGACCTCCAAACGAGAGAGACCCAAATGTACTCATTGCAAGAAGATAGAACACACGAAAGATGAATGCTTTGAGATAATAGGTTACCCGTCATGTTGGCGCAAACCTAATTAAGAGAAAATGACCACTATGGGTGATGACAAGAGACAACCAAATGAATCAGCCATTCTTGGTTTGACACAGACACAGTATGCATGCTCGATCAAGATGCTAGGAAAAGAAGGTTGCAACCAGAGTTCGACAGAACATGGCTCGGGACCGAGAGTTAATATGGTTGGACTTACTCTCAAGTCGTCTGATTGGAGTTGAAATTTTGTGTTTTTTTTTGGGCAAGTTGGGCATTACGATCGAATCTCCATGCACCAACTTGAGGGGGGGTATCAGGAAAGACAATATATTCAGTTATTTAGATAAAATAGTAATTAGATTAATTAGAACATATACTATGATTTGGTAGAATTTGTTTTAGGTATGTTAATTAATTAGGAAAGATGTTAATTTTCTATGATGTGTTAAGCACGTTGATGTGCTTTTACATATATGTTTTCCAATTCTAATAAAGATGGTTGTTTGTGCGTTATTTGCTTGTGAGAAATTTTACAACTAGTGCTATCATTCATGCACAACTATAATTTAATGGCATTTCTGAGAACCAAGTTCAGTCATAAACAGAAAAGCTTGGATAAAAATAACTAGCATCCACAATTAACTTCAAAATCCCTGCAACTTAAGATCTACTTTTTAGACAGTTAGAATTGTACAAGAAAATGTGAAAACGAAACAAATCCAAGATTGAGCACTGTATATTGACTCAAAGGGAAAATCAGATAAACAGTTATAAGTTCAAGAAGATTAACATAAGCAAAATTGGCTACGAAAAAAACATGAATAAATCGGCGGGAAGTTCCCATGAATTGGCTATATAGTTATACATTGCATGAATTGGCAAAATCTTCCATCGGTTTAATTCCTAAAATATTGTGCTCAAATAATATACTCTCAAAAAATTGTTTAGGACTCAAAGATAATTCAAATTCAACTTATAAATAATAAACTTCCAAAGATACAAGTGACTTTTCATTTATCCAGAAAAGAATAAGAGGACAAAAATCTGCAATATTACCAAAGGTAAGATATCTCCAAAAAAAAGAACACTAATTTAAGACAAACCTCATATAAACAAATGAAACAAAATCTAAGTAACAAATTGAACCAATTTACTTATGGATGGAACACGAAGTGTGTGCAAGTGAGACTCCTGTCTACCTGGAGAAGATGCCTAACCTTGTAAATATCTTGATTTTCTTGAAAATCCAGAAAGGAGCATCGAAGGCTGAACGGATCATGAAGAATAGGTGAATTCAGGAACGCTAGTTACACCAGAGTTCATTGTACCCCGACAAACAGCTCCGGCAAAAATTTAAAGAATTCCTTTTCCTACTACCTACTAGCTAAACTCCTTTCATCCCTGGGATCTCCTCCTCGTATGCAAGGAAGCCGGGTATCCCTCAAAGAAATCCAACACGGCAGCCTCAAGATCCTCAACCGAATACTTGATGTACATCTCAGGGTGTCTTCCACTCTCTATATGGCCCCTGAACCGGCCAAGGAAAGAACGATAAGCAGGAATCACCTTCTCTGATATAGAAATCCGAAGCTCCTCTCGGAGTTGAGGATCCGGTATCAACCAAGACGCTTGGGTCCTATGCACATCTTCAAACATGGAATTGAAGGTCTTAAACCTCTCCCTCAAAGCAGTCTTTGAAACCCCAGAGGAAAAACTCCCACTCACATGCAACCCTTCGTCTCTCAAACAGTAGAGAACTCTAACCCACGTCGCCCTCTGATAGTTTGTCGCCGCGTGTCTGAACTTCCCAGTTAGCCTCCTCAAATAGTCATCACCAATCATTTCTCGGAGCTCCGGAGATCCTTTAATCTTCTGGACTATGTAATGCACATTATTCATGATAAAAAGATGAGTAAGAGAAGCATCTTTATAGTGCTTCGACTTCCCATCCAAATTGGTTTGCAAGATCACAATAATCCAGATCAAATGGACAGCTAAAGGTGATAAATTATTGTCTATTTCAGGAAATTCAATCTCAGGCGCCGCGGGATCATTCGAGTAACGCATCCCCATAGAAGGCTTAGACACAATCAATTCAACTAGTGTCTGCTTGTAATCCGAAATCAAACTGATGTAATTCATCACATACCTCGTCAAAGGATGAACTGTTCCTCCCGGAACAGGCACCTTCGACGGCTCACGCTGCACGGCGCTCTCGAATTCAGATAGTATCCCTCTCACCGCCTCCGCGAGCCGCGTCTGAATCTCCGCAGCCTGAACCCTAACAGTTTCAGCTAAATTCGATTCAAACACCGTCTCCACATCGGGAAGAAGATCCAAAAGTGCATCGTGAAGGTCCAGAATCTTGAAGAGCTTCTCTGGAGATCTGCGACTAATACTAATCGCCTCCGCGAAATTGAACAACTGAATTGCAGGACCCTTTACAGTCTCCATAAAACAAACATCTTCAGCATTATTACCATTAGAGTCTTTGCCAAGACCTTCAAAGATCTGTTCACAAAGCAACTTCTCGCTCGCAAACAAAACCCTAACGCAGACCTTCGCAGCTCTAATCCATCTCCTGATCTTCGTCTCCAAGGCCTCCCAATTCAATCTCTGAATATCTCCGATGCTCAGCTTCTCCACACCTAGTCTCCGGAAACTGGAATCAATCGCTGATTTGCGGACGCTTCCGTAAACCTGTACACACTCTCGGAGGTATTCAGCGGAGATCATTCTCTCCGCTATACTGCGCAGATCGTGTACGGCATCAGCTGGAATCAGCTCAATCTCTCGAATACTCGACATCGATCGAAAAGCGCTGCTCCGGCTACAGCTTCCGCTGCCGCTGCTAGTACGGCTGCCGCTTGTCTCCGAAATATCTTCTCGGTTTGGATGATCTTCGCTGTTCTGATCTTCAATTTTGTCTTTCAAGAACTCCTGATCAACACTGAATTCCTCAACACTGGAAGCTCTGGAGTGATGAGAGGAGCTGTTGATGGAGGAGTTGGGATCGACGAGCGAATCGGTTTCGATTTGGTTCGTTTGATTGATCAAGATGTTGCGGAACTCGTCCTCGAGTCTCGCCATGGCTATCTGGATGGCGGAGGCGCCGTTGACCTTGGCGGAATCCGCATCGGCCGCGGCGGCGTCGTCGGTCACCGTGGCGGACTCCATGGAGCGCTGGATCTCGTCGACGGCTCGGAGGTATCGCTCCGCCTCGTCTCGGTCTCCGCCGTCGAAGATCATCCGCTCCCGCGCCTCCTCCGACGCCGTCGAGTCCCATCGCATGATCAGCTTCTCCGCCGCGGCCAGCTCCTCCTCCGGCGACTCCATCTCGTCGGAATCTATGAGAAATCGTGACGTCTGCAGCGGCGGCGGCGCGCGTTGGTGGTGGTGGTGGTGCGTTGGCGATGTGTAGAGAGAGAGAGAGAGAGAGAGATTTTTAGAGATGTTTTTGGTCTCGAAAGGCAGCTTGGACTGAGAGGGTTTTTTTTTTTTGTCTCAAAGCGATTATTTTTATTGTTTTGGTATTGAAATGTCGAGGGAATATTTAAAAATAAAAATGAAATGTTTAGGAGTCAAGTGGTGGATTTACTTTGACTGGGCAAATAGATAGGAGGAAGCAGAGCAAAAGGAGAGCCTGAAATTGAGGTCATTTTTATATTTTTTAAGCCCAACAAGCACATTCATCAGACATTACTAATCTAAGAGGTATATTTTCAAGAATAAAATGTAATAGATATTATATTGAATACGAAAACTCAAAACTATTTTAAATAATGAAATTGTGGTCAGGATAGATTTTATTTCACTCATTTTTTAAAAAAAAATAAAGTAGATTTTTATTAAGTGAAATAAATATTTATTAATCGTGACTCAATACAATCGTTAGAAAATAGAATAAGTTTATATTTTAATTTTTTTTAATTTATTTTTTTTTGTCTCGCCCTGTATTAAGTCATAAATAATTAGTGAAATTTTTATTTCTTTTCAAATAAAAATTTCTTTAATTTGCTTTTTTTATAAATATAATTGTGAATGTTCTGTCAGAACTTTATTAGTCCTTCTCAAGCTTCATTAAGTTGGTCCTTTTTATTTGAATATTAATAATTTATATTATCTTTTTTTATTTTTTTCAAATGCATGGGTTGAATTAGAATCATTTTTTTTTATGGTAGGATTAGAATCATATTTTAATTGTACAAGAATCGTAATATCTTCACCAAACAATCAGAATCTATTTTACGACTCAGTGCATCAAACCAATAAATCGTACAGCGTATTATCATGTAATTCTCTCATTCCTCTTGTTATGAAGTGAAACTTTTTTTTTAGGCAAATCAAAACTGCCATAATCACATTTATTTGGCACCCTAAACAAATCACACATTCATTTACAGGTTGTGCCATAGAATGGGCCACGAAAGGTGACAAACTTGAATTCTCAAAAAAGTCGCAAACTTGAAAATGATTTGTTGCAACTTCCAAGTTTTTCATGAATGTCTCTGACTTTTTGGATGAAGTAGATTCCTGGAGGTGCGCTTTGAGGGTTTGAGAATAACCAAAGTCTCTAATTGACAAATTTTTCCAGTTTAACGTACGGAATTCATACAATAAAAACGTAAGTTGAATTGAAGTAGAAGTCCAGAAGTCTAGAACAGAATACAGGTTTATTATTCATTCAAAAAATAGCATCTAGATGTTTTCAAAAAAAAAAAAACATAGCATCTAGATTAGTTATTTATTGTGGTCAAGATTTATCTATAAAATACAAAATTTCGTTCCACATTTAAAAATTACCTTCAGCACATTAAGCTGAGTGACATTTGGGCTAAAAAAAAAAGAAAAGAAAATGATAATCTAACACACTTGGAGCGCACACTTTATCTTTTAACATATTTATGGTATTTTATTAAATGTGGGACTCACACTTAGAGAAACAAGAAAGAGTTATAAATAGGTTAAAAGATAAAGTGTGCACTTCAAGTGTGCCTCTAAAGTGTGTTAGATTATTATTTTTCAAAAAAAAAAGGTTGAGTGACATTTTGCAAATAAATACTCTAAACTGGTTCTAGCACTATGAAGTTTAGCCAACTCTGCTGCGGTGCGATGAGCTACTTCGATAGCTTCACGTCCAATAAATTGGAAACTTCAAAAACTTTGTTTAATATTAAATTTAAATTTATTATGAATCTTAATAGATTAATTTAAATCTAATGTAAATCCCCGTAGTCATGCAAGCGAATTGTTGTCTACTATACTTGCTTAAGTTTTATAAATTCACTGTAACGCTTGTAAGTTATTATAAGATTATTGTAATCATTTAATTAGTTTTTTCCACTGCAGTCCGCACTTCAATAAATTAAACTGGTTACAGAAATAGAAATTGCTCATTGGGACACTACAATTAAAAAAAAAAAAGAAAAAAATAAATTCTTGTAACTTAAACTAATAAAAATAACCATTTTATCAAAAAAAAAAAACTAATAAAAATAACTCAAACATTACTATCAAAATATATAAGATTTTACATGGTTGTACTTGTGAATAGGAGATTGCAGCGATACATGAGTACAATAATTATTACTTGGGACGCATTGATTAATAATGTTAATTTTAAAAAATTTGGAAAGCAGCCATTAAATCAAGTATAATTAAAAAGTTTATGATCTATGCAACCAACTCCAATTAATTTAAGTTTTGAGGCTTTATTGTTATCGAAAGATTTGAACTTATGCTACTTTTTTTTATATAAACTTATGCTATTATTCTTATATTTTTTGACTTTAAATGTTTTTTTTTAGTCCGACTTTAAATGTTAAAAAATTTTATTTTTTTTTAAAAGATGTTAGAGCAACCACTTTAGATACTCACTTTGAACACCTAGTAGGCCCAAGTGAGTGCGTAGCCGTGCGTGCGTAACACCTCGAGATATACACACATATTCCTTGAGGTGTATCACATAAGAGACATCCACTTAGATCCTTAAAAAAGTACTTTATTTCTTTTTTTTAATTAATTTATTTTTTGGTTGGGTGTGTATAATGTGGAATATCCAAAAATTAAAACACATTTTTTTTTAATTCTAAACACCATTTATCTAAAAACAATAATTAAAACATATATATTTTTTTCTCAAGCAGATAAGTAATTTGTCCCTTGGACCTTTTGAGGGACGCACGGTAGAGAATTAGAGATTATGTAATTAAATGGACCACCCACAATTTATGTACGGATTTGAGAATCTGGAAAGAGATAATGATGTACCATTTTTATTTTTTTGATGTACAATTCCGTGTACTCAACGAGGAACAACCCCCACTTCCACTTTCATTTCTTTTCCAATCATCTGTGCAATAACGTTCTACTTCTATTTTTCTTTCTTTCCTTCTTTCTCTTTTTTTTTTTTTGGTAAGTTTTTCTCTTTTTTACGGTATTTTTTTGGATTTTTTTTTTTTTTTTTTTTTTTTTTTTTTTTTTTTTTTTTTCTTTTTTTACTTCAGCAAAGTCGAACTCACACAACCTCAATAACTTGACAATGGATTCAATACAATGAAAACCGCAATAACTTGACAATGGATTCACAACCAAGAACTAAACAGAGCATCAATCATTGATAATCCTCGTAACATACACTAACATCACATGCCTTGTTTTCCTTCTCGAGGGTTTAAGACTTGTACCTTTATAAATAGAGTCGCGCTAAGGGCACCCTGCAATTCTCTTAGGATATTTTGTTAATTGGAGCACTCCAGCAATTTATCAGGACACCCCAGTGCTTTTATCAAAATGTTCTTTCGTTTGAAGTGCGAGCATCACACCACTAAATCGAATGAAATCCATTTTTTCTCCCTTCTATCATATCATATACCAAATTTCCTCACTTTCTTGCTTGTTTAAAATAGATTTGTTGTTTTTATTGTCGGACGATGTGTTTAACTTCTATCTCGTAGTGTTCGGTCACACAGAGCTGTGATCTGTCTTTTGGTCTCGAACATCCATTGCCAATACCATTGTGTAAGTGTCAGTTAATATCAATAAACACCTAAGTGAGAAGGACCCTTAGACCACGTGGTTGTGTATCATCGAGACTACTGATTTTGGTTTCGGTGACCTGTTAACAAGACATTAAGTTATGTCTTGGTTGCTTCAACCGAAGTGTAATAAGAAGCTACGTTTGAAATTAAACTCGATTGGTAATAACGAACAACTTTTGTTAGTTATCGGTTATAGGGTACCGAGACATTTCAACATGTCTCGGTCTTGTGTGACCGATAAATTCACATCCGTGGTTCACCTTCGAAAATGGAAAAAAAAACCCACAAAAACCATAAAAACTAATTTGTTGTATGCGACATCTGCCTCCCACTCATTTTCTTCAACCATTAGATTCTAAAAATACTTAAAACTCATCAAATCTCTAGACGATGACGAATTGACAAACGCAATTAACAAAAGCTAGTGCACACTCTTTGATCGACAAATGCGATGTCCGACCCACAACGGATCGACTTGACTTCGTAAAAAAATTAAATTTTTAAAAGTGAAGTGCCCTGAGAAGATATTTGAATAGACACGTGAATTGTCAAATTAGATGAAGGCATTTTTGTCAATTAGTTATAAAACTAGTTTTAATTAAAAATAACGAGGTGCCCTGAGAGGATTGCAGGGTGTTCTTAGCGCGACTCTACATATATAATAATACATTCAAATTGGCTTCGTCATGAATTCTACCATTAGCATCTATATTCTTTTTTAAGAAAATTATTGTCAACTGTCATTATAAAAAAATGAAAACAACACCATCACCTTTGAATTTTAGTTCTTCGAAGTCCACTTTTCTCATTTAAGCTAAAGACAAATATTTTCATGTTCCTAACCAATGGTCTGACTTGGAAGACCGGATAGATAGGTTCAAGATGGATAGATGGTCATCTTAAAGTCTCCGTTGCTGCCCTTGTGAGCTTTCCCTCCTCGAATCCGCGGGATTAGTTAGGGCAAAGCTCACAGTATAAATAAAAAATAAAATAAAATAAAATAAAATAAAAGTTCTACCCCAAAATGTTGGTCTTGATCTATAAACTTTATGTACCCAAGGAAACCGACATTCTGTTGAGGTGTTTATACAGGCAACAGTAATCCTTGGATGGTAATATCAGTAGCACAAGTTTATGCATTTCCACAAAATTTCATCCCATTCACCCTCTTCAAGGACAAGCAGTCTCATGGGAACAAACACAGCAATGGAAAAGCACAACTACATTACAGATTCAATTCTTGAGAGACTAGGGAAAGGGACCTTACATGGCCACCATTTGACTTCAGGATCCCATGACATGCCTTCGCTAGATATGATTCAGAATCTCAGATTGATGATACCTTAAGAATTGAATGAGTAAACATTCAGGTAGAAGCAACAGACGGTTTGAACGACACCATTTACACATAATCACAAGTTGCGGTTAATTATTTATCTGGAAGAAACGCCCTCCTTCCCTGCCCCATCCCGATGCAATAAAAGAAATCGAAAGAGAAGCTTTGGGTCAATTTTTATATATTATTTTCTTAAGAAAATGAAAGGAACCCAAACTTTATCAAGAGTTTTATCGATCAAACAAGAATTTCAAAGAATAAACGATAGACATTCCAGAGGCTATTACTCCAAATTCTCTAAACAGATATTTCCTACACATACTAATATGTTTCACTACCCATTTCAGAGAAGTAACTGGAAATTAAGCACCATCCAGATATTGAAGTACAATAGATATCAAAACATCAATTACCAACCAATCAAGATTGATTTTGATATAGAAACAGTGATCATAATTTCACCAATTCTCGGTGTCTAAAATATCTATGTTCAAATGAGATGTAACAACAAAGTTGTGATCCATGGCTCAATTAGATGTAGAAAATAGGGACAGAGAGAGCAAAACCTTTTAAAAGCTGCAGTTGTTACTTGTCAGTCCCAACCACCTATGCCAACAGATCGTTCAGCTCAGAATTATGCTGCAACAGGAACAGCGGGAAGATTTAGATGTTCCTCCTGACCACATTGCACGAGGTGAATATTTCATGCAATGCACCTCAACAAGAATAAACAACTGAAATTTTCACCCCCCAAAAAAAAAAAAAAAAAAAAAGCACTGAAATGGAAACAACCACCAAGCTGTTTTCGTATCTATAGTGACAAATAGATCCACTATCACAGGCAAATATAAAGAAACCACTAAAGAATAGTGTAAAGTTTCCAAGTCACCCTGTTGCGCTCCATTTTTTTTCTTTTTTTTGGGTAGATAATGTTGTCCTCCATTTCAAACAGTTACCACTACCCTCATCCAATAAGAGCAGCATATGCTTCTACCACCTTCCATCCAATAGAGAAAATTTCCTTATAGAACCAATTCAATAACCTAAAAGCACACATGCACATGTAAACATGCACAAAATTATGCACACAAACCTTCTATTATTTTCACTGGGAAGCAAGTCCTGCAAGCAGAATGAAGTTCTGAGTATATATCACTATCATACAAAAACAAAAGAGAAATCAACAGCAACTCCTCATTTAAGCATATAAAATTAATGTACCAAGCTGCATTCAAAATCAGAGGCAAGAGAATGCTACGGCCTGTGGTCAACAAGCTAAGAGTAACTGGTGATTTTCTCCCAATAAGAATAAGGAACTTGAGTATTTAAATAGGTAAAAGATAGTTTCCTAGACGCCAGGAGCTGGAGCCATATACCGCTGCAGCTGTAGTATACACCACATACCATTAGTTCTAAAATAGATAGGAGATATCACAAGTACCAAATGTTCAAAACAGACATCAGTTGATCTCCAATATAACAAGCAACGGTAAGATAAAAAAAAAATATATATATATATATAATCATTCCATGCTACTACCAAGCTCTCACCGAAGTACCAAAAATTGCATATCAGCCTTCCATTGTGTTTGGAAAGGAAAAAGTCTTCATCTCTTCCTGCCACCACGCTCCCTTAATGCAAGAGTCAGTGTTTCTCCAGCTCCAATATTGTAATAAGCAAGAGACAAGTTATCCTTAAGAAAGCCAGCTCTCCCACTAAGTTTTTGCTTGTTTGCGGGAAGCTGGATCTCCCCGGAGATCTTCTCTTTAACACTGCCAACAGTTTCAGATAAAGATTGAATTGTGATCTCCAGCAGCTGCCCTTTCAGGTTGCCTTCATCCATATTTGGAACAGATACGGCGATACGAACAGGACCCTATACGAAAAATCAACAGTTATGTGAAAAAGACTAAGAAACAACACAAGTTCACTTTAGTACCATCTAGAACACAGGAAAAAAAAAAACTGTGAACACAACTGTAATATTTGAACAGAAAGAAACATATAGAAAACATACCGGGTGTTGAGCTAAGAATTGCTCTTCTGGGATAAGTGATGAGTCGTCAACCTTCTGTCTCTTCGGCTCTGGTTCATCTGGCAGGGGGGGAGGAGCTTCTTCAGGTGGTGGGGGAGGCATTCCTTGAGGCAAAGGAGGAGGAGGCATGACAGGCAACATAGATGGTGGTACAGGAGCTGGAATAAAGGGGGGTCGGGGCATCCCCAGAGGGGTGAACTGCGATCCAGGTGGTGGTGGAACAGGCATACCGGGAATATTCATAGAAATTAGCTGATGCAGTTGCGGCGGTCGATTCATCATGAGATGTTGTTGGTTTAGGTTCATTGGCATAGGAGGGGGTGGCCGAAGTGATGGAACAACCGCAGGTGGCCTAGGTGGAGGTGGCATGGGAGGTCCGCCACTAGTTGGCGGAGGATATTGTGCCATGTTTAGGGGTACCCGAGGCATGTTAAGCGCAAGTCCTGGCGGCGGGGGAAGAGGACGGATGGAAGGCACACCAGGTCTTGGTGGTGGTGCAGCGGGCCCAGGTAAGCCACCACCAGAAGCATCAGATAGTTCCTCCATTGACACATTTTGGGACATTGCCTGGTTTGCAGTTCTGCCAATGCTTCCTGTATGGCCATCCCATATAACCTGCTTCGGTTGCTCCTCTTTCTTCTTTTCAATTTCAGCCTTGACAGCATTGGAAACTTCTTCCTCTGTGGTTCCAAAGATATCCGGACGAGTTCTCGCAAGACCTACGATGTTCCTTGAAATCTCATCATCGTGAGCAAGTGTTGTTTCGCGAATTTTAGCCATCATCCTCTCTTTCTGCTCCTTGTACTTCGGATCAATCAGAGAAATTCTCATGTGCTCAGCCATTTCATTGATGGGTATCAACTCCCCAGTTATAGGCGATACAACAAACCTTGTTGGGTCTCTTTCCGCAGGAATCCTCTCTTCCGGTCTCTTCCAATTCTTGACAATCCTCATTGGTGGTTCTGGCTCATCTGAAGTTACCGTCTTGACTTCACTCTTTGACTCATCATCATTCTCTTCAAGACTAGCTGCTTTCATGCCCTCCTCAACAAACTGCACCTCCTCTTCGTCCATTTCCATGTCCGCGTCTTTCATAGGCACAGTTGCCTCTTCTTCATCTTCGGTACCAGTCAACTTGCTTCTCCTAATAACCTCTTCTAAGGTCATTGGCTGAGGCAACTCATCGTCTTCATCATCGGCAAACTCAATTGTCTCGACCACAACAAAATCATGCCAATCAATCATAGCCATATGCATTCGCTCCTGTTCAATCTCATCTTCCGCCTTTTGCCTAGCCTGTTCCTGCGACCGCTCCCACTCAAGCCGATGCAAGCACCGCTCAAGCACAGTCGTCATATCAGCAGCACTACTTCTCAACTTATCCGCCAACCCCTTCGGCGGCATCAACACCTTCGAATACGCATCCGTGAGAGCAGTAAAAAACATGAACATACTATGCGTCGGCTTCAAAAAATGAAACTGGGGATTGTTTATCTCCCTACTAGTCAACCCCGTCAAGAACGACTTCCCATTTCTCGCCACAAACTGCGCCGTAAGCTTAACAATATCCAACTCCTCCCCCGTAATCCCCTCCGGCAAACGAACCGTGTACTGCTCAGCCTCCGGCGGCTCAAGAACTTTCCTCACCGGCATAAACTGCGCTAACAAATCAGGCTTACTCGCCACCACCGCCATCCCCACATCCTCACTCCCATCACTACCAATAGCCGGCCCCGGCCCCGGGGCAGACTCAACCGCAGTCGAATCCGCACCCAGGGACGCCGGCCCCTGCTGATTCTGCGTCCGAAACTCCGACAACCTATGCTGGTAATAAGCATGGTAGGGATCCGACCCATTCAAAAAATTGAACTTTGCATTCCCAGCATTGTTGGCAATGATCCTTTTTTCGAATTCAGGCCCGTTCTTCGCCACAAACTGCGCCGTCTTATCGACGATTGTCCGAATATCGGGCGGCGGGTGTATGATTCCTATAGTCCTAGTGTGAGTTGCCACAGAGGCGGGAGCAGGAGCAGAGCCCGCTTCCCCCTCGCCCTCGCCCATCTCCTCCTCCCTCGACGAGTCGCCGCCGCCGTCGTCGACGACTTGCGAGGGGGGGAGAGGGCCGAGGTTTCCATCGGACGGTGGCGCTGGGAGGGGCAAAATAGGCAGAGCCCCCAACATGGTTTGTCAACAAAACTAGGGTTTTGAACGGTCAGAGCAGTCTTGTCTGGTTTTGAACAATCAGATTTGTTAGGGTTTTGAAAAAAACAGGAACAGAAATCGCTAACCTTGGATTGTGGAGACGGAGGTGGGTGTAAGCAAACCCTAGGAGACGGTGTTGAACTTGAGCGGGAGCGAATTGGGGCGGCGGTTCGGACCAGATTGGAGAACTCGTTCGGGAAGAAAGAAAGGCGAATGAGGGTGAATACGTTGATATAGGCTTGTGATGACTCTCGCGTATCTCTATGATAATCGAATGACCGGACGCCTGTGTGGTTGCAGTCTTGCAGGTATCAACAATACCTAAAAATAGATTTTTATTTGGTAAAAGTAAAGATTTAGATTAGTTGTGAGCTCGACTGAAAATAAATAAATAAATAATAAAAATTATTACAACAACAAACATAGTTTCAAAATTAATTGGTGTCAACTATATATATTCAACTTTTTAATTGTGTTTAATTTAATGCAATTGATAGTGAACTTTTCAAATTAAAAAAAAATATTATAATAATATTAAATTAATGTGCTAATCAATAATTTTTTTTTTTTATGAAGACAATAGGTAATTGTTAAACATTGTAGAGGCAACAACACACAAACACACAATATGAAAAATAATTATTTACTACTCTAATAATGAAAGAAAATAAAAAAAACACACACGCGCACTATAGGGTTAAAGCACATAACTTCCAATAATAAAATAAAATATTAAAAAATAGTAATTATTTATTATAATGCAGCTCTGACCCACATGTTATGCATTGAGATGGATGTGCGGATCTCAAAGTGAGCACGGAAGGGGTAAATGTAAGTTGTGACGTGACTTTTTGTCGTCGTTGCATCACTTCTCTTATGTATTTTTCTTTTGAGAATCTGTGCATTTTTAACAACAAAAATTGTGTTGTCACCCTTTTTTTTTGGATTTGCTCTGTCATTTGTATCAATCTGGTAGTTAAAGAAAAAAAATCAGGACTCCGATTTCAACTCTAGTCGACGAAGATTCTCTCTAACCCTCCCAAAACCCGAATTCACCCGAATTCACCCAAAACCTCCCCACTCTGTAATCATGGCGGACTCCGCCGCATTCCGTCGATTCCCCCACAACCGCTCCCAATTCAAAGCCCAATTCCGCTCCTTTCCGCCCTCTCCCAGAAGATTCGCGCTCCCTCTCCTCTGGATGCTTGGCCTCGCTTCGGTGTATCTGTGGCAGAGGAGCGTGATTGAGGGAGTTCTCCTCTTCCGGCGCCCTCCGCCCCGGCCGATCCCGCGGTTCAGGCCGTTTGCGTTCAATTTGACGGAGTTTGGGGGCGTCGGCGACGGCCACACGGTGAACACCGAGGCGTTTGAGAGGGCGGTTTACGCGATTTCGAAGCTGGGGAGGATAGGGGGCGGGCAGCTTAATGTGCAGGCCGGGCAATGGCTTACGGGGCCCTTTAATCTTACGAGTCATATGACTTTGTTTCTCGCTCAAGGAGCCGTTATTCTTGGGATTCAGGTTGGTTGGTCAATTCACTGAATTGGGTTTTGTTACTGTTTCATTTGATGGTGATTTGGATTTGAGCAGTTTAAATGTGTAGTGTGGTGGAACAAAAAAAAAAGGAACTACATTGTGATTTTAGACATTTGAAGTTGTTATTGTTTAGTGTTTAGTGTTTCTAGTTAGGGAAGAAAGATTGGAATTTGGGACCTCTACTCTACTTTCGAGCCCTAAATCAGAATGTACCCCTCTATTATAAGGAAAATGATCGGATAACCCACTTTGGGCACCGACCCAGTCGGGCGCCGTGCGGTCGATGCCCTCAGTGGGTTACCGTAGCAAGCTCCCTATTATAAGTAGAGTTGATCTTTTTATTGTATTCCTGTTGTTGGAAATTTAGCTGATTGTTGCCAGGTATGAAGAATTATATGTATTAGCTTCACTTGGTGATAGTTGAGGAAGTATTACTGTTTCCCAGGAATTCTATTAGTTGTTTGGTGGAGGTTTCTTGCTACATATTCCATCATTCATTTTATCTGGACCTAGGGTCCTCAACTTGTTTGTTTTCTAAACAATTTGGCACTGTAAACTCATGAAGAAATCAGGCATACCCAACGCGATTTATTGTTTTTTGAACTAATTGGGTTTTTTGTATATTTCATGAACAAACCTGGCTGGTACAATCATGGGAAAATACTCTCTTTTGAATCGAAACTGAATTCGAAATTTGTGAATGTTGGGATAGTTTATCATTATTTCGTAGATTTTGAATTTATAAATTTGTACTTGACGCCTAACTTATTGAGAATAAGCTATTTTTCTAGATTGTTCATGCACACTTTAGGATATGTTGTCCCAACCCTTTGGCGCATTGTCAAAGTTCTGTAATTTGTTCCAATCTAGCATCTAAGGTCATCATCATAATAGAACTCAACTGAAACCCGTTCCATCTTGGTTCTAGTGCTCACAATGATCTAGTTGCAAGAAAGTCAGCTGAGATGTTATCCTTTTAAAGGGTTTTTTTCTTAGTGTATAGACTCTAGAATTTTGTAATTATGTTGTATTTTTTTTTAAATCCTGGAATGAATCGTAGGTGGAGATAGTATAATCAAACATGTAAAGAATTAACATCAATCAACTCAATGTCTTCTTGTTTCACAGCGCTAAAGGTTTTCTTTTGAAATTGTGAGTATTTTGGTCAATGTTAGCTCCTTTATAGGAATGAGACTTTTTAGTTATTACTGATCCATTTAAGGAGCAACAAGATGGATCAACTCGAGAATTTCTATCTCATTATAGTGACTAGCCTTCTAAATCTGGTGTGAACCCAATAAGATAAGAAAGTTCCAGAACCCACAACAACAAAGTATGCTCACCCTAGGAAGCTAAAGTTCAGATTGAACGATCCACTCGAACTGTTGAACACAAACGAATAAGAACCCGAAGTATTGAAACACCACAAGTATTGAACACAAACGAATAGAGAAAATCTCTATTTCATTCAAGACTCATCATTCATATTTGTTGTATTGGTGACTTTATACAGATAGTCACAAGCTTTGAAAAACAACTACAATTTAAAAGACCTACCTAAAATATAAACCTAGACAATGCAACACAGTAAGTAGGCCTAGAAACATGTAAAGCTATTTTGACTTACTAGACTCCAAATTCGTCCAAGTATCAACACCTCATATAAGACGTACTAAAACGTCCCAAGATAAGAATTTGAGCTGCCCCCCCAAATGTTTATCTTAGCTTAAACACTTGCTCTCTCTTGGGTATTCCTTTGACCGATATTCAAAGCCATTCGCCTCGACTAGTCAGGATCAACCTTCTACAAGGCCCATAAAGCAGTGAGGTCTCTCAGCATGATTTTCTCCCCTGTTAAGGCTTAAACTTGAGAATTTTGGATAAATGTGTCACCACTCGGCCAAACCTGTTTTCTTCCCCTTTGCTTTTGTCAAGAGCATTCTTCAATCATATCTACTTTATATATTTTTCCTCATTTGCCTTATTCTTTGTAACAAATTTGTTATCTATACTAAATTGTGTCCCCAGTGGTTATTTTGATATAAATGCGCAAAGATTAAACCATGGCAAGCTACTCTTTTCTTATTTGGTTCTGTTTCTAGTTTCATATATTTATATTTAAGTTTTAGACAAAAAGCTCTATGAAATTACTTGCAGCTTAATAAAGTAGCACCACAGGCGTTTCGTCTTAATTCTCAGCCAAGGTGGCATTGCTCATTTGTGGATGGCGATTGAGAAACCATGGGCATGCCTTTGTTTTTCAACAAAACCACCAAAAAAACCACCAAAGAAAGTTATCAGTAGTTCACTTTGTTTACTAGTTGTCCAATAAGTTTGATCTAGTGTCTCCCATAAACATTGTGTCTAGCTATTGAAAGTATGTTATGTTGATACCTGCCCATGTGAACAATGAGTTTATGATGTGAGAGAGACCCTTAGTGAGATTGATGGGCACGTGACTCATACCATAATTTGATGTCTAGTCCTTCATTAGAATATACTTTCTGTGTTGAGTAAGCATGTATTACAAGATACCGAACTAGATATTCTTGAATTCTTTGGGTGACGTATGGTGTGTGTGAGCTCAATTTGGCATATACAATTTTGACAGCCCAATCTGTGTACATCATGTGTTGATGTGAAAGTGTGACTCTTATGGATTCAGTTTGAGTTGGTTGTACATGAATTAGAATGCTTCAAGTTGACTGAACCTGAACTGAATCTAATTGAATCTACTAAGTGCAAGGTGGGTTCATCAAGATGAGAAGGTTGATGCTGTTAGTAATAATGATTTCATCTCTATAATAAATAGATTGGAGTCCTTCGTCGTTTCCTGAATTTTTTTTTTTGCTGCTGATCCGATATCATGATTGAATCTAGGATTGTCCTGTATTAGAATGGGTGTAACATGAAATGGATATCCATGAAAATTTTGGGGCTGGCTACTCATTATGGTTTATCTTATGCGTTAGCATTTGTGATATTATGGTCTACAAGTTATAGATATATTAGGCCTCTACTTTGGTTTGTTGGACGTGATAATTTTGCATGCATTTTGCTCAAACAGTATGGGGATTATTTTTTAGCTGTTGGTTGTTTTTCTTGAATTCAGTTTTCATTTCAATATCCTTTCTTCCTGGTACTGTTGAATGGATTTAAACAAGAAAAAACATTTGAACTCTGGGATCTTAATATCAATTTACTTAACTTCAATAAAAATCTACTTTCTGATTATAAGTTGTATTTTCTGGTCATAGGATGAAAATTTGTGGCCACTGATGTCTCCATTGCCATCATATGGATCTGGGAGGGAGCATCCTGGACCTCGATATGGGAGTCTCATCCATGGTCAAAATCTCTCCGATGTTGTTATTACAGGTAGATACATTTGCATATCGTTCTACATTACTTATTGATTATTCTATTTCCTTTAATTGTTATAAGGAAAGTTGTTAAACAGGATGGGTCATACTGGATATGTTTTTGAATCTATTATTTTTATTCCAATAGTCATTATGTTTTAGCTCAACCAGATGACCACCAGATCTTTGTTGAAGCACTTATAGTTTTAGGTCAGATTTATACCGTGGCAGACTTGATTTGTTAACATTTCAGATTTATTTCCTTGTTTGGGTTGATGAGTTTTTACATTTTAATTGTAGAAAGTTCTTATTTTACATATAACTGATAAAATCCACCTAGTACCATCACTAAATTGTAAGCCATGGGTTTATGTTTCATGTTCCCAACCAGATAATTAAGCAAGATTAAAGATTTGGTTAATTTACGATATGACCATCACTGGATAAGAGGCGAAGGAAGGTGCCACGCCAACTGAGATCAACTGATCAAGTGCCCTGCCATACGGGCCATAACTCAATTATGTCTGAGTCTTGATCTCAATGAAATAGGTTCAAATTCATCCAAGTTTTTTACCTTGAAATTATTGAGAACCTATGGACTAGGGGCATCTAAAGAGTTGTATACAACACTTTGTACTAATGAACAAATATACCATGGCCAGCAACTGTCTTAGCTGCATTTTCCTTGTTACGTGAAGTGGGGCTGTTCTAATCGTTGTCATCAAATCTAATGTATATTTAACGAATGCTGTTGAAAAATTTTTCAACTAGTTGACAACTAATGCATCTTTATCTTGGTTGGACCAGGGAGAAAGGGTAATATGTAAGTCATGCTGTGCATGTATCATGAGCAGTAAAAACACTTGTCAGATAAATAGTTAAATAGCCAGTGAAAAGAGAAAAATGGTTGAAATGAAAACTCGACGAGTGTTTTTACTGCTTTTGAAATTCGTTGTGTTCAGCAGAATCAGCACAATGGTTAAATATCTTTGTTTTAATTTTTGCAATTAGCAACAGTTACAGAAGTCACAGTTTGCGAATTGGCATGCAGGGCATAATGGTACTATAGATGGACAAGGTGTGACATGGTGGAAAAAGTTTCGCCAAAAGCTTCTCAAGCATACGAGGGGTCCACTTGTGCAGATCATGTGGTCAGAAGACATCAAGATCTCAGATATAACTCTGCGTAATTCCCCATTCTGGACGTTTCATCCCTATGACTGCAAAAATGTAGTTGTTACTAATGTCACTGTCTTGGCTCCTGTTTCTGAAGCCCCAAATACAGATGGAATAAATCCTGGTAAGAATTCTTCGGTGGCTATTTCCTTTTGCCTTTTATTTTTGCATTTTAGATTTTCTATGTGCATGATGCACCCAGGATTTCCATGTTCTGTGTCCCCCTAAACCAGTCAGTGGAACGTCATTTCTGATACTAACCTATTGTTTTAGGGTTGTTCTCGAATTGAAAAATTGAACCTGCAAACCACCCAACACCTCTTGAAAGATCAATTCTGGCGGAAAACGCTTCAAATTACTTGTTTGAAGCTATTGGGCATTCTACAACTTTTTCGAAGTAGCGTCAGAAAGAAGAATGACGATTTCCAAACAAGTGTTTCTTTGGGTAGTTTAGTTTTTTCCCTAGTTGAAATTATTAGATTTGCTCTAATATTTATGTCACGATTCATAATTATTTGTTGTCTATGACTCCATGTTGTTGATTAATTGGAATCCTTTAGCTGTATTCATTAGAGTACCTCTTTAAATCATAAGAATAGGTAATTTGGTGGTTTCTTTTCAATTGAAACCAATAGTTAAGACTTAAGTCAATGCACATCTCTATAGGGATTATGAGTGCTAGGTGAGATACTGACATTTAATAATGGTCCATGTCCGGTGACCTAATTCAGGGTTTTGTTTTTCACTGATGTAGATTCATGCGAGAACGTAAGGATAGAGGACTGCTACATAAGTGTTGGAGATGATGGAGTTGCCATCAAAAGTGGGTGGAATCAATACGGAATCTCTTACGGGAAGCCCTCTAAGAATATCTTGATCCGAAATGTTGTTATCCGGTCAATGGTGAGGTAAGAATTCTTTTGCTTTAAAAACATTGATTAAGCTTTTTTTTTTTTCTTAAATGCATCGATCTACCATATGGATGTACATAATGGACTAAAGGATTTCTTTGGTTTAGGTCATTCGAGGCATTGGCCTGGGCTCAGAGCCATTATTTATTAGAATCTCTTTATCCAGTTATTGATTGGTCAAGAACTATATTATTGACGCTTGAGTACGGATACTTACCCTTTTTAACTGTAATCTACTTTTGTTGAACCATGCCAGTGCCGGAGTATCCATAGGTAGTGAGATGTCAGCTGGAGTCTCAGATGTAACAGTGGAGAACGTTGTCGTGTGGAGCTCAAGACGAGGTGTGAGGATCAAGACCAGCCCTGGTAGAGGAGGGTACGTTCGAAATATATCCTACCGCAATTTGACTCTCAATGATGTGCGAGTTGGGATTGTTATTAAGACTGACTATGGCGAGCATCCTGATGAGGGGTTCAATGAGAAGGCGCTCCCAACCCTGACCAACATAAGCTTCATTGGGGTGTATGGGCAGGGGGTTCGAGTACCAGTCAGAATCAATGGAAGTGAAGAAATTCCTGTGAGGAATGTCACCTTTAGAAATATGTCGGTAGGGATAACATACAAAAAGAAGCACATCTTTCAGTGTTCATTTATTCAGGGGAAGGTAATCGGATCCATATTCCCTGCGCCATGCGAAAACCTCGACCTGTATGATGAGCACGCAAGGCTTATTAGGCCGTCAATGTCTCACAATTTCACTAACATAGATTATGATTTTTAAGGGTTAGTTGCTTACATTTGTAACATATCATTTTGCTTTGGCAGAAGATCTAAGTAGGTGAGGCGCGATAGGGAGAGCAATATCCATTTTCTTTCTTTCTCTAGGTTGCTTATTTTTTCATGTTATGTTTTCATTCTATCTTAGGGTTTTTGTATATTGAACGGATAATTCCAAGTTTGTTTTATATTGTGTTCACCCTTCTTGATGATTTCACTGAAACAACGCGCCA
Source organism: Stephania japonica (assembly GCA_039657345.1). NCBI lineage: Eukaryota > Viridiplantae > Streptophyta > Magnoliopsida > Ranunculales > Menispermaceae > Stephania > Stephania japonica. The sequence goes on along the minus strand of CM077563.1, from coordinate 10,003,814 downwards.
TCAAATTGATGAGTAACTTTATGATGCAGTAGTGGCCATATGTGGCTTGATGAACTGAAGGAATAGAGTTGAAAACCTTGATTGTGTTGTTCGAGGTTGCTTTGCTTGTTGGTTTGTTCTTTTTCTCCTCCAATCTTCTCTACATCAATTTAGTTATTGAGTTGTATATGAATTCCTAATCAATTTAACTCAATTTTTTTTTTTGGTCAAAGTAATCAATTTAACTAATTACTAACAAAAACATGGACTCAGGCAAACATTATAATGGAAAACTAGGACCACATTTACATCAAATGAAATCAAACTGAAACAAACAATAAGCAACCATGTGCTATGTATCATTTCACATTTCTCTTCGGGTGTGTTTGATTACAAAGAAAATGAAAAAAGTTGTGGAAAATTATTTAATTTTTTTAATATAACCGTTCTATTTAGTGTTTGATACACTTTAGTAACTGCATAGAAAAAAAATACTAGTCCCTTATTTTCCTTGTTTATTTTCTCTTATTTCGATGTGGAAATTTCAGATTTTTTCACGCTTGATACCCGTACTCGTACTCCTCCAACAAGAAGTCAAGATGCACTTGTTTCTTCTTCGTGGTCGATGCTTGTCTTCTTAATCGGAATTGGGAGGTATGTGCGTTTACAAGTGATTTCATAAAAATTAAGGAAAAGAAGCTCCGACGATTTGTTGGTGTTCATGTTGGCATCTGATCTCGGCATACCCCTCTCTTTTGTCGCTCAATTTGATTTAATCCGTGCCCTAATTGATAAATTTTGTATTGTGGTGTTCAATGCCTGTGGTGAGTGCAGATCGATTAAATAACTCATTAAATAGATGATAGATAGATGGTACTCTATATGTCAAAAATATTCAATCGATTGAAGACCCTACCTTGATCAGTACTTGTTCATTCGATCCATCTCTCTCGCCAGAAATCTTGTGCTTCTCTCTTGGTTATATGTATAAGTTAAAAGTTAAACGTGTTGTTTGGATTGAAATCGAGATCACCAACTGTTTGATTAAATTCCCAAGACAATAGAGACCTTAGAAGATATATTGATATATGTTCCTAATGAATGCTTTCGACACATGACTCCAGTCTACAAACTAGGCTAGAGTGCCAACCATGGAGCTTCTCATAGAGGCATTTTTGTGGCCTAATTGTAATTGATCAATTTTGTGTTGGAAGGTGTGGCCAATGCAAGTATCCGCTGCAGTTAATATGGAAATTGTGGCCACACAAACAGTCTTGGTATATGGTTGGGTTTATCATATGCCTGTCAGGTGATTTGGTAACTTTTCATATACTC